>OX940922.1:10220392-12720392 GCA_954870645.1 Agrotis clavis
AGGGTTGGAGTACGTTTCTCGTTTAAAAACTAAAAATTAGCGCTTGTCTTTAAACTTTCTGTTTCTTATTTCATTTACTGTGACTTTGGGACGTCTGAAAAAACTTTTTTTTCTAAAACATATGGATACTTCGCCCGCAGAAGCCGCCCAAGTGGTGACATTGCTGGATTCTGGACTTAGTCAGCGTGTTGTGGCTGCAAGATTGCATCTAAGCTTATCATCTGTTCATAGAGTCTACAAACGCTATCGGGAGACTGGTTCGTTCACGCGCCGTTCAGGATCTGGCAGGAATCGGGTCACTTCTGAGCGAGATGATCGATTTATTGTAACAACTTCTTTACGAAATCGACGCCTTAACGCTTTTCAACTGCAGCAGCAGCTTCGCGTTGTACGAAGAGTAGCTGTAAGTGACTCTACAATAAGAAGAAGGTTGAAGGAACGCGGATTGGCACCGCATAAGCCAGCGAATGGGCCGAAATTAACTGCAGACCATCGAAGAGCGCGCCTTAACTTTGCACGCGAGCACCTAACTTGGTCATACCTTCAGTGGAGCAAAGTACTGTTTTCTGATGAGTGTAAAATTATGCTGTATGGTAACGACGGAAGGAACAAGGTCTACAGAAGAGATGGAGAACGCTTTGCACAATGCTGCATTGAAGAAAAGGTCAGCTATGGTGGCGGTTCGTGGACGGTTTGGGGAGGAATCAGCGCCGACGGTAAGACAGAACTTGCCTTTGTGTCTGGGCCACGGCTGCCTGCACTAAACTCTCATCGGTACATCGAACAGTGTCTTGAACCTCATGTGATGCCCTATGCACATTTTATTGGCAACGACTTCATATTCATGCACGACAATGCTAGAGCTCACACCGCGGGCGTCGTACGAGATTATCTTACCGAAGTCGGTATCTCCATTATGGTATGGCCAGCAAGAAGCCCGGACATGAATCCCATTGAACATCTATGGGATGAATTAAAGAGACGAATTCGAGCAAGAGATCCAGCCCCAGAAACACTTAGCCAGCTGCAAAATGCAATCCAAGAGGAATGGGATAATATACCACAACATGTGATCGTGACTCTCATCCGATCGATGAAGAACCGTATGGAAGCAGTAATAAGAGCTCGCGGAGGGAATACAAGTTATTAAATAAACGTTTCTTACATTTTTTTTTCATTTACGCGTGTTGTTTTACCCATTTCCTTCATATTCCATACAGGGTAAAAATTACTCATTATACAAAATACGAAACCTATGAAGACTTAATTTGAATTTAGAACATTAACATTAGGATTTAAAAACCTCATACTACTCACTATTAAATGACATTTTACATTTATTCCTAAATATACACATTTTTCTGATAATCCTTATCAAATCATAAACTGCGAGGTGTTTCGATTTTTTTGATGAGAAGTGTATATAAAAATCAGCTTTTATACTATGACGTAAGTAAACTTATATTTTACGCATCTTTAGTACCGTTTACCTGCCAAAGCCACCATAACCCAAACTCCATAAATGGTCATCGTTCTTACCAGTGTTGGGACCATCCGCTGACAAACTTTCAGCCTTTATAAAATAACGTAGGTCTGGGGTTCACGGGCTCTTGCTCTATACGTTTCTCGTTTAAAAACTAAAAATTAGCGCTTATCTTTAAACTTTCTGTTTCTTATTTCATTTACTGTGACTTTGGGACGTCTGAAAAAACTTTTTTTTCTAAAACATATGGATACTTCGCCCGCAGAAGCCGCCCAAGTGGTGGCATTGCTGGATTCTGGACTTAGTCAGCGTGTTGTGGCTGCAAGATTGCATCTAAGCTTATCATCTGTTCATAGAGTCTACAAACGCTATCGGGAGACTGGTTCGTTCACGCGCCGTTCAGGATCTGGCAGGAATCGGGTCACTTCTGAGCGAGATGATCGATTTATTGTAACAACTTCTTTACGAAATCGACGCCTTAACGCTTTTCAACTGCAGCAGCAGCTTCGCGTTGTACGAAGAGTAGCTGTAAGTGACTCTACAATAAGAAGAAGGTTGAAGGAACGCGGATTGGCACCGCATAAGCCAGCGAATGGGCCGAAATTAACTGCAGACCATCGAAGAGCGCGCCTTAACTTTGCACGCGAGCACCTAACTTGGTCATACCTTCAGTGGAGCAAAGTACTGTTTTCTGATGAGTGTAAAATTATGCTGTATGGTAACGACGGAAGGAACAAGGTCTACAGAAGAGATGGAGAACGCTTTGCACAATGCTGCATTGAAGAAAAGGTCAGCTATGGTGGCGGTTCGTGGACGGTTTGGGGAGGAATCAGCGCCGACGGTAAGACAGAACTTGCCTTTGTGTCTGGGCCACGGCTGCCTGCACTAAACTCTCATCGGTACATCGAACAGTGTCTTGAACCTCATGTGATGCCCTATGCACATTTTATTGGCAACGACTTCATATTCATGCACGACAATGCTAGAGCTCACACCGCGGGCGTCGTACGAGATTATCTTACCGAAGTCGGTATCTCCATTATGGTATGGCCAGCAAGAAGCCCGGACATGAATCCCATTGAACATCTATGGGATGAATTAAAGAGACGAATTCGAGCAAGAGATCCAGCCCCAGAAACACTTAGCCAGCTGCAAAATGCAATCCAAGAGGAATGGGATAATATACCACAACATGTGATCGTGATTCTCATCCGATCGATGAAGAACCGTATGGAAGCAGTAATAAGAGCTCGCGGAGGGAATACAAGTTATTAAATAAACGTTTCTTACATTTTTTTTTCATTTACGCGTGTTGTTTTACCCATTTCCTTCATATTCCATACAGGGTAAAAATTACTCATTATACAAAATACGAAACCTATGAAGACTTAATTTGAATTTAGAACATTAACATTAGGATTTAAAAACCTCATACTACTCACTATTAAATGACATTTTACATTTATTCCTAAATATACACATTTTTCTGATAATCCTTATCAAATCATAAACTGCGAGGTGTTTCGATTTTTTTGATGAGAAGTGTATTATGGAAAGCAGGGGTTCCTACAAAGACATAAAACTATATTATGAGCAATGATATTATATCTGTAAAACTCAGGAATAATGGCGTGGTAAATAATTGTAGACGGTATAAATGCAATCGGTTATATTTCCTTGCTTTAACAAATTATCAGAATCTCATGGTAGGCACAACTCGTATTTTTCATGGGTGACGGCTGACTGACAGGCAACCATAAAGTTACATGCTCTGTGGCAGCAACTGTCACATCATTTCCTGTAAATAAGACTACTTGGTCACATCCTCTCCAAAGATCAGGCCTGATCTCGTGGAAGGATGTGACGGCATGGCTAGCGGCTTAGCAGGCTTGCTAAAAGGCTTTTGGCATTTGCTGGCTGGCTATGGCGGTCCGGCCAAGGCTGCGGTTAACTGGCTATGGCGGTCCGGCCAAGGCTGCAGGGCTGCAGAGGCGATATCTTGCCTAGGCGTTACATTCTAGCTGGCTCCTGTTATCTGGCTATGGCTGACTGGCTGAGCTGCAGAGGCGATATCTTGAAAAGCGTGCGTTACATTCGGCCATCCTGTAAGCATTGCTCCCGCAATGAAGAAAACAAAACATGATTAGTGGTACAATCAACACACCATGTGACGACGGAAACTCGGTCGACGGCCCTTGATCAACTATAGATATTAGAGTTTCAATTTCTAGCTGCTGGTTGGTAAGAATGTACTACTTGCAGTAACGGACATAGGTATGTGCTACACTCTCATATACCCCCTGTGCGCGATGTCAGCTACTCCTGGTGCACATCACTATCACATCGCGCGCTGCGGTCTATTTGATAGACCCCACCACCGCACATAGCGTTTAGGTGGATAGCCAATAAGTTAAGCGGATAGTCGAGCTCCTTGAGTTATGAGTCGGGTTACACGGTAACTGACAAATGCTTGCACTGACTGGACAGGTCCACTCAGAACACACTCGTAAACAGAACAAATAGCATGCTGTTATTTAAGTCGTCGGTGACGTACACGTTCTGCCAGTCGTGTCTTTGTGCGACGTAAGTATTGATAATAACAAATATTTGCATCTGCAGTACTGTTCAATTAATCTCTTCTTCTCTGTTGACCGCGCGGATGTAGCGCTCACGCCACGCTTGAACTAAAGTTGGCTATGCTCTTATAACCAATTGTGCGGCGCAAACGGTGAGCGATTGGACGATCTCAAAGCCATCACGTCGAAGAGCAAATCGTAGAGTCCAGCGATGTGATTTCTTAATCAGAATAGCATAGCTGTTATTTTTGTATAAACTCTTATACACAAGTAACAGCTATAACAGATACCGTGTTTAACCTGTTGTGTTACCCATCCCTAACTGTCATTATCAAAATATTGACTAACTAGACCTATCGAAGACCTATCGCTGTCATAACGCAAATCCGCAAGTGTACCCGCAGGCTAACAATTTCAACAATAAGACGTTATTTGCTTAAACGATTTACAACTAATAATCAAAATACTAATACCAGAACCGTATTTCTTACAAAAAATACTTCGTACTTCGTTTATTCATCAGGCCTACGTCCAGCTGTGTACTGCAATTGGCTGATATGACTGGCAAGCTGTAAGCTTAAATCTAGGTTCTTAGTACTGTTACGGTTTTCCAATGAAAAATTCCTTGCACAACCAGAGGATCGCACTCAGGCTTACACTCTGGTTCATCAATCACTCAACAACGCCATAAATGCTCTACGTTTAACCGATAAACGTTACAGCTAGAGCACACTACACCAATTCAGAATAACAGTGCAACATAAATACGACTCACACGATGAAATGAGTCCTGAGTTAATCGCAGCCGTTTACAGCACCTGCATCGACTGCAGAAGATCGTGACTATCAGCGAAGTCCCGATGCACCAATGTAGAACACGAATACTACATTAGCGACGTGGTCCTCGCCCAGTTTCGCCGCCTTGCTATAGAAACGACACCAACATGATCTTCCGACCTAAAATCATGACAAACAATATTAATGTCTCTGCTAGTCAAATAGACGTTGCCAATGCTGTAGCCTGCTCTCGTCTAGAATTTATTGTTCAAGTATTCCTCGTATTCTGGCCTTGCTCGCGGCAGCATTATAATTATATTATCGCTTCAGTGATTTGATACTTCCATCTGAGAACAGCATTACGAAGAACATCACGTTGCATTGCATGATTAATATTAGTTTTCTCCAAGTCAACTGTTATTTTCAACGTTCAAATGCTCGTCTTGAGCAACAGAAAACAAAAATCTTCCAGATGCTTGAGAGTCCACAGTCAATATCTGTCTTCATTTCCAAATTCCCCTCATTAAAACGCTGGCGATACTTCGCTTCTGAATCGGTTCCCAGTAGATTGGCAGATGAGCATGTTGAACGGCTATCATTCTCGTGAATCCACGTATACTTAGGGTCCGTTCAGACAATTTAAGATTACTCAGTGGTTTCATCACAATCAACTGTTCGGCGGCTTTGTGTCTGTGCCCCATTTCACTAATGTGGAAATCCTCATCATCAGTTCAGGCTTCCCACAAAATCGATCGTCAGTTCATCTCCAGCCTTCAATTGTTTTGTCAGATTTTTCTGTTCGAATGCCACTTCTGAAATGTAAAACTCAGGAATAATGGCGTGGTAAATAATTGTAGACGGTATAAATGCAATCGGTTATATTTCCTTGCTTTAACAAATTATCAGAATCTCATGGTAGGCACAACTCGTATTTTTCATGGGTGACGGCTGACTGACAGGCAACCATAAAGTTACATGCTCTGTGGCAGCAACTGTCACATCATTTCCTGTAAATAAGACTACTTGGTCACATCCTCTCCAAAGATCAGGCCTGATCTCGTGGAAGGATGTGACGGCATGGCTAGCGGCTTAGCAGGCTTGCTAAAAGGCTTTTGGCATTTGCTGGCTGGCTATGGCGGTCCGGCCAAGGCTGCGGTTAACTGGCTATGGCGGTCCGGCCAAGGCTGCAGGGCTGCAGAGGCGATATCTTGCCTAGGCGTTACATTCTAGCTGGCTCCTGTTATCTGGCTATGGCTGACTGGCTGAGCTGCAGAGGCGATATCTTGAAAAGCGTGCGTTACATATCATTGATTATGAGCAATAGACGGGACATCACGAAGAAAGGAGAATGGGCAGTCCTGGGCGTTCGGCGGCCATCAATTAATTTAGTGTCAAATGAAAGTACTGTTATTTAGGAATAACTTTTACTATGGGCGTTACTCTGTATTTCATTTAGGAAAAAAAATATTTGAGGGTCAATATAACCTAAGTGCATGAAGCAATATCGCACAATAACTCTGTTCATATGCAATATTGTTGTTGTTTTTGTCTTGCTAATGACACAATCTAGTAGCTAGCGGATTATGCATCAGCAACTTGCCTTTTTTTTAACCGACTTAAAAAAAAGAAGGTTCTTAGTTCGACCTATATGTGTGCATGTATGTTTGTCCGTGATTATATCGCGTTTGGCTGAACCGATGCGGTTTTCAGGAAAGTGTTCGTTACATCTCGGAGAAGGTTTTAATATGTAAGGCCTCTTGTACACACACGTTTTCCGGCCGTGAAAATCTACGGTTAATTCGCCGTGTGTAGGCACGGTCGTCAGTGTTGTATGTATCACTATGGGAGTCTCGTATTCTTTCGGAAGTCGATTAAATAAATAAAAAACAAAGCCACCGACTTCCAAAACAATTAACGTTTTAAAATATTTAACGTTTTTTTGTGTTTTTGAAGTCGGTTCCTTTTTTTTCTTTAAAAAGATTTTACGTGCTAAAATCATCGAATGAGTCTCGCCCAGAGCAGAACGGGAGGTCACACGGGTACTGATTAAACCTACCTACCTTCAATAGAAGGACACCCTGGATTATAACCTGGGTTACCTGATAGTCCCGCGACCCCGGCAAGCTTTGGCCCTCTAAAGGGTCATATCATATTGCTGACAGCTCTTTGAGGCGCGCGTGATACACGACGCGCCTTCGACCCGGGCATGGTCCATGATCGGACAGCGAGTCGCCCATAACTAGCCGCATGCGGTTCATAGGCGGAAATCACCCCGCGACTCCGCGTCTCCGGCGGCGGCTGGTGAGGTGGAAGCTGTCCTCTCCCTCACATGTCCCGCCTCCTCCTTCGCTAGGATTGCTCCGCAGAAGGAGGCGACCGCTTCCCACCTTGACTCGCCACGTAGCATGGTCTCGATCAATGCCGGAAACTTCCGTGTCCGGTGAGAACCTGCGTTAGGTGGTAGGACAGGACGCAATGACGCCTATCCAGCGTTTCCTCAAAGAGGGGTCTTACCGCCGCAATTTTGGCGTGCCCGTACTAATAAAACTTTATTTTTAATGAACAACTTTAAAACTATCTAGATTTGTTGTTTCACTTTACTTTTGTATTGGATATAAGTCAAAACAGTGAGTAAAATAATAAAATGAGGGTTCAAAAACTAAAATGTATTTTATCGGTTTTAGAAGTACACCACAGTGATAAAACTTTAACACAATAATTGTAGGACTAAAGCACACTAAAATATGATAAAATCATTCTTGGCCGCTGACCGCCCAAGCTCCATACAAAATTGCCCATTCTCCTTTGTGATCCAAACAAAAGTTTTTACCAATAAGTAAAAAGTCGCTCAGTCTAGTTCGAGACGTTCCGCCTGACAGTTCGTGTGACCGTGCGACAAAAATATGTAAACTTTGATAGACGATTATAAGAAAATTTGCCTAGTTTCGCTTTGCCAAACTGCAAATCTAGGTACGGGAAAACAAGTGGACTTGAAATCAATTTATTTTCGTAAATATTTTTCATTTTTACCTAGTATTTAAGATGTTTTTCAATATTTCCTGATATTATTCTAGAACATTTGCATTTTTGAAATAAACGCCATCTGTTGCTCAGTAGCTCTACGTATTTTGCTAAGGAATTAGAGTTGTCAGTTTATCGATATGAACTATCGATATTTATTAAGTCGAAGACTTGTCGAAGAGTAATTAAAATTTTCTTATACTTGTTTATGATTTAATGGACTGTTTCGTTGGTTGTCAGTTCATGTAAGGCTCATTATATGGGGAAAAATAAAATCAAGACGGTGGAAGTAGGTAAAACATAAGTCCTTTTTTAAAAAAAAATCAAACCGACGAAACATCGAACTGAAAAGCAAAAAATAAATTTTGAGGCGGCGCCAAACAAACAAACATATAAATTAACTATTTGAAGAGCAGAATAGCTCGTTGTATAGCTTGTCGTGGTTGAATAGCTCGTCGTAGCTATTCGTTGATTGTTTCTTTGGCGCCGCCTCAAAATTTATTTTTTGCTTTTCAGTTCGATGTTTCGTCGGTTTGATTTTTTTGAAGTGAAAACTTCTTTAGCGGCGTTGTACACTTTTTCTGTAATGGGTAAAAAATTTAAAACTCGCGTCAGGGTCACGTGACCGTCAGGGTCACGTGACCGTCAGGGTCACGTGACCCTGATCGAAAATGAGTAAGACGTCATTCAAATTAAAAATAAAACATAGTAACAAAAAAGTTTTCACTTCTACCGGCACTCCTGGAGTGCAACCTTTTTTTTTAAAAAGGACTTATTTTTTACTTTTGAGTTTCCTATCTCATGTCAATTTCTGTAACTAAAAACTCTCAACGACTGTCATACCCCAGCTACGTCTAAAGTTCTCATCAATATGAGTGAAATGAGCCCAAATACGATATAGTTGCTGCTAAGTGTTAAGGATCTCTTGCTACTGCCCTCTGTCACCATCCTCAGACCCTCGATGACAATTATACCCCAGCTAGGTATAAAGTTTTCATCAAGACTAGTGAAATGAGCCCAAACACGATAAAGGTGCTGTTAACTGTTGAGGACCTCTTGCCCCTGCTATCCGTCACCATCCTCAGACCCTCGATGGCAATGATACCTCAGCTAGGTCTAAAGTTCTCATCAAGCTGAGTGAAATGAGCCCAAACACGATATAGCTGTATTTAATTGTTAAGGAACTCTTGGGACTGACTTCACAAAATAACAGGGATCTGGAGTTGATCTGATGATGGTGACGCCATCATGTTATGTTCTCCACATCTCTGCTATATAATAATGTCCTCAGAACTACAACTGTTAACTTTATTTCAACAGAATCGGTTGATAATTGAAAATTCTGTAGGAAGATTGACAATTAATTCCTTTTTTTTCTACCCTTAGAGGCCGATTTTAGTTTTGAAATTTAAATGGGACCAACTTTGAGATATACTCTTTCCAACAAAAAAAGAATTTTTGAAATCGGACCACGTTAGGAAAAGTTGTGCGTGGTCATACATAAAAAAAATAAATAAAAAAAAAATATACATGTCGAATTGAGAACCTCCTCCTTTTTTTTCGTCGGTTATAAAGAGTTTTTCATAAATTAATAATATAAGATCGTATTAGTAACTTATAATATAATTTTATTTCCGTTCTGCCCTTACACACTTTTATAACTTATGAAAACATTTAAATCCTAGTTAACTTTATCGATGTTAATGTATCGATAAAATTTGTCATTCTTTAATGTTGCACCTATCATAAGGTGCTCGGCAGTGCCATCTATTGCCCAATAGCTGAAATGTATTTTAATGAATTATTTTAATACGTGGTTTTGCTATACACCGCTAGATAGCGCTACTAAAGCACGGCATCAACAATTTTGTATGACAATGTTCCCAATGCCCGCTCTATAATTCTTTTAAATCTCTTTGGGTTCCTATTATAAACCTTTTTGACGTCGTATCTTACTGAAGCGAGACACGGGACATAATTCATTTTATGAACAATCAAATCGTCAGCGCTTAAAAAGCGCCTATGCCGCAGTTTTAACGCAACGCTTTTTAAGACCCCATTCGCTGCGTTAAAACCTCTGCGTTGGCGCTTTTTTAACGCCCAAGAAAAAGCATCAAAAAGCGCTTAAAAAAAAAAACTATAGACATAATAATAGACTGTGGAGAGCGAGAAAGTGGCACTACCTATCACTTTTCTGTTACAGGAAAGAGAAAGGTAGTGGACACTGGACACTGGTTGTTTATCTCTCTTTCTAAGAAAAGGCCAATTTTATCTGTCAGTTGGCTAGGAAAGGCGCAGTCCAGTTATACGTATAATCACACTTGAACCCCATCATGACCTGAGCGTTTCGACCACAAACGGCTCAAAACTGTAATAGTCCAGTCATTAAAGCCTAAACCCGAAAATAATTAGTAACTTGCTGAAATTTTAAGGGGTTCTTAAGGAAGGTAAAATAAGATACCGGGTGATTTTGCAGCGTTTTGGGGTGTACGGAAAGGGTTGAAAAGGGGTGAAAAGGGGTTTTTTGCTAATAACATTGCCAAAAAAATTAGTAACACGCTGCAAATTTGGAATAAGGTTGTTCTTACGGTTTTGTAACGTGTATTAAATTTGCAGCGTTTTGCAACATACGGAACATTGTTTTTTTTCAAAACAGTGCAATTAGTTAAAAACAGGGGTAAGAAAATTAGTAACACGCTGCAAATTTGGAATTAGGTTGTTCTTACCTTTTTGTAACGTGTATGAAATTTGCAGCGTTTTGCAACATACGGAACATTAAATTTAAAATGTCACTTACGGGATATCTTCCGTGATTATATTTTTGTTTGAGTTCCCGATATTTCGACGCTGTTGCAAGCGCCATGATCGCGGGTTGACTGGAGATTGCGGGTGGATGAAAATAAATTGTTAGGAGCAGACAAATCTGTCTACCCTCTTTCTTTGTCTCTTGTTACGCGCACTACTGGAACTCGACACTAAGTCACGGCAAAACACACTCACAGTATCAACAAGTTTTTTGGAGTCTTTATAACGATGCCGGCTGCCCTTTATGAGCATGTTCACAACTGGATTCCACGTACTCGACAATTTGAAGCCATCCTCTCGATTGAAATTCTTGTGTTTTTTTTATTTCAATTGCTTCTCTTGTCAGTCTTGGTATGTAATGTTTGTCCATGGACAAAATACTAGGCTTGTGAAATTCAATCCAGTGATTGGGCCCTGACTGTAGCAGATGTTCAGCTATGGCAGATTTTTGCTCATCGTTATTTTTGACAGCCTTGATGTGCTCTTTGATGCGGCATGAGACAGTTCGCTTCGTCTGACCTATGTATGAGCTGCCACAGCTGCAATCGATTTTATAAACCCCAGGATGCTCATATGGGATTTTATCCTTAGGTGAACGCAGGCTTTGTGCAATTTTCCTATGAGGAGTAAACACAGTCTTTATCGAGTATTTACTTAATAAACGACCTATCTTGTCCGTTACTCCTCTCAGATATGGCAAGAAAGTTGTTTGGCGTTCCACTGTAGCCCTGGCGGCTCGCTTCTTTTCTGGTCTTACTGCTTCATCATTTGTTTTGTAGCCATTCATGAGTAACACTTTCTGCACATGGGTCAATTCACTAGTAAGGTGTTCAGTATCACAAAGATCGAATGCGCGACTTGTAAGTGAGGTGACTACAGAATTGAGGTGATAAGGGTGATGATGTGAGGTGGCGTGTAAGTATCGGTCCGTGTGAGTCGGCTTCCTGTAAACTGAATGGCTTAGGGTCCCATCACTCCTTGCAATTTGAATTGGAAAGGGATCGGTCTTTAGCTTTTCTTGACGTCAAGGTCATTGCAAGGAGTGATGGGACCCTAAGCCATTCAGTTTACAGGAAGCCGACTCACACGGACCGATACTTACACGCCACCTCACATCATCACCCTTATCACCTCAATTCTGTAGTCACCTCACTTACAAGTCGCGCATTCGATCTTTGTGATACTGAACACCTTACTAGTGAATTGACCCATGTGCAGAAAGTGTTACTCATGAATGGCTACAAAACAAATGATGAAGCAGTAAGACCAGAAAAGAAGCGAGCCGCCAGGGCTACAGTGGAACGCCAAACAACTTTCTTGCCATATCTGAGAGGAGTAACGGACAAGATAGGTCGTTTATTAAGTAAATACTCGATAAAGACTGTGTTTACTCCTCATAGGAAAATTGCACAAAGCCTGCGTTCACCTAAGGATAAAATCCCATATGAGCATCCTGGGGTTTATAAAATCGATTGCAGCTGTGGCAGCTCATACATAGGTCAGACGAAGCGAACTGTCTCATGCCGCATCAAAGAGCACATCAAGGCTGTCAAAAATAACGATGAGCAAAAATCTGCCATAGCTGAACATCTGCTACAGTCAGGGCCCAATCACTGGATTGAATTTCACAAGCCTAGTATTTTGTCCATGGACAAACATTACATACCAAGACTGACAAGAGAAGCAATTGAAATAAAAAAACACAAGAATTTCAATCGAGAGGATGGTTTCAAATTGTCGAGTACGTGGAATCCAGTTGTGAACATGCTCATAAAGGGCAGCCGGCATCGTTATAAAGACTCCAAAAAACTTGTTGATACTGTGAGTGTGTTTTGCCGTGACTTAGTGTCGAGTTCCAGTAGTGCGCGTAACAAGAGACAAAGAAAGAGGGTAGACAGATTTGTCTGCTCCTAACAATTTATTTTCATCCACCCGCAATCTCCAGTCAACCCGCGATCATGGCGCTTGCAACAGCGTCGAAATATCGGGAACTCAAACAAAAATATAATCACGGAAGATATCCCGTAAGTGACATTTTAAATTTAGAGACAAACCGTGAAAGCTTAAAAAAATACGGAACATTGTCTATTATTAAAAAAACAATGAAATTATTTAATCACACGGGTGAAAAAAAATTGTAACTCGCTGTAAATTTGTAATTAAGTTGTTTTTACCGTTTCGTAAGGTATATCAAATTTGCAGCGTTTTACAACAAATTGAACATTGTTTATTATTAAAAAAAACAGTGCGATATACGTTACGAAACGGTAAAAACAACTTAATTACAAATTTACAGCGAGTTACAATTTTTTTTCACCCGTGTGATTAAATAATTTCATTGTTTTTTCAATAATAGACAATGTTCCGTATGTTGCAAAACGCTGCAAATTTGATACACGTTACAAACCGGTAAGAACAACCTAATTCCAAATTTGCAGCGTGTTACTAATTTTCTTACCCCTGTTTTTAACTAATTGCACTGTTTTTTAAAAAAAAACAATGTTCCGTATGTTGCAAAACGCTGCAAATTTAATACACGTTACAAAACCGTAAGAACAACCTTATTCCAAATTTGCAGCGTGTTACTAATTTTTTTGGCAATGTTATTAGCAAAAAACACCTTTTCACCCCTTTTCAACCCTTTCCGTACACCCCAGAACGCTGCAAAATCACCCGGTATGTTATTTTACCTTCCTTAAGAACCCCTTAAAATTTCAGCAAGTTACTAATTATTTTCGGGTTTGGGCTTTAATGACTGGACTATAAATTAAGAGCTTGAGAGTCTCGGTAGCCGTAACAGCAGCGCCAACACACCCGCCGTACTTGCAGTTGCAACTTCGCACAAGTAGGAGGGTCCCACATACACCAAAGGCCTACCCACCTTCGCCACGCTGGTACGCCGGTTCCGGCTTTTAATTGTAATATTGCTTGTCTTAAGATTTACGGCGAATTCTCCGTAGATGGTATTCGTGTTGGTGAAACCTACATATTTGCAAATGGTCTTCGATCATTCTTATGAATGATCAAAGCAAATAGTTGGAAAGGACTTTTGTCACTTGTCGAAATTGACGATGATATCCGACGATGTCGGCGAAATATCCCTAAGTGTAGGACCCTGTTGCAGAAACGGAAATAAACGAACAAACCAATGATGAAAAAAACAATATGCTGCTGACATGGCCGTTTCGTTCCCTGTGGGGTGTATAGAAAATACAACATAATATACAGGGTGTTTCTTTAAAATGGGACAAAAGGGAGAAATCCGAATCCATAAGAGATACGGGAAAACTATCTTAGAAACCTTTAGCTCTTTTTTGATATTGACAATTTTGGCGTTTTTTTATTTTTTTGGTCAAGTGTGTGTTGTCCACAGAAATGAGTGAAATTGGCCAATTTTTTTTTTGTGCTGTTCGACTCTCTTTCATGTAAGGATCATTTCATTGTATCACAAGAAAAAAATCGGGACGGCGGCGGAAGCTGGTCAAATTTTGCAAAAAATTTTTTCATACAAATTGTTTGAACGAAAAAATTATCACTTTTTTATGATGTTATTTGATTTAGTGTCTATTAAGGATCATTTCATTGTATGGGAAGGAAAATGTCTGGGCAACTGAAGTGGGTCAAAAGAACAGTAAAGTTTCTTGGATTTTAAAGTTTCATGGATTCGGATTTCTGCCTTTTGTCCCATTTTAAAGAAACAACCTGTATAATATAACATTAAAACATAATATTTAATTGTTATTTTTATTTTACAGAGACAGTTTTACGTTATACTAACACTTATATTTATTTTATACAAAGTAAGCAATACAAAGCAAACTTAAAAAATTGTGGGAAATATTTCATTGATCCTCTAAAAACTTTTTAGGTAATCTTTTTAGTTCGTTGTATGATATGATATTATCGTATAGAACAAACGGGACAAATATTAAATCAGTATTCGAATTTGATTTTTGGATAATGTGTAAACTGTCTGAAAGCAAATTTTTTTTGGAATAAGGGTTAGCTCAGACCGAAACGTGACGCTGAGCGCACATTTCAATAGAGCTACTCAAAATCGAACTCTATTTCCTTCACCAAAAGATACACCTTTCGCAACGAAGCGCGGCGCCGCGCTGCATTTAAATAGCGACTCAAAATCTAACTTTATTTACTACATAATAAGATACACATTTGTAGTATCGTTGCGTCACGTCGCGCCGCATCACTTGTCGGTGTGAACTGACCGTAAGATGCGACTTTTTTCTTAATCTATCTTGGTAAAATCATCAGATGAGTCCTCCCACCCAGGGCAGGGCGGGAGGGACTGTCAGACTCGTACTAACTAAAATCCACGGTGCCCTTCAATAGCCCTTTACGTTCCGGGGTCACGGTAATGAGGTAAGTCCCGCGACCTCAGCAAGCTTTGGCCCTGTAGAGGGGGGCCCCGTCACAATGCTGACACTCTTTGAGGCGCGCGTGGAATACAACGCGCCGTTCGACCCGGGCATGGTCCATGGTCGGACAGCGAGTCGACCTTTACTCGCCGCTCGCCGCCACGCCTAAGGTGGCCGGAGATCGTCTGCCGACGTCCGTCGCCGTGGGCGTCTACCACTGTGGCTGGAGTGGAGGGAGGACGCTATCCTCTCCCTCACGCGGCCCGCCTCCTCCTTTCTGAGCATGACTGCTTTGCAGAAGGATGCGACCGTTTCCCACTCCGTCTCGCCCCGTAGCATGGCCTCGACCAATGCCGGGCGCGAGAGGTCTCCGCCTATCGCCTCCGTGAGGACACGGCGGTGCTCTGCCCAAGCGGGGCAGTCCTGCACCGTCTGTTCCACCGTTTCCTCAGGGCGATCCTCGCAGTGGTGACACCCAGGCGTTTCCTCCTTCCTCATCAGACACCGGTACCTCCCGACACTTCCGTGTCCGCTGAGGACCTGCGTCATGCGGTAGGTCAGGACGCCGTGACGCCTATCCAGCCACTCCTCAAAGAGGGGTCTTACCGCCGCGATTGCGGCGTGCCCGGTAAGATGCGACTTACTATCCATTTACATATAGTAAGTATGGCAGAACGACTGGTAGTCGCATATTTTACTCAAACTTTAAAAATAACGTTGCCAACGTCGGTCGTTAGGGCTTCATGTCAAAAACAAGTTAGGTTTAATTGACTCCACATGCATGAACCATGTGCGAGCTATATCCGCCAAGTTGGTCGTAGTAACTAGGCTTATAGGCCTTATTAGACCACCCAATTTTGAGGGACCCTAACCCTAACTAAGAGTGGTGTAATAAGACTTAGGGAGTTAGTGTCCCGATTAAGGGCGATCGGGTCATCCCGATCTGCCTAGCTCCCTAAGCGCCCTGCAGATTGGGTAATGTAATAACGTTTAGGGCGGTTAGGGAGCTCAGTTGCCGCGCGACTAGTGCGGTAGAGTGGTCGTGAGTACCGCGAAGCGTCTGTTCGTTCCGTCGTCGCCTGGCGCGTAATTTTCTAATACCTACCATGGCGTGCAACAAGGAAAAGGAACATGTACAAAGACATGCCGTATTTATGGCAAAAAGAACATAAAGACTACACGCATAAAGACATGCGAGCTGAGCCTTTAAAGTAGTCACGGTTGTCACTGCTACAGCAACTTTTTGAAGTTTTGATACTGACGACGGCGTAATGTAAAATGCGACAATACGTTTATCTCTCTAGACATTCGGGTATAAACTGAGTTAGGGCCCAATTCGCAGAGAAGTGTAATAAGCGCCGCACTAACTAGGGTACACGCCCACCCTGGATGCAGGGCCCTTCATATCGGGTTGTGTAATAAGCGTTTATACTAGGCCTCATCAAAAAACATGATCAGTGATTATGAAAAGGCTATGAATTATAATTTTTTGGAGTCCGAAAAAGGAATATCTCAAGGATCAACGAAATACGGCCCAAAAGCCATACATTCACGAAACTGATCGCGATATAAAAACTAGAGTCTAGCCAACGAAAACTTTACATGAAAACAGGCAGGTATTTAATCATCAAGAGTTGCCAATGCTATTAAAAAGGAGTAGGTAATATATTTATTAATTCATTATATCGCTTATAACTCTCCCCTCAAGCAGCGTATAGCCAGGGTTGGTAAATTCCGCGTTTTTCGTGGACAGCTTTCATTGGCCAGAATCTATCGCCACGAATTTTGACAAATACTCGAAGTTATAATCCCGGTGAGCACGATCCTTTACAGTTTACGCCTAACCAACACTTCGCAACTTTCAATTAATAGTTCTGTGGTTTTAATATTTTGAGAATTTGCAGGGTTATTTGCAATTTTTTTATCTATTTGGAAAAGTATTTTTTCGAGTACCATTTTTGTTGTGGCCATTGAAGGATACGCTGGTATCGAAGTATCTAATGTCTGTAACAAAAACAAAATTAAACAATCATACTTATACGGAAGAAAAAAACCGGTCAAGTGCGAGTCGAACTCGCGCACGAAGGGTGCCGTACCATTATCTATAAAAACGGCAAAAAAAAGTCTGTTGTGCGGGCCACCCCTTATTTTTCTTAAATCTGATTTCCAGTAGATATTTATTTTTATAGCAGCAACAGAAAGACTCATCTGGTACTATCATGGTTCATGACACAGAATGGTGACAGACGGACTGCGAAATCTTATGAAGGGTCCCGTCCCTTAGTCAAAGGTTACATGCTCAGTCTGGCGTCAGTTCAGTCCATCAGTTTGGTCCGGCTAAGACTGATGCCAGAATGATGGACGAAAAACACGGTTACACGCTCAGTCTAGACTGACAGCAGACTGATAAAACTTACGTTAGTCATCATTCGTAAAGTGAAGACTACAGTCAAGTGAGTCACCTGATCCTGCCTAGCCATGGATATTTTGAAAAAAAAAAGAGCCTGTGCTATTATAATTATCGCTTTACTGCTAAAGAAACGCGTAAAAAGGAAGCGATGGATGAAAAAAGAACATTACACGCATTTAAATTTATTAGTGAAATACGACAACAGGATGAAGAAGAAGACTTTCAAAATTACTATCAATCGAATGAAAGAAGCCTGCTACGATCATTGCTCCATTGCGTCGGGGACGGTGACTGACTGACGCGAGAATGATTCGAGCGGTTACACGATCAGTCTGCTGTCATTCACAACAGAATGATGGGTCATTTCACGCAGGCTCAATCCTTTACTAATTTCGGTGGCTGTCTTATTTTCAAAACAACTACAGTTGTTTATTTCATACTAAGAATACTAATGTGTTCCAGAATAAAACAAGTTTATTTTTTCATCCAAAAACCTACAAATAAAAAAATACACCGAAATTAGTAAAGGATTGAGCCTGCGTGAAATGACCCTGATAGAAAATATTTAAAATATTTAATTTTTGTCATTCTGGACCATCAGTCCGTCAGTCAACCGGTTAGACGATAATTCTCCCGTCATTCTGAGCAGACTGACGGACCAGACTGACGCCAGACTGAGCGTCTAACCTTTGTCTTAGGGCACGGAACCCTAAAATTATTATTTTTTTCTCTATTTGATGTTAACATATTTGGCATCTTTATTTTTTCATCATAAACTTTCATTAAATTCAGGCATGATTTATTTTTCAAGTTTTAATAAAGGGAAAAGAAAAAAAAACTAATTTTATGATTCTTATTATTATCAGTATTATTTTTAAGACTGTCCAAATTTTCGGTCACCAAACGCGGCCAATAATATTCTTGCACTTATTTTTCAAAGTTTTTTGTAGCTTCTCTTTTTGTTCAAAAACTATTAATAATAATGAATTGCTGTTAGATCGATGTTTCCTTTTCATAATTGGTATTATAAATGGTAATAGCAATGAACTACAGAATATCTAGAATTCATGCTTGTTCTACTTAAAAAAGAAAACAATCTGAGTCTTTGCTTGCTGCATGGAGGAATAAAAAAATACTGACCGTATTTTGAAGACGTTTGTAAAGTTGAGGTGGCATTGTAACTATCCACTCTGGCTGATTGCTTGATTGTTCCAAACTTCTCTTGAATCTCTGTGTAGTAATAGCTAAAAGTGACGGTAGGACTATTTCTGGTTCTTTAAGTAAGCCTATTACATTTTCGGCCAGCATGTCATAGCCAAGATGGTAAAGTGAAATTACCTGTAAAAAATACAATTAAGTACGTAAACAACGGGCACGCCGCAATCGCAACTGTAAGGACCGTCTATGATCCTCACCAGACATAGAAGTTTCGGGAGGTTCCTGTGTCGGATAGGAAAGGAGAAAACGCCTGGGTGTCACAACTGTGAGGGTCGCCCGGAGGACATGGTGGAGCATACGGTGCAGGTCTGCCCCGCTTTGGCAGAGCACCGCCGTGTCCTCACGGCGGTCTTGGTCGAGGCCATGCTGCGGGGCGAGACGGAGTAGGAAGCGGTTGCCTTCATCTGCGAAGATGTCATGCTAGCGAAGAAGGAGGCGGGATGCGTGTGGGAGAGGACAGTGTCCACCTGGCGAGTAATGGGCGACTCGCAGTCCGACCATGGACCATGCCCGGGTCGACGGCGCGTTGTGTTCCACGCGTGCCTCAAAGAGTGTCAGCATTGTGATGGGGCCCCCCTCTAGAGGGCCAAAGCCTGCCGGGGTCGCGGGACTTATCTCATTACTGTGACCCCGGAACGTAAAGGGCTATTGAAGGACACCGTGGATTTTAGTTAGTACGAGTCTGACAGTCCCTCCCGCCCTGCCCTGGGTGGGAGGGTAAAAAAAAAGGACCGCCTATGTGGCACTCCTCATAAAGGCGCCACGGCGTCCTCAGCTCCCTCCTGACGCAGGTCCTCACTGGACACAAATATTATAGGGTCCTTGTGTCGGATTCAGCTGTTGGCCCCCACAGTGACGAGGTTATCTACCCGGGTATCGCCATTGTGGGGAGGACAGGCAGAGGACACGAGTATGCGGTGGAGGTTTGCTCAGCTTGTCCTTACGAAGGCGATACGCGGCGACTTCTCGCGTATTGCACTGGTTCAGGCCACGTTATGCAGTTAGGGGGGAATGGGTCACCCTGTTTTGCAAAGCAGTAATGCTAACGAAGGAGTAAGCCGAACGCGTGAAGGAGAAGACATCCTTCACCTTACGCCCAGTCGTAATGGCCCGGAGGTTTAGCGGCTCATTTAACGCGGACATCTGAGGCTGGCTGGCCATATCCTCACACGAATACGAAAGACCTCACGCCCAAGCCGCCGCAGGAGTCCCCCAGGGCATTGGACAGTGCACCTTACACGCAGGCTTGCGGAAGCGAGCGGCGAGTAACGGGCAGCTCGCGGTCTGATTTAGGACCAGGCCCTGGTCGATGGCGCATCGTGTTCCACTCGCGTCTCAAGAACTTGTCAGCAAACTAACGAGACTAATAAACGCCTGCATGCCGGGATAGCGGGACCGTCTAGGTAGGAAACCGTGGCCCTGGAACGCAAAGGGTAACCGAAGTAACAGAGTGGACATTTAGTCAGTAAGGGTCTGACAGTTTCTTCCGCTCCACTCAGGACAAGAGTACTCATTGATTTTACAATAAAAAGGTACCTTAAAGTCTAGTTTTATTTGTTAAGACGTATTTACAGCGTTCTTACCTGTTGACGCCTTATGAAGTCATTATCAATATTCCATAACTCTGCTAAGAGGGTGATTCTTTCAATCCAAGTAAGACATTCTTCACTATTATATGTTTGGTAAGGTCCGTCACTTTCAGATACGGTTATAGTTTCAACCGCAGATCGAATGAGTTTCGTTAAAAATTTCATCCTCGGATTTCTCAATTTTTCAGAAGCTTTCATGCTTATTTCTCTGCTGTGCACGTCACCAGTTAATGCTTCAAATATGTACTGGTAGTCAATATCGTACAGGCTATCCAGAGGCTTGGACAGTTTTATATTAAAATGACACATATAGTACACGGTACATGAGATCTGATAATTTAAATTCAATATGTCGCTATTAATACTCTTACTATCCTGTGCCACTTCAACTAGAGAAGGACTGCTTTCATCCCAAATTTTCTCGAATTGAATGTTTGTTTTATTTTGATTGATCGACACATTTGAACAGTTAAAGAATTCATTCAAGTATTTTGAAGCAATTTGTAGAAATTTGACCATGCTTGTGCTGTCAAAGCCAGCATCTTGAAGGCATAAAGGATCTTTTGGCAGTCTTCCAACTTTGTTTACTAAGCGACAGCTAACTTCAAACACTTGCTTAATATATGTTGACCATATAATGGAAAATAAACCCAATCTTATATGCAAGTCCGATATACACGTAAGACATTGAAGGACTATTTCAAGGTACTCACAATTTTTCATGGATTTCTGCCAAGCCATAGAATATTCCCAGCACATGTTTGCAATGATATAATTTGATGTTGTGCTTAGTGGAAATTGTTGTCTTAAAAGAGAGAGCCATTTAAATATCTTAGGGTTTTCGTCAACATATAAACGGTTGTTTTCTATAAAAAGGTATTCAGATTCATTGTCATCATTGACTTCAGGCGATTCAAGACCCGTACTGGAATATTTTTCAAGTAATTCGTTAGCAACAATTGCTTCAGGAACAACACCCATACCACATAACCATTTCGCTATTAATTCTGTTACTGATCCTTTCCCTCTTGTGTAAATGTATTTGAGATTAATATTTAATTCAGTCATTTGTAATTTCGGTAATGAGTTTCCAGTGAAAGAATCTTTAAACATAAGAATAATACTAAGAATAGAAATGTCCTCTAGTTTACCAATTAATATACCCCATTTAGCATTTTCTTTTGTTACAGACTCCCATATATCATCTTCTATCTCCTGACGTTTATTTTCAAAAATTCTACTTACTGCTTTACAAGCCATTGCAACGATCATGCTCCGCAGAGGACAAGGCATATCTACTAACACATCGCGAATATCTTGCCACCAGGGCGACGTCTCGTTGTAAGCGATATGTGTTGCCTGTTCTATGACGTTACACAGGTAGTATAAAACTTGTATGAACTGCTCAATAAGTTCTACACTTATTTCCTCCAACGGCATGTTCATTAAGTGCATTATTAATAGTTTTACTATTTCTTTTGCGTCTATGTTACATTCTCTTACGAAATCACTTAAAATAGACATGTCCTTTAATTTAAATATAGATTTGAAAGTGACACTAGCTAAATTATTGATTTGGTCTTCCGTTGTATCAACTTTCAAGGAAATGTTTTTATTGCTTTCACTTAAATTGAAGCACGAAACAAACTCTCTGTATGAGTTGGTGTTGTTTACGGCAAATGTAACTCTGGCATGATGGTGCTCCTTGTAATTATTCTCTTGTGCTAAGGTCAATAATCTCTCCAATATGCAATTATCGTCCTCCAAAAGATCGAAACAGAGAGGCTCGCAGTTTTCAGTTAGTTGACTTTTTTCAGTTTCGGTTCTGTCTGTATTTAAATGCATAAAGGTGTGTAATTTAGTTGTAAGATCCTGCATGTCATCAGTGTTTTCTCCAGTGATATGTCTAAAGAACAAAGTGGATAACCCAAGATTTGCAAAGTAATGTTTTATTTCGATTTCTTGATCGTTCAGCTCAACATTTTCAATACTGTCCCAAAATAAATTTAGACAAGCCATTACAGTTCTTGGGGGTATTTCATATTTTTTTACTAACATTTCTATGCAATATTTTTTCAGGTCTAATGTCTTTAACTCTGACGCTTTGTTTAGTAGTTCATTGACAAAATCCTCAGAATATGAAGTTTTTTTGAGATGTTCACGTAAATCTCTCAAAGCATGAAGATCTTTAGATCTTTGGGAATGTTCACCTTCCAATGCATAAAAAAATGGTATATTAAATTTCTTCAATTTTCCGTCTGGGTCTATTAAAACACATTGAAATTCGGGCAAATTGAGTTTCTTATATGAATAATTTTTCTCAGCACCAACTAGCCCGCAAGTGTTGTATAGAAGTAACCCGTTTTTTGTCGCGGTAAATGCTGCTACTCTGTTGCCTTTTTGCATTAATCTTATGTCAATAATTCCTTTTTTAGGGTTATAAATAATTAAAAATATGGCTCTCTTGAGTTCTTTAACGACTGACAATTGTGGTTTTTTGTCATCCATGTCAAATATCTGCAAATAATAATACATATTGAGATTCTGTGGGATGTTAAATAAACATAATTTTTTGTATGTGACTCCGCCAAGGTCTTAGTTCGCTTGCTATGCTCGCTTACCAGGATCCGCCATTTTTTTCGAACCTATCATGGCCGAGTCGTTCAAGTTCCGTTCCCGGAGTCTGTCTCGCTTGCGAAAATGGCTCAAGGTTATCAAACGAATGAATACTATGCCTTACAATGGGATTTGAAGGTTTTGGCCCTATGTGTCGCCCGTTTTTATTTTTTTTCAGAATCGCGTTGCCGAAAGTTATATATTATTTAGATTAGATAGAGTATACTGAAACAAACCAAAAATAAACTAGACATAATGTCCTAAAGCGTCAAGTTTCACAGTTATTCGACGAAAGATAAGTCTAAAACTGAACACACAACTGAACATACCTATTTCTAGTTTAATTTAAGTTGCTGTGTTAAGTGAAAGTAGTGAATTAATTATTTGTTAATTGTAAATCTCATTGAGTTAGGTTTAAACAAACATTACCAACAGTCTAAAGTTATTGTTAATTTTCACGGGAACGATATTTTATCGGGACGAAAGGTACACTATGTCCGCGCCTGTAGGTACACCTGACCGTTATTGGTTTGTAGTTATTTGGGCGTGAAAAGGTAATAAACAAACATTAACCTCATTAAGAAGATGCAAGAAATTGTATGCGACTTACATGCACTTTGACTACGCTGCGAACTATTAATAATAATAAGCCCGCAGGGCAGCTTGTGGCGAGCTGTTGGGCAGGTGCGACCCCACGGACCTGATCTCTTGTGAGATATTTTGTTCCTCATCTCTGGCTTGCCATTATTGGCCGGTCAGAGAGAACACTGACGAGGAACAGACCTCCTACCTCTTTCTTGCCTTAACTGGCTGGCTAGAGTGGAGATTCGCAAGAGCACACGTGCTCGGAGGAAGGTAGTATTTCAGTAAGTGTTTGTAGGGATCCGCCATACTTCCGGGTTCCTGGTCGATTCTGAGAACCGTGGAATACCTCTTCACTCCTCAAGCATCTCAGGATATGTTACCCTCTTGCCGCTACGTCACCTAGTGCTAGCGATATGTTTGGGGGTCCATTTGTTGAGTGTGCAAGTCACCCCTTGCAATCTTATCTATGTCTAAAAAACATTGATTAGGCAGTGGCCATAGTTTTTCCATAATTATTATATAACCAGTCCACCAAACCCACCAAACGCTATAACCCTGTCTTTTGTTTCCATATTCCGCAATAGTCCCACTCCAACCGGGGGTTGTCCTTGGGTATACTGGCATAGTACATACAGGGATAACCACCGGTTTGAGCCTAATTTCATTTAAAAATGCGTAATGGGCCTCTGCAAGATGGCTTCGGCTCCTGCCACGCCCTTCAAAAGTCCGGGATCCCATGATCCCGAGATGTTAAAAGACATTTATAATAATAATAATACTCATATTATTATAATAATAATTATATTAATGGACAATGAACACAGCTGATCAAAGAAATAGCGCAATGTAGTCAAACTTGCATGCAAGTGTTTGCATTGTGTAAATGGGCCTACTATGCTAATAAAACTTTCGCGGCGGTAAGACCCCTCTTTGAGGAGTGGCTGTATAAGCGTCACGGCGTCCTAACCTTCCGCCTAACGCAGTTCCTCATCGGACACGGATGTTTCGGGAGGTACCTGTGTCTGATGAGGAAGGAGGAAACGTCTGGGTGTCACCACTGCGAGGATCGTCCGGAGGACATGGTGAAGCATACGGTGCAGGACTACCCCGCTTGGGCAGAGCACCGCCGTTTTTACGGTGGTGCTCTACCCAAGCGGGGCAGTCCTCACGACAGCGATAGGCGAAGACCTCTCGCGCCCGCCCGGCATTGGTTGAGGCCATGCTGCGGGGCGAGACGGAGTGGGAAGCGGTCGCCTCCTTCTGCGAAACAGTCATGCTCGCGAAGGAGGAGGCGCGCCGCGTGAGGGAGAAGACAGCGTCCTCCCTCCAACCCAGCCGCAGTGGTAGACGCCCACGGCGAAGGACGTCGCCAGACGATCTCCGGCTACTGTAGGCGCGGGCATGCGGGCAGAGAGTAATGGGTGACTCGCTGTCCGACCATGGACCACGCCCGGGTCGACGGCGCGTTGTGTTCCACGCGCGCCTCAAAGAGTGTCAGTATTATGACGGAGCCCCTCTACAGAGGGCCAAAGCCTGCCGGGGTCGCGGGACTAACGAATTACCGTTCCCACGGAACGTTGAAGGCTATTGAAGGACACCGTTAATTTTAGTCAGTACGAGTCTGACACTATGGGTTCGACTCATTTGATGATTTTACCACGCTAAAAAAAAATGCTCATAAAACTTAAGCGAAAACATTATGCCATAAAATATTATGCCAAGAGAGAATTCCCGATTTAAATACATACTTGAACAAATGCACACTGAGCATCCCTGCATCCTTTGATAAGTCTAATTAAATGTCCTCTCGTAACGTCTAGAACTGCAACACGTCCAAAGCTGTCGACTATGGCAGCGAGCCGTCGATCTGGCGACACAGCAACCACGTTGCCATGACGCTGTCCATCATATAGGCCGTTGCGCATCGATAAAGTTTCAGAACGTACTAATGGTTCATTTGCAGCAGTTGTGTTTTCTGTAGAGCCCCCTCCAAGCCAGCCGCTTTAATGAAGCCAAATAATAACACTTGTTAATATCTTTAGGTTATTTATGTCTCCAGCCAATATAGCAATGATGTCCATTATTAATTTACCTTGCTTAATTAAGCTATTCTTGATGCATAATATTGATTAATCTGATACTTACGGAAGAGCAGACTTGATTTTATTTGCAACAGCTCTAGCCACATCTTGCAGAGGGGGAGTAGTTCCGCCTTCTAGAGCATAATGGAAACCAATATATGGTTTAACACCAGCTCCAAGTATCAAGGTGTTGACAGGTGGTACAGAACGATACCTGTAATATAAAATATTATTATATATTTTTTACAATCGGCAAAGTGGAATCATGACTCATTTTGACAGTAAATCGTTTGATCTTTGTTATGTTTACGCGAATGTGGACCTTATTGTATTTGAATGTCTGTAGCTTAGATTAAAAAATGTCCAGATTGATAGTAGGCCACTGAGAATTGAAGCCAAAAACACGGGGGATAAATGTCCCGCGTCGGTCGATCCATACGTCAGTCGCCTAGGAACGTTCCCCGCGTAAACTACGTCACGAGTCCTTGTTGTGATATTTTAAAATGAAAGTTTTTGCTGTGAAATGGTTTATAATTACATTCCAAAAAAAGGAATATGCCATAATTTATCATTTCATTATTAGCATTCAATTTCAGTATGCATTTCATTTTAAATAAGTAAACAAAGAAGTGAACAATTTGACACTGTGACGGACGCCATAACTGTTGAATTGCCATGGGCATAATTTTTTTTACCCAGTATTTTGTAACTATAATGACTTAAAAAAGGAAGGAAAAAAGGAGCTCGTGGCTAAATAAGTACAGCCGCACAGGCCAATCTTCCGGGTTAAGCCGCGCTTGGTCTGTGGATGGGTGACCATCTATGATAGCGAGTTTCCTCCGTGCCTCGGAAAGCACGTAAAGCCGTTGGTCCCGGCTGTCATTTGTAGATCTTTGACAGTCGTTACTGTTAGTCAGAAGCTCTAAAGTCTGACAACCAGTCTTACCATGGGGTATCGTATTACCCAGTTACTGGGTTGTGGAGGTCCGACAGGCAGTCGCTCCATGTAAAATACTGATATCCAGCTGAATCTGGTTTGACTGGAAGCCGACCAGAATTCAGAACGCTCTGTCCATTGTCTCAAAGTCTCAGTTAGACTCAAATAAGAACTCAGAGTCAGATTAAGAGTCGAATTAAAAGTCAGACTCGCCGGGGTCAAATACAGAGTCAGACTCGGTGAGACTCAGTCAGACTCGTTAAGACTCTGTCAGACTCGGTCAAAATCGGTCAGAATGTGTCAGACTTGGTCAGATTCTGTCAGACTCGGTCGGACTCTGTCAGATTCGGTCAGACTTTGTCAAACACAGTCAGACTCAGTCAGACTCGGTCAGACACTGTCAGACTCAGTCAGATTCTGTCAGACTTGGTCAGTCTCGGTTAGTCTCTGTCAGACACGGTCAGACTCGGTCAGAGACTGTCAGACTTGGTCAGATTCTGTCAGACTCAGTCAGTCTCTATCAGACTCTGTCAGATACGGTTAGACTCTGTCAGACTCAGTCAGACTCTGCCAGACTATAATGTAGTAGGTACTTACATTATAATATAAAATGAATCGCTAAATGTGTTGCGGTGTTGATAAGCGGTAAAGTCGCACATGACAAATTACACAAATTAAAGAAATAATGATAAAACTCATCAATCGTAATGATAAAAATCATGTCATTACTGTTGATGATATATTTTACGCTTAACGTAAAATACTGAAAATCTCCCACATTTTAAGGGTAATCTCCGCCACTGGTATTACACGCACATTGCACACAAACGCAAATCCGATACGTAATCCGGAGACACACTCCGGAGCGGGGCGCTCACTCACACATTTATAAAAAAAACTCGCTTCACTTATATCGTTTCGTTTTGTTTCGAACACGGAATCTGGACATTCTTTAATCTAAAGCGGGATTTAGATTTACATTACGAAAGTAGTGTCATGCATGATAAAACTAGTTTCGTGAAACTACATAGTTTCAGCACATGTGAAAGTACTTTCGTTTAAATTTTAGTGTCGTGAAATTACGATACGCGATACTGGCCCTGTCAAGATCAAAGCTGTATTTCATTTATGATGCAAAACGTCGTTGTAGAAATGATAAAATACAAAATAAATATAAGATTTATCTAGGAAAAAAGACGTTGATAAATCCACCAACGTCTTTAGTTCCATTGTCTAGTCCCATTATGGCAGGGTAGGCGAACCTTTATGCATCAACGTGCCATT
Source organism: Agrotis clavis (assembly GCA_954870645.1). Lineage (NCBI taxonomy): Eukaryota > Metazoa > Arthropoda > Insecta > Lepidoptera > Noctuidae > Agrotis > Agrotis clavis. The sequence goes on from OX940922.1 coordinate 10,248,151, forward strand.
TTTTCTAAAAAAAGTTTAATGGGGTCATTCGCGTGCCATCAAATAATTTTGACTTTCTGATTATTGGCAAAATAATAATTATAAATACTATCAAAACTCTTTATTAAATAAAGTACTTAAGCAAAAGAGGTACATTTTGTTTATATTAAATTTCAGTAAAATTAGTGTGACTTCTGTTGCTGCAGGTTAGATGACAAATAATTTATGTTAGGGTTGTAAGATGTTACTTTTAGCAAAATGCATGCTGAACTAGATTCATCTGTCAAACGGTTTCTAACCGAGTTTTTAATGTTATTCATCTCTGAAAATAATGACTCGCAGGCATATGTAGATGAAAACATGGTTAAAATATTCGCAATTGAAACCCACGGCATTATAAAAACAAAACAAACTAGCGCCGTGCAGCGCTTCCTGCCTGCCGCCGCGCTGCCCCCACCCCGCGCACCGAACACTCCGCAGCGTAGGAGCATCGCGTGAATATTGTGTCGCGTGCCATTGGTTCGCCTACCCTGCATTATGGAATTACTCGAGGCAAAAACTTGAAAAAAAGCATCTGGGTGCAACACAGTTAATCTCTGAATTAGCAGATGATCCTAAAAGCATCGCAAATTACTTTCGTATGGGAAAAAACTCATTTTAATTTCAAATACCACACGTCCTCTCAGCGCAGGTGCTGTCGCGACAGTACTTTCGCGTCGTGTTTACATGATGAAAGTAGTTGCATGAAACTAGTTTCACAAAAAATATGCGCATAGCACGAAACTAATTCAGTGTCACGAAAGTAATGCATGCATTGTAAAACTGAACGTTTACACGTGAAATTAATGGTGAAAGTAGTGTCATGAAAGTACTTTCATGCAACTAGTTTCGTAATGTAAATACGGCTTAAGCCGGATTCACCATTAATTTCACGTGTAAACGTTCAGTTTTACAATGCATGCATTACTTTCGTGACACTGAATTAGTTTCGTGCTATGCGCATTTTTGGTGAAACTAGTTTCATGCAACTACTTTCATCATGTAAATACGACGCGAAAGTAGTGTCGCGACAGCACCTGCGTTGAGTGGACGTGTGGTATTTGAAATTAAAATGATTTTTACCCATACGAAAGTAATTTGCATAGCTTTTAGGATCATCTGCTAATTCAGAGATTAACTGTGTTGCACCTAGATGCTTTTTTTCAAGTTTTTGCCTCGAGTAATTCCATAATGGGACTAGACAATGGAACTAAAGCCGTTGGTGGATTTATCAACGTCTTTTTTCCGAGATAAATGTTATATTTTATCTTTTCTACAATGACGCTTTGCATCATAAATGAAATACAGCTTTGATCTTGACAGGGCCAGTATCTCCGCGATACTGGTAATTTCACGACACTAAAATTTTAACGAAAGTACTTTCACTTGTGCTGAAACTAGTTTCACGAAACTAGTTTTATCATGCATGACACTACTTTCGTAATGTAAATGCGGCTTTAAGGTCTGTAGGAAAATAAAGGCGCTCCCTCACCGCGAGCATTCACCTGTCATCATCATCATCATCTCAGCCATAGGACGTCCACTGCTGAACATAGGCCTCCCCTTTTGATCTCCACAGATACCGGTTGGAAGCGACCTGCATCCAGCGTCTTCCGGCGACCTTTATAAGGTCGTCTGTCCACCTTGCTGGTGGACGTCCTACGCTGCGCTTGCTAGTCCGTGGTCTCCACTCTAGTACTTTTCGACCCCATCGGCCATCTGCTCTGCGAGCAATATGGCCTGCCCATTGCCACTTCAGCTTGCTAATCCGGTGGGCTATATCGGTGACTTTAGTTCGTCTACGGATCTCCTCATTTCGGATTCGATCACGTAGAGAAACACCTAGCATAGCCATCAAATGAGTCCTCCCACCCCGGGCAGGGCGGGAGGGACTGTCAGACTCGTACTGACTAAAATCCACGGTGTCCTTCGGTAGCCCTTTATGTGCCGGAGTCGCGGTATACGTATGTCCCGCAACCCCGGCAGGACAGGTGAATGCTTGCGGTGGGGGAGCGCCCTAAGCTTATGGTGGGTCATAACTCCACTTTGTCGATTGTACAATGTACATACATGTGCTTGCCTTGCATACACTTGTAATAAAGGATTGTCTAAAAGCCAGTACTAGATAGATTTATATGTATATATTATTTATAACGCACTCACGAAGGCATTTTGAAGAAATGGGTATGACTATGTCAATTGATTAAATACCTGAAAAGTTGTAAACAAGAGAAAGTACTTATATCTATCCTAATATTATAAAGCTGAGAAGTTTAGTTGAACGCGATAATCGCATAAACTGCCGGTTAGATTTGAAAACATAATTTTGTATAGGATAGTCTATTCATCGAGGGAGGCTATAGGCTATACAAGGTGAATTTTTACAACTGGGTTTGGATGGCTAAATCTAAAACTATGAGGAATATCGAAAAATACTGAAAGGAGTCTCGAGGCCGATTCTGGCGAAAACTAGAACTACATTACTATATTGTTTGGTAACAGTACTTTTTCCATATTTCATAAAAAGCAATCAAAAAACAAAAAACTACTGCCATTCAGTAGGGTTGGGTTCCAACCCCATATTTTGGATAATTTTATTGACAGCATTGAGCAAACTACCTCCCATCTAAATTTGTACAGACCGACATTGGAGACATCTTATAATATATATATAAATCTCGTGTCACAATGTTTGTCCTCAATGGACTCCTAAACCACTTAACCGATTATAATAAAATTCGCACACCATGTGCAGTTCGATCCAACTTGAGAGATAGGATAGTTTAAATCTCAAATTATAGTTGCAATTTTAATAATATTATAAAGATTGCACCCGTGCGGAGCCGGGGCGGGTCGCTAGTTGTATATAAGTATTGACTTTACAAGCAAATACATACTACTGTTATAAAATATTATTGTAGATGGAGGAAAATAATAAAAAAAAACATTGAATTTTAATCACCAGACATCATATCCTCCATAAGTGGACGCTGCTAACAGATGATCATAAGTGTTTTTGAGGTCTAGTCCTACAACAGCAGCATCATTCATTACTTCTTGTTCAGAGAACATCCTTTTCCGTATATTGATGCTTCGGCTATCCACCGAATAGTCTCCTAGGATACCAGCTCGTACTGTAAAAATGTTTTTTTATTTAAGAATTAGATCTTGTGATCACTTCCCTTCTTCTTCTCTCTACTATTACTCAAATGGACCAGAAAATAACTAGTTGAAAATCGCAATTAATATTCAAAATTATGATTCAGTGCCAACATCAAAAAAAAAACCAAGTGCGCGCCTGACTCGCGCGCGATGGGTACCATGCCATTATCTATATTTTATTTTGATTAGAGCAGAACACCCAATTATCGACCCTGTAGGCATTTTGCTGTGCGAGTGAAAATGAAAGTTTTCGGAGGATTAAATATCAAATCAAATCAAATCATTTATTTTGCCAACATGGGTAAGGGTATGAATAGATCTTACATATTTTGATAGTGTAAAATATAGACAATATAGAAATAGACATTGAAAAAGGTAACTAAACATTATAAACAGCCATGTCAAAGATGAAAAATATTTTTAAAGTTTAACATGAACAGGCTATTTCACCAGTAGGCTTTTACCAATATAATTATTACTTTATTGAATATAATTATTTATCTGTCTTAGGGCTGGTTTTTCAATAGTCAGTTAACCGTTACCTGAGGAATAAAAATAACCATATGACATATTTTCCATAGATAAGCTGTCAAACCGCCATTTTTATTCCTCAGTTAACGGTTATCTGACTATTGAAAAACCAGCCCTTACATACCCAAAATAAGAAAAACATCAACAGACATACATCATCTGTGAAAAGAACTGGCTACCTATTCATGAGATACAACCTGGTGACGGACAGACAACAAACTGATGTACAGACAGACAGACGGACGGACAGACAGACGGAGGGACAATAAAGTCTTAGTCCCATTTTGTCCTTTAATTCCAGAATTCATAAAACTCAAGTCAGTTAAGCATATTTTGGTTTTGAATGCATTTCATAATAAGTAATAACATTACCTCGGGCTAATTGTGCTTTGGCAGTCCTGAGTGTTTGGTACAAGCTTGACCCTGAGATGATACACTCACAAGTCTGATACAATATATGTATATCATCAGGTAAAGTTCCATATGTCCCAGTGTGGCAAGATATTTTTAAGACTGGTTTTTCATCTAATTTTTCTAGTAACAGCAAGTGACCAGTATTGGTATAGAATCCAACACTACCATTTTTAAAGCCAACAATAATGCAAAACCAATCAGCTCCATTCTGTGAATAAATAAAATGATAACAATATAGCATAATTATTTGTAACAGGTGGCATTCTGTAGTTTAAAAGTAATTCAAGGGGAAGATAAGAGTTTATAGATGTATGTACTTAAGTAACTGGGCCTGAAGTGGTTAAAAAGTTTTAATTAATATTACCTTTACCACATTTACTACCAATCGGATAAAGTTGGCGGGGTCTGGGCGTTGCCTTTACATGAGAGTGGTGCCAGGACACATGGAGCACCTCCCTCCTTACGCTAAACAATACCAAGTTTTTGGAATACGCCTATTACATGACTAAAACGAGTTTTAAGGTCAGGTTACAAAAACACATTTCCTTGACCCGGGAGTGGTACCGGGGGGTAGGGGGTCATGGTATACGAAACGAGGCACTATGAAAAAAAGACTTAGAAAAATTTCACCCAAAAACAGCGCCTAATCAAGCCTTCGGGATCCGGTGGGATGTGGGAGTACTAGGGTGGGGAAACATCGGGGGACGACCTTAAGGTCAATGACCTTGACCCCAAGATCAAGGTCTTGACCTCGAGATCAGTGACCTTGACGCCAAGGTCAGTGGTCTTGACCCCAAGGTCAAGGTCAAACTAAAAAAGACGCAGACACGGGTACGCTCGAGATCAGTGACCTTGACGCCAAGGTCAAGGTCAAATTCAAAAAAGACGCAGACACGGGGTACGCTCGAGGTCAGTGACCTTGACGCCAAGGTCAAATTAACAAAGACGCAGACACGGGGTACGCTCGTGGTCAGTGACCTTGACCTCAAGGTCAGATTCATAAAAACACCCCTTTTAACCTAACCTGTCCAAGTCGGAGAGCCCCAAGTCTCGAGCTCACTTCGCTCGCTCTTGGACTAAGTTGCTTAAAGGGCAAAGTCGAAGCCCCGCTTCGCGGGGCTTAATGGTCATAAAAAAAAACCACGAAGGGGATGGCGGGGTCGGTTCGCCCGCTTTCCTCGCTCACTGGACCCCGCCATCCCCTTCCAACCTAACCTAAATCTGACCTTGAGGTCAAGGTCACTGACCACGATCGTACCCCGTGTCTGCGTCTTTGATAATTTGACCTTGGGGTCCAGGTCACTGACCTTGGCGTCAAGGTCCCTGACCTCGAGCGTACCCCGTGTCTGCGACTTTTTTAATTTGACCGTGACCTTGGGGTCAAGGTCACTGACCTTGGCGTCAAGGTTACTGACCTCGACCGTACCCTGTGTCTGCGTCTTTGTTTATTTGACCTTGACCTTGGGGTCAAGGTCACTGACCTTGGCGTCAAGGTCACTGATCTCGAGCGTACCCCGTGTCTAAGTTTTTTTTTTAATTTGACCTTGACCTTGGGGTCAAGGTCATTGACCTTAAGGTCGTCCCCCGGTGTTTCCCCACCCTAGTACTCCCACATCCCACCGGATCCCGAAGGCTTGATTAGGCGTTGTTTTGGGTGAAATTTTTCTGTCTTTCATTGCTTTTTCCTCAAAATTTTCTAAGTCCCAGACGCCTTTAAAATGAGAGTTAAATTTTGCCTCCAAGCTCAGCGGTCATTGACCTCACAAAAAAATATCCCGGGAAAAAGTTGTTTCTTTTGATGTCCTCCATACGATAAAACCATAAAAAGTAAGTATTATTATGTTTGGAAAATTCATCAAAATTTTTCTAAGTGTTTTTTCCTCAGTGCCCCGTTACGTACACTCCAACCAACAACTGTGTGCTCCGACACAGCCCCACCCCATTTATTTTATTTCCTTTTTCTTATTGTATGAAATTAATTAAATATCTTTTTTTTGGTGGTGTTACAAACAACTATACACAATTATTTGCATGTGTGTCAAGGTTCCACTACAATAACTTTACTGATGATAATTACATATCTTGTAACTGTTGGTACATTTACCTGAGAAGACTGTTGTGATGGACATATAGGTAATGCTAATACCACTGTTATTTCAGAAGGTAGAGTTCCACTCCATGATATAAGAAAGGTGTTACTGTTTGTCAGACTAATCCATTGATTGGTAAGTAGACAAAGACGATTCTTAAATCCGACTGCTAATATGGTGCTACAGGAAGACAAAGAAATAGAACATTGTGGTAGCCACTTTTTGTCTGAAATAGAAATAATATATAAAAATTGACGAAGTGAAAATTGCTAAAGAAAGAAAATATCGCAAAGAAATACCTTCTTGTTCTGATATAAACAAAGCTCTTCCTAGACTGGATATATCACCACAGTCAGCTATTTGTTCCACTTGACAGGACATTTCCAATAAATTGTCTTAGGTAATAGATCTAGATATAGATAATTTATTAGTTATTATACCAATAAACAATGTCCAAAAATGCCAAATGTCTTAACGACAGAATGAAAAAAATAAAAAATAACGTACGATCACAGACTACTTAGAGATTATACGTATCGTACGATCATAGATGAATGATCCTCTACACCTCTACACAGACCACAGACTACTTAGAGCACAGAACATATATAAGGGCCGATTACACGACACGATTCATCGTGCCCTAAGTCCCTAAGTTCCGACGGATTGGGTGGTGTAATCGCTGTTAGGCTGTTAGTTTCCCTAAATCGGGCGATGGAGTGTACCCGACGGCCCTAAGTCCCTAAATCCCGATAAATCGTGTCGTGTGATCGCGGTTAGGGCGCTCAGTAGCGGCGCGGCGTTCGACGTGAAACTGAAATGACATGTCGTGAAGTGGAAATGGCTTCGCAACGCGAAAGAGAAATGAATACTCGTAAATATTCCTTCAGCTAACGTCTTCTCTTCTTCTTATTTTTTACTATACCCACTGTTGCTGCGAGAGCGACTACTTTTCAAGGCGGATGAATGCTTATAAAATGAAAATAAATAAATATTCAGGAGTTTATATATATAGCCTGACATGCCATGTTAAAATCTCCGAAATCTAACTACGATGCACCTTTTCTATGTGAGAGCTGATGGAGCGAGTTTTTTGATATTTTTTATATTTAAAATTATACTTGTTATTTGCGCAACACAAATATTTATAAAGTTACAACATGTCACTGGCCTGCAAATTGCAAAAAACGTAAAAAAATTTGAATTTCGCGGGCTACATCGAAGCAATCACCTTAACTTGTACAGCTTGGCCAGATCGGATTGAAACGGAACTAAAATTTTTATTTCTGACAGCGTTTTAAAATCTTTGATATTTGATGTAAACAAAGACCGCAGGTTTGTTAGATTTATTATTGTGCCATAAAACTAACGTAATAAGTGAAAAAAAAAAAAAAAACATTCAAAGTGCTGGTAGCGCGAAGACAGTGGCGACTTCCGGTTTTCTACATTTTTATGTCAAGCTGCAGGTATTTCCAGTCCATATCATTTTGACTAAGGGTCAGTTCAGACCGAGACGCGAAGCGACGCGACGATGCGCTGCGCCGCGATGAGCCGCGCTGCGTAGCGATGCGCCGCGCTGCGCCGCGATGCGCCGCGCTGCGCATCCAGACGCCGCGCGGTGCAGCGGAGTGTCTACATTCGCCACGTGCTTCCCGCCCCACCCCCCTTCCTCCCGCAGTCGTCCATTTGGTGTCAGTTACATAGTCCAGGGGCTAGAGGTAGTTGAGTAGGTATACAAAATCCGAATGAAGGCAACTATGACCGAAGTCTTATACCTGAGACCCTAAATAGTGACAATACATATCCTGCCTGCATTAAGTACGTGTATCTTATCGCTTGATGAAGTAGTCCACTCATTTAGTTCAGTACTTCATTTAATTCAGCAAATCAGAACAAGTTCCTAACTGATTAGAAAATAATAATTTTATGCCATTAAGTATTATGAGCTTTATCTGTCCCGCAAAAAGCTGTGATCTGATTTTTCTATAAATTATTACGGAAATTATCATTAAAATGATTTTAAATCATGTACTCGATACATTCCGTTTACGAACAAGAGAAGAGGGCTTAAAAAATGGACCAGACAATTGACCGACAAGATAAACATTGTTATTCTTTGACCTTTTCGTCACTTAAATTGGTTGGCGAAATTCGACACTCACATTACGCGTAATTAGATACCTCTAGCTCCCAGTCTAACATCTTGCATCGTCGAGCGGCCTCGAGCGGCGTCGCGCTGCGCCGCGCGGCGTCGAGATGCGCAGCGACTCACAACTACGTTGAGATACGCTATGCGCCGCGATGCGCCGCGCGGCGCAGCGCGGCGCCGCTGAACCCGCTTAAATTCTCGCAACGAAATGTGTATCTTTTGGTGTAGAAAATAAAGTCGTATTTTGAATGGCTCTTAAAAGTATGCGCGCATCGTCGCGTCGCGGTCTAAACTGACCCTTATAAGCAAGTCGCAAAGTGAACTGTCTGTCGCTTTAGTGTCTATGTAGTCTGTGGTCACTGTGCTGTCACTCAAAGTCAATCTCAAACAGTGTTGCCGTTTTAGCCACTTTGTGGCTAGATCTGATAGAGGATTTTCAACGGTTCTAGCCAAACAGAAAACCATTTTAGCCACCAAAATAAATCTTGCCACTTCTGGCTGATTTTTCGATTGGCTGACTTTTACTATATTACTATTAGAAGTCTACCGATTAATTAAACCAAACTACAATAAAAACAATTAAAAAAATTAAAAAAGCTTGCCACAATTATGTTTTGCCTGCTGAAGTTTTAAACAAAGTCACAAAAACGGTCAAATCGGTCAAACAAATTGAAATACCACCCACATCATCACCCATTGACCCATTTAATGAATCTCCAGATGTCACTGTAGACTTTGGAATTGAGTTTTAATTTTAAACCAAATAATTGTGAATATTTTTCACTAGCTGAACGTTTTTTAGCTTTTAATAATGTTAAATACTAATTAGTATTAAAATTGTTTTATTTAACCCATTTACCACCATGCCGAAATTGTAATATTTATCAATAGTAATTGGATACCTAACAGTATCTGGCCAAAAGCACTTTAGCCACTTCTAGCCGAATTTTGAAAGAGATTTTTTTGCAAAACTGGCTACTTTTTTGTTACATGTGGCCACAAACTAGATTGTCCTAGCGGCAACACTGATCTCAAATTCAGACAGGATCTATGTAGTCTGTGGACAGGATTCTGGAGTGTACTGTTTACGTTTAGTGTGCTGTTTATTACCAAACAAATTAGTCCTAGTGTTTTTTGTTTTATTTAGATAGGTATCGTCCCCAATTGTATTTACGCGAATTTGTGTGCACTTTGTTTGAAGAATATTCGGCAGTTACTATACATTGGGTTTGTCTCGGTTACCTAGTTGAAGTTATCACTGTGTCATATCATAAAAAAATATGGAAAGTTCAAGTCAACCAATGTCAGTACAAAAATCAGAAAAAAAAATCACTCCATGTGTCCCTACACCTGACTGGACCAGTCATTCAATTAATGAGGTACCTATATGCTTGAATTTTTTAAAACGTCAGTACTTTCACACATTTATCCTGTTTCGAGCAGACGTTCTTGTACTGGTACTGTAATAATAATAAATGCAAAAATCTCTACTTAGCAGATGGAAATTGCAAATGAAGAAACATCTGGAAAAAATAATGACAATAATTCGCAAGAAGCAACTACTATGAACAGAGTGTCTGTAATCAGCAGTATATCAAATCAGAATGGAAATAGTAGAAACATTCACCATACTCCTGTTCACTCTGGAATCAGTAGCTCTTTACTTGCTACTCCTACAATGCCAACTTCACAGTCTACTATTGCTGGAGAGGTGGCACTTACACCTACACATAGCACTTTTACACCACAAGCCATAAATCCTCATAGTGCAATGACAGCTATCACCCCAATGGTGAGTGGAACAGACCAAGCTAAGGGCAGCATAAAGGTTCAGTAAGTAAATTATTTTTATTGCTACATCTGTTTTAATGTTGCATTACATCAACCTAATATAACACCTACTACAGAAGCATTACCACTTCATTTTAGAAACCGTCGAATTTTCGAAAGAGCCAGCAATGTGAGCTCGTGACTTGGGGGGCACCTCGCTTCGGTAAGCTAGGCTTTGAAGGGGATGGAGGGTCTTAGTTGACTTCCTTTGCTTGCTCGCTCCAGAACCCTGCCTACCCCTTCATGTTAGCATACTGTAAACCCTTTTTATTGTGGTAAAATCATCAAATTATTATTTATATTTATTATTTATAAAAACGTACAGTTACAGAATACAGACTAGTTATGGTTAAGATTAGTTAACATGATACCATTTTAAATCTGCACTCCAATAAAATTACTACTGTACACAGCACTTAAGATTTATACATCTTCATAAAGAGGTTAGCAAAAAAAAAAAAAAACAAAAAAGATTACAAAAAAAGAATCCTACAACCCAGGGTGGGGTGTCAGAGACACAGGAATCCTTTGAAACATCCGTGTCCAGTGAGTAACTGCGTCAAGCAGAAGGTGAGGACACCATGGTGCTTTCCCAGCCACTCCTCAAAGAGTATCGCCAACCCTAAATAGTACTTTAGAGCTTAATATTTCACTAAAGGATCCTTTAATCAGAAAATTGTTCTCACAACCCCTCAATGGCTCAATGTTATTTAAAGACCTATCCAAGGCACCCTACTCTCTGTGATACACAAGAAAAAAACATCCCCATTTTACTTACAGTAGTAGTTTTTCGGCATAGCTTATTTGTTTAATTATGCCAAATTACAGCTTTCTAGTACCTGCTAGTGATGTTGCGAATGTCTGATTTTTGACATTCGCGAATGTGAATGCGGATGCGAATATTCAATTTCAATATTCGCGAATGCGAATGCGAATATTGACTTTTAAATAAAACGCACGCAAAATGATAAATAGGTTTGACATTTCATGTCAAACAATTATTTAAGTCGAACATTGGCCAAGTCGATATAGTTGAATGAATGTAACTTCATTCATTCAACACATAAAATTTATTCAAGAAGTTTAGAATGGAGCTGAATTTTTTTATACACTTTACCGGAACAGTACAAAGAACTTATAAAAATAATTTTAACTATTTTTTTGTTTTTCTCTTTTGTCTCATAAATGCAAAATTATGTGGGAGATTTTTTAATATAACTTGGTGGTAGGACTCATTTGATAATTTTATGACGATAAAAAGGAATTTTGTCATTTTTGTTGCTATTCTGTTATTTTACTACAATTGGACTACCAGAACTATTTCAATATATATAGTTGATTACTTCAAGACTATTCCGTAACATATAGTTTCCATATTCAAATCATAGTAGTAAATTAAAAAATTGATTTTCAGAAATATTCGCAAACATTCGCATCAATTTATGCGGATGCGAATGCGAATATCAAAAAACATGCGAATATTTGCGAATGCGAATATTCGCAACATCACTAGTACCTACCAAGCAGCTTTGCTCAGAGATGCTTGGTAGGTACTAGACCTACCAAGCGGGTACACTACGGTAATACGAAAAACTTTATTCCGAAATTCATAAATACGAATTTCAAAATACCGATTTTCATAATTCCGAATGGTTCAAAATTCCTAATATTATAACAACTCCGATGGATCATTATTCCTATTTTAATAATTCCGAAATTTCAAAATTCCTAACGTTTATAATTACTATTTTCAAAATACCGAATTTCAATAGACCGAATATCAAAAATTCCGACTTAGGGTTGAACCACATCACAGACAGAAAGCATAATGCGATAGCACGTCTCGGTCTAGCAAATGGCAGTTCTAAGCGACAGAAAGAGAAAGGGCGACGGAAAAAGGCGATTCCGTGCTGCCAGATGTGGTTCAACCCTTAATATATTTTCCAAACATCAAAAACACGAATACCGAATACTAAAATTCCGATTATTAGAAGTCCGATTCGGGTCCGTCAGTCGGTCGAAAAGTCCGCCTGGGGGGCCCCTATTTCTGTAAGCAAGGTTTAAAGGAACCTAACCTGTCCGACTCGGGGTGCCCCAAGTCCCGAGCTCGCTTCGCTCGCTCTTGGATCCTAAGTCCTCTTATTAACAATAAAAATCCTGAAGGCAAACAGTGAAAGTTAAGAGGATACGCCTCGCCACTCCGTGCCTACACGGGTTTAAATAACACTCCAGGAGTTCGTTAGACAAAATTACGTGGAGCCGGTTTTGCACCAATTCGTTTTTGTCACTGACTTTTTAGAATGAGAAACGAAATTCCGATTTTCAATATTCCGAAAAAAAAAACAGTTTATTCGGAATATTGAAAATCGGAATTTCGTTTTTCCGAATGAGAACTCATCGAGCATTACATTTTTCGAATACTTATGTGAAAATCGGAAAACAAAGAAATCGGACATACGACTTTCGGTCAAATAAATTTCGAGATTCTTAATAATTGTAATTTTTAGGTATTATGATATTCAGAGTTTTGAAAATCGGAATATCGAAATTCGGAATAAAATATTTCGGAGTATTTGGGTGTTCCCCTACCAAGCATCTCTAAGCTAAGCTGCGGACAAACAGACAGTAAAAAAGACAAATGGACAAGGCGAAACTACAAGGGTTAATTGTTGTAACTACGGTATCCTAAAAAATAAGACAGGATTGATGAATTATTGTTCAATTTATTGTTACAGAAACTGTGTATCAACTATAAATTTGGGATGTGAATTAAAATTACTGGACATTTACTGTAGAACTCGATTTTCTGAATATAATCCAGCAAGATTTCACGGTGTTGTCATGAAAATAATTGATCCAAGAGCAACAGCACTGGTGTTTAGGTAAATAATTTTTTTTTGCTCACTTATTAGTGCTTCAAAATTTCAATATATTTTTCCAAAAAGTTATAAAAAAAAAAAAAAAAATTGGAGCATTTTTAAATTCATACGCAATCAATCACTTATCATCATAATCATTAGTCTATAGCATCACTCTTTTTGAAATAGGTGACGAGAAGACCCGACGAAGCTTAATAAAAAAAAGAAAAAATGTGTCGCTAATTTTACATTTTTGACAGCTCATAACTCGGAAACGTGACGTTTTACGAGGTATTGCCGCTTATTTTTATACATTTTATATTTGTATTGATGTGATCTATCGATTTATCAATGTTTCATTCGTGAACGCCGTTTTGAAAAAAAAACAAAATTGCGGATAAGGAACTGGTACAAAAGGCACAAAGCCTTTTGATTCTACTATATTAAACACATTTACTTGTAGTTAGAATTTAAAATTGTAATTTTAAGTAGTTATTACATGTGCTAGCCTCTACAAAGAATATAGTACGTTGCTTCTGACATCCTTTAATGAGAAATATGGGATTATTCCTAACCTGACCCGCAAACCTAACCCGGGTGCGGGTTAGGCTAGGAATATCAAGTTTTGTGTTTGTCTTCTTCATGTAATTTTACATATATTTTATAGATTGGAGCAATATGATAAGAATTTTAACTTCCTAATACCACAACTATCACAAATCTCGGTCCCGGTGATAATTCTTCCACCAGACGAACCATTTCATGATATAAATAGGGATGCAATATACACACATCAAAAGTGTCTAGGGATCAACATATATTTTTGCAATAACTTTTCTCCTGATTGATATTAATTAAAATGTTCTTTAAGGATTCATCAAATAAAGTGTTATCGTTTGTCACAGTAACGATAAACCAAGTCACCTTTGCATTCATAAAGAAATTTGCCATTTTCCTAATAAAGGGATTTTTGACATTTGAACCACTAACATTAAAGTTCGAAAAAAAGACTGAAATAACAGTTTTCTTTAAAATTTTATTGGGTAACTTAAACAATTAATAATCCGTGTTTCTACCGCGAACACTAACAAAACAAGAACATCGGTTTGGCATACTCAAAATGAGTTCATCCAAATCACGCTGTGGAATGGCCGCCCATGTTCGTTGCAACAACAAAAAAAGGTCTTCTTGCGACTGGATACCCTCCATATTCGGCAGAGCTCTTCTCTGTAGCATATCCCATGAATGCTCAATCGGGTTCAAGTCTGGCGACTGAGCAGGCCAGGGCAGGACATTGATGTTAGCTGCGGCGAGAGTCTGTCTTACAACTCTTGCGGTGTGCGGTCGTGCATTATCATGCATTAAGAGCCCAGTGTAGGGAGCTCGCAATTGCAATTCGAGGCGAGCACAAAAATCGGACGAAACATTGCTATCTCTGTCTGACTTTTTGCAGCGCAGCGCGCAGCTGTATGCGTGCGTGTGTGTGTTTGTAACGAATCATTCATATTGACAGAAAACCATTTCATTGTACTAATTTTGTTCAACATTTGCTTTATTTTTGTTAACTAATTTGGGGAATCGTTAGTGAACGCACAAACCAACAATGCGTTTTTTGGAAATAACTCTACAATGGCTACATTAGAAGATTTTAGGACATTATCTAAAATCTAATAAAATAAACGTCCAGTAGGTATAACGTAGGTATTTATCTTGAGATTTATCTGTTGTAATCTAACTATTAGTAGGAATGAAAAAATATATATTTGGATAGTCCATATTGAGGAAGGCTTTAGGCTATGTAACATCACGCTATCACCAATAAGAGCAGAGCAGCAATGAGAAATTTTTCAAAATCGGGAACATAATTATTGTATTCCTTTTCGAAAGCTTCCGTTGCGTAAACCGTTAGTTACGTAAAAATTATGTACTTACTACGGAATTATTTCCTGATATAGATGAAAAGTTCTAAAATAAAGTCTGCGTGACCATAATGTTAGTTGATTTTCAGTCGTTGTTGACATTTGTATAGGAACCGCTATTTGATTAACACTGTTAGCGAACCAGCTAGTCTGGTGAATAAGCTGCTTGCCTCTCGTGCAATGGGTTTTAGGATCAAATCTTGGTAATTTGTTTCCTACTTTTTGTGATTTTTTATTTTGTTTTTATTATATCCTGTGAGAGTTTTCAATAATTCAAAATAATTTTATGCATACTTTTATTTCAATATAATTTGCAATTTTATTTTTTTCTAAAATTTTTCAGTAGTTTTCTAGGATAATTCTGCACTGATTTAAATTGTAGGTAAGTACCTAGGTAAGTTGGATATTGGCAGGGTTGGAAAAAAAAAAGTTTTTTTTTCAAATTTATAAAACAAACAGTTCAAAATGTTTTAAACAAGTGTTTTTTATGTTTTTTTTTCAGTTTCTGGTTTTTTTTCAAATTAATTCCACCTTGTTTGTTGATGACTAAACGTATAAATCAATTATGTTTCATTTCTAGACTACATCTTTTCAAATTCTCCCTTTGTAATGAAATTTTTACGAAAAATGAGCAATGGAAAAAAAACAAGTGATGTTTTTTTTTCTAATAATTTTATGCATTGTTTCATTACAATGCCAATAAAAGTTAAAAATATGACATAACAATGGCATTAGACTCAAAAGGTTTTATGTGAAACTATTTAGACTCCTGAATATTAATTTATTTTCATTTTACATGCATTCATCTGCCTTGAAAAGTAGTTGGAATGGGTAATAAAAAACACTGTTTAATTTCAAACTATTTTAAACACTGTTTTAAACAGGTGTTTTAAAACAACTTGTTTTAATCATGCCAACCCTGGATATTGGATATTATTATTATTACTGCGATTTTTGCTTATGCTTATGCAAACAACTGAAACTTACTGACTAAAATCCACGGTGTCCTTTAATAGCCCTTTACCTTCCGGGGTCACGGTGATGAGATAAGTCCCGCGACCAAATACAGAAAACCTACCTTGAATTCTACGTACCTACCTATTTGATCGTACAGGCCGTACAGCGTAGGTAGCTTTTACTTCGTAATAAACAAGTAAATACAGGTACCTGTATTTACTTGTTTATTACGAAGTAAAAGCCTATGACCAAAAATGTATGGAAACTGGTGGCTTTTGTATCAGACTTAAAAAAAAGTAAAGTAGGTTCTCAGTTCGACCTGTATTATGTATGTCCGTTTGTACAATTACGAGTATGTATGACTATGTATGTTTGTTTGTTCGCGATTATCTCACATTTGGCTGAAGCGATTTTGATGTGGTTGTGGCCACCAGTTTCCATATTTTTTTGGTCATAGGCTTTTACTTCGTAATAAACAAGTAAATACAGGCACCTGTATTTACTTGTTTATTACGAAGTAAAAGCTACCTACGCTGTACGGCCTGTACGATCAAATAGGTAGGTACTAGAGATGTTACGAATATTCGCATTCGCATCATGCGGATATTCGCATATTTATAGACATTCGCATTCGCAAAATTCATGCGAATATTTTGCGAATACGAAAGACTGAAAAAATACCAATATCTGGTACTCCTTCTTCCACACACTCCATTCATTCTTATCTTTTGTCGTCCTCTCCATTCATCTTTTGTTTAATCTGCCTTCATCTCGCCATTCATCAATATTAATGTTCATCAAATCAATCACAATAATTAATCATAAATATGACCATGCTAAGATAAACGTGTTTCTGTCTGTTTTTCTTTCACTGACGCCATTCTTAGAGCCACTCTTATAAAAGGTGAATTGTTCAATGGGGTGTAGATGGCTAAATCCGAAACTATGAGGAATATCGAAAAACATTGAAAGGAGTCTCGAGCCCGATTTTGACGGAAACTAAAAATGCATCATGGGATTTTAGCAGAATCAGTAATCCTGGCCAGGAATCAAACCACCTGGAGCAAGGATCAAATTCTGGAAGTAAAAATGCAGTTTTAGTTTTCGTCAAAATCGGCCACGAGACTCCTTTCATAGTTTTTCGACATTCCTTTTAGTTTCATAAGGCCAACCACGCCCAGTTAAAAAAATCACCCTGCATACTTTTTCCATTCTCGTTACAGACAGGAAGTAAAAAATTTAATAAAAATAAGTTAAAAAGTTACATTGAAAAGTGTTTATTTTTGTATTTTCTAAATTATCAAGTGTAATTGATTTAAAACTGAATATTCGCATTCGCATTCGCGAATATTGGAATTGAATATTCGCATCCGCATTCGCGTTCGCGAATGTCAAAAATCGGATATTCGCAACATCACTAGTAGGTACGTAGAATTCAAGGTAGGTTTTCTGTATTTGGTCGCGGGACTTATCTCATCACCGCCCGTGACCCCGGAAGGTAAAGGGCTATTAAAGGACACCGTGGATTTTAGTCAGTAAGTTTCAGTTGTTTGCATAAGCATAAGCAAAAATCGCAGTAATAATAATAATATCCAATATCCAACTTACCTAGGTACCTACAATTTAAATCAGTGCAGAATTATCCTAGAAAACTACTGAAAAATTTTAGAAAAAAATAAAATTGCAAATTATATTGAAATAAAAGTATGCATAAAATTATTTTGAATTATTATTGAAAACTCTCACAGGATATAATAAAAACAAAATAAAGAATTGTCAAAAAGTGAGAAACAAATTACCAAGATTTGATCCTGAAACCCATTGCACGAGAGGCAAGCGGCTTACTCACCAGACTAGCTGGTTCGCTAACAGTGAAAATCAAATAGGGGTTCTTATACAAATGTCAACAATGACTGAAAATCATATAACATTGCTAATCCCCCAAGGGGAATAGCGTAATTATAGATAAAAAATCCACGGTGTCCTTCAATAGCCCTTTCTGTTCCGGGGTCACGGTAAGGAAATAATCCCGCGACCCCGGCAGGCTTTGGCCCTCTGAGAGGGGGGCCCCGTCATTATGCTGGCGCTCTTTGAGGCGCGCGTGGGACACAACGCGCCGTCGACCCGGGCATGGTCCATGGTCGGGCAGCGAGTTGCCCTTTACTCGCTGCCCGCATGCCCGGATTATAGATACCCTATTAATTGAAGCGCAGTAAGGAATATTTAAGGAAAAATTGAATGAATAATATCCAACTCAAAACATTATATGTATAAAAAAAACTACAAAATTCAAAATTGCTTATCTCCCAGGGACAATATCGTAATAATACATAGCCTATTAACAGAAGCATATTATTAGGAACCTTATAGGAAAGGAAACTTTGATCGACAACTTTACAGTAGTTTCGAAGATAGATCAAAACAGGAAAACATTACAAAAATCAAAAAAAAAGTTGATCTGGCATCAGAATTCAGAATCGATCCCGTATCTCGAAAAAAATACAAAAAGAAAAAAAATATTCAATGTACAGGAATGACAGCTCTACGATTTTATTACAATGTTGTGAAAAGACAATTTCGCAAACAATAACGCACGCGTAGCGGTAGCACAGTCAAATACATAACTATGTAACATTGAAAACCCAAGACCAGTGCGCGCCACGAGCCACGAGTCTACGACACAACCTTACGAAAGTGTGAGTTTCTGCGATCACCAACTACAAGCGTACACGCACACAAACACAGTTAAGATGGATGCGACAGAGCATCTGTCGTTCAAGATTTGCGATAAATTTGTTTGTGTTCCGTAATACCAAAAATTATGAATGAAAAGTTGATGTTTTTCCATTTAAGTTTTGATAATCTACAACTAGACAATATAAGCTATGTTCCTATTAAAATTATATTAGGAACATTAATGTTTTTAATACAGAATAATTAAGCTGAAAACATGCTGTTAGCGGTGTTAAAATGTACGAAATGCAATTCGCTCGCATTTCGTAAATAGTAATTATTTTTTTTTTAAAGTTTAATAGGAACCTAGATAAATACCGTCTGTATCCGAATAACATAACTTTAAGTCGGTAAAATGTTCGTATCGCGAATGATTTTGGTATTACGTTTGTATGGAGAAATTTCTCTTCACCGAACCCTTAACTGAAATAAGGGACCGATTTGCACTTGTAGAGGAACGATGACGTCTGATACAATCGTCTCAGCATAAATTTGAGCGTTGAGGTTGCCTCTGATCCAAATCAACTCAGTTCTTCCGCCGATCCAAATACCCGCCCATACCATGATGGTTCCACCACTATAAGGATGGACTTCCTGGCAGGATTTTAATCGCTGTTAGCGTCCAGGGTTTTCTCCAGTGTCGTATACGTCTTGTATCCGGTCTCATACCAAAACGAGACTCATCAGAAAAGCACACGAAACGCCATTGTTCTTCTGCCCAATTTCTGTGTTCAAGAGCCCATTGATATCGAATCCTACGATTGTGCATTGCTATAGGTGGTACCCGTAGCGGTCTTCGGGAATGAAGGTTCACTTCATGCAAGCGGTTTCTGACTGTTTGGTCGCTAATTAAGTTCCCTGAAGAGTGATGAAGCCTCACGGCTAACATCATGGCGGTTATTGTTGGAGCTCTTCGAGTTAAGATTTGAATGTATCGGTCTTGTCTCCGTGTGGTGCAGCGATACCGTCCTCCATGGCGCTCAGCCACGGTACCAGTGCTTCGGTAACGTGTCCAAAGTCGACTGATAACACTCTGACTTGTATTCAGAGCTAAAGCCACAGTACGTTGCCGGGAACCAGCTTCTATCATTCCCACGGCTCTGAGCATTTCTTCCCTGCTTAAATGACGTCGCCGCTCCATAATAACGTTGGTTTTAATCAGTAGTAGGGAAACAGTAGCACTAATAATGTCTTCAATGCGTTGTATGTTTTTATAGGGAAAATATTGACAGCTGATTTTCATCTTTTACTCGAATTTGATTTACAGTTCCTGATTCAAATTATGAAATGCACCAAAAAGGATCCATATAAATTTATAAAATCATAAATTTATTACAAAGCCACATCTCAATCTCAAGAAATCCGCATAAAAATGCTTGATCCCTAGACACTTTTGATGTGTGTACTTAACCTCCAATCCGATTGTTTATTTATTTGTTCATTAGGTACCTAATAAATTCAACTAACGGCCTGTCCCGGCTTCGCAAGGGTAGATATTTGTTTATTTATTTAGCTTTTCCTTAGTGATAATACAATTTTTGTTCTCACAGCAGTCACAGCAGCTACCCATTATTTCGTGCGTCTATGAGTGTCGCGTGGAGGCGCAGCGCCGGGGCGTAACCCCGCTGCCTCAAGAAGTCGAGGCGCGGCGGGAAGAGCTCCGGCGCGATCTCAGGGTAGTATGGAGGGGACGACAGTCGCAACCGAGGTCCGGGCACGCCGCAATCGCGGCGGTAAGACCCCTCTTTGAGGAGTGGCTGGAGAGACGTCACGGCGTCCTGACCTATCGGATGACGCAGGTCCTCACCGGACACGGAAGTTTCGGGAGGTTCCTGTGTCTGATAGGGAAGGAGGAAACGCCTGGGTGCCACCACTGCAAAGATCGCCCGGAGGACACAGTAGAGCATACGGTGCAAGACTGCCCAGCTTGGGCAGTGCACCGACGTGTCCTCACGGCGGCGATAGGCGGAGACCTCTCGCGCCCGGCATTGCTTGCGGCCATGCTGCGGGGCGAGACGGAGTGCGAAGCGGTCGCCTCCTTCTGCGAAGCAGTAATGCTCGTGAAGGAGGAGGCGGGCCGCTTGAGGGTGAGGACAGCGTCCTCCCTCCGCCCCAACCGCAGTGGCAGGCGCCCGCGGCGTCCGTCGTCAGCAGATGATCTCCGGCCACCGTAGGCGCGGGCATGCGGGCAGCGAGTAAAGGGCAACTCGCTGCCTGACCATGGACCGGGTCGACGGCGCGTTGTGTCCCACGCGCGCTTCAAAGAGCGCCAGCATAATGACGGGGCCCCCCTCTCAGAGGGCCAAAGCCTGCCGGGGTCGCGGGATTATTTCCTTACCGTGACCCCGGAACATAAAGGGCTATTGAAGAACACCGTGGATTTTAGTCAGTAGAAGTCTGACAGTCCCTCCCGCCCTGCCCGGGGTGGGAGGAGACATTTGATGATTTTACCACGTTAAAAAAAAAAAAACCCATTATTTCGTGATAGTGTGAATTGTCTGAAATTTGTATGTTCCATCATTTTTACAGCCTCACAACATCTAGTCATTTTACATCAATAAATGGTTTTTTTTTTTTAGAAAATTCCTTTGATTTGACAGTTCTTTTGGGACCATTGACTGCAGAAGTCTTCCACTTCCGAAAAGATCTCCGGCTTCGAAACGGCAAAATCATTCAAAATGTAACTTCGTAAAATGGCTCCTCCCAAGTGACTAGACGAACACTTTGACCCCCAGCTTTGCTCAATCGTTTTCTCAATAAAGCTTGTGTTGGAGCGTCGGAGACTGTGTTGTACCAATTTATCTACATTTTTATTGAGTGCCCGTTGTTCTGACAAAATGGTTGGTAGGGTTTCGCGTCACTTCGTCATAAGCTCCAGAGTTTCTTCCTAAAGTTTGAATTTCCTACCTGTGTGCCGCATTTTACAAAATGTCGTACCTTCCTCCCTGAGGTTACCCACAATTCGGTCGTGCGCCTGGTCAACGTCGTTTGTGGTTTCCATTTAAAAACCAATTTACTGCCGTAAATCAGGTTTCCAGGTTTGACTGAAACTTTTCAGACTCTGCTATAATTTGGAGCAGGTTTGATCAGAGCCTAGACTTCATCAAGCGGATCCGCTCAAGCTCAAAGTTTATGTTAAGGGAGCCTCGAACAAACATCCCTTAATAATATATGCTTTTTATCCGTTATAGTGAGTGAAGTCTATCTCATTTCTTGTCATAGTGTTGGGGCTTCGCCACGTCCGCTTTCTTTGAGGCTGCTTCTGATAAGTCCTTTTTAAAAAAAAAATCAAACCGACGAAACATCGAACTGAAAAGCAAAAAATAAATTTTGAGGCGGCGCCAAACAAACAAAAATATAATTTAACTATTTGAAGAGCAGAATAGTTCGTTGTATGGCTTGTCGTGGTTGAATAGCTCGTCGTAGCTATTCGTTGATTGTTTCTTTGGCGCCGCCTCAAAATTTATTTTTTGCTTTTCAGTTCGATGTTTCGTCGGTTTGATTTTTTTTTTAAAAAGGACTTATTTTTTACTTTTGAGTTTCCTATCTCGTGTCAATTTCTGTAACTAAAAACTCTCAACGACTGTCACCCCAGCTACGTCTAAAGTTCTCATCAATATGAGTGAAATGAGCCCAAATGCGATATAGTTGCTGCTAACTGTTAAGGATCTCTTGCTACTGCCCTCTGTCACCATCCTCAGACCCTCGATGAGAATTATACCCCAGCTAGGTATAAAATTTTCATCAAGACTAGTGAAATGAGCCCAAACACGATAAAGGTGCTGTTAACTGTTGAGGATCTCTTGCCCCTGCTATCCGTCACCATCCTCAGACCCTCGATGGCAATGATACCTCAGCTAGGTCTAAACTTCTCATCAAGCTGAGTGAAATTAGCCCAAACACGATATACACACATCAAAAGTGTCTAGGGATCAAGCATTTTTATGCGGATTTCTTGAGATTGAGATGTGGCTTTGTAATAAATTTATGATTTTATCTAGACATGCGGGAGCGTGTCAGAGCCAAGCAAAGCAGGCGCGCAGCTCACAGTGTGTAATATTACACGAACCATTTGGAGCCACTTTTTAGCCCCTCATAACTCAAAAACTATTTAACGTAGACTTGTCAAATTTGGCACATATATTGAGACTGGCGAGATACATATGTGTTCCAAATTT
Organism: Agrotis clavis; assembly: GCA_954870645.1. Taxonomy (NCBI): domain Eukaryota; kingdom Metazoa; phylum Arthropoda; class Insecta; order Lepidoptera; family Noctuidae; genus Agrotis; species Agrotis clavis. The sequence continues at coordinate 10,270,990 of OX940922.1, forward strand.
TATAAACATATCTCAAACAGTTATTTAGATATTAACGTCCAAAAATCGTCGTTTTTATGACTGACCTATAGATCAAAACTATATCCCAGTTCCAGATGACCTAGAAAGTTCAAATTTGGCATACAGATAGGTAATTATATGAATACAAAGGAAAAAATCAGAAACTGGTAATTTTTTATTATTTTATTATAATTTTCACTTAACTTATAATTAGTGCCTGTAAATCTCTATTTGTGGATTTTATGATCTTTACGTAAATATATAACGAGTTAAACACCACCCTAATTTGTTTTAATCCAAATATTCCCGATTTTGTACTTATAAGTTAAGATTAAAGTCGATTTTCGTAATTATTACGCGTAACTAAGCGGATTTTATAACTAGTAGCGCCACCTATTATCATTTTCAAAAACTCACTGCACCATGCACTAAATAAATGAAGAATTGTTTTATTCAAGTGACACTAGATAATTTTTTTTAATCCAAATATTCCCGTCTTTGTTCTTATTATTAAGAATAGTGTTGATTTTCGTGTTTTTTACACGTAAGTATCCGTATTCTACAACCACTAGCGCCCACTAGATGGCGTTGTGCAATTACGTCACGATCCTGAATCGCGGTGTTAAGATGGGCAGGCGATTAGTATAAGGTTTTGTGAACACGTAATTTTTAAACTATTTCATTGATGCACACTGTTGGAATTAAATCCGTGTCTAACATCCCCTACAGTTATTAACTGGGATTTATTAATTAATAATAAATAATTATTGTTTCAATCTATTTAGGCTAAATAATTTAGCGATCAGTACCTAGTGTAAGATCATTATTTATGTACAAAAAGTAATGATATCCCATCAAAAACATAAATGTGAAATGAGAGCCAAGCTCAATAGTTTGATTTTATGCCTTGGTTGTTGACTTCAACGAAAAAAGAAGTGAAATCTAAATGGGTGCCAAGTTCAATGGTCAGTCCTGAAATTTATTTATAACAACATAAACTATATTTCTTTTTATAACTAAGGATCATACATGTAGCCTAATTTCTGGCTTGGCTATTTCTCATATACTAATTGTATTATATCCTTCATAAGTTCTAAACCTTTTACTTGTCAGTTTTTATTTTATTATTCCGAAAATTTGGTTTGCTGGTAGTACTAACCATCGAACAATTCGTATATGAGAACTAGCCAAGCCAGAAATTAGGCTACATGTATGATCCTTAGTTATAAAAAGAAATATAGTTTATGTTGTTATAAATAAATTTCAGGACTGACCATTGAACTTGGCACCCATTTAGATTTCACTTCTTTTTTCGTTGAAGTCAACAACCAAGGCATAAAATCAAACTATTGAGCTTGGCTCTCATTTCACATTTATGTTTTTGATGGGTAAATTTATATGGATCCTTTTTGGTGCATTTCATAATTTGAATCAGGAACTGTAAATCAAATTCGAGTAAAAGATGAAAATCAGCTGTCAATATTTTCCCTATAAAAACATACAACGCATTGAAGACATTATTAGTGCTACTGTTTCCCTACTACTGATTAAAACCAACGTTATTATGGAGCGGCGACGTCATTTAAGCAGGGAAGAAATGCTCAGAGCCGTGGGAATGATAGAAGCTGGTTCCCGGCAACGTACTGTGGCTTTAGCTCTGAATACAAGTCAGAGTGTAATCAGTCGACTTTGGACACGTTACCGAAGCACTGGTACCGTGGCTGAGCGCCATGGAGGACGGTATCGCTGCAACACACGGAGACAAGACCGATACATTCAAATCTTAACTCGAAGAGCTCCAACAATAACCGCCATGATGTTAGCCGTGAGGCTTCATCACTCTTCAGGGAACTTAATTAGCGACCAAACAGTCAGAAACCGCTTGCATGAAGTGAACCTTCATTCCCGAAGACCGCTACGGGTACCACCTATAGCAATGCACAATCGTAGGATTCGATATCAATGGGCTCTTGAACACAGAAATTGGGCAGAAAAACAATGGCGTTTCGTGTGCTTTTCTGATGAGTCTCGTTTTGGTATGAGACCGGATACAAGACGTATACGACACTGGAGAACCCCTGGACGCCAACAGCGATTAAAATCCTGCCAGGAAGTCCATCCTTATAGTGGTGGAACCATCATGGTATGGGCGGGTATTTGGATCGGCGGAAGAACTGAGTTGATTTGGATCAGAGGCAACCTCAACGCTCAAATTTATGCTGAGACGATTGTATCAGACGTCATCGTTCCTCTACAAGTGCAAATCGGTCCCTTATTTCAGTTAATGCATGATAATGCACGACCGCACACCGCAAGAGTTGTAAGACAGACTCTCGCCGCAGCTAACATCAATGTCCTGCCCTGGCCTGCTCAGTCGCCAGACTTGAACCCGATTGAGCATGCATGGGATATGCTACAGAGAAGAGCTCTGCCGAATATGGAGGGTATCCAGTCGCAAGAAGACCTTTTTTTGTTGTTGCAACGAACATGGGCGGCCATTCCACAGCGTGATTTGGATGAACTCATTTTGAGTATGCCAAACCGATGTTCTTGTGTTGTTAGTGTTCGCGGTAGAAACACGGATTATTAATTGTTTAAGTTACCCAATAAAATTTTAAAGAAAACTGTTATTTCAGTCTTTTTTTCGAACTTTAATGTTAGTGGTTCAAATGTCAAAAATCCCTTTATTAGGAAAATGGCAAATTTCTTTATGAATGCAAAGGTGACTTGGTTTATCGTTACTGTGACAAACGATAACACTTTATTTGATGAATCCTTAAAGAACATTTTAATTAATATCAATCAGGAGAAAAGTTATTGCAAAAATATATGTTGATCCCTAGACACTTTTGATGTGTGTAGCTGTTGTTAATTGTTAAGGAACTCTTGGGACTGACTTCACAAAATAACAGGGATCTGGAGTTGATCTGATGATGGTGACGCCATCATGTTATGTTCTCCACATCTCTGCTATATAATAATGTCCTCAGAACTACAATTGTTAACTTTATTTCAACAGAATCGGTTGATAATTGAAAATTCTGTAGGAAGATTGACAATTAATTCCTTTTTTTCTACCCTTAGAGGCCGATTTTAGTTTTGAAATTTAAATGGGACCAACTTTGAGATATACTCTTTCCAACAAAAAAAGAATTTTTGAAATCGGACCACGTTAGAAAAAGTTATGCGTGGTCATACATAAAAAAAAAAAATAATAAAAAAAAATATACATGTCGAATTGAGAACCTCCTCCTTTTTTTTTCGTCGGTTAATAAAAGGAATTAATTCATCATGCAAAGCCCCTCTTTCTCTAGGAAGTTGACCAACATTTGCCCCCTATGAAATCGTAGGATCCTACTGCCTATTCACTGCAATTCTGTGCTTCCACTTTAGCGTTAAAACTCCCACATGAGAACGTTGTAGTGGGAGAACTTGATAATGAAATGTAAGGCTTTCGAGATGTCCTCAAACATTACCTCGATTTCGTCGTCCGAGTGTGCTGAAGGCGGTGCGTGTGCACAACCTTGAGACTGTAGACTTCCACAACGTTGTCACAGAGAGATTTTCGACCATAAACCCGACGCCGCGCTGCCTCTGGATAGCTTTTCACCCTTTTGAAAATACTAAGATGGCCCGATTCTAGAGTAATAGTGTTCTACCCTTCTCGTCAGACTTCACCCAATTCAAACATATGCCACCTTATTCTTTCGAGCTCTGCTTCGAGCTGTGCCTTGTATTTGTCGAGCCTGCGTCCGTTATACGTTGCCAATGTCAGTTGCGTTTGCCGCCATTCGTACCCCGGGGATTCTTCGCACCCTCTGCCCTGCCGTAACCGTGAGCGCCGCCATGATCAGGAATAGCAGGGTTGCCGTGAACTGTTTTGGCTTGCCATTGGAGGGTTTACCCATAATCGCCACCCTGGGAATGCGGGTTAGCGATCACAGATCGCAGCTTCTCGCACTGACTGGTGACGCTTTTTTTTTTTTTTTTTTTTTACGTGGCAAAATCATCAAATGAGTCCTCCAGCCCCGGGCAGGGCGGGAGGGACTGTCAGACTTCTACTGACTAAAATCCCACGGTGTCCTTCAGTAGCCTGTTATGTTCCGGGGTCACGGTAAGGAAATAATCCCGCGACCCCGGCAGGCTTTGGCCCTCTGAGAGGGGGGGCCCGTCATTATGATGACGCTCTTTGAGGCGCGCGTGGGACACAACGCGCCGTCGACCCGGGCATGGTCCATGGTCGGGCAGCGAGTTGCCCTTTACTCGCTGCCCGCATGCCCGCGCTGACTGGTGACGCTGTGATGCATTACCAATCTGAGTCATTTAGCTGCGATGTAGAGAAATGGTTATACCGCTATTTTTGGGCATCAGAGCCTGTATTGTTGTTTAGCAGGATGCACCACGAGCAGGTGAGGTTGACTTGCGGTCAGTGCCGTATTATCCATAAGGCACTTTAGGCCAGTGCCTAGGGGCCCACTATGAGCAGGGGCCCAGCACTCACGATTAGAAAATGAAATAAAAACTTTAAAAAAAAAGTACCGACTTCAAAAACAAATACAAAAAAGTTTAAAATAACTTTTCTTTCGGAAGTCAGTGGTTTTTTTTTATTTCATTGACTATTGCCACCGACTTCCGAAAGAAAAGTTATTTTAACTTTTTGCATTAGTTTTTGAAGTCGGTGCTTTTCTTTAAAGTTTTTATTTTACCCCTTTTTAGTTAGTTTAGATATTCAACAAAACTCCGTATAATTGAAGTCTTTAGAAATCTATATCCAAGCGAGCAGCAAATACGGATTCAACGACGATATAATACTAGACTCCTAATAACAGGCGACCGATGTCTGCCAACACATTAGGCAAAAAAGTCTTATATCCGTCTCATTTCGACCAATCCTATGAGCCGTAAACATACGTTGAGACAGAACAGACCTTGAGTTAGCCAATCACAACGCAGTACCCCGTCCCCCTCGCTTACGTAGTACCTCAGCGAGTTGGCAGAATAGTTTTGTTCGTTAGATCGTGCAACGCGTAGTCTAGTAATATATAGTCGTTGTACGGATCTGTGCGGGCAACGTCACAAGATATCCATTATTGTTATATACTAAAACCTTCCCTAGAATATAACAAACACTTTTCCGAAAACCGCATGAAAATCGGTTCAGACAAACGCGAGATAATCGTGAACAAACATACAATCGACTTTGAAAATCTACGATCCAAGTAGGCAAAAAATTACCTATCTCAAAAACTACTGAACCGATTTTGATGAAACTTGCAGTATTCCCTAAGTTGAACAATACCTAGTACAACACAAAAAGAATTACTTAAATCGGACTTGTAGTTCCGGAGATATGCGAACACAAACATAAAAACATACATACATACGCTTTTGAAATTTGGCACCGTTGTTCAAACGCTGATTTAGACTAATAACAAATCCGAAAACTGGGCAGTTCTGGAAATATTATATACATACGGGTCGAATTGATAACCTCCTTTTTTTTGAAGTCGGTAAAAAAAGGGGATTGTGTGGTTTTATGAAACCACGGTAAAAGTGTAACTTTTTTCACATTATGAGGTTTATCCTATAGGCCCCATTATTGACATGACACTATAAGAGTGACGGTGAATGTTTGATTTTTTAAATTGTATAGAAATTAATCCAACTTTTTTGAAGTGAAAACTTCTTTAGCGGCGTTGTACACTTTTTCTGTAATGGGTAAAAAATTTAAAACTCGCGTCAGGGTCACGTGACCGTCAGGGTCACGTGACCGTCAGGGTCACGTGACCCTGATCGAAAATGAGTAAGACGTCATTCAAATTAAAAATAAAACATAGTAACAAAAAAGTTTTCACTTCTACCGGCACTCCTGGAGTGCAACCTTTTTTTTTTTTTTTGTATTAGACAGTTTTATTAATTTATTAACTTGTGTAATTTAATTTTTATACTTAAATAATCGCTCATTAATTAAATGACAAATATATTTGAAATCAGCAACTCAAGTGTGGGTATTATTGACAGGGCAAATGGTATCAGGGTTGATTATTGACAAATTGTATTGTTGTGGTATGAAAAAGGGAGGGCCCGAAACGAGCCGTGCCTAGGGGCCCCGAGATGGTTAATCCGGCCCTGCTTGCGGTACATAGATGATGAGTGTACTTATATCCCAGCCCTCCCGCCAGGGCCGGATTAACCATCTCGGGGCCCCTAGGCACGGCTCGTTTCGGGCCCTCCCTTTTTCATACCACAACAATACAATTTGTCAATAATCAACCCTGATACCATTTGCCCTGTCAATAATACCCACACTTGAGTTGCTGATTTCAAATATATTTGTCATTTAATTAATGAGCGATTATTTAAGTATAAAAATTAAATTACACAAGTTAATAAATTAATAAAACTGTCTAATACAAAAAAAAAGTTGGATTAATTTCTATACAATTTAAAAAATCAAACATTCACCGTCACTCTTATAGTGTCATGTCAATAATGGGGCCTATAGGATAAACCTCATAATGTGAAAAAAGTTACACTTTTACCGTGGTTTCATAAAACCACACAATCCCCTTTTTTTACCGACTTCAAAAAAAAGGAGGTTATCAATTCGACCCGTATGTATATAATATTTCCAGAACTGCCCAGTTTTCGGATTTGTTATTAGTCTAAATCAGCGTTTGAACAACGGTGCCAAATTTCAAAAGCGTATGTATGTATGTTTTTATGTTTGTGTTCGCATATCTCCGGAACTACAAGTCCGATTTAAGTAATTCTTTTTGTGTTGTACTAGGTATTGTTCAACTTAGGGAATACTGCAAGTTTCATCAAAATCGGTTCAGTAGTTTTTGAGATAGGTAATTTTTTGCCTACTTGGATCGTAGATTTTCAAAGTCGATTGTATGTTTGTTCACGATTATCTCGCGTTTGTCTGAACCGATTTTCATGCGGTTTTCGGAAAAGTGTTTGTTATATTCTAGGGAAGGTTTTAGTATATAACAATAATGGATATCTTGTGACGTTGCCCGCACAGATCCGTACAACGACTATATATTACTAGACTACGCGTTGCACGATCTAACGAACAAAACTATTCTGCCAACTCGCTGAGGTACTACGTAAGCGAGGGGGACGGGGTACTGCGTTGTGATTGGCTAACTCAAGGTCTGTTCTGTCTCAACGTATGTTTACGGCTCATAGGATTGGTCGAAATGAGACGGATATAAGACTTTTTTGCCTAATGTGTTGGCAGACATCGGTCGCCTGTTATTAGGAGTCTAGTATTATATCGTCGTTGAATCCGTATTTGCTGCTCGCTTGGATATAGATTTCTAAAGACTTCAATTATACGGAGTTTTGTTGAATATCTAAACTAACTAAAAAGGGGTAAAATAAAAACTTTAAAGAAAAGCACCGACTTCAAAAACTAATGCAAAAAGTTAAAATAACTTTTCTTTCGGAAGTCGGTGGCAATAGTCAATGAAATAAAAAAAAACCACTGACTTCCGAAAGAAAAGTTATTTTAAACTTTTTTGTATTTGTTTTTGAAGTCGGTACTTTTTTTTTAAAGTTTTTATTTCATTTTCTAATCGTGAGTGCTGGGCCCCTGCTCATAGTGGGCCCCTAGGCACTGGCCTAAAGTGCCTTATGGATAATACGGCACTGCCTCCCGCCCTGTATGGAGCGGAAAGGAATGTCAGACTCGTACTAAAACTACGGTGTTCCTTCAGTAGCATAATATTTTCCAGGTTCATGGTTACCTGTTCAGACAGTTTCGCGACCCTGGCAGAAAATACCTGGCCTAAACGATTTTTTTACCGTAAAAGTTTGTAGCGTACATAATCATCTACAAAAAGTATACTAGCGCCATGAATGAAGTGACGGAGAAACTAAGATGTAAAATGTCTACAACGTCTATGTCTACAAATCAAAAGTCTACAGCGAACTTAGAAGACATCAAAAATTCCGAATATGAATGTTGGGCAGAAAGCCCACCAGACACAACACCCGTCTGGACTCTGGTCGGAAGGTACCTTCCTTTTCACCGGGTAGCGAGGAACTTTCCACTCTGTTCCTCCTACCCCCAAAAGTTGTTAATGTCGAGCTCCCGCTTCTTCTGTACCAAGAAGGGAGAGCACGTAGCAATCCCCGCGCGCGTCTCTAAGGCGTAACGAGATAAGTTCCACACTCCTCTGGGATAAGACCCACAAATCGAGAAGTTGCCTGTCTGAAGCAGCGGAATTTGTCTTAGATTTGGCGCAAATGGCCGAGGGAAAACCAGGGTGTATTTAGTTAGTTCAAGTCTATAACAGATTAACAGCCATAATTATCAGCTGTCACCAGAGAGCAGGTGACCAGATCAGGGCGGTGCCCTGAAAAAAAAAAAAAAGGTTGCACTCCAGGAGTGCCGGTAGAAGTGAAAACTTTTTTGTTACTATGTTTTATTTTAAAACTGGAGTAGTACAGATATGAAATTAACTAATTTGAATGACGTCTTACTCATTTTCGATCAGGGTCACGTGACCCTGACGCGAGTTTTAAATTTTTTACCCATTACAGAAAAAGTGTACAACGCCGCTAAAGAAGTTTTCACTTCAAAAATGTTTTGAATCCAATCATTGGTTGAACTGTCTTGGGGTCAATTGGGTAGGCAAGTCAAAGCTAATAATTATAGATGGCGCCACCATTGCTTAGTCCTAATCCGACCAATGACGTAGTACTATTTTGAAGTACCTTTAAGATTTGAACTGATTTGAACCAATGACGATGCTTGGAACAAGCTATACTAGCGCCATTAGTTCCCCAGTTGCCATCCCCATTCAATGAAGTCATCATAGACAAAATTTATTTTTACAGATCTGGAAAAGTACTCTGCACTGGGTTAAGAAATGAACATGATTCCTATATAGCCGCCAGAAAGTTTGCACGGATTATACAAAAACTTGGATATCCCGTAAGTAATAAAATAAATAGGCCAATTGCGAGTCGAACTCCTTTTTCAGTTTTTGTTGTTATATCGGCAATAGAAATTAATCAGCCTTTGGGAACGGAACCATTAAAATTCATATTATTAAATATTCAAATCAGAGCTATTAGAATAATATTATTAAATGACACACATACCTACTCGAAATTTTTGAAATCAAAATTAACAGTAGTGTACTTGCAAAGTACACAGAAAATCTTGCACCAAACGTGAAATCGCCCTAGATCACTGGTTTATTATATCGAATGTTATTATTTGAGTGAAGTGAGTTATAGTAGATTATTGCATCGAGCACAAAGTAATTTATTATCTCACCGAGTGCGTGATTTAGAGCCCGAGCGTCAGCGAGGGCTCTAATCTAACAAGCACGAGGGCAATATAAATTACTTAGGGCGAGGTGCATAATCTGCTTTTCTTTCAACTATTACCTATAGGAATAAAAAGATTTTCTATAACACTGGCTTCATTTATAATGTTTTCCGGAGTTAATGTGTCGCTAGATGATTCCATTTTAATTCGAAGCCGAAGCACTCAAAATCAGTATCACACTTTATCGTTTCCAAAAATATTGTCAAGCAAAATTAACAAAGTTCCCGCCAAATCACTTTTTTAAATTTCTTTCATTTTTAGGGTTCCGTAGTCAACAAGGAACCCTTATAGTTTCGCCATGTCCGTCCGTCCGTCCGTCCGTCTGTCCGCAGTTTAGCTCAGAGACGCCCAGTACTAGAAAGCTGTAATTTGGTGTAAATATACGGATTTCTTGTGCCGAAAAAGTGGTAAAATAAAATCTCGTAAAATATTTTTTTTTAGGGTACCTCCTGTACACGTAAAGTGGGGATGTTTTTTTTATTTCTCGCGTACCCCTTAGTGTGGGGTATCATTAAATAGGTCTTTAAAAAATATTGATAGTTTCCATTAACAATTTTTTGATAAAAAGATTCGTTTGTGAAATATTAAGCTTTAAAGTGCTAATTTTTGCTCGACTCGAGTGTCCCCCCCCTCTACCAGCTAAACGGTTATGTTTGTGGGTGTGAAAAAATTCACAATAGTAGTATATATAACGAAGTTTGAAGGAAAATTATCATGACTAAGTAGGCTTTACAAGTTTACGAGTAATAGTCGACCAACTTATAAAACGTACTTGGATAGCATATTTTCCTAAACAAAATGTATCGCAGAACATGTGCTTCAACTGCAAATGTAAGTTTGTAAACTTTATTTTTACAGCTATAATAGGTGGGTATGTTTTGGGGATAGGTAGGTTTTTATTGTCAACTATTTTTAACTAACTTCAAAAAAAGGAGGAGGTTCTCAATTCGTCGTAATCTTTTTTTTAATGTATTTTCCCCGATTTCTCAAGACGCCTGGACCGATTTTGAAAATTCTTCTTTTTAAAATTAAATTCAGCGAATCAGTTTAATTAGTTCGCATAAGTATTTTGATGGGCAACTACGGAACCCTACACTGTGCGTGGCCCGACACGCACTTGGCCGGTTTTAAATCAGAGTTAGCAGCAATCATTTTTTTAGGGTTCCGTAGTCAACAAGGAACCCTTATAGTTTCGCCATGTCCGTACGTCCGTCTGTCCGTAGTTTAGCTCAGAGACGCACAGTACTAGAGAGCTGTTATTTGGTGTAAATATACGGATTTGTTGTGCCGAAAAAGTGGTAAAATAAAATCTCGTAAAATATTTTTTTTTAGGGTACCTCCTGTACTTACACATAAAGTGAGGATTTTTTTTTCTCGCGTACCCCTTAGTGTGGGGTATCATTAAATAGGCCTTTAAAAAACAATGATAGTTTCCATTAACAGTTTTTCGATAAAAAAATTCATTTGTGAAATATTAAGCTTTAAAGTGCTAAATTTTGCTCAATTCGAGTGTCTCCCCCCTCTACCAGCTAAACGGTTATGTTTGGGGGTGTGAAAAAATTCACAATAGTAGTATATATAACGAAGTTTAAAAGAAAATTATCATGACTAAGTAGGCTTTACAAGTTTACGAGTAATAGTCGACCAACTTATAAAATGTACTTGGATAATATGTTTTCTTAAACAAAATGTATCGGAGAACATGTTCTTCAACTGCAAATGTAAGTTTGTCAACTTTATTTTTACAGCTATAATATGTATGTTTTTACGGTATGTTTTTTGGGGATAGGTAGGTTTTTATCGTCAACTATTTTTAACTAACTTCAAAAAAAGGAGGAGGTTCTAAATTCGTCGTAATCTTTTTTCTTATGTATTTTCCCTGATTTCTCAAAGACTCCTGGACCGATTTTGAAAATTCTTCATTTTAAAATTAAATGCAGCGAATTAGTTAGTTCGCATAAGTATTTTGATGGGCAACTACGGAACCCTACACTGTGCGTGGCCCGACACGCACTTGGCCGGTTTTTTTTAATTGGTACAAATAGGATAGAAACGAATAATACGTACGTAAAAAAAAGTATTGATATCAGCTGGCTGAATAGAGCTAATCCATTGAGATAGGCACCTTATGGTGTGATTAAAAAAAAAACTGTGCAATAATGAAATTTCATACATTTTTATTGCTCTAGCTAGATCATTAAAGACTCGCTTTGTACTGAGTTTTTAGTGTGATTGTGATGAAATTAAAGCAAAGTTGGCAGAAAAAAACATTATGACTCACTTCACTTGCTGAAATATGCTCAAGCTCATGCACGTTGCACTTTATTTTTCTCAGTTTTGAAGTCGCGAAAAAGTGTAGTAGGTACTGAGTTTGAAAACTAAAATTATTATAATCCTTATTTATTTTCAGTAACTAAAATATTAAAAGCAAGCCTTAATTTAATCTTGGTTTAATAGTCGCTATAGATAAATGTTATTTTATTTCAGGCAAAGTTTTTGGACTTCAAAATTCAAAATTTTATAGCTACTGCTGATTTAAGATTTCCGATAAGATTAGAGGCACTACAACAAGCACACGGGCAATTTGCATCTTATGAACCAGAATTATTTCCTGGTCTTGTATACAGAATGGTACGCCCTAGAGTGGTTTTACTCATATTTGTCAACGGAAAGATAGTATTTACAGGTAAAGTATACACTTAAAAATAAAACTTCTTTGCCTGCTAAGGGTCAGTTCACACCGAGACGCGACGATACTAGAAATGTAAATGCAGTAAAGATAGTTACATTTTGAGTCGCAATTGAGTCGCGGCGCGTTATCGGTGGATTATGTATTTTTCGTGTAGTAAATAAAGATAGATTTTGAATCGCTTATTTAAAAGTCCTCGCAGCGTCTCACCTTGTTGTGAATTGACCTTAAAACACATGTCATAATAGTAGATTAGTAGCCAAGGGCTGTAAGGTATCAATTGCAGCCCGAGATATTTAGGCGCACGAGCGCAGCGAGGGCGCCTATAGTTCGAGGGTGCAATTGATGCTTACACCCGAGCTAACTACTCTGCTTTACATCTCGATTGTGAGGTAAGTAGAAAAAACCGGCATTGCAAGAATAAAACATTTTATTAGTCAATTGCTGCTTCAGCTTCCATTTTCATTGATTCGGGAGTGCAGCTTAATTAAATCTTCATCACTTGCAGTACTCATGTTTTTTTCCTAAGTATCACGTAATTATAAAAAAGTCCCAAAAACAAACAATATAATATATAATAAATATTTAAAGTAAAAGTTTTCTATTCCCGCCTTTTTTCATCTTTTTTTTTAAGGACGGGATTTGAGCTTCGCCGTTCGATATTTAAAATTGATGACTATTAAACTCGAAGACAAGGCTGAATAGCGAAGCGACCTCTTTTGTCATTACGCTGAATGCATGATGTCTATTGCCAATTATGATGGTTAGATGTCTGCAAACTTTTTTTTTAATTACTTACCGCCCTAGGGCCTTTTCTAGCTACATTAATACCCTAGAGCGCTAATTGGTTACTTACAAGCCCCATTTGGGGGTAATAAGGACCTACTTACCGAACATGAGAGATGTAAAATTGATTTGTAGATTCATGCCATTTTTTGTTTAACTTGTAGTAGGTACAACCTTATAATTCTGTATCGTCATGTTCATAATGCGCATTTTACGGTAACGAAACAAGAGTGGAACACAAACCGAGCTCTGAAATTCATCAATTAAACCAACCTTAAGCCCGGTTTCCACTGCAAGCGGAGCGGACACATTAATGACCCAGCGGGTGAAAAGAGTAAAAATGAGCTCGCTCTGGGAACACAAAAACGATTTGTTGGTGGAAATACAAGTACGCAGTTTGCGCTTGCGAGTTTAAAGGAGCCATTAATGTGTCCGTTCCGCTCGCGGTGGAAACCGGGCTTAAAGCCCGGTTTCCACTGCAAGCGGAGCGGACACATTAATGACCCAGCGGGTGAAAAGAGTAAAAATGAGCTCGCTCTGGGAACGAAAAAACTATTTGTTGGTGGAAATACAAGTATGCAGTTAGCGCTTGCGAGTTTAACGGAGTCATTAATGGGTCCGTTCCGCTCGCGGTGGAAACCGGGCTTAAGAGTCTGGAATTGTGCGTTTGACGTTTGACTAAAACTCAATTATTGTGCTCGAGATTCAAATACCCTATTGTGCGACTCGCTGGTTGATTCCCTTTATGTCGAGTCCCGTTACGTCGAGCCGAAAACCTTGTCTCGCTTCTATTACCCCTATGTCGAGCTTAGTGTTCTGCCCCGCTTCTATTCCCTTTATGTCGAGTTTATAAACCACGCTTCTATTACCTTTACGTCGAGTTCAATTATATCATATTTTTAAAGTACAGTCACGTCCAATGAAATGAATACATGCACATAATTTAGAATTATTAATGATTGGAATTGTTATTAGGAGAACTTGGGATCCAAGAGCGAGCGAAGCGAGCTCGGGACTTGTGGGCACCCCGACACGGACAGGTTAGGTTCGAAGGGTTAGTTAGGGGGGGTTGATAGGTTACTTTAAACCATGCATGCAGAAATAGGAGCCCCGCGGAGCGGGGCTCCGTTGAGCTTCCTTTTTTAGGTAATCTTCACCTATACTTGTATTAATATTATTATGTTTTTATGCCATTGGCTTTTAATTTACTTTCCTGACTGTACTTGTTCACCAAACTCGACATAAAGGTAATAGAAAGCGTAAAATATCAATACTTTGGAGAACAATAGACTTCCAGACTCGACGTAACGGGACTCGACATAAAGGGAATATATCGACTCGCTCATCTTCGCAGCAGCCTATAATGTTCCCACTCCTGGGACACAGGTCTTCTCTCTGTGAGAGGGAGTAGGCTTTATTCACCACACGGGCCCAGTGGGGGTTCGTAGATGTCACATGTTTTCGAATTGTTGGTTCTAGGATGTGCCAATTTCCTCATGATGTTTTCCTTTACCGTTTTTGAGAGCAGTGGTGATAAAATAAATGACACAAAGTAATGCGCCTAGCTGGGTTCGAATTAGTGATGTTGCGAATGTCTGATTTTTGACATTCGCGAATGCGAATGCGGATGCGAATATTCAATTTCAATATTCGCGAATGCGAATGCGAATATTGACTTTTAAATAAAATGCACGCAAAATGATAGATAGGTTTGACATTTCATGTCAGACATATTTAAACCGAGCAATGGCCATATCGATATAGTTGAATGAATGTAACTTCATTCATTCAACACATATTTATTCAACAAGTTTAGGCTGGAGCTGGATTTTTTATACACTTCACCGGAAGAAGCATGGACAAAGAACTTATAAAAATAATTTAAATATTTTTTTGTATTTCCATTTTTCTCATATTTTAAATGCAAAATTATGTAGTAGATAACTTAAGGTGGTGTCACTTATTTGATGATTTTATCACGATAAAAAGGAAATTTGTCATTTTTGTTGCGATTCAGTTAATATTAATACAATTGGACTAACAGAACTATTTCAATTTAGTTGTCTACTTCAAGACTATTCCGTTAGGTACATATAGTTTCCATATTCAAATCATAGTAGTAAATTAAAAAAATAGTTTTCAGAAATATGCGAATATTCGCAACATCACTGGTTCGAATCCACGACCTCATACTGTTAGAAAGATGAGACAGTTAACAGACGTTGAAACTGCGCGAGAATTAAAAAGATTAATATAATGACAATGTCTTCTCAATCTCAATCTTGTCAATCTACATAATATTATATAATAAAGTAGAACAGTTTGTTTGTTTGGTTGAACGCGCTTGCCTCGAGAACTACAGCATCGAAAAGAAAAAAGTTTTTGTGTTGGATAGTCCATTTATCGAAGAACGCTATACAGGGTGTTTCTTTTCAATTGGTCAAAAGGGAGAGATCCGAATCCATAAGAGATACAGGGAAACTTTCTTAGGAACCTTTAGCTCTTTTTTGATGTTGATAATTTTAGCGTTTTTTATTTTTTGGTCAAGTGTGAGTTGTCCACAAAAATGGGTGAAATTGGCCAAATTTTTGTTTAATGCCGTTCGACTCTGTTTCATGTTAGGATCATTTCAATGTATCGGAAGAAAAAAATCGGGACGGCGCAAGTTGGTCAAATTTTGCAAAATATTTTTTCATATGACAATCCTTACATGAAACAGAGTCGAACGGCACTAAAAAAAAATTTGGCCAGTTTCACTCATTTCTGTGGACAACTGACACTTGACCAAAAAAATAAAAACGCCAAAATTGTCAACATCAAAAAAGAGCTAAAGGTTCCTAAGAAAGTTTTCCCGTATCTCTTACGGATTCGGATTTCTCCCTTTTGGCCAATTTAAAAGAAACACCTGTATAACATCAAGCGACGACCAATAGGAGCGGAGCAGCAATGAAAAGGAATATGGAGTGAATATGCTTTTGCAACATTGCAAAAGCATATTCACTCCATATTCCTTTTCGCGTGCTTCAGTTTGCTGAAGCTGTATACTTTAAACGAGTATGACTTTGGATATGAACAAAAAATTTGCCTGCCATATTATGGTCGCGGGACTGTAACACACACAAGTAACCGTGACCGTGGAACGTAAAGGGCTACTGAAGAATACTGTGGATTTTAGTCAATACGAGTCTAACAGTCCCTCCCACTTCTTAAAGGTTGGAGGACTCATTAGATTATTTTATAATGTTTTAAAAAATGCATATTGATTCAGATTGACCTTTTTAACTGTTGTATTTTTCTTTTATTGCAGGTGGCAAAACTAGAGGTGAAATAAACGAAGCCCTAGACATAATATATCCAATTTTGAGGAGTTATCGGATAAGTTAATTCCGTACCAACCTAATTATATTATTAAGTGGATACAATATTGTAGGTAATTTTATACTATAATTTTTTTAAGTTATTTTATTAATCTGCCTATGTTCAATAATATGTATATTTATTATTATATCAAGGTACTGTTATATTTATGATTTTTATTAGTTCCCTACCTACTTGAAATTAATTTGGTATCGAAAAATGGTATGATATTTCAGTTACGAGAGATGACGGTATAGTTCGGAACGCGGCGTGGAGTATTACCACACTACAGGCTTATGTCCAAAATGGATGGGTCATATGAACCACCAGGTGACGTATATAGGACGACATAAGAGCATAAAATAATAAGATTCAAAGTCAAAGTCAAATCATTTATTCCAATTAGGCCATCAAAGAGGCACTTTTGAACGTCGATATTTAAATTTAAAGGGAATAGGAAGGGAAGGGATTGATTCTACACCCATTCGCTAAGGTAGGTTGTATGGAGAAGAATGGGCAAGAAACTCCATACTTACTCTTTTTAAAAAAATGTTTTACAATATTTTTTAACAGCGTTTGAAATAATTAATGTCAAAGCAATGTACCTTGAAAATCTAGACTAAAAATAAAAAAAATAATAAGAAATAAAAAAAGCAAAAAGGTACATGGCGTTCACATTTTAACAAAATATTGAAATTACACAATTTACAAATATAATATAAGTGTGTGAGCATTCAAATTTCAACCAGTTTGACCCTGTTTAAGCCCTACATTGTACTATGGAGCAGGACCAGCATGTTTCCAAACATTTTTATCTTGAATATAATCTTCTAATTTATAATATGCTTGTTTAGTAAGGGTGTTTTTTATGTAACTTTTAAATTTTTTTTCATTTAGATTTAAGATCTCGCTCGGTATTTTATTGTAACATTTAACACAGAACCCCATAAAAGATTTTTGTACTTTAGACAATCTAAAATATGGTTGATCAATTTTATCTTTATTTCTCGTATTAAAATTATGTCTGTCGCTTATTTTATTAAAAAGATGAAGATTTTTCCTAACATGCATTATATTTTCATAAATAAATTGACAAGGCACTGTCATTATATTAATCTTTTTGAATAATTCCCTAAGAGATTCGCGACGACGTAGATTGTAAATTGCTCTGACAGCTCTTTTTTGTAAAATAAAAATAGATTCAATGTCAGCTGCCCGGCCCCACAATAGGATGCCATATGACATAATGCTGTGAAAGTAGCTGAAGTAAACCAAACGCGCAGTTTCGACGTCGGTTAACTGCCTTATCTTTCTAACAGCATAAGCGGCTGAGCTTAGTCGCCCTGCTAGAGATGCTATATGGGGGCCCCATTGTAATTTATCGTCTAACGTGATTCCTAGAAAAACTGTCTGATTAATAAATTCCAATTTTTTTCCGTTCAATAAAATTTCACATTCGCTTCTTCTAACATTTGGTAAAGTGAATCTAATACATTTTGTTTTCTTTTCATTAAGAACTAAATTATTAACAGTAAACCAATTTTGAACCTTAAGAATACAGTCATTAACAGTGTCTAGATTTTGTGCACGTCTGTCAATTTTAAAAATTAAAGATGTATCATCAGCAAATAACACCATCTGTGGTTGATTTTTTAGTAAATGAGGTAAATCATTAATATAGACTAAGAAGAGGAATGGACCCAAAATAGAACCTTGAGGCACTCCCATAGTCATTTCAGCCCCCAATGAGTTTGTACCGTTTATCTGAACTTTAACCTGTCTATCTTTTAAGTATGAATTTAGTAAATCAAGGGCTTTATTTTTAATACCATAATGTTCTAACTTCAGCAAAAGCGTTTCGTGGTTAACGCAATCGAATGCTTTTGAGAGGTCGCAAAAGATTCCTATGGCATCCTGTGCTTCCTCCCAGGAGTTAAAAATGTTCTTCAATAGGGTAACACCGGCGTCAGTTGTACAACGACCTTTGGTGAAACCGAACTGTTGATCATGAAAGATGGAGTTTCTATTGAAGTGACATAGCAGTTGTGCAAGCATTAACTTTTCAAACACTTTACTGAAGACTGGCAAAATTGAGCACTATGCCGTCACTTGTAAGCTGTCCAACTGAGTGCTGGTGAGGATTCAAAGTGCAGGTAGAATGAGTACGATACAAGGCAACTTAATTACCTAATGTGAGGTAAGGATTGTGTTTTTGGAATTAGAAATGTTTTTGGAATCAACCAAGTTTGATATTGTTTGCCTTACAGAGCATTGGTTAAAAGATCATCAAGATATGTCTATTTGTTACATTTTGGTCATTTATTTTTGTACGGCATTTTTACCATGGATAGATCCATGAAAAATAATAAGAAAGCGCGCAGTGCCAAAAAAAAATGGTGCGCCACAAAGTCGGTACTTTTTTTTGATTTTCTGACAATTTCCAGGGTAAAGGAGGTGTTTTTTTTTCGGCCCAAACATATACCGAGGAACAAAATACTATTTAAATTTCTTTCAATAATTAGTATTTTTAGCAGTATTTAAAATCCTTCAATACTAGATAGAAAAACAAAAGTATATGAAAAAACACTACCTCGCAACGCAACTGCGTTCAAAGAAACGTTTATGATGACAGCATTATGGCTGTCAATCTGTTTCATCTGTCAAAATCACGTCAAAAAATGACATTGGTGTTTCATCAACAACAATACAGAAAAACTATCGGCCTAGGTCGGGATCCCTGGCTTTTGGGTCGGCAGATAACCAAACGCAAAAAAAAAGACGTGTGGCACTCGGGGACTGCCGCGGTAAAGCTATTGCATAGCATTTTGTATCAACTTATGCAATTATAATTTTATTTATTTATTTTATTCATGCAGTATTGCTTTTTCTTTGATATTAATTCAAGTTACACTTTTTGAGCGTGGTGACCGATAAGAAAACAAATTTTTCTATTATTAAATAAATAAAAAAAGTTAATATTGTTTAAGAAAACCATGAAAACGACACCCATGATGAAAACTTCGATAATTTATGCAGCGGCCATCTTGGATTTACATTTTGACTGCACCATCGGTTTCAACACCCTCGAAAACCATGAAAACGACACCCATGACGAAAACCTCGATATTTTTTGCAGCCACCATCTTGGATTTACATTTTGACTGCACCATCGGTTTCAATACCCTCGAAAACCGTGAAAACGACACCCATGACGAAAACCTCGATATTTTTTGCAGCCGCCATCTTGGATTTACATTTTGACTGCACCATCGGTTTCAACACCCTCGAAAACCATGAAAACGACACCCATGACGAAAACCTCGATATTTTTTGCAGCCGCCATCTTGGATTTACATTTTGACTGCAACATCGGTTTCAACACCCTCGAAAACTATGAAAACGACACCCATGACGAAAACTTCGATAATTTATGCTGCCGCCATCTTGGATTTACATTTTGACTGCACCATCGGTTTAAACACCCTGGAAAACCATGAAAACGACACCCATAACGAAAACCTCGATATTTTTTCATTGATTTTTATTATTATTTTTTATTATTTATTGTTTACAAAAAACCTGTATACACTCAACAAAAATAATCGTCGCGACTCCACTCCCCTCCACTCCACTCCGCTCCACTCCGCTCTGCTTCGCTCCACTCCGCTCAGCTCCACTCCACTCCGCTCCGCTCCGCACAGCTCCGCTCAGAACACCGTGTCGAAGACTGCCGAACTGAAACGACGTTAGACGATGCACGGCCTTCAAGCCACACCTCCTTGCCCGTCGGAGTGGGGAGCGTGAGGTTTTTTCGTTACGGAATTTCTGGATTCGGTCCCCGCGCTCAAGGCCCGCGATAGAAGCTATGCAATAGCTTAATAATACGAAAAGTGAAATAAATGTATTTTTTAAATTCTTGTTCCCATGATTATTCACAAAAAATGTGTACTACAAATAAAAACTTATTTGTAATACATACATAAATAAATTCTATAAAGTACAGACGCCAGCAGGTCAACCTACCCGAATCTGTCAGATTTTACCAATCAAACATTAACCTTCTACTCTTGTGATAAGGTTGAAATTCTATCAAAGAAATCTGACAGATTGTGGTAGCTTGATGTGCTGGCGTCTGTACATTTTTGGGTTTTCACACGTTTATAAATGAAGTAACGAAACGCATCATCGGAGACCATGTCGGAGACGTATGACATTGCCAGATTGAAAATCAATTCTTGGGTTGCAAGTTTTAACATCTTTGATCGACAATTTCTGGTGGTACAATTGCGCAAATAAATTCAACATATTTTAATTCAAAATCTACGATTTTTTTCCTATAATGTCGTACTTTTGTCCTTGAGGTACACGGTTGGGCCATTATTGTAAGGAAAAAAAAAACATCTCCTTTGATCATTTGATTCTGTACGGCATCAGTTTCATACTGTTTCAATACAGCTTCTAATCCATTACTCCGCAACGCCGTACAAAAATCATGCGACAAGGGGAAAAAATCGAGGGTTGCTACCCCCTCCCCTCTCTTTCCGTGGTCCGGGCGGGGGGTGATTTGAAAAAGTACGGCTTCGGTTCCAAAATATTATCTAGCACTCAAAAGTACTAATAAAAATAATGCCGTCAAAAAATTAATGTTCATTTGAATGTACATTAATAAGTATCAACAGTTTTGTATACTTTTTGGTTTAATATGTGTCGAAGCGTAGACGCATTTCAAGCAATCTGAATCATCGTCTTCTATCTCTGATGGGAGGAACTAGGCACAGACTAAGTAGAGAGTATGAACTAGGTAATTAGATTTGACAGATAACGTTTAGGAACGTCAAGAAATAACTTGGCGATGGTTAGCGTGGATTATTGGTGAAACCGAGCGAATAGTCGAGTTAAATGTCAATTCGGAAGTTTAATCAGCTATTCGACGTTGACAGGCGACAGATAGGTTGGCTAACCTGTGGGGGTAGGCCAGGTGTAACGGTTGAGTGAAGTGTCAAGTGATCACTTTGAATCGAGCCGTCGGTCTGAGTAAACATTCGTTACTCCAAGCTTAACACGTTCACTGTGCATGCCCCACCGATGGGGCATATCGAGTTGCTCATCGTACGTGCATGACCCATGGGTGGGGCATGAGTTGTTCGCAAATTTAAAGGCTCATAGCCTCAAACACGTGTGAGTTTAGCCACTTTTATCGATTCACACGTGTCAACAATGACATAAGGATCAATATTACTTGAAAACCGGACGAACTTTTTTAATAGAGTTGCCAGTACCCCATTATCAAAAATGAGTTAATTTTGGGTTATAAATAAAACAGAAGACGTATTAATATTATATTTATTTCAATGGGAAGTATTGAAAAAGTTCAGGCAAAAAGCTTTTTGGCACGCTAGACACTCCATATCCGTCTTTTTGGTTTTGCGAGCTGCTTCCGCTGGTGTACGGCCTTCTTCAACTAAAATTTTGTAACAACCAGAGCAACGTTTTCTAAATATTCTTTTTGGGTCACGTCTCGGTAATTTGGTGAGAGAATGGCTGGATCTAGAAATTCTAGCCTGCTCAATTGATAGGCTGGATCTAGAAGAACGCGGTGTAGGCAGATCTGTAGAAGGCGTAGGAGTTTGGAGGCTCAGTAGTCGTTTAATGATTATTTCGTGGCCTTTTAGTACACTCATTTTACTGCGTATGTTTAGGTCTTTATATATCAATATTGCGTTGATGACACAAATCGACATCAGATCTCCCGCAATTTTTTTATACCAAAAACAAGTTTTGCGGACAGGTGAATTATAGCTGGCGAGCTGGTCAGCCACATCTATCCCTTTTTTGCCCCGATTGTACTCTAATACTATTTTTGGCTTCAAAATTGGTCTGAATCCAGTTGACATCTGCATTTGATGATTGTGGCATGTTGACATCACCAGTACATCACGTTGATCCTTCCATTTTAATAACTTGAGGAAACCGTTTTGCTTGGCAGCAATTTCACCCTTCCTTAGGGTCCCATTGATCACGTCTAGAGGAAGACCTCGTCTATTTTTACGCACGGTTCCGCAAAAGTCTGTTCTGCGTTCTTTTAGATATCGGGCCAGTGGGACGCTGGAGTAATAATTGTCTGTCACCAACAACCTGCCCTCATTCAAAAGATCTGCCGCCAGTGCAACGACCACCGAGCCTGGTTTATCAAGACCTTCGACGGCTCTATCTTCTCCTGAATAAACTTTGTAGCTCCATGTATACCCTGTATCCGTACACAGTTTATAAATTTTCATGCCATACTTGCTGCTTTTTTGAGGATTATAGGTTCGGATATTCAGTTTTCCTCTAAACCCGACCATCGATTCATCGACAGCAACGGTGTCTCCTGGAGTAAATATTTTACGCGAGTTTTCTATAACTTTATCTATAAGAGGTTGTATTTTGTACAGTCTTCCAGTTCGATCAGCGCTGTTGTCTGCAAAATGCCAACATCTTAGGATGAGGCAGAATCTGTCGTAAGACATTGAAACCTCATGAAGAAGTGGATGGAAGTATAGTTTATCTTTCTTCCAATAACATTCTGTTGTAGGAAAATCAATAAGTCCGGTAAACAAATAAATTCCTATAAACTTTAGCATTTCCTCTGCAGTAACATCTTTCCAACGTTTTATGCGCGAGTTGGGTTTCAATGTAGCAAAAAGCTGTAATTGTGCGGCATAAATATTTGTCTGAGTTACCATCAATTGTATCATATCGTCATCTACAAGTGAACGAAATATGGTCCACAAGTCTGTATGTTCTCCAAAAAATTGATTTTGCCGCTTGCCGTTGTCATATCCTGTGAAAACCTCCCTTTCCAAAGGCCGTATTTCTAAAGACCATGCAGTAGGCAATAGCTGAGAATTATTGATTTGAGATTGTCTCGCATCGTTGGATAGCATATGCGTTGAAGCTCCTTCGTGTATGCTAGGCTGATCAAAAGTAGCTTCCTCAAGCGTTGGTAATGGCAACACAGCAGGCTCATCATCAAACAATGGTGGGAAAATATGCTCAGGCGAGTACATGCAAGGTTCTTGTAAAGCAGTAGAAGTAGGCGACAAGACAGGCAATTGCACATCATTATTATCATTTATATATTCTATAATATTCTCCACAGTTTCAACATTTTCAGGTAACTCACCACTCTCTGAATCTTCCAAAGCCTCTACGATATTTTCTTCTCCATCACTATCTTCTAAAATTCTCCATAACTGCTCATCAGTAAGTTTAGACATCGGTCTGGATCGATTCATTGTAATACAAACCAAACAAAGTTTAATGCTTTGTACCTAAAAACTTTTTCTAACTTATTGACGTCACTGTATATAATTTGACATTGACATTGCAAATCAAAATTTTACTTCTTGTCAAGTATTTTGTTTATGTAAACCATAGATAACACCGTATAATATAGAGACAAAGGCATGCAAAGACGTCATACGTGCATGCCACACGGCTGGGGCATGAAGTTACGAGATCACACGTGTATGACCCACGGGTGGGTCAATAGATAATATGTTTTTATTTTATAAAGGGGTTACAAAAAATGAAAAATAATGTTATAATATATCATTTTTATAGCAAGCGAAACATATTATCTACAATTTTCGTTTGCACTTAGGGGGTAGTCACTCTCATCATAGCTGCACAGTGAACGTGTCTTCCCTCGGGCACGCCGCAATCGCGGCGGTAAGACCCCTCTTTGAGGAGTGGCTGGATAGGCGTCACAGCGTCCTGACCTACCGCATGACGCAGGTCCTCACCGGACACGGAAGTTTGGGAGGTACCTGTGTCTGATGAGAAAGGAGGAAACGCCTGGGTGTCACCACTGCGAAGATCGCCCGGAGGACACAGTCGAGCATAGGGTGCAAGACTGCCCCGCCTGGGCAGAGCACCGACGTGTCCTCACGGCGGCGATAGGCGGAGACCTCTCGCGCCCGGCATTGGTCGCGGCCATGCTGCGGGGCGAGACGGAGTGGGAAGCGATCGCCTCCTACTGCGAAGCAGTCATGCTCGCGAAGGAGGAGGCGGGCCGCGTGAGAGAGAGGACAATGTCCTCCCTCCGCCCCACCCGCGGTAGTGGACGCCCACGGCGACGGATGTTGGCAGACGATCTCCGGCCACCGTAGGCGCAGGCAAGCGGGCGGCGAGTAAAGGGCAACTCGCTGTCCGACCATGGACCATGCCCGGGTTGACAGCGCGTCGTATTACACGCGCGCCTCAAAGAGCACCACCAGCCATACTCTACCTGCACTTTTGAATCCTCACCAGCACTCAGTTGGACAGCTTACAAGCAGTGCCGGTTTTAGCACTACCAACGCCCTTGGGCGAGATTTTCTACGGCGCCCCCTAACTGCAAGGGCGGATCCAGCTTTTACATCAGGGGGGGGGGGGTTGGGTCACCATGTCGCAGGCAGCTTGTCTCCGTAGTCTAGTTCGGATCGATATAATTATATTAGCTGTACTTTTTTTATCGTGGTAAAATCATTTTACCCACTCAAAGCAGGGCGGGAGAGACTGTCCTTCAATAGCCCTTTACGTTCCGGGGTCACGGTAATTCGTGAGTCCCGCGAACCCGGTAGGCTGTGGCCCCGTCATTATGCTGACACACTGGCATGGTCCATGGTCGGACAGCGAGTCAACAACGCCCACATGCCCGCGCCTAGAGTGGCCAGAGACCGTCTGCCGGCGTCCATCGTCGTGGGCGTCTACCACTGTGGTACTATGAGGTGTTCTATGCTGGGGTGGAGAGAGGACGCTGTCCTCTTCCTTAAGCGGCCCATCTCTTCGACCCATATTCTTTAGACGGGTTTTGGGCTTATCCCCTAAAAATGGGATGAAAGAAATTGGGAAATTAACGAGAAAGTAGGCCTGCGGCGCCCCTTCGTACTCGGCGCCCTGGGCGGTCGCCTAACCGCGCCTTACCCTAACGCCGGTACTGCTTACAAGTGACGGCATAGTGCTGAATCTTATTATTTTATGCTCTTATATCGTCCTATATACGTCACCTGGTGGTTCATGACCCATCCATTTTGGACATGGGCCTGTAGTCTATAAGAACATTGCAGCGTGCCAAGACATAGTTTCCGATAGTGTGCGCTTGCAAGTAGAATGCCGAAGGATCCTTTTCCTTGCCGATGCCGATAATGTGCGCCGGGCCTTAGACACCAGAGATTACCTTACGAATAAAAACACAAGATGGGACACATTTAACTTTATTTATATGTAATTGATTAAGAATTTTAAACATACAAAAACAACTACCTGCTTACCTACTAAATTGTTCAAAATTTGTAGTGGGATGGGTCGTTCCCGCTCGTTGATAGTGAGTGATACCCAGTCGTTTAAATATTTACAACTGGGAATGAATTATTCCATTCGTTCGTTAGGTACGCGACAATTTTTCCCCGATCGTTTCACGTGCGTCTAGCTAGTTCAAGAGTTTAATAGGCTTTTGAGAATAAAAATACCTTTCTGACAAAGTGACAACAAAAAAAATATGAAAATGTGCAGTTATGGAGGCCAGTCATGTTAGGGTTCGCATGATGGTTTTAACCGTGCACGCATAACCGATACATGCACCGATAACTGTACAATTTACACGCTAGGACTTGACTGTCGGATATACATGCACGGTTAAAACCATCACCCAAACCCTAACGTGTGTGGCCTCCACAGTTTGATTTTCGTTCTTTGGCACCGCCTTAATTATTTTTTAATTTTAAAGGCTTTCAGTTCAGTTTTTTGTCGGTTTAATTTTATGCTTTTTCAGTTGTCTATCTTAATTATCTTCAATTCTACACTAATATGATAAAGAGGAAAGATATTTGTTTTTATTAAATACAGTAGCAGCCATTAAATGCAATACAGCAGACCTGCTACCAATAAAATTATGAAAACGATGTTTGAGGGAACTAAAATTATTCAAAGTAGGGCAACACTTAATCGAGGTACATCTAAGTCATCGACTTGTTTTGCAACTCGTCATCATCACCGTCAATGCAATATATAACGAGTCGAAAAACAAGCCGAAGACATCCTCAGCGGCCTTATCGATTTTCATGATTTTATAGACGGACAGTGACTAATTTTAAAAATTCTTTCACCAGTTGAAAGCTGTTTTGGTCCTGGGCGACATTGTTGTGTCTGAAGTAGGTAACCTATAAGATATCCAAGTCGGAGTGCCCCCCAGTACCAAGCTCGCTTGCGTTAGTTCTATGTGAATGTTTGCGTGTTAGCGAAACTGCACCCATTGCAGTGAAGAGCTTTCGTGACAATGTATGTACATAAATCTCATCCTGACTTTTAAATTAGACGCAGAAGAGGGGTAAATTTGAAAAAAGTCGCTTTCTTTTAACCACGTTAATAAGTGGAACAAAATATTAACCAGTTGGTAGTTAGCGGGAACGACCTATTATAGATTTATGAAGAAAATTTGCACTCGTGTCATACAGTGTGAAACACAGAGGAATAACTATGTGGTATCGATGCTGATTGCACTTTACCTACATGCAAAAAATATATTAAGAGTTGAGATATTGAAACAAAAATAATTAACTGGTAGATCATAAAATGTCATTCGGACAAGGAGCCTCATAGAATTTTGTGATAGAAGCCATTATACCTATCTTATTATTAGGAGCCGCAGCTCATACATTCATCCCGATTTTGTAATGAACAAGTTATTGCAGCCATATTGACATCGTCAACCTCAGACTTTCCATTAGTCTCAGCTTTCCCATTAGTGATTCGTCCTTTAACCTTTGATTTATCAACAGTAAACTGTATAGCATTGACAGCAGGTTTTGTGCGCAGATAGTACATTCCAGTTTTCAAACCCATTTTCCATGCATAAAAATGAATAGATGTCAGTTTACCATAATTTGGCTCGGCAACATGGATATTGAAGGACTGACTTTGGTCAATAAAAGCACCTCTGTCAGCAGCCATTTGTATAGTAGTTTTCACAGAAATTTCCCAGACAGTTTTATACAAGTCTCTTATTTCTTTAGGAATAGATTCAATGTTCTGTATAGATCCATTATTGTGTATGATAAGATTCTTCATATCTTCATCCCATAAGTCAGCTTCAGTTAGATCATGTAACAGGTGATGATTTACCACTTGAAACTCGCCTGACAAGACACGTCTTTGGTAAATGTTCGATGTAAATGGTTCAAATGATTCATTATTTCCTAAAATTTGGGCTGTAGAAGCAGTTGGCATAGGTGCTAACAAAAGTGAATTTCTAAGGCCATGCTTTGCAATTTTCTCTTTTAATGATGCCCAGTCCCACAAGTCAGTTGGGGTCTTGTTCCACATGTCATACTGCAAGATACCCTGACTTGCAGGGGAGCCTTCATAAGTCTCATATGATCCATACTTCTCAGCTAATTCGCAACTAGCTTCTAGTGCACCATAGTAGATGGTTTCAAATATTTGTTGATTTAATTTTATAGCAGCTTCACTTTCATATGGTATACGCATTAAAACAAAAGCATCAGCTAATCCTTGAACTCCAATTCCGATGGGTCTGTGCCTCATGTTAGATTTTTTTGCCTCAGGCACTGGATAAAAGTTCACGTCTATGATTTTATTTAAATTTTCGGTTATAGTTTTGGTAACTTCTTTTAATTTTATAAAATTGTATGTTTTGTCATCGTTTACAAACATATTCAACGCAACAGAAGCTAAATTGCAAACGGCAACTTCATCTGCCGAAGTATACTCTACTATTTCAGTGCAAAGGTTACTGCATTTAATAGTGCCTAAATTCTTTTGGTTACTTTTTCTGTTGCATGAATCTTTGTAAAGCATGTATGGAGTTCCTGTTTCTACTTGCGCTTCAATTATGGCTTTCCACAAAACCTGAGCCCTTACTTGTTTTACAAAGCGACCTTCTTTTTCATATTTGTCATATAAGACTTCAAATTCTTCTCCCCAACAATCAGATAGACCTGGACATTCATGAGGACACATTATACTCCAATCTTGATTACTTTCAACTCTTTTCATAAACAAGTCAGGTATCCATAGTGCATAAAAGAGTTCCCTAGCACGTACTTCTTCCTTCCCAGTATTTTTTTTCAAATCCAAGAATTCAAATATATCTGCATGCCATGGTTCTAAATATATGGCAAAAGCACCAGGTCTTTTATTACCTCCTTGATCGACATAGCGAGCTGTGTTATTGTATACTCGTAACATTGGTACAAGACCATTAGATACACCATTTGTACCAGCTATATAAGTACCTTTAGATCTAATGCAATGAACATGAAGGCCGATCCCACCCGCTGATTTAGAAATGAGTGCACATTGTTTTAAAGTATCATAAATTCCTTCAATACTGTCATCTTTCATGGCTATGAGGAAGCATGAAGATAATTGAGGACGTGGAGTAGCTGCTGAGAAAAGAGTTGGACTTGCATGTGTAAAATATTTTTCAGAGAGTAAATTGTATGTATTAATAGCCCCATCAATATCTTCACCATGAATTCCAATGGAAACCCGCATGAGCATATGCTGTGGCCTTTCTGCAACCTGAAATGTTAAGGTAATAAAGAACTTAAAAACATAGCATTTATATAAATGCAAAAAAAACAAGCAGAAGCAGATGTATCTACTTTTGCGGCTTTGCTTGTATTTATTTAGAATTTTACATACAATTCGGATTCTACCCGTAGCATCATCTACATATTGAGGTTATTGTTTTCTTCCTTAGGAACAGTGCATTTTAGGGATAAAAGGCACCCTATCGGACATAGGGTACACCTTTATTATGCGAAAGTTCAGGCAACGTTTTAAATAGAACTGTTTTATTTTAACAACTTGTTTTAATATGCCAATCCTGCTAGTTACTAATATTGTATTCACCTTATTGTTTATCTTCAATAAATAAGACCTTTCCAAAGTCTTGAATCCAAAGTAGTTGTATTTAAAATCTCTGTCATACACAATAGCAGAGTCCAGCCTTTCTTTATTCTTTATGATTATATTGTAATGAAAATCTGAAATCATTGGTGTCCTCTTCTTGGTATGTGGATTGACTATGTTGTATAAATCCGTTATTACATCTGCAACATTATTCAATAATTAATATTCCTCTCCCAAGAATGACAAAATATCGATGGATGTTCCAGTAACAGTTCCAAAAAAATAACTTTTTGTAGGTGTAGATTTCGAGTCTAAACCGTCAATCAACAATAACTCCATTAAAAATAAACGAAACAAGTCGGGTTTGCTCTTGACTCAAGAGGTCAGAAAAGAGAAGAGTGGTCAGAAGTGACATAGAAACTCGCCGTATCACTACATCGACAATATATCGATAATACATTGTATCGACACTACACCATTTATCGACGGTTACGCTGCATCGACTGCGGGTACGTACGTACGTAACTTATTATATAGATAAATATATTAGACGTGTCGACGAGGATTTTGTGTACTGCCAAAGTGCCGATCTAGCGTGCCGTCGATTTATTAACCTGCGCCGTTGGAACTTTTTCGATATCTACAGGCCCTACAGCGAACGTTGACAATAATCTAGTAACTGTCTATCTTATGAACCGGACCCGTAGATTTCACACCCTCATTTAAGGCATAGTTTTTTTTTTACTGAAAGGGCCATTATGCGTGAAAAAGTTAATCAAGTTTAATGTGGAGCTAAAAATGAGAGAAAAGTAAACCAGTAGCATTCCTGCTAGCAAACATCTTAAAATAATAAAAAAGAAACCTAGAGGACCTTACATTTCATATTTTTTCAACTAGGTACTTAATAATATTTTTCGATTTTCGTAACTTAATAAGAAGCATGATTTTTTTTAAATAAATTTTAAAATTTAAATTACCAGAAAAATGCTTTTTTGTTTCCTTATGTAAATTAGAAATTGCCAATCTTGCAGCAAGTATGGCATAATCTGGATGATCAGTAGTCATGGTTGCTGCTGTTTCAGCAGCTAAGTTGTCAAGTTCCACAGTTGTTACACCAGAGTAAATACCACTGATAACTTTGAGAGTTATAGATACCTGCAAGTAACATTTTAAAACTTAAGTAGTTCTTATTGTAAATGCTAGTAGTAGCGTCGCCTCTCCCTATGAGGAGCCGCGTCCTGCACGCACACATTCTCATTACTATGAACGACGCTTAATTTAAAATGCATACCCGTTTTAGGCGGACTACCCGTCATAGGCTTACCTCCCCTAGATTACAAAATTATATTTACCAACACACTGGATCTAGTGTTCCAGTAAATCCGATATTTAAAAGGGATATAATTATACCTACAGGCTGAATAATAATATAGTGCAATGGTTAAGACGTCAAATCCAATGAAACATTGAAAACAGGGAAATTTTATAATTTCGAATAGATTATGGCTCAGGTTAGTAGAAGTAACATAGAAAAATGGTAATTTCATGAAAAAATTGCTTTTCCCTGCCGTAGGTATATCATTGTTTCTGACTTGGTGACTATGGGACCACTTCAGAAGTATCTCCTTTCGAACAAAAAAGAATTTTGAAAATCGGTTCACTCACAATTGGCGGAGTAATCGTGTTACAAACATACAGTGAAATTGATAAACTCCTCCGATCTGATGATTGGATCTTGGAGAAATCGAGGGCAACCCTCGAAATTTTATTGCAAGATATTTACAGAATTTCAACTGGGCGTTGATGGCCTAATCCGAAACTATGGAATATTTCGAAAAATGCTTATAGGAGTCTCGTGGCTGATTAAAAAAAACTAAAACTAAGTTATTGGATTTTTGGAAAAACAATATTCCTGACCAGGAATGGAACCTGTTTATATTTGTTAGTGTATAGTATTATATACTATTTAGTAAGGATCAAATTCTGATATACAACAAACTACAAAAAAGAGATATTTTTTGGTAAAGTATGTGATTAATTAGTGTTCAAATTGGCCCATATTCTATCCATCCGTATTTGTATCAACTGATGATATTAGTCACGTGCTTAGTATGCAAACATTTAGTAAATAAAGATTGTTAACATGCTTACTGGGTCTACAAAGTCCATGTTTAGACCATAACATAATTTTTTTATCCTTGAGGTGATCTTGTCTATATGTACCTCTTCCATTCTTCCACCTGCAACAGACGCATATTATTTCGTGAGAATGTGTCATAAAGCGTTCCATAGCGCATAGCCAATTGGCAAAAAACTGAACCCTTATGGACTTGACATGTCTGTCTGCCCGTCTGTCCGTATGTCACAGTCACACAGCTCCTTGAGTAGCGTCTCAGACACAACTTAATGGGGAACAGGGCCTGGTCCTTGATCGGATAGCGAGCTATGGTAAATGAAACTCCCAAACTGCTAAGATCGTTTTATTCAGTTTTGGAGCAGCTCTCACGCATCCTGCCCATAACACCTCGCAGAATTGCCCTGTTAGATAGTGGTAATAGGATCCCATTTTATTCTTGGGAATCTTAAAAATTTAACTATGCATTGAATGAAATTATATACTAGGTGAATTTTTCAACTGGCTGTGGATATCTACATACTATATCCTATGTGGAATATTCATAGATATTATGCAATGTTTGCATTATCTTTCCATATAAAATAATGCTTAAGTGGGACTTCACATTCCAGCTCCAGCATAAAATAATGACAACTCAATATCATCCATACTGAATAGCAATTTATTATGGTTCCGTAACCAAAGGGTAAAACGGGACCCTATTCCTAAGACTCTGCTGTCTGTCCATCTGTCACCAAGCTGTATCTCATGATCAATGATAGTTACAGTTGGAATTTTCACAAATGATGTATTTCTGTTGCTGCAATAGCAACAAATACAAAAAAAAATGTCATATACAATAAGTAATATTCTAAGTAAAAATAATATAGAATGCTTTGATTGACAAATAATAATGAAGGTACATACTTAGGTATGAATAGTGAAATGTAATTAAGTATGATTTTTTGTAAACAAAATTAAATAAATAAAAATTGAATATAAGCTACATTATACGTTTAGGTGGAATGGAATTTGGGATAGGGAATACAACTTTCATCATAGGACTTTCAAGTGTGTTTTAAAGCAATAATTGCTCAAAGCATAGGCACGGATATCCCAAAATTTCATGGCTAATGATTCTGCCGGATGAATGGCGAGTTTAAAGGTCGAACAATATCTATTAGAGGAATGATATTATAACGAACGTAACTTATCTTACCTCTTTTGAGAACGAACAGTTTATTAAGTTTGCCCACCATGATGCTAAGAATCAAGAACTAAATTAGAAACAATAATCAACCGGTTACTTCAGCAAACAGCGGCAGTGCAAGATGGATGACGTTAATTATGGCGGGAATGGGGATGGCAACTCAAAGCTAATCGTAGATGGCGCTGCGATAGTTGGTCCCCACGTCTACCTTGTACAAAAAAACAAACAAGATTATTTGTTATAAAAATTGAGTATAAATACAAAACAAATATGGAAAATTATTCGTCCATGCAAGTACTATATACTAAAAGAAGAATTAAGACGCCGCGGCGCATCTACAAGAGAAAAAAAGTGATTTAATTGAGTGGTTATACATTTGATTTTACCGTAATAAATCCACAATTACTTGTAGTTGAGGTTTCAATTTTTGAGTTTAGGTATGTTTTACCTGTCCTCTCCTTTATCAAGAATATAATGCTGCTTTTGACTTTCTATTTTGATAAAATATCATAATGTTTTAAGTCAGTAATTTTAACCTTTTTTTCTATTTAGATTCGAGAAATATCACAATATATTTAATTTCTTAACACCACAACTATTACAAAACTCGTTCCAGGTGATAATTCTTCGATTTTCGAGCGATGCAATACTGGTACATAACCTCCAAAAGAAAAGTAGATATTATTTTGAAAAGTGTATTCCATCATTTTTACAGCTTATTACACAACATCTAGTCATTTTACATCAATAAATGTTTTTTTTTCTGAAAATTCCTTTGATTTTACAGTTCTTTGGGGACCAAACTGTCATTTTCACTTTGACACTTGCCTTCCCCATTGGCGTAGACATGGGTAGTTCGCGAACGATTGAAGTAAATGAACTAGTTCATTTCCCAAAATGAACTTTTCATTCATTCACTGGCCATTCAAATGTG
The DNA here is from genome assembly GCA_954870645.1 of Agrotis clavis. Lineage (NCBI taxonomy): Eukaryota > Metazoa > Arthropoda > Insecta > Lepidoptera > Noctuidae > Agrotis > Agrotis clavis. The sequence goes on from OX940922.1 coordinate 10,304,334, forward strand.
TCTTTAGTTCAGTGTTTCTTTTCGCTTAGTTACTCTATTCACCCTAATACGTATGAACTTTATTGTAATAGGAATATAGTCTTTACGGGAAACGGTAGGTCCGTTTCCCGTAAAGACTATATTCGTATTAAAGTATGAAGGAATATCGATATTCGTATAAAACGGAACTAGTGATTTAGTGAAATGCATCATTTCTCTAAATTACTAGTTCAGTGAACTAGTCCAATGAACTAGTCCAGTGAACTAATTCAGTGAACCAGTCCAGTGAACTAGTCCAGTGAACTAGTCCAATGAACTAGTTCAGTGAATCATCTCATTCGAGAACTCGTTCTGATTTGTTGGACTAAATGAAAGGGCCGATTACACGACACGATTCATCGTGCCCTAAGTCCCTAAGTTCCGATGGATTGGGTGGTGTAATCGCTGTTAGGCTGTTAGTTTCCCTAAATCGGGCGATGGAGTGTACCCGACGGCCCTAAGTCCCTAAATCCCGATAAATCGTGTCGTGTGATCGCGGTTAGGGCGCTCAGTAGCGGCGCGGCGTTCGACGTGAAATGACATGTCGTGAAGTGAAAATGGCTTCGCAACGCGAAAGAGAAAATAATGAATACTCGTAAAAATATTCCTTCAGCTAACGTCTTCTCTTCTTCTTATTTTTTACTATACCCACTGTTGCTGCGAGAGCGACTACTTTTCAAGGCGGATGAATGCTTATAAAATGAAAATAAATAAATATTCAGGAGTTTATATAGCCTGACATAAAACCATTTGCGTCTATGCCATTGATTTGCCATATTTTTAAATTTTATTGGCAATTCTTAAAAATATTAGAAAAAAAACATCACTTGTTTTTTTTTTCCATTGATCATATTCGTAAAAAAAAACATTAATAAGGGTGAATTTGAAAAGATGCAGTCTAGAAATGAAACATAATTGATTTAATATCTGGTTGACCGAGGTATGCTCGGTTTTTAAAATGTCTATATCTTGGGAACCGAGCTTTTCTCGAACCTGGGACCTTGATAAATCGATTCCTTGGGCCGAAAAACCCCTAATCTGTAACTTTCATGAAAATCCTTGGAGCCGTTTCCGAGATCCTGATTATTTATAAATATACAAGAATTGCTCGTTAGAAGATATTAGATACGTTAAGACAACGACAAACAACGTGGAAATCTTTTTTAAAAAAAGCCAGAAACTGAAAAAAACACTTTTATAAAACATTTTGAACTATTTATTTCATAAATTTGAAAAAAAAAATTTTTTTTTTTCAACCCTGATGCCAAGTTTCTGATAATTTGTAAGCGTAGGCGCCACGTTAGGCGCCACCTTCACTGCTCGACGGTCGGCTGAAAAGTGAGTTAGGGTGGCGATATCGTGTAGTGTGATCAGAACGCCCAATCTATCGAGGCCTGCTCATCGGCCCGATGAATCGTATCGTGTAATCGGCCCTGAAGTACTAAATGAATGAATGAACTACTTCATTAAGTGAAAAGATATACTTCATTCATTTTCTTTTTACTGACACATTTTGCGCATCTCTAAATTGGCGGGAACGGTGAAAAAACAACGGTCCATTGTAAATAAAGGTGAACGCAGACCTAGCCACACCGCAGTCTCCGCAGTCCCCGCAATCATCGTTTTCTTACCGCTTCTGCGGCTACTGCGATGCGGGTGAGTGTGCGAGGTTTCATAGAACTTCATACAAAGAATTCGTAATGCGGGGACTGCGGAGACTGCGGTGCGGCTAGGTCTGCGTTCACCTTTATTGAGATCAACGGTCCCATGAACACCGGTCTTCTATTGCTTTTGGCACGAAGCATGCTCTATGGATTTAACCCTTTAGTTCGCAAGGAAACAAAATCTGTATTTTTGTGGTTTTTTTTAGTTTATATGTATATAAATAGGTAGTGTATATATGTACAGAAAAATGTGTTAAAAATCTAGCTTGTGTAGTCTTTGGAAAAACCTACGTTAAAAATACTCAACGTTGCGATGTATTGAAGAAATAAGGTAGTAAAATGAACGTTGCGTATTTTCGACATCGCGATGTATGTAGGTTTTTATGAATTTAATAAAATAAACCCTTATTCACAATTATCACGCATTTTGTATAAAAAATACAATTGAAAAAGACATAAAAAGAACAATCAGTCATGACAATTATAAAAATGAACGATAAATCACCTAGGTATCTACTGTAACACATGATAGTTATAAGAACTGTTCCTTTTTGATACAAAAAAAAAAGGTTGCACTCCAGGAGTGCCGGTAGAAGTGAAAACTTTTTTGTTACTATGTTTTATTTTTAATTTGAATGACGTCTTACTCATTTTCGATCAGGGTCACGTGACCCTGACGGTCACGTGACCCTGACGGTCACGTGACCCTGACGCGAGTTTTAAATTTTTTACCCATTACAGAAAAAGTGTACAACGCCGCTAAAGAAGTTTTCACTTCAAAAAAAAAAGGTTGCACTCCAGGAGTGCCGGTAGAAGTGAAAACTTTTTTGTTACTATGTTTTATTTTAAAACTGGAGTAGTACAGATATGAAATTAACTAATTTGAATGACGTCTTACTCATTTTCGATCAGGGTCACGTGACCCTGACGCGAGTTTTAAATTTTTTACCCATTACAGAAAAAGTGTACAACGCCGCTAAAGAAGTTTTCACTTCAAAAATTCGTAAGATAAGATTTTTTCTGATTTTTTCGTACATTTTGACCGGCATGATATCTGCAATCGGAAGATATTTTAATTCAGGACTCCAATAATCCTATATGATAATATTTCTACTACGCCCATCATAAGAGTTATGGCTAAAAAGTCCCGATAGAGATATTTAGAGAGATATTTGTCCCCATTAGAGATATTTGGCAGCATCATTTTGTACAGAATTTAAGTATGTATGTTGTATGATCTTTAGTCAATTATTGCCAACATCTTCTGAAAAAAAAAAACCTGTAAAAGTAGTCTAAAGGGGACATCGCTCTTGAATCCAGCGGAACTTCAAGTACACTGTTAGTTCTAAATGTGCTGCATGTCTTAATTTTTCAGCAGTTTTCCATTTACCCGTTTTCCACGACAGTTTTCTCGCTTACTTGTTGTTTTATAAGCTTCAATTTTAGGTATTGTATTCGTTCGCCTTTTGGAGCGATATATTTGTAGAAACTTGTGGCGATAAGACAGATGAAACTTAGGTGACAAAATAGATGAAACTTGAGGTGATCAAATAGGCGAAACTGACTGGAGAACTGGATAGTGATGTGAAGTTTTATATGGAGGGAACATGTTATTCATGACGAGTCTTATCCGATGAAAAAACTGTTCCATCGACCAGTTTTTTCATCGGATAAGACAGGCGAGAGAGACTCATTTGTAGAACTTGTATGGTGGCTTGGGTAGTAATTAAACACAGATTTAACTGATTAATCACTTTACTTTTGTTTTACAGATCAAACTCGTAGTTAGGCAAAATCCGACTGTGACGACGCCACTTGTGGCGGGCTGTCATCCATAATCAAAATGTTGCTAGCTCTTAATATTATATAAAAATGTTTCTAAATTCCTACAACCTCTTCCTTCCTTAAAGAAAATACAATGATGCGTAATGCTAAGTTGTAAGAATTATTACAAAACTCAAAACAACACAAAACAGAAAATAACAAACCCACAATCCAAAAGATACATCAATCATATTCATAATCAACAGTGCAACCCCAATAACAATATTTAAATTCTTGAATTAGTATTGATGCACTCTAAAACTAAACCCAACACATAATCTTTATATTTATTTGGTGCTTGTTTTTCCCTCTGAGGTCGTCTTGCTTCAATATTGTCATTTGTAGGTGTATCTTTACTATTTCTGTTTTCATTTTGCTCCTGTCTTTCTTGCACTATAGTGTCTTTTCTATTGCAACCTTTATGATGTTGTGTCTTTGGCGTTTCTTCTTCTGACATGTTTTCTTCAATAGTTTGTTCATTTAAGTTTTCTTGTGTTTCCTCTGAAGGTCCAGAAGTGTTAGTTTTAAATCTAGACAAGTCTCTCTCTTTTACTTTTTGGAAGAAAGATGAGTTTCTTGTTATAACTCTCCCATCATTAGATTCAGCAGCAACCATGCTCCCTTTCCTCCATACTACAGTATGTTCATCTGGTGAAAAATTTGTAGACAATTTATTTTCTTTCTTTTGTTTGATTAAAACTTTATCACCTGGGGCAATGTCTGATATTTTAGCATGTCTTCTCTGGTCTGTGTACTGTTTTGTCATATGTTTCATGTACTTATCTTTGTCTCTGATTTCTTCATCTTTGAATATAATTTTTTGTTTCATTTCCGGTAGCTTTGTTCTTATCTCTCTTCCTCTAAAAATTTTGGCAGGTGGTTCACCAGTTGCGCTGTGCGGTGTAGATCTGTACGCAGCTAAGTATGTCAGTAATTCTCCTTTCCAGTCAAGTTTTAATGCTTGAGCAATTCTCAGCCTTCTAAGAACATTCTTATTTTGACGTTCAACTTCACCATTGGCCTGAGGCCACAGAGGTGTGGTGTGTCTAAGGTTGATACCATTTTCTTGAATAAACTTTTGAAATCTTTTGTCTATGAATGCTGGTCCATTGTCACATACCAAAGTGTCCATAATTCCTTCTCGGGCTATTATCTGTTTTAGAAATTGAATAGTATTTTCAGCAGTCGGGTGTTTAGTGATTTCTACCTCGAAATATCGACTGTAATAGTCAACAATCAGTAATAAATAATGTCCAGATGGTAATGGTCCCAAGTAATCTATTGATACAACTTCCCATACTTTAGTTGGTAGTTCAGTTGACACTATAGGTTCAGGATGTGTATTTCTCACTAGTCTACAGCCTTCACAGGTATCAATCCAATATTCAATGTCAGCATTCATGTTTTTCCACCATACTTTTAGTCGCAATTTGCTTTTCATTCCGTTAAGTGAAATGTGTCCTTCATGTCCTATTTGTAGGATTTGGGGAACTAATGCTTTTGGTATTATTATTCTTGTACCTCTGAGAATGATATCATCGATTACACATAACTCTTCCTTTATCAGCTCATATTTTCTTAAATCTTTTATCCACTTATCTGTTTCCAAAGCCTTTTTTAGCAATATAAGTTCTTCATCCTTTAATGTTTCTTCTCTTATTTGGTTAATAGTCACAGCATCTATACTTTGCTCTATTATTGTAAATAAACTTTCTTCCATATCATTTTCTGAGGGTTGAGTTACTCTTCTAGTATCCAGAAGTCGAGATAGAGGATCTGCTATATTACTCTTGCCTGGTTTGTATATTACCTGGAAAGTAAATGGTTGCAGCCTTAGAACCCATCGCTGCACTCTGGCACTTGGTTTTGATTTTGTAGAGTAGATCACCTCTAATGGTTTGTGATCAGAAATTATAACAATTTTTTTTCCCAGTAAATACATATACAGATTTTCACACGCCCAAACTATGGCGAGAGCCTCTTTTTCTGTTTGCGAGTATCTTTGTTCTGTTGGAGTTAGTGCTCTACTAGCATACTTTATAATAATTGGTTGCTTTTGTCCATCAATGATTTGGTACTGAACTAACACAGCTGCTACGCCCACAGGGCTTGCATCTGTAATTAATGTGACCTCTGCATCTTTGTTATAATAGCCTAATGTTGGTGAAGATACTATAGCCTTTTTCAGATTCAAGAAAGCTTCTTCTTGTTCTTTGTTCCAGGAAAAATCTACATTCTTCTTGGTCAATTGACGCAATGGTTCACTAAGAGTGCTAAAATTAGGAATAAACCTCGCTGAAAAGTTTACTAATCCAAGGAAGCTACGAACCTCTTCTTTATTCTGTGGAGCTCTGCATTCCATTACTGTCTGCTGATTGCTCAAAGATGGTTTAATACCAGCCTTTGATAAATGATGTCCGAGAAAAGTTATTTCCTCAACGCCGAAGACACATTTATCCTCATTCAATGTTAAACCATTCTCCTTAAGTCTATCCAGAACTTGTCTGAGTCTTTTGTCATGTTCTTCTCTAGTTTTTCCTCCTACTCTTATGTCATCCTGTGAATTTGCCACTCCGTCTATTCCTTGGAGTATTTGTGCAATAATCCTTTGGAATATTTCTGGTGCACATTTAATTCCAAAAAATAATCTTTTGTAACGGAATAAACCAAGGCTACAGTTGAATACAGTGATTACTTTAGATTGTTCGCTGAGTTCAACTTGATGATATGCCCATTTTATATCTATTGCTGAAAAATACCTACAGCCATTGAGGTCTGCAAGTAACTCATCGAAAGTTGGTAATGGCACATGTTCTCTACAGACAGCTTCATTCGCTCTTCGCATGTCCACTACTAACCTATACTTGCCTTGTTCTTTTTTCTTGACTATGTGTGAAGGGGACACACACGGTGTTGGACCTGATACTCTTTCAATAATATCATATTTTAAAAGTTCTTCAATCAATTCTTTTTCAATTTGTCTTAAATTAAACGGTAATCTTCTAACTGGCTGAGCGACCAAAGGAACATTGGGATCAATAGGAATATTTAACTTAAAGTTTTTTATTTTACCTAACCCAGAAAACAATTGGGGGTACTCTGTTTTAACATTTTCCTTAGTAATATAATTAACATACAATGTTTGAACTTCAGGCCCTAACTTTAGCAAACCTAATTTTATGGATGTTTCTTTAGACAATAGGTTAGGTCCTTGACCATCATATACCATAATGTTTTCATCCTTCAGACACAAATTTGTTTGGGGACAGGAAATATCAGCTTTAAAAATACCTAATTTAGGAATTTATTGCCCTCCATAACCACAGTACTTTTGTTTAGGGTGAGTGGGGGTAAGATGAAAAACGGGGAAAGATAAAAAAGATACAATAACGCCGAATATAAAGGAAATCTTTTAATGCTGGCAACATCATTGTAGACACCGTTTTATCTTGCCCCACACCGCAGTCTGCGTCAGTCGCTAAGTGAGAGCATTTGTGTGTTTTTTGACATTTTCCTTACGGACACATTATCCGCGAAAAATTGAAATTTTAGGCTTCCATCAAGCGGGGTAAGAATAAAAACGTACTTATGGTCATAACCATAAGGACTATTTTAGTCACTATTTCAGTCTTACCCCTTGGGCATTTCGTCTTACCCCTACATCTTTTCTTCATTAAGACCAATTTTAATTACAGTTTTTTCATAAACAATTGTTTCACAAAGATTTCTTTCAACATTATAGAAACAACTTGACCATGCTTTTTTACCCAAAACAAAATTTTTTGCATTTTCATTGAATCCCTTTGTGTGACAACAGTTTCAAATCAACACTGTTCATCTCATCAATTTTTCATTCCAACTTACCCCCACTCACCCTACAATTAGTTACAAGCTCACATTTTACACCTAAATCTAATAATTTGTAATAAGAATTTTTATCTATAATATTTATTGATGCACCAGAGTCAATAATAAATTTGCAAATACCTTTTTTTCCAATCAGAATGTTGCACTTATTTGAGTTCTCCTGATTTATTAGGAACACTGAATTCACTTTCACAGTTTCGCCATCACTGCTAGTGTGTTCACCGTCATCAGCCTCTGATTCACTCCCAGAACTATCTTCTTCAACTACATATCTCACAATTCTCTTTTTTTTCTTCCGTTGATACTCTTTAGACTTGGTTTCCTTTTTACTTAATTTCGTACGGCACTGTTTAGTAACATGTCCTTTCAGATTACATTTATTGCATACTTTATGAATCGCAGGGCATTCCTGGTCATTTGCAAAGTGTCCCGTGATTCCACATCTATAACATTTCATTTTACTCTTATCCTGAGTGACTCTATTTATAGAACTCTCTTCCTTTTTATTTTCAGTTCCAAAGTCCTGCTCTCTCTCGTAAATTCTTGCAATTTCAAGGGTGTCTGTCAAAGTAAGATCATTTCCTTTCCTCAATAGTTTCCTTTTGAGTTCAGAATTCAAACACTTCTCGATGATTTGGTCACGAATGGCTTCGTCATCCTTGGGGAAGTTACAATATTTGCATTTTTTCTTTAACCTCAAAGCAAATTGTGCAATGGTTTCGTTTTGCTCCATCGACATAGCACGAAATTCCAGCCGTTCGTACACGCTGTTAGCAGTAGGGGAAAAATAGGTCTTCAACCTTTTCACAGCAACCTGGTACTCGTCCTTGCCCACCAGCTCGGGGTCGCTAATTTCTTTTAGTGTTTCATATATTTCTTGTACTTCGATACCTGCTTGGTGCAACAACCGTGAAGCTTTTTGTTTCGGCGATAATCCAATTTGCCCGTCTAGATAATATTCAAAATTTCGCATCCACGTGCACCATCTTTCACCCACGTTGAGGGGGTTTTCATTTGGATCAAACGGGGGTCCTGCCGCGCCAAGTCCATATTCCGATACAGCCATCCTCGTCGCCAAAGTTGTATGGTGGCTTGGGTAGTAATTAAACACAGATTTAACTGATTAATCACTTTACTTTTGTTTTACAGATCAAACTCGTAGTTAGGCAAAATCCGACTGTGACGACGCCACTTGTGGCGGGCTGTCATCCATAATCAAAATGTTGCTAGCTCTTAATATTATATAAAAATGTTTCTAAATTCCTACAGAACTATCAAGGTCCAAGTTATTTAGTGACTAAGGCTATGACCAGGGTTTGAGCTACAATAAGAGGTTTCACGTTCTTTCGTCCTGTCTTCAAATAACTTCATCGTCAGTACTAGTAGGTACTGCTACTTTCTGATGGGGCATTCTTTGGCGAAAATAGTGACATAACTTTCAGCGTTCTTTGCCATATTGTCTTAAGCCTGAAGCTAGCAGAACAAAAAAATATGAAAACACATCCATAGCATGTCAGTAAATAAAATATATTGGACAAAACACCAATATATATATATTTTTAAATATATATTCATGCTAAGTAAATCATTAGCAAAGCCGCAATGTTGAACATGCTCAACATGCATATTACGAAGTACTTTTCCGGTTAAGGCGCAACGTTGAGAATATTCAACATATCACTTTATGAACTCTGTGCTCGCAAGTTAGTCAATACAATGTAGTAATTTGTAATTATAATAATACAATAGCCTTCTAGAAATAAAATACCGGTGTCCACTATCAGAAAAAACTCTCAAAAATATTTTTTATGCAATTAAATTATTTGTAATCCGCAGTGTCACTGCGACCGTGATGCCATTTTGCAAAAACCTGACGTAAAATGTCTACAGAAATGTCAAACTATTTTCTTTTTACAATTGCTTTTAGTTATTAATTGTGGGCATCAAATAAAAACTTATAAAAAGTGTCTAATTTTTTATCACCATTTTTTTAAAGTGAGCGTTGAGAGTGGAGTTAGCATTTTTGCTGAGCAGTTGAGCACTCCAAGCGAAAATGCTTATTTTGCTTATTTAGTATGACCAAAGATAATATAATACCCTTAAATACAAATGTACTCTATGATAATACCTACTAAAAAAGCCTGCAGCTAAAGCTGCGAACAAATTATCGGACGCGTCCGTCAGCCGCGGCTGAGAGACGCGGCTTAAGCTGCGAACATATTATCGGACGCGTCCGTCAGCCGCGGCTGAGGGACGCGGCTTATTAATTATCTAGCCAGTACATTAATACTACACTGTGCAAACTATCGGTCGTAAGACGCGGACGTGACCTTGAACGTTCGGACGTCCGAACAGAATCTGGCCTTCTGTCGTCCGAACTACCGTGCACACTGCTAAGCCGCGTCCCTCAGCCGCGGCTGACGGACGCGTCCGATAATTTGTTCGCAGCTTTATTCATTATCTAGACAGTACATTTATTACTACACTGTGCAAACTGTCTGTCGGTCGTAAGACGCGGACGTGACCTTGAGCGTTCGGACGTCCGAACAGAATCTGGCTGGTTGTCGTCCGAACTACCGTGCACACTGCTAAGCCGCGTCCCTCAGCCGCGGCTGACGGACGCGTCCGATAATATGTTCGCAGCTTAAAATTCGTCCGACGATTTTTGTAATGACCATAGACAAATTATGGACTGTGGCCTTCATGGTGCCTTCCTTCCTTGATTTTCCATAGTGAGTCCGGTCCCTATCACAGACTAGTCTCTATCATTGCTAGACAGTTTTTCTTGTGTCGGCCTGTCGTGTTAGACAGTCTACTACGTCTTTTTTTTTTTTTTTTTTTTAGCGTGGTAAAATCATCAAATGAGTCCTCCAACCCCGGGCAGGGCGGGAGGGACTGTCAGACTTCTACTGACTAAAATCCACGGTGTCCTTCAATAGCCTGTTACGTTCCGGGGTCACGGTAAGGAAATAATCCCGCGACCCCGGCAGGCTTTGGCCCTCTGAGAGGGGGCCCCGTCATTATGCTGACGCTCTTTGAGGCGCGCGTGGGACACAACGCGCCGTCGACCCGGGCATGGTCCTTGGTCGGGCAGCGAGTTGCCCTTTACTCGCTGCCCGCATGCCCGCGCCTACGGTGGCCGGAGATCATCTGGTGACGTCCGACGCCGCGGGCGCCTACCACTGCGGTTGGGGCGGAGGGAGGACGCTGTCCTCTCTCGCTCGCGGCCCGCCTCCTCCTTCACGAGCATTACTGCCTCGCAGAAGGAGCAGACCGCTTCCCACTCCGTCTCGCCCCGCAGCATGGCCGCAACCAATGCCGGGCGCGAGAGGTCTCCGCCTATCGCCGCCGTGAGGACACGTCGGTGCACCGCCCAAGCTGGGCAGTCTTGCACCGTATGCTCTACTGTGTCCTCCGGGCGATCTTCGCAGTGGTGGCACCCGGGCGTTTCCTCCTTCCCTATCAGGCACAGGTACCTCCCGAAACTTCCGTGTCCGGTGAGGACATGCGTCATCCGATAGGTCAGGACGCCGTGACGTCTCTCCAGCCACTCCTCAAAGAGGGGTCTTACCGCCGCAATTGCGGCGTGCCCGGCCTTCGGTCGCGACAGTCGTCCCCTCCATACTGCCCTGAGATCGCGCCGGAGCTCTTCCCGCCGCGCCTCGACTTCACGAGGCAGCGGGGTCACGCCCCGGCGCTGCGCCTCCACGCGCCACTCATAGACGCGCTGGAGGGCAGTCGCCTCCAGATCCCAGGGCAGTAATCCGGCAAGGAGGTTGGCCGCTTCGCCGGCAATCGTGCGGTATCCCCGGATCATCCGGATAGCCATGACCCTCTGGCATGCGACCAACTTCAGTGGTCGCGTCCGGATGCTCAGGGCCCACACAGGGGCCCCGTAGAGGGCCATGGACCGCACGACGCCGGCGTACAGCCTACGGCAGGAAGCGTTTGGCCCGCCGACATTGGGCAGCAGACGCCTGAGGGCGCCCGACGCCCGGTTCAGCCTTGGGGCCAAACTCAGGAAATGCTCCCTGAAGTTCCACCGGCTGTCGAGGACGAGTCCCAGGTACTTCATCGTCCTCTTTACGCCGATGCGAACTCCTCCCACCGTTATGTGGGACTCTGACCGCGGCGCATTCAGACGGCCATGAAAACACATGGCCTCTGACTTGTGCAGCGCCACTTCGAGTCCCAACTGCCGGATCCTTTCGACGACTGTCGCGACCGCTTCCGTCGCCACGTCGGCCGCCGCCTGGTGCGACTCTCCCTGTGCCAGGACGAGCGTGTCGTCAGCGTAACATATTACGCTGACGCCGTCAGGGAGGAGTCTACTACGTCTACTACTAGATGTCTTGTTACAAGTATTCGCATCTCCACAAGTTTGGTGAAGGAAAGTAGTAGCACAGTAGTAGTCAGTCTAACTACAGCTTGGCAAATTATATAGAGTAGAAACCCCGAAGTCGCCACTGTGCTCTCGCTACCAGCACTTTGAATGTTTTTTTTTTCACTTATTACCTTAGATAATATACCTCGGTATATAATCTAAGCTTATAGCTTGAGGTATATGATCTAAGCTTATTACGTTAGTTTTATGGCACAATAATAAATCTAACAAACCTGCGTTCTTTGTTTTGTCTTCATTTATTTGTAGAGGCTTTAGCACAGAGTACTTTTATATAATTATACGGAAACGGGCGAACGAGAACGGGTTTTAGTATCCACTATGTCAGCCTCATAGGGGCTCTCTTACATTTTTATATAATAATATTATATTTCATCTCAGCCGTAGGACGTCCACTGCTGAACATAGGCCTCCCCTTTTGATCTCTACACATACCGGTTGGAAGCGACCTGCATCCAGCGTCTTCTTCTAAGTATTATTATTATATAATAACAATCAACAACTTATCTATCAACTTTTCTTACAAAATCTTTTACTATCAACTTCGTGCAAAAACTTGAAATCAATTTTTCTGCAGACAACTTTTCGTCACACTGAAATTGAGATTACTTTTCTGAAAAATGAATAAATTGCTATTTGTAGTGATGGACAACAGATTAAAATAAACCTAACCTAAATACATTATTAAAAGTTTAATGGGAGTTGTTTCCAATCACCCCAGTTTACAATTACCCTGATTGACCTATCACAATAAAAATGTAAATTTTTCGTAATTTTGGGGGCCGGTAGAGCCCTAAAGATAAAGTTTGATATTTTTTGAAACATTTTCCAGTAATCTACAATAAATTACGCAACTTTCGAGAGGTCTTGAGTAGGTAGTAAAAACTAAAAAAAAAATTTCGGGACACCTTAGTGACCAGCCTTGGCTCCACAGAGGTGCAATCTCTACTAATATAATAATAATAATATCTCACAACTATCAGAGCTTGTGTTATGGGTACTAGACAACTGATAAACATACTTATATTTATATTTCTAAACACATACATATTATCAATGATATTTTAGTAAACAGATATGTTATGAGCGCGCAAAACGTGAAGACCAGAAAATGTCCTACGTCGGACAATTGCTTTTAGTCTGTGTCTCGCACGACTACGAGTAACACCGTTGCGCGCTGCTACGTAATTGTCATCAAAAATGCCATCGTGTGTATTTATGAAGTGTACCAATCATGATAAAAAAATTAATAAAACACACGGGATCTCATACCACACGTAAGTAAGCAATATACTTCGATTTATTAATATATTTCAATTATTTTCGTAATATTCTGATGTCGTAAGAACGACAAGGTGATGCCGACGTTTGGGGCGGTGCGGGGGGATTGATGACGCGTGGGTGGCGTGGCGCTGTTTGTTTATGTAGCTGTCACATTTTTTCTTATTACGTTTTATCAAGCTATCCTTTTTACTTGTAGTGAAATGTAATGTTTGAATAAAAAAGTCCGCGCTCGGCGCGGAACAGTTTTTGCTGTTGTTTTGTAAGCGTATAACATATCTGTATATTAGAATATCATTGCATAATAAATTACACCCAGACACAGAACAAATGATCGTGCTCATCACACAAACATTTGTCCTGGGTGGGAATCGAACCCACGACCTCCGGCATAGCAGTCAGGGTCACTAACCACTAGACCAACAGGCCTGACAAATCTCGTTAAGTTTATATTTTTATACAACAAATAAACATTAATATACTCTCAATGGGGATGGCAACTCAAAGCTAATCGTAGATGGCGCTGCGATAGTTGGTCCCTACGTCAGATTACTGTCTACCTTGTACAAAAAACAAACAAGATTTATTGTTATAAAAATTGAGTGTAAATACAAAACAAATATGGAAAATTATTCGTCATGCAAGTGCATATACTAAAAGAAGAATTAAGACGCCACGGTGCATCTACCAGAGGAAAAAAAGTGATTTAATTGAGTGGTAATACATATGATTTTACTGTAATAAATCCACAATTACTTGTAGTTGAGGTTTCAATTTTTGAGTTTAGGTATGTTTTACCTGTCCTCTCCTATAACAAGAACATAATGCTGCTTCTGACTTTCTATTTTGATAAAATATCATAATGTTTTAAGTCAGTAATTTTACCCCATTTTTCTATTTAGATTCGAGAAATATCACAATATATTTAATTTCTTAACACCACAACTATCACAAAACTCGTTCCAGGTGATAATTCTTCCGCCAGACGAACCATTTCATGATTTATAGAGCGATGCAATACTGGTACTTAACCTATTAGGTGTTCTATGACTTAACCTCGGCCTGTCTCGGCTTCGCAAGGCTGGATATTTGTTTATTATATAGCTTTTCCTTAGTTATAATTCAATTTTTGTTCTCAAGGCAGTCACAGCAGCTACCCATTATTTCTTGATAGTGTGAATTGTCGGAAAGGATGATGCCAGGGTTTCTATGAAATCTGGTACCACCCTCCAATAGCAACATGTAATATGTCATTGGATAGGTATTTTTAGGCTGAGCAAAAAATATTATGGCACCAAGTCTGAAATATTAGTCCGTTCTGAGATATGTTTGATTGAATATGGCAGTTTAAGATAAACCAAATAATGTTTTTTTCTTTACATATTGCATTTTGGTGCAGAGGAGGAGGAGGAGAAGTTCGGTTCTAAATAATGACAGCCGCACAGGTCGATCCTCCATGTCAAGCCGCGCTTGCCGAGGTCGGTTTATGGATAGGTGACCATCTATCCGAGTTTTCTTCGTGCCTCAGAAAGCACGTAAAAGCCTCATCGTTCATCACTCGTTGGTCATTTGTAGATCTTTGACAGTCGTTACCTACTGTAAAAGCTCGCTTTGCCGTTGACCACTTCCACTACGTAGGTGGTTAACGGCAGGTTGAAGAGCGATTTTAAGCTTTTACACCACTTTTTCAACAATGCGTCAATGTCTTGTCACAATCAGTCAGTACACATAAAAGCTACAAGGTTTTCTTTACATGGATCAGGGAGGGATTGATCAGGGAGGGATGGAATCAGGGATTGTCAGACATGGACTAACTAAAATCCACGGTGTCGGCGGCACGACCCCGGCAGGTTTTGGCCGTATAAGGGGTGCCTTTTTTTACATTTACAAATGAGTCCTCCTGCCCAGTGTGGAGCAGAAGGAACTGCCAGACACGCACTGACTGAAATCTACGGTGTCCCTTCAATAGCTCTTTACGTTCTAGGGTCACAGTTACCCGTTTAGACAGTCTCGCGACCTCGGCAGGCGTTTGATTCCCGTCAGATTGCTGACAACTCTTTGAAGCTCGCGTGGAGCAGGACGCGCAGTTGACATCAATATGGTCCATGACGGAGAGTCATCCTTTACTCGGCCTCCTCATGCACTCTACTACTGTGGTTCAAAAATCGCCTCGCGAGGTCCAACACCGTAGGCGTCTCCCGAAGCGGTTGTGTCGTGAGACGGAGGCTGTCCTCTCCTTCACGTATTCCGCCTCCTCATTTGCGAGCATCACTGCTTAGGAAGAGCAGGAGGAGGTGACTACTTCTTAATAAACGGTTGCGTCTGGCTCCGCAGCGGTGCCCCGCCCAAGCTATGCATACCTTCACTTTATGGTCAATCGTGTGCACCTCCGGGCGATTTTCGCAAAGGTTACACCCAGGCATACCTATTTTTTACCGCACAATACGACACAGGCACCTCCCGAAACATAGAGTGTGGACCTGCGTCACTCCTCAAAGAAGGGTTTGACCGACACGGTTGCGGCGTTGCCAAACCTCGGTTGCGACAGTCGTACCCTCCATACCCCATGAGATTACGCCGGAGCTCTTCCCGCAGCGCCTCGACTTGTCAGAGGTAGCGGAGATACGCCTCGCCATTGTGCCTCCACTCCACACGCCACTTATAGTGCTGGAAGGCTTTCGCCTCTAGATCCCATGACATACGGTATGGCATCTGACCCTAGGTACCAAAGTATTGACACAATTGATGCGCACAGGTGCCTTCAGAACAACGTCGGGTCTTGCAGGTACAATAGCTTTGAAAACCATAGTTGGTGTGAAATGGTAAGTCTTAGTAACTGTACCTACTAGATCTTTTATGATTTAATCATGTAAAAAAAACCTTCTAGCTCTTATGTGTAGTGACTGAATGCGACAAGACATTGACGCATTGTTGAAATATATTTGGAGTAACAGCTTAAAATCGCTCTTCAACCTGCCGTTAACCATCTTTTTGGTGGAGGTGGTCAAAGATCTACTAATGACAGCGGTAATCAAAGGCTTTTAAGTTCTTTCTGAAGCACGGAGAAAACTCGGATAGATGGTCACCCATCCATAAACCGACCTCGGCAAGCGCGGCTTAACATGGAAGATCGACCCGTGCGGCTCCCATTATTTAGAACCGAGCTTCTCTTCGTCCTCCTTTGCACCAAAATGTAATATGTAAGGAAAAAAACATTATTTGGTTATATCTTCAACTGCCATATTCAATCAAACATATCTCAGAACGGACTAATATTTTAGCCTTGGTGCCATAATATTTTTTGCTCAGCTTAAAAATACCTATCCAATGACGTATCACATGTTGCTATTGGAGGGTGGGCCCAAAAATTGCATCATCCTTTGTATGTTCCATCATTTTTACAGCTTAATACACAACATCTAGTCATTTTACATCAATAAATCGTTTTTTTTTTTCAGAAAATTCCTTTTAGGACCAAACTGTCACTTGTCACTTTGACACTTGCCTTCCCCATTGAAAGTCTGAGAAATGGCAGACCGATCGCCGCTCCGAGCAGACCTCAATCGCAGACACTTCAAAATATATAAAAATAACAATTTTGCTTCTTCGGACCGTGGATCGCCCAGAACAACGCTCACTCCACCATTCCTCAAACCTTCAATTCTGATTCCTTTTCTCTCATCAGCATAACATTTACACTCAAATATGAGGTGATAATATCTTCAAAACGGTTGCAGAGTTCACAAAGAGGAGAAGCTTTCTTGCCTATTTTATGATAAAAACTATTTAACGGAAAATGACCCGAGCGTAATCTGAAAGCAATAACCAACTCAGCTCTAGAAAAATTATACACTTCAAACCAGGGAGTTGAGTTTACTTTGTTCTGAACAGTCCTATACCAGACAGATCCCCTTTGCTTTGGAATTGGAGAAAAAATGTTGTGTCCATTTTTCTAAGCAATTATCTCTCACTAAAGGTAACAATTCCGAAACATAAAGTTGGCAATCCAGCTCTATACCATCATCGATCGCTTCATTGACCAATTTATCAGCAGCATCATTACCTCTAAGACCTATATGTGAAGGCACCCAGTGTAATTTAATATCTACACCATTAGAAATTAACTTATGTATCATTTTGAGACCCTCATAATACGCTAATAGGCATCCCTCGACCACAGCTGTTACGCATCGCGCCAAGTGTTGAAGAGCACTCTTGGAGTCCGAAAGAATAACAATTTTGTCTGCCGATAATGACAATGAAAGAGAAAGACTTTCTATATTGGCAGTTAGTTCCGCTCTCATAATGCAAGCTTTACGGCGTTTACGCACTAGGTACGTCCGATCCGAATCCGATCCGAACCCGTGAAAATACGGTCCGTCGTAGCCGTAGAACTATTTCTATGGTAGTTTACGCACTAGATCCGATCTCCGTCATCCGATTTCTTTCCGTCATCCGAAAATCTCCGTTTCGGATAAAAAATGACGGACTGAAGTAGCCATAGTATTATTTGTATGAACGCTCGCGCACTGCGTCCGAGTTGAATCCGAGCTGTGTACGAGCAGAGAGGCAGCGGGGCGGGCGGGGGTATGTTATATAATTATGTAATTTTGCTGTGACTCCAGCGCGTCAGATTATTAGAAGGCAGAATCCTTGCACCCTTTATTGTACCTGTACCAAGTATCAACCCTTCATCTGGTGGGGTTTGTTTAGGAGAACCCAGGAGAACCCGTCAGATTAGTAAAAAAAAATCGATCCGCAGAAATACTCGAGCGCGTCATTAGGTTCGGAAGAGTGTATATTTCAATAATCTGACAATTTGAGCGTGGCATTAGGAAATGAGCGAGTACTGAAGACTGAAGTTGAAAAAAAAACGTCATTTTGAAATACTCGAGCGCGTTTCCTTTTTTTTTTAATTATCTATTTACGGGATGAACCCAATATCTCCTTTTCGTTTTCTTTTTTTTTAGAAGAGTCATCAATAGAAAAAATTGAATATCTTCATCGAAGTCACAGTCAGACGATTCCATTTTAAAACACGTATTCACTCCACAACTCTTAATCTAAAAATGTGACATATTGCGCCACAAGACAACACATTAGTATGAACACTCCGCGACACAACAGACGGCGACCCGACACACCCCGACACAGCATATGAACCTAGCTTTATAATAATTGCATGAACTGTGTTCCCTCGCAATAACGCGTCGTAAATGATAGATTCACACAACGACGATATAATACTAGACTCCTAATGACAGGCGACCGATGTCTGCCAACACATTAGGCAAAAAAGTCTTATATCCGTCTCATTTCGACCAATCCTGTAAGCCGTAAACATACGTTGAGACAGAACACACCTTGAGTTAACCAATCGCAACGCAGTACCCCGTCCCCCTCGCTTACGTAGTACCTCAGCGAGTTGGCAGAATAGTTTTGTTCGTTAGATCGTGCAATGCGTAGTCTAGTAATATATAGTCGTTGGATTCACATTAGTGTGGCGCGACAGATCCCCCACCACCTCTCTGGCGCGATCGGGCGTCGAGCGATTTTACTGCGATAGAACGCGCCACAACACAACACAACCTACTTACTAATGTGAATCTATTCATAGTAAATGAACGTAAGCGATCGCGTTCTGGCGCGCCCCGACTAGAGATGTGCCGTTGCCGGCAATATTGCCCAAGGTGGGAATATAGGTGGAAATATTGCCGGCAATATTGCCGGGAGTGGAAATATTTGGGAATATTGCTTAATTTTAAGTCAAAGTGAGTGCGAAAACTATGTAACACACTTAAAATTAGCATTTACAGATCATGGTATAAATTATATACAAAAATTTTTTTTTTTTTTTGTAAAATTGCCAAAATTGCCGGCAATTTTGGCAATATTCCCGGTATTTTACCGGCAATATTGCCCATTGTTGCCGCACACGACTGTGAATATAAGAAATTACACATACATTTTAAGATAAGAATTGACCTATATTGATCATTGTACCTATATTGAATAAATAGGCATAAATTCGAATAATTTATTTTAATGTTGTAGTGTAATCTAGTCAACGAATGCTCAAAGCATAGAGGGAAATTCTAGAAACACATTTTTTACAACGTAACTTTGTTTGGACTAGTTAGGAGGTGAACATATCAAAACCATGAGCTCTGGGGGGGGGGGGGGGGGGGTTGAAGGTACCATTTTTTGGTGTTTCGCTTACATCTCGGAAAACCATGCGTTCTAGCAGCATAGCGTGTGAACAAAATAAAAAACTAAATCAATTTTCCGTAAGTTTTACTCAGTAAGCATTTCAATATCTTCTAAGTTTTCGAGTTTTCATAGTTTTCGAGGTATCCGCTTTTGAAAGTCTGTAATTTAGGGGAAAAAACATGTTTAGTTTCGCGCATTTGGAAAGTTGTATTTGATATCGCTATAGATCCAGAAAGCAGTAGCAGTTGATTCAGACCCTCCCTTCACCACCTGCGATGAACAGAGCCAGCATGCTGCATCTTGAGGTGATATGGGCCTCCAGATCTTTATCTGGAGGCCCACGGACATTGAGAGAGACCCCTTCGGGTATCTCTCAATGTCCACCAGGTATAAGTAATTCTTAACCCTTTACCGCATCGTGGTTCATATATGAACCAAACCATATTATCTTAAATATTTTTAAGCTCCAAACTGATTTCCTTATTTTATGCATACTGTGTCAAATTCGTCCCGTACGAGCTTCATTTTATGTATAAAACCGCCATCTAA
Organism: Agrotis clavis; assembly: GCA_954870645.1. NCBI lineage: Eukaryota > Metazoa > Arthropoda > Insecta > Lepidoptera > Noctuidae > Agrotis > Agrotis clavis. The sequence goes on from OX940922.1 coordinate 10,324,149, forward strand.
GAGCAAATTGTGTGAACTACTTTCTTCGTCAAAGTCAGACAACAAGTACGAACCGGTGCGGAGCAAATTGTTGATTTTCAAAATTGTGTCAAAAATACAAATCTCAGTGATAGTGCTTGCAAAAAAATACTACAGGAAAGAAAGTAATCTAAATATTGGTAATTATGTAAGTTTTTATTGTTTTATCAAATAATAATTACTTTTAGGTGGTTCTAACTGAATGGAACAAATTTGGTACAACATGCAGAAACTTCTTTCTTCCTTTGTACCATATTAGTGCCAACATGCACCAATGCTATGTAAAATTTATTGAATAGTTTTAGAAAAAAAATCACTTTTCCACTTTTATATAATCGCAAAAATTGTGTAGTATGAAATACTTCGGAGTGGGAAGCGGTCTCCTCCTTCTGCGAGGCAGTAATGCTCGTGAAGGAGGAGGCGGGCCGCTTGAGAGCGAGGACAGCGTCCTCCCTCCGCCCCAACCGCACCGCACCGGCCACCGTAGGCGCGGGCATGCGGGCAGCGAGTAAAGGGCAACTCGCTGCCCGACCATGGACCATGCCCGCGGGTCGACGGCGCGTCGTGTCCCACGCGCGCCTCAAAGAGCGTCAGCATAATGACGGGGCCCCCTCTCAGAGGGCCAAAGCCTGCCGGGGTCGCGGGATTATTTCCTTACCGTGACCCCGGAACAGAAAGGGCTATTGAAGGACACCGTGGATTTTAGTCAGTAAAAGTCTGACAGTCCCTCCCGCCCTGCCCGGGGTTGGAGGACTCATTTGATGATTTTACAACGCTAAAAAAAAAAAAAAAAGTATGAAATACTACATAATTTTATACTACGTTATGTTTATGTCGATTTTTGCTCTATGTACCAAATGTGATCCAAATTAAAAAGTATAAAAGTTAATTTTCTGCTCAATGTACCAAATATGATCCAAAGTGGAAAAGTGTTCTTTTTTCTAAATCTATTCAAAAAAAAGAAAAATCCTGAAACACGTGTCCAAACAAGGCTTACGAATGGTTCAAATCATATTTAGAAAATAGAGAACACCAAGTCGAAGTAGAATATTACAACGAACATACAAAACAAATCCAATACATACGGTCGGATAGCAAGCAAATTAACGCCTCAATCCCCCAAGGGAGTGTTATTGGATGTCTTCTATTTATCATCTATATAAATGACCTCCCTACAACCATAAATGAGTCATGTGTTCTGTTTGCCGACGATATCTCAGTACTAACCTCCTGCCACGACAATACCAACTTAACCGAAATACTTACAGGTATACTCAATAAAATTATAACTTGGATGACAGAACATAATCTTGAACTAAATTTCAATAAAACTAAAATCATATCCTTCTATCCACATCAGAAATCTCCTTTAGACATAACATTTACTTACAATGACAAAAAAATAGAAACAGTTATAGAATTCAACCTACTCGGCTTATCCATAGATACACATTTAAATTGGAAATCGCATATTAAAAAAATCAGGACAAAGTTGTCAAAATTTGCCTATGCCCTCCGTGAAATAAAAAAATCTACTAATCTCTCCACTGCTCTGGTTACGTACTATGCCTATGCATACGCATGGTTAAGCTACGGCGTAATATTATGGGGAAATAGCACAGACGCACCAACACTTTTCATACTACAAAAACGACTGATTAGAATACTAGCCAACATAGATAACACCGACAGCTGCAAACCCCATTTTCAAGAATATAAACTTCTAACCCTACCTTGTATTTATATCTTGGAAATGTGTAAATTTGTGAAAAATAATGAAAAACTCTTCACTACACGAGAAAAAATACAGACTCGCTACACACTACGACACAAAAATAGACTAAACCAGCCAGGTTCTAAACTTAAAATACATTCCACAAGCACTTTAGTAATGTCAGTTAAAATATACAGCGTGAAATTCTCATGGTTGTTTTTCCGAAGCGAAATGAGTTTGTATCGGTAATACAATCGATAAATATTTATAAAAAAAATTAGACTCAACAAATGGCAGATTTACAATTGTGATAAACAAAACTCGAAAGTGACTTGAACCAACAGTAGTGGCCGCGTGGTTGGCTCGATCGACCGCACGGGTCGTTGCACTTTTAAATCAGCTGATCATACTGAGTCCTGACTTAATAAAACACAAAACCTAAAAAGTTATTCCAATTTTCCCTTCATACTTTTACGGATTTAGGACCGTCATAAATAATTATGTTTTAAAAAGTCTGATTTAGATAATTAAGTATTTGAGGCGTATTAAAAAAATGGAATCAACTTATTTACAATGTTTATTTACGAGGTACGAGTGAGTACTTACATTTCCCGGTAGCGGAGTAATTGTTCGAAATGCAAACCACTATGTTCAATGCACAAACGAGTACGTTTTAACTGGTTGTCTTTCAGTTTGATAAGAGTGTCTTTATCAAGTCTCACGATAATTATTGAAAGCGTCCACTATCGCACATAACAACACGTCACGAGTTTGATGTATACCTCACAATACACCAGGTGTTTGAGCTCAGACCACGATAGACCACAGAAAAGATGTCGATAACGTATTACACTTACGACGTTCGCGGAAGGACTAAACTAAACGTAAACTCAGAGGCAGTGTTGCCAACTGCTATTGTAAGAAATGCGCTAAACAAAACCTAAAATGCACTAGGTTTGTGCTAATTTTGATAAAAGGGCACCAAAAAAATAAAATCAATTAAAATATTTAAAAAAATCAGTTTTTATTTAGAATATTGTTATAACAAAAATATATCGTCGTCCGAATCAGAGTTGGAATCATGGTCTGAATTCACCGTTGCTGAAGTGGCTGTTTGAGAAGTTGAGGGACCGGAGTTGATTGTTGGAGTTTAAACTTGTACGTGTCTTTCGAACCGACTTTTTCAAGAACTTCCTTCGGAATATCGTAATTGTAGCAAGTTTTTTGCTGCTCGTAGCCCAGTTATACGACCATGGAGAGACGCATTTTCATAAATAACTAATAATTAGAGGTGCGATCTGAAATTTAACTGTGTTTCAGAACGCGCCATTGATTGGTTTTGTTTTTACGAAATTGCGTGATAAATTGCAGACTTTTAAAAATGCACTAGTTAAGGCACTAGGCACTGTTGTGGAATTTTGAGCGCTAAAACATCAAGAAATGCACTAGATCTAGTGCCGAAAGCACTAAGTTGGCAACACTGCTCAGAGGCGCGGGCGCGGGTGAGGGAGGCCGCGGCCCCCCCTCACCGCCGCGTTCGTGCAGGCTCGAGAGAGCTTATTTTGCTCTGAACATTTATTATTCACTCTTCTTTTGTAGTTTGCCGCGTCGTGAGTTTCGTGAAGGTACCTACCTACGTCATATCTAGTTAGGGTTGCCAACTTTTTTTGACAAAAAAAACGTATAAACTGGTTTTGATAGGAAAAAAATAAAGTATTAGGAAGAAAAAAAAGTATTTTAAATTTTTTTTTTGCTTTAATAACCTATTTTTGTGTGCTTTTATGACATGCATATTACTTTTTTGTTAACTTTAAATGTTGCAGAATTTGTTTGACCCTCAACATTTAAATTTAAATAGATAAACAATTAGTTTTTAATTAAATTTATTGATGCTCTATTTCTCTCTTCCCGCCACTTTAGATTAATTACTGAAAAAACTCTTTCAGTGAAAGCTAAAGTGGCGGGAATGGAGAGTAGGTAAGAAAAAAAAAATCTTTTATACTAAGTAAGCTATCAGATGCATTTGTATGTACGAGTACATTAAAAATTCTTCATCATTCATTAGTGAATTTTCTTTGGATCTCTCTTATACATTCGGAATACATATCGTCCATGTTAATATATAATGTCTTGTAATATAGCCTTTTACGCATCATAGTAAAAGTTGAAAATAAAGTATTTTTGCATACTTTATTTGTATGTAAAAGTATAAAGTATAATTACCAAAAATAAAGTAGGATACTTTATTATAAAGTATGGTTGGCAACCCTATATCTAGTGCTGACTACTATCGATTCTCGCTCTTTCGAGTTTATGAATAGGTACTTTTTTAAAGATTTGAAAAAAAAAGGAACTTTTTTTTTTAAGTTTAACTTTGTGGTCGAGGGATTATTTCCTTACCGTGACCCCGGAACAGAAAGGGCTATTGAAGGACACCGTGGATTTTAGTCAGTAAAAGTCTGACAGTCCCTCCCGCCCTGCCCGGGGTTGGAGGACTCATTTGATGATTTTACCACGCTAAAAAAAAAAAAAGTTTAACTTTGTGTTTCGATAGTACTACTGATGGTTAATCGTCCTGCCGTGGAAAGACAACCATTAAAATTTCACCCTGTATAATAAATTACCAGATGACATTAAAAATGAACAAAAATTTAATATCTTTATAAATAAATTAAAACAATTTCTAATCCGTAAATGTTATTATAGTGTACATGAATATTTAAATGATAAATTTAATAAATAAATAGTAATACCGAAAAACGCAATAATAATAATAATCTATACTTAATATAAATAATAATAATACCTACATGTATAAATTAAATAAATATTGCTGCTTAAATTCAATAATAATATATAAGTCGCAAAAATTATGTGATACATTTAATTATTTAACCTACCTACACAAAACGAAAGAGTAATTATTAATCATAGCTATAAAGAAAATATTAAAATTGAAGTTGTGAACAAATATTTATAATAGCCCTCCTCCTAATTTTTATGTTGTTATGCCCGACAGGGCCCACAATGCTCCAAAACTATTGTATGTATCTTTATGTACCTACCACCTAAGTTCACATTGTGGAATGCAATAAACGTATTGAGTGAGTATTGAGTATTTAGTATTTCCTACTACATATATTTTTTTCTTACTTAAATAAAAATCATGCAGTAAGGGATTAAATTCGGTGACCACCATGAAGCTTGATATGTATTGTCTTCCCCCACCGAGGGAGCAGTAAAAATTAGCTTAGAAACTCATTTAAATTATACTAGGTACTTACAGACTAGGTAGGACTGTACTATGTAGGAGGAAATCCGCACCCATAAGAGATGCGGAAAAACTATCTTTGGAAACTTTAGTTCTTTTTTAGGGTTCCGTAGTCAACAAGGAACCCTTATAGTTTCGCCATGTCCGTCCGTCCGTCCGTCTGTCCGCAGTTTAGCTCAGAGACGCACAGTACTAGAGTGCTGTAATTTGGTGTAAATATACGGATTTGTTGTGCCGAAAAAGTGGTAAAATAAAATCTCGTAAAATAATTTTTTTTAGGGTACCTCCTGTACACGTAAAGTGGGGATGTTTTTTTTTTTCTCGCGTACCCCTTTGTGTGGGGTATCATTAAATAGGTCTTTAAAAAATATTGATAGTTTCCATTAACAATTTTATGATGAAAAAATTCGTTTGTGAAATATTAAGCTTTAAAGTGCTAAATTTTGCTCGACTCGAGTGTCCCCCCCCTCTACCAGCTAAACGGTTATGTTTGGGGGTGTGAAAAAATTCACAATAGTAGTATATATGTATAACGAAGTTTGAAGGAAAATTATCATGACTAAGTAGGCTTTACAAGTTTACGAGTAATAGTCGACCAACTTATAAAATGTACTTGGATAACATATTTTCTTAAACAAAATGTATCGGAGAACATGTTCTTCAACTGCAAATGTAAGTTTGTCAACTTTATTTTTACAGCTGTAATAGGTATGTTTTTACGGTATGTTTTTTGGGGATAGGTAGGTTTTTATCGTCAACTATTTTTAACTAACTTCAAAAAAAGGAGGAGGTTCTAAATTCGTCGTAATCTTTTTTTTTTATGTATTTTCCCCGATTTCTCAAAGACTCCTGGACCGATTTTGAAAATTCTTCTTTTTAAAATTAAATTCAGCGAATCAGTTTAGTTAGTTCGCATAAGTATTTTGATGGGCAACTACGGAACCCTACACTGTGCGTGGCCCGACACGCACTTGGCCGGTTTTTTGTTGTAAACAATTTTCGTATAGGTAGGTATTAATTTTTGGTCAAGTTAACACTTGACCAAAAAGTTGCCCACAAAAATACACGGAGGAGTAGGTACTACAGGGAGAGCCTGATAAGACTGCTGCTGCTTTCTGGATTTATGGCAATATTAAATAAGACTTTCCGAATGCAAAAAGGTAAATATGGTTTTTTGAAAACTATACAAGATATCGAAATGGTTACTAAATAAAACTTATAGGTTTATTCAGCCTTTGTTTTATTCATACAAACCATGCCGCTAGGAGGCATGGTTTCAGAGTTATAAGTGAAAAATCAAAAAATGGAACCTTTAAACCCCCCTCCCCCACAGCTCAAGGGCTAGTGGCGGGGACTTTTGATAATTATATTCACCTCCTAACTAGTTCAAACAAAGTAAAGTAGTCCAAAATCGTGTTCCAAGAATTTCCCTCTATAACTGTTCGTTGAGTGGGCTACTAGTTTTTCATGCAAAATCACATAGCAAAAACAACGAGTATAAGTACCTATACAATATGGAAGTATAAATCTCTGTCAAAACTACAAATAATCAACAAAATAACATTATTTTAATGCATTTGTTTCGGTAATTCTTACATAATCAGTAAATCACCGTTTAGAGTAACAACTTAGTAGTTTTTATAAGGCGCACCTGCAGTAATAATAAAATATACTAGTGTTATTTGACTGGCAACTTTGGCAATATTGCCAAAGTTGCCGGCAATTTTGGTATTTTACCGGCAGTGGCAATATTGGGAATATTGCCGGCAGTGGGAATATTGCCATCAGGCACATCTCTAGCCCCGACACACCCCGACACAGCAATATGAACCTAGCTTTAATTTGTTACAAAAAATGTGATAAATTAAGAACCGTTCTACTGATTTTGTGCAATCTTCACATAAACCATCTACTAAATAGTCCGAACAAAGCCTAAACATTTGGTTTGGAGAGCCCGTTCTTCAGTTATAAAATTACAACGAAAAGTGGCATTGATTTCGTGTTATGTGAGGATCATTTCATTGTATGGGAAGGAAAATGTCTGGACAACAGAAGTGGGTTAAATCTAATGAAATACTGACTACTAGGTACAAATAAACTTCATGCTGTTATTAGAAACTTTACTGTACTTTTGACCAACTTCTACTGTCCAGATATTTTCCTTCCCGTGCAATGAAATGATCCTCACATCACGAAATCAAATAACATCTTAAAAAAATATAATTAATTTTGTCATTCATATAATTTGTATGAAAAAATATTTTGCAACATTTGACCAACTTTGGCAAATACTATTTGGCAAATGATCCTTACATGAAACAGAGTCGAACGGCATTAAAAAAAAATTGGCCAATTTCACTCATTTCTGTGGACAGCTCACACTTGACGAAAATATGCTTAACTAGTCAACATCATAAAAGAGCTAAAGTTTCCTAAGAAAGTTTTCCGTATCTCTTATGGATTCGGATTTCCCCCTTTTGCCCAATTTAAAAGAAACACCCTGCATTTAGATAAAAAAATTTCAGGACTGACCACTGACCTTGGCACCCATTTAGATTTCACTTTTTTTTGTCCGTGAAGTCATAACCAAGGCATAAATCATAATTGAACTTGGCTGTCATTTCACATTTATGTTTTTGATGGGATTTTAATTATGTAGATATGGGTTTCTATTCGTAATTAATACATTTAATTTTATTTTATACATTTTTTATACGTGAATGCAGTTATCTTGTTTATAAATTTCCTTTGAGATGCTCAGAATAGCGATATCCCTCCATATATTTGTCAGATTATTATTCAGGAGGACTATGATTTCAACTTGAACCTCCTGCATAAAAATCTGACGCGCTCGAGTATCTCGAGATTACGTTTTTTTTTTACAGATAGGAATATGAATTATTGCTTTGTGCCACATCCAAATCGTCAGACATTTTAATACGACACTTTTTAGGGTTTACTTTACATACACCTTGAATATCTGACGCGCTCGAGTAACTTTTTTTTTTTTAGATTTTCAACCGCTTGCCACGGACAGCCCCCTCGAGTTAATCGTCAGATTATATGTATTGGTTATCAGAAATATAAAGCGTGTTTACACTATAAATATCTGACGCGCTTGTTAGATTTATGAATATATGATACATAGCTCCTATGTAATTAATAATAGAAATATGAGAAATATATTCAAAACTATGATCAACTGATTTCCGAACGAAAACAGTTGATAGTCAAATATTGTATCGAATTTAATAAAGGTGACAAATAAATAATAACTAAATTCTAAATGATGTAATCAAGTTTTAAAAAGGTTCTACTACATAGGATTTGTTTATTATTACTTATTTCATTCGTTATTTAGCTAAATTGTATGACAATCTGCCATTGGTCAATTATGGCGGCAATATTTGTTGGAAGTGGTACAATTCTAAGTTGATAAAAACAGATGTACCCTCACATTCGTGGTCACTATTATCCAATTTTTATGAGGTAAAAGCTGTGTTCTGAGTGTTGTTCTGTTTAATTAATGTGATATAATAATTGAGAATCCAACTGTGTGATGCTGAAAGTTATAATTTGTGTTCTAATGTTCTACAATGAAAATGTAAGTTAATTGATATTTATTATGATGAGAATATTGATGTATTTTTATAAATGTGTGTACTGATAAAATATGTTGCTGTGGAGTTTGTTTCTCCGTTCTTCTCCACGAGGACCTAGGGATTTGCGAACGGAGGTAGCTTGGTAATAAATACCTAGTCTTGATTTTGTGCTTTTCATTATAAACCCATTCCTGTACAAAAGTCATAAGAGATACTTTACATACAGTAAATAAATAACATTAACCATCCTGATATCTAAAACTTGACAATAGAGTCGATATTAATATCAACGGGAATGATAAAACCAGAAATACACATTCTATCCATCACACCCAAACATTATGTTTCTAACATCAGAAGCGGGATTGTGCCCTAACCTATTTATTAATTCTAATGAACTTTTATTTTGTTTTTCATAATCAACGTTGGAGCTATCAATCTGCACGTCCCTGCTGAAAGCTGTGACGACATCCGGTGGACGAATCGTCTTTGGAAGGGCGATGAAGACGTGCTGCCATCTCGAACAGCGGGACTGCGACGCTGCTGAAAAGGATTGAAGCCAAGCCGAGGATAACGGAACGGGAACTTCTGCACCACAGTATGAATTATTGTCTAATGTCGGTAAGGCCTTCAGAGGCTTCTGTTTATATGTTGTCATCTCATTATAAGCGAGTCGAAAAGATCATAGATTTATACCATGAAACTTATTTTATAATTGTTTTTGAAAGTTGAGCTTCGTTAATAATTTAACGAACCTAAAAAAAAAGGGGGAGGGATATAATTTAAAAGTGAAAAATTATGAAAAACTGATAACAGGTTACAAAAAAAAACGGTAACAAGTTGTTACATTATTGAGTAAAAGGAACAATTGATAAAGATTAAGACTAATGAGGTTTTTCTTTATTGATTCTGTTTTTCATTTGCAAAATACAGATAGATAGTTTTCCTGGAGGTGTACATAATTTATTCTTGTCGTAGAAAGCAAAGTAGTTCTAGATCCTCCGTTCAATGACCAGATCTTAAACTAAAGGTCATTTTCATAAGAAAAAATACATTAATTTAAAAACAAACAAAAAAAAAACTTTTTTTGCAATTAGTGGGTATATTTGTAAACATTAGTTTTACTTTCTCTCTTAAAATAAAAAAGGCGGTTTGATTATGACATTATTTTAATGTTGACATTCATAAAATCGTTATAATTAATCATAAGATCATAGGATTGATCAATATAACAAGATCTTGATTACTGTGAAACTAGAATTTGATGGTAGTATTTCAAACACATTTTAAAGCGACGGCGACGTCTTATAATTAAAAGTATAGCTTTGCACATCGATTAAAGTCGTGTTTTTGAAAAGGTCTCAACTGGAATGATAAAAATTATTGTCAGAATGACCGAGCAGTAAGTTTCCTAGGAAAATAAAACGCAAATTCTTTGATTCAAGTAGATATTATATATTGTCTGATGTGTACCTATATTTTGAAATTAAAAAGTCTAGCCTGAGTCGAATCTAAAAATCTAACCATAGCAAACTAAAAATCTTTGTGTTATTTTATTATTGGTTACCTATGTATTGTACTTTTATGTTAGTTACTTGTCATATTGTACTTTATTATATTTTATATGGGCCCTGAAGCCAAAGTTAAATAAAAGAAAGTAAAATGACTGTCTGTGCCTGTGGCTGAGGCTGTGCCAGTGCCGTTGCAAATATTTGTGACCGTGCCTGTACCAGTGCCTGTGGCTGTGACTAATAACTTGCCTGTGGCCGTGCCTGTGGCTATGACTTTGCCTGTGGCTGTGCCTGTGGCTATGACCTTGCCTGTGGCTGTGCCTGTTGGCTGTGCCTGTGGCTGTGCTTGTGGCTGTGCCTGTGGATATTCCTGTGGATATTCCTGTGGCTGTGCCTGTGGCTATAACTATTACTGTGCTTGTGGCTGTGCCTGTGGGTATTACTGTGGCTGTGCCTGTGGCTATAACTGTGACTTTGCCTGTGGCTAAAGCTGTGCCCGTGCCAATACTTGGGCCAGTGCCAGTGCCTGTGGCTATGACTATGACTGTGCCCTTGGCTGATACTGTGCCAGTGCCGTTCGCATATAGTTATGCCCGTGCCTGTTGCCAGTGCCTGTGGCCATGACTGAGACTGTAACCTATGACTTAGACTGAGCCTGTGGATTTACCTGTGGCTATTCCGATAGTATAAAACTGTGTTGATGTTAAATCATGTACTGTGGTATATAATATGTGATGAATAATGTATGTTGATGTTAGATCATGTATATTAAGATTATTTAACTAATATGTTTTATCAAAAAGGTATAAACTTCGAGAACGAAGTATGGTCAGAATGGCCGTGTTAGATTTATGAATATATGATACATAGCTCCTATGTAATTAATAATAGAAATATATTCAAAACTATGATCAACTGATTTCCGAACGAAAACAGTTGATAGTCAAATATTGTATCGAATTTAATAAAGGTGACAAATAAATAATAACTAAATTCTAAATGATGTAAACAAGTTTTAAAAAGGTTCTACTACATAGGATTTGTTTATTATTACTTATTTCATTCGTTATTTAGCTAAATTGTATGACAATCTGCCATTGGTCAATTATGGCGGCAATATTTGTTGGAAGTGGTACAATTCTAAGTTGATAAAAACAGATGTACCCTCACATTAGTGGTCATTATTATCCAATTTTTATGAGGTAAAAGCTGTGCTCTGAGTGTTGTTCTGTTTAATTAATGTGATATAATAATTGAGAATCCAACTGTGTGATGCTGAAAGTTATAATTTGTGTTCTAATGTTCTACAATGAAAATGTAAGTTAATTGATATTTATTATGATGAGAATATTGATGTATTTTTATAAATGTGTGTACTGATAAAATATGTTGCCGTGGAGTTTGTTTCTCCGTTCTTCTCCACGAGGACCTAGGGATTTGCGAACGGAGGTAGCTTGGTAATAAATACCTAGTCTTGATTTTGTGCTTTTCATTATAAACCCATTCCTGTACAAAAGTCATAAGAGATACTTTACATACAGTAAATAAATAACATTAACCATCCTGATATCTAAAACTTGACAATAGAGTCGATATTAATATCAATAAAACCAGAAATACACATTCTATTCATCACAAACAATTCTATATTTCTAACACGCTCGAGTAGGTACTTCTGTACAACTGGTTTTTTTTACAGTTTTAAAACTGTTTACACGCTCTCCCCCCCACTAAAATAGAAAACTTGTCAGAAACTTTTTTCTTTTTAGAACATAATCTTTCAAATCCAATAGGTCGCCATGACGCTCGAGTAACTGCAAATTTAGCATCCTCGGCTCCCCTACTAAAGTGCGTAAACGCCCCGGCGTTAACGCACTACGTCCGATCCGAACCCGTGAAAATACGGTCCGTCATAGCCGTAAAACTATTTCTATGGTAGTTTACGCACTAGATCCGATCTCCGTCATCCGAGAATCTCCGTTTCGGATAAAAAATGACGGACCGAAGTAACCATAGTATTAATTGTATGAACGCTCGCGCACTGCGTTCGAGTTGAATCTGAGCTGCGTACGAGCAGAGAGGCAGCGGGGCGGGCGGGGGGTATGCGGCTGGTTGTCAGAGATCGGTGTAGACTGTAGTGCGTAAGCAATATCCGAATTCTGTCCATGATTCTTTTTCACGGGTTCGTATCGGATTCGGATCGGATGTAGTGCGTAAACGCCCTTACGCTTTTGATTTACGGCGATCAGACATTTGATATTCTATTTCAAGTAGAAAACCCATATTAATGTGGAGTGCAAGAGATTAGCCTTCATGTATACTGGGTGTTTCTTTACAATTGGCCAAAAGGGAGAAATCCGAATCCATAAGAGATAAGGGAAAATTTTCTTAGGAACCTTTAGCTCTTTTTTGATGTTGACAATTTCGGCGTTTTTATTTTTTTGGTCAAGTGTGAGTTGTCCACAGAAATGAGTGAAATTGGCCAAAAATTTTTTTAGTGCCTTTCGACTCAGTTTCATGTAACCGGGACGGCGGAAGTTGGTCAAATTTTGCAAAATATTTTTTCATACAAATTGTTTTAACGAAAAAATTATCACTTTTTTATGATGTTGTTTGATTTAGTGTCTATTAAGAATCATTTCTTTGTACGTGAAGGAAAATGTCTGGGCAACAACAGTGGGTGAAATATAATGAAATACTGACTACTGCTGATAAACTTTATGCTTTAAGAAGAAACTTAACTGTACTTTTGACCAACTTCTACTGTCCAGATATTTTCGTTCCCATACAACGAAATGATCCTCACATAACACTAAATCAAATAACATCATAAAAAATTATTAGTAATTTTGTCATTCATACAATTTGTATGAAAAAATATTTTGCAAAATTTAACCAACTTCCGCCGTCCCGATTTTTTCTTCCGATACAACGAAATGATCCTTACATGAAACAGAGTCGAAAGGCATTAAAAAAAAAAAACCCGCCAAGTGCGTGTCGGGCCACGCACAGTGTAGGGTTCCGTAGTTGCCCATCAAAATACTTATGCGAATTAACTAAACTGATTCGCTGAATTTAATTTTAAAGAGAAGAATTTTCAAAATCGGTCCAGGAGTCTTTGAGAAATCGGGGAAAATACATAAAAAAAAAATTACGACGAATTTAGAACCTCCCCCTTTTTTTGAAGTAAGTTAAAAATAGTTGACGATAAAAACCTACCTATCCCCAAAAAACATACCTATTACAGCTGTAAAAATAAAGTTGACAAACTTACATTTGCAGTTGAAGAGCTTGTTCTCCGATACATTTTGTTTAGGAAAATATGTTATCCAAGTAAATTTTATAAGTTGGTCGACTATTACTCGTAAAGTTGTAAAGCCTACTTAGTCGTGATAATTTTCTTTTAAACTTCGTTATATATAGGGTGAAAGGTTATTAGTGCAGGATACTTATACACGTAATTGTTCTCATGATTACAAACAACTTTCCCAAAGAAACTTTTTTTGTAAACTCATTAGTTTTATTTTTATCACTATAATAAAATTAAGGGCGCGCGTACTACGTTCAAACTACGCGCGCGCACCGCCGCCCGATCAGCTGTTAGCGGTGTGGCCCCGCGCCCGCGTTGGCAATGACTTAGGCAGTGCGCCTACATGTTTCGATAAAGTAATATCTAAGACTAGTATTTTGGTACTTTACTTTATAAACACATAAAATACATAATCTTTCTAACTTAGACTCCACTTACAAACTAACTACTACTACTTAGAAACTAACTTCAGGAATTGCGTTTGTTTTTATTATTTAAAAAATGGATGTTTAGAAACGGCTTAAAAGATACCACTACATTATTAACTGACTCGATACCTACTCGAGACTGGAGTGGGCATGATTCAAGTTATTCTAAGTTTCCATCACACTTATTTTGGCTTTGAACTAGCAGTCTACAAGAAAAACTTATGTATTTTATTATTACTCTCGTTGTTTTAACTTCGTAAAACTGGTGTGTTTAAAAAAATGGTATCAACTTGACTATTTACTTATTATGACTTTAATCAACTAAGTTTTAACTCACATTAATTGTTGGATGTGTCCGCCTTGCGCTTGTGAGCCTGCACTCGTCGCAGTGTTAGTGTCACTATTCACTATTTTGAAACACTTTTCGATCCTTTTAGTTCATCGAAAGTATTGACTGGCCCATCACAATACACTAGGTTTTTTACGCCCGCGGTGGCCAAGCAGCTGGACCCCTTCGACTTAATATCCACCTGTCTTTATAAATAATACCATTACTCCCTTCCGAATCACCATCACTGTACTCGCGGTGTAGTTGTACGGCATCGCGCGCGGGCGGGGCGTCAAAAAAATAACAAAACAATGCGCACGCGACACGCTTCCCGGAGCAACTGCTGTACTGCATGGCACGGGGCGCGGTGCGGGCGGGGGATAAGGGGCGCGGAGCGGGGCGGGGGTGGCATGAGGCTGTCCGCTAACAGCTGATCGCAAACCGCGCGAAGTTTGAACTTATCCACGCGCGCACGTTATAGTTTTATAGTGATAAAAATAAAACTAATGAGTTTACAAAAAAAGTTTCTTTGGGAAAGTTGTTTGTAATCATGAGAACAATCACGTATACAAGTATCCTCCGCTAATTACCTTTCACCCTATATACTACTATTGTGAATTTTTTCACACCCCCAAACATAACCGTTTAGCTGGTAGAGGGGGGGGACATTCGAGTCGAGCAAAGCACTTTAAAGCTTAATATTTCACAAACGAATTTTTTTATCAAAAAATTGTTAATGGAAACTATCAATATTTTTTAAAGACCTATTTAATGATACCCCACACTAAGGGGTACGCGAGAAAAAAAAAAACATCCCCTCTTTACGTGTACAGGAGGTACCCTAAAAAAAAATATTTTACGAGATTTTATTTTACCACTTTTTCGGCACAACAAATCCGTATATTTACACCAAATTACAGCTCTCTAGTACTGTGCGTCTCTGAGCTAAACTGCGGACAGACGGACGGACGGACGGACGGACGGACGGACGGACATGGCGAAACTATAAGGGTTCCTTGTTGACTACGGAACCCTAAAAATTGGCCAATTTCACCCATTTCTGTGGACAACTCACACTTGACCAAAAAATAAAAAACGCCAATATTGTCAACATCAAAAAAGAGCTAAAGGTTCCTAAAAAAGTTTTTCTGTATCTCTTATGGATTCGGATTTCTCCCTTTTGGCCAATTTAAAAGATACACCCTGTATATTAATGTCCGGGATTGCGTGACTGTTTCATCAGGTAACCGTGACCCTGGAATGTCATTTGATGGCTATTGAAGGATCACTGTGGATTTTAGTCAGTAGGTAGGTACAAGTCTGACAGTCCCTCCCATTCCGGCCTGGGTGGGAGGAGTCATTTGATGATTTTACCAAGATAAAAAAAATATATCAAAGTCAAGATTGATATAATTAAACATAGATAGTTAAAAATAATGTCTTCCTTATGTTAAAAGGATAGAATATACAAACAATCATCATATTGTTAGTTATTTCCCAGTGATATAATTACATTTTAATATCTCTATTTTAAGCCATTACCACTACGAAGAATATAAAGAAGAATATCAAGACACCAAAAACTTTGAACATTAAGGCTCTATTGCCTGTGACACTTTGGAAGTACTTCATGATTTCTCTATGGCCAGCTTCAACATTCATTTCTGCTTCTTGTATATTTGCATCAATTCTTCCAATAGCTTCATCTTGTTCCTTCACCATGTGTGCTAACTGTTGAAATATACCCCCCAGCTCAACAATAGTACTCTCAATATTGTGCATGGTTTCAGCCCTTTGTTGCACATATGAATCAGAGTCATCTCGCATGGCTAACTGTTGTGTTTGCATGCTAGGTGCATCTCCCAAGTCTATGCTTACATCATCCTGTTGCAAGAGAGATGGGACCTCCTTAACTAAAGGTGCCACTCTTGAAAACTGTTCTCGTCTATTGTTTTGATGTTTTAAGTTTTCCGATCGAACCTCGAGAACCTTGAAAGTAAAGTTTAAAGTAAGTCACCATTGTTCAAATAACGACATAATATGTTTCATTACTCTTACTCCTGCCTGAGGAGTGGGTTGTAAGTTACACTTTTCAGACCTAGGGATAATCACTCTCATCTGATAGCTGTAAAAGAATTTGAAGGTTTTGGACTTAATGGTTGCCTGCCGTTACATTTTTTTTTTCAGATTAGTGGTAATAACTTGGGATTGAGAATTCAGATTCATTTTTAGTACTCTTCTAGCAATGAATTTTAAGGTCAAAAATAAAAAATTCTACAGTATTTCTTCTTTTTTTTAGTTAAGAAACATGGGAGGAACAACATTTTGTCAGATAAATTATTATAATGAAACTTGACCCGATCTCTCTAAATTAAATGAAACTTCTTACCTGTTTAAACTGATTACTCATTGAAGCTAAACGTGATTGCAAAGCAAGCACTACACTAGATGAGTGGCTGTGCATACTGCGGCGACCTCGAGGCATCTCACCCAGTCTTGCAATTTGTTGATTCAAAGAGCTCAAATCTCCCTTAATTATGTATGTCAACTCTTGTATCTCAGTTGGTCGATCATCAAACAAGGACTTCTTTTTGGCCACTATTGATATTAAAACAAAACAAAAGAATAATTGTTATCAATTGGATCATTGAAACATAATTTTTACTCTCAGCACCAAGTGACCCGCGTACCGCTCACATGGCCTGCTTCTCTATAAAATGCTTATATACCTATACCTACACATGGCGCTGAGAGTGTTAACCAAGTTATTTGAAAGGATCTTATACTCACACAATGCTAATTTTTCAAGTTTGGCATAGGTACTTGTTATGTTTTTGCTTATAACTTTTGCCATGCCCATAAATTGGGAGTAAGTCTCCAGCATTTGAGCTTTTCTCTCATCTCTGACAACTGGCCTAGCCAGGGTTCTACCCTGCAAGCTTCGTACAGCCGATATGAACTCATTGGTTCTGTCTCTAGCAGCCATCACGGGTTCAAACACAAATTCTTCAAGAATATCAAATGTTATATTTGGTTCAGCAGTATGATTTGAATGCACTTGCTGCACTTGTAACTTTGGAAACGGATTAAAAATACTTGAATTGTTATTCGATGGTTGGACTCCTTTTTTGTCTAATTTATTGTATGTTTCTAAATCGTTTTCCAAAAGTCGCTCTGTCACACCTCCGATGTTTCGCCGACGAGGGAGCATCGCATTCTTTAATATCTTCGGTAAAATATATTAATTTACTTCGACGATTCTTCCCTGAGGAAACAGACGTAAAATTAGGATTAAAAGACTGAAGACTGATTTAAAAATAAATAATCAAGTAATATTTTTCCTTGACAGCCAGCTCAGCTGTTTTCGTATAGATGTGACGTGTCAATGTGTCACTCGTATTTTTTATTGCCACTACACAAAATTGGAGAACTGCATCACACCCATGGATTTATAAATATTAAGGGACAGAAGGCTTGTAACATTAAAACCGTGCCTTATTTTTTTAAGAAAGAGAGGCAGTAGGCACACAGCTTGAGACTTTTCTCCTTCTGGCATTGATGTGTTTACACAAAATAAAAACATTACCAACATTTACATAGTTATTGAGTTAAAGTTTTTTTTTAAATGCATACTTGTATAAATAAATTACATTTTTTATAGCTTGTGATAGTTTTTATATTCTGTAATGTATTTTAGTAACTCATATTTTTAAGTAAAATGAAAAAAAAGATCACTAAACTCCAATGATATTTCCCGAAAAATTAAGAGGTGTATTTAACGTTTAAAACGGTGGGTTTGAAACAGATTGTGCACTTGACGCAAAATGTGCACTTCGCAAATTGTGCAATTCGCAAATTGTGCACTTCTCAAAATAGTAATTCCCAAAGTGTGCATTTCGCAAATTGTGCACTTCTCAAATTGAGCACTCCTCAAAATGAATGTGAATAATATTATAATGGTTTTAAATAAAACCGTTTAAATTCAATTTTTTTTTTTGCACGAATATGGCTCTTTAACAGTAGTTTAGTGTGAAATATAATCACGTTCAGGAAATAGGGTAAAGTACCCAATTGCCGACCTCCAACCAACTACTGACCGCTTAACAGTTTTTATCAAAACTAATAATAAATCTTCTTGCAGTGTCGCATAAAAAGTACACAAAATGAAGTAGGGTAAAACACCCAATTCCTGACCCTTTAAGCAGTTTTCCTTGCTTCTTTAGCAAAATAAACCAATGTACGAGCTGCAAGTGGAAATGGATGTTTTTGATAGATAAAGAAACATTGGAGAATGTAACTAAAATATTATAAACAGTCATCCAAAGGTAAAAAGTGTTTTTTTTTTTTTTTTTTAACTTTTGCTAGACTGTTATGTATTAAACCAACTCATGACCGCTAACCGCGGCATTGTTCGTGTTATGTTCAGTAGTTGCCCCACGGGAACAATATTCCGGCATAAAAAGTATCCTATGCCCAGGTTTATCCACTTATCCAGGTTATAAAACTATCTGCAAGCCAATTTTTTTCAGAATGCATGCAGTTGTTCACGTTTCCTATAAACTTAGAAGTTTAAAATATTCAGGAGGATCCAGATATTATAGAATCTAAAAGTGGACCGAAAATGTAAGCCCCTCGCTCAAGTTATGTTAGGTTCTCAGGTTACTACGTAAGGCATTTTTTTATGTTTGTGATTATGCAGATATACACAGCCTTAGGTGAGCTAACGCCCATGGGCATTATACAGATGCATTAAAGTAAAGATTTCTCACCATTAAAAATGAACTTTACATACAAAGAGTGTTGTTAATAACTGGTGTATTGGTACATTTGGTTAACTACCAACTATTAACATCTCATGTCAATTAAATGGTTTTTCATACTTTGAGTGTACCAGATTTTGACCCCATCATTTTAACAAATTAAGGCTCACTAAAACTTGAGAAACATGTAGAAAAGCATTCTATCTGTCTTAAATAACTAAAATAATACCAAACTCTAAGGAATCTATCGAGTAAAACTGAAATAAAATAACATTAAAAACAACCCACAGCTTAGCAAATTGTTAAATTTCGTACTGATTTTGGCAGGGTATTTTATTACCATAGGTTTACGGACGCAACATTGCTTTATTTAAAAATTCTAGGAGACCAATATAATAAAAGATAAATTATATTTCATTTTGTATACTTTCTATGCGACACTTGGCGACACTGCAAGAAGATTTAATATTATTTTTAATAAAAACTGTTAAGCGGTCAGTAGTTGGTGGGAGGTCGGCAATTGGGTACTTTACCCTATAATTGAACGATACAAAAAACAACCAAAAAACTTCAAAAATAGTTGCAAGAATATTATTCGCCGCGTTTGGAGACTGGAGATCTAAATAGTCTGAAAAAAGAAGGCTAATGAGGACAATAAGATTAGCTTTATTTGTTTTTCATCGTATAAATCCACCTATGACATTCAGAATAAATAATTTTTAAATTTATTCTTGTAATACAGGAGGTCAAAAAACTGGTCATTTGCATGAGGGTAATTGGTACATGTCATGCTTGTACAAGCATGACAGTAACTGGTCAAATGGCCTGTTCTTGCTAAACTCGAGTAAAAAAACACTTTTTACCTTTGGATGACTGCTTATAATGTTTTAGTTACATTCTCCAATGTTTATTTTATCTACCAAAAACATTCAATTCCACTTGCAACTCATAAAATTGGTTTATTTTGAGAAAGAAGCAAGGAAAACTGCTTAAAGGGTCAGTAATTGGGTGTTTTACTTTATTTTGATTATGTATTTAATGACCCATACATGACACACATAATATGAGCACTCCAGCCATATATTATAGGTACATATTATTTTTTTATAATAAATATTTCGTTTTACTAATAAAAAATATTTTAATGAATCGCTATATCACACTTTCAAAATACATAGTTCTCTATACAAAAATACAATAAAAAAAAAAACATGTCTATTATTTCCTCAGTAGCGTAACTCAGTAGGTAAGTACTAAGTACTTAATTTAGTCAAAATTAGGAAAAAGAATAATATCTATACATATAATAAAATAGTAGGAAAGTCAAAACTGTACATTGAATATTTTTTTAAAAGAATACTTGGGGTGTGATCTACAATCGATACCGAAGCCAAAAATATAGTTTTTAGAATTTTTGTCTGTTTGTCTGTTTGTCTGTATGTATGTCCGGGATAAACTCAAAAAGTACTAGACGGATTTGAATGATCTTTTTTTGTTGTATAGGTATTAAGTCTAGCCAACACATAGGCTATACTTTATCTTGGAAACTTGAACACCTGGTGCAGAACCGCAACGTACCAGCTAAACTATAAGAGATACAAAAATGGTGCGATAGCAAAAATTGTTCCACGTGATGAGCATTTTCTGCTGAGAGAATAAATTTGAAGATCTGGAACACCTGATATGGAACTCCAAGAGCCCAGTTACACTATAACATATACAGGAATGACGTATTTGCAAAGTTGTTCACCCTGATGAGCACTTTCTGTTGACATATAAAAATTGAAGATCTGGAACACCTGATGTGAAACACCAAGAGCCCAGCTACACTATAATATATACAGGAATGACGTCTTTGCAAAGTTGTTCAGCTTGACGAGCACTCTGTGTTGACATATAAAAATTGAAGATCTGGAACACCTGATGTGGAACACCAAAAGCCCAGCTAAACTATAACATAATTATATAGGAATGAAGTCTTAGCAGGAGTTGCTCAGCCTGATGAGCACCTTCTGTTGATGTATAAAAATTGAAGATCTGGAACACCTAATGCGGAACTCCAAGAGCCCAGCTACACTATAATATATACAGGAATGACGTCTTAGCAAGTGATGTTTAGTCTGATGAGCACTTTCTGTTGATGTATAAAAATTGAAGATCTCGCGGGCAGAAGCTAGTGTAGATATACAGGGTGAAATTTTAATGGTTGTCGCTCCACGGCAGGACGATTAACCATCAGTAGTACTATCGAAACACAAAGTTAAACTTAAAAAAAAAGTTCTTTTTTTTTCAAATCTTTAAAATAGTATTCATAAACTCGAAAGAGCGAGAATCGATAGTAGTCAGCACTAGATATGACGTTGGTAGGTACCTTCACGAAACTCACGACGCGGCAAACTACAAAAGAAGAGTGAATAATAAATGTTCAGAGCAAAATAAGCTCTCTCGAGCCTGCACGAACGCGGCGGTGAGGGGGGGCCGCGGCCTCCCTCACCCGCGCCCGCGCCTCTGCGTTTACGTTTAGTTGGTTTAGTTTAGTCCTTCCGCGAACTTCATAAGTGTAATACGTTATCGACATCTTTTCTGTGGTCTATCGTGGTCTGAGCTCAAACACCTGGTGTATTGTGAGGTATACATCAAACTCGTGACGTGTTGTTATGTGCGATAGTGGACGCTTTCAATATCGTGAGACTTGATAAAGAAAGACACTCTTATCAAACTGAAAGACAACCAGTTAAAACGTACTCGTTTGTGCATTGAACATAGTGGTTTGCATTTCGAACAATTACTCCGCGACCTACCGGAAATGTAAGTACTCACTCGTACCTCGTAAATAAACATTGTAAATAAGTTGATTCCATTTTTTTAATACGCCTCAAATACTTAATTATCTAAATCAGACTTTTTAAAAGATAATTATTTATGACGGTCCTAAATCCGTAAAAGTATGAAGGGAAAATTGGAATAACTTATTAGGTTTTGTGTTTTATTAAGTCAGGACTCAAAGTTACAAAGTATGATCAGCTGATTTAAAAGTGCAACGACCCGTGCGGTCGATCGAGCCAACCACGCGGCCACTACTGTTGGTTCAAGTCACTTTCGAGTTTTGTTTATCACAATTGTAAATCTGCCATTTGTTGAGTCTAATTTTTTTTATAAATATTAATCGATTGTATACTATTACCGACACAAACTCATTTCGCTTCGGAAAAACAACCATGAGAATTTCACGCTGTATATTTAATGCTTCATTTATTTTTATACTTTTTATTAGTAAAACGAAATATTTATTAGAAAAAAATAATATGTACCTATAATATATGGCTGGAGTGCTTATATTATGTGTGTCATGTATGGGTCATTAAATACATAATCAAAATATTTCCTGAACGTATATATTTGACAATAAAATACTGATAGAGCCATATTCGTGCAAAAAAAAAAAAATGTATGTAAACGGTTTTTATTTAAAACTATTATAATAATATTCACATTCATTTTGAGGAGTGCTCAATTTGAGAAGTGCACAACTTGCGAAATGTACACTTTGCGAATTACTATTTTTGAGAAGTGCACAATTTGCGAAATGCACATTTTGCGTCAAGTGCTCAATTTGCGAAGTGCACAATCTGCGTCAAACCCATCCCAACCAAATTCTTGTCAAATAAGGGTCATGGTATACGAAACGGGGCACTATGAAAAAAAGACTTAGAAAAATTTCACCCAAAAACAACGCCTAATCAAGCCTTCGGGATCCGGTGGGATGTGGGAGTACTAGGGTGGGGAAACACCGGGGGACGACCTTAAGGTCAATGAACTTCACCTTAAGGTCAAGGTCAAATTAAAAAAGACGCACACACGGAGTACGCTTTGAGGTCAGAGACCTTGACGCCAAGGTCAGTGACCTTGACCCCAAGGTCAAGGTCAAATTAAAAAAGACGCCGACACGGGGTGCCCATATTTAAAGAGAAAAATACACATTTCGCAAAACTATAAGTACCTACTTTCTGTAACACTATAATAATAATATTATGCATGGAACAATATCAGAATTATATTTTTAAACTATTACATTCTGACATAATTATATTTGTACGCCTCATTCTTATCCCCAAAATACTGTTTCATGGACACACTATTAGAAAGAAACTAATTCCCAAGCAGTGTGCCTTTCATTCGTTTCAAGGTCATCAATTTGGGATCGTTTTTCTAGTAAGATGCACTTACTCCAGTACATCTATGATCACACCTACATACCGTCAACTGTGGCAACTTCACCGTATTTTTTACATTTCGTCCCTTAGCTTACAACACAGCTCAAGTCGAAAATTGGCGGTTTTTACATTTGAATGCCTTTAGATAGAGCTGCTCATTGCGCGTCTAACCATTGGTCACATGATATAGATTTCAGCCAATCAGAACCCGTAAATCGAAAAGTAGTGACAGCGCGCAAGTCGGTTGGCCTCGCAACACCGCACAAGTCGTTAATTTGTCATACTTTTCTCGTACAAGTACCTCGCGCTCCGTGATTTTTTAATTTTATGTGAGTTTTATCGCTGAAAGTTCTATGCAAGAAGTTTTAATAGAAGATTGATAGGTAAGCTATATAATAAAGTAATGTGAATCGATTTACGCTTATTAATATAGAAAGAAATGATACCTTAAAAAATATCTTCACTTACTTAAGCGGTGTTTACTAACTATCTTTTTTTAACTTATGCGGTGTTTCAAAATGTATTTCATTTCTTTTAGGAAAATAAATATAATAACCTATGTTTTCACGTTTTTTAATTATTCTTGAAATATTTCTTAATAAGCAATTCTTTGAAAATCATCTATTAATGCCTTATTCCCTAACATTTCCGCAAACAACACCGCCTTAATCCAATAAAATAGTCAGTCAACACAGCTCAAGTCATAAAATAATAGTTAAAATAAAGTAAATCGTCAAAATAAGTATAAATAATTATTTCTGAACCGCTAACTAGGGTATTTATTAAATAATAACAGAAAAAATCCACCATTTTTTTTAAATAGACAGTTTTTTTCGTCTCCTGTAAAGTTGATAAAAATGACTTATGCGGTGTTGTAAGCTAAGGGACGATTTTTAACAATTTACCGCAACATGGAGCTAGATATATTTAAACTTTAATTGATTTATTTTGTAAAAAATTTGTCTCTTTTGGTTGAACCACCGAATTATACTAAATCTCACATAGAATCGCAATAAAAACCAAGAATATGAGCTAGGTAAAATTGACACAATTTTGGCAACTTTACCTACCGTACAGTTTTTATTGAATGTGTGTTCCAAAGTGCATGCAATGTAAAGTTACCAAAGGTCCAGGCGATAAAAAAGCGATGTATTTTATTTTGAAGTTATCATCTTCGTTTGAGTAACCACTACCAATACCTAGGGAAAGTTGCCCACAGAAATTCAAAATGATCATAGAAACGGCCGCATGTCATCAGGGTTGTCGAAAATTAATATAACATTTTTTTTTACTTTTTAATAATAAACTTTTATTTTATCGTCAAAAAATTAAATACTTAGCGTAATATATATTATATATAGTATGCCAAATTGATTCTCAGCTTCCTAGGAAGTCCTTTTTAGTTTCTTGCCGAATAAACAGCCAACAATAGCATTTCTTCAGTTCAGAGTAATTTTGTAAGTTCACGCTCCCAAACGTCTTCTATTTCTTTGTTTGATGCTACGTTTTGGAGGCATCTTCAATATAACATCTGAAATAGGATATCAGCCAAAGGTCATCGGGCGCAATCCGACCCGGTCGCGGACGTGAATGAAAATGGTCTAGAATGGAAGAGCATAATTCATATAATAATACACTCAATTATTTTTGTTGTAATCCTTTGCAGAACAAAGTTTTAACCAAAAATGTATTTATTCGAAAAATCTCCGTTCATTGTCTTTCCTCTTGATCTGTACGTTTTCAGATTTTCTTTTGTTTTGATCGACTAGATACAATAGTTTACAAGCCACTAAACCTGATTTTTAACCGACTTAAAAAAATAGGTACTCAGTTCGACCTGTACGTATGTATGTTCGTCCGCGGTTATAGACTGAGCCGATTTTAGTATTATAACAATCATGGATATCTCATTGCCAGCATAGATTTTTCCGCCCTTTTTTTGTTGCTTACTTGGATTGTAGATTTTCAATTTAAAGACGTGAATATACGAAGATTTTTGTTGAACATCCAAACTAAAAACAGAAAAACAAAAAAAAAATTAAAAAAAGGAACCTACCAACTTCAAAACCAAACACACAAAAAGGGTAAAATATTTTTTCGGTGGCCATATTCGATGAAAAAGGGTTAATAAAAAAAAAACAATATCCGGTCTAGTCGGTGGCTTTGTCTTTTATTTCACCGACTTCCGAAAGAAAAGTCACACTTTTTTGTGTTTGGATTTGAAGTCGGCTTCTTTTTTTTTAGTTTTTACTGTTTTTTTTGGAATTTCTGTAATAGGCCGGGCCGCCATAAGACATCTGTATGCAAAATATGAGGACCAAGTTTTGCCTTTTCTCATTTAGTCTTAGGATTGTAAAGATGTATATTTTTGATGTTGTCAGCAATTATCGTGGTCTAAAAATGTACGTGTAATAGGACGGATGACAGCTTTATAAAAACGCAATTTGCACTTAAATGACAATTTGCTTCTTGCTGTAAGCAAGAAATGAAGCCTACCTCCGGTAAAGGCAGCCGAACGCGAACTGCCTTTACATGGGCACGGAAAGTAAGGAGACTAGAGGGTCACACCTAAGTATTTGGCTTGCTTTTCTCAAAGAATATATTTGCCGTACATAGTGATTGGGTTCATATCATACGGCGTCCGAGGGATGAGGTGTGGCAGGGGACTAGACTACTCCAGCACGTGGCAACATGTTTTTAAATAGTCCTAGAATCCATTGCATTGCACACTTCATAAAACAAATTGCGGTCCTCATATTTTGCAAACGAAATGCCTTCTGCGACTTGCTTTATGATAAACCCATGTTACGTCGCAGAAAATACATACTTTCAGAACTGTTTTTATAATGACATTGGAATCACCTAGTGTTATTCACTAGTTAACTTACCTCGTGTAATACCTACAATAAATAACACCACACGCACTAAGTTTTATATTAACATGCTTTCGATATCGTTTTGTGTCTCCCAAATGCAGTAATACATTTATTTATTAAATCGCGTGATACTGAATCGAACATTTAAACTGTCAAGACAATATTGTCTTGTCAGCTCACTGAAGAAGCTCGTTTATTGCCCGTGGTCCACCTGCTTGGTACACCTAGGTGTACCACGGGAAAATATTTTTGCCCGTGGTTCACCTGGGTGTACCATGGATGTGGTGATGGTGTGTATCATGGATTAAATACGTTAATCATAAAGCAAGTCGCAGAAGGCATTTCGTTTGCAAAATATGAGGACCGCAATCTGTTTTATGAAGTGTGCAATGCAATGGATTCTAGGACTATTTAAAAACATGTTGCCACGTGCTGGAGTAGTCTAGTCCCCTGCCACACCTCATCCCTCGGACGCCGTATGATATGAACCCAATCACTATGTACGGCAAGTCTATTCTTTGAGAAAAGCAAGCCAAATACTTAGGTGTGACCCTCTAGTCTCCTTACTTTCCGTGCCCATGTAAAGGCAGTTCGCGTTCGGCTGCCTTTACCGGAGGTAGGCTTCATTTCTTGCTTACAGCAAGAAGCAAATTGTCACTTAAGTGCAAATTGCGTTTTTATAAAGCTGTCATCCGTCCTATTACACGTACATTTTTAGACCACGATAATTGCTGACAACATCAAAAATATACATCTTTACAATCCTAAGAATAAATGAGAAAAGGCAAAACTTGGTCCTCATATTTTGCATACAGATGTCTTATGGCGGCTCGGCCTATTACAGAAATTCCAAAAAAAAACAGTAAAAACTAAAAAAAAAAGGAGCCGACTTCAAATCCAAACACAAAAAAGTGTGACTTTTCTTTCGGAAGTCGGTGAAATAAAAGACAAAGCCACCGACTAGACCGGATATTGTTTTTTTTTTATTAACCCTTTTTCATCGAATATGGCCACCGAAAAAATATTTTACCCTCTTTGTGTGTTTGGTTTTGAAGTTGGTAGGTTCCTTTTTTTAATTTTTTTTTTGTTTTTCTGTTTTTAGTTTGGATGTTCAACAAAAATCTTCGTATATTCACGTCTTTAAATTGAAAATCTACAATCCAAGTAAGCAACAAAAAAAGGGCGGAAAAATCTATGCTGGCAATGAGATATCCATGATTGTTATAATACTAAAATCGGCTCAGTCTATAACCGCGGACAAACATACATACGTACAGGTCGAACTGAGTACCTATTTTTTTAAGTCGGTTAAAAATCAGGTTTAGTGGCTTGTAAACTATTGTATATCTAGTCGATCAAAACAAAAGAAAATCTGAAAACGTACAGATCAAGAGGAAAGACAATGAACGGAGATTTTTCGAATAAATACATTTTTGGTTAAAACTTTGTTCTGCAAAGGATTACAACAAAAATAATTGAGTGTATTATTATATGAATTATGCTCTTTCATTCTAGACAATTTTCATTCATGTCCGCGACCGTGTCGGATTGCGCCCGATGACCTTTATATTAGAAACTGTAAATGAAATTTAGGTTATGCTTTTATATATTTTAAGCATTTATAATATACTTTATTTAAAACCTTCTAAATTGTATAATATATGTACATAGTTCTGTATTGGTTTTGTAGGTTATTTTGAGAAATTGCTAATGGGTCGATTACACCTAACGAGTACAGCGGCGAGTCAGTATCCTCGGCCGAGTGCTCGGTTGGTATAAACACTTTAACGAGTGCTCGGCCGAGTACTCGGTCGAGAAGAGAGGCGAGAGGGTCACTAGAATCCCAATTTGTTTACTAGGCCGAGTACCCACCACCCCGCTTCATTCTTCTGCCCCCGCAGCGACTCGCTATCCCGCTCGGTACGTATAAACACGCACTCGCTTTCGGCCACTCGCCACTCGTTCGTTATTCGTCATCAAGCAGTGTGCGTGTTTGTGTATTTTTTCAAACAATTTATCAAAATCTCAATTAAAATGGCCGCTAATAACAAATGGAGCTTGGAAACGACATTAAAATTTATACAGTGTAAAAGTGCCTTGAATTCTTTGGGATCTTCTAACTGCAATTCATTAAACAGGCTATTTGTTGCTCCAAGGGCATTTCGCTTTAAAATCCATTTTCTGGTCCAAATTCGTCAACGACGATATAATACTAGACTCCTAATAACAGGCGACCGATGTCTGCCAACACATTAGGCAAAAAAGTCTTATATCCGTCTCATTTCGACCAATCCTGTGAGCCGTAAACATACGTTGAGACAGAACGGACCTTGAGTTAGCCAATCACAACGCAGTACCCCGTCCCCCTCGCTTACGTAGTACCTCAGCGAGTTGGCAAAATAGTTTTGTTCGTTAGATCGTGCAATGCGTAGTCTAGTAATATATAGTCGTTGAAATTCGTTGATCTTCCTCTTCTAATAAATCCCACAATTCGTTAATAATATCTGGTAACAGCCGATTTAAAACCCGTTTAAATTCTTTTTTTTTTTCGATCCATTACAGACGTCGTGATCAAAACTGAACTGACTCGCCACTGGTGTAAATACGTGTAAATGTAAACACCCACTCGGTTCGGCAACTCTCTCGGCCGAGAGCTTATTTACTGACTCACCACTAGGCTGCGTTTAAATCCTTTAACCAGTTTAAATTTATACTGACTAAATGTCAAACAGCCCGTCTAAGTACACCGAGAGGTGAAAAATTATACCAATTAAAATTTAATCTGCCCCGTTTACGGTCGTCCGCTGGTCTATGTTTTTACTGAAAGGAATAAATTTTTGCGACCTTTTTACCACGCAAAATTTTATCCTGCTGTCAGATTGACATTAAGTATTGTTGTTTTGCTCGATTCGCGCCGTAAAAACGAACATTATTTTTATTTAAGAGAGTAAATATTATTTGTGGATTATGGATTTATATTAAACCGGCAAATTGATTATCCCACCAAAAACATTAAATGTAAAAAATGCCAAGTCTCTCGATGCAGTCTTTCCATCGTAAAAAGTTTTGAGATCTCACAGAAGCCAAGTCCTATTCAAATTATTTTGTAGTTATAAATCAACATTTAGTAATTATATCAATAGTTTTCTTTATATTATAACTATAGTGACTTGGCAATGAGCACAAGTAAAAACAAATAAAACGGCACATTTGGAGGAGTTGAAAGTTACACACACCGCATGCATAAACATTCTCTTTTACTTTATATATTCTCTTAACATTCATCATTTACTTTCATAAAGCGATGGCCCGTAAGGTATTCTTAATTATTGTATTGGAACATGTAGTCGGTAGTGACCATCATGATTCACACATAACAAATAATCTGATCACAGGTCTCGTCAGTAACATTTGCACATAATTCCAGGCAGCAAGTTAATTTGTGCTCATTGCCAAGTCACTATAGTTATAATATAAAGAAAACTATTGATATAATTACTAAATGTTGATTTATAACTACAAAATAATTTGAATAGGACTTGGCTTCTGTGAGATCTCAAAACTTTTTACGATGGAAAGACTGCATCGAGAGACTTGGCATTTTTTACATTTAATGTTTTTGGTGGGATCTCATTTATTTTTTGTAAGTGTATTTCTTTCTTTTTTTTAGGTGTCCTCATAATTTCTTGGACTTCAGCTACTTTTTTGCTTAGGACCCATTCTCTATCTAACAAACTAAATAGACCTAAACTAACTAACAAATAACTAAATAAATATATATCTGCTAATTTACAAACTAAAAATATAACTAAACTAAATAACACGTAAACAACTAGATATGTAACTATGTCTATGTTATAAAAAAACAGAACACGGGTCTCTTAGTTTCTGAGATACGATTGCGAGAAGGGGGGGGGGAGGCCAATAAACTATTTTCCTAAATAACTGTTTCAGTAACAATAATAAATCTACTCCGAATATACGTACAATATTTTTTTAGTTTCGAAATGGTTGTTCATAGATAGATGGCGCTATCAAATGAAAATTATTGAATTATTTTAAAGTACTACTTAGACTGCGCTCTGTAACGAAACCATAGCGCGATTCAGACAGGTACAACGCCATCTATCGAGCGCGCATACAATATTTATCGCAATACAATGGAGTTTTAGCTTTATTAATTTAATGAATTATACTTTATGTATTAATTTATATTAATTATAGTCTATGTATTACATTTATATTATTCCTTTCTATTCTATGTATGTATTCATCCAATTGAATACTAAATTAAACAACGAACAAAGTTAACAATGCAGTCAAAATCCATACACAATGTTCTTGCCAAACCGCAAATATAAAATTGTTTTTTAAGGTATATTATTTTTTAATGTTTTTATAATTTTTCCTTTATATGTGGCTAATGACCTATCTTGGTGCAAAATTTGAAGTTTCTAAGTCTGCTAGAAGTACCTTAGATTTTTGATGATCGGTCAGTGAGTGAGTGACAAAATGGTGTAACTTTGATCGACCGTAACTCCTAAACTATTCATTCAATTGGCATGTAATTTCGAACTTAAGCTTGTTCTAATGCCTACTATTATTCACCGAAAACCTAAACTCCTAGCTTTGTCCACGTCGAAGTTATAGGGGGGGCGAAACAGCCGCGAATCGCTTCGAGAAAAGATGGTACGGCCGTGCCCTTTTGCTCGAGACTTGGCGGGGCACTGCCGTGCCCCCAGATTTGTTCAATAAACTGAGCTGTCAATTGAATTTGACAACTAACATTGACAGAAACTTATGACTCCGTTCAGCAAACCCTCGCTAGTTTAATTTTTTTCCGGCGAAATATCGCCGAAAGATTTAAACGCACCCCTGTACTCGTTAGGTGTAATCGACCCATTAATCTTAAGGTGATTGCTTCGATGTAGCCCGCGAAATTCAAATTTTTTTACGTTTTTTGCAATTTGCAGGCCAGTGACATGTTGTAACTTTATAAATATTTGTGTTGCGCAAATAACAAGTATAATTTTAAATATAAAAAATATCAAAAAACTCGCTCCATCAGCTCTCACATAGAAAAGGTGCATCTTAGTTAGATTTCGGAGATTTTAACATGATGCACCTTTTCTATGTGAGAGATGATGGAGCGAGTTTTTTGATATTTTTTATATTTAAAATTATACTTGTTATTTGCGCAACACAAATATTTATAAAGTTACAACATGTCACTGGCCTGCAAATTGCAAAAAACGTAAAAAAATTTGAATTTCGCGGGCTGGTTGGAGCATCCCCCTTAACTTGACATAAAGTTCAAGTCATGTTTGACTTGACAATGACGTACACTACTACACTTATCTTGGATTTGACAAAAACTAAAGATTAAAACGGACTTGAATATTATTACAATAAATTGACTAATTACGAAAGACGATTTAAAAGAAATACTAAAAAACTATGAGCAAACACTACGAAAGACAATATTATATAAATATATCACGGAAGAAAATATTGAGACGAAAGACTAGGCAATATGGTTGAAAGACCATAGCCTTCCCATCAGGGTAAAAAAAAAAAAAAAAAACTAACTAGTGTCAACTGTCAAACTCCATAAAACTATTATTTTTCTGTTTCTTCTTCTATTATTATCAGAGTTAGCAGATTGTACTTCGTTAATTAATGATTCATTCACTAAGATAATGTATAGTCGCTAATATTTTTTAAGAAACTTGATAAGATGAAGACATCTAATTTAATAATTAATGGCCAGAATTATAATAACAGCCACTTTACAATAGGGTTAAGTCTTGCTATTTCGTCTAGTATTTTTATCGGGTCTAGTTTTATAATTAAAAAAGTTGCTTTAAAAAAACTTCAAGCCTCAGGAAATGTTCGGGCATCGGCGGGTGGGTTTGCTTACTTAAAACAATGGCTGTGGTGGCTTGGTCTGATAACAAGTAGGTAACTATAAACTTTCTTCATTGATGAATGATGGCATGCGGAGAACACTGTGTGGCCTTTTAATACTAGTATGACCTTGTTTGGGTCCCCAAACTAAGTACTAAAGTAACCCTATACATTACACAAATAAGCTGATTGTCACTCTACAAATTAACTATAAGGGTCTTGAGTTTTTTTCTGCACTTATTATTTAAAAAAAAATAAACCATTGTATATGAACTTTAGTCAGTGGGTTCTTAGGGGCGTATTGCGAATCCGCTAAGACTAACTTTATTTCTTTACAGTGGGTATAGGTGAAGCAGCCAATCTTCTGGCGTATGCATTTGCTCCTGCAGCACTGGTGACTCCACTGGGAGCTCTTAGTGTCCTTGTTGCAGCGGTGCTATCATCTAGATTTCTTAATGAAAAACTGAATTTCATTGGAAAAGTAAATATTACTTGTGATAATAAAAACTACTTTTTGAAACAGTGAAAACTAACAGATTCATATTTCTCTTACAGATTGGATGCTTTCTCTGTATTATTGGATCAATAATATTTGTGATTCATTCACCAAAATCAGAAGAAATCACAGCTTTTAGCGAGTTAGTAGATAAGTTATTTGACTATTTATTTCTGACATATGTTGGAACAATTTTTTTGATGTGTTTTATTATCAAATTAGTTTTTATACCTAGATTTGGAAATACAAATATTACAGTTTACTTGTTACTTTGTTCATCTATTGGTAGTCTCACCGTGGTGTTCTGTAAAGGAGTGGCTTTAGGTGTAAGGGAAAGTTTCTCTGGAAGTGCAAACAATTTTAAAAACTACATTTTTTGGTTATTATTTGTTACTGCTGTGGTATGTATCATGATTCAAATGAACTATTTAAATAAGTCCCTAGACATATTTAATACCAGTATTGTTACTCCTGTGTACTATGTCATGTTTACAATATTAGTTATAATTGCATCTGGTATCCTGTTTAGAGAATGGGATCATATGAGTACTCCTGATATCATAGGATGTATATGTGGTTTCCTGGTAGTCATAACGGCAGTTTTTATGTTAAACGCATTTAAAGATATTCAAATATCATTAAAAGATTTAAATCTTAATGCTAGACAAAGGAGAAGTGCTCTTAATTTACATATGGCAGAAGCAAGAGAAACTGAGAATTATGCGTTAAATTCACGTACAAGACAGATGTTGTAGCATGAACTAGGACACAATTTTCTTGTGTCAAACTAAGTAGGTATAAAAAATATAATTATAGGAGTTAGTGAATGAATGCACTTTACATTACTAAGATTGCGACTTAGTGATGATTTTATCAGACTCAATGAGTTTAGTTAAATAATTTAACCTTGTCACATTGCCTATTAACATTATTATAAAGCTTTGATTAGAATTTAAATAGTACTAGCAAATTGTATAAATACAAAGTCCACCTACAGATGAATTTATTAAAAATGTGAAAGAATTGAGAAAGCATAAGCATAGGTACAGTCAGCAAGCAGCAATTTTCTAATCGTTTTCCAATGTCAAGTGTTTGGTTTGAACTTATAAACACAACATACACTGTCTATAAGTTCAAACCAAACACTTGACAGCATGTAACATACAGTCAAAAAGTTGGTAAACATAATATGAACACACACACAAAAACTGCTGCCTGCATACCTATTTTGCTGACTGTACATAGAACAAATCCAATACCAGGTATACCAATCCAGAGCAACATTTAAATTACTGATTTCTGTGCTTACTGTGGGGTCTGTGGGCAATAGAATATTTTAAAGGCATAATAAATAATTAAAGTATAATACCTACTAGTTCTTACATGATTATAATTTACTGTTAAAACATAGGAATGTTTCATTATCTATACTAATATTATAAAGAGGTAAAATTTGTTTGTTTGTTACGGGGTAATCTCCGGAAGTAAAAACCGATTTTAAAAATTGTTTCGAAAGCTACATTATTCGTGAGTCCGCCCAACGAAGTGGGTATGGGTCAGCTAGTAATGTATATTTTATAGATGAAAATGTATGTTATCTAAATATCAATGTTTTTTAATTGTTTAAATTCAATTGCCTTTATGATGCTTGACAGTAAGCTGTATTAAAATTTGGTTAACATGAAAAACCAGAAAAAAAAACATAAAAGCCTTAACATCACCTATTTATTCTATTGAAACAGACTAGTCTTGGTTTGGACACTGAATAAAATGGTTCCCAAGATTATAAATACAAATGTTTTATTTGCAACCCAGCAATACATTAGAAGTTACATTATAAAATATAAAACTAAATATAAGCTCCCAAGGCAGTGCAACCCTCTTCATAAATCTTTTCTGCACATCATTCCCTTACATGAAAATGTTTGTCAAACAAGGAATGTAGGTATTTACAAAATGCATAATTATAATCATTATATCTGAATGTCACAAATACACAGTCACTGTATGATATATAAATGTCCTGCAGATAGGGCAAGTACGCTGATACCCATACAGTCGTCTACAACAATCTGTGCACAAGCATACATGGCGACATGGTAGTGTTAGTACACATTTCTGCTGCTCTTGACAAATTACACAAAGTGAGTCAGCAGCATCGTCAAGAGGCGAGGAACTAAAGTTCACTTGTCTAGATTCTAAGCCTTGCCCACCAGTCATTTGTGTTATTATACCAACTTCTGAGTTGGTAAAATAATTAAAAAGTACATAGTACAAATATAAAATATTTCTTATTAATGACCAATATAACATGGTAATTTGAATAATTATAGTTTCTCTAAAATGCACACACAAGCGCACTATTATAATAGCACTTGTGATACCCATAAAAGACTGTAAAGGCACTTCTGTTAAATAATTAGTAAATTTTAATAAACTCATATATGCATCTACAATTACACTTCCTAAGACATTGCCAATATACTTAAATACTGCCCTCAACAATTGTGGAAGATGTATTGGTACAAATGTGACTATGAGCCATGCGGTGTCCCCCACAAATATCACGGTATTCTTCACTAAAACCAACACTTCACTTATCATAACAATAATTGCTTGTATCAACCAGTTTGCCGTAGATAACACTCCAATGAATTTGAAACATATTTCGTTATATATATTAAAAACTCCATCTTGTATATTAGCTAGTTGATTGATAAATGCTTCAATAATCCCTTGGGCTGAAGCTGGTATTTCTTCAGTAAATATGGATACATTGTCTTCATAAACTATTTGACAAAATAACTGTATGCTTTTAAGAATGCTCAGTATTACCGACAAAATCCATGTTACAGTTGAAACTATTAATTTTCCTGTAAACGATGCTAAAAGTAGAACAGTTTGAAGACTGGTAGCAAATATATTGATGATTTTGGCCACTAATGAAATCATCTTTGTATTCTCATTATTGAGTTAATGTAAAACACTATTTGTGTTCATACAAAAATAAAATCTGTTTACTGTCAGAGTGTCAGGGCTGCGTTTAAATCCTTTATCCAGTTTAAATTTATACTGGCTAAATGTCAAACACCCCGTTTAAGTACACCGCAAGGTGAGAAATGAAGCTAACTAAAATTTAATCTGCCCCGTTTACGGTCGTCCGCTGGTATAAGTTTTTACTAAATGGAATAAATTTTTGCGACCATTTTACCACGCAAAATTTTATCCTGCTGTCAGACTGACATTAAGTTTTGTTGTTTTGCTCGATTCGCGCCGTAAAAACGAATATTATTTTTATTTTAGAGAGTAAATATTATTTGTGGATTATGGATTTATATTAAACCGGCAAATTGATTATTTGTTCAATAAACTGAGCTGTCAATTGAATTTGACAACTAACATTGACAGAAACTTATGACTCCGTTCAGCGAACCCTCGCTAGTTTAATTTTTTACCGGCGAAATATCGCCGGAAGATTTAAACGCACCCCAGTTGTTTTAGTAAAATTCAGCAAACGGGGGCTCTAAATGTCAAACAGCCCGTTTAAGTACACCGAGAGGTGAAAAATTATACCAATTAAAATTTAATCTGCCCCGTTTACGGTCGTCCGCTGGTCTATGTTTTTACTGAAAGGAATAAATTTTTGCGACCCTATTACCACGCAAAATTTTATCCTGCTGTCAGATTGACATTAGAAGTTTTGTTGTTTTGCTAGATTCGCGCCGTAAAAACGAATATTATTTTGGAACGAAGTTCCTTAAGGGGGATGCTCCAACCAGCCCGCGAAATTCAAATTTTTTTACGTTTTTTGCAATTTGCAGGCCAGTGACATGTTGTAACTTTATAAATATTTGTGTTGCGCAAATAACAAGTATAATTTTAAATATAAAAAATATCAAAAAACTCGCTCCATCAGCTCTCACATAGAAAAGGTGCATCATGTTAAAATCTCCGAAATCTAACTACGATGCACCTTTTCTATGTGAGAGCTGATGGAGCGAGTTTTTTGATATTTTTCATATTTAAAATTATACTTGTTATTTGCGCAACACAAATATTTATAAAGTTACAACATGTCACTGGCCTGCAAATTGCAAAAAACGTAAAAAAAATTGAATTTCGCGGGCTACATCGAAGCAATCACCTTAAGCCGGGTTTTCACAGTAAGAGTTGGCTCGGACCGAGTGCACTCGGATGTCTACTCGGATGCTACTCGTATCATGTAAACACGTAATCCGAGCGCACTCGGACGCCAACGTCTAATCCGAGTAGACTCGGACTCTGCTCTATTTTTCGAGCTCACTCGGATCATTTGAATGTATTCTGTGGATCATTTTTATGTAAACAATATGGCGACATAACCACCATCCGTGTACACTCGTACGAAGCTGACTCGTACGAGTGCACTCGATCCGAGCCAACTCTTACTGTAAAAACCCGGCTTTATCGCGCGTTGCGAAAGGGGGCTGGACGGAAATTCTTACGAAAAGTTGTCACGACACTTTTATCCGACTGCGCGACGCAAAGGAGGGTAATGTGTTTATTACCATGGAATGGAATGGACCGGACCGGACCGGACCGGACCGGACTGGACCGGACCGGACTGGACTGGACCGGACCGGACCGGACCGGACCGGACTGGACTGGACTGGAGTAGAGTCGCGACGATTATTTTTGTTGAGTGTATACAGTAATTATCGCCCTATATCGATTCTCTCTGCCTTGTCGAAGCTTTTCGAGAGACTTGTCTACAATGAAATACACGAACCAATTTACAAAATGATCTTAGAACAACAACACGGTTTTATAAAGCGTAAGTCAACCTCGACTAATCTAGCCATATTTGCTGACTATTTATTTAATAGCATAGATCAACAAGTACAAGTGGACGCTGTTTATACGGATTTTCGAAAAGCTTTTGACAAGGTGAAACATGAATTATTGCTCAATAAAATTGCCTTCAATGGAATCCGTGGAGATTTACTTAGATGGTTTTCATCATATGTGTTAAATAGATCCCAAAAAGTATAAGGGTTATCAGTCTGCTTCTGTAAATGTCACGTCTGGCGTGCCTCAAGGATCAATTTTGGGACCTCTCCTTTTTATTTTATTCATAAATGATATTGACAAATGCTTTATTCATTCAAAATTTTTGCTTTACGGTGATGACCTAAAAATTTACAAATCTATTAAATGTCATACTGATACTCAAAAATTACAAGAAGATCTAGACCGCTTCTCTTACTTCTGTGCCAATAATAAGCTCCACTTAAATATAACAAAATGCCACACTATTTCATTCACAAAAAATAAAAATATTATATCCAACAGTTATAGATTAAACAATATTGTTCTCAGTAAAGTTTCTATTGTTAGAGATCTCGGTGTGCTGCTTGATAAAAAATTACACTTTGATCAACATAAATACATAATATAATACATAGTGCATTCCGAATGTATGGATTTGTGATGAGGTCTACAAAAGACTTTAAGCGCGCCAGTACCTACATACATTTATATAAATCCTTGATAAGATCCCAATTAGAGTATGCAGTAGTCATATGGAATCCATTTTACAAGAAGTATGAGGATAGCCTGGAGAAAGTACAGAGAAAATACCTAAAATTTGTTCAATATCGGTGTCACCGGAATATGCAACCTTAGAAAGATTTATTAGCAACTTATAATCTACTGAGCCTTAAGTCCAGAAGGGTTTTCCTTGAAACTATGTTTTTATATGACGTATGTAATCACAGTTATGATTGCTTGGAGATTAGTAATAAGATACATTATGTTGTTCCTAGAACTGTCATAAGACGAGAGGTCCGCACGCGTCCGCTCTTTGCTGTTTCTTCCTGTCGCAAAAAATGCTGGAGAGCGTGCACCTCTGCGTCGGATTTGTAATACATATAACCATTTGTCAACTGATTTAGATATATTTAACATGAAAACTAACAAGTTCCGTTACTGTTTGGCTGAATCCATGAAAAAAAATTAATTCAAGTAACACCAAATAATAACTACTTGTTACAGTAGTATGCTGTCAACCGTTTCGTGCTGATACTTGTTTTTATATCTCGTGGATAACGGTGTGGGTTGCACATTTATAATATTTAATTTTTTAAGTTAGTTTCTATGATCAAATGTGTAACTGTTTTTTTATCCCAAATAAAAAAAAAAAAAAAAAAAAAAAAAACTTCGTTCCATCCGGGTGTCCCTTGACACCTCTCAAGTTTTTTTTTTTTATTTTATAGAGTAAATACTATTTGTGGATTATGGATTTATATTAAACCGGCAAATTGATTATTTGTTCAATAAACTGAGCTGTCAATTCAATTTGACAACTAACATTGACAGAAACTTAGGACTCCGTTCAGCGAACCCTCGCTAGTTTAATTTTTTTCCGGCGAAATATCGCCGGAAGATTTAAACGCACCGCAGACACTTGACAGCATCTTATTATTATTACAGCTTATTTTTATTTTTTTGCAATGTTTCTGGCATGGCTTCAAAACCTTTATGCCAAACAGCTTAGGGCGATCCACGGGCGATCACATACACATCAGCTGTTTTCCTGATCAGGAATCTGTAATGTGTGAGTACCCACATTGATAAATTAGCATACGAGTCCCTATTTATAAGATTTATGTCACTGTATGTGTTGGTTCAGTTCGCATTATACGCTTGCTAAAGAACAACGCCTTTCATTTACCTGAGTACGGACATATCAGAATCCTGGAATCCTGATCCGTTTTCTATCCGAACACAGTGAATTATATATATGTGTGTGCATGTTTTGTATGTGTTGAATAAAATTATGAATGAAACTAGCACTCCGCCCGCGACTTCGTCCGCGTGATTTTTGAACTTTAGCTTTGTGAATTTCTAGTCCTCAGGAGTGCAGAGTGCTCCGTCTGAGCCTCTCTACAGCTTGACATAAAAATGTAGAAAACCGGAAGTCGCCACGGTCTTCGCGCTACTAGCACTTTGAATGTTTTTTTTTTTTTTTTTCACTTATACCATGTAATGTTGTCCATTTGGTATTGGTTCAAAAATCCAGTTATAAACGCCCAATTGGTCGGTTTAACATTGCGTGGGTTATTACGTTAGTTTTATGGCACAATAATAAATCTAACAAACCTGCGGTCTTTGTTTACATCAAATATCAAAGATTTTAAAACGCTGTCAGAAATAAAAATTTCAGTTCCGTTTCAATCCGTTCTGGCCAAGCTGTACATAGCAGGGTCACGCAAAAAGTACTCTGTGCCACATAGTTTGTGTACTCTACCTACCCTACTCTAAGTAGTCTGTGATATACCCTACTCTCTCTTAAGGCTCCAGTACACGTTGGCCGAGCGCGCTCGGCGAATGCGCTCGGCAGATTTTCGTGGTACTGTTCACACGTTGGCGTCTTTCATTCTGCGTTGGTCGCTAGACAAAGATGGACGTTAGTAAAAATTCTCTGTGGTTGCTCATTTTTGGGGTTTTTAATGTATTCATTGTGGTTACGTTACGTTACTCTATGACACCATCATGACCGTGAAACAATTAATTGTTGGCGCAGTGGCTGAGCGATCGACCGCTGCACAGGCCACAGCGTATTTTGGGTTCGATCCCCGCATGGAACAAATATTTGCATGATCTGCAAGTAGTTGTTCCGAGTCTGGGTGTTTGAGTATGTGAGTTTCATGTTTGTAAATGCACCCACGATACAGGAGAAATTCCTAGTGTAGGGCAATGTTTAAAAAAAAAACTAAATGACGGACTAATTAGATTTGTTGATACTGTCAAATAGCCAATTAACGCTACATTACTGTCTACTCCGACGCATACCTAAGCCTTTGAAATAAACACTCGGCCAACGTGTGATCGCTGTTTGCTGCTTGTGCCAAATTTCTTTGATTTGTGCACGAAAAACCGACACTAATCGGATCGTCGGCGAATGTTGGCCGCAAACG
This sequence comes from Agrotis clavis, assembly GCA_954870645.1. NCBI lineage: Eukaryota > Metazoa > Arthropoda > Insecta > Lepidoptera > Noctuidae > Agrotis > Agrotis clavis. The sequence goes on from OX940922.1 coordinate 10,364,542, forward strand.
ACAAATACACACAAAACAGCCTACTACACATTTGCCGAACACACTCGCCAAACGCGCTCGGCCAACGTGTACTGGAGCCTTTAGACATAGGCGCCCATTACACGGTCAAGTCGGTCAATCTAGATTGCAATCCGAGATCTTGGATCGAGATCACGGATCACTGGATCGCGTAACAACATTACACGTTCAATCCTGATTTCTTCAGTCCATGTATCGTAAGTAATCGTAACCACCGCGTTAACACCTGTTGCCACGGAAATAAATAAAGTTAAAGCAGTAGTTGAGGCGGTGGTGTCCCTTGTTTTGGCCTTAACGTTGAAGAAAAGGATTCGAAAAAGGCGCTGGGTTAAACAGTGGTTACTCAAAAGAAAAATGTACACTCATTTAAATCTACTAAATGAAATCCAACTAACTGCTGAAGTTGACGATTATAAAAATACTTCAGGCTGGGGGAAAAATGTTTCGATCGTCCATTTTCAAAGAGCGTACAGCTTGTACTGACGCGATCTTGCGCTTACACGTTCAATCTTGATCGCGATCAGGGGATCGCAATCTGGATTTCAAAATATCTAGATAATTTTGTGATCAGATACATCAATCCGTCAATCTAACTCGTACATTATCAATCTGGATCGTGATCATTGATTTTGATCGCGGATCGCGATCTAGATTGACCGAATGACCGTGTAATGGGCGCCATAAACGACATACAATAACTTTATCTCAATGCTACTCTCTACAGTGTATACTCTCTACTTAGTCTGTGGCTCTCTGCTTAGTCTGTGGTGGTGACGACTAATAATAATAATGGTGGTTAGGGATGTCGATTCTTTCCGAAAAAGATCGATTTTTAAATCATTTCGAATCGTGACCTAATAAATCGATCCACAAAAAAATCGAGGCCAAACAGATCGATTTCTGAAAAATCGATCTTTTTTTCAAGTTTTTGTTTATTAATGTAATCTCGATCTCTTATTATTAAATCAGGTAATTCTTAACCTCTAGGGTTAAACTTTTTTTATTAAAGAGAGGCGAAGGAATCCCAACATACAGGCATCTCGCGAGTTTTTGAATAATTAACCCTTTAACAGGCAGGGTACTCTCAATTGATTGTAAATACTTTTTTGGTTTACACCAAAAAATAAATAAAATAAAATCGAACGTCGATTTTCAAGGGTGAAGTATCGATTCACTGAATCGATTCAGTACTACATATCGATTTAAAAGATCGATTTTTTTGGCTCCAAAAATCGATTCTTCGATTAATCGATCTCAGATCGACATCCCTAATGGTGGTGACAATCACGGGTGATAAGGGCCGATTACACGATACGATTCATCGGGCCGATGAGCAGGCCTCGATAGATTGGGCGTTCTGATCACACTACACGATATCGCCACCCTAACTCACTTTTCAGCCGACCGTCGAGCAGTGAAGGTGGCGCCTAACGTGGCGCCTACGCTTACAAATTATCAGAAACTTGGCATCAGGGTTGAAAAAAAAATATTTTTTTTTTCAAATTTATGAAATAAATAGTTCAAAATGTTTTATAAAAGTGTTTTTTTCAGTTTCTGGCTTTTTTTAAAAAAGATTTCCACGTTGTTTGTCGTTGTCTTAACGTATCTAATATCTTCTAACGAGCAATTCTTGTATATTTATAAATAATCAGGATCTCGGAAACGGCTCCAAGGATTTTCATGAAAGTTACAGATTAGGGGTTTTTCGGCCCAAGGAATCGATTTATCAAGGTCCCAGGTTCGAGAAAAGCTCGGTTCCCAAGATATAGACATTTTAAAAACCGAGCATACCTCGGTCAACCAGATATTAAATCAATTATGTTTCATTTCTAGACTGCATCTTTTCAAATTCACCCTTATTAATGTTTTTTTTTACGAATATGATCAATGGAAAAAAAAAACAAGTGATGTTTTTTTTCTAATATTTTTAAGAATTGCCAATAAAAGTTAAAAATATGGCAAATCAATGGCATAGACGCAAATGGTTTTATGTCAGGCTATATAAACTCCTGAATATTTATTTATTTTCATTTTATAAGCATTCATCCGCCTTGAAAAGTAGTCGCTCTCGCAGCAACAGTGGGTATAGTAAAAAATAAGAAGAAGAGAAGACGTTAGCTGAAGGAATATTTTTACGAGTATTCATTATTTTCTCTTTCGCGTTGCGAAGCCATTTTCACTTCACGACATGTCATTTCACGTCGAACGCCGCGCCGCTACTGAGCGCCCTAACCGCGATCACACGACACGATTTATCGGGATTTAGGGACTTAGGGCCGTCGGGTACACTCCATCGCCCGATTTAGGGAAACTAACAGCCTAACAGCGATTACACCACCCAATCCATCGGAACTTAGGGACTTAGGGCACGATGAATCGTGTCGTGTAATCGGCCCTATAATCTTCATACAGGGCATTTTTACTTTAAATGGCGCAGGCTGTTTTCGTGTTGTCCCATGAAAACAAATAATGATAGTTGAAAATATTTTTAAAGCTGCCAGAAAAGCTTTATTTTAAACACAAGTAGAACTGTTATTCTATTCAATAAGTGTTTTTACGTATCAATAAATAAGGTATTATAAATTTTATAGTAATTTGAAGTTAAGCAAAACCTTGATTTGAAGCTGTCCCAAGACCGGTTTTCCCGCATTATATAGATATTTCAAAAGATTTTTGTTCCACTATAAGTCTTGCGATTTTTTAATTCAATTGTGTCATAGTTATTCTTACATTTAAACTAAGTATTAACAATAGCTATCATAGTAAAATAGTCATGGACCTAAAAAAAAAGGCGGACGGAACTTCACTAAGAAACAATTGAAGCACCCATAGTAAGTCAGTGCGCTAATGTGGACAAGCCAGCACGCACACATTCACACCATAGTAAGTCAGCCGTCGGCCATTACGCTTCGAACGACACTCGCGGTTTTATACGGTGTTATTTTGTCTAATAAAAATCAAAGTGTGCCGTCATGTGTTGCAAAAAGTTGTCTAAATCATAGTAGTTCAATTAAAAAAGCCAGGGGATCACTTTTCATAGTTAAGCATGTCAATTTGAAGCTTATTTCTCGATTTTACGTCAATAAATTTAATAAACATCTCGAAATCAATCAGTGTTGCAACTATTTCAAGGTTCAAATTATTTTAAAATTGGGAGATTTATATTTTATGTTACTATTTATCGTTATTGTATTCTTCTATATTTTTACAGATTTCCCACGGCAAATGATGCATGGAAAAATGATTGTATAAAAATAATAAGGGAGTGTAGACATGGAATAGGAATGTAGACGTGTAGGAATGGAACATAAAATAGCTTTAATTAAATATTTATAGCCGAAAAATACTTAAACATTCGTTTTCACCACTTAAGTAAATTAGAAGGGATTTCTAGATGTGTCGATAGCAAAAGACAAGTCTACAAAAATTTGAATCACCAAAAGGGATTGTAAAACTTTATTAAAATTAAACGAGTTGTAAATATTTTAATATCCAATGTGCTTAAATTATTTTACCTTTATTTTAAAAATAGGTATCCGTCACAAAAAAATTGTAATTACAGCTTGACATAAAAATGTAGAAAACCGGAAGTCGCCACTGTCTTCGCGCTACCAGCACTTTGAATGATTTTTTTTATTTTTTTTTTCACTTATTGCGTTAGTTTGGGAAATCTGTAAAAATATAGAAGAATACAATAACGATAAATAGTAACATAAAATATAAATCTCTCAATTTTAAAATAATTTGAACCTTGAAATAGTTGCAACACTGATTGATTTCGAGATGTTTATTAAATTTATTGACGTAAAATCGAGTAATAAGCTTCAAATTGACATGCTTAACAATAAAAAGTGATCCCTTGGCTTTTTTAATTGAACTATTATGGTTTAGACAACTTTTTGCAACACAATGACGGCATACTTTGATTTTTATTAGACAAAATAACACCGTATAAAACCGCGAGTGTCGTTCGAAGCGTAATGGCCGACGGCTGACTTACTGTGGTGTGAATGTGTGCGTGCTGGCTTGTCCACATTAGCGCACTGACTTACTATGGGTGCTTCAATTGTTTCTTAGTGAAGTTCCGTCCGCCTTTTTTTTTAGGTCCATGGAAGCAACAGGGAGAATTGGTGGACGTATGTGTGCGCAACGAAAATTTGGTCCAAAAAATTTGTCTCGTTAAGTAACGTGTTTTTTCATAAAACCATTTATCTGGTTGTTAATTCTTTTGGAGCAGTAACACCTTAAAGTATATAGAGGCCCTCTATGTATGATTTAGAAGCTTTATAGTTATATTTTTTGAGTATTTCACATTTGTTTTGAAACTGAACTACTTGCGTAACGTCCTGTTCGTTACTGTTACTATAGGGCGGACAAAAACGTTACGAAAAATACAAGTAAAGCTTAGTGCACATTGCATTATGAGTACCTAGACGGTATTTAGATTTTGCAAGCCATCTAATTATAAATGATAACTTAGATCCTATTACCAGGTTGCACACACTTTAAACTTTAATGTAGGTTGTGAGTAGTTCTCATTATTGTCTTAGTCCGCGTGATTGTCGGTTATATTATAAATCAGTGGCATAGTGAGGACTACTCTTAACAATTCCGCATCATAACATTTAATGTCTCTCTAGTAACGGTCCCAAATATTTTTCCTTGTATTTCTTTACAGCAGCTGAATTATTAATAATTATTATGTACTACAGTAGGTTTTTAATAAATAAAAACATATTACAAATAATATCTTGTTAAAATGTTATAATTAGCTCATCATTTAAATAGCTAAAACTTAAAATGAAACAAACGTTTGGAAACTTTTGTTACTAAATGGATATTTTTTTTGAATTTTAACAAAATGTGGTTATTTAGTACGTTCTTATATATGTAATGTTCGCCGCGTTAATAAAACACACTTTGTTAGATCTCGTAGGTGAATAGTATATCTGGACATGCCATAACAGGGGTATCGCTTTACAATACTATAGGTCCATTCGTCGACCCGGTCTGACGTTTATAGAGATCAGACAGGCTTTCCTTAGAACATTCGGGTCAGCTGACTTTGAATTCAGGACTGGACAGGAGGTCCGTAATCTTAGGCAGAGACCTGAGCAGTCTGTGAGGGAGTTTGTTATCCGTGTGACGTACCTTAATGCCAAACTCGTCAAACCCATTGAGGAACCAGAGTTAGTTGATATTATTACACACAATATGTTACCTAAATACACCCCCTGTTTGTCTATACAGAGGTTTCCGGATTTAAATAGTCTGATTGAGGCCGCTTCCCATTTTGAATCTTTTATTAAAACTCCAAAAGCAGTCGCTAGTCTGGATAGTACCGTTTACCCGACACCTATTTCTGGACACGCTTCCCAGTTTCCAAAATCCCACCAAAGTGAAAGTAAGGTTCAGAGTTGTCCAACCTGCAGTCTGTCTCAACCACACTGCCTTAAGTGCAACAAACCCGGACACTCATACCGTTCTTGCCCGGAGGTCACCGGCATGTTATGTTTTATGTGTCGCACTCCAGGTTTTATAACACGTGATTGTCCTAAGTGCAATCCAAAAAATGCTTAAGCCACCGACGGCACGCTCTTTACCGTACAGTGTCGCCGGTTATATCTACTGATTCGACTGATAATCGACCTTTTATTGAAATTTTATTGTGTAACCAGGTTGTTAAGGCTTTACTTGACTCTGGAGCACAGATGTCGCTTATTAGTCATAGTTTAATACAGAAATTTGGTCTTTCTTTGAACGCGAGTGATGCTTGTCCTCGTGCAATCTCGGCTAATAATTCGCCTATCGATATTCTGGGTACTGTTTATCTCCCAGTTCAGTTTAACGGTACAACTTTTACGCATGAGTTTTTAGTGGCAAGTTCTATGTCGTCTTCCGTGATATTAGGTATCGAATTTTGGAATAAGTTTGGTTTAACGTCTGTTTTTAGTCAAGCTTTTGATAAAAATATTAGAGGTAATATGTACCTCCCGTCTGTTCAGCACTCACCTCCACAAATTTCCTCTGTTAGCGAGGTTCGATACGTTCATCCACGCAACGTTTTATCATTGGAACAAGAGATGAACCTTCAGCAAGTCATTAATGAGTTTGAAGACATCTCTTCTGAAAAAATAGGCCTGGGAAAAACATCTTGGCTGTCCCATAAAATCAATACAACAGGACCTCCTATCCGCCAAAGTTATTATCCTTTATCTCCAGTTAAATTAAAAATTCTCAACGAGGAGATCGATAAAATGCTAGACTTGGGTGTTATTCGTCCCTCTCGTTCCCCATGGGCTAGTCCAGTGGTTATGGTTACAAAAAGTGATGGTTCGGTGCGTTTTTGTGTTGACAGTAGGAAGCTTAATAGTGTGACCATTAGAGATTCGTACCCACTCCCGCGCATTCATGATATTCTTGATAACCTTCGAGGCGCTAGATACATAAGCTCTCTTGATTTTAGGAGTGCTTTTTGGCAGATTCCGCTCGCAGATAAAGAGAGTTGTCAGAAAACCGCTTTTATTGTTCCACAACGAGGTCTTTTCGAATTTGTTAGAATGCCATTTGGCCTTACAAATGCCGCTTCTGAGATGCAACGTCTTACTGACATGATTGTCAATTATGAATTTACTTCTACCAGCGACGACTGCGTTTTCGGGTACGTCGACGATTTAATTTTAGTTTCCAAGGACTTTAATAGTCACCTGGCGCTTCTCAGGAAAGTTCTAGCTCGTCTTAAGAAGGCTGGTTTATCCATTAATCTAAAAAAGTGCGTGTTCTGTAAGAGCGAATTAAAATACTTAGGGTATATTGTAAATGAGAAGGGTCTTCAAACCGATCCCAGTAAACTCGAAGCTATTAGGGATTATCCCACTCCTACTACTGCTAAGTCTTTACGTGGTTTCATTGGTATGTGTTCCTATTACAGGCGTTTTGTGAATGGTTTTTCTACCATAATAGCTCCGCTCACTGCGTTAATTGGTAAGAGAAAAGGTCGTGATCCAATAAGTTGGGACGACGCGGCTCAACGGGCTTTTGTAAAATTAAAAGAAGCTCTGATCGATACCCCTGTTATGGCATGTCCAGATTTCTCGAAACCGTTCATCTTGCAGTGTGATGCGTCTGCTGTTGGTCTTGGTTCAGTTTTAACACAAAAAATTGATGATGTAGAGCATCCAATCGCTTATTATTCGCGCCTATTTTCCAAAGCTGAACGTAATTATAGCACTACAGAGCGCGAACTTTTGTCAGTTTTAGATTCTATTAAACATTTTCGGTGCTATTTGGATGGGTTCAAGTTCTCTGTCATAACTGACCATATGGCCCTTAAATGGCTTCTCACTTTGAACAACCCCTCAGGTCGTTTAGCTCGTTGGGCTACTATGATCTCCCAATATACGTTCGATATCATACACCGCAAGGGTACACAACATATAGTACCAGATGCTCTTTCCAGATTATATGCTAGTCCTGTGTCGTTTGATCAGGGTCCAGAACATACTAACGACCGTTGGTACAAAAAGGTATTTTTAGGTGCCCGTGATACACCACAAATGTTTCCAGCTTACGCGATACATAACGGTGTCTTACTAAGACGTATGCCTGTCACCAGTCCCTTGTCTTCCGACCCATGGCGTGTTGTTTTGCCAGCTGAAAAGGTTACTTCTGCGATTTGGGAAGTACATAATAGTTTTCCTTCAATACATCCAGGTGTATCCAAGTCGTACCTAAAACTTAAGGAAACCTTTTATTGGCCTAACATGTACCGTGACGTCGTTAGCACTTTAAGACAATGTGAGGTTTGTAAAGCGTATAAGATCGCGAACACGCAACCTCGCGGACTGATTTGCTACCCTAAGCAAGTGACCATGCCCATGCAGATGATTTCGATTGATGTGATTGGACCGTTGCCCCTCGCTTATTACGGATATAAGTACATTATCTCTATGGTCGATGTTTTTTCAAAGTACGTGTGGCTTGTTCCTCTTAAGAGAGTAGACGCTTTTGCTGTTATAAAAGCTTTAGAGTCCGAAATTTTCTTTAACTTCGGTGTACCTCGTTCTATTTTATGCGATAACGCCACTGTTTTTCGCAGTAGTCAGTTTCTAAATTTCCTCAGATCTTTCCATATTGAATCCCCTACATTTACACCTTATTATACACCCCAAGCGAATACTGTTGAGCGCTATAACCAAAGTGTAGTAACATGCTTAGGGATTTTAGTTGGTGAAAACCAAAGATGTTGGGCTAAGATGTTGCCTAGAGTAAAGCTCTATCTTAACTCATGTGTCAATCTAGCCACTGGCTTCACGCCTAACTTTCTCATGTTTGGTAGGGAAGTACTTATGGATTCTAGCCGTGCTAATAGTCAGACTCAAAGCTCTAATTTAGCGGACAGTCGGACTCGTCACGCTTCGAATTTGTCTTCTCTTCGTGAGGTATATGCGAAGGTGGCTGATAATCTTTCTATGGCTTTCCTCCGTAACTCCCAAGCTTATAATTCCAATCGGTCGGCTATTACTCTAAATGTTGGTGACACTGTATGGAGACGTAATTTCTCCAGGTCATCTGGAGAAGACTTTTTCTCTGGAAAGCTAGCTCCACGTTTTGTTAAGTGTCGTGTTTTGCAAGTTATTTCTAGGACTACTTATTTGCTACAGGACTGTGATTCCGTACATTCTGGTAGATATCATATTAAAGATATCCTAAAGTAACTTTTTTTCTCTATCTTTTTATTCAAGTATTTTGTACGGGACTCAAGCGATTCTATCGCGCTCAGTTTGACCCTTAGAAATTGTCTATTGGTTCAGTAACAACAAATAATTACAGATGGCAGTGGTCTAACTTTTGTGTTGGAACTTTTTTAGTCGAGTTTTTGCTAGCATTAAGTTCCAATAAACGTACATAGATGGCGTTTTTCTAAACTTTATGCCAGTACTTTGTCAAGTCGCGTCATAGCTAGTTCTATCATAGATGGCGTTATTCTAAATTTTGTATTAAAACTTCTTTGGTTGTTTCGATGCATCTAGTTAAACAATTGATTTATAGATGGCGTGTTTCACAACTTGGTAGGGCGTTGTGTTAATTAATTACTGTGCTTAACCTATCCGAAATGGTAGACTTGTCACTTTCTTAATCTTTGAACTCAGCCATACTGGTGCATTCTTTAGTGATGTGCAGGTGTCGATAAAATCTATTATCGAATTTTTTATCTTCGTTTTGAAACTTTTTCTTAAGTTCGAATGTTACTTGATTTGACTTTAGGCTCAAGTTATATCTTGAGTTCGGTTTATTCCAAAACCTCCCTTTGTCTCCCGTTCCTGGTTTGAACCGGAGTACTACTTGGTCGTTCAAGTTGTATCTTTGAACTTGAACGCTGATTTTTGGTATTCTCTAAGACTCACGTTCCTTTGTTCGAACTGAAGTTCATTTGTCTTATGTCCAAGCCTTATTTTTGACTTGAGATATTTTTGTTTTTTTTTTGTCTTTTCTTTTCTGAAGTCTCCTTTATAGACTCATTGTGGATTTGTCTGGTGTCGATTTTTAGGCCATGGTGTTCTTTGTCCGAAGCTGTTAGATTATTTTCAATCGATCGCGTTTGTCAACTAGGTGTTATTTTTACCTTAGGTTTTATCTTTATTCTTTTGGCTCTTTCAGGTCACTTTGTTGACTTTGTCGTTCTAGTATGAAGTTAGTTGTATAATTAGGTAGCTGCTACTTGCACTACTGTTAAGTTAGCTTAGTTTTACTTAGACTTAATTTTTCCTTGTTATCTTCTTGACCGGACAATCTTAGGTTTAGTTTAGGTCAACTATTAGGGATAGTGTTTTAGGCTAGTCTAGGTTAATTTCCTCTGGTTTTTTCCCTTTTATCCTCCTGGGCTAGTTGTTCTTTTTTCTTGTATTGCTTATTGCCGGACTTTTTTTTCTTGGAAAGGGGGTACTGCAGCGTTTTTAAAAAAACGCTACATTTTTGAGTAGCACCTTTTTTAATAGAAATTGATATGCAACCTGTTTTTGGAAGCCTTGACTCAATTTTTTTTTAAGTTCTGAATCTTTTTAAATTTGAATTTGTTTCTGTTCTCGAAAAAAAGTGAAGATTTTTTTCTTTGTGTCAGTTGGTTGTGGATTGTTGCCCGATACGTTTAATCGCTGAATTTTTTATTTTTTCGTTGTAAATCTGGGCTTTAAATCAGTGAAGTGAGTATATCAGTGCTGCAAAATAAATATATTGCTCTTCTATTCGCCGGAATGGCGTAATCTGAAAATTTTCTCATGGTTCGGTAAGTTTTTTTTAATAGATTTTTTCTGCAAATTTGTCTTCTGTTCAGTCCGTATTTTTGGTCTCATGCCGCCTGTTTTTCTTTTCTACGTTGTGCAGGAAACGCTGAGTACGGCATCACCCATAAGTTTATAAGATAGCAGTCTGGAGCAACGCTCCGCCGCGACCCGGTGTGGTCGCGTACAGCCTTTTCCGGTTCCTGAATTTGCCAGGCTCTTAAGCCGGCAAATGTGATCCAGAGCCAGATTTTTTTGAAGACCTGTTTCTGTGTTGACCGAGGTTATCAACACGGTGCTCCGCAGCAGGCCGGCAGCGCGTCTCGTCATCCTGACAGGATCCAGCTGAGCATTCCCATTTTACTGTTTTATTTATTTCTTTTAATGTTAAAATTGATATTTTTATGTAAGGCTTAGCAATACAACCCCTACTCAGGGTATGTGTGAGGATTTAGGCATTTAAAAACCACTATCTTACACAATCTTTCTATTCTTACCGAGGCGCGTTAATTAGCATTGGCCAATTAGTTAATTACCGCAAGGTTCGCTTGATTATTTTACCTCTAAATTTCAAGATTTTGGTTTTCCCTTAATAAATTAAGTAACAATTAATTCATACTTACGTTGGTTAATCTGACATAATCGCATAATAACTCAGTTTTAATTGTGTGCAACCAATTTGTTTTATAATTCAATACTAGATACTATCGATAACCTGGCACAATCGCAACCCAACTGATTTCTTTTATGTTTCTTTTTTACATTTTGAAAATATTTAAGAATTATACGTTTTTTAAATAGGGGAACGTTGTTTTTCTTGAAGTATCCCGCTATAGCGTCTAGCGCACGTCCGCTCTCGCTCGCGGTTGACGCTCGACTCACTGCGCGCCGCCGAGGCGCATACACTACATCCCTTCTTTATTTAATAAATAATTAAGTTACAATAACTTAAACAGCGATATTAACAATGAAATAACAGAATAGATTTAGTAATATATAAACTAGTAAATCAGGCATACAACATTATAATTATCATCAACAAAGTGACAGACGGATAATCATTTTAATTGCTTAAGGGTATATTGCAATACTTTAGTCCTCATTGTTCAATGACCTTGTGTCCTTATTATCATTGTCCACAACCTGCCAAGAATCATTAATTTTCTTTAATTTTCCCCTATTTCTAAATTAGAATCAGTAGCTCTTCTTTTTCTATTCCCATATTCTTTCCCTTTTTCTTTCATTAGCATATCCCTATCTCTCACATCGGAATCTATGAGTTTATTTCTACATCTGGGGCGAAAGGAACTTTATCTCGAAAGCGTCTTTTAACTTCCCCATTCATTTGTGGCCAATAGGGAATAGTACTATTGACAACGATACCGCATTCTTTGCAGAAATTGCGGAACAGATCGCTCGTAAATTGATTCCCGTTGTCACAGGTTATAGTTGCAGGAAACCTAACTTTGAAAATATTTCTTTTAGGACTTTAATGGTGTCAAGTGCAGTGATACTTCTCATAACCTTAATTTGTTTATACCGGCTATAATAGTCGACCAGAATTAGTATGTAGTCTCGACTCGGAAGTGGCCCTAGAAAGTCAATGGCCACATCTATCTATGGCTCTTTGGGTAATGATCGCCTTTTCATCGGGTGTGGTGGATTAGGGGCCGATACAAGAGTGCATCCGTGACAACCTTTCACTACACGCTCAGCATCCCCATCGATCCTAGGCCACCACACTTTTGTCCTTAGGCGACCTTTCATTGCCACTATACCAGGGTGATAGATAACTTTGAATCTATATGCTTGAAGCCTGAGTACCCACCGTTCAATTTTCGCGCAAGGTTTTGAATGTCGTCCGAAAATCGTTTCTAACGGTTTGTGGTCGCTTATGAGCTCAAAGTCTTTGCCAAAAAGGCATATTTTAAAATGCTCAACAGCCCAAACTAATGCCAATGTTTCCTTTTCAGTTTGGCAATACCTTTTTTCACAATCAGTCAGAGCTTTGTGTCCATAAGCGATAACTGTAGGACCTTCCGTATCTATTTGGACAAGGACAGCACCTAGTCCCACTGGTGATGCGTCAGCAATAACCTGCGTTTGGTCGCTGGGATTGTAGTAACCAAGACATTTTATATTAGTTAAGCTAAGCTTTAGAGCTTCAAATGCTCTATTTTGTTTGGAAGTCCAAAATTTGTCGACGGTTGCCGATTTTCCAAGCCCTAATCTCAACAACTGTCTAAGGGGTCGGTAAGTGTTGCCAAATTTGGAATCTATTTCCCCACAAATTTGACTAAACCGAGAAAACTTTGCACTTCTTCAATCGTGTCTGGGCGTCTACTAGTTTTAATCGATCGTATTTTGCAAGGGGTTTTATTCTATCTTCTGTAAGTTCGTGACCGAGAAACTCGATTTTGTTGGTTTTATATTATGCATTTCTTTTCATTAAAAAGGACATTATTTTCTTTTGCACCTTACTCAACCGATCATCGTGTTCTTTGTCTGTTGTCCCATACACAGTAATATCATCAATAAAATTAAATGTACCTCCACATCCCAACAACATTTTTCTAGGATTTTTTGGACATTTTCGAAGCACAAGATATACCGAACATTAATCTTACTTTCTTTCAAAAACTGCCAGGTCTTATCTGTGATTACATTGCATCTACTCCCGGAGTCTATCAACATGTCTAAGTTTACTCCGCCTATGTTGCAATTAATTACGCTGTCTTCATCTAAATGGAAAATGTATCAATCAAGTGGTCAATTTCAGATTTTTGGTTTCGCGTTGAGTCTAATCAGTGGTCAATTTCAGATTTTTGGTTTCGCGTTGAGTCTAATCTCTGTTTTTTATTTGCTGGATCCGTGGTCTTATTTTTTGTAAATCATCTTTTCCACCTAGTCCGGCAACATTCTCGGAAGTGACCAACAAAATCGCATTTTAAACATTTTTTGTTTTTAGCCGGGCACTTAGAATCATTTGATTGGTGATTAACACTACCACAACGGCTAGATCCGATATCTTTATTTAGTTTAAAGTTTTTCTTTAAGGGTTTCTTGGAATCAATCTTGTTTATGTAATTTTTTTTTTTTTTTTTTTTTTTTTTTTTTGTTTTTTTTTTTTTAGACTAGGTATTTATTACCAAGCTACCTCCGTTCGCAAACCCTAGGTCCTCGTGGAGAAGAACGGAGAAAGAAACTCCACGGCAACATATTTTATCAGTACACAGTCACTCATTTATAAAAATACATCAATATTCTCATCATAATAAATATCAATTAACTTACATTTTCATTGTAGAACATTAGGACACAATTTATAACATTCAGCATCACACACTTGGATTATCAATTATTATATCACATTAATTAAACAGAACACCACTCAGAGCACAGCTTTTTTCCTTATAAAACGATTGGATAATACTGACCATGAATGTGAGGGTACATCTGTTTTTATAAACTTGTAATTGTACCACTTCCAACAAATATTGCCGCCATAATTGACCAATGGCAGATTGTCATACAATTTAGCTAAATAACTAATGAAATAAGTAATAATAAACAAATCCTTTGTAGTAGAACCTTTTTTAAAACTTGATTACATCATTTAGAAATTTAGTTATTATTTATTTGTCACCTTTAATAAATTTGATACAATATTTGACTCTCAACTGTTTTCATTCGGAAATCAGTTGATCGTAGTTTTAAATATATTTCTATTATTAATTACACAGGAGCTATGCATCATAAAGTCATAAATCTAACACGGCCATTCTGACAATACTTCGTTCTCGAAGCTTATACCTTTTCGATAAAACATAATTATTAGTTAAATAATCTCAATATAAACTTTTCGATTTTTTCTCCTTCTTCCTGTTGCATGAGCCGGTAAATGTACCTTTCATAAATATAGCTTTGCTTTGGGGAAAAATAACCGTCAAGTTTTCCGAGTGCAATTTTATACACATCTAAGTCTTTCCCGTCATCATCTTTACCTTCCTCTGCATGGGCCCCGGGCGAATTGTAGTAAGTCTCCTGTAGTGCTAATCCACCAACATGGAGAAGAGTAGCTCGCTTTTTATTAGGGGAGTCAATATTAGCAGCTAAAAGGTAGGTAAATTTCGGGGGCCCGTTTCCATTTCTCCCATCGGGTACAAACTGATGTCGTGTCACCCTCACAATCAAAGTGATCTAAGGTTGTCAGCATTGAAGTTGCGTGAGTCATTTTTTGGGGCGTCCTGTAACAGGATTTTGAGACTCTTAAGCGTGGCCTTTTACCATTTTTTATATATATATTTTATTATATATATAACGACTCTTAAGCGTGGCCTTTTACCATTTTTTATATATACATTTTATTATATATATAACGACTCTTAAGCGTGGCCTTTTACCATTTTTTATATATATTTTATTATATATATAACGACTCTTAAGCGTGGCCTTTTACCATTTTTTGTATATATATATTTTATTATATATATAACGACTCTTGAGCGTGGCCCTTTACCATTTTTATATATATATTTTATTATATATATAACGGTAACACTACTGCGTGGCCTTTTACCATTTTTTATATATATATTTTATTATATATATAACGACTCTTGAGCGTGGCCCTTTACCATTTTTATATATATATTTTATTATATATATAACGGTAACACTACTGCGTGGCCTTTTACCATTTTTTATATATATATTTTATTATATATATAACGACTCTTAAGCGTGGCCCTTTACCATTTTTATATATATATTTTATTATATATATAACGGTAACACTACTGCATGGCCTTAGGGTACTTGTTAGTATTTGCGTGCCCATTAGAGTATTTCGGATTCGGCATGACCTTTAACGTAAGCATAAGCATGACTGACTAAATATAGGTACTAAATAACTTTATTCAATAGCGTTATTTTACCATTATTATGGAAATTGACTGATAATAACCTTTATCTACTCTCATATCGTTAAATTCGAAATACAAAACTCAAAACGAGTTTATATTGACGTACTTTGATCATAGATACATCTATTTTTTTTTTTTTTTATCTGTGGTTGCGCTCGCTTTGAGAAGAACGCTTCGTTGAAATTTTGAAAAATGAACACTTACAATAACCATTATATAAACTGTGTCAATCTTTATCTTTTATTTTTTATTTAATATTGTTCGTGTTAAATGAGAGTAGATAAAGTAGTGTATGAAACTGCACACAACTAGGTACCATACACTCGCGCGATACTTTTAAAAACTCGCTTCGCTCGTTTTTTTTTTTTTTTTTTTTTTTCTCACACTCGTGCACAACACCCCTCATTATGTACCAGTTTCACAAACCACTATAATATATTAACAAATTATTATATTTACTAGCCAGTTCTGGTAGCAATAAATATGCTAGCAATTAAGCCAATATTGATGCTTACACTAACGTTTCCCGGTCTTTTCTCTCATTTATTCTTTAAGCATGGTCGTTTGTGCGAATAGTATTTGCGTGACCTTGATATTTCTGTGTCGAAATGCAAACGATTGATCCTAGTAAAACCAGTGACCTGATTAAAATAGTATCTACTGATTTTGTTTTTTGTTTACAATAAGTGGGTATGTAGGTTATTTACAGAAAAGTCAAGTATGTCCAAGATTTATGATAATTTATTATCATAAATCTTGGTTATTATTTTTATTTAAAATAAGAATCGTGCAAATAACTCAATTATCTTGTTATTAAAATGAAAGCACTTACTCAATAATAATAATTAACAATAATTTACTGTTTGCATTACAGCACATTTAAATAATTGCGTACTATTCAGGCATGGCCCTTTGTTTTGTTGTAAACAACATTCACTGCATGGCCTTTGTAACATTTACACTTATCAGTTGTTTACATCAATCGAAGCAGAATTACAGCACATTTAAAATAATTGCATACTATTCAGGCATGGCCCTTTGTTTTCTTGTTAACAACACTCACTGCATGGCCTTTGTAACATTTACACTTATCAGTTGTTTACATCAATCGAAGCAGAATTTAGTTCCCGTTACATAATCATATGAAACCGAGGCAACAAAGTAATCATTAGCTGTGAACATCTACCTTGATAACGGTTTATTAGCGTTTATGTAGGTAGGTACAGCGTGACTACGTTCTGTTTTCACTTTAGTATCCAAACTACTAACGATCCTTATCGAAATAAAAAGTCGCTTGACTGATCGTAAACAACTTGCATTATTTTTCGTGTGCATTCTTCCCCTTTTTTTTTTTTTTTTTTTTTTTTTTTGTAAGTGTTTTCAGTACTTACTTTTATCCTCGTCGCCACTTGTAATGTTCGCCGCGTTAATAAAACACACTTTGTTAGATCTCGTAGGTGAATAGTATATGCGTCTAGCGCACGTCCGCTCTCGCTCGCGGTTGACGCTCGACTCACTGCGCGCCGCCGAGGCGCATACACTACAATATATATTTATTTTAATCTATTATTCACGGGTAATAAATTAGTAGTCTATTTTTTTCAGGTCATCTAGTCAGTGAATTTTTATCAAGTTTTGATTTTTGTGACTATCAGGACAAAATTTTCCTTACTCACCTTGTAAAATAACGATTAATGTAATATATACGTATTTGTACGAGGAACTTTTAGCTAATTCATATAATTAATTAATAACATTATCTATGAAGAATCATCAATTTCAAACCCGAAAAGAAACCTAAATTTTTAAAAGTGGTTTTTAAAACCTGCGCCGTTTATAGTGAATTTGCCCTACATCGAAACGCTCGACGTAGCGCCATATTGTTTTAATGTCGACTGACGTTTCTGGTCGTCTGTGATTGGCTGTCGCAGACGCTGGTAGGCCGCCATTTGTTTTTGCGTCATATGACGTATGTCTGACATTACTGCTGGTGATAATATTGATCTTTATTGTTTATCCTGTCCGCTTTTTCTGTAATAATAAATCCCCAGTGTCTATACCATAACTTTTGCTATTTGTAAAATGTATTACGAGTGCTCTGTTTGTAAATTTTCGCGACAGGACGCTATTTGACATTATTTCCCGTGTAATGAGAAAAGACTCGCTAAACTAAACTGTGATGATCTGCAAGACTGCAATCGTTATCACCTGAACAACTTCCGAAGCTTTTTGTTTGTCAAAGCACTTCAAAGAAAGTTCATTACGGCAGTGCCTATCCTTTCCTGTACTGAAGATGAGATTTTGAGTGGAACAAAAACTCGGCAGTATAAAAGGTAAATATTATGATAACACATCGGCTTTCATTACTTTTTGCTTTCTTAATCTTACTTCTACCAAAGTTTGTGAAGATAGATGTATGTTTGTTACTCAGATTATTTTAACGTATTAGGATACCTTTTATCTTAGGATTAAATTCCTGTTAATTAATTTTTGACATAAACGCGGGTGAAGCCGCTGGTGATGGCTAGTATAAAAATATACGTTTTGCATGCATACTAAATTGTTATTTAATATGGGTGCTAAATGTTGACAGCGCCAGCGTGGCAGGAGGCAGAGGTACATTGTTCCTGTATATAAAATAGATATTTTTAAGAGAATTCATTATACAGTTACATGCTAAAATAATATGTTTTACTGACTACATAATAATATAATGTTTTCATAAAACTCAACTGATTTACTCTATGTGACTACCTACATAGAGCACCCCCTCATCCACCCACTCCGAGGTTCATAATGTTTCTTTATAATAAACATAGTGTTTCTTCTTTTCCAGCTCATTATGCAGATGGAAGACCTGTGAAAATCCTGAGAATAGCAGTTGTAGAAAAATCACCTCAATTGTTTTGGAAAGAGGCGATTGATAAAACATCGAGAATATACAGCAGCAAAAAAAGACTAAATTACCCATCCAAAGGTGCAGTGAGGTGTTTCGGTACAGTGATAACTGTAGCTCATAAAAATAATGTTGAGTCAAAAGGTTTACAATAATGAACTGGTGCACTATGATAATTTTACTTACTTCTATTTAGTGATTTTCGTAATTTGCCTGCGATGCAAAAACAAGCATTCGAAAAATTTAAAAGGAAATTTAATAATAAATGTTTTAATATGTAACTGTTTGTTTTATTTTATTTTTTTCCCGAAATTAATTTTCAGAAAAGTTTCAGAAAGCAATATCGAGTACGGCGTTTAGGCTGTATACGATTATTCTTTTGCCTATGAGCAAAACTGATTAAAAAAAAAAAAGAAACGTCATACGACATTAAAACAAAATGGCGTACTAAGCCGAAAAATTTTGTTCTGAAGTTGGCAGTCTGATACGTAGTATCTCTAAGTAGTCTGTGGTGACAATTTCTTTCATGTTCACAATAAGCGTATTAGCGTACACAATAAAATTTATTTAGCCGTGGTTTATTAAAATCTGAAATGATCCCGATAGCTTTTCATTTCTCGTTTTGAAATATTGTTGTTACGCAGTGTTATTATAATATTACAATCAAATACGAGAAAAATAATTTATTATGGTAAGTTTTTGAGGTTATGTTATGAGATATTAGAGTGCTCATCGTGCTCATCTATAAACTTGATTCTTTGCGATTATTCGTTTACTTAATAATGTATAACTATATATCTACTCATATAAATTTGTTGATTTTAATTCTTCACTAAAATAATCCTTTTTCTATTATTACAGGAACCGCCTAATACAGGCACCAGTTCACCTGGTTTGATTGGTGCGGGCCCACTGATTCCTCCTACGATGCTAAGTGGCTTACCACCGCCTATGCCTACATCAGTTGGCATGCCTCCAGTGCCTGGTATGCCACCAAACATGCCTGGCATGCCTCCACCCATGGGTTTCCCACCTATGATACCACCGTTTTCCATGCCACCACCGGGCTTTCCTGCATTTAAACCTGTAAGTTATTAATTTGTTTATAATTATGTTTATATTCATAACTAGTAAGTTATTAATTATAAACAAATTTAAACCTGTAAGTTATTAATTTGTTTATAATTATGTTTATATTCATAACTAGTGACCAGTAGGGTGTCCCGTTGATGGAAGAAAAAATTTTTTTTTCAAGCTACACAATCACAAGAGGTATCAAAATTTGCGTAATTTTATATAGATTACGAATATGCTAAAAAAACTACAATTAAGTGTCATCTTTAGGGCTCTACCGGAGGTTGAAGTTTTATACATTTTCATTTTATATTGTATATCCGCAACTCCACGTCATATGCGCGTATTTTGCGTGCGGGTGGGAAAGAAATCATTCGATCCACCCCAGCTCGCCGAGGAAAGCCAGCAGCGCCTTCGTGTTGCCGACGATCTCGCGGAGAGTACCTGGGTTACCGAAGTACTTTGCCCTGTATGAAGCAATCTCAGGGCAGTTTAGGAGCACATGGGCTGCTGTCTCGTCCTCCGCCATACAGGCTCTGCACAGGGGGCTGTCTGTGATACCTAGGACAAAGAGGTGTTTATTAAAGGAGCCGTGTCCCGTAAGGGCGGCTGTCATTGTTCGTAGTTGCTGTTTGGTTAACCTGAGCACTAGTTTGGTGAAGCGGCTATTGATGGCGGGTAGTGCCTCCTTGGCTTGTCTGCACTCATCCTGATCCTGCCACAGGCAACGGTGTAAATTACCTGTGCGTTCCCTGACCAGAGTACGTATGTAACCGAAGGGGAGTGGCAGTATAGGCTCGGGTCCCACCGCCGTTAAGCTAGATCCCCTTCGAGCGAGTTCATCCGCTGCGTCGTTGCCTCGAGAGTAGCTGTGTCCTTTGATCCACTGAATGGTTATATTGTTATGCTCACCAACCTGGTTTAGGCTCTGGTGGCACTCGTATATTAATCCAGAGTTGACCGTGTGGCTGTCAAGCGCCAGCAGCACGGCCATGCTGTCTGACAGTATGCGAATTGAGTGGTCCTTTACCTCTCTGGCTGCGACCGCTGCCGCTGCCAGAATGATGCCCATACATTCTGCTTGGAAAACTGTGTTGTGGACCCCCAGTGATTTGGCTATGCGGATGTTGAGGTCTTCAGAGAAGACTCCGGCACCGGTACCGCTACCTGTTTTAGATCCGTCCGTGAAGATCCGTAGCTCCGCCGGGGTCAGCCCCTCGCAGCGGTGGTCCTCATGGAGTTGGATTTTGTATTTCTTATCGAATATTAATTGTTTGGGTACCCGGTCTTTAATGGCCTTTGCTATTGGAAATTCCTCATAAAGTCCTTGTAATACCGAGGTGTGTTGTGATTCCCTCTTACCCCAGAGTTGTATTGTATCGAGACGAGCCGCCGCCAGCGTCGCTTCTTGCTGTATGAACAGGTGCAGCGGAGGAAGGTCCAGCATGGCTTCCAGGGCTGCCGTAGGCGTAGTCCTCATACAGCCTGTAGTCGCCATGCAGGCCAGTCTTTGTATTCGTTGTAACTTGTTTGAGGCGGTGACTAACCTGGTGCGAGGCCACCAGACCACGGCTCCGTAGGCTATCATGGGTCTAATGACTGTACGATAGATCCATAGTATGATTTTGGGAGATAGGCCCCATCTCTTACCTATCATTCTCCTGCATTGCCAGAAGGTGATGCAGGCCCTGTTTAGCTTGTTTTTAAGATGGCTACTCCAGTTTAGCTTACTGTCAAGGATGACTCCTAGATACTTGACCTCGTTGGCTAGCTGGAGCTCTGTTTCAAATAGTTTTGGTAGACGAAACGGTCCAAGTGATCGTTTTTGGGTGAACATTACCAATTCTGTTTTCGAGGGATTTACTGAAAGATCGAAGTCCCTGCACCATCGTTCTACTATTCTTAGCGCTTGTTGCGTTAGGTTACAAATAGTCCCCGTGACCTTCCCCGAGATGAGGATGGCGAGGTCATCTGCGTATCCTATTGTGTAGAAGTGGCATCCATTGAGCCTGGTGATGAGGTCGTTGATCACCAGGTTCCAGAGGAGTGGGGAGAGTACCCCCCCTTGGGGGCATCCTCGGGCAATTAAGGCTACCTGCCGTTCTCCTTCAAGGCGAACCACTCGTTTACTTAACATATTAGTAATCCAGTCCACCAGTACCTGTTCAACTCCGTGTCTGCAGAGGGCGGCACTGATGCTGGAGAAGTTTGTTTTGTCGAAGGCTCCTTCGATATCAATAAAGGTGCCCAGGCAAGTGGCTTTTTGATGTATCGCTCCCTCAATCTGGCCGACCACCATGTGAAGAGCGGATTCCGTCGACTTACCCGAGCTGTATGCATGCTGGTTTGCATGAAGCGGTATTGTTTTCAAGGCCCCATCCCTCAGTTCTCTCTCGCATATCTTCTCCATGGTTTTCAGGAGAAAGGAGGTTAGGCTGATTGGTCGGTGGGATTTGGCGTTGGTGTAGTCGCTCTTACCTGGTTTGGGTATGAATATAACTTTCACTTCCCTCCATGCTTTAGGAATATATCTGAAGGCCAGACACGCTTTCATAATGGGTACAAGCCTCTGTGCGACAGCAGTGCCTCCCCACTGCAGCAGTGCTGGAAAGATACCGTCCGGGCCTGCTGCCTTGAAAGGATGGAAGCTCTGGATCGCCCACTGAACTTTTTCCAGCGTGATGACCTTGTGGGTATAACGCCAATCATTATCTGATGGTGTTTGGTTGACATCGTTCCAGTTGATTGCTTGTGCGAAGGCGCATCCCGGGAAGTGAGTTTCTATAAGGACGCGCCTCGCTTCTTCTGGTGATGTAGTGAGTGTGTTGTCGGGCTTCCGTAGAGTGACGGTACCAGGAGTGTCCTGCTGCGCCAGTATTTTCCTTACCCTGTTTGCTTGCTGACAAGATTCAATGCTACCGCAGAATTTACGCCATCCCAGGGAGCGTCTGTATCTGATGCATTTTTTGTAGCTGGATTTGGCTGCGTGATACGCGTCCCAATCCTCATCAGCACAAGTGTTCATTGCTCTGTTGAGCGCTTTCCTTACCTTGCTGCGCTTGCGGTCCAATTCAGCACCCCACCATGGTTGTTTACCTGGTGTTTTTGGTGGAGTGATTTCTGGGCATGCGGCTTGGTAGCTGTTTAATAGTGATGATGTGAGGTCGTTGATGTGTTCCTCAATCTGTGTTGGCCCCTCGTACATCCTCAGATCGCTGCAGGGTGCGAGTTTGGTTGTAAGGTGGCGTATATAGACAGCGCGGTCTGTTTTCCGCGGATTGCGTTTTGGTTGCACTGGTGATGCACAGGTCTGGATATCAAAAAGGATCCACCTGTGATCAGAGCAGGAGGCCTCCTTGGAGACATGCCAGCCCGTGACGAGGGCCGCTGGTTAACAGAATATAAAAATCAGTTAAAAAGGGTGTTTTATTAATATATCAGTAAAAAAAAAGCATTAAAAAATAAATTTAAGCTTCTCATATTATTCTTAACGTAAAATTAAAATTAATTTTTATGTCAAAATTTAGCACTTCTATTCAAATCCATTCTAAGTAACTATCTCTAAAAGTTTCGTCAGTTAGACTTGCCTCTGTTATGGTTTAACACATCTTTCCACAGCTTGTGTGTAACAGAAAAAGTCAATTATTTGCAAGCCCTTACATTAATTACCATGATTTGATGGTTTTCGTTATAAATACGTTGAAAAACAAGTGTTACTGCCACCTAACAATTGTGCCACACACTCGTTTCGGTGTAATCTCGATTTTTTATTAATGATTTAATTATCCCGTGTTTTAAGCTACTTTTAGCTCCTCGAGCTTTTATTATTCTTCGAAAAACCATCTCCTGAATGTGATCTCTGTCATCATAAAGCGTGCTGGCAAGAAGGTTTTCTGATAAGCAGTTCTTGTTGTGATAGAATTCACAACAAACCTCAGATTTTCAAATAAAACTCGAGAGTAAAACAAATTATATTCTTCAGATGTGAAGAACATGTTTGGCTCCGTCCTTAAAAGACTTCTTTTGTTTCAAAAGGTATGAAACCGAAGAATGTAGTTGACAAGCAGTTGTAAATTTTGTGATGGCTTCATAGTATTTAAGTAAAGCTGTAGGTTGCGATAAGAATCGACGATTTAATCCAAATAGTATTGATCTTTTCAGAAATAATCGCAAACACATCTGAATTGGATGGATCCTTTCCATTTTAATTTAACTTTAGGTAATTCTTGAAAAATAAACTATATTTAATGACGTCCCTTGTAGTTGGTAGCTGCTGTTCTTCAAGTTCTTTGTAGGCCTCAATAAATCACAAGCAGTCTCACTACGCCTCGCATTCATTATTTAAGAACGATTAAGCACAATAACAACCGTAATTAGTAACGAAGAAAACATTCGCAGGTCAAGTGCAGAAAATCATCGCGCTTTGTAGAAACTGAAGGATGTTTGCATGTCAAAAATTATAAAACCTTACGTGTTTAAGGGTAAAAATAGGATTTTTGTGTATGTATGACACCTAATTAATATAAACAAAAATGATTTTTAAATTATTAAAAACATTTTGACAAAATTAGGAACAACTAAATAGGGTCAATCAGGGTAATTGTAAACGTTTTTGAAAAATACCTTTTGAACTAATAAACTTTTGGCTTTGTAAAAAAAATATTGGCAGTTAGAAAAGAAGAGTTAATTACTTTGATTGTATAGTAATTTAATATTATCTAAAAGCTGCAACATCAACCATTTGAACTGTGTCATTAGCGGCTTTGAAAATTAAGTGTTTACATTTTACCCTGACTTTAAAACAAAAAATGATGATTTTGGGGTAAATGTGAACACCAAAGGTAAGCCTAAGTGATAAGCATTATAATTCCGCTAACTCGTTTTCACTGTTTTGAGTCTCATAAATGCAAAAGATTTTGTTCTGAGCGTCTACCAATATACAGGGGTAAATGTAAACAAATCATATAGAATCGATATTTTGCATTGACTAAATTAAGGGGTGATTGGAAACATTTAATTGCTTTACGGGTAATTGTAAACTAATTAAGGAAACCTATACATTTTTAAAGGGGGTAAAAGAAAACAAAATATGTAGAAGCGCTGTCTATTTTCTGTTTTTAAATTAACTGCAACCATGAGATGGTTATGGTACATAATGCCTTAGTAATCAAAACAAACATAGTCTTCATCATCCATCAATATAAACTCGGTTTCTTTTTCATTCAAAGTAAGCAAAGGGGTTTGAAGATTTTACTATGGAGCGTGGCATACCTACTGCCGCCATTTTAATTTTTTTTCAAAATCGCGGCCAGGCATGAAACCTGTATAAATCGATAGCTGACACCAATAACAACAAAAAATATTAAGACACCAACCCTCGTAAAGTTCAGGTTTCTGAGATATGAAGTGTTAAAGTTGACCACATTAATTCGGAATAACAAAGGCAAAATATTTTAGTAATTGATAATCCTGGTCTGGGAGAAAAAGAAAAACGTAGAATGTGCCAGCTGTTTCTCTACCCGGGCAGACCGTAAAAGTCGGTCGAGGGATAGGGCAAAATGTAAGATCCATAGCCCCTCAGCTTAAAACTCTTTCAATGGGCAGCAGCGTTGGAAGACTAATAAGCTGAAATAAATGCGCTCGCCAACCCGCCTGCCAGGCGTGGCGAGTATGGCAATAACCATCCAATGGAAAATCCTTGGGTGAGGCCTTAGTGCAGTAGTGGACTTTCTACGGCTGTTATGATGATGATGATGAATTGATAATGATATTAAAACTAGGTACCTATCATGCCTCATGATGTTTCTGCTTACTGTGGCCATCACAGCAATGTATCTGGATAGAAGCAATATTTTCTTCGATTTGTATCGAGATGAACGTGTCATATTTTGCATAGATATTTTGATGATACAACTGTAATTTATTATACTTACAAACTTCGTCATAGTCGTCCCACTACTTGTGTATTGTTTCTACAACTCAATACGGCACAATTAGGCATTTTTTACTTTTTGTATTACGTCTGACTGCGAGAATATTCGAGCGCGGACTCGTTAAAAGAAATCAAAATATCTCCTTTTTTACACGCGAAGTAAATACACTTCCGGTACAAGCCAATCCAAGTCTGTAGTGGTCATTGTTGATGATAGGGATACAATGTAACGGCTAAGTTATGGCTTCATGTACATACAAATAAGAAATGCGATATTTAAAAATGTGGCAAAATCTAACCATCCCTACCAAAATTGCAAAAAGTAAAGGTGACATGCCATGGTTATATTTATCAATAAAATATAGTACATCATACACAACCAATAGAAGACAATTTTCGGGAGTTGACGTCAGTTTATTACGTTATAAGCTTAAAATTAGAAATTGTAGTAACCACAGAACCATCACACAATATAAATGTAAAGAGTGCTGTCAATTGTATTTTAGACTGAATGATTAAACCTGTCTTATGTATTACATTTACATTGTTAAACATATTTATACTTTATTTATTGTATAACTATCGTATTAATAGTTAAATCATATGAAGATACTAGCACTCCGCCCGCGACTTCGTCCGCGTGATTTTCGAACTTTGCCTTTGTGAATTTCTAGTCCTGGCCACCCTCTATATGAGAAAACTGTTGGAAAAACTAAATCAATATTCAACAAAAAATCTATCAATCCGCAATATTCCGTCTTAGGTAACACCTAGGTCCTAAAAATAATCCCAATGCAAAATTTATGACTCCTAACTATCAACCCCGATACAAACTTTTAGGGGTCGAATTTCGTATCATCCTCTCTCAGTGGGAACCTGTATCCTAAATAGAACCCCCCTGCAATGTTGAGTCCTCTAATTACAAATTCCAAAGACAACCCACACAAGTCTTAGTGAGAACCTAAGTCCTAAAACAACCCCCATGCTGAAACTCCTAGCATTTGTAGCAACAAAGTTTCATACAAACTGTCAACCCCATAAGCAGCCCCTTAGGGGTAGAATTTCAGAAAATAGTGCCTTGGTGTGCATTTACGTCATAAAAGAACAACCTTGCAAAATTTAATACTCCTAGAATTTGTAGAAACGAAGTTACATACAAAATATCAACCCCTAAATCAACCCCTTGGGGTCTATATTCACAAAACACCCGCAACTACGTCCAAAAAAGAATCTCTATGCAAAATTTGAGTCTCGAAACTATTAACCCCGAAAAAACCCCTTAGGGGTCGAATTTCGCAAAACCGTCTTAGTGAACATTTAGGTCTTAAAAAGAACCCCTCGCAATATTCGAGACGCCTAGCACCTGTAATAACGAAGTTTCATACAAACTATTAACCCCAAAAACAAACCCTTAGGGGTCGTATTTCGCAAAATCCCACCATGGTGAGCATCTGGTCGCGGGATTATTTCCTTACCGTGACCCTGGAACAGAAAGGGCTATTGAAGGACACCGTGGATTTTAGTCAGTAAAAGTCTGACAGTCCCTCCCGCCCTGCCCGGGGTTGGAGGACTCATTTGATGATTTTACCACGCTAAAAAAAAAAAAAAAAAAAAAAAATGGTGAGCATCTACTTCCTAAAAAAGAACGCGATGCAAAATTTGAGGCTCCTAGCACTTGTAGTAACAAAGTTTCATACAAACTATCAACCCCAAAAACAACCCCTTAGGTGTCGAATTTCACAAAATCCCGTCTTTAGTATCATTTACGTCCAAAAAAAAAGCCATAATTATGTAAAAATTTAAGTCTAAAAACTATC
Source organism: Agrotis clavis (assembly GCA_954870645.1). Taxonomy (NCBI): domain Eukaryota; kingdom Metazoa; phylum Arthropoda; class Insecta; order Lepidoptera; family Noctuidae; genus Agrotis; species Agrotis clavis. The sequence goes on from OX940922.1 coordinate 10,391,484, forward strand.
AACCCCAAAAACAACCCCTTAGGGGTCGAGTTTCACAAAATTTCTACCTTGTTGAGCATTTACGTCTTGAAAAGAACCGGCATGCAAGATTTGAGATGCCTAGCACTTGTAGTATAACAAAGTTTCATACAAACTATCGACCCCAAAAACATACCCCTCAGGGGTCGGATTTCGCAAAATCCCGTCATAGTGAGCATCTACGTTCTAAAAAGACACCCCATGCGGAATTCCTAGCACCTGTAGTAGCGAAGTTTCATACAAACTATCAACCCCAAAAACAACCCCTTAGGGGCCGAATTTCGCAAAATCCGTTCTTAGTGCTCACCTACGTGGTATAAGGAGGGCTTATGCCAAATTTCAAGTTTCTAGGCCCAGCGGTTTGGGCTGTGCGTTGTCAGATCAGTCAGTCAGTTTTGAATTTTATATATATATAGATTACATTCAAACAAGTGTAGACGGTCTAAAAATAAGTTATTAAGTTCAAAAAGTAGATTACGACTGGCCTGTTGGTCTAGTGGTTAGTGACCCTGACTGCTATGCCGGAGGTTGTGGGTTCGATTCCCACCCAGGACAAATGTTTGTGTGATGAGCACGATCATTTGTTCTGTGTCTGGGTGTAATTTATCTATAATATGTATGTATTTAGAAATATATAAGTATGTTTATCAGTTGTCTAGTACCCATAACACAAGCTCTGCTTAGCTTGGGACTAGATGGCGTTGTGTGATAGTTGTGGAATATTATTATTATTATTTTAAATGTCTTTAAACATCTCGGGATCATGGGATCCCGGACTTTTGAAGGGCGTGCCAGGAGCCGGAGCCATCTTGCAGAGGCCCATTACGCATTTTTAAATGAAATGAGGCTCTAACCGGCGGTTATCCCTGTATGCACTATGCCAGTATACCCAAGGACAACCCCCGGTTAGAGTTGAACTATTGCGGAATATGGAAACAAAAGCAGAGTTATGGCGTTTGGTGGGTTTGGTCGACTGGTTATATAATAACTATGGAAAAACTACGGCCCCAGCCTAATCAATGTTTTATATACACAGATACGTTGGCAGGGGGTGACTTGCACACTCAACAAATGGACCCCCAAACATATCGCTAGCACTAGGTGACGTAGCGACAAGGGAGTAACATATCCTGAGGTGCTTGAGGAGTGGAGAGGTATTTCACGGGTCTCAGAATCGACCAGGAACCCGGAAGTATGGTCGATCCCTACAAACACTTACTGAAATACTTCCTTCCTCCGAGCACTTTTGCTCTTGCGAATCTCCACTCTAGCCAGCCAGTTAAGGCAAGAAAGAGGTAGGAGATCTGTTCCTCGTCAGTGTTCACTCTGACCGGCCAATAAAGGCAAGCCAGAGATGAGGAACAAAATATCTCCCAGGAGATCAGGTCCGTGGGGTCGCAACTGCCCAACAGCTCGCCACAAGCTGCCCTGCGGGCTTATTATTATTATTATATCAGACGTATAATGTTTAAATAACATCCAGATATAATGCAACATACATATTACGTTCAAAAAGTTATTATTTTTAACATCTTGATACATTCGAACACTACACTAGCTTAGAATTGTGAATGTCACGTGATTAACTTTCACGGTTATGATCTCGGAAACCGGACACTTTACGCGGGTTGTTGTAATAATATTTTTTGTTGGCATTAATGTCAGCTAACGATTTATAAAGGTTTCATAGCTGGCCGCGATTTTGAAAAAAAATCAAAACGGCGGCGGTAGGTAGGTATGCCACAAATCTTCAAACCCCTTTACGTTTTTCACAATCATAGTAGCTGGTATAGTGTCAACATACTCCTTAACGAGGTTTTTCAGTTCTTCTTTTATAATGGGAAGGCCGGAAGGCCCATTTGTGCCCGAGTTTTAAGGCAAGCAGCTATGTGTTCTTCCACGCGAGCTGGCAATATGGCAAAAATATCTTCTTGTTTTCCTTTACATCCTTAACAGCGTTTTTTAAGTCCGTTAAGGTACCTATATTTTCTCTCTTTTTCGGATGTAAACGCATGGCATTTTGAAAAAGTACTTAAAAAGAATTGTTTACGTTTACCCATCACCAATCCATGTTAGTACATAATGACGGGCCCCCCCTCTCGGAGGGCCAAAGCCTGCCGGGGTCGCGGGATTATTTCCTTACCGTGACCCCGGAACATAAAGGGCTATTGAAGGACACCGTGGATTTTAGTCAGTAGAAGTCTGACAGTCCCTCCCGCCCTGCCCGGGGTGGGAGGACTCATTTGATGATTTTACCACGTAAAAAAAAAAAAACACCATGTTAGTAGCAGAAATGATAAGAGTTTACAATCACCCCACTGTTTACAATCACCCCCTAACCTGTTTACAATTACCTCCACCCAGTATAATTATCGTATGGGAAAATGTAAACACTACTTTGCTGCTTGTTATATTGACGTTATTGATGGAAAGCTTGAAAAATGCAAAGATAATTCCATTAAATCAAAGCGAAAAAAACAATCAACAACTTATCTATCAACTTTTCTTACAAAATCTTTTACTATCAACTTCGTGCAAAAACTTGAAAAAAAAAATTCTGCAGACAACTTTTCGTCACACTGAAATTGAGATTACTTTTCTGAAAAATGAATAAATTGCTATTTGTAGTGATGGACAACAGATTAAAATTACGTTCTGGTTCATGACCGTCAACCTAAATACATTATTAAAAGTTTAATGGGGGAGTTGTTTCCAATCACCCCAGTTTACAATTACCCTGATTGACCTATCACAATAAAAATGTAAATTTTTCGTAATTTTGGGGGCCGGTAGAGCCCTAAAGATAAAGTTTGATATTTTTTTAAACATTTTCCAGTAATCTACAATAAATTACGCAACTTTCGAGAGGTCTTGCGTTGTGAAAATCTAAAAAAAAAAATTTCGGGACACCTTAGTGACCAGCCCTGGCTCCACAGAGGTGCAATCTCTACTATATAATAATAATAATCAGGGACCGAAAACCTTTATAAATTACGGTACCGGTATTGAAGAATTTCGGTTATTTTTCAGATTTAGGTAACCGCTATCTGGGTAACCAGACCGAAGAAAAATGTAACCTCTATTCAGGTTACCGTTTTAATACCGGTTTCCTAAAGATGACCTTGATTACGAGAAAAAACCTTTAATGAGGTTACCGTTTTAATACCGGTTACCTAAAAATCGCTCCTCGCATCGAATAATAACGTAATGTGATATAACGATACTTTGCGTTTTATTGCATATTCATCATGTAGGTACTCTCTTACACTTTGTCAATTTTTTTCGCATTTTTAACCGACTTCAAAAAGAAGGAGGTTATCAATTCGACGGTATGCTTTTTTTTTTTTGTGTTTGTTACGCGAATTACTCCGCCAATTGTGGACCGATTTTCAAAATTCTTTTTTTGTTCGAAAGGAGATACTTCAGGAGTGGTCCCATTGTCACCATGTCAGGATCTGATGATTGGATCCTGGAGAAATCGAGGGCAACCCTCAAATTTTATAGGCCTACACATCGTTTTTCGCAAATTTTATGAAGTAATTTAAGTATTTGCATATGGTAATCATCATCTCATGTAGCTGAGCTGATGATGGAAGGTACAACTCCTCTAGTAAGGACTTGGCATCGTCTGATTTAGTAAATTATGTTTGTGTTCGCTTATCTCCAGAACTACAAGTCCGATTTAAGTAATTATATAATTATATATTAATTAGTATTTTTGTTGTACTAGGTATTGTTCAACTTAGGGAATACTGCAAGTTTCATCAAAATCGGTTCTGTAGTTTTTGAGATAGGGAATTCTGAATGTAAGAGATTTTAACGATGCACTCGTATTTGACAAGAATTGTGGTTGAATATTTAAACTAAAAAGAGTAAAATAAAAACTTTTTGAAAAAAAAATGTAACCGCCTTCAAACAACCACAAAAAAGGGTAAAATAACCTTCAAAACTTTTCTTTCGGAAGTCGGTGGCAAAAAGACAATTAAATTAATCAAAAAAAGTCACCGACTTCCGAAAGAAAAGTTTTGAAGGTTATTTTACCCTTTTTTGTGGTTGTTTTGAAGGCGGTTACATTTTAATTTCAAAAAGTTTTTCCTATGAGTACATTACAAATTTGTATTTTTATAATAACCATAGCCCTAATATTCCGTTACAGATTTATTGTACTTATTTACGTGAATAATATCGCTTCAAGTGATTACGGATAGCACTGATAATAAGAATTTCAATATGTTACGATAACGATATTATTCGAGTAAGAACAGCAAAATCGTTTTAATTATAGTAAAGTTTTTCCCACGTTTTTATAAACTCACTTTTCTTGTTTGTTTATTTGTTTGTTTGTCGTTCCTAGAGATGTGCCGTTGCCGGCAATATTGCCCAAGGTGGGAATTTAGGTGGGAATATTGCCGGCAATATTGCCGGGAGTGGAAATATTTGGGAATATTGCTTAATTTTAAGTCAAAGTGAGTGCGAAAACTATGTAACACACTTAAAATTAGCATTTACAGATCATGGTATACATTATATACAAAAAAAAAAATTTCTTTTGTAAAACTGCCAAAATTGCCGGCAATTTTGGCAATATTCCCAGTATTTTACCGGCAATATTGCCCATTGTTGCCGCACAAGACTGTGAATATAAGAAATTACACATACATTTTAAGGTAAGAATTGACGATGATTGAATAAAAAGGCATAAATTCGAATAATTTATTTTAATGTTGTAATTTAATCTAGTCAACGAATGCTCAAAGCATAGAGGGAAATTCTAGAAACACATTTTTTACAACGTAACTTTGTTTGGACTAGTTAGGAGGTGAACATATCAAAACCATGACATCTGGGGGGGTGGGTTGAAGGTACCATTTCAGCATAGCGTGTGTAAAAAAACTAAATCAATTTTTCGTAAGTTTTACTCAGTAAGCATTTCAATATCTTGAAAGTTTTCGAGTTTTCATAGTTTTCGAGGTATCCGCTTTTGAAAGTCTGTAATTTAGGGGAAAAAACATTTTTAGTTTCGCGCGTTTGGAAAGTTGTATTTGATATCGCCATAGATCCAGAAAGCAGTAGCAGTTGATTCAGACCCTTCCTTCACCACCTGCGATGAACAGAGCCAGCATGCTGCATCTTGAGGTGATATGGGCCTCCAGATCTTTATCTGGAGGCCCACGGACATTGAGAGAGATCCCTTCGGGTATCTCTCAATGTCCACCAGGTATAAGTAGTTCTTAAATTCGGTGACCACCATCAAGCTTTATATGTCTTGTCTTCCCCCACCGAGGGAGCAGTAAAAATTAGCTTAGAAACTCATTTAAATTATACTAGGTACTTACAGACTAGGTAGGACTGTACTATATAGGAGGAAATCCGCACCCATAAGAGATGCGGAAAAACTATCTTTGGAAACTTTAGTTCTTTTTTGTTGTAAACAATTTTAGTATAGGTGGGTATTAATTTTTGGTAAAGTGTGAGTTGCCCACAAAAATACACGGAGGAGTAGGTACTACAGGGAGAGCCTGAAAAGACTGCTGCTGTTTTCTGGATTTATGGCAATAATAAATAAGACTTTCCGAATGCAAAAAGGTAAATATGGTTTTTTGAAAACTATACAAGATATCGAAATGGTTACTAAATAAAACTTATAGGAAATTTATTCAGCCTGTTTTATTCATACAAACCATGCCGCTAGGAGGCATGGTTTCTGAGTTATAAGTGAAAAATCAAAAAATGGAACCTTTAAACCCCCCTCCCCCACAGCTCAAGGGCTAGTGGCGGGGACTTTTGATAATTATATTCACCTCCTAACTAGTTCAAACAAAGTAACGTAGTCCAAAATCGTGTTCCAAGAATTTCCCTCTATAACTGTTCGTTGAGTGGGCTACTAGTTTTTATGCAAAATCACATAGCAAAAACAACGAGTATAAGTACCTATACAATATGGAAGTATAAATCTCTGTCAAAACTACAAATAATCAACAAAAATAACATTATTTTAATGCATTTGTTTCGGTAATTCTTACATAATCAGTAAATCACCGTTTAAAGTAACAACTTAGTAGTTTTTATAAGGCGGACTTAATGCCGCAACGTATTATCTACAGTAATATAAACTGCACCTGCAGTAATAATAAAATATTATACTGGTGTTATTTGACTGGCAATTTTGGCAATATTGCCAAAGTTGCCGGCAATTTTGGTATTTTACCGGCAGTGGCAATATTGGGAATATTGCCGGCAGTGGGAATATTGCCATCAGGCACATCTCTAGTCGTTCCAGTTGGACTTTTGCAACTCAATTTTTTAGCAATACTACTCCTGTAGAGATTTTATTTCAAAAAACACATTAATATGGCAATGCTGGTTACTATTTATTAATGTATTAAAAAAAAAATAGCATATACTTTTGCAATAGTTAACCTAGGTGATCTACACTCAATCTACGATTGCTGTATTATCTATTAACGCGAGAATAAAGAAAGGGATATAATAATATCGAGTATGTGGCATAGATATGTGGTGCGCCGCCGTCGCCGTGAATTCGGTCGGCGCGCCGCCGCCGAAAGAAACGCGCGGCGCGCCGCCGCGACGAGTCGCAACTTGCTTTCTCGCTCGCACGCGCGCCCTGATGGCAATCGGCGTTTGTTCGCTCTAGAGCTACACTGACTACGTAGCTTATGCCACACACGTTAGTGCCTTTTTACACGTTCCGGTTGCCGGGTTAGGGCCTGGCCCCATGTCCCCGGCGCGGCGCCGTGCGCCGTGCGGCGGCGCGGCGCCTTGCCGAGCCACGGCGCCGCGCCGCGCTTCGGCGTCGTGTACCGGCACGTACCCTATGTTCAGCAAGTGTATCCAAAGATAAAAATTACAGTTATATAACATGTTATGTTACATAGTCTGTACGCACCGTAAGGTAAGAAATAAAAGAAATTATTTTAACTTATTTATTCTTATCATAGAATTTTTTTTTTGATGTAGACATACGTATGACTACATACATACATATGTATACACTAGCAACAGGACCAGGATACGCCTTTCGCGGTCCATATCAAATCAAAACTGTAATTTTTATCTTTGGATACACTTGCTGAACATAAGGTACGTGCCGGTACACGACGCCGTGGCTCGGCACGGCGCCGCGCCGCTCGCCGGCGGGCGGCGCCGTAGCTCGGCACGGCGCCGCGCCGGAGACATGGGGCCACGCCCTTAGCCGACGGCGCAGTGTATGGCACGTGTGAACAGGGACTTACAGTATACTTGCGGTAATCCAGACTTGCGCAAGTATACTGAAACGTGTGTGGGAAGATACTTGCACCTAAGGGACGACACAACGACGTCAAGTCAATCGAATTGCATCATTATTTCTTAGTGGCAAGGTTGATTTTCAGTTGTGGTTGGAATCGATCAAATCGCGTCACATCACGCCATGGTTAAAGTCCCTAACATGGTCACTGACCTATGTTTGTGCAAGTCTCGATTTGTACAAGTATACTGGTACGTGTGTAGTCGGCTCTACACATCCAAGTGTATAAATTACCGGCCAAACCCGATTTCAGGATAAACTAGTCTGACCTAGGCAAAACTAGTTCTTCCTTCACAAGAGAAATCGACGGAGCCCCGCTTAGCAGGGCTCCTACTTCTAAGCATCGTCAACTTTGTCTTAGTCATTCGTGACCCTAGACTAGGGTCAACGGGCTCGCCGTAAGATCCCTCTTTGAGGAGTGGCTGGATAAGTCCCACGGCGTCCTCACCTACCGCTTAACGCAGGTCCTCACCGGACAGTGGACACGGATGCTTCGGGAGGTACCTGTGTCGGATAAGGAGGGATGAAACGTCTGGGTGTCACCACTGCGAGGGCTGCCCGGAGGACACGGTGGAGCATATAATGCAGGACTGCCCCGCTTGGGCAGAGCACCGCCGTGTCCTGACGCAGGCGATAGGCGACGACCTCGACATTGATCGCCGCCATTCTGCGGGGTGAGACAGAGTGGGAAGCAATCGCCTCATTCTGCGAAGCAGTCATGCTCGCGAAGGAAAAGCGAGACTCGCGAGGGAGAACCCTCGCGCACGGCGCCGTGATAGACGCCCACGGCGTCGGACGTCGCAGGACGACCTCCGGCTACCGTAGGCGCGGGCATGCGGGTGGCGAGTAATGGGAGACTCGCTGTCCTACCATGGACCATGTCCGGGTCGACGGCTCGTTGTGCTCCACGCGCGCCTCAAAGAGCGTCAGCACAATGACGGGGCCTCCCATTTAGAGGGTCAAAGCCAGCCGGGGTCGTGGGACACACTTATACCGCGACTCCGGTACACAAAGGGCTTCTGAAGGACACCGTGGATTTTAGTCAGTACAAGTCTGACAGTCCCTCCCGCCCTGCCCTGGATAGGAGGACTCATTTGATGATTTTACCACGATAAAAAAAAAAACTAGGGTCAAGAGCAAACCCATTTCACATAAAAAAATAGATAGTGCTTTGATTAAAAACTCTGTCTCGCATCTTAAAATACTGAAACAATTATTGTTTTTAGTAAACATAATCGCTAAATATAGAAGACTAAAATTGTAATTAACAAATACGTTTCTTTATAAAACTTTTTTGGTACCTAACAACAACATGATTTTCTTCATTTTTCTTCTTAAGAAATCTTTCCCTAATAAAAAAAACTAAGACACACGGCCGGACGCGACGCGCCGCCGCCGTGAAAATATACAGGCCACGCCGCCGCCGTGGAATTGGCCACCGGCGCTCATATCTAGTATGTGTGGCATACCACCCCCAACGGACATTGGCCCTGGTAACACACAACATTCGCACACTGAGGACCGATGAGAAGATTATCGAGCTGGAGGAAGAATTGAGCAAAATGCAATGAAATCCGAAGAGAGGGTCAGGATACGATAGTTCTAGATTCCGGCAACATGCTCTTCTACCGGGAAGGAGACCTAAATCCCAGGGTGGTGTTGGATTTCCCGTCCGCGGGTCTCTCATCAACAACGTTATGAAAGTCGACAGTGTGTCGAGTAGGGTAGCATACCTTATACTCAGAATTATCAACTGGTATTCGTTAAAGGTCATACAGGTCATAGGCACCGACCTCGATGATGAAGTAGAGGCATTGGATGAGGAGATATCCGAGGCCATACATACCTCCGAAACATACTTCACCGTTGTTATGGGGGACTTCAACGCGAAGGGCGCACGGAATAGCGATAAGTTGAGAGTGGGGCCATTTGGGTATGGGCAGCGAGGGGCCAGCGACTGGTCGACTTAATGGAAAAGGAAGAACTTCATTTAATGAACTCCTACTTCCAGAAGCGGCCATCCAGGAGGTAGACGTGGATGAGCCCCGATGGTACTATCAGAAATGAGATCGACTTCATCATGACGACCAAGAAGCGAATATTCAGTGATGTCTCTGTGCTCCCCAAGGTAAAAACCGGTAGCGATCACCGAATCGTCAGAGGCACATTGAATATTAATGTGAAGCTTGAAAGGTCTCGTCTCGTAAAGTCTACGCTCCGAAATAGTCCTGCCCACATCCAGAACCCCGAAGACTTTCAACTGGAACTGCACAATCGCTTCCAGTGCCTAACCGAATGCGAAACTGTGGACGAGATTAACAGTGGGTTGGTGGAAACTGTTCAAGCTGTGGGATTCAAATTCTTTAAGACCCCTCACCGCAATAAGTCTCAAAAGCTCTCGAACGGAACCATCAAGTTGATGCAAGACCGGACCGAGATGAGGCTGCAATCTTCAGCTGAAATGTTGGAATATGGCAAACTCAATAGACGAATCTCTTAATCAATGCGGCGTGATCTGCGTGCCTATAGGGTGGCATGGATCAAAGAGGTGATCGAGCGGAACCAGGGCTCAAAAGTCTTATCTCTATTAGGCAAAGTCAAATGACGAAGCTGAAGATTAATGACGGCAGCATCATTTCGACGAAACCTGAGATCCTAAGAGAGCTTGAGAGGTTTTACGGACAGTTATACACATCAACACCCAGTGTCGGTACAGCTCGAGACGCAAGAGCTAAATTGACACTGCACTGAGGATATCCCGGACATCAGCCTGTATGAGATTAGAATGGCTCTTAAACAGCTCTAGAATAACAAGGCGCTGGGTGAGGACCGAATCACAACTGAACTTCTGAGAGCGGGTGGAAACCCGGTACTTTTAGTTCTCCAGAAGTTATTTAATTCCGTCGTATTCGAAGGTACTACACCAGAAGTATGCCACGGGAGTGTGGTTGCTTTCAAAAAGGGTGACAACACCTTGTTGAAGAACTACAGGCCAATCTCATTTCTGAGCCATGTATACAAGCTGATCTCAAGAGTCATTACGAACCGTCTCGAAAGCAGGTTTGATGACTTCCAGCCTCCCGAGAAAGACGGGTTTCGAAAAGGTTTTAGTACCATAGACCACATACACCGTCAGATTATACAGAAGACAGAGGAGTATAATCGGCCATTATATTTAGCGTTTGTGAACTATGGAAAAGCCTTCGATTTAATCGAAACCTGGGCAGTATTGCACGTTCTCCAACGATGTCATATCGACTATAGGTGTATCGAAGTGTTGAGGTGTTTGTATAGAAACGCCACCATGTTTTTCCGACTTCAGGAAGAGAGCAATTGCAGAAAGGAGTGAGACAGGGAGACGTTATTTCTCCGAAACTGTTCAAGACCGCGTTGAACGGACTCGGCATCAACAGCAATGGCGAATACATCAGTCACCTTCGTTTTACCGATGATTATAGTCATCATGGCAGAATCGTTGGAGCACCTCAATGCTATGCTCAGCGACCTCAGTATCGTCTTCCAACGGGTCGGCCTTAAAATGAACGAAAATCATGTCGAACGTCCATGTGGCACCCGTACCGGTTGTTGTTGGGAATGATATACTCTCGAAGTTGTAGACCATTATACTTACCTTGGACAGATTCTTCAGTTAGGTAGGTCCAACTTCGTTCTCGAAGTTGAACCTACCTAACGGACCTCTTTCTAGAGGTCGAAGAAGAATCCAACTCGGATGGGCAGCGTTTGGGAAGCTACGTGATATCTTCTCATCGAGAATGCCACAGTGTCTCAAGACAAGGATGTTTAACCAGTGTGTGTTGCCAGTGATTACGTAGGGGTCTGACACGTGGTCTTGCACTGCTGGCCATTTAGAGGCTCGGAGTTTCTTTGCGGGATAAAAATCCGGAACATGGATATTCGGCGAAGAACCAGAGTCACCCACGTAGCTCATACAATTTACAAGTTGATGTGGAAATGGGCAGGCCACATCGCTCATTGAACTGACGATCGATGGAGAACAAAAGTTCTCGAGTGGCGACCACGGACCGGAAGACGCAGCGTAGGCAGGCCTCCCACTAGGTAGGCCAACGACATCGTGAGAGTCGCGGGCAACCGATGGATGCAAGTAGCGAATTGTCGTTTGGCGTGGCGGTCTAAGGGGGAGGCCTATGTTCAACAGTGGACGTCTTTCGGCTGATGATGATGATGATGAGTGTTCTTTTATCAGAAAGCCATAGTTTAATTGAAAGTTATATTTCTAATAATGGATGTTACTTAACAGGCAATTGAAGAATAAAATAGTACTCAAACAATAATTTAAATTATAATATAATTATATGTATTATATAGGCGAAAATCGCAGTTACAATCTATTACCGTTTATGTTTGGATGTCATTGTTTAACGAATAACATTGTAATATAGGTACTATTATTGTGCACGCTGTCTTTTTGTTTTTACGCGAATAATATCGTTATGTTTTGTTGCGAAATAATGTTTTTCTAACGTATCCAGTAAAATATATTTTCTTTAATAACTTGGTCCTAATAAAATAAAAATGTAAAACTTTTATTTAGAATGATTCTATAAAAAAATAACTTTCATTTGATGATATATAAATCATTCTCTTAGGTTGGATAATTTTTACAATAAAAACAAAAAAACACTGTTTTATTTTTCCTGTAAAATTTGAATTTATCGATTACGATATTATTCGGTGGGGGGTGCAAAATTACCTTGATAACGAGAAAGAAACAGAATATCGCAATGCCAATTTGGCATTAGAAAATAGTAAAGATTACCAAGAAAGTCTGTACCAGTGCTGTACGCGGGTACGCCATACTACCTCATACTACCTCAAATGGCTTAGCAGAATCCTGTGATACGTCGAAAATACTGCAGCATTAATTTTGAAATAAATATATGGTAAAGTTGAGGATTAATGTTAGGTCTTATGTTTGGCGACCTCACCTTTAATAAAAAAAAACTAAATTGAAATCGCTTCATTCGTTCGGGCTCTATGGTGCCACAGACAGACAGACAGACAGACACGTCAAACTTATAACACCCCTCTTTTTCCGTCGGGGATTAAAAACAACATGTTGGCCACAATGACGATGACGACGGCATAATTATTGAGTAATACTGAGTTATACATACATTTATTATCAAACTGAATGAAAGACGCGTTGCGCGTGCCGCGTGCTGTGCCAGCCAAGGCCGTGATTGGTCGGCGTTCGCCTAAGTTCGTGTGTCGGCCCGACTCTTTGTCACACACACAGGCGATGCGCGCCCTTTGACTATTGCCGACGGCACGTGTAAGATAGGGGTAATTTTTATTTCGGTAACCGGTATTAATACTGGTTAAGTATTCACTTTAATAATAAAGGTAACCTTTAAAATTACCTGTAAAAGAAAAAAAGGTTGTTACCGAAAAAATACCCGTATTGTTGATACCGGTTTCGGTCCCTGATAATAATATCTCACAACTATCACATAACGCCATCTAGTCCCAAGCTAAGCAGAGCTTGTGTTATGGGTACTAGACAACTGATAAACATATGTAGTTATATATATTTCTAAACACACATATTATAGATAAATTACACCCAGACACAGAACAAATGATCGTGCTCATCACACAAACATTTGTCCTGGGTAGGAATCGAACCCACGACCTGCGGCATAGCAGTCAGGGTCACTAACCACTAGACCAACAGGCCAGTCTATAGAAAGGTGTTTATGCATGTTACATACACCTTTCTTTTGAAACACTCTTTCTATTAAAAAAAAAAACACATCAAAATCCGTTGCATAGTTTTAAAGATCTTAGCATACATACATAGGGACAGACAGCGGGAAGCAACATTATTTTATTCTCCCAAACACTGCCAAAGGTTTTAAAATCAAGTTGGGCACTCTAGCGGCGTTTACGCACTACGCCCGATCCGAATCCGATCCGAACCCGTGAAAATACGGTCCGTCGTCGTAGCCGTAGAACTATTTCTATTCTATGGTAGTTTACGCACTACATCCGATCTCCGTCATCCGATTTCTTTCCGTCATCCGAGAATCTCCGTTTCGGATAAAAAATGACGGACCGAAGTAGCCATAGTATTATTTGTATGAACGATCGCGCACTGCGTCCAGTTGAATCCGAGAGCTGCGTACGAGCAGAGAGGCAGCGGGGCGGGCAGAGGGTATGCGGCTGGTTGTCAGAGATCGGAGTAGTGCGTAAGCAATATCCGAATTCTGTCCGTGATTTTTTTTCACGGGTTCGGATCGGATTCGGATCGATCGGACGTAGTGCGTAAACGCCGTAACTGGACAGAATTTATGAAAAATGGGTTGGAGTATACGTAACAGGGCACAGGAAAAAAGAGTTTTTTTAAATTGTTTATTTTCTTGATTCTTTCATATAGATCCCCTAAACGTATAGTAAAGTAAAGCAAGTAAGCATCTGGTTGATTTGCTTCGGTTTACGTAGGCGCGGGCATGCGGGCGACAAGTAATGGACGACTCGCTGTCTGACCATGGCCGAGTCCATGGCGCGTTGTGTTCCACACGCGTCTCAGAGAGTGTCAGCATTAGGACGGGGGGCCCTTTAGAGGGCCAGCGCCTGCTGAGGTCGCGGGACTCACGAATTACCGTGACCCCGGTAAAGGGCTATTGAAGGACACCATGGATTTTAGTCAGTACCTATAAGTCTGGCAGTCCCTCCCGCTATGCCCTGGGTGGGAGGACTCATTTGAAGATTTTACCACAAAAAAAAAGTCTTATTTTCATAGCACCTTGTTTTGTATTCCCTGACCGTCGGATGAACTATTTTAACTATGTCAGTAAGAATTTCACTATTGTCATTTACGTAATGAGTCAGTCCCGCAACCCTGGAAAATTCTTGGTCACATTTAATTAATAACATCCATTTATCTTATAACGAAAAGATGAAATTAATGTAATTATTTTATAACAATTTAGGCATCATTTTTTGCATGAGTAGCAATGTAGCAATAAATGTTACGCAGTGCAATTACTTTTATTAAACTTGAAAGTTTAGAAGAAGCCAATAATTAGTTGAATGTTGCTGTTTTTTGTTAGAGGAAGTAGGAACTTATGTAGTAATAAACGGAAATCCGTAACTGGAATCCCAACCCTACGCAGCGTGGTACATCCCTAGAGGAGCGGGCAGAGAGAACTAGAAGGCAGGATGACGTATGTCAGCGCGGTGTGATTGCAAATTCAAGTTGCAAGATGATAATTATGTTTTAGGTATTCAATAAATTGTATATTCAGTAATGATGCAGTTTTCCATTTATTAGTAGGAAATAAATACTTTTTTTAAAAGACAAGTTTTATTTTATCCTTTCTAGTGCAGATTTTCAACAAAAATCTTCGTAAAATCCAACCACTCCTCAAAATAATAGGGTGCTTAGCTGCAATTGTGATATGCCGTCATTATTTAGTTACAGTATTATTTTGAAACTATGCTTAGATCATTAATAACAACTAGATATGAAATATTTCGGTAAAATATAAATATAAGTACCTTAATTTTTTGAGTAAATCAGTTACTGCTTTGAAGCACCATTCCTGCCAGTCAAATGCTTGTACAGACGGGCGCATATCAACCTACCCGAATCTGTCAAATTTTACCAATCGAACATTAACCTTCCACTATTGTGATAAGGTCGAAAATCTATTAAAGAAATTTTACAGATTGTGGTAGATTGATGTGCTGGTGTCTGTACAGTCACGAGCAATAGTATGTATATATCAGCGTAAAATTGTAAATACCGTTTGATTATATTCTATCTCGCGAGATTGTAAACTGTCGAAAGATTGTGAACTCAACGTACTGCTTACAATTTAACGTATTATTATTCGATAGATTATAATCTGTCGAAGTGAAACCGTCAAATTACAATCTTAAAATCGTCAAAATGTCAACTGTCCGAAGGCTGTCCCTGATCGGTCGGCTTTATGTTATACCGTTCTGTGTCCATAGAGTTAGGAATGAAACACAGGTATCATTCAAATAAAAATATGCGCTTCAAGAATTGTGACGTAGGTAATTTCATATAACTGTTACCGGCCAAACCCTTTGAGGACAAATGAGTTTTGCTTAGGTTAAACTAATATAATCTAATATTCCACAACTCAGACCACGCGATCCTCTTCTTCTTTATCCGAGTCGGGGTGCCAGCAAGTCCCGAGTTCGCAAGAACTAGTTGAGCGTAGGCGAAATTATTTTGTCCTAAAAAAACTTTTTGAAAAAAAGGGAACCGACTTCAAAAACAAACACAAACAAAAAAACTATAAAATAACTTTTCTTTCGGAAGTCGGTGGCTTTGTTTTTTTTTTATTTCATTGACATAATATATGGCCACCGACTTCCGAGAGAAAAGTTATTTTATAGTTTTTTAACCGACTTCAAAAAAAAAAGTAGTTTGTGTTTGGTTTTGAAGTCGGTTCCCTTTTTTTCAAAAAGTTTTTTATTTTTCCCTTTTTCGTTGA
Source organism: Agrotis clavis (assembly GCA_954870645.1). Lineage (NCBI taxonomy): Eukaryota > Metazoa > Arthropoda > Insecta > Lepidoptera > Noctuidae > Agrotis > Agrotis clavis. The sequence continues at coordinate 10,407,318 of OX940922.1, forward strand.
GATAATTAACAACAAAAATCTTCATAAAATCCGCGTCTTTGAAAATCTACAATCCTAATAAGCAAAACGGATCTATGTAAGCAACTTCACGAGGTATCCATTATTGTTATATACTAAAACCTTCCCCAGAATGTAACAAACACTTTTCTGAAAACTGCATCAAAATCGGGTCAGCCAAACTCGAGACAATTGCGGACAAACATGCAATCGTCCCTGAAAATCTACGATCCAAGTAAGCAAAACGGATCCACGCGGGCAACGTCATGGGATATCTATTAGTGTTATATACTAAAACCTTTTCGAGAATGTAATGAACACTTTCCTGAAAACTGCATCAAAATCGGTTCAGCCAAACGCGAGATAATTGCGGACAAACATGCAATCGTCCCTGAAAATCTACGATCCAAGTAAGCAAAAAAGAACCACGCGGGCAACGTCACGGGATATCTATTAGTGTTATATACTAAAACCTTCTCCAGAATGTAATGAACACTTTCCTGAAAACTGCATTAAAATTCGTTCAGCCAAACGCGAGATAATTGCGGACAAACATGCAATCGTCCCTTAAAATCTACGATCCAAGTAACTAAATCGGATCCACGCGGGCAACGTCACGGGATATCTATTAGTGTTATATACTAAAACCTTCTCCAGAATGTAATGAACACTTTCCTGAAAACTGCATCAAAATCCGTTCAGCCAAATGCGAGATAATCGCGGACATACATACATACATACATACAGGTCGAACTGAGAACCCACTTTTTTTTTGAAGTCGGTTAAATATCGGGTTTGGCGGGTAACAGTTGTATGAAATTACGTCACAATTCTTGAAGTGTATTAATTTCATTTGACTGATACCTGTGTTTCATTACTTTCATTCCTAAAACAAACAAATATGGCGGCGCGGGGCATATGCCGTTCAGCCAATCAGCGCGCGAGGTGCGTTCCGTTTCACAATTTGACGGTTTCACTGCGATAGATTACAATCTAGCGAATCATATTACGTTAAATTTTGAGCAGAACGTTGAGTTCACTATCTTTCGACAGTTTACAATCTCGCGAGATAGATTATAATGTAACGGTATTCACAATTTTACAGTGACATATACACTAAGCAGTATTCAAAAGCGATGTTCTGCTACCATATTAATAAATTTTTGCCTTTTCATTAGACTTCTATTTTGGAAGCCATACTAATACGAAAAAGGTCTATTTCAAAGTGGAAACCAGTAATTCACGAGTAATTTGCGTTTGAATTTTGTTAAGTGTATGCATGTTATTGCACGTGACTGTACTTTCATTATACCTAGATTTTATTCAGAGTGTTAATTTACCCGCATTGCATATGAAAATGAATCTTCCCAAATCTTAGCTTTACTACTTGTGTTGTGTCTGCTTTGCCTACTTGCTTTTACATGTACCTACTAATGATGTGTAAGAGCATTCAACAATTGCAGGATATGACTGCCCCAGCTCCAGACGTGGCTCCTATGGCTAACCAAAGCAGTCCTTGGTCTGAACATAAAGCTCCAGATGGAAGAACATATTATTACAACTCTGTCAGTAAACAAAGTCTTTGGGAGAAACCAGACGATTTGAAAACTCCAGCAGAAGTAAGCAGCTTTTTTGTATTTCAAATACAGCCTACAGTATCCCATTCTATTACCTATTGTTATTTTACATATTATTTGCTTACTGTATGTAGTAGCTTAAGTCATTTCCTTCAAGTCACTAAGATAATGACGTATTATTTTTATCAACAGAAATTGCTGTCTGCATGTGTGTGGAAAGAATACACAACAGATGCTGGGCGTGTGTATTATCATAACATTGAAACCAAAGAATCTAGCTGGATTATTCCAAAGGAGCTTCAGGAGATCAAAGACAAAATAGCTGCTGAGGAAGCTGCACAGTAATATTCTTAACTTTTTTGTTATCCTTTAACATAGAAAATAGGCTAAAAGTACCACATAGTGTTTCTCAGTAAAAGCTGGACGGAACACGGAATAGCAAGGCAAATTGGCTAAAAATCTGTTATGTTTGAAAAATATTTTATAAACATTATACATATTATTAACGCATGCGCCGCGAATTGTAAAGATTTTCTGTGGAAAGAATAAAATCGAACTGCGCGTGGGATTTGAATCTGCGCGTCGGATTCAGTATATCCGACGTTCTTACCAAACGACCCACTGAGGTTTATGCCTTCTGTGTCAAAATTTCCAATCCATTTCCAATGTCTCACGGTGACGTTTCGCGCCATCTATTGCAGAGTATTTCAACTACTACACCAGCATGTTGACATTACAGTAAGTCAAATGACGCCAACTATACTAAATCTTCTAATATATCAAAATCAATGCCACTTTTCGTTGTAGTTTTATAACTCAAGAACAGGCTCACCTATCCAAACCAAATGTTTGCTCGGACTATTTAGTAGATGGCTTATGTGAAGTTTGCACAAAATTGGTCAAGCGGTTCTTCATTTATCACATTTTTTGTAACAAATGTTTTCATTAAATGGTGGATAATTTTTTTAGGGGATTTTGCTGTCAAAGTAGCGAAGCACGTACCGGGCCGCTAGTATGTATTTTATAAATATTACTAGCTTCTACCCTCGGTTTCACACGCGTCATGTTAAGCGTTTGGCTCTATGGTCCAGCCCCCCTAAGTTCCTTTGAGGAGCACGTGGAATTAACACGACGCGCGCCGTGACTCGCCTTGTCCTTTGTCGGATCGGAAGGCGAGCTACCCATTACTCCCAGTCCCCATCCGCAAGCGGCTGGAATATACTCCGCGATTTCTGTTAACCGGAGCGAGAGGTAGAGGATGTCTTTTCCCTCGCTCGTTCCGACTGCTCCCCATTCCCCTCGCCTGCCGCCGAATCCTTGAAGTACCTCCCGACATAACCGTGCCCGGGAGGACTTGCGTCAGATTGAAGGTGAGGACGCCGCAGCGCCTCTCCAACCACTCAAAGAGGGCCGCCGCAATTATGGCATGCCCAGGCATTCATTATCTTGTCGTAGTATTATTTTGAAATTATAACAACTCCTAAAAAACTATAATAACTCCTATGATAAATCAAACGATGTTAAGGGCAATTTGTTCAAAATTAAATGCTTGTGATAAATCATCACGTATTTATTTGGATAAGGATTAGTATTATGTCAATGAAAATACCATCGCAAATAATGCATTACTTTAAAACGAATTGGATTTATATAAAAAGGTTATACTTAGTGATGTAACCTTAAAAGATAGAGCTCTCGCGGACTTTTTTTTAGAACTTTTCATGAGGGATAATCCCGTAATAAATTTTTTGCTTAACTCTTAACCGTGTACGCAGCGCACGCAACGGAAGCTCTCGAAAAGGAATACATTTTCCTGATTTTGAAACATTTCTACTTGCTGCTCCGCTCTTATTGGTGATAGCCTTCCTCCTTTATTAGAATATATCCAACTCAAAAATATTTTTTCACATCTAACCAGTAGTTCCTGAAACAAACAAACTCTTCTTCTTTGTAATATGAGCATAGATACGCATAAACGCATTCGTCACGAATTCCAAAGATATTTCTTTCCATAGAAAATTTTCTAAAAAGCTGTTTATCATTTAAAACCCTTTACACATTTTTTCTTTTAAGTTGGCCTCTTGTAAACAAGTGTTATGTAGGTTAGTACCTCGTTGAGTAATGTAGACACCTTTTAAGTAGTAAGGGAATGCAAGAGCGAGCGAACGAAGCTCGAACTTCTTGCACCTTGCCATAAACAATATGGTATTTAAGTTTATTACAACAAAAAAGAGATTGAGAGAAACTTTGTAAACTTATACAGAACTAATTAAGCTTATGATGCAAAAGCGAGCGAAGCTAACATGAAAAGGGACACAATACAACTACTTGTAGTTTACAAATAATTATTCCGTTCGGGGATCGAACCTGCGACATGCAATGCAGCCATCGATCGCACAGCGACTGTGCCAAAAGTGGTTTATGGGAGAAAAATATTTGGGAAGCAGAAATGGGTCAAATGTTATGAAAATGAACTAATAAGCTACTTATAAACAAATATTAATTTTGATCAACCAGTGATGCAATTTTATAATATTTACAGAGCAGCACTAAATGCAGAAGTGGTGCCTCCTGGGGAAGTGCCATTGCCAATGTCTCCATCAAACCAAACCGGTAGCTCGGCTCTAGATGAGGCAATGGCAAAAACTCTTGCAGCAATAGATCCATCTCTTGCCAACTCCATACCAATACCAGAAGAAAGTAAGTGATAGTAAAGTAAAAATGCCATAAAAATAATCCTTATTATTACCTAACAAAACATTATAATACATAAAACACCTGAGATGAATTTGTAAGGTAATAAGGTATATAGTGTACATACACTCAGGGTTGGAAAAAAAACTGTTTTTTTTTAAATTTTATAAAACAAACAGTTCAAAATGTTTTAAACAAGTGTTTTTTTTGTTCTTCTTAGTTTAGGGCATTATTTTAAATTAATTCGACTATGTTTCATTTCTAGACTTCATCTTTATAAATTCGCCATAATAAATTAAATATTTACAAAAAAAAAACTATCAAAAGGTAAACATTCATACTGTACGCTTCACATTGTTGATTTTTAAATTGGGCGACTTTCTTAGCGGGACTGGGGCGCAGCAGCGGCGGGCGACTTCGGCGCATTGTTCAAAGGTAATTCCCCGGCGGCGGGGAATTACTTTTTATCTATGAACTATTCTACTAATAGATAAAAAAATATAGGGGAATTACCATTAATCCTTTGAATTAGGTACTTTCTTTCGACAGCCGACATTAGGGATCACAATTATAATTTTTATTAATAACTATTGTTATTATTAATGAAAGTTGTTACAATATTAATTAGTTTGAAATTATTTTGTGCTAAAGTTTCGAGGTATTCCTCGTAGCGCTCCTGTTTTGAAGCGCTCCCATCTAAGCGCTCCTGTTTCATTCCTCCAAGCGCTCCCAAAAGGAGCGCTTGGAGGAACGATTAAAAATATTAAAATTTATTTCCTCGAAGCGCTCCCATTATTAACTTTCGGATAGAGATGGGACTATACCAACTGAAATTATCGATAATAAGTAGAACACATTGTTATAATATACAACTAGCGGCCCGTCCCGGCTTCGCACGGGTTTGGTATTTTTTTTGTAAATCCTTTAGTCCAGGGTTTTTCAAACCTGTGGGTCGCGACCCCCTGGGGGGTCGCGAAGCCTCTTCAGGGGGGTCACGAAGCTTCTCTAGAGGAGTTGTTAAAAGTTGAGAACCTTACATTTATCAAGCTCTATTTCAATTTAATATGCTAAAATTTTTCCGCCTCGCTACGCTCGCCCATTAATGAAGGGTATGCTTGTGAAGGTAAAAAGAAGTCAACTTTTTTAGGTCACTTTTCAATGAAAACTTGTCTTATGTTGGTGTAGAAATAGTAGATTTACTGTCACACGCCGCGCTCACTCTTCAAGTCTTTAATTTTTTTATCTCGCTTTTAGATTAAAACTTGTTCTGTCGTACTACGGAAACGTTTAACTTTTAGAGTACTTACTCTGCGTTCAATCTTCTTTGTAGATTTGGCTTTTCGTAGTCCAGAAATCTATAAATTTTCGAGCTCGCTGCGCTCGCTCTTGAAAATATGTTTTAAGTTTTCATGACCTAATGACCTCGATTTTCATACATAATTCATTTTTCAATAATGCTTTTGTGGAAACTACTATTGAAAAATGAACTACGCAGCGAGCGTACTCTTACCGTTTACGAACTTAAAAACTTATATTTGTAGTACAAAATGAGTGATTGAGTGTATACTCCTGCCTTAAGTTTTTCTTCTAGAAGGCGGTGTGGAAATGTCGGTGCACAATTACTCGCACTAGACAGTTTTTTTAATTCAAATTTTGGGGCGGCAAGCTGTACAGGCCCAGGGCGCCGACAATTTTAAATTACGCCACTGCTTGTAGATCATAAAAATATTTGCAGGAGTCGAACCAGCAACACGCAGCGCAGCAGTGCAATCGCTCAGCCACTTTGCTAACCCTGCCGTCAAAATTGAATGCTTGAAAAAAGCAACGGGTAGGGGGTCGCGAAATATTTCTTCATACTAAGGGGCGACCCCCTTGCCATGAAAAAGGTTAAAAAACCCTGCTTTAGTCCACCAAATAGATGAATATATTCTGCCGACATATGTACATATTCATATTTTTTTATTGTTTAGAAAGCTTATGATTTCTTTCCATTATGTTTCCCATTATTAACCCCCTCCCAGCACACCTCAATGTTTTGTCGGAAGTTTTTCGTAGAATTATGGCAATGAGTAGTCTATCGTTTACGTCAATGGTAGAAATGACTTTCCTTGTCCTAGGCGGGACGAGAGAGTGTCAGACTCTTACTGACTAAAACCACCTACTGACTAAAATCACCCGCTCTGAGCCGGGACCCAGTAACGTATTGCGCTCATACACATAAGAGTTCCGAAAGCAACATGATATTATTATTCTCTCAATTTCGTAATTTGGTTAAGCAACTTCGATGTCGATGATGCACACATGAGTTTTAAAAAAAATATATCGATATAATTCATTACGTTTACTTCATGCTTTTCCCTATTTTTAAACGTGGGAGCGCTTCGAGGAAATAAATTTTAATATTTTTAATCGTTCCTCTAAGCGCTCCTTTTGGGAGCGCTTGGAGGAATAAAACAGGAGCGCTTAGATAGGAGCGCTTCAAAACGGGAGCGCTACGAGGAATAGGTACCTCAAAGTTTCAAAAATAGGTGGTGTCCCATACAAATCCTGGTACTTAGATATTTGTTTGATTGAATAAAATACAAAGAAAAAAAATAACGTTTTAGTTAAGTAATTACAACGCCATTAAAGTTAAAAAAAATTACATAGCAATAGTATAGACTCAACTGGTTTTATGTTGAACTATTCAGACTCTAATATTACTTTATTTTCATTTTATATCCAGTTATGCGCCATGAAAAGTAGTTTTAAAACATGTTTTTTTTTCTTATTGTTTTATACAATGTTTTAAACGTGTTTTAATCTTTGTTTTTAAACATGTAATAAAAAACACTGTTTAATTTAAAACTGTTTTAAACACTGTTTTAAACATGTGTTTTAAAACAACTTGTTTTAAACATGCCAACCCTGACATACACGTAATTGCGTTATCGATAGCTTTGGTTAAGACCGTGAGTAAGGACTCAAACGCCAAAACTTGGCCTTGGCCCATTTTTAGGGTTCCGTAGTCAACAAGGAACCCTTATAGTTTCGCCATGTCCGTCCGTCCGTCCGTCCGTCTGTCCGCAGTTTAGCTCAGAGACGCACAGTACTAGAGAGCTGTAATTTGGTGTAAATATATGGATTTGTTGTGCCGAAAAAGTGGTAAAATAAAATCTCGTAAAATATTTTTTTTTAGGGTATCTCCTGTACACGTAAAGTGGGGATGTTATTTTTTTTTCTCGCGTACCCCATAGTGTGGGGTATCATTAAATAGGTCTTTAAAAAATATTGATAGTTTCCATTAACAATTTTTTGATAAAAAAATTGGTTTGTGAAATATTAAGCTTTAAAGTGCTAAATTTTGCTCGACTCGAGTGTCCCCCCCCTCTACCAGCTAAACGGTTATGTTTGGGGGTGTGAAAAAATTCACAATAGTAGTATATATAACGAAGTTTAAAAGAAAATTGTCATGACTTAGTAGGCTTTACAACTTTACGAGTAATAGTCGACCAACTTATAAAATGTACTTGGATAATATTTTTCTTAAACAAAATGTATCGGAGAACATGTTATTCAACTGCAAATGTAAGTTTGTCAACTTTATTTTTACAGCTTTAATAGTAGTAGGGGCGGCGAGGAAGGGATTTGTGTTGTGACTCGAGCGCGTCAGATTATTATAGGGGAGAATCCTTGCACCCTTTAATGTACCTGTGCCAAATATCAACCCTTAATATTGTGGGGTTTGTTTGGGAGAACCCGTCAGATTAGTAAAAAAAAATCGATCCGCAAAAATACTCGAGCGCGTCAGATTAAGAAGAGGTAGATTAATTACGTTCAGAAGAGTGTATATCTCAATAATCTGACAATTTGAGCATGGCATTTGGAAATGAGCGAGTCCTGAAGTTGTAAAACAAAAACGTAACGCCTGCTCGTTTTTTATAGCAATCAACGTTCCGTCCAATTAATTTTTATTATTTGTAAGGCGTTTTCGTTTTTGGGTCTTCAACCGCTTGTTACGGACAACCCCCTCGAATTAATCGTCAGATTAATATGTAATGGTAATCAGAAATATAAAGCCCGTTTACACTGTAAATGGCTGACGCGCTCGAGTACTTCTTTACAACTGTTTTTTTTTACAGTTTTAAAAATGTTTACACGCTCTCCCCCCCACTAAAATAGAAAACTTGTCAGAAACTTTTTTCTTTTTAAAACATAATCTTTCAAATCCAATAGATCGCCATGGCGCTCGAGGAACTGCAGATTTAGCATCCTCGGCTCCCCTACTATAGGTATGTTTTACGGTATGTTTTTGGGGATAGGTAGGTTTTTATTGTCAACTATTTTTAACTAACTTCAAAAAAAGGAGGAGGTTCTAAATTCGTCGTAATCTTTTTTTTAAATGTATTTTGCCCGATTTCTCAAAGACTCCTGGACCAATTTTGAAAATTCTTCTTTTTAAAATTAAATTCAGCGAATCAGTTTAGTTAGTTCGCATAAGTATTTTGATGGGCAACTACGGAACCCTACACTGTGCGTGGCCCGACACGCACTTGGCCGGTTTTAAGATTGTAAACATTATATTTATTTTGTTTATTTAGGCAAGCCCGAAGAAATGACGGCACCACCGCAAGGCAATAATGAGAACTCTGAACAGGCGCCCGAACTACAATATAAGGACAAGAAGGAAGCCATTGAGGCTTTCAAAGAACTCTTGAAAGATAGGGTACTGAACTTAATCTAGATATTATAATAAAACAATTACATTAATTATCCTAATTTTATACGGTTCACCCTTGTTTGGTAGAACAACATTTCGTCGAAAATCACTCCGGCTAATTTTGGTTACACTATAGCCGTTTCGTAGAATTATTCATTGCACCGAATAATTAATTGGTAAATTTTTATTTAGCATAATTATTTATTTCTTTGAAATAATTTCATTTGACCGAATTTTCAAATGCACTAATTTTATTTTAACTAATGTTCTACTAGACTAATAATGATTTAGTCGAAATATCGTACCGAATATTCAGTTAATTAATAATTCGTTTCCTTACATTGTCTATTAAAAAATCGGGCTCCGTCGAGATACCTTGGTAGGTGGTATCAGCAATTTTACTAAGGATGCAAGAGCGAGCGAAGCGAGCTCGGGACTTGGGGCACCCCGACTCGGACAGGTTAGGTTCGAAGGGGATGGCGGGGTCTGAAAGACCCCGCCATCCCCTTCGTGTTAGGTTACTTTTAACCTTGCAAACAGAAATAGGAGCTACCTTGGTAGATAGTAATCGGTAACCAAGGTACCAAGTTACAAGGTAGCTCGACGGAGCCCCGCTTCGCGGGGCTCCTATTTCTGTTTGCAAGGTTTAAAGTAACCTAACACGAAGGGGATGGCGGGGTCTTTCAGACCCCGCCATCCCCTTCGAACCTAACCTGTCCGAGTCGGGGTGCCCCAAGTCCCGAGCTCGCTTCGCTCGCTCTTGCATCCTTAGTTAAATTACTGATTACCACCTACCAAGGTAGATCGACGGAAAAATATTTACAATGTTTTCTTTTCTGCATTTCATTACACTAATCGAATATTCGATAAACTAAATGTTATACCAACTGAACATTACATCAAATGAACATTATACCTTTTGATCAATAGCGCAGATGTTGTTATCGCAAATAAATATTCGATGAAATGAAAATTAAGTTAACCGATATTATACAAACTGATTATTTTCTCAAACGTTGTTCGAATTAGTAAAATTATATCAAAAGTTGTTCTACCAAACAAGGGTGAACCATTTTATACACGCATGAAGTTCAACCCATAATCAGAAAACTTCATAAACACTTTTCAGAATGTGCCATCAAATGCAACTTGGGAACAGTGTGTTAAGATAATATCTAAAGATCCTCGTTATTTAACATTTAAAAAGCTTAATGAGAAGAAACAGGCATTCAACGCATATAAAACTCAAAAATTAAAGGATGAAAGAGAGGAGCAAAGGTAAAAGATTTCATATTTGTATTAGTTTTTAGACTTCCGTAACCAAAGGGTATAACAGGATCATATCTATTACTACGACTTTGCTTACCATCTGTTTAAGGGGGGGCGCCCATACAAAACATGAGATTTTGTTGCCGTTTATATGGACGATGATACAGAACGCTACGTGCGCGAGTCCGACTCGCACTTGGCCCGTTTTTTTTAAATAATATGTACAATCGACAAAGGACATCATTTTTTTTGGGCCCTTTCTGAAAGTTTCGCCAACGAAATAAAATGGTACCTATGGGTAGTACTAGTCATTTGGAGCAATAGTTATTATGGAACAAAAGTTGTAGGATTGCTCTCGGCCAAGTTATAGGTACAAGTTCGAAGATTCATAATTTTCATACATTTTTTAATTTCTGAAACTGCCGAGAATCACCAAATAATGATACGAGTAAGTATTTCTACAACTATCGACCTCAAGCAATTCAATATAACGCCTGTAATCCCTGAACACCTCTGCCCAACCCGGGCAAGAGGTGTACCGAATCAAAATGAATAATCTGCTTATTTTTTGTGAAAAGTAATAAAAACATTTTAAAATATACAAATCAGCTCGTGGGACCAGCATCGGGAACAGAATCGAAGCTGTCTGTGGTAGGCCTCTTGGGAGAGCAACCTCCTAACAATACGAGTCGTGACCAAAAGTGCTGCTTTCTGAATCAACCACGTTTTTCGGGTAATAAAATCATCAACCGTGCTAAGGTACCTATCCTGCTGAGATAGTCCCGCAAGCCGGTAGGCGTTTGGCTCCATAAGGGCCACTGATAGCTTATTTAGACGCGCGTGGAACACGACATGCTGTCGTCCTGGGCCTGATCCTTGATAAGACAACTAGCTCCGCATTACTTGCCGTACGCGACTGGATTGAGATTTCGAGGGCGTCCTCTTTCGCGTGTTCTGCCTCTTCCTTCGCTGTCATTACTGCTGCAGAAGAAGTGGCAGCCTACTTTCCGGATTGCCAACGTGTGATCTGGAAGCAGATCCTCCAGCATCTATGTGTATGAGTGGATCACCCGAAAAACCATGATCCCCTGGTGCGATTAGCTTGTGTGTTCGCTTCCTTATGGAAACGACAGACACAGGGTTCCCGTAGAGGGGCTTTAACCGTACCGCTTCCACGTAGAGCCTTCAGAAAGCGGCGTTTGCCTCGCAAGGTTGGGTAACAGCTTGAAGGTAACCCCGGCTCGATCCTGTTTTTGATCCAAACATCGAAAATGCTCCTTGAAGTTCCACGGGATGTTAATGACGAGTATCAGTCGAGTCTTGTTGACTGAACGGTGAGGCAAACCCGTCTCACCGCTAATTGTGGACCCGACAGTATCGCGTTCCAAAAGCTATGAGGCTCTTTGAGAAAACAACAAATGTATGAATGAAATGTAGGTACCGGCTCGTCGACTATCTTAGTATCTGGAACGCAAAGGGCAACCGAATAAAGTCGTCAGCAGGAGTCTGACAGTCTCTACACCTCAGCCCAGAGCGAGATAACTCATTTGATGATTTTATTTACCCCTAAAAAGGGTTGATTCAAAAAGCAGCAGTGCTGATCACGTCTCGTATTGTTAGGAGATTCCTCTCCCAAGACCCCTAACCACAGGCAACCTCGGTTCTCTTCCCGATGCTGGTCCCACCAGCAGATTTGTATATTTTAAAATGTTTTTATTACTTTTCTCAAAAAATAAACAGATAATTATTAATTTTTATTCGGTACTCCTCTGCCCAACCCCTCAGGGATTACAGGCGTTATGTTAAATTACTTGAGGTCGCTAGTTCTAGCAATACTTATCATTAATTTCGGTGATTCTCGGCACTTTCAGTGCCGCTACCATACCGTTGATCTGTCAGACCGCTTTGAGGTCGCTAGTTCTAGCAATACTTATCATTAATTTCGGTGATTCTCGGCACTTTCAGTGCCGAGAATCACCGAAATTAAAAAATGTATGAGAATTACGAATCTTCGAACTTGTAACTATTGCTACAAATGACTAGTACTACTTATAGGTACCAATTTTTTTCGTTGTTTCGTTTTTCAGAAAAGGCCCAAAAATTTATGGAGCGTGAATGTTCTCCTTTGAATTATGACCCACATAAGCTTAAGCTTGAATAAATCCATGGTAAAAACCTTTATCTTTGTTATTCTGACGGATTCAAACAATTTTGCTGTCAACATAATTATGGCTCTTGATTCAACTTTGTCAGTGTAAGGAAAAAAATAATCGTATGTAATGCAGAATAATATGCATAAATGCACATCAAATGACATAATTCTTTAATGGTGAATATAATTATGAGTACTTACTGCTACTAATCATTTCATATATTCTAGATTGAAGACAAAAAAGAATAGAGAAAACTTAGAAGAATTCTTGTTGGGTTGTGACCGTGTGACATCATTAACGAAATATTATAAATGCGAGGAAATGTTCAACAACCTTGAGGTAAGGATATTCAGTGGCTTGTTTCGCCTCATAATATTGTTGTTTAAATGATATCAACTATAATAAAGTTAGATAATTTTGGCATTTGACGACACGTTTGGTGCAGTGCCGGTATTGTCTGCTGCGCTGCGTGTTGCGCGTCACTGTTCGATTCGCGCACGCAACAAAGAGTGAGACAAAGGGGACAAAGTTTATATTTATAATAATTAAAAAAATGCATATCATGCAGGAGGAGCTAATAATTACAGCCGCACAGGCCAATTCCGGGTTAAGCCCCGCTTGCAGGGATTGATCTGTCATAGCGAGTTTCCTCAGTGCCTCGGAAAGCACGTAAAGCCGTTGGTCCCGGTTGTCATACGAAATCTTTGAGCGCTCATGTAAACAACGCCGCCGCCGCGCCGCCACCGCGCCTCTAGGCTGTGTATACGGTCGCTACCGCGCCGCCGCCGCGCCGCCACCGCGCCTCTAGGCTGTGTATACGGTCGCTACCGCGCCGCCGCCGCGCCGCCACCGCGCCTCTAGGCTGTGTATACGGTCGCTACCGCGCCGCCGCCTCGACGCCACCGCGCCTCTAGGCTGTGTATACGGTCGCTACCGCGCCGCCGCCGCTCCGCCATATATGGCCGCAATGTGAAACCTCCTTTTTCAGATAAATTAAACACTAGCGAATTGGCATCGCGGTGCCAGCGCGGCGGCGGCGCGGAGGCGTAGCGGCGGCGGCGCGGTAGCGACTGTGTACACAGCCTAAAGGCGCGGTGGCGGAGCGGCGGCGGCGGCGGCGTGGTAGTGACTGTGTACATGAGCCCTGAATGTCGTTACTATAGTAGTCAGAAGCTCTAACATAGTCTGATAACCAGTCGAACCATGGAGTATCGTATTACCCATTTACTGGGTTGTGAAGGTCCGATAGGCAGTCGCTCCATGTAAAATACAGATATTCAGCTGCATCTGGTTCGAATGGAAGCTGACCCCAATACAGTTTGGAAAAACTAGGCAGATGATGATAATTATCATGGATACCGTTTGAGCTGTCGAATCATACTAATATTGTAAATTAACTAGCTATTCCCCGTGGTAGTACCCCCGCTGCTTAGCTCTTATTGTTTGTAGCGTGGTGTTTTATAGCCTATATTCTTCCTCGATAAATGGACTAAGTATTCAACACAAAATGGTTTTCCAACTCGAACCAGTAGTTCCTGAGATTAGCGCGTTCAACCAAACAAACTTCAATTTTATAATATTATTATTATGAATTATAATATCAGTATGGATGTGAAAGTTTATGAGGATGGATGCAATTAATTTCACGACAAAAATTGCTGAACAGATTTGGATTAAATTTGGTACACAGATATTTTTTAAACTGGATTTTATGTTTCCGTGGGATAATTGCCGAGTTGTAGCGGGCGAAGCCGGTGACAACAGCTAGTTATATACAGGGTGAAATTTTAATGGTTGTCTTTCCACGGCAGAACGATTAAACATCAGTAGTACTATCGAAACACAAAGTTAAACTTTAAAAAAAAAAGTTCTTTTTTTTTCAAATCTTTAAAAAAGTATTCATAAACTCGAAAGAGCGAGAAACGATAGTAGTCAGCACTAGATATGACGTAGGTAGGCCTTCACGAAACTCACGACGCGGCAAACTACAAAAGAAGAGTGAATAATAAATGTTCAGAGCAAAATAAGCTCTCTCGAGCCTGCACGAACGCGGCGGTGAGGGGGGGCCGCGGCCTCCCTCACCCGCGCCCGCGCCTCTGCGTTTACGTTTAGTTGGTTTAGTTTAGTCCTTCCGCGAACGTCATAAGTGTAATACGTTATCGACATCTTTTCTGTGGTCTATCGTGGTCTGAGCTCAAACACCTGGTGTATTGTGAGGTATACATCAAACTCGTGACGTGTTGTTATGTGCGATAGTGGACGCTTTCAATATCGTGAGACTTGATAAAGACACTCTTATCAAACTGAAAGACAACCAGTTAAAACGTACTCGTTTGTGCATTGAACGTAGTGGTTTGCATTTCGAACAATTACTCCGCTACCGGGAAATGTAAGTACTCACTCGTACCTCGTAAATAAACATTGTAAATAAGTTGATTCCATTTTTTTAATACGCCTCAAATACTTAATTATCTAAATCAGATTTTTTAAAAGATAATTATTTATGACGGTCCTAAATCCGTAAAAGTTAGAAGGGAAAATTGGAATAACTTATTAGGTTTTGTGTTTTATTAAGTCAGGACTCAAAGTTACAAAGTATGATCAGCTGATTTAAAAGTGCAACGACCCGTGCGGTCGATCGAGCCAACCACGCGGCCACTACTGTTGGTTCAAGTCACTTTCGAGTTTTGTTTATCACAATTGTAAATCTGCCATTTGTTGAGTCTAATTTTTTTTTATAAATATTAATCGATTGTATTACCGATAGAAACTCATTTCGCTTCGGAAAAACAACCATGAGAATTTCACGCTGTATAATTAACTTGTAAATAATAGTACCATTTAAACAGAAAATCGTGGTGCTTAATAATTAATGTCAGTATTCCTTAAGATATGGCGATGTGTTCCTGAATCTGATCGTAGAGACATATTCGAAGATTGCATATTTACGATCACAAAGCGCGAAAAGGAAGAGGCTAAGGCATTGAAGAAACGCAACATGAAGATGCTGGCACAGGTAAGTTATATTTTATCTTTCTTTAGCGCGTCGGTTCGAGCCTTGTCTTTGGTCGGACGTCGAGCTATCCGATACTCCCCGTCCGCAAGCAGCTGGAATTAGCCCCGCAATCTTAGACGTCCTGGGCGCTTTTTAAATGATCTCAGTATTGGTCCCATTTTAAAGTCTTAGAAGATTTTAGAAACCTAACATTCGTCTTTTTTTGAAAAGACAGACAACATTCGTCTTTTTTTTTTAAATTATTTTATTCGAGTTGCACTTTCCCCATCGATGGAGAATGTAATGAGGACAACGGTAATACACCCGCCGCTGTAATATGCAATTTGCGACTTTTGACTTGCGTTTAAAGGTGTATTCGACGGAGCCCTTCTGTGCCACACAGAGGAGCCTAATCAAACCGAAATTCGGGATGCGCCCAACTTCCATTAGCGCCAATTAAGGCGGCACTAGTCGCGAGCTCGAACTCACTGGCAGGCATGGTCAAAAACCATGATATTTCACCGAAATTGAGCCATATTGTACATGTGTGCGCGAGCGTCATCCCCCCGTGGAGAAAACAGGGGAAAACATTATTCAGTGAGATGCACGATCATTCAGAGTAAAAGGCGCGCGTAAAAAAATACGAAAAAGCCTTTGGAAGAAGGGGTTTTATGAAAAATCCACTGCACCAATTAATTTCAAATAAAATTTATTAAGGGGCCCATATCTTAGAGCGCATCAGGCATTTAGAGTGATTTCCCCCCCTCCTGTCACGTGGCATCACAGCGCTATTCAAATGAACTTCGCTGACCCCGTTGGAAAACGTACCACCTTGAGCTTATTCTAGCCTAGTACTTTGGCAGGCCATTTAGAGTTACCTTATCCCCGCGCTGCGTGTCACGTGGCGTCAGAGTGCAAGACATACCACCTTGATCTTATACTAGCCTAGTACTTTTGCTGGTTAGTGACATTCTATCAGTTTTTAAGCATAGCTGGAATTTAAAAACTTTTTACTTTTGAAAAATGCGCAATACAAAGCGTCTCAAGGAGATATCGACACGGGCATATTATTGCATACCTTCATGCATTTTTATTTCGAGAAATTCTTTGAAACATGTTTAAAATTCATCTCTCTTCAATTTATTTAATAAAAAATAGTGTATCCAAGTTAAAACACAAGTTACTTGTGCACTAAAAGTAAAAGTAACATATTATTAGAAAAAAAAAAAAAAAACAAATAAAAAATCTTTATGTAATGCAAAAAGAATATCATATCAAGTAAGGATCGAACCCGAACCTCGTAGCTTACCAGTCCCAGCGTTCTTCCGTTCGGCTACGCGGTCCGCTGAGTAGTCATTTAAAATAGCTGTTCATAAACTATGTCATGATTTTTCATTGGTTCTGATAAAATACAGCAGAGGACGAAGCTTTATCTTTCACATTTTATGTAATCCTGGTACTATCGGGACAAATGCATGCAAATTTTACGACTCTCCTATCAAACTATAAGGCTGCGTTTCCACCAGAGATGTGCGAGGATGCGTAGCTAGGGATGTGTTTGTAAAGAACCAATAGAATCGCTTCATTTACCTCGCTTCGGTCAGCACAGCTCTGGTGAAAACTGCTGAGCGGAGCTAGATTTTTGCGCATACAAAACAAGCGAGAAATTTGTTCGAGGGATGTGTGAGAGGGATGTGTTGCGAAGGATGTGTACGAGAGATATGTACGAGGGATGTGTTGTGTCTTCACTCCCACTACACCGCACCCTCGTCGCCACATTTCACAGCTACGCTACACATCCTCATAGGCACATTTTCATGCACAGCTTTGGTGGAAACAACCACACCTTTTACAGCACAGCTAAACATCCTCGCACGACACATTTCCATCACACATCTCTGGTGGAAACGCAGCCTTACTGACTGAAGTGAAGCGATGCGCGCCGGCCGTGACAATTTATAAGGGGCCATAACTTGTCCTGAATTCAGGATCCGATATTCAGAATATGATTTAGAGTAAGAAACTTAGTCGCCAAAGCATGTACTAAATCGTGTCCTAATTAGGATGCTACTCGTCCTAAATGCAATTACACTTTCCTGAATTATGGACGTCCTGAATATCGGAGCCTGAATTTAGGACAGTGTAAATTGCCCCTTATGTTTTGAAAGTCTAAAATAGTTTGAAACACCGCCCGCCGTGATGATATCTTTCGTAATATGTTTGCCTGGTAAGATCGTCAAAAAATGCCCTTAAAAAATGAATGAAGGAACTTCGTGAAAATAAATGTTTGTTTACTTACGCTAATGTCAAAGAAACTCTTTCATATCTATGATCGCCTAGTACCAAAAACTTCGTGTATGACTTGTTAGAGCAGTGTTGTATAGTTTATGTGGCAGATTAGATAGAGAAAAAGATACCATAAGAGAGAAACATCGAAGATATCATGGTGTCTCTGTCACACGACAGTGACAGAAATATACTTCCATGCCGCCTGCACTGTGTCTGTAATCTAACCGTTGCGTTTTATGCTTTCCTGTTAACGTGGCTACAAAATTACACTAAATAGTTAAAACTCAGAAATAAATGATATTACGTATATTATATCGATCACTAGCGGGGGGAATGGCGCGAGCCAGCAAAAGCGACACAGGTCCTACCTCGGACACGCCTCGCGGGCGACTGAAGCAATGCGTGTAGGGCACGTCGTTATATCGACACCGGAAGTATCAATTAACGTAAGGGACATTTTGGCGAAAATGAGTTATATATATCATTGGATTCAGAATTTCGCGCTCTATCGATTGGTATTATTAAAAAAATTCTATCTTAAAAAAAATGTCCCTTACAGTACAAAAATTTTGACCGCGAAAAACGATTTCTGAGAAAAAATGTGATGTAACAGTCATTAGTATTTTTTCTTCTCAAAAAATTGAAGTAAGTCACCGTACTAAATAATTTACACCCTTACCTTAGTCAAAAATAAGTCGATTTAAATGACAATGTCCCTTACTTTAAATAAAATGCCCCTAACTTTAAAAACCATGTCCCTTACTGTAAATAAAATGTGTCTCATTGTAAACAATATGTCCCTTACTTTAAAAAATTGTTTGACGAAATCTGAAGTTTATATAAAATGTTAGGAACCGTGACACTTACGACATAAAAAATCTGAAAAATTACCTCGAATAAATTTAAATGCAACAGAAAAGGATGAAGGGATTTGGAAAATTACGGCTATTAGACATAAAAATACATAAACTATAGACAACACTAATCAATCTGCAGGTGAAATTCATCATCATTATCATTTCTAAATATTAAAGACCACTTTTGGACATAGGCTTCCTTCACTCAAGGAGCACCACAGCGCACGGTCTCCATTCTAAGTCGAAATGAGCTGAAATTACTGCAGATGAAATACGTCAAACAGATATTTATTGCTTCATCTTTCACACAACCCATGCACCTTTTATTCTATCTTTTCCCCTTACGTCCTCTCTACTCGTCACTTCTACTTTATCATACTAATATCATGTTTCGCACAATTCCTATGCCTTAATTCATCGACCTTTCGTTTCCATGTAGGTAGCGGCTCTGAAAAAGATAGGTATCCTCTTCAGAGCCGCTACCTACACATCATCACTTCTTGCCAGGTGGAGAAAAAGTGGTAGGTAGCAATAAATTCCAAGAAAACTTAAATTGTTAATATAATCAAATTATAAAGCCAATTAAAGCCACGTTGACACGGTCAGAGTGTGCTCGGACCGAGTGGGCTCAAACGAGTAAGTTGCATGCAAAATGTACTCGGATAGTGGTTAATTCTGTTAAATATTTTATAGTCAACAAAGAAAAAAAAAACGGATTTTGTTTTAAACAGTATCTGAATTGTCAGAGACATGTTAATCGAAGAGTTAAGACGGGAAAACCATAAGTCTTTTATAGCAAAAGTAATCTGTGAAAAGGAGAAGAATTTGGACTATTCCTTTGATTCAGCGATCACGAAAAACATCGCACATCTAGCAATTTTCTCCGAGAAAGTGAACAGCTAAATCCTGCTTCATAAAAATCTAAAACTATGTAGAACTACTCTGAGCCTAGTAACCGAGCTAGCTCGAAGCAGTAGGACGCGGTCCGACTCAAATCAGACTTAAATCTGCTATAGCTAGCAGTAAAACCTGAAAATGAACTCATTTACTCTTTAATCTCATTTCTATAGTGCTAAAATAGTATAAATTGTAGTAGATAATCTATTGTTACATTAAATTGCAACACTGATAAAGTCCTTTACAATAAAATTTCGTATAATTTTCTATTTCTCTTGCTGCTTACACTACGCTCGACGGATTATCTATAAAATTTCAGTAACGTAACGGTCATCTAATATTTTTTTTTAATGTAAAGGACATGCTATTTTTGAAACTACTGGGTATTCCTAAATCTTTCGTATAAAACAAGAAAGAATGGGAAATTATAAGAAACTTTGCTCTGAACACCATAAAAATTGGACCAGAGAGTAAAAAGTTATAGACAAAATAAAAAAATAAAAATCGTTTTTTGGCTCTCCTGAAAAGTCGTATTTTGTCCCTTACGTTAATTGATACTTCCGGTGTCGATATAGTAATGGGTAAAAAAAAACAGAAATGTTTAGAAAAAAAGTAACCAGAAATTGTTCTGACAAACATCATTACCTATCTATTGATATGTACATATACTCTAATATATACTCTGATGTATCCCAAAATCTTCTAAACAAATTGGATCGTATTTTGAATAACTGTATCCGCTTTATATTTGGACTTCGAAAATATGATCACATTTCCAGTTACCGTTCTCAGCTTAAATGGCTGCCTATCCGCCAGAGAAGATCCCTCAGATCACTCTGCTTGCTTTTCTCTATTATGAACGATCCTTGTGCTCCTAATTATTTAAAAAGTTCTTTTCAGCTCCTGGGTAGCTCCCACGATCGTAACCTTCGTGCTGCTGAAAATTTGCTCCTTCAGATACCTTCTCACCGTACAGGTTTTATTTCCAATTCCTTCGTGGTTACGGCAATTAAACTCTGGAATGCGCTTCCCCTTGACATCAAAAAAGCTCCGAGTAAATTTTCTTTTAAACGTCAAGTTCGGGAATACTTTTTGAAAACACTCGTTCCATAGGATTCTTAGTATTTATAAATTAATGGTCGTCGTCATGTCATATTATACACCGTGTTCCGGACGATATACATAAACTTCGACCAGATGTTCAGACCACGGAAGTAAGCATTTTTCATTATGGACACATTAATAAATTCTTATTTTTTATTTTTTGTTAATTTTCATACAAACTAAATACCTAGACGTAAATAACCCGATATGCATGCCTCTTTATCCGAATTGGCAACGTCGTATTTTCATTCATAACATTTGGCGGGCTGAAACTTGTCAAAACAGTTTCTTTGATTTTTTATCTCGTTCCTCATAGCACTGTCAATGTACTATACTTATCTAAAGAGAACGTATAAGGCTACCAAGCAGGTATATACGTATTTCGAATTGTCTTTTTAATTGAGGAATAAAAAAAAAAAAACAAAATTCCATAACCAAATCATGATAACCTCTTCCCACGACATGCAGCCTTCGCAAAACGTTTCTGCAGTCCTTATTTTTAGTCTAGGCTTAAAGCAACGCCGGACCTCCAACGACGGGAAGGGGAGTAGGCTACCATAATTATCTTCCCATTCTGCCGTTTCGGCTTAAGTAACGAACATTCAATCTCAAAATTATTGACTAAAAGAGGGGCAGCTCAACACGCAATCTGGGGACCACGCTTAGAGCTCACGTACATTCGTAAAAATACTCTCAAAAGATAGGTCTCGGTCAAATTAAGATCCCACCAAAAACATTAAATGTAAAAAATGCCAAGTCTCTCGATGCAGTCTTTCCATCGTAAAAAGTTTTGAGATCTCACAGAAGCCAAGTCCTATTCAAATTATTTTGTAGTTATAAATCAACATTTAGTAATTATATCAATAGTTTTCTTTCTATTATAACTATAGTGAATTGGCAATGAGCACAAATTAAAAGCTGCTTGCTGCCTGGAATTATGTGCAAATGTTACTGACGAGACCTGTGATCAGATTATTTGTTACTAGCTTCTGCCAGCGACTTCGTACGCGGATCCTGTTGCTTATGCCAGCGGCAACGGGGTCGTCAAAATCGAAGATCAGAAACGTCTGATGTCGAATTCTTAGAGCCTGGGACGGGAAACCAACGGGATGCGCATGACAATTCCAGACGTTCCAGTTTTCTTACAAAAGTAAGTCAACAGGAAATGCCCATCAGACTAAACAACTCTTGCTAAGACGTGATTTCTATATATGTAATAGTGTAGCTGGGCTTTTGGAGTTCCACATCAGGTGTTCCAGATCTTCAATTTTTATACGACAACAGGGAGTACTCATCAGGCTGAACAACTCTTGCTAAGACTTCATTACTGTATATCTAATAGTGTAGCTGGGCTCTTGGAGTTCCACATCAGGTGTTCCATATCTTCAAATTTATTATCTCAGCAGAAAATGCTCTTCACGTGGAACAATTTTTGCTACGGCGCTATTTTTGTATCTCTTATAGTTTAGCTGATCTATTGCAGTTCTGCATTAGGTGTTCAAGTTTCCAAGACAAATTATAGCCTATATGTGGCCCAGACTTAATAGCTATATCACAAAAAAAAAACAATCTAATCCGTCCCGTAGTTCCGAAGATTAGCGTGCATGGAGTAACTTCTCCCGTTTTCCTAACATTTCCCTTCACTGCTCTGCTCCTATTGATTGTAGCGTGATGAAAAGTATCCTATAACCAGCCCAGGAGTATGAAAAATAATTGTACCAAGTTTCGTCAAAATCCGTCGAGTAGTTTTTGTTTCTATAACGGTTATACAGACAGACAGACAGACAGACAGACAATAATTTAACTGATTGCATTTTTGGCATCAGTATCGATCCCTAATCACCCCCTGATAGTTATTTTGGAAATATATTTCATGTACAGAATCGACCTCTCTACAGATTTATTATAAGTATAGATATAGATGTGTGAATCATGATGGTCACTACCGACTACATGTTCCAATACAATAATTAAGAATACCTTACGGGCCATCGCTTTATGAAAGTAAATGATGAATGTTAAGAGAATAAATAAAGTAAATAAAAGAGAATGTTTATGCATGCGGTGTGTGTAACTTTCAACTCCTCCAAATATGCCGTTTTATTTGTTTTTACTTGTGCTCATTGCCAAGTCACTATAGTTATAATAGAAAGAAAACTATTGATATAATTACTAAATGTTGATTTATAACTACAAAATAATTTGAATAGGACTTGGCTTCTGTGAGATCTCAAAACTTTTTACGATGGAAAGACTGCATCGAGAGACTTGGCATTTTTTACATTTAATGTTTTTGGTGGGATCTCATTTATTTTTTGTAAGTGTATTTCTTTCTTTTTTTTAGGTGTCCTCATAATTTCTTGGACTTCAGCTACTTTTTTGCTTAGGACCCATTCTCTATCTAACAAACTAAATAGAACTAAACTAACTAACAAATAACTAAATAAATATATATCTACTAATTTACAAACTAAATATAACTAAACTAAATAACACGTAAACAACTAGATTTATGTAACTATGTCTATGTTATATTAATAAACTATTTTCCTAAATAACTGTTTCAGTAACAATAATAAATCTACTATCTAATCCGGCTAACTTAAGTTCTCTGAATATCGCTACAATATTTTTTTAGTTTCGAAATGGTTGTTCATAGATAAATATTTTGTGGTTGTTCAAAGATAAATGAAAATTATTGAATTATTTTAAAGTACTACTTAGACTGCGCTCTGTAACGAAACCATAGCGCGATTCAGACAGGTACAATGCCATCTATCGAGCGCGCATACAATATTTATCGCAATACAATGGAGTTTTAGCTTTATTAATTTAATGAATTATGAACTTTATGTATTAATTTAGATTAATTATAGTCTATGTATTACATTTATATTATTCTTTTCTATTCTACAATTGAATACTTAAACAACGAACAAAGTTAACAATGCAGTCAAAATCCATACACAATGTTCTTGCCAAACCGCAAATATAAAATTGTTTTCTATGGTATATTATTTTTAATGTTTTTATAATTTTTCCTTTATATGTGGCTAATGACCTATCTTGGTGCAAAATTTGAAGTTTCTAAGTCTGCTAGAAGTACCTTAGACTTTTGATGATCGGTCAGTGAGTCAGTCAGTGAGTGACAAAATGGTGTAACTTTGATCGACCGTAACTCCTAAACTATTCATTCAATTGGCATGTAATTTCGAACTTAAGCTTGTTCTAATGCCTACTATTATTCACCGAAAACCTAAACTCCTAGCTTTGTCCACGTCGAAGATATAGGGGGGGCGAAACAGCCGCGAATCGCTTCGAGAAAAGATGGTACGGCCGTGCCCGTTTTGCTCGAGACTTGGCGGGGCACTGCCGTGCCCCCAGATAAATGGTAATCACAGCATATTTTTTTTATGCATTTGAGTAGAATAATTATAATTTATAAGCACACTTGTTGCGTGGGCAACATCAGAACTAACGCCACCATCTTATTTTTCAATACATTTCACAAATGAGCGCTCTCCTGTCAACCTCAATGGAGTGTCCAAAGATCCATATAACACTGTAGGTTAGACAACTACGTCAGCCGTAATGTCATTCAAAAATATTTTTATTAATAAAAAATAAACTCTAAAAAGCAAAAAATAAATTTAATGTAAAAAGTTTTCGAAATGACCACCTTCTTTTTCGACACAAATATTCAAACGAGTCCTAATTTGGCCATTTAAATTTACAGACATTTGTCTTATTTGTTCAGCAGCCTGAGATATTCTATCTAAGAGCTGTTCACGGTTCTGAATTTGTACGGAGTACACCTTCTCCTTTAAGGTTCCCCAGACATAAAAATCTAAAGGAGTCAGATCTGGGGACCTAGCTGGCCATGCGATATTTGTGCTACCTCGTCCAATCCAACGGCCAGGAAACGTTGCATTTAAATATTCACGCACTTGTGTGCCATAATGTGCAGGGGCCCCATCATGTTGGAGCCACATGGTTCGCAGAGTTTGAAGATCCACTTGTTCGAAAAATTCGAAGCTAGTGACGTTTCTTAGGAACTCTAAGTAATTGTCAGCATTTAGGCGGTGGGGAATCTCAATAGGGCCGATCAGCTGATTGTTAAAAACACCAGCCCACATGTTTACAGAGAATTCAGTTTGATGTGACGCCTGCCAATGTAAATTCGGGTTGCTCTCATGCCACTGCACTTGATTTTTGGAATTGAATACTCCCGCTCTTGTAAACTGGGCTTCATCCATCCAAAGAATTTTTTGAAGCAGTATTGGATTATTTATCAGTTCTTGATTCATTCTCTGGCAAAAAACAATTCTTGAGAAGTGATCAGGTGGTATTATGCCTTGGGATTTTCTGTAGTGGTAGGCATGCAAACCATATCTTTTCCACAGTTTCCACACTAGCTTATGAGATACACCCACGATTCTCCCAACGCGTCTCGTTGAGAGTGTAGGATCATGAATAATAAGGTTCATTATTCTGTTTTCTTGAGCGACGCTCAAATTGATTGCTCGTTCAGGGCGGCGTGGTCTAATTCCGATCTCACAAAATCTCCTGTGTATGTTAATAAATGTTCGTATATCAGGAACGCGCCGACCAGGGAATCGCCGTTGGTACTCTCGCACAGCTGCTGTAGCATTTCCGTCACAGAAACCGTAGACGAAGTGAATATCAGCTTGGTGTTGAGCAGAATATTCGTGCGGCATAGTGAAAGTTGTAATCAAAATGATTGATTAAATTAGTCGGAAACCCAAAAGCAAATTACAATAAACAATAATCCTGACAGTTAAAATCATGCATGACAAACAATGACAAATAACAACTTAGGTATCCATAGCGACCAGTTTAATCTCTTTGAAAGATTCGTTATCGCAAATGATCGTATTTCTTCGCTAACTCTCGGGTTCCTCTCGTACGTGCAAATGAAATGCAAATAGTATTTGATAGATTTATCATTTTAATTGCACTAAGCGGCAACATAGGCCAAATTAAGATACTTTCTCACTGCATAGCTCAATTAAATTTCATTAAATGAAATTACGAATATCTTTGTAACGAAGCCTTTTTAAGTACTACTTCCTTTGTTGGATTTGATTTGTAAAAGCCATAGAAGTATTTGCTAAAGTTTATGGATAACGTGAAGAACACGGTGTATATCTATTTATGTTATACAGTGTGTCCGGGCACGGGTTAGCGATATTTGAAGGGGATATTCTAGGCTCTTTTTCATCGACAAAAATGCTTTAAAAAAAATTCTTACTCCAAAACTTCGCGAATGGCAGCCATTTTAATTTTTTGATCTGTCGAACTGGGGTGTGTACAATAAAATTCAAATATCTTTAAATCCAAGAGACCTACATTCATGCAAATGACTTTATTGCAAAGTTAAACGTTGAGGCTTATCAAAAACTTACGAAAGTTTTCTAAATAATATGTAAAAATAACCAAAAAACATGGGCAAACACGAAATTGTACACAAAAATTACTTAATAATTTCACATTTTTAACTCTAGCTCGATAAGTACCCCTGAATTTTGTTAGGGTTTTTGCATTAAATTAAAAGTGTTTGAGATAGGCTATAAAATGATATCAAAATTATCACTCTACGTTAAGTATCTTAGGAGTTATTCTCACTTGAACATCACCCTTCCGTCTCGCCCCGTAGCAATAATTCCAAGAAGTGGTTTCATATAATAAAAAAATGTACCATTTCAGTTTATGGATTATTGTGGTCAATAATGCCAGCTGATAAATATTCGTTGGAACGATTTAGCTCGCCCAAAGAATGCGGCACCTGTAATATTGGGGTACGTGCGCTAAGGAAGGGTGATGTTCAAGTGAGAATAACTCCTAAGATACTTAACGTAGAGTGATCATTTTGATATCATTTTATAGCCTGACTCAAACACTTTTAATTCAATGCAAAAACCCAAGCAAAATTCAGGGGTACTTATCGAGCTAGAGTTAAAAATGTGAAATTATTCAGTAATTTTTGTGTACAATTTCGTGTTTGCCCATGTTTTTTGGTTATTTTTACATATTATTTAGAAAACTTTCGTAAGTTTTTGATAAGCCTCAACGTTTAACTTTGCAATAAAGTCATTTGCATGAATGTAGGTCTCTTGGATTTAAATATATTTGAATTTTATTGTACATACCCCAGTTCGACAGATCAAAAAATTAAAATGGCTGCCATTCGCGAAGTTTTGGAGTAAGAATTTTTTTAAAAGCATTTTTGTCGATGAAAAAGAGCCTAGAATATCCCCTTCAAATATCGCTAACCCGTGCCCGGACACACTGTATATTTTATTTAAATCTGTGTAAAAGTATATCTGTGTATTTTATTTATCAAATATTTGTTTATAATATATAACGGTATATTTAATATAGGTACAATATATTTTCGTATGTATTAGTATATTATTTATAATTAGATGTAGTAGTTTTAATTTTTTCGTATTGTACAGTTGCACCTATTCCAGCTTCTTCTCCATTTGACCCAAAGGTTGACTGGTAGATAATGCCTTGTGGCATTAAGTCCGCCTTATGT
This sequence comes from Agrotis clavis, assembly GCA_954870645.1. NCBI lineage: Eukaryota > Metazoa > Arthropoda > Insecta > Lepidoptera > Noctuidae > Agrotis > Agrotis clavis. Next base: position 10,434,411 of record OX940922.1, read on the forward strand.
ACCTCAATTGTACGTGAAAGTTTAAATAAATAAATAAATATGTTTTTAGGACCAAAAGCATGGTCTACTTCAAGTACCACTGAAAAAACGTTAAAAAAATCTCTATTTTCGCGATTTTTTTTGATCAAGTCAAGTTATAAATATCGCGTTTTCAACCAGAGATTAATTTAGATAGTTTATTGAACTACAACATATATTTTTTTCGGATCGAAAAAAAGAATATTTGATTGTTTATTGTTGAATCAAAAATAGGTCGATTCCTGATTACCTGGCCTTAAATTCATCGATAAATTTGCTGTGTCGGTACGGACTTCGTTTTGGAAATTTGATGCTTCTTTAGCTTCTAATTTACACCTAAAGTTGTGTTAAAATGAGCAAAAAAACGAATCTTTAGAAGCTCGTAACTTTTTAATAGCTTCATATTTTACAATTCTGCTTCCGTACAGACAAAATTAATAATGAGACAAAACGATACCATGTTTAATTTTGGATGTACCTTGTCAAATAGTGGAGTAAAACCCCAACGAAGTTTCTATGGAAAAAATGTTGACTTGTTTGACCTTAAGCCGGAAACACATTATTAACACCCGACGCCACCCGATGAAACGTCATGTGTGTTGGGTCAAATCAAATGTATTGTTTTCTATGACCAGAATCACACTATGAACACCCGACGCGACGACACGCGCTCACTGCACATCGGGTGTCGACACGTTGCGTCGCGTGGCGTTTTAAATAATGTATTTCCGGCTTTAGTTCGTGCAGATGTGCAGATGTTGCTGAGGTGTAATATCCATGGCTGATGTATAAATTATTATTATTGTTGTTCTTTAATTGATGCACACTGTGGAATATTATATCGCAGCGATATGAGAAAAACAGGGATTTGATCAAATCACGGAGGATGTTAAAATAACAACACGATTTTATCATTTCCCTAAGCAAATCTGGTGATTTGACAAATCCCACTAAAGAAATCTAGCTTTCAACAAATCCCAAAATTGGTAAACTAAACAAAATCTAATAAAATGTCAGAAAACGTCGACGGAGCACCGCTTCGCGGTGCTCCTACTGCTGGGTGGTGTTCAAGTCACCAGATTTGCTTAGGGAAATGATAAAATCGTGTTGTTATTTTAACATCCCCCGTGATTATTTTGATCAAATCCCTTAGGGCTTTGGCCAAATCCCTGTTAATATCATATCCCTGCGACAAATACATTATACATACAGGGTGAATATTCCAACTTGGCGTGGATGACTAAATCCGAAACTGGAATACCGAAAAATATTGAAAGGAGTTTCGAGGCCCATTTTAATTTCTTTCTCTTTAGAATTTTAATTTTAATTTCGTTTTCCTCGGTTATAAAAAATAATGAATTATTACAGGTCTTAGAGAATATGAGTGAAATCACATACAGTAGCACATGGAGCGAGGCTCAAGTGCTGTTGTTAGAAAACTCAGCTTTCAAGAACGATGTGAGTTTGCTGGGCATGGACAAAGAAGATGCACTTATTGGTAAGTTGTTTATTTTGTTAATCATTAGAGCTTCTTGAAATATCTACTAAAAAGACATTCATATAACCAGTCAGTATTAGCATTGAAGATGCCGAAAGAAAATTTAAGGGTTCCTTGTTGACGAAATCCTAAAAATATCTTGTATATAGTGTATTTAATAATGATTGACTATGTATGCGAGTATCATGTAAGTAAATCGATAGAATAAAATAAAAACAATTCCTTTCAGTGTTTGAACAGCATATTAGAAATTTAGAAGCAGAATACTTGCAAGAACGGGAACAAGTTAAAAAACGAAATAAGAGACAGCAAAGAAAAAACCGTGATAATTTTTTGGTAAGCCGTAAACAGACATTTTACATTGTAGAAACCAAACTGACGTCTATTCCCACTTGTGATGAATATCTCATGCTAGGCATATTCAACCACTTCATAAACATTTATTAAACTTGCAGGTTTTGCTTGACACTTTGCATGAAGAAGGTAAACTTACCTCCATGTCGTTGTGGGTAGAGCTGTACCCAGTAATATCGGCTGATATGCGCTTCTCAGCTATGCTTGGTGAGTGAACCCATAGTGAATATTTCCGGATTTATGAAAACTCCGAAATCTCGAATGTAAAATAGAAATGGTAGAAACAACCAAAAGTATAAAAAAAATACAACTAAAAGCACCTGTTGTTATAAAATTTTCAGGTCAAAATGGATCAACTCCTCTGGATCTATTCAAATTTTACGTAGAAAACCTGAAAGCGCGGTTCCATGATGAAAAGAAAGTAATTAAAGAGATATTAAAAGAAAAGAGTTTCGAAGTCAAACCCGACACAACCTTCGAAGAATTTGCAACAGTAGTCTGCGAGGACAGCAAGTCGGCTTCTTTAGATGCGGGCAACGTTAAACTCACGTACAATTCATTACTTGAAAAGGTAAATATTACTGTCTTGCTTTCTTTTTGTTTCTTTTGGTTTCTAAAATATTTTTTTTCACATTCAGGCTGAAGCCAGAAACAAAGAGAAGATAAAAGAAGAGTCCAAAGCTCAGAAGAAAGTAGAGAGTGCATTTAAATGGGCTTTGAGTGAAGCGAACATCGATCACCAGCTGTCGTGGAATGAGGTGAAAGAGAAGCTCGATTTGAACGCGCCTGAGTTCGCGGCCGTGCCCTACGAAGAGGATCGAGTTCGAATATATAAAGTAAGTTCTACATTTTTGTCGGCCTTTTCACTCATACCTACATGACCCTGTAACATGTATTCTTCTGTAGCTGTAAGTACTAAAAAATATCAGTTGTGTCAATAAGTATTTGCGGCATTTGACTTTTATTACACATAACCATGATACGTGACAGATTTAGAACTTTATTAAAGGCTGTTCAAAAGCTGTTAAAAAAGCTGTTCTCCGTGATAAATAAACCAACCAACACAAAAATATTTTTTCAATGCGAACCAGAGTTTCTGAGTTCCCAGTCTCCTTAAATCCAATATGGCGGATGTCCAAGATGACGGACAGGCTTTGAGACACTACCCGATAAGCTAGCAGGCTGAAATTTTCAGGGTAGCTTCAAACCCGTTGAACAAAGATAAAAATATTAAAATAAGTAAAAGATTTTAAAAAATCTAAAAGCCACGTTTTTAAATGTCCTAAAAATAAGAAAATAACCCTACGGGGCTGAGAGAGGGGCCACTCAAAACGTGGGGGCGTATCTTTGCAAGTTACACCCACGATCTATACACGTCATGTAAATATATCCCATAAATAATATATGCCCCCACGTTTTGAGTGGCCCCTCTCTCAGCCCCGTAGGGTTATTTTCTTATTTTTAGGACATTTAAAAACGTGGCTTTTAGATTTTTTTAAATCTTTTAATTAGACACTATTTAAATATTATAAGGAATGATGCCTGACGATAATCAAAAAATAAAAAAGTCATTATGTTCTAATTTAATGCGGTGATTTTGCAGGACTTTCAACATGAACAAGAAGAAAGCTGCATGCACTACCATCATCCAAAGTCAAGAAAAGCAAAGCGCTCTAAGAAGAAGAAGCGATCGCACTCTGCCTCATTGGTGAGCGGTTCAACTTGCATGCACTCATATCAAAATAAACTATAAGACGTGTGGGTTGCCTGGTTGGTGGATGCATGTGCCTAGATTCTAGGTCTAGATGGAAGGACGGTTACATTCCAACGTCTCATCCAAGGTGACCTTGCATGATGCCATCCATATTGATGGCAGATGTAATCGATCGTGTTTGTGTTTCAGTCTCGGTCGCGCTCCCCGTCCCCCGTACAGACAGCTCGCTCGCCGTCGCCCGCTCCCAGTCATGGCACATGGACTTCGGACGAAGGCAGAAAACACAAGAAATCGAAGAAGAAGCATCGCAAACACTCGCCAATGCCAGTAAGTATTCACGCGCCGTGTTGGGTTGATAACACGTCAGCATTCTGCAATACACACTTAAAAAAATCGTGTTAAAGATACACCATTATATGAATAATAACCAGAATAAAATACCAAATGAATTATACAAGTTATATGATTTTGTTTAGAAATCTCCGACGCCAGAAGAGGGTGGTATAACGGATGACGAGACATTACGCCACAAGAGCAAGAAGTCGAAGCGCAGCGCTCCCAGCAGTCCCGAGGAGGAGTCGCACGAGCTCCCGCACAAGCCCAAGAAGAAGAAGGACAAGAAGGATAAGAAAGAACGGTGGGTACCACACACGATGCCACTGTAAAACAAACCGACATCCCTATTATTATTTAAAAGTTTTTTTTCGTGATAGACTTTAGACTTTTCAATTAAGAGCGTGAACGCCAAACAGCATTTCATACAAACTTACAGGAACGAACGTGCTCGGTGGAAAGTGAGATCAGATTTTGTTTTACAAGTAAAAAGCAGTGCTTAGAAATGTACTTTCAATTTTATGACCCGTCCGATACATAGGATGCTATGCAGTAGGGTGGTTGAAGAGGTAATAAATAAAAACATAAAATGTGTGTACAACTTTATTAGAAAGCAAACACGAGATAGTAGATTTTTACAATGAAAACTCCTTACATAGTAGTACATAAAGCGCTTAGGGTGAAGGTCAATAAAAGCTCATTATCGTCGCTTATCAGTATCTACCATTATTGCATTTGTTCATCATATTGCGCTTCATATATTCTTCTTACCATGTCAATTGGAAATAGACTGGGTCGGCCCTGAAATGGAGAAATGTACTATTTTGTATTGGATAGTCCACTTACCGAGGAGGGCTATATAACATCACGTTTAGGCTAATAGAAGCCGAGCAGTGGGTGAAACACGGGTAAAATCTGGTAATAAAATGTTCTTATATAGATCAAGCGGTTCAACGGCGTGGAGCGACGCGGAATTGGAGTCGCGGCGCGCGGCGCTGCTGGCGCAGCTGCACGAGCACGAGGCGGACTGACGTCGCGTCACGCACATCCACATCTTCAACGACTACCCCAAGCCGGCCGCCGCGCCCGCCGCCAGCGCGCCGCCCGGGGACCACGCCGCTGTTGATGACGCGCAGTCCAACGAGGACGACCAATCGCTATCATAAACTTGTTATAATTTTACGTGATATCATGCTTTCGGATTCTGCCTATTCAGAAAGTATTTAAAAAGTAGAACATTCTTACTTTTTGAACGCACGTTATGCATGAACAGTGTACGCATTGACCGAATAATTGCCGCATAATTTTTCGCTACGCCATGACGAAGAATTGTATTACACGGAAGGCGAACAGTTCAATGGACTACGACATTAATTATTATTATGATCTGTATTTTTTCAAAGCACCGCAACACAAATATAAAATATTACAATTCAGTGTCTTTTTAAACTCTATGATGTATTAGCAACATTGTAAACAATATACTTAGTAAAAGGATTTGTGTAGATTTGAGTGATCTTTTAGTGGCGACTTATTTTAATGACTTATGATAAATAGAAAATAGTGAGTGCTTTGTTCTTTGTGATTTAAAATTGAGTGTTCCATAGACTGTACGTTAAAAGAAATAGAAATACCTAATAAACAAAAATAATGTCGTTCAGTCGCAAAATGCGATTCACAATAATAATATCGTCTTGTGGTCAAAAATCAATTTACTAATTATTCACATAAATAGAAGCCTAAATGTGTTACGTGTAATATTCTATCAACAAGATGCCTAATGTAATAATATTGTCCATAATAGAGCAAAGATGGAATTTTATATCGACGTTACTGGCAATAGTAGGAATACTTATAGTTAAGTAAAAAAAGTCACAACCGTGTCTCGTACTCTTTCGTGTCGTTTGCTTTGATAACGGAAATATCCATTTTTTGATTGCGAAGTAAATTTATTATTCAGATGGATCGCAAAGTAGATTTTATGAAATCGCATTTTGAGTCTGAATAAAAAAATCTTATGTATAATAATTATTATATTGTATATTGCATATTTAGCATTAATGGTCTGACGTAATTATGTCATCTCTTAGCAATAAGTTTTAAAATTTAATGGCGGAATACAATCAATTACATAGTCCAATCTGGGTATTGCATTCCGTTATTCCGAAATTGCCGACAAGTTTAAAAATGACGCATTCCAATCTTTAATTATGAGCATATTTCGTGTCCAACACACGTAAAAGGTAATCACAGCACAGTTATGCCAAGCATATATTTTTACCGACGTGTTTATTTTGTACTACTTGGATTACCAGACTGGTAATCAAAATTTAACTAATTACTTAATTGATAAATATGCATAATCTCATTTGTATTGATATTATTCATAGCTTACAATAATATTGTAATGTTTTGCGGGTACTACGCACATTAAAATGTTATGGTCGGCAACGATTTTTTTTTAGTTTTATTTAACTTGCGTCGTTTGTACCTTGTGTCATGCTCGTCATATTGTGAGGACATAATCATCACCTGCATAGCCTTTTCCCTATGTTTGGGGCGATTTTCAGTTGAACTGGATGCAGCTGAATATCAGTATTCTACATGGAGCTTCTGCCTATCTGACTTCCACAACCCAGTAACGGGGCAATACGATACCCCTTGGTAAGACTGGTTCAGTAAACCATCATTATTTGTAGTGAATTAGTGTTTGTATTCAAAAGTATTTCGTGTAAAAGATTATGCCCATTTCTGCCACAATGGTGCCAATGTGCCAATGATGCCCAACCCAAAGTAGAAATTTGTTTTTATTATAAGCTCTTTAAGGCTGCGTTTCCACTGAAGCGGAGCTGGGCGGAGAGGAGCGGAGAAGAGCGGTGAAAAGTGGTCAGTGTTTCCACTGAAGCGGAGCTGGGCGGAGAGGAGCGGTGAAAAGTGGAAAGTCCGCTCCGCCCCGCTCCATTCCACTCCGCTTCAGTGAAGGCTGAGGCGGAGCGGAGCAGAGCGGAGACGAGCGGTGCCGCGATTAACCAATCACATGGCTTTAATACACATGTGTCACATGGCTAGCCATGTGCATCTTCCGTGTGATTGGTGAATCGGCACAGCTCGTCTCCGCTCTGCTCTGCTCCGCATCAGTGGAACCGCAGCGGAGCGGAGTGGAGTGGAATGGAGCGGAGCGGAGCATACTTTTGGAATCGCGCATTTTTGTGCTTAGTTACACTCAATTTCTCCGAAAGACCATATATACGTCATGCTGTCGTTAAAAAAGAAAAAAGTAATCATTTTATATCTTTCTCTACGAGAAATCACAGATTCTGGATTCGACAACATATAAAGTTCCATTCTGTGCATGGAGAATTTTCAACTTTTTTTCAGACTTACGATGATGAAATGTTCTAGCCCAAGAGCCCGTGAACCCCAGACCTACGTTATTTTATAAAGGCTGAAAGTTTGTCAGCGGATGCTCCCAACACTGGTAAGAACGATGGACCATTTATGGAGTTTGGGTTATGGTGGCTTTGGCAGGTAAACGGTACTAAAGGTGCGTAAAATATAAGTTTACTTACGTCATAGTATAAAAGCTGATTTTTATACATAATACTCGGGTAATAAGTAGATGATGTTTCCTCATCAGCCAGACACTTATCATGGAGGCAACCCCTTGCCAGACACCCTTAATGTTCACGAAATTATAAGTTTACTTACGTTATAGTATAAAAGTTGATTTATTTAAATAATAATTGGGTAATATTATGTAGATGATGTTTCCTCATTAGCCAGACACTTTTGAAAGTTCCAACCCCAAGCTTGCCAGACAAACATTGTAAATAGCCCAGTCAACTGATGTTCAAAACAAGGTATAGAGGGAAAGTTTTGGAACACATTTTTTGACTACGCAACTTTGTTTGGACAAGTTAGGAGGAGAACATATCGAAAGTCCCCATCCCTAGCCCTTGAGCTAGTGGAGCATACGGTGCAAGACTGCCCAGCTTGGGCGGAGCACCGACGTGTCCTCACGGCTGCGATAGGCGGAGACCTCTCGCGCCCGGCATTGGTTGCGGCCATGCTGCGGGGCGAGACGGAGTGGGAAGCGGTCAGCTCCTTCTGCGAGGCAGTAATGCTCGTAAAGGAGGAGGCAGGCCGCGAGCGAGAGAGGACAGCGTCCTCCCTCCGCCCCAGCCGCAGTGGTAGGCGCCCACGGCGACGGACGTCGCTAGATGATCTCCGGCCACCGTAGGCGCGGGCATGCGGGCAGCGAGTAAAGGGCAACTCGCTGCCCGACCAAGGACCATGCCCGGGTTGACGGCGCGTTGTGTCCCACGCGCGCCTCAAAGAGCGTCAGCATAATGACGGGGCCCCCCTCTCAGAGGGCCAAAGCCTGCCGGGGTCGCGGGATTATTCCCTTACCGTAACCCCGGAACCTAACAGGCTATGAAGGACACCGTGGATTTTAGTCAGTAGAAGTCTGACAGTCCCTCCCGCCCTGCCCGGGGTTGGAGGACTCATTTGATGATTTTACCACGCTAAAAAAAAAAAAAAAAAAAAAAAGCCCTTGAGCTAAGGGGGAGTGAGGGGTTTGAAGGTACCACTTTTTGGTTTTTCGCATAGATCTCGGAAAGTCGGAAACCATGGGTCCTAGCGGCATAATATGTATGAACAAAATAAAAGCTGAATAAATTCTTCATAAGTTTTATTCAATAAATGTTTCCAGTCTTGTTTAGTTTTCGAGATATCTGCTCTTGAAAGTCTGTAATATTGGTTAAAATCATTTTTACCTCTTTGCATGTGGAAAGTCGTATTTGATGTCGCCAAAGATCCAGAAAACAGCATCAGTGTTTCAGACCCTCCAAGTTGCGCAGAATGTCATTTTAATTTATGTTAGGTACATTACAACTTAAGTCGTATTTCGTTAGATTTGAGTCGCTATTATAAGTTTTGACCCAATTCTGTTGCCCAGATAATATTATCCTTCTCATACAATGAAATTATCCTAACATGACACTAAACCAAATAGCATCATAAAATAGTAGATTACGCACCAAGGGAATAAAGCAGTGCCTTACGTCACGGGCGTATTGAATCCCGAAGCGACACTAAGGATTCTGGGGGTGAACCTCCGGAGCGCAGCGAGGAGGTTCAAGTGTTAATTCCCGAGTGAAACGAGGGAATTAAGATAAGAATCCTTAGTGCAGAGAGGGATTTAAGTTAGCCCAAGACAAAGGCAGCTTTATTCCTGAGGTGAGTACTCTGCTTTTCACACCACCTGCGAGGAAATAAATTCGAATTTTGAAATTTGATGTGGTACGACAACCTTCGAACGTGAGCATGCTGTGGTGCCCACCTCAGCAAGCGATCAGCTGTTGCAGTGGGGACTGCCGGGGGCAGCCGCCGCTGCTTCAACTCCTTCGTTCCAAGTTTTCATACTATGTTTTGTTTGAGGTTCCAAATTCAAATCACATTATTCCCAGGGAATAATGAAATTCAGTACATATATTATTCCCTGGTTTGAGTGTGGGGAACAATGACTTGCTTTACGGCCAGTTTGCATGACTTATAATGTGACATTTACGAGCAAGTGGTGTGAAAAATAAATTATTTTTCACCTCACCCGCTCGGAAAGATTCTATTTCTCATTCAAATTCAAATGCGAACTCTCATAATAATAAGAAGAAAGACAAGCAGAAGAAATCTGGAGTCATCTCTCCAACTAAAGAAAAACTTTTAAGTTGTAATAAAACTATCCAATACGTAGATAAACAAGAGAAAAATAATAAAAAACAATCGCACTCTGTGAACAGTGCGAGTGCTGCCACAAATAGTTTCGACCAAACACCAACAGATGGCGATACCGCGACATGCATACGACCGATCAACAAACTGTCGATTTCGTTTCAAGAAAATGCGATAGATGGAGATAGTAGTTCCGAAACGAGTAAATGTCGGAAAATTTATATATTTGGTGGTCAACAATGTGCTGGGCTAGGAGACACTTTGGTGCGTACGAGACAGAATATAGAATTAGACCAATACAAAATATTTTCTATGATAAAACCATATGCTCAAACTTCAGAAATCCTCAAAGACTGTAACAAGTACATTGAAGACGCGGCTGAAAATTATGTTATATTGAGTCCTGCACAGAACGATAAAAATCCCACGAAAATAACGATGGAGTTGGCTGCGTTACTAAGTAAGCTAAAATGTATAAACATTATTATATTAGGAGTTACATATAACCCATATTTAAATGAATGGAAACTCAACAATCTATTAAAAGGTATTTGTAATAATTCTAAGCAATGTAATTTCTTACTATTATCGAATGTCACAAAATATAAAAAAGCATTCTTGTATGACACTTGTAATCGAATCAATAATTTGATACACAGAAGTGACTTTAATAACTTAGCTTTAAGACATTGTCCGAATACTGAGCCTAAAGTAATTAAGATTGTATCCAGACCCCTTCCAAGAAAAGGCACTATTCCATACTATTTCTCAATTAATACTAGCCAGAATTCTTCCTTTAAACTAAAGAATACCAAATGTAATGCTGATAATCTTTTTCGTGACCAATAATAATATAGAATGTAACTCTAACTATGAGTATACCGCTACGCTTTTTCACCAAAATATAGCTGGTTTACTTAATAAGATTGATTCCGTCCAACTGTGTTTAAATGAGTTAGTTAATAATAATGTAAATATAGATATTCTTTGCTTTTCGGAAACATTTGTAAGAGCAGGCGATGAACTAAATATTAATTTTAAAAACTTTAATCTTGCATGCTCGTTTTCAAGGAAAAGAGAAAAGCGTGGAGGTGTATGTATATTAGTACATAAAATGTTTGAGTTTAAGAATATAGTACTACCTAAGGACTTATGTACTGAGAAATATTTTGAATGTTGTGGAGTAGAGATACCTTCTCTAAAATGTATTGTTATATGTATTTATAGAATTCCAAATTCAAACACTTCTATATTTTTTGAAAAATTAGATTTACTATTGCACAAATTATTTAAACGGAAAAAGCGTATTATCATTACAGGAGATTTAAATATTGATACATTAAAAGTAAACAATGATACAACCAAACTTAAAGATATTTTGTCCAACTACGGGTTAAATCTTCATATTAATTCACCAACACGCCAACTTTCTTGCCTAGATCAGATTATTAGTAACATAGAAAATTCAACTGGAACCACACACGAAGTTTTCTTATCAGATCATAACACATGCCAAACATTAACTTTCCCAGTTGATGAGAGGAAAGCCGCTTTAAAATACTGGTATAAAATAAACAGGGATTACTCAGATGATAACATCAGAAAATTTTTAGAAGCTATTGGGAACTTGTCATGGAACGACGTTCTCGAAAACATGGACGCTAATGATAGTTTTAATATACTTCATGAAAACTTCTTATTGTACTATAAGTTATGTTTTCCCTTAAGGAAAACTAAAGTATGTGTCAATAATACATCACCTAAATGGATCACTAAAGGTATTAGGAAATCTTGCAGTTATAAGAGACAGCTTCAAAAGATGTATTACACTAAAAATAAAAATAATGAAATACGGACTAAGTATTTAAAATATAACAAAATATTAAAATCTTGCGTTCTCCACTCAAAGAAAAGTTCTAACCTTAATTACATACTCAAATCTAAAAATAAAAATAAAGCCACATGGGACATCATCAAAAACAGAACAGACACTCACAAAACATTTAATCAAATCAATGCTATAGATCACGATGGCTCTGTTTTAAGCAACCCAACTGAAATAGCCAACTCATTAAATAACTTCTTTATTGATATATCTAATACAAAAACTCAACCTGCCAATTATACCTGTAAAACTCAACCCCCACGGAACAGCGAAAGCATATTTTTGAATCCATGTACTGACACAGAAGTGTTTCGTGTAATTATGTCCATAAACAATAAAAAGTCGGTAGGATATGATGAGATCTCCACAGATATATTGAAACGATGTGCTAAAATCATATCCCCAATATTGTGTCACACAGTTAATTTATCTTTATTTGAGGGTACCTTCCCTAGTAAATTGAAAATTTCAATAGTCAAACCCCTTCATAAAGGTAATAGTACACTAGATAAATCTAATTATAGACCTATCACGCTCATTCCGATATTCTCAAAAATTTATGAAAAATTAATGCATACTCGTCTAATTCATTTTATAAACAAACACAAAATTATTCGTGAAGAACAAAACGGATTTCAAAAAGGAAGGTCAACTACCCTGGCTGCATTCTCTCTGGTTAGGTTTATAACAGATAGTATAGATAAAAAACGTCCTGTGTCCGTTGTTTTTCTTGACATGAGCAAGGCCTTTGATCTCGTAAATCATAAAACTCTCCTTGATAAATGCGAGCGCTATGGGATCAGAGGACCTGCTTTAAATTGGCTAAAAAGCTATCTAAGCTTAAGACAACAGTGTGTTGAGGTAACACATATTAACGACAATCTTGTAGCAACGACACATAGATCTCTATTTCGATACAATGAGTCAGGTGTGCCCCAAGGAAGTATCCTTGGGCCCCTCCTCTTCCTCTTATACATCAATGATTTACCAAATACAACTCAACATAAATGCGTACTCTTTGCAGATGATATATCAGTAATAATACCAGAAAACAACAAAACATTACACCAACAAGAAGTATCCGAAACTGTTGACAACATAATTAATTGGCTAAATGATAACAATCTTAAAGTTAATTTATCTAAAACAAAATATATCCAATTTGCAAATATTAAACAAAAGCCAGCAAAAATTAATTTAGTACAGAATAAAGAGACAATTAATAAAGAAAGTAGCATGAAATTTTTAGGTCTAACACTAGATGAGAACTGTAATTGGGGCATTCACATTGACAACTTATGTAAAAAAGTAAACAGATTTGTTTATGCGTTAAAAGAACTACGCAAGACAGCGAACGAAAAAGCCGCACTCAACGCCTATCACGGCTACGTAGCATCTGTGCTGAGATACGGTTTACTCTTATGGGGAAACTCGACATATATTCAAAGAGTATTCTTAGCGCAAAAAAAATGTCTGAGGGCAATCACGGGTGCTCCTCCATATGAGAGCTGTAGACCAATATTCAAGAAGTTAAAGGTTCTAAGTCTCGCATGTACATACATACTAGAAATAGGTATATTTGTTAAGAAAAATTCCCATTTCTTTTCTACTGTAGCCGAAAACAATAGATTCACAAAAAGAGACCCTACAAAATTAAAAAACCAATTCTGCAATAGTACCCTTCATTATCGAAATAGCTATCTGATGGCCATTAAAATTTATAACCACATTCCACAAAAAATAAGAGAATCACCACTACATAAATTCCAGAAAAAATTGAAATCATGGCTTCTTAAAAATACATTTTACTCAATAAAAGAATTTCTAGAACATGTGCAATAAATATAAATCTTAAGTTCACATAATTTAATATACTCATGCCAAAGTCGTTATTTCCGTGTTAGATTTTATTTGATGTTTGTTTTTACTTAGTTTATTATTGTTTTATTTTTGTTTCACTTAATTTTTTGAAACTTAATATAGGTATAATTAGTAGTTAGGTATAGCATGTATAACTACTTAACTAAACTGTAAATTCGTAAAATATTCGTATGCCGCTTTGTGCGGTGGATATGCTGATCCAAAAAATTTTAACATCTTTGAAACTACCATATTCAACGAATAAATGTCTTTGTCTTTGTCTTTGTCTTTGTCAAAATCTGAGCGCAAAACTCCATTTTGTGCTCTAGAGCACAAAGTGTTGTTTAAAATTCGAACACGTCTTGTATTCAATTGTTTTCTACTTTTCTACACAGGCAGGCGAGCCGCCCCCACTACATTTCCTCGCTGTGTGAGGTGAAAAGTTGTGTGTTGCACTCGGCAGCAAAGTTTTTCTGCGTCTCGTACCTTTGAAAACTTCGCATCGCTCAGGATTCTATATTTGAACCGCTCGTTTCTCTCGCGGTTCAATCTTAGAATCCTTCGCTAGCTCAGTTTTCAATTCAAGTACTCGCGCCAAAAATCAACTTTGCAGCCTTGCATAACAAATAACTATTTTCATTCATACAATTTGTATGAAAATTTTTTTTGCTGTATTTGACCAACTTCCGCCGTCTTGATTATTTTATTCCAATTTAATAAAACGATCCTTACCTGAAAGAGAGTCGAAGGGCATTAAAAAAATTGGCAACTCATTTTTATGGACACCTCGCACTTGATCAAAAATTAAATATGCTAAAATTGTTTACATTATAAAAAGCTAAAGGTTCCTAAGATCGTTTTTCTGTAGCTCTTATGGAAGCGGATTTCTCCTTATTGGTCAACTTAGAATCAAAACCCTGTACATGTACCTACCTAATATGTAATTATAATCTAGAATGAAATTCTGAGCTGTTTTTACAGCTCCCTCGGTGGAAGGAACACAAAAAATATCAAGCTTGATAGTGGCTACCGCGAATTCAAGAATTTGTTATAACTTTGTGAGCACTGTAAGACACCCTTTTAGCTGGAGGCTCATATCGCCTCAAGATGGTGGATGGTGGTAAAGGGAGGGTCTGAAAAGACTGCTCATGCTTTCTGGACCTTTGGCGATATGAAATACAACTTTCCAAATGCAAAAAGGTAAAAATGATCTTTCACAATATTACAGACTTTCAAGAGCAGATAGCTCGAAAACTAAACAAGATCTGGAAACATTTATTGAATAAAAAAATATGGGGTAATTTTTCAAATTCAGCTTTTATTTTGTTCATATATAATTTATGCCGCTAGGACCCATTTCCGACTTTCCGAGATATAAGCAAAAAACCAAAAAGTGGTACCTTCAAACCCCTCCCTCCCCCTTAGCTCAAGGGCTAGGGATGGGGACTTTCGATATGTTCTCCTCCTAACTAGTCCAAACAAAGTTGCGTAGTCAAAAACTGTGTTCCAAGACTTTCCCTCTATACCTTGTTTTGAACATCAGTTGACTGGGCTATTTACAATGTTTGTCTGGCAAGGGGTTGGAACTATCAAAAGTGTCTGGCTAATGAGGAAACATCATCTACATAATATTACCCAATTATTATTTAAACAAATCAACTTTTATACTATAACGTAAGTAAACTTATAATTTCGTGAACATTAAGGGTGTCTGGCAAGGGGTTGCCACCATGATAAGTGTCTGGCTGATGAGGAAACATCATCTACTTATTACCCGAGTATTATATATAAAAATCAGCTTTTATACTATGACGTAAGTAAACTTATATTTTACGCACCTTTAGTACCGTTTACCTGCCAAAGCCACCATAACCCAAACTCCATAAATGGTCCATCGTTCTTACCAGTGTTGGGAGCATCCGCTGACAAACTTTCAGCCTTTATAAAATAACGTAGGTCTGGGGTTCACGGGCTCTTGCTCTATTCGAAAATTCATATAGGGTATCAAGAAAAATTTCCATGAATTACATTGTCTTCTTAAACCATATATACAGAAGAAACCCTATAGGTATTATAATTGCCCAAGCTGCATCTTTGGTTTCATTGCATTTGTAGGTAGTCAGTCGCGTATCCCATAAACACGGAAATTGTCTAACACTTTCAATGAACTCATCCATTTTGATACGTATGCATTATTATTATTATTATTATTATCCTCCGCACAGCACCACCCCGCTATCCTCCGCACAGCACCGCCCCGCTGCTGTCCTCTGCTCTGCACCCCAATCCTCGTTGTCCTCCGCACCGCATCGCCTCGCTGTATATTTTTATTATGAATATCCGCTCAGCTCTGCTCCACTCCGCTCGTGCTGTTTCCATTGAAGCGGAGCGGAGATTTCGAGCATGGAGATTGGTCAATTCGTGCACCGCTAAGCTCCTCTCCGCCCCGCTCCGCTTCAGTGGAAACGCAGCCTAAAAGTACTTTTCAACCGATTTATAAAAAGAAGGTTCTCAACTCGACCTGTAGATCCAGACCGTTACTCAGTGTCGATTTCGTCACCTTTGGGTAGTTCCGACCACCTGTCTGGTGAAGTCTGTATCCTGTTTATTCCCCGCCCGATCCTAATCTTAAAGGCACTAGGGCGGTACAAGTCAGCAGACTGGGATGGGATGCGTTCTTTCTTCGCATGCTATCCTTGGCGGCTTCTCCAATTGCTTCTCTTCGGACGATCCATCTTTGTGTGCTGACGCCGTGACGGACGTGTTACGCCAGGGGATGGAATACTATATTCCATTCTTAGACGTGGCAGTGTCCGGCGTTGCCCGACAAAGGTTCGATGCCGAGTGTAACCGTGCTAGCATGGCTAAACACAAGGCGTACCTGGCATGGGTTAACGCTCGACAGCGCAATGCAAATGATGTGCCTCAGGAGAAGAGAGCCTTCAACAGGGCTACAAAGTCCTGCAAAAAGGTGATGAAAAGGGCTCGATTCGACCATATTAGCAGAATCGGGAACAAACTTGTGAAACTTGCTTCATACCTGGCTGGAAGCAAAGCATTTTGGTCCCTAGCTAAGTCTGTCGAGTCAAACTTCTGTCGCCCCTCCCTACCACCACTGCTGAGACCCGACGGGTCGCTGGTTCACTCTGCCGAGGGTAAGGTAAACTTGTTTGCCTCCCTTTTTGCGGAATCTTCGCGTCTTAACTCGTCTCTCAGATGGCGCGCGACCCCCCCCCCCTCCTCCTTCTGTGGGATGTGAGACGAGTATTCCGGATATTCGCATTCGTCAGAAGGAGGTCTATAGGGTGCTGCGTTTCCTCGACGTGAATAAAGCCAGTGGCCCCGACGGAATCCCGGCAATTGTTCTTAAGACTTGTGCGCCTGAATTGTCTCCGATCCTGACACGCCTGTATCGCCTTTCACTGGCGACCGGGAAAGTGCCGAAGGCTTGAAAGCAAGCTAACGTCCAGCATGTACCTAAGAAGGGTAGTCGTGCTGATCCCAGCAACTACAGATCCATCTCGGTCACGTCCATCGATGGACGTGACCGAGATGGGTCTGTAGTTGCCCGACAGAGACAGAGGATCCTCTGTAAGAGTATGGAACGTGTGCTGAACAATAAGCTCCTGGCATACCTAGAAGACAACGATATCCTTAGTGACCGCCAAACGGCTTCCACCGAAACCGGTCTACAGGGGATCTTCTATAGCGTATGCCATACACATCTGGAGTGAAGCCATCGGGAAACACGGGGATGCATTCGCTGTTTCCCTTGACATCTCGAAGGCTTTCGACAGGGTCTGGCACGAGGGCCTAATTGCTAAGCTTCCTTTCTTTGGTTTGCCCAGTGGTCTGTGTGATTGGATTGCAGACTTCTTGTGGGATCGTTCCATCCGAGAGTTAAAAATTAACGCCGGAGTACCTCAGGGGTCCGTGCTCTCAGCAACGTTGTTTTTGCTTAATATAAATGACCTGCTAAAACCCGGAACCTTTGGGTACGCAGATGACAGCACAGTTGCTGAGAGATACGTGTCCGATGCACGGGCTACTGGACCTCAGATCCGGTCTCTCCGAGAGGCCATGGTTGAGCGCTTGAACTTGTCTTTGGAGGTTGTCTCAGAATAGGGTGAATCCAATCTAGTCAGGTTCAATGCTACTAAGACTCAGGCGTGTTTTTTTTCCGCAAAAAAGAGCCAATTCCACCCGGCTCCATCTTTCCGAGGTGTGACCATACCGATAACGGACCATCTTGACCTTCTTGGGGTTACTCTAACATCAACCCTCAATTTCGGTCCATTCATTGAGGCAAAGGCTCAGTTGGCCGCGAAAAAGTTGGGGATCCTCTCAAAGGTGAGAAAGTACTTCACGCCTGAACAGCTGCTTAATTTATATAAAGCACAAGTTCGGTCATGCATGGAGTACTGCTCTCACCTTTGGGATGGATCCGCCAAATAGCAACTAGACGCACTTGAGTCTATTGATAAAAGGGCCAAGAGGCTAATCGGTAACGATGCTCTGGTCGATTCAAAGCTCCAGAGCCTTGAACATCGTCGCCGTGTGGCCAGCCTGTCGGTTTTTTATCGGTTGCATTTCGGAGAGTGTGCGATGGAACTGCACAACCTGATTCCGCCAAGCCCTTTCCATCATCGGACTACAAGACGTACGGCAATGCGCCATCGATATATGGTGGACATCCCTCCGGTGCGTACAAAGCGTTTTGCCAATACCTTCATTGTACGCACAGCTAAGGAGTGGAATTCCCTGCCGCCATCTGTATTTCCCGACAGCTATTACCTTGGGGTCTTCAAGTTAAGAGTGAACAGGTTACTTCTAGGCAAGCGTGCCTCACCGTCGACCACATCTTCGCTTACCATCAGGCGAGACAGTGGTCAAACGCGAACCTATGTTTAATTTAAAAAAAAACCTGATGAGAAACTAAGAGCCCAGCTACACTATAACATATACAGGAATGGCGTCTTAGCAACAATTGTTCAGCCTGATGAGCACTCTTTGTTGATGTATAAAAATTGAAGATCTGGAACATCTGATGTGGAACTCCAAGAGCCTAGCTACACTATAACATTATACAACGTGTAACGTTAATAGCGCAAAACCTCTCGTGGGGTAACTCAGCCCATGTTACTGAACAATGTTTGTTCTAAAACTTTTGTTAATTCGTGCTTCATACTGAAGGGCCCGATCAATTTCTCATTTTGTATGAAAAAGCATTTTTTTTTATGCGAATTTCCAAGTCTTGGAACAAACATTGTTCAGTAAGATGGGCTGAGTTACCCCACGAGAGGTTTTGCGCTATTAACGTTACACGTTGTATAGGAATGACGTCTTAGCAAGAGTTGTTTCACCTGATGAACACTCTGTTGACGTATAAAAATTGAAGATCTGGAACACCTGATGTGGAGATCAAAGCTATCACTAATTTCACGGTTTAATTATAAAATAACATAAGCTGCGAGTACCTCCATGCAGTGAAGGCAGTAACAGTTTAGGACTGATTTTCGATGACTATGAATATATTTTCGATTTCGACGACCCCGTTGTCGCTGGCATAAGCATCCTGGGATGCGCGTACGAATTCGCAGAAGCTAGTTATGATATAGTATTGAATCAGGAGATACTTGAATTTGTGGATAAAATAGTTTTCCTGGGAATTATGCTGGATCACAGACTGCTATATGATACTACGACTACGTGTCGCTGGATGCACGATGCACGGCTACAATGGAGTCCCCATTTAACAATTACCTACTCTTGCGGGGTGGCTAAGTTTAGCAGCATACGCTGTGCGAAAAATCCGTCAATTTATGTAATGGCCTACTTGAAATAAGTGCTTTGATTGATTGTAAAGTTGATAATGATAACATCTTTGTTAGGCTTAAAAACTTGAAGCCGTGCCAGAAAATAATAAAAAAAGGTGACAGCTTGTGACATGACGTCAGTCAGTCACAATCTGTCATCTTTTTTTGACAATGACCTGTGACAATGACAGATTTCATGACGAATGAAAACTTATGCTTAGGCGTATTTCATAAATAAATTGAGAAATTAATGAAGTTTTATCTTAAGATTTGTAAAAGATAGGTAGTAAAAGATACGCTAAAAAAGCATGTCAATTTGGAGCTCCGTTAACAAAAATGTGGTTGAAGATCAATCGGAATTTCTAACAGATTTCCCCACGAAGTCATACAACAAAATCGACGCTACATCAAAATTACAAGTAATACAAGCTTTGGATAATGGTCAGTGTAAATCCGACATAGCCAGAGAATACGGCGTTCACCCCCAGACTATTTCAACTATTTACAAACAGAAAGATTCTATCATAAAAAAATATAACCAGAAATATAACCTTTTAAAGCAAATTTGTAGTCTAAATCTAGAGCAAAACCTTTTGGATTGGTTTGATCAACAATTTAAAAGTGGATGTGTTATCACTGAAGCTAATCTACGCAATAAGGCACAGGACATACTTAAGGGATTGAGTGAAGAATATACTTGTATTGATGATTGGCTGATAAGTTTTCGCACAAGACATAATATATCTAAATACACATCTGATAATGTGTGCTGTGAAAAAGATAAAGAGGGCTGGAAAATGTTTCTCAATAGTTCTGAGTCCAAAGATATTTATCTAGGTGGTGTTTGTGCTTTATCACACTCTCTTGATTACAACAGCTACCTGAGTGGACAACATGCCGACAGTTATATTTCATTACTGTATGTAGTAAATACTTTAGGAACCGACAAACGAGAAGTAGCAGTTGTTGGCACAGAATTAATGGAAACAGAATCACATGTTAGAAGCTTGCCAGTCAACTACTATTATTGTAATAATTCACAAATAAATAATTCTGTGCTCCTGAGTTACTTAACAAAATGGGAAAATGAATTAGTATGTAAAGATAACCATGTAACCTTGGTATTAGATGTTCCAGAAAGTTTAATACAAAGTCTACATTTTCAAAACATAAGAATAGTCAGTACTGCAGACCTTAGTTATGTGACAAATATTTTAGAAAAGGTAGTTGAATGCTTCAAGTACCATTATCGAAGATTACAAATAAGTAGATCTTTAACTTATGGTAAAGACAACTCATCATTTATGGATTATATTCATATGGTAGGCATGGCATGGTATAATATACCACAGAAGTATGTTCAAAGCCTTAGCTTTCCCCCTGGAGATGGCAGCCTATTCTTAAATATCAAAGAGGACAGTGACAGTGATCACAGCTTATCTCGCTGGTGCAAACTATATAATGTTCCACTGAATGCTGAACATTGCCCAAGTTCAATAGATAAATTTATTTTTTGTGATAAGACCCTGCCATCTATTATTTGTGGGCAACCTGATGAAAGTATGCAAGCTACTGAAGTGTTAAGTCAAAAAGTATGTCAGTCCACATCAGGGATGGAAGCCTATCAGGCTATGAAAAGAATTGTTTCTTATCTACAAGGAGAGAGTGCAGGAAATTCTATCATGAAATATGCCAAATATCTGGAAAATCATCTTGAATATGGAGCACTTTTGCAAATGCACCAAATTATAGCTAGTAATGATTCCATATAAATAAAATATTGTTTTAAAATAATAATATGTTTTATTGATAGTGGTTAATGATTTATAAATGTAAACAGATACACAGTTTAAATTACGCAAGATAAATAAAGATGTTATACTCTTACATAAGTAAGGTGCGTTATTCTTCTAGTGGGGCTCTCACATGACTTTTTGTTAAAACCATTTAAAAATTGCAATCTCTAGGCCTTTTTTGCTTATCCAAACATGAAGTGGTCAGTGGTCATAACTTTTGAATTTTTTCCACACTTCCATAGTGTCCCACTATATTATTTAATGCAGGACGTGACTTCACGCCTCTCTAACTCTGTCCCTATCTGAAAAATATTCTTGCGCTTGTAAGACTATAATACAATAACTTAAACTCTTCTTCTAAAGTTTTGATTTTCATCTCGGTTAGCGCTAACGCCTGCTGCAATTGTACAGAACCCTTATTTTGTTGTT
The DNA here is from genome assembly GCA_954870645.1 of Agrotis clavis. Taxonomy (NCBI): domain Eukaryota; kingdom Metazoa; phylum Arthropoda; class Insecta; order Lepidoptera; family Noctuidae; genus Agrotis; species Agrotis clavis. Next base: position 10,455,847 of record OX940922.1, read on the forward strand.
CTTGTAGGAGTTTCCTTTCATCGCCAATGTGATTCCAAACAGAGTCAAACCAATGAAGTCCTTCAAAGTTGGAGTCCTAAAAATAAAATTGGATTTAATAATAAAACTAGCACCAACATAGTTTACTAAAAGGCTTTCACAGATGTGTGAGGAAGCTAGGTTTCGTACTACGATCACTACGAATCGCTTGGAGGACACTGATCTGCCCCATATGGGCAGAGCACCGCGCGCCATGTGGGTACCTTGTACGAGGTCATGGTGCGGCGAGTGACAGAATGGGAATCAGTCACCTTCTTCTGCGAAGCAGTCATGTAATCAAAGGAGGCGGAATGCATGAGGGAGAAGACCTCCACCTCACTCCCCAGCCGATGCGATTTCCGGTCACCGTCTCGGCGGCTGCATGCGGACGGCTAGTAATGGGCGACTCGCCGTACGATCGATCGATAGTCAAGTAGACCATGCCCGGGTCAACGGCGCGTCGTTCAGCAATATGATGGGGTAGAGGGCCAGACGCCTGCTGGGGTAACCGTGACCCTAGAACGTGAAGGGCTATTGAAGGAACACCGGGGGATTTAGTCAGTACCTACAAGTCTGACAGTCACCCAGGTAGGGTTGCCAGATCGATTCTTCCTGTTATCGGGATCAATAACCGATTTTTCGGGATTTTAGGGCTTTGGTCGGGAGAAATAAAAAAATAAGTTACTAATATTATCTTGGTTCACTGAATTTAGATTTAGATGACGACGTAACGCTACACAGACATGACTCAACAACTCAGACGGAGTGCATTGCAATGTTTTTTCTAGTGTCCGACCGAAACTGATTTTCCAGCCGAAACCGAAACCGAACTTTCGGCCTTGCTCTCAGTTTCGTCCGAAACCGAAATCGAAACTTAAAAAGTTTCGGTTTCGTAACATTTACAATTTTTTTTGTCAGATTAACTGTTTTTTTTTACATTTTTTAACACGTAACAAAAAGTGTCAATGTACAGGGCGAATTTATCCGAAAACTAAAACTGCGTCATTGGATTTTAGAAAAATCAACATTCCTGGCCAGGAATCGAACCCGCTAATTTTGGAAAAAACTCACAACCTGTATTATTTCACCATTTGATAGTGTTTCTAATAAGGATCAAATTCAGGGAAGTCATGAAATACGGCAAACTTATGAATAGATGATTTTTAGAAATTGCTGTTTTTCTATGTTATAAATTTAACTTCTATAAACTGCCATAAAAGTTTCGGCTATATGTTGGCCGAAACCGAAACTAAGGCCGATGTGGCCGAAACCGAAACCGAAATTTCGATCGGTCGCTAGTTTTTTCGCTCTGCGCCAAGCGCCCAAGTGGTTTGCAAGTTACGTTTGACGAAAATGTGAACTTAAAATTATCGAACTTGTTTTTCGGGAGATTATTTGCTTTGTCGGGAGTCGGGAGGACATACAAAAATTCGGGAGAATCCCGCCAATTCCCGACCGTCTGGCAACCCTACACCCAGGCCGGGAGGACTCATTTGGTGATATTACCAAAGAAAAGGAGTAGCTATCTATCTGCCCAAGCTGTCCAAATAGTATGTACTGGATGGGACGACTCATCTGATGACTTTACCACGTAAAAAAAAAGCTATCTATCTGCCCAAACTGTCCAAGTAGTATGCACGGTGAAAGGGTGCGAACTTATTCGTAATTTCATAAGCCATCGTCGACGAAACTTTAGTTTGTCTTTAATAGATTTTCAATTTTATGATCTAGAAAAGTAGAAAATAAAGTTGGTAATAGTACATTATGATATAAGTGCGGTAAGTTGATAATTACAGCTGAGGCGATATTGAAGCCCGACCCGCAGGGGAGGGCTATAAGAAAGCAGAGGCTGTAATTATCAAACCGCACGTATATCATACGACGTTTTATAACACATTTGTGAGGAAATAATAAAATAATTACAGCGAAAATAAAAAGCCCGCGGAATAATTTTTACTTTTTCACAAATTAGCGATGCGCGCGCATCAGCGTCTTTTGTTTATGGCAAAGGCACAAAAAACAGCCAGTATTACTAATAAAGTAAATTAATTCTTTTGTGGTTTTATTACAGATAAATGGTTGTAATTAATTGTCAAAATTAATTAAATTAAAGAATAAAATGTTTATTTATTATATTTCATCTCCCAAATTTAATTTTAATAATAAAATGTTGACCGCTTTTCTGACATAAAAACTCTTTGCTAAGATTTAAAAAAGTACCGTTCGTTTTAGACGGAGCATCTTGATAAACCGTTCGTTTTACCTGTGGTTTTACTTTACCATTACGCACTAGTGCGTTTTACTTTACCATTACGCACTAGTGCGTAATAAGATATATTACGATACTGAAATAGGTGCAGTAAGAGACCTTTTACGAGCAAATGTGTTATAAAATATTAAAAACAAACTAGTTTCAATGTTGGGACAGCCCCGATTATTTAAACGGGGGCAAAACTTAAAAGTGGCGCCCACCCCAGTAAAATTAATTGTAAAAAACCTCGAGAAAATGTTGGAAGGGGGTTGATTAATGCCGTTTTTGACACTACAGGCATTACAGGGATAAGAACAATGCAACAGCGAGTTAATTTTTTTTTCTTTGCAGTTAAACAATCATGTTTATGACTAAGTAGGCAAATACTTGAATCGGACGATTGAACTCGCTTGGTGAAAATTGAAACATATTTTATTAAAATTTAAACCAATTTCATTAAAAAGTAGTCCGTTCCGCCTAACAGCCCGTTCACGACCTAGCCTCTGTGAGCGGTGGTTTGCGCGGGGCGGCGAGCAGTAAGATCGTCGCATAATAAAATATCTAGATCGCGAGCAGTTTTCTCCTAGCGGTTTTCGGGCGGCAGCGACGGCGGCGGCGGGTGCCGAGAACAAAAGTTCGTAACGAATGAGTGCGAGTGCGACGATGCTACACAATAGAGCGGTACGGATGATGGGGAATTTGGCGGCTATCGCCAATCGCTTACGGTTTTTTTTATCGTGTAAGTATCAAATAGTCGTCCCACCCAGGGCGGGATAGGAGGGACTGTCAGACTTGTACTGACTAAAATCCACGGTGTTCCTTCAATAGCCCTTTACGTTCAGGGGTCACGGTTACCTGATGAGACAGTCCCGCGATCCCGGCAAACTTTCTGAGGACGGTCCCGTCAGATTGCCACGGTCTCACAGAGCTCTGAAGCGCGCGCGGAACACGACGCGCCGTCGCCGTCGACCAGGGCATGGACTACTTATGATGGAACTCGCCAACCGCATGCCCGCGTCTACAGTGGCCGGAAATCGCCTCGCGACGTTGGGATGCCTTGAGCGCTGGCTGGGTTGTGAGATGGACGCATTCCTTTCCCTCACAACGACCGTCTCCTCCTTTGCTAGCACGACTGCTTCGCAGACGGCGACTGCTTCCCATTCCGTGGCGCAACCGCTTACGTGGCTTGTACAATGCTCACCGGTTAGACCAAAGTCGTGAACCGGCCGCTATTTATTTATTTTTGAAAAGTTATTTCCGAATAATATTATGATTGCTTGCGTACTGCCTTTCTAGGTAACAGCTTTCAACTTTGGTGAAAACGCAGCAGCAAAGCGGACACTTTTTTTTTTTTTAACGTGGTAAAATCATGGACCTAAAAAAAAAGGCGGACGGAACTTCACTAAGAAACGATTGAAGCACCACAATGGCGGCGGCGTAAATATGTGTGCGTGTGTATAGGGATGCCAGATGAAGGAAAAAATTACCCATTTTTAAACAATATTTAATTAAGATCTCCCTTGAACTTAAGTTTAATTACATTTTTTTTGTGACGGATACCTATTTTTAAAATAAAGGTAAAATAATTTAAGCAAATTGGATATTAAAATATTTACAACTCGTTTAATGTTAATAAAGTTTTACAATCCCTTTTGGTGATTCAAATTTTTGTAGACTTGTCTTTTGCTATCGACACATCTAGAAATCCCTTCTAATTTACTTAAGTGGTGAAAACGAATGTATAAGTAGTTTTCGGCTATAAATATTTAATTAAAGCTATTTTATGTTCCATTCCTACACGTCTACATTCCTATTCCATGTCTACACTCCCTTATTATTTTTATACAATCATTTTTCCATGCATCATTTGCCGTGGGAAATCTGTAAAAATATAGAAGAATACAATAACGATAAATAGTAACATAAAATATAAATCTCCCAATTTTAAAATAATTTGAACCTTGAAATAGTTGCAACACTGATTGATTTCGAGTTGTTTATTAAATTTATTGACGTAAAATCGAGAAATAAGCTTCAAATTGACATGCTTAACTATGAAAAGTGATCCCCTGGCTTTTTTAATTGAACTACTATGGTTTAGACAACTTTTTGCAACACATGACGGCATACTTTGATTTTTATTAGACAAAATAACACCGTATAAAACCGCGAGTGTCGTTCGAAGCGTAATGGCCGACGGCTGACTTACTATGGTGTGAATGTGTGCGTGCTGGCTTGTCCACATTAGCGCACTGACTTACTATGGGTGCTTCAATTGTTTCTTAGTGAAGTTCCGTCCGCCTTTTTTTTAGGTCCATGGGTAAAATCATCAAATGAGTCCTCCCACCCCGGGCAGGGCGGAAGGGACTGTCAGACTTGTACTGACTAAAATCCACGGTGTCCTTCAATAGCCCTTTATGTTCCGGGGTCACGGTAATGAGATAAGTCCCGCGACCCCGGCAGGCTTTGGCCCTCTAAAGGGGGGCCCGTCATCATGCTGACGCTCTTTGAGGCGCGCGTGGAACACAACGCGCCGTCAACCCGGGCATGGTCCATGGTCGGACAGCGAGTTGCCCTTTACGTTGTTGTCTTGCGACGTCCGTCGCCGTGGGCGTCCACCACCGCGGGTGGGGCGGAGGGAGGACATTGTCCTCTCTCGCACGCGGCACGCCTCCTTCGCGAGCACGACTGCTTCGCAGAAGGAGGCGACCGCTTCCCACTCCGTCTCGCCCCGCAGCATGGCCGCGACCAATTCTGGGCGCGAGAGGTGGCCTATCGCCGCCGTGAGGACACGTCGGTGCTCTACCCAAGCGGGGCAGTCTTGCATGACGTATGCTCGACTGTGTCCTCCGGGCGATCTTCGCAGTGGTGACCACCCAGGCGTTTCCTCCTTTTGCATCAGACACAGGTACCTCCCGAAGCATCCGTGCCCGGTGAGGACCTGCGTCAGGCGGAAAGTAAGGACGCCGTGACGTCTCTCCAGCCACTCCTCAAAGAGGGGTCTTACCGCCGCAATTGCGGCGTGCCCGAAAGCGGACACTAGTGGTGTTTTTTACTTCACCTAGCGGCGTTAAAATCATGAAATCCAGAATGGAAATATGTGCCTACCTAGTTAAGAAAAAATCATAAAATTGATTGCGTTACTAACCTGATCCAGTAATTTCATAATATATGCAACACCCATTGCAAAGCCGTCATCAGTAAATGCAGCACCGATTTTATTTTTCTTTGACATTTTGTCTTTTGATAATATCATGTGTTCTACAAAGTTTAAAGTCAATGGTGGAATTATGATGTAGAAATTTTTAAGATGAACATTTTTAGGATTCCGAAATACAGGTGCAAATACATCGATGAGTAATTTAAAATACTCTGTTCCTTGGATAAAGTTTGATATCAATTCATTGATATTGTGATCTAAATTTTCTGATGATTCTATGGTTCTTGGTCCAAGACCACACTCCTCACTAAATTGTTTAAAAGATTGGATGTTATCGAGATTTGATAAAAACATGGTGGCATCAGAGCAACAATGTCGGCCTCCTGAACGAATCATTCTTACGTATCCAATAGCATTCCCGATTTGACTTATAAGGTCACGGAACAAATCTAAATAGCTCATTCCCTCTTCATTTAATCCAAGCACCCTTATACCCTTATTAAATCTTTCAGCATTTTTATATGAATACACATTACCATTGGCATCCGCAGTTTCCTTGAAGTTTCTAAGATCTTTAATCAATCTTGACTTTATGTGTTCATCGTACATAAATTGAGAAAATATGAAGAACTTTTTCTTCAAAAATTGATAAGTAAAATTTACTGTCGTATTCATAATGCCAGTGCCATGAGTTCTTATAGAGTTAGCTATGTGCCTGATGTTTATAGAATTTAAGTGTTTGTTATTACTGCTCTTTTCAATAAATATTTGGTTGTTCAAGTTGTACAAGTATTTAGAAACAAATATATGAATGTTGCGCATTATTTCTAATACATCCAAACCTTGTTCTAAGGTCTGAGTGGGTAAATTATCTTGCACCGTTTTCAGATTAAATTTGAATTTCGCCATTTGCCGCATTTCGCCATACGTTTTCCAATCGGATAGAACAACTGTTGTCAGATTGTAGTACATAGTAGACAAGTAATGTTCTACTGATGGGACAATGGACATGTAAAGGAATTGCATCCTAAAGTTATCCGCAATAAGTAGTATCTTTTTAGTCATATCAAAAGTAAATGGATTTACAACATCCAACTGTAGGTGTGAATGAATGTGAAGTCTCAAATTTGTCTCTATATTTTGACTTGCACTCAGTATTATTTTATTCTCTATTATTGATTTCATATTGTTAAGAAACTGTTGACACTTTGCAATTCCATAATATTTATCAGTTCTATGCAATAATACAATGCAGTCTTCCAAGACCAAAAGAAAATATTTCAATTTCAAGGTATTCAACTGCATGCTAAAATTTTGTTCAAAGTAAATGGGGATAATATTTTGGTGCCACAATAACCATGAACAATTGCATAAATAATCCATGGAGTGAATAAAATTAGATAAAGTTTGGATTTTCTCAAGTAGTTTCCCAAGTCTAATGTAGCAGTCTTCTAGATAAGTTGTTTCTGGAACAAAGCTCAAGGCAATATTAGCAGCTATATTTCTTTCGACAGTTGCTGCTCCCTTCAGTGCTCTTTCAGCAATCACTAGACATGTCAGTTCATCAAGCCGCTTGTTGGCATAATTTTTATCAGTCATTAAAGACTTCTTTACTTCAAGGATAGAGGATGTCGACTGAAACACAAGATGCTGCAGAATCATGTTAATTGAAACAATTATTTGATTACGATTCCTTGTGACCGCATTCTTTAAGGTTTTTAACATGTACATAATCTCAAACAATGATATCAACATACTCTTCGGCAGTGGTATACCCAGGGTGAGATGTAAATTAATTAAAGTGAGCACTGAATGGTTTGTTCTGGATGCAATGTCAAGACCTTCCAAAAGAGTTTTAGCATGCAAACTCATTTCAGCAGCACTCAGTTTGTGATGGTTTGATGAAAATATTTCTTCCATACTAAGCACCCACTGTGTACATAACATGTGAAGACCTGCAATATCTTTAGCTAAGTTAGCTTTCTTTGTACTGATGTATGCTTGTCTTGCTTTAACCATGGTATGTGATATTTTGTCATACTTATCACACTGTGATGCCACATGTCTTTGAAGAAATTGTTCTGGAAACCAGATTGTTGTCCCAATAATGTTTATACTGTGCGCCTGTAACAATTTCCAATATTGGCAAAAGTTATTTCTTTATTATTTTTTTGAAGTTATTTCTTTATTATTATTTTTTTATTTTTCTTTATTATTTTTTGTTACATTTTAAAATCTTATTACAAAAAGAAATTTTTATTATTTTATTATGAGCCTATGTTGTCCCACGGCAGGGCAAAAAGCCTCCCTTCCCTCCTTCCATCGCTCGCGATGAAATGCGATTGTACCCTTTAAAATTGAGAAATAAAAGTATAAAAATTGCAGTTCACCAGCATCGGGAACAGGGTCCGGGTTTTTTTTTCATGGTAAAATCATCAAATGAGTCCTCTCCCACCCAGGGCGGGGCGGGAGGGACTGTCAGACTCGTACTGACTAAAATCCACGGTGTCCTTCAATAGCCCTTTATGTTCCGGGGTCACGGTAATAAGTCCCGCGACCCCGGCAGGCTTTGGCCCTCTAGAGGGGGCCCCGTCACAATGCTAACACTCTTTGAGGCGCGCGTGGAACACAACGCGCCGTCGACCCGGGTATGGTCCATTGTCGGACAGCGAGTCCCCCATTACTCGCCGCCCGCATGCCCGCGTCTACGGTGGCCGGAGATCGTCTGCTGACGTCCGTCGCCGTGGGCGTCTACCACTGCGGCTGGGGTAGAGGGAGCACGCTATCCTTTCCCTCACGCGCCTTCTCCTTCGCGAGCATGACTGCTTCGCAGAAGAAGGCGACTGCTTCCCACTCTGTTTCGCCCCGCAGCATGGCCTCGATCAATGCCGGGCGCGAGAGGTCTCGCCTATAGGCGGTAGGCGGACGTGACACTCAAGCGTTTCTTCCCTCCTTATCAGACACAGGTCAGAACCTGCGTCATGCGGTAGGTCAGGACGCCGTGACGCCTATCCAGCCACAGTCTCAAAGGTTTTTTTTTTTTTACTTGGTAAAATCATCAAATGAGTCCTCCCACCCTAGGCAGGGCGGTAGGGACTGTCAGACTAGTACTGACTAAAATCCACGGTGTCCTTCAATAGGGTATGACGCATTTGGTGCACTTCTCAACATGTACACCATGCTCAAATGGTGAACTTAGCATCTGGTGCACTTCTCATATGGTACACTTCGCAAAAGGAGCACTTTTTAAGATGAAAGGATATTTGGAAAAATTGTCTAAAAAATGAAAGAATCTTTGGTTTTGCGTAAGTTCTTAAAAATACAATCAACAAAATAATTTTGAACTAACTCTACATAATCGCTATAACATTTTTATTTTTTCAAAAATAGTAATGTCACTCGGAAATAACCTTAACATAATTCGATATATATTTTGACATTTCAAAACGAAATCAGTTGATGTTCAAATCTACTATATTGAATCAAGTTAAGGTTGCAAATAAATACTTACTGTATTTCTAAATCAACTAATTAAGTTTTTCATTAAATTTAATTTTTTCCTTACATAATTATGTTTTTATTATTTCCAAGTGACATTAATTTTATATAAAAAAGAAAAAAAATGTAATGGCGATTACGTAGAGTTTGTTCAAAATTATTTTGTTGATTGTATTTTTAAGAACCTATGCAAAACCAGATTCTTTCATTTTTTAGACAATTATTCCTAATATCCTTTCATCTTAAAAAGTGCTCCTTTTGCGAAGTGCACCAATTGAGAAGTGCACCAGTTGTGAAGTGTACCATATGAGAAGTGCACCAGTTGTTAAGTTCACCATTTGAGCATGGTGTACAAGTTGAGAAGTGCACCAAATGCGTCAAACCCCTTCAATAGCCCTTTATGTTCCGGGGTCACGGTAATAAGTCCCGCGACCCCGAAAGGTATGGCCCTCTGGACCTAGAGAGGGCCCCGTCATCATGCTGACGCTCTTTGAGGCGCGCGTGGAACGAGCCATCGACCCGAGCATGGTCTATGGTCGGACAGCAAGTTGCCCTTTACTCGCCGCCCCCATGCCCGTGCCTATGGTGGCCGGAGATCGTCTGCCGACGTCTGACGTAGTGGGCGTCCACCACTGCGGCTGGGGTGGAGGGAGGACGCTATCCTCTCGGCTCTCTGGGCTTGGAAAAAGTTTCTTATTTAATGCTTTTATTTATCCTTATTTGTATAATAACAAATGAAGATGTAAGACTACCAGATTATTTGTGTTACAACTTATGCAAATGATATGAATTAAGTTTATAACTTATCTTTACTACCTACCTTTGTGTTTAACTCTAATAGGGCCTTGAAAATCTTCTTATCGCTGTTTCCAAACAAATGTGCGGACAGTACATAAAGGCCATTCACTTTAATACATTTATACATATTGCTAACATTGGGCTGCTCTTGTATTAGTTTGTCTAGATTTGCTACAGCTTGTTTCAGATATTGAGTGAATTCTGTTGCCACCAATGAGCAATTCTTGTCAACTAAACTGCTTCTTAATGCTGTCAAGTTTTGAAGACTCTTTTGGACAATGTCATCATTCATAATTCTATGTGAAATAGTATTTAAAGCACCCATCATAGCCTTGAATTTGTCCTCCATTAAATCCAAATTTTCTGGTACATGGCTGAAGGATTTCATAGTTTTACAATATTTATGCCAATTAGCAGCTAAAGAAGTGTTGGATATTAATATTTCTAGCAAAACAAGAACAGTAAATATTTCTCCAATGTGATTTATAATGTAATGTAGTTGTATTCCATCTGAAACATTAAGTGTGCATTTGGTCAGTGGGTCATCTTAGTTATTCATTATTCTTTATGTATGCAAATCAAAAGGTAGGTGACATTACTTTTGACTGGCCTGTTGGTCTAGTGGTTAGTGACCCTGACTGCTATGCCGGTGGTCGTGGGTTCGATTCCCACCCAGGACAAATGGTTGTGTGATGAGCACGATCATTTGTTCTGTGTCTGGGTGTAATTTATCTATAATATGTATGTATTTAGAAATATATAAGTATGTTTATCAGTTGTTTAGTACCCATAACACAAGCTCTGCTTAGCTTGGGACTAGATGGCGTTGTGTGATAGTTGTGGAATATTATTATATATTATATTATTACTTACTGATATTAATGGCACCTTTGGTGAAAATGGCAAACACTTGACTGCAGAGGTTCCGCAATACATCATCACAACGACTGGTGAATGCACTCAGTGAACAAATTGACTCCATTTGAGTACTAATGTCATTGTTATTGTATTCTTCATACACTGATAGGAAACTAAAATGCCTGTAATAAAGTGCAAAAGTTTATTACCTTGATTTTGATGGCTCTTCCAAGAATGGGTCCCTCTATAAAGCTATCAATAACATACCTTTCAAATGCTTCTTTTTTAAGAGCTACAACTTCTACACACAGTGAAGAAAGTACACTCAACACTTTAGTCATCCAAGTGTTATCAGATGATACTAATTCTGTTATTGGAATAAGTTCTTCAGGTGTCATTACAACTTGTACTGGCAAATAAGTTCTGTTTTCTTCCCAGAATTCACCTTTTATAGTAGATGTCAGATCTTGATATTGTGCTTTGAAAAACTGGCCATATCTTTTGAGAAGCCAAGTCCCAGCTTCTTTCTCTATGTCGGTTCTCATTGCTGCACTGTAATGGATAATATATTGGTTGACGTGTCTGATGTTCTGGTTAGCAAAAAAGTAAAAGTCACTTTAAATTATTTTCTTCAAAGTTTATTTTCACGAATATAAACGATTACAACACAAATAAAGTTTAAGCGCCATTGACATTTCTGTCAGCTGTCAAATGTCAAATCTGACAAATTGTTATGTCATTTTTTTTTGGCGTTAGGGCGTTTAGGCACTACGTCCGATTCCGATCCGAACCCGTGAAAATACAGTCCGTAGGAGCCGTAGAACTATTTCTATGGTATTGTACGCACTAGATCCGATTTCCGTCATATGATATCTTTCCGTCATCCGAGAATCTCCGTTTCGGAGAAAAAATGACGGACCGAAGCAGCCATAATATTATTCGTAATTCGTATGTATGCTCGCGCACTGCGTCCGAGTTGAATCCGAGCTGCGTACGAGCAGAGAGGCAGCGGGGCGGGCAGGGGGTATGCGGCTGGTTGTCAGAGATGGGAGTAGTGCGCAATATCCGAATTCTGTCCGTGATTTTTTTTACGGGATCGGATCGGGTTCGGATCGGACGTAGTGCGAAACCGCCCTTAGGCGTTCCTCAATTTAGGAGAATGGTTATGAGATTGAGGCGTAAAATTCCTTGGAGGCGTATTTATTGAAACAGTTAAAAGAAAGGTAGGTATTTCAAAGTAACATCTTTTAGCGTTGGGTAGCTAACTGAACCGTGTTGTTGTTGTAACTTCGTTGTTGAGTGAAATAAAACTCAGGATTGAAGTCAGATAATCCACACACACACTTTATTGTCTAAAATTACGCTACTTATATCTACAAAAACAATAGTACACTTAGAGCTAATACTAAACATAATATTTACAATTTTCACCAATGGCGATGCGATGTGTAGATTGAGACGCGTGCAGGTTGCGCGGGACCTAAGCGCGGGACGATGTTCTGCGCACGACATCGCGCGCAGCCGCACATTCTTGAGCCTAAGTATAAATAGAAGTGGCGCGCGGAGCGCGGTCCTTTCTGCCGAACGCCGTCGCCGAGTGAAGATTCCTAGCCACGTGTTTCGTCTGCGAAGTTCTGTTGGTTGAAGCGAAGATCCGCAGGGTGCTGGAGCTTCTGCATGCGCTTACAAATCGCTTCCAAAGCGAAGCTTTATTATTTCCGCCAGAGTACGTCTTGCTTCACTGTTTCCTTAACAGAGATCTTCAAAACGTGGTACTTGGTTGGTACTGGTAAAACCCCTTCTACACGGTCAGGTGGTCAGGTCTGACAGAGGTGACCTTGGTCGTGTCACAGTACCCCACCGTCTGGAACGCTGTCGGCTGACGACGGTCCGGTCGACCGCGCACCGCGGACGCAGCCTGTCGGCTGACGGTCCGGTCGACGGTCGGGAGGGATGCGCTACGGTCGGAAAACTTGTCAGTTCGGTCCGGCGTTCACCATTTTTAGGGTTCCGTAGTCAACAAGGAACCCTTATAGTTTCGCCATGTCCGTCCGTCCGTCCGTCTGTCCGCAGCTTAGCTCAGAGACGCCCAGTACTAGAAAGCTGTAATTTGGTGTAAATATACGGATTTGTTGTGCCGAAAATGTGGTAAAAGAAAATCTCGTAAAATATTTTTTTTTAGGGTACCTCCTGTACACGTAAAGTGGGGATGTTTTTTTTTTTTCTCGCGTACCCCTTAGTGTGGGGTATCAATTAATAGGTCTTTAAAAAATATTGATAGTTTCCATTAACATTTTTTGATAAAAAGATTCGTTTGTGAAATATTAAGCTTTAAAGTGCTAATTTTTGCTCGACTCGAGTGTCCCCCCCCTCTACCAGCTAAACGGTTATGTTTGAGGGTGTGAAAAAAATCACAATAGTAGTATATATAACGAAGTTTAAAAGAAAATTATCATGAATAAGTAGGCTTTACAAGTTTACGAGTAATAGTCGACCAACTTATAAAACGTACTAGGATAATATATTTTCCTAAACAAAATGTATCGGAGAACATGTTCTTCAACTGCAAATGTAAGTTTTTCAACTTTATTTTTACAGCTATAATAGGTGGGTATGTTTTGGGGATAGGTAGGTTTTTATTCTCAACTATTTTTAACTAAATTCAAAAAAAGGAGGAAGTTCTCAATTCTTCGTAATTTTTTTTTTATGTATTTTCCCCGATTTCTCAAAGACGCTTGGACCGATTTTGAAAATTCTTCTTCTTAAAATTAAATTCAGCGAATCAGTTTAGTTAGTTCGCATAAGTATTTTGATGGGCAACTACGGAACCCTACACTGTGCGTGGCCCGACACGCACTTGGCCGGTTTTCAAAATTCGACGTGCAACTGCACACTGACGCGGACCCGTCGTGCGACGGCGTTCCAAACGGTCGGGTTCGACCGCGGACGCGGCCTGTCGGGACGGATGCGCTCCCGACCAAGGCTCGACTGACTCCGCCCATATTTGGTCGCACGACCAACGTCTACACGGTAGATTTTCATTCCCACCGGACCAAGGTCACCTCTGTCAGACCTGACCACCTGACCGTGTAGAAGGGGTTTTAGGTACTGTTGCCTCTTCCACAAACACTACAAAATAGACACTATCTGGAACAGTTTGAATCATACTCTTTTCTCTTCTTTTCATAATGTAAGAGAAAGAGATGGCATCTGTTCTCTATTTCTCTGCCTGATGTGTTCTGTACAGTCATGACTATGAGCAATAGCAATAGTATGTATACACTACGCAGTATTCAAAAGCGATTTTCTGCTACTATATTGAAAAAACTTTTTCCTTTTCATTAGACTTCTATTTAGGAAGCCATACTATTATGAAATAGGTCTTATTTCAAAGTGGAAACCATTATTTTACGAGTAAATTGCGTTTGAATTTTGTTAAGTGTATACATGTTATTGCTCGTGACTGTACACGTACCATGGATTTATAAGTATTAAGGGATGGAAGGCTTGTAACATTAAAACCGTGCCTTATTTTTTAAGAAAGAGAGGCACACAGCTTGGGATTTTTCTCCTTCTGGAATTGATAAGTGTTTACACAAAATAAAAACATTACCAACATTTACTTATTTATTGAGTTAAAGATTTTTTTAAATGCATACTTGTACAATAATTATATTACATTTTTATAGCTTGTAATAGTTTTTATATTCTGTAGTGTATTTTAGTTACACATATTTTTAAGTAAAATGAACAAAAAGATCACAAAGCTCCAATGACGTTTCCCGAAAAATTAGGAGGTGTATTTAACGTTTAAAATGGCAACTCTGTGATGTTGTCGTTTGTAGGGTGACCAATATAAACTGGATTCTGAGATTAATCGTTTTTAAAGAAAAAGTAATGATAATTAACTTATTAGAAGAATAGTTTTATTTCGATTTATAGTGAGTATCTATATTATAAGATGTTTATGAAGGACTAGGCTAGATTACTGTACTGTACACTGTAAATATGAATGTGACATTTTTCTTACCGTTTTTCTGTACAGCTTGGCCAGAACGTCTTGAAACGGAACTAATCTTTTTGTTTGCTGACAACGTTTTAAAATCTTTGATATTTGATTTCAACAAAGACGCAGGTTTATTAGATTTATTATTGTGCCATAAAACTAACGTATTATGTGAAAATAAATAAAATGAAATCATTCAAATAGCTGGTAGCGAGAGCACAGTGGTGACTTCCGGTTTTCTACTGTTTTTTGGCAAGTTGTAGGTATTCAACTTCCTTATTCTTTAATACACACATAATATAATTAAAATAACATTTCACTTAAGGGTAAGTTATGCACAAAGGCGAGCAAAATCAAAATCAAAGCATTTATTTCAATTAGGCCAGTTACAGGCACTTATGAATTGTCATAGACAAATAAAAATGTAATTAAACATTAAAAAGTTATGGAGCTTAACCCACAAAACTTCCCCTTGCATACTCGGGCACCATTCTGCAATATTTGCTTTCGTTTTAGAAGCTGATGTTTTACAATATCATTAAGTATTCTGTGGTGGTGGTTTTTGAAGGCAGTTACTTCTTTTTTTGAAAACTTTTTATTTTACCATTTTTAGTTCAAATATTCAACCCAAATTCTTGTCAAATAACTACGTAATTCGTAATACTGGTAAAAACATCATCCAAGTACACTATAAGAAATGCTCATTCATCAAAAATGAAAGAAATATTCATCGTACCAAACGACATATACTTCATGGAACAAAAAGAGAATCATCAAAAACGGTACAACCCAGTCGTAAAATATGAATATCAGGTACCAAGCATTAAAAAAAATACAGTCGGATTGTGAAAATCTTGTCTGAGAGAAAAATACACATTTCGAGAAAAAATAACACCTGAGTGATATCACCCAGGTGAATTGTGGACACCAAAGTCCACTAAATCGCGTAATAGTACAGGATCCGTACATAGAACGACCTTCACCGATCGAGTAACCGGACGAAATGTGTTTTTTATGAATTAAAATATGTTGAAGAATGTGACGGTGATGGGTTGCCTTATAAAATCCTGTCAAGGATATTTTTAATTAATTTTATAAAAGGTTATTTTTTTTCAATACCTTCACCGATAGAGTAACCAAAGAAAATTAACACCAATTGAAAGTCCGAAGTCTATAGAATATGCTAACGTAGGGTTGCCTACCTTTTTCTTGTCAAGGTTATAGGGTTGCCTAATTTGAACAGGTGATAAAAAAATGCTACCTTCACCGATCGAGTAACCAAATAAATTATATATCAAAATGAAGACATTTTTTTTACGAATACGATGGTATACGGTTGCCTATGAAAAACTTGTCAGAAATTAGGGTTGCCAAGCGTTGAAGTTTGAA
Source organism: Agrotis clavis (assembly GCA_954870645.1). Taxonomy (NCBI): domain Eukaryota; kingdom Metazoa; phylum Arthropoda; class Insecta; order Lepidoptera; family Noctuidae; genus Agrotis; species Agrotis clavis. The sequence goes on from OX940922.1 coordinate 10,471,825, forward strand.
AATTTTTGACGGTTGGAAGCACAAATGAGTAGATAAACGGACTAAGTTTCTTAAGAACGAGCAAAATTGTTACATTTTTTGGTAGGGTTGTCACAATGGGCCATAGGGTAATACAAATTAAACAAAAAATATGTTAAATAGTTTTATTATCTATATGATAGAATCGAATCAAATCAAATAAAATAATTTAATGCAACCAAGACAATTTTGAATTGTCAAAAGACATAAAATAAAGTTAGTACAAAAATAGTTATGGTGCTACAGTCCCAGTCACAAGACATATTAATAACTGTGAAAGTACCGTAGATACCCATTCCAATAGTCCAGTCAACGAGGCATATGTGGTCCGAAAAATTCCTCCTCCGGAACTGAAATTTGGCATATTATGATGAAGGTGATTATCGGCGACGAGACCCACGCAACGACAAAGGGTGCAAGTAGTGGGAGGGCCTTTGCCGTTGAACAGTGTGATTTTTAAGGTGATTTTTAAGACAAGTGTTTTCTAATCAGAATCCAGTGATTGTGTTGTGTATATATTAGATTCTAATTAGATTATCTTGTACGTTCTTATTAGTTTCTAATTAGATAAGTTTTTTAGTGGAAAATTGTAAAAGTTTAAAACTTAGATTATTACGTAACTTGAAAACTCACTTTTTTGTTTATGTATGTTTTTCAATTAAAGTATTTAAAATGGTTGTGTTTCATTACAAAAATAGATTCACAAGTTGTTTCATGAAGATCGGTCCAGTAGTTTTCAAGTTATTGCAATTTTTGTGAAATCAAACTTTTGCTCTTGTGTAAATTTTAATAGTTTTAGTTCTAGGTTTTTTTTTATTTATTTAGAAAATAACCCTATGGGATTGAGAGAGGGGCCACACAAAACGTGGGGGCGTATCTTTGCAAGTTACACCCACGATCTATACACTTCATGTAAATATATCCCATAAATAATCCCTTAAATAATATACGCCCCTACGTTTTGAGTGGCCCCTCTCTCAACCCCGTAGGGTTATTTTCTTATTTTTAGGATATTTAAAAACGTGGGTTTTTAGATTTTTTAAAATCTATTAATTATTTGCTAAGACCGAGACCTTCGTAGCCTTTATTTTCTTATAAAATTTATCCTTACAGCTATGTATTACACCTTTCTAAATTTGTCCTTACGTCTAGTTTTATATAAAACAAACATATTTTACATACAACAATAAATAAAAAAAACCTCGAACTAAAACTATTAAAGTTACATAAGAACAAAAGTTTGATTTCACAAAAATTGCAATAACTTGAAAACTACTGGACCGATCTTCATGAAACAACTTGTGAATCTATTTTTGTAATGAAACACAACCCTTTTAAATACTTTAATTGAAAAACATACATAAACAAAAAAGTGAGTTTTCAAGTTACGTAATAATCTAAGTTTTAAACTTTTACAATTTTCCACTAAAAAACTTATCTAATTAGAAACTAATAAGAACGTACAAGATAATCTAATTAGAATCTAATATATACACAACACAATCACTGGATTCTGATTAGAAAACACTTGTCTTAAAAATCACCTTAAAAATCACACTGTTCAACGGCAAAGGCCCTCCCACTACTTGCACCCCTTGTCGTTGCGTGGGTCTCGTGGCCGATAATCACCTTCATCATAATATGCCAAATTTCAGTTCCGGAGGAGGAATTTTTCGGACCACATATGCCTCGTTGTCTGGACTATTGGAATGGGTAGCTACGGTACTTTCACAGTTATTAATATGTCTTGTGACTGGGACTGTAGCACCATAACTATTTTTGTACTAACTTTATTTTATGTCTTTTGACAATTCAAAATTGTCTTGGTTGCATTAAATTATTTTATTTGATTTGATTCGATTCTATCATATAGATAATAAAACTATTTAACATATTTTTTGTTTAATTTGTATTACCCTATGGCCCATTGTGACAACCCTACCAAAAAATGTAACAATTTTGCTCGTTCTCAAGAAGCTTAGTCCGTTTATCTACTCATTTGTGCTTCCAACCGTCTAAAATTTTCAAACTTCAACGCTTGGCAACCCTAATTTCTGACAAGTTTTTCATAGGCAACCGTATACCATCGTATTCGTAAAAAAAATGTCATTATTTTGATATATAATTTATTTGGTTACTCGATCGGTGAAGGTAGCATTTTTTTATCACCTGTTCAAATTAGGCAACCCTATAACCTTGACAAGAAAAAGGTAGGCAACCCTACGTTAGCATATTCTATAGACTTCGGACTTTCAATTGGTGTTAATTTTCTTTGGTTACTCTATCGGTGAAGGTATTGAAAAAAAATAACCTTTTATAAAATTAATTAAAAATATCCTTGACAGGATTTTATAAGGCAACCCATCACCGTCACATTCTTCAACATATTTTAATTCATAAAAAACACATTTCGTCCGGTTACTCGATCGGTGAAGGTCGTTCTATGTACGTATCTTAGACTATAAGAAAAGTCGCCTTGGTTCACCCAGGTATTTTTCCGAGGTGAACAAGGTGGACAACTTTGGTGTCCACAATTCACCTGGGTGATATCACTCAGGTGATATTTTTCCGAGGTGAATTGAGGACACCAAGTGGTCCACTTTGTTCACCCAGGTGATATCACCCAGGTAAACAAAGTGGAATAAATAAAAAAGCGCGCGCCATGAACGCCGTGCTTAGCGCGCTGTGTGTACGCGACCAACGCGCGCTCAACGCAACGCCGAGCGCCCAGTATGTGCTAGCTCTGAGGAATGCGCAAAATATTGATATAAAGGTGGCTAAAGCTTGGCGAAAAATAGTAGAAAACCGGAAGTCGCCAATGTTCTATTCATTATAGCAACCCGCTGTGAACTTAAAGCTCATTAGATCTGATGATGGAGCCGAGAGACTGTCGAGGGAACTTCTCAACGATTCACAGCAGCTTGTTTGAGCTTGTTTAATTTGTAGGTCTTGATAAGGTCTTTAGGAGAAAGCCGCACATAGGGAGGAGTGGAAATTTATGGGGGGGGGGAGGTATGTGACGTCCATAGGGGTCGGCCTGGGGGTTCTGATGATGAAGACAAAGGACAGTTCAGGGAACTCTTCAACGGTTTACAGTGTTGAAGGTTTAGGTTTTAAGGAATTTTATGGGATTTGTTACTGGCAGCATAAACTCTATGGTTTCTCATTTTGATGTGTTCGGTTTGATTTGAATTTGAAAAAGTAGTGTTTTGTCAATGTAAAAATATTCGTGACTTATGGAAGAAAATTGTGGGGAAATGGTTGTTAGAAAATATCGAGAGTTTTTGTAAATGTTTTATTTTGTAAAGAACTATATGTGTACGTGAGCGTGTGTGAAAAGTAAAATGTAACAGTAAAAATAATCAAGTATCAAGTGTTTAATTTTATGAAGGATTCCCATAATGGTGAAAAATAATTAATGTTGAAATTATAATATATTTAACGGGTCATGGGCCCTCAACTCAACAACTAGATAAGTGCGCTACGATATGATGATATGATGGTGATGAAAAGTAAATAATTAACTGAAAGTCCGAATTTCAAAATGGCAGAAGAATTTGTAAAATTATCAAAATTGACCAGCGAGTCTGAATATTCAGTTTGGAAAATAAAACTTATGCTCATATTTAAGGCAAAAGAAATAGATTCTATCTTGGAAGAAGGTGAAAATCTTAAAAAGGATTTTGAAAAGAAAGATGCGAAAGAAAACTTTTAATTTTATGCTCAATTAGCGAAAAATACATGGTGTATGCCATAAATTGCAAAACAACAAAAGAAATATTAGAAAAATTTGACAATATATTCCTTGGACAAAAAGAAACACAAATTACTCAACAATTAGAAGATTTTTATAATTATAAATTTAAAAACGAAGACATATTAACAGATATTACAGAGATTGAAAATAAAGCAACCAGAATAAGAGGCTTGGGATTTAATTTCGATGATAAACAGATAATAACAAAAATATTAACAAATCTGCCGGAGAAATTATATCACTTCAGAACAGCTTGGGAGGCAACATCAATAAGTGATAAAACATTAACAAATTTAATATCACGGATTAGTCTTGAACTGAGGATGAGGATTAACAATCTTGTGGAGGAACCTGTAACAAGAACATTGGATGAGAATGATAAAAACAGCCAAGAAGCGACAACAAGTTTCTATGTAAAGACATGTTACAAATGTGGGAAAAAAGGACATATCGCCCGATTCTGCAGGACTTCAACATCGAGTGGTGACGGTAAAAACTTAAATAATATACCACAGTGCTTCAAATGCATGAAGAATGGACACCGATATGCTGAATGTAATACCAAATTCAACTGCAAGAATTGTAATGATAATACTCACTATACAAAGTTCTGTTTAAACAACAACAAAAACGTAAGTAACTGTTTTACAAGTAAAGAAATAGAAACTGAAGGAACAACTATTGAATTTATCATTGACTCAGGAACCAGCAGTCACATTGTTACTTCTGAGAATTATCTTAAGGATAAAAGGAAGATAAACTATAAGATTATGACAGCTGATGGCAACATTCATCATGTAAACACCATGGGCAACATCTATACCAAGAATATTACATTGAGAGATGTTCTTTTTGTTCCAGAACTCAAGAAAAACTTAATATCTGTGTCTAGACTAACAGATAATAATTATTCTTTAAAATTTTTCAGAAAGACATGCGACATTCGTAGATCGGACGATGACTGTGCGGTTATTGATGAGCTGAAAAAAGACAGATTGTACTATATTAATATTAACCCAGGGCCAGTCGTGCTTTCAAGGTCAGTAAAATCTTTTTACTTAGATTCAAACTTTTGGCACCGGGCATTAGGTCATGTACCTATAACCAAAACTAAGGATCTTGTTCGAGGAATAGAGAGAGGCCTGGTGAAGGAAGCGGACATCTGCGAAGTCTACACAAAAGCAAAATTATGTAGAAAACCTTTTAAAACAATTAGACAAAAAGCTAGTAAACCTTTAGAAATTATACATAGTGATATTTGTGGTCCTATTGAAACTGAAACATGGGATGGTTACAAATATTTTATAACCTTTTTGGATGACTATACACATTTTATTAAAGTATTTTTAATTAAAAATAAAAGCGAAGCTTTTTCAAAAATAATAAATTATATTAATTTGGCAGAAAATCATTTTCAAACAGAAGTTAAAACATTTAGATGTGATAATGGTGGTGAATACAATAGTAAACAATTTAAAATTTATTGCAATAGTAAAGGAATTAATATTGACTATACAATTCCTTACACTCCACAGTTAAATGGTAAAGCTGAACGGTTAAACAGGTCATTAATGGAAAGAACTAGAGCGTTACTGTTTGATATGCAGCTACCACGCGTTTTATGGGGTGAAGCTGTTTTAACCTCTGCCTATTTAATTAACAGGAGTGCAAACACAATAAATAATAAAACACCAGCGGAAATGTGGTTTAATAGAATACCGAATTTAAAACATTTAAACATTTTTGGATCTTTAGCATATTATAAAAATAATTATCAATTAAAGAAACTTGACTCCAGGAGTAGCAAAGGACTTTTAGTAGGATTTACAAATAATGGTTATAAGATATGGAATCCTTCTGATTTTAGAATTGTTTATTCGAGAGATGTAGTGTTTATCAATAATAAGAGTGATGTTGCGGATTATCTAAAATGTTGTAATCGTAGAGTGAAACAGTGTGAGTTAGATAATTTATTTAAAGAGGTGAGTGTTGATATTGGTGACAATGGTTTTAGTAGTGAAGGTAATGGTGATATTAATAATGAAGTTAATGATGACGTAGTTGTTGGTGATGTCTTTCGTAGTGAAAGTGGTGTTGGAGCTGTTGGTGATGAAGGAGATATTGAAGATAATGAGGTGTTTGAAGATAGTTTTGATAATGTTGAAGTTGAAGTTAGTGGTGAAGTTGGAGATAATTTTGAAGATAGTGTTGAAGATGTTGGAGTTAGTGTTGAAGACACTGGAGTTGGAGTTGATGTTGAAGATAATAATATTTTGAGAGGGGAAGGTAGAAATGACACAGGAGTTGAGACTAGTGATGAGTTTGAAGATGCAGTTGAAGCAGTTAATGTTGAACGGAGAATTTTACCAAATAGAGAGAGAAGATTGCCAGCATGGCTAAAAAATTATGATTTAGAGACTTCATTTTTAACGTATACAGATGTTTTTAATAGTTTTGATAAAGATTTATGGTGTAAAGCAATGAAGGAGGAGAAAGATTCATTGGAGAAAAACAAGAATTGGGAAATTGTAAACAGGAGTGAAGCAAAGAATAGAAAGATAATCTCAAATAAATGGATATTTACAATAAAGCCTGGTGGAAGATATAAGGCGAGATTAGTGGCAAGAGGTTTTCTTCAAAAGCATAATGTTGATTATAAAGAGACATATAGTCCAGTGGTTAATACTACTAGTGTTAGATTGTTGTTGGCTATTGCAGCACAAAAAGGTTTAAAAATAAAGCAATTTGATGTGAAGACAGCATTTTTATATGGAGAGTTAGATGAAGAAATTTTTATGGAAATACCTATATGATATGATATTAAAGATAAAGAAAATAAAGTTTGTAAATTAAAGAAAAGTCTTTACGGTTTAAAACAAGCACCACTTATGTGGAATAAAAGATTGACGGAGTTTTTGAAGAAATTAGGTTTGTTTCAATTGAAATCTGATCCAAAGATAAAGGAATTTATTTGGCTATTTATGTTGATGATGGAATTTTAATTGGTGAAAACGAAATTGAGTTAAATAAAATTATTAATAAATTAGAAACTGAATTTGACATGCGTAAATTTGATAAAACTGAAAAGTTTATAGGGTTTGATGTTAAAGTAGAACGAAACTATATTAAGATTTATCAAGAAAGTTATATTAAACAAATTTTAGAAAAGTTTAATTTGAAAACTTAAAGGACAGTTGTCATCCTGATATTTTAGTTGATGTACATCAAGAGGGGAAAGGTGGAGTTGATGATGTCCATAAATATCGACAATTAATTGGTTCTTTATTATATTTAGTTAATAAAACAAGATAAGATTTATCGTTTCATGTAGGTTATTGCAGTAGACATCAAGAAAATCCGAATTTGAATGATTTTAGTAACATTAAGGATATTTTTAGGTACATTAAAAACTCAATTAGTAGTGGTATACAGTATGTTCGTGGGAACGATATGAGTCTAAAAGCATACTGTGATGCAGACTTCGCAGGTGATCCTGATACTAGGAAAGGTACGACTGGCTTTGTAATATTTTATGGTGGTTGTAACGGTTAATGGTGGGTTAAAATAAAAGAACCCACCAACGTTTACAATAAATTTATTATAGGTCGTGGTTCACAGCCGTCACTTGGTATTTAATCGTTCCGTGGAAGTAGGCGCACTAAGTACTGTCCTGGCTTATCGCGTAGTGCAGAGACGCGATGGCGAGGAGTTGTCCCGAGGTGAGAGTGACCCCAGGGACAGGATGGTGGATGCGCCGGCTGGTCAGCTGTGTGCGGCTAGGTGCTGTGTGTGCGCAGGCCTCGAACGTTCGGTAGCGTGAGTCAGCTGTCGAACTCAACGAACGTTGAGGATGGGTATTTCAAACCCCAATCTTGTTCCCTGGAATCAACGTCCAGCGGTAAATAAAAGGTCCACTGTAAGTCCTCTCTGATGATGACCTCGCAGCGTAAGCGAAAGCCTAGGACGTAAAGCGCTTGAGGCGTTTGTGAGTTTGGTCATCATCAGAACGGAGTTTACATGGTAGATAGGTACACAATATTAAATTAGCGTGAAACATTAACACATAACATTATTATAGGCCTACGAGCGTATGGAACACTCGAGGCTTAACAAAATAAAAACCTGAAAGACAAAGAAAAAATAATTGAACACAAAATAAATTAAGTCTGTAGGTACCTGCTCAATACAAAAAGATAGAAACACAAGCTAGCAGTTATAAAGGTTTTGTTTGGCAAACTTACCCTAAATACGGGGATGTACAATCACAGGTGAATTAACACGATTTTAATATTAATTGACTAAAACTGTCTAAGTCTGACACGAGCAAAATTAAATAGTCCTAATATAAGGAACTACTTGCTGTAGTATTAGCTCGCGGTGATATTTTTCTGTACTGAATCAAGTCCCAGCTGATTGCTACAAAATGCCTCGCTCAGAGAGAAGGGGAATTGGACTTTGCACGCGTGAGAGTGAGACAGCATAAGCATTGCCACTCACTTATCCGCAGCAAGAACATTCCACAGTTTAACTGTCAACTGTTACTACCAGTTTAGAACTACCCACCTTAAATTACTTTTTGTCTCGACGTAATCTATACATATAATAAAATAGTAGGAAAGTCAAAACTGTACATTGAATATTTTTTGAAAAGAATACTTGGGGTGTGATCTACAATCGATACCGAAGCCAAAAATATAGTTTTTAGAATTTTTGTCTGTTTGTCTGTTTGTCTGTTTGTCTGTTTGTCTGTATGTATGTCCGGGATAAACTCAAAAAGTACTGGACGGATTTGAATGATTTTTGTTTTGTTGTATAGGTATTAAGTCTGGCCAACACATAGGCTATAATTTATCTTGGAAACTTGAACACCTGGTGCAGAACCGCAACGGACCAGCTAAACTATAAGAGATACAAAAATGGTGCGATAGCAAAAATTGTTCCGCGTGATGAGCATTTTCTGCTGAGGGAATAAATTTGAAGATCTGGAACACCTGATGTGGAATTCCAAGAGCCCAGCTACACTATAACATATACAGGAATGAAGTCTTAGCAAGAGTTGCTCAGCCTGATGAGCACTCTCTATTGACGTATAAAAATTGAAGATCTGGAACACCTGTTGTGAAACTCCAAGAGCCCAGCTACACTATAACATGTAAAGGAATGACGTCTTAGCAAAGTTGTTCAGCCTGATGAGCAGTCTCTGTTGACGTATAAAAATTGAAGAACTGGAACACCTGATGTGGAACACCAAGAGCCCAGCTACACTATTACATATACAGGAATGACGTCTTTGCAAAGTTGTTCAGCCTGACGATCACTCTCTGTTGACATATAAAAACTGAAGATCTGGAACACCTTATGTGGAACACTAAGAGCCCAGCTACACTATAACATATATAAGAATGACGTCTTAGCAAGAGTTGCTCATCCTGATGAGCACTCTCTGTTGACGTATAAAAATTGAAGATCTGGAACACCTTTTGTAGAACTCCAAGAGCCCAGCTACAAAGGAATGATGTCTTAGCAAAGTTGTTCAGCCTGATGAGCAGTCTCTGTTGTACGTCACTAACAAAGTAAGATGCGTATTTTTTTTTTGTTTTTTTGTGGTTTAAAATTCCATTTGACTAAGACAACACTGCAACATTCAACGTGTTCGTAGTCATGAAACTGTGACAAAGCAAAGGTGTTTCAGGATTGTAATGTAGTCGTCTTCCCCTGGATGCGACGGCCCTCCACCGCGTCTATCGAGGCGCATCGCCAGGAGAATGATCTTCTCATCCGCACGCAAAATACGCGCATATGACGTGGAGTTGCGGATACCAGCCCGCTATACAATACAATACAATCGCCAGGATGAATCCCAGGAAAGAGCTCCGGCGCGATCACAGGGCAATATGGAGAGAGCGACTGTCGCAACCGAGTTCCGGGCACGCCCCAACTAAGGCTGCCAACATTTTTTTGTCAGAATATAGTATTTTTTTTTGAAAAAGCCATAAAAAATATAGTACGCTTCATAAAAATATAGTATTTTAGTAGGGAAGAATAAAAAATAGACTAAAGTTATATTTTTATTTATTTTTATTTTTTACTATATTTTTTTGCACTTCTTCCATATTTTTTAAAAACGTGTTCGTAAATTGCTGGAAGTTTTTTTTATTTTACTAATTTTAGTAATGAAATAGAAACGCAAAATATGTACAAACATTTAGCTATTGTACGGAAATATAGTATTTTCGCGTACTATAATTATATTTCTTCAAAAGTATATAGTACGGAGACCCTAAATATAGTACAATAGGTACTATATATTATAGTACGGTTGGCAACCCTAGCCCCAACCGCGGTGGTAAGACCCCTCTTTAAGGAGTGGCTGGATAGGCGTTACGGCGTCCCGCCTGACCTACCACATGACGTAGGTCCTCAACGAACACGAAAGTTTCGGGAGGTAGCAGTGTCGGATAGGGAAGGAAGAAACGCCTGGGTGTCACCACTGCGTGGATCGCCTGGAGGACACGGTGGAGCATACGGTGCAGGACTACTCACTTGGGCAGAGAACCGCCGTGTCCTCACTACGACGATAATCGGTGACCTCTCGGGCTTAGTATTGGTCGAGACCATGATGCTGCGGGGCGAGACAGAATGGGAAGCAGTCGCCTCTTTCTGCGAAGCAGTCATGCTAGCGAAGGAGGAGGCGGGACGCATGAGGGAGAGGACAATGTCCACCTCCAGCCCAGCCGCAGCGGTAGACGCCGATGGCGACAGACGTCGCTACACGATCTCCAGCCACTGTAGGTGCGGCCATGCGGGCGGCGAGTAAGAGTGCACGTTGTGTTCCACGTGATGTATTACCACGCTAAAAAAAATGTAATCGTCTGAATGTACCATGTCGAACAAAAAAGCCGTCGAGGCCGTGGACAGAACACTTTGAGACATTCGCCATGATTATAGACCCATGGACAATATCACGGTAGGTACTGTTCTCCGGAAAATTCCGGCAGACACTGCCCGTTGTAAGAAGAATTGATAAGTTACGTATTCGGAGTCCCGTCAAGTATAACACTTCAGGAAAATTCATGGCTATTTGATCGTGCGATACTAAAAAAATTACCGAACCGCTGCAATAAATGAAAACATATTAGCCGAAATTGTTGGGAATGATGTGGTTCACACGTCATACAATAACGTCGTCAATCAGGATGATGCCAGCAACTACCCACTCGAGATTTTAAATTCATTAACTGCCTGTGGTCCTCGAGCTCATAAAATAACCTAAAAGTAATAATAATGCTTCTAAGAAATCTATAACTCCACCAAAATTGTGCAATGTAACGCGACTAATAGTTACTGCATTACACAGAAATTTAAGCGAAGCTGAAATTCTCACCTGATGTGGCTCAGGGGAAACTGCATTGATACCGTGAATATCACTCATCTCCAACAATTTCCTTTTCCAGTTCAAACTCACACAATTCCCGGTAGCCGCTTACTTCGCGATGACCATAAATAAGCCCCAAGGACAGACCCTGAAGGAAGCTGATGTCGACCTAAGGTCCAACTGTTTTTCCCACGGCCAACTATATATAACACATGCTCGCCTGTCAGTAATGCTGACCAGCTTTTTATTTTAGCAACAGAGGGAAAAACAACCAATGTCGTATATAAAGTGTTGTGTCTGGAAGTTTTCATTTCATTTGCTTTAAAGTTTGTTATAGATTCTATAACAAACTTTAAAGTGGGACATCAGGTACCCTCACTTTCTCAACGAATTAAAAAAGAGAATATTGGTATTAGGTGCCATAAAACCAAATACAATGCGGACGAAGTCGCGGGCAACAGCTAGTTCAAGAATATTTTACTAGATACCTACAAATTTAATAATGAACTATTTATAGTTTTGAAATGCAACGTTGGTAATCCACAACGTTACATGGTGGCCCTATACATTGGTGCTCACGCAAGCAGTCAGTTACTGCTCTTTCGAGTACTGAGGCTGAATACATTTCTGCAGCCGAATGTATAAAAGACCTGCTGTACATTCAGACTCTGATCTACGAATTGACGAATAAATTGCCGAAAACACAGTTGTTTGTTGATAATCAATCTGCTATAGTATTGATTAAGAATGGAATTTTAAATAGAAGGAGCAAACATATTGATGTTAAATATCATTTTATTAAGGAGAAGATAGATAAAAATTTGTTAGAAATTAATTACCTACTGTTCTACTAAAAATAATTTGGCTGATGTTTTAACTAAGCCACTGGACAGAACAAAGTTCTTGAGATTAAGACAATGCTTAGTGAGTGATAAGTAAAGGACATTCTTTAATGTGAAGAGTTATGTGTTGTGTTTGAAGATTTATTAGGAGATAAGGTTGTTTGGGAGTTAATTTGAAATTTTGTTGTAAGTTAGTGATGTAAGGTTTTTAGATTAATTAATTCAAAAGTTTGTTTGTAGTTTTTAATTAAGTTGGGTGGGTTTAATTAAGTTGGGTTTTAAATGAGTCGATGGGAGTTAGTTATAAGTTTGTTTTCTGTATGTTGTCCTAATTGTTTTAAACATAAAATTCAGAGGGGATGTTGAAGGTTTAGGTTTTAGGGAATTTTATGGGATTTGTTACTGGCAGCATAAACTCTATGGTTTCTCATTTTGATGTGTTCGGTTTGATTTGAATTTGAAAAAGTAGTGTTTTGTCAATGTAAAAATATTCGTGACTTATGGAAGAAAATTGTGGGGAAATGGTTGTTAGAAAATATCGAGAGTTTTTGTAAATGTTTTATTTTGTAAAGAACTATATGTGTACGTGAGCGTGTGTGAAAAGTAAAATGTAACAGTAAAAATAATCAAGTATCAAGTGTTTAATTTTATGAAGGATTCCCATAATGGTGAAAAATAATTATTAATGTTGAAATTATAATATATTTAACCTACAGCAACTACCTTGAATTTGTACTTAATTATTTACATTGATGGGATCTTTGCACCCATATGGGTTATTGTTTGATACAATATAGGTAGGCATGCCATTTGGTCCCATAAAAATTTCATTTAGTTTCATTCAGTAGTTTTTATTTTATGTGCATAAAAATGCCTTCGGGACTGAACTACGTTACTGCACAAATAATTTTTAGAAACACATCGAAGAGCAAAGGAATAACTTTCCTTAAGTGAGTTACTAGATATTTAATTATTTATCCATAAAATTTTAAATCAGCGCCATGTTTCCAAATTCGAATAATTTCTCATAGATTAAAAATATGAAGAAGGACACCTACACTTCGTAGGCCGATGGGGCCGATGTTTCGTTTCGTAGCAGAAAATTTTAATGGTAGTGTCTAGTAATCGTACTAATGTTTAGTTAGTAACATTAATTTAATTAAATACTTAACTGGTTAAGAACATATCGAGAGTCGGGACACGGGCATAGTATGGTTCCGTAGTTCTCATCACAAAATCGATCAGAATATTAATTCTTCACGTAAGAACAAAACTATTTTTAAATAATATCATTAAAATAATCGACTTTTATTTGCTTAGTAGACATGGGTAACTAGCCGAAATTTCAATAGCTTAGCTAACCGGCTATTTGTGGTGTAATAGCCAGCTAGCTAGCCAGCTATTTGGCTACTTGGCTATTGAACAAAGCGTTTAGTAACTAGCGGCACGCCGCTCGTAACGAAGCGGCGCCGGTGTAGCTAGGTAGGACTTAAATAACGTAACATCAACTGCCCGATCTGAATTCGATCCTCGCTGCGCCAACAAAATCTAGGTTGTGAAAGATTTCGTTAAGAAATGATTTCCTCTCGGAGGTCACAATAAACAAAATACTAACTATCAAATGTTTGTTTATTTCAAACCGACGGTAACTAACCACCTTTCTAATCATCGCATTTCATAAGTTCGTTTATTAAACAAACGAAATTACTAAGTACAATGCTCTCTCTTTGTCTAATCTATTTTGTGAATATTGTGAGAAAAAGATCGACGATACCAATGAAGATCGCACTCGCGTAGCGCAGTGAGCGCGCACACAGCTATCGGCTATTTTGGCTACTCTAGCTACCCGGCTACCGAATACCGGGACGGTTACAAAACGTAGCAGTTAGCTACACTCCGTGGCGGCTACGCGGCTACGAGTGGCTACGCGGTTGCGAACGGCTGCGCGGCTATATGATAACCCACACGATCTAAGGAACAAAAACTATTCTGTCAACTCGCTGAGATACTACGTAAGCGAGGGGGACGGGGTACTGCGTTGTGATTGGCTAACTCAAGGTCTGTTCTGTCTCAACGTATGTTTACGGCTCACAGGAGTGGTCGAAATGAGACGGTTATAAGACTTTTTTGCCTAATGTGTTGACAGGGGAACCGATCAATTTACCGAATTTTGTTTGTTCGAATTTAATTATACCGAAAACTATTGACCGACATCTCTTTTGCTATATGCATTATTTGACATATTTTCAGATCATCGAAGTATCATTAGCCATAAGTATTATTTTACCGAAGTATTTTCCGCCGATTAACAAAATAACTTTTTACTATTGACCGAAGCCTCTTTTAAACTTTTTTCAGTTGCCATATGATTTATTTGCCATATTTTCACCATACCGAAACGTTTTACCGAAAATTTAATAACTGTTATAAAAAATCATTATATTGTGCTGCAAAACTTTGTGGCGGAAACGAAATACTGCACAGCCGACTTTACGTAGTCTTGTCTGCCCTACCCCTAGAGTGTAATATAAAATCGCGTAGGCGCGGAGGGGTGGGGTGGCGTGGAGCCACCCAAAACCCCGCAGCGCCGGAGCCATGACAGAAACAATGCATGTTGCATGCTTGCTTGAATGCTGCGTGTTTGCTGCATGTTGCATGCTGCTTGCTTGCTTGCATGCTGCATGATTGCTTGCATGCTGCATGCTTGCTTGCATGATCTTGCATGATTTTGTTGTTGTTTGTTGCTTGTTTGCATGTTGCATGTCTGTTTGTATGCTGTATGCAAGTATATCACAATATAAACCTTTTTACAATCACAAGAACAACACAATATGAAATAAAAAGTCACAAAAGAGTATCAAGAATCACACAAAATGCGCAAAAAGATTCGAACACACGCTAGCCAGAACACCCCTAATAGTCCAACTATGTAATTAACCGCAAATGTCATTAATGATAATACAATATCCGTCAGAGTAATATTATAGTATATGACAATATTTGCACCATTATTTTGTATTGTCTACCTACATTTCGATGGCGCCTACAAATTTCTAGGCATTTGGTGAAATGAAAATATGGCAATTAAAACAGTGGTATACTGAATGTTTGGAAACATAATACTTCGAGCAACCGTCGTTTCGAGTAAGTGTAACATCGGTTAAAAGTTTTTGGGCCAAACGAAGTGTTGGAGTAACGAAAAAAAAACGAATAGATAATAGATTAACTCAAACAGTGGCAAACGTGACTTCGATGAAGTAAAAAAAAACCAAATGAAAATAGTTGAAGAGTTTTCGGTCAGATGAAATTCGGTCAAACGTTTTTCGATCTTATGATAGGTAACCGTTGACAGACATCGGTCGCCTGTTATTAGGAGTCTAGTAATATATCGTCGTTGTGATAACCTGTCAGTTATCTAGCCAACCAGTAGCCGATAGCTAGCTATCGTGTTGACGGATATCATAGCCGTGGCTATTTTGCTCATAGCCGGTATTTAGCTAGTTATGGCTATAGCTACCCATCGCTATTGCTTAGTGTCACGTAGTCTGTGAGTGTCTCACCGCACACGGGCCACTGGCCACAACTACAAAACGCCGCCACCGGCATATTTCTTGTAGTTTTCAGACATTTTCTTATTTGAACAATATGTTTCCTAGCAATATCCGATTCTATTATGTAGAAGAATATAAAAAATGTCGCTTCTATGACGGTGGCATCGTATCCATGACACTAATGTGTCATAGATACGATGCCACCGCCGTCCACGCGCTCCCCTCACGTCCCGCACGGAGGATATTTCTGTGGCTCTAGTGAAAAAGGGTCTAAGTCTAAAAATGCAACTTTACAGGAGACGCAAAAAACGCCCCGCGCGCACCAAATTACATGTTTAAGTACGTGTGGCATTTAAACAGCTGTCAAATTAAATATATGTGATATGTTATATAGGTAAAAAATGTATGTTCTTTCTTATTCTAGTATTATTTTTTACATAAACTGAATAGTTTTCAAAATAGCGACTTATACTTAACACAAAATGAACTACACAAGGGTATAAAAGAAGTTAGATCCCTTTTCTCATACACAAAAAGTTAATTCACAAAAGTGAAAAAGGATACGCATTTGGAGTTATTTGTATGATAACTAAGAAATTAAATCAGATAATTAGTGTTGGAATAGCCAAAATAAATGAACTGAATGTGTACTTTTTATCGACATGATAAAATTTTGAAAAATAGCAAAAATAAATAACTTGTATCTTTTTTCACATAGTTATTAGACGTAACATAAGGCGCATGTTGACTTACGTGAACCTTTTGTGTAAGTTATATCTATCTTTAAACCAAAATAAAACCAAAAAATATGTAGTTTTGTGGTGTTTATTTTTTTATTAAAGTGAAGAAAAGTATTTTAAGAAGTACCTATGACAGTTATTTTTAAATCATAAAAACAATTAAAAAACAAATGAAAAGTACAAATCGAGTCCCACAGAACCTTGAAAGTGATTCAAATCTTGCTCGATATCAAGAAATGTCTATAGCACAGTTTTTTTATAAGTCAGGACAAATCAACTGCAGTTGAAACCTGGGAAAGTGATCCAGAAAACCTTATTTTAATTTCACTTCTACCGATAATAAACTCCAGTTTTAAAATAAATATGCAGTTAGTAAAAAAGTATTGAAGAAGTTAATTAAGTATTATGACGCAGTTTTTTTAATCAGGAAAACAATTCAAAAATAAAAAAATAATCAAATAAATCAAGTCTAACAGAAACCTTAAAAATGATCCAGAAAACCTTATTCGATGTCGTCGTTGCTGTCGTTTAGAAGAGGATGTTGATCTTTTATATTATCATCGTCAATGAAAAGGTTGTTATAAAAAGATCGAACACTGGGGTTTATTAGCGGAAGAAGAGAAATCAAATCTCTCTTTTTCTCATTTGAATTAGCTAGGCCCATCGTATGACCTAGGAATACATTACCGTTTCAAACAGAGGGAGTGGTGATTTTCCTCTTTCCCTCTGCAAATTAACAATGTTCCATTCTTCCTCATCACACAACTTACAATGAAATTCTCCTTTTTTATATTTCTTTTGTCTTTAACTCGTCTGTCGTAGACTTCTAAGCTCCAGTAATAATTTAAAATAATTCTACAAGGTCCTAGTCTTTTAACTTTAAATTTCTCTTCTTTTTTATAGTTTCTGTATCTCTTCTTTCCTTGTTACTTTTCCTAGGATTACGTTTCCGGTCTTGTTAAGTACCTTTTTATATCCCAAAATGACTTATTATTGCTCGTATCTAAATCTGACTGTGGAATAATGACATCGCCTTTTACGTTTTTGTAAAAGTGAACAATCTGAGTTACTTGTGTCAGATTATTTGGAATGAAATCGTCACTACTTTCTGTGGGATAATGCAAATTGGGTTATGATAGCGTATCAGTGAACATAGAAATAATATCAAGATATAAGACAAAAGTTTCATCAGAATCAGTGAATGTATCGACATCATTATCAGGCTCTGCGAAAAGGTTTTTGAAACTTCCAGGTATTGGAGAAAATATTTAAGAGTTTCCCTGCTTTGGTGAGTTATTTTTTAAACATTCAAGCCTTGGATAATAACTGTTTGAACATCCTGATCTTGGAGAATGATCCCTAGAATGTGTAGCCTTTGGAGAATAGTTTCGGAAGATATAAGCACAGGTATAGATTCGCCATCAATCCAATCTACTTCATCCATCATTGCCATATCTTTGGAAACAAGACCCATCAAACAATTAATGCGACCACGACCAGCCATTCTAAAACAATAGATATATTTGACTGGCCTGTTGGTCTAGTGGTAAGTGACCCCGACTGCTTTGCGGAGGTCGTGAATTGGATTCCCACTCAGGACAAATGTTTGTGTGATGAGCACGATCATTTTTTCTGTGTCTGGGTGTAATTTATCCATAATATGTATGTATTTAGAAATATATAAGTATGTTTATCAGTTGTCTAGTACCCATAACACAAGCTCTGCTTAGCTTGGGACTAGATGGCGTTGTGTGATAGTTGTGGAATATTATTATTATGTATTATATTATTTATTAAAACATTACATCAGGGAATCGCGATATGAAAGTTAAGTAGGTAAGTCGAAATAGAAGTATAAAATGTGCTAATTTGACAATTTTACGTATCTATATAATTATACTATAAAGTGTAGTTAAATATATATGTGAGGTTGATATCTGGTGGTTATTTATTATAACCACTGTTATTGTAGTGTTTTTGTGTGAAGAATTAACTAACATACGTACAAAAACAAAAAAAAAACAATGTCTCCTCTTCATAATAAGTTACGCAATGGAGTTTAAAATAAAAACTCGGTGTAATTGGGTACATTTGGACAAAAATCTAAATAACAATACGTACACTCAAAAATAATTTGCTAAAATATGTGAAAAAGGGTACAACTTACCAGTGCAATTACTGATTTTTTGCAGTGCGTCGACACAAGTTCCCTTCAATAGAGTGCTTGGACCACCGAAAGAGTGCGAGCGCTACGCACTTTCCACCCACCAGCACCATAACCCGTATCGGCCAGTTGTATCTTTTCTCACGAAAAATAGCAGCGAAATATTGGTATTATTTTAGTTATGTCAAATTGCATTTTTAATATAAATATTTCATACGTGAAAACTGATACCAAAAAACTTATTCTGGATTTTTGTCTTTTATTTTGGTGAAAACGGATTTATGTCAAGTGATATCGTTACTCACATAACAATTTTTAAGGAATTAATGTACTTGTGCCGGTATTCACTAAACAAATTGAAGCTCTGACAATACATGTTTATTTAGATCAAAAGACACAAAATAAAAATAAACATAGTTTTGTGTAAAGAAATTAAAGTGCACTTATACCCCGCTTTTGTAATATTTTTAGTGTTAGTTAACCCCCTTTGCACATTGCTAACTTCCTTATTTTTAAAGATAGGCAAGATCTGTTTTCACGAATGGATAGATCATTTTTTTCTGAACATTTTAGTGTACTTAACTCATTTTCGACAAAATCGGACTTAAACCCTTTTTCACTAGAGGCACAGATTTTATCAAAAGGGAAAGTCAGAACTGACTTTCCATTTTGATAAAATAGGTATCATAATGTTTTAAGTCAGTAATTTCACTCCTTTTTTCTATCTAGATTCGAGAAATACCACAATATATTTAATTTATTAACACCACAACTATCACAAAACTCGCTCCAGGTGATAATTCTTCCGCCAGACGAACCATTTCATGATTTATGGAGCGATGCAATACTGGTACTTAACCTCCAATAGAAAAGTAGATATTATTTTGAAAAGTGTACTTATTCGATTGTTTAATTATGGTATAATCATAGAATTTCATTAATAAACTCAACTAACGGCCTGTCTCGGCCTCGCAAGGCTGGATATTTGTTTATTATAATTATATAGCTTTTCCTTAGTTATAATTCAATTTTTGTTCTCAAGGCAGTCACAGCAGCTACCCGTTATTTCTTGATAGTGTGAATTGTCGGAAAGAGGAATGCCCAAAAATATTATATGGAGCAAAAACCCAGAATCGATTAAAACGACTTAATTATGTGTGGCAAGGTAGAGTATACATACTAAACCCAAATCCAATAATAGTTTTCGATTAAACCATAACCAAGTAAAAAAAAATGTAACTGATAAGTTACGATTTTTATAATGTTTCAAGTCAACTATATAAATAATGTTTCAAATCAGCTATTTCCTTAAGTTTGCCGTATATGATTACTTCCCAGAATTTGATCCTTATTAGCAACACTATCGAATGGTGTAATAATACAGGGTGTGTTTTTACCAAAATTAGCGGGTTCGATTCCTGGCCAGGATTATTGATTTTTCTAAATGCAATGATGCAGTTCTAGTTTTCTTTGAAATTGGGCTCGAGACTACTTTCAACGTTTTTTGATATTCCTCATAGTTTCGGATATAGCCATCCACGCCCAGTTGAAAATTTTCAACCTGTATTTATGCTGCTGGCCTGTTTGGTTATGGTTTTATGCGAAACGAATAGCGTATTTATGTCCTCTGACTTAAGGTCTATTTTGTTGTTCATAAATTATTTTAATCGTCTCTGGGTTTTTTTTTGGGCATTCTTCTTTGTATGTTCCATCATTTTTACAGCTTATTACACAGCATCTAGTCATTTTACATCAATAAATCGTTTTTTTTCAGAAAATTCCTTTGATTGACAGTTCTTTTGGGACCAAACTGTCACTTGTCACTTTGACACTTGCCTTCCCCATTTGACTATTACTTAGCCTGTGACGTAACTGAAGATGTATATTTGTCTCCCTCTAGCAACAGGTATCCCGCCGTACGGTGTCCCATTTTCTTTCTCTTTCTTCACGCGTATAAGTAGTTCTATTGACAGGCCTGTTGGTCTAGTGGTTAGTGACCCTCACTGCTAAGCTGGAGGTCGTGGGTTCGATTCCCACCCAGGACAAATCGAGCCTTTTCAGGAAGAAGATCGTAACCGCCATTTTGCATAATAATATCTTACAGGAGAACGTTTTTTTAAAATATTTGTCAACGTTTTTTTTGAAATAGTACTAAGTCAAATCTAAACATTTGAATTAATAGGGAGGTGCCCATATAACACCAAGTAAAAATTTCAAATTGATGCTGTAATTATTGAGAAATATTAAAAAAAAAAAGTTCTCCTGTAAAATAGGCAAAATGGCTGTTACGATCCTGAAAAGGCTCGAAATGTTTGTGTGATGAGCACGATCATTTGTTCTGTGTCTGGGTGTAATTTATCTATAATTCATGTATGTATTTAGAAATATATAAGTATGTTTATCAGTTGATATGAGTTGTCTGATAGTAGTGTTGATAATAATTTTGATTTACTTAATTGTTTAAACTGTTAGGTGCGACAACAGGCAAGCTACATAATTATGTTGAATGTTGTGCATCAAAATATGCAGGGTTTGTCCGGCAAGGAGTTAGAGTTAGGTTTATTTATGGAACACCATCAGGTTCAGGTCTTATGTCTGACTGAACACTGGTTGAAGGAGCATGAATTAGCGTTTTTCAATGATGATAATTTTACTGTGCAAAGTGCGTTTGTGAGAAAGGGTGCTATTCGTGGTGGATCTTTGGTGCTTGTTTCAAACAAGTTAAAATGTAAACAGCGTTTAGATTTAGTAAATCTTTCTGTCGAGCGTGTTATCGAATTGTCTTGTGTGGAACTTGAGAACTATGTAATAATTTGCGTCTATAGACCCCCTTCTGGGGATTTTACTAGTTTTGAATCAGTAATGGAGGACTCACTCAGTAAATTAAGATCATGTAATAAAAATATAGTTGTATGTGGAGATTTTAATGTTAATATTTTAGATGCAACTCCACTAAGTGTCAGACTACTTAACCTTTTCAAATCTTTTAATTTAATAAACTTATTTTTTGAACCAACTAGAATCACTGCGTCTTCGTCGACTTGTCTTGTTAACATGTTTACAGATTCTGATACTGAAAATAAAGTAGTGTTAAATGACTTAACGTCTGATCACTGTGGTTTGATGGCTAGCTTCCCTATGCCTTTACGTAAAAAAACACACAAGATTGAATGTAGGCCTTATACAGCTGGTCGATGTAACAAATTCAAGAATAATGTAGCTCATAAACTTACGCCAGCTATAGTTGAATCAGAAAGTCCTAATAAAATCTATGGAGCCCTTTTTGATGTTGTTAAAAAAGAATACCAGTCCACTTTCAAGACCAAAATTATCGACAAAAATGGAACCTCAGTTGGCTTTAATCAACGGGCTACACCAGGCATTTATAAAAGTAGAGCGAGATTGTACGAGTTGTATGGTTTGAAAAAATACATGTTTGATACTCCTTTTCTAGAATACGTTAGAAAATATTCAAAATTATTTAAAAAGATTTGTGTTATCGCGAAGTCAAAATTTTTAAGCGAAACAATTAAAAATTCTAGCAACAAGGTTAAAGCTACTTGGAAAATTATCAATAGCGAAACAGGAAAAGCGGTTAAACAAGAAAATCAATTAGAGATTTTGATAGACAATAAATTAGTTTCAAATACGGCTGCCGTAGCTGATGCATTCAACCAGTTTTTTGTAAATATTCCTGTTTCTACAACTCGCTCCTTAAGCTCGTCGCCGTCTAAAGCTGAAAACTTTTTGCATCGTAGTGTGCCTAAATGCAGTAACATATTTAACTTTCAACACATATCTCCGCGTGACGTAATTAATGTTTTCAACAAGCTTAAATCTAAAAATACTGGTGATTATTGGGGCATTTCAGTTAAACTCCTAAGTAATATTATCGACATCGTAGCTCCTTATCTTGCAATTACTTTTAATAAATGTGTTGATCTGGGTACTTTTCCCGACCTCATGAAGAACAGTAAAGTCATACCATTATTTAAATCAGGCAATAAAAATGATATTGGTAATTTCAGACCAATATCCATCTTACCTGCTTTTAGTAAAATATTTGAAAAAATAATACTCGAACAGTTGCTTAGACATTTTAATATAAATAACCTACTGCATAGCGAACAATATGGCTTTACGAAAGGTCGTTCAACTACTGATGCAGGAGTTGCTCTGCTGAAGCACATTTATAAGGCGTGGGAGAGCAGTAAAAATGCAATTGGTGTTTTCTGTGATTTATCTAAAGCGTTTGACTGCGTACACCATGGCACACTATTGCGAAAATTGCGTCATTATGGAGTCCAAAATGAAGCCCTAAATGTAATAGATTCATACTTAAATAATAGACTCCAATGTGTAGATATAAATGGTTCCAAATCTTCCGGTCAACATGTTCAGCTAGGCGTGCCTCAAGGCTCGATTCTGGGTCCGTTTTTATTTTTAGTCTATATCAATGACTTGCCATATCTTTTAAAGAGCGTTTGTGACGTTGTATTATTTGCAGATGACACTTCTCTTATATTTAAAGTAGATAGAAATAGACAAGATTTTGACGATGTAAACACCGCATTAACACTGGTCACGGATTGGTTTACGACTAACAATCTGGTTCATAACGCTAAAAAAACTAAATGTATAAAGTTCGCCTTGCCAAATGTTAGAAATCTAGGACCTAATATTGTCCTAAGTAATGAACAGCTTGAAACTGTTGATTCAGCTGTGTTTTTGGGTAGGTATAAGAGTCGATTCGAAAATTCAATGGGGTCCACATATAACAAGCTTGGCGGGAAGGCTCAGCTCGGCTGCCTATGCTGTCCGTAAAGTAAGACAATTCACGGACGTTGATACAGCTCGACTAGTTTATTTTAGTTATTTTCACAGCGTTATGTCCTACGGAATTTTGTTGTGGGGAAAAGCCGCTGACATTCAAAATATATTTGTATTGCAAAAACGAGCTGTTCGGGCAATTTACCAGCTGGGTTCTAGGGTTTCTCTGAGAGACTTGTTTAAAGAGATTGGCATTCTGACGGTGGCATCTCAATTCATCTTTGCCAAAGAATTTACATCTGTATACTAAAAACAGTGATATTCACAATTTTAATACTAGAAATAAGCACCACCTACGTGTTCCCTTTCATCGGCTTCATAAAGTTCATAGCTCATTTGTAGGGCTCGGCATAGTTTTTTATAATAAACTGCCTTCATCTTTGTTAGACTTACCTTTTAGTGCCTTTAAATCTAAGATCAAATCCATCCTTTGTTCTAAGGCATATTATTCGTTAAATGACTACCTAAACGATAAGAGCAGTTGGTCGCTCGGTTGAAATTATGACTGCGTTCATGCTCTTTCTCCAGTTCTTTTTTTTTTCCCGACAGGTTAATTATGAGTTCATATAATTGTTTTTTTTTTTTTTTGTTTGACTTAGTTAAGTCATTAAAACCCCTTCTACACGGTCAGACCTGACCGCCTGACAGAGGTGACCTTGGTCCGGTGTGCGACCAAATATGGGCGGAGTCAGTCGTAGTCGGGAGCGCAGCCGTCCCGACAGGCTGCGTCCGCGGTGGGACCCGACCGTCAGCCGACAGCGTTCCAGACGGTGGGGTACTGTTGACACGACCAAGTTCACCTCTGTCAGGCGGTCAGGTCTGACCGTGTAGAAGGGGTTTTAGTCTTATTTCTATGTACATTTTTGTGTGTGTTTATTATTTTTTTTATATTTTTATGTATGTGTTTGTTTTATATTATGTTGATTAGTTTTTTGATTTTATTGTTTTATTTAATTTTCTAACAAACAGTTTTGCACTGTGAAAAACTAGCGACCACGACTTTTAATCTTATTTTAGTAGTGTATTTGACTGAGGAACCGGCGGCAAGTTGTCATGCTCCCTTAGTTGACATTGCTTGCGGTAGCGTCGAGGGTCGGGTTGCCTCCTACCCACTTACATGGCGTGGGGGAGTAGCTGATCTTTGCGTTATACTCGTGAACGGGTGCTGCTTGCAAAGAGTATGTAAAACCTAACGGCTGCTTGTGGTGTCTGGTCGACTTGCTGATCTTTGGTTTTGTTATATGTAATTTAATTTATTTTCTTTATGTTGTTTTTACTATGATGGATGGTCCTAGTTTATCTTTATGTGCCTTCTAGTCACGATTGAGGTGTAATCTCGGATTGATGTATAATGTGAATATTATTAAAAGTGAATACATAACCAGTATTAATACCGGTTACCGAAATAAAAATTACCCCTATCTTGCACACTTCACACATGCCGTCGGCAATTAGTCACAGGGCGCGCATCGCATGTGTGTGTGACAAAGAGTCGTTATCTTTAGTTAACCGGTATTAAAACGGTAACCTGAATAGAGGTTACATTTTTCTTCGGTCTGGTTACCCAGATAGCGGTTACCTAAGTCTGAAAAATAACCAAAATTCTTCAATACAGGTACCGTAATTTATAAAGGTTTTCGGTCCCTGGATATTAGATTATAGTTCTAGTAGTGCGAGAGCCGGCTGCAAAAATACCTACCTTATCGGCTACCCCAATAGGCTATGTATAGATCGTTAACCGACACCTAAACACGTAAAAAAAATCAGGTCTGCCAGAGCCGATAAGAGGTTGATTAGGCGTTGACTACCTTTCGGCGTTCCTACGATGATTTACGCAATAACAGGTTCTAATTTCCTTAAACCTACTTAGTTCCCTAAACCTACATATATACAGAATTCAGGTAATTTTAATGCCCACTTAAACTAAGTTTTGATACTCGTAGTTGTAAGTATATAAATTGTAAGCATGATATTGAACTCGTAGTGATTGTTTCTAAATTTTGAATGCACATCTTTTATCTCTACACTTGTTGTTTTATTTAATGTTTTGATAAAAAAATATTTAATATTCATAAATTTGTATAAAATTAGAAACAAAATAATGTTTAAAAAATGTTATTTTAAATGTTAAATGTTATTTTGACCTCAGGTGAAATTATGCTCCCTATCAACTTCAAATGCTTTGAACACTAAGTTCCGGCAAGCTTAGACCTGTCAGACCTTTTGATCCATTATCAGAGGCATCTTGGTTATTATTTAGCGTTGGTCCCATCCGGGTACTCGATGAGGTAGGTTTAGTGTTTCAGAAGGGCATATTTTAGGGGTCTGCCAAGTACTTCCGGCAAGGTGCGCAATGGCAGACCCACTTTTTATTACATAACTAATCAATGGTTAACTGCTGCCAGCACTTTCATTCGGGTATCTTATGACGTAATTTTTACTAAAAAATTACGTCAAAAAATCTCGATAATTTCTATGACCCGGCAGGATCGGCTCTGGCAGACCTGATTTTTTTTACGTGTTTAGGTGTCGGTTAACGATCTATACATAGCCTATTGGGGTAGCCGATAAGGTAGGTATTTTTGCAGCCGGCTCTCGCACTATAGTATTTTCGCCGTTTTTAAGCGTTGCGATGCCGATGTTCGTTCATGACGTGTCTATACACATGTAATAAGTCATTGATTCTAGTATGTTAATAGTACATTATAGTTCAATTGTATTTGAGAAGAATTTGGGTTGAATATTTAAACAAAAAAGGGTTAAATAAAAAAGTTAAAAAAAAATGTAACGGACTGAAAAACAACCACGAAAAAGGGTAAAATAACTTACCAAATAACTTTAAAAAAATAAAAATCAAAGACTGCGAAACTCTGCGAAAGATAAGTTATTTTAGGTACACGTTTTTTTGGTTTCATGTAATAATTCAAAACTGAATACAAATCAAACCACAGAATAAAATTTATAAAATAAAAATAGAACAGGATTTATTCATTCACATATCTAATAACACCAATGCTTAGGGTCCGTTTCCACTATAACAAACCGGAGGCCGGGAAAGTATAAGTATGGTTTTCTCATGGTCAAAATCAGTCTCATACAAAAAAGTGTGTGCTGGTTTTCAAAAAATGGCCGGTCTGGCCATTGGTGGAAACAGGGCCTTACACCTTACTGCTTCTTAAAGCTTTTTAAGATTGGATAAATGTTATCAAAGGCCTCATATATTTCTTCTCTCACTTTTGCACCAGTCAAAACAACTTTTCCAGAAACAAATATCAGTAACACTATTCTTGGTTTCACCATTCTATAAATAAGGCCTGGGAATAACTCAGGTTCATACGAACTGAACTGTCCATGTGTCAGTACTAAACCTTCCAGTCTAATTGGAAACTTTACATCACAACTTCCAACCATGTTTTGGATTTTGAAGTCTAAAAACTTGGCCTGTAAAACAAAAGGAGATAATTGGTGTATATCAATGGTATGTTTAATAACTACACAAACACATTATGCAGGGTCTTCAGTGAGCAGAGTTCACATAGCTGAATTTTGGAAATATCAACATTTAGTTTTTTTTTATATTAACAATTTTGGCATAATTATTTATTTTTTTGGTTGTGTGAGTGGTCCACAAAAATAAGTGAAATTACTAAATTTTTTTTAAAGCCTTTTGTTGCTGTTTTAGATAATGATAATTTCATTGAAAGGGAAGAAAATAATTGGGACAGTGGAATTTGGTTCTGCTACATATCCACCCAGAAGTGGCCATAACAGATTTTGTGGATTGCGAAAAATGGCCGCCACAGTGCAGTGGATATTTGGTTTAGTGTCATGTAAGGATTATTTGGTTATTAAAAAGAAAATATCTGGGGAAATTAAGTGTAAGGTATATAGCTATTGTGTTATTAACAGTTCATACTTACATAGAAACCAAGTTTTTGAATAATTCTAGCGTATTTCCGAGCAGCCAGTCGAGAGTCTTCTTCACTTTTTGCACCAGTGCACACCATTTTTCCTGATGAAAATATCAGTGCTGTAGTTCTAGGTTCTCTTATTCTCATGATGACTGCAGCAAATCTCTTTGGGTTATATTCTGCGTTTCTTGCATGGAGAGCAATTTTTTTTAAATCTAGTTTACAATTTAGGTTCACTGTTGAGACAATATTTCTGAAAAACAAAAAAAAATTATGATTATAGATACCTATTATATTACTAACATAGAAAATATCTTCAGAATGATAGGTAATTATCTTCAGTTTTTTTTTAATATTATATTGTACTATAAATTCTATTAGACATTACAGGCCTACTTACTGCAACTGTGGTAAGATACCAGGATCAGCTGAATGCGGGGTCATTGGTGTCATTGGCGCAGGACTAGCCTGGCTCAGCATCTGTTGGCCGGCGAGACTGCTACTTGTGATCATAGGTGACATTAAGTTTTGCTGAATAACAATATGCATGTATTAATATAATAAAATAACAATACAACATTTTAAGAAATAGAAAGAATTCGTTAGTATGATTGACCATTTATATTATTATGTAGTATCAATTGGGGTAACATATTTAAAAAAAGAATCATATACATAATAATTATGTAGCCACTACAAAAATAATTACTGGTGTTTGTGGCTGCATCATTTGTTGAGGAGTAGCATAGCTGGCCGCTGGCGCGTAAGTATGGACTGATCTTTGAGGAGTTCCCATTAATGATGAGCCGAAACCGACTAGCGGTGAGGAGCCCATGGCGGCGAGGGCTTGTTGCTGTTGTTGTTGTTGTTGCTGATGCTGCTGTTGCATAGCATTTGGCAAAATTTGTTGATCCTCCTCTGGCTGATGCAAAGGAGTACCTATGCCAGGTATGTTATACGGACTTGGTAGCATTTGATCCATTTTGCAGTTTGTTTTTCCCTTATTGATGCTCCTGAGAAACAAGTCTGACAGGCAGCGTTGTCGAATGTATTTGACCTGTAATTAATTTACAGTAATGAAAGCCCTCTACTTTATATGTTTTATCTAATTCACTGTTTCGGTAATACATAGATAAAATTCTGTGAACTGTTTAGTTTCCTTCACCGCCAACGAAATTAAATCATGGATCCACCAGACCCATCCATGGCTTGTTCGTCAATGTCAGTGTCACTAGCTAGTAGTCTTGTGTAGTTCGCGAACGAACTAGTTCGAAAGAACTGCTCCCACAGATGAACTAGTGAACTAGCTCCCACATTTTCCGCTCCGTAGTTCAGTAGTTCGGACAGAATGAAAGAGATCGACTGAACTAAGATCGTTGCACGGGAGCGGGACAGCACTACACTATAATACTCCCGTTCGCTCACCGATCGTGCGCGCATCCCGTTTCGTACACTTTACACAAATTGTCGCATGCAGCAGGAACCGTATATATAAGAGCGAACAAAAACAAACTAAATCTGAAATCTCTTTGCGAGCGAACGATTTGATCGCTCTTGATCGGTCGGTCTCTATTACGAGCTAGGAACTAACGAACTAGAAGAACGAACTAGTTCGTTGAAGAGCGGAGAACTAGATTGAGCGCTCTCGGTAGTGAACTAGAATGCCCAAGACTACTAGCTAGATTGTCAGATATGTGTCATTTGAATGTGTCACTGTCAGCCGCAGTACCCATAGATTTAAAGTATAGACTGTCTAGAAAAAGAGATAAACAACCAGTAGCCACTAGTGAACACAGGGCATGTGTAAAATACGTGGTATCCACAAACGTAGTATCATGGCATGGTAGTGTTTTGTAGTCTGTGTTAATAGTTCGTTTGATATCATACTGTCTTGGCATAAAGACCTTGAAGTCATGCCAGGAACATTTCAAAAAGAAAAAAAAACATACTGTCAATTTAGTATTGTCCTTGTCCTGATTGTCAAAGTCAACTTCATTCATGTTCATTCATGTTGCTCTATGGTCAAGCTGGTGAATGCCACGCTTGTTGAATTATTTTTCTGCCTGTATACTAATAGCCTTTACAATGGCTGAGACTATGAAACAAACCGTTGCAACCATACTAAAAAGCATTGAAAGGTAAGTTGATGCATTGATAAAGGACATGTAATCTTAGGTTAACTAGGGACATGGAAGGAAGATAAGAATACTATATTTTAAGATTTGTTATAGTTCATACGTCCCGACACCCGAGGTCCTGGTTTAAAACTTGTGTCCTGGTCCATACATATCTGCCTTCAAATGACTTTTAAACTCGATTACACGATTCGACATAAAGCAGGGCGATCGCGGTTATATGGTAGTTTCCTAATCATATCTTCCTCCTACTTGCATAAATCACTTTTTCCATCTTATTAATGCGTAATAATATTTAATTTTATGTATTATATAAATGTAACAAGTTCTTGTGTTTGTGTTTTTCTCGTTTACGGAAAAACTACTGAAGAAAGGATGAAATTTGGTACCTACACAGAAAGCTTATTCGCTGAAATTTGGTAACTATTCAAAGTGTTAATCCAAGTTGGATTATCACTTATGATTTGTCCCGATTTTACGTTCCTGTAGGAAATTTTTGAGTTGAAGCCCCTGGCAGCAGCTAGTGTTTATATTATCTAGATCTAAAATGTGCCACACGTGTGAACACGTCAATGACATCCATCTATCTTAAGTTTTGCAAAAGAATATTTGATGCACATTATAATATTTCAATTATTTAATTAATTTGAAAAAAATGCTCCACACTAGGAATTTCTCCTTTATCTAAGGTGCATTTAAACTAACATAAATAAATACCTAGTGCTGGATGGAAATGGATGGATGGATGGAAGGATTATTTCACACCAAATCCAGAACTTTTGTGTGTGTTTACAGGTTGCTAACATTATTCATGTTTATAGATATAATCCTGCCAATCTTCAAACATTGGAGAGGTATGTTGAATTGCAGTCACGAGAGAATACTTATGACTTGGAAGCTAATCTGGCAGTTTTAAAACTGTACCAATTCAATCCTGAGAAATTCAATGCTGACATCACATGCCAGATTCTTTTAAAAGCATTGACTAATTTCCCACATACTGATTTTACACTGTGCAAGTGTCTGCTTCTTGAATCCGTGGTAAGTGCTTTTCTATCTAATTATATTGGATCTTATAGCATGAAATAAGAAAAAAAACATTGTACTGCAAAAAGTTAAACATCTCTTGAACTGTATCTAAATGTACTGAATCCCGAGGGTGCCTGGCCAGGAATTGAACCAGCTGATTTTGAGATAAAAATCACACCCTGTATTGTTACAACATTCTGAGATCTGATCCACAAATTTTGTGTAGACTATGTTCACTTATCACCAAAATATTGTTTTTAAAAAGTTTATTTGTTTAAGTTTTATTTTGCACCTAAATGTGTGTCATGTTTTTTTAGGTAGAAAATGAGACAATATCACAGATCAAATATTTGGCTGATATTCTAGAACAGTGTGACTTTGCACAGTTTTGGAACAGAGTACACCAAATGCCAGAGCTTTGCAACCGCATCAGTGGTTT
This sequence comes from Agrotis clavis, assembly GCA_954870645.1. NCBI lineage: Eukaryota > Metazoa > Arthropoda > Insecta > Lepidoptera > Noctuidae > Agrotis > Agrotis clavis. The sequence continues at coordinate 10,502,616 of OX940922.1, forward strand.
CCATGACTCTATCAGGAAGTTTGTTTGCCATGTTGTTGGCATTACCTTCCAGACAATTGATAAGAACAACCTGGCTAACTTACTGGGAGGGATTGATGGTCAGTCATTACTATATTACATTTCCTTTTTTTACTTAATACAAAACCCTAAGTATATATATATTTTTTAGTATTGCTAAAACTCAAAAACGGCTCAACCAATTGGATTTTTCTTTTTGCTCTTAATTTTCCAGGCAAGGTTACTACAAAAAAAAAAGTATTTCAGTTTTAGGCTTAATTTCAAATTAATTCAACCTACAGGTCGAGTTAATTTGAAAGTATATGTTTCATTTCCAAATTCGCCATAGTAATTAAATATTTACAAAAAAATATTAAAGAAGAAACATGCTAATGTTTTATTTATCCATGTCTGTCCAGCTGCTTAGTGTGAGACAGGGAGATGTAATAAATCTCCGAAACTGTTTACAAACGCACTGTGGGATATGTTCAAGACGCTAGACTGGAATTGTCTGGGCATCAATGTCAATGGTGAATAGTTTAACTGCGGCACAGTTGAAAAATGTCGGTAGTACCTATCATCATTAACTTAGGAATTGTGCCAACTGTTTTTGTTCCACAATAAAAAACCTTTTACCCTATTTCTTTGATCTGAGCCTTTTACTTTATATTTTTACACGCTATATCACGCGCAGTAGTCGCGCCAACCCAAACCGTGGCGTTTATGTTTTTTTTATTTGTTTTAGATGTGACCTTGAAACATTGGGTGAAAAAATATGGATGGAAAGATGATGGAAATCTAATCTTCATTGCCAACCAAGATGAAAACATTAAGACTAAGAACATCACCGAGAAGATTGAGTTCGACCATCTAGCTCCACTGATGGCTTTGTTGTAAACCTTATGCAACTTTGTATTGAATAAATTCAAAATAAAATAATTGTGTCATTTCTTGCTCTGATTGCTTGCTATACCACTTATAGCCGTTAGCTTGTTTATAAGTAGTTTTTTGTGCAATTGTCTACTTCGTGTTTTCTATCTCGATACTTTTGTACGATGCTTTGCCCCTTCAGCCTACTTCAGTTTTGTTAGATATTTTAATTAAGTTCTTTGTTATGGAAATACCTAGTTATTTAATCGGGTTTTTCCATCAGGAGTTACTCAGAGCAGCCACGGAGTTAAAGATTTGTGCCCGTTTGATGGCACTTCCTACATGGGGCCATAAACATTACTGGTGAAATATGGGTGTACCTACTTATTAGGTACAGCTCTGCTTAACCCTTCGGCAATTACAGGCGTGATATCATGTTATCATAGGCGCTATGAATGAATAAATATGAATTAACTTCTATATTCTATCATCATTGAGCTTCTTAAAAACCTATTGGAATTGGATTATAAACACTGCATAGGTATGTGGCTAATTACGTATGTGACGTAAATATCACAGTATGTAACATGTGTTTGAAAATTAGACACAGTCAGGAGACAACTTCGAATTGAATTTTAATTTAAATTAATTATGTCTTACGTAAACTTTTATGTACAATGACTTGTTGAAAAACATAACAATAAAAACAACAACAACATAATTTAACAAATAATTAAGCGGGTACGTCTTCTCTTTACGCTTTCTTTGCGTGACTGTAGCCATGCTCCTTGCCGCCGGCATGTCCACCTTTCTTGCCGTGGTCGTGGTGGTGCGCGAAGTGTTCTTCGTGTCCGTGATGGCCCTTGTGACCTTTGTGGTCTTCGTCGTAATGTCCTTTGTCGTGATGTCCTTTCTTGCCGTGGTGTTTCTCGTGATGACCCTTTTCATGGTGACCGCCCTTCTTGTGGTGACCGCCTTTCTTATCATGATGGCCGTGGAAGTCGCCATGTTTGTGATGGTGTCCGCCCTTGTGGAAGTCGTCGTAGAACTTGTGTTCTTTGTGAAATTCGTCTTTATGGGATTTATGATGGAAACCGGTGGTCTTTGAACCCTTCTTGTGGCCTTTTTTGTGTCCGAATTTCCCTCCTTTATGTCCGTGCGCTGCCTCGTGGTGTTCTCCATGGTGGTCGTGCTCATCGTGGTGCTTCTTCTTGTGCCCGCCGTGTTCGTCGTGATGTCCTTCGTGGTGGTGTTTGGCATCCTTTCCGTGCTCGCCTTTATCGTGGTGGTGATGTGACTTGTATCCCTTTTCTCCTTTATCCCCGTGATCCTCATGGTGGTGGGCATGGTGCTCATGGCCGCCACCCTGCTCGTGGTGGCTGTCCTTCGCCTTCTTGTGCTCGGTTCCTGCTATCGCTTGGTCGCCGGGTTCGCTGCCGGCTGCGGATAGGTCGCCACCTGTTGGGGCTGCTACTTCCGCGACGACCTTGGGTGCGGCATCCTTTTCACCTTTAAGGTTGGCTACATTTCGAGCATGCGCGAATAGCACTACACATGCCAAAAGCTCTATTAAAATCAGGAGCCTCATTACTGAAAACAAAAAAAAAATGTATCTATGTATTTTTTATAATTGGGTAGGTAGGTAAATATGAAAGAAAATCATAAAAGTATGAAAACGAAAGTTTAACTCACTTGGTCTGGCTCGACTAAAGACGTAGTCGTCACCAAAGCTACGATAACAGTGTCAAAACATGTTTCCGCACGCTGAATTTATAGATTAGATCGCTTTCATCTGGCGTCGATTACAGAGTGGTGTTTGGCAATTGTTGCTGCAGATTTCTGGATGAATGATTCCGCGACGGCGACGAAGCGGTGGCGGTGACGACATCATGTTATGGTTAAACTGAATTTGTTCCGTTCGACAGCAAATTACCTTTAGTTAATAGTAGACACTTTATTGATTTGTAGTGTATCTGTCACTATTCAATAAAGATTGTTTATATTAGATACCTAAGTGGTTTTTATACATATGCACGACAAAGGAGGCAATGAAACATTGCAGAATGATTATTTTTTAAAATTATTTTTGGTTTATTTACAAAGAGGTAATGCGTAAAGTAACAAAGTAAACAATAACATAGTCTTATCAGTAATGTTATCAGTGCTTGCCGTGGTGGAATCCCCAGTGCTTGTGGTCCTCGTGGCCGCCCTTCTTGCCGTGATCGTGATGGTGGTGGTGGTGCTCTTCGTGTCCGTGGTGCCCCTTGTGACCTTTGTGGTCTTCATCGTAATGGTGCTTGTCGTGGTGGCCATGTTTGCCATGGTGCTCTTCGTGGTGACCAGAGTGATGGTGACCGCCCTTCTTGTGGCCGCCGCCTTTCTTCTCGTGGTGTCCGTGATGGTGGCCGTGTTTGTGGTGCTTGCCTTCCTTGTGGTGGTCATCGTAAAAGTGATGATCCTTGTGGTACTCGTCCTTGTGGTATTTCTTGTGGTATCCCTCTACTTCTTCACCCTTATCGTGATGTTTCTTGTGGTGGTGCTTACCGCCCTTGTGGTGGTGTCCGTGCTCGTGGTGTTTGCCATGGTGGTCGTGCTCGTCCCAGTGCTTCTTGTGATGACCTCCGTGCTCGTGATGGTGTCCAGCTTTGTGGTGCTTGCCGTGGTGACCATGTTCTCCTTTGTGGTGATGGTGATGTCCTTTATGTCCCTTGTGGCCCTTTTCCCCATGCTCATGGTGATGGTGCGAGTGGTGCTCCTTGCCTCCACCCTCTTCGTGGTGGTGGCCGTGGTGGCTCGCCGCGGCTACTAGGTCTCCCTGCTCCTCCTCTCGGCCCGAGCACGTTATTACGACACATGCTAGCACGGCAAGGGCGACTAGCGACCTCATTGTTATTGTTTTAGTTCACTATTTGTTCTGTATTGGCTTCTTGGACTGAACTGTCTGTGAACCGCCTTTGACAGCATTTTATATCATTAGATTTGCGGGTTGCAGACGGTGAAACCATCGGCAAGGACGCCACGCCGGACAGCTCGGAACGCGTTACGCCTTATCATTGCGACATGTCTAAATGCCTACGCAAAAAAGAATGCAGGTAGGTACTTATCATCAAATTCATAAACAACAATCAATGCTCAAACATAAACTGTGCTGTAAACAACGTTGATAGAGACTTCATCGCAATACAGTTTTTATTAAAGTAGGTAGTTCTTTTGGTAACTCATCATCATCATCATCATCAGCCGGAAGACGTCCACTGCTGAACATAGGCCTCCCCCTTAGACCGCCACGCCGAACGACAATTCGCCACTTGCATCCATCCGTTGCCCGCGACCCTCACGATGTCGTCGGTCCACCTAGTGGGAGGCCTGCCTACGCTGCGCCTTCCGGTCCGTGGTCGCCACTCGAGAACTTTTCTTCCCCATCGGTTGTCAGTTCTACGAGCGATGTGGCCTGCCCATTGCCACTTCAACTTGCAAATTTTATGAGCTATGTCGGTGACTCTGGTTCTTCGCCGAATATCCATGTTCCGGATTTTATCCCGCAAAGAAACTCCGAGCATAGCTCTTTCCATTGCTCGTTGAGTGACTCTCAGTCTCTCTAAAAGGCCAGCAGTCAAAGACCACGTTTCAGAGCCATGGTAACTGTCTGCAACAAAAACAAAAACTAAATGGCTATATAATTCAATATCCATTATAAATTAGATTTCCTAGATTAGTTATGGAAACTTCTAGTTTTATTATAGAGAACGATTTGTCTTCTGTGGCGTCTAGTTGAACATTTTTAACATTTTATTTTGTAGTTTTAAAGCTTTTTTAATCATAACATTTATCAATCAAATATCCGCTCTTGAATAGGTACTAACATCGGTTACCTACTTATTCACATCTAATTACGTTGCAACGTTTGAGTAGGTACCACTTTATTGGTCAGAAGCACGACAGAGCATAAAGTTGCCGGTTTGATTCCCAGGTTGGGTAAAATCCAATTTGTTTCCGAAAATGTACTTACTTAACTGTTAAAAATAAGATGCGGTGTTTTTTTCGTGGAAAAAAAAAATAAAAACATTAAATGGGTCCTCCCACCCAGGGCGGGACGCCTATTTCCAAAAGCTATATCTACTATGTATTTCAGTCACGAGTCAGACTCTAATCGATGAGCTTTTGTTTGTGCATATTTCTCAACAATACCTAATCTATCTCAGTAAAAACTTGACTCAAATAGATTAGCTTTTTGTTTTGATATTTTCAAAGAAAATGATACGGACAAATTCGGAAATACGGACAAAATCTAGTTCTATATATTTCATATCACTCGAATAGCTAAACTTTTGGCGAGTTTTATTTTTATACATTACGTACGAACAAAACCTTGTCGAGTAGAGGCTGACTAAGTGACTAGCTATATGAGTAAATTTACCTCGGAATTTAACTTTTCTTAAATTTTATAGTACTTGAATATCGTAAATACGACTGTGGGCACCCTTCAGACCCCGCCATCCCCTTCGTGGTTATTTTTTTTAAACCACCCAGAAGTAGGATCACCGCGAAGCGGTGCTCCGTCGACGTTTTCTGACATTTTACTTAGTTTAGTGAAATGACATGATCTCTGACTTTATATTAGTATTTTTTTGTCATAATTATCACTAGATACTTTTCTTGATAATTGGATTTCATGAAATCCCTGATTTCCTCATTTCACTGCGACATGCATAAACAAAACCTCGTCTTTTACCACCAAGGTTAATCCTTAAAAAATGTATGGTTAATCCGAGGATTATCCTGGTTGTAACTTTAGTCCACGTTTATTAATAAGGGGGTTAGAGTTTGACACGTGCGTGACTAAAATGGTACTAGATTTTGTCCGTGCATTTTCTTTGAAAATATCAAAACAAAAAGCTAATCTATTTGAGTCAAGTTTTTTACTGAAATAGATTAGGTATTGTTGAGAAATATGCACAAACAAAAGCTCATCTATTAGAGTCTGCCTCGTGACTGAACTAGTATAGGCTTTGGAAATACGCGGTACTTTGAAAATATCGAATCAAAAGCTGATCTATTCGAGTCCATTTTCTTACTGAGCTAGATTAGGTATTGTTGAGTAATATGCATAAACAAAAGCTCATCTATTAGAGTCTGCCTCGTGACTGAACTAGTATAGGCTTTGGAAATACGCGGGCGGGACGGGAGGGACTGTCAGACTTGTACTGACTAAAATCTACGGTGATCCTTCAATATGACCCGGGAATGGTCCATTCCCGATCGCCTCACGACGTCTGTTGCCGTGAGCGCCTCCCCCTATCCACGGTACTTTCTGCCTTTAATTTTTTTTTACGAATTTATTGGTGATAAGGAAGGTGTTATGTAAGTAATTCGTTTAGTAGGTAAAACAGATTCCTTTCGAGAACAAGCGAGAAGAAGCAAGAGCGAGCGAAGCGAGCTCGATTTTTTAAGCAGTTCCAGTAAGTTTCTGGTGACGTGAATGTGAGACGTGATGCCCTAAGGACAGATCTTTTTATGCTTCTTTTGGTGCCCCCCCAGAGGTGATGCCCCAAGCAATTGCTTAATTTGATTAAGGGTTAATCCGTCACTGTATTCAGCTGCATCCGGATCAACTGGAAGCCTACCTCAGCAACAGCGTAGTTGGGAAAAGGCTATAGGTATATAGGCAGATGATGAAAGGTTTCTGTATTATTAGGTACATATTCCGATGTGATAACGAATGAGTTTCGATTTTGATAGGATTTTTAATTAGGTAGTTACTTATAAATCTGTCGGCATTACAAACATCTGGAGACATTTAGACGTTTATAGTTTTCGTCACCTATTTTTAGCTTATCGACTGACGACTACCTACTTATTAAAATTTAAAACAACATATACATATATCTATAACAATATTAAATGTTCCTCAGAACCTACCTCTTTCTAAAAGCACTGTGTGCAAGTATCAACCGTCATTTTATAAAAGAAAACCGTGTACTCCGTACTACTTACTTACGATTTTTTCCTATATCTTGAATGGGTGCAATAAGCATTAAAATTTCCGGCTATCAAACATCTTAAAGTGACATCTAAGTATAGCTGGTCGACCGAGCTCTGTCCAACCGTACCTACTTAAAATAAAAACTCATCTGCACTAATAAACCAATTTTCTCCACAAACGGTGCATTGGATGGCGAAATTATTAAATGCAGCGCTTGTTCGACCAGTTGATGCATAGTTTGTATAAAAATATTCTTTACGAAGTTTCAAAGCAGTAATCTTCGATAACTTCAGAGTAACCAACCTCATGATCAATCCAAGATGGAATAGGCGGTTGTTGCAGTGGCTGCGCTGCGTGTCGAGGGTTCGATTCCCGCCCAAAACAAATACATAGATACATAAAGTATGGCCTACGCATTTGAATCTTGAGCTTTCTCAATTGCTGGGCATTTATTTGGGTGGACCATGAAAGGTCCTGCTCTTTGTAAGTCGTACTTATTGCCATGCGATGTCAAATTCCTTTTAAACATAGTAACACAGTATAAATATCTACAGTAGCAGTAGTGGATCTCGGCCGCATGATAGAAATAAATACCTACAGCCAATCTTAAAATATATAAATCTCGTGTCACAATGTTTGTCCTCAATGGACTCCTAAACCACTTAACCGATTATAATAAAATTCGCACACCATGTGCAGTTCGATCCAACTTGAGAGATAGGATAGTTTAAATCTCAAATTATAGCCGCAATTTTAATAATATTATAAAGATTGCACCCGTGCGGAGCCGGGGCGGGTCGCTAGTGATATTATAAGTAAAAAGGTGTAGATACGTCATACGCGCTCAATAACGTATGCGCTCAAATGAGGCTGATTCACACATCTTGATCTCAGTGCGACGTTGCCAGCGGCACTTCACGTATCACAGACTGAATCAAAAGTAAAAGTGACTCAAAACTACCGAAAATGCCGTCGTGTGTGATGAGATATTGTACAAATTAAACATGCAAGACTTCTAAAAGTCAAGGAATCACATAACATTCGTAAATATACTATTTATCTTTAATATTTTCACAAATAAAACATTACGTTTTCATAATTATGGCGTCGTAAAAGAAAGAGTGCGAGCACGGGTGCGAGTGAGAGGAGACGCTGACGTGCGGGGGGATTGATGACGCGTGGCGCTGTTTCTTTATCTAGCTGTCACTTTTTAGGGTTCCGTAGTCAACAAGGAACCCTTATAGTTTCGCCATATCCGTCCGTCCGTCCGTCCGTCCGTCCGTCTGTCCGCAGTTTAGCTCAGAGACGCACAGTATTAGAGAGCTGTAATTTGGTGTAAATATTCGGATTTGTTGTGCCGTAAAAGTGGTAAAATAAAATCTCGTAAAATATTTTTTTTTAGGGTACAACACAAAAAACTGTAAAATAACTTTTCTTTCGGAAGTCAGTGGCTTTGTACACGTAAAGAGGGGATGTTTTTTTTTTTCTCGCGTACCCCTTAATGTGGGGTATCATTAAATAGGTCTTTAAAAAATATTGATAGTTTCCATTAACAATTTTTTGATAAAAAAATTCGTTTGTGAAATATTAAGCTTTAAAGTGCTAAATTTTGCTCGACTCGAGTGTCCCCCCCCTCTACCAGCTAAACGGTTATGTTTGGGGGTGTGAAAAAATTCACAATAGTAGTATATATAACGAAGTTTAAAAGAAAATTATCATGACTAAGTAGGCTTTACAACTTTACGAGTAATAGTCGACCAACTTATAAAATGTACTTGGATAACATATTTTCCTAAACAAAATGTATCGGAGAACATACTCTTCAACTGCAAATGTAAGTTTGTCAACTTTATTTTTACAGCTTTTATAGGTATGTTTTTTGGGGATAGGTAGGTTTTTATCGTCAAGTATTTTTAACTAACTTCAAAAAAAGGAGGAGGTTCTAAATTCGTCGTAATCTTTTTTTTTATGTATTATCCCCGATTTCTCTAAGACTCCTGGACCGATTTTGAAAATTCTTTTTTTTTTTAAATTAAATTCAGCGAATCAGTTTAGCTAGTTCGCATAAGTATTTTGATGGGCAACTACGGAACCCTACACTGTGCGTGGCCCGACACGCACTTGGCCGGTTTTTTTTCTTATTGGTTTTATCAAGCTATCCTTTTTACTTGTCGTGAAATGTAATGTGTGTAAATAAAAAGTGTGTATGTGTGCTCAGCCTATTGAAGAACTACAGACCCATCACGCTTCTAAGTCATGTTTATAAGCTGTTTTCAAGGGTTATCACGAACCGTCTCGAACACAGACTTGATGACTTCCAGCCTCCCGAACAAGCCGGTTTCCGAAGAGGCTATAGTACCATAGACCACATCCATACGCTGCGGCAAGTTATACAGAAGACCGAAGAGTATAACTTGCCATTATGCTTAGCGTTTGTGGACTATGAGAAAGCCTTCGATTCGGTGGAAACATGGGCGGTACTTGAGTCACTCCAGCGATGCCGTATTGACTATCGGTACATCGAGGTGTTGAAGTGCTTGTATAATAACGCCACCATGTCGGTCCGAGTACAGGAGCAGAGCACGAAGGCGATTCCATTGAGAAGAGGCGTAAGACAAGGGGACGTTATCTCCCCGAAATTGTTTACTGCCGCAATGGAAGACGCCTTCAAGCTCCTGGAATGGCAAGGACTTGGCATCAACATCAACGGCGAATACATCACTCACCTTCGGTTTGCCGACGACATCGTAGTCATGGCAAAGTCGATGGAGGAACTCAGCATGATGCTCGATGGCCTCGACCGAGTTTCACAACGGGTGGGCTTGAAAATGAACATGGACAAGACGAAACTTATGTCAAATGCCAATGTTGTGCCCACCCCAGTCTTTGTTGGAAACTCGGTACTCGAAGTTGTTGACTCATATATCTACTTAGGACAAGTAGTCCAGTTAGGTAGGTCCAACTTCGAGAAAGAGGTCAACCGCCGAATCCAACTCGGTTGGGCAGCGTTCGGGAAACTGCGCAATGTCTTCTCGTCCGACATACCTCAGTGCCTCAAGACGAAAGTCTTCAACCAATGTGTGTTACCAGTGATGAGTTACGGCACCGAAACGTGGTCTTTCACTATTGGCCTCATCTCAAAGCTCAAAGTCGCTCAACGAGCTATGGAAAGGGCTATGCTCGGTGTTTCTCTACGTGATCGAATCCGAAATGAGGAGATCCGTAGACGAACTAAAGTCACCGATTTAGCCCACCGGATTAGCAAGCTGAAGTGGCAATGGGCAGGCCATATTGCTCGCAGAGCAGATGGCCGATGGGGTCGAAAAGTACTAGAGTGGAGACCACGGACTAGCAAGCGCAGCGTAGGACGTCCACCAGCAAGGTGGACAGACGACCTTATAAAGGTTGCCGGAAGACGCTGGATGCAGGTCGCTTCCAACCGGTATAAGTGGAAATCAAAAGGGGAGGCCTATGTTCAGCAGTGGACGTCCTACGGCTGAGATGATGATGATGATGATGTGTGCTCGGAACACTTTTTTCCGTTGTTTTTGTACGTGATAACATATCTATGACTTTATAATATCATTGCCTACAGCCGCGCGGTACGTAAACATGCGTTAGGGCTGTCCGACGCCCGTCTCCAGCATTTTAATTACATTTGCCTACTTTCTGTTTCTATTTAGTGTTGTGATTGTAAATATACTTTTCTTATATTTAAGTAAACAAATAAAATACTTTGTATATTGAAAAGGAAGTGTTCAATAAAAATGCGTGTTGTTTTTTATTAATAGATTTAATTTATAACTTTACGAGTAATAGTCGACCAACTTATAAAATGTACTTAGATAACATATTTTCTTAAACAAAAGTATCGGAGAACATGTTTTTCAACTGCAAATGTAAGTTTGTCAACTTTATTTTTACAGCTTTAATAGGTATGTTCAGTGCCGTATTATCCATAAGGCACTTTAGGCCAGTGCCTAGGGGCCCACTAGGACCAGGGGCCCACTAGGACCAGGGGCCCAGCACTCCCGATGCAAAATGAAAAAAAGGGGATTGTGTGGTTATAAGAAACCACGGTAAAAATGAAACTTTTTCCTGCACATTATAAGGAAAAACCCCCATTGTTGACACTATAAGACTGAGGGTGAATGTCTGAATTTTTTAATTGTATTGAAATTAATCTAACATTTTTTTTTGTATTGAACACTTTTATTAATATATTAACTTGTATAATTTAATGTTTATACTTAAATAACCGCTTATTAATGACAAATATATTAATTTGAAATCAGCAACTCACAGACAGTAAAAAATTCCAAATTGCGTTGTTGTGCATGGCAACCTCCCTGACGGCGTCGGCGTAATATGTTAAGCCGACAACACGCTCGTCCTAGCGGAGGGAGAGTCCGAGGATCCGGCAGTTGGGACTCGACGTGGCGCTTCACAAAACAGAGGCCATGTGTTTTCATGGCCGTCTGAACGCGCCACGATCGGAGTCCCACATAACGGTGGGAGGGGTTCGCATCGGCGTCAGGGGGACGATGAAGTACCTGGGACTCATGCTCGACTGCCGGTGGAACTTCAAGGAGCACTTCCTGCGTTTGGCCCCAAAGTTGAACCGATCATCCAATCTCAGCGGGCCAAACGCCTCCTGCAGGAGGCTGTACGCCGGTGTCGTGCGGTCCATGGCCCTCTTCGGGGCCCCAGTGTGGGCCTTGAGCATTCGGACGTGACCAGCAAAGCTGGTCGCATGCCAGAGGGTCATGGCTATCCGGATGATCCGAGGATACCGCACGATCGCCGGCGAATCAGCCAACCTCGTTGCCGGATTACTGCCCTGGGATCTGGAGGCGACTGCCTTCCAGCGCGTCTATGATTGGTGCGTGAAGGCGCAGCGCCGGGGAGAATTCTCGCTGCCCAGACAAGTCTAGGCGCGGCGGGAAGAGGTCCGGCGCGATCTCAGGGCAGTATGGAGGGAACGACTGTCACAACCAAGGTTCGGGCACGCACGCCGCTATCGCAGCGGTAAGACCCCTATTTGAGGAGTGCCTGGATAGGCGTCACGGCGTCCTTACCTACCGCATGACGCAGGTCCTCACAGGACACGGAAGTTTCGGTAGGTACCTGTGTCGGATAGGGAGGGAAGAAACGCCTGGGTGTCACCACTGCGAAGATCGCCCGGAGGACACAGTGGAGCATACGGTGCAGGACTGCCCGCTTGGGCAGAGCACCGCCGTGTCCTCACGGCAGCGATAGGCGGAGACGGTAGAGGCCATGCTGCGGGCTGAGACGGAGTGGGAAGAGGTCGCCTCCTTCTGCGAAGCAGTCATGCTCGCGAAGGAGGAGCCGAGCTGCGTGAGGGAGAGGACAGTGTCCTCCCTCCGCCCCAGCCGCAGTGGTAGACGCCCACGGCGACGGACATCGCAAGACGATCTCCGGCCACCGTAAGCGCGGGCATGCGGACGGCGAGTAATGGGCAACTCGCCGCCCGACCATGGACCATGCCTGGGTCGACGGCGCGTTGTGTTCCACGCGTTATATCATTACCGTGACCCTGGAACGTAAAGGGCTAATGAAGGACACCGTGGATTTTAGTCAGTACAAGTCTGGCAGTCCCTCCCGCCCTGCCCTGGGTGGGAGGACTCATTTGAAGATTTTACCACGCTAAAAAAAATTGCGTTGTTGTGGTATGAAAAAGGGAGGGCCCGAAACGAGCTGTGCCTAGGGGCCCCGAGATGGTTAATCCGGCCCTGGGTATGTTTTTTGGGAATAGGTAGGTTTTTATCGTCAACAATTTTAACTAACTTCAAAAAAAGGAGGAGGTTCTAAATTCGTCGTAATCTTTTTTTTTTTGTGTATTTTTTTCCTATTAAATCACTTTCACTAATAGATACGCCACGTTGGCATCTGGTCATTTTTTTCTTTACTATTAGTCTAATGCTCTATTTTGTCTCATTCTCAACTCGTTCGATGCAAATGTACGACGAGCCTACAGTCAGCCTCAAAAACACCGGGACTAAACGAGGTTCCGACGTTGTGGATGGGCACGGGCATGCCCGCAACCCTAATAGACTTGTTCATTTAATACATACAATATCTGGTTGACCGAGCTTCGCTCGGTTTTTAAAATGTCTATATCTTGGGAACCGACCTTTTCTCGAACCTGGGACCTTGATAAATCGATTCCTTGAGCAGAAAAACCCCTAATCTGTAACTTTCATGAAAATCCTTGGAGCCGTTTCCGAGATCCTGATTATATATAAATATACAAGAATTGCTCGTTTAAAGATATTAGATTATGTACGAGTATGTTGAATAATGTAGAATTATATTGACCTCAATTAGTGAAGTTGAAAAACTTTTGAAAGACTGAAAAGAAATAACAGACCAGATTTATGGAAATTATGTACTTTGTATAAAAATAAGAACAACAACAATAACAACTTTCATTCTTAACAATAGTAACTCATAACAAGCAGGATACAAAATGGTATCAGTGCTTTCCGTGGTGGAAGCCCCAATGTTTGTGGTCCTCGTGTTCGCCCTTCTTGCCGTGATCGTGGTGGTGGTGGTGGTGTCCTTCGTGCCCGTGGTGTCCCTTGTGGCCGTGGTGGTCCTCGTCGTAATGATGCTTGTCGTGATGGCCGTGTTTGCCATGGTGTCCCTCGTGGTGGCCGGAGTGATGGTGACCGCCCTTCTTGTGATGCCCTCCGTGTTTTTCGTGGTGTCCGTGGTGGTGGTCGTGCTTATGGTGTTTGCCTTCGTGGTGGTGGCCGTCATGGAAGTGGTGATCCTTGTGGAAGTGATCCTTGTGATGCTTCTTGTGGTAGCCGTCGATGTGTTCGCCCTTGTCGTGATGCTCCTTGTGGCCGTGCTTCTCGCCCTTGTGGTGGTGCCCATGCTCATGGTGATCACCATGGTGGTCGTGCTCATCCCAATGTTTTTTGTGGCCGCCACCGTGTTCGTGGTGATGATCTTCATGATGATGCTTGCCATGATGACCGTGGTCGCCGTGGTGGTGGTGGTGATGTCCCTTGTGTCCTTTGTGTCCCTTGCCGCCATGGTCATGGTGATGATGCGCGTGGTGTTCGTGGCCGCCGCCATGCTCGTGGTGGTGTCCGGACGCGGCCACCGCGAGGTCGTCGCGGTCGGCCTCAGTTCCGGAGCACACTGCCGCTAGGCACAGCACACCAAGTACTAAAAGCACCCTCATGTTGATAATGTTGTACTTCCTCGGTAGGTAAGTCCTGAGAGGAAGTCCGGTTGTAACTGACCTGTGATACATTGATTGCCTATTTATATCGGTAAGTAGTAGAGCACCGTCTACAGCGGTGGAGAAATTATTCCGCAAGCGTCCGCACTAGTTCATGGACGAATTAAAAAAGTCAGCAGTGATTTTGTTAAGTGTTTCAGGTTACCTACCCATTTTATAACACGATGATCTGTGGTCACTACATTGAGTCCTTACAGTTCTACTCCTAACAGTATCTAAACGGGATACATTACCGAAATAAAAAAAAAGTACTGGCTCGTTGTAAATTGTTTCACAGTTAATAAATGTAATGTGAAATAGTAACTAACTACATCTTTAAAGTTTTTGTATTGCATTTTCAGAATTATAATTACTTATACTTATTTTTAGGTAGGTAAGTAGTAAAATTTGGGCAAAATTTCTGCTTAAAATAACTATCATATTCTGGGATCCAATTTGGGGTCATCCGCCTCTACAAAACACAGTTTGTTATTTAGGTAAGGTACCTATGTTGGTATAGGTATTGTTTTATGCTAGGCGATATGTTTTAACCGACTGTATCTATGAATGTCTTCAACAACAGGCTGGTACTCGTATGTTGAATGATGTGCATTGCAAAAGCTTAGTACATTTGGAGATCATGTCTGGCAATAAAACAAAGTCAAGAGGTCATGTGTGTGGTTCGTAGGTACTCATTCATTTTCTTTGGAAAGAAAAATTCGGAATCAGTACATAATAATCCGAAGGTCGCAGGTTCAAAACCCGGTCGCAGTTCGAATGATTATTTCCATAGAAAACCTTTGAAATTCGCGACGCTTATGTTAATGCGTATTATAATATTTTAAAACTAGCTTCTGCCAGCGACTTCGTACGCGGATCCTGTTGCTTATGCCAGCGACAATGGGGTCATCAAAATCGAAGATCTGAAACGTCTGATGTCGAATTCTTAGAGCCTGGGGACGGGAAATCAACGGGACGCGCATGACGATTCCAAATGTTCCAGATCTTTCATTTTTGTAAGTCAACAGGAAATGCCCATCAGACTAAACAACTCCTGCTAAGACGTCATTCCTGTATATTTTTAACCGACTTCAAAAAAAGGAGGAGGTTCTCAATTCGTCGGAATCTTTGTTTTTTTTTTTTTTTATGTATGTTCCCCGATTTCTCGAAGACGCCTGGACCGATTTGGAATTTTTTTCTTTTGTTTGAAAGGGCCTACTTTCCAATTGGTCCCATGATCACCAGGTCAGGATCTGATGATGGGATCCTAGGGAAATCGAGGGCAACCTTCAAATTTTATAGGCACATAGTACCATTTTCATATATTTTCTAAAGCTGTTCAAGTATTTGCATCTGATAATCATCATCTCAGGTGGATGACCTGATGATGGAAGGTACAACTCCTTAACAGTAAGGAGTAGGCATCGATTGATTTACTTTGTGTTCGCATATCTCCGGAATTACAAGTCCGATTTGAGTCATTCTTTTTTTGTTGTACTAGGTATCATTTAACTAAGAGAATACTGCAAGTTTCATCAAAATCGGTTCAGTAATTTTTGAGATATGAAATTTTATTAGCTTAATGTGTACACGAGTGATGTAAGTACTGAGTACTGGTGCGAAGGATTACAAAATTCTAGTGCACATGTAAGAGAATAATGTTCTTGACAAGAATTCGGGTTGAATATTTAAACTAAAAAGAGTAAAATAAAAACTTTTTCAAAAAAAATGTAACCGCCTTCAAAAACAACCACAAAAAAGTGTAAAATAATCTACAAAATAACTTTTCTTTCGGAAGTTGGTAGCTAAAAAGACAATGACAAAAAAAATGTAACCGCCTTCAAAAACAACCACAAAAAAGTGTAAAATAATCTAAAAATAACTTTTCTTTCGGAAGTCGGTGCCTTTGTTTTTTTTCTTTTCATTGTCTTTTTAGCCACCGACTTCCGAAAGAAAAGTTATTTTTAGATTATTTTACACTTTTTTGTGGTTGTTTTTGAAGGCGGTTACATTTTTTTTTATTATAGTGTAGCTAGGCTTTTGGAGTTCCGCATCAGGTGTTCTAGATCTTCAATTTTTATACGACAACAGAGAGTGCTCATCAGGCTGAACAACTCTTGCTAAGACGTCATTACTGTATAAGTTATAGTGTAGCTGGACTCTTGGAGTTCCACATCAGGTGTTCCAGATCTTCAGTTTTTATACGACAACAGGGAGTGCTCATCAGGCTGAACAACTCTTGCTAAGACGTCATCACTGTATATGTAATAGTGTAGCTGGGCTCTTGGAGTTCCACAACAGGTGTTCCATATCTTCAAATTTAATTTCTCAGCTGAAAATGCTCATCACGCGAAACAATTTTTGCTATGGCGCTATTTTTGTATCTCTTATAGTTTAGCTGATCTATTGCAGTTCTGCATCAGGTGTTCAAGTTTCCAAGATAAATTTTAGCCTATTATGTTGCCCAGACTTAATAACGATACAACAAAAAAAAAACAATCAAATCCGTCCAGTAGTTCCGAAGATTAGCGTGTATGGAGTAACTTCTCCCGTTTTCCTAACATTTCCCTTCACTGCTCTGCTCCTATTGATTGTAGCGTGATGAAAAGTATACTATAACCAGCGCAGGAGTATGATAAATAATTGTACCAAGTTTCGTCAAAATCCGTCGAGTAGTTTTTGTTTCTATAACGGTTATACAGACAGACAGACAGACAGACGGACAGACAGACAGACAGACAATAATTTTATTAATTGCATTTTTGGCATCAGTATCGATCCCTAATCACCCCCTGATAGTTATTTTGGAAATATATTTCATGTACAGAATTGACCTCTCTACAGATTTATTATAAGTATATAGAAGATATAGAAGATAGATAGATAGAGATAGAGATAGATATTCTCACATGTTTGAACGAAGGCAGCAGTAAGCGTTCTGCAGTTTCTGCCTACCCCTTTACTGGTTTTGTTTTAATTTCATTGTTATGCTAGATATTCGACGCAAATTCTTGTTATCAAGATTTTGAGACGTACCCGTCCTATGTTTCGTACCAATAAACCCCATTCGTTGGTACCGGCGTGATATTAATAAAACAGCCAAATCGAGAAATTCCATCTTTTTTGAAGTTGGTTAATTAATTGGATCTATAAGCTTGTTTTCCACCCTTAGGCCCGGTATCCACCAAAGCGGAGAGGAGAGGAGATGTGTTTGAATAACCAATCAGATGTCCACATCTCCTCTCCGCTTTGGTGGATACCGGGCCTTATCCCGCACTGCTGAGCACTCACCATAGGCACAGATTAGGTACTTGTCGATTAATTATCATCTATATAGGTATACTAATATTATAAAGAGGTAACATTTGTTTGTATGTTTGTAAGTTTGTCATCATCATCATCAGCCTATAATGTTCCCACTGCTGGGACACAGGCCTCCTCTCTTGTGAGAGGGAGTGGGCCATAATCCACCACGCGGGCCCAGTGCGGGTTGGCAGATGTCACATGTCTTCGAATTTTTGTTTCTAGGACATGCCGGTTTCCTCACGATGTTTTCCTTCACCGTTTTGAGAGCAGTGGTGATGAAACAAATCACACAAAGTAATGCGCCTGGCGGGGTTCAAACCCACGACCTACAACTCGTAAGTCGGGACCGATACCACTGGGCCACCACTGTAAGTTTGTATGTAGGGGGTAATCTCCGGAAGTAATGAACCGATTTTAAAAATTGTTTCACTGGTAGAAAGCTACATTATCCGTGAGTGCTAAAGGCTATAAATTATAAAGATATCATACATATTAGCCGAAATACTGCCCAACGAAGTGGGCACGGGTCAGCTAGTTTCTTATAATTGCATAACGTTCAACTGCAGGAAGAGACACAAACTGTCTATTAGTTAACTCACTGCACATACCGAATATTTCTACATTCATACGAGTATTAATACTTAATTAAGAGGATCAAATAGAAAACGTTTTCCTACCCCTAAATGTTATCCTTATCTCAATGATTTTTTAGAATGCTTCCTACACAGTAAAAAACTAGGTTTATAGGATTGCTTTTTTTCAAAAGTAACTCTTAGGCGCAGTAGGTAACTTTCTATTATAAATTTTGAAAAAAAGGAAAACCTCTCTTTTAGTATGGACGAGCGCTCGGTAGACGATCCTCTTAAGTACTTGAAAGTCTGATAACAGTGATTTTTAATTTGATGAGAGTTGTTGGTGTAAGTTTCTGTTAGCCGCGCATGGGCGGCCATTACTAATACTATTCGAAGCAACAGCGTTTTTGTTTCATTTAAGGGTACTTATGTAAACTTATCAAGAATAAGTAGAGTCGTTTGTTAAAAAGCCAAAGATGATGATTAAAAAGGTACCTACTAACATAATAATGTATCGATTTACTTAATCTATCTACCTTTAAACTTAAAACATGTTGTGATTGTTTTTCATATTTTCAGGTACACGATTATGAGCAGTGTTCAATTGATGATCGAACGAGTGCGTAGCTAACGCAGACTCAAGTTGAATAGATCTCGACATCAATGGCGGCATTGTGAACCTCACCACGTAGAAATCTTTATTCAACATAACACACAGTTGATTGATGGCTCATAAGCTGGAGTCTATCGAAAATTATCTGCTTAGTGGGTCTTTTCTCGTTCCGTTCGCCGCTATTTAGATAGCGTTAAACAATTCTTCCGAATGACTTGGCACTGTTAATCCCCGCCCTTGTTGGTCCACGTCCGGATCCGTGCAACATAATGCAGATCTGTTTGAGTATTCAGTTTGATTATACACGCTTATGAGTTCATTACGGTCTTTGTAAACATTCCAGTTTTATAGATAACATTCCAGTATTATATTTACATAAATATTTAGGCATACATTTGTATCAATACAAGGTCGGTATAATCTATTTGTTTGACTATTTATGTAGGTACTCACAATTCATAAAACAGGAAATAATATCATAGGTACAACACTACAGTATAACTAGGTTGTTTCTACAGAATCACTAAAAATAAAGGAGAATTTAAAAAAAGTTAGTATTTTGGCATAAAAATTATAATTAAATATTTCTTAATTAATCATGACATTTTTCTGTGCATTTTAAGCTTTATCAATCGTTAAACTAGCTAAATATGAAACGTTACGGTGTGATACCATTCAACAAGCACACAGCACACTGCACAGTACCAGAGTCGTCAAACAAAATTGGTACGCTGCACTCAAAGCAGGTAAGTTAGTCTTCTTTCATATTAGTCACCTACGTACTTCAAAATATTTATTTAAAGTGTGCGAAACACTTCAGATTCACATTCAATTCAGTATTTTCATGAACAGCTTAGTTGATCCACAGTATTCATAATCCATTATAGATATCCAGCTTTCCTCCAGTGATAATTAGAAAATTACACTCGGCATCACCTTTGTTAAAAAATCAAGTTCGGGTCGACTTGGCATAATTTGAATCACGCTGAAGGGCATTCTTTTCCAAATGTTGTACTGTAAACATAGTCTAAGTATTTGCCATCCAGCAGCCCTGAATCTGCCCCCCACCCAAACAAAGTGTGTAGCATAAATGAAATCTTTGACAATACTTAATGCAATAAGGTATTATAGCAAGAGCACAGTTTGCAAGAGATGTTGCTCTTTCAATTAAGACCGATGCAGCATGACAAAGAGTTAATAGATGACTCAACACTTTTTATTAACAAATTCCATTTGTTAATAAAATTTTCCAACAAGCAAATTGGGTTTGCTTGTTGGAAAATAAACATTTACACATTGTTTTTTTTTTTATTATTTTTCGTAGACATTCCTATGCCCCCTGATTATCATCACAGTGGTACTTATCCATCATTAGCGAATAGCCAGAACGGATCATAGCCAGTTTTCGAGCGACAGTCTTTTCTTTGGAGTGCCTTAATGGACGTCGGGGCGTCCTCGCCTTTCGCAAGACACAGGTCCTTTCTGTTCCTGTTGCCAATACGTCTGGGGGACATGGTGGAGGTTTAACTGGCTTGGGTGGAGCACCGCCATGTCTTCACGCGACATCTCACGTCCGCCCTAGGTCCAGGCCTACGGTGACCCTGGAACGCAAAGGTCAATTGAAGGAACAAGTTTGAATTTAGTCAGTACGACCACCAGAAAAGTGCCTGCTTCCTAAGCATCACTTCGTAGTATCGTAACTATAAAGTAAGTAAGCCTAGCAACCTGAACAAAACAATAAAATAAAACAGAAAAATCTTATCTCTAGATGATAAAATTATAATTATGAATATCAATAAAAACATACCTGTTGCTCAAATGAATAATAATGAGTGATAAGTTCATGATCGTCACGGTCTATTGAACTCTTTTCTAAAGGTTCGCTTTCAAAAGAGCCCCGAGTTTGAAGGTCGTCGCTCGCGGCCTTCTCAAGTACTTTCGCTTGCCATGGAAGAATTACCTAAACGTCATGTGGTGGAATTAAATTAATAACATGTGTCATAATTACGTAAATCAATCGATTTGTGTGTTAGCGTTATCGTAATAATTAGACGTTTAATTAGTATCCCTAGGATGTTTAGCATCGCTCATACATACAATTCCGTCGAAGATAAAAAGTAGGTAAAATTTTGTTTTTTGTACCTAATCTCGCAGCACTTTTTGTACTGTTCCCAATTAACGTTTGGTGAGGTAATATAATGAGATTATTAATGAGTAGTTTTGGCGTAATAAAACCAATTTGTTGCGGTAGGTACATTATGACAGAATTATATTTTGGTTGTAGTGAATTTATCCGCATTGAAGAAATAATTAGAGGTAGGTAGTCTGATTATATATTTTTTAAGTGAGTGTTTTTCAACATTTTCATGGCATTCCTATAGTATGCAGAAATATTTCACGAACCCTAGTGCTCGTTGGAAAAAAGATCTCGTTTGTTATTTTTTGTTAATTTGATGCTAATGTCCTTCAGTTAACATTTTTTCTAATATTTTTTTTTAAGCTTAATTGTTTTTTTTACGACCCCCTAAAGGCGACCTACAGGTTGAAAAACACTGTTTTAAGTAATCTATACCTACATAATTATAAAAGAGCTATAGCACACGAAGTGACGTAATCGTGTTACGCTGCAAGGTGTCGCGTAGCCGGCACAACAATCGACCAAAACTCTTCCTTGAGGAAGGTCGCCAAATACTAGGTTGGGACGGGCAACACGAACGACTTGAAATTTGTGTTGGGCGTGCCTACAAATAAAGGTCTTCCCTCGCATGTACTCTACAGTATCCTCTTCGCAGAGGAGTGGTACAAACGGGACACGTACAACTGCATCGTCGGTACTGCAGGACGTAGCAGTATGTTAGCTCCTGCCAGCGCTGTCCTGCACTAATTGCGATAAGAAGGCTTCCTCTTCTTTCTCTCCACCTTAAGGAGGCGGTCCTCATCGCATGTGTCCTTCGGTAGTAGACCCTGCTGTTTGTGGTCCACCACAGTGTCACCACAGTGTCGGGCACGCCGCAGTCCCGGCGTAAAGACCCCTCTTTTAGGAGTGGCTGGATAGACGTCACGGGGTCCTGACCTTCCGCCTGACGCAGGTCCTCACCGGACACGGATGTTTTGGGAGGTACTGTGTCTGATGAGGAAGGAGGAAACGTCTGGGTGTCACCCGGAGGACACGGTGGAGCATACGGTGCAGGACTGCCCCGCTTGGGCAGAGCACCGCCGTGCCCTCACGACGGCGATAGGCGGGGACCTCTCGCGCCCAGCATTGGTCGAGGCCATGCTGCGGGGCGAGACGGAGTGGGAAGCGGTCGCCTCCTTCTGCGAAGCAGTCATGCTCGCGAAGGAGGAGGCGCGTCGCGTGAGGAAGAGGACAGCGTCCTCCCTCCAACCCAGCCGCAGTGGTAGACGCCCACGGCGACAGACGTCGTCAGACGATCTCCGGCCACCGAAGGCGCGGGCATGCGGGCGGAGAGTAATGGGCGACTCGCTGTCCGACCATGGACCATGCCCGGGTCGACGGCGCGTTGTGATCCACGCGCGCCTCAAAGAGTGTCAGCATTATGAGGGGGCCCCTCTATAGAGGGCCAAAGCCTGTCGGGGTCGCGGGACTAACGAATTACCGTGACCCCGGAACGTTATTGAAGGACACCGTGGATTTTATTCAGTACGAGTCTGACAGTCCCTCCCGCCCTGCCCTGGGTGGGAGGACTCATTTGATGATTTTAACACGCTAAAAAAAATATCGGTAATAAATGACATGTCACAATTCAAGGAAATCATTTGGTATTGAAGAATTTAAGAATAAAAACGATAAAATAAAAAAAAAAACCTTTTCTTTTTATTCATTTGGTGACTTTGTTTTTTATTTCATTTACATTTTGCCACCGACTTTCGAAAGAAAAGTTATTTTGTAGGTTATTTTAAACTTTTTTGTGGTTGTTTTGAAATCGTTTAAGTTTTTTATTTTATCCTTTTTAGTTTAAATATTCAACCCAAATTATTTTCTTACATCCGAATTGATAACCTCCTTCCTCCTTTTGGAAGTCGGTTAAAAACACAGACTTTCATTCGACCTATGTTCGTAGATGCGAAATTAGTGTAGCATTTCGTAGCCCGTAGCACATGTTCGTAGCCGCGTAGCACGTGTGAGAGTGTGTAGCACTCAAACGTTTTCTTCATAAAAAAAGACATCTATTAATTTTTTTAATTGTTAGTTGGTCTTTTTATATCTATTACTCAATAGAGAATATTCAGATTATTACTTTCTGCTGTCCAAGTTCTTTTTATATGTTGTGAACATTATTTTATGTGATCACTAGTGGGCTGAAACCGCTGATAGAATGACCTCGAAATGTTTTACTGACGGTAAAAATGACCTCCAATTCTTGAGGACATTGTATTTAGGTCTGAAAAAAGTTCTTGGTAACCCTTTACTATAAACAACAATATATTGAAATATTTTTTTCTTGTAAGTAATGTGTAATTTAAAACTTTCATTATTGATGTTTTAATCGACTAGTTACACATATCAAATATAATTATAATATTCTAAAAAAATACGATGATATAGTCGGTTACTTTAGGTATATAGTGATTATTTTAAAACGAATACCTGTCTACCTGTCTTCTATATAGGTATCTGAACGGATTATGTTGAAATTTTCACCAGACAAACGGACAAAGTGGTTCATGAAGAAGGTTCAGCGGCTTGTTCCAGAGAATGAAAGAGACAGAGCTGTCCAAGTCGTCTAGCGCCACCTCGTTCACTCACTGGAACAGGCCTGGTTTTAAGACGTCATAATACGGCACCAGAGGGTCTAAAACAACCACTTAGGAATATTCCAAATGTTAAACTTCATTCTCGGTCGGTTCTCGTCTTTGCTCTTCTTCTTTCACGGAGGTGAATAATTTGGGATAATGCTAAATGCCGTTTTAGACCCTCAGGTGTATAACTAGATAAGGTTTTGTGTAAAAGGCTTGTGTATTAAGAAATCTAATTAGTTCGTAATTATCAACAAATATTTTTCCTTATTTTCTTCTTTTGTTACGTAAACCAACTCTTTTATAATTCACAATACGTCATGCCGTTGTGTTATTTTTAGTAGGGTCACCTGTCCAACATTGAAACACCAAAATTTCAAACCATCCTGTCTCTGCCGTTTCTCAAGTTAGGAGTCTAATTTTTTGCATCAACATAGACAATTTAATTAGTTATCTTATCGTATTATATTTTTTTACTGTACTTTTATAATTTATGCATTAAAAAGCTTTTTCTGAAAAATGAACTTTGTTTCACTGTGTCCATATATGTGTATTCAATGAAACACCTAAATTTTTACAATGAAACAAGGCTAAGCAACAATGAAACAGTATTATTAGTAGGTAGTGTTTTGTTTGCTTTTAATCAACCCAGATATGTATCTATGCATTAAATTAAAGAAATTTAAATGAAAATAATGTTTTATTCATAGTAATTATTATCTACGATATTAATCGGACTTAAACATTAACAATCACAGAGGTAATACCTGCTGGTTCAGGTTTAACAAAAAAAAAACAATCACCCTGTCTCTGTCTTACAGGTCTTAAAAACTTATAAAATTTCAAAACAAATAAGTAGGTAGGTACCTGGCCTAGACTTAAAAGATCTAAGCCACTCAATGACTGCCATTTTTCAGACCTCCAACTGACAGCAGATTTTTATATTATTTAGGTAGGTACATGAGCCATCTGGTACGCAACGCTGCGAACGTCTTTACTAGAAAGACCATAAAATTTTGACGCGCAATCTTTGATGTACTCTATAATATGAGCTTCTTGGTCTTCTGTAAATTTTCTGTTAACATTATAGTTTGGAATTAACCTTTATGAAAGTCGCTTATGTTTAAAAAAAAAAAGTTATTTTCCACATGGCCTTTAGTAAAACAAGATAGCACACAATGACACACTGTTTCATTGTATACCACATACTTTTGTTTCATTGTAAACCAACAAGGTATTTTTTTACAAAATAAATAAAAATTGCAACAAAAAGTGAACAATTTCTATGCAGATTTAAGTCAAAAGAGACTTTGAAACGTACAGAATGCAACGTAATATTGAACAATACGAAATTATCTTCTATAATTTGGTAAAAAATCACCAAACATGACCAAAAATTCTTACTTTTTCGCAGCAATATTCGTTATACGTCACTAAAGACGACCTCTTCCACGCGGCGCGCTCGCAAACTGGGCGTGTGCGGGGGGGGCCTGTGAAGGTCCTTTCTTGCTATCCTGCTCTATCTAGCAACGTCGCATTTTAGAAATATCGCAAAGTTTCATTGTGTACGATTGTTTCAATGTTGGACAGGTGACCCTACGTCTTGACGTCGCAAGCCCCCACTCTCGAGTTTTGATACGTTTTATTTTTGTGAAAATTCAGTTTTATAACAAAAAAAAACAAAAAATACTCGTCCATTCGTTTTCGAAACTTCTGACGGACTAGTTAGAATTGCAATTAATTCATATTGGAAACTAGCATAAAGTCAAGTCGCCTGTTAGTTTTCAACAAAAACGTTGCCCTTTGTGACAGTATGGAAGTACAATAATGACTCAGATCAAAGAAATAGGCAGATAGAACGCTCAGAACAAGCGAGTATGTCCACCAAAGCAAATATAAAATCAAATCGAATTACATTCCATACCATACTGTTTTCTTTGTTTTTGAGAACAACTTTTACAATGTTTAGAGACACGAGACGGCATATTTTGGCAAACAACAACGACGCGTAGCTTGGTACTGGCGCGAGTTTATATTCGTTTTTGATTTTGTATTTACTTTGGTGGTCACACTCGCGTGTTCTGAGCGCTCTATCTGCCTATTTCTTTGATCTGAAAATAATGATAAATCTTTATTTTCAGACCATAGATCCATAAATACTTATACACTGAGAGAAAAAACAACCAGATTTCACGTTGCTTCAACAAGTTTTCGGGTTAAAATAGCGCCTACGTGCTCTTTGGTTGAAACTACAAGTTTGATCTTGTAAAGTGTAACTTGTTGATCCTACAAGCTACGTATCATGTTATTTCTACGTTACGTCAGGTCGAATTTACGTTAACATTTTCCGATTGTTTTTACAAGTTTAGCATGTAGATTTAACATGCTCAGCACGTTGTTGTGACATGACTAGCTTGTTGAATCTACAAGCAGCTTGTTAATTTATCTTGTTACTCCTACGTGTTGGGCATATAGTTTCAACATGCTCGCCTCGTTGTTCCAACATGCTCGCCTTGTTGTTTCTACATGCTTGACATGTTGTTGTGACATGAATAGCTTGTTGAATCTACAAGCAGCTTGTTAGTTTATCTGTTACTCTTACGTGTTGGGCATATAGTTCCGACATGCTCGCCTCGTTGTTTCAACACGCTTGACATGTTGTTGTGACATGACTAGCTTGTTGAATCTACAAGCAGCTTGTTACTTTATCTTGTTACTCTTACGTGTTGGGCATATAGTTCCGACATGCTCGCCTTGTTGTTTCAACATGCTTGACATGTTGTTGTGACATGACTAGCTTGTTGAATCTACAAGCAGTTTGTTAGTTTATCTTGTTACTCTTCCGTGTTGGGCATATAGTTCCAACATGCTCGCCTCGTTGTTCCAACATGCTCGCCTTGTTGTTTCAACATGCTTGACATGTTGTTGTGACATGACTAGCTTGTTGAATCTACAAGCAGCTTGTTAGTTTATCTTGTTACTCTTACGTGTTGAGCATATAGTTCCAACATGCTCGCCTCGTTGCTCCAACATGCTCGCCTTGTTGTTCCAACATGCTCGCCTTGTTGTTTCAACATGCTTCACATGTTGTTGTGACATGACTAGCTTGTTGAATTTACAAGCAGCTTGTTAGTTTATCTTGTTACTCTTACGTGTTGGGCATATAATTCCGACATGCTCGCCTTGTTGTTTCAACATGCTTGACATGTTGTTGTGACATGACTAGCTTCTTGAATCTACAAGCAGCTTGTTAGTTTATCTTGTTACTCTTACGTGCTGGGCATATAGTTCCGACATGCTCGCCTTGTTGTTTCAACATGCTTGACATGTTGTTGTGACATGACTAGCTTCTTGAATCTACAAGCAGCTTGTTAGTTTATCTTGTTACTCTTATGTGTTGATCATATAGTTTCAACATGCTCGCCTTGTTGTTTTAACATGCTTGACATGTTGTTGTCATGGCTAGCTTGTTGAATCTACAAGCAGCTTGTTATTTTATCATGTTGTAGTTACAGTACGTGCTTGTTCTATCAACATGTAGCTTATTATGTTACCTTGTTGAATCTGCATTATTGGCTTGTTCTATTTACAGCTATAGTCCGACCGCTTCACTCAACACGATAAAGGGCGCAGGCGAGGACTGAGTGAAGCGGTCGGACTATAACTGTAAATAGAACAAGTCAATAATGCAGATTCAACAAGGTAACTTAACAAGCTACATAATTATTTTTTATGTTTCGTTCAGCTTTCAGATGGAAACTTAAACAACCAAACATAAATAACGCACAGATAATAACAAAAATACAATATGCAATTACATTTAAATTAATCACTAGCAAACAAAAAAGACAGAACAAGTACGAAATTTAACTTACAATGTAAATACAACAAGAACGACATACTCAAAGAGAAATATTGTAAGTATAATTTTTTTATTAAACGCATTACAGCCTTTAACCGCATCTCATTTTGAGTTACGTCGTTGGTGTCGCAAAGGAATAATCGTTAAATAGATTTGTAAAGAAATAAAAAGTATTTTAATGTCTTAATTTTATTATTTATTAATTTACAGTGT
This sequence comes from Agrotis clavis, assembly GCA_954870645.1. Classification (NCBI taxonomy): domain Eukaryota; kingdom Metazoa; phylum Arthropoda; class Insecta; order Lepidoptera; family Noctuidae; genus Agrotis; species Agrotis clavis. The sequence continues at coordinate 10,530,045 of OX940922.1, forward strand.
ACCACAATGGCGTATAAAGGTTATAGAACAATGCTTCCCAGTCCTAGAAGTCAAAACTACATACAGTTTTGCAAATGTATAGTTGACCAAGTAAGTGGTCCACTTTAAACCTTATAGACATATGTTTACACTTGAAAGTGGCAAGGCAATATCTTGGTCAACTATACCTTAATTTATGTAAGCATAAACAAGTATTTTAAGGTCTTATTTATTTAAGAATCATCAATCAATGTGCGTCAATGGCGTTTAAAAGGCTATAGAACAATGCTTCCCTGTCCTAGAAGTCAAAACTACATAAAGTTTTGCAAATGTATGGTCGACTAAGTGTCCCACTTTAAACCTTATAGACATATGTTTAGAGTCGAAAGTAGTTAGGCAATATCTTGGTAGATTATGCATTAATTTATGTGTAAAGGTATCTAGAATGACTAGCTGCAAAATACAATGATTTGCTAAAACAATCGAGTCTGGCGAAGTACCTAGACATCTTTATACAAAATTAAACAGCTGGTAATTAATGCGAGGAGTCCATTGTAGGCAAACCAAGAGAAATATCACAAAGTAAGTATCTTAATGAAGACGTACCAGAGACATTTACATTAGCACGATTACCTACCCGAGAAAAAAACTCCATAGATTATGGAGGAGACGTGGGTTCCCGGCCAAAGAACCCAAGTCCTGCGGCACCTTGGCATCCGTTGAATCCGCGTGGCCGCGCTGGAAACAAGAGCATCTAGGCCTACGGTGTTGCAGTTACACAGTCAAGGGAAATAACGAAGGAGATATACTGCCTCGCTCTTAAGAGGACGACGAACGCCGGCAGCACGTTACGAATAACAATATACGCGGCGTGCATCCGGCGCGGCGCTCAGAGGCCTAAACAAAACATGGAAACATTAAATAACTAGACCATTATGCAACCTATCGTGCACAGCCTGGTAGTGAATGCCAGGGGTCCATTGTGAGCAGACCAGGAGATATATCACAAAATATCTAATGAAGACGTTAATCAAAGGACCAACGAAGCGTAACAAACGTCGTTAAATCAGACATAACAGTCATTGTGTTCGTTACAGGCGCAATTAGTTTCTTGTATGCTATGTATACATTTAGGTCCGTAGTTTCGACTTCGTAAGCGAAGAAATGTTCGTCAAAGTCAATGGTTTTTAAGGACGAGCAAGAGAACAAGACTTCGTTAGCCTTGTCAATGTATATATTCCTAATTATTGCAAATGACGGCAAGCAAGTCGACTCTAACAAATCTACAGTAATGACAGAATTTTGTGTAAATTTGACCCCGTTTAGTTTTACCCACGACAGGGAGCATTCTATAACATTTTCTCCGGTTAATTCAAAGTTTTTGTTCAGTTCCAAAATTGTAGTTTTTTTTAATTGTTTTCGTTTGCCATATTCAACGGAAGATAGAGCCTCATTTTTCAAAAAAAGATAATTAAGTTGGAGCTGTAATTTTAACGCAATTGTTTTAGTAATATTGACTCGACTTGCTGAAGAGCGCGCCGCAATTTTTGCCACTCTATGTTTCGCCTCAAATCGCATTGTCCACATTTGCGTAATAGGGCCAAATTTTTTCAACATTTCTGGATAATGCACAAGGAAGTGAAATTTAGGAGTTAATTGTTTTTTACTCAGAGTCATATATAGCAAATTAAATTCACTGATTAAGAACTTTAACTGTTCGCAAGAGTCGTTATATACTTGTACGGAATACAACTTGTACATGATTTTTCGTAGTAAGATGTATAAATTCCAAATCTCATTATCTCTCTGTACATAATAACCAACAAGTAGACCGAAATACCTGACCAAAACGGACATTTCAGATGCAGAAGTGCGAATCTTTAAAGTAGGCCCGTCAAATTGCAATCCAGTAGATGACGGCTTTGAAGATGAATCTGGACCGAAATCAAAAGCAAACATTCTGTCAGTTAAATTTTTCAAATGGAACAGTTTTGCTTTTATCAGTTGAGTAATAACGAATGACATAACTTTTACACAAATTCCTTCCAACAAATCGTGAAGTAAATCAACAGCTACATTATTAAATAGGTTGAAATCTTTCACATCTAACCAGACGCAATTATCTTTAATACCACTTTGCGAAACGTCATTTAGTATCCTTAAGGCATTGTAGTTAGTCATGTCTCTCACCAATGATAGGTCCTCATAACACATGGTTCGAATTGCATCCTTTGATGCAGTGCAAATTCGACAGGGATAATTGGCAGAGAAAGATTCTACGAATCCAAGCATGGAGTGCAGACCTAAATTGTCACCTGTAAGTGCGCCCAAACGGAATTTAATTGTACCTTGATAGCTATTTGTATTAACTATAATACCTGTTTCAGATAAGTAATTAATTTCGTCAATAATTCTTCTAAATACCATTCCGTTGCCGAATTGAACTCTGTCTGATGAATGAAACAAGCCTAAAACGAATATGTATGATAATTGAGATGAATAACTAGGCCCAAGACATGGAAGAGAAACATAAACTCCTCCAAGTTTGTGTATGCCAGCATGGCTGCCAAGAGGGTTACCGATCTCAAAGTCATCGTAATAAAGTATAAGTGGCAATACAACATCATCGTTAGAACATTTGCTACTTTCAAAGTTTTGCCAAACTGACCCCTGAACAAAATTAGTTATAGGACCAGAATTACAGTCCTTCTTTAATATAGATAAATAATCTAAAGTATCTTTTAGTACATTTGGCAAAGTAAAAAATTTTTGTAAGATAAGGCGCAAAGGTGTAATCTGCATGGTGCAATTTACTGGAACGTAAGTGAGTCCAAGACGTGTGCGTTTCATTTCCATCCTCTGCCCAACTACAACTTCGATAGGAGACATTAATGTACCACACTTTGAAAAGTTGTCAAAACGTGTATGTTCTGAGCGAAAGCCAGTAACAGCTTTCTTTATAAGATTCAAAATTTGGTCAACAACGCTTATTGCATTTTTAGTAACGCTACCGTTTCTTACTAACTCATGAAAATGAGTTTTCAATACATTGTCCAGTGATTGCTCAAGGAAAGATTGTATACCCTCAACTACAACTTGAACGGTTGAACGTGGGATTATGGGATTTGCATACAGCGATGCAATGAATAGTGACATATCATGACTAAGGATATTTTCAGCAGACGAAGTCTCATTATTTGCTGTTGCAAGGAACGACAGATCTTGCAAGGTTTCAGTGGGAGGAGGTAACATAACTGCGTCCTGTGCATTAATTACTAACGCGTCATTATTTAAAGGTTCATCTGAGTTACTTAAAGAAGATTCACTTTTATGACATAAATTAATATGCTTTGATAGCGATTTTATAGAATGAAAATGCCGGAAACATCCTTCTTCTCCGCAATGAAACACGGTTTTTTCTAAGGCAGCAAAACACAGAGAACGCAAATGGTGACAAAGAGATCTAGTATTAGAAAATTGAGCCTTACACGCAAAACAAGTTAACATTCTAATCCAAATTTAAATCACCCATTAAGGTATGAATAACACTGAGTGATTTATCAAATTTAGTGTTTATGTTATACAATGCTCTTTGTATAAACAGCCAAATGAGATAAGATTCGTCAGAGTATTCTGCTCCTGTCGCATGTATAATCTTAAATGCCACATCGACTCCCTGGAGTAATGAATTAACTTTGTAAATAGTCTGACCAACAACTACATAAATATTTAGAATATCACAAATTGTGCCCGTGTAGATTATCAAGGGCTGAAATGTTCGTCCGAGTTTCACCAATTTCGTTCTCCTACTTGATATTGCTGTTTGTAGATCATCAACGCCAGCTATTTGCAATATAAATCCATCCCGGATTTCACTACGCGATGGCTTCCATGAGAGCTTTCCTTTTTTCTTTGACACTATTGAAGGCACCAAATATGGCAGCAACAACAACGCTGCATTTGTTTCCGACTCTGGTTTGTCATCTGTAATTATAGAAATAAACAGATAAGCAAAACGTCCCATTTATACACAGTTTTATTATTTATTTATACTAATTAACTAAATAAACTAACTAACCTATACTAATTTTATGATTACCTACATACTTAAATAGATTGACACATCAAAATCAGTTCAGAAAGATCAAAGTTCTGACTTCACAAACATAAGAAACAAATCCAGATCAGTAAAAATAATAATCCAGCATCCAATGGGTGTACTAGGGCTTGTAATATCGGGAGGTTTTCAATTCCGACACTGATTTCCGAAGAGCGCGGTTCTACACCTTATTTCAATTGAAATAGCAAATATTTACATTTACAAATTCAATATCCTCTGCCGTCACGTCCGCCGATTTGTGCAAGCCGTACCTATGACACGTTTTTCGAAGTCAGTTAAAAATAAAGAAGTGACTTACCACTAATAGAATCTGTGTAATTCTGTATTGCTTGTTTGACATCCTTGTCTCTTAATTGCGTTAACTTGGATTTAGCCACTTTGATAATGTTTTTTTGGTGTAGGATAATATTTGAATAAAGGAAGTCCTTGTTGTTTTTATACATGTAGTTAAAATCCTGCAACAGCTGTAATAAAAAACTTTAATTAATAACAAAGCACGAATTCGTGGACTTTTATTATTATTATAATATACCTACACTCATAAAAAGTGCCTAATAATTGTTATCTCTAGACAATTTAGAATATTTTAGAACATTTTCAATGTAGAAATATTTTAATACTGAGTGAAGAACCTCAAATTTGTGTAGTAGGGATAAAAATATTCTTAGACAATTTTGATGTGTATTTCGACAATTTTGTGAAGCTGTGTGTATTTATATATTTTCATTTAACGATTCATACAAACGAAACCCCTTTGGACTGTTTTCGCCTCAAGATGTTTTTTTTCAAGAACCATTTTAAGATACTCACCAAGCGATAACCTTCAGGTAGCTTGAGAGCCGGATACAAGTTTAAATATTCTTCGACTGTTCCAGATTTTGACTGTAGTGTGGCCAATCTTACATTTGTGGTAGCTTCCCAATTACTTTCAACTAAATGCCATGGATCTACACAGATTCTTAACCAGTGCAGTTTTTCTTCTACTTCAAGTTCTCCTGTAGACATTTTTTTTTTATTAAAATATAATATATTTTTTTTTATATATTTTTTTTCAAATTTATTGATTGATGTACTTACGTACATTCATACAATTTTATTTGTAGGCTACTGTAGAATCTTCTCACAATAAACTTTATAGTGACTTTTTAAATGTTTCTGTGACAGTTACAGATGAATTGTGATAAGATTATAAAGTGACCTATGAATCAAATTGGTTGACTACCTACCTACCTAAAAAGCAAAAGATGTAAATTGCAATTTTCAGAAAGGCACCACAAACAAGACGTGACAAAAACATTATATCACTGGTGTCATTTCAAAACTGTTTACATTATAATGGAAATCCGTAATTAGCCAGATGTTGTTGTCAATGTGTTTCAATAAAATAAATAAATTAATAACAATTGTCTACCTTCACTATGGACTGATGAAAATGTAAGCGATGTCACTTCTGTTGCAGAACTAGTTTCTGATGAAGAGCTCCTAGAACTCCGGGAAGATCCAGCTATTACGCCTCTCTTGCGTAGGTCTTTCCTTCTATTTACGACGGCATCATATAATTTTCCAGACGCATTTCTTTTTATCTGTTGAGATGTAGCACTCATGTAGGGAATATAATATATTGTTGGAGATTCCTTTGGAAAAATCTGTGCTATTTCATGCGCACATTTCATAAGTATGCATCCCGGCACTACACCAGTAGGATTGTCAGTCAACTCTTTCGTGGCGATCAGTCTGGCTAGACGACTTCTCAGTGTGTGGTCAAGTAAACCTTGATTTTTTTGTCCACTATTTAAAATAGCTTTTCCGTCAATTGAACTTTTAAGTAATTTCAGCACCTGTAATATTAACAATATTAAATAATACCATGGTGGGTCACTAATGAAATCCATAATTATATTTGCACACAGTATTGGTCTTACAGAATTGTCCTCTGCGGATTCATATTGTGATGTAAATGTCTCAGCTGTGTCTATTGTATTCTGTTTTGCGTTTTCTCCTACTTTTGCAGTCTCAACAGGTTGAGATGTTTCCTGATAAGAAATAATTAACACTTCAGTGAAAAAAGTTAACACATTATCACTCCAGGATAGCTGACGGTCCGCCTAAAGGAAAGATGGTCCCACATGAGGGGCTTAGTTTTTTATTGGCATAAAGTGACCAAAAACGAGGGAAAAAATTTTGGTACTTAATTTTAATACTAAGTGGCTCGCGCGCTGTAGGGTCGCAGTTTAAACTAACATTCCTCCTCGCTTCGCTCGTCGTCGTAAAACGAGGCCTGCCTTAGGGTGGGTGAAATCCCAAAGTTACTTCACCGTCCAAGGCCAAAACTCAATTATCTGTGCTTCCAGAAAAAGTCACCCATAAAAACAAGCTTATTATAATGTACCTATTCTTTACGATAAGATCTTAAAAAAAAATTGTTTCATTGATATCATGCTGAATGATCGGAAGACCTGGACCCTCTTTCCTTTAATCAATCTAATCTTCATTTGACTTACTCTTTTTTAAGGCGGGAACAAACTCCAGCGATTTTATCGAAATGGCTAATTAAATTAATATGCCCACATGTCAACAAAACTTATTAACCTAGTTCTATGCACTAACCAACTCCTAGATTAGGCATCGTTCGCGCCTTAACTAAGTTTTCATTTTATTTAATTCATTTAGCATTAATAGGACATTTAAAGCAAAGCATAATGAAGCACTATATGAATGATGTTTGCTAAGAAATATAAACAAAAAACACACTGAAATGCATGCCAGCAATTCTACTTTAATATGTGTGATCCATTTTTATTTCAATGTCTTGTATGTACATATGTACAGTTAAGAGCACCAATATATATTCACTCAAAGTTTCATAAATATGTATAACCTTATTGTTGCAGAAATAAGGTCTGTGTACATATCTTTGAGACTTTGTGGTGTATACATATTGGTGTACTTGACTGTACTTGTTTAATTGTTTCAGCATTTTGCTAAAGTATTTTTTTATTTCAATAATAATACTCATACATACAACAAGAAGCAGTCAAGTTCAAAATGTCAGTCAAATAAATAAAATAAATAAATATTATGAGACAATCTTAAATATATTACATAAATTGAACTAGCCCCATAATAAGCTCAATAAGGCTATGTGTTATGGGTACTACTAGATGCCAATATATTTAATTTAATATAAATACTTAAATCCAACACTCAAAACTAATAATATTCATGCTCATTACACAAATATTTGCCTTTACCGGGATTCGAACCCAGGACCTTCAGCTTCATAGGCATCGTCACTACCCAGTTACCCACTAGGGCTAGGCTAACCGGCCGGCAAATGGTCAAGTCTTAAATCAACAAAAAATGCTGCCAATAATATCGTCTGCTTACTGGTAAAAAGTAATAAGTGCAGTCACTGTCAATTCGAGTAAATGACATTTTAAAGTTTAAGCTTAAAATTAATCTATGTCAAACTCGTTAATTAAAAAACTGGTTTAGAAAAATATTGCATTAACTACCCTTCTTTTAAGATTTGCTCTTCTTTAATATTTTTTATTAGTATAAATTGTATAAAATTAATTTAAGATCGAAAGGAGGCTGCATTTAATATGTTTTACCTTGTACTTAAAAACATGTTTTAGCTTTTGAATTCGATAAATAACTTTATTACATTTAGGGTGTTTAAATGTTATGATGGTACATAGATTTTACCCATAATATTATAAAATTTAAAAAGCTTTAACCGTATTTATTATTTTGTATCTGTATAAACTGAACGCGTTTTAAGTTATAAGATTATTTATTATGTTGTTCTGGTATGTTTTTTTCAATAATTTGGAAGATATCACTTTTACAAACTCGTTATCTCTGCAGCCATTGGTCATAGCATTTATTCAGTTTTACCAGTAGATAGAGCGTAAAAAAATACATGTAACTGCATTTTTAACTCGATTTAGTAAAAAAGTGCATTTATTATGTTTTACCAGTAAGCAGACGATATCATGTAAATATATACATATGTATATTTTTATTACTAAACCAATGCAACTAAAGCTTATCTAATGGGTGAGGGCGACTAACTAAAAAATTATATTATGGTTTATTAAAATATGTACTTCGAACGTTAGAGTTTTTGAAACATCCACATTGAGTTCAGCTTTCCATAGAGCTAAATTACTTTTAAATCGGGCTCTGTCTCCTGCTAGTGGAATCAATTGTTTGATATCTCCATCATCTATAATTCGGAGACAGCCTGCATCAACTTTTTCATCTGGAATATATCAAGACAGACTTTTCTAACCAGCAGCCTTGTCTAACAGAAGCGGCACAGAACATAAAAAGTTATGAAATAGTTTAGAGTTAACTTTATGCTTGCCAAAAAAAATATTTTAGGCATGCCGGTGGGAATTGGCTTGTATGGGTGCTCCGCTAATGCACTTGACATCAAGGTAGAGGTTTGATGCCTTGACGGGCAAACATTTGTATGATGAATGTTTGTACTTGAGTCCTAAATGGTTTTGTATTTAAGAATGTATTTATCTATTTATGCAAGTCTATCCTTTGCCTAATACCCACAGTACAAGCTAGCCACCACCGCAAGTAAAACTTAAATTAGATAGGTATTGTGTTTTAATTGTTGTTAACTTACTTATAAAAATGTCTATGTAGTCCTCCAGACCCCATTGTTTGAGCAAATCAATCATGTATTCATTATCGGCGGTATTACCCATTGCGGAATCTGAAAAGTACAATACATGTTACTTCGTACGAGTCTATTTACAGATTCACTTAAGTATGTACCTACATCAAGGCAATGGACATAAAGTTTTACACATTTTGTTTTAACGAGCATTATTTTTACTATATTGATACAAGAATGTGATATTTTTTTATTCTAATATGAAAATGGCTCAGTTGCGTAGTTGCATATTACCTAAAATGTTATTTACCTACATTCTCTTTGACTATGTATGTAAATAAATTATAGTTGCTCAAAATAATGACATCTAATGTGAAACTTTTTGCACACATTTTTAGTTAGGTACTTACGATTTTTTGCGCTATATACAGCGCAAACGAGACTTGAACGCACGGTTTTTTTTTGTTACTTTGCAAAGTTTAGGGTTAACGGATTCTTTGATTTCAATACATTATGAAATCTTCGAAAGTATTACAATCCGATTACCTATCTAAGTCAGTAACCTGACCAAGAGAAACTTCGAAAAACTTACCCCGTGGTAACGCGTGCAATTAACTCGTTGATAGGCTAAGTAGCAATTTAGAACTACACCTCAACTCACGTTATGTCCTGTAGGTTGTAGCCATTGAGTTATGTTGCTGCACACAAATTCACACACAATATTTTAACCAACGTTTGTTCACCATCCATCCAGAACAGAACGGAACGAAATGCGCGGGCGACCCGGGCGACGCGGCAAAAGCCAATGTTGCCAGAAAAAGATCGCAATTTCCAAGCCCGTTCTAGCCAAATTCAACAGGGGTTGTTTTAAACGTATTACCTAATATAAATTTATATTTTATTGCATAAAATGCACAAATGTGCAAATGGCGAGCTTAATGCCAAATGGCATTCTCTACCAGCTAACCATTGGGCTAAACAGAGATTATAAATGGGACCTGCTTCACATTTTTTTACCAATAAGTACCTCCTACTTTTTTAATATTCTTAAATTCATCAATCTGAATAAGGACTGTAGGTACTGTTTTTTCTTGCGTTTACGCTACTAGCCCGCTTTTTGCAAACTTTTTAGTGTTCTGTACCAAAATTGGTCCAACAAAAAAAAATACAAAAAAAAATTTTTGTAAGTTTGCTCACTTTTGTATTATTTTTGTAACTTTAGTATTGTCGACCATATTGATACGACTCATAAACACTATAATCTACGATGAATATAGCATAGTTTTATTCTATTAGAAGTGATTTAAACATAGTACTTCTACCTTTATTTTGAGTGGGCAAAGTCACAAAACTAATCTGCGCTGCTCCATACAAAAACCAGACTGTGTTAGGGTTGTCAATTTTATTTTTTTACCCGACTGCGACGAACTTGAAGGTATTAAATAGAAATATGTTTGTCAAACAATAATAAATAACCCACCGGTTTCACAGTCTACATATGTACACTGCACTACTTATTTAATAATATTATGTTTGGTATTATAGGTGCTCCTCTACACGTCGCTTTTCTCAACCGATTCTCGAGAACATTTTGTGAGCAGGTTCGTTAATTGTAGTTTTTTTTTTGTGAAGTCACATTTACGAAACTCAAAAAAAAGTTTTAGGCTTGCGATTTCTACAGCTCATGTGAGCCACTAGTTAATAAAATTCTTTTATCCCCATCTAGAGATTCCAGACCCAGCCAAACCATTTCGTTTTCTATAGAACTTTATTATCAAATGACAAGATAGGTATTATAATATCAGGGTGAATTTCTACTATTATTACTTTTTACTTAAATGTGGCAACACTGTAGTGTCTGCTGAATTATCAGTGTAATGTAGAAATAACAAGTTGTCACTCTTACCTTATTGAATTAACAAGATAGAAGTAGGTATATTTTTTGAAGCGTCGTCACGTGACCATTAGAATGTACAATTTAACAAGTTTGTACGCTTAGCTTATTTATTCAACAAGATAGAGGTTGCGTCGTCACCGGCGGCGTTGAAAGAAAAGAAAGAAAGAAAAATATTTATTTGACGCCAGTTAAAAACACACACACAACACAATAATATAAAAAAGGATACAAAATTATGAGGAAAACATAGTACGTGCTGTGTGCCTCACGGCCTCACGGCTGCGCCAAAAAGGTCCATTTCGCGTTGCGTTGCGTCATGCATGATGTGACCGATACTAGTAATCCACCCATCCTTATTAACCATACTAATATTATAAATGCGAAAATATGTCTGTCTGTCTGTCTGTCTGTTACCTCTTCACATTAAACCGCTGAACCGATTTAGATGAAATTAGGTAGGTATAGAGATATAGTTTGAGTCCCGGGAAAGGACAATGGGATAATTTTTATCCCGGAAATCATCCCCTACGGGTATGAAATGGGGGGTAAAAGTTTGTATGGAGCTACGAATGCTACGATATACGAGCTCCAAGCGGACGCAGAAGCTAGTTTACCTAATTAATAAGTACCTACCTAACCTAACGATACTTGAGTCGACTCGTGGATTATCATGTAGGTATTATGAAAAATGTGTACCTACCTACCTACTTATATTTAGAATAGGTGGTTCTATGCTTCAGCTTGGGCCAAAAATCGTTTGTCTGTCCGGCCGGCCGGCGTCCAGGGTCCGGTGTCCGGTGTTTGTTCCGCTGTTTTCCTCTACAGGTCGCATAATTCTCAACCGATTTTCATAAAATTTGTGAGCAGGATTAGGTACCTATACAGGGTGTAAACGACCTCATCACGAAGCCGTCAGCCAAGCATTCTGTACATCCAACTTAGTAACTTTACGCAAAAATTATTGCTGGGAAACGAAAAAAACTTTTTTTTTTGGGGTGAAAAATCATGTTTTGGGGTAGAACTCAATGTAACGCACTCAAAAAATTGTGCTGATGGATGGATTGAATAGTACAGGGGTCGCGGAGGTGTTTAAAGTAAAAATCTTACATTAATATCTTGTATTAAAAAAAAAAAAACTTGTCAAAAAGTTGGAACTTTGACCCCCAATATCTCCGTAACTAGAAGGTTCCCAAGGTATGCTGTAGAACAAAAAAAATGGTCGCAATGACGGGGAGAACAAGTTCCTTTCGGCTTCGATAAGAGGACAGTGTTTTACACCCTTTATAGAATATTTTTGTCGAGTCACTTTTTCGAAGAAAAGAGACAGGCTCGCGAGTTCTTCAGCTCACAGAGCACTAGGGTTTATAATAAAGATATCAGAAATACGATCAATTATCCCTACTATTTAGTATTATGAATGCTATAGAATAGAAACTGTCTGTCTGTTTGTTACCTCTTCACGCTTAAACCGCTGAACCGATTTTATGAAATTTGTATGCAGATAGTTTGAGTCCCGGAGAAAGACTTAAAGGACTGATGGTTTTATCACGAAAATTATTCCTTATGGGGGTGAAAAGGGGAATGGATCATTTCTTAGAGATCATGCAAGCGAGCAAGACGAAGCTAAGAATGAACCTATAGCGATGTGTTTGTGACATAGCCCAGGCTATAGGTAGGTGCCTACATAGAGATCAATGACTTTTGCACATGTAAGTACCAAGGTACAACCTACCTTATCATGTGATCAAACTCAAAGTAGGTACCTAGTACCTACCTACTACAAATACATTACAAATACTGCACGGAGATACTACGTATGTCGGACCATGCACAATATTGCACAATAAGATATGTAGGTAAATGTAAGTGGGTAGGTATGTCATGCGTGGGAAGACCCATTGATAGCTATACTCACTCACATTTCAGATCAGATATGTATTATATCCAACTAGGTACCTACCTAGTATAACTAAATTAAATTGAAATCTTATCTCAGGGCCTATCAGGGCCATTTACAAAGACGAGTGGATTCGTCAAAATTGACCATTAATGACATTGAAGTAAGAACCACGACACGCGTCATCGTGAATGACTCAATCGCTCAACCTAAAAGTAAGTAGGTACTTAACCTCTCAGCTACCGCGCACCACTTAAGTGACAGATAACAATTAAAAACCCTGGATGCTTGACCGGTTAAGTAGGTACCTAAGCCCAAGCTGTCCACTAATGTTTAATAGCGACCTTACTATACGAGCTTTACGGTTCAATTTGTAATAAGTATTATTTAGCCACCTTGTTACTTTAACAAGTTATGTAGAATTAAAGGAACGTCAATTTCTAATGACGCCATGTTATTTCAACCGCCTTTAACGTTATTTTAACAAGCAATGTGCTTTCAAAAAGATGGAATTTTGAAATAACCAAATAATTCTTGTTGATTTAACGTGAAGCCACCTTGTTGCTACTACAAGTTTATAATTTATTTTGTTACTTTAACAAGTTATGTATAATGTTGATTTTACAATTAAGGGAACGTCAATTTCAAATGACGCCATGTTATTTCAACCGCCTTAACGTTTTTTTAACAAGATAGCATTTAACAAAACCACAATGTGCTTTCAAAAAGATGGAATATTGAAATAACCAAACAATTCTTGTTGATTTAACGTGAAGCTACCTTCTTGCTACTACAAGTTCATAATTTATTTTGTTACTTTAACAAGTTAAGTATAATGTTGATTTTACAATTAAGGGAACGTCAATTTCAAATGACGCCATGTTATTTCAACCGCCTGTAACGTTATTTTAACAAGATAGCATTTAACAAAACAACAATGTGCTTTCAAAAAGATGGAATATTGAAATAACCAATCAATTCTTGTTGATTTAACGTGAAGCCACCTTGTTGCTACTACAAGTTTATAATTTATTTTGTTACTTTAACAAGTTAAGTATAATGTTGATTTTACAATTAAGGGAACGTCAATTTCAAATGACGCCATGTTATTTCAACCGCCTGTAATATTATTTTAACAAGATAGCATTTAACCAAACCACAATGTGCTTTCAAAAAGATGGAATATTGAAATAACCAAACAATTCTTGTTGATTTAACGTGAAGCCACCTTGTTGCTACTACAAGTTTATAATTTATTTTGTTACTTTAACAAGTTAAGTATAATGTTGATTTTACAATTAAGGGAACGTCAATTTCAAATGACGCCATGTTATTTCAACCGCCTGTAACGTTGTTTTAACAAGATAGCATTTAAAAAGTTACGCAATGTAGTTTCAACAAGATGTAATGTTGAAATAATCAAACAGTCTTGTTGGTTTAATGTGATACCAACTTGTTAATGCTATAAGTTTATGTTTTGGTTGATATAACAAGTCGATTTTGTCAAAGCAATAAGAAGCATGTTGTTTCAAACAAATGTTTGGTTGTTTCAACTAAATAACTGTCAACAAGTTTAATCTTGTTCTTTGTACAAAATCGACTTGTATTATCAACATTGCGTTTGTTTCCGTTAGCCAAAATAATGTTATTTCAAACAGATAACCACTTAACAAGTCGAACTTGTTCAAATTGCTAAGCCGATTTCTCTCAGTGTAGCTAAAACAAAACAACTTACAAACTAAAACACGTTACACAAAACAAACTATAACACATATCTGAAAGATGGTCTATGTGCCGCCATCCAGTGACACATTATATTGGGCCATCAACCCTGCTGGCTACAGTAGCCATAATAACATGCTCTACCCTTGTGATTCCGGGGCAGATCAGTTATTCAAGAACATAACCTATTCACTCGTAAATCTCTACAAAGAAATCGTATACCAAGCCCCAGTTCTAGTAAGTCACAAGGCTCTAATGCTCTTAGTGCATCCAGGGCGCCGTACTTAAGGGCATTAGGCGCTAAGAAGCCTAGCCCTACATCACTCAATCTTGTTAGCGCGGGCTTTGCAAACACTGTTATTACTGTAACATTATATTCTTAGGATTAAAATAATATTTAGATATAGGTGAGTAGGATACTGTGAGGAGCGTTTGCAAGTAGGAGTAGTAATGAGTCAGTGTAGGTTGGTAGTTGTACGTCTACGTATGGTATGAGTACCTTCTAATAAGGAACGGCGTCTTCGTTTGTTAACTTTAGAATTTGGATGCAAAACTATTTTAAAGATCCAACGCTTATTTTTTTTTCTTTGAGTAGGTGGACCAGCACGCCATTGCAAGTTTTTGGTAAATTAGCTCATTTCAGGTGGATTTTCAAATATTTCAATATGAAAACATTTAGCGACCGCGGTATCGGGACCAGGGTTCAAGTTACCAGTTATCATAATTATTATGGTTAGAATAACTGCTAATAACTAGCCAACTTCAATACAACTTATAAAACACCTTACAAAACCTATAAATACACTAATACAGTACTCTTTATAATAATTTCTATTATTTTTAACAAACAACCATTCCTGAATTATGTATTCTGCGAGCATATACAGGGTGTAATCGAAATCATGGGCAATATTTTAATTTAAGGCTCTACTCACGATGCTGATTGCATTACGGCTAATAAAACGCAAATTAAAAATATTAGTAATGCAATTATGAACACCTTTAAAAATGTAGTATGTCAAATTGCAAAGGCTTATTATTGCAAATAAGCACTTTAGTGCTTATTTTAAAAATAAATCATAAGCCCCAAAAGTTTTAGAGTATCAAAATTTTAAAGGGCATTACACCGCGCGCGGAACGCAAAGTAAACAAACATCAAATAATTTATGCGAAGATACTTGCATTAATAATGTTTTTGAGTTCCGTAAAACGATTACTATCGTTAGTAATGCCCAAATTTAAAATATTGCTCATTAATAAAATTTCACTCTGTATTTAAAAGTGCACATTGCATTGTAGCGCAGTTTATGAATGCGTGTGTATATCGATACCCATGTAATGTTTACAGCATGGCGAACGTGGTTTGAACAACACATTGTTAGCAATCAGGAGGTTAGCCCCGGATAATCCCGCCATTGTTAGCTATTTTAATGCGTATGCCCTTTGTGTGTGTCCTGTATTAAGTCATACGCGGATAATCGCCGTATTATATAGAGTTAATTTTCCATTGGTTCGTATCAGAGGGATAGGCAGCTGCTAACTGTCGCAGCGGAACAACCCGGCGACATCTATGCAGTCCGCCCAAATGTGTGTATTATTTACATGTATTATTCTGTCACACGGGACATTCTAGTTAATGTTTGCAATATTAATGCCAAATCGATATTTTATTCAGCTAACATGACCGGATACTTTTATTGGGATATCAAGTATTTATGACGTGTCAATAAGTAAGTAAAAGTTCCCATAGCAGTTGGTTGTATATTCACGTGATAGTTGACGCGGATCCTCGTTCATGCAACTTGCTCAACCAGTTTCGTATGTTCCCAAGTAGTGTATTTTTGATAGTTGTTTTAACAACTGAGGCAATAAGCTTCTGTTTACTTCTGTCGTTTCGTCAACGAATTTTAAATTGTTTGCATTCATTTGGTAGAAAAAAATATACCTTGATTTTACAGGTAATCTTGACTTACTGTCACGCATCGTCGAGTGACCAATATTTGTCGGAACAGAACACCGTAAAGATGTTTCCGGTTCGTAAAAGTATCATATTAACTGTTCAAACTTTGGATCGGAGGTTTTATCGCTGGCAGCTGGGCGACACGACTAATTACATCAATTACAGGCAAACAGAGTCGGGCTCGGGTTTCGCTCCCACCTTTGTCAATATTTGGCGAGTGGCCGCGGCCGCCTCCCCGCCCCGCATGGACACTCGTCCACGCAACGACAGCCGTGGATGTGGACATTATTAATGCACAAGGTCATCCTCATACTGTATACATCACTAATGGGAAACTTTAAAACATGAGCTTACCTACACTATCTGTATCAAAGAACTGAAATGTTGACTCTACCAAAATCTGAGCTACCAATCACAAGGGCATGTGAGGAGCTCGTTGTTAAGAATTTCTGGAGGCTTTAATAAGAGTGAGTATGTACCTATATGGTAACATACAGATACTTAATTGTTAATTGTGAAATAATGGATTTCATGTGACTCTTCTTGCGTATTTGCTAAACTAACAAAAAAACATATTTTTCTGTTCAGGTAGGTACCTATTTGTAATCCGTAGCGCGATTATTTATTTATTTTAATTGAATGTTCTTTTCACGACAGCTTTATATCTAATAACACCCATTTAATTTCTTTTAGATCCAGAGTTTGACAAGAACCTTTTTACTCTTTATCCTTATAATAGAAGATGTGTGTTAGTGTGTGAGTGTTAGGTATTGTTATATGATTCTTATAAGCTGCAAAAAGGCGAACACGTCGTGAACGCCGCGGGCGCAACTTTTGACAAAACAACTTATTCAATTTGTTCGCTGTTAGGTAAGTTGTAATCCGTCGCGTCTCCACAATTGTCACAAAAAGGCTGAGTCGTGCTCATACCAGGCTTGTTCCACGGAAATGGAAGAGCAGGAAATTTTAAATGTGTAAAAGTAAGTGAAGTAAATACTAAGTAGTATAATGTAAGTACAATTATGAGTTTTAGCTGTTTAGGTTGAAGTTAGCCTGCGGGTTCACTTAGCAATATTTCAAGTTATTCACTTCGTGAATAAATAATAAAAGAATCACCAATAACGTTGTTGTAGACCCTCTGGTACGACCGTACGACACGGGACGGAAGGAAAGATGCTTCTTCAGAAAGTATCTTGCCTATCTATGATTTTTTTAGAATGAGATGAAGAACAGAAAACTATGCAGTTCAACTATGAAGGATAGTTCGCTGACGCCATATTGTGACATTTCAAATAAACAATTAAAATCATATTAAAATGATTATAGCAAGATAATAAAGATTAAATACACTAGGTAATAAAAAATAATTTTCAAATTATTTTCAAGTGACAGTTGACAGATTAAGGTTATTGACACCACTCTTCATAATTATTTGAACAGCATAGAAAATAGATTACAGAATATCCAGCAGAGTTAAATATATTTCCTTTTTCAGAAATGTAATAAATATCATGATGATCATATCAGCCGAAAGACGTCCACTGCTGAACATAGGCCATTTCATGCTTATGATCATTAGTAGGTACGTTAGTCTATCGTATCTGGCAGAAGCCTCCATTCATCCTTCAACAACTGATCCCAACACAATCAAAAATGTTTAGGTAACAACTAATAAGCCCGTCCTGATTTGGTCGCGGGACTAACGAATTGCCGTGACCCCGGAATCTAAAGGGCTATTAGGACACCGTGGATTTTAGTCAGTAAGTACTTACAATTCAGACAGTCCCTCCCGCCCTGATAACTTTACCAAGTAAAAAAAAAAGAAAATCCTGTCCTGACCTACACAGAAGAGGTAAAGACAGGGGCGTAGCAACTGCTGGCCTCACATACAGACTTACTAATTAAACAACATTTTAATAGCAGTTCCAAAAAAAAAATCAAAATCAAAATCAAAGTATTTATTTCAAGTAGGCCAGTTACAGGCACTTTTGAATTGTCATAGACAATCAAAGGAATATTATTAAACACTACAAAAGTTATGGTGCTACAGTCCCAGTCACAAGACATAAAAACTGTGAAAGTACCGTAGATGCCCGTTCCAAGAAGTAGATCTCTATGGAGAAGAACGTGCAAGAAACTCCATGGACACTCTTTTTAGATCGCCAGAATAATTACAGAACCTTTGTTACATCATTCATTTGAGGTGGTACACTATGTGAGAACGATGTAGCAAGTTTTTGATTAAAAGTGTCCAGAGTAACAATTAAAACAAAGACAATTCAAAACAAAATGATCAATAATAATTATTAAAATAAACCGTGGCAGCTAAGAGATGACCAGTCTCAACTGACAGCGCCCGTTCACGAACATGACACATGCATCAGCACCATTCAGCTCAACCATTTTGGAGGGAGCTAAATGATCCGACACACGCGCCACCATCAGCGAGACATTTGAGTGAGCATGACACAATCTCAGCCGCCAGGGTCATTCAAGTCAACAAGAGACGTAGGTACTCAGTGAATGACAGCTCCGAAGCACATAGTACTCACACAATGTCGGCCATGAAACTATATAATACAAGGAAGATTGAATCTATACAATGCAAATACAGTTGTACAGTCTTCAGCAGCTCCAACAATGGTATTAAGTATACTTCCAATATCAATTTATTTATACATTCACTGTCTCATGGAGCAGGACCAGCATGGAGCCAAGCATTATCATCAGCGATATAGTCGCTCAGTTTGTAATATGCCTGCTTACACAGTGTGCGTTTAATGCATGTTTTGAATTTCGTTTCATTCAGTTCAAGAACGTTTTGTGGTAGCTTATTATAGCATTTTAAACAGTACCCCATGAAAGAAGAGTCTACTTTGGCGAGTCTGAAGCCCGGCTGAACTAATTGGTTCCTACTTCTAGTATGATAATTATGTCTGTCACCTCTTTTAGAGAAAAGATGCAGATTTTTTCTAACGTACATTATATTTTCATAGATATATTGACAAGGTACCGTCAGGATGTTAATTTCCTTAAACAGTTCTCTTAGAGAATCGCGCCTACGGAGATTATATATGGCTCGAATAGCTCTCTTTTGGAGAATAAAGATTGACTCGATGTCAGCCGCCCTTCCCCACAATAAAATGCCATACGACATTATACTGTGGAAGTAACTAAAATAGACAATTCTCGCAGTATCAACGTCTGTGAATTGACGAATCTTCCAAACAGCATATGCTGCTGAACTTAATCGCCCCGCAAGAGTTGTAATATGAGGGCCCCATTGTAGCCTTGAATCAAGTGTTATACCCAGGAAAACCGTTTTATCGACGAATTCTAGTATCTCATCATCCAACACTATGTCATAATTACTATTTTTAACATTTGGTAAGGCAAACCTAATGCATTTAGTCTTATTTCCATTTAATACTAAATTGTTAGCTGTGAACCAATTATGGATCTGACGCAGTGTATTATTGACATCGTCTAGATTCTGGGCTCGCCTACTTATCTTAAAAATTAGGGAAGTGTCATCAGCAAATAACACCATATTGTGTAGTTGATTTTTAAGTAAATAGGGTAGATCGTTTATGTATACAAGAAAGAGGAAAGGACCCAATATTGAGCCTTGTGGAACTCCCATTTTAACTGTTAAACCCTGTGAATTTACACCATTTATCTGAACTTGTTGTTGTCTATCACACAAATAAGATTTTACTAAACTAAGAGCAAGTTGACCTAATCCGTAATGCTCAAGTTTTGAAAGTAATGTATCGTGATTAACGCAATCAAATGCTTTGGAGAGGTCACAGAATATTCCTATGGCGTCTTGTGCCTCTTCCCATGCAGTAAATATGTGCTTCAATAGGGTGACACCGGCGTCAGTTGTACAACGTCCCTTGGTGAAACCATACTGCTGATCGTGTAAGATTTTGTAGGTGTTGAAGTGGCTAAGCATCTGATTTAGCATTACTTTCTCAAATATCTTGCTAAAGACTGGCAACACGGATACTGGTCTATAATTGTTAGTATCTTTGGAGTCCCCAGATTTAAAAAGAGGCACGACTTTACTGAACTTCATCAAATCAGGGAAAACTCCTTGATCCACACAAAGATTAAAAATTAATGCCAAATATGGCGCTACAGTTTCCACAATGCCTGTACAAACTTTGATAGACAATCCCCATAAATCTTCGGTCACTTTAATTTTGATTTCCCGGAAAGCTTTAATAACTGTCATAGGGTTTATATGTTTAAACTTAAAATCAGCCGGGCTGCCAGAAACGTTCGCCTTTAATAAAGCTATTGAAATATCAGGTGAGGAATTTAGAGCCTCCGTAGTCCTTACCGGTATATCAGTAAAGAATTTAACAAATTCTTCAGCTACTTCCAGATTTGAGCTTATAGGACCACAAGATGTCTGCAAAGCATAGTTAGTGTTGGGCTTTTTTTTCCTGCCAGTCTCGTTATTTATAACTTTCCAAACCGTTTTTATTTTATTTTCTGACGATTTGATCTTATTGCTAATATGCATGGCTTTAGCAGCTTTGCAAGTATTTTTAAAAATTTTTGAATAGGCACCGACATACTTATTAAAAGTTTCAGTGTTAATGATTGGCTTAAGGCCATACAGTTCAAATAGTCTTTCCCTACTTTTCCTAATACCCCTAGTCGCCCAGTCACTAAATACAAATTTGGGGTTAATGGTTTTTGTTTTCTTTTCAAAAGTTTTATTGAATTCAGTATGAACTATTGAAAAGAAATTAGCATAAAATTTATTAACATTCATATCGTCCATACTCATTACACTTAGCCTGTTTTGTAGGCAATTATTAAAGCTATTTAATTTGGCAGCCGTTATTGGTCTAAATTTAATTTCAAGTTGCTGCTTAGTTGTAATACATCTAAAAGTTACCATTTGTCCGCTATGATCAGATGGCAGACAATTAACAATAGCCTTATCCAAATAATCACAATTACAAAAAACATTATCAATACAAGTGGCAGAAGATGGAGTTACTCTTGTTGGTTGTGCAAAAATATTAGTCAAATCAAATGATTTAAAAAGATTTAATAACCTACTGCTATTTGAATTTTCTTCTAAAATATTGATATTAAAATCGCCACAAATTATTACAGATTTATTCCTGACTACAAGCTTTGCCAGAACATCTTCCATTATAGATTCAAATAGTGAAAAATTTTGATAGTTCGGGGGTCTGTATACACACACTATTACATGCTTATCTAGCTCAACACAAGACAGTTCGATGCAATGTTCAACCGAGAGACCTACTATGTCATTACGTTGATTAAATTTTAAAGAATTTTTAACTAATATTAGGGAACCTCCACGCAGCAAATTTTTACGATTAAAACAACTCCCCACAGTGTAGTTTTCATAATTAAGTATCATTTGGTAGTCCTTTAACCAATGTTCGGTAAAGCAGATTGTATCATACATGGTTTTTTCTAAAAACATTTCAACTTCTAATAATTTGGAAGAGATACCTTGAATGTTCTGATGGAACAATTTCAAGGTGTTCTGCTGAGGCCCTTTTTTAAAGCTAGATGTTTGGTTGCAAGAAGATACATTATTGCTAGTAGATGTTATATGGCTAATGGTATCTTCTGTTGTCCTACTGACTAGTTTAAATGACTATTATCCAGAGTGAACCCCATGCCATCACCAGGCAAAAATAACCTACCACTAGTAGTCTCACCTTGCGATTGAGAATCCTCCATAGTGACACATGGATCCTCCTTCGTACTACTAACACTACTACTAAAACTACTATTAAAAATATTTACACAATAAGACGAAGACATACTGTTTATGTCTGAGTGAATATTAAAACTTAATAGACTAGCTATTATATGTCTATATCTAATAGGCAGATACACTGAATACCGAGTCGACCTAAGTTTCTCAACAAAAATGTTGGTGTCTAAACATAAAAGCTTATTGCTGTAGTGACTTGCTAGGAAATGAACATGCTTATTCAGCATGTGTATATAATTGTTACTTCTATTAGACAATTTTTCAAAATATGGAAAAGCACACAAAATAATTTTATGACAATCTAGTTTTAACAACTCTGAAACAAAGTCAGTGATGTCTTCTTTTTTAACCTTAGAACTATTACCTATAAATATAGTGATAGTGGTATTAGCATTACATGCAGTTTTTATAACTGTTGACATTATTTGTTGATAAGTTGACCCTGGCATACAATAGTTTTGAGTGATATAGTTCAGATTGTTACTTATTAAATTACCTAACCCTCTACCAATGCTATCAGAAAACATAATTGATTGGCGGTCATCCTGAATAGGAGGTACAGCACTATTTAGCTCGGGCTGACTGTTGTTATTATACACAATATCAGGTATTTTTTCTTGACAGAAGTTACAGTCCCGAGGACTCACAACCTGGGATGGGTCTTCCGTTGCCTCAGGCTGGAGAGCCTCAGGATGGGACTCCGTCTGACAGGTACACAGAGTGTTCCTGAGAGTCAGCAAGTCCAATTTATCCACTAAATCATTAGTTGCAAGAATATGCTCTTTTATTTGATTTTTGGAGCTGTTATATTTAGTACATAAAGATTTGAGAGAATTATTCAGAACTTCAATTTCTGATTGTAACCGCTGAGTGTCTATGTTATATATATTTATACTATCTTCCAATTTAATCTGATAGTTATTTAACTTATTTACTAGAGAAACACGCTCTTTCCTCAATTGTATATTTTTTGAAAGATGTTTTTGTTGTTTTTTGTATGCATTAAACTTTTTTATGATTTTATTAATTCGTGCATATTTTTTAAATTTATTTCGACTAATTTTATGGCAATTATGTTTTAAAATAGAATCCTCCGTAAGGTCTATTGTTACAATGGGGTGAGGGTTACAAGATGTATTTACTAACTCGCTATACAAATGATTTGTTTCATCAATCTGAGTGCGTTGCTTTTTCTTCTCTAACTTTAAAATTTGAGAGTTGGCATGGATCAACTCATCCTCCAGGTCCCTGATTTTACACAAAGCCTCCTCGTATAGATTGCTACATGTTTTGAATCCATCTGTGACTTCCCTCAGACGATCCCGTTCATCCACAACATTTACATATTGTTGATGAAGGTCCACTAGCTCCCGTTTTAAGCTTGAGTTTTTGGTGTTAACATTAATGACTTCCTCCTCGCTCTCTTCTATCTCCTTAAGCAATTGTTGACATTGGAGCTTTGAGTCTTTAAGTTCTTGGAGGGCCGTTCTCAATTTGAGCTCTAAATCCTGAGCAGTAGCCTTTCGGGTCATCACAGGCATGATTACAAGATGTAGTGGTTACTGAAAAATTGTGAAAAGGAAACAGTGAGAACCAATAGGGTAGACTTACAAAGAAAAGTTAGAAATAAATATAGGGGGAAAAATAAAATAAAAAAGCAGGAAAAGTTTATGTTACACTGTCTAGAAATGAGGTAGGCTGCTCTTTATAGGCTCATAAGGTTAATACTGTCTAATAAAATGTTCAACTTATTACTTTTTTACTTAGTGATTTACTTTTTCATACATGTGGGTAGATTGCTCTTTTTGAAAAACTACATAAATTGAAATATTAAATATTCAACAATTATAATTAACACAAACAATCGATAAACTTATTCAGTAATAGGTATTGGAAATAATATATAATTAATTCTTCACAAAGTTTAGAATTTTGTCAACAAAAGGACTTTGACCCTATTGTTAACTAACAGGAATAAACCAGAATTGACATGTACGTGATACAGAGATGATTTCTGTTATTTGTGTGCTATTCTATAATAAAAGTAAACAATACTTCCCCGTATAATTCCGTAGTTAAACTGGAGTTAGAACGTCAGCTGTTATTTTATAGGTTACCGGTAACTTTATGTCACCGAAAACTTTACCAATCTTCCAGAAAACAGTTTTGGTTAGTATTTATACATGAATAATACGTTTGCATTTATAATTACACCTGATTTTATCATTATTACTAATTATTTATAATTTAAAAATACGGAGCACAATTTTGACATCAGTTCATCATCATTGATCCAGTAATACTAATTGTGATATTAGCACGTATTGGACAGCCGGTTGAGAGAGCGACGCCGACGCGGCGGCTGCACTACATACCTACGTGTTTCATTATAACAGATTACAACTTACGGAGAGGGATACACAGATTACTACATATTATATCAACTGTTCGGGAGCGTCGGCGTCGTATTGTCACATCCATTAAGCTGTGCACGGGGCGGGGCCGGGCGCGCCACGCCCCCCGCCCGCCCTGCCTGCTCACCCCACACACGCCGCGCCGGCACTCGCGCAGCGCCCGCTCTTACTCACTAAAACGATTTGCTCGCAATCGCATCACCCGAGCATTATCCCATCATCACACCAAAAATCGACGCTTTCCGGTTTTGAGGCTCATAGTTAATTCGGCCTCTGATTATAAATATTTACTGTATTTTAGTGGGATCGAGTGAATGAAAAGTAAAAGCTAGTGTTCTAAATGTTCCGAAAAACTTTTTCAAGTTTGGTATGATGTGGTGTGTCGTGCGGGTTGGTGCCGCGGCGCGCGTGTCCTGTGGGGGTCGGTGAGGGTCGTGGGGTCGTGGTCGGCGCAGTGGCGACGCAGGGCGCGTGCGGCGGCGAGGGCGGCATGGGCGGCGCGGGCGGCGGCTGGTCGCGCGAGGCGCCGGCGCTGCTGAGCACGGCGCTGCTGCTG
Organism: Agrotis clavis; assembly: GCA_954870645.1. Taxonomy (NCBI): domain Eukaryota; kingdom Metazoa; phylum Arthropoda; class Insecta; order Lepidoptera; family Noctuidae; genus Agrotis; species Agrotis clavis. Next base: position 10,555,008 of record OX940922.1, read on the forward strand.
GGCGGCACGCTGCCCGAGCGCCCGCCCGCGCCTCTGTTCACCATCGACAGCATCCTGGCGCCGCGCCCGCACCCGCCGCTGCCGCCGCTGCAGCTGCAGCATCTGGCGCACTCTCCGTTCCATAGAGCACATGACCTCTTTGGTACGTTTGCCAACAGCTTAGGTAAACACCTTTGACGATCATATTTTACTGATAATAATAATAATAATAATAATTTATTTTCAATTTATCGGACAACAAAAAACAACAATAATGAAAGAGCTGAATCGGCCTGGTCTTGATGAAACACACTTTTTAATCGCGTAAAAAATAGTACCTCAAACTAAAACTAAAAGGCACTATTATGTTTACACTTGGGATCGGTTCCTCTTTGTTAAGAATAAGAAATATACACATAAGTAACTTTAACAACTAACTTGTGTTTTCCCAATTTCAAATAATAATCCGTACTTAATCTAAATCTAGATACCTATTTAGGTACTAGTTTTCCAAATTACTGTCATTAGAAAATTTGTATTCTCGTTGTATTGAAACCAAACACAAAAACTGGTGAATAAATAGATCCTATTAAATACAGGTAGATGGAATTATAAGAATACTAAAATCGTGTTAAAAACTTGTGTGCTACACGGTACACTTGCTATGAGTTAGCAGGCCTAGCATGCATGTAGATACAGTAACACAGACTATTATAAAGCTAAATTAAACTACACACTTGACTTCACTTGAGCGAGTTCTGTCCTGCCGACCTACATCAATATCTTTTTCTTCCGAACTTTATTGATCCCCGTTTTAAGAATATGTTTATCTTCTAGAATTCTGCAAAGTTTGTACAACCCGGATTGTAGATTAAAATTTCTTTATAATTAATTAACTTAAGAATAAAATAGTGAACTTTTACATCAAAAAATTTTAGCCCGTCGGTATTGGGAACAGGTTCCAAGATTACCGGGGCGCCGGTGTGGTCCGGGTTTCAGATAAAGGAACCTCCACAATGCGCGCTGTATCTAGAAAACTGCTTTCTGAATCAGGCCCTTGATCCAACTCCCTAACGAAAATCTTCTTATGTTAGTCGAGGTTCTTGGCAGTTAAGCCATTGGCCGACACACACTCACACACATCACTTGACATCCCCATATCGACAACCTCACGAGCCAAGTCAAGATACTTGAAATGCTTATCTTTATATGTTTTTAAACTGACATGGTCACTATTATAAATATTAATATTTATGCTTATCTTTCTCGGCTTTCACGAGGTTCTCGTCATGCGGGCCAGTTATGGCCTTAATCATTACACGCCACGCTGGTGAATCCACCTGATAGTGGATCGATCAGAGCAGTGTTCCTATCTATTATTATTATAAGCCTGTGTGGACAACACAGGCTCATAATACTGCAGGGCAAAGGCCTCCCTTCTACCCACTTCTACCAGAGTCTACAATTCACTAGTACTGTCAGGGATGTCAGATTAATCCTAGTACAGTGTTTTAATGGTACTTTCTAGAACTGGTTTTGTAAATTGGCTGAAATATGATGATGACTATTATTATGTCAGAAAATCATCCAGCACGAACAAACAAACAGGCCGTTGTGACATATTGATAGCTACTGCTTGCTACCACGATTTATAGGTGATTTCAGTAGGCGGAACTGAGTTGTCAGTGGTTGTCTAACTAATATACCTAACAAGACGTATTTTTTCAGTGTTTTGCAAGTTTTATAAGAAGTGCATCTTCATAAAAGTGAAATCGCGTCCTGAATCGCCGTCGCGTTATGTCGTCAAATTAAATTCGTTTGTCGCCTTTATTTACTGCCGGCAGCCTGCGGTCTGCCGTCGATTTTGGAATTAGACCTTTAACTAATGGGGAAGGCAACTGTCAAAGTGGCGCTGCTTACGTTTGTTCCAAAAGAACTGTTGTAAAAAAACCTTTTAATCGATAATAATATTATGACTAAATGGCTGCGAAAATTTTGAATATATAATTTTCCCACTATCAAAAAAAGGTAGCTGCAGTGAGAATAAAAATTGTCTTATCACCGAGTAACATAGGCTATTAAAACAAAAAACCATCCGTGCGAAGCTGGGGATGGCAATTATGTTGGATTAATTGTTCATAAAATTCTACCATTATAACTAAACAATACAACATACCTTTCATAATAATATCTAATATGTTCCTTTTCTATAGGAGGTAGTAAATTGTAGGTATCGCTGTTGATATCATGATATGATGTCATCCGGTGGAAGAATTTATCACCGGGTCCAAGTTTTGTGATAGTTGTGGTTTTAACCGATTCATGGCCCATGACGCGCCAGGCGCGTCATAAGCAGATATCACTGGAGGCCCTTGACGCACCTGGCGCGTCATATAGAATTTACTTGAAAACAGATTTTAAAAAGTTGAGATAAAGAGAACTATCATTTCTCATCCTAAATTAAACATTGCAGTTGACAATACCCTTGGCCATTAATTTTGAATACATATTTTATAAGTCAGGAATAGCAAACCTTTGGTAAGTTTACAAACTTATACGGGGTGGAAGGGACACGAAAAATTTTAATTTCGCGAGCAATCTTCACTTCTTCCTTAATAATAATGATAACTTTTGTTTTGTGTCTATTCTGTACAAAATAAACTATGATTCTTTCTAGAAAAACATTAATTACAAAAAATGAAAATATTCATATGATATGGAATAGAATAAACTTATATTCTTAGAAGATAAAAATATCCGATTTTGTTGTATCTAGTTTGTCTAAACTATGATAAAAAAAGGATTTTTTCACCATAAGACTACATTTATTAACGATCTCTCTTTTACTTGTATTATATTTTGATATTTTCAAAAATACAACTGATTATAATAACTATTGAATATTTTTCGGAAAAATTTAATTGGCAACAACACTGTTATCGCCATTCAAAACAACTAGTTACTTTGAGTGATCATAGATGGCGATACCATCGATGATCTCTTGATGAATTTCTTCCTAAAAAATAAATAAATAGAATATTTCTGTAATTACCGCGTTATTGCATTTAACTCGTATTATAATTATTTTTATATTTGGTGTAACTTAACAGCTGCGTAATAATTACGATAGCAACAGTGATTTGATTTCATATTGATATTAAAATTTAAGAAATATTTAATCTTTATTATTTTGACAAAAGGACTTCCTATCCATGGGCATGAAAAAAAAAATGTTGACGACCCCCGTAACATTTTACTAAAATAAATAAATCCTACCTTGGGAGGCCATATTTCCTTTGAAAATCAACGAATAAGAATTGAAACACACACAGAACTTTTTCTCTTAGCAGATCGACGCAAGATAACGGCGAAATACGCATAAAACATCGTCATTGGCACCCTATGATTCATAGGGTGCCAATGACGCTCTAGGTGCGTCATCATGTATGTAGGCCCATGACGCGCCTGGCGCGTCATCGTCCAATGTTCGGGGCCTGGCTAAAGTATGCATGAAAATGATGGTGGCAATGAGTCGGTTAAGAGATTATTTATTTTTGCCATATTGCTCTAATTTAGCTAGAAAACAGAGTAAAATTACTGACATAAAACTTTATGATAATTTTTCCAAAAAAGAAAAAAACAGTACTTACTTCGTTCTTTGTAGAGGACGGCACAGGTATAACATACTTACATTAAGTATCTGTAATTTGTATGGTGTTATATAATAAAGAATATTCTATTCTATCTATATATCTATCTTAAAATAAAAAAATTAAACCTCTTCTACAAGTAAATGTGGATTTAATACAGTTATAGAATCAAATGTTTAACCTCTCAACTAAATCGCTTTTTTCCTCTTGAAGATACACCACGGCATCTTAATTCAGTTTGTAGTAATAATTTTTACAACCCTTTGTATCAAAACTCAGATTTCAAAAAATCTGTTTGTTTTTTGTACATGATAAACATTTACCTGACATTGGAAGAAACGAAAGCAACGCCATCCACAATATCTTTGAGTTGCCAAACCCATTGAGATATGGTTTGGAAAACCCGTCACCGCCCATCAATGTCCAAATCATAATTTATTATTATTAGTAATCACCACTTTTGATTTTGAATATCGTCAACACTGACAAATTGACTTTTAATTTGGTCGATAACTTATATCTGATTAAATTGATTGGAAAGATGTTTGAGTGTGTCCTGGCCAATAATGTCTGCTCTTGTAAAGAGACTTGCTTAGAACTTTATTATTTACTTTATTTTTGTCACATTTTGATTTACACCGAAAACGCCTAGTTTGAAAACAATAATTATTAACATGAACAGACAACTTCTTAATCAATATCTCGATCAATCTCTATATTATTCAGAAAACTACAGAAGTGATGTTTCAATTTACGCGTGAGCAAAACCCGCTACCCACCGATTTACAGAAGACTAACTGTCACCCTCTTATATAGGCTATAAGTCTATAGCCTATGGGCTATCCAACACAATTTTTTTTTTCAATTCGAACCAGTAGTTCCTGAGATTAGCGCGTTCAACCAAACAAACTCCTGCTTTAAAACATAAGTATAGTTTTATAAATGTATCTATCTATCCCGATTTTTGAACAATTTAGTTTTTGTATGGGATACCCTAGAACTTAATTTAACTGTAATTTTGATTCTTTTCGCGGATTCGAAGCTAGTTTAGTTAAAAACCTATCTACCATCAAAGCCTCATCTAAGAATCAGACATTTTAATTGTATGTTTGCGATTTGCTATTTTATTTGTTACAGGCAGGTTTTGATACACATAAATTCAACATCTGCCTAGCATGTTTCCAACTATCTTGAGGTCGGCTTTCAGTCCAATCAGATGCAGCTGAATATCAGTACTTTACATAGAGAGACTGCCTATCTGACCTCCACGAACTAGTAACTGGGTGATGATCGACAAACGCTTTTAATATTAATGTAAAAAAAAAATAGTCTCTTAAAGTGCGCCTAAACAAGCAATATTTAAAGGGGCACATAGCCCCACATTTTTGGTGTCTTCGTAAGACAAAATGTATGAGCCATGCTCATTCAGACATATTGCCGAGATAAACTACATTATGATGTTTGATGGCCGGAAATTTTGAAAATGTTTTTTTGATTTGGCCGGAAATGTTTTTCTAGGCCGGGTGCCAATTGTGGCTTTTTGTCCCACTGGGTTTTGTTAAGATAGTAGTAGGAACTATTTGTCACCATAACTTTTCATAGCACTCGACAGAAACATAAAATCACCGAGACAAAAGTCGCCAGTGCGCGTACCGGTAGACAATTCTAATACCACTACACCCAAATAGCACTTGTCAAATAATTATCCAATACTTAAGCTTTCATAACTCCACTTTTTCCCCCGAAATCAGCGTGTTTGATAGGATGTATTTCGAAGTTTCTATTTTTTTAAAAGCCACCTTGACCGAAAGTAACCCAGATTAACATTACAATATTATTTTAATGGAATAAATTGTGTTGTTTCTAAATGATGCAACGATGTGCCTTCTCTGTGCTCAGTGCAATCATCCCCCTTGTTATGATATCAATGCAAAATGCTGGGAGAATGTCATGTTATGTCAGGTGCGGTAAAAGAGCACTGGTTTTATTAATCAATATCGCTGACAAGATTTTTTTTTTAATGATATAAATCGAAAGTCATAAAATAACTCGGTAGAATTTTCAGTGTTGTATATTTTAAAGACTACTAAGAAAAATAAATAACTGGTGTACCGAAACGATGATAATACTATTGCAGAAAAGTTATATAAGTATACCGAATTAAAAGACGAAATATCCCGACGTTGATCCCGAATAATGTAACAAAAAATGTGTAATAATATTATTGGCGATTGAAAAAGAGTGTCCATGGAGTTTCTTGCTCATTCTTCTCCATTCCTTCCAAAGCGTAGATCTCTATCTACGCTTTGGAATGAGCACCTACGGTACTTTCACAGTTTTTATGTCTTGTGACAGGGACTGTAGCACCATACCTAACTATTTTTGTACTATTTTTATTTTATGTCTTTTGACAATTCAAAAGTGCCTTTAATTGGCATAGTTGAAATAAACGATTTGATTTGAACTGGCATCTGCAAAAAGTAACAATAGTTTCTATAGTGCTGACCACAACAGGAGTAATACCCAAAACAACTTGACCAGTCTCTTACTACCCTGAACCTGTCTAGCACCTACCACCTGCTGCAGAAGGCAGTGATACTAAACAGTGGACTGTTAGGAAGTTCCTGCAATGCGATTCAGAGAACACACACCAACACACTAGTATAATTTAATACCCTCATCAATAGGGAGTTTCACTGCGAGTTTTAGCCGTCAGTGGTGCTAACAACGCATAACGTAGACAACGTTCAAATGTAGCTTCGGGTGTGTAGTTATATTATCTGTGGTGTAATGTCATCATCATCATCATCATCATCAGCCGGAAGACGTCCACTGCTGAACATAGACCTCCCCTTAGACCGGTGTAGTGTATGTCAAGTTAATCATACAGTAAATGACATCATGCGCTGGTAGCGCCATCTGAGACCACGTCATTAAGCGTCATACGACATACACACATCAAAAAACGTTTGTGATAGGCATTTATAAGCTGATACTTTAAAAAAAATCTGGAAAAACAATTGAACATTTTTATTGTTTTATATTTTTAATCTATATTTTTTAATCTAAAAAGAAGAAGAAATCATAATAATTATAATCTACCGTAACAAAAGGATAATTATCCATTTTAGAAAGTGAACTTTTTTTCATGTGCGTTTTTAAAAATGCAGCTAGCTACGAGATATCGTAGCTGCTACGATTGACCTATTTATGCCTCGTAGTCTTGTGCTACGCCGTAGTATAAGTCTACATAGGTCATGTGCTACGTCGTAGCATAACGCTCGTAGTAAGCTAATCATAATCAAAGGTCGCCCTTAGGTTGACTTATTTAGTACTTGCATAAAAATGTTGATATTAATGTGGATCTTCCCGGGATTTCTAGTAGACAATCTAGTGTGCAAAACAGTATTATAAAATAATAAAAACATCAGAGAATAGATTAGACAAATAAATTGTGTAAAAGTACTTAAATATACTGCTAACGAGCACGTCTGTACACTGCGAAAATCGAAAGTATAATTTGATTATACTTTCGATTTTCGCAGTGTACAGACGTGCTCGTTAGCAGTATTTAATTAACGCAATAATTGTGACCTTCTTTATTATTTTGCTTACTCTGACTTAAATTCTGAGTAATTTATAATGGAAACATAGACAAAGTGAACAAGTTTTGATTAAAAATGGATGACAGCCCACGTAGTCCAGTGCAACCATCTACCTCACCCGCAAAAAACCTTCAATCTGACTTCTCAATAGAAGTAGCGTCCACGGCCGAGATTCAAAAATGGATGTCGTCTATTGAGCAACAGTTAAATGAAGTCTGCTCTGTTGCCACGGAAGGCAAACTCAACTCCGAGCAGAAGCTGAAAATATCAAATCTGAGTCGTAAAATAGGATCTGGCGTCTCGCAAATGGCAGTTTTGTATCAAGCCCTGAAGCAGAAAGCCCATCAAGCCATGAATATAATCGACGAACTGAGAGAAAAGCGCGACCTAGCTGAACAAATTTCGGAGATTAAGCAGACGATCAAGAACTCAGGTGTTACGGGGAATGCTTCATTTGCAGAAATGGTGAAGAAAGGATCAAATAGTTTCGTGCGACCGAATAATCTAAGCGCTATTGCTATTTATCCGAGAAACACATTGAAATCAAGTGACGAGACGAAATTACTAGTACAACAAATCATTCGCCCCGATGAAATGAAGCTGCATGTGCGTGGAGTCCATAAAACAAAAAATGGGGGTGTTATTATCAGCACTGAATCGAAACAGGATGTCGTTAAAGTCAAGGACGCAGTCGGTCTGTCGTTGTCTGGACTCACTGTCGATGAACCTAAAAAGCGCCAACCACGGATCGCAGTCGTAGGAGTGCCGACTTCTTTGGCGGATGCTGACGTTTTCAAGTGCATTTACGAGCAGAATGTAGCAGATTTGTTTCCCGAGATGACAATGCAGTCCTTTTTATCAGATGTAAAGTTCAGCCATAAATCCGGAAAGAAAGAGGCATCGACCTGTAACTTCATCATCGAAGTGCCAGCCAAGCTCCGAAAAGCCCTAATAGTTCAAGGAAGGCTCTATATAAATTGGACTTCCTGCCCTATCAGAGATTTTACTTTAGTTACTAGATGTTACAACTGCCAACAATATGGTCATGCAGCAAAAACATGCCGAGAGGTCAACTCATCGTGTGGGCACTGCGGAGAAGCGGGACATTCCATGTCAGAGTGCGCGAAAAAAGCGGAAACACCTAAATGTGCGACTTGTTCGCGATATAATAAGCCCAACCAACATAAAACGGGTGACGCGGAGTGTCCTGCTAGAAAAATAGCAGAATACAGGTACATCAACTCAATTGACTATGAGGGCGCATAGAACGTCATACTCTAGGTCAGACTGATGAGTTGATATGCCTTACCTTGCACAACAGTTGCATAACAACAACAGGTTAATGTGTTAGCCTACTCAAACATTGCTGCTGTATAAGCAAATGATTGAGGGATTATTAAAAATAACATAATTATTAATTAAGTACCATGTGTACTCTTACTTTAACCTAGTTTATGTTTCTGCTGATGCATATAATTTCTGTCAATATTACATGTTTAGTTCTAAGTTATTATAATTTTAGGTATTTAAGTTTAATATAAATAATCATACTCGTAGCGCTAATAAATATTGTTAACAAAATAACTATGGTCGTACAAATAGAATTGGTCGTAGCTCCATTCGCCTGTGATACAGGTTTATCCTAGTACAGGCATGTAACTTTGAGTGACCTACATCATTAATTTAAGATTTACTTTGTTTTTTTTTTTTTTTTTTTTTTTACCTTTTATTCTGAATAAAGATTATTATTATTATTATTTGGTGTTCTTTGTTTTCCTTCTCTTTCGAGAGAATATGACCTTACACGCGGGCCGGAGCCAAGGATGTAAGGGGGGTCAATTTAAATAGAAAAAGTAGATGATAATGTAGTAGAAGTCAGAAACTTGCGGGTGATTCGGCAGGTGTTGAGAATTGTGGCCTTTTGGAGCATGTATAATGTGTTCGAAGGCATGTGAAGGGTGTTAAGGCTTTGTATGAGTGATTTTGGTATTATACCGGTAGATGAAAGTACTATTGGGACAATATGGACAGTTTGTGCTTTCCACTGAGTTTTTATTTCTATTGCAAGATCTTGATACTTACTAAGTTTTTCTGAAATCGTAGATTGAATGTTATGTGAGTTAGGTATAGCAATATCTATTAAATATACTATTTTATTTGTTTTGTCATGAACTGTAATATCGGGTCTGTTAAAATGAATTGTTTTATCTGTTACTATTGTTCTGTCCCAATAAATTTTTTGATCGTTGTTTTCTAATAACATCTCTGGTTTATATTTATAATACGGGATCATTTCGTTTACAAGTTTAAATTTAAATGCTAGCTGTTGGTGTATGATGGCCGCTACTTGGTCATGACGGTGTTTATAGTCAGTTTGTGCTAGTGACTTACATGCTCCAGTAATATGTTGTATAGTCTCAGAGGCATTATTGCAATGTCTGCACAAGTCAGTCGGCTGATTTTGGTCTTTTATAATATATTTTATGTAATTACGAGTGGCTACTATTTGATCTTGTATGGCCAGCATAAAACCCTCGGTTTCTGGAAACAATTCGCCTCGTTTGAGCCATTCGTTCGACTTTACTTTATCGACGTGTGGCTGGCTCAGGTAGGCTCGGTGTCTTCCGTGTAGAGCTTTTTCTGACCATTGTGAAATTTTTTGCTGTGTAGTTATGATGCCTTCATTTATTTGTGTGTTTCGGTCTTGTAGATTTAATGGTGTTAGTTTCTTATCTGTCTCGGTTATTTGCTTGTGTAGTGGTGAATTTTCTGATTTGTTATGAAAATATGATCGGAGTGCGTGTATTTGTTTATTGTGTAAGTTGTGAATGTCTATTAACCCTCTTCCTCCTTCCTGGCGTGGTAGTGTTAGTCGTTGTATACATGATTTTGGATGATGTTTTCTGTATTTAGTTAAGAGTGTATGAACCGTGCGCTGTAGTTTTTTAATATCAGTCTTCGACCATCGTATAATTCCGAAAGAATACGTAAGAATGGGTACTGCAAAGGTGTTGATGGCTTTTATTGTGTTTCTGGAATTGAGATTACTTTTCAAGATAAGGTTGAGGCGGTGTGTGAATTTTTTGAGCAATTCTTGCTTTGACATGTTTTGTTGTATTTGTCTAGACTGCTTAAACCCCAGGTATTTATATGTACTTTGTTCGTCCATTGGCTCGATTAATTCTCCTGATGAGAGTGTATAATTATTGCTTTGGGTTTTTCCTTTAACGATGGACAAAATTTTACACTTATCTACTCCGAATGACATACAAATATCGTCTGAGAATGTTTGTGTAATATCAGCTAATTGGAAGAGCGAGTCTTTGTCATCTGCATATAATTTTATGTCATCCATGTACATAAGGTGTGTTAGTGTATATTGTGTGTGATTGTTTTCTAATGTGAATCCCGCGTCTGTTTTGTTTAGTAGGTGTGAAAGTGGATTGAGTGCCATACAAAACCATAAGGGACTTAAAGCATCTCCTTGAAAAATTCCTCGTTTTATACATATTGGTTCAGTAGTTATATTTGAGGAGGCGGAATTGATTTTGAGAACTGTTTGCCAATTCTGCATGGAAATTTCTAAAAATTGTTTTATTGTTGGGTGAATTTTATACAGGGATAGTACGTGCAATAGCCAGCTGTGTGGAACTGAATCAAAAGCTTTTTGATAATCAATGAACATTGTGTGGATATCCTTTCTGCTTTTGACTGCACTGTTCATAGCAATGGCGTCAATAGTAAGTTGCTCCTTACATCCCTGACTGTTTTTACGACAGCCCTTTTGTTGCTCAGCTAAAATACTATTTTTAGTTAAATGCTCGTATACTACTTCGCTTATGCAGGCAGTTAAGATTTTATATAAGGTTTGCAGACAAGTGATTGGTCGGTATTTCGCTGGGTTCATGGTTTCATTCATGTCTTTTGGTATCATATAAGACACGCCGTGTGTTATGTATTGTGGAAGTAAATGTGGTGATTGAATGAATGTATTTAAATGGTTATGTAAGTAAGGATGTATGCTAGAAAATTTCTTATACCAATAGTTGTGGATGTTATCAGTACCAGGTGATTTCCAATTATGGGTGCGTTTGATTACGTCTTTAAACGTATCTATAGGTATAAACTCAAATTCCATTTCTGGAATTTCAGGTATATCTTCGTTAACCCAATTTGCCCGGGTATTATGATTTACTGGATTTTCCCAGATGTTGGCCCAAAAATCTCGTAGTGCTGAAGGTGTAGGTGTCTGTAGGTTTTGGTTAGTGGAATTCCTATCATTTGATGACAGATTCCTATAAAAGATCTTTTCGTTATTTATAAATTTACTATTTTCTACTTTGCGGTTTGTGCATGTTATGTATCTTTTAAGTCTACTGGAGGCGGCGCTTAATTTTTGTTTCATAGTGTCTAAGAAGTGTGGTAACTGTGTGTTTGGGTCTTCATACGTTGCGTGTATTTTATATTTTATCTTAATTGTTTCTACTGCAGCTATTAATTTATTACTTCTACTACCATTAATGTAATGTGTCAGCCTTCCTATACTTGCTCTTAGGTTTTCGATTTTCTTTTCTAATCTGATTTGCCATCGGGGTTTCTTCTGTATATATGGGCGGCGCTCATTTTGTGTGGGGTCTGAAATTTTTGCTCCGTTGCATGTAGCTGCCGTCCATGCAGCACAATAGATCATGGTTTGCATTCGGATAAATTCCGTGTCGGCATTTACATATTTAGGGAGAATGACAGTGTTTATATAAGAAACTATTGAAGAAAACTTTCGAGATGTCTTCTGCTTTGGAATGTATGGTCTATTAGTGGGATGTGTGTTGCTAAAATTTAACTGCGCTTGTTCAAATATGGATTCAATTTCTGGGTTGGTTTCTGGGGCCACGTCAGTTTGCGTAAGCCTAAATTGCCCGATATCTATATTATTCAGGAAATTTTCGTTATCGTTAACTATATTTACGTGTGACTGAGATACAGCATCAGTGTTGATGCTGTCACTATTTATTGATAAATTTGTCGTCAGAGTGTTAATAGGTGTGTCTGGAATGTAGGCATTTGTATCTGGTAGTTCTATGTCGTTCTGTGTTTGTGTATTACAATGATCATTGATTTCGTCTTCAATATGTTGTGTGTTTATGTTACTATTATTTCTTAATTCTAAAGCCACTTGGTTTTTTATTTCTTTTAATCTGTTTTCGTGTATATATTGATTATTTATAATTGCTCTCACTTGGTCAGATAATCTTTGCTCTGTTATATGTTCTAATTCGGGATATACGTCTAAGAATTTCTCATGTAGATTTTTTCGGTAGGCTGTTTTGTTTGTTTCTAATTGTGTGGTAGTGTAATATATTTTCATTATTGTTTCGTTGTATTCGTTCGTCCATCTCATACGCTGGCCAGATAGCGTACTAGGTTGTGTGGAGTGTTGCTGACAGTGTTGTATTTGAGAGTGAACTATTTGTAATTCAGCTCTAACTTCCTCATAAATCTGGTCTATTGTGTCTTGTGGTAATAATTTCTTCTGAACTATGGCTCTACGCTGATCACCTACTCTTTGTCGGCTAACTTGCATTGTTGGGTATTTTTCTAGGAATTTAGTGTGAAGCGATGGAAGATATGCATTTTTATCGGTATCTAAATTAGTGAGATGAAGATATGTACGTAGGATGAATTTATTCATTTCGATGGTCCATTTCCTACGAGTTGCTGCAGTCTTGGTGGCGGGTACAGTATCGTCGACAGAGTTTGTCTCCTGTACAACATCAACTGACTGTACGCTAATTGATGAGGATGATTGCGTCGGAGTGGCGCGGTAAGATGAGTATGATGATGGAATGGATGAAAATAGAGATGAAGGAGATGACGGAGATGATTGTGAAGTTTCGTTATCTATCTGAGGCATCTTTGCCTGAAGTTGTAGTTTTGTTTTTGATCTTGTTATCATAGTGTTCCCACGAGAAGCTAGGGACTTATAATGTCGACCACAGCAGAGCCCTGCGTTCACTGTGGCAAGGGTGAATAAAACTGGAGGTCCCCAGGTATCCAGAGTTGGCACACTAGCGACTAGCCTCTCCTCTAGCCATGCAGCCCTCGGCGTGTGCGACCTTGGCTTGGATTGTATCTCTTTTAGTCAGGCCCCTCACCCTAGACCCATTTCAGTAAAGTTAACTCTACTGGTATAGGCCCAAGGCTCGGAGCACGCAAGCCCCACCACGACGTCAACGTAGAGATACAGCGGTGGGGTTATTATTATTATTATTATAATAACTTTGAATTACTCGTAATTCCGGGATTTGGGGCATATATCCACTTTATTCTTCCGCTTTATGAAATCAGTGTTAGTACCTTTCCGTCTTTTCTACTATAATTCCGTCCTATGATCATAATGTATGTAATAGTAATGTAATTTTGCCTGGAGTCCTAGTTATTCCAATTGAAGGAAGATTATGGTCGTCTGGTAGAAAATGCTTAAAGCATTAAGTCCGTCCTATACAATGTTTTATGCTTGTACATAAAGTTCTAATAAATAATTTATGATATTCAACAGAAAGAGACTTTTTTTTTTAACGTGGTAAAATCATCAAATGAGTCCTCCCACCCCGGGCAGGGCGGGAGGGACTGTCAGACTCGTACTGACTAAAATCCACGGTGTCCTTCAATAGCCCTTTATGTTCCGGTGTCACGGTGATGGAATAAGTCCCGCGACCCCGGCAGGCTTTGGTCCTCTGAGAGGGGGCCCCGTCATTATGCTGACGCTCTTTGAGGCGCGCGTGGGACACAACGCGCCGTCGACCCGGGCATAGTCCATGGTCGGGCAGCGAGTTGCCCTTAACTCGCTGCCTACGGTGGCCGGAGATCGTCTGCTGACGTCCGACGCCGCGGGCGCCTACCACTGCGGTTGGGGCGGAGGGAGGACGCTGTCCTCTCTCTCTCGCGGCCCGCCTCCTCCTTCACGTGCATTACTGCTTCGCAGAAGGAGGCGACCGCTTCCCACTCCGTCTCGCCCCGCAGCATGGCCGCAACCAATGCCGGGCGCGAGAGGTCTCCGCCTATCGCCGCCGTGAGGACACGTCGGTGCTCTTGCATGACGTATGCTCGACTGTGTCCTCCGGGTGATCTTCGCAGTGGTGACCACCCAGGCGTTTCCTCCTTTTGCATCAGACACAGATACCTCCCGAAGCATCCGTGCCCGGTGAGGACCTGCGTCAGGCGGAAAGTAAGGACGCCGTGACGTCTCTCCAGCCACTCCTCAAAGAGGGGTCTTACCGCCGCAATTGCGGCGTGCCCGAAAGCGGACACTAGTGGTGTTTTTTACTTCACCTAGCGGCGTTAAAATCATGAAATCCAGAATGGAAATATGTGCCTACCTAGTTAAGAAAAAATCATAAAATTGATTGCGTTACTAACCTGATCCAGTAATTTCATAATATATGCAACACCCATTGCAAAGCCGTCATCAGTAAATGCAGCACCGATTTTATTTTTCTTTGACATTTTGTCTTTTGATAATATCATGCACCGTGTATCAATGCACCGTATGCTCCACTGTGTCCTCCGGGCGATCTTCGCAGTGGAAACGCCCGGGTGTCAGGGAGTTTCCTCCTTCCCCATCAGACACAGGAACCTCCCGAAACTTCCGTGTCCGGTGAGGACCTGCGTCATCCGATAGGTCAGGGTGTCGAGTCTGCTAATTATTAGTCAGAATGGCGCCACAATGGCGTTTCAATTGTAGTGCTTATTCGAACCATTTTTTACTGCTGAGTAAAAAATGGTTCGAAAATTGACACGCCATTGTGGCGCCATTCTGACTAATAATTAGCAGACTCGACACCTAGGACGCCGTGACGTCTCTCCAGCCACTCCTCAAAGAGGGGTCTTACCGCCGCAAAACAGAAAGAGACTACGTAAAATATTGGTTTTTGAGGCATCACACATCGATTTTTTTTTATCATCCTAACTCTTCTAAAAATTTCTTTGAAGAAAAAGTTAAATATTGTAATATATCTACCACTTTTAAATTAATCTTTCTTCAATTATCTTTGTTCAGATTATCAGGTTGGGTGTAGTTTTAAAGCTTGACTGATCTGCTTTCACACATAAAATTGTATAAAACGAAGATAATAGAAAATCAGTACACTTTGATACAAGTGGTGAAAGTATGTTTTAACATTCCATTATCAGAATCCTTCGCTTGCTCAGTTTTCAATTCAAGTACCACTCGCGCCAAAAAACAACTTTGCAGCATATAGTATAACAAATAACTATTTCTTCCTCTCTTTGATTTTGATTTGGTTTTTTTTAATTCGGAAACAAACTACTGGCGTTTCTGAGCCTATTCAATAAAATTAAATCTTTCCTCTTAATAATATTAGTGTAGATATCTAAGCTATGTTCAAAGCGTCTCACGATTGAACTTTTCGAATGAAATGAGTGGTTTAATTTCAGCTGCCCAGTGTGGTTTTATCGGTTTATTTTACTTTTGATTGGTTCCTACCGGTTTTCATCAGTATTAGTCACGTATTAGTTATGAAACTTTACCCGTCTATGTACTCTAGCGGCTAAGTGCAAGACATCGTCGGAGCGAGCCCCGGGCCGTCCCCCGGATACACGCCACACCGCATCGAGGGTGAAGACGGCTTAGCTCAATTAAAATCTTTTTTCCTCTTATCCAAGCGCACATTTAAAAATTTCAAAATATCCCCAGGGCTCCGTGAATCGTTGCCACAACAAAAACAAACTTTTATTATCTTTTATTGAGTTCGCAAGTTATTTTGAATGTTTAGACTAAATATCTACTGTAAGCAACTCAGTTTAAATCTTATTGAAAGTATAAATAGCTGATTAGCAGGCTTTTAGTTTGTAGATTAAACATTTTCTGTATAGTCTTCGATTTCGATCTGTCTTGGATTTATTATCATGATTATAAGATAAACATTATTTTTTCATATCTTCATATTAATATTATAGTATACCTAATACCTAAAATTCACAAAGCCTTTTTAGTTTTCCATGATTCTTATCATATTATAGACACAACTTATAATATTATTACCTAATTTTTTGGAGAGTTTTTGAATTTGAATTACATTTTTAAAACAAAAACATTACAAATACTTATTACGAACTAAATACGTATTTACAAAAGAAACTAAATTAAAATTAAATATGTTATAAATAAAAAAAAAACAATAAGACACTTACACCCTTATTAATAAAAGCGAACTAAAGTTACGCCAAAGTTATTCCTTAAAAAATGTATAGTTAATCTGAAGATTATCCTGGCTGTAACTGTAGTTCACTTTTATTAATAAGGGGGTCAGGCGTTAAAGTACTCTTCCGTATCGCTGTCACCCGGGAACGTGCCCAGAAGACTGCCAGCATTGCCAATTCTTCGGCAAAAGAAAGAGCCAGCCCTCTGGTCACGCGAAGTGTCGACAAGACGGCGAGAGATTTCCCTAAAGGTGACGCGCACTTGGACCTCATGAGTCATGACCCGAGCGTTTCGACCCCAAGCGGCTCAAAAGACACAACTTTATGTTTTCGTTCA
Organism: Agrotis clavis; assembly: GCA_954870645.1. Taxonomy (NCBI): domain Eukaryota; kingdom Metazoa; phylum Arthropoda; class Insecta; order Lepidoptera; family Noctuidae; genus Agrotis; species Agrotis clavis. Next base: position 10,571,798 of record OX940922.1, read on the forward strand.
GGAAACCATTGAATACGTCATTAACCCTCAACTTCTGTTTGCTAATTCTATTAAGTAGAAACTTTGACACTACAAATAATTTGAATTGCTCCCTTCGACAACCCTCTTTGAAGAGAGAGACACCCTCTCCAATTAATTTACAATTAGGGGTCAAAACATTAATAGCTTGTATCATGCCAATTGCCAGGTGGCCTACCATGAACTCTTAACGCGATCCAGTTTAGGCTGTGGGCAAGAGATGGCGCTAGACGACTTGTGTAGCTCTGTCTCTTTCCCACAGCCTAAACTGGATCGCGTTAGGCTCCTGGACAGACTTCCTGACTACTATTTCTCAATAAACACAACTGACATTTTCGCGTGGCATAGGATTTTATTGTATTCAAAATCGATAGAGCTTAGGCGGGTGGTGGTGCTGCGGTGGCGCGTGTGGAATACTGCCGATAGCGCCTTAGCAACGTGCCGCCGGCCTTAAAAGCTTTTATATTCCTTTAAGAAATAATACAGTGTAATGCCTCTCGCGTTTCCAGCACTGTATAAAAATATTCAATTTTTATTCTTGGTGCTAATATTTTGAACGGTTCGCTTTGAAATGCGGCCCGGGGGAGCTCATGGGGCTCTAAGCTCAGAGCTTCACGCATCGCCTACTTGAACGCGTATTAACACTGATACGTGGCGACGCATCCTACTTTTTTTAAGTTCACATTTCTTTTTTAAAATTTGAAATCTCTGTCTTGGGCAGATATTATTTCCATTTAGCATACAGTATTATTTGTAACAATTTTAGAGAAATAAATAAATATTGTCCAGGCTTTTTTTAGTGCCTGTTTCAGTATTATTACTTTTCAGATTTGAGACGTCTCTCACAAAAGTCCCGTAGATAATATTAATAAATATGAAGTTGGAGCTTTGATCAATTATATCAATGCAAAAAAAACACTTACTAAAATAAAAATCCATCCCTTTTAGTACTTTATCGAAATAATGCTTCAATCAACGTAGGTGCAAGTGTTAAATTGTCTTTCGCTCGATCTGAATTATGATGCCTCAATTTTGGACATAACATTTTTCTTGTTTAGATAGATCTTTCGCATTTTTTGTCACGATTCAAACAGCAGCAGGCGGAATTATATCAAACCTTTCTTGGTGATTTTCAGAATGCTTTGTCGCAGGTGTGAGCGGCGTGGGCAGCGCAGTGTCAGGCGCGGGCGGCTACGCGGGGCTGTACGGCGGCTACGCGGCGGCCGCGCTGGCCGGCCTGGCTGGCCCGCCGCCCAAGCGCAAGCGCCGCCACCGCACCATCTTCACGGAGGAGCAGCTCGAACAGCTCGAGAGCACTTTCGACAAGACACACTACCCAGATGTTGTTCTAAGAGAACAGCTCGCGTTGCGGGTTGACTTGAAAGAGGAAAGGGTTGAGGTATGTGTCTTTTTTTATCAGTAACTACAAAACTAACAACAGCAACGGTGATCCTCGAGTGCAAAGACGGAAGAAGGAGGGTAGATTTTTATTCAGTAAGAGTCATACAGACATTTTTTTCCACTCAGGACGGGAGGATCCCTATTGGGGCTTAAGTCTGCTATTTTTTAAATTTATCATTCTAACATTTTCTTTTTTTGAATTTTGCTAAAAGTTCGTTCAATCTGCCAAATTAATCTTAATCTTAATCATAAAATTCATTAGTCGCTCAATGGTCTTGTATTCAACTTGTATTGTAATGTCATTGGACATTTATTTATATTCATATTAATATTATTTATAAGTGTTTGAAACAATCTGAAGTAGTAAGAAGTCTGTACCTATAGCAAAAACAGTAATACGAGATTACCATTCTTTTTTTGCATTTACATTTGGCATTTCATTTAAGTGTCAGTATTATGTATAGTTGACCATTGGAAAGTCATCTTCTTCTTTGCGTATCGATGTACTCAAATTGCATCCGAACAACTCTGTCATTTGCCTCGTTCAAATCCTGGAAGGTGCAGGTGCAGGGGCAGGATGGGCACGAAAGAAGGTGGGAGATATCCTGTACAGAGGCAATTCATAATGACACCAATATATAATGTAGTAAGTAACTCGTAGTAGATTAACAAACTTGTACAGATCAACAATTTAAGAAATATAAATGATAGACCATTTTGAGACTATTGTAATAGTAGACCTGAGGTCTAGATTTGATTATACAATCATCATCACACACAAAAAATCTGTCCTCTTTATTCTGAGTTAAAGGCTTTAGCAAAGCTCCTGACCTGAGTTACTCAAATCTTTATTGTGAGTAACGTCCTAAGAAGGTCTTACTCCGATACATATACGTTTTTGGTATGTTATTTCGCTTAACAAGACTGATAACGAAACATTTCCTGTTAGGCTATTTTAAAGCATTGAAACCTTGGTTGATGTCACGTTTCCACATACATAAGTAGGTAATATCTAAGGATTGAGCTGCGTATTGTTCCTTTGTTTCACTATATTCCTCGAAAGAAAGTTAAATAGGAAATCTACTTAGTTAATAATACCTACAGAAAACCGTATTTTCTTTCCTTTGTAGTGTATGGCTTCTCGTTTAAATGTTAAGTAATAAAGCGAAATACTTATATTTTTACTGGTAACAGGTAGCAACGCATTCGTGTACGATAAAATTTTCTATCATTTAATTTTCAGAAAAACATAAAACATACTGATTCTTGTCTTTTTGTAAGAAATAATAATATTTAAAAGATCACGTATTATCATTTAACTCTAGTCGATAAGGAATTACCTAAATACTTACAATACTTTTTTATACAACATTGAACCTATGTATTATTTACATACTGTATAAATTCTGTTTATTTTCTATTAGGTATTTTATTTAAATTCTCAATTCTCCGTTGAATACGCATGCTGACAGTCCGTTAGTGAAAACTAAAGGACACGGATTTTTTTTTAATCAAAGACGAAAAGTTATATTAAAAAGATGTAGGTACTCAGAAGTGATGTAGTGTAAAAGTGACGGATCTTCGTTAATTTCGACGGGTCATGGAACGTTTGGTCTGACGGACTATGAGATTTTTCAGTCGTCTTACCTATTGTACTAGTCTACAATGATGGTTCTTTTTCAATACATTTACAAGCTAAGATTTTGCCTATGCTGTTTAACTGAGTATTTTAATCTAGAAAATAACAAGTTGGAAAGAGATGGCGGGGTCTGTCAGACGCCTCTTCCCTTTTTAACCTGTCCTAGTTGGACTGTATTCAGTGGATACGAAACTGGGTACTATTTTCAAAATAATACCTTTTTTTCGTCTATGGAAAAAATCGCTGATGAATACGTTGTTCTCATTAATGCGCCTGTATTTTTCTGGACAGATCACGAAGTGCCAGAGCGTATCACAATCTGTATAGGTACTCGTATATCATGCATGATGTGTCTAATTCTTTGTGTAATTTCGGCCTACGAAATAATTATGTAGATAAAACAATCGTGCTAATCTATGTCCGTGCATAATTTTAGAACGACTTCACCAAATTGCATAATTCATTTATGTGTTTTTAATTGTGTGAATAAATGGGAAAAAACTAGGGTAGGGTGTGAAACAAAGTCTGTTTAATTGAATAAACCTAGTAGGAATTACGTATTAGGGTATTAGTTATAATATGAACATCATAAGATAAAATAAAAATCAAAATGTTTAAAAAAATAAATAAATAGACTCTTGCCTAATCCTTTACCGAAGTAAAAAAAAAACTGAAATTGGATGTCTGTGGTTGGTATGTGAGCACAAGTGACGAGATTAACGGGGCGTAACGTTTAGTAGTAGCGAAGGGCCAACGAGTCAACAATGCTGACGTGACATATTCTACGACACCATGTGGGTGGTCGGCCGTTACCTACGAAATACGTCAAGAACTGAACATGTTTTCTCTAGAACCAAGACTATGATTTTCATCACGTACTTCTTGCTATACCTACCTACGTTTTTACGCAATTTTAATCTTTACTATATAATAATTTTTATTATTATTTTCAAAAAGCTCTTTAACGATCCGTATCTGTAACGCTGGTCGTATTTATTTGTTCCTGCACATACTCGAATGTGTATAATTATACAAATATACTCGTAAAGTGATAAAAAACTAGTGATTAGTGCTGCTAATACCTAGGTACCTACCTTTTTTAGTGTGCTGTTCGTAGCACAACCGCGCACGATTAGCCCGAGCTCTGTAGAGATACAATAAGAACACAGAGTGCTCTCAATAGAATTTGTGATGTTTAAAGTAAGTCGGGATATGTTTGTGGGTCGCCGGCCACCGGCTACCGGTGTTGCGGCGATGTGTGCCCACCACTCGACAGCGTGCCACCCAGCCGGACGGCTCTGTTTACACGAACACTCATCTTATCCGGCCACGGACTGCGCAAATCCAAATGACATTCTGTAGTTCTTAACTTTCGAAGGTTTAATGAAATTCAACATAAGTGTTGACTCGACTTTATGTGCGTATGTAGGTATGACACGGATAATATAACTCATTATAAGTCGTACTCGTACTGATGGTAGAATACATTATTAAATTATTTTTTTATATTTGTGTATAAAGATTTCTTCTATAATAAGCTTCAGACAAACTGAATGACATAAATCATTTCCGTGTTGGTTGATCCATGTTGGTTTTAGATGAAGAAGTAAGTACGAGTATGTACAATTTGTAAATGTAGTAAGAACGTCTCTCATATTTAATAAAAACACAACAAAATTATTTGATATCAGAAAGTCAATTTTTCAGAAATCCCCAATGTTATTTACTTGCAGAAAAGACCAAATAGTTGTTACCAGATTACGTATTGGACACACAAATATGACACACATACATTTAATAACTAAAACTGACAGAAATAAATGCAAGTGTGGATTTGATTTGACCGTTTATCACCTTTTAGTTGAATGTTCAGCTTATGATAATGAAAAACGTTTGTGTGACCTTCCTGATAGCATAAAGGATTGCTTAAGCGGGGAGGGATGTGATCGGGTGTTGATGTTTCTGAGGATGATTAATATGTATAGTTTGGTTTAGCTTCGGGGGTATAGCCTAATATGTGTGGCTTAATGATATTGAGCTACATAATGTTGGGTTGCATTCTCTGAGTTGTGCTGGACTGTACGTGTTGGTTTTCGGGGGTATTGGCGTTTGATTTTGTCCCTGTTTGGTTAAGCAATTTTTATTGTTTCCTTATACTAATTGTATACTGATGTATGTATATTATAATATCGTTAAATGTGGTCGTTAATGACCCTTGATGTTAAAAAGCGAACTAAAATAAATAATAAAAAAAAAAAGTTAAAAATAACTAAAACCCGACTACGAAAAAAACGCGCTCTTAAAAGTATAAAACAAGAACAATATTCATTTGACCGATATTGTGCTAGCCGTAGTCGTGTGCCACCTGTAGTTGTTTCACACAATCTTCATTAGGTAGGTTATAGGTAAGTCGGTGACAAAAAGTCAATGAAATAAAAAATAAAGTCACCGACTTTCGAAAGAAATTTTTTTTTGTAGGTTATTTTGAACTTTTTTGTGGTTGTTTTGATTTTATGAAGTCGGTTACATTTTTTTTTGAAAAAGTTTTTTAAATAACAGTTTAGGATATACATATATAACGATTTAAAGTTGTTTGACAAAATAATCATTCTCGCTAATTTTCTTACTTATTGATTTAAGTTTTTATTTCAAGTAAATACGATATACAAACAAAAAAAAAACATGAACAATAAATAGCTTTGGAAAAAAAATATCTTTTATTCATCGCCAAGTCGTCGATTTAAATTAAGTTTACCATCCGTTATTTATAATATCATTTCATAGGTTATTTTGAACTTTTTTGTGGTTGTTTTGAAGTCGGTTATATTTTTTTTTGAAAAAGTTTTTTATTTTATTTATTTTTAGTTTCCCTATTCAACCCAAATTATTGTCAAATACATCATTTTCTTACATGTGCACTAAAATTTTGTAATCTGTAGCACCGGTAATAACAACGCCCATGATAAAAACAAAAAATAAAAACTACTGCACCAAACTAAATGAAAATTTTGTGGGACAAAATGGCAGATATACTGTATCGAACAAAAAAAGAATCATCGAAATCGGACCAGAAACCTCGGAGTAATCGGTGTAGACAAAGTTGAAAACTTTTTAGGTTTTTGTTGATTTATGTTGATTTTTCAAAAACGTGCTAGTCAGATTTCGATAAAATTTTAATAGGACCATTCCATATCCTATCCAAGAAAAAAAGAATTTTTCAAATCGGTTGTTAAACGACGGAGTTATGCCCGAACAAACATAAAAAAAAACAAACATCCGAATTGAGCCTCCTCCTTTTGGAAGTCGGTTAAAAATGAAAAATGATAAAAGGAACCTAAAGATGATTTTGAAATACCTATTCAACGATACCCCACTAGACATAGTTCATCGACTCTTTTTTTTTTTCATTTTGACAAATGGCGTCTGGTTGTCGCTGTGGTGAATTTTGATTACTGTCATGTCTTTAGTGACACTCGCAAGGTTAAGACGAATCGATTGACGTAAGAATTATCAAAATCAGCCTACGCATTTGGTCTCTAGAACGCCACATAGAAACATACATACATACAATGACTGATAAACACATTACCCTCCTTTGCGTCGCGCAGTCGGGTAAAATGTCATTAAACAAGATGGGATTTGATCAAATCCCGGTTTTTATCATTTCCCTGCAACACATACACTCTTATGCACTGATTTTGTATGAAATTAACTACGAATAAATAAGTTTGTACTTAATTTTTTTTCTGTGATATATCATATTCATATATCACATGACATAAAAAACAATTACAAATTATAATTTACCAATTTTCTGTCATTTTCCGTTATTTATACTGACTCACTACTTGCCAAATTCTATGATTCTAGGTCAACTGGAGGTATAAGCCGTATAAGGTAGGTTAAGTAGGCTTTGACGTATCATCAACAGCCGTGTCTTTTGTTTGATTGCATTGACATAGAATTTTGTGAAGTTAAAAGTTGAAAGAAGGACAGACAGACCGAGCGACGGACTAAAGTGATCCTATAAAGGTTACGATTTTTCTTTTGAGGTATAGAACCCTAAAAACGCCGTCGATTGGGTAGAAATACTCGTATATGTTCTCATAGCTTACACCAATTAGCAGTTAAAATGTTTCAGTAGGTAATGTACATTTAATTTAACGACTAGTCGATGCTCATTAATTTTTCGCTTTACTTAATTGGTAAAATGAAGCCCGATATGTAAACAAGTTAAAAGATCAGTACGTAATATAAATAAGTAATTTAAGTGACTTTTATGGCTTGTCTGGCTGACAGCAACGGTCTACATGTGAAATTTGCTTTAGTGTAAACTTTTTATTAAGGAATCCATAGTAAATCACCACGGGCGGGTAGAGTTTTCAACCGAGTAGAATTTTGCCTCGGGGCAAATAAAAAGGGACGACGCGGTGAGACGGGCGCCGCGAAAATTAATCTGAGTTAATTAAATTTGATTTATTTATGCTGCCCCGGCCCGAGCGGAGGGAACGATAAAAGCACAACAATACGGCTAATGAGGGTCACTTGTACGGCTTTCTCCCGGATAACAGAGTTTTTCCGATTTGCGTAACTTACAACTTGAGTAATCAACCAAAGTTATTCTTTATACGAAGCTGTTGTTTTCATTTATCATTGGCCAGGTTTAATTTGTTGAAGGATAAATTAATTGTGGAAGTTTTTTTTTTTTTTACACGAATTCGTGATATGCAGGATGACGAATGTTGCGAGTATTGGTTTTCCGATATTGTTATGAAAATCTAGGCATTAGGTTTAATTGTATTTGTTTGCGTAAAAGGATTCAAAAATGAGATTCATGTTACCCAATAATAGTTTATCAATTCTATTCGTACAATGCTATTTTTTTGTTTTCATATTTTTAAACATAACTCTACGCGTTTGATCTCCGAAACATCGCAAAGGAACTAACATAGATACTAATATCAAATACGAGGGGGGTTTGAAAAGTTCTCGGCCAACCAAGAAAACAAAGAAATTTTTTTTTTTTTGCCTTTGCTACATCATGTCCTTTCACTGTCTCAACTAATTTATGCCTCGTATAGATCGATTCTCTAGTCTTCCAAAATCTAGTCCGTCTCAGCTATCACCTCTTCATTCGGGAAAATTTTCTTCAAGACTAGCCCCCTTACATGGTCGCGGGATTATTTGGTCGCGGGATTATTTCCTTACCGTGACCCCGGAACATAAAGGGCTATTGAAGGACACCGTGGATTTTAGTCAGTAAAAGTCTGACAGTCCCTCCCGCCCTGCCCGGGGTGGGAGGACTCATTTGATGATTTTACCACGTTAAAAAAAAAGCCCCCTTACATAATAATTATGTACATTTTACAATTATCGTAAAATGTAAAAAATGTATAAAACAGCACAAACATAAACACGCAAAAGGATTCCGCTAGACGGTTTTTCTAAAAACTTGTGTTGCTTAGCTACCGATTAAATATCACCTGTCCTTGTCATTTTTATTTCAATGAATAGAGATGGAAAGTGACTTAAGAGCTATGAAAGATAAGTAACGTCTAATCAATGTTTATAAGTAAAGTAAGGGTGTTAGTTTTTAATTTTTAAGTAAGGGAACAGCTGGTAGTCCAGTGGCGCTAATTCAGGCGAATGTTAATGATAGTTCAATTCTTAAAATACGAGTTCATAGAGAATTATAGATCTGTCGTAAAAAAATTAATGGTGAACCGGTGCATTATCCTGTTATAAAACGCCTTTTCAGAACTTTTTTCAGTTAATTTATCTAACAGATTAGCTTACCTACTGTTAGCAAGCCTATGTTATAGTTTAGCTTTTGGGAAAAAAAAGTTGTTGGACCCCCAAAACACTGATGCCAATCACTTTTCTGACGCGACTTTTGTGACTTGACTTCTTTTAATAGAGTAAAATCGCCTTTCCTCTGTTTTGACTATTGTTTTAGCTCAGGAATGTAGTAGGAAAGTCGATTGCCATAAATGGTTATAAATTTTCATTAAAAATTGCTGGAATCTGATCTAAACACCGTCAGATTCCATTTTGAGATTTCAACATTATAAATTTTTGTTTAGCAGTTAACAATAGCGGTAGTCATTTTGCCAGGCGCGTTTTCATTCCTTGGTGCTTTGGTAAAGATAATATGAATCATTCACTCAGTTTACATCCCTATAACGTCACTTAGTTCACGCGCTTCCTAAAACAATTTTCTAATTTCGATGATTTCTGGTGTGAATGACGTCCATGGCTCTCGGCTCCTCGAGTCATCTTTACCGCTCTCTCTGAATAAAGCTGCCTACTTTGCTACCATGGAATACGAAGGGGCAGATCCTCGTGACTTGTTATTTATTCCTTACTTGATTTGACATAGCATTATTTTAGTTTTGACAAAGTATTAGTCACGGCTCTACTTAAAGATTTTTTCATTTCCTGGAAGTGTAGCAGAATTCTATAAACAAATGTTTAAAAAAAATCAGGCAACCTGTAATAATGAAGCTTGGCATAGAATACATTCTAATTAATAATCAAGCTATTCAATGAGTACAAATGTATTTACATACTAGCTTCTGCCCGCGATTTCGTACGCGGATCCTGTTGCTTATGGGAGCGGCAAAGGGGTTGTCAAAATCGAAGATCTGAAACGTCTGATGCCAAATTCTAAGAGCCTGGGGACGGGAAAACAACGGGATGCGCGAGACGATTCCAGACGTTCCAGATCTTTCATTTTTGTAGGTCATCAGGAAATGCCCATCAGACTAAACAACTCTTGCTAAGACGTGATTCCTATATATGTTATAGTGTAGCTGGGCTCTTGGAGTTCCACATCATGTGTTCCAGATCTTCAATTTTTATACGACAACAGAGAGTGCTCATCAGGCTGAAAAACTCTTGCTAAGACGTCATTACTGTAATTATGTTATTGTGTAGCTGGGTTCTTGAAGTTCCACATCAGGTGTTCCATATCTTCAAATTTAGCAGAAAATGCTCATCACATGGAACAATTTTTGCTACGGCACCATTTTTGCAAATCTTATAGTTTTGCTGGTCTGTTGCGGTTTTGCTACCAGATGTTCAAGTTTTCAAGATAATTATAGCCTATTTGTTGCCCAGATTAATGCCTATACACCAAAAAAAAACAATCAAAACCGTCCAGTAGTTCCGAAGATTAGCGTGCACAACACTGCTTTTCTACAATTTTATTATATGTAAATAGATTACCCTCAAATCTAGGTTAGGCCGAGAAATTTCAAACCGCCTAGGTATAAAGATAAAGACTGATAATCGCGACATTACTCTCCAGTCCGGTAAAAATGTAAATTGCAAGAAATATTGAATCAATGCTTGTGCAGAATACACACGGAATTAAGCACATTTTATTTAGTAATAAACCCTGATAGATTAAAATTTTTACCGGACTGGAGAGTAATGTCGCGATTATCAGTATACCTTTATACCTAGGCGGTTTGAAATTTCTCGGCCTAACCTAGATTGATTTTAGCTGATTTTAGTAACTGTCAAGATATTTTACATTTCTGGGGATAAAGTTGTCTTACGACATGTAGACAATCAAACAACAACCTGCACGTTAGTACCTCTTTGAAAAGAACATTCGCTATGTTTTATAATTTAGCAATGGTTGGTTGTTGAAAGTACATTGTAGATACAACAAAAGTATGTGAGTTGTTGAGGCAATACACTCGGTCTCGTTGTTGCCCCTGTTATTTGCGCAGCGGCAATTGGAAATTGCATTATTAAAACGCTTTTGTTTAGGCATCACAACACTTGCTCAAAATCGAGCGTCCGCTCATAGCTGCTGCTTTGTTTCTGAATTCGATTCAAATTTTTGCTTGTAGTGCAGTGAGTCAGTTTTTAACGAAAATAATATATGTTTTTAATTTATGGAACTTATAAATATGGAGAAGATTAGACTACTAGCTTTAGTCAATATGTAGCAAAATACTCAAAAACTTTTAAAACCGTGTGCAAAACAGCGAAAGCTCTTTATATTAGTAATAAAATAAAATTTGCTGATGATAAAATAAAAGCTACTTGGAAAATAATAAATAATGAAACAGGTAGAAATAAAAACCGGAATACTGAATTTAATTTAGAAACTGCACATGGCCCTATAAATAATGACAAAGAAATTGCTCAGGAATTTGAAAACTTTTTTTCTAACATACCTATTAAAACGACTGAAACTTTAAATTCTTCTGCAATACTCTCTTCTGCCTTACTTAGGCAGAATGTAAAGACATGTCCCGTGGAGTTTAGGTTTCATCACACAAACCCCCAAGCTGTCATTAAAGCTTTTAAAGATCTTAAAATTAAGTCAACAGAAGATCTTTGGGGAATGTCTGTTAAAGTCTGTAAATCTGTAATAGAAACCGTTGCTCCTTATTTAGCTATTATATTTAACAACAGTGTAGACCAAGGGGTATTTCCAGATCTTATGAAACACAGTAAAGTAGTCCCACTCTTCAAATCAGGTGATAGCAAGGAACCAAACAATTATAGACCTGTATCAATTTTACCAGTTTTAAGTAAGGTGTTTGAAAAGTTGATGCTTACTCAAATGTTACGTCACTTTAACAAAAATTCCATCTTTCATGAACATCAGTACGGTTTCACCAAAGGACGGTGTACAACTGACGCCGGTGTAACCCTACTTAAGAACATTTTTAACTCCTGGGAGGAAGCAGAAGATGCCATTGGAATTTTTTGCGACCTCTCAAAGGCGTTCGATTGCGTTGACCATGAAACACTTCTGCTGAAACTGGAGCATTACGGGATAAAAAATACTGCTCTTGATTTACTCAGATCATACTTGAAAGATAGAAAGGTAAAAGTTCAAGTAAACGGAATGAACTCGTTAGGGTCTAAAATGACAATGGGCGTTCCGCAAGGTTCGATTCTGGGTCCATTCCTCTTCTTAGTTTACATTAATGATTTACCTCACTTACTTAAAAATCAACCAAAGATGGTATTATTTGCAGATGATACCTCTCTAATTTTTAAAATAGACCGACGTTCACAAAATCTAAATGCGGTAAATGACGCTATTCATCAGGTTCAAAATTGGTTTACATTGAATAATCTTGTACTCAATGAAAAAAAAACAAAATGTATGAGATTCACTTTACCAAATGTTAGAAGTAGCGAATGTGACATCAAACTGAACGGAGAAAAACTGGAATTTGTTAATCAGACTGTTTTCCTGGGAATCACGCTAGACGATAAATTGCAATGGGGCCCCCATATAGCATCTCTTGCGGGACGATTAAGCTCAGCCGCTTACGCTGTTAGAAAGATAAGACAGTTAACAGACGTTGAAACTGCGCGTTTGGTATACTTTAGCTACTTTCACAGCATAATGTCTTATGGCATTCTACTGTGGGGCCGGGCAGCTGACATTGAATCCATTTTTATTTTGCAAAAACGAGCTGTCAGAGCAATTTACAATCTACGTCGTCGCGAATCTCTTAGGGAACTATTCAAAACTATTAACATAATGACAGTGCCTTGTCAATTTATTTATGAAAATATAATGTATGTAAGGAAAAATCTTCACCTTTTTAATAAAATAAGCGATAGACATAATTTTAATACTAGAAATAAAGATAAAATTGATCAACCTTATTTTAGATTGTCTAAAGTTCAAAAGTCTTTTATGGGGTACTGTGTTAAATGTTACAATAAAATACCTAACGAAATTTTAACTCTAAATGAAAGAAAATTTAAAAGCTATATAAAAAACACACTTAGTAAACAAGCATATTATAAATTAGAAGATTATATCCAAGATAAAAATGTTTGGAAACATGCTGGTCCTGCTTCATAGTACAATGTAGGGATTAAACGAAATCAAGCTGGTTGAAATTTGAATGCTCACACACTTATATTTATAAATTTTGTAATTGCAATATGTTTGTGAAAATGTGAACACCATGTACCTTTTTGCTTTTTTTATTTTTCCCATTAATTTATTTTTATATTTTTAGTTTAGATTTTCAAGGTACATTGATTTCACATTCTTTGTTTCAAATGATGTTATAAAAATATTGTAAAACATTTTTAAAAAGAGTAAGTATGGAGTTTCTTGCTCATTCTTCTTCATACAACCTACCTTAGCGAATGGGTGTAGATTCAATCCCATCCCATCCCATTTCCTTAATTTTAAAAATCGACGTTTAAAAGTGCCTCTTTGATGGCCTAATTGAAATAAATGATTTGACTTTGACTTTGACTTTGATTAACTTTTTATCAAATCTAGATTTTACCGTCAATAAATCAAAATAGCAAATTGAAACGAAGTTTTCTTTGATTCATTACATCATTGAAATCTGAAACAATATGGCAAAATCTTCGGTTGTCTTATACTTCTACGAAGTGCTACGCTTTGCTTCGATGTGCTACGGCGGGCTACGCCATGCTACGTGGACTGGCTACGTAAAATTCCTTCCTTATCTACGTTACAAGTTTGACGTCTATTCCAGTTTAGAATTGCTTCAAATATTAAGTAGAGGGGAAATGGGTACTCAGTCTCTCATCAGCATGCAATAGCCCTAAATAATAAATACTTCTTGCTTATAAAAATGTACAAATCTTAAATAATTTAAGTACTTATTAAAAATTATATCTTTGCTCCTAAGCTTAGTTTAGGAAATATAACGCGTCTTCGTCAAGAAAATGATTTAAACCTTGGATTGACTGAGACATCTTCCCTGTAGGTTTGTTGAATAAAAACTCACTGAGTCAATATTTTACGAAGAATGGCGGCTGAGTAAACGAAAAGACAACGAAGGGTGGTTGGCAATATTCCATTGTACGATAGACGTTCAACTCTTTACACAAATTAATTATTAAGTGAAGTGTAATCTAGTTGTCTCCGCGGAGTGCTCGGCTGTGCGGAGCTCGCAGCGCCGCGGGCGCGCCCACACTGTTGATCTTACGCCACCACTGTCTGATTAACTGAATGGCTTATATTCACTTATAACTCCACGATTTATGTTTTCTAACGATATTCATAATTAAACCATAATAATACGCTCCACACCAGTGTGCTCTTTCGATTATAATCGTAATATTATCTTCATATTGCGTGTGAGTCTCAGCCTATCTTCTTACTAACAGACGGTTGTATAATCTGAGCAATTTTCAGGTTGCAAGCTGAAACTAGGGATGTTTATATGATGAAACCGTTGGATTTCTTCATTACACAAAGTTCATTGAAAAATACGACTGTGGTGGGAATAATGAACATAGGACGCCAATCTAATTTTGTCACCACTCTGATTTCATGTTTCAGAGACACAATTACAGAATCGTAAATGTAGTAACATTAATGGCAATGCAGATTGTAATTCAGTAGAGCGTATTCATGCCACCACGCTTCAATGCACAAACGTAGGTATTACCCAATTCGGATGGCAATCCGTTTTCATCATCTTACTAACTAGAATGCCTAATTTAAGTACTTATTATCAGTACCTACTAAGGTATAAATTGATAAAGTCTCTAGTTGTTTGGTTTCAAATTGTCATCATTATCATATCAGCCCGGTATCACCCGCTGCTGGGTATAGGCCTCTCCCTTTTTTGCCATTTCTGTGCGTCTCTCATCCATTTCTTCCCCGCGATCTTGACGGTATATCGTCAACCCAACGGGCTTTCGGGCGGCTCTAGTTTCTTTGGCCGAACCTTGGCCACCATTCAAATTCTAATGATTATAAAACTTTTTACTTTTATTCACTAATTGGAAATTGCTTTTAAAGCATATTTTTAGGTTAGAAGATTAAAAAGGACTTTATTGAGGGAATCCTTACTAATATTTTAAATTCGAAAGTAAGTTTTGGTTTGTTAAGTTTCATGCCTAAACACCACTGAACCGCTCTATCTGAAACACTGTTTTTTATAAATGAATGTTGTGTTTTCTATAATTATCAATTAACATTAAGTTAAAGTATTTAGTTTTTTGGAGCAGTGGTGGCCCAGTGGTATCGGTCCCGACTTACGAGTTGTAGGTCGTGGGTTCGAACCCCGCCTGGCGCATTACTTTGTGTAATATATTTCATCACCACTGCTCTCAAAACGGTGAAGGAAAACATCGTGAGGAAACCGGCATGTCCTAGAACCAAAAATTCGAAGACATGTGACATCCACCAATCCGCACTGGGCCCGCGAGGTGGATTATGGCCCACTCCCTCTCACAGAGAGGAGGCCTGTGTCCCAACAGTGGGAACATTATAGGCTGATGATGATGATGATGATTTAGTTTTTTGTTCTTGTTTGTACCTATCATGGATGTAGTTACAAAATCAAATAGGCAAGTAAATACTTTTACTTGAACATTTGAACAACATGCCGAGTCCATTATTTCAGATGTATCTGTATCCCAAAGTATACTTAATGTATTTTAGGAACAAACCAAATCGGTATTATCTAGTTATGAACCTGTGTTAAGTTGATTTATGTGTTATACGTACACTTTATACTTAGTAAAAATTAGAAGTGATTTTATAAACTATCAAACTTGCATTTTTCTGAAGCAATGTCAAACACGCACCAAATTGCACTCTCCGTTGTAGACAGAAAGTTATAATTAGTACCTATGGAAGTTGAAGAGAGCTTCTCCAACGATATTGTGTAGGATGCTCTTGCTCGTGTGCGAGCAGTTGACACAAACGGAGAACATCCAACACAGCGATGAACAAGAAAAAGTGGGCGTGACGCTCCGCCCAGCCCCCAGCGCCCGGCCGCGCTTTCTTGTGATCTGCAGCCTCCCCGGCAGGACTTATCTCCTAATAGGTAGCTACAATAAAACAGATACGCTAGCAATGTGTTACTAAGTAATAAAGCGGCGCCATTTTGTCCTGCGCTTCCGTGTCGCCTGAAAGCAATAACGCCTTTATGAGCTGAGCAGCGATCCGGCATCAAGTGATCAAAGAGCTCGTCCTGTTTCATTTTACGCTTGTTGCTCTTCTCTCATTGTCAAACGAAACGGTGATAACACAATCTTTCATTTTTTTGTATACATACATACCTACTAGAAAGCTACTAGGTAATAATACACAGTTCAAATAACGACAGCTTGTGTATATTTGTTCATGTTTGTTAGCAATTATTTTTATACTTGGCTTTGTATAGTACTTACTTATATGTACCTTCCTCACATAGTCTAGAAAAATATAATTGTTCTAGCTTTTACAGCGACTTGTACCTAGGTAAGTACTTATTTTATAACCAGACCAAGTCAGTGACGAACAGATTAACTGTCAAAATTACTACTTAGATAAAATTAATTTTATTTTGTGAAACTCTGATACACGCTTTTTTAGCCTTTTTTAGCATTATTGGTGCCTGATGCAGAAATCACTGTGAGTAAAACTGCTACAACACATTGCAACTAAACACAAGCAGGCTACAAATGAATAATTAGGTATATAATAAGTAAGTAGGTATATTTAATTAAGTGCAGTTTAAAGTTAAAACTATGGAAAAAATGATTCTGAAACATGACTCCGACAAACGTTTCTCCTTAACGATTCGCCGACACAACGATTCATTCCTGGACGGTTCGACGACAGAACCTTTCCTCGACGAACGTTTCGCCGACAGAACGATTAAGTCATGAGTATTGTGTTTCATGAAGTATTGTATAAATGAAGCCATTTAGACAAAGCCCCGCTGCGCGGGGCTTCTATTTCTGTGTTCAGGGTTTAAAGGAACCTAACTAACCGCTCGTAGTGCCCCTGATGTCGGATTTAGTTACTAGGAAGTATAGATGAGATTGTAAACCCGATTGACGCGCTCACACGCGATCCCTGCGATCGAATCCGCTCCGAGACTAAATTAACAAAAAAATAGTAAAAGTTACTTTTTGTTGACTTTTTTCCGCTAAACATCTTAAAAAAGTTACCATCAATAAGTGAAAGTGTTATCTCCAAAAAAGGACTGTTTTTTACTTAACAAATAGCAAAAGAGAACGAACTCTCAATAAACAGTGAAAAATCTAAATAAAAACAATGATAATTACTAAATATCGAGTGCAGTGACTCTTAAAACAGTGTTTCTTAATACTAAGTGAACGAAAGAACACAAACTTTAGACTTAAATAAAGAAAAAGACCACAATCTTTAGACTTAAATAAAATCAAAAGTGGAACAGACCACAATCAAGTGACATAAATAATTAAGTGTCGTCATCAAAATAGTGCTATAAACTAAATTATAAATAAGATCCAGTAAATAAAACATAAAAAAACGTGTATAATTTCAAACAAAAACAAAGTGACCCAAGTGTTCGAAGTGTTGCAAAAAATTCCACTGAATGAGTCATTTCTAACCGTCTCTGTTCATTTAAACGTTGGATCTGGTCATTGCAATGCTAAATTTCACATGAGAAAGTTAAGTACGTCTGGTTCAGCGGCGACAAGTGTGCCGCCTATACTGCGATCGACGTGTACCAAGTTCGAACCTCACCAACTGCGATTCTTTTTGTGGGTTCTTAAAAACTCAATTTCTAAACATTCCAGTCACCATCTTTAACGATTGGAATAACATCACAACAGAGGGCACTTCGATAACTCTGAATAAAAATGGATTTCGACATCAACAACGTAACCTATCGTAATAAACCTTCTAGAACAAGCTCATTAACTGACCTGTCTAAAATGACAACAAACAATAGCGACAAAACTATATTAGATACAACGATGCTGAGTATTCCGGACAGCTTCCACGACACTACCGACGAAATTCGTGAGTTAACCAAGGAAATCAAAATACTTAAACAGCAATTACTAAGCGCACATCAAGAAATTGACAATTTAAACATAGAAAACCTACGCCTTAAAACAGATTTACAAAATATGATTACGACTGTTGACACCAATAGGACTAAATGTTCAACGCCTAACGAAAAGAGTATAGCAACAACATGCATAACTAAAGAACCACACCAAATTAATTTACCGAATGACAAAATCAGTACATGCAAAACTCCAATTACTCTAACGGACTGCAACAAACACAATAAGGGAACTCAGACGACTATTAGCCCAAATCAGAAAACATACAAAGATAAAAGTTTACCTGCTCCTGTACCACTGACTAATTCTGTAGTTTCGAAAGTTGAAGAAAAGAATAACCTTTGTATCATAAGTAGTAATAAACACAACAAAACTTTGACCGTCATAGAGGAAGTTTTTTCCGAATACTTCAACTACTGTCACTACGTAATGCCTGACAGTACCATACAACAATTATTATGCAACATTGAAGAAAAAATAAAGGGGTTCACCCTAAGCGACTACTGCATCATTGATATTGGCGAAAATTGTATTGCCACAAACAAAAGCAACTACATTAACATAATAAACCTACTAAATGAGTCCCTTCGAAAAGTAACACACACCAACGTAATACTTTGTCTTCCTACATATAAGATAGGATCACTTATGTATAACTTTAAAGTCGAGCTGTTTAACAACCTTCTTTGCCTCGATAATCAAAACCATAAGTACGCATATATCTTCGACAGCAATCGTGATCTTACACATGAGATGTTCTCATACACTACAGGCAGAATCAATAAATACGGAATTAAGAATATATATGACAATATTATGCGTAACATTCAGACTGATTTAGACTTATATTGTCGGACGAGCAGACGGACGAATAATTACAGCAAACAAGAATATGACGAAATTTTAACTACTCCGAATAGTGACGAAGACAATCCAAACCTGAAAGAAAACCCCAACTTTTTTCGTTTATAACAGTATACATATCCTTCACCAGAATATAGCTGGACTCCTAAGTAAAAGCGATAAGCTTACCCTGCATTTGGAAGAGCTAGAAAATAGTAAAAGACAGATCGACACTATTTGCATTACAGAACATTTTATGACACCTGAACAGGAATTACTTCTAAATATACCAAACTACCGCCTGGCAACCAGTTTTTCCAGAGATAATAGAAGAGGCGGCGCGTGTATTTTAACCAGGATCGGCCACAAATACAAAGTGTTAAACTTAGGGAAATATTCCGTAATAAACGTTATTGAAAGCTGCGCGATAGAACTGACAGAACACAACATTATTATTGTCTGTATGTATAGGGTGCCTCAATCTAATTTTGATACATTTTTCGAAAATTTAAATAATACCTTACATCTGTTATGTTTAAAACTGAATAATAAAAAGGTTGTCCTATGTGGGGACTTTAACATTAACCTATTAAAAAGAAATAAACAAGTTTTAGATTTCGAATATACATTGTTAAATTATAATTTAAAATTACAATTTTGTCAACCTACTAGGCTAAGCAGTGGGACCTGCTTGGACAACATAGCACATAATGTAAAAGGTTGTAAAGGAGAAATTATAGAATTGGGTCTTTCAGATCATACCGCGCAACTTTTAAAATGTCCTGTTAAGAAAACATGTATCTTGAAGCGTTGGAAAATTAAAAGACGAAATTACTGTCAAGAAAATATAGATAAATTTAAAAACTGCATTAAAAACCTAACATTTTCGGACATATATACAACTAGTGACGTCAATGATGCCTACGACCGTTTTCTTGATCTATTCAAATGTTTTTATGACCTTTGCTTTCCGTATGAAATAATAACAAAAACAATTACAAAAAAAGCCCAATGGATCTCTAATGGGATAAGAATATGTAGTAAAAAAAAGCGGCATTTGCTATGGCAATACAGGAAAAATCCTACTCCAAAGAACAAACAATCGTTTAAAACATATTCTGCAAGATTTAAAAGAATCATAGCGTTAACACAAAAATCACGAAATAACTACTTTATTAGGACATACATTTACAAACCTTAAAAACGTGTAACTTTGAACCGCTTAGCGAAAGTGTAGGTACACTTTACTTTTTACTTTCTTATTTTTAGGTGGGTACCTATAAACAATTATTACAATTGAGAGCATACATTTTTGTTAAGATGGCCAAATCCAGAAAAATAAAATAAATTAAACTTACCGGATTCAATTCTAAACCAAAAGTAAAAATTAGTCAACATAAAAACTTAATACTTAAATACCTATACCTTGTAAATGTATTCGATTGTTATCAGTTATATATTCATGCTAGGTTAGGGAAATCTAAACCTAAGTTGTCAAATATGTAATTAACCACAATACATAATAACTTGACGTAATTAAAATAGACGATTTAACACATAGAATTTCCCCTAAAGCCGTCATCAATTAAATAATTATTTAGAGCTCGTTGAAACAAGCGCGGTCACATCAGCGAGTGAAGTATCACTCTATTATTTATGGACGCGTTCGATACGCAATACAAATTATTGTTTTCAAAGTATAACGTTTAGGGGAGCGTTGTTTGCAGAACGACCCTCGGGGACTCCCTACGGGCTAGTGCGGCTCAACGAATTTGACATTTACTTATGTAGCTTTAAGTGTTATTTTGTAAGGCTATCGAGGGAATGAAATACTTTTTCGCTTTGCGAAGGTATTGTGGTACTATTAAAGCAATCTTTTGACAATTGAATTTCGGTTCGAGTGGCGCATTGAACGCAGATACGTCGTTTCGTCAGTGAGCGATGCATGGGTGTTTGCGTGCGGTAATTGATACGAAGTGACAGACACGAGGGGATACTTTTTCAGCCTCCGGCCGTAGAGAGGAGTAATGTTTTGACATCAACCGAAAAGAGATGGGTGTGATTTGAAGTGCCCTTTGTGGAATTATAGTCGCGGATGGCGTCTTTAATATTGACTAATGCATTTCGTTGCTAATGGGGAAATGGAATACGACAGGTGCGAGGGTGTAACGACGCCCGGGATTATAAAAACAGCGACTTTTATTACTCTGTTTGATTTAAATGTAGAATTGTTTGATGTGTTGCTTTTCACGGGTAGTTACCCTTAGTGTAACTTTTTAATTAATTGGTTAGAGGTACATACTGTCTAGGGAGCAGTTGATTAATTTAAAATTAATACAAAATATTGTCTATAAATTATAGAGCTATGTATGTACCTACATGATACACGACGCAGACACATTCTTCCTTTTTGTTTCTGTAGCTGAAGTTGGTAGTTACAAGTACGATCAGGTATTTTGTACCTAACAGACTTGTTAAAAAATACCTCTAGTAAGAAGACAGTTCAGTAATTAACGAATACTTACTTAAAGCTAGCTAAAGTCTTAGATCTTAATCACAAGCATCTACTTACCTAGATATGCAAATTAAATCGACATTAAAGTATCAAGGGCGGATCAGGCGGTCCATTAATAAATCAGTTCGCTAAAACCGTAATTGTAATCTCAAACAAGGCGGAGGGAGCGCGGTGTTTGTTCTAACAACATTATTACAATAAGTTTGGGTTCGGTTCGCCGCCGCGCCGCGCGCCGCGCCCGCCTCGCGCCGCGTCCGCTCCGAGCCCCATCCGCGCGGTTCACACGATGGTTTGCCGTTGCCAACCTTATACTTACATACATCAAGAACATATTCATATTATTAAACAACCAGTGACGTCGATCTTTTTTGTATTCTTCATTCACTAGTTGTAAGTACTTACCTATGTCAGAAATAGAAATTGAATAAAATTGAAAGGGGAATGCCCACCCTCCATAGTGCTCTAGGCCCCAGAATGGACATCAAATATTAGTCTAAAATGTAGTGTTTTAGAATCTTAATAATATAGGATATCTGAAAAATATATTCGAAGTGACGCCACTATTTTAGAAATGTTTAAAAAAGGAAATGTTTTGAGGTTAATTTTCTATGTGCAAAAGTGTGGGACTGTGAGATACAAGAAGTTATATTTTTTAATACTTGATTATTGATAATGATACCTAGTAGGGGAAAGTTTCTAATATACTTTTATCTAATTATCATAGGTAGTAGAAATTAAAAAACAATCAATCAATCAATCCATTTAATAATGACATTGCTGATAGTAATGAGACTTTCTATAACTGTATCTGTTCCTAATAGGTGACTTCTTATCTGTCTAACAGAACGTCCACAAGGAATGCAGCTGCTTTGACGTACAGATCCTTCCATTCCAGGTGTTGTTGCAGAACAAGGCTGTCTCTCGATACCTGAAACAATATTATTATCGGTAAATAATTGGATGGTGGCGTAGTCAATAGCAAAATCATTTTATGATTAGTATATTTACCTGCCGTGGTAGGTATGTATGATGTATATTTTTTCGGGTTTTAAGGAATGATTTTGAAATTCGGTTAGGCTAAAACCACAATTCACACAATGTTCTTCAGTCATTGTAGAAAACGTTATAAATCGGTATCCAAAATCCGAAACAAGTCCATAAAACAGAGCCAGGTCGCAGTAAAAGAAATTGAAGAAAAATAAAAACACATTCACATTGAGCGCAACAATGACAGTGTCAGTCAGTGTTAGTGTCAGAATTAAAATTAGTGTTGTCACTATCACAAAAAAATAAAAACATTGAACCGATTTATCGATTCCTTTTTAAATGACTGATTTTTTATTATTATTTAAATTCTTTTTTACGAGCACACATTACTTTGTATACTCAAGTTTTATTTTAGTTCGTTTTTATTACCTACAATACAAGAAAAGCCAAATGGGTATGCCGGTGAAGTTATTGTATTTGTTTATAATCGATTCAAATCGATTGATTAATGAAAATACTTTAAATGGAATTATATATATTTTACCAGCGTTGAAATCAAGAAAACTTCCGTTTTTTTCAATAGAGTTACTTTTTTTCATTCTGAAACATAACTCCGACAAACGTTTCTCCGCTTAACGATTCGCCAACACAACGATTCATTCCTGGACGGTTCGACGACAAAGACATGGTTTGACATTATAATACTAGTAACTAAATCCCACATCAGGGTCACCCCGAGGTTCGGTTAGTTAGGTTCCTTTAAACCTTGAACACAGAAATACAAGCCCCGCAGCGGGGCTTCGTCTAAATGGCTTCATTTATACAGTACTTCATGAAACACAATACTCATGACTTCATCGTTCTGTCGGCGAAACGCTTGTCGAGGAAAGGTTCTGTCGTCGAACCGTCCAGGAATGAATCGTTGTGTCGGCGAATCGTTAAGCGGAGAAACGTTTGTCGGAGTTATGTTTCAGAATCACTTTTTTTACGAATTATTATAGATTGTAGTGGCGGTTCTTTGGAAATACGTAAATACCTATTTAATATATCAAAATTAATGCATGTAGTATTATTTCTCTAGTCTAATGTCCACTGAGGGCCTAGAATGGGCATTCCTCTTTTACATGTGAATAAGTCTTTATAACAATAAATTATCATCAGACAGTAATGTTGGAAATCCGGTTTTTGTGCTTAATCCCAAAACAGGGTGTCGAGTCTGCTAATTATTAGTCAGAATGGCGCCACAATGGCGTTTCAATTGTAGTGCTTATTCGAACCATTTTTTACTGCTGGTTCGAATAAGCACTACAATTGAAACGCCATTATGGCGCCATAATGGCGTTTCAATTGTAGTGCTTATTCGAACCATTTTTTACTCCTGGTTCGAATAAGCACTACAATTGAAACGCCATTGTGGCGCCATTCTGACTAATACACACATCAAAAGTGTCTAGGGATCAACATATATTTTTGCAATAACTTTTCTCCTGATTGATATTAATTAAAATGTTCTTTAAGGATTCATCAAATAAAGTGTTATCGTTTGTCACAGTAACGATAAACCAAGTCACCTTTGCATTCATAAAGAAATTTGCCATTTTCCTAATAAAGGGATTTTTGACATTTGAACCACTAACATTAAAGTTCGAAAAAAAGACTGAAATAACAGTTTTCTTTAAAATTTTATTGGGTAACTTAAACAATTAATAATCCGTGTTTCTACCGCGAACACTAACAACACAAGAACATCGGTTTGGCATACTCAAAATGAGTTCATCCAAATCACGCTGTGGAATGGCCGCCCATGTTCGTTGCAACAACAAAAAAAGGTCTTCTTGCGACTGGATACCCTCCATATTCAGCAGAGCTCTTCTCTGTAGCATATCCCATGCATGCTCAATCGGGTTCAAGTCTGGCGACTGAGCAGGCCAGGGCAGGACATTGATGTTAGCTGCGGCGAGAGTCTGTCTTACAACTCTTGCGGTGTGCGGTCGTGCATTATCATGCATTAACTGAAATAAGGGACCGATTTGCACTTGTAGAGGAACGATGACGTCTGATACAATCGTCTCAGCATAAATTTGAGCGTTGAGGTTGCCTCTGATCCAAATCAACTCAGTTCTTCCGCCGATCCAAATACCCGCCCATACCATGATGGTTCCACCACTATAAGGATGGACTTCCTGGCAGGATTCTAATCGCTGTTGGCGTCCAGGGGTTCTCCAGTGTCGTATACGTCTTGTATCCGGTCTCATACCAAAACGAGACTCATCAGAAAAGCACACGAAACGCCATTGTTCTTCTGCCCAATTTATGTGTTCAAGAGCCCATTGATATCGAATCCTACGATTGTGCATTGCTATAGGTGGTACCCGTAGCGGTCTTCGGGAATGAAGGTTCACTTCATGCAAGCAGTTTCTGACTGTTTGGTCGCTAATTAAGTTCCCTGAAGAGTGATGAAGCCTCACGGCTAACATCATGGCGGTTATTGTTGGAGCTCTTCGAGTTAAGATTTGAATGTATCGGTCTTGTCTCCGTGTGGTGCAGCGATACCGTCCTCCATGGCGCTCAGCCACGGTACAAGTGCTTCGGTAACGTGTCCAAAGTCGACTGATAACACTCTGACTTGTATTCAGAGCTAAAGCCACAGTACGTTGCCGGGAACCAGCTTCTATCATTCCCACGGCTCTGAGCATTTCTTCCCTGCTTAAATGACGTCGCCGATCCATAATAACGTTGGTTTTAATCAGTAGTAGGGAAACAGTAGCACTAATAATGTCTTCAATGCGTTGTATGTTTTTATAGGGAAAATATTGACAGCTGATTTTCATCTTTTACTCGAATTTGATTTACAGTTCCTGATTCAAATTATGAAATGCACCAAAAAGGATCCATATAAATTTATAAAATCATAAATTTATTACAAAGCCACATCTCAATCTCAAGAAATCCGCATAAAAATGCTTGATCCCTAGACACTTTTGATGTGTGTAATTAGCAGACTCGACACCCAGGTTGTTTTCTTGAAAATCCGTTTTCCAGAAAATCTTTCTTTATAATTTTAAGTACCTAGTACTTACTGATTCGCAAACCTCTTTTTGTCGCTGAAAAGAAGGTGGTCATCAACAAGTAAGTAGGTATAAGTATACACGAATCGTTAAGGTAAAACCCAAAATTAATCAGAATTAGGCTACTTTAAAAGATTACTAACAAAACTACAGACAGATGGACAGATAAAGTAAGTTACATTGTTAACTTGTCATTGAACTGATGCCGATTAAACGTTCCTATTGAGTGAAGTCGTTGAAGTGCGCGGAATAGGAAGACCACTAACAGATTGAGATACAAAGAAATAAATTATTTGTAATCGAGAGTTGAAAACGTATGAAATTGAGTCCTTGTTACAAACATGATATCGATGGTAGTGAACTATTCTGTGGACTGTGTAGGAATTGAAGTTTGAACTAGCAGGGCTGAAGAAAATCTTTCGGTGCTGAAAAACTATGTAGGTAAAGTAACAAGAACGGAAAATGCTTACCGTAGGTATCTTTAATTAATTCAAGATTGAGACACAACGAAACACAAGACAAGATTCAAACTAAAATCTTTTAAACATTTGCAGTACCTACCATTTTAGTACCTCCCCATATAAAACGGGACCAGGAAAACTTTGTAATAAAATTAGTATTTTATAAAACCAAAACGTTACCCACGATCCTATAATTTATAAACCACAAAAGTAATCGTTTCATCCAACACAGTTAATGTTTGATATTTATTTTATTCGTATTAACGTGATAAAGCCTATTAACAAAAGACAATGCCAGTTGCTACTTAGAGCTATGACCCACCAAATAAAAGTTGGTTTCCAACTATACCAAATGTAGCATTCTATTGGTCCTTTATCAGTGATAACTAAAATTATGATTAAATGTCTTTAAAAGTGCAGTTTCTGTTTTATTGGATAAAATATCACATTTAGGTTAGATACCTATGTCGAGCATACGTTAACGTCACGTCCCTATTTTCACAATGCTGGTCTAGCCACAAAGCACACACAATACAATACTAACAATCTTGACGGATTACAGATGTTGGTGGAAGCTGTAAGATAATTCAAACACATTTATAATTTGTAATAAACAAACACAATAGCCACCCAAAAATCAAATGACTTTGTCAATAATGCCAGTTGTGACATTTTGACACAAGGATAAAATACACAAACAATATACGAAATGGACTGAGCACTCATGCCGTAAAAACGTGCTGAGAGAGATAGCTCCGATGGGGCCAGTTGTCTCTTTCTAATAAGGTAGGTCTCGCCTAAAATACCTCAGTGCCTCAAGTCGAAAGTTTTCGACCAATGTGTGTTACCAGTGATGACGTATGGCGCCGAAGCTGATATGATGATGATGATGAATAGGGTAGGTAACCAAAATACATGTTATTATGTTTTTAAATATTTCTTAAAAAAATAACAATAAAAAAACATTTATAAACATAAAAACAGTTTAGTCCGCCGGTGTGGGAGCGGGGTCCAAACTACCGGTGGTTAGGGGTACAGAAACAGGAACCTCCTCACAATGCGGGCCGTATTTAGGAACACTGCCTTCAAAATCAGGCCCTTGATCCAACTACCTAGAGAGAGCCTCGAAAGGTATTCGTCGAGGCCCTTTGCCATCAGGCCATTGGCTGTAACGATAAATCGGCACAATGATAGCCGAGCTCACATTCCCACACCGACAACCGCGCGTGCTAAGTTGAGATATTTCATTTATTTATATTTCTCAGCTTTCAGTTCAGAAGGTTCTCGTCATGCGAGATGGTATCATCGATTATTTATCATTACGCGGCGCACCGATCTGTCTATCACAACAATATCAGGGACATTGGCGACAATAGCCCGAATAAAAATAAAAAAAGAATATTGAAAAATAAACCTGAAACCAATTTTAAAGCCGAAAAAGTAAATAAGGTTAGCAAGTAAGAGTTATATTTTACTGTTTCTATCCATATTACTTTCTGGGAATAGGAGGAAAGGGACAAGCGCCATCCAAGTTGCTCTTCTCTTTCGTCATGCTAATTATAGCAAATCAAAAAAAACCTAAACGGTGGCGATTACGGTTCATTTTTGGGTACTAGGTAACTTGAAGTGCTCAGTCCAGATTTTATGATAGGGCTATGTTTTGATTAGGTATTTCCGCGTCAATGACGTTTCGTTGTACCTAATCATTCATGCTCAAATGTGAAATATTTTTAAGAGTATATTCATAATGTGATTTATATAAAAAAAAACATTATTTTCTTTAAACACACTTATTGAAAATAATGTTTTATTAAAACTGAATATTGCATATTTAAATCCGAACAATAACACATTAAAAGGTGTCATTTGTCATTTTCTCTGCGTGTAGGTATGCCTAATGCGTAACGCACATGGCCGCGATGAAAACAGGAAATAGTTTTTGGGTTTTCGAAATCCTTTTATCACTTACTTTTTAAAAGCAACTTTTGCAGAATAACAATTATGTAATCAGGGGTCTTATTTTCATTTAATATTTTTCATTAGTTTATATTTCCTGTATCTTGGGCTGAAAGGTGGGGCAGGATCTGGCATTGTCATTTGTAAAGAAATAAAATTCGTAGATTATATTATAATTAATTATTGGCAAAATAAACTTTGGATATTATGATAAAAAATATAAATTGTGTTGGCTGAATATATATATAATAATGATATTATATCCTTCTTTTTTTGGAAATTAAACCATAACGTGTTGCTCTGTAAACAAAGAAGGATATAATATCATTATTATAAAACGACATTAAAGATTATTTTTTCCAATTTCTGTTAATTTTCTCCAATACACTCACGACGTCTTCTATCTGTCAACCTTCACAAGCCTTCAGCTGTTAAAACGCAAAGCGCAGTAAAAAGTTTTTAAAATAAAGAGAGCCAGTCTCTTTACATCTCCCTCCCAAGGGAAGAAAATTTTCATAAATTTTCTCTATTAAATATCCATCCTTAATTGTTTATACAGCTGTTTTGAAATACAGGTACTGGCATCAGTTTAGTGATATGATACAGGTTTGATTCCGTCTTTCTGTGGCCTGTATCTATCTTATAAATAGTATTAGAAACTTTCTCAATTATTTTATATGGTCCAACTTTTAGTTCATCTAATTTTTTTCTGTTCAGTTTGTTTCCATTTTCTATGTATACCATATCTCCTACGTTAAATTCCCATTTTTTTAGTTTCTTGTCATATAGTGTTTTGTTATAATTGTGTGATTTAATTGTATTCTGTAATGTTATCTGTCTGTCTCTGATCCAATCATTGTGTGATTTTTCCAATTTAAATTCATTTGGTAATATTGAGATATCTGTACCAAACATAAGATATTTCGGTGAGAAACCCGTAATAGAGTGCTTAGTTTCATTGTATTTATTAACACATTCTCTTGCAATTGTCGTCCAAGCCTTTTTATTTTCTTTTTCATTGATTTTGCATCTAATTTTGTTAACTAATGTTTGATTTAATCTTTCGTTTAGACCATTTGAAAACGGTGCATTTATAGCTGTAAATATTATTGGTATCTGCTTGTCTTTTAAGAAATCCTTGAATTCTTTGGAATTAATTCCTGGGTATTGATCGGTAAGGAGCATGCCGACATTTTCAATCTCTGCTATATCCTTGATTAATTTTATAAAGTCATTTGCATTCTGGGTTTTTGATGTTGTAATAAATGCATATCTAGTAAAATGATCTACCAACAGATGAAGATAATTATTTCTTGGTGGATCTGGAACCCTCAAAACCACCAATTGTGTCTATCGACATTATTTCATAAGGTTTTGTGGCTGGACCCAAATGTGACATGAAACCGAATTTGTTTTGTCCTCTTGATTTATTTTTTATGCATATTTCGCAGCTGCTACAAACATTCTTTATGTTTTTAATTAAATTGTTGGCTGTATAAAATGGACTAACTGTCTTTTGCATTTGCCCCATTCCAATATGACACAGATTTTCATGTACATTTCTTAATAGTTTGGCACTAAACTCTTCTGTAAGTATTATTTTTTCTTTTGTTCCAACCTTTTTTAAATATAATCTGTGTTTTTCTTTATCTTGTCATCTTCCTTGGATTTAAACCAGCATGTAGCTTCGGGGTGATAACGATTACCCTTATTCAATTTTTGACAAATGTTGCATGGCGTATGTTCTTCATTTATGTTATTTTTTTTGGAAATTAAACCATAACGTGTTGCTCTGTAAACAAAGAAGGATATAATATCATTATTATAAAACGACATTAAAGATTATTTTTTCCAATTTCTGTTAATTTTCTCCAATACACTCACGAC
Organism: Agrotis clavis; assembly: GCA_954870645.1. Classification (NCBI taxonomy): domain Eukaryota; kingdom Metazoa; phylum Arthropoda; class Insecta; order Lepidoptera; family Noctuidae; genus Agrotis; species Agrotis clavis. The sequence goes on from OX940922.1 coordinate 10,601,390, forward strand.
GTCTTCTATCTGTCAACCTTCACAAGCCTTCAGCTGTTAAAACGCAAAGCGCAGTAAAAAGTTTTTAAAATAAAGAGAGCCAGTCTCTTTACATATATAATATAATATTAGGTCAGTCTTTGTAACCTTACATGTAGCTGTTTATTACTCACAATTTCCAAAAGTGGCATATTTCTCGGGGATATGCGTCGATGAACAAAATATAGCTGCATTATTGACGATATAATTATATACCCATACAGAGGCAAGGCAACGTTATAGAGATTTCTAAAGAAACAAGCATTTAATTTCCTATAGGCTAGATATTGATGGTCGCGGGAATTATCTCATTACCGTGACCCCGGAACATAAAGGGCTATTGAAGGACACCGTGGATTTTAGTCAGTACGAGTCTGACAGTCCCTCCCGCCCTGCCCGGGGTGGGAGGACTAATTTGATGATTTTACCACGCTAAAAAAAAAAGGATAGATATTGATCTCCAAAATCGAACAACGTATTTAATTAGGTAAAGCTTATAGGCTTGATTGGTTTTGGCGCGATTTCCCAGAAAGAATCAGAATGAGAAAAATACAATAAATGACTTATAAGATTGGCTAGCGTTTATTGAAGGTTCTTAATTATAACGTTGATAACAGTATAACAATATCTTTTGGTAGTTGTAGGATTTTGTCACAGTGACATGATCAGAGAATAGTAATCGAAGTCTCTTTTCGCAACTTCCATACGAATATTAGATTATTTTAGGGTTATGGTAGTTGACTATTACAGCTAGTTATAAGTAGTGTTTTGGCTACTGTCCCGTTAAGTAGCTAGTGTTTGGGGTGCGGGGTTGGGCAGGCGTCGAGGCGTGGTGCAGACCGCCGCGGGCACTGCGCCCCGCCCTGCGCCCCCCAGCTCATCTGTTTGTCTTCCCACACGACACATCCTCACCGTCCTAATGAACCACTACTTAAACCTACATACAGCTTGTATATTTATTTTAATTAAAGCGGACGACTTGTTTAATATTCTTAACCGTGAGTTATATTGCCGTGACTTCATTAATCGTTTTCATTATCGATTTTATGCAATTATCTGTCCTTCTATAATAATTATACGAGTAGTTATGTAATACAAGACAGGCGGCATGCGACTTCATTCGCATACAACATACAAACGGGAAACGCCGAGAATTTTCTCGAGAGCTATTTTGTACTCATGTAGGTACCTATGTCCAAAATAAAAACTATATACTTATAATAATATTCTAAGCAGATAAACAATCCTATGTTAATCAGTGAAAAGTTACGGAACTAAACTTTATACATCTACTCGTATGTTCTTTATGTAAGTAATAAAGACTCCTGTCAAATAAACCTTTCTGTTTTTTTTTTGAACATGTGCCTGATTTTTCTCCAAATAACATTTGATCAGTCAAAGCTTCAAACCGTATACAGCTATAGTGACTGTGTTTCTGACCATCAAAACTCAGTTACATGATTATATCCTTACCAAGGTTCTAGTTCCATCACTCATTTATCAACACAATATTTCGAGGCTTATACTAGATTTTAGAAGATCAAACCGTACTTTTCATTTTTTTTATCCTTTTATCCTTTTTTTTTTTAGCGTGGTAAAATCATCAAATGAGTCCTCCCACCCCGGGCAGGGCGGGAGGGACTGTCAGACTCGTACTGACTAGAATCCACGGTGTCCTTCAATAGCCCTTTATGTTCCGGGGTCACGGTAATGAGATAAGTCCCGCGACCCCGGCAGGCTTTGGCCCTCTGAGGCGCGCGTGGAACACAACGCGCCGTCGGACCCGGGCATGGCCCATGGTTTGACAGTGAGTTGCTCTTTACTCGCCGCCCGCATGCCCATCCTTTTATCCTTATAGCCTCCTGTACACGGGTAGAGTATTCGGTAGAGTAGCGCGGTAGAGTACTAACTATTCCACTAACTATACTGATGTAGACAGCATTGGTAGAGTAGAGTACTAAAATTTGGTAGAGTAGAGCAGCTACCACCGGGGGCAAGCTACTCTACCACTTTCCTTCCCCCACCCCGGTGTCCACTCTACTCTACCGTACACTTTACCGCCTAGTCGACCCATGTAAATGGTTAGTAGAGTAGCAAGTTCAGACTTGTTTACAGCACGCACGTGTCATTGTTTATGTTGTTTGCTAAGTTTTTATTTTGGTAGTTATTTATGCAAATAAATAACATGAAGTGGACTGATTCAGAAACTATAAAGCTAGTGGAGCTTTACGTCCCCGTAAAGCTCCGTTTCCGAGTATCTGGGATATAAGCCATCGTGATTATAAAGACAAAAATAAAAGAATAGCTAATTTATATTCAATAACATCCTCTTCAGCCAACTCTTTCAAAAGTAGAGCTGAAGCCCCTCGGGCATCTCTTCTTAAAATCCAATCTCTCGTCCAAATTCTCTTTTTCCTATTTTGTTCCTCTTCGAGAGTCTTTGTTACCTCCTTCAATAATAAATCAGTTAAGTTTTCTTGAGTGACGTTCATGATGTCCTACTTCTATTATACTATCATGTGTATATAAACCAGACACAATAGTTAAACAATTGACATACAGCTCATTGAGTCGTAGTAACGGTTAAGAGGTCAAAATGTAAATTTACGTGTAGACAGTTACACTACTAAAACTGGTAGAGTACTTGGAACTGGTAGATTAGTGTGCTAGTTGACTCTACCGCATACTCTACCCGTGTACAAGAGGCTTATGTGATTTTACAGTTGAATGAAAATAAACTTGAGGCTTATGGCTGCATATTCTGAAAGTTGGCAACGTCGCAAAAAGCTGTCAAATAATTACAAGTTTTAATTAATTTGGCAAATTTTCTGTATGAAAACAAGAAATATCGCTCTGTAGTGCACTAAAAAAATGATGTAGTAATGCAATTAAAACACTGAATTTGATGTTGTAACCGTTTCCGGTGTATAAAAGGCATTTGGAAAGCTTCCAAATGCTTTTTCTACATCTAAAACTATATATTCGGTGTTATGATATTAATTATTGCATTCCCTTATCAATTTTTTAGTGCACTACAGAGCCATATTTTTTATTTTCATACAGTAACAATGCTAAATTAATTAAAACTTGTTAATATTTGACAACCATTTGCGACGTTGCCAGCTTTCGGAATATACGCTCTTAACCACTCGTCTAAAAAGTTTTCAAAATTTTCTATAATACCTGAATGTGCTATCTACAATGAAAAGACATATCGAAAGCCTTTGATTGTATTAGTCATGAAACCCTATTAAATAAACTCAAAATAAAAAAAAATACCCGCAACTCAATAATATGTATTAGGTACCTATATATTAGAGATGTTGCGAATATTCGCATTCGCATTCGCATCCGCATATATTCGCAGATTTTTGGACATTCGCATTCGCATCCGCATAAATTCATGCGAATATTATGCGAATACGAACGAGTGAAATATACAAATATTTGGAACTCCATCTTCTACACATTTCATTCATTCTTACCTGGTTGGTGTCTTCCTCTCCATTCATCTTTTACTCAGTCTGCCTTTATCTCGCAATTCATCAATATAATGTTCATCAAATCAATCACAAATATCAATTATAAAAATTACCATGGGCTAAGATTTAAACGTGTCTCATTCTGCTTTTCTTTCACTGACTGACCCTCTTAGAGCTACTCGTACATACTTTTTCCATACTCGTTACAGACAGGAATTAAAAATGCTGTAAATATAAAAATTCTAAATTTTAAATTAGGCTATGAAGTTCGATCATTTTAAAGTGTTTTATCAAACGTGATTGATTTTAAACTGAATATTCGCATTCGCATTTGCGAATATTGGAATTAAATATTCGCATCCGCATTCGCATTCGCGAATGTCAAAAATCGAACATTCGCAACATCACCAGTACATACAGGGTGGAATTTTCTAATGCCACCTGGAGGGAAAGTACTTACTCTTAATACTGCAGATAGAAAATTTTACTCAAAGGAAACGTTCCTTTATTTTTGAATAGAAAGCAAACTGCATTCAAAGATTTTCGAAAATTCTCTTCTCCCACACCCGGGAATCGAAACGGCTAAAATCTGAAAAAATTATACCCTGTACTTTTATTGCATCGATCGTTGATGAAATCTCTCTAACAAACATGATAAATTAAATGAAAGGAAAACCAGGAATTCTGAAGTTACAAATTAAATGAGTAAATAATTAGGTAAATTAATTTAAGATTTCCTGGAGGAGAAAAACGTACATGATTGCATAGTCAATGAGTTTTAAAGGGATCAATTAACACGTTCCCTGTGCGTGCACCACATGTGGGTCACGACTCCATACAAATTTGAAGCCTTTTTATAGTTTACAACTTTACACGTGTGTTTTTTTTTTTTTTGCGTACACGTGTGAACAATAAACTATAAAAAAAGTTTGCTCAAAAACCGGGCAACATTTTATAGGGTTGTCAGGAAATAAAAGCCTAAAGTTTAATGACAAATAATAAACAAAGAAAGTACAAAACATAAACAAAGAACCATCACTAACTTCTAACATTCGCCATAACTCCTGTTCCGTCAATGATAATGACGGTATTGGTCTTGAACGTTTCATGACTAAACAAGGTGATGAAAACAAAAAAGAAAAACCAAATGCGCACGAGCCGGATTTGTGAAAGTATTTGCATGTAAAACAGCTGTTTGACAGTGACTTTGACAATTAGATTTAGTTGTTCACAGTTGTAATGAATGCGTTCAGTAAAAAATAATTTGTTTTTACTCTTATACCGTGTGTTGTACACATATGAGGCAATAAATGTATAGTTCGTACGTGGGTGCACCACATGTGGGTCAATGAATCTATAGCTAGTACGTGAGTGTACCACATGTGGGTCACAAGTTTTTTTTTTAATTTTTAAACAATTAGAGGGTAAATATTTCCACAAAACGTGTTTGCACGTGAGGGGCTCCTCTCACATTTGGTAGCTGCACTGTTAACGTGTTAAATGTTTCCGATTTAATAAACATTTTAATATTTCTGTTAAATCCTCATACCAAGTTTAGTTTAGGTCTTCAATACAATGTTTGTCTTCAGCAGAATGAACATTACCGCATTGAAATTATGCATGCATGATGCCAGTCCGCTGCAGCGCTGGCGTACAATAGAGTTTGGGAATTCTCCACGCTCTCAATGGAATTAAAACAATAGGGAATATCAACGTTCCAGTGTAAGCTGTGCCTATAAGCTTCCGAGAGTTTCGATCGCATAATGAAGCTAATCTATTTTAATCTAGGTACCCCGTATCAACTACGGTCTATGGTGAATAGAATGCTTAGATTTATGTAATATTGCGGCAAAGGTGAAACTAATAGGTAAAACAGTGAGATATTTATTTTATTTTTATTATTACTTATATAAAATAAAAATCAGAAAAGTAATAATAACTAAGAGGTTGTGGTCACACATAGGAAGGGAGGATCTTGTAAGCGTAAATCACAATGCTCATTACCTTAGGTACCTACTCGCATGGTAGGTACTCACTGTTGCTCACATATATCAGAGGAATGTACAAAAAATCAGGTCAATTCACTTCGTTTTCTCAGATTTTCAGAATTTCGTCTAATTTTTTTGCCATCTCCATATGTTATAGATCGCAAACATTTCACAATCTCAGGGCATCATGTTTTAGGTGAACCCATACTTATCATTGGGTGAACCGGATCAATTTGTGGACTCAAATAGCTATCGCTTGACGCGTGGTAATAAAATTGATTACTTATTCTAGGCCTTCTGAATAAATGTCCAGTTTAGTAGATTCCAATGTTTGTATATCTCACAAACGGTTAAGTACGTAAAGCACTTAACGATACGCAGGAAACAGGGGTGCTTTTATTTCAGAAAAAGAACTCATCGACTGCAATGAAAACAGCAAACGAGTTAAACCAAACACAATCAGTAGTACACAAAAGAACATCAGGCTAATCTTATTGTGGTTCAGGAATGACAAAAGAGTCGGGTGCGAGGCGTGTGAGCGGGTGTAAGGAGCCCCAGAGTCTGGCGGTGGCAGCGGCCATATTTGCCGCTAGAGTGGCGCCCAATGAGCGGAGGGGCGCGGGCGGACGCCGAACGCGAAAACCCCGTCACTTTTTCATCGAAAGTTAATGGGACCTTTGTCGGCCGCCGACCGACTCTTGTAATGCAATTAACTCCGACAATGGTGCTATCGCTAACGAAATAATTATAAAGGTTCCTACTGAATAAGCTCAGGGTGCCCCTTTTAAAATGTAGATTTTGTATGGTGACAGATTTGTTGATCTGAGAAAATGGCTGAGTAGATCACATTAACTTTTTATTAGATTTTTCATAAAGGCTTTAACATTTTATTAAGTTTCATAATTTATAAATTAACTTAAACTTTAATTAACGTCGTTAACTTTTCCAGTCTAAAAATCTAGGCACTTTTTTCGATTTAGTTAGAGATAACTAACTAACCTAACATTCATATCTGATGTAATTAAACTAAATTTTGTACCCGACTGCGTGGGTCTATTAAAGTATTTTAATAAGTGTTAAATGTTCTAATATTTACGTTTTAATAAATAGTTTCATGAATATGCTTCGCTATGCCTGCACGCATGACAGTTTCCTGTAAAGAGTTCCTTTTCAATTACTTTCACATACTACATCAATGAACGTCAGTATGTATTGTAAAGAAGACGAGAGATTATAAATGAAATCGTATGCATTGATCAGAAAGACGGCTGGTCCAGTGTTGTGACGGCGAGGTGCTACAATGGCCCGCCAGCCGGACAGTCGGCGACCACCCGCAGTCTGGGAACATCGCACACTTGTGCCTGCCCACTCGAGTGGAAGCGCCCGCGCAGCCCCGCTCTACCGGGAACTATCAATGATACCTCAATAACAATACCAGCTTTGAGGTTTTTTTTGCTATTATGTAGTTCAGTAGCTCGGTCAGTGTTTGCTACAAAATTGGGTCGTTCCAATTGTCCGTAGATAACACGGTGTATAACAATCAATTGATCGCTCACAAGAGATCAGCCCGGCTCGTATTAGCTACCGAACTGAATGATTCAATATTTAAGAAACCTTTGAGTTATGATATCACACCGTATATTTTGATCTTTGTAATTTGTTGTCCTTACAGAAAAAATGTTTTGTTCAGTTTCTGAACCAATATACAGATTTAAATAAGTAATAGGCATATGAAATCGGTTGATAGAATTTGTAATAATAGATATTCGCAAATATTTGTAATCTTTTTCTTCACTCCACTGGTAACCGAAGCTTTACAAAAAAATGTTTCAATTTCTTTAACATGAATTAATACGAGTATCTTTAATACCCAATAGCTAGCTCAATATCTGTGGCACGGTTGCAGGCCCAGTGTTCGGGGATTCGATTCTAGAACAGAACAAATATCTGACTTCATAATTTCATAGTCTTTGTATCATTATGACTACAAAAGGGTTATTATTGCCATGATCTTACGAGATAAGATGCCATCTTAAATCTTTCCACCACTTTTAAACATTATTGTCATTTATTTTTCTCCCGCAGGTATGGTTCAAGAACCGTCGCGCGAAATGGCGCAAACAGAAGCGTGAGGAGCAGGAGCGGCTCCGCAAGCTGCAGGAGGAGCGGGCGTGCGGGCGCGCGCCTCTGCTGGCGCGGCCGCAGCTGTCCCCGCACTCGCCCGCGCTCGCGCCTCCTGCGCCGCCCACGCCGCGCCCCTACACCGACGATTCAGACTCTGACCTAGAAGTCGCCTAAACACTTTAACACCATACAACTGAACATTCGTGAACACCCCATCACAACGGACTCATGTTTAACTTTAAATGAGCGGACAAGTGTGTCAAAGTGTAATCTCAAGTGATTTAAGGACGACAGTGAAGTATGTTGAGAAACTAATCATTCTGACTGGTAGATATCAAAATTGTGAATTATATCTAACTCAATTTACTTGCCTATACTTAGGTAAATTATAACTTATCGTGTATAAGAATGTATAATGTTTAAAGGCATAATATATTATATGTACGTATGTAGAATAGTAAGAATAGTATCAGCGCTTTTTGACTTCCTCTTCGACTAAACTTTTTATTTTACTTTAGAAAATAAACTTTCTCCTTCATGTAGATAAATGTGTTATATGAACACAAAATTAAATGCATGACCATTCCCTTTATGTAAATAGTATGGACAAAATAGAAAATATTGACGTCAGCGATTAGAAATTCCGCTTCCTAAAATTCAGTCTCTAATAATGTTTTAGCGCCATGTATTATAATAATTGAATATAATAAAAATATAAATCATCAATGAAACGATGTCATTTTTAATACTAGTTTACATTATGAAAATACTGTTATGAACCAGTGGTAGAAAAAGCAAAATAAGTATGTGGCAGGCCTAACGTTATTTAATTGGTATTTTATTTCATTTGGCTAACCAGTTTTATTCGAAGTCCTCCTAACTAATGTATCAGATTGTGCAGTCTTGATCTCTCCCTTGTGAGAAAGAGCACAAGTCTTAGTTTTTACAGGTGATCCTGCTGGATCAGCTTTTACAGTAGGTACATATACCTACTGTAAAACCGGCAGATGATGTACATTTGTACAATTGTACTTCGAGAGCAGATCCTCTGCCTGTACACCAAAAACCAACTAAAGAGTTTTGTAGATGTCATAAGAACGTAATCGTTATAAAGCAAGTCGATGTATCTATTTATACCATGACCATTATAGCCTTGACTCAATAAATATGCAGGTACCCAATAAATATGTATCTCTATGTACAGTACGTATACATTTATGGACTAACTAAAAACTATCGTATAGCATAGCTTCGCCATTAGCCATGGTTCCTACTTATGTATTCTCCTAATGTAAAATAGGTATTTTCGGAATCACTTCGGATACCACTTATTGTATATTACCGCAGCAGTTTCTAGAATGATCAAGGACAAATATTGTGTTATCTATGGTTGGTACAATCTGTTTTATCAAAATAAAAATAAGTACATAGGGCGTTCAATAAGTTGTTGTAGGCAATGACGTATTCATTGTTAGTAGGGATATGATTGCGAAGGAGAGTTTTAAGAGAGATATTGTTTGTATTTAGATATGGTCTTCCAATGGCAGGTTGAATTGATTAGTTGAAAAATATCCTTCAGATGAGACTTCTGAACAAAGTCTGAAAAAAAAGGCTGCAGCCAAAGAGATTTAAAAGAACCTATTGAGAAAATTGTCATACAAAATTGTTGATGCCGTGCGTCAGTAGCGCTATCTAACGGTGCGTACAGACTAACTATGTAACATAACATGTTATATAACATTGTTAAGTATATAACATATTTCATAGTGTGGTCATGTTATATAACATTGTTATATAACATTTTACATACATTTGTAGTGTTATATGTATAACAATGTTATATAACATTTTTACATGGTCTGTACGCACCATAAGATAAAAAGTCCCTCAGTCTAGTAGTCGCGTTGCTATGCAACATAGCAACGCGACTACTAGACTGAGGGACTTTTTACCTATTGGTAAAAAGTTTTGGATCACAAATTTCTTCGTGATGTCCCGTCTATTGCTCGTATATACATAGTTTAATGTCTTTCTCTTTGGCTGCAGCAATGAAAAGTCCGCCAAAATGACAGCTTCTTATGTAATGGTCAGAAAATCGCTTCTATAATAAATGGGTATATATTAATTAGTTCATTTCATAATTAAGTAGCGGCCCGGCCGGTACGTGCTTCGCTACTTTGACAGCAAAATCCCCATTATAGTCCAGTCAACGAGGCATTATGTGGTCCGAAAAATTCCTCCGGCACTGAAATTTGGCATGTGATGAAAGAAGGTGATACAGATTGTAGATACACAATAATCCAACTTCTTTTTTCGAGATGGCAAAAATATGAAAATTGCTTATAACTCTCTGTGAAAAATTCCTCAGCCTCAAATTATTTTTGTATTTGTTTAAATGTATAAGTTAGAATAGGGAAGTATAAAAAACCAACAAATTTTCGATTTCAGTGTCACTCCAAATCAACTTTTTACTTATCGCGCTCTAACTTTTAATGAAAAATTGCACTGCCGATTTTTATTTTTTTATGTGATTTCTTATTCATAGGTTTGTTTGTAAGTTTTTCAAACAAATACAAAAAGAATTTGAGGCTGAGGAATTTTAGCAGAGTTATAAGCAATTTTCATGTTTTGGTAAAAAAAACGGAACTTCTCGGCTAAAAAAAAATTGGATTATATGTGCATCTGAATCTGTTATATCACCTACTCTCATCATATGCCAAATTGCAGCGCGGGAGGAATTTTTCGAAAGTCTTCATTCAAAAAAATCCTCGTTGACTGGACTATTAGTAAAATGATCCGCCATTTATTAAATTCATTTATTACAAAAAATGTGATAAATGAAGAACCGCTCTACCGTTTGCGCAAACTTCACATAAACCATCTACATTTGGTTTGGATAAGTGAGCCCGTTCTTGAGTTATAAAATTACAACGATAAGTGGCATTGATTTTTATATAAATATAGATTTGAAGCACTGGCTTATTTTGATGAAAAAAAAAGGAACAAAGGCCATATTAAAAATAATATTAAAAAGAAAAATATTAAACGGCTTTTCTAAATAATTATTTGAGCAAAAATGGCCAGCACTTACTACTAGTTTATAAGACTGATATTCTCGTTTTATCAGTAATCTCAATATTTTAAACTTTTTTTGTCCATTTTCATGAATAGTGTTCCAATATATATAGTGATGGTTTACATTATTTGTTTTCCAGAAGGATTCAAAGCACTAACATTGTAACTAAACAAACCTCTTTACCGAGAACTTATTGAACGCCCTGTATATTTTTGTTATTAAAGTTCTATTTATTTGGGGTTAAAAAAGCAACATAATTAGGAACAAATAAAAAAGTTTTTATGTTATTTGCTTCGTGACAGTTATTGCAATAGTACTTTACTAAATGTATGGTTTATCTAGATAAAAAAAGTAATTAAATCCGTAATTACAATAATAATATACCGAAAAATCTCTGCGTTTATTTTCTGCTTACTAAATACATAAAAAACACATTCATATAATCATGTGGATTTTATTGGAAAAAACAGTGACTATATATTTTTCGGGACTTCACTTCCATCTAAAAATGGAACACAACACGACCAAAAATAAAATAAACCTATGAAAATATAAACAATAGTTTCTTCCTAAAACGTTCACACTATTTAATCTATAACACCAAGGTATTTTCCTTGATCGATGACAAGTGATAACGTAAATGGAGTTCCCAAAGGTGGATTAGGTATCATTGTGTAGCCTTTGACTGATGGTTTATTGCATCGGCATACAAATGAGCTCGAGGAGTATGAGAACTGATGTAAGTGTGGCCTTGTAATGCCACCATTATTGTGTCATTGACTATGTCATCCCGATTAATTTAACGAGGACTATGCGCGCGTTAACATGTGCCGGCAATGATGTGACCGTGTATGATCATCGGTTCGGGACAATATTGATCAAGAACAATAACGCAACCAGCATCAAAGACGTGTGACGATATCCTGGTTGGACACTGTGTTAGCCAATACGAAATTAACCTTTTGACAGCATTTTATAGTCACAAGAGCAAGTGATCATCATTATGAACTGTCAACAAAGATACGTAATAGTCCCGCAGGTGACTTTCACTTTATTATCGATATAGGCGGCTTCTGGAGTTACGTGTTCTGTTTTCAAAATATTTTATCCTGGAGTCTTCAGTTTTAGTACCTACTTGGAAATTAAACATTATTAGGTATAACTGAAATAATGATGCGCTTACACATTTAACAAAACTTTCAAAAACGTACGCGTGGTGAAAGAAATCTATTTTTGAAGGCGTGTATTTTTTAGCCATTCTAGATATTTTCTAATTCGGTCTACTTGCAGAAGTTCTAGATCCGTTTAATTAAGATTATTTCAACAAACGGTCCTATTCATACCATAATGGATGGTACCTGTATCGAAAGTATACACTTATAGTACACACCGGTACCGCCTTATGGATTATTTGACTGTAACTAGGTAGTTACTGCAACAAGGTACCTACACCAGTTATTTTAATGTTAAATATGTTGGTTTCTTGTATATTCTGAAAAAAAATAGGTATTATAATTAGGTAGATATTAGGTGCATATAAAGACAGCACTATGTTACTATGACAGTATGAATAATATCTTATTGACTGAGCAGAAATAGGTTGAGCAGAATAATTTCTTTGTTTGGTTGAACGCGTTAATCTCAGGAACTAACGGATTGAATTGAAAAATCTTTCTGTGTTGGATACCCTATTTATCGTGGAACGCTACATTATATATATATATATCATCACGCTACGACCAACAGGAGCCGAGCAGTGGTGGTGAAACCAAGGAGAACATCAGCTAATACTTCATAAAATAAATAATCGTAATGGTTGCTCATCAGGGCTTACTTAAATCCTATAAAATATATACCTATATTTCACCCTCTAATCAAGGCCTGAAGTCTGCGAGCCAGCACTGGCAGGTTACCATGTTACCAAAACTTGGCTGTGGAGATACAGTCAGCTCATCACCTGCCGGGCTATTGGCCAACTTGATAGTCACTGACTATAGTGACTATAAGCGGTTGTCCACTGAAATTGGATGGCTGATACCTGTTATGAGGCTAAGTTGAGGAGTGGAGTGCCTCAAGAGCGTTAGAATAGTTGATTTTAGGGAAAATTTACATTTATCAGTTTCATTGCAAATGCAAAAACCAATACGAAATTTACCTTTTGACAGCTATTTGATGATCACCCTATAGACACCGAGATACGCAATAGCCCCGCTGGATCCAGTTAAATATCTGACTGATCTGACTGATGGGGAATAAAATTAAGTTCTCGAGTACCTAACGACTACGAACCAGAAGACGCAGCGTAGGCAGGCCCCCCACTAGGTGAACTGACGACATCGTAAGAGTTGCGGGCAACTGATGAATGCAGTAGGGTGTTGTCGTTTTTCAGCGTGGTGGCCTAAGCCCCTTGGTACACTAGACGACACATAAGTCTCAGATACCTTACGACATTGGTATCCAGGTGACTATCGCAATACAAAACCATAGAGGTTCGTACACAGACACGCGTCAATGATATCGGAGACTTGCGTCGCCTAGTGTACGAAAAGCCTTAGAGACCTTTATTCAGCTGTGGACGTCTTCTGACTGATGAACTATGCTGAAAGGTTGAACTCATAAATGCTCCAATTCCATCACCACTACAAAGACATTATAACTCAATTAATTGAGTCATCAGTACACATACTCGATCTCCTAAGCACGACGTATTCTGAATGTAATTGTTATGTAAATCAAATTCATTCATAGTTCGGAATATTTATTAGCGGGTCCAACACCATACTCGTACAAGTGTAAAATATGCGTCAGTTAGCTGTTTGGATAAATTGTTAGCGATTTGCTGAAACAATACTTATAGTGTGCAGTTCAACTATGAAGGATGGTTTGCTGACGCCATGTCGTGGCGTCATTTTTCATAGATATACGTAACTAGAATACATAACAACTGTACTTAATTTAAAAACTTTGCCCATCCTAGGAATTTCTCCTGTATCGTGGGTGCATTTACAAATATTTGAACTCATTTAGACAAATACCCAGGCGGAACAACTACTTGTAGATCATGCAAATATTTGTTCAGTGTGGGATTCGAACCTGCGACAAGCAGCGCAGCAGATACGACAAGATGTGGAGTAAGTGCCGTTTACTACGTTTCGTAACAAAATCAACATACTCACGCCTATTACCTTCAAAGGGATAGACAAAGGTTTAATATAAAACTAAATATAAAGGGCTTTGTATCTTTTGTACCAGGTGCCATCCGCCATTTTGTTTTTTTTTTCAAAACGGCGTACACGAATGAAACTTTCATAAATCGATAGATCACATCAATACAAACATAAAATGTAGCGGGCAAAATCTCGTAAAGCGTCACGATTCCGAGTTATGAGCTGTCAAAGATGTACAAGAGGTGCCATAGTTTTTAATTTAGTTTTTGATTTTTTGATGTTTCTAGATGAATGATGAAAGATATATAGGTAATTAATTGGATGTAAGTTTTTGTCCGCTCATTAACCCAATGTTATTCCAACGGGAATAATCACTAAGTATGATATTACAAACATTTTCTCAACAAACTGAATGCTTTTCAGGTAGGTACAGGCAGGAAAAGAGTTAAGTATACAGGCAGCGAGTTTTTAGCAGTTTTCCTATAAACTATATGCATGCCATATGTTTAATGCAATTTTTGCTACCGCATGACGCAGGTCCTCACCGGACACGGAAGTTTCGGGAGGTACCTGTGTCGGATAGGGAGGGAAGAAACGCCTGGGTGTCACCACTGCGAGGATCACCCGGAGCTTACGGTACACTTGAAACACAAAAACCTCAGCAGTAGTTGGTCTGTGATGCCAGTTTATGTGGTAAAAATGCATACCTAAATAAAAAGTGGCTTCACCTTATTTGTCGCGCACGTGCTATCTGTCTGTTTCTTTCATCAGAAAGCCTACCATGCCTACGGACATACACAAGCCTACCATGCCATGACCTGATTAAAAACGATTCAAAAGCAAGACATTTAAGTTTAAGTTCCTAAACTGCATCGCTTAAAGTCGTAACATGACGTCCAATTCGCTTAGTGTCATTTGGATCGTTAAAAGTGAATGAAAGATCGCGATTTGTGGCTGCAACATTTTTGGTATGGTGTAAAAGAGACAACGCTAATATCAAATAGCTTCGTCTCTTTTTCATCAAAAACGTTTCAAATGACTTTGTTTCTTTGGATAGTCTGTAGCGCCCTTCGTTACGCCTAATGGCATGGCCTACTAGATTGAATAATTAAAGTGACATTATGGTACGAATTCGAAGGTTTGACTGTCAGATGCCATGACTGACGTCATGTAAGTCCTAAACTGAATGACGTTAGAGCTCGTGGTAAGCCTCCCGAGTGTTTATTATAAGGTTCTTGTTGTGATATTAATGCTGCTATACTGTTAATTAATGAGTGACACTACCGAACGCGGTGGCTCAGGCCACAGACAGTGTTATTTTTGTGGCGTGAGTACTTTACGTTGTCCACGGAGAAGAGGTCGCGCTTCTATACGGTCCTACCAAATGACCAATGGTAATGAATACCTAACTACCAATCCGTACATTGCTGAGTACTCCCGTCATCTGTTCTCGGATACACGAAATGAATTATGTTCAAACACAAGATAGCTGTTGTGAATCGTTGAGGAGTTCCTTTGACTGTCTCTTGGCTTCTCTCTCTTCCCATCATCAGATCAACTCCAAACCTTTATTAAATTGTACATAGTGCTTTAAAATTCTTAAGAGAATAAAACTGCTGTGCGGCGACTTCCTTGACGGCGTCAATATAATATGTTACGCCGACGACACGCTCGTCCTGGCAGAGGGAGAGTCGCACCAGGCGGCGGCCGACCTGGCGACGGAAGCGGTCGCGACAGTCGTTGGTAGGATCCGGCAGTTGGGACTCGAAGTGGCGCTCCACAAAGCAGAGGCCATGTCTTTTCATGGTCGTCTGAACGCGCCACGGACAGAGTCTCACATAACGGTGGAGGGGGTTCGCATCGGCGTCGAGTCGACGATGAAGTACCTGGGACTCGTCCTCGACAGCCGGTGGAACTTCAGGGAGCACTTCCTGCGTTTGGCCCCAAAACTGAACCGGGCAGCAGCCGCCCTCAGGCGACTCCTGCCCAATCTCAGCGGGCCAAACGCCTCCTTCCGGAGGCTGTACGCCGGTGTCGTGCGGTCCATGGCCCTCTACGGGGCCCCAGTGTGGGCCCTGAGCATTCGGACGCGACCAGCGAAGCTGGATGGTCGCATGCCAGAGGGTCATGGCTATCCGGATGATCCGAGGATACCGCACGATCGCTGGCGAATCGGCCAACCTCCTTCCGGGATTACTGCCCTGGGATCTGGAGGCGACTGCCCTCCAGCGCGTCTATGAGTGGCGCGTGGAGGCGCAGCGCCGGGGAGAATTCCCGCTGCCCCGACAAGTCGAGGCGCGGCGGGAAGAGGTCCGGCGCGATCTCAGGGCGGTATGGAGACAACGACTGTCGCAACGATGGTTCGGGCGCGCCGCAATCGCGGCGGTAAGACCCCTCTTTGAGGAGTGGCTGGAGAGACGTCACGGCGTCCTGACCTATCGGATGATGCAGGTCCTCACCGGACACGGAAGTTTCGGGAGGTACCTGTGTCGGATAGGGAGGGAAGAGACGCCCGGGTGTCACCACTGCGAAGATCGCCCGGAGGACACGGTGGAGCATACGCTGCAGGACTGCCACGCTTGGGCAGAGCACCGCCGTGTCCTCACCGAGGCGATAGGCGGAGATCTCTCGCGCCCGGCATTGGTCGAGGCCATGCTGTGGGGCGAGACGGAGTGGGAAGCGGTCGCCTCCTTCTGCGAAGCAGTAATGTTCGCGAAGGAGGACCGCGAGAGGGAGAGAACAGCGTCCTCCCTCCGCCCCAACCGCAGTGGTAGACGCCCACGGCGTCGGACGTTGGCAGACGATCTCCGGCCACCGTAGGCGCGGGCATGCGGACAGCGAGTAAAGGGCAACTTGCTGTCCGACTATAGACCATGCCCGGGTCGACGGCGCGTCGTGTTCCGCGCGCGCCTCAAAGAGCGTCAGCAAAAATGACGGGGCCCCCTCTCAGAGGGCCAAAGCCTGCCGGGGTCGCGGGACTTATTTCCTTACCGTGACCTCGGAACATAAAGGGCTATTGAAGGACACCGTGGATTTTAGTCAGTACAAATCTGACAGTCCCCCCGCCCTGCCCGGGGTGGGAGGACTCATGTGATGATTTTACCACTTTAAAAAAAGACAATAAAAGTGACAAACGGCGTTTGTCAGTTTTATTGCCTGTTTACGGTTTTTGAAAGGTCCGTTCGATTTCTCTGGTCTTCCATCAT
Source organism: Agrotis clavis (assembly GCA_954870645.1). Taxonomy (NCBI): domain Eukaryota; kingdom Metazoa; phylum Arthropoda; class Insecta; order Lepidoptera; family Noctuidae; genus Agrotis; species Agrotis clavis. Next base: position 10,618,451 of record OX940922.1, read on the forward strand.
CAGACCTTGATTTGCTTATCATGGGACCACCTCTGAAATATCTTTTTTCCAACAAAGAAAGATTCATCGAATTCGGTTCATAAACGACGAAGTTCTGCGCGAACAAACATAAAAAAGCTTAAACGGTCGAATTGAGTAACCTCCTTTTTTAAGAGTCGATTACAAAAGTGGGGACGTTTCACATAGATTCTTGTCATTAATATAATTATGTATAATGTTGTTCAATACGCATTGGAATTTGATCAAGATTTTGATTCAATTTTAGTGCGCATTGCGTACACTTTGTATCATAAGTAACGTTTTTAAATGTAAAAATAATCTTAATATTATTCTTAATTTTTACCCGACTACGGCAAAGCCAAAAGGAGGGTTATGATTTTGACCGGTATGTATGTTTGTATGTATGTATGTTTGTTTGTTCCCTCATAACTTCTAAACTACTTATCATTACATGACAAATGAGGTGTCGTTAGAAGCGTCTCATTTGTCCGCTGGTTATAGGGTAGGTGACGTGTCACTAAATCCAATATGGCGCCCTCTAGGGGATAAAAAGTCGTAACCGAAAAAAAAAAATTCGCACAGTATCGACATGGGTATCAAATTAAAGGGCTTGATGTGTACATTTGAAATATACATTACAATATAATATACATTATATTATGGCTTTTAATAGCTACTATGCCTGTTTCTAACAGTGTCAACATGAGTATCAAATGAAAAGGCTTTATGTGAAATTCACTCGCTACTTTGCTTTTATTATTATACTTATCAAATAATTAATAATATACCTAACCCCAAAATAGTGTAAATAAAAAATAAGTTTAAAATAACTCGACTGGCCTGTTGGTCTAGTGGTTAGTGACCCTGACTGCTATGCCGGAGGTCGTGGGTTCGATTCCCACCCCGGACAAATGTTTGTGTGATGAGCACGATCATTTGTTCTGTGTCTGGGTGTAATTTATCTATAATATGTATGTATTTAGAAATATATAAGTATGTTTATCAGTTGTCTAGTACCCGTAACACAAGCTCTGCTTAGCTTGGGACTAGATGGCGTTATGTGATAGTTGTGGAATATTAAAAAAAAAAAAAAAAAAAAAACTAAAACCCGACTACGAAAAAAACGCGCACTGAAAAGTATAAAACAAGAACAATATTCATTTAACCGATATTGTGCTAGCCGTGGTCGTATGCCACCTGCGGTTGTTTCACACTATCTTATTGGCTACTTGGCATACGACCACGGCTAGCACAATATCGGTTAAATGAATATTGTTCTTGTTTTATACTTTTCAGTGAGCGTTTTTTTCGTAGTCGGGTTTTAGTTATTTTTAACTTATTTTTTATTACTATCGAGTACAGTAAAAATTAAGAATAATATTAAGATTATTGATTATAACAACTAAACCTTCTCATGTCATTGTAAACCTTACTTTTTTTACAAATAAATATAATATAAATTATAATGTGATACTTGAGTTCATATTATGTGTGTGCGTATGTCCTGTTTGTCAATAAATCCCTTTTCTTTCTTTCAAATCACCTGAAGGTTGACTGGAAGTATGCACTCAGATGTTCAATCCACCAACTTTATTATTCCTTTTGGAATTATATTAGTAAGTATATAAGAAGCGCAATATTCAGGCAATTATATTTAATTTTAATTGTATATGTATATAAAAACAATGTTCCGGTTACTTAAAAACGAAACAAAACATTAAGCAAAAAAAAAACTATGGCACCTCTTGTACATCTTTGACAGCTCATAACTCGGAAACGTGACGCTTTACGAGATTTTGAGTCTCTACATTTTATGTTTGTATTGATGTGATCTATCGATTTATGAAAGTTTCATTCATGTACGCCGTTTTGAAAAAAAATCAAAATGGCGGATGGCACCTGGTACACGGCCCATACAAAAATGTTCAAACCCCTTTCGCTATATTTCTAAAGGCCAATAATTGTTTGATCAGTGACCTACGAATACGAGTAGATATTATAAAGCTGAAGATTTTTTTGTTTGAACGCGCTTATCTCAGGAATTACCGGTTCGAATTGAAAAAGGTTTTTGTGTTGGATAGTCCATTTATCGAGGAAGGCTATAGGCTATGAACATCACGCTACAACCTATAAGAACCGAGCAGTGGGGGTGAAACCCCGGAGTAAAGCATAGTCCCATATAATAATTATGCTAAAACAATTTGTTAAAAAATGTACGGGATTTTAACAATAGTTACATTTTTTTTTTTTTTTATCTTGGTAAAATCATCAAATGAGTCCTCACACCCAGGGCAGGGCGGGAGGGACTGTCAGACTTGTACTGACTAAAATCCAGGGTGTCCTTCAGTAGCCCTTTATGTTCCGAGGTCACGGTAATGAGATAAGTCCAGCGACCCTGGCAGAGTTTAACTGATCAAGCAACTGGCCAGTGGTCTCATGTAATAGGGGACCGCAGTTTACTGTCACCGGGCACAAATACAGGCTTGCTCGGTTTAACAGGCCTTGGCTCTCTGTGGCTGAGACTCTTTATTTTCTTATACAAGAAAGGAAACCCTATGGATAATGGCAATTACAGACCGATTAGCTTGCAATCAAATCTGTACAAGCTTTTTGCTTCATGCTTCGAGGATCGTCTCGCGGAGTATACCGAAAAACATCAGCCAGTAGAACAAGCAGACTTTAGAAGAAACTACTCAACAGTAGATCACATACGCTCCTTAGAATTAGTGATAGAGTTAGTGATAGAGAAGTTCGAGGAAATGAACCGCCCGCACTACCTGGCGTTTTTAGACTATGCCAAAGCGTTCGATTCCATTTCCCACAGTATATGGAGAGCTTTACAAGATTGTGAGGTACCTGCGGAAACCATAGAACTTATACAGGAGATTTACAAAAATAGTAAAAGTAGAGTAATACTGGGCAGAACCGGGCCGGAATTTGACATTAGCAGGGGCGTGAGACAAGGCGATCCTTTTAAATCCCCGAGATTATATTTTTTAACCGTAGGTACTTCAAAGCATCATGAAAAATCTGAAATGGGAAAGGAAGGGCATTTGCATAGACGGAAATTACCTAAATAATCTAAGATTTGCAAATGATACTCTTTACAGAAAGTGCATCAGAGCTAGGAGCTATGGTAAAAGAAATAGATGCAGTTAGCCAGGAAATTGGCTTGCTACTGAACACAACAAAAACAAAAAAGGGAACCGACTTCAAAACCAAACACAATAAACTATAAAATAACTTTTCTTTCGGAAGTCGGTGGCTTTGTTTTTTTTTTTATTTCATTGAGATATGGCCACCGACTTCCGAAAGAAAAGTTATTTTATAGTTTATTGTGTTTGGTTTTGAAGTCGGTTCCCTTTTTTTAAAAAAGTTTTTTATTTTTACCTTTTTAGTTGAGATATTCCACAAAAAAAAAATCTTCATAAAATCGGCTTCTTTGAAAATCTACAATCCTATTAAGCAACAAAAACGGATCTATTCGAGCAACTTCACGAGATATCCATTATTGTTATAATACTAAAACCTTCCCCAGAATGTAACAAACACTTTTCTGAAAACTGCATCAAAATCGGTTCAGCCAAACGCGAGATAATCGCGGACAAACATGCAATCGTCCCTGAAATTCTACGATCCAAGTAAGGAAAACGGATCCACGCGGGCAACGTCACGGGATATCTATTAGTGTTATATACCAAAACCGTCTCCAGAATGTAATGAACACTTTTCTGAAAACTGCATCAAAATCGGTTCAGCCAAACGCGAGATAATCGCGGACTAACATGCAATCGTCCCTGAAAATCTACGATCCAAGTAAGGAAAACGGATCCACGCGGGCAACGTCACGGGATATCTATTAGTGTTATATACTTAAACCTTCTCCAGAATGTAATGAACACTTACCTGAAAACTGCATCAAAATCGGTTCAGCCAAACGCGAGATAATCGCGGACTAACATGCAATCACCCTGAAAATCTACGACCCAAGTAAGGAAAACGGATCCACACGGGCAACGCCACGAGATATCTATTAGTGTTATATACTTAAACCTTCTCCAGAATGTAATGAACACTTTCCTGAAAACTGCATCAAAATCCGTTCAGCCAAACGCGAGATAATCGCGGACAAACATACATACATACATACATACATACATACATACATACATACATACATACTAGTGTCCGACCGAAACTGATTTTTCAGCCGAAACCGAAACCGAAACCGAACTTTCGGCCTTGCTCTCAGTTTCGGCCGAAACCGAAACCGAAACTGTTTAACACATTTAAAATTTCGATTATTTTCTGAAATTTAATGTTTTCTTTTACATTTATAACATGAAAAAGAAATCATAAATATACAGGGTGAATTTTTCAACTGGGCGTAGTTGGCTATGTCCATAACTTTGAGGAATATCGAAAAACGTTGAATGAGTCTAGAGACCGATTTTCACGGTAACTAAAAGTACATCATTGGATTTTAGAAAAATCAATAATTCTGGCCGGGAATCGACGTTCGATCGAACTGCTGAATTTTTATCGAAATTTTGGAAAACAATCACACCCTGTATTATTACACCATTTGATAATATTGCTAATAAGGATCAAATTCTGGAAAGTAATGGTATACGGCAAACTAATGGAAAGAGCAGATTTTTATGAAATTGCTATTTTTCTATGCTATTTAACTTTTACTGAGCCATAATCTATTCTAAATTAAGTATAAAAATTCATTATTTTCAACATTTCACTGGATTTGAAGTCTCAACAATCGCACTATACTCAGCAGTACGAAATTACTCGAGTTGAAATGAAATAGCATTATTTCAATGACGAAACTGTTAACTTGTATTTCGAATACAGTCATTGCGTTGACGATTGATAAGTTCTTTATTCATTAACGTACTCACTCGTAACAAATTTTATTATGACATGAATATACAAGACTTACTCTTGGCAGTAAACTCAAACACATAACCTCAACTCACGATTAAATGGACGGTGGCGAACTGAGTCGCCCCCGCCCCGGCGAGCAAGCACGTGTTAGCTACGAATTTAACCGAACGCGGCACGAAAATGCACGAACACTTGAGTTTCGGCGGAGCCGAAAGTTTCGGCTATATTTTGGCCGAAACCGAAACTTAGGCCGAAACTAGATGTTTTGGCCGAAACCGGCCGAAACCGAAACCGAAACCGAAATATCGGTCGGTCACTAATACATACAGGTCGAACTGAGAACCTACTTTTTTTTTTGAAGTCGGTTAAAAATAATAATGACAAATAATAAAAAAATCCCGATAAGCCTCAAACACGGTCCTCTGGAATATGTTGAAGAGCATAAATATCTGGGTAAGCAAATATCCTTCAAAAAAACTTTTTGAAAAAAAGGGAACCGACTTCAAAACCAAACACAAAAAAAAACTATAAAATAACTTTTCTTTCGGAAGTCAGTGGCTTTGTTTTTTTTTTTATTTCATTGACATATGGCCACCGACTTCCGAAAGAAAAGTTATTTTATAGTTTTTTTTTGTGTTTGGTTTTGAAGTCGGTTCCCTTTTTTTTCAAAAAGTTTTTTGTTTTTCCTTTTTTAGGTGAGATATTCAACAAAAATCTTCATAAAATCGTCGTCGTCGGCGTCTTTGAAAATCTACAATCCTATTAAGCAAAACGGATCTATGTGAGCAAATTCACGAGATATCCATTATTCTTATATACTAAAACCTTCCCTAGAATGTAACAAACACTTTTCTGAAAACTGCATCAAAATCGGTTCAGCCAAACGCGAGATAATTGCGGAAAAACATGCAATCGTCCCTGAAAATCTACGATCCAAGTAAGCAAAACGGATCCACGCGGGCAACGTCACGGGATATCTATTAGTGTTATATACTAAAACCTTCTCCAGAATGTAATGAACACTTTCCTGAAAACTGCATCAAAATCCGTCCAGCCAAACGCGAGATAATCGCGGACAAACATACATACATACATACATACAGGTCGAACTGAGAACCTACTTTTTTTTTGAAGTCGGTTAAAAATCTAGACACCGAGATGAACTGACAGACGTGTAAACATGGCCTGGAACAAATTTTGGAGTTTTAAAGAAGATCTTAAGTCAAGAATTCCTGCAAGACTGAAGAAAAAATTACTGGACTCATGTACGGGTATTTTGCCTTCTCTATCTTATGCGTCACAAACATGGATATTCAACAGATACACAAGTAATAAGATACAAACCACGCAAAGACCCGTGGAGCGGAGCACGCTAAATATAAAGTTGAAACTTATAAGGACAAATGTATATGTGAGAAATACAACTAAAAGTATAGATGCTTTACAGCACTGCAAAAAATTATAATGGAAATGGGCTGGCCATGTTGCACGTATGATTAACTATAGATGGACGAAAAGGATAACTACTTGGAAAGGGCCGTCAGGAAAGAGAAAGAGAGGTAGACCAAGGGAGAGGTGGCTCGAAGAAATATTGAGCACAGTGGGAAACGACTATTTTTTTTTGGGTGGCAAAATCATCAAATGAGTCCTCCCGCCCTGTGTGGGGCGGAAGGGGAAGGGACTGTCAGACTCTTACTGACTAAAATCCACCCGTGTGCCTTCGGATGCCCTTTACATTCCGGGGCCACGGTATCCTGGATTAAGAAAATTCCGCAACCCCAGCAGGCATTTGGCCCCATAAGGGGCCCAGTTGGTGACGCGTGAAACACGACGCGCCACCGACCCGGGCTTGGTCCTTGGTCGGACGCCATTTACTCACCGTCCGCAAACCCGCTCCGCCGCTGTGCCCTCTGCTATTCAGAGGGACACGCGTTGGAGCGTCCACCCGTGACCCGACAGGCTATTCGCATAAAGGCAAAGAGACCCCTTAGGCACACAGTGCTTAAGGAAGAGTTTTTGCCTGCATCCCAGGGTGCACCGGCCCGAAAAACTGGACTTCCCCCCGGACGTATCCGAAAGGGAACTCCAGTCCACGGGCGCACGTGGAGGTTTCCTGTCTTAGCACCCCGGGAAACGACTGGTTAGAAAAAGCTTTAGACAGAGATCAATGGAGAAAAATGGAGGAGGCCTTTACTCTGTAGAGAGGTCCTTAATGATAATAATATCTTTATGCATGAAATCAATTATTAAATTATAAATTTTGCTCTATATTTTCAAGTAATTCTAATTTAAAACTCAAATGTTACTACAAATTTATATCTATTTGAAATTGTACAAAAATTATGTAATATATTGTTAAGGAATAAACGAGACTATTATTATTATTTTGGTACTTGCATCGTAATGTTGATATTAATATGAATCTTCCCCGGATTTCTAATACACAATTGTCTATTAGAAATCCATGGAAGATCCTGTTACTGTTTTCCTCACGAGATTAATCTCGTGTGGAAATAGTTATTTGTTATGCAAGGCTGCAAAGTTGATTTTTGGCGCGAGTACTTGAATTGAAAACTGAGCGAGCGAAGGATTCTAAGATTGAACCGCGAGAGAAACGAGCGGTTCAAATATAGAATCCTGAGTGATGCGAAGTTTTCAAAGGTACGAGACGCAGAAAAACTTTGCTGTCGAGTGCAACACACAAGTAACTTTTCACCTCACACAGCGAGGAAATATAGTGGGGGCTCGTCTGTCAGTGTAGAAAACAATTGAATACAAGACGTGTTCGAATTTTGAACAACACTTTGTGCTCTAGAGCACAAAATGGAGTTTTGCGCTTAGATTTTGAATGAGAAATAGAATCTTTCCGAGCGTGTGAGGTGAAAACTGTCTAACAAATAAATAATAATGAAAACGTGAGATAGATTAGACAAATAAATTGTGTAAAAGTAAATAACTTTTTTATTTAATAAATCACGCGATTTTTCTGCTGTTTAAAAGTAATTCCAGAATTTGGGGCATATCCACTTTATTCTTTCGCTGTATGAAATCAGTATGTAAGTACATGACTAACCTGATTCCGAGCTATGATAATAACCGTATGTAATAATAACTCAAAATATTAAGGTTAATTCTTAGGTTTTTTTCCTGGTAAAATCATCAAATGATCCTATTCAGGGCGGAGCGGGAGAGAGACTGCCAGACTTTTACTGAGTAAAATCCACGGTGATCCTTCAATAGCCCTTTACGTTCTAGTGTCACGGTTACCTGATGAGACAGTCCCGCGACCCCGGGTTAATTCATAGGTTGAGTAACTGTTTAAGAAAAAAAAGGCAAAAAAAAACCAACCAACAATTCAGTAGGTATAGATACATTTATTGACAACAATACCTCACACTTCTTACATGATTAAAACATAATTTTCACACATTCAAAATTTACAATTTTAGAATGACTTTAAATACTGATTATTAACATGAACCTTCATGGTAATCTTTTTTCTTTAAAAAAGAATACCTCACACTAGGAATTAGTTTTCCTGTGTTTATGAACCCCCGTTCATAAACTAAAAAAACTAATAAAAGCACCCCTGCTTTGGTGGGAAGGGGAATTGTAGATTGCCGCTTAGTAGTAGGCTATTGGGTATCCATATGCATAATATGGGTAGGAGTAAGAGTACGCTAGGGGGCTGTAGGCGTATGCAGGGTAGCTGTAGCCGTAGTCCACCAGCACCTGAGGCTTAGCCACTGCAGGGCTCACCATCAGCGCCACGGCGAAGGCAACCAGCATTAACTGATGGAGAAATGTAATTATAATTAACGATTAAGTATTTACAAATAACCCTCCTGGCGCAGTCGGGTAAAAACCAATTATCTTAGATCTTCCTACTATTTCGAGAAGATGCCTTATTATTAGAGGTCGGAATTAGGTAGAGTTATTTTAGTAATATCATAAAAACAGTAAGTATTAGGTACAAATAAATTATGAAAATAAAAACATCAGAGATAGATTAGACAAATAAATTGTGTACAAGTTATTAACTTTTTATCTTAATAATAAATTACGGCTTTTTTCTGCTCTTTAAAAGTAGATACGTAATTCCGGGATTTGGGGCATATCCACTTTATTCTTTCGCTGTATGAAATCAGTGTAAGTACATGAATAATTACCTATTCCGACATATGCTTAATATCAATTAATAAAACGTTGCCTCGCACTAGAAATGTCTTCCTGTATCGTTACCTTTGCATGCCGTAAGGTAGAATGTGGAAGAGCCATTACCTATGTTAAAATGTGAACACCTTATTTTGTACCCACAGTCTTTGCAAAATAAATGATTTCTGATTTCTCATTTGTATAGGTTTTAGAATGTCCCGAAGTATGTATTAAAGCTAAAGATGTATCTTATAGCTTTATAAGTTATAGTACCTAGTACTTAATTCAACTATAGTCCTATAAGATTATTTTTTTCCTTATCAAAAATGAATTGGATATTCATTTCAAGAAAATTCTACTAGGACTACATTTATTAACTGCCACTCTAGGATTTTCTTTTTAATTTTATAAAAAGATAAAGTAAGTGCATTTCTTTGATTGTTACGCTTTTACGGCTAAACGGCTTAGGTAACTAATTTTCATGAATTTTAATTCAAAAATAGACAGAACCCAGATACCTGGGCGGACCCTCGTCACCCTCGAGAGCGAGCGAAATCACGGGCAGAAGGTAGTATACCCACTTACAAAAGTCTTTTTCATATAACATTTATTTAAAAGTGGGATTCGAATTTTCACTTGGCTAGGTATATCTTGGTCTCTTAACAATATTTCTAATCGGAAACAAGGAAACTAAAATTTTAAAATAAGTTTTGCGTTTTCTATTAAGAAACTAATTGTTTCAAATAACAGTATAAAAACTCACCAATTTGAACATGTTGAAGATTGTTAAATCCTCCTTAAAGACACAGCACCAGATAAAATCTAGTGGACACTAGACAGGACTGTAGTCGATGGATGCGATGGCTAATATCATAGCTTCTTCTCCCGAGCTCCATCTTATATACCGAGCCCAGAGGCCGGCGTCCCATCCGTGATTGGAAAAACTAATGACCCACCAACCGTCCTCAAGACACTGCTATAGGATGTAAAAAATGTTATACACAATGTCGCATTAACAGTTAATAGTACTTCATTTCCATATTGGACCCGGATCACAGTGTGACAATAGGCGCGTGGAAGATTCGACGTCAGATTAATGGCAGCAAAAAATATTGAACACTTACGTGACATACACTATCGAGCAGAAGTATTAGAAATGATCCGGGATAGCTCCTGAAATAATGACGTGATTTTAATGAATTTGGTATCAATTTAAAGTTAATAGTTAAACCTTTAAAATGGTACCATTTTTATCATTGTTAAGTAACTAGTTATTTAATACTCTCTCTGGATCGCGCGGAATCGGAGTAGGTACCTAAGTGATTCCATGCATACTTTAGTTAGGACTTTATCTTTAAAAACTGAACTGTTTTTTTAATCAAGTAGCATGTAAAAATGATAGTCCCAGAATCAAAATAATTTTCTGTTTAAAAATACACAATTAGTATAGGTACCTAAATCTCCCCACCGTCGTATCTCCACGTTGTCGTCGTGGTGGGGCTTGTGGTTTCAATGATCTCTGGGCATCTGCGCTCAGAGGGAGAAACCAAAACCAAGAGGGATACACCGGGGAAAGGGGGGGGAAATGTTCACTTCCGGTAGCGTCTAATCTTTAGACGTAACCGTGAAGTGAACCGGGGAGGGAAAATGGGGAGTAGGGAGAGAGGAACTCACCTCTTTAAAAAAGTGAATAAAACCCAAAATGAAAAAGCTGTCGAAAGAGTATATACCCCAGGCGGGTACCAGCTGCTCCGCAGCTGGAGAATCCCGCCCCGGCTCCGGCCGGGCTGTCCCACCGTACTCTGGGGGGGACAAAAACCGCTTTTTCCCACTGTTTGCTCCGGCAGTCGCCGCATTGAGCCAGGGGGGCTCACGTACCCGTGACGAGGAGTCGCTGGATCAGTCCAGCACGTCCAAGTCACCGGTACCAAACGAGCGGGCACAGAGTGCCGCTCCGCGTAAGGAGGGGGCGATGGTGCTCGAGTCGGATTCCGACTCGGCATCAGACGCCACGAGCTTCCAGAGCGTAGGCTCTGGAAGTACTGCGAGGAGGAGTGGGGGGGGCGCCAACAGGAGGAGCGAGTTCCTCAAGCGCCCCCGAGAAGAGGTATCCTCGTCTGAGGAGGGTCCTGCCTTGGGCCCGAAGATCCCGACTAGTGTGCGGGGTAAAGGCCGAGGCGGGACGTGCGGCAGAGGGCGGGAGCTAGATCCCTCTGTCGAGGTAGAAAGGAGGGTGCAGGACGCCATTCGCACCCTAGGCAAGCATGGCGGGCCCGGTAAAAAGGGCACTAAAGACCGGGCCATGATGAAGGCCAAAGAAACAATCATGGCGGCGGTGCTCAACCGGCCTCCTCCGGCATCGACAGCATCGGACGAAATGTCCCAAATGCGGGAGGAGGTCGCCAAACTTACGGCGGCGATGGATGTTCTCCGTAAGGAGAACATCCAACTTAAGACGGAGCTGGCCGGGCTGCGAAAGGGCGGCCGCAAAGAGGAGGTCCCGCAGACGCGGACGCAGACGCAGGCGCAGACGCGGCAGAAGGAGCCGCCGGCGAAGCCCGCACCAACAGAAGACAGCAATGCTGTCCTAAATCTGGTGCGGCAGGAGCTGGCGGCCTTCAACCAGCGGTTCACAATGCTTGAGAACCGCGTCCTGCGCCCCCCGCTCGCGTCGACGTCTTATGCGGCCGTAGCGGCTTCCACGCCGCCCAGGTCAGCCCCGGAGAAGCGGGCCGCGGCGAAACCACCGGCACCGCCCAAACAGGCCACGGGGAGAGCTGCCCCGGCGGCGGCGGTACCGGCTGGGGCGAAGGCAGCCCCGCAGCAGAAAAAGAAGAAGGGTGTTCCGGCGGCGGCGGCGGCGGCGAGTCAGCCGTCCCGACCTGTCCCGCCTACGCAGCCCTCGCGTCCTCCCCCAACCGATGCCGAATGGCAGGTGGCGGGAGAGAGCAGGGCCGCGAAAAAACAAAGGCGGCGACAGCGACGACGGCAGCGCAAGCGAACCGTCGCGGCGAGACTCCGCGCCCCCAAGACCGCGGCTGTAGTAATCACTCTACAGCCGGACGCGGTCAAGAGGGGCGTGACATACCGCGACGTGTTCGCGAAGGCGAAGGAGGCGGTGAACCTCCGGGAGCTGGGAATCGACGGGGGCCTCCGGGTGCAAGTCACCGCGACGGGGGCCAGGCTGCTGTCGATTCCCGGCGCCTCCAGTGGTCCTACCGCTGACGCTCTGGCCGAACGGCTAAGAGCGTCCTTAGATGCGGAGGAGGCTCGGGTGTCCAGGCCCGTAAAGCGCGCAGATCTGCGCATAATGGGCCTGGACGACTCGATCACGGAGGGGGACGTGGTGGCCGCCGTTGCCAGGGCTGGGGAATGCCCTGCCGACCAGGTCAAGGCTGGCACCCTACGCCCTGACTTCGCGGGGCTGCTCTCGATTACGGTGAGCTGCCCCGTGCCGGCGGCCAAAAAGATTGGGGAGGGCCGAAGGCTCTTGGTCGGCTGGGTGTCCGCGCAGGTGAAACTGCTGGAACCCAGGCCTCTGAGGTGCTTCCGCTGCCAAGTGGGTAACCACACGGCATGCAAGTGCACCTCGGAGGTGGACCGCAGCGGCTACTGCTTCCGCTGCGGTCGGCCCGGTCATAAGGCCGGCTCTTGTAACGCCCCGCCGCACTGTTTCCTATGTGCGGCGGCTGGCAAGCCGGCCGATCACCGGGCAGGGGGCAAGTCCTGCGCCCCGCCCGCCAAGACCAAGAGCAGAGGTAGGCCCTCCGCCACCGCTGTCCCCGCTACTGCCGCCGCCGCCGCAGCTCCTGCTGCCGCCGCCGTGGCCACGCCCTCGAGGAGGGCCCTGGAGGAGGCCGCAATGGATTCAGATTAATGTCTCCATTGCGCTTCCTCCAGGCGAACATCAACCACTGCGCCGCTGCTCAGGATCTTTTGCTCCAGAGCATGGCGCAGTGGTTGATAAACGTCGCCGTGGTCGCCGAGCCGTTTTTTGTCCCGCCCAGGAACGACTGGGTAGCGGACCTGGACGGCTCGGTGACCCTAATTTCGTCGACCGCCGCCGGTACCCCGCCCCTCGATCGCGTACAGAGAGGGCGCGGGATCGTCGCAGCCCGGTTCGGGGAGATCGCCGTGGTAGGCGTTTATTTCTCCCCGAACCGATCTATCGCCGAGTTCCAAGACTCCCTAGTGGAGCTGGGAGACGTCGTCGTCGCCCTCGGTTCCCTCCCCGCGCTCGTGCTCGGGGACTTCAATGCCAAGAATGTGGCTTGGGGTTCCCGGTACACGGATTATACGCGGGGCAGGATGCTCGAGCACTGGGCCCTGGCACATGGCCTGGTCATCGAGAACCGGGGTTCTGTCCCCACGTGCGTGCGGATGCGGGGAGAGTCGGTGGTGGACATTACGTTCGCCACCGCCGACCTGTCGCCGCGCGTCACCGACTGGCGCGTTGTGGAGGAGGTGGAGACCTATTCCGACCACCGGTATATCCGGTTCGACGTCTCCGCCCAGACCTCAGACGCGCCGGCCCCAAGTGGACGGAACCCAAGTGGTCCGCGATGGGCGCTGAAGCAGCTGGACCGGGAGCTATTCCTGGAAGCCTCGATCGTGCAGGCCTGGGTGTCACCACCGGACAGGCCTGCCGACATAAACGACGAGGCCGAGTGGTTCCGGGAGGCCATGTCGGAGATCTGCGACGTGGCCATGCCCCGGGTCCGGCAAGGACGCGCCCGGCGTCAGCTGTACTGGTGGTCAAGCGAGTTGGCAGCGCTGCGCGAAGCGTGCGTTGCCGCGCGCCGCCGGTACACCAGATTCCGCAGGCGCCGCACCCGACCTCCGGACGCGGCGGCTGTGGAGGCGGAGCTGTACGAGGGCTACAGGGCAGCGAAGACCGTCCTCCGCGACGAGATCTGGCGGGCCAAGGAATTGGCCCGCAAGGAGATGCTGGAGTCTCTGGACGTGGACCCATGGGGCCGCCCCTACAAGTGGGTGCGAGAAAAGCTCCGCCCCTGGGCTCCCCCGTTGACGCAGAGTCTCCAGCCTCAGTTCGTGGAGGACGTGGTGAGCGCCCTGTTCCCATCGCGAGGGGAGCACACTCCCCCGCCCATGGCTCCGTCTCCGACGGAATCTGACAGTGAAGCTGGCGCAAACGCGGACCACAGCGACGACGACGTCTACGACGCTCCAGAGGTGACCGAGGTAGACCTGAGAGTGGCGGTACAGCGGCTCAAGGCCAAAAATACCTCCCCGGGACCCGACGGCCTGCCAGGAAAAGCCTGGGTCCTGGCCTCGGGGACTCTCGGGCCTCGACTGGGGGGGCTCTTTAGCGCATGCTTGGAGAGGGGCCAGTTCCCGCTTCGTTGGAAGACGGGGAAACTGGTCCTGATCCAGAAGCCCGGGCGCCCTGCGGACTCTCCGTCCGCATTCCGGCCCATCGTGCTGCTCGACGAGGTGGGCAAGCTCTTGGAGAGAGTAATTGCAGACCGCCTCGTCGGGCACCTGAACCGGGTGGGCCCGAACCTGTCGGAGAGCCAGTTCGGCTTCCGCAGGGGGCGCTCGACGGTGGACGCCATCATGCGCGTGAGAGCCCTCACGACGGGGGATGCAGTGGCCCGGGGCAGGGTCGTCTTGGCGGTGTCTTTGGACATCTCCAATGCCTTTAACACCCTGCCCTGGAGTTGCATCAGGGAGGCACTCCGGTATCACCGGGTGCCGACCTACCTCCGCCGAATAGTCGAGGACTACCTGACGGACAGAGCCGTCATCTACCCCGGTCACCGGGGAGAGTGGAACCGGCGAGAGATGTCGTGCGGTGTTCCACAGGGTTCGGTCCTGGGACCGCCCCTGTGGAACATCGGATACGACTGGGTGCTGCGCAGCGACCTCCCTGACGGCGTCAGCGTAATATGCTACGCTGACGACACGCTCGTCCTGGCACAGGGAGAGTCGCACCAGGCGGCGGCCGACGTGGCGACGGAAGCGGTCGCGACAGTCGTCGAAAGGATCCGGCAGTTGGGACTCGAAGTGGCGCTGCACAAGTCAGAGGCCATGTGTTTTCATGGCCGTCTGAATGCGCCGCGGTCAGAGTCCCACATAACGGTGGGAGGAGTTCGCATCGGCGTCAAGAGGACGATGAAGTACCTGGGACTCGTCCTCGACAGCCGGTGGAACTTCAGGGAGCATTTCCTGAGTTTGGCCCCAAGGCTGAACCGGGCGTCGGGCGCCCTCAGGCGTCTGCTGCCCAATGTCGGCGGGCCAAACGCTTCCTGCCGTAGGCTGTACGCCGGCGTCGTGCGGTCCATGGCCCTCTACGGGGCCCCTGTGTGGGCCCTGAGCATCCGGACGCGACCACTGAAGTTGGTCGCATGCCAGAGGGTCATGGCTATCCGGATGATCCGGGGATACCGCACGATTGCCGGCGAAGCGGCCAACCTCCTTGCCGGATTACTGCCCTGGGATCTGGAGGCGACTGCCCTCCAGCGCGTCTATGAGTGGCGCGTGGAGGCGCAGCGCCGGGGCGTGACCCCGCTGCCTCGTGAAGTCGAGGTGCGGCGGGAAGAGCTCCGGCGCGATCTCAGGGCAGTATGGAGGGGACGACTGTCGCGACCGAAGGCCGGGCACGCCGCAATTGCGGCGGTAAGACCCCTCTTTGAGGAGTGGCTGGAGAGACGTCACGGCGTCCTGACCTATCGGATGACGCAGGTCCTCACCGGACACGGAAGTTTCGGGAGGTACCTGTGCCTGATAGGGAAGGAGGAAACGCCCGGGTGCCACCACTGCGAAGATCGCCCGGAGGACACAGTAGAGCATACGGTGCAGGACTGCCCAGCTTGGGCGGTGCACCGACGTGTCCTCACGGCGGCGATAGGCGGAGACCTCTCGCGCCCGGCATTGGTTGCGGCCATGCTGCGGGGCGAGACGGAGTGGGAAGCGGTCTGCTCCTTCTGCGAGGCAGTAATGCTCGTGAAGGAGGAGGCGGGCCGCGAGCGAGAGAGGACAGCGTCCTCCCTCCGCCCCAACCGCAGTGGTAGGCGCCCGCGGCGTCGGACGTCACCAGATGATCTCCGGCCACCGTAGGCGCGGGCATGCGGGCAGCGAGTAAAGGGCAACTCGCTGCCCGACCAAGGACCATGCCCGGGTCGACGGCGCGTTGTGTCCCACGCGCGCCTCAAAGAGCGTCAGCATAATGACGGGGCCCCCCTCTCAGAGGGCCAAAGCCTGCCGGGGTCGCGGGATTATTTCCTTACCGTGACCCCGGAACGTAACAGGCTATTGAAGGACACCGTGGATTTTAGTCAGTAGAAGTCTGACAGTCCCTCCCGCCCTGCCCGGGGTTGGAGGACTCATTTGATGATTTTACCACGCTAAAAAAAAAAAAAAAAAAAAAAAAAAGGTACCTAAATCTAAGTGAGTGAAAACTGTAAATAGAAAGAAAAGTTCAACCCCAACCCAGTTTATCTGAGACTTATATTGCTTCATTAGTTTTACAAACGCAATATAAATGTATATTTGAAGGAGTTACTGAAACTCTGTGGGTCAGTATATTGTTTTGGTATTTAAGCAATAAAAATCGGCCTAGTGCGAGTTGGATGCGCGCAGGAAGCTGAAGGGTTCGGTACATTATTACATACCTCTAAGTATCTATGAAAAAAATATCAAATCATTTGCATGGTAGCCCCATAAATATCTGTTTTTTGGTATTTGTTGTTATAGCGGCAAAAGAAGTTCATTCATCTGTGAAAATTTTAACTGTCTTACTATTGCATGAGATACCTACAGCCTGGTAATGAGATACACCTGGTGTCAGACGGACAGCGTTTTTTTTTTTTTTTTTTAGCGTGATAAAATCATCAAATGAGTCCTCCAACCCCGGGCAGGGCGGGAGGGACTGTCAGACTTTTACTGACTAAAATCCACGGTGTCCTTCAATATCCCTTTCTGTTCCGGGGTCACGATAAGAAAATAATCCCGCGACCCCGGCAGGCTTTGGCCCTCTGAGAGGGGGGCCCCGTCATTATGCTGACGCTCTTTGAGGCGCGCGTGGGACACGACGCGCCGTCGACCCGGGCATGGTCCATGGTCGGGCAGCGAGTTGCCCTTTACTCGCTGCCCGCATGCCCGCGCCTACGGTGGCCGGAGATCATCTGCTGACGTCCGACGCCGCGGGCGCCTACCACTGCGGTTGGGGCGGAGGGAGGACGTTGTCCTCGCTCTCAAGCGGCCCGCCTCCTCCTTCACGAGCATTACTGCCTCGCAGAAGGAGGAGACCGCTTCCCACTCCGTCTCGCCCCGCAGCATGGCCGCAACCAATGCCGGGCGCGAGAGGTCTCCGCCTATCGCCGCCGTGAGGACACGTCGGTG
Organism: Agrotis clavis; assembly: GCA_954870645.1. Lineage (NCBI taxonomy): Eukaryota > Metazoa > Arthropoda > Insecta > Lepidoptera > Noctuidae > Agrotis > Agrotis clavis. The sequence goes on from OX940922.1 coordinate 10,635,869, forward strand.
CTCTGCCCAAGCGGGGCAGTCTTGCACCGTATGCTCTACTGTGTCCTCCTCCGGGCGATCTTCGCAGTGGTGGCACCCGGGCGTTTCCTCCTTCCCCATCAGGCACAGGAACCTCCCGAAACTTCCGTGTCCGGTGAGGACCTGCGTCATCCGATAGGTCAGGACGCCGTGACGTCTCTCCAGCCACTCCTCAAAGAGGGGTCTTACCGCCGCAATTGCGGCGCGCCCGAGACGGACAGCGTAGTCGACATCAACAATAAATTAATACCTAGCGCTAAAAAGTATTTTTAACCACTAAGGGCTGATTTTTCAATAGTCAGATAACTAATTATCTTTGTTTTTTTATTTCTAATTACTAGCTTCTGCCCGCGACTTCGTACGCGGATCCTGTTGCTTATGCCAGCGACAATGGGGTCGTCAAAATCGAAGATCTAAAACGTCTGATGTCGAATTCTTAGAGCCTGGGGACGGGAAAACAACGGGACGCGCACGACGATTCCAGACGTTCCAGATCTTTCATTTTTGTAAGTCAACAGGAAATGCTCATCAGACTAAACAACTCTTGCTAAGTGATGTTATTCATATATATGATATAGGTAGTGTAGCTGGGCTCTTGGAGTTCCACATCAGGTGTTCCAGATCTTCAGTTTTTATACGACAACAGGGAGTGCTCATCAGGCTGAACAACTCTTGCTAAGACGTCATTACTGTATAATATATGTACCTAATAGTGTAGCTCGGCTCTTGGAGTTCCACATCAGGTGTTCCATATCTTCAAATTTATTTTCTCAGCAGAAAATGCTCATCACGCGAAACAATTTTTGCTATGGCGCTATTTTTGTATCTCTTAAAATTTAGATGATCTATTGCAGTTCTGCATCAGTTGTTCAAGTTCCCAAGATAAATTATAGCCTACTTATATGTTGCCCAGACTTAATAGCTATACAACAAACAAAAAAAAAACAATCAAATCCGTCCAGTAGTTCCGATGATTGGCGTGTATGGAGTAACTTCTCCCGTTTTCCTTACATTTCCCTTCACTGCTCTGCTCCTATTGATTGTATCGTGATGAAAAGTATACTATAACCAGCGCAGGAGTGTGAAAAATAATTGTACCAAGTTTCGTCAAAATCCGTCGAGTAGTTTTTGTTTCTATAACGGTTATACGGACAGACAGATAGACAGACAGACAGACAATAATTTTATTAATTGCATTTTTGGCATCAGTATCGATCCCTAATCACCCCCTGATAGTTATTTTGGAAATATATTTCATGTACAGAATTGACCTCTCTACAGATTTATCATAAGTAGGTATAGATAGATATACATAGACTAGCTTCTGCCAGCGACTTCGTACGCGGATCCTGTTGCTTATGCCAGCGACAATGGGGTCGTCAAAATCGAAGATCTGAAACGTCTGATGTCGAATTCTTAGACGGGACGCGCATGGCGATTCCAGACGTTCCAGATCTTTCATTTTTGTATTAAGTCAACAGGAAATGCCCATCAGACTTAACAACTCTTGCTAAGATGTTATTCATTGTACATATATGTTATAGTGTAGCTGGGCTCTTGAAATTCCACATCAGTTGTTCCAGATCTTCAATTTTTATACATCAATAGATAATGCTCATCAGGTTGAACAACTCTTGCTAAGACGTCATTCCGGTATACGTTATAGTGTTGCTGGGCTCTCGGTGTTCCACATCAGGTGTTCCAGATCTTCAGTTTTTATACGACAACAGGGAGTGCTTATCAGGCTGAACAACTCTCGCTAAGACGTCATTACTGTATATGTAATAGTGTAGCTGGGCTCTTGGAGTTCCACATCAGGCGCGTATCTTCAAATTTATTTTCATAGCAGAAAAAATACTCATCACGCGGAACAATTTTTGCTATGGCGCTATTTTTGTATATCTTATAGTTTAGCTGATCTATTGCAATTCTGCATCAGGTGTTCAAGTTTCCAAGATAAATTTAGCCTATGTGTTGCCCAGACTTAATAGCTATACAAAAAAAAAAAACAATCAAATCCGTCCAGTAGTTCCGAAGATTAGCGTGTATGGAGTAACTTCTCCCGTTTTCCTTACATTTCCCTTCACTGCTCTGCTCCTACTGATTATGTTTCGTCAAAATCCGTCGAGTAGTTTTTGTACGTTACTATAACGGTTTAAATACAGACAGACAGACAATAATTTTATTAATTGCATTTTTGGCATCAGTATCGATCCCTAATCACCCCCTGATAGTTATTTTGGAAATATATTTCATGTACAGAATTGACCTCTCTACAGATTTATTATAAGTATAGATAATTATAATATAGTATTGAGTACGTGCACGACATCAGCGCCACCTAGCGTTCGCAACTTTAGGGGCTCTGACCGTTCTAATTGAAATCAGATTCTTTAACAAATCACTTGGTTTTTGATTCCATGGCGATTCATTGGCACTGAACAAAATTAAATAAGCATAGGCAAACTGTATTCTATAAGAAATATATCAATTAAAGGATTAAAATTAGGGTTATGATGTTATTCACTTTTTCTCTTCACGGCAGCTAACCATCTCCTGCATTGTTCATCTTTCCAAGAACCGCTTGGGAATCAATAAAACTTAAATTTACTATTTCTGCTAGTATTCTTGCAGTTTACAACACAACAACTATTTTTTCCAGCGGAATAATGCGATTATAAAAAATTACGTACAGACGACAAGAGCTGAATGTCAGAGCCGTTGTATTCCGACTGCGCCCCAACACCTGCCGTTGAAGAAACTACGATATCTCGTCAGATATTCATTGAAATCAAATGATGTCCAGGGCAATTTTGTTTAAAATTAAATGCTTGTAATGATTAACGCATTTTTTTGGATATGGATTCATTAAAACATTGTCGCAAGAAATGTATTATTTTAAAACCAATTTGATTTCCAAAAGAAAGGTTATGGTGAGTTAATCTTAAAAGATAGACATATGCTGTCGCGGACTTTATTTTAGAACGTTTCATGAGGAACAATTCCGTCATACATCATTTTTGCGTAATATAAACCGTTTACGCAGCGTACGCAAGGGAAGCTCTCAAGAAGAATTTCCCGATTTGACAACATTTTTCATTGCTGCTCTGCTCCTATTGGTCATAGCGTAATGCTAAGTAGGCTATAGCCTTCCTCGATAAATGAACTATCTAACACAAAAAGAATTATTCAATTCGAACCAGAAGTTCCTGAGATTAGCGCGTTTTTAGCAGTTGGCAAAACTGAATGTCCTCTGACATTATCCCCTTTTAGTTCTACTATTCGCCACCTTAAGCGCTGCAATCGAATAGTACTACTCCCACCGCCGCCGTCGTGCACGTTCTCAATATATCTAGATAGTTAGATAGATAAACATGTTATAAAGTAAAAAAAACTGTAGCAAGGTGAGCTAATCCATTATATTAAATCAAAGTGACTTGTTTGTTTATGTGAATTATATAATAAGTTTAGATTATGCTTATGTAATTGGTGTTAAACGATACAAGATCACGATTAGCAACTACATAATTTGTATGCAAAATAAGTGCAATAAATGCATAATGATAAACATGTCATCACATAGCGGACTTTAGCAGGTCGACAAGGACAATTATTGAAAAAAAAAAATGACAACACTTCGTTTTAAACACTCACTTCACACTTGTAAATAAATATTATTAAAGACGAAAATCTGAACATCAATTAAGTATTATAAATTGTGTACTGTAAATACTCGTTTGTTAATTAATTAATTTTATTTTCAGGCTATTTTGGCCCATTGCCAATACCATACATCTATACTAGGGTTGCCAGATCGATTCTTCCTGTTATCGGGATCAATAACCGATTTTTCGGGATTTTAGGACTTTGGTCGGGAGAAATAAAAAAATAAGTTATTAATATTAACTTGGTTCACTGAACTTAGATTTAGATGACGACGTAACGCTAAGCAGACACGTGTCAACTCAGACGGAGTGCATTGCAATGTTTTTTCTAGTGTCCGACCGAAACTGATTTTTCAGCCGAAACCGAAACCGAACTTTCGGCCTTGCTCTCAGTTTCGTCCGAAACCGAAACTTAAAAAGTTTCGGTAATAATTATACTAATACTAATATTATAAAGCTGAAGAGTTTGTTTGTTTGAACGCGCTAATCTCAGGAACTACCGGTTCGAATTTTATTGAAAAATTCTTTTTGTGTTGAATAGACCATTTATCGAGGAAGGCTATAGTAGGCTATATAACATCACGCTATCACGTTCACGTTGTGAGCGTCCTTACAGATATTCAAGGTAGAAGGCCGTGGTAATCAGTTTGGGGAATGTCTTGCTTCCTTAGTCTGAAATCGTATCTAATATAATTAAAGATAAAAGTTGAAGAGTAGTAGAGTATCTATACTTCTCTCGGTACAGATTTTGTCTAAATCAATGTTATAATACCTATACTAAGTCGTTTTCGAAATCCGTTAAAATACCGACTGGCTCGGAACTTTGCCACGAACGACGCGACGTTTAAAATGCTTATCTTCCGAGCCCTTGACAAAATCGTATTTGTCGATGAGCCTTTTGCCGCTTCTGTATACAACACGAATCACATAAAGTGTATAAAACAAGAAAACTGTTTCCGAAGACCCATAATATATATTTTAATCACAAAGTATAAAGATTTTTCTAATTAGGAGAACCCTTCTGATAACAAGGTGAAGAAAACAACGGAGGGGAAAAACAATAAGTAGATAAGGTTTCGGTTTCTTCAACTTTTCGTATTAAGTACTTGGAAGTTTATTTTCACACTGTAACTTAAGGCTTGTATTCACACTCCGACCACCGACGGTCTATCCGGTTCGACGTCTCCGCCCATACCCCTCATACACGCCAGTTCGACGGAACCCAAATGGTCCGCGATGGGTGCTAAAGGCTGAAGCAGCTGGACCGGGAGCTATACCTGAAAGACTCGATCGTGCAGGCCTGGGTGTCACCACCGGACAGGCCTGCCGACATCAACGACGAGGCGGAATGGTTCCAGGAGGCCATGTCGGAGATCTGTGACATGGCTATTATGCCCTGGGTCTGGCAAGGACGCGCCCGGCGTCAGCTGTACCAGTGGTAGCGCGAGCTACCATCAATGCGCGAGGCATGTCACTGCGTGTGTTGCCGCGAGGCGCCTGACACCAGATTCCTCGTGCGCCGGCCCCGACCTCCGGATGGGGGGACTGTAGAGGTGGAGCTGTACGCGGGCTACAGAGCAGCGAAGAGCATCCTCCGCGACAAGATCTGGCGGCCCATGGAACAGGCAAAATTAAGATCGTTCTCTTACTTATACTTAGTACTAGCTGTTGCCCGCGACTTTGTCTGCATTGTATTTGTTTTTATGGCACCTATACCAATATTCTCTTTTTTAATTCGTTGAGAAAGTGAGGGTACCTACCTGATGTCCCACTTTAAAGTTTGTTATATAATCTATAGCAAACTTTAAAGCAAATGAAATGAAAACTTCCAGACAAAACACTTTATATACGACATTGGTAGTTTTTCCCTCTGGTGCTAAAATAAAAAGCTGGTCAGCATTACTGACAGGCGAGCATGTGTTATATATAGTTGGCCGTGGGAAAAACAGTTAAATAAAAAATTAAATTAAATTTCAAGCTGTTTATTTCCAAATATGCATCATACAATTGTCATATACAATAACGCTCAATCTTATTGAGGCAAGATTATGTGCGCTATCGAATAATATTAAGTTACTCGCTCACAGGTCATTGTCATGTAGTGGGCCCACCCGTATGCCCCTCCCCTCTTTTATACCTTTCAATAGTATAATAGTATTTCAGGATATTTTTCACCTGTTTAGATTTTTTATTTTCTAATTTTTCGGCTAATTCTTTAGGCAAATAATTAAGAATTTCTGGAAGAGCATACGACCAAACCCTTTTACCATATTCATTATTTACTCTTGGCAGTTTATACAGAGGCAAGTATGACAGGTTGCGGACAAAGTTAGGTCTACTATTTTTCTTTAACTTACTCATGTATTGTTCACAATAGTCAGAGGCAACAGCTAATTTCACTTTATCAAATACATTTATTACTTTACAATATTGAAATAGTTTATCATAGTCGGGTTTATATCTGAGTTTAATTTTATATGGCACCACTATCTTTAATAATCGTGTTTGTATATATATATTTTTTGAAGGTAAGTTTTATAAGTTCTTCCATAACTTGTTATGCCATAATTAATAATACTGTCGGCCAATGCCATATACAACAATCTCAACGTGCTATAAGGCAATTTGTGCTTTAAGATGCGCAATTTTGACATGATAGCTCTAAGCTTAATGCACACAGAGTCCACATGTGGGCCCCAGTTAAACATGATCAATTTTAAGACCTAGATATACATGTTCTTTAACATTTTCGATCGGTTTACAGTCACAGAAATCCAAGCACCGGTGCATGCACTGGTGTTCATGAGCCACTACTCTCGGTGTCCCTTGAGAATTTAAATACGGTGAATGAATGTGCATAAGTTTAGTTTTTTGGTAGTTGATTGTTAAGCCAACGTCATGTGCCCATTTACAAAGCAGGTTGAACTCAGATTGCTTCAATTTCTCGGCAGTACTTAGATCCCTGTGAGCTATGATCAGACATGTATCGTCAGCAAATTGGTAGACGGAGGCATGCTGGATTAGTTACACATGTCATTGACGTATACTAAGTATTCGGTCGGGCCAAGAATTGATCCTTGAGCCGTTCCATGACGTGTCGGAATTCTGTCGCTGAGTGCCCCTGCCACACTGACCACATTATATCTATGCTTGTGATAGTCTTTAAACCACTCCAGCATTGGACCCCGTATACCAATCTGCTGCATTTTTGTGTAAAGTACCTCATAATTTAGCGTATCGAAAGCTTTGCTGAAGTCTATCATTATTGTGATATGTAACATGTTTTTTGCAATTAAGGTGATCATTGATTTCGTCTGTAAACTGTAATAGTAATTGTGTGGTACTTTTATTTTTCTGAAAACCAAATTGTTTTTCATGAATTATGCTATTGCTTGACAAAAAGTCGCTCACAATGTTCCCAAAATATTTTACTATAATTTTATCTATGCACGAAAGGATAGTTATTGGTCTGTAGTTATTGGTATCAATAAAACTGCCTTTTTGTAAGCGGCTACCGGGAATTCTGTGAGTTTGAACTGGAAAAGGAAATTGTTGGAGATGAGTGGAATTCACGGTATCAATGCAGTTTCCCCTGAGCCACATCCGGTGAGAATTTCAGCTTCGCTTAAATTTCTGTGTAATGCAGTAACTATTAGTCGCGTTCAATTGCACAATTTTGGTGGAGTTAGGTTTCTTAGAAGCATTATTATTACTTTTAGGTTATTTTATGAGCTCGAGGACCACAGGCAGTTATCTAATGAATTTAAAATCTCGAGTGGGTAGTTGCTGGCATCATCCTGATTGACGACGTTATTGTATGACGTGTGAACCACATCATTCCCAATAATTTCGGCTAATATGTTTTCATTTATTGCAGCGGTTCGGTCAGTTTTTTAGTATCGCACGATCAAATAGCCAAGAATTTTCCTGAAGTGTTATACTTGACGGGACTCCGAATACGTAACTTATAAATTTTTCTTACAACGGGCAGTGTCTGCCGGAATTTTCCGGAGAACAGTACCTACCGTGATATTGTCCATGGGTGTATCATCATGGCGAATGTCTCAAAGTGTTCTGTCCACGGCCTCGACGGCTTTTTTGTTCGACATGGTACATTCAGACTATTACATTTTTTTTAGCGTGGTAATACATCACGTGGAACACAACGTGCACTCTTACTCGCCGCCCGCATGGCCGCGCCTACAGTGGCTGGAGATCGTGTAGCGACGTCTGTCGCCATCGGCGTCTACCGCTGCGGCTGGGCTGGAGGTGGACATTGTCCTCTCCCTCATGCGTCCCGCCTCCTCCTTCGCTAGCATGACTGCTTCTCAGAAGGAGGCGACTGCTTCCCATTCTGTCTCGCCCCGCAACATCATGGCCTCGACCAATACTAAGCACGAGAGGTCACCGATTATCGTCGTAGTGAGGACACGGCGGTTCTCTGCCCAAGTGGGTAGTCCTGCACCGTATGCTCCACCGTGTCCTCCAGGCGATTCTTCCTTCCCTATCCGACACTCCTCCTGAACCTGACCTACCTCCCGAAACTTTCGTGTTCGTTGAGGACCTACGTCATGTGTTAGGTCAGGCGGGACGCCGCCGCCGCCGCCGTGACGCCTATCCAGCCACTCCTTAAAGAGGGGTCTTACCACCGCGGTTGGGGCTAGGTTACCGTACTATAATATATAGTACCTATTGTACTATATTTAGGGTCTCCGTACTATATACTTTAGAAGAAATATATAGTACGCGAAAATACTATATTTCCGTACAATAGCTAAATGTTTATATTTTGCGTTTCTATTTCATTACTAAAATTAGTAAAATAAAAAAACTGCCTGCAATTTACGAACACGTTTTTAAAAAATATGGAAGAAGTGCAAAAAAATATAGTTTTAAAAAAATAAATAAGTGAAAATAATTATAACTTTAGTCTATTTTTTATTCTTCCCTACTAAAATACTATATTTTTTTGAAGCGTACTATATTTTTTATGGCTTTTTCAAAAAAAAATACTATATTCTGACAAAAAAATGTTGGCAACCCTAGTTGGGGCGTGCCCGGAACTCGGTTGCGACAGTCGCTCTCTCCTTATTGCCCTGTGATCGCGCCGGAGCTCTTTCCTGGGATTCATCCTGGCGATTGTATTGTATTGTATAGCGGGCTGGTATCCGCAACTCCACGTCATATGCGCGTATTTTGCGTGCGGATGAGATGATCATTCTCCTGGCGATGCGCCTCGATAGACGCGGTGGAGGGCCGTCGCCTCCAGGGGAAGACGACTATATTACAATCCTGAAACACCTTTGCTTTGTCACAGTTTCATGACTACGAACACGTTGAGTGTTGCAGTGTTGTCTTAGTCAAATGGGATTTTAAACAACAAAAAACAAAAAAAAAATACGCATCTTACTTTGTTAGTGACATACAACAGAGACTGCTCATCAGGCTGAACAACTTTGCTAAGACGTCATTCCTTTGTAGCTGGGCTCTTGGAGTTCCACAACAGGTGTTCCAGATCTTCAATTTTTATACGTCAACAGAGAGTGCTCATCAGGCTGAGCAACTCTTGCTAAGACGTCATTCCTATAAATGTTATAGTGTAGCTGGGCTCTTAGTGTTCCACATCAGGTGTTCAAGATTTTCAATTTTTATACGTCAACAGAGACTGCTCATCAGGCTGAACCACTTTGCTAAAACGTCATTCCTTTATATGTTATAGTGTAGCTGGGCTTTTGGTGTTCCACATCAGGTGTTCCAGATCTTCAGTTTTTATATGTCAACAGAGAGTGATCGTCAGGCTGAACAACTTTGCAAAGACGTCATTCCTGTATATGTAATAGTGTAGCTGGGCTCTTGGTGTTCCACATCAGGTATTCCAGATCTTCAAATTTATACCCTCAGCAGAAAATGCTCATCACGCGGAACCATTTTTGATATCGCACCATTTTTGTATCTCTTATAGTTTAGCTGGTCCGTTGCGGTTCTGCACCAGGTGTTCAAGTTTCCAAGATAAATTATAGCCTATGTGTTGGCCAGACTTAATACCTATACAACAAAAAAAAAACATTCAAATCCGTCCAGTACTTTTTAGGGTTCCGTAGTCAACAAGGAACCCTTATAGTTTCGCCATGTCCGTCCGTCCGTCCGTCCGTCCGTCTGTCCGCAGTTTAGCTCAGAGACGCACAGTACTAGAGAGCTGTAATTTGGTGTAAATATACGGATTTGTGGTGCCGAAAAAGTGGTAAAATAAAATCTCGTAAAATATTTTTTTTTAGGGTACCTCCTGTACACGTAAAGTGGGGATGTTTTTTTTTTTCTCGTGTACCCCTTAGTGTGGGGTATCATTAAATAGGTCTTTAAAAAATATTGATAGTTTCCATCAACAATTTTTTGATAAAAAATTTCGTTTGTGAAATATTAAGCTTTAAAGTGCTAAATTTTGCTCGACTCGAGTGTCCCCCCCCTCTACCAGCTAAACGGTTATGTTTGGGGCTGTGAAAAAATTCACAATAGTAGTATATATAACGAAGTTTAAAAGAAAATTATCATGACTAAGTAGGCTTTACAACTTTACGAGTAATAGTCGACCAACTTATAAAATGTATTTGGATAACATATTTTCTTAAACAAATGTATCGAAGAACATGTGCTTCAACTGCAAATGTAAGTTTGTCAATTTTATTTTTACAGCTTTAATAGGTATGTTTTTTGGGGATAGGTAGGTTTTCATCGTCAACTATTTTTAACTAACTTCAAAAAAAGGAGGAGGTTCTAAATTCGTCGTAATCTTTTTTTTAATGTATTTTCCCCGATTTCTCAGACTCCTGGACCGATTTTGAAAATTCTTCTTTTTTAAATTAAATTCAGCGAATCAGTTTAGTTAGTTCGCATAAGTATTTTGATGGGCAACTACGGAACCCTACACTGTGCGTGGCCCGACACGCACTTGGCCGGTTTTTTGAGTTTATCCCGGACATACATACAGACAAACAGACAAAAATTCTAAAAACTATATTTTTGGCTTCGGTATCGATTGTAGATCACACCCCAAGTATTCTTTTCAAAAAATATTCAATGTACAGTTTTGACTTTCCTACTATTTTATTATATGTATAGATGAGTATAATATTACTATCATCAATATAGCCGATAATGTTCACTGCTGGACGTAGACCTTCCTCGAGGTTTAACGAAACAACCAGTTCTATGATACCCTCATCCAGAAGACTCTTAGGCCACCTCAGGGAACCTACAAACACCAAGCCCTTCACTCCTTTGCACTTCTTATACTCGTAAGTGGACAAAATCACAATCTTTAATCAACATCACAAAGATGAGTTATGTGAGGATAAAGAAATAAAATAAAATTTGACAACGCAATAGATATAATTTAAATGATTTGTCTGTGGATTTATTTTAAAATGAATATACACGATTAAAACATCGTTCTGGAGCCGAAAGTCCGAAACACAGTTTCCAGAGAATTCCGATTCGGGTCCGTCAGGTCGAAAAGTCCGAGTGGGGGGTGCCCCAAGACACATTTTGCTCGCTATTGCATCCTGAGTTATAGCACCACTAGGTGGTTCAACGGATTGGCCAGAACGGATCTATGTTCTATGTTAGGGGTTATGGTTTCCGCACTTAGTCCTTCATGTGGACCATTGTGCGTGGGCCATAGTGGCCTTTGGTGGCTTATTCCAACCAGCCCATACCTCCCTCCAGAAGTTGATCAGGTTCTTTGGTCTGTGGAGAACATCTGTGTAAGTCCTGGGTGTCCCGAGGGTCTCTGTCCTGATCTGGGTGACACCTGTGCACTCGAAGAGCACATGCGCGACGGTTTCCTCAGTCTCCATGCAAGCCCTGCACAGGGGGCATAGAGGCCAGAGGAGTTACGGACACCCATATACGTATACTCTCTGACAGCGCCTCAGTCCTTCAATCGTTGGAGAAACAATATACCACTTCAAGCTTAATACTAGAATGTCACAATGCACTAGAACGTCTAACGGTATCTAAACGCAACAAAGTGACACTACAATGGATCAAAGGACACAGCGGATCACTGGGCAACGACGCGGCTGATGAACTAGCTAGGAGAGCATCCAGCGCATCAGTTTGCGGACCTTAACCCATTATACCCATCCCCTTCAACCAGATACGTAGATGGCCAGAACGGATTGAAACGGAACTAAAATTTTTATTTCTGACAGCGTTTTAAAATCTTTGATATTTGATGTAAACAAAGACCGCCGGTTTGTTAGATTTATTATTGTGCCATAAAACTAACGTAATAAGTGAAAAAAAAAAAAAACATTCAAAGTGCTGGTAGCGCGAAGACAGTGGCGACTTCCGGTTTTCTACATTTTTATGTCAAGCTGTAGATAGAAGTTAGTACTCATTCACACTAATCCGATAAGACGATTCGTGCCTTTTGACGAATCGTCTTTCTTCACGAATCGTTATTTTGATTTTTATGAGCGGCTATACCTACATTTTAAATGCCTGTGTTCACACTATTACGGAATCGTGAAAAATGACAGATAGGTCTTGGACTAGATTAAATCACGAATCGTTATGACGGACCCAATGTGAATGAGCCCAATGTTTTTCTGTCATTCGAGTGAAAAATGCTTTTCACCTCACCCGCTCGGAAAGATTCTATTTCTCATTCAAAATCTGAGCGCAAAACTCCATTTTGTGCTCTAGAGCACAAAGTGTTGTTTAAAATTCGAACACGTCTTGTATTCAATTGTTTTCTTCTTTTCTACACTGGCAGGCGAGCCGCCCCCACTACATTTCCTCGCTGTGTGAGGTGAAAAGTTGTGTGTTGCACTCGGCAGCAAAGTTTTTCTGCGTCTCGTACCTTTGAAAACTTCGCATCGCTCAGGATTCTATATTTGAACCGCTCGTTTCTCTCGCGGTTCAATCTTAGAATCCTTCGCTCGCTCAGTTTTCAATTCAAGTACTCGCGCCAAAAATCAACTTTGCAGCCTTGCATAACAAATAACTATTATTTGCTCTATTTAATTCATAAATACCAAACATTAATCGTATCTACACTAATATTATGAAGCCGAGGAGTTTGGTTGAACGCGCTAATCTCAAAATGGCCCATGAGTGCACTAATGCACTTATAGAACGTCGACAACAGGTGCTCGGGAACTACTGGTTCGAATTGTAAAATTCTTTATGAGTGGGATAGTCCATTTATCAAGGAAGGCTATAAGCTATACAGGGTCCCACGGCTATGCCACAACAAGGGAAAGCTAGGTACCTACCTTGAATATTGTAGATGGAACATTTTTTTACTGAAACAAGACATTATTTTTATTTTAAAAACAATTTAAACGGCATTCATAGATTTTAACCGAGAATCGAATTAGTTATACGAGAAATAGTTATTTGTTATGCAAGGCTGCAAAGTTGATTTTTGGCGCGAGTACTTGAATTGAAAACTGAGCGAGCGAAGGATTCTAAGATTGAACCGCGAGAGAAACGAGCGGTTCAAATATAGAATCCTGAGCGATGCGAAGTTTTCAAAGGTACGAGACGCAGAAAAACTTTGCTGCCGAGTGCAACACACAACTTTTCACCTCACACAGCGAGGAAATGCAGTGGGGGCGGCTCGCCTGCCAGAGTAGAAAAGTAGAAAACAATTGAATACCAGACGTGTTCGAATTTTAAACAACACTTTGTGCTCTAGAGCACAAAATGGAGTTTTGCGCTCAGATTTTGAATGAGAAATAGAATCTTTCCGAGCGGGTGAGGTGAAAAAATAATTACCTGTGGCTTTATTAGGTAGCTAGGTATCTCGTCTTCCTTTTATTTCTAATAGCAAAAAATAATACTCATGATGAAGCCTATGGGCTTTTATGCACTACAAGGAATTTTACCGTCCTGCAGTCCGATTTCTTACAATTGTCAATGAATTTCAATGAATTCTCAATGAGAGTTGATGTAAATTTTACTGCGCGGGCAGTAAAATTCCGTGTAGTGCACAAACGCTCTTTCGATCGGTATCATAGAATACCTTGTCGGTATGATAAAACTACAGGGTATTTTTTTCTCGTGTAGCGGGTTTAATTCCCAGTTCAACCATGTAATTATTTAAAAATCTATGAATGCAGTTTAAATTGATTTTCTAATTAAAATAAAGTCTTCTTTCAGTAAAATAGAACATTTCATCTACAATATTTAAGGTACTTTCTCTCCATGTGGCATAACCGTGGGACGCCCTGTATACCATATCACTCTACGACCAATAGAAGCAGAGTAGCGGGGGTGAAACAGCAGGGAACAACTAGTGGTTAATACAACGACGATATAATACTAGACTCCTAAAAACAGGCGACCGATGTCTGTCAACACATTAGGCAAATAGTAGATTATTAACCAAGGGGATAAAGCAGTGTCTTCTGTCGCGGGTGACGATTTAAATCGCGAGCTTAACGAAGGACTCGATGTTTACTCCCGAGCAAAGCGAGGGTGTTAAAAACTTAAATCACGAGCGAAGCGAGGGATTTAAGACGAGTCCTGAGCGTAGCGAGGGATTTAAGTTCACCCAAGACTAAGACAGCTTTATCACCGAGGAAAATACTCTACTTTTCGTACCATTTGCGAAAAAATTAACACAATAATAATATGAGATAAGCATTTATAAAACATTAACATTTAACAATAACTTATTTATAAAAAATAATTAAAATAAACTTAACGTTAATGTACTCGTATTTGAAAAAAACAAAAATGCGGCAAATTCCTCGACTAATATTTTTTTGTCGGAAAAGCAAAGGCATCAAGCTCATACGGCCTCTTCGGTTTTCGTAATTTATTGAATAATCATAACTGCATAATAAATGCGTATTCCTTTTTCAAAAAGTTGTATAATGCTATATATACAAACTCAATGTTGTAAAGACAGACTGATGTAGTTCAGTATCGGTAAGTATTCCAAATTTAAATCACATTCTCTCCCTAGAGGATGAATGAAATTCAGTACAACTTTCTTTCCCTGTTTTAAACAGATTAAAAATGACTATTGTTATGTACGCCTTTTGTGGCATAGAATGTCACTTTTTTGAGCAAGTGGTACGAAAAAAGTCTTATATCCGTCTCATTTCGACCACTCCTGTGAGCCGTAAACATACGTTGAGACAGAACAGACCTTGAGTTAGCCAATCACAACGCAGTACCCCGTCCCCCTCGCTTACGTAGTACCTCAGCGAGTTGACAGAATAATTTTTGTTCCTTAGTGCATGCGGAGTCTACATAGTATTATATCGTCGTTGGGTTAATAAAATAATACTTCCCAAAACATTTTTTGTGAAAATGCTAGCGGCTATTCGTACAGAAAACAATAATCTTTTAGTTTGTCGGCGAGTAATGGGCGACTCGCTGTCGAACCATAGACCATGCCCGGGCAACGGCGCGTTGTGTTCCACGCGCGCCTCTAAGGGTCAACTCACACCAAAAGAGCGGCGAAGGGCAGCGAAGCGGAGCGCAGTTTCAGTGTCGTATGAATTTCAACTTTATTTTCATTACTATAATACTTATTTTCCTTTATGAAACTCGAACCAGTCGCGCGGAAGCCCGCGGCGCCGCGGGAATTCCAGCGAATTCCGTAAACGGAGCCGTGCGACTCCGCGCTTTCGATAATAAGTAATAGAGTAATGAAAATAAAGTTAAAATTCATATGACACAGAAACTGCGCTCCGCTTCGTTGCCCTTCGCCGCTTTTTTGGTGTGAGTTGAGCCTAAGTCCCTCCGTACACAAGGCGACGCGCGCCTCCGTGCGAACCTCTATGGATTTGAATTGCGATAGTGACTTGGATACCAAAGTCGTAAGGTATCGGGGACTTTCGTCGCCTTGTGTACGAAGGGGCTAAGAGTGTCAGCAAAATGACGGGGCCCTGTATAGAGCCAAAAACCCCGGAACGTAAAGGGCTATTGAAGGACACCGTGGATTTTAGTCAGTACGAGTCTGACAGTCCCGCTCTGCCCTGGGTGGGACGACTCGTCACTTGATGATTTTACCACGATAAAAAAAGGCGAAAGGGGAAATATGGATAAGGGTTTCGTCACAATAAAAGGTAAATGATTAAAAGAGTAGGTATTGTATTACGAAAGTATCTAGGAATTGATTTTATTTACATAATTAAATGGCCATCGCTAATTATTACAGATGTGCCAACTAGGCTGCCATATTTGCAGTCGGCCAAAAAAGGCGACTAGTCCACAAAAAGCACGGCTAGTCGGCGGCTTGGACAATAACCTTTATTTTTTAACCGACCGACTTCTAAAAAAGGAGGCTACTTCATTCGACCGTAATAGGTATACATATATTATGTTTTTTTATATATTCACCTTTCCGTTTATTACATTATGTATAAATCTGCGGCTTCCTATGTTAATCAATAATTTTAACTTTATTCCAGAGAAATATAATTTTAACTTTAACAACAGAAAATTGTTGAATTCTATTTTCACACAGCACAGCGAGTGCCCCCAAGAGCATTTAGTAATCTAAGTAATCAATGCCGGTCGCGGGACTTATCTCATTACCGTGACCCCGGAACATAAAGAGCTATTGAAGGACACCGTGGATTTTAGTCAGTACGAGTCTGACAGTCCCTTCCGCCCTGCCCTGGGTTCAGGACTCATTTGATGATTTTACTACACTAAAAAAAAAAGTAGTCAATGCAAGGGACGCGGATTAATACGAAACATCACTGATATTACCTATAGCCCCAGAACTCGACCGACAGGAATGATCCGCCTATTTGGGCGAAGCTGTAGTTGGCACATCTCTACTAATCATTATTCAGTCATCATCTACTTTTTGACGCATATTTCTTTTAGGGTTATTGAACTTTCTTTTCTTGAACTCTACGGGTTCATCGCCAAGTGACTCGACACGCTTTTCCTTGAACTGAATGATTTCTGGCTGCACGATCACTGGCGGGGGCGGCAGCTTCTTTTCAGACTTCGGTAGCTGCAGATCGATATGTTCCACGGGTCTGGAAAGATTTTTTTTTTACTCGAGGTGTATTTTTTAAACATCGCCTTAAAAAAATTAAGCAATACAAGTATTTGTTCCATTTAGAAATCGAACCCGCGACACGTTACCAATCGATCAGCCACTGTACCAGTCGTCAAATAATTTTCGACAAGCAGAATCTATTCAACATTGTCATCAATCATCAGATAAGACAGTTGCTTAATTATGTAATATCTGGTTGACCGAGTTTCGCTCGGTTTTTAAAATGTCTATATCTTGGGAACCGAGCTTTTCTCGAACCTGGGACTTGATAAATCGATTCCTTGAGCCGAAAAACCCCTAATCTGTAACTTTCATGAAAATCCTTGGAGCCGTTTCCGAGATCCTGAATAAATATAAATATACAAGAATTGCTCGTTTAAAGATATATTATATTAGATATGGATGGTGGCGGTTTCAGTAGCGACTATCGCCACTTGCCCAAAGAAACATGCAGGACTGTACACTAAAAACATAGATCTGTTGGAACATTGATCAGTGGACAGGCCTGTTGGTCTAGTGGTTAGTGACCCTGACTGCTATAACGGAGGTCGTGGGTTCGATTCCTACCCAGGATAAAATGTTTGTGTGATGAGCACGATCATTTGTTCTGTGTCTGGGTGTAATTTATCTATAATATTTATGTATTTAGAAATATATAAGTATGTTTATCAGTTGTCTAGTACCCATAACAGAAGCTTTAGAGATAGAGATAATTTATTGACAAAAAACTTTTACACATAGTGATGAGACTCTGACTCCAGAGCTAGGTTAGGATGCCTGTGTTTCAGGAGTCAGTGACTTCTTCCAGTATTTAGTGTTACAATTTTACAAGTTTCACAACACAAAAGAACTATTATTCTCAATTTAAAACAAACATAAAGCATGAGAACGGAAAAAATAGAATAAGGATATAATTGAATTGAACATTTTGATATACATAACTATTCGTAACATTAAAATAGTATTTTAGTATTAACAATTATTGTCATGATAATATTTGTGGAGTAATTGATGCGTTGAGCGAATGTGCGAGTATGAGGAATGTGTGTGGGAATGGGGATGGCAACTCAAAGCTAATCATAGATGGCGCTGCGATAGTTGGTCCCTACGTCAGATTACTGTCTACCTTGTACAAAAAACAAACAAGATTTATTGTTATAAAAATTGAGTATAAATACAAAACAAATATGGAAAATTATTCGTCAATACAAGTGCATATACTAAAAGAAGAACTAAGACGCCGCGGTGCAACTACAAGAGGAAAAAAAGTGATTTAATTGAGTGGTTATACATTTGATTTTACCGTATTAAATCCACAATTACTTATAGTTGAGGTTTAAATTTTTGTGATTAGGTATGTTTTACCTGTCCTTTCCTCTACCAAGAATATAATGCTGCTTTTGACTTTCTATTTTGATAAAATATCATAATGTTT
Organism: Agrotis clavis; assembly: GCA_954870645.1. Taxonomy (NCBI): domain Eukaryota; kingdom Metazoa; phylum Arthropoda; class Insecta; order Lepidoptera; family Noctuidae; genus Agrotis; species Agrotis clavis. Next base: position 10,654,026 of record OX940922.1, read on the forward strand.
TAAGTCAGTAATTTTACCCCTTTTTTCTATTTAGATTCGAGAAATATCACAATATATTTAATTTCTTAACACCACAACTATCACTAAACTCGTTCCAGGTGATAATTCTCCCACCAGACGAACCATTTCATGATTTATAGAGCGATGCAATACTGGTACTTAACCTCCAATAGAAAAGTAGATGTTATTTTGAAAAGTGTATTCGATTGTTTAGTTATGGTATAATCATAGAATTTCATTAATAAACTCAACTAACGGCCTGTCTCGGCTTCGCAAAGCTGGATATTTGTTTATTTTATAGCTTTTCCTTAGTTAAAATACAATTTTTGTTCTCAAGACAGTCACAGCAGCTACCCATTATTTATTGATAGTGTGAATTGTCGGAAATTTGTATGTTCCATCATTTTTACAGCTTATTACACAACATCTTGTCATTTTACATCAATAAATCGTGTTTTTTCAGAAAATTCCTTTGATTTGACAGTTATTTTGGGACCAAACTGTCACTTGTCACTTTGACACTTGCCTTCCCCATTGGATGACATGTTTGGTCATATTGTGTGTGGTTGTGTAGTGTGTGTGTGTGTGTGTGTGCGTGTGTGTTTGTGTATGTGTGTGTGGAACCTGGATCTTAGTTTGTCTAATATTTTTAATTATTGTCAGTCAGTAAAGTAAAGCTTCAGTTTCATTGTAGTCCATTGACATTAGCCAGAGCCTAACTTTCTTTTTGGATTCGTGACCTGTAAGGGGATTTATGTAAAGGGATTTGTTTATTTTATTGTACAGGTAAATGGACAGGTATACATGTTGCCGTCTAGCTGATGTAGTGCGGCAGTACAGGGATTGACAGGCATTTGTTATTGTGCGCTTCTTGTTGCTAGAGGTAAGATGTGGTGTAATATTATGGCGTTTGTTTATGATTTGTAAAACATAGCTTTGCCTTACAGTTAGCACCTCACATTTTTCGTATAGAATTTTGGTGGGAAATCTAAAAGGTCTGAAAGTCATGACTTTTAATAAAGATCTTTGGGCCCTTTCTAGGTGGATCATAAATGTTTTGCAGGCACCACCCCACGCTACAATACAGTACCCAAGCACTGATTGAACTAGGGCATGATATACCGAGCGTAGTAAGTTGAGGTTAGCTATATTCCTCAGTTTTTTAAAGACCCAGATTAGTTTCCTTACACGCGTTATGGTGATATCTATGTGTTCATGCCAACCAAGCTTTTCGTCTACCATGACACCTAGATATTTGGTATGGGAAGATTGGACTAGAACTGGACATGAACAATTTGTGAAAGAGGTCGGGTTACATGTGTGTAATTTTAGTTCAAAGTTTCGAGGTTTGATTTTTGAAAAAGAAAATTGAAGAAATGTGGATTTGGAAAGATTAAGTGTAAGCTTGTTAGTTCTAAGCCAGTGGTTTATTTTGTGTAGACCCAGTTCAGCATTACGTCTAGCCTCGTCCCAAGTCTTTCCGTGAAATACTATTGCCGTGTCGTCTGCATATGCAAAGATTCTTCCGTTTATTAATGACAGCTGACAAAGATCATTTATGTAAATCAGGAAGAGACTCGGGCCAAGGATACTGCCTTGTGGGACGCCGTATGTAACCTGGGCATCAGAGCTAATATGTTCCTTGATTTTTACTCTCTGTGTTCGGTCACAGAGGAAATCTGTAAATATTTTTAGAGCATTACCGCGTATTCCGATCTTATTTAATTTGTCCACCAGGAGAGGAACTGAGACGGTGTCGAACGCCTTGGCCAGGTCGAGAAACACACCGATGCATTTTTTTTTTCTTATCTAGATTTAATGTGACCTGATCTATTAGTTGGCTTACGGCATCTTCAGTACTTTTTCTCGACCGAAAGCCAAACTGGGCGTCCGACAGGATATTATTTCTATCCAAGAAGTTTGTGAGCCTATTGTTCAAAACCTTCTCCAGTATTTTCGACAGCGTCGAAAGCACCGAAATGGGTCCGTAGTTTTTCACGTCATCTTTATTTCCTCCCTTGTGGACTGGAGTGATCAAAGACTTTTTGAATGTACTCGGAAAGATGCCCTGTGTAAGACACATTTCAATGAGTTTAGTTAAATGTGGAACGATAATGTGTTTGGCTCGTTTAAGAAAGATTGCTGAAATGGAGCCCCAGCCGGTGGCTGAGTCATTTTTTAGATTCATTATCAATATCTCTATTTCGGCTTCATCAGGCGGGAGTAGGACGATAGAATTAGAGACGTGGCCGGCATCAAATTTATAATTATTTTGGGTTTGTGCTATATTATTAGCCAGCAGTTTACCAACACTAGAAAAGTAAATATTTATGTCATTAACAGCGTTTAAACTGGTCTTAGTGGGTGGCAATAGATGATCCGCATCAGTTTTAGGTTTCTTGACATTGATAATCGATTTGACTGCATTCCATTTTTCTTTTGTAGTTGTTGTGTTTTGTAGTAAAGATATCTCGTAATTCCTCTTCAACTTTTTCAAGAGTGAGTTACAGTAGTTTCGATACCGTTTATATGTCAAACTGGCAATTGTATCATGTGGGTTTTTAGAATATTTTTTGTGGAGTTTATCCCTATGGCGTATGCAACGCAAGAGGCCTTTAGTTAACCATGGTTTAAGCAGTCTTTTCCTACAGGGTTTTTGGAGAACTTTCGAATATTTCTGTATTGTGTTTGAGATGTGTTCAACAAAGAGTGTGGCAGCGTCATTTGCATTCGAGTTACTGTTTATGAAGGAGAAGTCAATGGTTTCCAAGTGTGCAATAGCTGCTTGAAAATCAATTATTTTTTGGTTAAGGAATGTATTGTCATTTTTTTGTTTAGTCTGGTAAAGGCTGACTAGCACTGCGGAGTGATCAGTCACTGTAGAGTCTATGACAAAGACTTGAGCAGAGTAAGAGCAACTCTTGTTGGGTGAGTATGTGCTGGAAGTAGACCCAACTCTGCAGTCAGGTTTAAGTAAGATGTGCTATTCCTATCGTTGTTATCCGGTTTGATGTCGATGTTAATATCGCCAATAATCATCAAATGCTTAGCTTTGATAGGCCGTAAGATCGTTTCTAATGAATTGCAAAAGGTGTCAGTGCAATATATCGATGGGGATCTGTATACAGCTAGTATATAAATATCTGGATAAATTCTGAGTAGAAGGAAATTAGCGCCATTAGAATCAGGTTCTTCAACTGTGCATTTGATATTTTTTTTAACATAGATTACGATGCCACTATTTTGATTAAGCCGGACTTTAGAGGAAAATACTTCATAGCCCTCCATGGTTGGAATTGGTTTGTAGTCATTTAGCCAACATTCAGTAAGAATTATGACATCGACGTCGACCGTCGTAACCGTCGATGTTTTTATGAATGCTGCGTATGTTTTGTGTTACGATTTTTAACGATGTGACAGCTGTATTATTTAATACCACATTCAGTGGCGGATTAAGAGTTTCTGAGGCCCTAAGCACAGAGCCTGTGTAGGCCCTTATTTGAAGATCGAGCGAAGCGAGCGCGAAAATTTTTAGAAGATTTTCATAGAAGAGTGAACGCAGTCAGCTCTAAAAGTAAAACGTTTCCAGACTTCAAGTTTTAATCTGAAAGTGAGATCAAACATTTGAAGTCTTTAGTACTTAAACCTAATCGTACATAAGTTAACTCCTATTTCAATTTAATTTTTTTGTTAATAAATCTTTTTTACAAATTATTTCGGAGCCTTGGCTTTGGCGCCCTTAGAGGATGGCGCCCGTGTGCATTGCACACATGGATGCGGGGGCCCTGGCCGCAGGGCCCTGCGGGGGTGTATGAAGGGTCACTCCCGGACCGCTTTCGCCTTGCGATTTCGGAAATGTAGCTGAATCTCGATAAAATGTAGGTAAAAAATGAAACGCCAGCAGAGGATGGAGGCCCCTGGAGAACAGGGGCCCCAAGCACGTGCTTGTAGTGCTTATACGTTAATCCGCCACTGACCACATTACATGTTTCTGCATCACAGAGGTAGCTGTTAGCCACAGAGATCGTGTCTAAGTCTGAGGTAATTAAGTAAGAAGCTATGCTTAGCTTGGGACTAGATGGCGTTGTGTGATAGTTGTGGAATATTATTATTATTATCCCTAATTTGAATGGAAGTGGTATGAAACCATAACTGAAACTGACTTACTCATTTACTACTGGAGTCCAAGGTCCATAGGGATTGGTGGCGCGCGGAGCTGGCCCGTAGTCCACAAACTTCTTGACAGGCGGTGGGTCCTTTTTAACTGCCAACTCTCTCATTTTTTCCCTTGCTATGTGCGCGTTTACCTCCATATGAACATCTTTTTGAGCTTGCTTTTGTTGTTGTTTTCTATCAGACAAATATAAAATGTAAAATTAGCCCCCATGTTAACCGAAGTGATTGCGATTGGTCGAAAATACATGTTCGTCAGGTTCATGTCACTCATATATTCTAAACTACAAAATAAGGCGTTCTCTATCGGTGCGACCACGCGACTTTAGGTAGGTAGTTCAACGCGTACGTGATCGCGATGCGATGCAGCGCAATAGAAATAAAACAGAAACTCTATGGAGGTGTCCTGTGTGACCAACAGCACGTATGTGCGGCGCGCGGCGCGACGACTGATCCGGACGCGATCGCGATTTAAGGTGAACGCACACTTATCCGAGCCGAACGCGTCGAACGAAACGAATTTTAGAATTCTGTTTATGAAATCTAAATAAAAATCCTTCCGTTCGATTCGGCGCTAAAAATCGTTTCGTTCGACTCCTTCGGCTCGGATAAGTGTGCGTCCACCTTTGATATTACCGCGCAAAAGCATAGCTTCACGATCGCATTCGCGTTGAATCGTCTACCTAGTACACTGCATAACACCATAACACAAAGTAGGTGAAAGCCATGTTTAACGTACAAACAACAAGTAATGAGTATTATTGAAATAGCTTAGAAATAACTGTCTCCTTACTTTAGTTTCTGCATCTTTTTGTCTTGTGATTCGCCTTTTAATTTTTTCTTTTCTTGTTCTGCTACTGACACAAACTCATCAGGAGCATCCCAAGTAGTTTCTAAAATGAAAAAAGAAAAACATAATACTTGTGTATCTTATAATTATTATGATCAGATGAGCTGAATAAGTCATCACTTTCATCTGCTCATTCATTTTGATAAATAACTTTCCTCTCAATTTCTTGTAACAATTAAATAAAATTAACACCTATCAAGTTAAACTAATTTCTAATACCATTTGTAACAGTATTCCAGTAATAGGAGCTCCCATCTTCACTCTTGACTTCTTCCCAAGCAGGCGCAGAGCTTGAAGTGGGTGCATTAGCCACAACTATGGGAGTTTCACTGCTACCACTCTGATTTAGTAATTCATTAATATTCTGAAAAGGGTACGTAATAGATTAAAAAAATATTAATTTTGCTGTCCAGGCATTTTCAGAATATTTTTTAACAAAATTTTAGCAAAAGAAAGGTCAGTCAAAAAAAGACCATAGACATATCATTAACATAATATACATAAAACATCACACAATAAGTTTTCATTTTATTTTTGTATAACACACTGGACTCTGCTAAGTCAGGCACTGAGGCACCATCTGCCTAAAAGGAGGGTAATTAAAACTTTGTTAAAAGTTAAACTTATACTTGTTTTACCAAAAAACTATTTTTATTACATCTATATCTACCCTGAGAGAATGGCCAGAGATGTACTGCAAAGAAAACTATATTTTACAAGTTATGTTATAGGAGGAGCCTGTTGCCATTTACATGGCATAAGTTTAGACTTTGAGACTGTTACAATGGAGTTCCCATTGAAAACCCCAATAACACACTGCTTGATCTAGGAATCTATCCCTGGACCTCTTGCAGTTACGCTATCAATCATTAACAACTACTAACTATTTAAAGTAAAAAGTTTTTATCAGAAAGCTGAGATACTTGCCACCAGTGTTTCAGCTTTATTTTGAAAACTTAAATTGCACCTCAGATTTTAATCTGAGAATTTCACAATTAATGTTAGAACTTATGGTCTTGTATAATAGGCTGGTTTCTGCAACTCCACATCATATACACATATTTTGCATGCAGAAATTATGATTTTAGTAATACCATTATTATATAACTCCAAATAATTTTATTGTGTTGGATATTTTTTTTTATCAATATACTATGTTTTAAAATGACACATCTTTGATCCATTTTCACATGTTATATGACCCACAGTTTCATTGATAATGTTTAGTGTCAGTTGGGTTAATTATATTTTGAAATAAAGTTAAATAAAAGTTGTTACCCTAACAACACATACCTGAGATGTGATGTCAGCGTTATTCTTCACATCATTCAAGTAAGCAGTCATAGCTGCCGCCTCCATTTTTTTTATGTCATCATCAATCTTTTCTTTCTGCTTGAATTCTTTAGCACTTTTTTTACTGAGCTGTGATATGTGTTTTTGAACATTTTCCTTGTGTCGCTTACCATTTTCATGGAATGAAATTGACTGAAATTTTAAAGCATAGTGACTGTCATGTTATGGGTAGAATATGCACATCATGGAAGTTATTATATATTTATGGATTATTTAATCAGGTAATTAGATTTTATTACAAAAATATAAAATCAGCAAACATTGAGAATTAAATTGGAGTGATTTCAGTTCTTACTACTTTATTATCAGCAAACCAACACTTGCAAAATTCGCAATATTTTCGTGCTTGTGACTTCCAATATTCGGTCCTGAAAAAAACATTTATTTTTGTTAGTCGTTTTAAGTAAATACATTTTGAAGAATTTAATTTTAGTGTTGTAATTAGTATTAATTCAATGGTGGTCAAAAATCATTTAATTTGTAAAAAAATAACTCTTCCTCTTCCTCCATAAGAATAAACTTTGACTGGCCAAATTTTATACCCACCGTACGCGTATTTTATTAAGAAAAGGGGTACCTATAATTATGTTTTTGTTTCATTCAAACTACATAATTTTTTTACTGTTTTTGTTTTCCTATAGATTACTCACATTGTTCTGTGGTGCTATACAGACGAAATTTAATAGAAAAATATACTGACTATGAAGTTTTATTTTTCATAAATGAAACGATTATTTACGATTACGCTGTTACAAATATATTCTAGAAATACAGTACGTACTGTAAAGAATAATATTTTTCAAGCCGTATGAATATTAAGCTAGCTTCTAGCTTGACGTTGACTTGACAGTTTTTTTTTTTTTTTTTTTTGGATTTTTATGACCTGGTCATTCGGACCTTTAAGTCAAGTCTTATTTAATTTTCCAAAAACACTGCACTGTGTATCACTTCACTTTTTATATTGATCCAATCGTGTTGACAGTGACATCATCAGTGACGTGACATCTCGGTACAGCTTGGCCAAACGGATTGAAACGGAATTAAATTTTTTATTTCTGATAGCGTTTTAAAATCTTTGATAATAAAATTGATGTAAACAAAGACCGCAGGTTTATTAGATTTATTACTGTGCCATAAAACTAACGTAATAAGTGAAAAAAAAAAAAAAAATCATTCAAAGTGCTGGTAGCGCGAAGACAGTGGCGACTTCCGGTTTTCTACATTTTTGCTGCGAACATATTATCGGACGCGTCCGTCAGCCGCGGCTGAGGGACGCGGCTTAGCAGTGTGCACGGTAGTTCGGACGACAACCGGCCAGATTCTGTTCGGACGTCCGAACGCTCAAGGTCACGTCCGCGTTACGACCGACAGTTTGCACAGTGTAGTATTAAATGTACTGTCTACAGCTTGACATAAAAATGTAGAAAACCGGAAGTCGCCACTGTCTTCGCGCTACCAGCACTTTGAATGATTTTATTTTATTTTTTTTCACTTATTACGTTAGTTTTATGGCACAATAATAAATCTAACAAACCTGCGGTCTTTGTTTACATCAAATATCAAAGATTTTAAAACGCTGTCAGAAATAAAAAATTTAGTTCCGTTTCAATCCGTTCTGGCCAAGCTGTAGATAATGAATAAGCTGGGAACATATTATCGGACGCGTCCGTCAGCCGCGGCTGAGGGACGCGGCTGAGGGACGCGGCTTATTCATTATCTAGACAGTACATTTAATACTACACTGTGCAAACTGTCGGTCGTAAGACGCGGACGTGACCTTGAGCGTTCGGACGTCCGAACAGAATCTGGCCGGTTGTCGTCCGAACTACCGTGCACACTGCTAAGCCGCGTCCCTCAGCCGCGGCTGACGGACGCGTCCGATAATATGTTCGCAGCTTAAGCCGCGTCTCTCAGCCGCGGCTGACGGACGCGTCCGATAATTTGTTCGCAGCTATGTCAAGCTGTACCATGGACCTAAAAAAACCTTTTTTTTTAGGTCCATGAGCTGTTCCTAGTGTGCTATTTTTTTTTTGAAATGTTTTTGGCATGGCTTCGAAGCCTTAATGTGCTATGTTTGTTTCTCGTGAAAAGAGAAAAAGTATAGAAGGATTGATATTTATTTCTCTTTCCCTCAAGAAAGAAAAACAAATCGACAAATTGCATAAGAAGAAAAGGGACAGAGCATACCTATCTCCATCTCTCAGCGCGTACCGGTTTTTTCAAGGCCAGCAACTGCTATTTGCGAAACAAGTTGGACGTTTAAGGTGAACGCAGACCTAGCCGCACCGCAGTCTCCGCAGTCCCCGCATTACGAATGGGGATGGCAACTCAAAGCTAATCGTAGATGGCGCTGCGATAGTTGGTCCCCACGTCTACCTTGTACAAAAAAACAAACAAGATTATTTGTTATAAAAATTGAGTATAAATACAAAACAAATATGGAAAATTATTCGTCCATGCAAGTACTATATACTAAAAGAAGAATTAAGACGCCGCGGCGCATCTACAAGAGAAAAAAAGTGATTTAATTGAGTGGTTATACATTTGATTTTACCGTAATAAATCCACAATTACTTGTAGTTGAGGTTTCAATTTTTGAGTTTAGGTATGTTTTACCTGTCCTCTCCTTTATCAAGAATATAATGCTGCTTTTGACTTTCTATTTTGATAAAATATCATAATGTTTTAAGTCAGTAATTTTAACCTTTTTTTCTATTTAGATTCGAGAAATATCACAATATATTTAATTTCTTAACACCACAACTATTACAAAACTCGTTCCAGGTGATAATTCTTCGATTTTCGAGCGATGCAATACTGGTACATAACCTCCAAAAGAAAAGTAGATATTATTTTGAAAAGTGTATTCCATCATTTTTACAGCTTATTACACAACATCTAGTCATTTTACATCAATAAATGTTTTTTTTTTCAGAAAATTCCTTTGATTTTACAGTTCTTTGGGGACCAAACTGTCATTTTCACTTTGACACTTGCCTTCCCCATTCTTTGAAACCTCGCACACTCACCCGCATCGCAGTAGCCGCAGAAGCGGTAAGAAAACGATGACTGCGGGGACTGCGGAGACTGCGGTGCGGCTAGGTCTGCGTTCACCTCAACAACAACATCACAGGGTTGCCATTTTAAACATTAAATACATCTCCTAATTTTTCGGGAAACATCGTTGAAGTTTTGTGTTTATTTTTTCATTTTACTTAAAAATATGAGTAACTAAAATACATTACAGAATATAAAAACTGTCACAATATATAATTTTTTTTTTGAATTTTATGGCCTGGTAACAAAAACACAAGCTATAAAAATGTAATATATAAGTGTACAAGTATGCATTTAAAAAAAACCTCAATTACTATGTAAATGTTGGTAATTTTTTTATTTTGTGTAAACACTTATCAATGCCAGAAGGAGAAAAATCCAGAGATGTGTGCCTCTCTTTCTTAAAAAAATGCATGGACCTAAAAAAAAAGGCGGACGGAACTTCACTAAGAAACAATTGAAGCACCCATAGTAAGTCAGTGCGCTTGTCCACACAAGCCAGCACACACACATTCACACCATAGTAAGTCAGCCGTCGGCCATTACGCTTCGAACGACACTCGCGGTTTCATACGGTGTTATTTTGTCTAATAAAAATCAAAGTATGCCGTCATGTGTTGCAAAAAGTTGTCTAAACCATAGTAGTTCAATTAAAAAAGCCAGGGGATCACTTCTCATAGTTAAGCATGTCAATTTGAAGCTTATTTCTCGATTTTACGTCAATAAATTTTATAAACATCTCGAAATCAATCAGTGTTGCAACTATTTAATGGTTCAAAATATTTTAAAATTGGGAGATTTATATTTTATGTTACTATTTATCGTTATTGTATTCTTCTGTATTTTTACAGATTTCCCTCGGCAAATGATGCATGGAAAAATGATTGTATATAAATAATAAGGGAGTGTAGACATGGAATAGGAATGTAGAAGTGTAGGAATGGAACATAAAATAGCTTTAATTTAATATTTATAGCCGAAAAATACTTAAACATTCGTTTTCACCACTTAAGTAAATAGAAAGGATTTCTAGATGTGTCGATAGCAAAAGACAAGTCTACAAAAATTTGAATCAACAAAAGGGTTTGTAAAACTTTATTAACATTAAACGAGTTGTAAATATTTTAATATCCAATGTGTTTTAATTATTTTACCTTTATTTAAAAAAAAGATATCCGTATTAAAAAAATTGTAATTAAACTTAAGTTCAAGGGAGATCTTAATTAAATATTGTTTAAAAATGGGTAATTTTTTCCTTCATCTGGCATCCCTATACAGACGCACACATACATAAGCATCCGCCATTTTGGTGCTTCACTTGTTTCTTAGTGAAGTTCCGTCCGCCTTTTTTTTTAGGTCCATGAAAAAATGAGGCACGGTCATGTTACAAACCTACGATCCCTAATTTTCTATATCCATGGTCAAAGCTAATGAGGGATTTTCTTTTTATGTTTTCCCTAGTCAATGGATAGATGGCGCTGAACTTGATACGTTACTGCAATGAACGGAACGTCACGTCATTTTTTGATTTTTTTCACTTGGATGTAATTTTGAGATCGTAAAACAAAAAGTACATGTCTTGTCATTGTCAGTCACATCACATCACACAAATGGCATTTTGAAAATAAATAACAACAAGGAAAAAGAAAAAAAATATTCATTTACCAGTCTTTTTAATTTATGAGTTTTCCACGCCAGAAAGAAAATGTCCCAAGAGAAAAAGAAGAGAAGTCTGTGCCTCGTGAATTTGTGCAAAAATGAAGGCATACATCTTTTTCCTAGAGTAACGTCGTCAGTTCAACGCCATCTATAGAGTTCTTGGAAACTACTTTCTTTTTTTAAACTCCAAAAAGAAAACTTCTCATTGTAGATGGCGCGACCATAATCTAAGTCCTAATCACAGACTACAGCTTGGCCAGAACGGGTTGAAACAGAACTAAAATTTTTATTTCTGACAGCGTTTTAAAATCTTTGATATTTGATGTAAACAAAGACCGCAGGTTTGTTAGATTTATTATTGTGCCATAAAAATAACGAAATGAGAGAAAAAAAAAAAAAAAAAAATCATTTAAAGTGCTGGTAGCGCGAAGACAGTGGCGACTTCCGGTTTTCTACATTTTTATGTCAAGCTGTACGTCCTAATCCGACCAATGAGGTAGTACCATTTCGAAGTACATATAAGATTTGAACCAATGACGATGCTTGGAACTAGCTATACTAGCGCCATCGTTTCCCAGTTGCCATCCCCATTGATATAGCCTCCATACGCACGAGCGCTTTTTTTAGGCGATAAACAAAGCACTGCGTTTTAAACACCATTCGCAGGAGCGCTTTTTTACCGGGTGTTAAAAAGCGCCGGAAATAGAACAAATGCATTCCCATGTACAGCTTGGCAAAAAACAGTAGAAAACCGGTAGTCACCACTGTGCTCTCGCTACCAGCACTTTGAATGTTTTTTTTTTTTTTTTCTCTTATTATGTTAGTTTTATGGCACAATAATAAATCTTACAAACCTGCGTTCTTTGTTTACATCAAATATCAAAGATTTAAAACGTTGTCAGCAAACAAAAAGATTAGTTCCGTTGCAATCTATTCTGGCCAAGCTGCATCTGTTCACACGTCAGGGCTTTTATTCTTGTTATAGGAGAGGACAGGTAAAACATACCTAAACTCAAAAGTTGAAACCTCGACTACAAGTAATTGTGGATTTATTACGGTAAAATCAAATGTATTACCACTCAATTAAATCACTTTTTTTCCTCTTGTAGATGCACCGCGGCGTCTTAATTCTTCTTTTAGTATATGCACTTGCATTGACGAATAATTTTCCATATTTGTTTTGTATTTATACTCAATTTTTATAACAATAAATCTTGTTTGTTTTTTATACAAGGTAGACAGTAATCTGACGTAGGGACCAACTATCGCAGCGCCATCTACGATTAGCTTTGAGTTGCCATCCCCATTACTTGTAGTTGAGGTTTCAATTTTTGAGTTAAGGTATGTTTTACCTGTCCTTTTCTTTAACAAGAATATAATGCTGTTTCTGAATTTCTATTTTGATAAAATATCATAATGTTTTATGTCAGTAATTTTACCCCTTTTTTCTATTTAAATTCGATAAATATCACAATATATTTAATTTCTTAACACCACAACTATCACAAAACTCGTTCCAGGTGATAATTCTTCCGCCAGACGAACCATTTCATGATTTATGGAGCGATGCAATACAGGTACTTAACCTCCAATAGAAAAGGAGATATTATTTTGAAAAATGTATTCGATTGTTTAGTTATGGTATAATCATAGAATTTCATTAATAAACTCAACTAACGGCCTGTCTCGACTTCGCAAGGCTGGATATTTGTTTATTATTTAACTTTTCCTTAGTTATAATTCAATTTTTGTTCTCAAGGCAGTCACAGCAGCTACCCATTATTTCTTGATAGTGTGAATTGTCAGAAATTTGTATGTTCCATCATTTTTACAGCTTATTACACAACTGTCATTTTTCAGAAAATTCCTTTGATTTGACAGTTCTTTTGGGACCAAACTGTCACTTGTCACTTTGACACTTGCCTTCCCCATTGAACTCAAGTACCCATGTCACGCCAGCAGCCTACCCGAATCTGTACGATTTTACCATTCAAACATTAACCTTCTGTTCTTGTGATAAGGTTGAAATTCTATTAAAGAAATCTGACTGATTGTGGTAGCTTGATGTGCTGGCGTCTGTACTTGAGTTCAATTTACCTTTTTGTTAAAACTCAGCGCTATTTAAAGCCTGAAAAAAGCGGTTGTGTGAACGGGAGCTAAGTCCTTCTTAGGGCGAAAGTCGAGACCAATAAAATACAATTTTTTCCTGTTTTATTTAAAAATAAATCATTGTTGTGTTTATTGGGAACGATTGTTACAATCGTTCCCTCCTACTTCTGAACAATATAAATAAACGATTTCAGTGTCAATAGAGTATGTTTGTATGTATACTGTGAAAATATAGACACGCATTTTCCGGGTCTAAAATAAACACAACAATGAGTTCAAGTACAGACGTTCAAGAGTACACCGCTGAGTTCAAGTACAGACGCCAGCACATCAAGCTACTAACAATCGGATTGTTGGATGATTGTATGTAATGTCAGTGTATGGTGGCAACACTGTTTTGGTTACATTGTGATGTCGTCGTCGAGTATCGAGTGTCGTCGTCTTTTGTAGAATTTTATCAAGGTAATGTTTATTTATGAATTTTGCATTATTAATTTTAATTTCCAATAAGTGTTAGTTAAAAATGGAATATTGTTTCAGTACATAAATAATTTGAGCAGCTACCAACTACTTGTCATTTAGATATTTCATGGCGGCCATATTAAAATTTGAAGATAACTACGACTTTGTTTTATCCCGTATAATCTCTTTAATCTTGTTCTGTTTGCGTTTAAATGCACAACAAATCGCAATTAAATTGTATACGCTTTATTTCATTTGCATTAGTTATAGTAGGTATTTGTTTACAAGCCAATTTTCTGTTTTGTAATTTATTTTGTACTTATTTTGGTGCTTGTTGACGCGTCTCGTAATCTCGTTTACCTATCTTGCTTCGGCGTACCTATCTATACTACAATGTCAATTGATTGTGATCTATTTATTGTTCCAGATATCCCCGGACTAAAGTTGGTGAACGTGATAAACTTCTAAATACCCTATGTGTCGAAAAGTGACTTATCGTAAAATTTGTTTAGTGTCGGACTTGGACAAAGAATTGTGATTCTAAGTTTCTAATTTTAGTCGTGTCCCTAGTGGGATTATTTGGCAAAATGATGACCGAAAATAGAATTAGTTCAAGTAATCACGTCGGAAACAGTATGGCCAGTCAGAATAAGGGGTTCGTATCACTCTTTCACTGCTATTTCAACTTCATGTACCTAGATGTATTTTATTTAAATCGTATTTATTTTCACAGAGATGTCGATAAAAGTATCGATGACATCGGTTGGAAATCAAAATTAAAAATACCCCCGAAAGACAGGAGAATAAAGACTAGTGTAAGTTTTTTAAATAATTACCATTATACCCTCAATAATAGGTACACAATAGGTAAAATAAGTCAATGGGGTCAAGCACTAACCCCTATTATTATTAAACATGTACTAAAGTTACAACCAGGATAATCTTCGGATTAACCATACAAAGGATTAATCTTGGTGTAACTTTACTTCTCGTTTTATTATGGGGGTTCATAATTTAGGTGCTTATTACTATAATGAAAAAAAAACAGCTTTATAATTAATTAATGTAAATGAATAGGTACTATGAAGGTATTCAACTTTGATAAAAGAAGAGAGGCAATTTTTTTATTTGAAGATTATTTCCTTCTGTAAATTATGCACAGAAATAAAATGTTCAATGCTGGTTGCATAGGGAGAAAAAAAAAACAAATTGTGAAAGTAAATAAATGCAATGGTAACGAGAACAGCATGCTTTTGGTGTGCTGTTCAAATGAAGACCCTGATGAAATGAGAATTTACATAAAGTCTTGTTAAGCAGCTTTATTACTTTCTTGCTATTGTATTAATGTATTCAAGCTGTTAAGTTTACATATAAAGCAGTTTCCAAAATCAGGAATTGCCAAACAAAGTCAGAATATCACTTTTGTTATGTTTTAGTCTGAACTATAATAAATTGGTTACATATTCTAGATGTATAAATAATATACAGGGTGAATGTTTCAACTGGGCGTGGATGGCTATCTTGGAAACTATGAGAAATTTCGAAAAACGTTGAAAGG
Source organism: Agrotis clavis (assembly GCA_954870645.1). Lineage (NCBI taxonomy): Eukaryota > Metazoa > Arthropoda > Insecta > Lepidoptera > Noctuidae > Agrotis > Agrotis clavis. Next base: position 10,669,247 of record OX940922.1, read on the forward strand.
AGTCTCGAGGCCGATTTTGACGAAAACTTAAACTGCATCGTTAGATTTTAGAAAATTCAATAATCCTGGCCAGGAATCGAACCCGCTGATTTTGAAAAAAAAATCACACCCTGTATTATTGCTCCATTCGATAGTGTTGCTAATAAGGATCAATTTCTGGGAAGTAACCATATACGGCAAACATAAGGAAACAGCATATTTTTATAAAACTGCTATTTTTCTATGTCACTTTACTTCAACTGAGCCATAAATCTATTCGAAACTAGCTGACCCGGCGAACTCCGTACCGCCTCAGAAACGATTAAAAAAACCTTTTAAACCTTCCCTGGACTTTCCAAAATAATTCAAAACCAAAATCAGCCAAATCGGCCCAGCCGTTCTCGAGTTTTAATCAGACTAACGAACAACAATTCATTTTTATTTATGTATAGATTGTTCGTTGTTTTCAATGTTTCACTGGATTTGACGCCTCCACAAATGTACTTTATTCAGAAGTACGCAATTATTGAATTGAACAAAAAATATCATTATTTCCAAGAAGAAACGATAAACCTATGTTTCGAATACAGTCATTGCCTTGAGATTGATCAGTTTATTTCATAATTAGACATTTTCCTTAACCCAGATACGGCGACGGGGCTTTTAAAAGTCCCAAAAAAATAATTTAATCTACCTTCATTTTTCTTGTTATTAAAAATATTTCACATTCATATTTATGGTGTCACATTATGTGGTACCTATCAACGTTTGATTTGATGCACTTACGTTTATTATTTGATGCATTTTTTCTAGTTATTTTAGTGTTTTTGTAGAACTCGAGAATTTTTTTCTACGACGACTTTACAAAAGTAAGTTTTTAAGATATTTATTTGCGGAATTGGAACAAATCGGACGTTGATATTAACTTTTAGATAAATTACCGAAATAAATACCTTATTACCTTGTTTCGAAACAACAACTAAATAACATTTTTTTACGTTCGAAATCGATGGCCTTTTAAAAGCCCTGTCGTGTTATGGGGATAGCAAAATATGATTATTTTATTTTAGCTCACGACCACTGAAATCGTTAAATTTGACATAAATTGTTGATGAGCTAGTGCAATGTAATGAAGGCACTTTACAGCTGTTCCAAATAACCATTTTTCCACTTATGAATGCTAAGTAGATGTCTCTGATCATCATCAGTCTTAGGGTTAGCCTTAGCAAACTCTCTCCCTTGGGGTTTACAGGCGTGATGTTATGTATAAACTAAGAGGTTGATACAACATGGTATATTATCCTTACATCCTTACTATCATCTACATATACTGACTGCTGGTAGCTTGGTCAGCAGGGAAGTGCCATATCGCTTATGTTCGGATAGCCGCCTTCCAACATTATCATGTTACTTGATTCTTGAGTAATTACTCTTGTATAGCTTCCTTCATGATATTTAAAATAAGGGCTAGATAAAAAATTGAAAAGCCCAAAGGTCCCCAAAATATACCAAACAGTACAATGAAAAGAAGAAAGGAGCAGATAAGTAGAACTATCAGAAAACAAGTTTCTACTTACGGCAAGAACTAGTACTGATATTTTCTGTCATCTGCCACTGCCGACTTATAGCCGTACATAATGCCTAGTATGTATACAAACGAGACGGCGGAATATGTGACCGATTGATCACTTTGCTTTCTATGGGTCATTTATTAGGAAAGGGTATACTCAGAACTTATATTTAGAAGAGAGGCACATGTCCGACATCTAGATTGCATCGTCAATATTTTTGGTGCGATGGAATCATGGAATTGGTCATTTATAAGATAAACAATATAAACAACGATAAACTTACAAATAATTAATAAAAATAAGAATTAACTAAGTAAAATATTCATTTAATTCCCAAGTAGTGCTGTTTTTTGGTATATTACTCTCAAAATCAGTTATGTCTATGGAAATGTCCGCCTTTCTTTTATTTATAAATTTTAATTTAATTAAAACCTCAGTACTAATATCCTTTGACCACATAGGATGATTAAAAACTGACTCCAAAATACTTTGTCTCATTAACGATTAAACCGCCATACATATCCGTGGACTATCCCCATATTACGACGGGCCTTTTAAAAGGCCACCTTTTCCTCGTTTTTCCGGAAAACCTGGATTTTTTTTACTATTTTTTCTATCAATTTTGAGTAATTTTAATAAACATATCCAAAAATCACGATGATCGGAGATGAAAAAAAGTTTCAGTAACAAGTGGGTTAAGTTTGCCGTATATGGTTACTTCCCAGAAATTGATCCTTATTAGCAACACTATCGAATGGTGTAATAATACAGGGTGTGATTTTTTTTCCAAAATAAGCGGGTTCGATTCCTGGCTAGAATTATTGAATTTTCTAAAATCCAACGATGCAGTTTTAGTTTTCGTCAAAATCGGCCTCGAGACTCCTTTCAACGTTTTTCGAAATTCCTCATAGTTTCAAAGATAGCCATCCACGCCCAGTTGAAAAATTCATCCTGTATATTTTATGTTAGATTTACAAGGGCCTAAAAAAATTGTCTCCTTTAATTGCTCCGAATGCAAATCACTACTTTTATTGTAGAAATAAGGGTCCAGGGTGTTTATAGTGTCCTATTTTTATAGGTAAATAGATAAAAGACTTTCTTATGACTGTGATCTCATGCATACAAACTATTTTTTATGGTTTGGGGTACTAATTGTATTTTCTTGTATTTAAAGGATGTAACTGACACAAGAGGTAATGAGTTTGAAGAGTTTTGCCTAAAACGTGAGCTGCTGATGGGCATTTTTGAGAAAGGATGGGAGAAACCTTCCCCCATTCAAGAGGCTTCTATTCCTATTGCACTCAGTGGTAAAGATGTCCTTGCAAGAGCTAAAAATGGAACTGGCAAAACTGGCGCTTATTGTATTCCAGTTTTAGAACAGGTTTGATAAAATATTACTACATTTTATAATTTTGTTATTGTACTATTAGATCACTTTTATAACCTGAATGATGATATTTTTGGATTCCCCTTCACTTCTCTATAAGTGATAAAACCCGTATTTACTGATTGTTGTTACTGCCTCCATACACGATCACAGAGGAGTAAAAGTAATTATAATAAATGTTTTAATTTTCCTATATTTAGGTGGATCCCAAAAAAGATGCTATTCAAGCTTTAATTGTGGTACCAACTAGGGAGTTAGCGCTCCAGACATCACAAATTTGCATTGAACTGGCAAAGCACACAGATATTCGCGTAATGGTTACAACAGGAGGTACTAATCTCCGGGATGACATTATGCGTATTTATCAAAATGGTAAAGATCATTTTTGTTATTTTATTTTTGTAAATAAATGTTGCTCTTTTATCTTAACTGTGTCATGTCCTTGTTTCAGTTCAAGTTATTATAGCTACGCCGGGACGTATGATTGATCTCATGGATAAACAAGTTGCCAAGATGGACCAGTGCAGGATGCTGGTTCTTGATGAGGCAGATAAACTTCTTTCTCAAGACTTCAAAGGAATGCTGGATATGGTTATTTCACGGTGTGTGCCGTTCATTAATCAAGTTGAAATTTTAGTTTTGCATTTCCTAGACAAAAACATAACTCATTTGTTTCCACAGGTTACCCAAAGAACGTCAGATCTTGCTTTTCTCTGCCACCTTCCCACTGAGTGTGAAACAATTCATGGAAAAGCACTTAAGAGAGCCGTATGAGATTAATCTCATGGAAGAATTAACACTGAAAGGAGTTACACAGTACTATGCATTTGTACAAGAGAGACAGAAAGTGCATTGTTTAAATACCCTTTTTTCAAAGGTTAGTGATAAATCTTATTGATAAGTATTCATTCTTTGACAAAATTTTGCAAATAATAGCTTTAAATTTTATTTGTTTCAGTTGCAAATAAACCAGTCGATAATATTCTGTAATTCAACTCAGCGTGTGGAGCTACTTGCAAAGAAAATAACTGAACTAGGTTACTGCTGTTACTACATTCACGCGCGTATGGCGCAGGCGCACCGCAATCGTGTATTCCACGACTTCCGCGCGGGATTGTGCCGTAATCTCGTGTGCTCTGACCTCTTCACCAGAGGTATCGACGTGCAAGCCGTCAACGTCGTCATCAATTTTGATTTCCCGCGTATGGCTGAAACCTACCTGCATCGTATCGGTCGCTCAGGTCGCTTCGGCCACTTGGGTATCGCTATCAACCTAATTACGTATGAGGACCGTTTTGCTCTGCACCGCATCGAGCAGGAACTGGGCACGGAGATTAAGCCGATCCCGAAGGTGATCGACCCGGCGCTGTACGTGGCGCGCCCGGCAGACGACGACGACTCGGCCGACAAGTAACGCCGTGCCGCCGTCGCACCGTTCGCGCGCATGCTCGCCGCGCGCACCGCAACTAACTGGACTTGCTGACTGGTGAAAGGAACTACATAGTTTAAATCTTTAAAAACGAAAACTTATTTGTAAAAAAGTGTAATGAATTTATTGTAACAAAATGTGAGTGTAAATAGTTTATCGTGAGTAAGACTTTGACCTGAAATGGGTTACTTTTTTAAAGTGTAAATAAACCACACATCAGGACATAAACAAAAAGGTATCTTGTGTACTTTGTCCATATTGGATACTGTGTGCGAATTCCTACATTGTTAAAATATAAAAAATATTTATTTGAGAATCATCTGCGAGAGTCTACCTAGATTTGTCCATCATCTTACATAAATTGTGGTTGACTTTCTGCTGATCACAAATACCTACCCACACCATATGTAAGTTTGAGCTAGCACCTGTTTTGTTTTCAACTAAAAAACTTTAAATTCTGTGAGATGGGTTGGGTAGGTCTAGTCTAGCTCAAACATCATCAATAATTGTTGAATGAAGAAAAATTTCAGTGTAAATCATGTTGTTTCTGACCGCTTGAAACAATGTTTGTCACCAAGCCGTAATCATAAAAGAAAGGTCATCATGATACTAATCCTTTTCTCCAATCTTAAACTGATCTCATAAACTGATTATAATCAAAAGAAAAAAATAATTTTTCAGTTTTTTTATGGTCTAGGTGAAGTATCATTTTAATCTAGCTTTGAAGAATCTTTTATCATGTATTATTGATTTATTTTTTTACCCGACTGCGCCAGGAGGGTTATTAAATAAGCGGTTTTGTCACAGAGATAAGTAATTTACAGTATGATATAACACTTTGGAGGACCTGACTAAATCAGAAAACTAATTTAAAATAGTCTTCTATTAATTAATCTTAATCACAAACTCTAATGGCAATAAATGTAACTAGCATTCCTACTTTATCAGGTCCTCCAAGTCTTATCAGGTAAGAAAATGCATGTTGCTTTGCAAAATAAAATAACACAATATTTGCAAGGAACTGTGACTAAAGTTGAGCAATAAACCATTCTGTTACGGCTTGCAGATATGGCGCATTGCTCATACTGGGGAATTAATTTGAGGGCTTCGTTTTGACAAACGAAACTAACATCTGCTCTCTGGGGATAAAATGAATTCGGGATGTCAAGTGAAGAGTTATTTGGTAAACAGGCCTTACAGAAAGTAAAGAGTACAATCAAAGTTTGTCTTATATTTTATTGGTCTAAGTGAATCTTTCTTTTGTTACTCTATTTTCACATAGGTGCATATATGTCTTACTGTCAATTTTAATACATAATTAGATGTTTTCTTTCCAAGTCAAATTTTAACATGAAGAAAATTGAAAACATTCATTTTGAATGTAAATCTTAAGAATCTTAAGTTCTAAAATGGACAATTCGGTGTTTCAGATATAAAGTGTCAAGAATTGATTATTTTATTAGCCTGTTAATTTTGACCTAAAAGAAAAGCATTGGTGCAAATGCAGGTTGTAAATTAAGCATAGACCAAGTTGGGAATTGTTTGTAAAGATTGCTTTGACGATTGTATTTAGTATAAGGGTTGTTTTGGAAAATGAAGCTTGAAATTCAATTATATATTTGGTGGAATTTGCAAACAAATGTTGTGAGTCAGGGAAAATGATTTTGACAAAATATATCTGTGATAAAGGTTGATGATGGTTTCATGGTACACCCAGCAGCACAGTGATTATAATGTTTATAGTTATTAAATTTACTGAATAATTGGATATAATGTGAAAATGTAATCGTCTGTGCTGCTGATCGTGCACTGGATTAAGATAGATTGTGTGTACCTTCTAAACTATACATTTAATTATTTAGTCTTCCGATAATCTCGAAGTATGTATAAATGTAACTGACCATTTAATATTACGAAAGGACGCAGGTTAATAAAATAAAGTGGTAACATCCCGAATAACATGTTTCACGAACATGTGTGACGACGTTGATTCTTGGCATATTAGCGTCTGAAATCAAGTTCGTTCGTTACTTGATTAGCTTAATTGAGTCAACGCTTGGAAAGCTAATTGTCATGCTCTTGTAGTATTCGATTTCTATTTTGTAATTATGCGTGTAGAGTTTTGGCAGACCAAATGAACCTGTTAGTGTGTTATCGACGAAATAAAAGGAAAGCCTTGAATCAACGTTGCGTCTACTAAGAGGGAAGTCAGTTTTGATCGTAGCTACACCAGATTTTTGAAACCCGAAATAGTAAGCATATCAAATAAGATTTTATATAGATGTTATAGTTTCAATAAATCATGCTCTTATACAAAATATGAGTCGAAAAGTATACATTCTAGAGTGACCCATATTGGCAGTGGCATATTCTGTAATTTAATTGTTTATCTTGTTTTATCTATTTCAGAAGTATATTGTTGTTAAAAAACGGGCCAAAAATAAACTCTTCACGCCATTTTCTGTTTCACTTTTAAACTTACTACTAGAACAGACCTACGAAAATACGTGTGTGTTTTAAGAGGATCGTCTACCGAGCGCTCTTCCATACTAAAAGCGTTTTCCTACCCCTAAATGTTATCCTATGTCAATGATATTTTAGAATGCTTCTGACACAGTAAAAAACTAGGTTTATAGGTTTCTTTTTTCAAAAGTAACTCTTTAGGCGCCTGTAACTTTCAATCTATTATAAATTTTGAAATAAAGAAACCTATAAACCTAGTTTTTTACTGTGTAAGAAGCATTCTAAAAAATCATTGAGATAGAATAACATTTAGGGGTAGGAGGAAAACGTTTTCTCTTTTAGTATGGACGAGCGCTCGGTAGACGATCCTCTTAACTTATGAACTAATGACCGACAAATTCTGAGATTTGGTGACAAAGGGGATAATATAACATAGAGAGCGATTTTATTATTTCAGAATCGCTGTGCACAACCAAAGTTATATATTTAGACTAACTGACCCCGCCCGGGCACGCCACAAACGCGGCGGTAAGACCCCTCTTTGAGGAGGTGGCTGGATAGGCGTCACGGCGTCCTGACCTACCGCGTGACGCAGGTCCTCGCCGGACACGGAAGTTTCGGGAAGTACCTGTGTCTGATGAGAAAGGAGGAAACGCCTGGGTGTCACCACTGCGAGGATCGCTCGGAGGACACGGTGGAGCACACGGTGCAGGACTGCCCCGCTTGCCGCAACATTTGAACCCCACAACTATTGAAGGACACCGTGGATTTTAGTCAGTACGAGTCCGACAGTATGCCCCGGGGAGGACTCATTTGATGATTTTACCACGCTAAAAAAAAAAACTGACCCCGCAAACGTTGTTTTGCCAAATAAATTGTCTAGTGCCAAAATAAAAAAAAAACATTTTGTCCAGAAAATTAAAAAAAATGTTATGGGGTGGAAAACCCTTATCACTCCTAAGTGATAAGGGTTATCCACCCTTAAAAGGTGGTGTTTCTTTTAAATTGGCCAAAAGGGAGAAATCCGCATCCATAAGAGATACGGTAAAACTTAGGAACCTTTGGGTCAGTTCAGACCGCGACGCGAAGCGATGCGACGATGCGCGCACTTTTTAAGAGCCATTCAAAATACGACTTTATTTTCTACACCAAAAGATACACATTTCGTTGCGAGAATTTAAGCGGCGTCAAGCGGCGTCGCGCTGCGCCGCGCGGCGCATCTCAACGCTGTGGTGAGTCGCTGCGCATCTCGACGCCGCGCCGCTTACGCCGCTCGAGGCCGCTCGACGATGCAAGATGTTAGACTGGGAGCTAGAGGTATCTGAGTATGCGTAATGTGAGTGTCGAATTTCGCCAACCGATTTAAGTGACGAAAAGGTCAAAGAATAACAATATTTATCTTGCCGGTCAATTTTCTGGTCCATTTTTTACGCCCTCTTCTCTTATTCGTAAACGGAATGTATTGAGTACATGATTTAAAATCATTTTAATGATTAATAATTTATAGAAAAATCGGATCACAGTTTTTTGCGGGACAGATAAAGCTCATATTATAATACTTAATTGCCATTGCATAAAAATATTTTTTCCAATCAGTTAGGAACTTGTTCTGATTTGCTGAACTAAATGAAGTACTGAACTAAATGAGTGGACTACTTCATCAAGCGAAAAAATACACATACTTAATGCAGGCAGGATATGTTTTGTCTTTATTTAGGGTCTCAGGTATTAGGTATAAGAATTCGGTCATAGTTGCCTTCATTCGGATTTTGTATACTCAACTACCTCTAGCCCTTGGACTATGTAGCTGACAACAAATGGTAGACTGCGGGAGGATGGGGGGTGGGGCGGGAAGCACGTGGCGAAATTAGACACTCCGCTGCACCGCGCGGCGTCTAGATGCGCAGCGCGACGCATCGCGGCGCAGCGCATCGTCGCGTCGCTTCGCGTCTCGGTCTGTACTGACCCTTTAGCTCTTTTTTGTTGTTGACAATTTTGGCGTTTTTATTTTTTTGGTCGTGTGAGGTTGTCCACAAAAACGAGTGAAACTGACCAAATTTTTTTTTAATGCCGTTCGACTCAGATTTCATTTAAGGATCATTTCATTGTATCGGCAGAAAAAAATCGGGACAGTAAATCAAACGACATCGTAAAAAAAAAAAATATTTTTTTCGCTCATACAATTTGTATAAAAAATATTTAGCTAAATTTGACCAACTTTCGCCGTCCCGATTTTTTTCTTCCGATACAATGAAATGATCCTTACATGAAACAGAGTTGAACGGCGTTAAAAAAAAATTGGTCATTTTCACTCATTTTTGTGGACAACTCACACTTGACCAAAAAATAAAAACGCCAAAATTGTCAACATCAAAAAAGAGATAAAGGTTCCTAAGAAAGTTTTCCCGTATCTCAGGGATGCGGATTTCTCCCTATTGGCTAATTTAAAAGAAACACCCTGTATACTTACCCCAGTTCGACCGATCAAAAAACTAAAATGGCTGCCATTCGCGAGATGTTGGAGTTCATGGCTCCGACGGACGCGTTCGGCTGCCGCGGCACCCGTACGCCTCCGTTCCGATGCGAGCCGGTTGGTCTGAATCATGCCTATGATTACTTCCCAGAATTTGATTCTTATTAGAAACACGAACACTAAATAACTAAAATGATATTTAGCGACAGTTACATCAGGCGCGCACGACGACGCATCAATGGGGATGGCAACTGGGGAACTAATGGCGCTAGCATAGCTAGTTTCCAGCATCGTCATTGGTTCAAATCTTATAGGTACTTCAAAACAGTAATACCTCATTGGTCGGATTAGGACCTAGCTATGGTGGCGCCATCTACAATTAGCTTTGACCGGCCTTCCCCATTGCATTGACTTTAACTAGAACAAAAATGATAGTAGTATTTCGTATACGTATATTTATGATATTTATTAACCTCGCCTTGATGAAGTATTCACTTCTGTACACACCATTTTTTTACATTATTTTTGGTTTACAATAATACGAGTAAATATATGTAATAAAGTATTTAATGAAAATCAGTCAAAATTTAAGTACATACACAGTTTATGTAATGGATGTCATAGCACTGGTTTTATTTAAATAAACGTCTTATTTTAATTAATGTGATTAATTATGTTGTTAATACATATTTTAAACATTTCACATACCTACTTAAAATTTACAATTTGAATAAAAAAACATGAAAAACAAATAATTTACAAGTATTTGTTTTTTTATAAGATATGTAGTTTTTCACAAAATTATGACGAGAATCCTGGCTTAAAAAAAGATATAATTGTATCTAAGATATGCTGATGAATTACTAAGCAAATTATGTTTTATAATTTTAAGAGTTTGCGAGGGTAAGCTAGACCAAATCGTAGGATGCAAAAAAACATTTCATTCATAAAACAATGGTTATTATTCGTTTTCAAAATATTACCTACGATTTTTTTTTAACCTCTTGTAAATTTCTTTACCTTATAGCTAGGGGCCAATGACAGATTTACCAGATACTTATTGGAATCAGGGATGTCAGACGGCCCCGGGCCATTCAGAAATCCTTGTACCGAGCTGGCTAAAAAATGGTACTGAAAACCGGACGCGACGCATCGCATCAAACGGATTTCTGTAGCGATCGGATTGCCGACGCGAGTATCAGCAATCGGATTGCCGAAGCCACCTTCATCGCGTCCACTGATCGGTATTCCGTATGACGTCATCGGTACGCATCGCATGTAGGCATTGCCGATGAGCCGTCCGTACGATGCGGATCAGTGGACGCAGTTGTATGAGTTTTCATACAAGGCAAACTAAAATCCGTTACGTACGATACGTCCGATACGTGCGATGCGGACCTGTGGACGCTTACCAATAAAATCCATTAAAAACTCTATTTATTAAACAGACCCATCTAGTGGCGCATTATGGAACTGGCTATTGGTCTCATAGTTATGTTATCGGTCCGTGTGTCATCAGAAACACAGCGAGAGTTAAACTACGTTTAACTGACGAATAACTTTGTTGAAGCAATAGTTATTGAGAGCATAACTGGTGACACCAGAAACCGGGCATCAGTCTCACAATACATTCAGCTCTGCAATCTGTACGATTTTTTTTATAATCGCATTATAGCTGGAGAGCTACTGAACCCTGCGACTAACGGTCTTCCTGTAAGGTTAGAAATTTGTACACGTAATATTTATAGCATGCTAAGAGCAATAGCGACGACCTGGCAGGCGTCAGCCGTGCACATCATTAGACAATTTAATTTTCAAAGTGTAAAAAAAATTGAAAAAAAAACTTGTTCCTGTAAGCTTAAAAATTTAACAGGATGTAGTTTATTTATTGTAAATCTTGGAAAAAAAAATGACAGGCGATTACAAGGTGCACAAGTATGTGACAGGCGAATTGAAAAGTGCAAAGTTGATGAGGAAAAATAAACTTTCTCCTGTAAGATCAAAATTATGTCACGTTTGGCTGAACTGATTTTGATGCCGTTTTCAGAAAAGTGTGCGTAATGTTACGCACACTTTTCTGAAAACGGCATCAAAATTTTGCCGTATATGATTACTTCCCAGAATTTGATCCTTATTAGCAACACTATCGAATGGTGTAATAATACAGGCTGTGATTTTTTTTCCAAAATGAGCGGGTTTCATTCCTGGCCAGGATTATTGATTTTTCTAAAATCCAACGATGCAGTTTTATTTTCGTCAAAATCGGCCTCGAGATTCCTTTCAACGTTTTTCGATATTCCTCATTTTTTCGGAGATAGCCATCCACGCCCAGTTGAAAAATTCACCCTGTATATTAAAACCTTTCACGGAATGTAACGCACACTTTTCTGAAAACGGCATCAAAATCAGTTCAGCAAAACGCGAGATAATTTTGATCTTACAGGAGAAAGTTTATTTTTCCTCATCAACTTTGCACTTTTCAATTCGACCTGTCACATACTTGTGCACCTTGTAATCGCCTGTCATTTTTTTTTCCAAGATTTACAATAAATAAACTACATCCTGTTAAATTTTTAAGCTTACAGGAACAAGTTTTTTTTTTCAATTTTTTTTACACTTTGAAAATTCAATTGTCTAATGATGTGCACGGCTGACGCCTGCCAGGTCGTCGCTATTGCTCTTAGCATGCTATAAATAATTATTACGTGTACAAATTTCTAACCTTACAGGAAGACCGTTAGTCGCAGGGTTCAGTAGCTCTTGGACTATTACTCCGCCGCGGCGCGCCGTCGTGCACGGTGCCAATATGCAAGTATTCAGTAGTTTTGAGGAAATGACAATGTAATTTTTTCTTCGTGTTTGATAGGCTTCTGCTGCTTTTCTCACACACGGAACCGCAGCTGACGTCCACGAAGCTTTATTATATTTATACAACTCTCTGAGGAGTCTACTAATTATCGCTTGAGAGGATATCACCGACTTAGGTCGGTGACAAACACGGGGCTCACGTCAAAATTAGTTTTGACGTGAGCCCCGTGTTTACTTTTACATTACCCTGTAGTCTATTTCATGAGTTGTTGGGTTTTCGGGACGAAATTAAATAATAATTTGGTCTTCAGATTTTAGAATGGCAATCCCTTAAAAACATATATTATTAGTAAAAATTTGAACGTTGATTTTTTAATAGAGATATCAAATTAAAATAAATTAAACAGGGTAAAACAAAGTAAAAAAATAGCTGCCTTACAAGTAACTAAATGTTGGCGGATAGTTCTGGTGGGTTATGGAATATTTTAGTTACACTTCAGGTCCCCGACTGATATAATATTATAATTATTATGTATAACTTTGTTAATCACATTATAAATAAGAACACAAAACACTTTAAGAGCCCTTTTACCCATTTGCGCGCAGAACTAAAATTATGGTCGTCTAATTTACCATATTAAGTAATACTCCAACATTTTTGAATACCTGTAAAAGAAAGACCAGTCTTTCGTGTTGTAATTTGACGTAACATATTTCAAAAAACTCTTTTATTAACTTTGTGGTAATTAATCTCCGACAAGTAGTTTACTGAAAAATCAACGCAGAGTCGATTTCCGACTCCTACATCTACCATTAATATTCGTAATTTTAACCAAAAAAAATACACAAATCATCAGACATACGTTTTTGTCGTTAAACTGCGTAGTAGAATTTATATTTTTAATAACACAAATTGGTAAAAAAATAAATTCTGAGGTCAATTTTTACGTTTTATATCGCTGTTTTATCGCCATTTTTGGTTCGAACAAAGCGTAATTACATTAAAAAAAACTATGTAAATATAAACTATGTTTACAGACTAAACTAATTTCTAAATTTCATTAAAATCCCTTCATGTAATTAAACTTAATATCGTTTTTAAAATCACTCTAAACTAGTATAAATTACGAAACATAACCGGGCTGCGATCAGTACGGCTCCAGCGCCCGTCGACGTAGGACCTGTATCACTTTTTTCCTCGTCCTGATTATAGAGCGTACGTATCGTGAACGGAATATTATACTACGACTGCCACATTTTGATTCTCTCCATATTTTTTTCGTAAGGTAAGATTTTCATTACTTTATCAAACTAAAGTATTATTATAATTATAATAGTAGTTTGTAGAATTTGTGCATTAATTAGCCATCCGTTTTTGTTTTATTAGTTTTTGCAATGGGGCGCAAGAGTGGTGAGAAATCCAATATGGCGGCCTCCCCAAGATCGCGGTCGGGCTGTTTGAAATCCACCCCCATGATATGGGTATCAAATGAAAGGGTTTGCTGTCAGGAATATGAAAAAAATAGTCACGTGTCTTAAATCCAACATGGCGGACATCCAAGATGGCGGATTGGCTATTTGAAATGCATCCCCATGATATGGGTATCAAATGAAAGGGTTTGCTGTCAGGAATATGAAAAAAATAGTCACGTACCTGAAATCCAGCATGGCGGACATCCAAGATGGCGGATTGGCAATTTGAAATGCATCCCCATGATATGGGTATTAAATGAAAGGGTTTGCTGTCAGGAATACGAAAAAAATAGTCACGTGTCTTAAATCCAACATGGCGGACATCTAAGATGGCGGATTGGCTGTTTGAAATGCACCCCCATGATATGGGTATCAAATGAAAGGGTTTGCTGTCAGAAATATAAAAAACCCACGTTTTTAATTTTCTTAAAAAAAAAAGAAAATAACCCTACGGGGCTGAGAGAGGGGCCACTCAAAACGTGGTGGCGTGTATTATTTATGGGATAATATATTTACATGACGTGTATAGATCGTGGTTGTAACTTGCAAAGATACGCTCCCACGCTTTAAGTGGCTCTTCTCTGCCCCGTAGCACAGTAAAAATATGGATAGTACGGAAATTACGTACTAACGTTCGAAACGGTGCACTCACACAAACACGCGCATCTACGAGGCTTCTAAGCGGACATCGCAGTGCTGTCAGTTCTGAGTGCCGCGTAAAGACGAGTTGCGTTTATTTATGTTACGTATAATTATGGCTGTTTGAACTCGGCTTCATCATAACCGGAGATTTTGTTTTTTAAACCTGCTTATTTTGAAAGGTAAGAATGATTTTTATCAATATCGAATTCTATATCCGCGTGACCGTTTAATAAATTCGTAAATAATTTGTAAAAAAAACCAACATGGTTTCTGCTACAATTTCTCATAATAGGCGTCTTTTTATAGTTTTCGTCTTCGAGGGTTTTGAATCCGATAGTGCTGTCAAAATGTAAATCCAAGATGGCGGCTGCAAAAAATATCGAGGTTTTCGTCATGGGTGTCGTTTTCAAGGTTTTCGAGGGTGTTGAAACCGATGGTGCAGTCAAAATGTAAATCCAAGATGGCGGCTGCATAAATTATAGAGGTTTTCGACATGGGTGTCGTTTTCATGGTTTTCGAGGGTGTTGAAACCGATGGTGCAGTCAAAATGTAAATCCAAGATGGCGGCTGTATAAATTATCAAGGTTTTCGTCATGGGTGTCGTTTTCATGGTTTTCGAGGTTGTTGAAACCGATGGTGCAGTCAAAATGTAAATCCAAGATGGCGGCTGCATAAATTATCGAGGTTTTCGTCATGGGTGTCGTTTTCATGGTTTTCGAGGGTGTTGAAACCGATGGTGCAGTCAAAATGTAAATCCAAGATGGCAGCTGCATAAATTATCGCGGTTTTCGTCATGGGTGTCGTTTTCACGGTTTTCGAGGTTGTTGAAACTGATGGTGCAGTCTGAATGTAAATCCAAGATGGCGGTTGCCAAAATTATCGAGGTTTTCATCATGGTGGTCGTTTTCATGGTTTTCGAGGGTGTTGAAACCGATGGTGCAGTCAAAATGTAAATCCAAGATGGCGGCTGCATAAATTATCAAGGTTTTCGTCATGGGTGTCGTTTTCATGGTTTTCGAGGTTGTTGAAACCGATGGTGCAGTCAAAATGTAAATCCAAGATGGCGGCTGCATAAATTATAGAGGTTTTCGTCATGGGTGTCGTTATCATGGTTTTCGAGGGTGTTGAAACCGATGGTGCAGTCAAAATGTAAATTCAAGATGGCGGCTGCATAAATTATAGAGGTTTTCGTCATGGGTGTCGTTTTCATGGTTTTCGAGGGTGTTGAAACCGATAGTGCAGTCAAAATGTAAATCCAAGATGGCGGCTGCATAAATTATCGAAGTTTTCGTCATGGGTGTCGTTTTCATGGTTTTCGAGGGTGTTGAAACCGATGATGCTGTCAAAATGTAAATCCAAGATGGCAGCTGCATAAATTATCGAGGTTTTCGTCATGGGTGTCGTTTTCACGGTTTTCGAGGTTGTTGAAACTGATGGTGCAGTCTGAATGTAAATCCAAGATGGCGGCTGCCAAAATTATCGAGGTTTTCATCATGGATGTCGTTTTCATGGTTTTTGAGGGTGTTGAAACCGATATTGCTATCAAAATAGAAATCCCAGATGTCAAATTACAAAAATCACATGAAAATAACATGAATAAGATAAAGTATTGAAAAGTAATTTGCGCAAAGTATTTTTCGTTAAACACAATTGCAGTTACAATATGGTGCCTAGGTCATCTTATACTTAGTTGAAACTAGGGGTTGCAGAACCGGTACTTTTTAAAGCCCGGTACCGAAGTTTCGGTACTGGGACATGGAACCGGGATTTCCCGGGAAATTCGGTACTTTCGGTACTCACGTACAAATGTCGAACTTATCGTATGAAAGTCACGAGCGCGTGCGCACTACATAAAATTATCTAGATCATTTGAAAAACAAACTCATTACAAATGTGGGTGGGATGGAGTAGTTCATAAAACTTAAGTTTTATTCGTAAATCTATAATTGACAATAATCACCAGAACATAATCTCAAGGAACCGAATTTAAATGCTTTTTTAAGCTATTGCATAAATTTTATCGCGGGCTCTGATCGCGGCGCGGCGCAGCGACCAAATCAAGACATTCCCAACAAAAACCTAACGAAAATACCGGACACCACGCATCGTCTAACGTCGTTTCAGTTCGGGAGACTTCGGTAATCATGAAAATATCCGTCATAAAAACAATTTACACAATGAATGGCTAGCTACAAAAGAAGTTTTCACAATGAAACCTACTTATAAAATTCTCCTGCAACAAAGAAGTTCTATATTATAGTAGTGCATCACAAACATTTTAATTTTCTTTTAACAAAATAGTTATTTGTTATGCAAGGCTGCAAAGTTGATATTTGGCGCGAAAATTTCACTACCGGCAATCATACTTGAATTGAAATTGAATCAATCCTACTTGGATTGAAAACTGAGCGTGGCGAACTTTTCAAAGGTACGAGATGCAGAAAAACTTTGCTTCCGAATGCAACACACAACTTTTCACCTCACTAAGCGAGGAAATGCAGTAGGGGCGACTCTGCGCCTCGCCTGCCAGTGAAGAAAATAATTGACTCCAAGATATTTTGTCAGAATTTTGAACAAATCTTTGCGCTCTAGCGCGCAAAATGGAGTAAACGGTAAGGTAGCTTCTCGCAATCTCCGAGTGCCACATGTATTTTTTTATATTGATATAAAAATAACTTTTAAATGTAATAATTCAAATATATCAGAACTATATTTTGAATATTGGAAATTCCTACTATATTTTTAATTTGAAATAAGCATACCTTTGTCACGTAATTGCTTTCTTCTTTCCTCTATTGTCTTTAACATCACATACTTGGTCACTTTTTCCCTTCTACTATAAATAAATATCATTAAACAAACTGTAGCAAAACAAAACTAGTATTGACTGCACCATCGGTTTCAACACCCTCGAAAACTATGAAAACGACATCCATGACGAAAACCTCGTTAATTTATGCAGCCGCCATCTTGGATTTACATTTTGACTGCACCATCGGTTTCAACACCCTCGAAAACCATGAAAACGACACCCATGACGAAAACCTCGATAATTTATGCAGCCGCCATCTTGGATTTACATTTTGACTGCAACATCGGTTTCAACACCCTCGAAAACCATGAAAACGACACCCATGACGAAAACATCGATAATTTATGCAGCCGCCATCTTGGATTTACATTTTGACTGCAACATCGGTTTCAACACCCTCGAAAACCATGAAAACGACACCCATGACGAAAACTTCGATAATTTATGCTGCCGCCATCTTGGATTTACATTTTGACTGCAACATCGGTTTCAACACCCTCGAAAACCATGAAAACGACACCCATGACGAAACCCTCGATAATTTTTGCAGCCGTCATATTGGATTTACATTTTGACTGCACCATCGGTTTCAACACCCTCGAAAACTATGAAAACAACATCCATGACGAAAACCTCGTTAATTTATGCAGCCGCCATCTTGGATTTACATTCTGACTGCACCATCGGTTTCAACACCCTCGAAAACCATGAAAACGACACCCATGACGAAAACCTCGATAATTTATGCAGCCGCCATCTTGGATTTACATTTTGACTGCACCATCGGTTTCAACACCCTCGAAAACCATGAAAACGACACCCATGACGAAAACCTCGATATTTTTTGCAGCCGCCACCTTGGATTTACATTTTGACAGCACTATCGGATTCAAAACCCTCGAAGACGAAAACTATGAAAAGACGCCTATTATGAGAAATTGTAGCAGAAACCATGTTGGTTTTTTTTACAATTTTTCTACGAATTTATATATACCTACACAACGCAATACACTCGTGATTTTATAGAAATAAACGCAACTCTTCTTTTACGCGGCACTCAGAACTTCTTACAGTAGCTCGTTCTGTGTTCTTGTAGTAGATGTTTAAGGTTCACATTCATAAAAAATATGAAAACACGGAAAATGTATTAAATTTAGGTTATATTCGATGACTAAGGGCTGATTTATAATAGTCAGACAACTTTTATCTGAGGAATGAAAATAGCGGTTTGACATATTTTCTATAGATAAGCTGTCGAACCGCCATTTTTATTCCTCAGATAAAAGTTATCTGACTATTGTTCAAACTTCACTTCTTAGGTTAATCGCAGATTCGGTTTTACTTCCACAACAATAAAATATAACTAACTTTAACTCACAGGTTATTTTTAACACAAAATTTAATTAAAATCACCAGAACAGTTTGTTAACATGTCGAATGTTAACAAACTGTTCTGGTGATCAAACGAATTATCTAACAAATAATTATGGCGGCGCCGCCGCCGGGCACATGTCGTTCAACCAATCAGCGCCCGAGATGCTTTCCGTTCTATACCATTTAACAGTCTAATAGACTGAATAAACAAAAAAAACTTTTTCAGAAATGTAACCAATAGGGTATCGAACCGGGAAATCCCGGTCCCGAAAATCCCGGGATTTCCCGGTTCTTGAAGTATATTTTAAAACCCGGGACATGCGACTGAGAACCGGGAAATTCGGGATTTTCGGGACTCAGAAAAACAGTATA
Source organism: Agrotis clavis (assembly GCA_954870645.1). Lineage (NCBI taxonomy): Eukaryota > Metazoa > Arthropoda > Insecta > Lepidoptera > Noctuidae > Agrotis > Agrotis clavis. The sequence goes on from OX940922.1 coordinate 10,688,030, forward strand.
AATAATATGTTTAAACTTGTTAATTCTTTTATAGAACAAAAGAATCAAATTGGATGTAAGGTATTTATTCACTTCGCCGTTAAATACGGAATAACATGTTCAGATACAAGTGTGGTTGACAGAGAAGAAAAGTTGATAATGTAGTACTGGTTATATCTCGAAAGCCTTTGACAGGGTCTCGAGACAAAAAGCTTCCTTGCTTTTGGTATCTCAATTTTTGTAGCTGGATATCAGACTTTCTTAGTGAACGATCAATCAGAGTTGTCGTTGATGACTGATCCTTTGAGCTTTTGGTTATTGACTCTGGAGTTCAACAGTTATCTGTTTTCTTTGCAACTCTTATTTTGCTGCACATTTCTTACCCACTTCAGCCTGGTATTGTTGGATAGGTAGATAACAGTACTGTTTCAGTGACATACTTGCCCACTGCAAAATCCAGTGGGGATGAAGTTCATTGCTTCAGAAAGACCATGGTAGAGCAAACAGATTTGATACTTAGTATCCCATAAAAGAGAGAAGTTTCTTGTTCGCTCACACAAGAAACTTCTCTCTTTTAACGCCACCAACATACAGGCGTATATTTCCTTAGTGAAGTAGGAGTAAATCAAAACTACATCTTTTATAGAGTAATTTGGACCAACTCCTATTTTTCCTGTTTCTGTAACTGATGACCTTGAGCTTTTGGGCATGGAACTGACATCCAGTGTCAACTTTGACGTAGGCATCCTAAATAGAGTGAAGCGATACCTTACACCTGGATATGTGCAAGCCCATTTCTGCATTGATTGCGTCGTAGTAGCCCGCGAAATTCAAAGTTTCTTATGTTTTTTCTAACGGAGTATTGCAGCAACCTTACTCAACTTAATCATTGGGATGGCTCAGATAAATACAACTTACTGCACTAGACCCAGTGGAATGCAGATCTCCTTAGACTAATTGGCAACGTGAAACTGGTGGATGGTTACTCTACAGCTTAGCTCATCTCATCGACGCAAGCTTAAGGAATAATAATAATGAAAAGATGTACATTATAGCACGATACATCTCATTACATCTTTCCATAGAAATCGTCAGGAGACCACACACTGCAGCAATAATGTATATTTTTACATCTTCGAATCTAAGGTACTGAGCGATACGAAAATATACATTTATATTTCGATACACCTATACATCTCAATACATTTCCGTATATCTCTCTTCGAAAAGGATGTTATGAAATGTAGGGAAATATACATTACATTACCTGTTGTGTGTGTGATACATCAAGATAATTTAAAGCTATACATCCCGGGATGTAACGTACATTAATATACATTATAGCTGCTGTGTGTGAAGCCCTCCCTCTTTTCGTTTTTTTTTATTGGGTTCGCTCGTGCTAAGATGAGACCTAAAATAGGTCGAACTCATGAATTCTACAACCTCTTTCCACCGGCCTACTTGCATTAGGTACATCTAATGTCCAGTATTGGACATCTAGATGAACTGCAAGTTTCCATAGTTAGTACAGTTAGAGTGAATAGATGTGCCACCTCTGAATAGAAAAGAGGCTAGAGCAAACCCATGTCCATGAGGCCGTCGAATAAGTTGGTTGTATTATTTTAATCAGAATAAATACTGTACCATAAAGTTATCTTATTATTTTCATTGTTTTCTAATGCCATGGAAAAAATGCATTTTTGTCCCGAAATTCCCGAAAATCCCGGGATTTCCCGGTTCCTTGGACGCCTGTACCGAAAATCCCGGGACTTCCAACAAGGACCGGTTCTCGATTCCCTAGTAACCAAAGTGCATTACGATTATATCGGCTCAAGATTGTTTAGTCCGTCTCAACACTAGCGCTACACTGGTTGCGTTGTGTATGTGTGAATAGCTACGCACACATGAACATTGCTCCCGTCTTTTACCTAAACTCGAGCGTTCGAATTTTGTGAACTGGCTCTTAACATAAAAATACGGGAATATAACTTACGGCAATGTCATGTCTCATCTCAGCATTCTTTTGTTACTATTGGTGTCACTATATTGTTCATATTTCATGACTAATAAAGTTGAATTCAAGAGATCAATTTACGTTAATTAAGTACAAATCAAGAAGTATTTTACTTCATTAATTAATAGCATATTATGGCATACCGTTTCAAAAATAGTAAACGTAATGTAAGCAAACCAAAATCTCACACAATTCAATTTCTATACCTATCTAAATTACATTAAATATATTAGTTTTAAAAGCAGCTTACTTATCTATGGGGGCTATAACAAAATATTAATTTATATAATAATTAATATAAATTCGATACTCTATTGCGTATTTCAAAGTAGGCGATTTACTAGTATAAATTATAACCAAAACGCTATGAACCAGATAACGTCCTTACTTTGTACGGTTGAAGTATTTACGAAAACAAGAATGTGCGTGAATCACGTTCAAATAAAAATGTACTTGTAGTTCACGTGTGAAGTGATTATTGCGACTAATAAATAAGCTTCGATACTAATTCGACAACAGTAGTTATAACTGGATATAGTTTTTTTTTCATACTCTACTGAACTAAACGAAATGTTTACGTATTTATCGTCTCGGACAACAAATAATTCTAAATGTTTAGAAAAAACTTGGACTTAACGCTTATGGCATATGTTGTTTCTACTAGGCAAAAGTATACGTGTACTTCAACTAACCTCCCCTTTTTCTTGTGCGTTAGTGACTGAATAGCTGCTGATGAGTATAAGGTGTAGCATGGTTCTTTTGGTACGAGACGGCCATCCTGTTTCAATACATTAGCGTTACCAGATGCGATGTCACAGATGTTTACTCTCAGCATGCCTCTGACAATGCCATTCAAGCATCAAAAGTAGTGCAGTGTAGTTCAGTCGATGGAGAGTTGCGACATGAGCAGGTCGGGCGGCGGCGGCAGGCCGGGCTGCAGCGTCACGGTCACGCCGCGGTTCAGCGACACGGCCGGGTAGAATGCACCGCGGAGACCCGTGAACGCTATGTCGCCCTGTCAACGTACAATCGTGGTTACTATCCAGAATAAAGGCATTACGGGAATCACATTGAAATACTATTAAATCAAGTCACAACATTTTTCATATGCCGACAACATTCTGAAATAGAACAGTGTACCTATGCAATTATATTATGTAATAACAGCTATGTACAGCCGGTCAATGCTAGTATTATTGCAGATATGTTGTACAGAACTGAGTTATGTCGGTCGGGCAGGCAGGTTGCAATGAAACCCGAGGTACAGGAACTTATTTTTAATAAAATTGTAGAAATTACAATTTTGATCTTAAATTAATAGGAGGTGACGATCGTACGAGTTGAGATGAACTGTATGTAGGTTGAGAATACAATAATTTAAGTTTCCCTTCTAACGCTTATACATTGTTGCACAAAAGGTACACGCATGTATAAGTCCATTATTTGGTGCTGTGGTGTGTGTACCTGCGGCTGGTCGTCCACGGTGAAGCTGAGCGTGCCTCTTGCCAGGTCCAGCAGCACGCCCACGCTGGCGCCGCGCGCGATGCCGCCCGCCGCGCGGCCGCCGTGCGCGCCGCCGTGCACGAACCACGAGCGGGACCCGTCGATGTACATCGCCCAGCCCAGCGCGTCGCTACCTGCGCACAACAAAATACAACATTCACTCAATTATTAGTTTTAGATGTTTCTTAACTGAAAGTCTGTAATGTTAAGATTCTAAAACGAAAAATAACCCAGATTTAATATTACCTGCTTACTAGAATCGAAGACCTCGTGGATATGCTTACAATATCAATTTATTCACTAATACACATACATAATGTTTTATTTTGTTAGTGAACAAATATAGAGATTTAGTGAGCACAAAGATCAATTGCCACAGTTGTTCTTTTGAAAAGAAAATCTCCAGGCAGCCATTGGTAGATCAGCCCTTACAAGGCTTCAGATAAAAAATACGCAATCTATGTATAATACTGACAGCACGGTTGGCCCAGTGGCTGAGGAGTGGTTCGATCTCGGACGAAATAAAAATTTGTATGATCTGCAAATATTTGTCCGGGTCTGGGTGTCTGTGTATGTGAGTTGGACAAATTCCTTTTGTGAGGCATCGTTTTTTTTTAATAAAAGATAAGAGGTACAAAACACGTTACTAACCAAGCATTTTATCTCTAGCGACATCAGCCCTGGCGATCCCGAAGGCGGGGTCAGCGTCGCCGTCGTACCGGTCGATGCGCAGGCGCCAGTAGTGGCGGCCGCGCGCCAGCGGCTGGTCGGCGAGCGCCACGCGCGGCTGCCAGCCCGCCGCGGCCGCGCTCAGGCCGTCCGCGCTCAGGGTCACGCCGCCCTCCGCCTCCGCGCACCGGGCGTCCCATGTGAACCAAGCCACTGGAACAATTATGACAAAATATAATACTCTCTGATATAGTAAGGTATAGATGTGGTGTAGACGCAGATATCCTATTTTGCAAAATGGCAAATGAATCGCAAAAGGACATGTACTCAAAATTCTCTAAAAACCTAAATAACGTCGTAGTTTACCTGGAGAAGTCTGTAGCCCGATGACTTCACTGTAGGGTCCCTCTCCAGCTCCATTAAATGCTTTCACTCGAGCACTGTACAGCGAAGCATAGTGCAGCCCGTCTATAGTACAAACTGTTTCACGCCCGCAGTATACTTCCTGCAAACAATGATAAAATTATAATAATAAATAAGCGAAACTTAAAAAAAATGCGTATTAACATTGATAGCACAGCGTTTGTTTTCATTAAGATATATCATATCGGGCACATAATTATTAAATAACGACCAATCAAGACCTAATTTCAATTGATAACATTTCGGTAAACAATGAGATGGCATAAAAACTATAGGCACCATATAAACCGGTACGATTGGTTATCAATTTACAAATATACGCTTCAAGGTCGCATTAGCTTACGAGATAAACATGGATGATAATGGGCCATAAAATAAACTTACTATGAGTAATGAGATGAGCACGGTTAGTGAGTAAAAACAATGGGGGCTTATGGTAATGTAAACTTTATGAGTCAAGGTTGAGTTAAATAGGAATAGATGAAAAATATTGCCACTCAAATAATAAACACAGTTCAGGCTTGCATTTTCCGTTGATTTTTGCGATAATAGTATTTAAATTAATAATCATAATAATAATTTTCTTTATTTTCTCCCTACACAAAGGATCACAGTATAACAATGAATATAGTCTAAATTACAGTAGGAATTTGCATAATTATATTCCTTTGAGAGAGACTGGCGTCCATACTAGGTCCTGTGTGACGGATCCCCAGGCTCCCACCTCAAACTAATTACAATTATTTTTTTTATGTTCGTATAAACGTCCATTAACGCGATAGTTAACGGCATTTCCCGTTATTGTGGCTCCAGTGTTGCAGTTGAATGTAGTTATTGGTAACGCACGCGCACCTTCCTCTAATATTGTTACAAATGCGAACATTGTAACTACTCTATGTAGTGAATTGGCAACTTTCAACTAACCACATTCATGTATTGCCAACCATTGTTAGAGACAATGGCTGATCCGAAACTTGTTAGTTTAATTTTATAAAAGCAATGCATGGCATAGCGTGTCAATGGAACGGACGTTATAAATGTGGCGACATTTAATTGTGTGAGCATCGATTCTATTGGTCAATAATAATAGATACTATGCCAATATAAATGAATAAAGTGGGACATATGGAAGTCGAAGAACGGCTGAGCGAGGTAACAGCGAAAAATCTTCCTACACTGTAGTGTAGTCTCACTTTTTTCAAAATAACTGTGTCGACACAGCAACCGTCCTTTGAGTCATTTATGGAATTCTATATTCCATACTTTTCATCCCGGTATGAAGTTTCCGTGGGAAGTGGGATTATTACTGAACTTATAGGATAGGATTAAAAGCTAGTATAAAGGCGCGTTTCCATTATGCAAGTGCTTGCATACATGTATGACGTCAGACATGTGTGCAAGTGATTTGAATTGGAAACACGATTTTGTTCAACTTGCAGCTTGCATACAAGATTTTAGTGGTATACAAGTTAGTTCTAGTTGAGAAAGATTGTTTTTTGGTTCCCAAAGACAATCATGTCTATGATATTTATCAATAAACATTATTGTTTTCTCCGTATCCCATTTAGCAGTCATTTTTACAAAGTAATAAAGTCATAAACAAAGTAATCCTCTATGCACGACCGCATGCGCTTGCAACTTGCGTGCAAATGTGCCGTCTTCAAAATTGTGCGTACAAGTTTAAACCTAATTGCATACAAGTTGCAACTTGTTTGCAAGTTGTTGTTTCCACTATACAATTTGCATGCAACTTGAAACTTGTATACAAGTCACTTGCATAATGGAACCGCGCCTTAAGATAAAACGTCTTTTAAAACAGGAATGCAATGAGACAAAAATAAGCGTGAAAAGATGTGTATATAAGATACAGTAGTTTCAAAATTGATGTCTTCAGCCTAATATTTCGACAATAGTATTACCAGTTGTCGGCGCTGGCGTCTGTTAATTGAATACATCTACATGTCGACCGTGCCGTAATCTAATGCATGTGAAAACGGCCTTATTCTATTGCTTGTATAATCCGAGTAAAGAATGCAATAATAACTTTATTTTGTTTTATTCTTTATCCTGCCTTTATCCCATTTTACTTGGGGTCTACCCAACGCGTTTTCTTCTTCCATTCTTCTCTGGCCTCTGTCACACGTCAAAGCTGCCTTCATTTACTCCTTTTTTTTTTCATTATCAATTTCACACAATCCATCCATCTTTTCTTAATGCCTTCCTTTTCTTCTACATCCATCAACATTCATATCCATCAGTCTATCAGACTATATAATTCTCTTTTAACGTTCAAAACAAGAATTGCATGGGACAGAACCTAAAGTTAAGATATATATATTTGGATTTAAAATTGTTGGGAATTAGTTAAAACTAGCTTACCCGAAATGGTCCGCCCAGTCCGTCGTCCAATTCGAGCACGTACCCGCGCACGGCGTGTGGCTGCGCGGGCGCACGCCACGCCAACGTGCAAGAACAGCCGCGCGCCGCACATGCCTCCACCGCCATTTCCGGGGCACCAGGTGCTATGGTAACAAAGATTATATTAAAATGGATGGTATTTAAAAGTACCTACTTCAATTTATTCCCATTTCATTTACCTAATTTTGCCTGTGTTCCACCAAATATACTGAATGTGCACCAAAAAATGGTCATTAAAATATGTCATAACGAGGTGTAATAAAAAAAAATCTACCTAAGCATGGTCGACGAAGCCCCGCTTCGCGGGGCTTCTATTTCTGTGTACAAGGTTTAAAGGAACCTAACCAAACCGAACTTCGGGGTGTCCCTGAAATCTTGCTAAAGCGAGTTTTAGATTTGGTGTACAAAAAGAATTTTTGGTATACAAAAAGAATTATTGATGCGCATTTAAATTTTAGCCTATTAAAATTAGCTTTATACAAGATCAGCTCACACAGCTGTCATGCGTAATCAGTCGCAGTCGCAGCATGGATGTGAGTTGGTGCCTCATGGCTTAGATATTTCGTTTCAAGGACAGCCCGGATTTTTCACTATGTTTTTTTCATTACCGTTTTGAGAGAAGTAGTGATGAAATAAATGAATGATCTGAATGTCTGTCAGAGTTCGAAATTACGACTGCAAGAAGGTACCATTATAGGTGCAAAAGATTGCAATTCTAGTCTGATATAGATTCACAACTTTGTTAGACAAATTCTAGAATAACGAACTTGGGGTCGCGAAACTTTCCAAATGGGGAAACGGTATCGTAAACCTAAAAATTGTTGTTATAAATATATTTAGTTGGACTGGATTGGAAACAGACTTCACCCAAGCTGGGCAAAGTGTATAAAATAGTTGAACTTTGTAATAAAGATGCTCTACTTACCTGATGACTTCATTAAGCATTCCGCAGCTGCATTCCAAATGTACGCAAAATAAATTAGGAAAGATAAACTTTTTACATCTTTTTGCATAATATAAAAGAAAGTTGCTACGTCTGTCTGCACAAGCATAAGCCTCCGAAAGAACGTACCAAATTGAATCAATTTATTTTTTTGTGTTCGTTATTGTCAGGACAAGGTTTGTATTTAAGAAAGTCTTCGGAAACTGGACGGCGCGGTTGCAGTGGCCGAACGATTGGTTGCAGCGATGCGTGCTCGCCGCACAGAACAAAAATAATAATATTCCACAACTATCACACTACGCCATCTAGTCCCAAGCTAAGCAGAGCTTGTGTTATGGGTACTAGACAACTGATAAACGTACTTATATATTTCTAAATACATACATATTATAGATAAATAAATAAATTACACCCAGACACAGAACAAATGATCGTGCTCATCACACAAACACTTGTCCTGGGTGGGAATCGAACCCACGACCTCCGGCATAGCAGTCAGGGTCACTAAACACTAGACCAACAGGCCAGTAAAATATTTGTATGATCTAGAAGTAATTGTTCAGGGTCTGGGTGTTTCTGTATGTAAACGCACCCCACGATACGGGAGAAATTCCTAGAGAGGGGCATCCCAATTTGTTTGATATAAAATCGCATTGTTAACTGTAACTGGTGATCTTACGTATGCATTCCACGAAGTTCATACTCCTGACGGTACGTAACACTGGCTCGACGTCGAGGGTGAGCGCGGGGGCGGCGGGAGGGGAGTCCAGTGATGAGCAAAGATTCGATGCCGTCTCTTGCGCTCGCGCCGATAATATGTTCCCCACCTGAGAAAAAATATCATCTATACATCTATATCTACACATTAAAATTGGAGTGTCTGTTTGTAATATTGAAATAACAGTTTTTTACTACATGCATATTATGAATATACATATATACGGTACATATACCAAAATAATGTCTGTCTGTCTGTTTATCGGCTAATCTCTGAAATGGATGGACCGATTTCGACGGGACTTCTATTGGCAGGTAGCTGATGTAATAAGGAGTACTTTTATTTTAGAAAAATTGCTTTGTTTGAAAAAAAACTTTGTTTAGTTCCGACATCCACGCGAACGAAGTCGTGGGCGGGCACAGCTAGTCTATAATAATAATTATGTGGGCATTGAAAACATTGCGTAATAAATTAGTTGAAGAATATAGATTGAATCTAACTATCCTACTAATACTCGTATGTAGTACTATTAGGTATTCTGTGCTAATATTATAAACGCGAAAGTTTGTTAGGATGGTTGTTTGATACTCTTTCACACAAAAACTACTGGACAGATTTGGATGACATTTGGTACACAGATAGTTTATAACCTGGATAGTTTTTACCCCGATTTTATGTTCCCGTGAGATAATTTTTGAGTTGTAGAGGGCGAAGCCACTTGCAACAGCTAGTAATTTATAAAGGGCCTTTATACCCAGTATAAATGCATGCTCCTGAAGTAAAACAATAAATAATTGGTACTATCATCCATTGTTTAGAACTGTGCAGTTAAGAATGCAAGTGTAGATTGTCATTGATTTGTTTACATTACCTCACTGATAGACACCTGGTATAACAAAATACATGTTATCAGTACTTAGAAATTGCCTTTCCCTTCTTCGTATCACTGCACAGTATGATAATATGCCTTAGTTGGGTACACGTTTTTACATGCTATTTACAGAAAAATCTTTATCTAGCTAGTTTATTTTTATTTTGATATCATAGACAAACATGCTATTTCTGGATTACCCATCTTATAATGAGGCCTATATTATCTGTGTCACACTATAAAATGGCAGATAAGCTTTATCAGTGTGACAGTACATAATGTAATACTGTTTGCTGACTGATAGGGCACACATTAGAATGAGGTCAATTTAATAATATTGACTTGATAAATATTTGTCAATATTTGAAGATATTAGAGAAATCTGACAGTAACAAAAATACACAATATTTTTAGTTACCTATTTTATGGCAAATAATCATTATGCTATTTCATTATACTTACTGACTTATATTTTTTCCCTTGCCGTTTTAGGAGCAGTTGAGTAGCTTTGTTTGATCTAGTTAGTAGGTCCAAATATTGAATCATCTGAAGGTGATACTAAATTGTTCTATGAAGATAAAATAACCAGCTGATGTCTGATACTCATAGGCAAGGGTTAGGAGGTGTAATTATCTAATAGAATTACACATTTTGCTTTTTATATTCATGTACTATGGGCCTAGTATCATTTAGAATCCAAAGATAATTATTACCTGCAGGAAAGCAGCATGATCAGATTCTTTGAGTGCTTCAATGGAGAAGTGCAGTAGTGCTGTTGCCTCCCGCAGTTTTTGAGCAGCATGTGATGTCAGAGACCTCATGTTGGTTATAGCCTGGGACCGAGTGTTCCGAGCTGCACGTATGAGCTCATCTCGTCGCCTTTCTATGGCACGGGTTACTTCCGCACAAGTGTGGTCTATTTGTTTTTCCAACTCCTCACAAGATTCCTGTAAAAAAAGCAAGATGACCGCTCTTACCTGTTTGTTTAAACAAGATTAAGGCTCTAGGTAATCCAAAAACAAACAGCAACATTTTCTAGAGATAGGTACTTCAAATGATAAACAAAGCTAAGGTTTAGGTTTAAGGTTTTGTTGGAAGACTATTGTCTTTTGTTTCATGGACTTACAAGTTAGGCTGGGTTGCACCATCTTACTGTTAGTGTTAAATTTGACACATACCTTTACTATAACTTCTTCTGTGGTGCAACCCAGCCTTAACCTTTGTTCTGTCAAGCAAAAGCAACTATGATGTCCTGAAATAACAAGTTGTGTTTTTTATAATCAAAGAACTTACATTAATTTTATCACCTGTTCCTTTTACTAACTGTATATATTCTGTCATGGCTTTGGCTTGTTCTGATAGATGTTGCAATGATTGTGATAGTTCAGTCTGAAATAAAAATAGTTAAACAATGTTGACTATGTGCCAATAAGTTAGCAAATTAGTTGTATCTTAACTAAACATTATAGCAGAGAGTGGAGTCAGAAATCTGAGCTATAAAGTAACCTCAGGACTTCTGGCTCCACTGTGTCATATTACAAAATGGCTGCATTTGGTTGGAAATCCTTTGGGTCAGTGGGTCAACATAGGGGCGGAGTTTACTTGTTTACACATAATATGTTTTATTGTAAAATTCAAATTAGTTTTATATTACCTTATGGGCTCTGGCAGCAACAGACAATGCCTGTGTTTCATGTGTTGAGTGCCTTTCAGCGAGACAGCGCTGGCAGATAGGTACTAAGCAGGCATTGCAGTAGAGGGCAGGTGGAGAACCATGGTCGGCGCATGTGGTTCCCAGCGGTCGTAGCTCGTGCTGCGCCAGGGGGCCGCGAGTGGGGTGCCAGGCATCGCGGCAACCGGCGCAGTACCGCACCGAGCACTGTTCGCACCGCACCACAGCCGCGCGCCGCTCCCCCTCGCACATCTGACAGGCCTCCTCGGCAGGTGGAGCACCTGTGACCCCACCAAACCGCTCCACAATAGTCCGCATAACGCGAAACGGTGGAAGTCCTTCTGCTCCATTATCGTCCAAGTATACCAACTTATTGCAGGATGGGCATGTTAATGTGAACGCAGCGCTCGAATACGCGGGCGCAGCCGGGGTTCCTGCGTAACTATTAGGCCTTGATCCACATACTACTCCACTGTCAGTTTCGCTAGACACTGAGGCTTTGTCCGCTTCTTGATAATCGTTGGAGGCTGCACAATTATCTCCTTCATGTATATGAGTTTGTAAATTAACTGCACAAACTCTACAAAGTGCATGCCCACAAGGTAGTAATACTGGTTCCCTATAAAATTCTTTACAAACAAAACATCGTATCTCCTCTTCCATTTTGTTGTTACTGGAAGCGTAAACCTGTTTTGACAATAAATTCTAAATCACTTCACATACTTTTATTAAGTTTTATCATTTTTTGAGTTTATGTTAGTTTAGAATTGTATACAATTATCAATTAATTTATCTCAACATGTACTGCTTTATTATTTTGCAATACATGCATTCCAATAAAGACAATAGACAGAGACTGTCAATTTGTCAAACACTAGAGATGGGTAGCTATAGCCATAACTAGCCAAATACCGACTATGAGCAAAATAGCCACGGCTATGTTATCCGTCAACACAATAGCTAGCTATTGGTTAGCTACTGGTTGGCTAGGTAACTGTCAGGTTATGACATAGCCGGTAGCCGCGTAGTCACGTAACCGCCACAGAGTATAGCTAACTGCTACGTTGTGTAGCCGTCCCGGTATTCGATAGCCGGGTCGCGAGAGTAGCCGGTAGCTGTGTGCGCGCTCACTGCGCTACGCGAGTGCGATCTTCATCTCTTTCTCACAATATTCACAAAATAGATAAGACAAAGAGGGAGCATTATACTTAGTAATTTCGTTCGTTTAATAAACGAACTTATGAAATGCGATGATTAGAAAGGTAATTAGTTTCCGTCAGGTTTAAAATAAACATTTGATAGTTAGTATTTTGGTTACTGTGTCTGTGACCTCCGAGAGGAAATAATTTTTTGTCATAATTATAAAGAAATGAAATTGTTAAACGAAATCTATCACCAGCTAGACGAGTTGGCGAGGTGAGGATTGAATTCGGATCGGGCAACTGATGTTGCCTTATTTAAGTCGTACCTACCTAGCTAAACCGGCGCACGTCGCATCGCCGAGCCGCTAGTGTCACTAACCGCTATTGTTCAATAGCCAAGTAGCCGAATAGCTAGCTAGCTAGCTGGCTATTACACCACAAATAGCCGGTTAGCTAGGCTATTGAAATTTCGGCTAGTTACCCATCTCTATCAAACACACAGTATAAAAAAATAGGAGACTAGAAATAATTTAGAGTGGAGCTAAAACGAAATCGACTAAACCTGGATTGATTTTACGGTTTTTAATTCTCACTCCATGGCTTTGTCTATGGGCCTCGCTCGGTCCATACTAGCGATGGGTCGTTGACGGTTTTTCCGTCAACGAAACGTTACCGTTGATTCACGTTTATCAACTAGTTCTACTAAATTCGTCAACGAGTTGAACGATTTAACGTGTTCATCTCGTTGACGAATTTAACTGTCAACTTGCAACGTAAACCGTTGATTCATTAAACGGTTTTTATCCAACGATTGCGCGTTAAATTTTAGAAACAAATTGATTCAATTTATGTATTGGAAAACGTTTTACAGACGCCAGCAGGTCAACCTACCCGAATCTGTCAGATTTTACCAATCAAACATAAACCTACTCTTGTGATAAGGTTGAAATACTATTAAAGAAATCTGACAGATTGTGGTAGCTTGATGTGCTGGCGTCTGTACTATTCTTAAAATAAATATTTCGAAAATCAACTCTTTCAACCGCTCTTAATCTATGACGTTAAAAACAACGAACCAAAAAACTCAACGTTGAAAATAACGTAAGTTTTGTAAATTGCTCAGCTCGTTGCGTTTGCATTCTCGTTAATTCAACGAGACGAACGAGTTAAACTCATGACGAATTCAACTAGTTGATTCACATACAGTTAACGTTAATACGTTGACAGGAGATCAACGGTTGATTCAACTAGTTTGATTCAACTAGTTCGTTGATTCAACGCTCATCCCTAGTCCATACTCTATGTCTATGCTCATCACAGATGCTCTTGCAATGCATTCAAAAGTTTATATAATTAAGTGATTAAAATTTAAACTTATCTACAAATATTACAAACCACATATTTACAAAAGATACTAAAATTAAAAATATTATTAAAAAAGTAATTTTTCTCAACTGTGAGACGGCTCCGGCTGAGACGTATTGTCAATATATTTTGTCAATATGGATTTGACAGTTTGTAAATAGGAACACCATTTTTTGATACGAGTTGTGTTTATCAACTTTCAATGTTTTTATCCTTTTATATGGCGCCGTTCAGCTAAATACTAAATTGTAATGTAGATGTAGTAGTATAGCATAGTAGTCTGAAGAAAATACAGTCGAAAATGGAGCCTTCACTATCTTCGGACGATAGCTGCGATTCAGAAATGAAGTTGATGAAGAATGAATTGATCGGTACTTTTAAGTATTTTTGATATAGTTCAAATCGTTAAACAATTAATGATTAAAACGAACTTACCTGTAAGTGAAGTTCGATCATAATATGTGAGGTGTTTCGTTCGAAGAGATTAAAAGCGATCATATACCTACTCTGTATTTAACTTGATCTAAAACAGCTCGCTTTGATTTCAATTAATCTTTCTCAAATGGGGTCTTTTAATTTTGTATAATTCGGCACGCGACTCGTTGATTTTTTGAGCAGTCTCTTTAAATTTATACTTACCTACACATTACAATTTCTTAGAGTTTGGAATGGAGGAAGAAAATCTGAGCAAGGAAGAAATGAGTGATCTCTTGAAAGCTTTGAAAAATTCAAGATCGTCAGAAAAGTTAGAAGAAGCTGCTCGCGATGGAGAAAATGTTAACGTGAGTTAGATTTTTGTATAATTCACGCCTTATGCTTCTGGGTAGGTATCATAATGCATGCTCAAATATATTATTATTGTAGTTTAACCATATAGAAATAAAAACTGGAACTTTAATCTTATTTTTCTGTTTCAGGTTGAAAATAATCAGTCTAGTACTAGTACTACCACACCCAAAAAACCTATGAAAAGAAGGTATCTAAATGTAAGAGACAGACGCTTGCCATGGAGCTTACTTCCCACGACAATAACACCAGCTGAGAAAGCACGTAGTCTAGCTGTTTATATAAAACTTATGTCTCTTAACACATACCACCAGGCCAGACAGTCTGCCAACTTTGCAGCCTGGCCGCCGCCGCTGCAGATCGTAGAAGAAACCACAAGAGTACAACCTGTTAGGTCAACAAGAAGTGGTCGGTCTGTGCCTGTATATGCTGATTTTGATGATGACTCTTCAGACCTAGACTTTGTCATCACTAAGTCTAAGAAAAGAAAGGTATCAGCTAGTGATCACAATGGAAGCGATGGCATCTACACTAACAAAGTACTGAGCTTAAAAAGAAAACCAACTAAGGATGAAAATAATAGACCTGTGAAGGAAGCCAAAATGAGTACAGATAAATCAGAAGGTGTTTCTGCAGTGATTCCTGTAAAGCCTAAAAAAGATCTGTTTTCTTTGATTGAAGACTGAATCACTACTTTTTCTTGAACATTGGTACTTTGCATGAGTTATATGGTTTAAAAAAAAAACATTCTAATATTTGTGTCTTTTAAAAAAGATGATTATTAAGGTGCTTTCGTTTTGTGCGATGTCTATTTGTATAATGCAAATGTATTGGAATTAAATGTGTAAACTGATGTCATTAAACAAAGTCAATGTTTTTATTCCGAAATTGTAGAAGGATAGGTTTTGTATATAATGTAAGCTTATAACATAGTAATCATGAAATTTGATTATAAATACACACTTTAAATGTAGAGAGCTATTGAATAAAAATGGCTGGATAACATTGCATCAAGATTCTGTGGTATTCACCACAGAATCTTGATGCGTCACACTTCTAGTTTTTATATCATGGTGTGTTATTATAATGTAAAAGAGTTCTAAATATTTTAAGTGCTTTTAGTTACATCTTGAACATAAACTTATTGTTCAAAATGATTCTTATTTTCTAAGTAGAGTGAGACTGCGACTTGTATACATATATGTATATTTATTTTGTGTTCTCAAATGTTTCCAAATTCTATTGTTGCTTGTTTTATTTTATCTTTACAACAATCCTGATCTTGTTGTAAACAGGCTCTTAATTTAGTCTTAGTACAAAGAAGAAATGATTGTTTTGTTTTCCTTTAAAATTATTTTTGTTAGTTTTTTAGTGTTGGTGCTGAATTGTGATTTTATTTAGTCCCTATGCACAATGCAATTTAGCAAACTAGAGTCCACGCCACGACTCAACTCTTTTTGTCGCGGCGCTAGTGTCTATGTCGTTACATCAAATTAAATAGTAAAAATGAATCCGTGGAGTGGTGACGCGAACTCGTGCAAGCTGGATGCTCGCAGTAGAATGTCAACCAACTGACTGACAGACAGAATGAATCTCGAGCGCACAGCCCACAGGCGACATTATTCTTGCACTTGTTTCAAATTGAGAATCCAACAGATAGCGTCGAAAGAGCGTACTGTTTGATTTTAAACTATTGGCGGTGAGCATGGTGTTGATAATACAGTGCACGATACTTATTGGGCTTCGCTGTTAGTGTCCATTGTACACCAAGAAGATACATATTATGGGCTCCTGTACCTACACGATGCCGCCGCCGCGCCGCCACCGCTCCTCCATGACTGCGCCTCTGGCTCAAAATCACCAAGGTGCAGAATTAGCTTTGCGAGCAATTTAATATGTTAAATTTTCAGTTTATTGAGAAAAGAAAATTAATAAAATACTTTAACTAACCTGTTTTGTTTGTACATCGAACAATATAATTTATTAATAAAGTAAATTTTAAATTAAATCAATATAAATGCATAGAAAGTCATTTCGGGAACGCGTCCGAAAGTGCAATCTTCAACAACAAAGTCGAAAATATTAATAAAAAATCAAGGTATTTAAAAGCTGTCATTAACTAACATACCGTATTTTAATGCAAAATCTAGTTTTTGAAAGGAATCTAAAATATGTTTTGTTTTTCATTATAAAAATGCAAAAAATAGTTTGTCCGATAGCGCACAAGTCATTTCAGTGAACGCATAGATAATCGAAAAAAATTTTTTTAAGTGAACGCAGTCATTTGGTGTCAAATGTCAGTAGTGGAAGAAAACTATAATAAAGCCAGCTGTTAGTGTTTTTGTCGTCAAAAAAATTGTATCTAAGTGGTAAGTACCTTTCAATTCATAATTTGTAGAACGTACATCAATAGCCCGTCATTTCGTGAACGTGTTTATTACATTTAATTATTGGTAAAATTCTTATTACGACACGAAATCACAAAGTAACCGCCAATGTTTTATTATTGACAAAATCAGGTCACACTTAAGATGGTTGCCGTAAAATCAAAGCGCTCGTTTATTTGAAATCGTCATTTCGTGAACGGTCATTTCGGAAACGTTCCCGGACGTGATAGCACGTTCCCGAAATGACTGTCGCGTTCTCGGAATGATAAATTATTGTTTCCAAGAGCGATTCATGTAATTTTTTTTATTAATTATTTTCCAATTTTATTGCTTTTTAATTACAGCGTAACGGAGACTTCAGAAAAAGAAAAATAAAACAAAAAAAGCTTAAAACGGATAGTGCAGCTTATTTGCCGTAAAGAGAAAAGGCAAATACTAGATAAAGAACGTTTTTAGATAAGATGACTGATAAACAGAAAAAAATTAAACGCGCAAAGGGCAGGAAATATCGACAGATGTTCATCGAGTCTTGGCCATCAGGCCATTGGCCGTTACAACAATCGGCACAATGATAGCCGAGCTCACATTCCACATTTCGACAACCTCGTGCGCCAAGTCAATATATTTTATTTGTTTATCTTTCTCGGCTTTCACGAGGTTCTTGTCATGCGCTATGGTAACATCGATTAACATTACGCGTCGCGCTGATCTGCCTATCACTACTATGTCAGGCTTATTAGCAATAATAGTCCTGTCAGTAACGATAGGTAGATCCCAGTACATCGTGACATGGTCTTTTTCGAGAACTGGGTTGGGCACATAAATTATTGTGATACGATATCTCAGAATCCACAAGTTTATATTTTAAAGCAGGTTGCCGGTGGATAATCCGGGCCACTTGGTTATAAGTACTCGCCGTTAGCAAGACGAGAGTAACCTGAGATAATAAATAAATGTCTGATCGCCTCACCCGGACGATGGCATGCCCGACACACGTCGACCGTCCTGTCTTTCATAATAATTATGTCTCCGGTAGTTCGTCAAAATAATTTCGTCCATAATTGCACAGATTAAACCTTCAGTTACCCCGAAGAGGTCACCGAAACGTAGCCAGGACACGGACATTATAAAATCTACATCGGGCCCATGAAGAGCCCGGTAGAAGCGTCCGTGAAGCTTGCGTTGCCATACCTCCTTGCAATTTTCGGTACTAAGTACCACAAGTTTGCACCAGTTCTCTTTAGCCATGGACAGCGGGGTGAGTCCCTTGTCCACTGTGATCACATCTCGGTGCAAACCCACTTCCATTTTCAAAAAATATTCTCTGAGACTGCACACCTCGCGGTTGTGTAGGGTCTTCGCATTTAATGTGCCTCGACCCCCGCGCTATTGCGGGGTGTACATCCTCATCACCGATGATCGTGGGTGATGCATCTTTATTTAAATTATTATTTTGATAGTGATATTGATGTTTTCGAACAATAATAGGTTTTGTTTTGTATTTTAATTTTTTTTTTGTATGTTGTCATTTGTGACAGAATATATTGTTGATTTTCTTACGTTATTTATATATTTTTTTCCATTACTTGTAGAGTTATAGTGAAGAAAACTGTGTTTTTAAGTTAATACGCCCAATAATGTAAGAATTTATTAAAGTTTTACGAAGATACAACTATGATTATGAAGTTCTACTAGACTGATTTATAAAAACATTAAACTTAATTATAACAAGATTTTTTAATAGTAATTTTATTTTTTCTTAAGTGCAAACAATGTGGCAGTATAAATAAATAACTTTGTTATTTAAACTGTTGTTTATAATTTAAATATTTCCTTAGTAATACCTTATGATATCAATATCGTCATTTCGGTAAAACTTCTGTCATTCCGGGAACGTCAACCGTTCCCGGAATGACGAGAAGTCCTTTCTGGGAACACTAAAATATCTCAACAAAATACGCGTTCATTGAGATATTTTTTGGAAAAACATATTTAGTTACATTAGAAAACTTTCATTCTATTCATGTAATGTTAATTTGATTATGAGAGCTTTGAATATTTTGAAATTTCTTAAATTTTATCCACGAAAATAGCAACTTCTTTAATTTTTTAACGTATTTTGCTTGTAAAAGATTTTTTTTGTACTGTTTTCATTATTGTTTAAAAAATATAGATACATTATATACCAACGTTATTAAACAAAGGTTAAATAACGTACTTTGTATTGTTTTTCTTCATTTTATCAAACTTAGAAAAACGTTCCCGAATTGATGATTTTCTGTGTAACATTCACTTAAAATCATTATAACAAGAAAAATATAGAATTATGTGCGCTGCCCTGTCAAAGTTTATTAATATACAAAATTTGCAACAACATAAACTAAGAGTTATCATAATAGCTTGCAATTTTTTATGTCATAAAATCGATCTTGAAATTTGCAACCTTGGTGATTTTGAGCCCTCTATGCTGTGTATACCATCGCGACCGCGTCGCTACAGCGCCAGCACCGCGCCGCCAGTCGCAAGTGATTGTTTTTGAGGCGGCGGCGCTGTGGCGGCGCGGTGGCGGCACGGTGGCGAAGCGAAGGCATACACAGCATAGAGGCGAGGTGGCGGCGTGGCGGCGGCATCGTGCCCAGGAGCCCTAAGGGTCGATTTATACTAGCGCAGAGTCGAAGCGAATTTCTAAAACTGAACATAACAATTTCTACCTTAACTCCACAGCGTAACGCACATAATTACTTCTATGATTTTAAAAAGTCGCGCGCATTCTTCAGAATTCGCGCGTCTGCGCGCGAACAACGCCGATCGTGAATCGTGAAAATCTTAGAAGTAAAGTGTGCGTTACGCTGTGGAGTTAAGGTTGAAATTGTTATGTTCAGTTTTAGAAAATGCGCTTCGATGCGCTTCGACTCTGTGCTAGTATAAATCGACCCTAAGTGTTATCAATCTCAGCTAATAAACTTGCGAGTGCATCGTGTGTAAGTATAAAATATTGTATACCCACATATTGCAAGTTTCTTTTGAAAACTTCCCATAATTATTATAATAATAAATGTAATGTAATGTTACATAGTTGCTGTATTCTAATTTTATTGTGGTGTTAATTTAAGTGGTCGTGTAATAACTGTTTCAGAAAATTTGAGCATCATGTTTATCTTTAATTAAAACAACAAGTATTATTTTAGCATCTACAACATGTTATAATTTACCTTTTAATCAATAGGTCTTAAAATAAAAAATATATATAACACTTTCCATAAACCTACTTAGAGTCATCCTAGACAATCTTAATGAGACTGGATTTTTACAATACAATGAGCCTGAGGAACGCAATTTTTTTTACACAAAATATAATGGTTTAATCACTGACTGAGATTCACACAATCATTTTAGGTACCTAAGTACAATCGTCAAAATTGAATTATGGCCCACCACCACCATAAGCTTTGTTTCTTAGTGGGTCTTAATTCAAATTTGTCGATTGTCCTCTCAGCTAGTTGGCATGCTCACATTTTCTACCTACAGTCCTTTTACAGTTATTTTTCATCTGACAACAGAAACCTTATTTCAATGGAAATAAAGCTCACTGTTATTGACAGTGTTGCCAGTAGCAGCGACCCGATAATAAGGATCACTGTAACTTTAAGCCCGATCAAAACTAAAATAACTGTGAAAGAATTAAAGCTGTTCGTACGAAGTATATTTTTTAGTATTTTCCATACATTTTATTGTGAATTATTCATATTAACATAGCTCTTTTTGTGATATATGAGGATTAAAGATTATTTGCTAATAATTAATCTTAAATCACAAAGAGAGCTATGTTCAATGTTTCTCCTCGATATTTTGCTTGTTATTGGAAAACCATAATATTTGCTTGATCAGTCGCTTTCGTATTAATAATTAGTCACAAGGGTTTTTATAAATCTGAATGTAGTTAATGTGATCAATAACTTTTTAAACCATAGACAGCTTTCTTTGTGGCTGGGATTCTACGAACAGTCAACGGTCTTAAAAAATAAATAAACAATGTATGGAGCCTAATATTGCAGGTATTCAGCTGGTCTTGTAAAATGGCGCCAAACTCACCTACACCGATTAAATAAATAGGAATTATTTTTATTGTCTATTTTTAATTTCCTAATATCTATACTTATAGGAAAAAGCCTTGGGATCATTAAACCTTAAACAGTGGTTTTCTATGTACCTGGTCCTTCGAGCCGGATCAAACTGATGGGGACCATACTGAGGACCTTATTAATTGAAACCAGTGGACTGTAAAACTAGTTATAATTATTGGCAATTTACAAAGTATAAATCCCGGACAAACAATACAAGTGGAAGTTAATGCGTGTGAGCTCGGTGCCGGTCGAATGTGGAGTGCCCCGGTGGGCCGTTGACCCTAGATAAATATGCGCCCGCGCAGCCATCGCTCGCGTCACCCGATGAATGGCGACAACGCCCGTGACTTAAGGCAATGCTTTACTCCCTTGTTGCGTAATCTACTATTAATTCCCACAGAGAAAACATTGTAATAAAGCGCCTACAAAGGGGTTTGAACTTTTTTGTATGGGCCGTGTACCAGGTGCCAACCGCCATTTTGATTTTCTTTCAAAACGGCGTACACGAATGAAACTTTAATAAATCGATAGATCACATCAATACAAACATAAAATGGAAGGGGCAAAACCTCGTAAACCGTCACGTTTCCGAGTTATGAGCTGTCAAACATGTACAAGTAGTGACATATTTTTTCTTATTTTTTTAATATTTTGATGTTTATTGATCAAAAAGGATACTTCCGCAATAAAACTAATTTAATATTAGTTTTTCCACGCATTTTAAATGCTGAAATTGCGTTAAACAAAATAATCATATCTAAAAGCATTTGAAATGCGTGAAAAACTAATATTCAATTACTTTTATTGTGGAAATAACCTTTTTGGTCAATAAACATCAAAATATTAAAAATAAAAGAAAAAATGTGTCGCTAGTTGTACATTTTTGACAGCTCATAACTCGGAAACGTGACGGTTTACGAGGTTTTGCCGCTTACATTTTATGTTTTTATTGATGTGATCTATCGATTTATCAATGTTTCATTCGTGTACGCCGTTTTGAAAAAAAATCAAAATGGCGGATAAGGAACTGGTACAAAAGGCACAAAGCCCTTTCCATAATTTATTAAAGTACAAAAATCCTAAAATACAGTTATTAATAAATAAAACCTAAGATCACGTTTGCCCTTATTCTATTTTATACACTTTAGGGTACCAGCATTGAGGAGGTACCAGTTTAAATATTACTTACTAATTCATGTTACAACATGCGGGTATTTTACACACCGATGCTGTATCAAGTTGGTCGATGCAGCATAACAGTATTTACCTATGAAATGATTTTCGATATCGGCTAGATTAGTCGTCTTCGTCGCGTGGTTCACCCCGGGCCTTTACCACCGACCTGATGAGGGATGGCGAAGCTTCTTTCATGTCGTAGGCCCATCCTATACTAGCAAAATAATTTAACAATGTTGTGGTAATGTTGAAGGGCATCCCTAATTCTGCCGCCTTGTAGTCCCAAGGGAAGGTGTGGTGGTAGTTGTGCCAGCCCTCACCCATCGAGATTATGGAGACTCCCCAATTTTCAACAGGCATGATGTTCCTGAAATTGTAAATTTTAAATTAGTTGAATCAATTTATTCTTACGGACGAATAAAGCAACTGTGCTGTTAACTATTGAAGAGTTTGTTATCTCGAGCCAATCTGAGGTGTAGACGAAGATCATGCATAAGAATGAATAAAAAAATGCATTTTCATCGAAACGATATGTAAACAATGAGTAGGTACTTCGTAGAATGAGAGGAAGTTCTAATTCAGTTTGCAAAATTTGACCTAAACAGGCAGACAAACAGCAAGTAAAATAATAACTTTTGTTACGAAGTGTATGCCTATCCCCAGGAATATCTATCTATTTTTAGTTTTAAAAGTTCGGAATCCAAATTAACTACCTAATTTACCCACGGAAGTAAAACCTTTGGTGCGGCGAGACCTTATAAACCCGCGAGGGGTTTTAAATAAACCTTATGACCCCCGTGAGCCGGTTGCTGCACGTAACACGTGTTAAGGCCCAAGATACCTACTGCTAGTTAACTGGCAACGTGATTAAATTGATGAAAACGTGACGCTTAGTTTGTCAACTATGAGCAATAAGGATATTTATGGCATATACATTTGGTTTTAACACGAATAGGTCGAAAAGTTTCGCGTGATGACATGACGTGCCGTGCCGTTACATCTTGTGGAATGCTACAGCATAGCACAGAACCGTATGGTATTTCACTTCGAGGAAAAGCTCTAGCGATAGGCGCTGAAATTGCTGCCTCGAATGACCATATTCATTTAACTTTAATTTAATTTGCACTCGCATTCCTTTGGCAACATTAGTAACCTCCATATCTAAGCTTCATTATTTTTATTTTTTTTTGGGTTGAAAATTATCAAATGATTCCTCTCGCTCTGAGTTCGATCTGAGTTTGAGGAAGGGACTGTCAGACTAATTACAAACCACCCTTACGTCAGTTGCCCTTTACTTTTCAGAACCATGGAAAGTCCTGCGAGGCGACCCCATCAGGAACCTATGCGTGTCACGTCATGTACTTGCATTTCATGTTATGACGCGACGTGTTGGAACACCTCGGGGTATGAGTGAGGCATTTCGACCCGCATTGATGTCAAAATAATAGAATTTCATCGCTAACTTCATTGAAATAATGTTGAAAATTATTTTCCTCGAAAAAATCTTTTGCTACCACGCCGTGCTGTGCCATGTCATCAGTGGGCCGGCCGCCTGTCAAGATTATTGAAGTAAGAAAACTTACTTGTCATAAGGCTTGTTGCCCCACAAATGCGCGAAGCTGTTGACCGACCACGTGAAGTTGAGGCTCAACAAGTATCGCAGCAGCGCCTGAGACATGATGGAAAATTCCCAGCATTCGTTCCAGCATATGGCAGGGATCACCGATGGGATAACCCAGCAGCAAAATATCTTGAATAGCAGGAAATGCCTGAAAGTTTTTATTCAAGAATTAGGTAGGTAGGTAAGATCTAAGATGACAATTATCTGGTCTTTGTAAAGTAGGAACTAAGTATTGTTTTTTATCGTGGTAAAATCATCAAATGAGTCCTCCCAACCAGGGCAGGGCGGGAGGGACTGTCAGACTCGTATTGACTAAAATCCACGGTGTCCTTCAATAGCCCTTTACGTTTCAGGGTCACGGTAATTGGATAAGTCCCGCACTCTTCAAGCAATTCCAAAAAATAAGTAAGTATGTCTTCAATTAGATTTTAGATAAAAAAACAGCCTAAATAGTAATAGGGTCTCGTTTTACCCTTTGGGTATTATAGCGGGATACTTCAAGAAAAACAACGTTCCCCTATTTAAAAAAACGTATAATTTTGAAATATTTTCAAAATGTAAAAAATATAAAAAATAACAGTTACGATGCGATTGTGCCAAGTTATCAAAAGTATCTAGTATTGAATTATAAAACAAATTGGTTGCACACAAGTAAAACTCAGTTAGTATGCGATTATGTCAGATTAACCAACGAAAGTACGAAATAATTGTTACTTAATTTACTAAGGGAAAACCAAAATCTTGAAATTTAGAGGTAAAATAATCAAGCGAACCTTGCGGTAATTAACTAATTGGCCAATGCTAATTAACGCGCCTCGGTAAGAATAGAAAGATTGTGTAAGATAGTGGTTTTTAAATGCCTAAATCCTCACACATACCCAGAGTAGGGGTTGTATTGCTAAGCCTTACATAAAAATATCAATTTTAACATTAAAAGAAATAAATAAAACAGTAAAATGGAAATGCTCAGCTGGATCCTGTCAGGATGACGAGACGCGCTGCCGGCCTGCTGCGGAGCACCGTGTTGATAACCTCGGTCAACACAGAAACAGGTCTTCAAAAAAATCTGGCTCTGGATCACATTTGCCGGCTTAAGAGCCTGGCAAATTCAGGAACCGGAAAAGGCTGTACGCGACCACACCGGGTCGCGGCGGAGCGTTGCTCCAGACTGCTATCTTATAAACTTGTGGGTGATGCCGTACTCAGCGTTTCCGAACCATGAGAAAATTTTCAGATTACGCCATTCCGGCGAATAGAAGAGCAATATATTTATTTTGCAGCACTGATATACTCACTTCACTGATTTAAAGCCCAGATTTACAACGAAAAAATAAAAAATTCAGCGATTAAACGTATCGGGCAACAATCCACAACCAACTCACACAAAGAAAAAAATCTTCACTTTTTTTCGAGAACAGAAACAAATTCAAATTTAAAAAGATTCAGAACTTAAAAAAAAATTGAGTCAAGGCTTCCAAAAACAGGTTGCATAACAATTTCTATTAAAAAAGGTGCTACTCAAAAATGTAGCGTTTTTTTAAAAACGCTGCAGTACCCCCTTTCCAAGAAAAAAAAGTCCGGCAATAAGCAATACAAGAAAAAAGAACAACTAGCCCAGGAGGATAAAAGGGAAAAAACCAGAGGAAATTAACCTAGACTAGCCTAAAACACTATCCCTAATAGTTGACATAAACTAAACCTAAGATTGTCCGGTCAAGAAGATAACAAGGAAAAATTAAGTCTAAGTAAAACTAAGCTAACTTAACAGTAGTGCAAGTAGCAGCTACCTAATTATACAACTAACTTCATACTAGAACGACAAAGTCAACAAAGTGACCTGAAAGAGCCAAAAGAATAAAGATAAGACCTAATAGTGCAAGTAGCAGCTACCTAATTATACAACTAACTTCAAACTAGAACGACAAAGTCAACAAAGTGACCTGAAAGAGCCAAAAGAATAAAGATAAAACCTAAGGTAAAAATAACACCTAGTTGACAAACGCGATCGATTGAAAATAATCTAACAGCTTCGGACAAAGAACACCATGGCCTAAAAATCGACACCAGACAAATCCACAATGAGTCTATAAAGGAGACTTCAGAAAAGAAAAGACAAAAAAAAACAAAAATATCTCAAGTCAAAAATAAGGCTTGGACATAAGACAAATGAACTTCAGTTCGAACAAAGGAACGTGAGTCTTAGAGAATACCAAAAATCAGCGTTCAAGTTCAAAGATACAACTTGAACGACCAAGTAGTACTCCGGTTCAAACCAGGAACGGGAGACAAAGGGAGGTTTTGGAATAAACCGAACTCAAGATATAACTTGAGCCTAAAGTCAAATCAAGTAACATTCGAACTTAAGAAAAAGTTTCAAAACGAAGATAAAAAATTCGATAATAGATTTTATCGACACCTGCACATCACTAAAGAATGCACCAGTATGGCTGAGTTCAAAGATTAAGAAAGTGACAAGTCTACCATTTCGGATAGGTTAAGCACAGTAATTAATTAACACAACGCCCTACCAAGTTGTGAAACACGCCATCTATAAATCAATTGTTTAACTAGATGCATCGAAACAACCAAAGAAGTTTTAATACAAAATTTAGAATAACGCCATCTATGATAGAACTAGCTATGACGCGACTTGACAAAGTACTGGCATAAAGTTTAGAAAAACGCCATCTATGTACGTTTATTGGAACTTAATGTTAGCAAAAACTCGACTAAAAAAGTTCCAACACAAAAGTTAGACCACTGCCATCTGTAATTATTTGTTGTTACTGAACCAATAGACAATTTCTAAGGGTCAAACTGAGCGCGATAGAATCGCTTGAGTCCCGTACAAAATACTTGAATAAAAAGATAGAGAAAAAAAGTTACTTTAGGATATCTTTAATATGATATCTACCAGAATGTACGGAATCACAGTCCTGTAGCAAATAAGTAGTCCTAGAAATAACTTGCAAAACACGACACTTAACAAAACGTGGAGCTAGCTTTCCAGAGAAAAAGTCTTCTCCAGATGACCTGGAGAAATTACGTCTCCATACAGTGTCACCAACATTTAGAGTAATAGCCGACCGATTGGAATTATAAGCTTGGGAGTTACGGAGGAAAGCCATAGAAAGATTATCAGCCACCTTCGCATATACCTCACGAAGAGAAGACAAATTCGAAGCGTGACGAGTCCGACTGTCCGCTAAATTAGAGCTTTGAGTCTGACTATTAGCACGGCTAGAATCCATAAGTACTTCCCTACCAAACATGAGAAAGTTAGGCGTGAAGCCAGTGGCTAGATTGACACATGAGTTAAGATAGAGCTTTACTCTAGGCAACATCTTAGCCCAACATCTTTGGTTTTCACCAACTAAAATCCCTAAGCATGTTACTACACTTTGGTTATAGCGCTCAACAGTATTCGCTTGGGGTGTATAATAAGGTGTAAATGTAGGGGATTCAATATGGAAAGATCTGAGGAAATTTAGAAACTGACTACTGCGAAAAACAGTGGCGTTATCGCATAAAATAGAACGAGGTACACCGAAGTTAAAGAAAATTTCGGACTCTAAAGCTTTTATAACAGCAAAAGCGTCTACTCTCTTAAGAGGAACAAGCCACACGTACTTTGAAAAAACATCGACCATAGAGATAATGTACTTATATCCGTAATAAGCGAGGGGCAACGGTCCAATCACATCAATCGAAATCATCTGCATGGGCATGGTCACTTGCTTAGGGTAGCAAATCAGTCCGCGAGGTTGCGTGTTCGCGATCTTATACGCTTTACAAACCTCACATTGTCTTAAAGTGCTAACGACGTCACGGTACATGTTAGGCCAATAAAAGGTTTCCTTAAGTTTTAGGTACGACTTGGATACACCTGGATGTATTGAAGGAAAACTATTATGTACTTCCCAAATCGCAGAAGTAACCTTTTCAGCTGGCAAAACAACACGCCATGGGTCGGAAGACAAGGGACTGGTGACAGGCATACGTCTTAGTAAGACACCGTTATGTATCGCGTAAGCTGGAAACATTTGTGGTGTATCACGGGCACCTAAAAATACCTTTTTGTACCAACGGTCGTTAGTATGTTCTGGACCCTGATCAAACGACACAGGACTAGCATATAATCTGGAAAGAGCATCTGGTACTATATGTTGTGTACCCTTGCGGTGTATGATATCGAACGTATATTGGGAGATCATAGTAGCCCAACGAGCTAAACGACCTGAGGGGTTGTTCAAAGTGAGAAGCCATTTAAGGGCCATATGGTCAGTTATGACAGAGAACTTGAACCCATCCAAATAGCACCGAAAATGTTTAATAGAATCTAAAACTGACAAAAGTTCGCGCTCTGTAGTGCTATAATTACGTTCAGCTTTGGAAAATAGGCGCGAATAATAAGCGATTGGATGCTCTACATCATCAATTTTTTGTGTTAAAACTGAACCAAGACCAACAGCAGACGCATCACACTGCAAGATGAACGGTTTCGAGAAATCTGGACATGCCATAACAGGGGTATCGATCAGAGCTTCTTTTAATTTTACAAAAGCCCGTTGAGCCGCGTCGTCCCAACTTATTGGATCACGACCTTTTCTCTTACCAATTAACGCAGTGAGCGGAGCTATTATGGTAGAAAAACCATTCACAAAACGCCTGTAATAGGAACACATACCAATGAAACCACGTAAAGACTTAGCAGTAGTAGGAGTGGGATAATCCCTAATAGCTTCGAGTTTACTGGGATCGGTTTGAAGACCCTTCTCATTTACAATATACCCTAAGTATTTTAATTCGCTCTTACAGAACACGCACTTTTTTAGATTAATGGATAAACCAGCCTTCTTAAGACGAGCTAGAACTTTCCTGAGAAGCGCCAGGTGACTATTAAAGTCCTTGGAAACTAAAATTAAATCGTCGACGTACCCGAAAACGCAGTCGTCGCTGGTAGAAGTAAATTCATAATTGACAATCATGTCAGTAAGACGTTGCATCTCAGAAGCGGCATTTGTAAGGCCAAATGGCATTCTAACAAATTCGAAAAGACCTCGTTGTGGAACAATAAAAGCGGTTTTCTGACAACTCTCTTTATCTGCGAGCGGAATCTGCCAAAAAGCACTCCTAAAATCAAGAGAGCTTATGTATCTAGCGCCTCGAAGGTTATCAAGAATATCATGAATGCGCGGGAGTGGGTACGAATCTCTAATGGTCACACTATTAAGCTTCCTACTGTCAACACAAAAACGCACCGAACCATCACTTTTTGTAACCATAACCACTGGACTAGCCCATGGGGAACGAGAGGGACGAATAACACCCAAGTCTAGCATTTTATCGATCTCCTCGTTGAGAATTTTTAATTTAACTGGAGATAAAGGATAATAACTTTGGCGGATAGGAGGTCCTGTTGTATTGATTTTATGGGACAGCCAAGATGTTTTTCCCAGGCCTATTTTTTCAGAAGAGATGTCTTCAAACTCATTAATGACTTGCTGAAGGTTCATCTCTTGTTCCAGTGATAAAACGTTGCGTGGATGAACGTATCGAACCTCGCTAACAGAGGAAATTTGTGGAGGTGAGTGCTGAACAGACGGGAGGTACATATTACCTCTAATATTTTTATCAAAAGCTTGACTAAAAACAGACGTTAAACCAAACTTATTCCAAAATTCGATACCTAATATCACGGAAGACGACATAGAACTTGCCACTAAAAACTCATGCGTAAAAGTTGTACCGTTAAACTGAACTGGGAGATAAACAGTACCCAGAATATCGATAGGCGAATTATTAGCCGAGATTGCACGAGGACAAGCATCACTCGCGTTCAAAGAAAGACCAAATTTCTGTATTAAACTATGACTAATAAGCGACATCTGTGCTCCAGAGTCAAGTAAAGCCTTAACAACCTGGTTACACAATAAAATTTCAATAAAAGGTCGATTATCAGTCGAATCAGTAGATATAACCGGCGACACTGTACGGTAAAGAGCGTGCCGTCGGTGGCTTAAGCATTTTTTGGATTGCACTTAGGACAATCACGTGTTATAAAACCTGGAGTGCGACACTTAAAACATAACATGCCGGTGACCTCCGGGCAAGAACGGTATGAGTGTCCGGGTTTGTTGCACTTAAGGCAGTGTGGTTGAGACAGACTGCAGGTTGGACAACTCTGAACCTTACTTTCACTTTGGTGGGATTTTGGAAACTGGGAAGCGTGTCCAGAAATAGGTGTCGGGTAAACGGTACTATCCAGACTAGCGACTGCTTTTGGAGTTTTAATAAAAGATTCAAAATGGGAAGCGGCCTCAATCAGACTATTTAAATCTGGAAACCTCTGTATAGACAAACAGGGGGTGTATTTAGGTAACATATTGTGTGTAATAATATCAACTAACTCTGGTTCCTCAATGGGTTTGACGAGTTTGGCATTAAGGTACGTCACACGGATAACAAACTCCCTCACAGACTGCTCAGGTCTCTGCCTAAGATTACGGACCTCTTGTCCAGTCCTGAATTCAAAGTCAGCTGACCCGAATGTTCTAAGGAAAGCCTGTCTGATCTCTATAAACGTCAGACCGGGTCGACGAATGGACCTATAGTATTGTAAAGCGATACCAGACAAAACCTCGTGGAAACGCCTAACGAGATAACTATCCGTTAGATTGTCAGCCTCCCTGCATTCTTCTAAACTAGAAAAAAAATCGCGAACACATGTCTTGCCATCAAAAGAAATTTTCCATTTTGACAGAGAGAACTGCTTGACGTACGGTGGACCATCATCGGATTTGATTGGTGAAGGCAGCATAGACTGGTTGGAACTACGAGAGACTCTAGGTGGAATAGGAGGTGGCGGTCGAGAGATGATAGGACTATCACGATGCGGAGTCACGCCAATGGAATTTCCTTCTTCAGACATGATGTAAATAAAACTAAAACAACCCTAGGCAAAACACGAGCATAAAACTAGAATAAGCACGACGGCTGTGAATAAAAAGTCGATTTGATCCTAAGCAAAAAATAGGCACCCCAAGTACAGCTGGACCTAAACACAAAAAAAACTAGACACACAGCGACCAGCCGTGACCGGAATTGCCAAGCTAGGAAACAAAAGACACAACTAAGAACAGACAACAACCGTGCATACAGAGCTTACCTTTGCAACACGACGCCTATAAGTTCATACAACACACTCATACACTACGGGTTCTAACGACTGCTAGCTAAAGGAAAACAAATTAAACACAGGGGATAATAATTAGGTAAATTATGTATTTGATGGGTGAGAAATAAAAGAGGGTTGTGTGTTTTATAGTTCACAAAATTATTTTATATAAATGATGAATAATTACAACTCAACAAGCAAACAAAGCACAATACCCCGCCAGTTCTTCGTGATCGTATCTGTAGTTCAGGGCTCGTGATGTATCACCATGGGAACAGTCCAGGCTCTAGGAATCTCTTAAACTGGCCACTTGGGTAATCACGTTAGAGTCCTGAAACAAACAATAGGAATAAACAGAGAACAAATTAGCTCACACAGTGGAAGAAATTATTAGCTCACTTGCGAGTGAGCTACCACCCTCGATTTGCAAAAAAAAAAAATTATGTGATGTAGAGTTAAATAACAAGTAGTATGGACAAGAAAAATACTTACTTTATTAGTTCGGGCGCCATATATAGCGGGATACTTCAAGAAAAACAACGTTCCCCTATTTAAAAAAACGTATAATTTTGAAATATTTTCAAAATGTAAAAAATATAAAAAATAACAGTTACGATGCGATTGTGCCAAGTTATCAAAAGTATCTAGTATTGAATTATAAAACAAATTGGTTGCACACAAGTAAAACTCAGTTAGTATGCGATTATGTCAGATTAACCAACGAAAGTACGAAATAATTGTTACTTAATTTACTAAGGGAAAACCAAAATCTTGAAATTTAGAGGTAAAATAATCAAGCGAACCTTGCGGTAATTAACTAATTGGCCAATGCTAATTAACGCGCCTCGGTAAGAATAGAAAGATTGTGTAAGATAGTGGTTTTTAAATGCCTAAATCCTCACACATACCCAGAGTAGGGGTTGTATTGCTAAGCCTTACATAAAAATATCAATTTTAACATTAAAAGAAATAAATAAAACAGTAAAATGGAAATGCTCAACTGGATCCTGTCAGGATGACGAGACGCGCTGCCGGCCTGCTGCGGAGCACCGTGTTGATAACCTCGGTCAACACAGAAACAGGTCTTCAAAAAAATCTGGCTCTGGATCACATTTGCCGGCTTAAGAGCCTGGCAAATTCAGGAACCGGAAAAGGCTGTACGCGACCACACCGGGTCGCGGCGGAGCGTTGCTCCAGACTGCTATCTTATAAACTTGTGGGTGATGCCGTACTCAGCGTTTCCGAACCATGAGAAAATTTTCAGATTACGCCATTCCGGCGAATAGAAGAGCAATATATTTATTTTGCAGCACTGATATACTCACTTCACTGATTTAAAGCCCAGATTTACAACGAAAAAATAAAAAATTCAGCGATTAAACGTATCGGGCAACAATCCACAACCAACTCACACAAAGAAAAAAATCTTCACTTTTTTTCGAGAACAGAAACAAATTCAAATTTAAAAAGATTCAGAACTTAAAAAAAAATTGAGTCAAGGCTTCCAAAAACAGGTTGCATAACAATTTCTATTAAAAAAGGTGCTACTCAAAAATGTAGCGTTTTTTTAAAAACGCTGCAGTATGAAACCCTAAAAATCTTGACGTCTGCGCTAGTTTTACGAAATTCCGAAGCGCAATTCCTCATCGGGGAAACGAATACGGAATCCGTACATGTGCGGCCGGCCAGCCTCAAAATAATAAAATAATTCCTTCAATTTGTACACCACCACCCGTATCTTGTTTGAAATGATGTTTTAATGCAGTAAGAACGTTGAGACTTAATAGAAAAAACAGTAAAGCATTGAAAAAAAAAGAAATCAATTTATTTTGATCAGATATGGTTTGTTAGTTAGGTACGTTCCTACGTAACGTAAACGTAAAAAAATGCTGTTTTCTCTAGTTGGCCGTAGGTATATATTGATACTTATCAGAATTTGTACCTTAATAGCGACTTTATCGAATGGTAGTGTATTTATTAAGTAACGTTAAAGTTTTTTTTTTGTATTTTCAAAAATAAATTAAGTAAGTACTTAGGTACGGTCAGCCATGAAAGTGGTGTACCAGTTTTGATTTAGTTTCCCGGTCATCGAAAATTACAAGGTTCGTTATAAAAAGATATTACTGAAAGAGACAACATTATCATGACGTAAACCTATGTATTTAGTATTCATACGTCATATGTCACATATAAGTACATGACATTTTAACCTTTAGTATAAATGAAAAGGACATTAGTTTCTACAAAGCAATTGAAATGTTTCCAAACAAAAGTAATAAAAACTATTTAAATAGACAACCGAATTCCATTTGAAAAAGAAAACTGACAATTGACATTTTGTCAAATATATGCAAAAAATCGATATATTTTCCGTGTTATTTTTCAATCAACTGCATATAAAATCATCTCAATGCCTGCCAACTTGACCATTGCCGAAAGAGCACAAATAATTGCCCAATTTAATGAGGGAAGCAGTATCAGTGCGATATCCCGGAATTTGAATGTATCGAGGCGTTCTGTCCGCTTTTGGATTCGTCGTGAAGGAGAGGAGGGAAGTTTGTTGGATCACAGAAGAAGTGGTCGCGCCGGCCTGCACTCTCCAATAACGATAGAGAATTCATGAGACGGGAATATGAAATCAATGGTTTTAAGCCCACAAAACATTTTGCGGAGATGTTCGATGTGAGTACCCAAACAATAAGGAATCATCTACATTACATGGGGTTGCACCACAGGCATTACGCCAAGAAAATATATTTGACGGATGCTCACAGACTTGCTCGTCTGAACTTCGCCAGAGAGCACTTAGAGTTTGATTGGTCTAATACAGTGTTTTGTGATGAAAAAACGTTTAAATCCAGTCAGCATGGACGTCTTCACCTTTGGCGATATAATTCAACACGGTATAAAGATGATCATGTAATTCCAAATAGAGAATCAGGTCGAATTTCCGTAAATATTTGGGGCTGGATGAGTGCGGATGGTGTAGGAGAATTGTGTTCTCTACCTCCTCGAGCGACGGCTGTAAATTATATCGACGTGCTTCAGAATGCAATGCTACCGACAGTCCGT
This sequence comes from Agrotis clavis, assembly GCA_954870645.1. NCBI lineage: Eukaryota > Metazoa > Arthropoda > Insecta > Lepidoptera > Noctuidae > Agrotis > Agrotis clavis. The sequence goes on from OX940922.1 coordinate 10,722,090, forward strand.
AATGTTTACCCGGAGAACGAAGTGCCACAATTTGATTTTGTTCAAGATAATTGTTCAATTCATAATGCGAGGATCGTAAGAGCCTGGTTTCGTTCACACACTGACGTAAGGGTAATTCAGTGGCCCTCAAGATCGCTGGACCTCAACCCGATAGAAAATCTTTGGGGCCTTACGGTCCAACGATGGTCGCATCAAAATGAAAGAACCAAACAAGCTCTTATTAGTCACTGTAATTATATTTGGGAGGAAATGCGGGGAACCGATATTTGCTCACGGCTTGTTGGTTCAATGAGGTCTCGTCTTTTAGAGGTTATAGAGGCCAACGGCGGTTACACCCGTTTCTAATTTTTAAAAATTTTCAATATCTTCTAAATATTACTATATATGCTATGTTTTTGTTTGTTATAAGTATTTTAAAATTGATTGTAGAAATTTAATAAAAAGATAAATCTATTTTTAGCTTGTTTTTTATTGATATTGTAATTACAAGTTTACAGAAATTGTAGGTTTGTGGATTCGCCTTGTGCCTTTACAATTTTATGTAACTTGTTGATTACAATTCTGAATTTGTAGATACAATTTTGTCATCAAAATCTACAGCCCCCCGCCGTTGATTTTACGACGTCATTGGTTCCATCAAGTTCAAACTAAGAGCAGCTGTCACGTTACAAACAGTAATAGTCGTTATCAATAATCAGATAAAGACAGCAATAGAAGTTGTCAGATCGATCTGCAAGCGAAACTAATCTTTATCACCTATGAATCTGCAAGCGATATTCAACCTTAGGGTAGTACACCACTTTCTTGGCCGACTGTACCTACTTGTTTCGATGAAATATTGATTCTTCAAAAATCCTATGATGTAATTTTAGTACCCATCAAAGTAAGGAAATTGCTCAAAATTGTTTCGAGAGGCTCGAGACTGCTTTGTGTATTTTTCGTTATTCCAAAGGTTCAGATTTGGCCATCTATGCTAACTTGAAAAATTCACTCTGTATAAAGAGACTTCACGATAAAAGGTATAAAGGTGGATTCTCACTACTAAGGTTATTATAAAATGCAGATAAATATACCTATCAGGTAAGGTATGCTTTACTATACTTAGGTACGTTTTTTTTTTTTTTTGTTTGCGTCGTAAAATCTTCAAATGAGTCCTCCCACCCCGGGCAGGGCGGGAGGGACTGTCAGACTTCTACTGACTAAAATCCACGGTGTCCTTCAGTAGCCTGTTATGTTCCGGGGTCACGGTAAGGAAATAATCCCGCGACCATACTTAGGTACGATAGAGAAAAGATCAGTATTCAATTAAGTACCTGGTATGGAATTGAAGGAGGGGATCTTCGACGATGTCACTCATGTCGAGTTTGATGCCTTTCTTTACAACTTCAGGGTGCTTCTTCATCATCAGCCATCCGACGTGGGCGAAGAAGAATCCGCGGTTGGCGTCGTGCGGGTCCGCACGCGTTTCAGAGTATTTGTGGTGCACGCGATGGTCCCGAACCCATTCGAAAATGGTGTTCTGTTCACAAAGATACGTAAAATTAACCAACATATTTAATAATTAGATAACCAAAGCAGTGAGCAGTGAGCAGTGGTGGCCCAGTGGTATCGGCTCCGACTTATGAGATGTAGGTCGTGGGTTCGAACCCAGCCTGGCGCATTTCTTTGTGTAATTTATTTCATCACCACTGCTCTCAAAACGGTGAAGGAAAACATCGTGAGGAAACCGGCATGTCCAAGAACCATCAAATTCGAAGACATGTGACATCTACCAACCCGCACTGGGCCCGCGTGTTATCTATGGATAGGTCTTTAAAAATGATGTTGAGGTTACTAATATATTTTTTTCTAAACTGAACAGTTTCCGCGAGAGATACTTTCAAAGTGGTAGGTAAAATGTTGGTCACCCCCCTGTAACTTCTAAAACAAGAGAATGATGAAACTAAAAACAATATAGGTATGATGTAAATTACCATGCAAACCAATTGAAAATTGGTTTGAACGAGATCAAGTAGGTAATTAGTTTTTTTTTTAAATACGTCACTTTCAAAGATACAACCAACTACAAGAACTTTATATTAAGTTACTTGCTGCTACGGAACCCTTTATGGGCGAGTCCAACTCGCACTTGGCCGGTTTTTATTTTATTTTGTTACCACGCAAACTCCTTATTTCTGACTGACTTTTACACGTTCCGTGTGTGGGATATAATTAAACTATCCACTATGCAATTTGCATTTTACAGCTCGAATGGCTAGTAATACGAAATCATGAATCAACAAAGAGTGTGTGCGTAGCTGCAGAAAAAGTAGAAGAGAGGTAGCTATGAAAGACTACTTTAAAAAGAGTTTGAGATTTTCGCATTGGTTTAGCGATTGTCTGCTCCGTTGCGTGACACGTGATCTGTGCAGATATCGAAGTTCCCGCACGGATCAAATATTTAGGTAGGTATTTTATGATCTACAAGTACTTGTTTATGTTCTGGGTGTTCCTATGTGTGAGTTTAAATGTTTGTAAACTCTTCCACGAAAAAGAGGACGCAAAAAATTTCGCAGGAAAAACTCCTAGCGTGGGGAGAAAAGTTAAGTAGGTAAGTATGTACATTAAAAGTGGACCATATAAGTTATGATACTACCTGACCAGCCACCGAATAGCATATGAGTAGAATCCATTGCAGGGGCAGTTTAGCTTTGAAAGAGCGGTGACACCACAACCGATGTGCGCCTCCCGTCACACCGAACCCAGCAATCTGGCCGACGACATAGCCTGGAACATAGGTACATACCACAAATTATATCAAGAGCAATCCGCAATTTATACGCTTCAACGCCTTTGATTAACGCATGCGTCGCTCATCGTAAAGATATTTTTGAGGAAAGCAAAATTCAGCTGCGAGTGGGAATTGGTAAGGTGTTAGGAGTACCTACTTATCCAGAAAAAGCGAGTTCAGAACTCACTCACAGCTGATTTTTTCTTTCCTCAAAAATATCTTTAATCCGTACACTCTCCAAAAACTAAATCATATTAAAGGGTAGGTAGGTATATTCTTTCTACCTTGTATGGTGTCCATGATCTTGGATTTTCAGCATGCAAATGTTGCAACAAAATTATTGTTTTTTTTTTAATCTTGATTTTTGGGTTTTATCACTCAGTGATAATGTCACCCTAATAAACAAAAACATCTAAACATCCTAATACTTACATATTATTATTATGAGATCTGGACTATTTCTACTCACAAACACTTAAAACTACTCACAGATTGACATTAGAACTCTAACTAACCTCTCAGCCTCCTTCGACAAAGGGGCAGCTAGGATGCTGTTACAGGCTCCCACTTCGCTTCCCTCCCCAATCACATTATTTATTTCGTGTACGTTCCGGTCACATTCCATCAGTACATGGTAGATATCTTCCACAACCTCACAGACTTCACAGTTTGGTGAGGGACTTTTGCCCATTAAAAATTTAAATTTATTTGATGGGATGTGACCGGATCGCATTCTCATAGCTACTTCTGATTTCCTGTCTAATTCTTTGCTTTCAAACCATGGGTAATACTAATGAAGAAGTTTAGACTGGATTGTTTTATACCAGATTCCTTTTAGTTTTGATCGTTCACCGAAATATTCCTGCCATCTTTGTCTAAATAGTTCTTTGACATGGCCGAGCCAATCGGAGAATAGCGGTGTACATGTGTATTGAATTCCTTCATAAGACGCTTGTTGGGCTGCTATCTGCTTCTTCATTACCCATGATTCCAATACATGAAGAAATCCATTGAATAGAAATGGTTTTATTAAGAGACTGCATTCTAAATATTAAATTTAAAATACTGATAGCTATTGAGCACCCTTGAAGACTCGAGGGAACCCGAGCCAGATGTTGTAGGCTGCTTTTGGAATCCGTAAAAATAACACTTTCATTTTGATTTATACTCAATAAATAAGACAAGGCTTCACAGATAGCTATGAGTTCACAATACATGATAGAAATATTAAAATTAATTTTAAATTTTGCCTTAGTATTAAGTTGAGGATCATAAAAGGCAGCTCCTAAGTTTGACCCATTTTTGGACCCATCTGTAAATATTTTTATAGTGTCCGCTATAATTATATCAGCTATCATTTCTAAACACTTATTATTAAGATCCGTTACAATAATCAGTCTTTTTGCCGAACTAATAAAAATTATTGTTGTAAAAATTAGATAGGTAGGTAGTACCTTAAATTTAAGCATGTATGATTGAGAGAAAATTTCAAAAGTAAGAAAGTAAAAGTTTATTGCGACAAACGTCTGAAGGATAATAACAACGTAAGTACTTATATTTGCAGAATGACTACATTCAGACGTCTTTTGAGTAGTTACTTAGTCCGTAGAGTGACGAAGGTTGACGGGTCACGTATGTAAAAATGGCTCTGAGTTTGGTTAAGGGTCGTATAGCAAACATATCAAAACGGAAAGGGATCGTCACCGACTCGCCTTTCTCCTCGGCGTCAAACAGTCGTCCACTTTACGTAACCACGTAACGTAAGCGGATCAGAAGCTCCGCCCCGTCTCGACTCGGCTACAAATAGGCGACGCCGGCGCCGCCGCGCTTACGTTTAGACGGGTTGACGGCTAGACGGAAAGTTTTGGAACGAAGTTCCTTATCGCGCGTTGCGAAAGGGGGCTAGACGGAAAAAATTAAGACGAGAAGTTGTCACGACACTTCCCCCCCCTCGCGCTCGGTACCCCTCACCCAACCCCCGTTCCACGTGACTCTTGTCGCATTGCGGCGTGCGCATGTTTCTCTGTCTGTCTCTCTCTCTCTTATTTTTTTTAACTTGCTATCGTTAAGCAAGTTTAAAAAAACAGATTCAAGCGATTTTCGACCTTATTGACATTTCAAATTTAGTTTGTTTTTTCTCACATTCTCGTTAGCTAACATTGCACCTTTATTAAATCCGGTGTTTTCATAAATGTCAATAAGGTCGAAAATCACTTGAACCTTTTTTTAACTAGCTATCGTCAAGCGAGTTAAAAAAACAGGTTCGAGCGATTTTCGACCTTATTGACATTTAAAATTTTGTTTGTTTTTTCTCACATTCTCGTTAGCTAACATTGCTCCTTCATGCAAATGCAAACACCGGATTTTAATCCGGTGTTTGCATAAATGTCAATAAGGTCGAAAATCGCGCGGGGCAGTCTTGCACCGTATGCTCTACTGTGTCCTCCGGACGATCTTCGCAGTGGTGACACCCGGGCGTCTCTTCCCTCCCTATCAGACACAGGAACCTCCCGAAACTTCCGTGTCCGGTGAGGACCTGCGTCATCCGATAGGTCAGGACGCCGTGACGTCTCTCTAGCCACTCCTCAAAGAGGGGTCTTCACCGCCGTTCTTCCGCCGCGATTGCGGCGTGCCCGGCCGTAAGCGAGGGTACGGAAAGACGACCGCTAGTCGACCGCGCACTGTACCGCGGTTCGTGAGCTTGTCCGAGGCGATGCGATTACGTTACGATTCCGATTAGTGTGCGTTGCAGTAAGGAGTTTTATACAAATAATACTGAACGGCTCGAGTTGATACTGTGACGACCCCTTTCCGTTTTGATATGTGTGCTACGACCCTAAGGAGGACACTTTATTCAGGCGCTGTATAATTAGTGTGCTTTAAAGTTCAGTTTCAGAGGACTCAATTCACCTCTTGACTTGTGAGATAGTGATGAAAAAGGAATTGTGCTGTTTTTAACCGACTTCAAAAAAAGGAGGAGGTTCTCAATTCGTCGGAATCTTTGTTTTTTTTATGTATGTTCCCCGGTTTCTCGAAGAAGCCTGGACCGATTTGAAAAATTTTTCTTTTGTTTGAAAGGGTATACTTCACAAGTGGTCCCATGATCATCACGTCAGGATCTGATGATGGGATCCCAGGGAAATCGAGGGCAACCTTCAAATTTTATAGGCACATAGTACCAATTTCATATATTTTCTAAAGCTGTTCAAGTATTTGCATCTGATAATCATCATCTATGGTGGATGAGCTGATGATGGAAGGTACAACTCCTTAACAGTAAGGAGTAGGCGTCGATTGATTTAGTTTGTGTTCGCATATCTCTGGAACTACCAGTCCGATTTAAGTAATTCTTTTTTTGTTGTTCTAGGTATCATTAAACATTGGGAATACTGCAAGTTTCATCAAAATCGGATCAGTAGTTTTTGAGATATGGAATTTTATTATCTTATTGTGTACATGAGCGATGTAATTACCGGTGCGAAGGATTACAAAATTCTAGTGCACATGTAAGAGAATGATGTTCTTGACAAGAATTCCGATTATATTTAAACTAAAAAGAGTAAAATAAAAACTTAAAAAAAAATGTAACCGCCTTGGTGGCTAAAAAGACAATGAAAAGAAATAAAAACCAAGGCACCGACTTCCGAAAGAAAAGTTATTTTGTAGATTATTTTACACTTTTTTGTGGTTGTTTTTGAAGGCGGTTACATTTTTTTTTTAAGTTTTTTGTTAAATAGTACAAGCTTACTAGCGACCCGCCTTGACCTTGCACAGGTCCAATATTTTAAAATAAGATACACCGTGACTTTTTAGTCTTCTTACAAAAGTGGTCCACTTAATGTATCCGACCTAAAATACCTCTAGGCGACTTTTTTTTTTAAATCGTTATTAATATTTTTTATTATTAAATGTTTACGTATCAAACTGTAGATTATACCCAGGGTTGGCATGATTAAAACAAGTTGTTTTAAAACACCTGTTTAAAACAGTGTTTAAAACAGTTTGAAATTAAACAGTGTTTTTTATTACCCGTTTCAACTACTTTTCAAGGCAGATGAATGAATATAAAATGAAATTAAATTAATATTCAGGAGTCAAAATAGTTTGACATAAAACCTTTTGAGTTTAATGCCATTGTTATGTCATATTTTTAACTTTTAATGGCATTGTATAATGAAACAATGCATAAAATTATTAGAAAAAAAACATCACATGTTTTTTTTTCATTAATCATTTTTCGTAAAAATTTCATTACAAAGGGCGAATTTGAAAAGATGTAGTCTAGAAATGAAACATAATTGATTTATACGTTTAGACATCAACAAACAAGGTGGAATTAATTTGAAAAATACCAGAAACTAAAAAAAAAAAACAAAAAAATCACTTGTTTAAAACATTTTGAACTGTTTGTTTTATAAATTTGGAAAAAAACTGTTTTTTTTCCAACCCTGATTATACCTACCCAGCGCATTAGTCGGGCAGATCATTCCATCTCCATTTTCTATGAGACAAGGGTGTTTTTAACTACGCCTTGCGTCATAATAACCAATAAATTTTTAATTTTTTTAATCTCTTATTTACCTTTTTTTACTATAAACGAGGCATTTGGATACATGAACTGGGCTGCCGTTGTAAGACGACTAAAAAGTCACGGTGTATAGCTTAAGATACTCAAGAATAATGTAGCTTTCTACTGGTGAATGAATTATAATAATTATAAGAATATATTAGGTACTTACTAATTCCAAATATTAGGTACATGTTCCTAACTCACAAACTTTATCGGCTTTATTACAAAACGTGGCTTAACTTAGACCAAGCTTTAAATCAAAAATTAATTTTTGAATTTCGAACTATATTTCTACTGTCGTAAAGTTATTAATACAAAAAACGGCCAAGTGCGTGTCGGGCCACGCACAGTGTAGGGTTCCGTAGTTGCCCATCAAAATACTTATGCGAACTAACTAAACTGATTCGCTGAATTTAATTTTTAAAAGAAGAATTTTCACAATCGGTCCAGGAGTCTTTGAGAAATCGGGCAAAATACATTTAAAAAAAAAGATTACGACGAATTTAGAACCTTTTTTTTTGAAGTTAGTTAAAAATAGTTGACGATAAAAACCTACCTATCCCCAAAAAACATACCGTAAAACATACCTATTAAAGCTGTAAAAATAAAGTTGACAAACTTACATTTGCAGTTGAATAACATGTTCTCCGATACATTTTGTTTAAGAAAAATATTATCCAAGTACATTTTATAAGTTGGTCGACTATTACTCGTAAAGTTGTAAAGCCTACTAAGTCATGACAATTTTCTTTTAAACTTCGTTATATATACTACTATCGTGAATTTTTTCATACCCCCACACATAACCGTTTAGCTGGTAGAGGGGGGGGACACTCGAGTCGAGCAAAAATTAGCACTTTAAAGCTTAATATTTCACAAACCAATTTTTTTATCAAAAAATTGTTAATGGAAACTGTCAATATTTTTTAAAGACCTATTTAATGATACCCCACACTATGGGGTACGCGAGAAAAAAAAATAACATCCCCACTTTACGTGTACAGGAGATACCCTAAAAAAAAATATTTTACGAGATTTTATTTTACCACTTTTTCGGCACAACAAATCCATATATTTACACCAAATTACAGCTCTCTAGTACTGTGCGTCTCTGAGCTAAACTGCGGACAGACGGACGGACGGACGGACGGACGGACGGACGGACATGGCGAAACTATAAGGGTTCCTTGTTGACTACGGAACCCTAAAAACCGAGTTTATTAGATCCCGGTCTAAGTTGTCAATGTGCATTTTAGAATTTTATAGCAGTTGGAATAAAGTTCGAAATTCAAAATTTGATTTTTGATTTAAAGCTTGGTCTAAGTTAAACCACGTTTTGTAATAAAGCCGTATGAGTTTAATAAATATAAATCTTTTTTATTTTATTTATAAAAAGTTTCGCGTTTGACCACTATCTTGCTTGTTGAAGATGACGTCGTCGGTAAAGCTCTTATGTTTATAATACAAATATCACTGAAGTGATTGCACTTACCAAATATTAAAGTCTGCCATTTTAAAGGTTGACTGCCGAGAAATATACAGTGTATGAACCATAAGGCACCAATAATATGAAACATTATGATCGAAATAGTGTTGACCCATCTGATCGGAGTTAAGAATCCGAGACTTTTCTCTAATTTTCTGATTGGTGCGAGGAACTTCGGGTCATTTTTGCTTAACATCTGGTCATAGATATTATCGTTCAGTGTGGCGGTGGCCCCGTTGGTTTCCTTTGCTGGGTGATGGAGCTTGTATGCTATAAAGTCGGTCGTGTGCAGCGGGTGCTCCAGCTCAGTCTCCGTATAAGTTATTGGAGCCATTGTTTCGTTCTGAAACAAAGGATGGAATATTCCATTATATATAAAGAATCGCCCGCTCACCCCTCCCCCCCTCCTTCTTATTGTCTATGTCACTCAGGACCAAAGCAGCTTTCAACTGGTGAAAGAATTTATGAAATCAGTCCAGTAGTTTGGGAGCCTAAATTCAATACAAACAAACAATCAAATCTTTTCTCTTTATAACATTACTAAGAGTAATAGTTTAGTTGTTAATCCGGTTGACTGGGCAGTAATTTGGTTGATAAAAATTACCGAACTACTTAATACTAAGTAGGTATTCTTTAGTGGGAGTAGTCCAGTTCATAATATTTAGGTAATGAATTTGTTGAATTGTGAACAAAGGTAACATTTTCTCTAATATATTTTCACAATAAAGTGAAGAATATAAATAGATTTGAATAGAATCTTCTAGAGCTTAGAAAATTCCCACTACTAGGAAACCATTTCATTTCCCTAACATTGTGAACCGGACAAGAGTAGGCACCATTAGTTCGGTGATTTTTTCAACCGAACTACTAACTGGCCGTTATAAAATTGCCCTAGTTTGGTCAACCACACTAACAACCGAAGTACTGCCACTACACCGTAAAAATGGCAGGCAAAACAAAATGGGATTCTAGACTGAAACGACACATTGAACATGGCGAAACTATAAGGGTTCCTTGTTGACTACGGAACCCTAAAAATCGAAATATTTTTTGTTACGGTAGATTATCTTATGATTTCTTCTTCTTTTTAGATGCTCTATATAAAAATATAAATTTCGAATATAAAATAATAAAACAGTTCAATTGCCTTTCCATGAAATTAAAAAAAAACAACTAATGATCACAAACTTTTTTTGATGTGTGTGTAAATAATTTGTTATTGAATAATAATTAATAGGACTAATATTCGGGTCTTTGGTCATATTTACATAATGAACCTAGTAAATAGTTTATGGTTAACCTTTCACATCTATTGTCTAAACTATAATGTCATATATCATCGTTCGCGAGGTATTGACAGAAACCTTCTGATTTTGTGACAATGATGAATGATTGACACTTTAGGGTAGGTTGATGTGCTGGTAAGAACATGATAATAGGTTGTGGAGGCAATGTACATACAGCATTGCCTTCACAACTTATTATCATCTTCTGTGCGTTCTATACAAATATTATGTAAATTATTCTAGGTTATATGAATTACTAGCTGTTGCCCGCGACTTCGTCCGCGAAGTAGTGCGAGAGCCGGCTGCAAAAATACCTACCTTATCGGCTACCCCAATAGGCTATGTATAGATCGTTAACCGACACCTAAACACGTAAAAAAAATCAGGTCTGCCAGAGCCGATCCTGCCGGGTCATAGAAATAATCAAGATTTTTTGACGTAATTTTTTAGTGAAAATTACGTCATAAGATACCCGAATGAAAGTGCTGGCAGCAGTTAACCATTGATTAGTTATGTAAAAAAAAAGTGGGTCTGCCATTGCGCACCTTGCCGGAAGTACTTGGCAGACCCCTAAAATATGCCCTTCTGAAACACTACACCTACCTCATCGAGTACCCGGATGGGACCAACGCTCAATAATAACCAAGATGCCTCTGATAATGGATCAAAAGGTCTGCCAGGTCTAAGCTTGCCGGAACTTAGTGTTCAAAGCATTTGAAGTTGATAGGGAGCATAATTTCACCTGAAGTCAAAATAACATTTAACATTTAAAATAACATTTTTTAAACATTATTTTGTTTCTAATTTTATACAAATTTATGAATATTAAATATTTTTTATCAAAACAATAGATAAAACAACAAGTGTAGAGATAAAGATACATTCAAAATTTAGCAACAATCACTACGAGTTCAATATCATGCTTACAATTTATATACTTACAACTATCAAAACTTAGTATATTAATATATTATATAAATAATTAGCAAGCTGAAGTGGCAATGGGCAGGCCATATTGCTCGCAGAGGAGATGGCCGATGGGGTCGAAAGGCACTAGAGTGGAGACCACGGACTAGATGGAAAGACGACCTTATAAAGGTCGCCGTAAGACGCTGGATGCAGATCGCTTCCAACCGGTATATTATATATATGTGGAAATCTAAAGGGGAGGCCTATATTCAGCAGTGGACGTCCTATGGCTGAGATGATGAGAAAGATCCTGGTGGTGGTCAGGTTGATAAGGCGTTGACTACCTTTCGGCGTTCCTACGATGATTTACGCAATAACAGGTTCTACACTCGGAAGCCTACTTAGTTCCCTAAACCTACATATATACAGAATTCAGGTAATTTTAATGCCAACTTATACTAAGTTTTGATAGTTGTAAGTATATAAATTGTAAGCATGATATTGAACTCGTAGTGATTGTTGCTAAATTTTGAATGTACATCTTTTATCTCTAAACTTGTTGTTTTATTTAATGTTTTGATAAAAAATATTTAATATTCATAAATTTGTATAAAATTAGAAACAAAATAATGTTTAAAAAATGTTATTTGAATGTTATTTTGACTTCAGGTAAAATTATGCTCTCTATCAACTTCAAATGCTTTGAACACTAAGTTCCGGCAAGCTTAGACCTGGCAGACCTTTTGATCCATTATCAGAGGGATCTTGGTTATTATTTAGCGTTGGTCCCATCCGGGTACTCGATGAGGTAGGTTTAGTGTTTCAGGATATTTTAGGGGTCTGCCAAGTACTTCCGGCAAAGTGCGCAATGGCAGACCCCCTTTTTTTTACATAACTAATCAATGGTTAACTGCTGCCAGCACTTTCATTCGGGTATCTTATGACGTAATTTTTACTAAAAAATTACGTCAAAAAATCTCGATTATTTTTATGACCCGGCAGGATCGGCTCTGGCAGACCTGATTTTTTTTACGTGTTTAGGTGTCGGTTAACGATCTATACATAGCCTATTGGGGTAGCCGATAAGGTAGGTATTTTTGCAGCCGGCTCTCGCACTATAGTATTTGGTTTTATGGCACCTATACCAATATTCCCTTTTTTAATATTTTGAGAAAGTGAAGGTACCTGATGTCCTGCTTTAAAGTTTTTATCAGGGGTGTAAATTAGAGATATTTGAATGAGATTCACATGGGACAGTAGGTATAAAGAATATTTCGTAAAAAATAGACAAAAAACGGAAATGAAAACTTCCAGACACAACACCTTATAAACGACATTGGTAGTTTTTCTGTCGTGAGCATGTGACATATAAGTGGTTGGCCGTGGGAAAAACAGTTGGACCTTAGGTGAAAATCAGCTTCCTGCAGGGTCTGTCATTGGGACTTAATTATGGTCATCGCGAAGTAGGCTGTTACCGGGAATTATGTGCGTTTGAACTGGAAAAGGAAATGGTTGGAGATGAGTGGAATTTGCGATATCAATGCAGTCTCCCCTGTGCCACACCCGGTATTTCTGTGTAATGCAGTAACTCTTACTCGCATTCCATTGCACAATATCGATGGAGTTAGATTTCTTAGAAGCATTATGGGAATGCCGACTTTAAAGGTTATTTTATGAGCTGGAAGATCACTGGCAGTTAATGAATTTAAAACCTTGACTGCCTAGTTGGTGGCGGAATCATTCTGATTCACGACGTTATTATACGACATGTAAACCACATCTTTCCCAACAATTTCGGCTAATATGTATTTTATTGCAGCGGTTTGGTCATTTCTTATGTATCGCGCGTTCAGATAGCCAAGGATTTTCCTGAAGTGTTATACTAGCCGGGTCTCCGAATTCGGAACTTATCAAATTCTTTTTACAACAGGAAGCGTCTGCTGGAATTCTCCAGAGAACAGTACTTATCGTGATATTGCCCATGGGTCTATCACCATGGCGAATGTCTCGAAGTGTTCTGTCCACGGCCTCGACGGCTTTTTTGTTCGACTTGGTACATTCATCTCCGTCGTGAGGACACAACGGTGCTCTCCCCAAGCGGGGCAATCCTGCACCGTGTGCTCTACCGTCTAAAACTCCGTGTTTCCTTTTCGTCGTACATTTACATCCTCCATCATCCCTTACTTTATACCCATGGGGGTTGAATTTATCAAAATCCTATTTAAGCGGACGTTTTCATCATAGTAGCTCCAATCTTTAATTTCAGTTCAATCAGCCGAAAACCTAAGAAGATTTATACAAACTTTCATCCCCTATTTTATCCCCTTAGGGGTGGAATTTATTAAAATCCTTTCTTAGGGGATGTTTACGTCATAGTAGCTTTATGCATGCAAAGTCTCAGCCCAATCGGTTTAAAATTGACAAAGTTTCATACAAACTTTCAACCCCTATTTTACCCCTTTGGGGGTAGAATTGATCAAAATCCTTTCTTAGCGGATGCCTACGTCATAACATCTACCTGCATGCCAAATTTCAGCCAGATCCGTCCAGTGGTTTGGGCTGTGCGTTGATAGATCACTATGTCAGTCAGTCACCTTTGAGTTTTATATATTTAGATTAAGAGTGTAGATACGCCTAATTATGATAATTTAATGGTTTCAGGGATCTTGATTTTTTCATAAGGACGTACCTATTCACACGGTGTATGTTTGATTTATGCCAATTTATTTTTTTATAGGAACGAATTTGAATATACGCGCGTTCGTACCGCGTTTGTATCATAGCCTTACAGGCAGGGCCCCAGCCCCAGTCTGCTACTTATTTTCATAAATTCGTAATTTTTATTTTTATTCATTATGTTTAAACTTCGTAATGTTCTAAATTCATTTGACGGTTACTGGTCTGTCAATGGTCTTGTAATATAGGATAGGCTATTTAATCAAAAAATGAAATTCTTAATATCCTTAAAACTTATCTATCCTTGTAAAATCCGTCTAAATTATGTGCATGTATGTATACATTTCATTGGACGTGACTGTACTTCCAAAATATGATAGGATTAAACTCGACATAAAGGTAATAAAAGCGTGGTAAATAAACTCGACATTAAGGGAATAGAAACGTGACAGAAAACTAAGTTCGACATAGGGGTAATAGAAGCGAGACAAGGTTTTCGGCTCGACGTAACGGGACTCGACATAAAGGGAATCAACCCAAAAATATATTTACGAGATTACCATTCTTTGCCATTTCTTTCAACGGAATATGTGTGATTGACCATTGGAAAGTCAAAATGACGATATTTATATTAGTAGATTACCAAACATGTCAAAATCAATGATAGACTTCATCTCTTCTCCTTCTTCTTCAATTCTGACATTATGCAACAGCAGACTGTGCGTACGTACAGTGGGTTTCATCAATATGGTAGCCCAGTAACCATCCAGTAACGAACGCAGGTGCTTCCAAGTCTTGCAATGACATCGTGACGCTGGTTGTACAGATACGAGGATATCAACCTACCCCAATCTGTTTTTTCCCAATCAAATATGGTGCCTTCAGCTTTAGTAATAAAAACATCTAAGAACTCTGACTTATAAAGGTAGGTTGTTGTGATGGCGTCTATTCTTACATACGGTGTATTAAACATGCTTTCAAAAAAAGCATGTATAATTTTGCAATTTAATTTTGTGTTCTAAGGTTTACTGGCTACTTCTGAATCTCGTTCGACGAGGGTCATCAGCGCCAAAAAATTCGTCGCCAGTGGGGATTGCCGGGTTTTTTTTTTCCAATTCGTTACCAGAAGTGAAAAAGGTAGTGGTGACAAAAGGGAATAGACGCCAATTTTCGACTGATCGGACGGTTTTATGCTTTTATGGTTCACAATAGGACTGTTGCATCCAAGTCGAATATTCCGGTATTCACCAGTTTCCTACATGTACCTATTAGGTACTCAGTTAGGTACACTCAAGGGAAAATATCTTGAAGTTGTTGTTTAACAAATTAATGTGGATCAATTAACCTACTGGAAACGCACATTTAAGTATTCTAATTTAACATTATTTAATTGCTATTTAAGGTGTGCTATGGATGGCGCGGTAGACCGCGAAGGAGATGGCGGGACGTGCTGGATGTCTTCCTTAAGAATTGGAAAGAGGTGGCGCAAAGTCGCGAACGTTGGAAGGAATGGAGGGAGGCCTTTGCCCAGCAGTGGGACAGTTCAGGCTGATAATAATAATAATAATAATATGGATGCCTGCTATGGGCGTCTTCCGTAGGTACTATCGATACTTCGCATAGCTCGAGCTGCGCATCTTCCTCACGCAGTTACTTTGCGGCGGCGCATCTTCAAAGCACATCGCACCGCTACATAGCGTAGCAACAGTGGAAACGGCATCCTTGTAGGCACCTTTAGGCCGGCGGCGTCAAGTGTTGTCTGCGTTTTGTCCGCAGAAGTTCTCCTTGAAAGATTGTGGTGCCAACAGCTGAAGGACCTCGGGTTTCATAAGACACATTTCATCGAAAATATTGTTCTTTTAACGGCACAACGTTTCTTCCTACTTTATTCACACCCTCAAAAAACTAATTTTAAAAATACATGAAAAAATGATTAATTTTTGTTAAATTATTTTTTCATGTATTTTTAAATTTAGTTTTTTGAGGGTACTTTATTACTTTAGGTACTTTATTCACACCCTCAAAAAACTAATTTTAAAAATACATGAAAAAATGATTAATTTTTGTAAAACTATTTTTTCATGTATTTTTAAAATTAGTTTTTTGAGGGTGTGAATAAATTAGGAAGAAACGTTGTAAAATAATTAATTTATGTTAAAAAATTGTTCATTTTTTCACGTATTTTTAAAATTAGTTTGTACGCAGTCGGGTTTTTTGTTTTTCTTTATTTTTTTTTTTCATATCTACTTTTTAGTTACGATTCATTGACTTCGTTAAAAGATGGTAAATTTCGCAATCTAGAGTTAATATCGTCGAGATTATTAAGTAATTTGCGGTGGTCTAAACTACTGATGATTAGTCCCTCTAGAAACCTAACTCGGCTCAAAGCTACATATTATGCTTGACCTTTAGCAAAAATGCGTGAACTGCGATTAGTAAAAAAACTACCTACAGATTTTTTTACCAGGGTTTTTTTTTTGTTTGTATATCCTTTAAACTTGAAATAGAAACTTAAATGAATAAGTAAGAAAATTAGCGAGAATGATTGTTTTGGTAAACAACATTAAATCGTTGTATATCCTAAACTATTATTTAAAATGAAAAATGATAAAAGAAACCTAAAGATGATTTTTTATTACCTATTCAACGACATCCCACTTGACAGTTCATTACCTTTATTTTTTTCATTTTGACAATATGACGTCTGGTTGTCGCTGTGGTGAATTTTGATTACTGTCATGTCTTTAGTGACACTCGCAAGGTTAATAGTAGCCATACACCATACTGCCGATCGTCCAATCGGAATGACGCTGGCAATTGTTTCAAATTGGCAGTTCGTCCATATACACCCACCATACTGCCTATCGTACGATCGATTTGACACAACTTCAAATCTGCAGCAGTGATGTCAACTCAGCAACTTTATAGCTAGATCTAGCTATTACTTATGCGGTGACGACAGCCACAATTTTGTAAAATTTGTGGCTAAACTTTTAGCTACTTTTTCTTTCATCATGAGACTTTCAAAATTAGTCAAGTAGTGTCCCGAGTCGAAAGACAAGATAATGCAATAGTGGCTCATTCTACATATAAATAAGTGGCATTCTGAAGAAATAGTTCAGTTTTTGGTTAAAATAAAAAAATAATGAAATTCTTCCGGTGAAAAAATATATTTAAATATACAAGGTGTTAAAAAATTAACTGCAGGAATTTCGTGTGCGTACTCGGTATCAAAAACGAATTATATTATATTTTTTTCGAGCATTAAATTTTTTTTTTTCACACCACTTGCTCGTAAATGTCAAATTATATGTCATGTAAACAAGGAATAAAGCAAGGCATTGTTGCCCCCCGCTCGAGCCGGGCAATAATATTGTACTGAATTTCATTATTCCCGTGGGAATAATGTGATTTGAATTTGGAACCTCAAATAAAACAGTAGGTACAGAAAACTTTCACCAAGGAGTTTGTAGCAGTAATGGCGGCCGGTGACCGCAACAGCTGATCGCTTGCAGTGATGCCAACTTCACGTTTGAAGGTTGTCGTACCACATCAAATTTCAAAAATCGAATTCATTTCCTCGCAGGAGGTGTGAAAAGCAGAGTACGCTCCTCGGGAGTAAAGCTGCCTTGTCTTGGGCTAACTTGAATCCCTCGCTACACTAAGGATTCTTAACTTAGTTCGGTAGTCGGTCACCGAATAATAGCTAGATCTAGCTATAAAGTTGCTGAGTTGGCATCACTGCTGCCGATTTGAAGTTGTGTCAAATCGATCGTCATGCCGATTGGATCACCTATCAAATTGGCATGTCATGCCAATTTGATGGGTTCCACGCCCACACGCGGTCAATTCTAACTGATCCAATTGGCAGTATCATGCCGATTGGATGATAGGCAGTATGGTGTATGGCTACCATAAGACGAATCCATTGACGTAAGAATTATCAAAATCAGCCTACGCATTTGGTCTCTAGAAACAAACATAACATACATAGACTGATAAACACATTACCCTCCTTTGCGTCTCGCAGTCGGGTAACAAGAGCGTGAACAAGTTGCCGTGGTCGGGAAGTCGGGAACGTTCAAGCGATACGTATAGTTTTGGAAACGTTCATAGACCACGGTGACCGCTTTCCACCTGGCCATCTCTTTTTGAGCCGCATTAACCCATTCATTGCGGCAGAGAAAAATAACTTTACATTTCAGGTGCGGGGTGGTTTTCGTCTATAACGCCGATGGGCGTCCTCAGCACCTCAAATGGATATTATAAAACGCCGATGGACGTTTTCAGCACTGTTTAAAATGATTAATAATTCTTACGTTAAAATGTTTAACAAACCTCAAATGCGCGAAATTGTTGGTACGGTAACGAACATATTTAGTGTTAAAAAATAAATTAACATCGATTAAGTAGGCGCCTATTTGTGAAATTTTGGTTCTGTAATAGTTGGACTGCGAAAATTAGAAGAATATGGCGATAAATGGTTAATATCAGAGGTGGTAAACCTTTTCTTACTTTTACAATACCACTACTTATTAGTTTTTTTTTTCTTCACCCATTTTGGTAGGCAAAGGGAACTGCTTACAGCTTAGTCTTCAGTAGATTTTTTTTATTGATATGCAATGAAACCTAATCTAATTCATTCAACTAAATCATTAAATCTGATATTGAAATAAATTAATAGCTTCTTTTTAGAAATATACTTATTTGTATGAATCACAAAAACTCTTTAGTAAAAACTTCATGGTTGGTTTTTCTTTTTAATAGAATTTATATATTCCACAACTTTAATAATAAAACATTATTTTGACAGTTGGGAAAGAGAACGCACGAGTTCGGGAATGGTAAAAAAAGCAATGGTGTGTAATCACATCCCGCACGCAGCACGCTATACGTCCCTGCAATACGCCACTTTTTGAGCAACTGTATTAAAAAAATATTAACCGTCATTTAGTGCAAACTACCTACTTTTCAAACGAAAGTGAACCTTAACTTCAAATTATAAAGGTTAACTTTAATCTGTGTACTGACCGGTTCGGGATTAGCTAAGAGAAAAATGGGAACTAAATTCCACATCGGTAAGACTGTCAGTGTTGTTATCGGTAAAGTTTTATTAAGTTTTAGTGAATTTAAACTTATGTAAATATACGTACCTACACAATTTTATGTCATTAAAAGTCATACATAACTCGTAAAACCAATGCAAAATAGGAAATAAAAATTATGCGATGTAAGTGATCGCTAAAAATACCTTTATTATAGAAAAGTAATAATTAACAAAATATATTTAGAACCAAAGGTTGTTAAATCCTGGAAAACGCCCATAGGCGTCTTCAGCACCTAGAAAGGATTTCGCAATTTTTTTTATAGTTAAAAATCCGGAAACTGTGAGCACTACTTTGTGCATTCAAAAAAAAATAGCAACGATTGCAAAATTTTACTTTTTATGTCTGGTTTTTGCCAAGATATAAACAATTGTAAAAAAACGCCGATAGGCGTGCTCCGCACCTGAATATGAAATAAAAAAACGCCGATAGGCGTCTGCCGCAGCGAATGGGTTAATTAGTTAAACCTCCCTTTTTTACAACATGAATAAATTAATTTACCTCTACTCGTATGTTTCGGTCAAAATATATGCATCGTGTAAATTGTACTTGATTGTACCTATTCATCATAATTGACACCTTGTCGAAAATCTGTTATCATCACATAACCCAACCAAGTATGCCCAAGGCTGCAACAATCGTAATGCTTTTCGTAATGTAACGCCTACCATGCACGCTTTGAAGTGAGCAAACACTTATGACTCCGTGCTCTTCACAGAAGGCATGGAGCTCTTTCTAGACGATAAAGGTAACGACAAGAGATCGGTACTTTTATACCTTTCTAGGAAAAATGAGCGACAGCAGACGATATTATGTCATTTTAGGAAAATCAGCCTGGTAGGTCTCAACACAAGCTAGCAATTAATGAAAGCTCCACAATAAAATAAATATGTAATAATAATACTCATTAATTGAAACTTTAGCCAAGCTCCAAAATCGTGAATAAAAACACAATAATAATTATTTCAAGGTAAGTAGGTCCCTAAATGTTGTTTGTAATGACAAGTATAATGATGTTATTTCAGGTTTTCTGATAAGTGCATATACTCGTATCATTATCGTCTTTTATAATATTAGTAGATTATTAAGCAATGGGATAAAGCAGTGTCTTCTGTCGCGGGTGACGATTTAAATCGCGAGCTTAACGAAGGACCCGAGGTTTACTCCCGAGCGTAGCGAGGGTGTTAAAAACTTAAGACGTGTCCTGAGTGTAGCAAGACTAAGACAGCTTTATGACCGAGGAAAATACTCTACTTTTCGTACCATTTGCGAAAAAATTAACACAATAATAATATGAGATAAGCATTTATTAAACATTAACATTTAACATTAACTTATACTTATAAAAATAAATTAAAATAAACTTAACGTTTATGTATTATTTTGAAGAAAACAAAAATGCGGCAAATTCCTCGACTAATATTTTTTTGTCGGAAAAGCAAAGGCATCAAGCTCATATGGCCTCTTCGGTTTTCGAATTTTAATGAATAATCATAACTGCATAATAAATGCGTATTCCTTTTTCAAAAAGTTGTATAATGCTATATACTACACCTGCTTGGAAAGTACCTTGATACTTTATCAAATTTACGGTAGAAAGTACGTCATTGCACAGGGCCTGATTAACCCTTAGGCTAATTAGGCTGCAGCCTAGGGCGCGAGGATCGGGGGGGCGCTGAAATCTTGTCTATGATGACTCTCCTCTTTTTTTAAATATTTAATTTATATTTTTTCTCTAGAGTAAATATTTAAAAAAAAAAAAGGTTGCACTCCAGGAGTGCCGGTAGAAGTGAAAACTTTTTTGTTACTATGTTTTATTTTTAATTTGAATGACGTCTTACTCATTTTCGATCAGGGTCACGTGACCCTGACGCGAGTTTTAAATTTTTTACCCATTACAGAAAAAGTGTACAACGCCGCTAAAGAAGTTTTCACTTCAAAAATACTCGAGTCAAAGCAACTATTCACGCACTAGATGACCACGCTCATGGTCAATGGCATTGGCAACTAGTTGTCTATAGATAGAAACTAAGCCAATATTTAAGTCATGCGGTCAAACACGACATAGATTTGGTTTTCTACTTGGTAGCCTGCAGTCACTTGTCATGATTTTGGTCTTATAGTGCGTGAGATGCCTTTATGTACGGTCAGCTTAAAAAATGGTTTGCCACCCTAAGGTTGAATGTCATCGGGCACGCCGCAATCGCGGCGGTAAGACCCCTCTTTGAGGAGTGGCTGGAAAGACGTCACGCCGTCTGACCTACCACATTTTTTTTTTCGTGGTAAAATCATCAAATAAGTCCTTCCACCCCGGGTGGAGAGAAAAGTGTATGAAAATCCATTTCTTACGTGGTTTTTCTTTTTTAATTTTGGGTAAGACTATGCGCCGGTAGCCTAAATATCAAAAGCCAAACAGTTTTTACAGTGAGTTTTTATCTCCAAGTTCGCAAAATGACACTGGCCACTAGCTGTGTGTTGGATGGTGTCGGGCTGGCAGTACGACCCTGCGGCGGCAGGATAAACAATTTGAAAAAAGAACATGTGGAAATTGCAGACGCCATTGGCGCCATTTTCAATTTGTGTGTTGTTTGAGGATTCAGTTTTCGTCGAAAGTAAAATAAAACTATCACAATGATAAGTACCTAGTGATAGTGATGATGAAGATTTTTTAACTCCGCCGCAGTTGAAGGAAACAGCAAAAATACTGATTGATATAATATAACCTTTTACCACAAGTGTTACATTAAGCTTCACTAACTGCAACAATTTCAATATAAATTTCAATTAGTAAAGATTTAGTTTTTTATTTTCCTCGTAGGTGTAGTATTAAGCACTATGTATCACTCGAGAGAAAGTGCGATTCCCGATCTCGGGTGTTTTAAAGCCCACGCCTACGGCTTGGGCTTCAAACGACACCCTCGACGGTAATCGGTCACTTTCTCCTCTCGGTAAACTGTACTAAATGTTGTAAAGACAGACTGATGTAGTTCAGTATCGGTAAGTATTCCAAATTTAAATCACATTCTCTCCCTAGAGGATGAATGAAATTCAGTACAACTTTCTTTCCCTGTTTTTAACAGATTAAAAATGACTATGATGATGAATTTTGTGGCATAGAATGTCACTTTTTTGAGCAAGTGGTACGAAAAGGTATATTATGTCGTCATTTATGTCTTAATTCACTTCAGTGCATATACTTTTGTATTATTTTACTTCCGGAAATTGGTTCGTACTCGTAGACCCTGACCAAGAAACAGGCCTCGTCTGATTTCATGGCTTTTTCCAGTTAGATTTGGATGAAATTTAATATGCAGATAATTTAAAACCTGAATTGACACATAGGATATTTTTTATCCTAATTTTATGTTCCCGGGGGATAGTTTCCGAGTTATAGCAGGGCGCTACAACAGTTTATCAAATAGAAGTTAAAATCTATAAACAATTCATCCACGTAATCAATCACAGACAATGATACACGTGTAGGTACGTATAAAAACAATTTTATTGTACAAAATAATATATTCAAATCCATGTCAATAAATATAATCCATTATTTAAAGGTTTTCAAATGTCTTTGAAGGTTCGTGTCTCCAGGGGAATGAATAGACTCAACCAGAACAATGAGAGGACACATCAGTAGCACACAGTTGTTTATGAAATTGATTGATAACAAAAGTTGACATTAGTATACATGTCTTAAGGTGCTGATAAACTTGAGCGAGCGTTTGTAATGTAACCTTACGAATGTTACATTACAGAAAAACAAACGAGAGCGTCTTAATCCGCCCCTACAACAAATCCGCCCCTAAGCCCCTTCGTACACTAGGCGACGCATGTCTCCGATACCTTACGACTTTGGTATCCAGGTGACTATCGCAATACAAATCCATAGAGGTTCGTACACAGGCACGCGTCAATTGATACCAAAGTTGTAAGGTATCGGAGACTTGCGTCGCCTAGTGGACGAAGGAGCTAAGACGACCCACTGACCCAACGAGCGTTCTGGCGAGCTTGTTGCCGAGCTGATTCTCAAGTCTGATACCCTCATGAAGAAACTTTTTCGACGACTATCGACTAGAGCGTTCGCTAGAAAGATCGTGATAATTTTCCGAGCGATATTTGGGTCTATACTTGGCTCTGTTCGTTGTTTATTTCTACAAAATTGCGACGAATACTCGATGTTCTGCCACAAGTGAATGTCTATCAGCACCTTTAAATATTTTAATATTCCTGTTCTTTATAAAGGTTTGTTTTCGGATTTCATTTTCAGTTTTACAGTCGTGCTGGTTTTCTCTAATATGTAATGTCTAATAAACTTCGTACGTATTATGTAGCGGTACTAGAGGAAGCTAATTTTAACAGCGTTTTCCGTGATGGGGACGACTGGTGTCTTGTTAGGATAGCCTAACAGTCAGTGCATTTCATTCATCATCTTTCTGCTCTTATCCCATTTTACTTGGGGTCTGCGCATTACGTTTTCTTCCATTCTCCCCTTCCCCTTAGAGGCGTCACGACGTGATTTGCTTCTTTTTCTCTTATGTTATAAAACAATCCATATATCTTTGTTTGGTCTTCCTCTCCCAGTGCGCTAAATTATATATATTTTTTAAATTAAACATAATGGAGTGTCAACTACAGTACTTTCATAAGTTATTAGGTCTTGTGTCTGGGACTGTAGCATAGCCTATTTTTTTACCATTTGAAAGAACCTGTCATCATTATCATCTGCCTAGCCTTTTCCCAACTATATTGGGGTCGGCTTCCAATCAAACCAATTTGAAAGAACCTGTAAAGTTCTATAAATGCTTTAAGTTACGTTTTGCCCTTTTATTTTTATGATTTAGGAAGCATTAAACCTACGTTTTGGGCCAAGATGAAGCTGTACAAGTATACAGTGATTTTCTGCGCACTGATGGTGCAGGCGCTGCCTGTGAAGGCTTCTTGCCCAGAAGCTGCGCTGGCGCCGCTTCCATTTGTTTTGGAGTACGCCGTGTGGCGCGGGTGGCACCAGGCTGTTATCTACACTCCAGATCTGGAGCAAGGTATGTGGTGGAGTAAGATATTTTTTTCCGAGATAGCGAGGGGTTTGTGTATTTTAACAAAAAGTCAAGCTGGTATGGAGAAACGGACGCAGGTTTCAGTCTCCAGCCACTGACAGATACTTCAGGACATACGTGTAATCTATCAGTCAATCTTGTTTGACCACAGGGTTTGACCCAAACCCAACCTTGATTTGACCCGACCTTGAATCACATTGTTTGAATTTTATGGGCATGGGCAAGATTATAGTAATGTACTCAATACTAAATTATTTATTGCATTCCATATGATACAATACGGACCCTGTTGGGAACGCAAAAATAAAGAGAGAGGAAGAGGGCTAAATAGTAATCAAATCAATATTATTATAAATTATTAGACATGTATTGTTGTGCATAACTATTTCTGTTTATGTTATGTGTTCTGTAATTACCACCACATTTGCACAATGCGGTTTCAATCAACATTGAATTTGTAAAATATTCACGTCACAATACAGGCAGCTGGTAGGTACCTACCTACAAGTTTATTTCGAAGATCATAACCGGATTGGTAATGAAATGCACAATATAATGAAACATGACCCTTGCAATTTGTAGATAAAAAATATCCCTTATGTAGGTCAGTGCGAGTGTTCGAAATCGTTAAGTTCACGCTTATCAAGGCTTTGTTCAAAAGCTCATGTTCACCTTATGCTGTTACTAAATCGTATAAGTTTATTCGGAAAGTCAAGTTCACTGGCTTTACGAGTATTATTATAAACTCTTGTTCAAATTAAGTCTTATTATTACTATATTGAACGGAAGTGGGTACTTATTTCCTGGTATATGATATGTATTTATTAATATACCTTTAAGTTTTATTGTTTACCTTTTCGGGGTAATTCAGTGTCAAACATACAATGCTGAATGAAATTACACAGAAATCTGTGTAATTTAAGCACACAGATAGACTAGAGTCTGGGCTTGGGACGCTTTCGGTAAGATATCACAATTTTCTCAAATTAGTTTTATTATTAGGTAGGTACGCATGTCAAGCTAAAAAAATGTAAATGTCAATGATGCTAGCACGATGAACTTGGAAGATGGATTGCGCAAGAGTATCGATACAGGTTGCGTCGCACACTAGAGGCCTACCCATCTTCCAAGGAAACACAGAGTATACCGTCCGGTCTTGCCATCGTCGCGTGCCAAGCAGTTGGGTTCTAAAACGCCAACGGTAACAAGAGCTCAAGAGAAAAACATCCTGCACTTCATTTGCAAGACAGATTTTTGGGTACGAGGCTGTTGACAGCTTCACCACAGTGATAACTTTATTTGTTGTGCACCTATATCATAATATGACCCATCTGTACCACAAGATCCGTTCAACCGTTCTGTCATGCTTGAGTATCAAACATCCATCCATCCGTCCAATCATCCATCCAAACGTTCGCGTTAATAATATTAGTTGAAATGTTATGATATCTCAGCAAATTGATCCATTGATTAAATGATGAGTTCGTTAACAAAAATGCTGGAATGTGAATGTATGTTTTCTTGACATCAACTAGATATGGCACGTACGAATCTTTGAGATTATACGCTTGTGCGCTGCTGATAAAGCTGTTAATATTTGCAGTGTCGCTCTTTTGTTTTATATATAACGGAGAATCGTTATCAGAGGGGTTGGGATATCGGAAATAACATTCAGAAAATCTTCGTTAACACTTTTAATTACTTGCTAACACACACTGAATACAAAATAGTCAAGGATGTCCGAGATATCGCTCGATTAAAAACTTAGGAACGCGAGAAGTTTAACATGGCGGAGCAACCAAGATGTCTACCCAGCTTGCCGGACCGATTCAAAGTGTTCACTTCACTAAACTGTCCGCCCAAGTGGCCTACCCCACACAGGTTAGCCAACATCTGTCAACGTCACTACCTGTCAACTTCGAATAGCTGATTAAACTTCCGAATCGACATTTGACTCGACTATTCGCTCGGTGTTGCCATTTGCTCCCCATGCTAACCATCTCCAAATTATCACTAATTTGACGCTCCTAAACAATCTGTCAATTCTAACTTAATAGTTACTCCAATGAGAGATAGATGGCGTTATTCTAAATTAACAATAGTCAATAGAGATTCTAAATCGCGTATCTGTTTTGATTCCAGGCCAACGATAATAGAATGATGGCGTTATCCTAAATTAACAATAATGAATAGAGATACCAATTTGTTTTTCTGTTTTGATTCCGTAGCATGATAATAGATGGCGTTATTCTAAATTATTGTGCTTCTGTGTTGATTCTGCGACACGGCCATTCTGACAATTCACACGTCCTCGTGTGAGACATTCGTCCTCGTGTGAGACATCACATCCCGAGGAACCTGGAATGAGAAAAAAATCTCGAACAGTAATCATTCTAACCGTTCGGCCATTCCTGACCCAAATGAAAAAGGTATTCTCATCAAAATAATTACAGGGTCTAATAAAAATCACAAAAAAAAAAACTTTTTATCTCAAAGCTGACATGTCGAACAACAACCATACTCATTCAATGAAGGGAACTAATTAAAATATTGCAGTGCTCATACTCTGACCTCCATCCGGTCTTCATCATCACACATTATAACCTCCATTCGGTCATAAGCATGAAATCTATCGACCTCCATCCGGTTACAAACACAACACCATCAAGATAATCATTTCGAGCCTTTATCAAAATAATTTTTAGAAGGTTTGTTCAACATGCTACCTTATTTTTCCTATAACGTTACAGATTATAAGAAAACTCTTACTATGCTAGATACTTTAAATGTTAAGTTGACTACTGCCAAACCAAAACAAAACAAACTAAAATGAAAGAATAAGGCACATAATAGAAATTGGCACAAAATTAAGAAAGCATTATGACTCTACCAAACATATCCACGGCACTTAACCAGCACCATGCATCACTACGCACCCAGTCACTGAAGTACTTAACCAGTACTTAACATTGTAGCGCTTAACCAGCGTTACAAATCCTATCACTTAACCAGTGATAATAACAACGCTTACCCATTGATATTAACCCTCTAACGCTTAACCAGCGAAAGCACACATAACACCCTTAACCAGCGATTCAACAGCTAACGCTTAGCTAGCGAAAGTCTACATCATTACACGCTTATCCAGCGATTTAACAGCTAACTCTTAACCAGCGAAAGCCCACATCATAACACGCTTAACTAGCGATTTAACAGCTAACGCTTAACCAGCGAAAGCCCACGTAATCCGCTTAACCAGCGATTACACTACTAACGCTTTACCAGCGATAGTCAACACAACTCGCATTACCAGCGATTCAACAGCTAACGCTTAACCAGCGAAAGCCCACGTAATGCGCTTAACCAGCGATTACACTACTAACGCTTAACCAGCGATAGTCAACACAACTCGCTTAACCAGCGATTCAACAGCTGACGCTTAACCAGCGAAAGCCCATGTAATCCGCTTAACCAGCGATTACACCACTAACGCTTAACCAGCGATAGTCAACTCAACTCGCTTAACCAGCGATAAAACAGCCAACGCTTAACCAGCGAAAGTCCATGTAATCCGCTTAACCAGCGATTACACCAGTAACGCTTAACCAGCGAAAGTCAACACAACTCGCTTAACCAGCGATTCAACAGCTAACGCTTAACCAGCGAAAGCCAAAGTAATCCGCTTAACCAGCGATTACACCACTAACGCTTAACCAGCGATAGTCTACTCAACTCGCTTAACCAGCGATACAACAGCCAACGCTTAACCAGCGAAAGCCCATGTAATCCGCTTAACCAGCGATTACACTACTAACGCTTAACCAGCGATAGTCAACACAACTCGCTTAACCAGCGATTCAACAGCTAACGCTTAACCAGCGAAAGCCAAAGTAATCCGCTTAACCAGCGATTACACTACTAACGCTTAACCAGCGATAGTCAACACAACTCGCTTAACCAGCGATTCAACAGCTAACGCATAACCAGCGAAAGCCAACGTAATCCGCTTAACCAGCGATTACACTACTAACGCTTAACCAGCGATAGTCAACACAGCTAACGCTTAACCAGCGAAAGCCAACGTAAACCACTTAACCAGCGATTACGCCACTACCGCTTAACCAGCGATAACATCACTACCGCTTAACCAGCAATAGCCAAGTAAAGTTTAAGTTCAAACACTATCCATCTAGTCATCGAAAATCCTAGAGCAGCCAAGTACCTTTGCAATTTGTACCATTACAATGCAAGAAACTAATAAATCATCAAAAAGCAGGAATCAAATTCGTGGCCTTTGGCTAACACTAGCCCCACTAACAAACCTCTGTTTGTTTCACACCGTTCATCATGAACGCACAATACACGACCTCCACCAGTGCCACCCGCACACCGCGCATCCATGGACACCACCGGGATGTCAATAAGATACGGACTACGGCTACGAAACAGCTACTGGTACGGTCTGACCAGGCGACCTAAGATTCCACACTTATCATCCAACTCAAAGCCTTTACTTCAAAATGGTACTTGACCCTCAGGCATTCTCCGCAATCCATCAAGTGCCCGCTACAATCAGGCAACACATGAAAACAAATCTCAATACTAATGTCACAGATCTCCATCAAAGTCAAAATCTATAGGCTACTGACTTTTAATAAAGAACACAAGGCACCAGAGTCGTAAACAAAATGAAAATTGCTCACCGGATAATCCCAGTCGACGCGCTCAGGAGGCACAGGTCAATCCTCTCCTCATTAACAGGCTTCGACGCCCCGGAGTCGGCGCCGCTCCTCTCATGTCGCCGTGGCAGTTGAAGCAGGTGATCCCGGATGCATGAGGCTTCGCAGTTGTCCCCCTCTCGTTGCCATTGCTTGCAATAAAAAGTCGCTTGAAATCAGTCCACGTCATCCCAGGAAACGACACGGTAGGCAGCCAGGTAGAAGCTCCTCCCTTCAAGGCGCGGCTTATAGCGACCATAAGCGGAGCGCCATGTTGATATTGGTCCGAAGCACATCACTGTAGTCGTCACCCAACCACGTGCACATCTTGTTTCTCAGGATCGAAATCCGGTAAACGAAAGCCATGTGGTGACGTAGTAGGTGTTTTCACGGCTTGAATCAGTGTCAGAAAATTGCGGTTCCAACAAACACATCCATTTTTCATCACTATAGTCTTTATTTCGAACACGTGGGTCGTCGTGGTCCATCCCACTTCTGATAACGGAGAATCGTCATCAGAGGGGTTGGGATATCGGAAATAACATTCAGAAAATCTTCGTTAACACTTTTAATTACTTGCTAACACACACTGAATACAAAATAGTCAAGGATGTCCGAGATATCGCTCGATTAAAAACTTAGGAACGCGAGAAGTTTAACATGGCGGAGCAACCAAGATGTCTACCCAGCTTGCCGGACCGATTCAAAGTGTTCACTTCACTAAACTGTCCGCCCAAGTGGCCTACCCCACACAGGTTAGCCAACATCTGTCAACGTCACTACCTGTCAACTTCGAATAGCTGATTAAACTTCCGAATCGACATTTGACTCGACTATTCGCTCGGTGTTGCCATTTGCTCCCCATGCTAACCATCTCCAAATTATCACTAATTTGACGCTCCTAAACAATCTGTCAATTCTAACTTAATAGTTACTCCAATGAGAGATAGATGGCGTTATTCTAAATTAACAATAGTCAATAGAGATTCTAAATCGCGTATCTGTTTTGATTCCAGGCCAACGATAATAGAATGATGGCGTTATCCTAAATTAACAATAATGAATAGAGATACCAATTTGTTTTTCTGTTTTGATTCCGTAGCATGATAATAGATGGCGTTATTCTAAATTATTGTGCTTCTGTGTTGATTCTGCGACATATAGATTGTGATTAATTAATAAATGTATAATAATTAAGTGATAAAAAACAAAGAACTGCACAAAAGAAATTGCGGAAGGTTAAATCGTGGAAGGTATCTTTGGCTACCAGTGGGTTAATCTAAACTGAAGAGAGTATAAACAGAAGAATTTGTTGGGATTAACGCGCTAATCTCAGGAACTACTAGTTCGAATTGAAAAAATCTTTTTGTGTTCGATAGTCCATTTATCGAGGACGTCCATATCCTAATATATTACATCACTATAGGATAAAAAAGTAACAATCATGCAAGCGTAGAATATCGATTAGGCTGTTTTTTTTTTTTTTGGTTCTCATTTTGAGCATAATAAACTAGTAATCGAAATAAACACCACGAGAACGTCATACCGGGGTAAAAATTATCATATGTGTTAATGCGGGTTATCAACTATCAGGCGAGGTCCTTAGGGGCGTGGCAGGGGACATGACCCCACAAAATCATACGCGTAAAATTGAAAAACCTATTAAAAAAATAACATTCATAGGCGCTTCACCTAGTTTCTCCAAATATATTTTTAAGGTCATTTGTTGGTGACAGGATGACATTAGGGAGATCATTTTTTACGCTAAGAAGTGTAAAAAAATATCTACCTATACGAGTTGAATTGGGAACCTCCTCTTTTTTTGTCGGTTCAAAGATAGAAGACTACTTATCATTTGTTTTATAAAATGTGCAATAAAACTGTCTATTGTGCAATGAAGTCTAATTTACTCCTCATATTTAACTATTTATTGACCCCTCCAAATTTTCAGGCTGTGATACATCCGCACCTGCAGAGCTATTGGCTAACTTGATAGTCACTGACCAGCGGTTGTCCACTGAACTTGGATGGCTTGATACCTGTTATGAGGCTAAGTTGAGGAGTGGAGTGCCTCAAGAGCGTTAGAATAGTTGATTTTAGGGAACATTTACATTTAGCAGTTTCATTGCAAATTCAAAAGCCAGTACGAAATTTACCTTTTGACAGCTATTTGATGATCACCACACAGACACCGAGATACGCAATAGCCCCGCTGATCTGTGTTAACCATATAAATCCATGCAGTAGTTTTGTTGTATAAACCCCTTCGTACACATCGCGATGCAAGTCTCCGATACCTTACGACTTTGGTAGATATCCATTGACTCGTGTGTACGAATCTCTATGAATTTGAATTGCGATAGTCACATGAATACCGAAGGGGCTGAGTAATAAAACCTTACCAATTTTCGCAATTTATAATAGTAGTAAGAAGTAAGTTTTATTTTATAAGTGAGATTATTAAGCAAGTTTTTTACCTAGATATGACAAACTTGTGCACTATTTAGACACGTAGGTAGGTATGTATTTATTTTTCTTATAGGTAGGCGTGTTGATATTGTAGTAAATGCGGATAGTCTAGTTTCATGGTTCAGATTCTTTTCTATGCTTGTATTCTCTATACACAGTACAAAAATATTCATATAAAATCAAATCACATTTCACCTTGTAATGGGCATTTCGACCTACAGGTCGAAAGTTAATTTAAGTCTCCAATTCTATAATTGGTTTTAAAATCATGTGCAAAACGTTTTCTATTTTTTTTAATTTTACATCGACAATTGAACTTAATAGCCGATTATATAGCTTTGGAAATATAATGGTAATAGCAAAAAAAACATTCGAATACTAATAAAATAAATTAGCGCCTTTGTTGTTTGTTTTATTTGGTTAGTCACTTTGTTTATTTGTAGCCTAGTCCTTTTTATATTATAATATACAGTCTTAATTCACCAGTACCCCAGTAGGTAATGATGTATGTAGGTATCTAATTTATTAATATTAAATAAACTAAACTGTTCTAGTAAACCGCCAAATATACTTGTGTACAATATTACGTACAATGTATGTACGTTTTCTCTCCATGGGGTAGGCAGAAACAAAATATTGAGTAACGAATTTAAAAATTTAGTTTAATAATCATGTAATTTATGTATTGATTAATTAAGATGAGTAAATGTTTATTTAAAAATTAACAGGTAAATTAACGAAAACACCAATATAAAAAACCAACCATAAAATAAAAACAAAAAATATAAAACTCACCAATTTTTTTGTTCCGGCTTAAATATTACACTGCAATTCACAATAAAAATAAAATCCTGTCACCACAATTGAACCACGTGTGCTCCGGTCGTACTAACATCTGTACAATGCACGAGATGGATTGCGTGCGGCAGCCTGCGCCTGCGCCGCTCACGTTTGTTCCCTCTACGTGTCTCAAGCAATGTACAAAATCTGCTCAGCACAAACCTTGTCACGTACTTTCACTCGGAACAACGATGTGCCATCGATTACTTTAATAACTATCATACGAATCATTATAAAGATTGGGCATTATTACATCTATCAATTTATGAGTTTGAGTCATGATGGTAAAGATATTTGTCAGCAAGACTGCGTTAGTGAGTGCTGTTTTAATGGGGTATCCTCAATAGATCCCAAAAATACAATGCCATCGTGGAATCTCTTTACTGTAATGTCATTCCTCCTATTTTGCCAATCCTGTACGAAATACCTTCAGCTTTCAGGATTCAAACGAAGCCAATCTGCGACAAAAGAGTTTATCGACAAATTAATCTGCCCCTTACATGTAACGTTAACGGTTATTATACAATTCGTTGTAATTATAAGTAGCTGCTGTTATAAGGTATTGAACATGGAAATTGAATTGATGATATAAAATATTTCATTTTATCGCAATAACTAAGTATACGCATAGGTTATCCTAGAATGTTACGGATTTAAAGAAAATGTAGTAAAAACAAAGGAAAAGAGTTTATTTGGATGAGTTAAAGCCGACTAACAAAAGGTGTTTACTAGGCATATGATGGAGTGGCAACATAGGGAGGGCAAACTTAGAAGGACATATACCGCGGTCTCATTGGTGAAGATCTTCAGAAAGATCTCAGAAGTGGCGTGCTCGTATGACAATGTGTGAACGTGAATGAGGCGAAAGGAGTATGAAAGAATCGTAGCAGCACGTAACATGACCAATTCTATCTCTACTCAACAACACGTTTACATTACAGCCAAATCCATGTTGTATAATGCTTATCCAGTAGACGCAGGTTCAGATCCCACTCGCAGCTGAATTTTTGTTTGCTCTATAAAAATCATCTTAACAATGCATTTCCTATATTTTAACTATTGCCATGCTTAAAACGGTAAACCTCTTTTTACGTTCTGTCATTTTGTGTTTTCTTTCGTCGACAAGAACCCGTTTCTACGGTTTCACGCTACGCGGACAGGTAGTGCTCTATAGTTTCTATGGTGTCACGCTAAACTTACAGGTAGTGCTCTATAGTTTCTACGGTGTCACGCTAAACTTATAGGTAGTGCTCTATAGTTTCTACGGTGTCACGCTACACTTACAGGTAGTGCTCTATAGTTTCTACGGTGTCACGCTACACTTACAGGTAGTGCTCTATAGTTTCTACGGTGCCACGCTACACTTACAGGTAGTGTTCTATAGTTTCTACGGTGCCACGCTACACTTACAGGTAGTGCTCTATAGTTTCTACGGTGCCACGCTACACTTACAGGTAGTGCTCTATAGTTTCTATGGTGTCA
The DNA here is from genome assembly GCA_954870645.1 of Agrotis clavis. Lineage (NCBI taxonomy): Eukaryota > Metazoa > Arthropoda > Insecta > Lepidoptera > Noctuidae > Agrotis > Agrotis clavis. Next base: position 10,755,458 of record OX940922.1, read on the forward strand.
CGCTAAACTTACAGGTAGTGCTCTATAGTTTCTACGGTGTCACGCTAAACTTACAGGTAGTGCTCTATAGTTTCTACGGTGCCACGCTACACTTACAGGTAGTGCTCTATAGTTTCTACGGTGCCACGCTACACTTACAGGTAGTGCTCTATAGTTTCTACGGTGCCACGCTACACTTACAGGTAGTGCTCTATAGTTTCTACGGTGCCACGCTACAGTTACAGGTGGTGCTCTATAGTTTCTACGGTGCCACGCTACACTTACAGGTAGTGCTCTATAGTTTCTATGGTGTCACGCTAAACTTACAGGTAGTGCTCTATAGTTTCTACGGTGTCACGCTAAACTTACAGGTAGTGCTCTATAGTTTCTACGGTGTCATGCTACACTTACAGGTAGTGCTCTATAGTTTCTACGGTGCCACGCTACACTTACAGGTAGTGCTCTATAGTTTCTACGGTGCCACGGTACACTTACAGGTAGTGCTCTATAGTTCCTACGGTGCCACGCTACAGTTACAGGTGGTGCTCTATAGTTTCTACGGTGCCACGCTACACTTACAGGTAGTGCTCTATAGTTTCTATGGTGTCACGCTACACTTACAGGTAGTGCTCTATAGTTTCTACGGTGTCACGCTAAACTTACAGGTAGTGCTCTATAGTTTCTACGGTGTCACGCTACACTTACAGGTAGTGCTCTATAGTTTCTACGGTGCCACGCTACACTTACAGGTAGTGCTCTATAGTTTCTACGGTGCCACGCTACACTTACAGGTAGTGCTCTATAGTTTCTACGGTGCCACGCTACACTTACAGGTAGTGCTCTATAGTTTCTACGGTGTCACGCTACACTTACAGGTAGTGCTCTATAGTTTCTACGGTGCCACGCTACACTTACAGGTAGTGCTCTATAGTTTCTACGGTGCCACGCTACACTTACAGGTAGTGCTCTATAGTTTCTACGGTGCCACGCTACACTTACAGGTAGTGCTCTATAGTTTCTACGGTGTCACGCTACACTTACAGGTAGTGCTCTATAGTTTCTACGGTGTCACGCTACACTTACAGGTAGTGCTCTATAGTTTCTACGGTGCCACGCTACACTTACAGGTAGTGCTCTATAGTTTCTACGGTGCCACGCTACACTTACAGGTAGTGCTCTATAGTTTCTACGGTGCCACGCTACACTTACAGGTAGTGCTCTATAGTTTCTACGGTGCCACGCTACAGTTACAGGTGGTGCTCTATAGTTTCTACGGTGCCACGCTACACTTACAGGTATCCCAAGTAACACACAAGCGATATAACAGTACACATTTGTAAAACTATACGGTTTAAAAATGAATATCCTTTGTATAAGAGCCTTAGAAACAGCTAAATGTTGTATTAATTTGAGTTCGGACTCGTAAAATTCTTAATGCGTGATAGGTCCTGTATATTTGTACTTTATTTCTTTAAACTTAATAATCGAGATAATGTTACACAATATACAAACATTATTCAGTATTACGCGTTTTATGTATTGTTAAGCTGAAAAAAAGTCCCTATGGAAGCATTTATCTGAATAATCATAATCAGTATTGCTAATATTCAATAATTACTAAGCTAGTAGCGTTTGCTTCAGCTGATTGCTGCATAATGTATAACAATCTGAATAAAGGTATTAGATAATGCTGTTTTAAAGCTTGATACTGAATAATTGTAAAGTGAACCTTATTAGTCTCTATGGAAGCATGTATCTGAATAATCATAATCAGATTTGCTAATATTCAATAATTACTAAGCTATTAGCATTTGATTCAGTTGATTGCTGAATAATGAATAACAATCTGAATAAAGTTGTTAGATAATGCTGTTTTACAGCTTGATACTGAATAATTGGACGGTGAAATAATTATTTAATGCTTTAACTAGATAAGTTGCCATGTTTTACAGCTGCTGAATAGAAAAGATTATTTGGGCTTTTATTAAGATTTCACCGCCATAACAGTGTGTTTTAAACTAACTTATTCAAATTAACCCACGACAGGTGTGTTTAATAGCGCAAATAACTTAATATGAGCTTATTTAAAATCTATTGAGGCTCTTATTCAAATTAAAGACCACAGGTACGTTTTATCAGCGCAAATAGCTTAATATCAGGTTTGTTAAAATCATTTGTAAGCTTTATTTTTCATGTTGTTAACATCAAGATGGGGCAAAAATCGTGAAAACAACTTAAAAAACACGGTAACATTAAAAGAAAATATATTTAAGAATCAATAGTAGCAAACGTTCAAGATTTGTGGTAATACTCGTAGTATGAAAAAAATGAGCCGAGTTTCAGCCAGTATGAGTAGCTGTCGTGCAATGAAGTGGATTCCGTACATCAAATAAATCAAACAGATTGTTTTTAATTCCCAATTGCCTTGATACGAATGTTGAAGCGACTGCTGTGGCTGAAGACCGCAAAAACGTGGCCGCCGCCTATGAAGCGCGCTTCAGTCTCAGCACTCACTTCTAGATTCGAGTAGCGGTGTCTGCGGATGCGTGTTTGTCACTTCAGTAGCCCGCGGTTTTTTGTATTAAAATAAATGAAATATATTATATTATTATATTTACTTCATTTTACTTTGTTTTCATTTGAAACTTAACTTATAGTTACTGTGTGCAAGAGAGGTATTAATAACAACTCATTCATAGGATTGAATTAATTTTAATTTAACATTTTTCACTTTTCCACAACATCACTTAAATAAACATTAATATCAGTAAGTTTTCATATCGCATAAATATTATGGATTCCTATCTGATGTCCATCAGCATCAATTGACTGTAGTGTGGCTACATTTTAAATTTGAGTTAAGGTTCCTTCCGAGACTATTGCATGCATAAACCTTCATCTTTGCCAATTACATGATTATATGTTTTACTGCAGTGGTGGCCCAGTGGTATCGGTCCCGACTTACGAGTTGTAGGTCGTGGGTTCGAACCCCACCAGGCGCATTACTTTGTGTAATTTATTTCATCACCACTGCTCTCAAAACGGTGAAGGAAAAATCGTGAGGAAACCGGCATGTCCTAGAACCAAAAATTCGAAGACATGTGACATCCACCAACACGCACTGGGCCCGCGTGGTGGATTATGGCCCACTCCCTCTCACAGAGAGGAGGCCTGCTTCCCAGCAGTGGGAACAATATAGGCTGATGATGATGTTTTACTGGTTAAGAATGATGTCATTTTATGGGGGCTACTATAAAGTTCGCCACACGATCGATCTGCAACAAAAGAACTATAATATTATTTTGTAGCGATTATTCCACTGAATGAAGAACCCTAAAAACTCAAATTAATGTAGAAATGTGGTTAACTATTCAAGTGTTATTCAGAAGTTAGCGTATTGAAATGAGGCTATTCAAGTGAGATCTGAGTAACGAGACTCTTGTTCACTTTTATTCAGCAATGAAAGCGATCGCCATTTTTTTTGTGAGTAATTATAATTACAAGAAATTTACCAAGATTACTTGAATGCTGATTGTTAAAACTACAACATTTTCAATTCGATTTGTCATATTTTCCATTGGAATTGCTAAAATTAGAAATTTCGTCATAAATATTTAAGTCAGACCGAGCATGCATTTATTAAAATAATATTTACAATCACTTAACTTGATTATTCAAGCGGCGCGTTAAAAATAATCGAAAAAATCATAAACTATTTACGACAAAATAATTTTCGCACTAAGAATTAACATTGTAACAAACCTATAACTAAATTAATTAAACTTTTGCTTACCGTTTTAATTAATTCGCCATTTATTGTCATGCAATAACTCCATCAACGATATTTAAAATTTCTGATTGTCTAATTTCACAATTTGTATGAATAAAGTCTGTATTATTGTTAACAAAAAAGTAATGCTGAATAAATTCTGAATCCAGTAACTAAATTGACATAAACTGAATACTGTATGAGTAAGAGCTTAATAAAAGCAATATCAGCTGTTAATCAGAAGTTATTCAGATAATTTCACCATTAAAAAGCTCCTGCTCAGATGTTACTCAGAAGTTATTCAGCTTTATGCATTTGATTTTAGGGGCCTGTTTTGCTTGAATAAAGTCTGAATAGGTGTTTACTCAGACGTTACACAGTATGGTATTCAGATTATAATCTTGATGACTGCACATAGTCAGCTCTTATTCAGACTTCTGTGTTACTTGGATAGTGCTCTATAGTTTCTATGGTGTCACGCTAAACTTACAGGTAGTGCTCTATAGTTTCTACGGTGTCACGCTAAACTTACAGGTAGTGCTCTATAGTTTCTACGGTGTCACGCTACACTTACAGGTAGTGCTCTATAGTTTCTACGGTGCCACGCTACACTTACAGGTAGTGCTCTATAGTTTCTACGGTGCCACGCTACACTTACAGGTAGTGCTCTATAGTTTCTACGGTGCCACGCTACAGTTACAGGTGGTGCTCTATAGTTTCTACGGTGCCACGCTACACTTACAGGTAGTGCTCTATAGTTTCTATGGTGTCACGCTAAACTTACAGGTAGTGCTCTATAGTTTCTACGGTGTCACGCTAAACTTACAGGTAGTGCTCTATAGTTTCTACGGTGTCACGCTACACTTACAGGTAGTGCTCTATAGTTTCTACGGTGCCACGCTACACTTACAGGTAGTGCTCTATAGTTTCTACGGTGCCACGCTACACTTACAGGTAGTGCTCTATAGTTTCTACGGTGCCACGCTACACTTACAGGTAGTGCTCTATAGTTTCTACGGTGTCACGCTACACTTACAGGTAGTGCTCTATAGTTTCTACGGTGCCACGCTACACTTACAGGTAGTGCTCTATAGTTTCTACGGTGCCACGCTACACTTACAGGTAGTGCTCTATAGTTTCTACGGTGCCACGCTACACTTACAGGTAGTGCTCTATAGTTTCTACGGTGCCACGCTACACTTACAGGTAGTGCTCTATAGTTTCTACGGTGCCACGCTACAGTTACAGGTGGTGCTCTATAGTTTCTACGGTGCCACGCTACACTTACAGGTAGTGCTCTATAGTTTCTACGGTGCCACGCTACACTTACAGGTAGTGCTCTATAGTTTCTACGGTGCCACGCTACACTTACAGGTAGTGCTCTATAGTTTCTACGGTGCCACGCTACACTTACAGGTAGTGCTCTATAGTTTCTACGGTGCCACGCTACACTTACAGGTAGTGCTCTATAGTTTCTACGGTGTCACGCTACACTTACAGGTAGTGCTCTATAGTTTCTACGGTGCCACGCTACACTTACAGGTAGTGCTCTATAGTTTCTACGGTGCCACGCTACACTTACAGGTAGTGCTCTATAGTTTCTACGGTGCCACGCTACACTTACAGGTAGTGCTCTATAGTTTCTACGGTGCCACGCTACACTTACAGGTAGTGCTCTATAGTTTCTACGGTGCCACGCTACACTTACAGGTAGTGCTCTATAGTTTCTACGGTGCCACGCTACACTTACAGGTAGTGCTCTATAGTTTCTACGGTGCCACGCTACACTTACAGGTAGTGCTCTATAGTTTCTACGGTGCCACGCTACACTTACAGGTAGTGCTCTATAGTTTCTACGGTGCCACGCTACACTTACAGGTAGTGCTCTATGGTTTCTACGGTGCCACGCTACAGTTACAGGTGGTGCTCTGTAGTTTCTAGGGAAGGTAGGAGGGAGGGAGGGACTGTTAGACTTCTAGTGACAAAAATCCAGGGTGATCTTTCAGTAGCCCTTTACGTTCCAGGGAACGTAAAGGGCTACTGAAATATCACCCTGGATTTTTGGGGTAATCGTGACCCTGGTCACCTGACAGTCCCGATGTCAGTAGTCGTTTGCGCTAAACATAATATGGCAGGAGGACACATTCGATGATTTTCCGCCCTAAAAAAAGGTGTCCGCTGAACTAACAGACAACAAAACATAGCCATAGTTACATGAAATTATTTGAAAAAAATAATGGCCCAAAATTTAAATGCGCATCAATAATTCTTTTTGTATACCAAATATACTGAATGTGCACCAAATCTAAAACTCGCTTTAGCAAGATTAAGAAGATTTCAGGGACACCCCGAAGTTCGGTTTGGTTAGGTTCCTTTAAACCTTGTACACAGAAATAGAACCCCGCTTCAAATGGGAATAAATTGAAGTACTTATAAATACCATCCAAAAATAATTCACTATTTTCCAGTGGCTTTTCGCAACCATCATCATAAGACGAGTGCTTCTTGGTAAATCAAATTGCCGATAGCAGAATAAATATGGGAAAATAAAAATTAATCCGTTTTCATAGACGTATCGCATTATTGGTAAATATTTATGATTGTGAATCGGAAATATAAAACAAATAAACTTTGTTATAACCTGGGTCAATGAAGAAAGGATTCTAAAATGGCGGCGCTTATCGTGTCTTCTCGCTCGCACTCTAGTGCCGTCTATACTCACTCCCGCGTGTAGCGTAAGCAGAAAAAAAATAGTCTTGATGTGTCTTGACGCGCTCAGTGTCATTTTTTAGGAATAACAGAAATTTTTTATAATTTTCTGTTATTTTTCCGTTGTTACCTGTTGATTATTGTTGTTGAATTTTGTTTTATTGTTAGATTAAGTTTGAGAATTATTTTGATCCAGTCTTGTTTTTTTTTTATTTTCAATTTCAAAAAAACTTTAATTTGAAATCTTATATGCTGACTGTACTATCTGTCAACGCAAGTACAAGCCGCCATTTTAGAATCCTTTCTTCAATGCTCCGGCTTATACGTTTATCTAAAAAAATTGACACACGGTATTTTTCTTTTGTTACATAAATCAAAATTGATGAAGCTTCGACGCTTTTACTCGTATAATTGCAAATACGTCACGCAAGTACGAGTATAGTTTTCACTTGCTAATGCTCTCGAATTTCAATGCGTTATATTTCTATTTTTAAACAAAAAAAAAGTATCCATTACTTTTGAATACTCTAACAAACGGGCTATTTAGATTTGCAAATTATCAATACTGTCAAAATGCATATTACTCCTACACTTTTGTTCTTTTGTCTGTAGATAATTGTGATTCATTGATCTTCAGTTGCAAAAAAATCTACAGCACAAAAATACACAAGGATTACACTGACAAAGGCTATTCAATTCGTATAGCTATTAAAATATTTTCCCCACAGGTTGCCAGTGGGCTATCATTCGACTGATGAAATGTCTGAGTGTCAACGGAGTCGCTACTGCTTCAGAATCATTGCAGAACAATCGCCTACGCGCCAATCTAGGGATTATCATCTTATCACCACGTCTAACACGAAATGCAACTGCTAATCTCACAAAACTCGTCAACAAGGTAAATAGAAAATCTTTGAGAATATTATAAGCACTGCTTTTATAAAAAAATAAACTAGAAGTATCCCTTTTATCATCAAGGTTGGTTTCAAATTATTTCATCAACTCTACCTTGTGATTTTGCGCTCAACAAGTTTTTTGCGGGATGAAAAATATTCCAGAGAGATTTTATTTCACATTATAGAAAGTTGCTGATCTAGTTTCAGTTTTGTTTTAATGAGATGTTAGTTGTGCTTTTCTTGATTACCGTACAGGTGCAGTTTATATAATAAATAAATAAATTATTATTAATAAATTGTTTCTAGTTACACGACCTACAAATGGACACTTCATCATACGACTGGCTATTCACAGCACGATCCAATAAAGATTTTGGTTTTATTAACGAAATACTGAATGCTACTTCAGTTCGCTTCGACCAAAACCTTGTCGTTAGTTACACGCAAAGTAAATACGTTTCGAAAATTAACAACCTCGGACTTTGCAAAGAAAATTTCATTTACAAAGTTGGAAATAAACATCCCAGTCGTCGAGTGCATAGACGGTATTATGAATTAAGGGATGTTCATGAAATCCAGATTATGAAAACGGAATACGAAAGGAACTACTATCGTACTTCAGAAAGATTTAGAAATCTAACGAAAAATAACACGTATAAAAGGGACGGTAGTGTGCTACCCCTGTTTCAGTCAGGAGTCACCAACTACAACTATTCAAGATTATTCAGGATGCTGAATGTCAGCAAATTTTCTTTGAGTCATCAGTTTAAAAAGTGGAGTCTAGTGCACCGTCTTGAGCCAACACAGCGAACAATAATAAGTGTTTTGCAGTATTTTAAAGTACGCACTAATTCTACGCTGTATGCCTATTTTTTAGGTGAGTTACAATTTTTTTGATTGCTACACGAATGAATGAATTTTACTATTTTAATAAATCATCATATAAAACTATAGATTTCTATTCATGGGAGGCCTTTTTTCTATTGATCTTGTTAGCCGTGATTTGGGTGGCGGGTTCTATCATACTCCTACTGACTAAAATCAAAACTAATGTTCCTCTTCGCCACTTTCTGTTGGGATGCCAGGACAAATTTCTATTCTCCTCAATCGCCATAGCAGAATAGCGGACGGTCTCAACTAACAGCATACAATACGCTTTCGATTGGAGCTCGACTTTTTCTATGTTGACGCCTTTTTTTGGTGTGACAAAATCATCAAATGAGTCCTCCCGCTGGGTGGAGCGGAAGAGACTCTCAGACTCAAACTGGCTTAAAATCCATATTATTCCTTCCATTGCCTGGTAACCTGCTGAAACAGTCCCGTGACCGGTCAATGTTTACGTCTGAAATTATATTATATCTTTGCAATGCAGGTAATTGGGATCGCGTCCAGTCCATGTCAGGAGTGGAAGTTCCCTACCCAGTGGAGTCTCGTAACTTCTTGGGTGAAGAGCTGGTGGTAGGAAGGTGCAACTCTACTGGGGATGGGGGCCCGTCCTTGGATGACGACGGCCCATCTGCTGAACCAATGTTGGATGACATCCTCCATTTCTTGACAGTGCGATTGAATACTACGTTAGTTAATTTACTACATTAATCGTGATCCTAACTATAAGAGTGTCCCTAAAAGTATGGATCGAATCGAATAGGGGCCTGGTAGAGGTCTTTGCCAAGTTTTTTACCTCTGTTACGTACGGTGCAATTTATACGGTTCTAAAGTTACCAATTTTCGAGCGAAAAAGCTACAAAGTGAAGTTATTTTCATGGGGAAAAATAACACTAGTGACCAAGTTCACCACGTATATTAGTAAAACTTCCCCACTTCATTTTGTGGTTTTATTGAGGTAGACTTTAATTCAGTTTACATAATGCGTAACAAACTGTTACTTATCTTTGTTAAAACAAGTCCTTCAAGTTCACAAACGATTGTTTTTTTCTCAGTTCATCGATCCGGTACTACAGTAAGCTGGGGTTCCGTACGTACGAGGGTACGTGGACTGGCCTGCTGGGGGCTCTGATGGACCACACAGTAGACGTGGCCCTGGAACCTGTGACAGTGCACGCCGCCCGTCTACAGGACATGGACTTCATCTTTCCCATTGCTGAGACTATGTGAGTAATCGATAACCGATGCTGGACAAATTACTAACTGGTGCGTAGTACCTACTCGCAATCGGCGTGTTTATATAGGGTGACTGGTAATTAGTGTACGATACTTAAACACGTGATTGTGCTCATGATAACCAACAACTTTTATTATGGGGACAAACCTGAAAACGCGAAAAAAAAATCAGTTGTTCAGTACATTTATGTTTGCTTAATGTACTGATATGTTTTTCACGATTTCAGGTTTGTTCCCATAGTAAAAGTTGTTGGTTATCATGAGCACAATCACGTGTTTAAGTATCGTACACTAATTACCAGTCACCCTATATAACCAGATATAATAATGAATGTGGATGAGGTGAGGCGAATAGAGTACGTAAGGATCGTAGCAGATGGCGCTCTGGTTTCTGATACCTTCAAAAATATGTTGGACTTGGGGCACTACGGGTTTAGAGTTTTGTGCTAGTGGATACGAAAAGGGCACTATCAATGGAGCTCCAATTCGCGGGGCTCCTACATCTGGGCGGTTTAAAAGAACTGTCAACCTCTTCTAACCTAACCTGTCCTAGTCAATTGGAAACATAGTTCACTAATCATAGTTCACCGTTTCCTAGTCACTCCAGTCACTTCTAGAACAAAAAAGTATTTAAGGGGGATGCTCCAACCAGCCCGCGAAATTCAATTTTTTTTACGTTTTTTTTGCAATTTGCAGGCCAGTGACATGTTGTAACTTTATCAAAATATGAATTGCGGTAATAACAAGTATAATTTTAAATATAAAAATTATCAAAAAATTCGCTCCATCAGCTCTCACATAGAAAAGGTGCATTATGTTAAAATCTCCGAAATCTAACTTCGATGCAATGTAAAAAAAAATGGTTTTCGCGGGCTACATCGAAGCAATCACCTTAAATACTTTGTTCTCGTCGATCCGCTTGACTTCTTAACCGACTTCCAAAAGGAGGAAGTTCTCAATTCGGATGTTTTTTTTATATATAATATTTTCATATATTTTCAGGTGCAATATCTACATTCGTCAGCAAGAGACGTCGACTGTGCGCGACATATTCCTGGCTCCGTTCAGCGTACGTCTGGTAGCTTGTGTGGTGGCCGTGGTGCTGATGGCCGCTATTGCCATCGTGCTCATAAACCGAGCCACCTCCACTCTGTGCGTCGAACAAAGACGCATGGGGTACACTGAAGCTCTGATCTGGTCTACAGGGATACTTTGTCAGCAGGGTTTGTTGCCTTTTTCCAACTATGAGGAGGTCGGCTTCCAGTATAATCGAATGCAGTTGTATACCAGTATTTATGTGGAGCGATTGTCTATCTAAGCACAACAACCCAGTTAGTACTGGGTGATAGTGGGTCTGATGACTTGTGTGACTTCGAACCTGGCTTAACTTTAGTGAGCATCTGGGTCTTAAACAGAACCCCCGTTCAAAATTACTAGTAAACTCTTAGTACTTGTACTAACAAAGTTTCATACAAACTATCAAACCCAAACCCTTAGGGGTCGAATTACGCAAATTCCCGTTTGAAGTAGAACTACGTCATAATAAGAATGTAACATTTTTAACTCCTAGTACTTGTACTAACAAAGTTTCATACAACCTATCGCGGGTGAAATTTCGCAAAATCCCGTCTTAGCGAGAACCTACGTCCTAAAAAGAAACCCCTTTGCAAAATTTTAAACCCCTAGCACTGGTAGTTTCCGAGATTTCGTGTCCTATGACTGAGTGACCTTTTGCTTTTATATAAATAGATAACACAAGCTTTAAAATAATATTACCCGGGGTAACAAGGATTCTAACGATACAAAACGCATCTAGTTCAGGAGTTGTGGCTGAATAAACATAAATAATAATGCAAACTTTGACTATTTTTGGGTAGTAGAGGAAAAATAAGAAAATACTATAACTATCTCCAATTCCCATCTATGGCTGGCTTAACCAAAATTCATCTTAGGCGCAACGCAAACAGAAGACGGCGCGGCCGGCGAAGCGGATCTTTGTAATACAATAACGCAATCCCATTGAGTTTGGGCTCATTTGATTCGTCTTTACATAGACTTTGGTGCTCGTTAGACGTTATGAGTTGGCTACTGCATCACTTAGGTACCTAATTAATGTTAATGTAAGTACGTAAATTAAATTAAAATTAAAATCAGCGAATCAGTTTAGTTAGTTCGCATAAGTATTTTGATGGGCAACTACGGAACCCTACACTGTGCGTGGCCCGACACGCACTTGGCCGGTTTTAATATATTTTAAAGCGCTTATAGAGCAAACATAGCGGTTACAGAGCGCAATCATAGGTACAAAGCGGCCTTGCCAACGAACGAACGAGACAGCGAGCAATTGAACCCTGTCCATCCTGCTTCCGTCTCACTTACACAACTTCACCTACCTACTCAACGGTCCAATTCAAGACCTATCCCACATTCACTCATACATACTTTTACCCACGGTCATATTACCACAAACTAATAATCCATCTGCCACTTAGGTACTTATGGAAATTGATTGGAATTATGTGATACAAATGGAATTGGGGGAAATTAGTACTCGATAAACTGAAAAATAACCGAAAGGATGTGCAATAAGTGTTCATCATCATCATCATCTCAGCCGTAGGACGTCCACTGCTGAACATAGGCCTCCCCTTTTGATTTCCACTTATACCGGTTGGAAGCGACCTGCATCCAGCGTCTTCCGGCGACCTTTATAAGGTCGTCTGTCCACCTTGCTGGTGGACGTCCTACGCTGCGCTTGCTAGTCCGTGGTCTCCACTCTAGTATTTTTCGACCCCATCGGCCATCTGCTCTGCGAGCAATATGGCCTGTGCCCATTGCCACTTCAGCTTGCTAATCCGGTGGGCTATATCGGTGACTTTAGTCCGTCTACGGATCTCCTCATTTCGGATTCGATCACGTAGAGAAACACCGAGCATAGCCCTCTCCATAGCTCGTTGAGCGACTTTGAGCTTTGAGATGAGGCCAATAGTGAAAGACCACGTTTCGGTGCCGTAACTCATCACTGGTAACACACATTGGTTGAAGACTTTCGTCTTGAGGCACTGAGGTATGTCGGACGAAAAGACATTGCGCAGTTTCCCGAACGCTGCCCAACCGAGTTGGATTCGGCGGTTGACCTCTCTTGTCCTAAGTAGATATATGAGTCAACAACTTCGAGTACCGAGTTTCCAACAGAGACTGGGGTGGGCACAACATTGGCATTTGACATAATTTTCGTCTTGTCCATGTTCATTTTCAAGCCCACCCGTTGTGAAACTCGGTCGAGGCCATCGAGCATCATGCTGAGTTCCTCCATCGACTTTGCCATGACTACGATGTCGTCGGCAAACCGAAGGTGACTGATGTATTCGCCGTTGATGTTGATGCCAAGTCCTTGCCATTCCAGGAGCTTGAAGGCGTCTTCCATTGCGGCAGTAAACAATTTCGGGGAGATAACGTCCCCTTGTCTTATGCCTCTTCTCAATGGAATCGCCTTCGTACTCTGCTCCTGTACTCGGACCGACATGGTGGCGTTATTATACAAGCACTTCAACACCTCGATGTACCGATAGTCAATACGGCAGCGCTGGAGTGACTCAAGTACCGCCCATGTTTCCACCGAATCGAAGGCTTTCTCATAGTCCACAAACGCTAAGCATAATGGCAAGTTATACTCTTCGGTCTTCTGTATAACTTGCCGCAGCGTATGGATGTGGTCTATGGTACTATAGCCTCTGCGGAAACCGGCTTGTTCGGGAGGCTGGAAGTCATCAAGTCTGTGTTCGAGACGGTTCGTGATAACCCTTGAAAACAGCTTATAAACATGACTTAGAAGCGTGATGGGTCTGTAGTTCTTCAATAGGCTGTTATCACCTTTTTTGAAGAACAGCACCACCACAATAAGTGTTACTTCCAGTTAATTGCACCTTGTATAATAGATTTAAAAATTGTCTATAATGAAGTCCATTAAGTGGCAGGTAGTAGGTAGACGGCGCAGCGCTGCAGTGGCGTCGGTTTTCCAGTCAAGCGGGAGTCGGTCGGTAGTTGTCAATGATGCCGCACAATGGTGCGAGTACTAATAAATTATTCTTATTCTAAAATTATTATGGTTTCACCTTGCGGTTGGTGCCGATGTTCCGTTCACCACACGGCAGACAGGGGTATCCATCCCAGTCCAACTTCATTTGTCTGCTTTTTGGATAAAGTCGGCAAATCAATTTCAAAAGCATCTTTTGTATTTCTTGCAGGTGGAACATGGACGCCCACAAATCCTTCTGGGAGTGTCTTGCTAATCGTTTGCTTATTCTTCGCCGTGATCACATATAACGCGTATGCAGCATTCATCACCTCCGTCCTGTCAGTAAGAGTGGCAAGCCTGGACACCATAGCTGCCGTACTACATTCGCCTAACTTCAAAATCGGGTATATTAGGAATGGAGCTGATCAAATGTACCTCATGGTAAGCTTTTAATTTGGTGTTATGAACCCAAAGTTTTAAACACTAAAATAAAGTTAATTATTAAGGTTGAACTGCATCATGTACCGACGCGCGACGCCAGCAGGTCAACCTACCCGAATCTGTCAATTTTTACCAATCAAACATTAACCTTCCACTATTGGGACAAGGTAGAAAAGCTATTTAAAAATGACAGATTAGACAGATTGAGGTAGGTTATGTGCTGGCATTATTCTCTTCCAATCAAACTTCGGGTTGAACGAGACAATTTTGAATACCTAATAAAAAAAACCACATGTTACATTATCATTCCTCTTTGAAAAATATTCATGAATTGGTATTGGAGATTAAGGGCGGCCGCATACATCAGTTTTTTTCCGTTCGGAATTCGAAATGATGAATGAAATTGAACAACACACACAAAACATGCACACACATTTGTATGAATTCACTGTGTACGGATAGTAAACGGATCAGGATTCCTGATCAGGAAAACTGATGTATGTGGCCGGGCTAAGACCAATGAAACCAAAGGACTTTGTTAGAATAGCTATTTGTTAAGCAAGGCTGCAAAGTTGTTTTTTGGCGCGAGAACTTGAATTGAAAACTGTCATTCGAAATCTGAGTGCAAAAGTCCATTTTCTAAGCTGGCGTCTAGCGTGGAAAGCGTTTTCAAAATTTGAACACGTCTTCTATTCAATTATTTTCTACAACCGCAGACGGGCCGGCCGCGTAAAACCAATCCCTGTATATGACCCAACAGATGGTGCTGAATAGTAAACAGACATTGTCCTGCACAATTTTGAAAACAAGCATACAAACCTGTTTCGAGCCAACAACTTTAGTTGATTGGTTTTTACCGCACAGAGTTTGGCCCTCATGTTTGCAACAGATAACAGAACAATCATGTTCGCTCTCAACACTTTTCTATACCTACGCGCTGTACCGCAACATGATTGTAAAGGCGTCTAGGAATAAATATGTGCCGAATATCGAGTGAGTTAGAGCGAGACAGAGTGTATTGCATTATAAATTGCATTCGTTTGCTGTTACTTCGGTCAATGTTATTTGACCTAGGATGCAAGAGCGAGCGAAGCGAGCTCGGGACTTTGGGGCACCCCGACGCGGACAGGGTAGGTTAGAAGGGGATGGGGCGTGTTAGGTTATTTTAAACCTTGAACGCAGAAGTAGGAGCCCCGACAAGCGACATAACATTCATGATTTTAGTTTCTTTCTGTGTCTGTTATAATATACCAATGTATTTCAGAAAGGGAATGTAAAATCCTTAAATAATATAATCAGTAACCATGAGTTAATTCGTAACAGAGTTTGTACATTAGAAAATTCATAACATCCTTAATAACGGGTACGCATAATGTTAAGGTTCAACGCATAAAGCGCTGGTTCATACACAGATATTGGAATTACGCGGGCCGGCCCCCACTGCATGGCACTGGCCAGCACCAGGACTTTACTGAAAAATAGAAAAATAAAAATAGTTATCCTGACCGATTTCGATCACGGCGGCCAGTATAAGCGGAGATTAGCCATCTGCGCAAGAGATACTTTTTTTTTTTAAATAAATTAACACGAATTTAATTTATTAATTAAGTTGTTTTTCTTACACCTAACATTTCCTTGCTGTATTGAAGTGAAAATTTGTGTGTTGCGCTTTGCAGCAAAGTTATTTTTCGTCTCATTCCTTTGAAAACTTCGCTACGCTTAGGATCATATTTTTTAACCACTCGCTTCGCTCGCTCGGTCCAATCCTAAAATGAAAACAAAAATCAACTTTGCAGCCTTGATAACCAATAACTATTGTTGTTGTTTTAATCAAAATAACAACCGTGTTTATGATAATATTCCTAGAGAGACTCCAAGCGTAGCTATAATGAGGAACAGAACAACGTACCTACCTACCTTGAGTGTCATTGTTTCGGCGGCGGCGCTCAAAGTTATAACAGTCTGTGCACTTAGTATTTAAGCTCTGTGGAATATAAATACGAATGAAGAATTTTCAAAAGCTTTCCAGTCTGAGGTCCTTTCATGGTTTTTCCAGTTTTCGTGACGTAAACTGGAACTTTGACGTTAATTTGATGAAAAAAAATAGGTCTTCGTTCATACACTAGAAGCGCTTTGACACATTTCCATACATTAAGGCTATTGTCAAAAAGACAGGCGAAGCGAATGCGATTCGAAGCGTTTTTATTTGTAATGTATGGAATTGTTTGAATCCATTCACATAGAAAAGCGAAAGCGATCCGATAGTCTATGTGACTGGCTTCAAACAATTGCATACCTACAAACAAAAACGCCTCGCTTCGCGTTCGCCACGCCTGTCTGTTTGAAAATAGCTTAAACGCTTCAAGTACTCTGTAAATAAAATACAGAAATCTCGTTATAAGGCCTCTGTTCTTAGAATTAGATTAGAGTTCCACCATTGCCAACGTTAAGTCCAAGGGAATTCCGAAGATTATTTATTTTAATAATTTCCAGTTCTTTTTCATATGATGTCAATATGTTATATGGAGCAACAGTCTATCTGACCTCCTTAACTCAATAAGGGCACAGGATACCTAATAGTATTAAGTAGGGTCAGCTCAGACCGAAACGCGGCGCAGCGTGCACATTTCAATAGAGCTACTCAAAATCTAAAATTCCTACACGAAAAGATACACCTTTCGCAACGCAGCGCTGCGACGCGCTGCATTTTAACAGCGACTCAAAAACGAACTTTATTTACTACACGATAAGATACACATTTGTAGTATCGTTGCTTCAGGTCGCGCCGCGTCGCATCTCGATGTGAACTGACCGTAACTGGATAATAGATACCTCTTGGGCATATTTTAGAGGTTCTGACTAACAGTAACAACTCTCAAAGGTTTACAAAATGACAGCACCAACGGAGCTTTCCGTGGCACGGAGGAAAGATTATGTATTCTATTAGGTACTTAAGTATTTCCAAAACAAAATATTCATCCATCACTATCGTGTGGTACTTGTGGAAAATCCCTAATTCAATCTTTGACTTCAACAAAAACAATTTCTGTGAATAGGTAGTTTCCTCGCAGAAGTGACACCCAGGTATTTCTTCCTTCTCCATTAGACACAGGAACCTCCCGAAACTTCAGTGTCCGGTGAGGACCTGCCGCATGCGGTAAGTCAGGACGCCGTGGCGCCTCTCCAGCCACTCTTCAACGAGAGGTTACTGCCGCGAGCCCGAAGTTGCGGCTTAAGACCATAAGGCTCTATTTACACGTACGGTCACGGCACGATAACCGCAACAATACAACAACCACAAGACGCGGCGTTGTCGGGCGAATGTTTAGTATTGAAAATAAATACTTTTATTCACAAGAAATTAACGCATTTTGAATTCATTAACAACGCAACCACAAACGACACCGCGAACTTGCGACATTTCAATCACACTGGAGAAATAACGTTGCGTCGGCATCACAAAGACTATCGACAACGCTTCTTGCATTGCAGCGAGTTACGCGTATTGTCAGCTTGACCGCATTTTGTTGCAGCGATGTCATGTCGTTACGTAGTTTTTGGTGTGAATACATGCTTAGAGCTGCTATTCGCGACCCCTCTTCGTTGACAGACAAGCGCACGCTATAATAAAAAAAAACTTTTTCAAAAAAAAAAAATGTAACCGCTTTCAAAAACAACCACAAAAAAGGGTAAAATAACCTTCAAAACTTTTCTTTCGGAAGTCGGAGACTTTTTTTTATTAAAATCATTGTCTTTTTTGCCACCGACTTCCGAAAGAAAAGTTTTGAAGGTTATTTTACCCTTTTTTGTGGTGGTTTTTGAAGGCGGTTACATTTTTTTTAGGAAAAAGTTTTTATTTTACTCTTTTTAGTTTAAATATTCAACCACAATTCTTGTTAAATACGAATACATCATTTTCTTACATGAGCACTAGAATTTTGTAATCCGTAACACCGGTAATAACATCGTTAAAATCTCTTACGTTCATTCCCTATCTCGAAAACTACTGAACCGATTTTGATGAAACTTGCAGTATTCCCTAAGTTGAACGATATCTAGTACAACAAAAAAAAAAAGAATTACTTCAATCGGACTTGTAGTTCCGGAGATATGCGAACACAAACATAATTTACTAAATCAGTCGATGCCAAGTCCTTACTAGAGGAGTTGTACCTTCCATCATCAGCTCAGCTACATGAGATGATGATTACCATACGCAAATACTTAAATTACTTCATAAAATTTGTGAAAAACGATGTGTGGGCCTATAAAATTTCAGGGTTGCCCTCGATTTCTCCATGATCCAAACATCAGATCCTGACATGGTGACAATGGGACCACTCGTGAAAGAATCTGATTCGAACAAAAAAATAATTTTGAAAATCGGTCCACAATTGGCGGAGTAATCGCGATACAAACACACAAAAAAAAAAACATACCGTCGAATTGATAACCTCCTTCATTTTGAAGTCGGTTAAAAATATATGAAAACAGTATCTAAAAACGGTTTATTTATGTTGATTGTTTGTACAATAACAGAAATCCTATAATCAAATTCGGTCTCTGTCAACAGATCAACTCCTTGACACAAAAAATTGAATATACATATAATAACATAGGTAAACAGAAAAAAATTGAAACGTGTAAATTGCACAAAGCCGGGGTCAGAGAATGCCACGGTCAAAGGCAACGAATACTTTGACGTGTAAGCTGTTATTGTAATGTATTAAAATGTATAAGATGAGTGTTTTATTGTGTTTTCATTTCCGTTTTGTAATCAGTTAATGGGTGTGTAAGTATATTATTTTGTCGCGCCTCTAGTGTGCGACAGAGGAACTCATTTTGCCATCAAATTAACGTCTATGTTCCAATTTACTATACGTCACAAAACTGGATTTGCACAATGAAATGCATTATTGCATAATTTTGCAATGCACATGCGAGGCATGCACTTACGCATGTGCATGCCTCGCATGTGCATCTTGAAATACATATTATTTGCTATAAAATAAAATATTTACATGGAATTTAGGTTGCAGAAATACTGCTACTTTCCGCTTTGAAAATGTTTTATGTTTAACATTTTCAGTCAACAAAAGACGTGCAATTGAATGCTTTTTACATACGAGGCTACTCTGATGCGGACAACTTGGTATCGTCGGCTGAAGAAGGTTTAGCCCGCGCCGCGAGGCAGGACTATGCGTTCTTCGCGGGACAAAGGGTGGCGCGCTCCACGTTAAGGTAAATAAAATATGTTCCATTTTGATACTGTTATTGGTAAATAAGAAAGAAGAACTTAAAGAACTTACGAAACTTAAAGGGTTTTTTTCATCTGCAGTAGCACTAATATAATAAAACCATTCCAAACATTGTGAACCGAAATACTATGTATTCTGTGATACTACCAGTAAAAAGTTTCATTAGTTTGGTATTTTTTTTAAAGTTGCCACTACTGCAACTTTTTTTGGCGGTTAACCGGACTAAAGTCGGGTTCAGATTGGTGTAACGTGTAACTTAATAATATTACGTGTAAATCAGCGTCAACAGTGTGGACGGCACACGAACTCAAAGCTACAACTCCTCTAGTAAGGAGTCGGCATCGACTAATTTAGTAAATTGTGTTTGTGTTCGCATATCTCCGGAACTACAAGTCCGATTTAGGTAATTCTTTTTATGATGTACTAAGTATCGTTCAACTTAAGGAATATTGCAAGTTTCATCAAAATCGGTTCAGTAGTTTTCGAGATAGGGAATGAATGAAAGAGATGTTATTACCGGTGATACGGATTACAAAATTCTAGTTCACATGTAAGAAAATGATGTATACATTTGACAAGAATTTTGGTTGAATATTTAAACTAAAAAGAGTAAAATAAAAACTTTTTCAAAAAAAATGTAACCGCGAAATTTTTTTTGAAAAAGTTTTCCCAATCCTTTTTCCGAATGAATGAGCAATTGAAGTAGTTTGGACTTTTTGCATCCCAAATAATAGGGTTTTCTTAATACGTTCCGTTTCGTTCTAACGGTTTTTCATAAAACCGGGTCCAGACTGGTGTAACGTATAATGTAGGTAATCCACCGTGTAATGTGGGACGGCACTACGAGCATTACGTGTAACGTACGTGCCGTCCACACGTAGAATTCGCGTTACATTACACGGTGGATTACATTACGCGTTACGTCAGTCTGGACCCGGCTTTAGGATCGAACTACTAGCTACCACTACACCACAAAGGGTTATTATCACTTTACATTTATTATCTCGATAGACTGAAAGTAAATTCGAGCTTAGTTGGAAAAGGCTTGACAGATGATGATGATGATGAAGATCTTTGTAAATCAATGGACTGCGTATTCTTTATTAACTGCGACAAAGCGCGAAATTACATATTGTCATGTTTACTTACTTAAAGTTTGGCTCTAACATCAAATTAACGTACTTCTACTGTTTGTGTTGCCTCAAGCCGTCTCCTGTGGAATTTAAATTGGCCAACAGGGGATATCTAAATTCGTAAGTCACAAGAAAATGGTCAAGTGTGAGTTGTCCGCGAAAATGAGTGAAATACACAAACAATTTTTTGAGTGAAATGACATTTTACTCTGTTTCATGTAAGGATCATTTAATTGTATCGGAAGAAAGAAGCGAAATTAAGCAAATTACTTTTTCATAATTTTGTATGAACGAAAAATGTAACATTTTTCTTTAACGTCAAAAAAGAGCTGAAGTCTCCTAATACAGTTTTTGTAATCTCTTACGGATTCAGATATCCCTGTATAGCCTATAGCACTCCGCTCGCAACTTTAACGTCAAAAAAGAGCTGAAGTCTCCTAATACAGTTTTTGTAATCTCTTACGGATTCAGATATCCCTGTATAGCCTATAGGCTATACAGGGATATCTGAATCCATGCACTCCGCTCGCAACTTCGTCCGCAACAGTTTCAAACTTATCCTTTTTCCTCTGTGAATTTCTACTCCCGGCCTCCTACTTTATGGAATACCTTTGGAAAATTCCCTCGCACTTGCTCCTCACAACTTTTATGCCTCTTGAACCGTGACAGATAGGCAGTTGATCTTTTCACACATGATGTATTTCTGTTACCGCTATAAAGCAAATAAAAAATAGAATAAAGTAAATAATTATTACAGTGGAGATCATAGTACGGAACGTTTCGTGCGCCAGTCATTTTTGAAATATTTCCACCAAGAATAAATCAACGCAGTTATGGAAGGAAACTTGGATTTCATAACTTTCAAAACATATTTGTTTTGTGAACATAGAGAGATTTTGTTTGTTATCATATTTTGTGTGCTCGAGCAATGTTTACTCAGTTCGATTTTTCGTCCGCAAATATGATGTAGGTATATCATGTATAATTGTATTCCTATCCTACGTGTGTTTGTCATGCGCTGTGATTGAACATAGCAAATTGTATTTACATGCCAATAAATTGAATGTGTTCATTTCATACGTGGTTAAATTTTATTAAATTTCACGTCAAATAAGCATTTGTTTACTTTGCATTTGGTTTATTTATGTTTCTACTTGACATCATCTGCGTAGCCTAGTTTTACCCAAATAAGAAGTGAAACGAAACAACTGTGAATGAAGTCGATTTCTTGGTTAACCGCATGCAGCTTTTTTTTTTTAGCGTGGTAAAATCATCAAATGAGTCCTCCCAGCGCAGGGCAGAGGGGGACTGTAAGACTTGTATTGATTAAAATCCACGGTGTCCTTCAATAGCCCTTTACATTCCGGGGTCACGTCAGCTCTTTATACCGTATGCAGCTGATGTAGTATTTTCTATAGAGTGACTGCCTGATTTTTATTTGAATCCGTTTCGACTGAGAACTGGAGCCTTACCACGAGCTCTTAACGCGATCCAGTTTAGGCTGTCAGAAAGAGACAGAGCTATACAAGTCGTCTAGCGTCCTTCACCATCTCTTTCCCACAGCCTAAAGACTCACGCTTTAGGAGTTCATGGTAGGCCACCTGATCTAGACATCGATGGATAAAAATACAACCGCAAAAATGTCAAACTAACTTTTCCATCGGAAGTGGTTTTTTTATTTCTTTCTTTTTGAAGTAGGTAATTTTATTTAAAGTAGTAATTTGTACGTTTTAGTTCAAATCATCATCATCATATCAGCCGTATAACCAATTAACCATGCTAGATGACGTAGCTAAAATGGCACAGGGCGAGGGTGGGCAGCAGCATCCTCGTCGCGAAGTTACGTCTCAGCGATCGCCACCACGCCTGCCTAGAGCGTGGCGATTATGGAAGGTTCCTTTAAAAAATGACTTAGGTCAAATGTTTAACCCAACCACATTCTTATCATAATTTTGCTTACATGCGCACTAGAATTTTGTAATACGTAGTTCAGCGGTACTAACATCGTCCAAGTAAATAAAACATATGTTCATAAAATAAAAACCACTGAACCAAACTGAATCAAATTTTTAAGGGACCAAATGGCGCGGCCCTCTACGGGGCCTCTGTGTGGGCCCTGAGCATCCGGACGCGACCACTAAAGTTGGTCGCATGCCAGAGGGTCATGGCTATCCGGATCATCCGGGGATACCGCACGATTGCCGGCGAATCGGCCAACCTTCTTGCCGGATTGCTGCCCTGGGATCTGGAGGCGACTGCCCTCCTGTGCGTCTATGAGTGGCGCGTGGAGGCGCAGCGCCGGGGCGTGACCCCGCTGCCTCGGGAAGTCGAGGCGCGGCGGGAGGAGCTCCGGCGCGATATCAGGGCAGTATGGAGGGGACGACTGTCGCGACCGAAGGCCGGGCACGCCGCAATTGCGGCGATAAGACCCCTCCTTGAGGAGTTGCTGGAGAGAAGTCATGACGTCCTGACCTACCACTTGACGCAGGTCCTCACCGGACACGGAAGTTTCGGGAGGTACCTGTGTCTGATGCGAAAGGAGGAAACGCCTGGGTGTCACCACTGCGAAGATCGCCCGGAGGACACGGTGGAGCATACGGTGCAAGACTGCCCCGCTTGGGCGGAGCACCGACGTGTCCTCACGGCAGCGATAGGCGGAGACCTCTCGCGCCCAGCATTGGTCGCGGCCATGCTGTGGGCGAGACGGAGTGGGAAGCGGTCGCCTCCTTTTGCGAAGCAGTAATGCTCGCGAAGGAGGAGGCGGGCCGCGTGCGAGAGAGGACAGTGTCCTCCCTCCGCCCCACCCGCAGTGGTGGACGCCCACGGCGACGGACGTCGCGAGACGATCTCCGGCCACCGTAGGCGCGGGCATGCGGGCAGCGAGCAAAGGGCAACTCGCTGCCCGACCATGGACCATGCCCGGGTCGACGGCGCGTTGTGTCCCACGCGCGCCTCAAAGAGCGTCAGCATAATGACGGGGCCCCCCTCTCAGAGGGCCAAAGCCTGCCGGGTTCGCGGGATTATTTCCTTACCGTGACCCCGGAACAGAAAGGGCTATTGAAGGACACCGTGGATTTTAGTCAGTAGAAGTCTGGCAGTCCCTCCCGCCCTGCCCGGGGTGGGAGGACTCATTTGATGATTTTACCAAGCTAAAAAAAAAAAATGGGTTATACCATACCCCTTGCTTACTAAGACTGATGGTTGTCAGATTTTCGGGCCACTGCGACTATCGACGACTGTCGAAGATCTTCAAATGAAAATTCTTAAAACAGGAAGTAATGCATGGTAACCAATCCACGGACCGATCTAGGCCAGCGCTGCTTACCTTACCATGAAGACCGACTCTTACAATGTTGGAACCAGCTCCTTTAGATATTTTATTTTACTTTTACAGCTATTGTAGGTATGCAGGTAAAATCCCGCCCAGGGTGGAGCGGGAGGGACTATCAGACTCGTATTGACTAAAATCCACAGTGTTCCTTTAGGCCGCTATCTCACTGGCGTTTTACGAGCGTTGACGTCAACGTCGCGTCTGCTCAGGGTCGACGCCGCGCAGTCGCGACGTTGAGGTCGCGTCGTCGCGTACGTCAGTCGCCTCTGCGCGACGTTAACGTCGCGTTTGTTGGCCATAGTATTATGAGCGCGACGTTAACCTCGCGTTCAGCGGACGTCAACGCTTGCCACGCGATGACGAAACGTTAACGTCGCGTCTGCGCGGCGTCGACGCAGAGCAGACGCGACGTTGACGTCAACACTCGTAAAGCGCCAGTGGGATAGCCCTTATGTTCAAGGATCACGGTTACCTTTTCAGACAGTCGCTGCCAGGTTTTCGCCCTCTATAGGGTTAGAATCGTTATTGATCTTGCACTGGGAAAGTGTGTTGGTAAAGGG
This sequence comes from Agrotis clavis, assembly GCA_954870645.1. Classification (NCBI taxonomy): domain Eukaryota; kingdom Metazoa; phylum Arthropoda; class Insecta; order Lepidoptera; family Noctuidae; genus Agrotis; species Agrotis clavis. The sequence continues at coordinate 10,779,673 of OX940922.1, forward strand.
TATTTGAGTGAAAATATCTTACAATGCCGTCATTTAAAATGTGAAAAATATTTGACACGTATTTTCCTTTTGTTGAAAATTGACTAAGATACGAGTCCGATACTTTTTAAATTGGCAAAACGTCACAAACAAGTGCAGTTTTAACTTGCTAGTGACGTCACGAGACCCCACTCTCGAATTTTGATCTCATATTGGTTATTATCTGGATGTTGTTCCATTATTCATGTTGAAGGCACGGTTAGCGTCGTGGCTGAGCGATTTGACTACTGCGCTGCGTATCACGGGTTCGTTTCCCGCACGGTGGGAATATTTGTGTGATCTTCTAGTAATAGTTCCGGATCTGGGCGTTTTTTGTGTAAACGCACGCACAACCTAGGAAAAACTCCTCGTATGTTTAAAAATATCTAAATGACGGACTAATTCGATTTGCAATTTATTGACTGTCAAATACCCTATTACTGTGTTCACAGATTATATTTTGTCGTTCAGGTCTCTGAGTCAAGCCAGGGGACGGTGCGCAGTGAGGGAGTTACCGGTGCACTCCACTCGTGCGCACCTCGCCTTCCCGCTGCCGCGTCAGTCACCTTACGCCAGGCCCACACTACTCTCGTAAGTTTCATTATTTTTCAGATCTCCATTATTTTTCTGATCTTCATTTTTTTCTGATCTTCTTTATTTTTTAGATCTTCAATATTTTTCTGATCTTCATTATTTTTCCGATTTATTTCGCAGTGGGATTTATGACAGTTGGATTCGAAGTTGTGTTTTTTCTCGATGAGGCACTTTGGTGTAGGTATTGGTCACAAACAAAAAAAAGTGGCAAAAAAGTGGCGAATTGTCGTTCGGCGTGGCAGTCTAAGGGGGAAGCCTATGTTCAGCAGTGGACGTCTCCCAGCTTATGATGATGATTGCGTCACAAACGCGAGGTCTTGGGTATCATTCCCAGTTCGGATCAAATATAATTGGAGTAGGATGTCATAGGACTTAATATCTTTTTATATAAAGTCCTTATATTTTCGAGGTGAATCCTTCAGTGAGATCAGCCATCGTCCATGATTTTTTTTGTCTATACACTCTCAACTGTTTATTGTAGCTGTTTCTTGTTTACTAGTAATGTATTTTTTTAAGAGAGTTTTATGCATTGGTTTTATCGCAGAGTATTTTTCCTTGAAGTGCTGACGTGACTCGAACGGCGTTTAATCACTAGTGCGAACGAATCTGTACAAATGAAGAAACATCTAACGAAATGTAGAACGATAATTATGTATATATGTATAGAGTTTATGATGTCAGATTTTTATATTAAGAAGTGCCTCGTTGATTTGGTGGTCGCAAGTTTTTGTCGAAATCTATATTAAATTAGAAAAATTGCTGAAACTAAACTATATTAAAGTCATAAAAACCGGCCAAGTGCGTGTCGGGCCACGCACAGTGTAGGGTTCCGTAGTTTCCCATCAAAATACTTATGCGAACTAACTAAACTGATTCGCTGAATTTAATTTTAAAAAGAAGAATGTTCAAAATCGGTCCAGGAGTCTTTGAGAAATCGGGCCAAATACATAAAAAAAAGATTACGACGAATTTAGAACCTCCTCCTTTTTTTGAAGTTAGTTAAAAATAGTTGACAATAAAAACCTACCTATCCCCAAAAAACATACCGTAAAAACATACCTTTATTAGGTATGTTTCTGCTGTAAAAATAAAGTTGACAAACTTACATTTGCAGTTGATGAACATGTTCTCCGATACATTTTGTTTAAGAAAATATGTTATCCAAGTACATTTTATAAGTTGGTCGACTATTACTCGTAAAGTTGTAAAGCCTACTTAGTCATGATAATTTTCTTTTAAACTTCGTTATATATGCTACTACTGTGAATTTTTTCACACACCCAAACATAACCGTTTAGCTGTTAGAGGGGGGGGGACACTCGAGTCGAGCAAAAATTAGCACTTTAAAGCTTAATATTTCACAAACGAATCTTTTTATCAAAAAATTGTTCATGGAAACTATCAATATTTTTTAAAGACCTATTTAATGATAACCCACACTAAGGGGTACGCGAGAAAAAAAAAAACATCCCCACTTTACGTGTACAGGAGGTACCCTAAAAAAAAATATTTTACGAGATTTTATTTTACCACTTTTTTGGCACAACAAATCCGTATATTTACACCAAATTACAGCTCTCTAGTACTGTGCGTCTCTGAGCTAAACTGCGGACAGACGGACGGACGGACGGACGGACGGACATGGCGAAACTATAAGGGTTCCTTGTTGACTACGGAACCCTAAAAAATGTATATTCTTAAAACTTAACTTTATGTTATTTTAATTTTAAATGGCGCTGTAACTTAGTGGCTGTATAAAAAGTTTGAACATGGTTCAAAAGAAAATGTCAAAATAGAGCTAGTTTTTTCGTCACAGTCGTAGAACAAAGACGGTTCTGAAAATCAGTAACTTTACAGTACGGCGCTTTAAAGTTTTCTAATGGAGTTTAAGGGTATATTTTAGAAACCGCTGATCCGCTAAGCTTGAAATTTGGACATGTTGTTCTGTTTCTGAACTTTTATAATCTGACCAACAAGATAAATTCCTAAAACGGCTAAATTTTATAAAATATCATTGTTTTATGAAAACTTGTGTGTCGTATGTTATCATACGTCGTTGTTTTGCGGATTTTTCTCGTAATTACATGACGCAAAGTGGTTTCCGTCGTTGTTCTAGGAAAATCTGCACAAAAAAAAATAATATTATAGGACATGCAATATAGCCTAAGAGTTAAATAAAAATAAGTTAACGTATTAATTAGTGCAAAGCGAAGGCCACGCGCAACCTTACTCAGAACATGGGCGGAACTAACAATCCGACAGGCGCACACGGGCGTAAGCGGGGCGCGGGGGGCAGAGGGCAGCGTAGTACACGGGCGTATAGAATATTACGTCATTTTACTGCGTTAAGAAATCAAATCCGTCAGTATTCCTAGTCAGTATCTCAGTTATTTTAAATAATATTTAAAAAAAAGAGTTATTGGCTAATAAAGCACGGCATTTAAGCTCATTTTACGTAAAAAAGCAAAAATTGAAAAAAATCAAAACCGTCGTTGTTCTACGACTACGACGTTTTTTTCTAACATAATGGCAGCTGTCATTTGAAAGCGATTCTCCCTAGGCCTGCAATGAGTAATTTTATGAGTGATGAAAAGGTATTATTGCATTTATATTTGTTTACCTAACGGATCCAGCTTGAGTTTAAAACTATTCAGTGGGTTACGAAGGCAGAGCACATCAACCTACCTCAATCTTTCAAACTTCTTTAATAGATTTTCAACCTTATCACAATTGTAGAGGAAGCTTAATGTTCGATTGATAAAATTTGCCAATTAGTCTGTGTAAAAATGTTTTAAAATATCATGGTTTAGGAGAGCAAAATAAGGTATGGAATAAGGTGCTGTAAACATTTTTTTTAAGGGAAAACTAAAAGTCGCACTGAACAACCCTGTGCAGGAAATAAATAACAGGAATCAATTATAAATATGTATTTATTTTTTGCAAAGGAGGAGGTTTGCTATATAAAGTCATTATGTCTAAGGCCTTAAACAAACAACAGCTCTTCGTTATTGTGTGGTCGAGTTAGGTAGAGTTATTTATGATACACAGATTTCACACAGCGAAAGAATAAAGTAGATATGCCCCAAATCCTGGTATTACTTTTAATGAGCAGAAAAATCCCGTGATTTATTAAATAAAAAAGTTATTTACTTTTACACAATATATTTATTTTGTCTAATCTATCTCTGATGTTTTTGTTATCATTATTTTATTTGTAATACTGTTTACCGTAAATGGATACCTAAAACAAATGAACAGTAATTGTTAACCTATTTAATTTTATTAGTATCCTTTCAGTATTGTATTATATTACTTAATTATTTTTGTAAGAAGTGATTATGTTAACTAAACCTAGTTTAATTATGATTGATTGATTGAGCTAATAAGCAATTTTAATATGATTATTTTAATTTTATTATGATTCCGGAATGTGCCATTCCGGAATGTGCTTTGGGAAATAAAGGCTTTTTTATTTTTTTATTTAAGTATTAATACTGTTTTGCACACGAGATTGTCTATTAGAAATCCCGCGAAAATCCATACCTATTATTATCAAAATTTCGATGCAAGTACTAAAATAACTGTACCTGATTCCGTCCTCTGGTGGCCTAGTTTAGGCTGTGGGAAAGAGATGGCGCTAGATGACTTGTATAGCTCTGTCTCTTTCCCACAGCCTAAACTGGATCGCCTAAGCTCGTGGTAAGGCCTCTGGTTAATAGTCTGTTGCAGTTGCGCGGCGGGGGAGCGCTGGCTCGTCTGGAAGCTGCCTTAGTCCCCGACATGCCGCAGTGTGCCCCGCCCCCAGGCTTCGCTTCTGCTCGAGCTACTGATGTACGATCTGCTTTCATTCTTCTTATTGTGGGACTTATCACATCCCTGCTATTAGGTAAGTGTCAAAATCATCAATACATCTACTTACATTAATTAGGCTTGCACATTGTAGGTCATGGTCATTGTAGGTCTCATATACAGGGTAATTTTTTAAACTGGGCGTGTGTGGCTATATCCAGAACTATAAGGAATATCGAAAAACGTTGAAAGGAGTCTCGAGGCCGATTTTGACGAAAACTAAAACTGCATCATTGGATTTTAGAAAAATCAATAATCCTGGACAGGAATCAAACCCTCTGATTTTGGAAAAAAAATCACACCTTGTATTATTACACTATTCGATAGTGTTGCTAGTAATGTAATATAAAATAAGCGGGTTCGATTCCTGGCCAGGATTATTGATGTTTCTAAAATCTAATTATGTAATTTCAACGTTTTTCGATATTCTTCATAGTTTCGGATATAGCCATCCACGCCCAGTTGAAAAATTCATTCTGTATAGTACTATATGAATATGTAGATGACCAGGATTGTCAAAAAAATGTTAGTGCAGTACTCTGTACTAGTGCATAAAAATAGAAAAGAAAACGGTAATAAAAAGATATTTTATATAAAGAATAATAACCATAATGTCTTTAAGAACTCTAGGAGAAGCTTCAATTTAAAGTCAGGGAACATTTTGAAGAAGGAACTTATTTTATTTGTTGAAAGATAAGTTTGGCTGTAAGCATTAAAATTGGTCTAAAGTAAACAACTAATTTTTTTTAACAGTTGTGTTTTATCAACCTGTTTTTCCTAACTGAGATAACGAAATAAATATTTATTTCGCGATAAACAAGTTTTTACAAAGATAAACATTAAAATTTTGATTAATTTAAAAACTGAGTACCTACCAAAATAAAACTTTTGACCCTTAAAGTTGCCTCTGACTTTAATTTCGTCCGATGTCGACGATAATGTCAGGGTCCTTGCAATCATAAGGGCATACAGTAACTTGCAATGACCATCTGCTATAAGTATGACGTCATAGCGCATTTCTCAAAAATCGACTGAGGTAAAACATCACAAGGTTACCTACCAGACATAATTTGGGACCGGCTGGAGGTACAATCGGCAAAATATAACGTATGCAGGCAGCAATGTTGAACTATAAGGGCGAGACTCCACCAAAGCTGTGTCGAGCTGTGCGGAGAATTGCGTTGCGGAGTGGAGCTGTGTCAATAACGCAATTCTATTGGTTGTTCAAAACACGTCTCGACTTGCACAGCTTTGGTGGAGTCTCGGCATAAGTTTCAATGTGTCTGCATACTAAACTCTTTGGATGCATGCAGCGTATAGATAGACGATAAATGCATATAAAAGTGCATGCAACATAAAGCTTGCATATAGTGGGTGTGTAATTTGCGTATGGCATAACAACAGATAGTACATTGACACCTGCAAGCAAAAACATCGTAACTCACAAAAATTTGTGGGATTTTTTGCACTCACTCCGGTGGCTCTAGTCCTTTTAATAAAGTTTTTTTTTTCATGTACAAAACATCGCAAGTCCACTGAAGTTCATAAAAGGGTAAATTTAATTACACATCATTTTCAACATTGCCCATGCTCACATTACAAATATGTCATTGTAAAACAAGTTACAATTTATTTGTTAGAAATTATTGTTTCATATTAAGTCCATAAATTATCATACTTTATGCAATTGTATGTCTGAGTTACAATGGCATTTAAACAAAAAACCGTGCGAGTCGGACTCGCCCATAAAGGGTTCCGTAGCAGTAAGTAACATAAAAGTTCTTGTAGTTGGTTGTAACTTAGAAAGGTAAATTGCGGTTTACGATTTATGACCTATTAAAAAAAAGTGATTACTTGATCCCGTTCAAACCACTTTTCGCTGGAAGTTTGCATGGTAATATACATCATAAATTTTTTAGCATAATCATTCTCTTATTTTAGAGGGGGGGGGGGGGGGCTATCCATAGCCCACACGTATGGATATGGTGTTTTTTTTTTGAGTTTCAATTCTAAGTAAGTATGGAGAACCCCCAAAAGGTTTTTTTTTGTGAAAATCTTAATGCGGTTCACATAATACATACATCTACTTACCAAGTTCCAATTTCGAAAAAGTGGCTGTGACATACGGACGGACAGACAGACAGAGATGACGAATCTATAAGGGTTCCGTTTTTTGCCATTTGGCTACGGAACCCTAACACAGTATATGTTGTGATTGTGAATTAACATTGTAACTCACGAAAATACTTAAATATACATATTTAAAATAAAATAATCATTTAAAAGTCAAGTTAGCCCCTCGCTGACATTTTTTTTTCAAGTTGGGCGGAAATCTAATTTTTTAAAACTTTGAGGCACTTTCCTGTAAAGTTGCTAAAAGTGAATTACGATGTTCGTGCTTGCAGCTTGAGCTTGACTTCATATTCAGCCAACAATTGCTTATTCATTAGGAGTACACTAATGAATAAGTAATTGTCAAGAAACATTATACTGTCCGAAAATAAAGAGGTTCTAGGTTCGGGAGCTCGGTCGGTACGACTCGGTCGACGGAGTCCCGTTTCTTGGGGCTCCTATTTACTGGGTGGGTTTTTTTCTTGTAACATATCCTGTCCGAGTCAGAGTGCCGAGCTCACTGCGCTCCCTCTTGTATCAATTTATAGTTGTCATTTTAATGAACAAAAAAAATATAGCCATTGTTATTACATCAAACGTTACATATCTGCATACAGTATACAGGAAAACCGTTTGAGAATTGCTGCCTGCATATCAACTGTTTTGCTGACTATACTCACACTTGCACTTTTATTCTTATATAATCAGGTGGCGGGCCAAGGTCGGAAGCAGTGGTCCTCATTAAAAAGCTTGCCTGTTGGTCTAGTGGTTGGTTCGATTCCAACCCAGGACAAATGTTTGTGTGATGAGCATGATTATTTGTTCTGTGTCTGGGTGTAATTTATCTATAATATGTATGTATTTAGAAATATATAAGTATTTTTATCAGTTGTCTAGTACCCATAACACAAGCTCTGCTTAGCTTGGGACTAGATGGCGTTGTGTGATAGTTGTGGAATATTATTACTATCATTATAACTTCCATTTGTTTTTTTTTAATGTTCGTTAAAATGTAATATAACTATATTTCTGACCTGAGCGTAGAGAAGGCTTGGTATTTGCAGATTGTTGGGAGAGTGCAGTTTTGTCGGATCTTTACTTAATATCGTCTATAAAGTAATATTAAAATCAGAAGTTTTAAAATATTTTATTTTACTGCAAGCCACTGTTTGGATAAGGCTTGTATGAATAAAACGTTACGTTTGAGGATCTCCGCAGCCGCAACAGCAGCGCCAGCACAGAATGATGGAAAGGCGCAAGAGTAAGAAAGAATTGCCATCAGCTGATCTTTTCAACATCCACGCAAAATCAATCGTTTGTAACATCAACTAAAAGCGGCTGATGCAAAAAGTGATCATGAAATAAGCGATGAACTCACCCAAAATTAGATAAACCGTGACCGTAACTAGCTTTTTCGACGAAACTGGCCGAATTTGAAACCAAACATTCGGTTGGACACTTCGTCGACTTTGCAGTCACTATTATTGATTGGAAATATACGGATAAATTAGGATGCATGAGCAAGCGAAGCGAGCTCGTGACCTGGGGCACCACGACTCGGACAGGTTAGGTTCTTGAAGAACTCGCCATCCCCTTCGTGTTAGGTTAGGTTAGGGTCATGAGCAAAGAAAAAATAAACAAAAGCGATTTACTCTTACTAAGGTTTTCACGAACACATTTTTAGTACTTACTATTAAAGTAAAGGCGCGACTGTGCTTCAAAAAAAATTAAAATTGATAATTGTATTGTTTCAGGTTTGGGAGAATACTGCTGGAAAAATCGAAAGGAGTTGAAAACATTTTTGGTTGCGTGTTATCGACGAATAATTAATATTGTGCTGCATTAAAGGCGACCTCTATCGCTACACCCATTGTTGACAGTGATCTTGAAAATTATTTTAGGTTCGATCTCAGCTTTTTTTTTTTTTAGCGTGTAAAATCATCAAATGAGTCCTCCCACCCCGGGCAGGGCGGGAGGGACTGTCAGACTTGTACTGACTAGAATCCATGGTGTCCTTCAATAGCCCTTTATGTTCCGGGGTCACGGTAAGGAGATAAGTTCCGCGACCCCGGCAGGCTTTGGCCCTCTAAGAGGGGGCCCCGTCATTATGCTGACGCTCTTTGAGGCGCGCGTGGAACACGACGGGCCGTCGACCCGGGCATGGTCCATGGTCGGACAGCGAGTTGCCCTTTACTCGCTGTCCGCATGCCCGCGCCTACGGTGGCCGGAGATCGTCTGCCGACGTCCGACGCCGCGCCGTGGGCAGACTCTACCACTGCGGTTGGGGCGGAGGGAGGACGCTGACCTCTCCCTCTCGCGGCCCGCCTCCTCCTTCGCGAACATTTACTGCTTCGCAGAAGGAGGCGACCGCTTCCTACTCCGTCTCGCCCCGCAGCATGGCCGCAACCAATGCCGGGCGCGAGAGGTCTCCGCCTATCGCCGCCGTGAGGACACGTCGGTGCTCTGCCCAAGCGGGGCAGTCTTGCACCGTATGCTCTACTGTGTCCTCCGGGCGATCTTCCCAGTGGTGACACCCGGGCGTTTCTTCCCTATCAGACACAGGAACCTCCCAAAACTTCCATGTCCGGTGAGGACCTGCGTCATGCGGTAGGTCAGGACGCCTTGACGCCTATCCAGCCAGGCAGCCACTCCTCAAAGAGGGGTCTTACCGCCGCGATTGCGGCGTGCCCGTTCGATCTCAGCTTGGATTAAACATGATATTCCTGGTGTACCTAGTTGTTCTTTGTGTGAGTTAAAATGTTTGTAAACGCACCCACGTTACAGGAATAATTCTTATTGTGTTACAAATTACTGAGATCAATATATAAATGTATAGTTGTGTGAGAGCGAAGTAATAAATAAATCACATAGGTATTATAATCATGTTTTTTGTAGATTGTAGAAAGACACTTACTTTACGAAGATACTTACTTACATAATTTTTGTTGAAAAGACCAGTTTTTTTCAGGATCCCAGGATCTTTCTACTTTTTATTTAGCCTCTTTCTACCACATTGGACCTTGGTGTAGGCTTCTTCAATATCTTCCACTCTACACGACATCGAGCTCTATTGTTACCAGACCGCGACGCAGACCAGACGAATAAAAGAACCATTACACATAAATTATTTATTTAATACCATACAATAAAACCTATACTAAAAAATAACATTAGAAACTATCCCCTTTTAAGATAGTGTTCTTCTGGAAGTTTTTGTTTGCTGACGGCTGCGTCTATGCAGGTCTTCAGATCCTTTTTAGTTTTTGCAGCATCAGCCAGTGCCTTCTGGGCAGCAGCAGTTTCCACTGTTTGAAGGTTTGTGGCCAGGCCGAGCGCTGCAAAAACTCGGATGAAGGCTGTGGAACAGCCACTGTCTGCAAGAAAGCAAATATAGAACAGTCTTATATTATATACGAGTAGAACACTCTTTAATTATATACATCATTCAAATTATAGGCAGAAACCAAATAGGTCACCCTATTCACCCAGTCACAATGCTCTTGCCACTAAAACCGATATTTTTAATCGAATCCAAAAAATCTCTCTCAATTTTCAATTGGGTTATTTTTTTATGTATGTACACCGATTATTCCGACATTGTTGATCAAACTTGATTCTTTGTGCGATGCAGTATACGTGTAATGTTTGGTCCCATATAAATTTCAATTGGTTTGGTACAGACATTATATTTGAGCATTTTTCGCTTGTACTTGGACTATGTTCCTACCGGTATCGGTACTACAAAATTTTTTTCAAGACTTCCTTTGGATGGAGATAAGGGAAATAAGAGAATACAATACTCGTAGTGGTTGCGTAATTGCAATACATTTGTAAAGGAATCCATTAAACAAAAATGTCCGAGTTCAATTTATTTAGTTGGAAATGTCAATGTAAGCGGACATGTCCGTATAATTTGCGAAATTACGTTGATGAAAAGCTCTTCATGAAAACCGGGATGGTTAGTAGCAAAAAAAAAAAGCAATGTTTTTAATCCTGCATTCGCATTCGAATATAAACCTATACCTACCTACTTTATTCACATTTAAATCTGAAGAGTAAATAATAAAATTTTAACATTCGTCTCACATTTTCGCCTTTTATTAAATTAGTTTTGTAGGGTTGCTGGTTGTGAAATTAAAGCCCTGGTGACTGTGGCGCCAATGTAGGGTTGGCGCCCAACGAAAAAATCCACGGATACCCACATAATTTGGACGGCCAACCCTACATTGGCGCCCAACGAAAAATTCCACGGATACCCACATAATTCGGACGGCCAACCCTACATTGGCGCCCAACGAAAAAATCCACGGATACCCACATAACTTGGACGGCCAACCCTACAGTTTTAAATTATCTAAAACGTCCGGGGTCGCGGGACTTATCGAATTACCGTGACCCTGGAACGTAAAGGGCTATTGAAGGACACCGTGGATTTAAGCCAGTACGAGTCTGACAGTCCCTCCCACCCTGACCTGGGTGGGAGGATTCATTTGATGATTATGTGAAACGTCTCTGATTGTAGATTCTTTTTTAATATTTAGTTTTTCCAGGAGTTTGTAGAGGACACTCACCATAGGTTCCATATTCTCCAGACTTGTAATCGTATGGCACGAGGTAGTGATAGTGGGGCCAGAATGTCTTGGATATTATGAATACTGTATTGGAGTCAGGTGGAGATCTGCAACAAAAGAAGACATTAAAGGAACAACCATTCGCCTGAACTTTACCAAAGAGGGTCTTTGAAACTACTGAAAAACTGAAAAAAAAAACGAATTGTACCGTCAGTTAGATTTTCAAAAAATAGAGGAGCTCGTGGCTAAATAATTACAGCCGCAACGGCCGATCTTCCGGGTTAAGCGGCGCTTGCCGAGGTTGGTCTGTGGATGGGTGACCATCTGACATAACGAGTTTCCTCCGTATCTTGGAAAGCACTCACAGCCGTTGGTCCCGGCTGTCATTTGTAGATCTTTCATAGTCGTTACTATTAGTCAAGCTCATAAGTCTGACACCCAGTCTTACCATGGGGTACGTTTTTCCCAACAAGCAGTTACTGGGTTGTGGAGGTCCGATAGGCAGTCGCTCTATGTAAAATACTGATATTCAGCTGAATGATTCGACTGGAAGCTGACCTCAATATAGTTGGGAAAAGGAGGCTAGGCAGATGATGATTTGACACGTAAGTAGGTATTTATGTTATTGTTACGTACACCAGAATAGATGAAGATATTTACAAGCAAGTGCAGTTTTCACTTGCTTCTGCCGTCACGAGTCCCCACTCCCGTTTCTTGATGGGTTATATTATTGTAAACTAGCAAACCCGGCGAACTCCGTTTCGCCACCAGATGGCTTCGTTTTATTTGCTATAAACCTCACGGAGCCCGAGACCTTTCCAACGAATGCAAAACCGTGGAAATCGGTTCGTGCGTTCTGGAGTTATAGCGTCAGGAAGGAAAACCCGACTTATTTTTATATAGTAGAAAATATGCATTACCTAATTAAAAAAAATAAAAAATACGAATCCATCATTATTCAAAACTCTTATTGCCGGAGACATTTTGGTAATTTATTAATTCTGTCAACATGCCTATTTTATTGACATCGATCGGCCTCCAGTCCAACCAGATGCATACCTACCAGGGTGGTGGAGCCTATCAGCCTACCTACTTTATGATACAGTCAACTTGGTAAGACGTTTTGTCTGACCTTCGAGCTTCTGACTATCCCTGACGTCTGATAGATGAAGTATGAATTTACAGCTGGGACCAACAGATTTCCGAAGTACGGAGGGTTTTGGGTATGTTATAGTCGATCACCCCATATACTAGGGGTGATCCAAAAGTAATGATAATGAATATAAAACACGGTATTTAAAGTTAAAATAATAATTTATTTTTCTACATAGTCTCCTAACAAATCAATCCATTTAATCCTTTTTTTTTCTAAACCCAGGATTCCCTTTGAAAAAAAATATTTCCAAAACCCTCCCAAAACTCCTTAACAGTGGCCATCACATCACTTTGTCTTCAAATTTCTGGCCTCGAGGCCTAGAGGTAGAAGTTACTAAGAGCTAGATCTAACGATTGGGGAGGGTTTTCGAGCAGTTTGAATCCCGTTTCTTGAATGGCAGCTCTCGCAACTGCGGCTTTGTGAACCTGTAGTGTTGTCGTTAGGACAGTCTAGTTTGTGGCCATATGGAAGAAAAAAGTGGCCAGTTGCAAAAAAATCTCTTTGAAAATTCCGCTAGAAGTGGCTAAAGTGCTTTTGGTGTTACTGCTATCCAATTAGGTACTATTGATAAATATTATAATTTCGGCATGGGGGATAAATGGGTTAATTACAACAATTTTAGTACTTATTTTACTATTTAGTATTTATTATTTGTTAATAGCTGATTAAAATAAACGTACAGCTAGTGAAACATAATTGTCAATTATTTAGTTTAAAATTAAAAACCAATTTCAAAGTTTACAATGTCATTTGGAGATTCAATAATCTCTTCGTCAATGGATGATGATGTGGATGGTAATTCAGTTTTACCGATTTGACCGTTTTTGTAACTTTGTTTAAAACTTCAGCAGGCAAAACATAATTGTGGCAAACTTTTTTTAATATTTTTAATTGGTTTTTTGTAGTTTGGTTTAATTAGTCGGTAGATTTCTAATAGAAATTAAAGAAGGTTCAACAATCGAAAAATCAGCCAGAAGTGGCTAGATTTACTTTGGTGGCTAAAATGGTTTTCTATTTGGCTAAAACCGTTGAAAATCCGCTAGATCTAGCCACAAAGTGGCTAAAACGGCAACACTGTGAACCTGTGCGTTGTCATGACTAAACGCACTTCAACTCGCAGTTTGCCGCGTCTTTTTTCCTTAATGACCTCCCGTAATCTTCTTATTTAGTTTGCGTAATAAGAGCCCGTAATAGTGGCTCTCTTTTCCAAATATTCCACCATAATTATGCCTTCAGCGTCCCAAAAAACAGATGCCAGAACCTTTCTCGCCGAACTTGACACTGAATTTCTTTGGTGTCGGTGAGGAGGCTCGATTCCAAGTCATTGATTGTTGTTTCGTTTCAGGATCAAAATGGTAGATCCAGATCTCGTCCATAGTCACAAAACGTAACAAAAAAGATTCTTGATCTGCTTGGAACTTTTCGAGATTGGCCCTCGAAATGTCAACTCGTTTTTTTTTTTGCTCGTCGGTTAACATTCTCGGTACCCAACGCGCAGAGACCTTTTCATATGGAACTCATTCGTAAGGATTTTTTAAACACTGCCATATGAGATACCTGTGACCTCAGCTACATGCCTGATGGTCACTCTTCGATCTGCCAACACAAATTCTTCGACTTTTTTCACGTTGTTTTCAGTGAGGGACGTGAATGGGCGTCCTTCGCGATGTTCATCTTTTGTGGATGTTCTGCCCAGTTTTAAACTCCTTGGCACAGCATACAACTGTACAACTGTAGAATATGGAGGAGCAGAGTCCTCCAATGTTTCCACTAAGTCACTGTGTATGTCTTTTGTAGACATTTTTATCAAACAGAGGTACTTGATGAAGTGTCGAAGATATAACATCAACATGGAGAAAAACGAAATTAGAGCTGTCTAATTTCGTTTTTCTCCATGTTGATGTTATATCTTCGACACTTCATACTCAAATAAATGTATCTCCTGGAAATCGTGATCTATTCATATGATTTTTTTAGGCTGACGTAGTGAGTAGGTATATAAGCACGCAATAACATCTTTTTGGATTTTTATGTGGACCTAGAGTAACCGATTATCATTACTTTTTGATCACCCCTCGTAAGGGAAGCGTTTGATCGACCCGATCACCATGAGATAATGATGAGAAATATGGGTCGTCATGAAACAGCATCCGAGTGCCTCATCAATCACATAAAAATAAATATCATGTCAAGTAGGTAGATGAATTTCTATGTAAATATTTTCTGTTAGCATTCGCCTGTTCTTTAAAATCCGAAATTGGATGTAGTAGTTTTTATGCCGCGCGGGTGTGCAGTCCAATTGTCATCGCAGTGTCTAATTAATAAATGTTTTCTGGGGTTGTGGGACTTTCTTGCTAGGTAACCGTGACCCCGGAACGTAAAGCGCTATTAAAGGACACCGTGGATTGTAGTCAGTACGAGCCTGAGAGTCTCTCGTCCCACCCTGGGTGGGAGGACTCATTTGACGATATTACCACTTCAAAAAAAATGTGATGCTTTGTTTAATGGCAAGAAATGGCGCGTACTTTAATGATAGGTTCTCCCAACTCACTGATTTTCTAATTCCTTTAGTCTGACATAACAGGAGAATGCTCCCGGTAAGGTCTAAGGGAGCGCCTTAATATGTATAGAATATTTCCCTTAAAAGTTGTTAAATATTGATTCATAAATAACAAATATGTACATTGTTAGGCGAGCTTGGCGCCCGTAATAATAGTTCGAGGGAAGTTTTTTATTGGTTATTGCTGTTCTCGGCTCCATATCAACCTCGTCACTGTACGATTCGGGTGAGTATCTCGCCTCGAATGCAATAACAAACTTTGCCGACTTTGATCGAAATGTACTATTTTTATACAAATAAAAATTTGTATGAAAACTTTTACCAAAGAGTTTTTGCATTCGGTTCTAACTGTAATCGACGAACAAAACAATTAAATTACTCAATTTATTAGTAACAATTACCTAAATGTGGAATTAGTAAGTATTAGCAGAAAATTAATTAAATTAGTTTTAGGTGAGTACGTGTGTGTAGGTAGATATAGGTTAATAGGTATGTATAATTGTGCAGTTATAAATAATAATTATTGTTTTTAATCTGTAGGAATAATGGTGGCCGGTGACCGCAACAGCTGATCGGTTGCTGTGGTGCCCACTTCACGTTCGAAGGTTGGCGTACCACGCCATATTTCAAAAATCGATTTTATTTCCTCGCAGTTTAGGTGTGAAAAGCAGAGTACTCTTCCCGGGAATAAAGCTGCCTTCGTCTTGGGTTATCTTAAATCCCTCGCTTAATTAAGGATTCTTAGATTAATACGAAGGGACTTTACCCATGGCGCGACACGATACAGAATTGCATCGATTGACGATATCGGTCAGATATCACACAAGCGTCCGGCCGAAGAAAATCTATCCAGGACAATCGCTAGTGTTTGCTAAAGCTATTGTCAAACAGACAGGCGAAGCGAATGCGATCCGAAGCGTTTTTATTTGTAATGTATGGAATTGTTTAAATCCAGTCACATAGAAAAGCGAACGCGATCCGATAGTCTATGTGACTGGCTTCAAACAATTCAATATAATTATTAAAACAAAAACGCCTCGCTTCGCGTTCGCCACGCCTGCCTGTTTGACAATAGCTGGAGTCGCACGGATTGACGATATCGTTCACAGATCTGCTCGATATCGAATTGCATGTACGTGCTAATGACAATGCCATGTGCATTGTCATTAGCACGTACATGCAATTCTCTGTTCGAAATTCGATTGCACAACTACTCGTCACTGGCGACATCTTTTGTTTTTAGCTTGTAGCGCCTTTATGTTGTAGTAGTAAGGTGGATTTTTGAAGATCACGGCCGAATTACATCGCATCACTCCATTAGTAAATACGTGCGACTTGAATTGGCAATCGACTTGATATCGCACAAGTCGTGTCGCGCCATGAGTAAAGTCCCCTAAGCTTCCTTGCTACATTGCGGAGGTTCACTCCCAGAATCATTGTGTCGCATCGGGTTTCAATATGTTTGTGACGTTAGGCACTGCTTTATTCTCTTCGTGCTTAATATAGTACCTACTATTAATCATATAATTATGTATTTACGGTGTTGATTTACTTAAAGTTAAATTGACTTAACTCTACGCAATTCAATTAGTACTACGAATTGCCACTACTGCTAGTTGATTGGAAGAGAAACCTCGCCAGCAACTGATTAGTACGCAAATCAAACGTAATTACAGTTGATATCAAGACATGAATATGCCTATAAGTCCAAATGTTAGGGATAACCGGTCTTCAAATAAAGTCGTAACTAAATTAATTATATTTAAATTAATTGAAATAGTCTCAGCAGTCGAAAAACCTTTTGCAAGATTTTAATATTTATTTGTCTGTGATGTAAAATGGTGTCTAGTTAAATACGAACATGTTTCATCAAAATAATTAAGTAGGGCGCGAATTTGCTCTGTCATCGATTTTGTCTCTCGGCCACCTCTGGCCTAGACTAGAGTAGAGAGCAAACCCTTTGTAAATAAAAAAAAAATAAAATCAATCAAATCAAAAGTTCCTCGTTCAAAGTTTTTAATCGTTGCCCAATAGTGGATATTAAATAATCTGAAATAAAGTTTTGCAAAATAGACAAACCCGCTCTCTCTCCATTATTTTCTTAAAACTAACTTAATTAAGTACTATTCTTTTCTTAAAAAGGGTAAAGTTTCTGTTTCACTTACAAAAATAAGTTTGAAATTGAACTTATATAGTAAAATCGCGGAATTCAACTAGATATTTCCAATAAAGAAACCACATTGTATCTAGACTTACTTTTCGCCAGGCCTGAGGCCCCACACGCAGATAGCGCTCTCGATCAACCAGGACGCGTGCAGCACGATTAGGTACCGAAGAAAGCCGATGACAAACACAGAGTTGAGGATACTGTCGTCCCAGTACTCCAGGGGAGCGTTGAGGGGCAGTAGCAGGAACAGTACTGCGTGTAGACCCCAGTACAATCTGTATCAAACAAAGAAGGTTACAATCGTTAACGAAACAGTTTGTCCGCAGTCACTGGCGAGCGGTGTAGGAAGCGGTTAAAACTGTTGCGAGACAGAGTGTAAGGGGCCTAATATCTAAGCACGAAACCCGTGGTTTCGGCCTTAGTTACGGGCGTTTTGATAACGAGCCCGACGGCATGGTTTGCACAGTGGTCGAGTGATTGACTGTTGCAGAGCCTGTCGTGGGTACGATTCCCGCACGGAACAAATGTTTAATGACCTGCAGTTAGTTATTCCGAGTTTGGGTGTTTGTGTATCTGAACTTTAATTTTTGTAAACGCACCTATGACACAGAAGAAATTCCTTAGAGAAAGACTTAGTGCTTGATAAGAATAAAAGGAAAAAAATATTACCTCTTTTGGAACATAACAACCGAATCTTTTTCAAGATCCGACATATCGATAGCATCCTTTAGCTTCTCCTGGTGCGGACTGAGTTTCCTCAGACGAGTCAGAAAATGTGAGTACAAGAAACCCTTGTTGTAATTGTAAGGATCATCGTCGGTGGCGAAGTGTGCGTGGTGGAGCCTGTGGTACTGCACCCAGTCGTAAATGGAACCCTGGGGAAGCAAACGCGGTTTTTAGTTTTGAATTTATTATTTGTCTGTTTTAATTATGGTTTTACGAATTCAATAATTATGATTAAACTTGAATAAACAAATTCTTTAAGGCCTGCTTAATTTTCCTTGAACATTTGAGATAGAAATTATTACTTCTATCTCAAATAAGAATGATCTTCATTAATTTACATTGGAATGCAAGCAATGACCTGAAGTGGAAAATAAAGATTGTGATAAATAAGCTAAGCTAAAAAAGTATCGATACGTTTTTAGGATACTTTTATGAGTACGGCACTTTATTCCGATACTATTCATGAGTACAGTATCGATACTTTATATTAGAGACCTTGTGAGACTACGCGAATGAGCGGGTATCCCGCTAGATAAGTTTAAACTTACGCTGAAAAATAACATTTTGAGCGAACACGCTGGGATAGTGAACTAATTTGAGATACTATGTTTACGACAAATACGCTTGTTTGAAGACACGCTTCTTAGATAATAGGTAACGTTATAGAAAAAATATACAGGTTGAATTTTCAAATGACAACTACTACATCGAACAATAAACGTATCACGCAAATCGTGTCAGAAACCACGGAGTAATTGGTGTGCATATTTATTAAATAAAATAACCGACCACATTGAGAACTTCTTCCGTTTTTAAGTCGGTTAAAAAGACCACTTTATCAGAATCATAAGATGTATTGAGATAAAAATACAACGTAGCATAAGTAGCCTTCAATGTTCCCACTGCTGGGACACATATCTCCACTCTATGTGTCCCCGGACGCGAGGGGGTCCGCTGTAATCCACCACGCGGGCCCACCGCGTGGTGCTTATTGGTAGATGTCACATGTCTTCGAATTTTTGGTTCTAGTACATGCCGGTTACTTCAACCGACAAGCGGCATGTAATCATTTAGCTCGTGGCTAAATAATTACAGCCGCACATTTGTAGATCTTTGACAGTCATTACTGTTAGTCAGAAACTCTAAAGTCTGACAACCAGTCTTACCATGGGGTATTGTATTACCCAGTCACTGGGTTGTGGAGGTCCGATAGGCAGTCGCTCCATGTAAAATACTGTTACTCAGCTGCATCCGGTTCGACTGGAAGCCGGCCCCAATATAATTGGGAAAAGGCTAGGCAGATGATGATGACATGGCGGTTTCCTCACGATGGTTTTCATTCATCATTTTGAGACACCACTGTCTCAAAATGATGAATGAAATAAATTACACAAAGTAAAGCGCCTAACGGATTTCTTATTCACGAACAGTGAGGCAGTTACCATTGCTCTCATAAAATATGTAAAACCGAAAATTCTATTCTTTAAATCACATGCTCATATACAACATTATTTTTTGTTTATGCGAAACCCGATACACCTCCTGTCCAATATTTTTGTGTAAAGAATCTATGTACAAAATTTTAAAACCGTATCATTAAAAATCATAAAGTTATAAGCTTGTATAAATTACCTGATTTTCCGTTCAAAAACATGCTCATTTCGCGGTACACCCGCGTAAACCGCGTCTCCTGTGTTATACACTCGTGATAATAGTTTGGCAATAGGTACATACCTAACCGTACGGTGATTGTATTGTATTTAACAGGTAATAAAATTTTATTTAAATATTTTTGAAAAAAAAATATAACATGGTGTAAAAATTATTGGAATCGAATCAGTTACTGATTCTGAACAAACTACATATATTCAGGTTTCGCATATACTAAAAATAATGTTGTTTAATAGATAAAGCACAATTTTATCGGAATTTGTATTTTGATTCTGTAAAAGTAGCCTTATTAGACCTCGAGAGGAGTTTGTCGGTTGCAAACTACTAGGGTACAAATACTTACAACTCCAGCTAAGGTCTGACACAGCATCAGTGCGATCCGTAGACCAGTGCTTGCTTTATACGCCCCGTGTGCCCACAGCCGATGGGCTCCTGTGGTCATGCCCAGGATTGCCACCGATGTTAGAGCTACAACTGGAAATCAATTATCATCATCAATAAATATACTTGAAATCAAGACCGCTTTTCGTTGTAATTTTGTAACTCAAGAACGGGCTCTGCACCTATCCAAACCAAATGTTTAGGCTTTGTTTGGACATTTTAGTAGACGGTTTAAGTGAAGTTTGCACTAAATCGGTCGAGTGGTTCTTCATAAATTATCACATTTTTTTGTAACAAATGATGCAGTAGTAGTAGTATTAGTAGTATTGTAGTATTGATTCTGTGGCGCTACGTAGTTCGCGGGGTCAGGAAAAAAATACTTAACTCGAATAATATATGTTTTACTAGATAACAAAAGCGCGTAGGGTTCTGGAAAAAAGGTGTCCAATGTATTGATCCAGGTATAAACTACTTATGTGGGTGACTCGCAGTCCGATCATCGATTTATGGTTACCACCACCAAAACATTTTGTTAGTAACAGTTGCAATTTTATTTATTGCTCATATTGGCAGCTTTATTTAGAACTAGCTTTTGCCACCTGCTTCAATGCTGCGATTGCTTGAAATCGGTCCAGTAGTTTCGGAGCCTATTCAATACAAACAAACAATCAAATCTTTCCTCTTTATACTTGTTGACTAGCTTTTATGTGACTGGTGATATGGATATCAAAGGCATCCACAGCAACGTAGCACATGTCTCATGAAATGGAAACTTATAAACACAAACATCCATCCTGAGTTCCTGGAATACTTAATTTCACGTAAATGATAGCATTGTAGCAAGACGAGACACTGATTTCCCGATGCCGATTTTGATGCCCGGGTCGACGCGCGTTGTGTTCCACGCGCGCCTCAAAGAGCGTCAGCACAATGACGGGGCCCCTCTCTAGAGGGCCAAAGCCTGCCGGGGTCGCGGGACTTATCTCATTACCGTGACCCCGGAACATAAAGGGCTATTCAAAGACACCGTGGATTTTAGTCACCACCAGTCTCTCCCGCCCTGCTCAGGGTGGGAGGAATCATTTGATGATTTTACCAAGCTAAAAACAAAAAGTAGGTGCGTTCCCAGTAACCTAAGGGGCCCTAGATTATCCACATAATATTTTTATATCTCTTATGAATGTGTTAATAAAATATTATGTTAATAAAAAAGGTTTAGAAAAGAATAATAAGAAATTCAGAGGTCAAAAAAATCATTTTATAATTGTTTTTATTTCCAAGTTTTACCGAATGGAATATCTGTTAATCTATTAAAAATACCGCCTTAAATATTTAGACTTACAGAAAATGATGGTTATCACTTTTGCCTCGAAGATCAGAAGCCATGTACCATACAAAGACAGGAGGTGAATGTGTATAAAGAATAGCACGGCTGGCCAGTTTGCGTCACGACCCTTGCTAAGCTTATTCTCCTCTGGTCCTGGGACGGCATCACGAACTTCCGCCATTGTTCCTGGAGATCTGTAATATGGGAGAGCTCATTTCATTAAAAAAAATACGTGTGGCACTCGGGGACTGCCGCGGTAAAGCTAATGCAAAGCATTTGTAATCAATTTATGCAATTTCAATTATTTATTTATTTTATTATTACTCTACTAATTAGGCTATGGTTAGCTACATCAATCAAGTGAACGTCAACAAACGTCAAAAAAAAATCCATTCATTCATTTTTATTCATTCACGTTGACATGACAGATGTTATAACGACATTTGATATGACTCCAGTAGTAGCTAACACAGAACAGATAGAATCAGTTATGCATACATATGCATAATGCACGCACACAAACACCGTGCCGAAGTTTACCGAACTGAAACGACGACGTTAGACGATGCACGGCTTTCAAAGCCGCACCGCTGTGCCGGTCGGAGTAGGGGGTGTTAGGTTTATTTTCGTTACGGAATTTCTTGATTAGGTCGCCGCACTCTTCTTAAGATGTGACGCGTTTCTCTGGTGGATATAATTCGTAACGAAGTCGAGAGAACCAAAATAACGACATTGCGCGTAGAATCGGCGTGCTGAAGTGGAAGTGAGCTGGCCATGTCTACAAACGGACAGACGGTCGGTGGAGCAGACATGTTCGGAGACCGCGAATGGAAAAACAAGTTCTAAACAATAGTGGTAAACAGAAAACTAACATTTTATTGCAGTCGGGGGATTACCGTGGAAGTTCTTTTAGACACCAAAAACCGCAACATCTATTTTCTAGAAAAACCTACCTGCAGTAATTGAACCTGGAATAACTTGGAATAACATGATCTATTCATGTCTGGTAGGAGCGTTGCCAACCGTACTACAATATATTTATAGTATTGTACTGTATTTAGGGTAGTACGCGAAAATACTATATTTCAGTACAATAGCTCAATGTTTATATTTCGCAATACTAAAATTATTAACATTAAAAAATGTTTTTTTATCCTGCAATTTTCCAGCCCTTCTTTTAAAGTGTAAGAAGTGCAAAGAAATATAGTTTGTATTAAAAATAAATAAGTTAAAAATATAACTCAATTCTAATTTGTATACTTCCCTACTAAAATAAGTATATTTTTTTGAAGCGTACTATATTTTTTATCGCCTTTTTAAAAAAATACTATCTTCAGTCAAAAAATGTTGGCAACCCTAGGGAGGACCGTCTTGTCACTCATCACAGCTCGCATGAATATGAAATTCTGTTGTTTAGAGATATTGACACGATTACATAATATCGATGTATAATTAACATACTCACATTTCCTAGGAATTGTATACAATGATGGATTACATACATTTCCGTTAACAGATACATTGAATCGACCACCAACTCATCTATTCGTTTTGAGTATTTATGCTTAAAATTAAATGATCGTTAGATTTCCATAGATAGAGTTCTTAGAAATCAGAATAATCTTTCAAATGAATTTCTATCACGGTGGCCAATCTCAGTGCAACATACGGATAATCTGTTCCATTACTCTAATAGGTAAGTACATAATATATAGGGTGATTTTTCCAACTGGCAATGATTGATACTAAGAAACTAATGTAATAATCAAATTAAACTTTGTAAAACCTGTGGGAATCCAACAAAAGACTCGCCGCCGTTAGACTTGCAACGCGAGACGCTCAGTTAATAGAAAACATGGGTTTAACTTTTCAGTGATTTGTGCACATTTTGCGTCAAGTGCACAATCTGCGTCAAACCTTTTAAAACAGCTAACTATCGTGGTATCTAACAAGAATGTGTATCAACGAAGGTGCTCGTGCAAACAGTTTCAAAGCCGACTCAGAAGTTTCTTTCCGTAATCCTGATAGTTCAGCTGCTGCAAGTGCAGCTAACAGAAGAGGTAAGTATGCGGTTTTTTTTTTTTTTTTTTTTAGCTTGGTAAAATCATCAAATGAGTCCTCCGGCCCCGGGCAGGGCGGGAGGGACTGTCAGACTTCTACTGACTAAAATCCACGGTGTCCTTCAATAGCCTGTTACGTTCCGGGGTCACGGTAAGGAAATAATCCCGCGACCCCGGCAGGCTTTGGCCCTCTGAGAGGGGGGCCCCGTCATTATGCTGACGCTCTTTGAGGCGCGCGTGGGACACAACGCGCCGTCGACCCGGGCATGGTCCTTGGTCGGGCAGCGAGTTGCCCTTTACTCGCTGCCCGCATGCCCGCGCCTACGGTGGCCGGAGATCATCTGCTGACGTCCGACGCCGCGGGCGCCTACCACTGCGGTTGGGGCGGAGGGAGGACGCTGTCCTCTCTCGCTCGCGGCCCGCCTCCTCCGGGTAAGTATGCGGTACGCAAACTTTGTGTCAGCAGTACCTAAGTAGTTTTTAAGTAATGTGTGTGAACATGACTTAAAACAATACTACTATGTATACGCTGAGTGGTTAAGACTTTGGAACCGCTCGTGTTGCGCTCGTGCTCCAAAGAATTCGATTGGTATCTATGAATTAATATATAGGTACATGCGTTATGCAAATAGTTATACAATATGCATGTTATTTCACTTTTATGTAAACTACACAATCCACACATCAGTTCGTACTCAATAACTCAAGTCCTTTTAGGGACCAACATACATTTTGAATGTTAAAATATGCTTCTTGCTTTAAAACATAAAGGTAAATTTTAGTGTCTGACCGAAACTGATTTTTCAGCTGAAACCGAACTTTCGGCCTTGCTCTCAGTTTCGGCCGAAACCGAAACTTTTTAACACATTTAAAATTTCGAATATTTTCTGTTTCCTTTTTTTTGTAACATTTATTAACATCATCTGCCTAGCCTTTTCCCAACTATGTTGGGGTCGGCTTCCAGTCAAACCGGATGCAGCTGAATATCAGTATGTAACATTTATTAACACATAAGAAAAAGTGTCATATTTACAGGGTGATTCAACTGGGCGTAGATGCCTGTATCCATAACTATCAGGAACATCCCATTTAGTTCCCTTCAAAATGGTTGAGCTGAATGGTGCTGATATATGCGTCATGTTCGTGAACGGGCGCTGTCAGTTGGGACTGGTCATCCCTTAGCTGCCACGGTCTATTTTAATTATTGATAACTTTATTTTTGAATTGTCTTTTTTATATTTTCTATGGACACTAATAACTTGCCACATCGTTCTCACATAATGTACCATCTGATGATGAATGATGTAACAAAAGATCTGTAATAATTTTGGCGATTGAAAAAGAGTGCCCATGGAGTTTCTTGCTCATTCTTCTCCATAGAGATCTACTCCTTGGAATGAGCACCTACGGTACTTTCACAGTTTTTATGTCTTGTGACTGGGACTGTAGCACCATAACTTTTTAATGTCTAATTACATTTTTATTTGTCTATGACAATTCATAAGTGCCTGTAACTGGCCTACTTGAAATAAATGCTTTGATTTTGATCAAAAAACGTCGAATGGAGTCTCGAGACCGATTTTGATGATAACTAAAACTAAAACATTGGACAGACAGACAGCGGGAAGTGACTTTGCTTTATACTAGAGAATGAATACGAAATTACTGAGTTGAAAAATTAGCATTATTTTAAAGAAGAAACCGAATACAGTAACTGCCTTGACAATTAATAAGTTTTTTAATTTATGACATGAATAATACAAGACTAAACTATTGGCAGTAAATTCATAAATATAACCTTAACCCACGATCAAATGGACGGTGGCGAACTGAGCCGGAGCCCCGCCGGCGAGCAAGACACGTGTAAGCTACGAATTTTACCGAACGACACTCGAAAATGCACGAATACTTGAGTTTCGGCGGGGCCGAAAGTGTTGGCTATATTTTGGCCGAAACCGAAACTAAGGCCGAAACTAGATTTTTTGGCCGAAACCGGCCGAATCCGAAATTTCGGTCAGACTAAAAAAAAATAACACCCTGTATTATTACACCATTCGATAGTGTTGCTAACAAGGATCAAAGAGAAGTAATACGACAAACTTCTGGGAATAGCAGATTTAAAAAAAAATTGCTATTTTTCTATATAACATAATATTATAATATTTCACAACTATCACACAACTATCAATATATGTTATTTAACTTCGACTGAGCCAATTAAATTTTATAATTTAGAATAGATTATATTCTAAATTATAAAATTTCATTGTTTTCAATATTTTTCTGCATTTGAATTCTCAACAATTGCACTATATTCAAAATACGAAATTACCGAGTTAAAAAAATAGCATTATTTCAATGTCGAAACCGTTAACTTACATTTCAAATACCGTCACTGCTTTGACGATTGATAAGTTCTTTAATCAGTAACGTACGTACTCGTTACAAATATATTTTATTATGACATGAATATACAAGACTTACTCTTGTCAGTAAACTCAAAAATATAACCTCAACTCACGATTAAATGGACGGCGTCGAACTGAGCCGGGGCCCCGCCGGCGAGCAAGCACGTATTAGCTACGAATTTTACCGAATTACGCACGAAAATGCACGAACATTTGAGTTTCGGCGGGGCCGTAAGTTTCGGCCCGTTTGTTTCGTATTTTGGCCGAAACCGAAACTAAGGCCGATACTAGATTATATGGCCGAAACCGGCCGAAACCGAAACCGAAACGGTCGGTCACTAGTAAATTTCTACATGACTGTGACCCCAATTTATACAATATCAGCTACAGAATATTACACCATATTTTACTAAATACTGAACGTTTACCCGTCAATGCTATGCCATAAAAACCAAGATCCTACCGAAACAAAGACAATGTGACGATGTGAAAGTTTATAGGGTAAATAAATCTATTGTATGTTAATAAAAGAATGAATTTACCAAAACGCGCCATTTAAAATTAAAATAACTTTTCAACAAGCGGTGACCGATGAACTTGTAGGCTGTGATAATAATGGACTGAACTAAGGTACACTGACACTCACAAACTATTCATTTCAAGCTAGAGTTTGTAACTAAAAGCGCGGTCTGTCATGGTCTATTTCACGTTATTTCGGACTTACTAATCATTTTAGTTCAAAACTATAAGTCTCCTTTCTAAGGAAAAGTCTGAGATAGGTATTCCATAGATATAATGTAGACACCTAAGGGAGATTAAGGGTTGAACCATATCTGGCAGCACGGAATCGCCTCTTTCCGTTGCCCTTTCTCTTTCTGTCGCTTAGAACTGCCATTTGCTAGACCGAGACAATGCGACATCAGCCGGCCGCCTCGCGGATTCCGCCGCGTGCTATCGCATTATGCATTCTGTCTCGGTCTAGCAAATGGCAGTTCTAAGCGACAGAAAGAGAAAGGGCGACGGAAAAAGGCGATTCCGTGCTGCCAGATGTGGTGTAGCCCTTACACTAGTATTCCAATGTGACGACGTCCATAACGACGACACGTTTTGTGCAGTGGCTGAGCAATTGGACTGCTGCGCTGAGTATCGCGGGTTCGATCCCCGCACAGAACAAATATTTGCATGATCTGCAAGTAGTTGTTCCGGGTCTGGGTGTTTGTGCATGTGAGTTTCTATGTTTGTAAAAAGTACCCACGATACAGGAGAAATGCCTAGTGTGGTGCAACGTTTAAAAAAAAAAAATATAAATCTTAGCTTAGCTAAACTCAATAGGTAACCATAGCAACTCAAGGCATCCACCAAATCCTATTTTTTACCGTAATATCCCTTAAAACAGATATTCTTTATCAGAACTTGCAAATCATCCATGAATAGGTATGTAAACAAAATATAGATGTCAATAATATGTCTAATGAGGCAGAATTAAACCGGGTCGAGCTTCACTTGAGTCGAGTCATCCACTAAGAATATTCTAAGATTTTGAACGGCTAATATAATTATGCTCCCGTTACGATTTCAGCTTTCAGTCACCCCTTGCTAATAAAATTTCCCCAAACAAATTAATTTCCCACGAAAAAAAATTTTGATCCTGTTCTCCTAGTACTTTCTGTTCAAATTCCACATTGTGTCCTCGTTTTCGGTAGTTTTGTGCTGGATTTTATTATTTAATTGTTCTGCTATCTAAAAAGAAATGGGGAGACCCATTTCTACTATTTACAATAATAAAAAAAAAACAAGAACCTTTGGCTAATTTAAACATACTTTTTTTCGTGAGGAATTAATTTTGTGGCGAACTTATAACAACCCAATAAAATAATGCCATTGAATATCAAACCAAGTACCTATTAAAAAGCGAAAAATATGATGGGTTAAAGATGTGGCGAGAAACCAATAGCTACTTAAGGTACTAAAATGGGGACATTTGAACTTATAACAAACATTTTATAAAACTAATAGTCGATATTAATCTATACTAACATTATAAGCTGAAGAGTTTGTTTGTTAGGTAATAGTCGTACAGACGCGTAGACGCAGCAGTTCAAGTTCCTACCCAATCTATAAAATTTTACACATCGAACATTATATGTATCTTCTTATTGTAATAAGGTTGAAAAAAAATTAAAAAATTGAGGTAGGTTGATGTGTTGGCGTCTGTACCTATTTATTGATTTTCTCCACGTATTGTATTTTTCCAATCTTTGTATTATGAGGGAGTACCCAGGTGCACGCTATTTCTTTAATTTGAAGCCACTGACGGGCCATTTGTAAGACATATTTTACTCTGCTGCTGGCTTCGAAAATTCTAGAATATTTTCATTCACGAGCACGACACAATTTATGTACTTACAAGTTGTGCCCTTGACTTCGTTCGCGTGGATGTCGGAACTTAACAATGTATTTTTTATCAAATTGAAAAAGTTTCACACAAACTTTCATCGCCTATTTTATCCCCTTGGGGGTAGAATTGATCAAAATCCTTTCTTAGCGGATGCCTACGTCATAATATCTACCTGCATGCCAAATGAGGGTGCTCAAAAAAAAAAAAGGCTCCGGCAGAAACGAGTTGTATCTCAAAATAACAATAGTGTAGTGTAATAAAATAATAACCTCCGGGTTTGGTCGTGATCCATACTGGCATATATGGACGACTGAATAACAAAACTGTATTTTTTATAATTATGTTTATAAAAAATTACAGTTTTGTTACTCAGTCGTCCATTTATAAGTAGGTAGTTCGAAATACTTAGTAGTAATCTTCCCCCATTTCTCAAAGACGCTTTTCCGACTATTCTCCTTTCAGCCCGATCCGTCCAGTGGTTTGGGCTGTGCGTTGATAGATCACTATGTCAGTCAGTCACCTTTGAGTTATATGTATATGTATATTTAGATTTCGGTACAAAATGAAAATTGGAAAGATGTAATAACTCACTGGTATTTTATGTTTATAATAGAAGGTAGATGTCTAGGCCACGTTGTTTGATCATTTTTTATACAAACTATTAATTAAATCGACCATTTGCTAAATAATTTATAGGATATTAACTATTAGTTAGCTTAACTACTGATCAATCAGCTGACCTTTTTTTTTTTTTTTTTTTTTTTTTAGCGTGGTAAAATCATCAAATGAGTCCTCCAACCCCGGGCAGGGCGGGAGGGACTGTCAGACTTCTACTGACTAAAATCCACGGTGTCCTTCAATAGCCTGTTACGTTCCGGGGTCACGGTAAGGAAATAATCCCGCGACCCCGGCAGGCTTTGGCCCTCTGAGAGGGGGGCCCCGTCATTATGCTGACGCTCTTTGAGGCGCGCGTGGGACACAACGCGCCGTCGACCCGGGCATGGTCCTTGGGCGGGCAGCGAGTTGCCCTTTACTCGCTGCCCGCATGCCCGCGCCTACGGTGGCCGGAGATCATCTGCTGACGTCCGACGCCGCGGGCGCCTACCACTGCGGTTGGGGCGGAGGGAGGACGCTGTCCTCTCTCGCTCGCGGCCCGCCTCCTCCTTCACGAGCATTACTGCCTCGCAGAAGGAGCAGACCGCTTCCCACTCCGTCTCGCCCCGCAGCATGGCCGCAACCAATGCCGGGCGCGAGAGGTCTCCGCCTATCGCCGCCGTGAGGACACGTCGGTGCACCGCCCAAGCTGGGCAGTCTTGCACCGTATGCTCTACTGTGTCCTCCGGGCGATCTTCGCAGTGGTGGCACCCGGGCGTTTCCTCCTTCCCTATCAGGCACAGGTACCTCCCGAAACTTCCGTGTCCGGTGAGGACCTGCGTCATCCGATAGGTCAGGACGCCGTGACGTCTCTCCAGCCACTCCTCAAAGAGGGGTCTTACCGCCGCAATTGCGGCGTGCCCGACAATCAGCTGACCTTAAGTACCCCTAAACTAATTCCTTTTAGAAATAAAGAATATTTATTTATTTCAAAGAAAAAGATGGTCTCACAATTTTGCCATACATGGGTAGGCAATGGTCGAATCACGCGCAACGTTGTAAAAAGTAGGTCTCAGCACATGCATTGTAGTAGAATTACGAAATACGATCACATATTTGTAACAATAAAATGCAGGACTGGAATGACGACCTATGTGGTATTTTCAAACTGAGCGTCGAGGAGCAAAAACAGTTTATTTTTGATATATTTTGGGCTTATGTGTATTTTTATTAGAACTAGGTTGGGGACTTAATAATCAATTAATGTTATTATATAAACTAGCTTCTGCCTACGGTTTCACCTGCGTCATGTTAGGCGTTTGGCCCTATGGTCCTTTCCCTATCAGTTACCTCGAAAAGCGCGTGGAACACGACGCGCCGTGACTCGGGCCGTGTTCTTGGTCGGACGGTGAGTTACCCATTACTCCCCGTCCGTAAGCAGCTGAAATATGCTCCTCGATTTCCGACGCCCTGGGTGTCGAGTCTGCTAATTATTAGTCAGAATGGCGCCACAATGGCGTTTCAATTGTAGTGCTTATTCGAACCATTTTTTACTGCTGGTTCGAATAAGCACTACAATTGAAACGCCATTATGGCGCCATAATGGCGTTTCAATTGTAGTGCTTATTCGAACCATTTTTTACTCCTGGTTCGAATAAGCACTACAATTGAAACGCCATTGTGGCGCCATTCTGACTAATAATTAGCAGACTCGACACCCTGGGCGTCTTCAGCGGTGGCTGGGGCGAGAGGTAGAGGACGTCTTTTCCCTCACGCGTTTCAACTGTTCCCCATTCCCCTCACCTGCTACCGAATCCCTGAGGTACCTCCCGAAACAACCGTGCCCGGAAGGACGCCGTAGCGCCTCTCCACTTATATAGCCTATAGCCTTCCTCGATAAATGGACTATCCAACACAAAGAATTATTCAATTCCAACCAGTAGTTCATGAGATTAGCGCGTTCAACCAAACAAAAAAACTCTTCTGCTTTATAATATTAGTTAAGATAAATTGCCCAGCATTAGAAGTTAAAATTAGGAATTACGTTTCGGAGCACGAGGCATGTAGTTTAACTACTAAAATAATAACCCTTAAAATCCTAATAAGTGGATTATAAAGTATGGCACTCGTTATAAATGACACAGATTTAGATTAAACTCGGTTATCAAACTATCCTCTGTCGAAAACAAACATAATTATGTGATCGTGTCTTCTTATTCAGCAAACGAAGTAACCAAAAAAAATTGAACTCTGTTAACTTCGAGTGATAATTATTCTACAGTTAATTTCGTTGATTTTTACCTTTATTTTTATAAAAGTAAAAGTAATAATGTAGCTCTACTCACCCCGCGGACAGGCAGCCGTAATCGATGAACACAACACAGTGACAAGGCACAACAGCTACTCAATTCATTATACATTCACAAGACCTGGGCCAAGTTACATGGTTAATTACAAGCGATAGATACCTACCACTTTACAATACACTGTATTACAATACAACTGTTTTATTGACCATTCATTTAACAAAAACTGAACTAGTTATCTAGCGCGTATTCTGAGAGTTGGCATTTCGCTAATAGCTGTCAAATATTTACAAGTTTTAATTAATTTGGCAATGTTACTGTATGGAAATAAGAAATATGGCTCTGTAGTGCACTAGAAAATTGATTATACTCGTAGGAATGCAATTAAAACACTGAATTTGATGTTGTAACCGTTTCAGGTGTTTAAAAGGCATTTGGAAATTTTCTAAATGCTTTTTTACCTCTAAAACTGTATAATATTCGGTGTTACGATATTAATTATTGCATTCCCTAATCATTTTTTTAGTATAATAATATTTCCTATTTTCATACAGTAAACTTGCAAAATTAATTAAAACTTGTTAATAATTGACAGCCATTTGCGACGTTGCCAACTTTCAGAGTTCGAGTATTCATTGTGAATTATTATTAAGGCTGGTTCGTAACATTCAGTTTATTCAGCAAGTCACGATCAAACTGATATGTATTCCAGCAAGAGGTGACATAATATTGAACGATGAAACAAGTCTTATACAAATGCATATTTTCTAGAACGCGGAAAGTTTTGACAGTTGACTTCTCTGAATTAAGAGATAAAGTTCTTTAGAACTTTTTAAAAAGCTTGTGATTTTAATTCAAGCTTGGCTTTAACTTAGTACAGAAATTTATTAATATAGATAGATAATAGATAGATAATTATTTATTTTGTAACTTGGTTATATAAATAAACACTTTTATACGTGTCACAATCCAGGATCCCTTTTTTTCGCATATTGCTTTTTGTCATAAAATAATTCGGTATAACTATTCCCGCATAATAATACTTTGCCATAATTGTTTTTTGGCATACACTTTATGTTGGCATAATCGTCTTCTAGGCTAATTTGTTTGTAGACAATACCACACAATACTAAGGGGATGGCGGGGTCTGAAAGACCTATCAATAGGTAGTTATTGTTATTTTTAACCGACTTCTTAGTTATATTTTTAAATGTTTTTTATTTCATTTTTAAGTAAAATATTTAAAAATGTAATGAACAAGTAAAGAAATGAATATACGGGAATAAGTAGTACATACATAATATATACATAGTACTCAAACATGGGCAATAAAATTATACAATACTAAGAAATTGAATCGATACAATGCAAAGATAATATCTTACAACCATCTGTATAGCTTACTTAATAATTATGCGCGCTACCTAATTAATAAGTTGACCCCTATTGTTGTGGAGCAGGACCAGCATTGAGCCAAGCATTTTTATCATTAATGTAATCCTCCAACTTATAACATGCTTGCCTATAATATGGTGTGCGTTTAATAAATGATTTGAATTTTGTTTCAATCAGTTCAATAATGTGATGAGGTATTTTGTTGTAACATTTTAGACAGTATCCCATGACACCTCTCTTACTGAATAGATGCATTTTTTTTTCTGACGTACTTACATGATGTTTTCGTATATTATATTTTACATAAACGTTATTTTTTTTGTGACAGTTGACCGACCGAGGCTAACGACGGGTTTCCTGTACTAAGTTTTATTGCCTAATGGGAGCTTCCAGGGCGAGGGATGGGGCCCCTCTCCCATCTCGTAACCCTCCTTCCATCCCCTTAACCAGATAGTCACGTGGACTGTTTCTACCTACACCATAAGTACTTTCCTTTGGTTGTAAAGTGCGTTTTATTTACATAGCTTCTGCCCGCGACTTCGTACGCGGACCCTGTTGCTTATGCCAGCGGCAACGGAGTCGTCAAAATCGAAGATCTGAAACGTCTTATGTCGAATTCTAAGAGCCTGGGGACGGGAAAACAACGGGACGCGCGTGACAATTCCAGACGTTCCAGATCTTTCATTTTTGTAAGTCAACAGGAAATGCCCATCAGACTAAACAACTCCTGCTAAGACGTGATTCCTACATATGTTATAGTGTAGCTAGGCTCTTGGAGTTCCACGTCAGGTGTTCCAGATCTTCAGTTGCTAAGACGTCATTACTGTAATATGTAATAGTGTAGCTGGGCTCTTGGAGTTCCACATCAGGTGTTTCATATCTTCAAATTTATTCTCTCAGCAGAAAATGCTCATCACGTGGAACAATTTTTGCTATGGCGCTATTTTTGTATCTCTTATAGTTTAGCTGATCTATTGCAGTTCTGCATCAGGTGTTCAAGTTTCCAAGATAAATTATAGCCTATATGTTGCCCAGACTTAATAGCTATACAACGAAATATAAAGGTTGCACACCCAACGGAAGCTTAAAAAATGGAGTAACTTCTCCCGTTTTTCCGACATTTCTCTTCACTGCTCTGCTCCTATTAATTGTAGCGTGATGAAAAGTATACTATAACGAGCTCAAGAGTATGAAAATGAATTGTACCAAGTTTCGTCAAAATCCGTCGAGTAGTTTTTATTTCTATAACGGTTATACAGACAGACAGACAATAATTTTATTAATTGCATTTTTGGCATCAGTATCGATCCCTAATCACCCCCTGATAGTTATTTCGGAAATATATTTTATGTACAGAATTGACCTCTCTACAGATTTATTATAAGTATAGATATAGATAGGTAGAAGATAGAATAGATAGAAGATATAGATAGACTAGCCGTTCCCTGTGGTTTTAGCCCCGCTCTTCGGCTCCCATTGGTCATTTCGGTTCAACGATACGAGTTAAATTAAATAAAATAGCAGAACATTTCAGTATTTGTTATAATCTTTGAAATAACTGAAATGGGATTCAAAGGAAGTAACTAAAATTATGAAGGCACTCGCTCACCGCGAGCATTCACCTGTAAAGTAACATAACAGATTTGAACATTTCATCAGTGACGGAAGACAATCGAGCATAATAATGCGCACTTTGTATCAAATCTATACTAAATGTACGCGAATGCTTGTCAGTCACGGAAGTAGTATTGTAATGTAATGCTCAAAGTCGAATCTATAATGTAAAATTACACGCGAATGCTCCCGGCGAGCGCGCCTTAAGATTTCTTCACGTTTTGTACACTTTGGTACTAGTTTCGTGTCGTGTACCTAACTACTCGTATAAACACAAAGAGAATAAACAGTATTATAAGTAGTAGCATTAATGGCACGTTTAGTCGGCACGGCAGCGGCACTGCAATTAGCCTAATTGTAGTCAAAGTAACAAGTATATACTAGCACAATATGCAGATGACATTATAACAATGTGATATGTTGTTTTGATACGGTTTCATCTTCATCTGTACATAGTACTATACAATCCTAGTTTTTCTTTGCCAGAAATACCTTATTGCTCATTCAGTAGTAGGTACTACGAACTAGGTACTTTTACTGTGGGGCCAACCCTGAAATCGTTTAAAAGAACAGCTACTCCATACAGTTTTGCTCGCTCATGGTATCATCAGTTTGGCAAGAGTTTTAAACTTAATTGACTTATTTTACTAGCGGATGAATTAAAAAAAGGATAACACTTGAAACGAAAATATGAAGCCTATGGTTACGCCAACACGGTGTTTGCGTGTAATAAATAAATATAATGCTTGACGTTGGACATTTGAACTGACTGGGTACGCCAGGTTGGCTTTGCCGTGTTGAAAATGTCCAGCAATCGCCTCTTGGACTTGGCTCCTGCCGCGGCTAAGGAAACTCAACCAGTATGAAGTTCCACTGGTCGCTGCGCATCTCGTGACTATGTTCATGTGATGAAAAAGGAAGGAGAAAAAATAAGATCAAGATGGCGACTCCGTTGAATATTCGCCTAGCGTGCGTGCGGTCCGTTGACAACTCTTCGGAAAAGATCTATCTCTGATCGTCTGTGCGCCGCGTCATCGCCTTTCCAGCTAAGTTAGTGCTGAGATTGTCCATATTTTCGCCATAAATAATACCCGCGGGTTCATTGGCCCACCGCATTTTGGACTAACATTTTGAACTATGAACTTCTGTGTGTGAAGTGAACTTTGAGTGCAGTTGAAGCAGTCCCTCTGGAGCTGATCGCGGACGTGGACAGCAAGGTAAGCCTTCCTCAGTGCCTATAGGTTTTCCAACTGTTCACCGTCAAGCTATTGCATTTTCTAGAATATTTCGAATCAGCGCCCCTCCATTTTGAGGCTACCGCAACGTATAGTTTTGACCAGTAATTTCAAATCATACAAAACCGAACGTCGAACTATACGATCCAGCCTACTTATAAAATGTTATGACTCTTTTTTGCCAGAGGGCGATATTTGTATAGGTAAAGTTAGACTATACATCATCATCATCATCACCTGTGACAATGTAGGGTCGGCTTCCAGGCTAGATGCAGTTGAATACCAGGATCATTTTATGGAGCACCTGCTTCCACAACCGAGTTAGTACGGGATAATACGACACTCCTTGGTAAGATAGACTCGGGGTAGCGGTTACATTTCATAGAAATATGGATTCCAGACGTGAGAACTGTCTTAGCTCAGTTATAATGTAGATTACTCCATTTTGATCTTATGAACCCAATACAATCGTATTTTCTATGGTAAGTAACCTTGTCTTTGCAAATAAAGTGACATTCTGCATCGAAACAGTACTGTTTACATACGAAAAGTGAGCCTTTTCGGCAGCACACTTGCCTAAAAGTAACCTAATCACTCCAGTGTGCTTAGTGCGAGTTTTTTTACGTTGACGCGATAGTAACGTTTAACCGCGTTTGGCGCTCTCATTGGTTGTGAGTTCTCACGACCTTGCAGCGGGCCAATAGAAAAAAATTCGCACTAGCACACTAGAGTGATTAGGTTACTTTTAGGCAAGTGTGCTGCACCGTCGACTTCATCATCGCTAACCATCAGACGAGATAGAGGTCAAAAGGGAACTTATCGTTAAAAAAAAAGAATTGACATAAGATATCGAAATTCGAAAAGTTCTTCCATCTTGCTGATTGTCATTAGAGAACAATGAAACGTTTTTTTTTGCGATTATCGCTTCCCAGGTCGCGACCCCGCATAAAAATTAACTGAAATATTTCTATTTATTACTAGCTGTGCCCGCGACTTCGTTCGCGTGGATGTCACTCTGTCTGGAACAGTTTAACACTTTCGCTGAGAGTACGTCGTTAGGCGGGAAATTAAAATAATGCGTTATGCAGCGTTATGACAGTATGTCGAAGGTCGGGCCAGTTATTTTTAAGAGTATTGGCAGTGCGTCGTCGGACGAAAATTTTTCATACAACTAAGTATTATGAAGAGCAGTATTCCACTGTCATTTATTGTGAGCAATTTCATATTTTTTACTGTCATAACATAACACGACTATTTTGTAGGTAGTTTTATACTGTTCTCTCGGTCGCTCACACTCACACGTAAACGGTTCGTTCACGAGCAATACGTCAACAGGCGTGAGCGCGCGCCTTGTTTCTCGAACAATCAGTGAGGCCAGTGCCGTTTTGTGGACAAACTCGTGTTTACATCGCTCGTAAGTAAATTTTGAAAAACAGATATTTAGTGCGTTTATTTTTGTTACAATATCGTGATAATGTCATGGCATGTCATGGTTCTGACATAAACGACGAACCATGCAACCTTTATGGGTATATTATGTTCCGTGACGTGTGTGGACGTTCACGCATCTGTCGACGTAGTTTCGCATTTGGGCAAGCGAACAAATGTCCAGCATGAAACTATACGTCTTGAAACGTGTCATTTAGTATGAAAAACTGTACTGTCATAATGTGGTTTCAGGGTAAGTGCTCACTGTCAGCGAAAGTGTTAAAACGCCGTGAGGCCTATCCAGCCACTCCTCGTCGCTACTATCTATAAGGCTGCCTGTCCATCGTTGCGGAGCGAGCTGGCGGAGCGGAGAAACGAGGAAATATTAACCAACAGGATTGCATACAATCTTCACTCCTCTTTAGTGGTGCAATCTTATTGGAACGAAGTTCCTTATCGCGCGTTGTGAAAGGGGGCTAGACGGAAAAAATTCTTACGAAAAGTTGTCACGACACTTTTTGCTATAGTAAGAGACAGACAGATATGTTTCTCTGTCTGTCTCTCTCTCTCTTATAGAAAGCAAGCCAGATATTTTCATTTCTATTTCGCATTGAACAGTGTGGTGTCGCGACGATTATTTTTGTTGAGTGTATACAGGTTTTTTGTAAATAATAAAAATAATAATAATAATGAATCCTTACTGAAAAAATATCGAGGTTTTCGTTATCGGTGTCGTTTTCATGGTTTTCCAGGGTGTTTAAACCGATGGTGCAGTCACAATGTAAATCCAAGATGGCAGCAGCATAAATTATCGAAGTTTTCGTCATGGGTGTCGTTTTCATGGTTTTCGAGGGTGTTGAAACCGATGATGCAGTCAAAATGTAAATCCAAGGTGGCGGCTGCCAAAATTATCGAGGTTTTCATCATGGATGTCGTTTTCGTTGTTTTTGAGGGTGTTGAAACCGATATTACTATCAAAATAGAAATCCCAGATGTCAAATAACAAAAATCTAAAAATATTATTATAACTTAAAAAAAAAAAAATTTACAACAATTCCTTCACTAATTAATCGAAAGGAACTTCGTTCCATCCGGGTGTCCCTTGACACCTCTCAAGTTTTTTGGTTAATATTTCTCCGTATCCCGCTCCGCAGCCTCGCTCCGCTTCTATGGACAGGCAGCCTAAGCCTTGGATACGATTTACTCACAAAGGCCGTAATCCTCGTTATAAAAAATATTCGCTTTATAAAGGAGTCTAGGAAAGGGGACAAAAAGATGATACACTTACTTATGAACCGTAGCAGATGTCATTCTGTAGAGTAGACCCTTACTTATATTTTTGTGCAAAAAGCTGGTTGTTCAACCTAGACTTATCCTACCTAATCCTAATATTTAAAAGAAACTGAGAGACCTCAGGTGCATTATGTTTCGTGGTGTTGTGTTGCGAATAAACACGCTTACTTTCTTAGTTTCCAATTTTATTTTTCATTGTAACGTTGTATGTATTATTAAATATGAACACAATAAAGAAAATGATATTAAGAAATATCACTACAGAGGGCGTTTGTTTGTTGAAAGTAATCTAAGCGCACGGCAGTGCACAGGCCAAGTTCCCGCGCGCATGCCGTGTACTCTTTACACGAACCGAACGAATTTCTAAAATTCTTCCACTAGTACAAAGCTTCATAATTATTGAGTGTCATAGGTTAATTTCATTCACGGCTTAGGAACCTGCTTCATTACTAAAGCCTTGTAAGTTGTCGTAGAGTTCCGTACGTTAATATTTGCATCATACACATGCAACATGGCGGCGAGATTAATAGCGGGATCCTTTTAACGGATTCACCCTATCGTCACGATTACTCAAATTGGTTCCAATATTTCTATGCTGAAAACGGAACTAACGAACCAAAGCCTGTTTTGAACAGAGAATGAATTGATGGTGCTTGAAAGATGAAAGAGTTTTAGATGTTGTGAAATTGCGTGTCTTTAATAATTGTAATCATTTAAAAAGTTTTAATTTAGTGTATTTAGACTAGCGAATTCATATTAGAATGCAGCTTTAACGTTAAAAGGGACAGGACAGGGAGTCTTTAGAGACAAAATTCTCGATGTCTGTAGGTGTATTTCTGTAACCAACTAACAAAACGGCATGTAATATTTTTTGTACAGTTCAGCTTTAGCTCTAACTGGGACAAATTATATTTTTTTAATAATAGCTATTTAGATACAAAATAAAAATATTGAAAATCTGTTCTGATTAATATAGGGCGTCCGTTTCCCACTTTCCGGAACAAAATGGTTGATGTCGCATTTTCCCTTTGATTCATCAATCTATCTATCTATCCATATCTTCTATCTATATATATACTTATAATAAATCTGTAGAGAGGTCAATTCTGTACATGAAATATATTTCCAAAATAACTATCAGGGGGTGATTAGGGATCGATACTGATGCCAAAAATGCAATCAGTAAAGTTATTGTCTGTCTGTCTGTCTGTATAACCGTTATAGAAACAAAAACTACTCGACGGATTTTGACGAAACTTAGTACAAATTATTTTTCATACTCCTGCGCTGGTTATAGTATACTTTTTATCACGCTACAATCAATAGGAGCAGAGCAGTGAAGGGAAATGTTAGGAAAACGGGAGAAGTTACTCCATACACGCTAATCTTCGGAACTACTGGAAGGATTTTTTTCTTTTGTATATCAATTAAGTCTGGGCAACGTACAGGGTGATTTTTTAGTCACCATCCAAATTTTAATATATATCTTTGGCGAAAATCATTGAATACGTGTTTTTTCTTTTTGTATCACTCAATACAAAAATATCAAGATATCACGTCTCAATGTTATCTATAAAAAGTTGATGAATCTGGACACCGCGCTGTGATGTGTCGCTCAGGTGTAGCGGGGCGGGGCGGGGGGTCAGCGGGGTGCGCTCTGACCGTTTCATGCGTCGGCAAGTGTATATTATTAACGTTTAGCTTAGTGACCACACAGAGCGGATGAGAAAATGATTTAATATGACAATTTGACGTATCGATTTTTTTTCAAAAATGGAGTTAGTGATTGATACCTAATGTCTAGAAAAATTTTGGACGGTGGTAAAAAAGTCACCCTGTATAGGCTATAATTTATCTTGGAAACTTGAGCACCTGATGCAGAACTGCAATAGATCAGCTAAACCAGTAGTTCCCAAACTTATTTATCTCGTGGACCACTTAAAACTACTCGACGGATTTTGACGAAACTTAGTACAAATTATTTTTCATACTCCTGCGCTGGTTATAGTATACTTTTTATCACGCTACAATCAATAGGAGCAGAGCAGTGAAGGGAAATGTTAGGAAAACGGGAGAAGTTACTCCATACACGCTAATCTTCGGAACTACTGGAAGGATTTTTTTCTTTTGTATATCAATTAAGTCTGGGCAACATATGTATAGGCTATAATTTATCTTGGAAACTTGAGCACCTGATGCAGAACTGCAATAGATCAGCTAAACCAGTAGTTCCCAAACTTATTTATCTCGTGGACCACTTTCAAAATTTTACTGGTTTCGGTGGACCCCCTGCTGCTACATTTGTACCACATTTTTAAAGTCGCCAAAAAATAAAAATTGTGTCGCTTCTGAGTTCTGTCCCTAATATATTCCGATAGGTAAAATAAAAACGAAACTCTTTTTTATTAATTAAAAAGAATTACAAAAAAAAAATTAATCTATATATATAAAAGGCAAACTGAATGATTACTAAT
The DNA here is from genome assembly GCA_954870645.1 of Agrotis clavis. Classification (NCBI taxonomy): domain Eukaryota; kingdom Metazoa; phylum Arthropoda; class Insecta; order Lepidoptera; family Noctuidae; genus Agrotis; species Agrotis clavis. Next base: position 10,820,010 of record OX940922.1, read on the forward strand.
CAAGCCACAGCCCAGACCGCTTAGCCTAGAGACTCCAAATTTGGAACATAGATTCCTTATGAAGCGTAGGGGAGCACTAAGGAAGGATTTTTCGAAATTCGGCCTTTAAGGGGGTAAAAAAGGGTGGGGAAGTTTGTATGAAACTCGGTCATTTCTGAAGCTATATCGATGAAAATTAGAATATAGCTATTTGATAACAAATAAAGGATGACGTGTTTCAGGATTTTTGGAAATTCGCCCTTTAAGGGGGTAAAAAAGGGGGGGAAAGGTTGTATAAAATTCCGTACATTTTAGTATCTGGTTGGTTATTCGGTTGAAAATTAGGCACGATTTGTTAAAGGGGGTAAGGGGAGGGCGTGGGGGGTAGGTAAAGTGGGGGGGTAACGGGGGGGGGGGGTGAAATAGTTAATTTTATTATTTGGTTGGCTATTCGGTTGCACACTAAGCATGATTTGTTAAAGGAAGGGGGTAAAAAGAGGGCGTGCGGGTAAAAGTGGGGGGGGGGGGGGCGAAGCAAGATCAGTTAATTTTAGTATTTGGTTGGCTATTAGGTTGCAAATTAAGCACTATTTGTTAAAGGGTGGTAACGGGGGCCGTGGGGGTGGCAAGGGGTGGAAGTTAAGGAGAGAGGTAAAATCGTTTTAAAATTTTAGGTTTATTTAGGTGGGGTAATTTCTAGGTTTTTAAAAATGTATTTGCTGCCCTATTGTTATATCATCAATCGGCGAAGACGGGAGCCGTTCCCTTTCTTTGTTGATGTATGGCACCGTTGATAGGGCGGATGAGGTACGTAAGGAAATAGTAGCTTACGTAAAACAGAACTGGATCAATTTTTCTATTATGTCTCACGATAAAAATGGAGACAATTACAATAACTGTGATGAGCACTATTCTGATATAATCCAGCCTACAGTTTACGGTGGTATACGTGAACTGGTCGCAGCAGGTAATATTTATGAGTTCGTTTTGGAGGTATATCGCAATGGTGAATTGTATGTAAAAGCTGGAACTGATGGATATCCCGTAAAGCGACTTCGCTTTTCTTCTCTTGGGGATTTGTCTAATATCCACTTTGATGCGTACCTTCCTGATGATATTAAGTCTTCTGAGTAGTAGCTGAAACTCATCAATGCCCGATATTAAGCTCTGTGAGAGCTAAAAAAATCACATCTCGCCGCATGGAAGTGATTGATTTTGTAGATCTGTCATCGGCCAGTTCAGATTCAGCTTCTTTTTCAGGTGAAGATAGTGTACTTGATTCACAATATACGGTTTCAAAGGTTAGTAAAAAAAAGCGTTGAGCTAGATACACAAATAAAACACGAAAAAATCAAGCAAAACAGGCAGTTAAAACTCATTATACTAAAAATCGAGATCGCGTCGTAAAAGAAAAGGCGAATTACCATAAAAAAATGCGAAAACGCATAGTCAGGCTACAGCTGCATATCAGCAGATGCACCCTGAAGTACACAGAGCATCACAGCATAAATCCAATAATAGAGTATGGAAAACAAAACATAATGTCTGGAATGTCTTACGATCCCGCCATAGAATACGAAAGTTATCTCGGCGTAACGATTGGTAAAATGACTCAAAAATGTCAATGGTGTAACGCAATTAAGTGGAGAAATGAAACACCTGGAATATGCTGTAGTAATGGAAACGTAAGACTCGAGCCATTAGCCAGTCTTCCTGAACCTCTTTATAGTTTAATCATGGATCTTCATCCTGATCACACACATTTTATGGCCAACATAAGAAGTTATAACAGCTGCTTTCAAATGACATCTTTTGGTGCTAAAAAAGTAGTCGAAGATAACTACATGCCGACCTTTAAGGCTCAAGGTCAGGTCTACCATTTACTTGGAAGTTTATTACCAGAAAGTGGACGTGAAGCACAGTTTCTCCAAATATATTTTGTTGGCAATGACGATACTGAAACAAATTTAAGATGCTCTCACCACCCGAAAATTAAACCAGGGCTCATTAGGCAGTTGCAAAAAATGCTTCATGACTCAAACCCAAAGTCAAAGTCAAATCATTTATTCCAATTAAGCCATCTGAGGCACTTTTGAACGTCGATTTTTAAATTTAAAGGGAATAGGAAGGGATGGGATTGATTCTACACCCATTCGCTAAGGTAGGTTGTATGGAAAAGAATGGGCAAGAAACTCCATACTTACTCTTTTTCAAAATGTTTCACAATGTTTTGAAATAACAATTAAAAAATAATACAAAATAAATGTGAAAGCGATGTACTCAAGTCAAGACCATTAAATCATTTAAAGGATAAAAAAAAATAATAATTATACAGCTAAATAAAAGAACCCCTATATAAAAGAATTAAAGAGTACCATAGATAAAATACCTTCATCGTGTGATACTTTTAAGGTCGTCATCCGTGCTGAAAAAAAACCATCAGGCGGTCATCCAGGTAGGTACAATGCACCAGCTACAAATGAAGTCGCTTTGGTTACTCTATTTCAATACAACAGTTTGATCCTAAAACGAAATTGCCCACGAAAAAGACAGTTTCTCTGAAAGGACTTTTACTCCTACCGTTTGATGATGAGAGAAGCGGAAATTAACAATATTTAGTATTTTCGTTCTTTATTTAGTCAGTATTTAGTAGACGAATATGCTAAAATAGAGACAGAAAGGCTTAATTTTATACGGAGAAATCAATCAAAATTACGCGTTGACAGTTACATTCATTTGAAGGATGCAGTTTGTAGACAAGATGCTAATGCTGATCAGTTAGGTCTAATGGTAATAATTATTACCGTCATCATTCACTGGCGGACCACGTTACATGCATGAGCGAACTCAGGACGCCATGACTTACATATGTACTTAACTATTGGACGACCTGACCTTTTTATTACGTTTACGTGTAATCCGCGGTGGGAAGATATAACACAAAACTTATTTCCTGGGCAGAAATCACATGATCGCCATGATTTGATAGCTCGAGTTTTTTATCTATACAAAAAAAAAAAATGATGGATCTCTTAATAAAAGGAAAATTGTTCGGTGAGGATGATGGTTGATGTTTCATGTATTCTGTCGAGTGTCAAAAACGTGGTCTTCCCCACGTTCACATTTTCTCCTAAACCTACCATACACCTACCCTAAACCTACCATACACCAACCCTACCCTACCCTACATACCTTACCGTACCTTACCCTACTCTACACTACACTTTACTACACTACACTGCACTACACTAAACTACACTACACTACACTGCACTGCACTGCACTGCACTGCACTGCACCGCACTGGACTGCACTGCACTGAACTGGGAACACCCAAATACTCCGAAATATTTTATTCCGAATTTCGATATTCGGATTTTCAAAACTCCGAATATCATAATACCTAAAAATTACAATATCTATTATTAAGAATCTCGAAATTTATTTGACCGAATGTCGTATGTCCGATTTCTACTATATGTCGACATTTCTACTATATAAGTCGGAAGTTTTGATATTCGGTCTATTGAAATTCGGTATTTTGAAAATAGTAATTATAAACGTTAGGAATTTTGAAATTTCGGAATTATTTAATAGGAATAATGATCCATCGGAGTTGTTATATTAGGAATTTAGAACCATTCGAAATTATGAAAATCGGTATTTTGAAATTCGTATTTATGAATTTCGGAATAAAGTTTTTCGTATTATCGTAGTGTTCCCCACTGAACTGCACTGCACTACACTACACTACACTACACCTACTTTATACCTACACCACACTTACCTTAACCTTCCCTGAACTTCCACGATTTTTTAAGACTAAAATCAGCCAAATCAGTTCAGCCTTTTGCAAGTTAAAGCGTGACTAACGAACAGCTATCCATTTTTATACCTCACTTGCTGAGCCGGCAGACGTTGTCCTGCCCAGTAATCAATCCTACACCTACACTACACCTACCCTACACCTACTCTACACCTACCCTACACCTACCTCCCTACACCTACCCTACATCTTCTCTACCTACCCTATGTGTTATTTTGGATCTTCAGCTACTTACATACCAAATTTCATCGTAATCTGTTCAGTAGTTTTTGGGTGAAAGAGTAAAAAACATCCATCCATTCTCACTCATAAACTTTCGCCTTTATAATATTAGTAGGATATAGATATAGATTTAGTATGGAGATTCATTTATCTCCAAACTTAACGCGAGCAAAGCCGCGGGTTCAAGCTAGTAAGGTAATATAGGTTCAGGTCATAATTTTAATGAATGGGAAGGATGTATTTGATGGAGCGTCAGCAAACGATCAATGTTTGGCTTTATTTTTGTGAGCAATGACCGCAAATCCCCCCGCTCTGTGATTTTTAATTTGCTCCTTTTTTTGTTAAGAGGTTTGTAACGGCACTAAAACTCCTTTCGATAAGGTATGACGAGGGAAAAGCTATTAAAAATTTCCTTGCGATTTCCCACAGTACAGGATATTTTTCGGGTATTTCTGCTTGCAGCCAAAATGTTTGGTAGCCTTTTCTAAATTTCACCTGCAGCTCCTCATTGGTGCTTAGCTCGAGCAGCACTTCTTGTAATACAACATTGACCACTTCCGTTTCATCAAATGGATTTATGATCCATGGTGGTATATCCATCGTCAGCATATCTTCAAACCTGGTTTTGAAGTCATCATGCAGGACACTTAAATGTTGACTGTAGTTATGGATATCCTCATCAATACATTCTACCTGCGACAAGTTTGGAAATTGAGAGAATTCGCGCCGACTAATGTAGGTAGGCCCTTATAAAAACTATGCTTACATTTTTGCTCTTTACTATCAAAAGCAAATAAATCGTGGACCCCCATTACCATCTTATGGACCCCATTCTTTGTTCACGCCTACGTAGACCCCCAGCAAGTCTCCCGTGGACCCCTGGGGACCACTTTGGGAATCACTGAGCTAAACTATAAGGGTCCGTTCACACAGATCGGCGAGGAGAGCAGATTCTTATCACGTTGAAAACTGAGTTTTTAATATTTGTAGTAAGGTTTATTTTTACACGTGCACTGCTTTTGTCATTAAGAATGCTTGAACGCGCTTGGTGTGAAATAATAAGAGGAGCTGACCGGCTCCGATCGCGCACTTTTTCTCGATCGCGCAGCCTATCGGTTCCGATTGCGTGCTCTTATTCGTTCGCGCAGCCAATCGGCTTTCTCCACGCCGACCGCCATTTTGATAGCACAAATTAATAATGTATCCATCCGACCGGCTCCGAGCGCATCTGACGGGCTGCGAGCGCATCCGACCGGCTGCGAGCGCATCCGACCGGCTGCGAGCGATTCCGACCGGCTGCGAGCGCATCCGACCGGCTCCGAGCGCATTCTCTTTCAGGTCGCTTCCAGCCGGTCTATGTGAAATAGTTGGCGGCTCCGCTCCGACCAACTCCAAGCGCATACGATCCGGTCTGTGTGAAAAAAAAAATGCGCGCCGATGCTCTCCAAGCCGGTCTGTGTGAACGGACCCTAAGAGATACAAAACTAGCGCCATAGCAAAAATTGTTCCGCGTGATGAGTATTTTCTGCTGAGAAAATAAATTTGAAGATATGGAACACCTGATGTGGAACTCCAAGAGCCCAGCTACACTATTACATATACAGTAATGACGTCTTAGCAAGAGTTGTTCAGCCTGATGAGCACTCCCTGTTGTCGTATAAAAACTGAATATTTGGAACACCTGATGTGGAACTCCAAGAGCCCAGCTACACTATTATATACAGTAATGACGTCTTAGCAAGAGTTGTTCAGCCTGATGAGCACTCTCTGTTGTTGTATAAAAATTGAAGATCTGGAACACCTGATGTGGAACTCCAAGAGCCCAGCTACACTATTACATATACAGTAATGACGTCTTAGCAAGAGTTGTTCAGCCTGATGAGCACTCTCTGTTGTTGTATAAAAATTGAAGATCTGGAACACCTGATGTGGAACTCCAAGAGCCAAGCTACACTATAACATATATAGGAATGACGTCTTAGCAAGAGTTGTTCAGCCTAATGAGCACTCTCTGTTGACGTATGAAAATTGAGATCTGGAACACCTGATGACCAAAAAATGATTTTTCATACAAAAAGAGAAATTGATCGAAATAACTTTTCTTTCGGAAGTCGGTGGCTTTGATTTCTATTTCATTGACTATTGCCACCGACTCCCGAAAGAAAAGTTAGGTATTTTAAACTTTTCTGTATTTGTTTTTGAAGTCGGTACTTTTTTTTTTAAGTTTTGTTGTAGTTGTTTTTGAAGGCGGTTAAATTTTGTTAAATTTTTTTTTAGCTTTTCTGTATTTGTTTTTGAAGTCGGTATTTTTTTAAAAGTTTTTTTTTACTTATTATTATTTATACCTATTTTTAAAAGAACATGTGTCGGAATGAATCACGGAATCAACGGACATGAATCAGTCAAAGAATCAAGAAGAACTACCCAAAATTAGAAACGACAGCGTATGATTTTTAAAGTTATTGATCTTATGTGTTGATCAATTTTCATGATGTTGGACACACTTCATAGGTCCACACCAAACTGAAATCAGCTGTGCATATGTATTATAATTATTGTATGAAACCAATGAATATTTTTAACATCCGGCTGACTGTTTGCGTGGATATGTATAAACAAAAAATATAAACGCACTCACGAAATAGGAAAAATTGTTAGGGGCCATAAGTACCATAAAAGTAAATAAATGTTTTAGATTTTCCCATCGTCATTTTCGCAACTAGAATGTAATTTTTCTAGGCCCTCAGGCCCTCTTATTGAAATCTTGGGATATAAGTCATTTTTTGATTTATGAAATAGTTTTATTGAATCCGGTAAATACATGTAACGGATTTAATAAAGCGAATAAATGTTGTTCTTATCTACTGTTTTGTGTATTTGTTAGTTTTGGACTCAAATAATGTAAGTATTGTTAGGCGTAAGGGCGAGGCCACAACACTGCGTTGCATAAGGGACGCCTTTAGCGATGAAAGCCTCCTCCAAACCGCTCCAGGTGGTTCTATCTTTCGGCCGCCTGTACCAAAAGTTTCCAGCTATTTGTACTCGTAATAAGGAAATATAAATAAAAGACAAGACAAACAATGAACAAAGTCTACCGTCCGTTTTATTATTGTTTAAATCACACAATATTTATATACAGGGTGATTTGTATTTGGACCTGATTTGCAACAATTCTAAAACCGACAACATGGGGTTCAAACTGACTGCTTTCGGATATATCGAAATTTAAAGATTTTTCGAAAAATTTCCACCTCTCCCTCATTAAGTGCTTATTGTTAGAAATTAATGATGGTCACTACTTAGAATTCATACTTTTCTGGTAGAATATGTTCATACTATTTTTGTAAGCTCTGGTTTCACAAAAAAAAAAACTAAACTGGCGTGCATAAAAGTTAGGTCACCCTACTGGTAGAACAGGTAAAAATACTCCAGATACAGACCGATTTTGCCTGATGTCATTGACCAAGATTTACCACATTGACTCGAAGAGACGAGAAAGCTTATTCTCTAATTTGCCAACCAAGAGTCCAACATTAATTTTGAGAAATATGCTTTGAAAGACAAGGGCAGTTTTCAGAAAACTTCAAAACAGAATCTTTATGACACTTAATTTCCCAAGACATGAATAGTTTTATAATAAAGTTGTATTCACTCTCGTTCATAATTCCATCAGAAAAGTATGTATTCTAAGTGGTAACCATCGTAAAATTTCTAACAAGAAGCACTTAATGAGGAAGAGGTGGCGAATTTTTGAAAAATCTTTGGTCGATATCTCCATAACCAGTTAGTTTGGACCCCATGTTGTAGGAGTTCAAATTGTTGCAAATAAGGTTTAGTATCACCCATTTCAAGGACCGCATCGAATTAGAAATCAGCCTGTATATATTTTAGTCCCTTAATTGCGTATGTGCACATGTGCAGTTTATTTTACAAAAATACAATAAGATTCGTTGAAACAACATTTACTTTTCTTATTATCGACATCTCGCGTGGTATCTACTGATTAACACAGTTTCAAAACAAAGTTTTATTAAATGTTCTGTTCGTATTTAAGAAAGAAAATAGTACCTTATAAGGCTTCATACATAAAAATGAGAGATAGGGCCGCAGTGTGCAATCGACAAATTTGAATTATGACCCACCATAAGTTTATTTTCTAACAGACATTCAAATACAATGATCTCGATATTTTGTTAGTTTGACAGATTCATGTCAGTCAAGATTCAAATTTCTCGACTGTACCAATAGATTCCTTAATTTTCGATAGTTTCCTGATGTCATGTCATGACATGACCATCATAAGCTCAGGGGCTCGTCACAAGCTGGAGCCCGAAAGACGCTTTTCAAAGTTTACGTGTAAACTCAGTGCAATGTCTATCTCTATTCTATTGGGAAATCCGAGAATTATGCGAATACGAAATAGACAAAAAATATTAAACGTTTCACGTTAAAAAAATTGTATGAAACAGCTAAAATTCATAGGAATTCGTGCTTCAACATTTACACGAACAGAACATTTAAACGCAATGAAGAATAACAAAAATATTTATCTCATAATTATGTACGTAACAAAAGTACAAGTATAATGTATATTTTACATGTGAAGAAATGCAATATTTTAAATTATACAAACTAATAAAGTTCTTGCAGTCCTTCTCCATAAATGTAAAACGTATGTGTCAAAGGAGACAATTTTTGAGGGCCCTAAAAATGAAACGTACTAAAATAATTATATTATTATTTAACAAAATCTAGCGCACATAATTTACTTGATAGTAAAATAAAGCTAGCGATAAATTAATTATATACTAAATTAATTAGCGAGCAATAGCCTGCATCACGGCAATTTATGAAAGTTGTCACAACAATATAGAAAATTCCAACAGCTGTGGCTGCCTCCCTAGCCAACTGGCAAACGATAAACGGAAAAGCTCTGTAGTCTACAAATAAAAAAAGGTTGTTCAATTATGTTGCAAGTCTTCTAAAGCCTTTTGCTGTTTGCCTTTGTCGTTTGTCACATGGCTAGGGGGGCTGCGACGGGGTAGAAAGCCCCCTAGACACAAGGTACATGTGGTCGGAAGTACTCTCTTTTCAATGGGGTATTTAAATTACACCCTGTTTGGTTATTTTTTAAGGCGTTACTTTTGTAGTACTTTGTACTTTTCCTTCCATTGTACGAGTAACCATAGAATTGGTGATGTTTATAATATGTGCAATCATGAAAACGATGTTTGAGAGAACTAAAATTATTCAAAGTAGGGTAGCACTAAATCGAGGTAGTACATCGATGTCATCGACTTGTTTTGCGACTCGTTATCACCGTAGACTTGAAAAGGTATAAAAATGCAGTAGATAACGAGTCGAAAAACAAGTCTATGACATCCGCAGCGCCCTCATCGATTTTCATGATTTTATAGACAGACTGTTTATTCTATCTTTATATCTATCTATTGGGATTGTGGATATCTACTACAAACAACGCCTAAAAAAGTAACAGTAATTACTATGGTAAACGGATGAAAATTTACACAAAAGTCTGTCCTGCATGCGCAGCATGGCGCCGTAGAAACGGGTTTTGTCGACGCGAGAATAGACAAAATGACAGAACGTAAAAGATTTTTATCGATTTAAGCATGGCAATGTTTAAAATATAGAAGAGTTATGTTTCTATTCTATAATGGTGTGCGAATCGTTTTATACTAGTGTGTTATACTTTGTGTGTTTGTATACTTTGTGTACATTGTGTGTTATACTTGAAAAAGCAGTCGATTTGTATAGAAATAACGACGAAATAACTTTGTCTTTTCTTGGTAGAATAGAGATAGAATCGCCATGCTACGCGTGCTGAAAAACATAACATAAATGTGATATTTAGATATTGTTTTGCATTTCCTGTTGTGTCCAATGTCATTATTGCCACATGATTATTGACCATGAATAGAAAGAAGCGCATTTACATAAAAGAATACGATGCTCCGTAGACATGATGGCTGCTTTAAATAAGTATATAAAGGAAATAATATAAAAAGTGGAATTTTTATTATTTTTTCTTTTATACATCCATTTTGCTTAGCTTATACTATGTAAAATGTTTGGTGTTATGGCGAGCTCCCCATTTTGCGTTTTTGATTGTTTTATACTTACTACTTTATTGGACTTCTAGGCTTGTATTATTTAATTAATTCAGTTATTTATTAACTCATAGGTACTTGTGGCTCCAGAAATTAATGAATTTAAATAAATATATATATATTTACACGCTTGCCCAGAAATTGAATTATATGTATTAAGCTCAGAAATACCGACAAGACGTAATTTCTGGAAAATGCTTTGTATTTAACTGCTAGTTCAACACTAAGATGTGGATAGTATTAATTTTTTTTTTGGGTTATGAAGGTCTTCATTTTAAGACCACCCCAAACACATCTGTGCTTGTAGTCAACAATGGAAAGGATATTATATTGCTGTGGATAGTGTAGATATCATTGCATTATTTTAGATACGAGTTTTTCTTCTATTTTCCGCCAGCTTATATCATCTTACCTGCTCAATATTTATAAACGGTATACCAATCATCTACTCGTTGTGGTTTTAATATTTCTTTGATTACAAATCAATCAATACGCAATCACCTATGGATAATAAATAAAACTATAATATATTCAACAAAAAGTTCAGGAAAAAATCACGAACCAAGGGACAGACTCCATGTCTGAAATAATTTAGATGTCATTAACATGATTTACGAGGTAATGAAGACATCAAATCCAGAAAATAGCATCTAAATTTTTCATTTATATTTTCGCTGACTTTCTGGATCAAATAAATAAATTTCACGATAATAATCACAATTATTATTGATTTACTGAAACCTTGAAGTAATCAAGTATAGACACAGATGGGTGACTTTGTTTTAGAATACCTATTTATCATTGAAAATTGTAGTATGTCAACCTTCATTAGACTAGATCGCTCGTTTGTAGGTTATTTTGAGATTCTCATTTTTTATATTCGTATTTCTCAATACACCGGATAGACATGGCTTCGCTAATACGTATAACGCATATCATTTAAAGATGATAATGAATTACAATCAATATACGTTTCATTGTTATACGCAACAATTTATGTAGAATCCTATAGGATTCCTATTCTCTTTACAAAAAATTGTCTCCTTTTTCATACACGCCGTCCGCGTAATTTTGTTAAAAAGATACAAAGTTTTTCTCCACGTATTTATATAATTATAAATAACGTTATTTACAAAATTACTGTTGGGTGCTTACAGAAATAGTAGTTATAACTATGTATAATAAAAAAGAAACAACACTAATAAATGAGAAAAAATGACTAAGTCTCGCGTTTTGATGAAACATCAGCTTTTTTTAAATCTCAGTCTTACCATGTGGACTCGCATCCAAGTCTGTCTCCCAAAAAGACAATTTGTATATAAAAATTTATATTACAAATACAATAAGTACAAAATTCACAAAAATAAAAAAAAATATAATAATGGTCTTTTTTTGTAAGAGGAATTAGAAAGTTCTCTCAGTTGAGCTGCCCGGAAAGCGGGCAGTCATACGGGAAGTCATTACATACTCATAACTAAACTCAAACTACGCGGTGACATTAATTTCATTCCTTACTCGGTTGCTAGTTGCTATACAAATGGAGACGCTCTTAAAAATGGGTCAATTAAAATTAACATTTGTAATACATACAAGTGAAGTAGAAGAACGTTCATGTCAACCTATCTATTGTTCATACATTTTCCAACAGAAATTCTCATATTCATCTGATTTAATTATTACACAATGCATGGAAGGAACCAGGTACCCCGGCGTGACTTGGTTATGTTTAAAGTTAATAGATTGGTATAATAATTTGTTCTTAACAAGACTAACATTTACCAATTATTAAAATTATTGGCAAAAAGTTACCATTCAAGATATACCTGCCTGTAATTAGTAAAGCTCATATTTACATTCTGACACCACGTAATAGTTCAGTTTTTGTGGAGTTTCTTCACACATAAATACCTTCATTCTAAAATTGGGTATAGTTCTTTCACATGCCTATTATTATTTTGTAAAACTTGAAAGAGAATATCCACATGATTTAGTCAAGCTACGAGTATATGAAGATTACTAGGGAAATATTTCTTGCCATGTGGTTGTCACAAAGAGTTCATATTACTTAGATCTACATGATTCGTTCAAAGTCACTGACTGGGAAAAGTCAATTATTAACAATTTTATACAAAAAGTTTTAAAATAGAGATTGATTTTAAAGATACTTTCAACAAATACATGCCTAAAGTACGAGTTATACCTAACATTCAGAACTGTACCCTTAGCACGAATTTTCACTCTTTTACTTTACAGCGTCTTTCCAGTATTTACAGCGTTTTTGTATGAAATGAAGTCGGTTAAAAACGGAACAGCGCCTCCGGTGTGCGGAGAAGGAACTAAATTTTTCATTGAAAATTGTCAGTTTGAAATTGTCAAAGTTCCAGTTTACTTTACGTCTCAAATACTGAAAATTCGTGCTAAGGGTACTGATCTGTTACGAATCTTGACTGCTTACCTTGTGCACATGCACACTAAATAGTAAAAAAATATTGTACTTAGTTTGATAAGTCCAGATAACTTTACTCACTGGAAATTATTGTAAACGAATATCTTTTTCGCCATTATAATATCCATTTACAGTTCGACGTAAAGAAATTGACAAAATACAAAATTACTCTTTGTGTGCACAACTTCACATTCACAAATCAGTTTTATCCGTATTCTTTCTCACGATGTATAAATGTCTCGACCACTTAGAAACATGTCTCCGGCTCGTCCACCGCGTAATCTCTTCTTCTAAAATATTTATTGGTCGGGTGTCACCGTGATGGTTTCAGTGGGTGAAGAAGGATAGGTACAGCATACTGGTGAGCAAGGTCTCCCTTTTTCGTTGGCCAGTCGCATAGCTGTGTCCAAGTACAATTTCCTGTTGTTAATTATTTCTTCTTTGTATGATTGCTGGAAGGTGTGCCTGCAAGTCCTGAATTCGTGCACAGCGGGCGTCACGATCGTCCTGCCGTTGTGACACACGTGCACTGTGGGGACGCATCGTTCTTTGATGTCTTGGTTTTTCATGTTCATCTTGTAGTGGATGCTTGCGTCGTTTCGCAGAGAGTTTTTCAGTGAATTGCCTGTTGAAAGTAGTACATTGTTATTTAAAAAATAATTGAGCTTACGATTAGCAACACCCTTCATGGCATGATAACTGGTTTCATATGTTGGCTAGACATTAAAACTTAGCATTGTATATTGCGAGGAATATAATCATGAAGTCGTTTCAAGTAAGTATATTTATGTGCCGTGCTTTAATACCTGTTGTCATAGATATCAAAGGTGAAGTAATGCGTAGGTGTGTCCCGAGAAATCTTGAATATCTTTGAGGTAGATGGAGATTTCGGACGAATACGTGCGACTCCCACGCGAGACTGATGAACACGGGAAAGTTTTAAATTTAACCAAGGTGGACAGACTTGAGATTTAAAACGGGACCGAATAACGTGCCCTAAAAAAATCATGACCAACACTTGAGACGATTTCATCGAAATCTGTTAAGGTATTGACAAAATGCACACAGTAATGGTAGGTTCCTCTCTCAGGAGCCCTGACCACCGGTAGCTCGGACCCTGTTCCCGATGCTGGTGGACTGCTATTTTTTACATTTTTAAATGTTTTTTTTTAAGTTTATGTAAAAATATATATTTAAAATAAGTGCGCAAAATAAAGAAAGTATTTATATTAACCTATAATAAAATTCTACATTCTGTACCACAAACTATAAACTAAAATTAGTATGGATAATGCTTGGGGCACGCCACCAACGCAGCGGTAAGATCGCTCTTTGAGGAGTGGCTGGATAGGCGTCACGGCTTCCTGACCTACCGCATGACGCAGGTCTTCACCGGACACGGAAGTTTCGAGGGGTTTCTGTGTCTGATGAGGAAGGAAGAAACGCCTGGGTGTCACCACTGCGAAGATCGCCCTGAGGACACGGTGGAGCATACGGTGCAGAACTGTCCCGCTTGGGCAGAGTACCGCCGTGCCCTCACGGCGGCGATAGGTGGAGACCTCTCGCGCCCGGCATTGGTCGAGGCCATGCTGCGGGGCGAGACGGATTGGGAAGCGGTCGCCTCCTTCTGCGAAGCAGTCATGCTCGCGAAGGAGGAGGCGGGTCGCGTGAGGGAGAGGATAGCGTCCACATTGGTAGACGCCCACGGCGTCCGACGTCGGCAGATGATCTCCGGCCACCGTAGGTGCGGGCATTCACAAATCAGTTTTAGCGGGCGGCGAGTAATGGGCGACTCGCTGTCCGACCATGGACTATTACCGGGTCGACGGCGCGTTGTGTCCCACGCACGCCTCAAAGAGCGTCAGCATGATGACAGGGCCCCCTCTAGAGGGCCAAAGCCTGCCGGGGTCGCGGGACTTATCTCATTACCGTGACCCCGGAACATAAAGGGCTATTGAAGGACACCGTGGATTTTAGCCAGTACGAGTCTGACAGTCCCTCCCGCCCTGCCCTGGGTGGGAGGACTCATTTGATGATTTTACCACGGTAAAAAAAAATGGATAATGCCTGATACTTAGATTAAAAAAAAGACCAGATTGATAGTAGGCCACTGAGAATTGAAGCCAAAACACGGGGTAAAAATTTCCCGCGTCGTCGGTTGATTCCTACGTAAAACAAATGAACATCAAGGAAATCATTTAAATGTGTGCGTGGCGCTCACTCACACATTTATAAAAAGTGGCTTCACTTAAAACACTTCGTTTGTTTCGAACACGGAATCTGGTCATTTTTTAATCTAAGGCCTGATATATATTATTTAAAAAAATAACCTGAATGGACAGTACCACTGGAGGTGGGGTTCCTTTGGAAGGCCATGGCTGTGTAGGAGCAGCGCTTGGGGGCGGCTCGCTCGCTCGAGCGGCAGCACCACACCGTCATGGAGCTCTGGAACAGAGCATCTACTAACTTTAATTTCCACCAGAGGATACCATCTGGCCTCTCATACTGTTCTACGTAACTGTAGAATTCGACCGATTCCAAACACAAGTGAAAATCAAGGGCGCGCCAAACTCCGATCATTGGAAACCCAAAAATTGTATTCCTAACATTTTTAATCCTAATGATCACAACTCCTAATTGCTCTGTCACTAATTTTCATAATTCCGAATCATTCGACTTCATAATGTCAGTAGCAATAAACATCTATTATACTATTATTTGTTTTCCTTCATTTTCTCAACATAACCTTCTTTTACACTATTATTCAAAGTCATATCTTTTTTGTTTAGTTTCTTTTTATTTTGTTTTATTTTCGAAGTATTTTTTTATAATGCCCCAAAACGACACTCTGACCAAACGACTGCGGGCACCCCGACTCGGACAGGTTAGGTTAGAAGGGGATGGCGGGGTCTGAAAGACCCCGCCATCCCCTTCGTGGTTATTTTTTTTTAAACCACCCAGAAGTAGGAGCACCGCGAAGCGGTGCTCCGTCGACTTTTCTGACATTTTACTGAATTTAGTTTAACTAAATCCAGTAAAATGACTAACTAAAAATATTATTGTAATAAAAACGTTAGGATAAAAAACAGTAGGAGTTTAGATATATTTACAACTAGCTGTTGCCCGCGACTTCGTCCGCATTGTATTTGGTTTTAAGGCACCTAAACTAATATTCTCTTTTTTAATTTGTTGAGAAAGTGAGGGTACCTGATGTCCCACTTTAAAGTTTGTTATAGAATCTAAATAAACTTTAAAGCAAATGAAATGAAAACTTCCAGACACAACACTTTATACAACATTATTTTTTGTTTATGTGAAACCCGATACACCTGTCCAATATTTTTGTGTAAAGAATCTATGTACAAAATATTAAAACCGTATCATAAAAAATCACAAAGTTATAAGCTTGTACATTACCTGGTTGTCCATTCAAAAACATGCTCATTTCGCGGTACACCCCCGTAAACCGCGACTACTGTGTTATACACTCGTTATAATAGTTTGGCAATAGGTACCTAACCGTACGGTGATTGTATTGTAATTAAGTGGGAATAAATTTTAATTAAAATATTTTTGAAAAAAAATATAACGTGGTGTAAAATTTATTGGAATCGAATCAGTTAATGATTCTGAAGAAACTATATTCAGGTTTCGCATATACTAAAAATAATGTTGTATACGACATTGGTAGTTTTTCCCTCTGGTGCTAAAATAAAAAGGTGGTCAGCATTACTGACAGGCGAGCATGTGTTATACAGTTGGCCGTGGGAAAAACAGTTGGACCTTAGGTCGACATCAGCTTCCTTCAGGGTCTATCCTTGGGACTTATTTATGGTCATCGCAAAGTAAGCGGCTACCGAGAATTGTGTGAGTTTGAACTGGAAAGGGAAATTGTTGGAGATGAGTGGTATTCACGGTATCAATGCAGTTTCCCCTGAGCCACATCCGGTGAGAATTTCAGCTTCGCTTAAATTTCTGTGTAAAGGTGCGTACAGACCATGTAACATGTTATATAACATGTGTTATAAAACACTACAACTCTATGTAGAATGTTACCATGAAAAATGTTATATAACAATGTTATATAACATGTTATGTTATACAGTCTGTACGCACCGTAATGCAGTAACTATTAGTCGCGTTCCATTGCACAATTTTGGTGGAGTTAGATTTCTTAGAAGCATTATTATTACTTTAAGGTTATTTTATGAGCTCGACTCGCAACTACCCACTCGAGATTTTAAATTCATCAACTGCCTGTGGTCCTACAGGCAGTTGATGAATTTAAAATCTCGAGTGGGTAGTTGCTGGCATCACCCTAATTGACGACGTTATTGTATGATGTGTAAACCACATCATTCCCAACAATTTCGGCTAATATGTTTTCATTTATTGCAGCGGTTCGGTCATTTTTTTAGTATCGCACGATCACATAGCCAAGAGTTTTCCTGAAGTGTTATACTTGACGGGACTCCGAATACGTAACTTATCAATTCTTCTTACAACGGGCAGTGTCAGCCGGAATTTTACAGAGAACAGTACCTACCGTGACATTGTCCATGGGTCTATCATCATGGCGAATGTCTCAAAGTGTTCTGTCCACGGCCTCGACGGCTTTTTTGTTAGACATGATACATTCAGACGATTACATTTTTTTAGCGTGGTAATACATCACGTGGAACACAACGTGCACTCTTACTCGCCGCCCGCATGGCCGCGCCTACAGTGGCTGGAGATCGTGTAGCGACGTCTGTCGCCATCGGCGTCTACCGCTGCGGCTGGGCTGGAGGTGGACATTGTCCTCTCCCTCATGCGTCCCGCCTCCTCCTTCGCTAGCATGACTGCTTCGCAGAAGGAGGCGACTGCTTCCCATTCTGTCTCGCCCCGCAGCATGGCCTCGACCAACACTAAGCACGAGAGGTCACCGATTATCGTCGTAGTGAGGACACGGCGGTGCTCTGCCCAAGCGGGTAGTCCTGCACCGTATGCTCCACCGTGTCCTCCAGGCGATCCACCCAGTGGTGACATCCAGGCGATTCTTCTTTCCCTATCAGACACAGCTACCTCCCGAAACTTTCGTGTCCGGTGAGGACCTACGTCATGTGGTAGGTCAGGCGGGACGCCGTGACGCCTATCCAGCCAGGTCTTACCGCCGCGGTCGGGCGTGCCCGGAACTCGGTTGCGACAGTCGCTCTCTCAATATTGCCCTGTGATCACGCCGGAGCTCTTTCCGGGAATTCATCCTGGCGATTGTATTGTATAGCGGGCTGGTATCCGCAACTCCACGTCATATGCGCGTATTTTGCGTGCGGATGAGATGATCATTCTCCTGGCGATGCGCCTCGATAGACGCGATGGAGGGCCGTCGCCTCCAGGGGAAGACGACTACAATATAATCCTGAAACACCTTTGCTTTGTCACAGTTTCATGCCTACGAACACGTTGAGTGTTGCAGTGTTGTCTTAGTCAAATGGGACTTTAAACAACAAAAAACAAAAAAAAAATACGCATCTTACTTTGTTAGTGACGTACAACAGAGACTGCTCATCAGGTTGAGCAACTTTGCTAAAACGTCATTCCTTTATATGTTATAGTGTAGCTGGGCATTTGGTGTTCCACATCAGGTGTTCCAGATCTTCAATTTTTATATGTCAACAGAGAGTGATCGTCAGGCTGAACAACTTTGCAAAGACGTCATTCCTGTATATGTTATTGTGTAGCTGGGCTCTTGGTATTCCACATCAGATGTTCCAGTTCTTCAATTTTTATACGTCAACAGAGAGTGCTCATCAGGCTGAGCAACTCTTGCTAAGACTTCATTCCTATACATATATGCTATAGTTTAGATGGGCTTTTGGTGTTCCACATCAGGTGTTCCAGAGATCTTCAATTTTTGTATGTCAACAGAGAGTGCTCGTCAGGCTGAACAACTTTGCAAAGACGTCATTCCTGTATTTGTTATAGTGTAGCTGGGCTCTTGGTGTTCCACATCAGGTATTCCAGATCTTCAATTTTTATATGTCAACAGAAAGTGCTAGTCAGGCTGATCAACTTTGCAAAGACGTCATTTCTGTATTTGTTATAGTGTAGCTGGGCTCTTGGTGTTCCACAACAGGTGTTCCAGATCTTCAATTTTTATACATCAACAGAGACTGCTCATCAGGCTGAACAACTTTGCTAAGACGTCATTCCTTTACATGTTATAGTGTAGCTGGGCTCTTGCAGTTCCACAACAGGTGTTCCAGATCTTCAATTTTTATACGTCAACAGAGAGTGCTCATCAGGTGGAAGAATTTTTGCTATGGCACCATTTTTGTATCTCTTATAGTTTAGCTGGTCCGTTGCGGTTCTGCACCAGGAGTTCAAGTTTCCAAGATAAATTATAGCCTATGTGTTGGCCAGACTTAACACCTATACAACAAAAAAAAATCATTCAAATCCGTCCAGTACTTTTTGAGTTTATCCCGGACATACATACAGACAAACAGACAAACAGACAAACAGACAAAAATTCTAAAAACTATATTTTTGGCTTCGGTATCGATTGTAGATCTCACCCCAAGTATTCTTTTCAAAAAATATTCAATGTACAGTTTTGACTTTCCTACTATTTTATTATATGTATAGATAACGATATTATTGATAACAATTTTCGGAAACATGAGTGTTATGAACATCGCCGGTAGCACTACAAAAAGTATGAATGAAAACTTTAGGATGAAAAATTTTAGGAAGAGTGATCATTCGGATTACAAATCGTTAGGAAGAACAATTTCGGGTAAACAACTTTAGGTGAGCCAATATGGACCCGAAAATCAACCTTACCACTACGACATAAATGACATAAAACACGTTGTTATCTACGGGTAAATGAAAACCAAAACACGATCGCAATGACGACGTCAAGTCAAAAGAAGAGCATCATTATTTCTTAGTAGCAAGGTTGATTTTCACATGTAGGTGGAATCGGTCGTACCGCGTCGCATCGCGCCATGGAATCCCATAAGGCGCAGTTTCATTGGTCGTTTACTCGTTCGGTATACAGCATGCGGGAAGTCCTCACATGCGAGATAACAACCAATGTAAGTCACAAGTCGTTACACCGTCTGCGGTGGTTCCCCGCTTGCTTTACACCGATAGTGCTATCGACCAATGAAATTCATGGGATGTTATACCAGCATGCCACTCTTCATCTTGTCAATAAATGGCGAAGAACATAGACATTCTCTTACACCCCGCATGCGGGCCCCAACAACTAATGAAAACGTTTCCCCGAATGCGGGCCCTGTGGCATGCGTCACAGAAATCTCTCGCACCCCGCATGCGGGCCCTAACAACTAATTAAAATTCGCCATTAAGTACAGCTAGCACGTACTATGCGATCCAACTAAGAACGAGAATGTCTATGGTTTTATCTGTCAACTGACACTTCAAAACTACGGTTACCAAAAGAATTTACTTTGTAGATTTTTTTTGTTTTGGTCGATTGACAACTGAGATAAATTGTGCACTTTTTTAGTTTCGATAAATCGTATTAAATTTCATTATGCATAAATGGCAAAAATAGTCATAAAAATTGAATGAAATAAAATTAAAATGTTTAAGAAGTGTATTTTAAAATCAATTATTAAGCATTTTTTTTATTACTGCTTAAACTATCGTTATGCCAAACATAATAAAATGAATCTAAATTATAAAACTAAACACACAATAATACAAACTGAACAATGGTGTTTTATTATCCTGGATACCTTTTTGCTGAACGACAACTTATCTCTATGGCTCAGGCGCAAAATGTCCCTTTCGCAAAATGTCCACAGGTAGCAAAATGTCCCTTTCGCAGAATGTCCCTTTCGCAAAATGTACCTTTCGCGGAATGTTCCATTTCTCAAAATGTTCCTTTCGCAAAATGTCCCTTACGCAGAATGTACACCCTTCTTCAAACATTCATAGACTTTTTCTATCAGAGAAAAAACTGGTCAAGAGCTAGGAGGTGTGGAGCACAAAAACCGGTACGGTTATGATGTTTAATTAGGAAAATGGTAATTAACAGTCTCAAATAAAAAAAAAAAATATTTTTACATTCATACAAATTGTATGAAAAATAGTACCTAATGCAGACGGTTGTTGTGTTCTACACCTCCTGGCTCTTGACTAGTTTTTTTCACTGATGCAAAATGCCTATGAATGAATGAAGAAGGGTACATTCTGCGAAAGGGACATTTTGCGAAAGGAACATTTTGCGAAATGGGACATTCCGCGAAAGGTACATTTTGCGAAAGGGACATTCTGCGAAAGGGACATTTTGCGAAAGGAACATTTTGCGAAATGGCACATTCCGCGAAAGGTACATTTTGCGAAAGGGACATTCTGCAAAAGGGACATTTTGCTACCTGTGGACATTTTGCGAATGGGACACTTTGCGCCTGAGCCATCTCTATACGACTTTTATGATTTTACAGGTGTGACGTAATAAGAAGCTATCCTTCATAGTTGGACCGCACTATATTATCCCACTACTGGGTAAAGGCAAAGCAGAGGACAAACCTATTGAAGTCATGGGGAGAGGCCTTATGTCTTCAATAGGCTTATCCTGTGAAAAAATATAATTAAAGTACGATTATTAATTCGAGTCTGTGAAATGACAGTGCAACTGTCACTGATACAAAGAAATTTCATTCATGTTTTAGTACATTTCATTCATGTATGTACCTACATTTTAGTGACTCGAATTAATAATCGTACTTTAGTCCGTCAGATCTTAGCAAAAATATTTTTCAATACACTTCCTCACAAACTGGCACTGATCGCACTACGATTAGGTTTGTCATGCAGCGTATTTCACAGTAGTGCAGTGCTTTTTACTTTTCTTTGTCGGAAGGAAATAAAAATGCGTGCGGAAATAAAAACATCCACAGCTAAAAATCATCATTCATCAAAAAGTTCAATGCCTATAGTCTATTGGCGGTGATTTTTTTTTAAAGGAGATCATACACTCTCCATACATTTTTGGGCCTTTTCTGAAAGTGCAAAGAAAAAAAAATGGTACCGATTGGTATTTAGTCATTTGGAGCAATAGCACAAAAGTTTTAGGATTGCCCTCAGGCAAGTTATACAAGTTCGAAGATTCGTCATTTTCATACATTTGTTGATTTTTGAAAAGGCTACTTCAAGCGATTAAGTATAACATAACATCACGCCTGTTTTCTCAAACGCAACGTTGGGCAGATGTGTGTCCTATTAAAATTAATCACTTAATTTTTGTTAAAAGGAATAAAAACCCTTTTCAAATGTAAAAACCTCCCCCCACCAGCATCGGGAACAGTCGAAGCTGCCGGTAGCTAGGGGTTTTGAGAAAGGAATCTCCTAACAATAAGAGTTGTGACCAAAACTACTATTTTCTGAATCAGCCCCATATAGGCTTCATATTAGGCTGTATAGCGAGTCATACCTTTGCTTCTCCTTTAACCTGGCGAAAGCAAAGCGTGGAAAAAAAAAACAAAATTAAACCAAGTTTCCATAAATTATGTCAGAAATATATTTCGTCTTATTATTGTATTTCTTCGGAATTGTATTGAAAAACGTCGTTCGAATCATGTTCATGGGCATTTGTTATTGTTGTTCTCGGCTTCTTATCAGCCTTGACAAGAGGGTTCGGCAACAAATATTCCGCCTCGAACGCAATACCAATACTTTCCCCACTTGTATCGAAATGTACTATTGATGTATTATTTTTTCCTATATTTTTTCCTTTGTAAAGGTGCGTACAGACCATGTAACATGTTATACCTTTACCCTGTGTTTTATAACACGTCCACCCACACTATGTAATTTTGTTATCAACATTGCAACATAAAACAATACTGTACACATTAGAATAACAATGTTATATAACCATTAAGCTATTGTCAAACAGACAGGCGGGACGAATGCGAAGCGAGGCGTTTTTGTTTGTAATGTATGCAATCGTTTGAATCCAGTCACATAGAAAAGCGAAAGCGATCCGAAAGTCTATGTGACGGGCTTCAAACAATTGCATACATTACAAACAAAAACGCCTCGCTTCGCGTTCGCCACGCTTATCTGTTTGACAATAGCTTTAATGTCGTTTGTCGTTCCTCAGTGTAACCGTGACTAAGTTATATAACATTGTTGAACATATCAATAACATATTATATAACATTCAGCGTCCACATTATATGAAACATTTTATATGGCAATGTTGTATATAACTAGTCTGTACGCACATTTACGTAAACAAAAAATAATGAAAATACGACGCCTCTAATTCAAAATACGAGCCACCACCCCCGAGTTTTAGGTAAAGCATTTTGTAAAAATTCACAGATTAAAAAAAACATGGCCATTATTTTTCAACACTCTAGCCCTCTAGTTGATGCACTAAACAGATTTGCAATTTATTGATGCTGGAAGCCATCTTGTTCGTTCTTTCATCAACAGCGTACCACTGAAATAATTATAATCAAATGATTGAAAATAAAAAAAATAAAAATGATTGTTGACTTTGTCCGGCTCGTCCCGTCTTTCATACAAATCCGGACAAGTATCAATGTGACTTTTTCCAATTGTAATTTCTTAGTTAATCTTGGAAATCACTGATACCGATTATGAAAAAACTTGAAACCTAGATTTCTAATCCGTTACCACGCTTGTTGCAAGACGGGATGCTAGCAAACGTGCTGAAATTATCAGTGCTTGTTCATTTTTTAACCGACTTCAAAAAAAAAGTAGGTTCTCAGTTCGACCTCTATGTATGTATGTATGTATGTATGTATGTTTGTTCGCGATTATTTCGGGTTTGGCTAAACGGATTTTGATGCAGTTTTCAGGAAAGTGTTCATTACATTCTGGAGAAGGCTTTAGTATATAACACTAATAGATATCCCGTGACGTTGCCCGCGTGGATCCGTTTTGCTTACTTGGATCGTAGATTTTCAGGGACGATTGCATGTTTGTCCGCAATTATCTCGCGTTTGGCTGAACCGATTTTGATGCAGTTTTCAGAAAAGTGTTTGTTACATTATGGGAAAGGTTTTAGTATATAACAAAAATGGATATCTCGTGAAGTTGCTTACATAGATCCGTTTTGCTTAATAGGATTGTAGATTTTAAAAGACGCCGATTTTATGAAGATTTTTGTTGTTGATTATCTCAACTAAAAAGGGAAAAATTAAAAACTTATTGAAAAAAAGGGAACCGACTTCAAAACCAAACACAAAAAAACTATAAAATAACTTTTCTTTCGGAAGTCGGTGGCTATAAATGAAATAAAAAAATAAATAAAGCCACCGACTTCCGAAAGAAAAGTTATTTTATAGTTTTTTTGTATTTGGTTTTGAAGTCGGTTCCCTTTTTTTCAATAAGTTTTAATTAATTAGTAGAGTCCTTTTGCTCAGAACTTGGCACTATTATATCGATTGGGAATTAGTTTCCGATGTCACACATTTTCGTTGTCCCGTTCATTTTAAAAGAAAATCATATTAAAGGTTAAACTGTCAAATTAAATAAATAAACTTAATGATTTTCTTTTTAGTTAATCGAGGAGTTTTGCAATTTTCTTGATCATTCAGTTTTTGTTTTAATCTAGAAAATGAATATTCGAGCTAAGCAAAACATATTTTGCAAACAATAGATAATCGCTGGGTTATTTTTTTTTTATTGAATAAACAAAATCAGTGATATAGCAGCCAACAACAGCAAAAAGTTAATTGACAGTTACCTTGAAAGCGTCCCTGAATTTATTGGACATGATGTGATAGAATATCGGATTGATGCACGTCGACAGGTAGTAGAACACTCCAGAGATGTAAGTGACGTAGGAGTACACTGATAGTAAGATCGGTGATCGTGCTAGATGGTTCTCTGTGGTCCCGTAGATCGCGACCAGGCGCTGAGCATGGAATGGCGCCCAGCAAATGAAAAACGCTACGACGACTGCCACTGTAAGAAATATAGCATAACATCAATAACTGATACACACAAAAAAGTTTGAGTTTCGTACGAGATTATGATCGTCGTAAGTATAGCTATTAAAAGAAAATAAGTATGTTTGATTGCAATTGATAAACTCAAACATGACTAGGTACCGAGTTTTTTTTTTTTCATCATCATGTTTACTATGGTAAACTTAATTTAGTACGTGCTTAACTTTTTACTTTAATGTTCAAACAAAATTACCTATAATAAAAATCAAAATATCTACCTACTCATAGAATATGTACGGATACGGAACATGATGTAGGTCGCGCAGAACATATTAAATCGAGAATACCTAATGTAATTAAATATTCCGTACCAGGAAGTATAAATATAAATCTTAGGTGATTTTCCAACAATAATATAGCGAACTTCATCTTCATAGAGTTATTGAAAATTTGACTTATTTTTAGTTTCGATGCGTCATCGTCACTGTAATGAAATGTGTCTTAAAATAAATACTGGTATTATTTTAGGACACGACGGGGAAGGTGAATTGATGAAAAACATATCTCAAACGGTTATTTAGATATTAACGTCCAAAAATCGTCATTAAGAGAAACTGTATGACGGATCGTGATTTCATTAAACTATTGCATTGTCAGGTCATTCTCGCCATCTCTACCGAACGTCTATTATTTTTGTCAGTTTCAAAATTATTTTAACAATCTACCAATGTGGTGTACTTTGAAATAGCAGTCATGGATCAAACTTACAATTTAGGCTGACCCCACATTGGGCGTGCGCGTTCCTCGGGCGTGTGACTAGCGCGGAAGACAAGCGCGCCGCGAGCGCGCTGCGGGAGCATCGCGTTTTGCTGCCCTGCGACGTGTGTGGAGAGTGCACGAGGCGCGCACGTGGCGCTAGTCGCTTTCTTACTCCTTCGCCCGCTATCCCCGCCGCAATAGTAACAGCATTTATTCCTCGGGTTACGTGAGCGCCGCGCGCTCGCTACACACACGTCACACGGTGACAACACGCGACACTTACGCAGCGCGCTCGCGGCGCGCACGCGGCACTCGCGTATCTAATGGCTGCTACACACCTTACGATAAATCCTTACGATTAGTTGGTACAGATAAAACTGCACAGTTTCGGCAGTGCCCACACACCTTCAGACAGGTACTAGAAAACTGTACGATTATTCATTAGTTGAGCCATGGCTTCGACTGACGATGCGTTGGCAGTTGTTGGTTTATAAGGCAAAAACTGAACAAGTGGCCACACACGTTACGATTTATCGATACAGTTTCATCCAATTCCGATTTATCTATCCAAAATTTCAAACTGTTCCGTTCAACTGTACAGTCTTATAAAATCGGACAAACTGTACAGTTTTTCTCATACACACTTGTCGATTTATCGTTGCAGTTTGAACTGTACCGACTAATCGTAACGATTTATCGGAAGGTGTGTAGCAGCCATTACACGCCCGAGGAACGCGCGCGCCTAATGTGGGGGACGCCTTATATTCAGCCAGCATTAATATAAGAAGGCTACGTGAACCGGTTTTAAACCAAGCGAAGAGCTAGCGAAGCGAAATTCAAAAAAAAACATTCAACCTTTCTGTATCGCAAGAAACTACGAGTAACTCTTCACTGAAAAGCGAACGCAACGAGCTGTTTTTTTTTTAGGACTGTGTGCTTGTTTTACTGAGGGTAATAAGTACTTAGTAAATAGTTAACTCATTGACGTTCTAGGCCGGGATATCTGAAAGTTTTATTGAAAATCGAGCGTGAAGAGCACCAACAATTGAAATTTTTTGGCCCGCGCCCGCGGTTAGTCAGGTCTGTATTAGGTGTGAGCGAAGTTAACTTGTAAATGAGCGTCTGTACCGGGATTATGCATGTTTTATAGTAGTCTAGCCGTAGTATGCAAATATAATGTACTCGAAATTATTTCAGTTTAACGGGACTGACATAAGTTAAAGCTTAATTACATTTTGTGTCTGATTTAATATCTACTCGTACATATTTAAATAGCAAAATTCAGTAATAGACACCTTACGCTTAAATGATTGGTATCGCTTATACCGATTATTTAAGCGTGAGGATACAGTTATCATAAAAGAAAGTAAGTGAAAAGTGCCGAAAATGATAGTGAAACCTGTTTTCCAGTTCGGTTTAAAGACATTTATTTCTGAAAAAAAAAAAGAACATTACAGTTCGCTTACATATTGAGAAAAGTATAAATTACAAGTAAGATTGAATCTCTGTGATCACATACATTAAAAAAAAATACTTAATAATTAAGGTGACACCTAATAAGTTTGAATATCTTGCTCGGACGCGCTCCTCAAGAACCCTTTTAAATGTATATACATTTTTAATGTTGGTTACACTATCAAGTATTTCATTGTAAATTCATTGTCATTAAATAATTAAAAAAATACTCATGTGTAGTTACTAACGTAGTTGGGTTAAGTATGTGGTTATTAGTTTTGTAGGTATAATTTATTTACGTTTTACTGCAAGGGTCAAGTTCGCTTCGTGTAGATGTATTTATTACCTACATTTACTTTGTATTTAACATTTCTATTTTTTTAAACTTTGATTTAATGTTGTATCGCAAATTCATCACAAATTGATCATTTAATAATTCAGAAGTTTCTTTGATGCTTCATCACCGTTTAAAATTCATCAGATTTTTTCTACATTGGTAGCATTGCAGATAAATTTGGAATTTATTGCTATTTTTCTAGTAGAATTGGCAAAATCAATGTTCAAAAAATCTTACCTAACATCTTGACGACCCTCTTCGTGGACTGGCCGTGTTTCCGCCTGATCTTGTGCGTGTATCTCATTGTTGTGTCGAAATCATTCTGACTCTGTTCTTTGGTTATATTCGTCTCTCGTAATTTCAGGCCTATCAGTGAGTACAACACCGTGATCAGCACCATCGGCGCGAAGAAGAAGAAAAACGTGGATATCTCAAATGAGTGTTCTATGATGACCCGTGTCTGCAGGCACATAGTTACGCCGCTGTGCTCCCGGATGCCGAACTGTAGCGCCTGCGGCAGCGCCAGACCCACCGCCGCCACCCACAGGAACATTACATGCTTCGTAGCCCTCGACAGCTTCGACATCTTATGCGATACAAATGGGTGACAAATTGCTAAATATCTCTCTACCGTAAAAAATGTTATTGTTAAAACACTGGCATTCGTCGACGCCTCAGCCGCTAATCCTCTTATCACACAAAAACTGTGTCCAAACACATACGGCCATTTCGACCATATCGAGTACATCTCCTGAGGCATCCCACTTATAAGTAAAAGGAGATCTGAGATAGCTAAACTAAATAAGTAATAATTGGTAGCTGTATGCATGCTTTTGTTCCTAACTATTACTAAACACGTAAATATATTGCCCAGTACCCCGGTGAAGAAAATAATTGAATATATAATAGTAATAGGTATAACGATGAAGAGGGAGTCCCTCTGAGGGCCGAAGATATCCGTGGGGTCCACGGGCATCGAGGTGTTGTCGGTCAGGTTGGCGACCTCGCTGATGGAGCTCATGGTCGTCTTTGTGACGGTTGTCGGTAGCATAGAGATGCTTTAGTCTCTTGGTTTATTCATCTGAAACAAAGAGACAAAAATTTAGGCATGTGTAGCGTGTGTTCTGTACGTCTTATTTTTTAGTTATCATAGGTACCTACTCATAAGATTTGCATAGAACCAACAAATAATTGTTTCTTGTCTTTAATCTGCCATATTATATGTTTGCGATACGGTACGATGTTTATGACAAGAGGCACTTTTGGAGAAAAGAAAAAGAAAATAACAGAAAATGCTAACAAATGAAATTCTTTGTATGCATCAAGTTATTACGAAAAGGTGTAGCACAAACATCATTATTTAGATCGGATTATGTTTTGATTACGGGAGAGTGTGGAGAAAACCCCGCAATACAAGAACAATGTATAAATTTTGCCAAAACAGAGTGTACGAGCAATATTGACATTAATTATAATTGCAAATGTAGAGAAAATGGAACACACAGGATTCTTCCGAAGAGTATTTTGTCCGTAATAGGATTGGTCGTTCCATGCTTATCTCATAATGCGATCGTTGGAATAATAAACTGATGTTTTCAGATTCAATTTGGTAGATTGTCAATACAGCTTGTACCTATCTTGATATCGGTCACCGTTTTGGTTAGATAAAAGTTAAAACAAAAGCTGCGAAGATAAAAAGAAAAACATGATTCTACTAAACGCATTAAATATTTTTTTCTTTTATTCGTCTTTACACATATTTATTTTAAATATATTGTAAAAAAGAGTACACCTAGTATCGGGACCAGGATATAATTAACCGGTGATTAGGGCTCCAGAGAGAGGATCCTCTCGGTGTGTTAAATATTATTTGTGCAGTGAACGGACCTAAAGTGTTGGGCTAAATCTAACAACTCTTTGTAAAACCCGTTACCAAAAGTAGCTGTACCTAGAAAGAAAGAAAGAAAGAAAGAAAGAAAGAAAAACGTTTATTGACACATACCATAAGTACACACAACATAAAAAAAAACCAAATATATACAAGAAACTTACAACTAAACCTTAAATATTGTGTGACTCACGGCTGCGCCAAATAGACCCAGTTCAGCAAATGCCGGACAACAACGGGTGCCCGACGCTGATTTTCAACTGAGCCTACGTGGTGAGTGTACGGATGTAAATCAGCTTGAATAATGAAATAAATATAATTATAATATATCTACATACATAAATATTGTGTACGATGTTTATAATGGAGTATGTATAATGAAAATAAATAAAAAACAGATACAATCATAAAACTAAAACTAGGCATCCGAAATACCGTTATCTTGACAACGGTGTTTAAATACCCATTAGCAACAATATCTTTGTCCGTGGCATCTCACTGACACTGCATCGCTCGCAGCCGGGTGTGACGCACGAGTCACCGGCGCGCGGCGACGGCCTAATATATTTAAAAATAGAAGATTGCTTGTAGCTGCGGGTATTCTAATAGTTAAAATAAATTAAATACAATAATTGATTATAATGAAGGGTATCGATGATAGATAAAACGATTCTCCAAATAGTTTACTTTTAAAACTGCGGATGTGAAGAAATTTATAATGAAAAGAATAAGCGAAAGAAAGCGTGGAAGAGGGTAAGTGGCCAAAAACCATTTATTCTAGTTAAATTGTATGTTTGGTCAGACTGACTAAGTTTAAAAATAAAGTTTTTTTTTTTTTTTTAGTTGTACGTGGGAGTGATTCCTAAAATTCGCATAAACTTATTCCGGATTTAAGACGGGTTGAACGGCGCATTCCGACGCCTGTTGGACAGCAACATTGGGTGAGTTTAAGCTACATGTTATGCAGCGACTTGTTGTTATGTACAAAATAGTGGTCAGAACATAAAGTAATGGTTCCTTCCTGGTTTCCCACAGTCCACCAGCATCACGGAGCGTGATACGGAAGACGTAACAGCCACAACTCAATCCCCAGGACATGAAACACGGGAGGAGGTGGGAAAACTGCTGGCACGGGTAATGGCTGAAAGAGAGTGCAGCCCTTATGTTAAAGCTATGTAATATCTTATATTGTTGTTAAATGTTTTTACATAATTGTACATACTACACAAACCATACACCACATTCTACTCAACTTGATAAATTAAATTATATTAGCGATAGATTCATGTTGACCATATCCAGTTTTCGTTGTGCGTCAATCAAGTATTCCCGCAAGCGTTTTTTGAAAATATTAATCGAGTTGGATGAGCGAATGGGAGGTGGCAGATTATTCCATATCTTAGATGCCGCATAACGAAAACTGCCTCTGAAAGCCGCCGTACGATGAGACCGAGACGCAAGCTGCTGCGAGCATTGTCTTCTGTCGCATTCACGTGTACTACCTATCCAACTCAGCTTATTGTACAGATAGTCCGGTTTTTGATATTTTATGATCCCGAACAGAAGGCAAGCAAAGTGCAACTTGCGTCTCGATTTCATTTTAAGTGTGTAGTGCTTGTTTAAGACTGGGGTCACATGACTCCTGGCAGGAATCTTGTAACAGAATCGGGCGCAGGCGTTCTGTACCCTTTGGATGAGCCGGTCTGTGCGGGCCAGCAGGCGGGGGCCGTAAACTGTATCCGCATAGTTTAGCCTAGACAACACCAGAGTCTCAACAAGCTGTTCCCGTAGTGTTACAGACAAATAAGGCCTCATCTTGTACAGAACCTTCAGGCGGTAAAAACAGTTTCGCACCGAATCAGCTATATGTTTCTCAAACCGAAGGTCCATGTCCATAATGAGACCAAGATTCCGCGCCTCAAAGACTCTGTCAATCGGATCACCCATCAGTTCCAGGTTAAATTTTGCGGGTAATTTAGATAATTGCTGTCTCGTGCCAAACACCATGTACTTAGTCTTGGTTGGATTTAGCGACAAACAATTTTCTTCAGACCAGGCGGCAATTCTATGAAGGTCTTCATTTAGGTCTCTAATGGCACGATCATATTCATCGGGCTTAAAAGACAAATACAGTTGTACGTCATCCGCATAAATATGGAATTTACATTTTTTTAGACAGTTGGTAATATCCGCACAATATAAAATGAAAAGGATTGGACCCAATATGGACCCTTGTGGAACACCTCTTATAATCGGAGTACACTTTGACTTTAGAGTAGTTCCGTCACCCAATTGTAGATCTACACGCTGTTGTCTGTTTGTGAGGTAGCTACGGAACCATTGTACGGTGCTGGGGTCAAATCCATAAAAGATAAGTTTAGACAATAATAGCGGAATATTAATTGCGTCAAAAGCTCGAGAAAAATCTAGCAGCACCAGCACTGAACACATTCCTTTATCTTGGGCTGACAGAAGATTGTCGGTTACATCCAGTAAGGCAGTGGCAGTACTACGCTGTTTCCTGAAACCAGACTGTAAGTCGGGCAATATGTTATTGTGTTCCAGGAAATGCGTTAACTGCAGACTGACAGCCTTCTCCAGTACTTTCGACAGGCATGGTAATATACTAATAGGACGTAGGTCTTTTACTTCAGTAGGATTGGCGTGTTTCGGTAAGGGCCTGACAGACGCTATTTTCCATATGTCGGGGAACGTTGAAGTTATTATAGAACGGTTTATAATGTCTGTAACGGTATTTAGAGCGTACGGTAAAATCATATTAAGCATGTCAAGGGTTATGTGATCATAACCTTCGGCGTGGCTTTTTAGTTTAGAAATAATACGAGCAATGTCCTTCTGTTCCACTGGATCGAGCTTGAAAATGGCTTCGCCGTATCTATGGTCTTCAAAAAAGGTTTTAAGTGACATACTTGCTAAAGGATTACCGGGAACCAACATAAAAGTGTTATTAATAAGATCAGGGTCATTAAAATGCGGCGGAATGTCTAGTCTGGGTTTAAAAGGTGATATAGTAGCTTTAAGATTTTTCCATAATGATTTAGGATTTTTTATGTTATTATTTATGTTATGTTTAAACCACGCAACTTTTTCATTGTATAAAGAACTTAAAACAAGGGACTTCAGCTCCTTGTAGTATACCTGTTTGGAATTTGACTTAGTTTTCTTGTAGCAGGTTAAAGCCTTATCGCGTAAGCGCATCATGAGTTTAATCGTATCGGTTATCCACGGATAAGACTTCTCCTTAATAGTGTTAACTTTAATTGGTGCATGAACATCGAATAGAGAAATGACATGAGAGTTAAAAACGTGCACCATATCATTTACGTTTTCTAATGAAGAAATATTACAACGACTTAAAAATATCGACAAGTCCATAATGAAACTATCGATGCATACATTTTTAAGAGGCCGATATTTTACTATGTATGGTTTAAAATTATCACGTTTTAAGTGAAATTCCGCAATTATAACAGAATGACCATTTAATGAACTATAACATTCCACAGTCGTGTATCTTGGTCTTAAGTCGGTGCACATGATGTCAATCAGTGTTTCGCTGGAAGCTGTAAAGTGTGTAGGAGTTGTGACCATTTGAGTAAGACTGAGACTGTCCAGGAACTCGTTAATTTTCTTTGTTTTAGTTCCGCTAATATCCAACATGTTTACATTAAAATCACCCAATAATATGTTATGGTCACAGTGTCCGAGTGAGCTAAGGGAATCGGTTATGGCATCAAGGAAAATTACAAGGTCTAACCATGGTGGCCGGTACGCGGTACCTATAGCAATTTTTTTACTATTTATTGTGAGTATTAGCCACATTTGTTCGACTGATTCGAACCTGGGATCGACCGAGCGGGTCCAAGTACGCGCGCTCAGTCCACTACGCAGGTAAAATCCGACGCCCCCACCACGCCCCGCGCGAACACTCGCTGGCCGCGGCGTGTGACGTAGACGGTAGCCCGGCACAACCGGAGCGCGCCCCTCCTCGCCCGGTCGGAGCCAGGTTTCATTGATGGCCATAATGTCAAAACCATGCCTATCGATCACACCGATCAGGTCATCATGCCCTGTGCCCAACGAGCCCGCATTTAGAAATCCAACTTTGAGAAACTTATCTCCTTTAGTCATCATTATTGAATAAAATAGCGAAACAACGAATCAGTATAATTAGCGATATTGCATCTTCAATAATTAAAATAATGTCATGTATTGTTAGGAATATTGCAATTAAAAGTATGGGAAAAGTGTGTTTATATAATACAGAATAGTTACGAGTATTACTAAAGAACATCAATACAATGTACAAACGAAGTAAACTGCGGTATGTGTAAAATAGTGTTGTATATAGTGTATTTAATAGTATGAACAATAAGTTTAAGAACAGACGTAGTGGTGTATTTGTGATCGATATGTAAAGAT
Organism: Agrotis clavis; assembly: GCA_954870645.1. Classification (NCBI taxonomy): domain Eukaryota; kingdom Metazoa; phylum Arthropoda; class Insecta; order Lepidoptera; family Noctuidae; genus Agrotis; species Agrotis clavis. Next base: position 10,853,441 of record OX940922.1, read on the forward strand.
AGATATTTACAAGTATATTGTTGATGACAAACTGGTTTACAGTGTACAATAATTTACTGAGGTGCGCCGTGAGACACGTACTTAATATAGGAATAACAAAGTGGCAGATAGACAAATATGACATTTTCTTTGAAATAATACGGATTATACTTAAAAGGATTATTAGATTAACTGTAACATACTTAATAACTAAAATTACTTGTAAGATTTTAATAGCAAAGTTATATATTTTAAGACTGAATTTAAAATGTATGATGACTAAAATTATAGATATAAATCGGGATACAAAATATGAGAGAAGAAATAACCGGAATCTAATTTGAGCTAATATCAATGTTACCCGCCGCCGGTGCCGGACCAAAAATGCGCTGTAAGTCAGCGTCAGAGCGGATAAGACAAGCGGCGTCGCCTGGCTTGTATCGGGCAAGTATGCGGCCGCGCTTTGACCATACGAACTGCCAACCAAGGCGGCTGCCTGCCTCGCGCGCCTTCCGAAATAACTCACGATTAATTTTCGTGAGCCGCTCGTTAACATAAAAGCGCGTTGCAGGGCCTGGCATGTCGAGGTCAGCAGTCGTGATCCCACGCCGCACGCGTGCACCCTCCAGCAGCTCGTCGCGAAGGTCTCGCCGCGCCAGGCGAATGACGAGGAAGCGCGGGCGTGTCTCCACCGGCGCCGTCGCCTGCGTGGCGTTTATGCGCCTTCCTCCAACTCGCTCGGCGCTCACTATGTCGCGAGACTTTAATTTCACGCCAATCTTAGCCGCCACCAGCATGGCCGTGTGGGCAGCATTTTCTCCACTGATCTCCGGTATATTTGAGATCTGGAGATCATTGGCGAGTAGCTCCTGGTCCCGGTCATTTATGTCGTTTCTCAGCTGTGTAACAAGGTCATCTACTTCCAGCGGCCGCGACACTTGGGGCTGAGCCAGTTTGGTCTCGATGACAGTCACTCTTTCCTCTAGGTTGCTCATTCTATCGTTGGTAGAATTAAGAGAGGACCTCAGCTGCGATAAGTCATCACGCAGAAGCTGAAATTCGTTCCGGACCATCTTTAAAAAATCCTCTTTGAAAGTGCTCAATTCTGCCCTGAAAATATCAAGATTGAGCTCCTGTGTGGCATCTAAAGCTGTACTATTAATGGGGCTGGTTTCCATGAGATTGACCAGGCTGTCCTCGTGTGATGGTGTAGGTGCCGGCGACCTTACTGGCGTTTCATCCCGGTTGTCCCTAATCTGGTGCGTTTCGCACCCCTTGCAGTGCCAGGGGTTCGCTACAGGAACTCCAGTCGAGATGCCTACGCAAACACGATGATACCAGTGCCTACATTTGTTGCAGTTTACTGCCTCAGCTGATGACAGAAACTTGCCACAGGCACTGCACTTGGCCATGGTTTGATGAAAGAAACTGGTGTTGTTTATGTTACAAGCAAACTCGATCGATTAGACCACGCAGTACACTCGTTAAGCAACAGATGGCGCTATTTACAGAACGTGTTTAAGGTTAATTTACGGTGCTTAGGGCACAGTTAGACACCATAAACAGAGCACAGTTTTGAGTTACACAAGCGCACACACCGTTGTCAAATCACAGTTTATTTTCCTTAGTTTAGTAAAATACTTTGTTTTATTTTTGAGTTTCGGGTAGCTGTGTGCTTTTAGGAGATCACTAGAATTACTATTTTATAGTTTTTGTGTATTTGCACAACATATAAACACTGCACAATAACCTCACTTGTAAGTTGTACTAACAGATGTATTTTTTTAATAAACTTGTACGTATTATACTGGTTTTTTATTTTTATTTATAAGAGCAACACAAAGAGCTTATGGCAGATTTGACATCCGTGACGTCACTCTCAACTAGAGATGTGCCTGATGGCAATATTCCCACTGCCGGCAATATTCCCAATATTGCCACTGCCGGTAAAATACCAAAATTGCCGGCAACTTTGGCAATATTGCCAAAGTTGCCAGTCAAATAACACCAGTATATTTTATTATTACTGCAGGTGCAGTTTATATTACTGTAGATAATACGTTGCGGCATTAAGTCCGCCTTATAAAAACTACTAAGTTGTTACTCTAAACGGTGATTTACTGATTATGTAAAAATTACCGAAACAAATGCATTAAAATAATGTTATTTTTGTTGATTAGGTATTTGTAGTTTTGACAGAGATTTATACTTCCATATTGTATAGGTACTTATACTCGTTGTTTTTGCTATGTGATTTTGCATGAAAAACTAGTAGCCCACTCAACGAACAGTTATAGAAGGAAATTCTTGGAACTCGATTTTGGACTACGTTACTTTGTTTGAACTAGTTAGGTTAGCCCTTGAGCTGTGGGGGAGGGGGGTTTAAAGGTTCCATTTTTTGATTTTTCACTTATAACTCGGAAACCATGCCTCCTAGCGGCATGGTTTGTATGAATAAAACAAAGGCTGAATAAATTTCCTATAAGTTTTATTTAGTAACCATTTCTTGTATAGTTTTCAAAAAAACATTATTTACCTTTTTGCATTCGGAAAGTCTTATTTAATATTGCCATATATCCAGAAAGCAGCAGCAGTCTTTTCAGGCTCTCCCTGTAGTACCTACTCCTCCGCCTGTTTTTGTGGGCAACTCACACTTGACCAAAAATTAATACCTACCTATACGAAAATTGTTTACAAGAAAAAAGAACTAAAGTATCCAAAGATAGTTTTTCCGCATCTCTTATGGGTGCGGATTTCCTCCTACATAGTACAGTCCTACGTAGTCTGTAAGTACCTAGTATAATTTAAAATGAGTTTTTAAGCTAATTTTTACTGCTCCCTCAGTGGGGGAAGACAAGACATATCAAGCTTGATGGTGGTCACCCAATTAAAGAACTACTTATAGCTGGTGGACATTGAGAGAGACCCGAGGGGGTCTCTCTCAATGTCCGTGGGCCTCCAGATAAAGATCTGGAGGCCCATATCACCTCAAGATGCAGCATGCTGGCTCTGTTCATCGCAGGTGGTGAAGGGAGGGTCTGAATCAACTGCTACTGCTTTCTGGATCTATGGCGATATCAAATACAACTTTCCAAATGCGCGAAACTAAAAATGTTTTTTCCCCTAAATTACAGACTTTCAAAAGCGGATACCTCGAAAACTATGAAAACTCGAAAACTTACAAGATCTTGAAATGCTTACTGGGTAAAACTTACGGAAAATTGATTTAGTTTGTTATTTTTTTCACACACGCTATGCTGGTAGAACGCATGGTTTTCCGAGATGTAAGCGAAAAACCAAAAAATGGTACCTTCAACCCCCCCCCCCCACCTTCTAACCACCACCTTCTAACTAGTCCAAACAAAGTTACGTAGTAAAAAATGTGTTTCTAGAATTTCCCTCTATGCTTTGAGCATTCGTTGACTAGATTAAACTACAACATTAAAATAAATTATTCGAATTTATGCCTTTTCAATATACAATGATCGTCAATTCTTATCTTAAAATATATGTGTAATTTCTTATATTCGCAGTCGTGTGCGGCAACAATGGGCAATATTGCCGGTAAAATACCGGGAATATTGCCAAAATTGCCGGCAATTTTGGCAATTTACCAAAAAAAAAATTTTTTTTGTATATAATGTAGACCATGGTCTGTAAATGCTAATTTTAAGTGTGTTAAATAGTTTTCGCACTCACTTTGACTTAAAATTAAGCAATATTCCCAAATATTTCCACTCCCGGCAATATTGCCGGCAATATTTCCACCTATATTCCCACCTTGGGCAATATTGCCGGCAACGGCACATCTCTACTCTCAACCTACTACCTAATAATAAAATAAATGCTTGGCGAGTTAGTTTGCCCTTGAGTCCAATATACAGGGCGTCTCACGGCTATTCACATGGAGGGAAAGTCCCTTGAATATTGTAGATGGCGCATTTTAGTGAAGGAAGACATAATTGTAATAAAAAAAACCGGCCAAGTGCGTGTCGGGCCACGCACAGTGTAGGGTTCCGTAGTTGCCCATCAAAATACTTATGCGAATTAACTAAACTGATTCGCTGAATTTAATTTTAAAGAGAAGAATTTTCAAAATCGGTCCAGGAGTCTTTGAGAAATCGGGGAAAATACATAAAAAAAAGATTACGACGAATTTAGAACCTCCCCCTTTTTTGAAGTAAGTTAAAAATAGTTGACGATAAAAACCTACCTATCCCCAAAAACATACCGTAAAAACATACCTATTACAGCTGTAAAAATAAAGTTGACAAACTTACATTTGCAGTTGAAGAGCTTGTTCTCCGATACATTTTGTTTAGGAAAATATGTTATCCAAGTACATTTTATAAGTTGGTCGACTATTACTCGTAAAGTTGTAAAGCCTACTTAGTCATGATAATTTTCTTTTAAACTTCGTTATATATACTACTATTGTGAATTTTTTCACACCCCCAAACATAACCGTTTAGCTGGTAGAGGGGGGGGACACTCGAGTCGAGCAAAATTTAGCACTTTAAAGCTTAATATTTCACAAACGAATTTTTTTATCAAAAAATTGTTAATGGAAACTATCAATATTTTTTAAAGACCTATTTAATGATACCCCACACCAAGGAGTACGCGAGAAAAAAAAAACATCCCCTCTTTACGTGTACAGGAGGTACCCTAAAAAAAAATATTTTACAAGATTTTATTTTACCACTTTTTCGGCACAACAAATCCGTATATTTACACCAAATTACAGCTCTCTAGTACTGTGCGTCTCTGAGCTAAACTGCGGACAGACGGACGGACGGACGGACGGACGGACGGACGGACGGACATGGCGAAACTATAAGGGTTCCTTGTTGACTACGGAACCCTAAAAATAACTACATTCATAGATTTTTAAATAATTACATGGTTGAACCGGGAGTAGAAACCGCTACACGAGAAAAAAAAATTAAATTGTTGCTTTATCATACCGATCGAAAGGCTTCATTATAAGGATTATTTTTTGCTAAAAACAAGTGTCAGAAATAAAAGGAATATTCATCAACAATAGTTAAAGGTATACTTTCCCTCCATGTGGCATAGCCGTGTGACGCCCTGTAAAGTCTGGTAATCTAAGAGGCAAATGAACTAATTTAAGTTGCTTGGAAACATTGCATTTCAGAGCATAATCGTGTTACAAGAACACGTGTAGTGATGTCACCTGACACTCACTTCACACAACAAATGTAGCAGAAGTTATTCAGCAGAAAGCGTATGTTACACTTTCTGCTGAATTAAGGAATTAGAGGCGCCTTTTTATTTTTCCAAACAAAATTAGCAGTTGTTTGGAAAAATAAAAAAGGCGCCTCTCGTGTACGAACGAGGAACAATTTTTTTCTTTCGGGAATTATTTCCTTTTTAATAACGGGAAACGTTATGGTGGGGCTTCTGGTAGAGCAATAAGTGGTCGATTAGTCGTCGTCTGCAGAAATGTCCGACTAGTCGGCTTTACCGATGAGTCGCCGTGTAGTAGGCCTCATCTCCAACGTAGAATGTTGTTGAACGTTATCGCATAAGTAGGTAATTTCGTCGTAAAGAAGGAAACTTAAGTATCTAAATCTGTTAGGAACTTGGCTCAACGTCTGCATTTCGGCTTGTGGTGCATACAACAATCTTTCTAGTTATGATGTGACCAGATGTGAGACAATAAGTTACTGAACGAAAGTTAATAGTGTCACGATAGGCTTGAGCATTAACTTGTAACAGAATTTAGAGCATTCGATGTTTTAATTTTTCGAACTGAACAATAAACAGTTTATCATCATAGTTTATCAAAACCTTTAATAAAAAAAGAAAAAAACTATGTAGAATTGTTGAGTGTAATCAAGAATAAATTCTAAATGTCAAGATTGATAAGAGACTCGGAAAATTCTTTTCTGGAATGTTTTAGATATTTTTTTTAAACATCCATTTAATTAATTAAATGATTGACTTACTTACTCAAGTGTTTGCTGTAAGAAAACCCAATTCTGGTTTGTACAAAACTTACCCTTAAGTGAAGTGTTATTTAATTAAATGTGTGTACAATAAAGAATAAGAATATATACATATTCTAAAGCTCTTTTCCCATGGGAAAAAAAATGATTTTACATGAAGTGGAAATACGAAAACTAGAAGATCGTTACTCAGCGAAAACGTCATTCCATCATCTTCCTATACGTCAAATGACGTACCTCTCAATTTCCGCCCTGAAATGGCATAACTATTGAAACAAAGTAGGGGCGGGTTATGTAATGTCCTCCCCCCTTACATCGCCCACCAAAGGGATGACGCGAGCGGGTGAAACACGGGATGATAAATAATACGCGAGAGTGTTAATGACATGACTAACGAACCATGTTCCCTGCTTAACATAGTCATGAATAAAAGTATTAATAAACATTTAAATCGTGAACAATACATTTAAGTATTATAAACTTTGCGTAATCGTCAATTTTGAAACTCAAAACGCGGTTTTTGTGAAGTCGTTGCTTATTTTGTTAGACATAAACTTCTATGGGTACAAAAAGATCTAGGGTTGTTTGGAGATCAAGCCGGTGCCGGTGGCACCAGCAAAAATAATATCAATTCATTTTTAAAAGTTCTTGTAACATTTTGGAATTGATTGGTAAATTTGGGACGTGGAAGGACAACTTGCCTCACTTAAAGAAGAATAAAAAAAAAGAGACTTAGCGAGTGTTTCAGGCATATTATGTCGCTCTGTAAATAACTCTTTGTAAATAGAGAGTTCCATAATTAATAGAAGTAATTCCAGTTTTGAGGTGTGGAAGTAGGTACATAGACAAAAAAAAAACAAAAAACACTATATGATAACGGTTACTTCACTGTAGGGTATGCCGACGATATAACCATAATAATAAATGGCAATCACGAAAATACCCTGTGCAACCTCATGCGCCAAGCATTGAAAATAGTGGAGGACTGGTGCAACAAACACCAGCTATCAGTAAATCCTTCAAAAACCGAACTGATTCTCTTCACAAAAAAGAGGAAGCTGACAACCCTACAGCTTCCACGTTTCTTTGGAACCACCCTAAGCCTATCAACTGAAACCAAATACCAGGGCATCTTTTTGGGTAAACAGCTGAATTGGGCAAAACACATCAACTACATCACTACAAAAGCCAGCATATCCCTGTGGCAGTGCAAGCGAATGCTTGGCAGGAATTGGGGGATCAGTCCCAAGATCACTCACTGGCTATATACCACTGTCATACGACCGACAGTCACGTACGGCTCAATGGTCTGGTGGCCCAGAACAAGCCTGAGCACAACCCAAAAAGACCTCGAAAAGCTGCAGCGATTTGCTTGTATGGCAATTACTAGCTGTATGAGAACTGCACCCACCGCTGCAGGCAACGCTTGGACTGCCACCTCTACACCTCATCGTGCAGAAAGAGGTGGCCCTAGCCGCCTTTAGGCTTCATGCCTTAGGAACCCTAAACAAAGACTCAAGAATTAAACACACACGAATTAAGAATGATGCGACCGAACAACAGCCAACGATGGCATCACCCTGCGACAAAGCCTCAAGACAATACCACTTTGTAAAGCACTACAGTATCACACTTGCAGAAGAGCAGTGTAACTATTCAGGCCCGAAAGAGCTGAGGATATACACAGATGGATCAAAGAATGATTCTGGAACCGGGGCTGGAGTCTTCTCACACGATCTTAACATAAATATATCCAGCCCGCTGGGAATGTACAACACCGTCTACCATGCGGAATGCGTGGGCATTATACAAGCAGCATATGCGATAGAGGCCAGAAGAGTTACGGACACCCATATACGTATACTCTCTGATAGCGCCTCAGTCCTTCAATCGTTGGAGAAACAATATACCACTTCAAGCTTAATACTAGAATGTCACAATGCACTAGAACGTCTAACGGTATCTAAACGCAACAAAGTGACACTACAATGGATTAAAGGACACAGCGAATCATTGGGCAACGACGCGGCTGATGAACTAGCTAGGAGAGCATTCAGCGCATTAGTTTGCGGACTTGAACCCATTATACCCATCCCCTTCAACCAGATACGTAGATGGCTGCAGGAGCGCACCCTCACACAAGCAGAGAGATGGTGGACCTTCGACACCAGGCTGCAGGCAATCCAGGGAAGCTCTGCCATCCTTAGATGGCGGGCTAACCAGACGTCTTTTACGCCTGGACAGGACCGGCATGCGTCTGCTGACAGGGACCATAACGGGACACTGCTCCCTAAACAAACACTTCCACACAATAGGCATAACGGACAGCCCCCTGTGCAGGGCTTGCATGGAGACTGAGGAAACCGTTGCGTATGTGCTCTTCGAGTGCACAGGTGTCACCCAGATCAGGACAGAGACCCTCGGGACACCCAGGACTTACACAGATGTTCTCCACAGACCAAAGAACCTGATCAACTTCTGGAGGGAGGTGGGCTGGTTGGAATAAGCCACCAATGGCCACTATGGCCCACGCACAATGGTCCACATGAAGGACTAAGTGCGGAAACCAAATTCCTAACATAGAACATAGGTACAGTCAGCATCAAAAGTCGATGACCACATTCAGATTTTCAAAATTACTGTACATTATATCACCCATAAATCGCTCAACAAGAAAGGCACTAGTATTGAATGAACATCATTAAAGTTCAAAATTAACTGAACACTACATGTCAAAAGTCACTGAACACCATTTTATCAAAAATTGCTGATCGTTATAATATCCGAAAATATCATAACATTCAGTTTTACAAAAGTCAATGAACAATATAAAATGCTTGTTTTGGTTATCCAGTGTAATCACGGCAACGTCCAAGAGTAACTTAACATCATAAATAATAAAAGTCACTGAACAATATAAAATGCTTGTTTTAGTTATCTAGTGAAATCACGGCAACATCCAAAATTAGCTTAACATCATAAATAACAAAAGTCACTGAACAATTATAAAATGCTTGTTTTAGTTATCCAGTTAAATCACGGCAACATCCAAAATTAGCTTAACGTCATAAATGACAAAAGTCACTAAACATTACTTAGTTTCGGATACGTAGCGTGTAAAGTTGTACCTAACTACTATCAAAAGTAGCTGAACTGCAAACTAAAAAATCTTCAGAGTTATAAATCCAATCTTGTCTTATCCAAACTAAATCATGTAAAAAGAAATTTAAATGGATGTAAATATCGAATTTAAAATTCCAAAATAATTTTGTTTTTTTTTTACTAGTATCAATGAGAAATATTAGAAGAGGGTGTTCAAGCGACAAGCACATTTTTTTATTTTATGGCTCTGTAGTGCTCTAAAAAACGAAAATAAATGAGAAATTAGAACTTGGCTCTAATTTCACATTTATGTTTTTGATGGGATTTCATTACTTTTTGAACATAAATATTATTAGTAAGTAGCCTGTGCTGATTCTTACATGTGTAATTACAGTTACAGGCAGTAAGTTTAAATTTAGTGTGCCTAAGGTAAAAAATGTAATAAAACTAGAGCTCCGCCGAACTTAGGTCTATTCCTCTGTGAATTTCAAATAAAATTTTTTCGTGGGATACTTTCGGAAAATCTAAAAACATACTGTGTCACCTCAGTTGATTGTAGGTTTTCAAAAGGAAGGGGTTGTGAATGGGTCAAAATTAAGTCCAATAGGGCTTAATTTACTTATTTGCCTTCATTTTGACGGAAAATTAATGACAATAACCTATACAAAAAGAGAAATAACATATGGTTTCTAGATTCTAAACCGAACTAATAAGATATACAACGAAAACAGATTAATACGCATCTTTTAATTGATTGAAAGAATATACAAGTCAAGTTTTGCTTTTATTGAATCATGCAATAAAATCCTTCCTTTAAAACTTCTTCTTAAAACTTCATTTAAAACAAATCTGAAAACGCGAAAAAAATTAGGTGTTCAGTACATTTATGTTTGCTTAATGTACTGAACAGCTGATATTTTTTCACGATTTCGGCTTTGCTCCCTTAATAAAAATTGTTTGTTATCATGAGCACAATCACGTGTTTAAGTATCGTACACTAATTACCAGTCACCCTATATAAGTACTGATTATTTAATTAATCAGCCCGCGCGTTATGATTTTTCCATACAAATTTTATCATCGTCTAGATCACCAATGGAGGGTAGTTTTAAAAACTAATAGCGCCAATGTTTTTGATTTAGTTCTTTTCATATTTATGAGAAGTTGAAATGTATAAACCTGAGGAATAAGATTTTTCATACAAAAGTTTTCACCCCTTTTCTCCCCCTTAGAGGAGGATTTCCGCAAAAACCCGGCGTAGTCAAAGTAGACTGCGACTAATGTTCAAAATTAAAGTATATACGTTTAGCGGTTTTGGCTGTAGGCAAGTCTTACGACCATTCCCTGTTCTGTTTTAAGTTTTTATGGAGAAAATGATAAAAAAAATACCAGTTTCTGATATCTAATTTCCCATCTGCATGCCAAATTTGAACTTTCTAGGTCATCTGGAATTGGATTATAGTTTTGATCTATAGGTCAGTCATACAAATGATATAGGTCAGTCATACAAATGACGATTTTTCGACGTTAATAACTAAGTACCCGTTTGAGATATGCTTATAAAATTTTGGAACACGTATGTATCTCGCTAGTCTCAATATGTGATCCAAATTTGACAAGTCTAGGTGAAATAATTTTTGAATTATGAAGAGCTCTAAAGTGGCTCCAAATGGTTCGTGTAATATTACACACTGTGAGCTGCACGCCTGAACTTTGCTTGACACGCTCCCGCGTGTCTAGATATTAAATGACAGTTAATAATAAAAACAAATCATAATTATTGTTATCGAACCATTTAATTCAATTTTGTTAAAAATAAAACAAAAGGGTTGTGATTTACATGTGCATGTGTCTACTTAATTTATATAGACACCAAACACATACTACCAAAAAAAATACACACGCATTTGAACCCAAAAACATTTCATTTTGTTCAGGGACTTAAGAGATAAACAATGGTATGCTATTTTTGTCAAAAATTAGTTCAGAAACTTTAGAGACGAAGAATGTTAAGCTTTTTTTACTATAACTTTGTTTAGCGACTTTTGAAAAGTGATGGTCACCTACTAATGCCCTTTTATGATAATCATTAATTTCTGGCGCTTGTCATGTTGAGCAATTTATGTATAATACGGTGTATAGCGATTTTGAAAATCTAAATGTGGTCATCAACTTTTGATGCTGACTGTACATAGACAGACACATCATACGCAAACTAAATTACGCCCTTTTTTGCGTTAGTTGTTTAAAATAACCCGTCTCATATGGCGCTTCGCAAAGAAAATAATTTTGAAATCACGCTATAACGCGTGATTTCAAAATCATGATGACGTGAATAACAAGGATAAATGCGCCCGGAATGTAGAATGAAATCTTTATAAAATTAAAACATAGTACCTACCTACGTATATTTATAAAAAAACATTTGATAGTAAATAGCTATTGCATCAGTGTCAGCACTTCAGCAGTAGAATTAAAATAATGTTACCTACTTCACGAGGAGATCGATATTTTCAATAATATTTCTCATTTAAATGGTTTCGTTGAATTGAGATTTATTAATAAAAATACTCCTTACAGAAAAAAACCAAATCTACCATTATGGATTCCAGATATTGAAGAATGTATTTTATTTTTGGTTGGTATTTACCAACGACGAGCCTATAGACGCCATAAACACGATCTAACGCACGAAAGCAATTCTGACAACACGTTGAGGTACTGTGTGTGCTGTGTTCTGATTGGTCCTTTCTAGGTCATTGCATTTTACTAGGGATGGGTCATCTAAAGTACGATTATTAATTCCAGTCAGTAAAATGACATTTGTACATGAATGAAATGTACTAAAACATGAATGGAATGTACAAAATTTCTTTGTAACAGTGACAGTTGCACTGTCATTTTACTGACTCGAATAATAATAATCGTACTATAAATCAAACCAGAAAATTAATCGATGTTTTTTTTAATATGTATTTACTTCCTTGATTCAAAATATGATTGAAACATGTAGGACATCCAAAATAAATAAAAATGATATTTCAAAATTATTTCCTTATTTATTATACTCAATGTGCGAAGGCGTTGATGTAGACTAATAAATTGAATGCTGCGCGCGATGCTACAGAGATGTGAACTGACTTTGGACTATCGGAAGTGACGTGAAGTACCTACTTTTTTAGGTTCTTATATATTGTTTTAATGAAAAACATGCCCAAATGTACATACGTCAAAATATCTTACGCTATCTATGCATAGGAGCGAGTTCTCGCGTTTGGTTGCAAATTAGGTAGGTATACTAGGTACCTATGTAATATTAATCGGTAAAGTAATGGTTTCACAACTTATTCGATGTACGAGTAGCTATTGTAATTTGTTATAATGAACAGGAACACTATATTTTTTTGCTTAAACAAAAAGTTATAGAATTGTTTGTTTTATCGATAACAGAGTTAGTCATACGATTTGGTACATCACTAATTGTGTTCAAGTAAGTAGGTAAGTGTAAGTGTTCGCAGGCTTGTTTACTACTGGGCATATTGTTTACGTTGTTACTGCCATAAAAAGCCTGCATAGTATAAATTACACTGTATTTATCCTGTATTTATCAAACAGTCATAATTGCATAACGACTGCGACATTGAAACCTGTTCCGTAGATATACACATTGTAATTTGAGCAAGATTATGATCAGAATGTAAGAAACTAGATAAGTCGTGAACTGGGTAATCCCGAGATTATGAAACGTGTATAACTTTGTATAAGTGTTAGGAGTTACACATTTTGGATGGGAGTTTCTTTTAGGACGAAGGTGCTCCTGCTCACTGATTTGGCATTTTGTGAAATTAAGGGGTTATGTTTGGGGTTGATAGTTTGAAACTTTGTTACTCAAAGTGTTACGAATCTCAAATTCTTGTTGGAAATTTATTTAGATTTTTCAAAAGTATCCTGTATTTCATAACAAAATGGTGGCCGCAGTAGAAAATCACAGGGGAAAAGTTCGAAACTAGCGGGAATGAAGTTGCGGGCGGAGCGCAATAATATTAATAACAGCTTCGTAGGTGCCGTACATTGATGTTGATAGCGCGGTAGATTATTTAATTGTTTCCAGTAAAATTTATAAATTATTGCTGAGGCACTTTGTCTTTTCTACGAATACTCAGTGCACGTATAGCAAATATTTGTATTTACAAGTACCTAGTTGTTCCGGGCCTGGGGGCCAATTCTCGATTTTCACCATTTATCTCGAGTTCGAGATTGTAAATCTATCTCTATGTCTATCAAAAATATCTCTATGTCTACCAAAAAATGTCGAATTGAGCAGATATCCATATTCTCAGTCAAAATAGAAATAAAAGTCACGAAAATGTCGAGTCGAGTGAACTTATTGTTACCATTATGAAGAATCGCACGTTCCGTTTTAGGTAGCTATAAGTGAATGAATAATTTTGTTTTAATACGCTGACTAAATCGAATTAATTCAGTATAAAACGAAACGTTTAGCGTAAAAATATTCAGTTTGACAGTTGATTGTCTGTCAGTGTCAGAATTTGCGTCTTTTGTTATGTTTACATGGACTCTGTGTTTAAGTGTTTATAAATCATTAGTGGGCTGTGCTGTTTTACATTTCATGATTTTTATTTTAACATGGAGGGGAATTATTCCGGCGCCAATGACGTGAAAATAATTACAGCGACGATGACACCGGGTCATGGTGACCCGGTTTTTATTTTATATCTTTAATAGTTTTTCTTTTAGTTGCCTTTATTTTTATTATTGTGTATCAAAAAACTGGATTATGGTTAGATACTGAAATAAAAATAATACTTATTAATCAAATAAATCAATATTTATTAACATTTTCAGTAACACATGCGAATTCAACTATAAAAACGTAATATGTTGATATTTTTCAATTTTTAGTTATTCATTATTAGAAACAATAGGAATTTATAGTCTTATTGACTAAAACAGAGATAAAAAAAACTTATTACATAAAATAAAATAGTGATAAGTCTTCTTCTTCCTCGATCACAGCCATCGAGCTGCTGCAATTATTGCAGTATGATACAAAGTGGTCTGGACATACAAAGATGCGACATGCCTAACAAGTGTGCGATGTTTTCTTATCCTTCTTTGATGGACATATTTGACAACTTTTTCGAGATCCTGGAACTTGCATCTTATTTACTTTAGCTGTTGTTATTACGCTGAAATAAGTGGTCATCATCGTCAATGTCCGGAGCGGCCCGGGAATTTACAGGATTCGAGGAGGAATCTTCATTGTCAGAATCCGAGTCTTCTAACAACGCCATTGTTCTGTCCAGATCATTTTTTATTGACATTTTATAAAGAAACTAAAAAATAACAAATAAATTAACATTGAACACTAAAGTAACGAATAAAAGTAAGTCACAAAATTACGACGCCAGCGATGACGCTGGGTCATACTTACCCGTTTCAACTTGAAGCGCGTGTATCTCAATTCGCGAACATTGTCACACGGATCATATGAACGAGGCGGGTAGAGGGGGCCTGTATCTCCAGCTACACGAACTTTCAAAACATGCGACCGAAGCATAATAAAAATATGTTCGTTTAAAGTTGCCTCGGGTCAATTTGACCCAGCGTCATTGGCGCCGGGTTAATGACTTGTGTTTCTCTCAAATCGTAAATATCGACGGCGGGATAAGTGTCATTGTGTAATTCTGTCACTGACTTTGTAGAATGAGAAACGGAATTCCGATTTTCAATATTCCGAAAAAATCTGTTTATTCGGAATATTAAAAATCGGAATTTTGTTTTTCGGAATGAGAACTCATCGAACATTACATTTTCTAATATGTGAAAATCGGAAAACGAAGAAATCGGACATACGACTTTCGGTCAAATAAATTTCAAGATTCTTACAATAATAATAGATATTTACCAGATAGATAGATAGCAGTACCACCAGTTATCTTTGACGGTGCTGTCATTCCGTTCAGCTCTGAAGTCAAGGATCTGGGTTTGTATGTCGACACTTGCCTCGATTGGCGTAAGCAGGTTGTGAGTGTGAGCAGAAAAGTCACCGGAACGTTGCGTTCTCTTTATCGCATATCGAAAAATGTTCTCCCTTCTCACATAAAGGCATTGCTTGTCCAGTCCCTTATATTCCCCATAATTGACTATGGTGATGTGTGCTACTATGACCTGAATGCAGATCTACTCAACAAACTTGACCGACTTCTGAATAACTGCATTCGATTCGTATTCAATCTCCGCAAGTATGATCATGTTTCCCCACAACGGTCGCTGTTACAGTGGTTACCCATTCGGCAGCGTAGAGCGTTGAGGGTTTTGACTACCCTATTTTCTCTTCTAGATAAACCCACTTCCCCTTCTTATCTTACTTCTCATCTCCAGTATTTATGCTCTGCACATAGCAAGCAGCTCCGTTCCTCTAGTAATCGCCTTCTGCGATGTCCCTCTCATCGCTCTAGCCTCCAGAAATATTCCTTTTTTGTTCAGGCGGTCTTTCTCTGGAATGAACTCCCTCTGAATATCAGGACGGCAACCAATCGTTTCTCGTTTAAGGTTAAGGCTCGAGAATTCTTACTCAAGAAGCTGGCAGATTCGACTCATAGTTAATTGTTTTATTTCTATTTATATCTCTTCTCTCTGCACATGAATGTGATAGTATGTATGTATATATGTATGTATGTATGTATATGTACTTATTATTATTATTTATATAAGTATTATATATTATAGGTATATATCTCAATGATTCTTTTACTTTTGTTGCACCTACTATGTTTTATCTCTGCATCACCCTAAGGTAGACTGGCAGAAAATGCCTACGGCATTAAGTCCGCCGTTGTACAGAAATGTGCATAAAGTTTTATAAATAAAATAAATAAATATTGTAATTTTTAGGTATTATGATATTCGGAGTTTTGAAAATCGGATCAAAAAAACATCAAAATGTTAATAGTCTTCCATTTCTAATACGCCTGATTTCATGTCTTATATTATGCGTCTTCCGCTAGCAACCGTATCTTACTGAACCTTCGTTTCAGGTCTACTGTCTTAGGGCCGATTTTACCAGTTGCCCATTAAACGGAGTTCAATAAAACTAAGTTCAAATCGATCGCGTTTACAAAAGCGTTCGATCTTGGTTCAAGCACAAATTGATTTTACCGGCCACATTTTGATCGCGTTTACGAAAACTAAGTTTACTTTCAACATAGAACGTAAACTCGGAAACAATTGACGAAGTCGCGGGCAAAGTGCTAGTTAAAGTATAGAGTAGGTAATTTTATTATACTTAAATATTAACAATTTGAAGTTTAAAATAATGAAATCATCGTTTGTTCCGGAAATTTTATTCTTAACTGGCAATACTAACCTCGCTTTTCAGGAATTTTTGAATTCTGTCATTATTACCTACCACCATATTTTTATTACAAAATCCTTATCATCAAGGGTAACAAAATGTTCTTCTCGCTCACGGATCTATCTTGGTCGGCGATGGCGAATAGTATTTTCATCGTAAGTTTCATCAAATGCAAGCGATAGAGCCCTTTTCATGCTTTTATTTTATTAATAAAAGCCGATTTCTTCGAAAACACGAAATCTTTCCACAAAATTCAACAACACGATGACAGATGACATATCATTTATTTTGATCTGCGTATAACCACGTTAACGGCGTATGGCAAAGCGAAAGCATCGTTTGATGAGTCGGAAAAGTTGCCACGCACCGCCACCAGCAGGCGCCAGTATCGCGAAATTAACGCAATCCAAAGTTTTATGTATTTCATTTCGTCAACTTCGACATTTCATAAAGTGTTCCCTTTACGCAAAATACATGTATTACTATAATAAAAATATTTTAATATAAGGATATCGAAACATTTACTAAAACAAAATGATAGAAATACTTATTGATGTGGATAAATATATTGTAAATATTTTTATCATTCACAGTCTTAAATTTATTTTATAACACTTTGACACAGATTTTGACGTCCCGAGATAACGAAAAAAACTTCTATTTGGTAGAAAATTAATAAAATTGGCATACCTTGCGAAAGTGACAATACCCAATTATCTATTAAGCCCCAAACACACGCGCGCACGGGCATAGGCATGTGAGTTGTGTTGTTTTCAGTATTCTTTAGAATACCGTGACCCCAGAACGTAAAGGGCTATTGAACGACATCGTAGATTTTAGTAAGTATTACGAGTCTGACAGTCCCTCCCGCCCTACCCTGGGTAGGAGGACTCATTTGATTATTTTACCACGCTAGAAAAAGCCCCAAACACACGCTCCTTTTATTAACGTCCTTTCACAAAGCTGGTTGCGTGATATCTTTATATCTTTATTATGAGAGTGGAAAGCTAAGGGTGCTTAACACCCTGTCCTCCACCACCTGGTGTTGGTACTAATTTTTGATGCATTTTGATGTAATGACAGACACTAAGCGCCGCGTAAAATGGACGTTAGTCGAGTCGCGGCGTGGATTTAGTGGTTTTTTACTCATATGAGATACAGGTACAGTACAACAATGCTAAAAACTAAAAAATGTCAGTAACCTCTTTATAATTAAAGTAATCTTCATTCTATAATATCTTATCCACAGTATTTTTTTTGGGACTAGGTTGTAATATTATCACTTTTCTGATAAATGAAACCCTTAGATATATTATCTATCGACTCCAAAAGCATGAGCCCAGTACTGATCTTTTTTGACTCCAAAGCAATAAATAGAGCGAGAAGCAACTTGTACCGAACACGCGGTAAGA
Organism: Agrotis clavis; assembly: GCA_954870645.1. Taxonomy (NCBI): domain Eukaryota; kingdom Metazoa; phylum Arthropoda; class Insecta; order Lepidoptera; family Noctuidae; genus Agrotis; species Agrotis clavis. The sequence continues at coordinate 10,871,284 of OX940922.1, forward strand.
CAGCAATGACCACCGATTTTTCATCGTAGTCGCAGCATTATACTATAGGCGATATTTAACAGGGTGGTGGGTGCTATGCCTTATTTCTAGTTGACAAGTAATTTTGAAGTATTCAAAATGACAACAGCAGTTTTCATTTAATTTATTTTAATCCTGTTTCTTCGAAATTGTTATAAATCTGTGACGAAACTAAATAAATAATAATAAAAGTGAAGTGCTTCTTATCCTATATCGCAGTTTGATACGATTAGAAGTTGTTTTCAGTTACATAAATTATCTCAAACTGTTGACTGCAAATCAGTGCATTTATCATTAGTTCATGTGAAATGGTATTTAGATGCATAAAGATTAGATGAGAGGAGGATGGACACAGAGGAACCATCCGACAACAATAGTACGATATCACGATAGCATTCATATAATATCACTGTGAGTAATTTAATAAATTGATAGGAACAATTCGTAATGTATAGAATCATACGTATTCTAACAGTTCCCTTGTTTTCTCTGTAGGGGTCGTCAGGAATTTCCTGCGATGATTTTCAGTAAGTTTGGTTTATATATTCATGATTTATTAATGAAAATAATGTGTTATTTAAAATACAAAATTTACGTGACTTATTTACAGTCATGTCCGTTTAATCACGTCCCATTGAACACAGCGAAACATAGTTTTGAATAATCTATAAGCCTACGTATCATTCGTTTTTATTTTCTCGATCTTTTATCCATTTCCAATTTTATTATTACGAAAATCTGACAGCCGCGATTTGAAAAAAAGTGTCGCAGGTCTAGCCTGTAAGAGCCACGCTGGCTGACTGATTCGTCAAGGAACGAAAGTGATGACACTACTTTTAAAAGGCAAAAGATGAGAGGACGATAGTGAATGTGTGCTCAGAATAAAACGGCGTATGTGCCCAAACATATTGACGTATTTTTATGAATTAAAATTGTTGTTAATTGAAAAAATGTCTTTACAGAATGTAGATACTAGTATTTTCTACAATTTAAAACAACATCCTTTCAATAACTCATAGTAGTTATTCCATAAAGTTCAAAAAATAAAAAACATAGACCGAACTTTGCATTTTTTTTGTATCGAGAAAATTTCATTGAATCGTGTTTTCAACTTTGTGAGAATTTAGATCATATAGTCAACAACTATATTCCAAGTTGTAAGATCTGTAGTCCAGATATGTACGAAGAAAAGTAAAAAATAAAAACCGTATTTTTACTGACCAATCCCCTTAACCGTAAAAAATTGGGCGTTCAGAAATTAAACGAGTTCAAGCTCTAACTGAGTTCAGTTTGTGTTGGTCAAATCCAATTTGGGCCTTTGAACTCAGTTAAATGCCTAAACTGAGATTAGCCTGAAGTGATCGCGTTCAATTGAAATGGTAAAATCGGCCCTTAGGGCCGATTTTACCAGTTGCCCATTAAACGAAGTTCAATAAAACTAAGTTCAAATCGATCGCGTTTACATAAGCGTTCGATCTTGGTTCAAGCACAAATTGATTTTACCGGTCATATTTTGATCGCGTTTACGAAAACTAAGTTTACTTTCAACATAGAACGTAAACTCGCAAACAATTGCAATAACCATAGACAAAACTTGAAGTGACAGTTGGCAAAATAGCCATCCCACGAAAAAATCAAGATTACAAAATTGTTTAGCTTTGTATAATGTGTTAAAATAATTTTCAATTGAATTATTACATCGCCATAAATATAATTATTATTGGTAATTAAAGTATAGAGTAATTTTATTATACTTTATTATATTAACAATTTGAAGTTTAAAATAATGAAATCATCGTTTGTTCCGGAAAAATAAATGAGACGAGGTCGAAGTGTAGCAATAGCGGCACTGACTTTATGCACAAATCTATGGGCAGTAGAAGTGCTGGATCCACATAAATCTCCTGCAGTCATTTGATAGCACCCTGTCTGTTGCGTAGCAGCGTAGGGCACACAGCAATTGATTGATGGGTGTTACACTGTTGTTTCTAAAAAACAAACATTATAATTAGCTATCGGCAGTTTTTTTATTTATTTTTTTTAGCGTGGTAAAATCATCAAATGCGTCCTCCCACCCCGGGCAGGGCGGGAGGCACTGTCAGACTTCTACTGACTAAAATCCACGGTGTCCTTCAGTAGCCTGTTATGTTCCGGGGTCACGGTAAGGAAATAATCCCGCGATCGTGGGACACAACGCGCCGTCGACCCGGGCATGGGCCATGGTCGGGCAGCGAGTTGCCCTTTACTGCCTGCTTTACGCTGCCCGCATGCCCGCGCCTACGGTGGCCGGAGATCGTCTGCTGACGTCCGACGCCGCGGGCGCCTACCACTGCGGTTGGGGCGGAGGGAGGACGCTGTCCTGCTCTCTCTCGCGGCTCGCCTCCTCCTTCACGAGCATTACTGCTTCGCAGAAGGAGGCGACCGCTTCCCACTCCGTCTCGCTCCGCAGCATGGCCGCAACCAATGCCGGGCGCGAGAGGTCTCCGCCTATCGCCGCCGTGAGGACACGTCGGTGCACTGCCCAAGCTGGGCAGTCTTGCACCGTATGCTCTACTGTGTCTTCCGGGCGATCTTCGCTGCAGTGGTGGCACCCGGGCGTTTCCTCCTTCCCTATCAGACACAGGAACCTCCCGAAACTTCCGTGTTCGGTGAGGACCTGCGTCATCCGATAGGGCAGGACGCCGTGACGTCTCTCCAGCCACTCCCCAAAGAGGGGTCTTACCGCCGCGATTGCGGCGTGCCTGAGCTATCGGCATAGTAAGTAAACTAACAAACTACAAAATAAATAGAACTTACATATTTGTAGGAAACTCTAGTTTATTCATATAGATTCCAATAAATCTAGCACTGTGTGTTTCGTGAGACGAAATCTTGTTACAAAATCCTTATCATCAAGGGTATCAAAATGTTCTTCTCGCTCACGGATCCAGCTTGGTCGGCGATGGCGAATAGTATTTTCATCGTAAGTTTCATCAAATGCAAGCGATAGAGCCCTTTTCATGCTTTTATTTTATTAATAAAAGCCGATTTCTTCTAAAATACGAAATCTTTCCACAACATTCAACAACACGATGACAGATGACATCATTTGATCTGCGTTTAACCACGTTAACCGTAAAAAATTGGGCGTTCAGAAATTAAACGAGTTCAAGCTCTAACTGAGTTCAGTTTGTGTTGGTAAAATCCAATTTGGGCCTTTGAATTCAGTTAAATGCCTAAACTGAGATTAGCCTGAAATGATCGCGTTCAATTGAAATGGTAAAATCGGCCCTTAGTCTATTAACATAAAACGTCCTGTATTTCAAACTTCAAATCCCACAATTCCCACATTATCAATGGTGTTGTGCTGAAAAACTGAAACTCCTCGTATCGGTGGTGTCACTTGTGTGGACGGTTCCCATCTCCCGGACAGCTGTGAAACCAGTCTAAGGAAAAAATTGTACAAAACAAAACAAGAGTTGAGCCGTTTTTTGCAAACTAACCATATTTACTATTACTGATGACGTAGATAAGTAAGCTACAAGGTATTTGGTTTTGAAGATTGAAATTTCCTTGAAGAATTTTCAGAAGAACGCGCAATCACAGCTCATATTATTATTATGCCAAGTGATAAAAACATTTCCAGACTAAGATCATAAAATGTAGATAAAATGCCGGGAGGCGTTGTTAGGCATTTGGGTAAATAAACGATTGAACAACGTGTCTTGCGGGGCTAAAAATATCTTCGGGACTGACAGTAATATATATTTTTAGTGATGGGAAGCGACATTTAGGAAAAGAAATCGAGAAGTAATATCTTTGAAACTGTGAAAAGGTCTGATATCTAAATCATCAATTTTGTGGTCATTTGAAAAGATCTATTTTTGCGTTTTTGTCTCTTTGTTACGCGTAAAATGAGGAATTTGTATTCAACGTGGAAAAAGAGCACTTGATTTAATACGAAAGAAGCTAATACATAGTACTAAAAAAGAGTAAACAAGTCAATGGAAACTCATTCCGAAATGGACTAACTTGATTATAGCATATACTCGTATATTAGCGTTTTAATGTCAATATAATTTTTAAAACTTTTGTTTCAATACCTTAATGTACAGACGCCAGCACATCAACCTACCTCAATGTGTCAAATTTCTTTAATAGGTTTTCAACCTTATCATAATATTGGAAGGTTAATGTTCGATTGGTAAAATTTTACAGATTCGGGTAGGTTGATGTGTTGAGTCTGTACTTCGGAAAGTTAATAACCTAGAAACTGAAGTGCTTCTGATTGAGTGCGACACTTATGGCGACGATAAACGCTAGTGACATTGAACAAGTTTCAGGAGCCTGAGCCTCCTTGCGGCACATGGTATACAAGGCACCTCCAAACCATAATTTCATAATAATAACGTCAATCAAATTGTAGCAATTGTACTGCTTGAAAGTGGCAAGAAAAATATCTTTGTTTTTGTAAAATTATTCACGGTTTAAAATATACACTGCTTTTAAAACCATCCTTTTGGTCATTTTCTTGATATCTTCGCCTTAAGGGGTGAATGCACCGATGTTGAAAAGTAGCTTGTCATGTGGAAAATAGAACAAGAAACCCTGTTGATTTAAGGGGTTGGACAAAATGAAGCCATTGATCGGTATGGAAACTGTTGTTTCTTACCCGAATCAAGTTTATAAAACGTTATCTTAATTTTATTTTATTTTATTTGGAAAAAAAAAACGATATTAAGAAAACTTATCAATATGGTACATATGAAACAAAATCAATGTAATAACAACAACATTTTCCACATATTAACAAAGAAGTATGCTATGATGAGGACTACGTAAGCCAGTTACTATTTACATCCTAGGCAACATTTTTTGACTTAACATAAAAGTAGGTAAAGAAAATAAAAGCAACAGAAGAACAAAAACAAGTTACTTTTCTATCACAAGATTAAGTCGTTCAGTACATTGAAAACTTTACTTTTAAAAGCATTTTTATTAAGTATAAATATATCTATATTTGTAAAGTGTTCATTATAAATTTGTGCGAGACGCCAAAGGAGCGCACGGTTATCTACCTGCGTTTGTCCGGCATGATGCCTGTTCAAACAATCGGTAATCGCGCGTCCCACGGCGGTTAATCGATCTAGGTACTATAGTTTGTTTTTTAATCTCGTAGACCAAATTGACAAATGATAATGTCAAAACTGACATAAATTCTATTGAAATTCGTGTCAGTTCGCCATTTGCACCTGTCAATTCAGTCTACGAGATTAAAAAACGACGTATAGGTACAAGCCCTATTTCATTACTGATGTCTATAAAATTCAGTTTGTTATGATAAAGGTCATGCAGTGTCGTCACTGGCAGAAGCATTCGTCTCGTTTCGAGTGAGAGTAAATTATACTTTCCTAATAGGTCTTTGTAAGGTAAGCGTGGAAGTTGGTATTTGAATTGCATAGTTCGTAGGAATTTGCGTTGTACATTTTCAATCTGGGGGCACGGTAGTGCCCCCGCCAAGACGAGCCAAGCGAAGCGCAAGGGCACTACCTACCTTTTCTCGAAGTGTTTCGTCGTTTTTTTGAACCCTCATAGAGTTGGTTTTCGATGTACCAGATAGTTTATATTCTCAGAATATGATGCCATCAATAGTCTTATTAAGCATACAAAGTCTCAATAGAATAGCTATAATACTTTAGATTTTATTGATATCTAAAATACACGGATTTCGTCACTGATTCACTGACACACTGATGATCATCAAAATGTTTGGCTACTTCCTGAAGTGCTAGAGAGCTGAAATTCGGTATGTCATCTAAGTTTAGTATACAACCAACAAAAAAAATTACTGCTGTTTCGTTACTTACTTCAGAAACTAAATATTAGCATCACCTCCACGACGGTAGCGAAACGGTGAAGCCATTCATTTTTACTGATGTGTAGAATTTGTGAAGTTAGAGTTGGTAGAGTTAGGCCGTGTAGATTCAGAAGCTTGGTTCTACATAAGATCTGATAACTTTTTTGTAGGGCAAACCTTATGTGCTCGTTTTGGCAACACTTTACATGAAATGTTTTTGGTGGGATTGCTATTTTGTATTTATTATACACTGTGACTTTTTAGTCGTCTTACAAAAGGGGTCCACTTAATGTATCCGACCTAAAATACCTCTAGGCAAGTAATTTTTTTTTTAATCGTTTATAATAATTTTTATTTTTAATAAATAGGTACATTAGAAATATGAAACATCCTGTTAAAATGTTTACGTATCAAGCTGTAGAGTATATCTACCCAGCGCAATAGTCGGGCAGATCATTCCATCTCCATTTTCTATGAGACAAGGGTGTTTCTAACTACGCCTTGCGTCATAATAACGAATTAAAATTTTATTTTTAAAATTTTCAATTCTCTTAAATACTATTTTTTTATTATAAACGTGTTCTAGTCATTGGATACATGAACTGGGCTGCTTTTGTAAGACGACTAAAAAGTCACGGTGTATAATGGATCCCACATTAAGCAAGCGTATTCAAGCTGAGAACGAATAAGTGAAAGATACAGGTGTAAAAATGTGCAAGGGCACATAATATACATTTATATTATTTTATCTACTCTCATATCGTAAAATTCGAAATACAAAACTCAAAACGAGTTTATAAAGACGTACTTCATACCATAGAGTATCGAAATGAAATTAAAAAATAAAAATTATAACACTACTTCTCTAACAAAATAATGTTATATTAATTTTTTTTTTCATTATGATACAGATTACAGATCATAGATAGTTCTATTTCATTTTTTATCTGTGGCTGCGCGCGCTCTAGATGGGAATGTTGGAATTTTGACGTTTGTTTCGGTGGATGACATGGTGGATGTATATTAATTTTTATCTTTTATTTGATATGTTCGTGTTCAATGAGAGTAGATAAAGTAGTGTATGAAACTGTACATAACTAGGTATTATACCACTCGTGTGATACTATTAAAAAACTCGCTTTGCTTGTTTTTTAAACTCACACTCGTGTATAATACCCCTCATTATGTACCAGTTACATATTAGTAGTTTATGTAACTGGTACATAATGAGGGATATTATACACGAGTGTGAGTTTAAAAAACGAGCGAAGCGAGTTTTTTAATAGTATCACACGAGTGGTATAATACCTAGTTATGTACAGTTTCATACACTACCTACTTTATCTACTCTCATTGAACACGAACATATCAAATAAAAGACAAAAATTAATAAACACTAATATTCATCCACCGAAATACAAACGTCAAAAATCCAACATTCCCATTTAAAGCGCGCGCAGCCACAGATAAAAAATGAAATAGATGTATCTATGATCAGTAATCTGTATCATAATGAAAAAAATTAAATTATAACATTGTTTTGTTAGAGAAACAGTGTTATAATTTAATTTTTTAATTTCATTACGATACTCTATGGTATAAAGTATGTCATTATAAACTCGTTTTGAGTTTTGTATTTCGAATTTTACGATATGAGAGTAGATAAACTACTATTTAAAGATGGATTTCCGTTTGACCACTATCTCGCCTGATGGTCAGCGAAGATGTGGTCGACGATGAAGCACGTTTGCCTAGAAGTAACCTGTTCACTCTTGACTTAAAGACCCCAAAGTTATAGCTGTCGGGAAATTATACAGATGTATAATTCTACTACATATATAAAAATAAGTCGGGTTTTCCTTCCTGACGCTATAACTCCAGAACGCACGAACCGATTTCCACGGTTTTGCATTCGTTGGAAAGGTCTCGGGCTCCGGGAGGTTTATAGCAAAGAAAATTCAGGAAAAAATTCAACAGAAATCGGGAAAATATTTTTTCACAGAAATGTTACATAAAACGAAGCCATCTAGTGGCGAAACGGAGTTCGCCGGGTTTGCTAGTTTATGTATAAATCTTTGTCCCTAAAAAATAATAGTTGTTATTGTTAACTTGTTTGTAACAAATACTTAAGCTTAGCCCACGGGCTAGTTGTTTGATCAATAGTTAAACTAACTTTTATATTTTTTTGTACAAATAGTTACAATGTTTTTAGGATTTTCATTGTTGGTTGTACGGAATCACTGACCCTTAGTTGGTAATAGCACGGTAATAATATCTTATACTGTGGTAATAGTACCCGACTGACATACTTATTGCCTATTGTTACAACCTTTGCCCTAAGCTGAAGCCGAAAGTTTAATAATCTATACTAGGTACCGTGAAATCAGCCAACTTTGATTTTCAAGCCTAACATTGGCCAGTTTCCAAAAATAAGCAAAACAAGTTGTAACAACAATATTGTCTCAAATGGAAACATTTTACAGTCTGTTAGGGAAAATAGGTTATATTTATGGCAATACTGATAGCAAGTTCACTTGCTACCTTCACTCAGTTGGCTGTCAACGGTCGTCGAAAGAAAGTCGATTCGAGTGGTACCAAATTGTGCATCGTGTTTTGTGATTCTAGTAAGCGTGAAAACTTGCCGAGATGAGTAGTTTTTTGATATTATGTTTCTGGGTGAATTCATGATAATAACATGATGCGCTTTTTTAAATCTTAACGAGTCTTTTGAACTTAGAAATTTAGCGGCCAATGTTACAATCACTTTCTGCGAACACAAGATGTCAACTTTGGCCACCAACAAGCATGTGCTAGGGCTGCCCCTATTCACTTTGTTACCTATTTAATAAGTAAAATTGCCATTTTTTATACCTTAATTGTTAAGTATCGACAGTTATAGGTACCTAATAAAAATTATTGATATTAAAACACGTTTTTCTATTAAAAAACATCCAATCGATTTATTTTATTTTGGACAACCCTATGTCTAAAAATCATTTGAATGAATTAAAAAAAAATATTGGGTAACTTTGGCCACTGCCCTGTACGGCTAAATTCGTAACCTTTTGTTATTATTATCTTTTAACCGTCAACTTTAACCAGTTTCCTATCGTAATTCTTAAATAAACGGCTGTAAAAGCGAAAATCCAAGAGTTATATGCAGTGGCTAATGTTGGCAGAAAGTCGAGGTAATCGAGTTTAATATCAAGAGTTAAGGTTGCACTTGGTTTGCAAATAAAAAAAAAAAACGAATACTTGTCATATTATATTTTTTCATAGTTGTAGCCGATTTTGTGTAAAAACCGGCCAATGATGGTGAGTTTCACGGTAATATTATAAAACTGAAGAGTTTGTTTATTTGAACGCGCTAATCTCAGGAACGACTGGTTGGAATTGAAAAATTATTTTTATGGTAGATAGTCCATTTATCGCGGAAGCCTATAGGCTTTATAACATCACGCTGTCACCAAAAGGAGCGGAGCAGCAATGAGAAATGTTTCAAAATCGGGAAAATGTATTCTTTTTTGAGAGCTTTCGTTGCGTGCGCTGCGTAAGCGGTTAAAGATACGCAAAAATTATGTACTACGGAATTATTTCTCATAAAAAGTTCTAAAATAAAATCCGCGTGAGCATGTATCTATCTTTTAAGAATAAGTCACTATAGCCTTTTTATGGGAATCAAATTTGTTTTAAAGTAATGCATTATTTGCGAAGGTATTTTCATTAATATGATATTAATCCTTATCAAAATAAATACGTTAATCATCACAAGCATTTAATTTTGAACAAAATTGCCTTTGACATCGTTTGATTTCAATGAATATCTTAGGAGATATCATAGTTTCAAAATAATGTCACAACAAAATTATTACAGCCTAGGCAATACTGAGCATAATATCATAATAAATTGCGGGTTCTGTATGGATCCTGTATCGAATGGGGAAGGAAGAAACGCCTGGGTGTCACCACTGCGAGGATCGCCAGGAGGACACGGTAGAACATACGGTGCAGGACTGCCCCGCTTGGGCAGAGCACCGCCGTGTCCTCACAGCGGCGATAGGCACTGGTCGAGGCCATGCTGCGGGGCGATACGGAATGGGAAGCGGTCGCCTCCTTCTGCGAAGCAGTAATGCTAGCAAAGGAGGAGGCGGAATGCGTGAGGGAGAGGACAGCGTCCACCTCACGACGCAGCCGCCGCGGGAGACGCCCACGGCAACGGACGTCGCAAGACGATCTCCGGCCACCGTAGGCGCGGGCATGCGGGCGGCGAGTAATGGGTGACTCGCCGTCCGATCATGGACCATGCCCGGGTCGACGGCGCGTTGTGTTCCACGCGCGCCTCAAAGAGCTGTCAGCAATCTGACGGGGCCCCCCGTCAGATTGCTGAGCTCTTTGAGGCCAGAAGGGCCAGAGCCTGCCGGGGTCACGGGACTGTCTCACTCGATAACCGTGACCCTGGTACATAAAGGGCTATTGAAGGAACACCGTGGATTTTAGTCAGTACAAGTCTGACAGTCCCTCCTGTCCCGCCCTGGGCGGGAGGACTCATTTGATGATTTTGCCACGATAAAAAAAAGGGGGGGGGGGCGGTATCGAGGGAGCGATTATCGAAACCGAGGTTCGGGCACGCCTCAATCGCGGCGGTAAGACCTCTCTTTGAGGAATGGCTGGAAGGTGTCACGGCGTCCTGACCAACCACCTGACGCAGATCCTCACTGGACACGGAAGTTTTGGGAGGTACCTGTGTCGTATGGGAAAGGAAGAAACGCCTGGGTGTCACCACTACAAGGATCGTCCAGAGGACACGGTAGAGCATACGGTGCAAAATTACCTCGCTTGGGCAGAGCATCGCACATGTCCTCACAACGGTTAGAGGCGGCGACCTCTCGCGCTCGGCATTGGTTGACGTGAAATAGACTGGAAACCGATCGCCTCCTTCTGCGAAACAGTCATGCCAGCGAAGGAGGAGGCGGGACGCGTGAGGAAGAGGACAGCGTCCACCTCACGACCCACACCCAGCCACCATGGTAGACGCCCACGGGGACGGACGTCACAGGACGATCTCTGGCCAACAGGCGTGGGCATTTGGGCGACGAGTAATGGACGACTCGCTGTCCGATCATGGACCATGCCCGGGTCGACGTCAACGTTGTGTTCCACGCGCGCCTCAAAGAGCGTCAGCACAATGACGGGGGCAAACCCCTTAGAGGGCCAAAGCCAGCCGGGGTCGTAGGACTTACGAGCTACCGTGACCCCGGAACGTAAAGGGCTATTGAAGGACGCAGTGGATTTTAGTCAATACAAGTCTGACAGTCCCTCTTGCCCAGCCCTGGGTGAGAAGACTAATTTGACGATTTTATGATGCTAAAAAAAAGCATAAAGAAAATTATTTGTATCGGTATCCTCCCACAGCGCTTCGCACTAAAAAATACATTGTTAAGTTCCGACATCCACGCGAACGAAGTCGCGGGTACAGCTAGTCCTAAATATTCAAAATTGGTAGAAGTTAGGAAGGAATTAGTAGACGGTATGATGGAAATTGGTAGAAGGTATGAAGGAAATTGGTAGAAGTTATGAAGAGAATTGATAGAAGGTATGAAGGGACTTGGTAGAAGGTAGGTATGAAGGGAATTGGTACAAGGTAGGTGACAGTATTATTGCGATACAGTTCTTCCACTTTCAATGCTTTCAGAAAATCATCGGTTGCGGCCAAAACTTATGCGGTTATGCCTACATAAATCCTCCTTTGACCAAAGTTCGCTACAACTAGGTAGTAAAGGTAAGTTGTAAGTATCTGCACAAATAACGGCGTGCTTTATTTTCATTGTAATTTAAGAAACAATATTGGCAATTGGACACTTTTGCTCATGTTATAGGTACACATGATATGTTTCGATTCGGTTAGTCTATCTTTTCCCACAGCTGGGCAAATTAAAGGATTCAAATCTTTGAATAAATCGTTCACGATCTGATCTTATTCGCGAAATGTCAGCAGTAAGTCAACGGTTACACGCTCAGTCTGGCGTCAGTTCAGTCCATCAGTCTGGTCCGGCTAAGACTGATGCCAGAATGATGGATGAAAAATACGGTTAATTTTTGTCATTCTGGACCATCAGTCCGTCAGTCAACCGGTTAGATGATAATTCTCCCGTCATTCTGAGCAGACTGATGGACCAGACTGATGCCAGACTGAGCGTGTAACCTTTGACTTAAGCTATTGTCAAACAGACCGGCGTGGCGAACGCAAAGCGAAGCGTTTTTGTTTGTAATGTATGGAATTGTTTGAAGACTATCGGATCGCTTTCGCTTTTCTATGTGACTGGATTCAATAAATTCCATTATTACAAATAAAATCGCTTCGCATCGCTTTCGCCACGCCTCTCTGTTTGACATTAGCTTAAGAGACAAGTCTGAAAGGAGACACCCTGAGGTGAGCGACATATTTCTTCAATTAGCAGTGGTTGTGGTATTTATAGATTATTCAGCTAGGTTGATCCAACTTCGACAAAGTTGTTGCCCCAAGAATCGAACTCGGTTTTACGTGAAATATTCTCATCGCACAGTGATGATGATGATGATGTAGTGTTTACCTATATAATTATTGCCCTTTTTCCATAATATCATAATTCTTGAGAGAGAATTCTACGAAATTAATAGCCCAATTAAAGTGTTAAAGCTTTGCATAATAATAAGCAACATCCGTGCCGAAAATGAGTTCATTAGGACTTTGTCATTTAAAACACTCGAAACTTTGCGTTTTGTAAAACCGCCCGTTTTGTAAGTGTCAGACGCCCAAGCACAAGATTAGCTCATTTCTGGACTTAATCGTTTCTGCAGATTTAGGTCGCAAAATAAGCGAATAATATTGTTTTATTATGTTAGCAACTGAGATCAGTAACTTTAATAAGTATGAGATTATTTATTTATTTATTTATTTATTTAAGCTTCATATACAAACAGTGGTACATAGGCGGACTTAATGCCACAAGGCATTCTCTACCAGTCAACCTTTGGGTTAAATAAGAGAATATTGTGGTAGGGTACAAAAAAGAAATAAAAAAAATATCCGAAATAATAATTAGCAAACAGAAAAAATAATGCTTCATTATATTTACGTAGATTCTAATACATATATACAGATAAAATAAACTAAACAATATTATAGTAACAATAAACATAAAAAAATAACTTAATAATAACCATTATGACTTGACTTGACAAAGAGAGCTATTGATTGTGACTTAGATAGAAATTTCGCAGTTTTCTTTTAAAAGTGAAATCGCTTTCAGCTTTTTTAATGCTAATGGGAAGCGCGTTCCAGAGTTTTATGGTTGATATTGCGAAAGAATTAGACATAAAACCAGTGCGGTGTGGAGGAATTTGGAGAAGTAGTTTTTTGGAAGCTCGAAGGTTACATTTATGAGAACTGCCCAACACTTTAAAATGAGATTTTAAATATTCAGGAGCACGTGGATCGTTCAAAATTTTGAAAAGCAAGCAGAGAGATCTGAGGGATCTTCTGAGTCGGATAGGCAACCATTTAAGCTGAGAACGAAAAGAAGAAATGTGATCGTATTTACGAAGGCCAAAAACGAAGCGAATACAGTTATTGAGAAGACGATCCAATTTGTTGAGAAGTTCTTGGGATAGATCAGAAAAACAAACATCAGCATAGTCGATACTGGGAAGCACAAGAGACTGGACCAAAATGAGTTTGGTGCTAGATGGGAGGAAATGCTTGAATCTATAGAGAGACCGCAGCGAGGACGTGACTTTCTGACTCACTTGAGCAACGTGTTTATTCCAACTCATGCTGTTATCAATGTACAGACCCAAGTCTTTGACATGAGGTGAAAGAGGGATGACAGAGTTCTCGTACAACAGAGGCATAAGTTGGGTAGTGTCCACGTTTCTCAAATAGTATGAACTACCAATGAGGACTGCCTGGCATTTCTCGACGTTGACAGAAACCCCAAATTTTCCAGACCATTCTTCGATAGCTCGAAGATCGGCATTCAATGATGAAATGCAATTGTTGAGGTTAGCAATATTCGAATGAGCATATAATTGCAAGTCATCAGCGTAGAGATGGTAAGAACATTTGAGGATGGTAGTGATGGAATTTATGAATAAAGAAAATAACATAGGAGAGAGTATACCGCCTTGTGGAACCCCAGTTGCCAGGTCGCACCAATCAGAGCAATCCCGATCAGCACGCACCGCCTGCTGGCGACCACGAAGATAAGATGAAAACCAATCCCGTGACGACGAAGAGACTCCAATTTGGGACAGGATGGCCAGGAGGATATCGTGATCAACGGTGTTGAAAGCATTAGAAAAATCTATTAAAACTAAGACCGTTAACATCGAATTCTCCAAGCCATCCCTGATGTCTTCAGTAACCTTAAGAAGAGCTGAGGCTGTGCTGTGGCCAGGCCGAAAACCAGATTGATAATTGGACAACAGATTATTTTTAAAAACATAAGAGGATATTTGCTTAAGGGCAACTGCTTCTAAGATTTTGGAAAGGAAAGGGAGAATGGAGATTGGCCTGAAGTGATTAGGTAAACTAGGGTTGGGGATTTTGGGAAGAGGGATAATGTAAGCTTTACGCCACACTGCAGGAAACACACCAGTCTGCAAAGATGTATTAACAATATGCGTAAAAACTGGAATAATGTTCTCAATCAAAAAAGATAACATAGTTCGACTGACCCCATCACAGCCAACTGCCTTAGACTTAATTGAGGTGAAACATTTAAAGACCTCAAGGTTTGTCACGGGAGTGAAAGAAAATGAGTCAGGAGGAAACATCGGCTTGGAAGTAATATCAAGGATGGTTTTATCCTTGACATCAACTGCAAGTGTAGCAGTTGTTGAAAAATGTTTATTAAGATCATTTAAAGAAAGATTGAGAGAGACTATACTAGAAGGGGACTTAGTTATCCCAAGAGATTTGAGGAACTTCCAAATATCAGCCGGTGAAGAATTGAGGACATTCTCACAAATGTATCGGCGTTTAGATGTTCTTACCACCTGGTTGCAGCGGTTCCTAGCCAACTTGTACAGGTTCCAGTACTCCTCACTGCGGTCCCGCCTATATTTACTAAAAGCCCGGTCACGCCGTCTCATTGCCAACCTAACTTCAGTGGTTATCCATGGAGCCGGGGGGCGCTTGACACGAACAGCCCTCAACGGTGCATGAGTGTCAATGAGCTGGAGTAAATACCTATTAAAAATCTCTACTTTCTGGTCCACTGAAGTTGACTGGAAAATTTCGCCCCAATCAAGAGCTTGTGCATCAGTAATCAGTTTATCCCTATCTAATCTTACGAAATTACGAATATGGATAACTGCTGGTCGCTGCCTAGGGGGCTTAATTTTGTAAGATAAATATATCAGATCGTGTCTAGATAAACCTGGCGCAGCAATCTGACCATGGTTAGCAACGAGATCCACAGAAGATGTGAACATGAGATCGAGCCAGGAATCACTCGAGTCAAAATTATGATGCGTTGGATTAAGTTTAAGGAGTGACAGACTCGAGGACTCCAGGATCGCACTCAGCCTACGGGATCTTGGGTTATCCTTCAAAAGGTCTGTGTTAAAATCACCCATGACTATGTGATGTTTGTACTCTGAGGAAAGAGATTCGAAGAGAGATTCTAGAGTAGAGAAGTAATCTATAGTAGGTGGGCAGTATACAACTCCTAGAACGGCTTTAACCCCTTTAACAATAATTTCAAGAAAAATGTACTCAGGACTGCCATTATAAATTGGGGATGAAGATGATAAAATTTTGTAAGGGATATCACTTCGCAGGTAAATAGCAACACCCCCAGCACGCTTACCTGTACGATCGTTCCGAATTAAAATAAAGCCTGGTAAAGAATAAAAATGAGAGGGGAGTTCAGGTTTAAGCCAACTTTCGGACACTAAAATAGCTTCTAAGGCGACGTCAGAAAATAAGTCTAATAGCTCAGAATGGTGCTGAGGGATGCTCTGTGCGTTTACGTGACATACATTAAAACACTTGTTGAAACGCTGGCACTCACTACTCAGAAAACTATTTAAGGACAAAGAATCATCAAGAGTTGAAAAAGATGTGGAGGAACAGGAATAAAAAGAGTCATCGTCAGACATAATTATTACAAAGTTAAGAAAAATAAATATATAAAATAGATATTATACTATATAAATATATATAACTACTATTATAAAAAAAAAAAATGTATAAAAAATAAAAATATCAATTACATAACCTGCCGGCAGACTGTTTACATTCTGCAAACAAATACGTGTTTCCGAACGTAACTGATGAAACTCCGTAGACAGTGACAGTAGTGTATACTCTCTACTTAGTCTGTGGTGACAGTTAAGTGACAGTGACATTACAAGTAAACAACATTTTGATTGTGATTGAAAAATTATAGTAAAGAAAACTTGTGTCGGTACTTGAAAAAAAAATAAATAAAATAATAAGTCACCGCGACGTGTTCCTTGAACCACCAACAAAGAAACAGAAAAACTAGTTGCAGAACTCTAAATGGAAACAAAATTATGTCAACAAACCGAGCTACTTCCAGTTACTTCTTCCTAGCTAAACGTCTTGACCGAGTGGGAGCCTGGGTCAGCGTCGGGCTCGTGTTATTCGAGCCAGGGTTGGAGTCCGGAGGTACCATCTGATCCAGTGACTTCCCATGTTCCGATCCGAGCGCGACGACTTCCTCAGTGGTGAAGACCCGACGACGTTTGCCACTAGGGAGCTTGACGTAAATGATTGCGTCCATGGTCCACACAGCAGTCACACCAAACAACTTCCGAGCTGTAGTAAAAGCAGACTGTCGCTGACGAGTGAGGGTTGGAGTGTACGTAACGGGGCACTGAGGAAAAAACACTTAGAAAAATTTTGATGAATTTTTCAAACATAATAATACTTACTTTTTATGGTTTTATCGTATGGAGGACATCAAAAGAAACAACTTTTTCCCGGGATATTTTTTTGTCAGGTCAATGACCGCTGAGCTAGGAGGCAAAATTTAACTCTCATTGTGAAGGCGTCTGGGACTTAGAAAATTTTGAAGAAAAAGCAATGAAAAACTTAGAAAAATTTCACCCAAAAACAACGCCTAATCAAGCCTTCGGGATCCGGTGGGATGTGGGAGTACTAGGGTGGGGAAACACCGGGGGACGACCTTAAGGTCAATGACCTTGACCCCAAGGTCAAGGTCAAATTAAAAAAGACGCAGACACGGGGTACGCTCGAGATCAGTGACCTTGACGCCAACGTCAGTGACCTTGACCCCAAGGTCAAGGTCAAATTAACAAAGACGCAGACATAGGGTATGGTCGATGTCAGTAACCTTGACGCAAGGTCAGTGACCTTGACCCCAAGGTCAAGGTCATTTAAAAAAAATCGCAGACACGGGGCAACGCTCGAGGTCAATGACCTTGACGCCAAGGTAAGTGACCTTGACCCCAAGGTCAAATTAACAAAGACGCAGACACGGGGTACGCTCGTGGTCAGTGACCTTGACCTCAAGGTCAGATTTAGGTTAGAAGGGGATGGCGACCCCGCCATCCACTTCGTGGTTTTTTTCTATAACCATTAAGCCCCGCGAAGCGGGGCTCCGACTTTGCCCTTTAAGCAACTTAGTCCAAGAGCGAGCGAAGCGAGCTCGAGACTTGGGGCACTCCGACTTGGACAGGTTAGGTTAGAAGGGGATGGCGGGGTCCAGTGAGCGAGCAAAGCGAGCGAACAGACCCCGCCATCCCCTTCGTGGTTATTTTTTTTATGACCATTAAGCCCCGCGAAGCGGGGCTCCGACTTTGCCCTTTAAGCAACTTAGTCCAAGAGCGAGCGAAGTGAGCTCGAGACTTGGGGCTCTCCGACTTGGACAGGTAAGGTTAAAAGGGGTGTTTTTATGAATCTGACCTTGAGGTCAAGGTCACTGACCACGAGCGTACCCCGTGTCTGCGTCTTTGTTAATTTGACCTTGGGGTCAAGGTCACTGACCTTGGCGTCAAGGTCAACGACCTCGAGCGTACCCCGTGTCAGCGTCTTTTTTAATTTCACCTTGGGGTCAAGGTCATTGACCTTGGCGTCAAGGTCATTGACCTTGGCGTCAAGGTCACTGACCTCGAGCGTACCCCGTGTCTGCGTCTTTTTTTAATTTGACCTTGACCTTGGGGTCAAAGTCACTGACCTCGAGCGTACCCCGTATCTGCGTCTTTTTTAAATTTGACCTTGACCTTGGGGTCAAGGTCACTGACCTTGGCGTCAAGGTCACTGATCTCGCGCGTACCCCGTGTCTGCGTCTTTTTTAATTTGACCTTGACCTTGGGGTCAAGGTCATTGACCTTAAGGTCGTCCCCCGGTGTTTCCCCACCCTAGTACTCCCACATCCCACCGGATCCCGAAGGCTTGATTAGGCGTTGTTTTTGGGTGAAATTTTTCTAAGTCTTTTTTTCATAGTGCCCCGTTTCGTATACCATGACCCGAGTGAGGAACTCAGACACCACATAAGAGGATCCCTTCAGTTTGGTCTTGGTTTTCCAGACCTGGCTCCTAATAGCTGACTCCGTGAACCGAAGCAGGATAGGTCTAGAATGATCTTCTAAAGCCGAGCCCAACCTGTGGCAAACCATTAATGAAGAGGGAGCCAGATCCGTGATGCCAAGCTTACTCTGCAGAATGGATGCTACACTTTCCGAAAGTTTCTCATCAGGCTTTTCAGGCACACCTCCAAGCAGCAAGAACTTTTTCCTGTGACGCATCTCAATAACATCGACACTCCTGCTCAACTCAGCAATCTGCAGCTGCAATGCACTTAGCACACTCCACACATGCTCTTTGAAGACAATAAAGTCCTTGTGAAGTCCGCTCAAGTCTGCTCCTGATGATGATAGCTTCAGGTGCTCCTCAAAATCAGCCATCCTCTGGTTGAGGGATGTTATAGCCAAGCGTTGTGTCTCCGCAATGTCTGCTATTGAGCTCATGATAGTGCCACGAAGTCAAAGTGCAGTGATCAGTGAGTCCAAAGTTCAAATGACAGTACAAGCCAGCAAGTAAATGCAATTGACACTGTTTAGGGCATGTGAATCTTACTGCCCACACAATATGTGCTTAATGGTATGTCAATATAAATTATTAAGTAGGATTTTTGAATATAATAATTAAAATACTATTAAAAATTAAAATAAGCAATTCGGAAAAACGTTGATACTTTTTGTGCACCTACCCGAAAAAACATTATTCTGATTACAGCTAAGATGGATCTTTTGAAATGTTGCCAAAGCCGCTACTTTGTGTTTAAACACATTCAAGCTATTGTCAAACAGACAGGCGTGACGAACGCGAAGCGAGGCGTTTTTGTTAGTAATGTATGCAATTGTTTGAATCCGGTCACATAGAAAAGCGAAAGCGATCCGATAGTCTATGTGACGGGCTTCAAACAATTGCATACATTACAAATAAAAACGCCTCGCTTCGCGTTCGTCACGCCTGTCTGTTTGACAATAGCTTTAATGTAAAATGAATTTCGGAACTAGGTCTGTCAATTCTTGGCAACCAACTAACGGCCGGTGCTCACTGACGGCGTGGCATGAATCGGCAGGTTGTGCTGTGGCATCCCGTAGCGTTCAGTGGCATACCGTGACGTCCCGTGGCATCCTGCTGAAAGTCCAGCCATTCAGTTATCAATCAGTTTTGCTTTGTGCGGGTTTGAAGTTGGCTGTGTCGTTATGGTTGACTGGGATTTAGTAATAAATAATGGCATTCTAGCTGTGGATGTAGAGAAACAAAACAACAATAAGAACTAGATAAAAACCCCTAACTAAAAATAGAATAAAAAAAAAAAAAAAAACAATAAGAACTGCTAATTTGAAGAAAAAATAAGTATAAATAATAAATAATTAAGCCGTGGTCGTGTGCCACCTCCGGTTGTTTCACACAGTATTACTTAAAAAAAATCATACATTTCGCGGTATCGTGGTATCGAAATGAAGTAACATGAATACTAAAGTCGTTTAAACAAGATAAAAAATAAATTATTTTATAAAATTCTTTGATATGACATAATTATTTCCCATATTTGCTATTGGTAGAGTATTGTTTTGCCACAAAGTTCTCATACATAACTTCACGAAAAAAAGTTTGTAGTTTTTTTTTTTTTTTTTTTTTATTTTGTTTATTGAATATTCGCCCCATTTCTTTTATCCGCACGGATAGCAGAACAATTAAATCATAAAATCCAGCACAAAACTACCCAAAACGAGGACACAACGAGGAATCCGTACAGAAAGTAGGTACTAGGAGAACAGGATCAATAAATGCTTTTTTCATCCCATCTATTCGAAAAGGACGACTTGGTTCGCCTTTAAGTGCACCCAAAAGTGGTGTTTTCTATAAGAAACTTTTAGCGGGCAGTAATGAGTTTTTAATCCTCTTAATAACTAAATAAGTGCGCCGCAAAGAACTTTGCCGCGCACTTTTTGAATTTGGAACATCTTAGTGTTCAGCGCCAAAGAAATCGAACGCAAATATTGTTTGAATAAAGACTGGCTGGTACGACGGCTCATAGTCACGTCGGTCGTAGCTGGCTGAATAAAAAAAAATCAATTTAAAAACGCTCGAACTACAGCCCGCGTTTTCGTCAATTTCACGGATTGTTAGGGTGCGTACAGACCATGTAACAATGTTATATAACACTACAAATGTATGTAAAATGTTATATAACAATGTTATATAAAATGACCACACTATGAAAAATGTTATATAACATGTTATGTTACATAGTCTGTACGCACCGTTAGAAACAATAATTGTCATAACCATTATTGTCTTTGTTCGATTTTCTTTCTTTTTTATTTTTTGTTATTTATTTCTTATTTTTTAGTTGTTAGTTTTATTAAATAATAATACTACAATAAAATATGAGGCGCTTTTTATTTTCTCGTAGTGGGTGATGAAAAGTAGAGTGTATCACTCGGGTGCAAAATAATATATATTTTTGGCTCGGGCGTCGTACTTTGAATCCCTCGCTACGTTCAGGATTCTACTAAAGAATCCCTCGCTACGCTCAGGATTCTACTGTAGAATCCCTCACTTTGCTCTGGATTCAAAATAGCGCTCTTGCCGTAAAAATATTACTTTGCTCCCTTGTCATACAATCTACTATTTTCGTGGCGTATTAATTTTGTGGCAAATTTACAACAACCCCCATAGAGGGTTGCAGCACGCGTGAGAAATTAAGTTGTTCCGCTGTCATCGTACGCTCTGCCTAATATGTTATTGTATGTATAAGTCATTCTTACATTAATTACTTAATGAGGATGCAGTTGGCTTAACATTATTATCTCACACTTTCATAGGGCATGCAGTGCTCATTACGCCCTAACAATGGCGTTTGTTGTTAGGATGTCAACGTCAGTGGAGTCTTTGTGAACAAAAGGGGTAGGTATATAGGTCACGTCATGTTCTGTGTCAATTTCCTTTGTCATCAGATGTGATTAATTTCACGGATAGTGGCTCAAGAATAAAGCCGGAAACACATTATTAACACCCGACGCCACCCGATGAAACGTAATGCGTGTTGGGTCAAATCAAATGTATTGTTTTCTTTGACCAGAATCACACTATGAACACCCGACGCGACGACACGCGCTCACTGCACATCGGGTGTCGACACGTTGCGTCGCGTGGCGTGTTAAATAATGTGTTTCCGGCTTTTTGAGTTTTATCTCATGGAAATTGAATCGTTTGCAGCTGCTGTAGGTGGTAATCTTACATGCTGTGTATTTGTTTTAAACCGACTTCAAAAAGGAGGACATACTATTTTCGGTCGGTATTTTTCATGGACGAACACCGATTACACCATGGTTTCTCGTCCGATTTGTGTGATTTTTTTTTCGATGCAGTATACTTGCTATTTTAGTCCCATAAAAAAATCGTTTACTAATTTTCATTTTATGAGCATTACGAATTTTATTGCAATGCATATTGTGATTGCTAAAGTAACTTTTTTAAACGCGTTTGTATGTTCAGGTTACTTTTTCTTTTTACTGCTAGACTGCTAGGTATTGAATGTGAAATATGCTTAATGAATAAGCTTGGATGTTACCCTGTTTTTTAGCTGTATTGTTCACATTCTTTCTTTCCAGTGTGCTTTTACAAGTTTAAACTTTTTACAAGAAAAAAAATTGGCGCTCAGTCTCACAAACTATTTTTCATTCTGTTTATTTTAGAGCGCCTACAAAATAGTATTTGTGCAGCATAGGCGTTCGTTAAACTTATGCACAGCGCCGACGTTTATCGAACGCCTACGCCGGACAAATGCTAGTGTGAAGGCATTCTTAGCAGTTAGGCGTCCATACTTAATAAATAACAGTTTATAATGCAAGTACCTGCGAATACTTTTCTCCGCTTTACCGAGCATTTTCAAGTTCAGACGGCGTAGTATGTTAGCAGACACAGAGGCTGTTATAATGGTTCTACTCCAACACTTACCAGACTTTTATACAACTACCTAGTTGTAATTTACGAGTATGAGCTATTTGTGTGAGTAGCTCTTAAGAGAGATTCTTAATTTCAGAAGATTTTTCCTATTAGTTACTGTTCTTTTTTTGTTACTTTAAATGGTGCTCTAGAGATCAAACGCGAGGGCTGATTTTGAAGAATCTTTAATCGATTTGTCTTAATGTTACTAGTATCACAACAATTGTCTTCGAATACATGTGTGGCCTTTTAAACGGTATGTTTTTTTAACGGTATGTATTGCACATTTCGGATTACAACGAATAATCCTACTAATATTATAAATGCGAAAGTTTGTGAGGATGCATGTATGTGTATGTGTATGTAGGTATGTTTGTTCACTTTTCACGCAAAAACCACTGAACGGATTTGGCTAAAATTTGGTACACCGATAGTTTATAACCTGGATTAACACATAGGATAGTTCTTATCCCGATTTTATGTTCCCGTGGGATAATTTTCGAGTTGTAGCGGGTGAAGCCAGTGGCAACAGCTAGTCTATCAATCTATAATAAAAAAAAAGGATCGCTAAATGTGTTGCTAAGCCCATAACTTGCAAACGGCTGGACCGATTCGGATAATTCTTTTTTTGTTGTGTTTGTAACCATCAGGACCAGGTTGTAGAGGAAAATCATCATGTCCACCCGTGCGAAGCCGGGAAAATAAACTGTTTTGTTATCTTATTGTAAGTAATATGAAGTGGCCTCACAGTCCCACTTATAGTTTTGCTTAAATACTCGCGAGGCTAGATAAAACACTTGTACCATAATCCTCACCAGTATAGAAATGCCAGAAAATGCTAATAAAGCTTAGAAAACAACTTGGTACATTTAAGTGTAGCGCAAAGCTAATGCAAGTCATTCCAAGTGGAAGGCTTTAGGAAAACCGGAAGGTTTAAGTGTGGCATAGTCCCTTTAAGTACGGTTGACCTAGCAATAATAGATTAGGCAGTTACTGTCATATACTAGCACAAGGCCCAGTGCGGGTTGGTAGATGTCACATGTCTTCGAATTTGTGGTTCTACACATGCCAGTTTCCTCACGATGTTGCCTTCACCGTTTAAAGATCAGTGGCGATGAAATAAGTTATAAAAAGTATTGCCAGCCTGGATTCGAATCCAAGAATTCCAATTACTGGTAAGTCGGGGTTACCACTGCCACCACTGCTGTTCGGTGAATACAGCTGTAACCAAATCTATACTATAGTTGGTGCCAGTTAAGATGGCAAAAGCGGTCATTGACCTTTACCTAATAAGTCCTCGTATAATGACATAAGATCAGAATTAGCATTTTTCTGTGAAATGATAGTGTTTACTTGTGAGTCTTAAATATAAAAATAATATAAAATCTTAGTTATAGGTGAAATATTTTTACCATTTTGATATTTTATGAATACTTAGATACTTATATCCTTACAATATACTTACTAATTTATTCGGTATTTTATAAAATGCTAATTCTGAGCTTATTTCATTATACGAGGACTTATTAGGTAGGGGTCAATGTCCGCTAGTGCCATCTTAACTGGCACCAACTATAGGTATAGTATTATAAAGCTGAGGAGTTAGTTTGGTTAAAAGCGCTATTCTCAGGAAATACTGGTTCAAGTTGAAAAAATATTTTTGTCCCGGACAGTCTATTTGTCGAGGATGGCTATGAGCTATAAACGTGACGCTACGACCAATACGCCGAGCAGTTGGTGAAACCGCTGGGAACATTTACTTTATATTCACATTTGTGTCGAATTCAAATCACAACAAAAACAACAAATCAGATGTCGTGAGATAGTTTGGAAACTGCCAAAACAACTACTATAAACACTTAGAGCAATTTAAGGCTGCGTTTCTACCAGAGATGTGCCGAGGAAATGTGTCGTGCGAGGATGTCTAGCTGTGCTGTGAAAATGTGTGGGCGTTTCCACCAAAGCTGTGCGATGAAAATGTGCCTACGAGGATGTGTAGCGGAGCTGTGAAAATGCGCATTAATGTGTGGTGCGAGGATGTGTAGCGGAGCTGTGAAAATGGGCATTAATGTGTGGTGCGAGTGCGTTGCGAAGCTGTGAAATGTGTCGACGGGGGTGTAGTGAAACTCCTTATCTTCTACTTCCATTTCTTCATCGCAAATTGTTAAATATAAAAGTATCTTCTTTTTCCAATTATCCATAATATCTATTTTGCGCACGTCTACTTCCAACAAACTCCGTCTATGGACTGGCTGGTACAGTATGCGCAAACCTCGCAACACATTTCTCAACACACATTCCTCGCAACACATCCCTCGTCCACATCCCTCGCAACACATCCCTCGCACACAGCCCTCGTACACATCCCTCGCACACATCCCTCGTACACATCCCTCGCGTGTTTTGTATGTGCAAAAATCAAGCTCCGCTGAGCCGTTTCCACCAGAGCTGTGCTGACCGAGGCGAGGTA
Organism: Agrotis clavis; assembly: GCA_954870645.1. Lineage (NCBI taxonomy): Eukaryota > Metazoa > Arthropoda > Insecta > Lepidoptera > Noctuidae > Agrotis > Agrotis clavis. The sequence continues at coordinate 10,896,103 of OX940922.1, forward strand.
AATGAAGTGATTCTATTGGTTCTTTACAAACACATTCCTCGCTACACATCCTCGCACATCTCTGGTGGAAACGCAGCCTAAGTGTGGCAACCCCTTGTTTACCTATTTTTCTTATTTATGATTTTATTATTTTGTTATTCTGCGATAACTTACAGTTATTTAATCCAATGCTGATGGATTTTCAATTACTAGTTTATAGACGTATTTATTTGGGCAAAGCCGTGTCTAGATTTTATAGCCTTCTTCTTCCGACTAGATTATTTGATGCAAACGAAAAATGTACTGATTATCTGAAAACTTTTGATCTTGAAAATGTCCTCCAACGCGTTTGTAAACAGTTTCGCAGAGATATCTAAGAAGTCTCACCCTAACTTACCTCTCGACGTACTACTGTTCTTGTTCTTGGACGGTCATTGTGCGTTTGTTAGCGATCCGAAGCGTGGCGGCAACATGAAAACTTTTGAACTTGTTGATCAAACTCGGATGGGTGTTGACGGTCAGCGAAGGCGTTCATTGCCAAACAAAATGCGAGTGGCATACAAAATGCGATTGTTTGTGCATTTTTGTCAAATGAATTCGTGTGTCGCGAGCCATCCGTGCGTTACTAGGATAATATGTATATAACTCATTTTCGCCAAAATGTCCCTTACGTTAATTGATACTTCCGGTGTCGATATTAATAAGTTTTTATGACTTCGAAATTAATAAATTACAGAAACACAGTTGAATTCACAAGTTTTTACATTTACTGACTTTTTATTAGATTCATAGAAATTGATTTATCTACTTAAACAATATGTCAAAAGGTGCTGATAGACATGAGCATTAATTTGTAAAAGAACATCGAGCATTCGCCGTTTTTAATTTTTCCGAACGGAAGAACGAACAGAGCCGAGCATAGAGCGTAACATCGCTACGAACATTTTGACGATTATTTGAGCAAACGCTCTGGTCGTCAATTTTTTTTTCCTCATGACTACGCCAGACTTGACAGTCGGCTGCACAAAAAGCTCGCCATAACGTCCGTTATATTGGTGGCTACAACGCTCTCGCTTAGATTAAAAATCCATGCTCAAAACCTCACATACTTCAACAAACACTCAGACCCGTGACAACTACTAGTAGATATAACAAATATTTGTTCTGTGCGGGAATTAAACCCGCGACACACTGGCGCAGTAGTCTATTCGTGCAGCCACTGCGCTTACCGTGCCGTCAATATTGTATGAGCATTAGAACATAATATTTCGTGTTACGAATTTTGCATAAAAATAGCGATATAGTTCGTAACATGGAATATTCTTTTCTATTGCTCAAACAATAGATAACATATTTGATAAAGAACTATTTTATTAGCAACGCTGCTAAAACAGCCAGCTGGGCTGCGTCTGTCCACAATATAATGCACCGTGTGAATCCAGCTTTACTGTAACAACAAGTACGATTTGAAATCACTTTAATATGTAAGCTTTATTAATTCCAATAATTCTGTTCATAATTATCATGTTCATCTTGATAATATTACGGTACCCAATATCCTGATAAAATAAACGTACGGATGAATATGGGCAGTTCAGGCTATAAAACGGCGTCTGGGTTTCAATAATTAAAACATGAAGAAATGAATCCTTTATGGTGATGGTGATCGGTAAATTATGTAGAGTTACTTCTGTAGCGTGTTACCAATCTGTCAATAAATAATAGAATGTCCTCTGTACAGCATTGTACTCGGGACTCTAGTGTTGTAGTTCACATATACGCAAAATCAAAAGGCTTTAAATTTTCTACGTATCCAATACAAAACGCATACGAGTAGTATTGTGATTGCCGCGCTTTTGTAGTGCCTCGGCAATGTTTGCAGATGCACACACTGACGGCTTTGATGTTCTGTGGCGTAAAAAAGGATAAAAAATACGTTTAAAAATCAGTTTTGCCTCAGGCTATGCGGCAGTCTCAACTCCCAACATTATCTGTGTTCTCTTTCAATCGATTGTCAGTTGGGCAGATTGCCGGCTAGATGCACACTTACAGATTTCTACGAATTGTAATACCTAAATTCCGATTAATTCATTATGTATGTGTGACCATTAACCATTAGACCCGACCTTGCTTTTTTGTCATGGTAAAATCATCAAATGAGTCCTCCCACCCATGACTGTCGGACTTGTGCTGACTGAAATCCACGGTGATCTATCAAATCCCTTTACGTTCCAGGGTCACGGTAATGAATGCGATAAGTCCCGCGACCCCGGCAGGCTTTGGCCAACTAGGCCCCGTCATCATACTGACACTCTTTGAGGCGCGCGTGGAAAACAACGCGCCGTCGACCCGGGCATGGTCCATGGCCACTTTCCCGACCACTTTATTCACTGTTTCGCCAATTTTATTATTTTATTGCATATATTTGTCACCGCCTCGGCAATCGAATCTCATATTCTGTACGGTGCGCATTGATAAGAATTTGATATCAATAAAATTCTGGGACGAAGTTAACAATTAAATGGAACGACAATTATTAGAGGTATGAATAAAAACATCTAATGATAAATGACCTACTCTGAAGCCCCGAATTAAGGTGAACTGTCAACATTAATACGGTTTTTTTTACTTTGCGATTTAAATTCCGCTGATGTAACAACAGCAGACAACGGTGAAATGTCGAACAAGGGTGCTAATTTTTGGTTACCATCATAAATGTTTAGGGTTCTGTACCCAAAGAGTACAACGGGGCCCTATCACTTAGCCCCTTCGTACACTAGGCGACGCAAGTCTCCGATACCTTACGATTTTGGTATTCATTGACGCGTGCTTGTGTTCGAACCTCTATGGGTTTGTATTGCGATAGCCGCTTGGATTCCGAAGTCGTAAGGTATCGGAAACTTGAGTCGCCTTGTGTACGAAGGGCTTCGCTGTCCGTCTGTCTGTCTGTCCGCCCGTCTGTTACCAGGCTGTATCTAATGAACCGTGATAGTTTGATACTTGAAATTTACAACAGACGTGATTATTTTGCGGTTTCTAAATATAAATAACCAGCACGTCGCCCGCGGCTTCTTCCACGCGTATTTCGAACTTTTCATCTGTGTATTTCTACACCCGGCCACCTCCTAAGGGTCAGCTCAGACCGAGACGCGAAGCTGCGCGCTCATTTCAATAGAGCTACTCAAAATCTAACTTCATTTACTATACGAAAAAATACACATTTGCAGTATCGTTGCGCCACGTCTCGTTGCGTCGCGTCTTGGTGTGAACTAACCGTAATGGGATACTTTTAGAAAATCTAAATCAATATCCAACAAAAATTCAACCCAAAAAACAACTCGTTTGAATTTCGTAAAATCTCTTAGTGAATATCTACATCCTAAAAAACCTATTTGCAACTTTGAGACTCCTAGCACTTGTAATAACGAAGTTTCAAGAAAACTATCAACCGCAATAACAACCCCTTGGTGCTCGAATTTCACTACATCCCGCCTTAGTGAGCACCTACGTCGCACTACCTCTAGCACTGGTAGTTTCCGAGATTTCGTGTCCTATGAGTGAGTGACCTTTTGCTTTTACAATATAGATGATTACGTAACCATTCCGACTCGCACTTGGCCGGTTATTTTTCTCTCTAAGTACTTTCAGAACCCACGGCGACGGACGTCGCGAGACGATCTCCGGCCACCGTAGGCGCGGGCATGCGGGCAGCGAGTAAAGGGCAACTCGCTGCCCGACCAAGGACCATGCCCGGGTCGACGGCGCGTTGTGTCCCACGCGCGCCTCAAAGAGCGTCAGCATAATGACGGGGCCCCCCTCTCCGAGGGCCAAAGCCTGCCGGGGTCGCGGGATTATTTCCTTACCGTGACCCTGGAACAGAAAGGGCTATTGAAGGACACCGTGGATTTTAGTCAGTACAAGTCTGACAGTCCCTCCCGCCCTGCCCGGGGTTGGAGGACTCATTTGATGATTTTACCACGCTAAAAAAAAAAGTACATTCAGAACACACTAATCTGTATTTTAATTCAAGTTTGATAGTTTCGAAAACTTGTTTTTATCTATTTAATATGGACTGATCAGCGGAATGAACACATTTGCAAAGAATTAAATGGGGATCTACATAGAATGCAAATTAAGTTACCATGTTTAAACATTTCGGACATTCCGGACAGATGGCATTTATGTATTGGCTTCACACTTCAGTCCACTGCTGGATATAGGCCTCTCCTAGTGTACGCCACACTCACACACCACACTCATCAGTATTTTTTAAATTATTCGTTCTCCTTAACTTTGCCGCATATGATTACTTCCTAGAATTTGATCCTTATTAGCAATACTATCGAATATTGTAATAATACAGGGTGTGATTTTTTCCAAAATCAGCGGTTTCGATTCATGTCCACGATTATTTAATTTTCTAAAATCCAATGATGCAGTTTTAGTTTTCGTCAAAATCGGCCTCGAGACTCCTTTCAAAGTTTTTTGATATTTCCCATAGTTTCGGATATAGCCATGCAACCACGCCCAGTTGAAAAATTCACTCTGTATTACTAAAACTACGGATAAATACCTAAAGGCTCTTTACTTATTAAACGAATTCCAAGCATTCTCTTTTACGTATACTTCAACGCTATTTGCTAATCACTCAGCGAAGATAAAACATTTTGACTGTTTTAGAAATACTTCGGTGCAAATTGTTTCACGTTCAGACATGTATTACGAGCCTTCATAAATAAACCACGATATTCGATCAAAACAGAACATTTTAATTACCTATTTCATGCAACTAAATGCAATTATTGCTTTTGACAATTAATTACATTCTAACTAGAAAATGTTCATGTGATCACGATGGAGAGGTACAAAGCGAAATTCTCTGATATTATTTATTTTTACCGCAGTTTTTGTTATACAAACTCAATTCGAATTAAAGGTAAATTTTCGGAGAACGAGTGATCAACGCTCGTTAGTTATTTCAAATAACTGTAAATTCCTTTATTTAATAGAATTCAAGTTAAATGGTCGCTTATTTATCAGATTAAACTCATTAAAACGATTTTAGTTAAATGTTGACTAGCGGCTTTAAAACCAATATTTAAAAATTTCCAAATGAACCACTTTGTGAACGAATAGCCAATGACGTTGCTGCACAAGTGAATAAAATTAGAAATATTGCTTAAAGTAACCGTTTTAGACCCTCAGGACTGACTATTCCAAGTAACCTGTATTCTCATTTAACAAGAAAGTTCAGTTTAATTTCACTAACAAACTTGAGCCGTACTTACTTCCAAACTAATATTATAAATGCGAAAGTAACTCTGTCTGTCTGTCTGTCTGTTACGCTTTCCCGCTTACACCTCTCAACCGATTTTGATGAAATTTGGCACAGACAATCTTTAGACCCTGAGAAAGAACATAGGCTATCAAAACACCACGCGGGCGAAGCCGCGGGCGGAAGCTAGTACTCGATAAATTAGAAAACTTCGAAGGTAGGACACATAAGTAATTAACATAAAAAACCGGCCAAGTGCGTGTCGGGCCACGCACAGTGTAGGGTTCCGTAGTTGCCCATCAAAATACTTATGCGAACTAATTAAACTGATTCGCTGAATTTAATTTTAAAAAGAAGAATTTTCAAAATCGGTCCAGGCGTCTTTGAGAAATCGGGGACAATACATAAAAAAAAAGATTACGACGAATTGAGAACTTCCTCCTTTTTTTGAAGTTAGTTAAAAATAGTTGACAATAAAAACCTACCTATCCCCAAAACATACCCACCTATTATAGCTATAAAAATAAAGCTTACAAACTTACATTTGCAGTTGAAGAACATGTTCTGCGATACATTTTGTTTAGGAAAATATGCTATCCAAGTACGTTTTATAAGTTGGTCGACTATTACTCGTAAACTTGTAAAGCCTACTTAGTCATGATCATTTTCCTTCAAACTTCGTTATATACTACTATTGTGAATTTTTTCACACCCCCAAACATAACCGTTTAGCTGGTAGAGGGGGGGGACACTCGAGTCGAGCAAAAATTAGCACTTTAAAGCTTAATATTTCACAAACGAATCTTTTTATCAAAAAATTGTTAATGGAAACTATCAATATTTTTTAAAGACCTATTTAATGATACCCCACACTAAGGGGTACGCGAGAAATAAAAAAAACATCCCCACTTTACGTGTACAGGAGGTACCGTAAAAAAAAAAAAATTTTGCGAGATTTTATTTCACCACTTTTTTGGCACAACAAATCCGTATATTTACACCAAATTACAGCTTTCTAGTACTGGGCGTCTCTGAGCTAAACTGCGGACAGACGGACGGACGGACGGACGGACATGGCGAAACTATAAGGGTTCCTTGTTGACTACGGAACCCTAAAAACGATATATCTCAGTACGGCTTTTGACTAGGGCTTCCAAATATTCGTTGAATTTGATATTCGAGCATCCGATTTTCTAAAAAGCAAATCGCCTGCGGGCTTCGTTCCTGGTATAACTGTGGTAAATGACTTGCCCGTTGCGTCTGAAGAAGAGAAAAAAAAACCGGCCAAGTGCGAGTCGGACTCGCCCATAAAGGGTTCCGTAGCAGCAAGAAACATAATAGAATAGTTATTGTAGTTGGTTGTAACTTTGAAAGGTAAATTGCGGTTTACGATTTATGACGATTAAAAAAAAACTAATTACTCGATCTCGTTCAAACCAATTTTCAATTGAAGTTTACATGGTAATGTACATCATATATTTTTTTTTAGTTTTATCAGTCTTTTATTTTAGAAGTTACAGGGGGGGGGGGGGACACATATTACCACTTTGGAAGTGTTTCTCGCGCAAACCGTTCAGTTTAGAAAAAAATGATGTTAGTAGCCTCGATATAATTTTTCAAGACCTATTCATAGATACCCCACACGTATGGGTCAGGTGAAAAAAAATATTTTGAGTTTCAATTCTATGTACGGGGGGTACCCCCAAATTACCCAATTTATATACCCCCAATTTTTGTTTTATTTTTGTATGAAAATCCTAATGCGGTTCACATAATACATCTACTCACCAAGTTTCAACAGGATAGCTCTTATACTTTCGTCAAAAAGGGCTGTGATATGGGACGGACAGACAGACAGACAGACAGACATGACGAATCTATAAGGGTTCCGTTTTTTGTCATTTGGCTACGGAACCCTAAAAAAGAAGACAAGAGGTGCTAGTGCACCTCTTGTCTTCTTTTTGTCAAATTGTTCTTGTTTGTCGCAATGTTGTCGCATGTCCTATTTGATGAGGAGAAACGAACATGACCAAATCTACGACTGTATCTGGACCTGTTTATGGGGGTTCGAAAACGATCAGTGCACGGTCTCTGCCGACTTTTGGTGCCTTGCTTTACGATGGACGGGAGCTTGAAGCGAACTAGAGTCAGTGGCGAAAGGTCTAATACCTATGAAACGAGGGTACAGCGTGACCCGTCTCATGCGGCTTAGTCGACTAGTATATGCTGTACCGTATACTCCGAGCAGTGGAGCAGCAATAGCACTGAGTGTCTGGCTCCCCGTTTATCCGACACACCTGTTTGTGCTTTCCCAGAGCGCCGGAGTCTTCCTTCCAAGCCAACATCGAGTACAGGCCGAATCTCCCTGAACGTATCGAGGCCAGTGATATAGCTCAACCCTCTCCCGCCATTCCATCACCACGACCCGACAGAGCTTCATCAGTCGCTCATCTCATGCAGCTTAAGGCGTCTATCTGTATCAATTTTGAGGGAGAATCTTATCACAACGTCATGTAAGCTTCATCACGCTTCTCTTCGTTTACTCGGGGTTCTTTTATACGCAAAAACCAACAACGTTTATAATTTCGAATAATATTCGAATATTCGAAAATAGCCAACCCTCCCGCCCTGCCCGGGGTGGGAGGACTCATTTGATGATGTTATCACGCTAAAAAAAAGTCAGTATTCAAATAGTGAAAAGAGGCGAATATTCGAAGTATTCGAATATTCGAATTGGAAGCTTTTGACGTTTGGCTATTTTCAACTGAGCCATAAGTATTCATTTCAGTTTACAGTGATTAATTAAAATCGAATCTAAAAGAAGTAAAATGAAACCGGATGCAAGATAATTTATGATAGGTAATCAATAGTCCTTTACACAATGCCGACCGGCTTTGTATAAAGGAAAACCTCGGGAAAGCGATCAGACAGCCGATTGCCAGTCATTTCATTTAGAATATTTAAATCATGCCTGGGAGATGAGAATCCCACAGTTGGAAAAACATCGAATTTAATAAATTGGCTATTCGATAGTACAATAAATTACAAATCAAATTAGTCTGTCATTTAGAGTTTTGAAAAATAACGGACACGTATTTTTTCTTTCGTAAAATTAATGAACAGTATAACCCGGTTCATTGAAGAAAGGAATCTTAAATGGCGGCGCTTATCGTGTCCTCTCGCCCGCACACGAGTGCCGTTTATACTCACTCCCGCGCGTAGCGTAAGTAAAAATAGTCTTGATGTCTTGACGCGCTCAATGATCTTTTTTAAGAATATTTCTGTTATTTTTCCGTTGTTACCTGTTGATTATTGTTGTTGAATTTTGTCTTATTGTTAGGTTAAGTTTGAGAAATTATTGTGATCCAGTCTTGTTTTATTATTTTTAATTTGAAAAAAAAACCATAACTTGAAATCTTATATGCTGACTGTACTATCTGTCAACGCAAGTACAAGCCGCCATTTAAGATTCCTTTCTTCAATGCAACGGCTTATACCAAGATTTTAGCGGATCAGAACTCAAAAGTGGGGCTCCTGACTTCAGAATTTGAGAGGGGGGCCCCGTCATTATGCTGACGCTCTTTGAGGCGCGCGTGGGACACAACGCGCCGTCGACCCGGGCATGGTCCTTGGTCGGGCAGCGAGTTGCCCTTTACTCGCTGCCCGCATGCCCGCAGACGGCACGGTTAGCGCAATAGTTGAGCGACCGACTGCTACGCTGCGGGTCACGGTTCCATTCCCGCACGGAAGAAATATTTGTGTGATATGATATAAAGGCTGTTAGCAGGTCGAGCCGTTTGTATATGTCAGTTTAAAAATGTTTGTATACGCACCCGTGATAAATGAGAAATTCCTAGTATGGGATACCCCATACTAGTATAATTTAATAATAAATTTATTATCAGCCTATACAACATTATTTATAGTATATGCGAAACCTGAATATAGTTTGTTCAGAATCAGTAACTGATTCGATTCCAATAATTTTTACACCAACTTATATTTCTTTTTTCAAAAATATTTTAATTAAATTTTATTACCAGTTAAATACAAAACAATCACCGTACGGTTAGGTACCTATTGCCAAACTATTATCACGAGTGTATAACACAGTAGACGCGGTTTACGCGGGTGTAAAGCGAAATCAGCATGTTTTTGAACGGAAAACCAGGTAATATACAATTAAGCTTATAACTTTGTGATTTTTTATGATACGGTTTTAAAATGTTGTACATAGACTCTTTACACAAAAATATTGGACAGGTGTATCGGGTTTCGCATAAACAAAAAATAATGTTGTATAATGTGCCCATTGCCGGGACACAGACCTCTGTGAGAGTGAGTGGGCCACCACGCGGGCCTATAGTGTGGGTTGATACAAATCACCTGGAATTTTTGGTTCGGCTTCGTCACGATATTTTCCTTTACCGTTTTTGAGAGCAGTGGTGATGAAATAAATTACACAGAGTAATGCGCCTGGTTGGGTTCGATCCCATGACCTGCATCTTGTAAGTCGGGGCCGATAGCACTGGGCCACCACTGCTCTCAGTGTGGGGCAACGTTTTATAAAAAAACATACTTGTCTTTCTTTAGCATAGAGGAAATGCGGCATCAAGTCGTGATATTAGTGGACCTTCAGCAACATTCATTTTATGGACTATAAAACATAATGGCTTTTAGAATGGCGACTTGCGACGCCTTCGGTCAGTTTTAGGATATTTTTCGTGAGGAAAATTTAACTTGAACTTCCTTATTTTGTGACTTACCTGAAGAAGTATTTAGGTCACTAAATTACCATTATTGCAAAGGAAACTTATTTGTCTGGTGACTATTAACCCTTTTTTGTTATGATTTTGTTTGCTTTAAGTCCTCCGTGAAATAAATAAATAAAAGTTTATGAGTTGAATGGAAATGTTATTTAAGACTAGCTGTTGCCAGCGGCTTCACCCGCTACAACTCGAAAATTATCCCACGGGAACATAAAATCGGGATAAAAACTATCCTATGTGTTAACCGCGAAGCGGGGCTCCGTTGAACCACCTTGGTGGTGCTATTACTCAGGATGCAATAACGAGCAAAATGTGTCTTGAGGCACCCCGACTCGGACTTTTCGACCTGACGGACCCGAAACGGAATTCCAATAATCGGAATTTTAATATTCGGTATTCGTGTTTTTGATGTTTCGGAAAATATGTTAAGTCGGAATTTTTGATATTCGGTCTATTGAAATTCGGTATTTTGAAAATAGTAATTAGAAACGTTAAGAATTTTGAAATTTCGGAATTATTAAAATAGAAATATTGATCCATCGGAGTTGTTATATTAGGAATTTTGAACCATTCGGAATTATGAAAATCGGTATTTTGAAATTCGTATTTATGAATTTCGGTCTAACGCTAACGCTAACGGCTAACGGCGGCGGCGTTTGATAGGGCTACATCTTGCAATGGCTACGGTAATATCTTAAGGAATTACCGCGGTCTTGGAACACAAGTGGCAATTGTAGGCTGGTACTAGTCAGTTCAAATCTGGCCGTCCCTTCCGTCCCACCCAGGGTGTCAGTCATGTGATGACTTCCACTCCAGAAAAAGATCGTGGTAAAAAGGCAAGCGCTGCTATTCATACTCTTTTTATGAAAAAAACAGGTATGCGTACGCGTGTTCCAGGAATTGAAAATGTCCTTTCATCAGAATCATTAGCCACATAATTCTAGGAATCATTAATTGCGCATTAATTAATAATACAAATTAATATGAATTTTCGGGGATGTTGCTACTTTTAAATAGTTTTGTGTTGTGAGGTTAAGTTCTTTAATAATGGAAAGTCAAATCTAAATATTTTCGACCTAAATACAAAGTTACTAATAAAAATGAATGGAGACTATAGTACCACAGATAATTACCTAAATTATTAGAATAATCAATGGGGTTGGCAACGCAAAGTAAGCCTCTGAGAATTGAAGCCAAAATAAAAACCGAGTGCGAGTCGGACTCGCCCATAAAGGGTTCCGTAGCAGCAAGTAACATGATATCAAAGTTCTTGTAGTTGGTTGTAACTTTGAAAAGTAAATTGCGGTTTACGATTTGTGACGTATTAATACTTAATTACACTTAATTACTTGATCTCGTTCAAACCAATTTTCACTGGAAGTTTGCATGGTAATGTACCTACATCATAAATATTTTTTTTTGTTTTATCATTCTCTTATTTTAGAAGTTACAGCGGGGGGGGGCTGTAACTGGCACATTTTACCACTTTGGAAGTGTCTCTCGCGCAAACTTAGAAGTTTAGAAAAAAATTATATCAGTACTAAACGTCAACATGATTTTTAAAGACCTATCCATAGATACACACGTATGGGTTTGGTGAAAAAAAAATTTGAGTTTCAATTCTAAGTATTTACCTATGGAGAACTTGTTTTTTTATATATTTTTGTGTGAAAATCCTAATGCGGTTCACATGATACATCGTCTAACCAAGTTTCAACAGGATAGCTCTAATATTTTCAAAAAAAAAGTGGCTGTGACATAACATGACGGACAGACAGACAGACATGATGAATCTAAAAGGGTTCTGTTTTTTGGCTACGGAACCCTAAAAAGGAAGAAAAATTATCCCCTATTCCTACGTAAGACAAGTGAACATGACCAAAGAAAACATTGAAATGTGTGCGTGGCGCTCACACATCATGTATGTAGTGGCTTCACGAAAACATTTTGTCTTGAACACGGAATATGGACATTTTATAATCTAAGAGTAGACTTATCTACATAGTCCGATCAATTTTTCCGGTTCGGTCCGGTTATTTTTTTGTACTACTACAGCACCATAACACATCGATTCTTATGACTAAATATACTGTTATTTCACTTCTTCTCGTATGTGCCAAGTGCCAACTTACCCTATACGTCAGTGAAGACAGGTCGTCTTGAGTTTTTTCCTAAGAATTTAGAAAACAACAGTACCTAGACATATTTTGTAGGTCATTGCATATTATAAAATTTTATCTGGCATTTAAAAGCTTTCCGTTTGGCTGAAACATGCGAATAAAACCATTTTTGCGAACATGAACTTTGAATAACTTTTTTGCACACATGGGCTCGATGTGAATTTTTCGGGCAGGTTTTACGGCGTAGTTTTACTTTACTTTTTTGTCCTAAAGGGGCTTCCTCACCGCGAGCATTCACCTGTAATGTAACGTTACAGATTCTCGGGCACGCCGCAATTGCGGCGGTAAGACCCCTCTTTGAGGAGTGGCTGGAGAGAAGTCATGGCGTCCTTACTTTCCGCCTGACGCAGGTCCTCACCGGGCACGGATGCTTCGGGAGGTACCTGTGTCTAATGCGGAAGGAGGAAACGCCTGGGTGTCACCACTGCGAAGATCGCCCGGAGGACACGGTGGAGCATACGGTGCAGGACTGCCCAGCTTGGGCGGAGCACCGACGTGTCCTCACGGCTGCGATAGGCGGAGACCTCTCGCGCCCGGCATTGGTTGCGGCCATGCTGCGGGGCGAGACGGAGTGGGAGGCGGTCGCCTCCTTCTGCGAAGCAGTAATGCTCGCGAAGGAGGAGGCGGGCCGCGCGCGAGAGAGGACAGTGTCCTCCCTCCGCCCCACCCGCGGTGGTGCACGCCCGCGGCGACGGACGTCGCAAGACGATCTCCGGCCACCGTAGGCGCGGGCATGCGGGCAGCGAGTAAAGGGCAACTCGCTGCCCGACCATGGACCATGCCCGGGTCGACGGCGCGTTGTGTCCCACGCGCGCCTCAAAGAGCGTCATCATAATGACGGGGCCCCCCTCTCAGAGGGCCAAAGCCTGCCGGGGTCGCGGGATTATTTCCTTACCGTGACCCCGGAACATAACAGGCTACTGAAGGACACCATGGATTTTAGTCAGTAGAAGTCTGACAGTCCCTCCCGCCCTGCCCGGGGCTGGAGGACTCATTTGATGATTTTGCCACGTAAAAAAAAAAAAAAAAACGTTACAGATTCTAAAATTTCATTGGAAGACAATCGAGTATCACAAATGCGCACCTTGTTTCAAATCTATACTAAATGTACGCGAATGCTCGTCAGTAATTGTAATGTAATGCTCAAAGTCGAATCTATAATGTTACATTACACGCGAATGCTTCCAGTGTGGGAGCGCCTTTAGTTTTGTTTAAAGTAATACAGTCTTACTAGTAAAGACTTAAACATCTGTTGAACACTTGTTTAAAAATTATCGGCATTTGTCGTTGAGTCCGTTTTGCATTTACACTTTTTTAGACAAGTTTTTTTTTTGTATTAAGGCAGTGAATATCTATTTTGATCCGATTAACAGCTATACCAAAGAAGATCATAATAGTCACAAGACAGTAAAAAAATAAAAGTTTTTTTGCGTTTCTTTTTGTAACCTTCGCCATATGAATTAAAGGGGAGTCAGGCTGCCTGTCCATTGATGCGGCGCGAGCTGGCAGAGCGGAGAAACTAGGAAATAATAAACAATAGGATTACACCGTTGAAGAGGAGCGGAGATTTAGTACAATCCTATTGGTTAATATTTCCTCATTTCTCCGCTACGCCAGCTCGCTCCTCATCAATGGACAGGCAGTATATTGTTACAGCTGTATCGGTAACAATGTTGTTTAAAGACAGGGGAGGATCAAATCAGTCATTAAAAGTTTAATAGGGCGCTGTCGCCGGAATTACATCGACAATTAAGAGGGAATTTGATTTACGTAGGTACAATCACGGGAATAAAGTGTACATTAAATTCTTAAGTGATTTTGCCATGACAAAAGGATTGTGAGTTTGAGAAAAGATTTATTTCGTAGTACTTTATTTTCTAATAGACTGTTCGTAACACCATAAAATACTCTAAGAGAAATTCGCTTTTGTATATTGCGTTATTTACAACGGTCGTGACTGTACTTATAATTTAGGAATAATAATAATAATCATCATCATCATTTGAGCCTATTAATTGCAGTCCACTGCTGGACATAGGCCTCTCTCTCGCCACAGCGCACGATCTCCCGCTCTTTTCATGCCACCTTCTTCAGGTCATCGTCATCGGTCCATCTTGCCGGGGGGCGACCCACCCTACGTTTACCCACACGCGGTGTCCATTCGAGAACCTTCCTACTCCACCTTTCATCGGTTCTGCAGCAGACAAGACCAGCCCACTGCCACTTCAGCTTGCTACAGTTTTCTACAAAATTTACAACTTAAGTTTTATGCCGTGAGACCTATTACGACGCAAGACGTATTTAGTAATAATGATTAACTTTATTCATTTAATTAGACTTAATATACAGCGGACCTGCAGCTTTTCGTGTAAGTATTATAATACTCGTATCCTGCTTTGTAAACAACTCAATATCTCATGGTTTCTGTGTTTTACTATAGCGTTGAAGTACACCGTGTATAAAAGCACCAGGTTAAAGATAAAAAAAAAGAAAACGATTGCTCTTTGGTATCGGGAATTGACGGACAGACTGTCGATGGAGCAGACATGTGCTTAAGTGGAGACCGCGAATAGACAAGCGCAAGCGTAGTGTAGGACGCCCTTCGGCAAGATGTGTGATTTCAAAAATGTTGCTGGCAGCGGATTGATGCGACCCGGGAGGATTGACTCACTTTGTGAATCACTTTCGGAAATCGATTCCAATTATCATAATCAATCATTCAATCAATTGCTATCAAAATCATTCGTAATTCTTCTAATAATATAATTTATTGTAAAAAGGGTTTTCATATCTGAACATGATCTTATAACATGCACTGAGTACTAGCTGCTTAAAATTGCCTTACTCTCTAGAAAGAGAAAAACAACTGTAGGTCCATCTCTTTCTTGTACAGCATGTCGATATCTTCGATAATAAACAATTTTATTTGACATTCGGCTAGCGAAGATTTAGTTGCTATATTATTATGTCTATGTATTTTGTCGACCTTTTTACGATTACCCATACAAAACAGTTTAGCAAATGAATTGTGTGTTATGAATTTGTATTAGATATGAATCATCAGTTCAGTGAGCATTTTACGATAAATTGTATAATTCATATTATGATACGACTACGATATTGCTAAAGTGGCCTTTTTAGACCGGCAATATTTAAAATTAGGAGCCATGTCAGCGAATGTAGTCAATAAGCTTTGACTATCAATAATTGTAGCTTACTGTGTACATCTCTTTAACCTTAAGGGCCATTAGGCTACGGTTACACTGAAGCGGAGCGGAGCAGAGCGGAGAGAAATTCACCAATCACATGGCTTGAGTGGAGAAGAGACGTGGATTTCAAGCTATGTGATTGACGTGAATTTCTCTCCGCTCTGCTCCAGTCCGCCTCACAGTGGAACCGCAGCCAAAAAAGCTTTGCCAAACAGAGTAGACAATGGGCGTTTTTCCATTAGCCGGCACGGCACCGGCACCGGCGACGGCGCCGGCGTAGTGCCGGTGCTGGGAAGCGAAAATGTATGAACGCCGTGCCGGCGCCGGCGCCGGTAAGTGGAAAAGCGAGCCGTACATGTTCATACATTTTTGCTTCCCCGGCACCGGCACGGCGCCGGCGCCGTCGCCGGTGCCGGTGCCGTGCCGGCTAATGGAAAAACGCCCTATGTTGATCGAAACTGATCTATTGCGAGTTACAAATTTAATTGATTAGTGCTAGTATGCAAATCTTTATCTAAGTAAGTAGGTAGCTACTTATCTTGACTTGCGTTGACAATGTCCAATACGAAATGCAAAGACAACCCCTGTACTATAACTACGAAGGGGGCAGATGAAACTAAATAGGTACCATTGACCACCGGGGTGGTAAACGCCACCAATTAGTGCCAACCACCACCCCGGTGGCAAGCTCAAAGGGGGCAGATGGGAATAAACGCTCTGTGTGCATTCGATCGATATTTCAAAAGCAACTTCGAGAAACTTAACAAGTTTCAACGCTATCAAATAAATTGCGATTCTTATGAGTACAGTGACCGAGCGCATTTCTCGAGAACTATGAGTAAACAAAGGGTATTTCTTATTTAGTCAACTTAATATTGTATTGAACCGCCTCATGTTCGAATATTGTCTAAATATAGAACGTTCAAACTAATTTTAAAGATCCAAAATAAACGGAAATAACTCAAACACTGAATATATTATATTCAGTGTTTGAGTTATTTCCATCTAAGTCTCCAAATAAATCTTATGCAACCTAAGGCCCTTAGTGCGACGCAAGTCTCCGATACCTTACTTCTTTGGTATCCATTGACGTGTGCCTGCGTACGAATCTCTATGTTTTACAAATTACCAAAGTATAGTAAGGTATCGGAGACTTGCGTCGCGTTGTGTACGAAGCGGCTAAATATTAGATTACAGTAAGGCGCGATTCCATTGCCTAATCTTCGTAATGTCTTGCATTAAAGTATGACGTCTCATTTGTATACAAGTTTTAATTAATTGAATTGGAAAAAACAAAATGTACAAGTTCAAACTACCTTGTAACTTGTATGCAGGTTTGTTCAAGTTGCATACAATTTGCAAATAAATCATGTAACTCGTATAATGGAAACGCGGCCTAAGGGTAGGTTCTTGTCGTAGTCACACATTCGCGCATGCCCTACGTAGCAGAGCTACGCCGTAGCAGTGCTACGAACGGTGGTATCCTCGCTTTTTAGGCAGTGTCGTTATTTTTTATGGTTATAGTGTAGTGTTGTACAGTCACGAGCAATAACATGTATACACTTAACAAAATTCAACATACTCGTGAAATACTGGTTTCCACTTGGAAATAAGACCTATTTTGTAACAGTATGGCTTCCAAAATAGAAGTCTAATGTAAAGGCAAAAGTTTTATCAATAAGTTAGCAGAAAATCGCTTTTGAATACTGCTTAGTGTATACATACTATTGCTCGTGACTGTACGAGTGGCTAAAGGCTATACTAGTTACCATCAATTCATTTGTTTACTTTTCGTCATTATTTTTTACTGCAGTGCCTTTTTGGAACGAAGTTCCTTATCGCGCGTTGTGAAAGGGGGCTGGACGGAAATTCTTACGAAAAGTTGTCACGACACTTTTATCCGACTGCGCGACGCAAAGGAGGGTAAAGTGTTTATTACCATGGAATGGAATGGACTGGACTGGACTGGACCGGACCGGACCGGACCGGACCGGACTGGACTGGACTGGACTGGACCGGACCGGACCGGACTGGACCGGACCGGACCGGTCTGGACCGGACCGGACTGGACTGGACTGGACTGGACCGGACCGGACCGGACCGGACCGGACCGGTGGACCGGACCGGACTGGACTGGACTGGACCGGACCGGACCGGACCGGACCGGACTGGACCGGACCGGACCGGACCGGACCGGACCAGACCGGACCGGACCGGACCGGACCGGACCGGACTGGACCGGACCGGACTGGACTGGACTGGACTGGACCGGACTGGACCGGACCGGACCGGACCGAGTAGAGTCGCGACGATTATTTTTGTTGAGTGTATACAGTAACTTCGTTCCATCCGGGTGTCCCTTGACACCTCTCAAGTTTTTTTTTTTGTTAAAATAATTGTATTTTGCTTAAAATTCTAAAATTAATGGGAAAGTGTAATAAACACTTTTTTCCCATGGGGGTGGGCATAAACAAAGAGCGCCACCCGCTATGATATTTACAAGGATCATTAAGGTAAAACCAACCTAAATAAGGAGACAATTTTGAATTTATCTTGACGAGGAACAAAACACCGAGGTCGAACGCGGAAGAGGATAGAAATTATTGGGGGTTGAATGCGGAATAAACCACCTATTTTGTTGTGAGTGATGTGTGTACCTAACTGACGCAGGTATGTTATGTCAGAATCACTTGCTTACATGCGGGCGCACATGAAACGATGATGTATGACGTGGTTTGTTTGTTTAATTAATAT
Organism: Agrotis clavis; assembly: GCA_954870645.1. Lineage (NCBI taxonomy): Eukaryota > Metazoa > Arthropoda > Insecta > Lepidoptera > Noctuidae > Agrotis > Agrotis clavis. The sequence continues at coordinate 10,914,269 of OX940922.1, forward strand.
TTACCTACCTGTCTCGTGGGTCATTTTCGGGTCGTGATTTATTGTTCTAGTTTTGTAATATTGTGTTTTTTTGTCCACATTAATGGTAGATGATTGTTATTCCCAGGCGGACAGACTCATTTCATGATTAATAAATTAAACTAATTAAATAAATGATCAAACAAACACTGATTAGTGGATTTTTATCTTTTCCAACAATAAAAATATAAAATTCAGTAAACTTAGTGGATGTGTGAATGTATCACAGCGGAGTGCTGCGGAGTGCTTACGTCTTCCGGACGTCGCAATTTTGTTACAAGATTGTTAACCAACTTAATTCAGATAATTATTTGGAAGCGATGACACTTGGATCCATTCCAATCAGTTTTTTGGATTCACAATGTTTTGTGAAAGCTCAACAGAACTTCAAATGTTCTTTATTTATTTTTTGTTTGTTCAGTTTGCAAACAAAAAAAACTTTGCTTTGTTTTTTTTTTTATTTCATTGACATAATATGGCCAGCGACTTCCGAAAGAAAAGTTATTTTATAGTTTTTTTTATGTTTGGTTTTGAAGTCGGTTCCCTTTTTTCAAAAAGTTTTTTATTTTTCCCTTTTTAGTTGAGATAATCGACAAAAATCTTCATAAAATCGGCGTCTTTGAAAATCTGCAATCCTATTAAAATTATTATATTATTATTATTATTAAACAATACTTTAAGACGCTCCCTCACCGGGAGCATTCGCAAATAATGTAACATATTGTTTCGACTTTGAGCACTACATTACAACACTACCTCCCTGACTGACGGGCATTCGCGTACATTTAGTACAGATTTGATACAAGGTGCGCATTGTAATGCTCGGTTCTCCTCCCTCACTGATGAAATGCTCGAATCTGTAACGTTACATTACAGGTAAATGCTCGCGGTGAGGGAGCGCCTTCATGTAAATATACCTAAGAGTTTTTCAATACATCAATATTATGCTTACTGAAATAGGCACATTCCAACTGCGGCGGTAAGTCCATTCTTTAAGGAGTGACTGGACGCGGCGTCGTTACTCTCCGCTTAAAACAGGTTCTCACCAGATGCCAGGTGTTTCGAGAGGTCCTGAGTTGGATTAGGCAGCAGTACTCGTATATGCCCATTAGGTTGTTATCATTGTGGGATCGCCTAGAGGACGCGGTGGAACAAACGGTGGAAATCTGCCTCTCTTGGCCTTGGGCGGAGCACAGTCTTGTCCTCATGAAGTCGATAGATGGCGGCGATCTTTCACCGTAGTATGGAGCAGGAGGCATGGGAAGCAGTTACCTCCTTCTGCGAAGCAGTAATGCTAGCGAAGCAGGAGGAGGAACGCATTTAACAAACATTTCTTTAGAAATGCTTTACTTAGAAATTTTCAAAACATTGAGCGGAAACAACGAGAAATAAGTGGGGCGCAAAGGCTCACATGAGTTGTTTTTGTTTTTGCACTGTGTTTAATAGATTTACATACGTCTGTTCTAAATGAGGTGAAGTATTTTATTTTGCAGAATAAAGCTCTCGACCTAGTGTCCCGGCCTTTGTACCCGGGAGTATGTGTGGGCACGAGCAACAAAGTGAGGTCTAATTATATTGCTGGCGTTTGAACATCTTCTTGGAACTTGTGAAGATTTTAACTGGTTGTGTGTATAAAATATCTCAGATTAAAAAAAAAAACAGGCAGATAGAGCGCTTAGAACTCTCGAGTGAAGCCACTACAGCAAATACAAAATCAAAAGCGAATACAAATTCACGGCAGTACCAAGCTACGGGTCGTACTGCTCACACATCCCAAGTGATTTGTTATTGTATGCTAAAATACTTATGTGTCTTTAAACACAGTAAAAGAAAACAAAGGAAATAAGATGGAACATAATTATTTATTTCCACAAGTAAGTCTTGTTATTTTTATTGTTATGGTATTTATTTTCCAGTAATTTTTTCGGCTCACTTGAAACACAAAAGCTCAACAGTATTTGGTCTATGTTGCCAGTTTATGTGGTAAAAATGTCCTTGAATAAGAGGAATGGGCATTTTGTCTAGAAAATCGATTACATAATATATTCGTAATTGCGTATAAGGAAATAGATATTTTTGTTTAGCATCAATTCTGTGTAGTAGAGGGTAAGATTGCACTAAATGTAAAAAGTCAGAAACGAATACAAATAATGAATACTTTGAAATCGTTGGTTATTCAATTTATTATAATTATTATGTTAATAGACAAACCACAGAGTGTAATTCTTGTCTGATATGAAAAAATAAAATGAATGAAGAATAAGCTATCATGCATATTTATTTTAACTTTAATTCTAACGTCATTATTCCGTTCAAATACTTTTTAGTACCTTTAAAGCTTTAATTGAAGATTGAAGCTTTAATTGAGAAGAATTAATTAATGAACAAAAAAAAAAACTTAAATAAAAAAAAAAATACCGACTTCATAAACAAATACAAAAAAGAATAAAATAACTTTTCTTTTGGAAGTCGGTGGCTTTGTTTTTTATTTCATTGACTATTGCCACCGACTTCCGAAAGAAAAGTTATTTTATACTTTTTTGTATTTGTTTTTTGAGGTCAGTACTTTTTTTTTAAGTTTTTATTTTACCCATTTTAGTTAGTTTAGATATTCAACAAAAAGAAATCTACATCCAAGCGAGCAACAAATACGGATCTATGCGGGCAACACGTCACGAGATTTCCATTATTGTTAAATACTTAAACCTTCCCTAGAATGTTAAAAACAATTTTTCAAAAACCGCATGAAAATCGGTTCAGCCAAACGCGAGATAATCGTGAACAAACATACAATCGACTTTCTAATTTGAATAATACCTAGTCCAGCACAAAAAGAATTACTTAAGAGCGCCCTTCCCCATCCGACGAACGACAACGCGAGCATGGCCAAAAAGCTTGTTGTTTCATCCAGAACAAGAGGCAAACCCGTCCCCGCTCGACTCGTCCCCCGCTTACCTCTTACCGCCACATGGCTAACAAGCAAGTGAGAACGCGACAACATTAAAAGGAAAATAGTGTGCAGAAGTTTCATAAAACTTGTTCCAAGAAATACGTGTTTTTTCGTAAGCCTTACAAGATTATGAAAAAAAAGTTTTGCATTTAGAAACTCCATTACATTTGCAAGGTTTCTATGCAAATATTTATTTCCGGTTACAATTAATGAGTACATTATAAACGCCCAAACATCATATAAAATTTGTGCAAAAAAGCTGATTTTTGGAGATTTGTACTGAATTTGTTTCTTAAAATTTTGATTTCGCGTTTTGATAGAAACCTAGATATAGTGCACAAGATGCCTATTAGTTCAAAAGTTTCATAGAAATATCTGTTACAACGCCATAATCACGTACGAGCGTTTGTATGAAAAGATAGACGGGTTGGCCGCCCTTAAATCGGACTTGTAGTTACGGAGATATGCGAACACAAACATAAAAACAAACATACTTAGATACGCTTTTGAAATTTGGCACATTTGTTCAGACGCTGATATAGACTAACATATACGAAAATTGGGCAGTTCTGGAAATATTACATTCATACGGGTCGAATTGATAACCTCCTTTTTTTAAAGTCGGTAAATATGGGAGTATTTCTCAATATCTGGCAACCGTACACACATACAGACGCACGTGTTCCTACACGCACACGGCCCCTCTTATCTGCCGCGCACACATAAAAAAAGTGGCTTCACAATATTTGTCGCGCACGTTCTATCTGTCCGTTTCTTTGATCTGAGTAAAATATGATAACTTATCACAAAAATAAGACCCAAGTCACAACTACATTATTATTAGTAACCACTTCAAAGAAATCAATAAAACTCAGTAGTTTTTGAGGTAATTTAATTTAAAGAGTTTTTCGGTATTTTCCCAAAATAAGTAAAGGTACGTCTCTTACCTTCAGTTATACGCAATAACTAACATAACATGGCGGCTCCACATTAGTGCCGTGAATTCAGGCCGCGAATTCTTGCCGTGAATTCTCGGCACAATTCCGACACTGATCGGGGAACAGGCGCGAACGCGCGTGAACCTCGCGAAAACCATCCACATTCTCGTTCGCGCCTGTTCACGGGGGTTCACGGCACTAATGCAGAGCCGCCATCAAGATAAGTAGGTGGTAGCGAGTCTTACACCTTATTTCATGGCGGCTCCACATTAAACTGTTAGTTTACTCTATAAACATGATTTTGTATGGTGTACCACTTTTTCCAATACACATAATTTCGTGGAAAATGAAATGTATTATTTTCTCGTTTCATAGTTAAAATTAAGAATTACAGTAAAGATTTCATCAAGGCGAGGTTAGTAAAAACCCTTTTTTTTATTTAATTATGGTGTTTTCATTAATTTAAAAAAAAGATTATTGTAACGAAATCCTATAACATTAACGAGCAATATTTGTGTATTTAGAATATTAATATGTTTATTGGCTTTATTTTTTAGTCATTTAGAAACAACAACATTTGCTATCATATTGAACAATCTGTCATGACTGTGATAAGTATCTCGTGATTCAGTGGTCTCATAAGCCGGTCGCGAGTTTGTAACAAGAGCGCCTGTCGGCATTGGACGCCATAATTAACCTTAGCACGCAACTCGATCGCATCTACTGATGACTTCCATTTTCTCGTGTCATAGTTTTCAGGCCATTCTAAAATTTTCAAGTCACTTTAATGACTCCGGTTACGTGACGATGGTCGTTAGGATCGGTCAAACAGCGAGGTTTGATGGCTTACGGGTTTGATAGCATATGGGCCACGGTTATGTAAATGTTCCGTCATGCCATCGGAAGATTTATGCAATCGCGTTAATTTAGCTAGGGTGAGTGGGGTAAGTCGGAATGAAAATTTGATTAGATGAAGTCTTGATTTGAAACTGTTGTCAAACAAAGGGATTCAAGGCAAATGCATGAAATTATGTTTTGGGTAAAAAAGTATGGTGAAGTTGTTTCTACAATGCTGAAAGAAATCTTTTTGAAACCATATTTTAGGAAAAAACTGATATTAACATGTAGGGGTAAGATGAAATGCCCAAGGGGTAAGATTAAATAGTGATTATAATCGTCTTTATAGTAATGACCACCAGTGGAGTAAGATTAAAATCGCACTTTTACGCGGGTAAATGTGTCCTTATTACGGAAAATGTCAAAAAACACTCCTTGATATTCGGAGTTGTTGAATTTTTTTATCTTTCCCCGTTTTTCATCTTTCCCAAACTTACCCTACATTTTAAGGGTGCCCATTGTTTCCGTTGTTGACCTTCCTCCATATTGCACCATTGTAATCACCTCAGTGGTCAGGTGGACGAAATGATGAGTTAATTGTTAGCAATTAGATTAATTAAGGAAGATAAAAGAGGCGTTACGTGAAGCACACCATATAAATAATTACAGTGGTCGAGGACAATGCGCTTAAAGATAAATGCTTCTAATTGAATAAATAAAAGTTATCAATCATTCGACAAAAAAAACGATCACAAAAAAGTGTAAAAAAACCTACCCTGGTGGATGAGAAAACGGCAGATATATCCAGGGATAGCTTCAGAGTAATATTTTATAAAAGTTAGGTTTAAGGACATGAACGAACGGTTGATTCTTCACAAATTGTCAGTTTTAGAGTTTTCTTGAGACCGCTAAACTAAATCGTTTCATATTGATTTGTACCGTAGGAATTAAACCTTTATGGTATTCAGAGAAGAGTACATAAACCTGGCGTTGTAAATAAGAAGGTGATAAATGCTAAGTTTAGAAGTTAGCGGGCATGCGGATGGCTAGTAATGGGCGACTCGCTGTCCGACCATGGCCCGGGTCGACGGCGCGGCGCGTCAAGTTCTACGCCCACCTCAAAGAGCTGTCAGCAATATGACGGGCCCCCCTAAGAGGGGCGAAGCCTGCCGGGGTCGCGGGACTATCGGGTAACCGTGGCCCCGGAACGTAAAAGGCTATTGAAGGACACCGTGGATTTTAGTCAGTACAAGTCTGAAAGTCCATCCTGGATCAGGACTCATTTGATGATTACACCACGTAAAAAGAAAAAAAAAAGTTTACAAGTTATAAAAAACTCGGTATCGGTTGCATTTTTCACAAATAAATTATTGTATTTAAATTAATTATCTGAAGTAATCCTTACGCCTTTTATTTATAACAAATTAATACAAAACACGGCAAAAATCATTATATCGTCGCTTATTAAGGCAAAACGAATTTATTTTATGAAGTTTAATATTCAGCGGTTCAAGAGTAATGTAGGTGGTACTCGTAGTGCTAACAACCTTAATGTGTACTTGTAATATCTATCTTCTATCTATACTTATAATAAATCTGTAGAGAGGTCAATTCTGTACATGAAATATATTTCCAAAATAACTATCAGGGGGTGATTAGGGATCGATACTGATGCCAAAAATGCAATTATTAAAATTATTGTCTGTCTGTCTGTCTGTCTGTCTGTATAACCGTTATAGAAACAAAAACTACTCGACGGATTTTGACGAAACTTGGTACAATTATTTTTCATACTCCTGCGCTGGTTATAGTATACTTTTCATCACGCTACAATCAATAGGAGCAGAGCAGTGAAGGGAAATGTTAAGAAAACGGGAGAAGTTACTCCATACACGCTAATCTTCGGAACTACTGGACGGATTTGATTGTTTTTTTTTTGTTGTATAGCTATTAAGTCTGGGCAACATAAAGGCTATAATTTATCTTGGAAACTTGAACACCTGATGCAGAACTGCAATAGATCAGGTAAACTATAAGAGATACAAAAATAGCGCCATAGCAAAAATTGTTCCGCGTGATGAGCATTTTCTGCTGAAAAAATAAATTTGAAGATATGGAACACCTGATGTGGAACTCCAAGAGCCCAGCTACACTATTACATATACAGTAATGACGTCTTAGCAAGAGTTGTTCAGCCTGATGAGCACTCCCTGTTGTCGTATAAAAACTGAACGTATGAAAATTGAGATCTGGAACAACTGATGTGGAATTCCAAGAGCCCAGCTACACTATAACATATAATATATATGAATAACATCTTAGCAAGAGTTGTTTAGTCTGATGGGCATTTCCTGTTGACTTACAAAAATGAAAGATCTGGAACGTCTGGAATCGTCATACGCGTCCCGTTGTTTTCCCGTCCCCAGGCTCTAAGAATTCGGCATCAGACGTTTCAGATCTTCGATTTTGACGACCCCATTGTCGCTAGCATAAGCAACAGGATCCGCGTACGAAGTCGCTGGCAGAAGCTAGTAATTAAATAAAATGCTTGGTTCTTAAGATAATTAATAAGAATAACTTTGAAAACATAGAGATTAAAACAACGATTACCTATCATAATAATTGTTTTAATTTTCATAATATTTTGTTTTCTTTCTTTTTTTATGAGTTCAAGAAAAAACTTCTGTGCTAAATAATAATATTCCACAACTATCACACAACGCCATCTAGTCCCAAGCTAAGCAGAGCTTGTGTTATGGGTACTAGACAACTGATAAACATCATATATTTCTAAATACATAAATATTATAGATAAATTACACCCAGACACAGAACAAATGATCGTGCTCATTACACAAACATTAATTGTCCTGGGTGGGAATCGAACCCACGACTTCCGGCATAGCAGTCAGGGTCACTAACCACTAGACCAACAGGCTTGTCAAAATATACAGGGTGTACAAAAACAAGCGCAATTTTTTTAGGTGGTGAATCAGATTTTCAAACTGGAAAACTTCTACTATCTAACGACTCTATTATTCCCTACATACACATACAATATAATATTAATTAAGTACATCACCCAAAACCTCATTTTGTAAAGGAAGTCCATTTTTTACATTATTTATAATTTTATAGAGTTTAAATTATTTAGATATAGGGTGTCACTTCACAAAAAGTATCCAGCCAGCAGGTTTTCTGGGCCAGCAGTGTGTGTTGGCAGTGATTTTGACGATTTTTTTGTCTTTCTTATTACAAAACTCTTAAGTTTTGTGTATAATGTTTTAAACTTCGATATGAAATATTTTGTAATATTTGTAAATACATTTTACAAAAATAATTTTCAGTCAAGGTACAGCAATAAAATCGTTGTCAAGAGACACAATGATTAAATAAAATAACCGAAGCGAGCTGATATACATACATACAGTGTTATAATAATCGGAAACAATTATAATTGTCTATATCTATACGATCGAGTACATAAACAGAGACAATAGGCATAACTATCAAATCGATTACGCAGACGTAGGTTTACGATCAAAAGACACAACGAAAGACCGGCAATATCATAATTCTACCAACAGAAACTCCAGCATAGGAATGCTACTATCTATTGATTTGACAAATATTTACCTTTTTTTTCTTTTCTTTCACTTTTTTTTTTGTAAAATAAAATGTGTCCTCCCACCCAGGGCAGGACGGGAGGGACTGTCAGACTTGTACTGACTAAAATCCACGGTGTCATTCAATAGCATTTTACGTTCCGGGCCACGGTTACCCGATAGTCCCGCGACCCCTGCAGGCTTTGGCCCTCTAATAGGGGCCGTCACTGGTTTGCTGACAGCTCTTTGAGGCGCGCGTGGAATACGATGCGCTGTCTATGGCATGGCGTGCCACGCCATGCCATGCCGTGGCATAAGGTCCATGCCATGCCATGCCATGGCATGGACCTAGACCTTAATCTAGGTCAGGGGTGACAAAAACTAGGTTGACGATGAAGTTAGCTTCCCCAGGAGAAGGCTGTTCACTCTAACTTTGAAGGGTTGTATTTGTTTGGAAACACAGGCAAGCCATCCTGGTAGATTCTTAGAACCTAAATTCACACGAATATTTCCAGATTAGAATCATAAGAATACAAAAAAAAAACTAATACTTGCGCAGCATCGCGCATCATCTCGACACATTGTGACATTGTAATGTTTTATTTGTGTTTCTTTTTAAATCATGATTTGGTATTTAAATGCCTGCATTGTAACGTCGCGTCGAGGTGAAATAAATTATAAGGTGCTTAATACTTATTAATAATATAAAATGATGTTCATACGTACTTATAGCAAATGAAATTTCGGTGAAAACAACGTATTTCGTTGCCTGAATTCAACAGAGGGGCTAGAAAAATATCAGTATTACCAAATCACGGCCTCGTTTACTTCTTGTTTTAGTGTCACTATTGTATTCTATATTTTAACACAACTACAATAAAATTGCCTATTTGGAAATTGGCTTTTCCGAAAAGATATCTCACTGTAACGTTAAAATGCGAAAAAATACTACTACGGGCTAATGAGGTTATAAACTATCAGCTGTTTGTCTTTACTCACCACACAGTCTTTAGTTCATTAAGCCTTTGTGTTTAAGGGAAACACACATCCATCTTTATTTTTTTTAAACAACTCTCAAACTAGGAATTTCCTCCTGTATCGTGAGTGCGTTTACAAACATATAAACTTACATACACAAACGCCCAGACCCGAAACAACTACTTGTAGATCATACACATTTTTGCTCCGTGCGGGAATCGAACCCGTGACACGCAGCGCAGCAGTCAAATCCCTCAGCCACTGCGCTGACCGTGCCGTCAAATATCATCTATCCGTCCATCCGTTCATAAATCCATCAATCCATCTGGTTTGTTCATCATATTTATCCTCTTTTTCCTTTCTAATGTTCTTGTTTGTAGGTTAACTAGGTCATGTTTTATGGGACTACGCTCCCAGGGCCCATGACGCACATCGTTAGACAATCTGATTACTATCAGGCCTTTTAGTAGGCCATCATCTAGCTAGTAGATAGCAGAAACCGCTGAATGATTCTGAAGTTTAATTTATATAGCAACTAGCACTTTGCCCGCAGCTTCGTCTGCGCGTGTTTCTAACTTCGAACTCAGTGAATTTAATTCCCGCTCGGGCCTTATTGGATACTTTTGGAAAATCTAAAAATGCTCTAGTAGTTTCGAAGCCTATTCAATACAAACAAACAATCAATCGTAGTAGACAAACAGATTTTCCGAATTTCACCCCGCTAGGGGTTGATTTTTGAAATATAAATAAATACGTATCCTTTGTTAGATTGAGAGATAATTTATGCCCATTTTGAGGTTATCGAAGCAAGCAGTAAAATCCTTCCCTTAAAACTTTATCACCCTCTTTCACCAATTTAGGGGGTGATTTTCGAAAAACCCCAACAATGGAGGGTAGTTATAAAAAAACTGATAATGACTATCTTTTTTATTTACTTATACTCATATTCGTACCAAGTTTCAAGTTTATAAACTCAAGGAATAAGATTTTTCATACAAACGTTTTCACCCCCTTAGAGGAGGCCTTTCGCAAAATCCCGTATCCTCCTCTATCGCTCCTCTACATGGTAGACTGCGACTGCTGTCCAAAATTCTTGTTTCTGCGTTTAGCGGTTTCGGCTGTTAGTAACTCGAGTCTTAATAAAAAACCCTGTTCTTATTACAAGTTACAAGTTATACAGATTACAAGTTTTTTTTTTAATATTTGTTAGGTTCTAGTATTGCCTGCGTCGTCTCTGTGTTATGGAATTGTCCTATTTAAATGTATTATTTTGCCATAAATAAGCATAGCCAAACTGTATTCTATAAGTAAAATATCAATTAAAGGATTAAAATTAGGGTTATGATGTTTTTCACTTTTTCTCTTCACGGCAGCTAACCATCTCCTGCATTGTTCATCTTTCCAAGAACCGCTTGGGAATCAATAAAACTTAAATTTACTATTTCTGCTAGTATTCTTGCAGTTTACAACACAACAACTATTTTTTTTTCCAGCGGAATAATGCGATTATAAAAAAAAACCGGCCAAGTGCGTGTCGGGCCACGCACAGTGTAGGGTTCCGTAGTTGCCCATCAAAATACTTATGCAAACTAACTAAACTGATTCGCTGAATTTAATTTTAAAAAGAAGAATCTTCAAAATCGGTCCAGGAGTCTTTGAGAAATCGGGGAAAATACATAAAAAAAAAGATTACGACGAATTTAGAACCTCCTCCTTTTTTTGAAGTTAGTTAAAATTACTTGACGATAAAAACCTACCTATCCCCAAAAAACATACCGTAAAAACATACCTATTAAAGCTGTAAAAATAAAGTTGACAAACTTACATTTGCAGTTGAAGAACATGTTCTCCGATACATTTTGTTTAAGAAAATATGTTATCCAAGTACATTTTATAAGTTGGTCGACTATTACTCGTAAAGTTGTAAAGCCTACTTAGTCATGATAATTTTCTTTTAAACTTCGTTATATATACTACTTTTGTGAATTTTTTCACACCCCCAAACATAACCGTTTAGCTGGTAGAGGGGGGGGACACTCGAGTCGAGCAAAATTTAGCACTTTAAAGCTTAATATTTCACAAACGAATTTTTTTATCAAAAAAATGGTAATGAAAACTATCAATATTTTTTAAAGACCTATTTAATGATACCCCACACCAAGGGGTACGCGAGAAAAAAAAAAAGCATCCCCACTTTACGTGTACAGGAGGTACCTTAAAAAAAATATTTTACCAGATTTTATTTTACCACTTTTTCGGCACAACAAATCCGTATATTTATACCAAATTACAGCTCTCTAGTACTGTGCGTCTCTGAGCTAAACTGCGGACAGACGGACGGACGGACGGACGGACATGGCGAAACTATAAGGGTTCCTTGTTGACTACGGAACCCTAAAAATTACGTACAGACGACAGAGCTGAATGTCAGAGCCGTCGTATTCCGACTGCGCCCCAACACCTGCCGTTGAAGAAACTACGATATCACGTCAGATATTCATTGAAATCAAATGATGTCAAGGGCAATTTTGTTTAAAATTAAATGCTTGTAATGATTAACGCATTTTTTTGGATATGGATTAATACTATATTCATTAAAACATTGTCGCAAGAAATGTATTATTTTAAAACCAATTTGATTTTCAAAAGAAAGGTTATGGTTAATCTTAAAAGATAGACATATGCTGTTGAGGACTTTATTTTAGAACGTTTCATGAGGAACAATTCCGTCATACATCATTTTTGCGTAATATAAACCGTTTATGCAGCGTACGCAAGGGAAGCTCTCAAGAAGACTTTCCCGATTTGACAACATTTTTCATTGCTGCTCTGCTCCTATTGGTCATAGCGTGATGCTAAATAGGCTATAGCCTTCCTCGATAAATGAACTATCTAACACAAAAAGAATTATTTAATTCGAATTCAAAAGTTCCTGAGATTAGCGCGTTTTTAGCAGTTGGCAAAACTGAATGTCCTCTGAGATAATCCCACATTAGTTCTACTATTCGCCACCATGAGCGCTGCAATCGAATAGTACTACTCCCACCGCCGTCGTGCACGTTCCCCATATGGGTGAAACTTGATATATTATATTTTTTATTTGCATACTTCTAACTTTAGTTGAAAAGGAAATCCAAAATGCCTTTAACAGTAAAGATAAAAAAAAAATACAAACATCCGAATTGAGAACCTCCTCCTTTTGGAAGTCGGTTAAAAATAAATAAAAAATATTTATTACTAGCTGACCCGTGCCCACTTCGTTGGGCGGTAAACATTTTAAGTTGTGATGAAATTATAAGTGTGGTTCGGTTAGTACTGAGTGCTATGATTTATTTCCTGACTGCCAAAAGGAGGATTAACTCAAAAAAAAAAAATATAATATACATAAATTAGATATAATATACATATACTATTTTTTTGCATTTTCTAAAGCCTAATTAATACAAGTTTATGAGGGTAATTAGATTGAGTAATTGTTCTAAATATAATTTAACGAATAGTTGATAGTACATTGTATTCAAATGTAGTATTGCCACTAGAACCTCATTGTTATTCCACTTTTAGAGGACAGGTTTTATTGCCTGTTCAAGAAATTTACATTTCATTGTAATCAAATTGTCGGAGTAGAGCCAAAATATTTTGCCTGAATAACTTGTTTTTGAAATCTTGGACTATTGACTAACAATTGTGGCCTAATTTATAGGTAAAGTAGTTAAGTGTCAATGTCTATGGGCATTAAAGCCATCGTTTCGCAAAAATAAAATATTATAAATATTTTGAGAAACTATAAAGGTCAATGAGAAAAAGTGGTCAATGAGCCTTAGGGGCAATAAAAGTACATTCTTGTCACATGATTCTGGCAAAATATTATCAAAATCTATCCTAGGGTTCATTTTTCATTGACCTGACTCTTTTTTCGCCAACCCAACCTAATTGTCGCCGCACATGGGCCACTGGCCACAACCACAAAACGCCGCACAACCACAAAGCCCTTACTCTTTTTTTCCCAAGAGAAAAAATATGCCAATTGTGTGCCGAATCGTCTGGAGAGACGGCTGTGTGTTATGTGGGGCTTGCACCCACTAAAACATAAAATAAATTTAATAATAAGGGAAAATCTGTATTTTTAAAAGAGCTACTCATTCAAATAAAAACTTAAAAAAAAAAATGTTACCGCCTTCTGTCTCTTTTGCCACCGACTTCCGAAAGAAAAGTTTTGTAGGTTATTTTACCCTTTTTTGCAGTTTTTTTTAAGGCTCTCACATTTTTTTTTGAAAAAGTTTTTATTTTACTCTTTTTAGTTTAAATATTCAACCACAATTCTTGTCAAACAATATCCGTTAATTCCGGTAATAACATCGTTAACATCTTTTTAATTCATTCCTTATCTCAAAAACTACTGAACCGATTTTGATGAAAAGCAGTATTCCCTAAGTTGAAGGATACCTAGTACAACAAAAAAAGAATTACATAAATCGGACTTGTAGTTCCGGAGATATGCGAACACAAACATAATTTACTAAATCAGTAGATGCCGACTCCTTACTAGACGAGTTGTAGCTTCCATCATCAGCTCAGCTACATGAGATGATGATTTCCATACGCAAGTACTTAAACTACTTCATAAGATTTGCGAAAAAGTATGTGTGAGCTAATAAAATTGGAGGGTTGCCCTCGATTTCTCCAAGATCCAATCATCAATTCCTGAAATGGTAACAATGGGACCACACGGGAAGCACCAGCTTTCAAATAAAAAAAGAATCTTGAAAATCGATTCACCCAGTCGCAAGTTATGAGGTAAGAAACATTAAAAAAAAATACAGTCGAATTGATAACCTCCTCCTTTTTTATGTTGGTTAAAAATAACCTTAGTTCTTTTAAAAACCAGCTATTGCTAGCGGCATGACCCACATGTAATTAGAAAATCTACGTGCTTTTTAGTAAATTCTTTGAGTCTTTTTTTACGTGAAAGTGTAACAACCATCCATCCATTCTTCCCTCAAACTTAATTTATGATAAATTATATAATTTTGAGATTAGTATGGAAGTAAGAATAAAAACCATCAGGGTGTTGCAAGCTGTGATTTGTTTCTTTTATTTTATTAGAATACAAATAGTTTATTTTTTATCTATAGGTATTTGTAGTTTTATCTATAATTGAATCTTCTCATTTTGTGGCCCTGGAACCTAAAGCTATTAAAGTCAGGCGGAAAGCTATTGAACGAAAGAGTGCGGGCTCATTATATTTTACCATATAAAAAAAGGTGAGGTCCTGCTCGTAATCTGATTTTACTATTACAATTCGCGACGCGGCCATTTTAATGCGTAAAATATTTAAAATTTGAATGAAACTGTTTAATATTATTATATTAAAATACAAAAGTTTTTAATATTCTAAAAATTGCTAATTAATGAGTTCACATCAACAGTTGATTTAAAAGTCTTGGAGTTTTTGTTTTTTAATATGATAATCATAATTGTAAAGAATAGTATAGATAAAAACTAATTGTACTTGTACCATAAGTACAATGTTTTTATGGAGGTTTATTAAAATTCATAGTCATTTATTTTCATACACATTGTGTTACAGTGGGAGAGTCGTCAATTTATTATCTTTTAATATTATCTCTTCTAGAAACCGGTTTTACGTTTCACAAAATACTTAATTATTTAAATAAAATTGTTATTAATTTAGCTTAATTTTATAACCTGTCTGAGATATGATTTATGGAAAATGAAAAGACATTTGTATGCAAAATACATGTTATATTACCGAAAAATAATCATTTTCTGTTGAAACGTTCAAGTTACATCTACCATTGGATAAGAAACCCTAAACAATTTTCAATTTAAAGTTACCTGCCTATTGCGTCGAAGCAGGGTAGCATTTTCCATTAGGTAAATTAAAATTCTGTATCTTTGTTAAACTCTAGGAAATGATTCTAGGGCTTCCAAATATTCATTATAGAATCAGGTGTTACTTTGCGGAAATCCATGTCTACATACTCTTGAGTATAGGTTCTATCTCTCTCTAGGTCTTACCTTGAGTATAGGTTTGATTGCATGGCATGTTTTTCCGTTTCTTGCACGTGTGCATAATGCATGTAGGCGGAGGGTGGGTCCTTTGCTGCATGTGTATATTATGCATGATTGCATAGGGTGGGATTGCATCCTGCAACAAGCCTGGATTTTTGTCGCGGAATTAAAACTAGATATTTTTCATAACATTTAATTCCAAATATTCGATACATTTGATATTCGGTAAAAAAAAAATATTCGATGACTTTTGATATTCGAATAGCCGAGTTTTTAAAAATAGAATCTACGGACTATTCGAATATTATTCAAATAATTGTATTTTTTTCAACGAGAAAGACACTAGATTAATATGCAACGTTATGTTTAAAAATTTTTTAACCGACTTCAAAAAGAAGGAGGTTATCAATTCGACGGTATGTTTTTTTTTTGTTTTTTTTTTTGTGTGTTTGTTACGCGATTACTCCGTCAATTGTGGACCGATTTTCAAAATTCTTTTTTTGTTCGAAAGGAGATACTTTAGGAGTGGTCCCATTGTCACCATGTCAGGATCTGATGATTGGATCCTGGAGAAATCGAGGGCAACCCTCAAATTTTATAGGCCTACACATCGTTTTTCGCAAATTTTTGGAAGTAATTTAAGTATTTGCGTATGGTAATTATCATCTCATGTCCTCCTCTGTAAGGACTTGGCATCGACTGATTTAGTAAATTATGTTTGTGTTCGCATATCTCTGGAACTACAAGTCCGATTTAAGTAATTCTTTTTTTGTTGTACTAGGTATTTTTAAACTTTTTTTTTTTTTAGCGTGGTAAAATCATCAAATGAGTCCTCCCACCCCTAGCAGGGCGGGAGGGACTGTCAGACTTCTACTGACTAAAATCCACGGTGTCCTTCAGTAGCCTGTTATGTTCCAGGGTCACGGTAAGGAAATAATCCCGCGACCCCGGCTGACGCTCTTTGAGGCGCGCGTGGGACACAACGCGCCGTCGACCCGGGCATGGTCCATGGTCGGGCAGCGAGTTGCCCTTTACTCGCTACCCGCATGCCCGCGCCTACGGTGGCCGGAGATCGTCTGCTGACGTCCGACGCCGCGGGCGCCTACCACTGCGGTTGGGGCGGAGGGAGGACGCTGTCCTCTCTCTCTCGCGGCCCGCCTCCTCCTTCACGAGCATTACTGCTTCGCAGAAGGAGGCGACCGCTTCCCACTCCGTCTCGCCCCGCAGCATGGCCGCAACCAATGCCGGGAGCGAGAGGTCTCCGCCTATCGCCGCCGTGAGGACACGTCGGTGCTCTGCCCAAGCGGGGCAGTCTTGCACCGTATGCTCTACTGTGTCCTCCGGGCGATCTTCGCAGTGGTGGCACCCGGGCGTTTCCTCCCTCCCTATCCGACACAGGTACCTCCCGAAACTTCCGTGTCCGGTGAGGACCTGCGTCATCCGATAGGTCAGGACGCCGTGACGTCTCTCCAGCCACTCCTCAAAGAGGGGTCTTACCGCCGCGATTGCGGCGAGCCCGAGGTATCGTTCAACTTAGGGAATACTGCAAGTTTCATCAAAATCGGTTCAGCAGTTTTTGAGATAGCGAATTATGAATGTAAGAGATTTTAACGATGTTATTACCGGTGTGACGGATTACAAAATTCTAGTGCTTATGTAAGAAAATTAAGTACTCGTATTTGACAAGAATTGTGGTTGAATATTTAAACTAAAAAGAGTAAAATAAAAACTTTTCCAAAAAATATGGAACCGCCTTCAAAAACAACCACAAAAAAGGGTAAAATAACCTTCAAAACTTTTCTTTCGGAAGTCGGTGGCATAAAGACAACGAAATTTAAAAAAAAAGTCACCGACTTCCGAAAGAAAAGTTTTGAAGGTTATTTTACCCTTTTTTGTGGTTGTTTTTGAAGGCGGTTACATATTTTTTTGAAAAAGTTTTTTTTTAAAATATCGGTTATTAGTACGTTAATGGCCGTCTAAGTGTCTACCGAGGAAGCTGATCTGTTCGTCACCTTTTCATCCACCTCCCTTCAATGAAGGAGACATTACCACCACTCCTGTGTTGAGCATGACTCTAGGAGTACGGACAGCTAAGTCACAAGAACAGCTGATTCTTCTTCGAAATTTCTGGTTTGTTCCCAAGGTAAAATTTGGTCATTATAATGCACTAAGAGGATTTAGAAACCTAAAAATAATACGTATTACACACTGGTGAGATTATTAGACTTACAAAAAAAACATATTGTTAATTTACTAAAACTAGCTAGACAGTTCTATTTCCCACTAAGCAGCTTTCTTCTGCCAAATAATTCTTTTTCACAAGGCCGACAGCATATGCAAGGAGTGTCTTAGGATGCTTTGTCAACCGAACTAAAGTGGGTTGCGAAAGGTCTCCTACCTAAGAAACGAGGGTAGGCATGACCCGTCTCATGCGACTCACTTGGCTAGTGTTATGCCGCACGGTTTTCTCCGTGCATTGCAGGAGCCTGGAGCAGTGATAGCATCGAGCGCCTGGCTCCTCGTTTATCCAACACAGATCTTCCCCGAGAGCACCCGCTTAAAACGTCAGGAGCCGTGCTTCCTTCCAAGCCAGTCATCGAGTACAGGTTGCATCTCTTTGAACGTATCGAGATCAGTGATATAGCTCAACCCTCCCCCGCCATTCCACCGCACCGCCACGACTCGACTGAGCTGCATCTGTATAATTTTTGAGGGAGCATCTATAAGCTAATACTCAACAATGTCCTATAAGCTTTATCACGCTTCTCTTTGTTCGCTCGGGGTTATTTTGTATGCAAGAACCAACGATGTTTATAATTTCGAATAATATTCGAATATTCGATTATAACCCCAGTCAGTATTTGAATAGTAAAATGAGGTGAATATTCAAAGTATTCGAATTGGAAGTCCTATAAATAACATGGACAAACTTACCTTTCTGTTTGTTTATGTCTCTGTCTGTTGCAAACCTCATGAATTCTGCATAGTTATCTAATTTTAAGTAGGTATGTGCCTAACTCATTAAGTTAAGTTCGTTATGTTTAAAATTTTGAGTTATTTAGGATAAATGATCGTTTCTGGCCATTCAACTGTAAAGTTTGGCGAGTTAAAAATGTAAAAAGTAACTTATTTTTCTGAGAGATTAAAAAATTAAAAAAAAAAGATTATAAGGTCTGTGCGATTATAGAAGAATTTATCATAAGAAACTATAGTCGGAAATATATAAATTATCAAGGACGGTACGGTTGCCATCTGTCGGGCATGCCACTGTTCCGGTGAATCGACATTAT
Organism: Agrotis clavis; assembly: GCA_954870645.1. NCBI lineage: Eukaryota > Metazoa > Arthropoda > Insecta > Lepidoptera > Noctuidae > Agrotis > Agrotis clavis. Next base: position 10,932,921 of record OX940922.1, read on the forward strand.
TGTTTCCGGTTGTTCTCGTCTTGTATAAAACGGCGAGTACCTAAACAGACACAATCTAGTAGCTAGGATTATCCACCAGAAACTTGCTTTGCAATCTTGTAGAGTTTATAGTACCATCCCACAGGTATGTGCCCGACCCAGTTCTTGATAACGGTTATATAGTAAGTATCTTGATTTGTCACACGACATTATTGTCGATAGCCGCGGGCATAAGCTAGTTAATTTATTAAAAACTTATTAATTAATTATTGTTCCTATTGTTTTTAATCAGGCATTTTTTTTGCCGACGATGACGGTAGTGAGAAATTAAATCGTTCCATTAGACCGAACTTTGGCAAACATAAGAATAAGTAGGCCATTTAGGATATTTATAATTATGTTATCAAAAAACTGACCCGTAAAGTTTTGGTTACTTAAATCAACATTGACGAATCAGAATTTCAGAACCAGAATCAGAAAGTACCATACTTTCAAAATTGGCAATACGACACAACCAATTTTTATTTTCTTTGGACGTTACGATCACGAGCCAAGACTTTCGAGTTTAATGCGTAAAAAAGAATATTCACAGATTTAACCAATAGAAAAAAATGCGTGTCTATTATTTTTCAAGACTAAATGACGGAATTAGCAATTTTATGAAATTTATTGATGCTGTAAACATGCTTAATGCATTTTGTACGTCCAATAATAACTTATGCAAGAAGGACAGAGTAGGTACTCGGGTCATGTTTAGTATGTATGTAGTACCTACACAATGATTTAATCATCATCATCATCATCATCATCTCAGCCATAGGACGTCCACTGCTGAACATAGGCCTCCCCTTTTGATCTATATCTATATCTAATGATTTAATGTGTAACCTTGATGTTTAATAGAGCTTTGATCAAGACAAGTGTGCGCGTTGGCAAGGCGACAACCACAGCCCGGATTACCGCATTCCAACTATTTCAATCAAATTGGGAATTTACACGAAGATTCACCACATATTAATAAAATCTGTGGATTCACTCCTACTGACTCTGTGTTATTTGAATTAATTTTATGTAGGTAGAACTGGTGGAGAGATTAGAGTTAGCTCCTTCGTACACAAGGCGACGGTCGTATGGTATCGGAGACTTGAGTCGCCTAGTGGACGAAGGGGCTTGGACAGTAAAAAAATACGCGTAACGCATAACGATTACCTGTGGTAGAAAAATTCGGTTTATGGTAATATTCGTCCAAGTGTTAAAATGTCCACATGTCAGAATAACCTAATGTTATATTTCTATTTGGTTACAATGAAGTTTTGCAAAAATCAACAATTAGTGTTATAATGTCCAGAAGTCATATTGCACATGGCTCAAAATCCTAGGATTTGTGAATTGTGATAAAACGACGCATGGATCTTTTTTTAGATAGGTAATAGAACAAATTCATTATTTTTTATTTCAAAAGCCCTTTACGTTCCTATGTCGTTCCTTTGTAGATGTAAAATCATTTTCACTTTTTGTCGTATGGACATATTTTGTCACTTGATCTTTATAACAAAGCTTTTGTACATTTAATATTTTTTATTATATTATTTTATTTTTATACAATCTGACGTGGGTTACTTTGTAACTTTGATTTTTTCTTATGTCTTTATACGTGACATTAATTTTATTCTATTTTATTTACAATTTTTTTTTTATTTTGTGTGTTACAAAGAAACAGTCATTGTAAATGCGAGGACGAATGTGGGGAAGTTTTGCTTTTGATTTATAATAATTTTACTGTCTGACAATTTGAGTAATTTAAGCGGCCTACCCAAATGTCCTTTCTTTGGTATTGTTCGTCGTGTCGTTGAGCTCCTTGTGTTCCGAGTCGAGCTACACGGTAACCGACAAATGCTTGCACTGACTGGTCAGGTCAGACTCAAATCTGTGTGGTTCTTTCCTCAAAAGACCATCCCAGACACCCGCATGATCCTCGTATGACCTGAACAAAACAATGTCTGGACTTTAAAAGAGACCTCTGAGTTTGTTTCGGCTGTTTCTTCTCAGAGTAGTCAGTACGAAACACCGGCCTCATCTAGCTTTAAAAAATATTGGTTGTGACGTGTAAAAGTGTTTTTTTATAACCAACTTACAAAATAAATATCACTTATCATTTATCATTTGACTTTTTTACGTAATAGTCCAGTCAACGAGGCATGTGTGGTCCGAAAAATTCCTCCGGCACTGAAATTTGGCATATGATGAAAGAAGGTGATACAGATTACAGATGCACAATAATCCAACTTTTTTTTTTCGACATGACAAAAATATGAAATTTGCTTATACCTAACTCTGTGAAAAATTCCTCAGCCTCAAATTCTTTTTGTATTTATTTAAATGTATTAGTTAGAATAGGGAAGTATAAAAATCCAACAAATTTTCGATTTCAGTGTCACTGCAAATCAACTTTTTACATATCGCGCTTTAACTTCTAGTGAAAAATTACTCTGCTGATTTTAATTTTTTTTACGTGTTATCTTATCCTTACCTAAATACATAGGTTTGTTTGTGATAATTGGTTTTTGTGTAACTTCCTTGCACTGAAAAATATTCCTGGATATGATTAAAAAAATAAGGAAAAGTTTTTGAAACTATCTACGAGGAAATGCTTGGGTCACATAATTATATTGGGTCACGTGAGAAAAGTATGGAATCACTTAATTGAAATTATTCCGGGAATTATTCCTTAACCCTAGATACATAACGTGAGTCAAAATGACTCACTCAAAAAATGTTTTCATCTATAACTTTCCAAACATTTTATGTATCGCCTTGTCTGTACCGGCCAACTCAGTACGCAGCCAGAGGTCTCGAATGGTGCACTTTTGTCACAGGTAACCATTGTAGATAAGTAGATATAGTACCACTGTGAGTCAGAATGACCCCACATTATGTGATTCGTAACTTTTAATTCGAATATTTTTGGGGTTGTTTTAATTATTTTTTAACATTTTGTATTTTTTTTAGGTTTTATAGCCAATAATAAGCTAAGCCTGCTCCACGACGATATCATATCGGGCATTGCAATAAGTAGAAATTGCAAATTTGTTGGAGGCTTGAATTTCCATATCTGAGTTGCAAATTACGCGAGAACATACAAAATATCATACCAAATTCTGCTGCTACTAATTTAGTACAAATAGAAGATAAACCTCCTGCAAACAAAAGAAGTTTTATACATGGAAACTAAAAAAAAGACAAAGGTGGAGCGAAAAAACCTGTCTGTGGAGATCATAAAATATAGACTTGATTAGACAGTACATAGTTCCTATTTTTCGACTGTTCGCTTAGATTTTTTTTTTTTATGAATTAATTTTGTTTAAATTTATTAAAAAATATAATTTGTTAAAAGGCAAATGTTTTTTTGCCCTAATAAAAAAATATACTCGATATAGGTGTCATTATTTTAAGGAATTTTATTTTTTGTTTATTTTTAAAATAATCAAAAATAATACAAATTAATAGACGTTTTTATTTCATTACTAAGATATGTATAAACATACAATTTAACAAATTTAATTAAAATATTAAATAGTGTAATTTATTATAGGAGATTTCAATGAAACGACGTGCTCGATTATTTGCTTTTACGGAAGTAACTTTATTCTCTTGTTTCTCCTTGACCATAGAGATACTATTCACTTATATGGCCTTTAGGCTAACATATTTTGAGTACATACTAACACCCCCACTCTCAAAATACAAACCTAAACATCCCTGGTAACATCTAAATGAATAAAGCTGTACTACTAATGTAAACAATAACATTATAGCTATATTACATACTACAGATCGTATTACTTTGTAACAAGTCTAGTACCAAAACTAATGTTATTGTCTTTAACATATTTTGAACACCTATCACAATATTTCCACTTTTTGGAGCATCTACAAGCTCTTACACCATTATCACTGAAGCACTGTAAATCTTCTGAATGTTTTAGAGCTTTCTCCAACCTTAAATCAATTACACATCTTTAAGAAGTCATACCTTTCTGGTTTCTTCCTTACTCTATGTGGTAATGCAAATAAATCATCTGACAGATAACTGTCCCCCACTGAATCTGGATTTTTATCTTCAACTTGAAAAGATACAACTAAAGGACTCTTCCCTTTACAACAAGTCACACATGTACTCTTACTTGTCAATGCCTTCTGATCCATGTTGAGACTTTCTACTGCATCTTGCATTTTATTAAAGTAGGATCTTTTAACATGTCTCAGCCTACGATGCCACATCTCACTAGACACCACTGCTGAGGCTGACATATGCACAGGCATATTAAGTTTGTACACACCATTTACTAAAGTAGCTGTTGCAACCAAACATTTCTTTCTATTGTAGATGTCGCAACCTTTAGCTCTGAACTCTACTTTGTTGCCCTTCTTTATAAGCTGACTCACTGACAGAAGGTTTGTTCTCAGACTCGGAACACACATAACCTCTTCCACTGTCACATCAAAATTATATTTATCAGTACAAGTAGTTATTCGTACATCACCGGAACATTTAACTGGAACTTTCTTGTTATTAGCAACAACTATCTCCTTCACGCATTGTTTAAACGACGGATTTGAGATCCAATGTTCGTTTGTTGTCAAATGTACGCTCGCGCCGGAGTCTACGTACCAATCTGATTCACCATAGGAACCACTAAGAAACACTGCACTGAATGCGTTAGTTTGCTTTCGATCCATTTCTTTGGAATTAATCAGGTCTGGACATTTATTACGATAGTGTCCCATTTGTTTACATCTAAAACATTTCACTTTCGACTTTGACAACTGACTGTCATCTTTGCTGCGACTTTTGTCTCTGTCCTCAGAGTTCATATTTTTATGTTGGCTACACGGATATCTGCTGTGAAATGTACCAAACGCAGCACTTTTATCACGAACTTCCGATTCCATGTCCAGTAATTTCGATTTAATGGAATCCGTTGTGATGTTCATTCCTGAGTGCTCAATTGCCATTATCATTGGTGCAAATTTCTCAGGCAATCCCGCCAGCAGCAATGAGCCGATCCACTCATCATTAATATTAAAACCAGTTCCCACCAATTTTTGACCCGTCTCCACCAATTGAGTCACATATGAATTCATAGAATCACAGTCTTCAAGTCGTATCGATATAAGATTTCTTAAGAGACTTATCCTTCTCGTAAATCCTGAATCATCATAAAGCGACTTCAATTTATCCCATAGTTCCTTCGTAGATTTCACTTCTTTGATATGAACATAAATGGATGGATCTATTGTTAGGATCAACTTTGCCCTGGTTTTAGCGTCATCTGCAGCCGCAACCGCCGCTTGACCTTTCACTGGCTTGATGCATCCTAGCGTCCCTTCTAGCACTAAGAAGTTCTCGGCCGCAAAGCACCACTCGCTATAATTTTCACGTCCTCTTAGCTTAGGCACGTTTACCATATAGCTCGACGCCATTACTGACTTCACCTCGCATAAAAATCGACTGCACAAAACACCAACTCTGTCCTCTTACTGCAACTTTTATAACAGTGTACTTATTATACTGCTGCGAGAACTAGTTCTAGGCCAGAAACGGTCTGCTTGGGCCATAACCTGTAATTTATTATAGGAGATTTCAATGAAACGACGTGCTCGATTATTTGCTTTTACGGAAGTAACTTTATTCTCTTGTTTCTCCTTGACCATAGAGATACTATTCACTTATATGGCCTTTAGGCTAACATATTTTGAGTACATACTAACAAATAGAAATAGCGTAATCGCATAGAAATTATGTGTGAGTCAAAATGACCTCACGTTATGCGATCAGGGGTATTTAGGAACGTTATGTATCTAGGGTTAAATAATGGCGTAATTTGAATGTATTTGGTATAAATTTAATGTTAACAGGTGAACCTTTAAAATAGTACCATTTTTACTATTCTATAGGTACTTGTTATTATGTACTCAAGATCGCGCGAAATCGGAGTAAGATTCCCTACTTTTTCTCGCGAGTGTATTTTGCATTTACGTCTTTTAAACATGGATACAGTCCAATAGTTGTTGACTAGTTTTGAGGTTTTGTTGAGTTGTTGATTACTTTTGAGTAGTTTTGAGGTATTTACTTATTGATAACACATCAACTGGCGTCACTCAGTAAACAATGTAAAATTTATCAAAATAACTATCGTTGGATAATAAACGTTTTTTAAAGAACCAGGCCATCGCGTCGGTTTTATTGTTTTCGAACCGGTTGTACACATACATTAAAAATTGTGTCACTTGAAAACCAAATACATATAATTTGAAGAAACCGTTGTCGATTTCAAGCTTAAACATTAAACTACATAATTTGTAATGTCATTAATTCTGTCGTACTATGTCAACAAGGCAAAGTAGATTAGTGAAATAGGTACCTATTGATTCGACAGTGACAATTATAGATCTCTGGCTATTGAAGGAACATTGTGGATTTTAGTCATAACGAGTCTGACAGTAATTCATTCCAACTAGGGCGAGAGGACACCAATTAACGAAATCTGAAATGTAAAAGCACTACCTCTCTACTTAAACATGTGACCATCATGCTTCTTTTCTTCGTTTATGGAACGAAGTTCCTTATCGCGCGTTGTGAAAGGGGGCTGGACGGAAAAAATTCTTACGAAAAGTTGGCACGACTCTTTTATCCGACTGCGCGACGCAAAGGAGGGTAATGTGTTTACCCTCCTTTGCGTCGCGTTAAACCAGACCGGACCGGACCGGACTAGACTGGACTGGACTGGACCGGACCGGACCGGACCGGGCCGGACCGGCCCGGACGGCGTCGGCGCGTGGTCGTGGGTCGGCGCGGGCGGTCCGCATGTGGACAGCCGTTCGCCATTTGGTGACCCCTGACCTAAGGGTAACGAGCAGTGAAGCTTTATTTCTTCAACGTATTCACGCAGAAGATGTCGCGTCGCGGGCAGCAGCTAGTAAGTAATAATCATAAATAAAAAAACTTGAGAGGTGTCAAGGGACACCCGGATGGAACGAAGTTACTGTATACACTCAACAAAAATAATCGTCGCGACTCCACTCCAGTCCAGTCCGGTCCGGTCCGGACTGGACTGGACTGGACCGGACCGGACCGGACCGGACCGGACCGGACTGGACTGGACTGGACTGGACCGGACCGGACCGGACCGGACCGGACTGGAGTGGAGTCGCGACGATTATTTTTGTTGAGTGTATACAGTAACTTCGTTCCATCCGGGTGTCCCTTGACACCTCTCAAGTTTTTTTATTTATGATTATTACTTACTAGCTGCTGCCCGCGACGCGACGTCTTCTGCGTGAATGCGTTGAAGAAATAAAGCTTCACTGCTCGGTACCCTTAGGTCAGGGGTCACCAAATGGCGGACGGCTGTCCACATGCGGACCGCCTGCGCCGACCCATTTTGTGCGGACCGCAAGGACACAGCGACTTGCACTACAGAGTACGATCTTATGATCAATTGCCAGAAAGTATCTTGATTTGATCAAACACGCATTATAACAGACACTTTCCTCATAGAAATGTGAAAAAATACCTTTGTAATAATTGCATATTACATTCTGTAATTAATTTTTTTTTCTACAAAATGTTCTGCGGATCGCGATGATCATTATTTTCAGGTCTTAAAACTGACCCCGAACGAAACTAATTGGTGACCCCTGCCCTAGGTGATAGCGTGATACTAGTCTATAAATGTTGACCCGACTTCTTAATAATATTCGTGCCGAAGTCAATCCATGCAGTACTTTTTGAGTTTATCCCGGACAGACATACAAACAAGAATTTTAAAAACTATATTTTTGGCTTCGGTGTCGATTGTAGATCATACCCAAGTATTCTTTAAAAAAAACAATGTACAGTTTTGACTATGAATGACCTATGCGTATTAAGAAGGTACACTGTGTCTCATTATGAACACAGTATAAAGAGGGGAAGTAGGTTATCTCCAGCCCAATCCGCGATATAATGGGGATTGTCTTAATTTTTTAAACATTCGATTTTATTTTATTTTCTGCAAATATAGAGCATTTTGAGAAACTAATTTGAATATTTTAATGATTGGCTCAATAGTTTTTTTATTTTTAATATTTAAATTTTTGAGGTAGGTGACGTCACCATTGGCCTAAAAGTTGTGCCGTTGCCTTACTAGAGCAAAATTAAAAAACTGTCAACACAACGTCAACTGTCTAAACGTCACTTACATCACGCTAGGTTATTATTTACAAAACAAAATTACTCCTAGATGAACATGCAAAGGAATCTAAGGCTTCTGAAATACTAACATCAAAGTGATCTTCGCAACAGTACATTGTATAAACCTTGCAACATTCCACGCCGTCATCACGACACCACTTTTCTCGCAAAACTTCTTTAGTACGAACAAAATGTTGTTTGGATTATTATTAGTATTATTGTTGCAAGTTGGGACAAAGCACTTCCTGTATTCTATTTTACTTGTAGTTTATGTTATATTGCCGATGCCGATTTAACAGATTTAACCGAGATAATGAAGCAATTTGCAGTTACAATAAAAACTTGTTTGTTTACATCTTTGACATTTACAAATTGACACTTGAGAAAATCAGGGATGTCAGACGGCCACTGTGATGTACCAATATGAAATATTGGTACATCGCATCGGTAAAATGTGTCGAAAATCAAATACGAATGAAAAATCTTTTTTTTTTCTTTTACTGTTAATAGAGGGCAGTAAACACTAAACACGCAGTTTTACCAACCGTATAGTGGATAAATACTAACAACCGACTGCGATTTTTTTCTGTGCTATATTTGAATTCATGTTAAAAAAAAAAGATTTTTTAGTAAGCAATACTCGATTGTAACTAAAGAAATAGATAACAGAGTACAGCTAGCGTGGAAGAGATATTGGCCACACAAGGTTGTCAAAAATCCTCGGGTTCCTCCCAAATCTAAGAAAATATTTGATTCCTTCATTTTACCTATAATGACGTATGGATGTCAAACTTGGAGCATTACTAAACAAAATATGCGAAGTCTAGAGACCTTTCAACATAGCATGGAGCGTAGCATGCTCAACGACAAGTTAAAAGACAAAATCAAACTAGAGACATTACGAAACCAAACTAAAATCAACGAAATCACATATTGCATAAGGAAATTGAAATGGAGATGGGCAGGTCATATGTTGAGGAGTACTAATAATAAATGGGCTAAGGACGTAACCAAATGGTGTCCAAGATATAACAAAAGAAAGAAAGGAAGGCAACGCCTAAGATGGGAAGACGACTTTCGAAAGATGGCTGGTGCTACTTAGAGGAGGATGACTCATAATCGGAAGGAGTGGCAAGCTACAGGGGAGGCCTTTGCGAAATCGCAAGACAATCTCAATATCGGTGTCTAATAATACATATATAGATATATAAAAGAGAGGGAAAAAAATGTAAACTTACTTTTAATATTTTTGTTTTGTAAGATTGTTAAATAAAGGCTATTAATAATAATAATACTCGATTGCACCCTAAAATTTGTCGTTAATTCTGTATTGTTGGTCAACGTCCAATCTTGGTTTTTTTTTCTCGAGTAATAATCTTGGTACATGGTACGTGACACTGAAAACTGGTATATACATACCAGTTTTCAGTGTCACGTACCGTACGTAGTGTCAGGCATAAGTACCAAGAAATTGGTACTTATGCCTGACATCCCTGGAAAATACTTGTCACTTATTTTTTAGGGTTCCGTAGCCAATGGCAGAAAACGGAACCCTAGATTCGTCATGTCTGTCTGTCTGTCTGTTCGTCCGTATGTCACAGCCACTTTTTGTCGAAATTACAAGAGATAGCTCTTATAATTTCGACAAAAAGTTGAAACTTTGTAAGTAGATGTATTATGTGAACCGCGTTAGGACTTTCACACAAAAATAAAACCAAAACCAATTTTGGGGGTACCTCCCATACTTAGAATTGAAACTCAAAATATTTTTCGCCTTATCCATTCGTGTGGGATATCTATGAATAGGTCTTGAAAAATTATATTGAGGTAGTACTATTATTCTGTGATTGAGGTTACAAACATAATTTTTGTTAAACTGAACAGTTTGCTCGAGAGACACTTCCAAAGTGGTAAAATGTGTCCCCCCCCCCTCTATAACTTCTAAACTAAGAGAATGATAAAACAAAAAAAATATTTGATGTGCATTACCATGCAAACTTCAATTGAAAATTGTTTTGAACGAGATAGAGTTATTAGTTTTTTTTTTTTTTAATAAATCGTAAACCGCAATTTACCTTGCAAAATTACAACCAACTATAAGAACTTTACTTGCTGCTACGGAACCCTTTATGGGCGAGTCCGACTCGCACTTGGCCGGATTTATATTTTTTATATTTTCTGTTTTCTGAGGCAAAGATACAAAACTGTGTACAGCCAAAGGTTTGGAGAAGGTGTTAAACATTTGAAGGGCAAGGAAGGTCAAACGTATTTTATTAAAAATATCAATCAAATATGAATATTTTTCATTTTTAATTAGTACATAATGATCAGTAACGCTATTCCTCGAAATGGTTTTTCAATTACAGCATATTAAAAAAAATGAACAATGCCTATTGCCTACTGTCTTAGTGTTGTCAGTTTTATCTAAATTTTAATTCAATGCCTCTTAATTGGCAAAGGGTCGGGAAGTTGTATTTAAATCCATAAGAGGTTGGCGTTAATTTTGTTACACGTCGTATACTAGTCAGTTTTTTATATTGGACAGAATGTAGTCTTTTTACACATAAAGGACCATATTTATTTTTACTTTTAATTAATACATGCATAAATGATACAAACATATCTATTGAATTACACATTTTTCATTTATTTAGCGGTGCCGAAAAGCCGTAACGCGCGATGTCTACTTCTCAACTGCTAAGGAGTTGTACTTTCCATCATCAGCTCAGTTACATGAGATGATTACCATACGCAAGAACTTAAATTACTTCACAAGATTTGCTCCAAATTATTTATTAAGTATCTACATTTTTTCCGGTCCCCCAACGCGACGTATTTAAAAAAATATATTAATACTGTTACGAGCTTATATAAAATCAAGCTATGACTAATAGGAGCAGAGCAGCAATGAAAAATGTTGCAAAATCGGGAAAATTTTATTGAGAGCTTCTATTGCGTGCGCTGCGTAAACGGTTTCATTATGCAAAAATTATGTATGACGGAATTGTTCCTCATGAAACGTTCTAAAGTCCGCGACGGCAAATGTCTTTCTTTTAACATTAACTCACCATAACCTTTTTTAAGGAAATCAAATTGGTTTTAAAATAATACATTTCTTGCGACGATGTTTTTATGAACATAGTATTAGGTAATCCTTATCCAAATAAATACGTTAATCATTACAAGCATTTTATTTTGAACTAAATTATTGCCCTTGTCATCATTTGATTTTAATGAATATCTGACGAGATATCGTAGTTTCTTCAAAGCAGGTGTTGGGGAGCAGTCGAAATACGGCGGCTCAGTCTCACGTATCTCCTTGCTCACAGTATATTCAGCTCTGCAATCTGTGAGTAATTTTTCCACGTTTTTCCCACGTTTTTATACTCACTTTTCTTGTTTGTTTGTTTGTTTGTCTTTCCGGTTGGACTTTTGGAACTCAATTTTGGGGCACTTCCCGATAAGCTAGCAGGCTGAAATTTTGCACACGCTCTGAGTTTTGATGACACTATATGACTAGCTAAGAAACGTCACAACAAATCTAATATGGCGGCCTCCCCAAGATGGCGGACTGGCTATTTGAAATGCACCCCTATGATATGGATATCAAATGAAAGTGTTTGCTGTCAGGAGTACGAAAAAAATAGTCACGTCACTTAAATCCAATATTTTGACGTTCAAGATGGCAGACTGGCTGTTTGAAATCCACCCCCATGATATGGGTATCAAATGAAAGGGTTTGCTGTCAGGAATACGAAAAAAATAGTCATGTGACTTAAATCCAATATGGCGGACGCCCAAGATGGCGGACAGGCTTTGAGGCACTTCCCGATAAGCTAGCAGGCTGGAATTTACAGAGTAGCTTCAAACCCGATGAACAAAGATAAAAATCTATTAATTATTTTATTATAATTAATAGATTTAAAAAAATCCAAAAATCCACGTTTTTTAAATAAATGTGCTAAAAATAAGAAAATAACCCTACGGGGCTGAGGGCCTCTCAAAACGTGGGGGCGTATCTTTGCAAGTTACACCCACGATCTATACACGTCATGTAAATATATCCCATAAATAATCCCTTAAATAATATACGACCCCACGTTTTGAGTGGCCCTTCTCTCAGCCCCGTAGGGTTATTTTATTATTTTTAGGACATTTCAAATCGTGGGTCTTTAGATTTTTTTAAATCTTTTATTTTTTTATAATCGCATTGTTCCACCGCGGCGCTCTGTCGTGAACGGTGCCAATATCTGTAGGTCTATCGGCAATTACTTTATTTTCTTCTACACTGGCCAAAACCGAAACAGGATTATGTTTTTTTATGTATCTGTACCTTGCTAAACAGTTTAATTTGAATATACAACGTGTAACGTTAAATGCGCAAAATCTCTCGCGGGGTAACTCAGCCCATGTTACTGAACAATGTTTGTTCTAAGACTTCTGGAAATTCACAAAAAAAAAAAGATTTTTCATGCTGATGGGCCCGATCAATTTCTCATTTTGTATGAAAAACCAAATGAATTTTTTTTTGCGAATTTCGAAAAGTCTTACAACAAACATTGTTCAGTAACATGGGCTGAGTTACCCCACGAGAGGTTTTGCGCATTTAACGTTACACGTTGTATAGCATACTTTTCTTGAAAAAGGCCACACTCAGAATGAATGTTACTCCTTACTTGTCCTTGTGTGTATTTTTCAGCATTTTTTTAAATCATAAATCATATTATTTTGAGCTTCTTCTATGAGGACTTCCTTTTGATTTTAGTTCACCATAAACCAATCTTATGATAAACAGTAAGAAACACCCGATTCTTCGGCCGAAACAACGGGTTTCGTGCTTAGACAGTTTACCCCTGACTCGCTGGTTCTTCTAATGTACAGTCGCGGTTAAGGTTACGTTGTTGCATGTCAATCCGGGAACATGTACAGACGGTTACACATCAAGCTATTGAAGACCAGTTTATCGTGGTCTCGCTTTGTATGATCATTCCGCGCATACAACCATCAGCTTATACTGGTTTAGTAAAGCTTGATGTAGCCGTGTGTTACTTCAGCTACACTCAAAAGCCTACAATGCTCTGCGGATTTAGTATCAACGCATTTATTTAGAGTGCTGTTGCGTCTGCCTCGATTCTGTAGCACGTCATTTATGTTCGCTGAGTTTACATCATTTATGCGCATTGTTAGTAACCCAATGGATCTCTGTTAGCTGAATTTTAATTCAATAATAATATTATTTACTTTTGTTTATTCATTTAAAATTGAAATTATTGAGAGTTTTTTCAATTACGTGCGCATGCTACTTCACATTAATTTATTATAATCTAAACTAATGTTTTCTAATTTCTTATTTACATTGAATTTCATGTTTTATTATAAATTGTACTATGGTACTATGTTTCATGATTTATTTCAAACGCAACAGATTAAATGCATAATCATAACTTGTTTATGAGCAAATAGTTGTTATTCCTACATCGTTATATTGTTATTTAACGAGAAGGTCAAGACAGGAAATTATTTATTTATTTGTGTATTTATTTATTTGCTCTCATGCACATCATACATTTGACATTGCTGTCGGTTCCAGTACATGAACCCTGTCAGGGCACTGCAAATCTCAGCGCTGGTTTGCCATTGAGTTTATACAACAATTAAATTAACATTAGAAATGCAAATGAGTCAATCTTATAACAAATAAATACAAAAGTCGATTTAAATAATAACAATGATACGGATTATTGAGCAATAATAATTACAATAGAATAACAATAAATTTTGAACGAATCATGACGACGTTATGTCAGTATAAGTTATTATTATTACATTAGTCATTTCATTAGTCAATAGATTGAATTATAATATGTGTCATTTACAATACGGAATACAATTAATAAAAACAAGAATGTCACTCAAATAAACAATTGTCTAAATAGTAATTACCTATACATATCTTACGAACATTCGAAAAGACCGGATCCACTAAATGTTACTAGAAAGTTTTAACATCTATAATGTTTTATAAATCCGTCATGAACTGATCTACTGTGTACTTAGTTTTTTATAGAATGAATTTATATTCTTATCATCTTTTATGTGGTTTGGTAATTTATTGTAGATGGTAGCAATCCTATAGTTAGGGCTATTTTTCATTATTTTTAATTTTGGTGCCGGTGTAATCAATTTATTTTTATTTCTTCGGGTATAGTTTTGATTTGCTTCTATGTTTGATCGAAAATAATGCCTGTGTTTTCACGAAACAGACTAGATTTCCGCTCACCCCGCCTCCCCCTCGGGCCGCACTTGGTGCACCTTAGTCAAAAACTATGTGTTTGCGTTACCCGCCAGCGGATTCCGCTGCCCGCCCCGCTGCCACTGTAATTGCACACTTATTGTTCGTGTAAAGACTTTTTTTTTCCAGACTTCTTTTTTTAAGTTATATTAATTGTGATGGTTAAAACATGTAGCCCAAATAAAGCGCTTTTATATTATTCACTCAATAAAATTGTATATAATTATAATTATTAAATAGTTTTAAATCACGAAAATCCTTTTATATCTAGTGTTAGTTGAAGCAACTGAAATATCAATTGCATAAAATAACAACAGTAAGCTTGTACTAAGTTACTGCTGTTATTATAAGCGACTCATACTAGGTTTAGGTTGTCGCTTAAGAATAAAAACGAAGTGTCAGATAAAAAACGTTTATGTTTATTAATATTTATTTACTTACGTATTATTATTATTACATTAAATAACGAGGTTTTTAAAATAATAATAGTATAATAGTGGTTTCATTATTAGAGAACAATAAAATTTGAAGAAAATAAGCTATTATACAAAGGGGATAGAAGATTTTAGTATGGAGAGTGGGCCTATCGGTCATTCGCCATTTTGTTTTTTTTTTCAGAATCGCGTTGCACATCAAAGTTATATTATATTTATATAGAGGTCACCTAAAGGAACAATAAATATAACGGACATAATACCCTAAAGCGTCAGGTTTCGGTTTAGGTACAGTTGTCGACTTTATATCGGTGAACAACTTTAAAACCTGACGCTTTAGGATCTTAATGTACAAGGTATTTTTTGTTCGTGTAAGTGTTCTTTATCTAAATATATAATTTTCGTTGTGCAACGCGACAGTATACACAGTCACACATCGACAGTATACACAGTTACTGCATATAAGTTAAGTAAGAGTAAAACCTAAATGATAGAGCTTTACTTACTAACCCGGGGTAACTATACTTACTGTTGTTATGTTAAAAAAGATTTGTCATTTATTGGACTTACTGTCTTTATGCTAAACGAAATTTACTGGTTCCCGATAAGCTATTAAAACAGGTGTCAGCTCATCTGGTAGGGCTCATTGCGCTGATTCAGGATCAATATTTAACTAATTTTGTCAAAAAATTCACTTACTGCTAATATCGCTAGCGTGGCAGAATATTAGCATAGATAAAAAAATGAATTCAAAAGAAACATACCTATTTAAAAGCTACTGATGTTGTTGCGGTGGAAAACCGAAACCAACACGTTAATTAGCCAAGTAATTCGCGCACGAGTTAACCATTACCAACTAACTAACCATTTTGTGTAAGGTGGAAAGAAATAATAAATCAACAATCAAATTCCATTTTCCATTTTAATCATCCTTATATTTAAACGTAAGGGAAAATCTTACTTGGCCTGTCAGCTAGATGATTAAAAAATGGGAACCGATCAATTTACCGAATTTTGTTTGTTCGAATTTCATTATACCGAAAACTATTGGCCGACATCTCTTTTGCTATATGCATTATTTGACATATTTTCAGATCATCGAAGTTTCATTAGCCATAAGTATTATTTTACCGAAGTATGTTCCGCCGATTAACAAAATAACTTTTTACTATTGACCGAAGCCTCTTTTTAACTTTTTTCAGTTGCCAAATGATTTATTTGCCATATTTTCATCATACCGAAACAACCGGGGTTTTACCGAAAATTTAATTACTGTTATAAAAATTCAATATATTGCGCTACAAAACTTTGTGGCGGAAACGAAATGCTGCAAAGCCGACTTTACGTAGTCTTGTCTGCCCTACCCCTAGAGTGTAATTTAAAATCGCGTAGGCGCGGACGGGTGGGGTGGCCCGCGAGCTGAGGAGCAGGTGGTTAGAACGGCCGCCGCCGCGGCTGAGGCTGGCCGGCGAAGCCGGCCAGTAAGCCGAAGCTGCGGTGGTGAGCGTTCAAATCATCTGCGACGATAAGCTCGCGTCGGGGCACCCAAAACGCCGCAGCGCCGGAGCCATGACAGAAATAATGCTTGTTGCATTTTGCATGCTGCGTGTTTGCTGCACGTTGCATGCTGCGTGCTTGCTGCTTGTTGCATGCTGCATGCTTGCTTGCATGCTGCATGCTTGCTTGCATGTTTTTTTGGTGCTTGTTTGCAAGTGTATTACAAAACAAACCTTTTTACAAACACAAGAACAACACAAATACAATAACAAGTCACAAAAGAGTATCAAGAATCACACAAAATGCGCAAGAAGATTCGAACACACGTGCTAGCCAGAACATCCCTTATAGTCCAACTGTGTAGTTAACAGCAAATGTCATTAATGATAATACAATGCCCGTCAGAGTTATATCGTATATGACATTTGCACAATTATTTTGTATTGTCTACCTACATTTTTAATGGCGCCTGCAAAAAAATTATCACCAATAATTACTGTGCAAAAATTTCTAGGCGTTTGGTGAAATGAAAATATGGCAATTAAAACAGTGGTATACTGAATGTTTGGAAACATAATACTTCGAACAACCGTCGTTTCGAGTAAGTGTAACATCGGTAAAAAGTTTTTCGGCCAAATGATGTGTTGGAGTAACGAAAAAAAACGAATAGATAATAGGTTCACTGAAACAGTGGCAAACGTAACTTCGATGAAGTAAAAAAAACCAAATGATAATAGTTGAAAAGTTTTCGGTCAAATGAAATTCGGTCAAACGGTTTTCGATCTTATGATAGGTAACCTTAAAAAATATTTGAAGAGTACTTTTTTACTGTTACAATTGTTGATACGTCACTATGCAGTGTAATTTTAATAGGGTCTGATCTGACGCCACGATCCACACTTGGTGTTTAGTTTAGATTTTTTTGTCAAAATTGATTGATACAACAGAAGAAAATGTAACCGACTTCAAAAACAACCACAGAACGGTTTAAAATAATCTACAAAATAACTTTTCTTTCGAAAGTCGTTGACTTATTTCCACCGACTTTCGTAAGAATAGTTAGTCGGTTATTTTAAACCATTTTTTGTAGTTGTTTTTGAACTCTTACATTTTTTATTAGTTTTTATTTTTCCCTTTTAGTTTAATTATTCAACCCAGATTATTTTCAAAAACATTATTTTCTTACATGTGCACTAGAATTTTATAATCCGTAGCACCGGTAATAACATCGCCCATGTACACAATGAGCTAAAAATAAAAACTACTAAACCAAACTAAATTAAAATTTATAGAACCAATTGGCAGATAAACTGCATCGAATAAAAAAAGAATCATCCAAATCAAATAAGTAACCTCAGAGTATTCGGCGTAGACAATGATGATATTTTTTTAGGCTTTTGTTGATTTTTCAAAAACCGCTATTCAGAAGGATACAATTTTCATGGGAACATTTGGGAAATATTCCGTTTCATAAAAAAAAAAAAAATGTTATCGGTTGGTAAGCGACGGAGTTGTGCGCGAATAAACATAAAAAAAAACCGAATTGATAACCTCCTCCTCTTGGAAGTCGGTTGAAAACATGTATTTTATTAATGCTGTTGACATGACTAGGGTTATCCTCGTTCTGGAAATCTAGAGATATCTATGTCTTGATGGAACGTCGAGTCAAAGGTTGTCCTATCAGTCTGATTATCATATAAATTGGTAAAACTTTAACTCGCTTGTTTGGACAAGTATTTTCCGCAATAATACGTATAATAAAGTATAATATGTGAGTTCTACTATACCTTCTTGTTTATGTTCCTAGAATAGTACATTACTGCCGCGGTCTATAATGACTACTTTGCTGGTCGCGCTGATGACGGTCGACAGCGCAGCGTAGCGCAGCTCCAGGCCGACACAGCGCGGTCAGCGTGCAGCACTTGATGGACGAGCTGAGATAAAGATTTTAAAAATTTACAGCGAGGACAGCAAGGAGCGAGGACGTCAAAATAGCGGCCGCCAATGTTTTGCCGGCCTGTTAGAGCGACCAGCAAAACTTTACCGGCCGCTCTTGAAACAGAACGGCAAGGTCGACTTTGCTCAAACAAGGTTGTCAAAATAATGACCACATTACATGCATTTTGGAGTAAATATTATTTCTAAGCCTTTTCCGATTATCCATTAATAATGTAGTCACGAGCAATGAAATACACTTCTCATCAAAAAAATCGAAACACTTTCGTTTTTATTGTTTTTGTCCTAATTTTTTACAAAAGAGAATTAATTCCATGAAAAAAAAACATTACTGTGTAGCTGGCAGTTTGGTCATTACAGTAAGAAGAAAAAAATCAAAATTCGAAATAATTTCATTTGTTTATCCTATAAATGAAATTAATCACTGTTTTGAGACAAATGTGTATTTAGGGTTGGAGTACGTTTCTCGTTTAAAAACTAAAAATTAGCGCTTGTCTTTAAACTTTCTGTTTCTTATTTCATTTACTGTGACTTTGGGACGTCTGAAAAAACTTTTTTTTCTAAAACATATGGATACTTCGCCCGCAGAAGCCGCCCAAGTGGTGGCATTGCTGGATTCTGGACTTAGTCAGCGTGTTGTGGCTGCAAGATTGCATCTAAGCTTATCATCTGTTCATAGAGTCTACAAACGCTATCGGGAGACTGGTTCGTTCACGCGCCGTTCAGGATCTGGCAGGAATCGGGTCACTTCTGAGCGAGATGATCGATTTATTGTAACAACTTCTTTACGAAATCGACGCCTTAACGCTTTTCAACTGCAGCAGCAGCTTCGCGTTGTACGAAGAGTAGCTGTAAGTGACTCTACAATAAGAAGAAGGTTGAAGGAACGCGGATTGGCACCGCATAAGCCAGCGAATGGGCCGAAATTAACTGCAGACCATCGAAGAGCGCGCCTTAACTTTGCACGCGAGCACCTAACTTGGTCATACCTTCAGTGGAGCAAAGTACTGTTTTCTGATGAGTGTAAAATTATGCTGTATGGTAACGACGGAAGGAACAAGGTCTACAGAAGAGATGGAGAACGCTTTGCACAATGCTGCATTGAAGAAAAGGTCAGCTATGGTGGCGGTTCGTGGACGGTTTGGGGAGGAATCAGCGCCGACGGTAAGACAGAACTTGCCTTTGTGTCTGGGCCACGGCTGCCTGCATTAAACTCTCATCGGTACATCGAACAGTGTCTTGAACCTCATGTGATGCCCTATGCACATTTTATTGGCAACGACTTCATATTCATGCACGACAATGCTAGAGCTCACACCGCGGGCGTCGTACGAGATTATCTTACCGAAGTCGGTATCTCCATTATGGTATGGCCAGCAAGAAGCCCGGACATGAATCCCATTGAACATCTATGGGATGAATTAAAGAGACGAATTCGAGCAAGAGATCCAGCCCCAGAAACACTTAGCCAGCTGCAAAATGCAATCCAAGAGGAATGGGATAATATACCACAACATGTGATCGTGACTCTCATCCGATCGATGAAGAACCGTATGGAAGCAGTAATAAGAGCTCGCGGAGGGAATACAAGTTATTAAATAAACGTTTCTTACATTTTTTTTTCATTTACGCGTGTTGATTTACCCATTTCCTTCATATTCCATACAGGGTAAAAATTACTCATTATACAAAATACGAAACCTATGAAGACTTAATTTGAATTTAGAACATTAACATTAGGATTTAAAAACCTCATACTACTCACTATTAAATGACATTTTACATTTATTCCTAAATATACACATTTTTCTGATAATCCTTATCAAATCATAAACTGCGAGGTGTTTCGATTTTTTTGATGAGAAGTGTATAAACATTTAGCAAAAAACATTTAGCAGTTTTCTCGTACACTATTTTCGTACCTATTTGTTTTATATGTCGTTTTTTTTTTTCAATTGGAACGTCTCATGTAATTTTCTTTTTGGTTGCAAATTCTTGTCACATAGGCGTAATTTACTTACATGCGTATTAAAATAAGATCACAATATTGAGATGTTTTCCTTTGAACCCTTACCCCTTACTTATGAGCTAACTCATACCAATAAGCCAGGCCCCTTTAGTGGGCCTTACTATGTTGTGATTACGTAATCAATGCATTAGTTTTTGCGATCTTGCATATATTATGCAAATGCAACTATATGAATATATTCATATAGTTGCATAAAGGTTGATTTGTTGTAGTTTTTTAAAGACTTTTCTTGATTTCTCCAGTATCACACAAGGAAAGTTTACCCTTTCCAACATAAGAAGAATTTTCCAAATCGGTCCGTGTTCTCCAGGGATTTTTAAACATGAACATAAAAAAAGATTCCGGCAAATTGTGAACCTTGTGCCTCCCTTTTCATGGAACGTATGTGAAGCTTCACTGAAACATGTGCAAACGTATAGGCGTGTAAAATATTAAACATAAACATTTTATTGCCTATAAAAAAGTAACCCGTTTTGTAAGGACATTTCTGTTCGACATTGCTAGAACTATTATGTTTTGAATTGTCTCGAGACAGCTCTTGTACAGTGTTATACTGAGTACAGTTAAACCGTGTGTAGTTGTACACTATTTATCGTTTAGGTACCGTCGCACAGTGGTTCGAAATCGACGCTCCGTGGACACTAAAAATCAAAATGGCTTTAGGCGAGAAATAAAAATCGGAACGGCTTTATACCAGTATTATTTACAACATTTGGTAATATGACAGCTATAGACAGCACCATCTTCGATGCAGATTCACCTTATATGGGACAACACCCATGTAAGCCGCTTTAAGTTTTATTAAGTTGTGAGAAAAAACGACATTATTGTTTTTCTTTTCAGAGATGTTGCTGCCAATAGCTGTCATATTATAAATACAAAGACAAAATAACTCACAAATATCCAGACCCGGTACAACTACCTGTAGACAATGCAAATAATTGCTCCGTGCGGGAATCGAACCTTCGACACGCAGAGCAGCAGTCCAATATTTTGAACGATTTCACCGATTTTCAGCTAATATTGATGTAGCTTCACTTTTATTTTTTGGTCTAAATTGACCGGACTACAAGTAGTTATAATAAAGTGTGCACGTGTAAACGCGCGCTTCTGTTCAATCGCATGTCGAACGTCCGTCATGCAAAGCGCGTCGCAACGTAAGGCCCATTGTCCACGTAACCGCACGTCATACGCACGCTTTCGTCAATTGACGATTGCAAGACGAATGCTTGCATCTTTCGTAGAAACAATGAAATCTGTGTCCACGAAGCGGCAACGTCGCGTCAGCCGCTCGTGTTGCGTTGCGTTCGTCATGTATTTTTACAACAAAAGACGTCCTTTCTCGATGCTAGTTGAAAGAAAACTGAGACTTCTTGTACCTACCGTGACTGACTATTGCATGAAGCAGCGTGGACATAACAAATATGCAAAATACGCCTATCTTCATTTGCAGGTTACATGCATCCTCCGAAACTGTATGGACAGTAGGCCTCACGCGCTAATGCAACGTCCAGCGCCCAATGTGTGCCCGATCTAACAAATGATAAGATAGACATAAGATTTTCAATAACTATAATAAGCTTAGTGGGCAGTGGTGGCCCAGTGGTATCGGCCCCGACTTACGAGTTGTAAGCCAGGCGCATTACTTTGTGTAATTTATTTCATCACCACTGCTCTCAAAACGGTGAAGGAAAACATCGTGAGGAAACCGGCATGTCCTAGAACCAAAAATTCGAAGACATGTGACATCCACCAATCCGCACTGGGCCCGCGTGGTGGATTATGGCCCACTCCCTCTCACAGAGAGGAGGCCTGTGTCCCAGCAGTGGGAACATTAATAGGCTGATGATGATGATGATGATGATAATAAGCTTATCCCACAACATGTATAGTTATATTTCTGATTATCATCTTCTGTAACATATAAAAAAATACATTTTGTCTAGACTGCTTGTGAAAATAATGTAATGTGTGTGTAGTAGTAATACTCAGGCAAAAAAATGCTTATCCATTGCAGAAAAATGAGCCAATGTATTTGTAACGCACACATAAAAAATTCTCATCAGTCAGTACCTAAACGTTTTAAAAAACTTGACACCAACATTTTCTTGAAGCTGCAAATTTTTGCACAATTATGCAGTTCCAGTAACCTATGGACTAATTGATGAGGCGTTTATAAATAAATTATGTGTCTTGTGATTGTAAACAATTTCATTCAAATGATTTTTAGATCACAATTTAAGTATGTTAGTAGGTATTTTTAGCAAGTAACTTTAACTTTTCTGTAGGTACCTAAAATGTAGGCAAAAATGAACTACAATTAAGTTTGAGTCTCTTCTGCTTATAGCGAATTTGGTAACTTTGGTATTTCAGCACTGGTATCAAACGTGATAACCCCATTTTAAGTCTAAAGGTTATTTTCATGTCTAAGGCCTTTGTCAAACAGACAGGCGATAGCGAACCGAAGTCATATAAAAATGCGAAAGCGATCCGATACTCTATGTGACAGGCTTCAAACAATTCCATACATTACAAACAAAAACGCTACGCCACGCATTCGGTTCGTCTGTCAGTTTGACAAAGGCATAAAGGTTTTTGACAGGCCTGTTGGTCTAGTCACTAGACCAACAGGCCTGTCAAAAACCTTTAACCCCCTTTGCATAGCAGTCAGTCACTAACCACTAGAGTCTAGTGGTTAGTGACCCTGACTGCTATGCCGGAGGTCGTGGGTTCGATTCCCACCCAGAGTAAATGTTTGTGTGATGAGCACGATCATTTGTTCTGTGTCTGGGTGTAATTTATCTATAATATTTATGTAAGTATTTAGAAATATATAAGTTTGTTTGTCAGTTGTCTAGTACCCATAACACCAAGCTCTGCTTAGCTTGGGACTAGACGGCCGGCGTCAGCCGGCGTTGTGTGATAGTTGTGGAATATTATTATTACATTGTTATTTTCGAATTACGGAGGCTAGCGGAAAACAGAGTGGACTACCATGACGTCCTAAAGCGAGAGTAGTTCTGCTGAGGGAAAGAGACAGAGCTACACAAGTTGTCTAGCCCCATCTCGTTTCCTCAACGGAACTACTCTCGCTTTAAGGCTGCGTTTCCACTGAGGCGGAGCGGAGCAGAGCGGAGAGAAATTCACCAATCACATGGCTTGAGTGGAGGAGAGATGGGGATTTCAAGCTATGTGATTGACGTGAATTTCTCTCCGTTCTGCTCCGCTCCGCCTCAGTGGAAACGCAGCCTAAGACGTCATGGTAGGCCCCCAGATAGGGTTGCCAGGTGGCCTACCACGAGCTCTTAACGCGATCCAGTTTAGGCTGTCGGAAAGAGACAGAGCTATACAAGTCGTCTAGCGCCATCTCGTTCCCTGAGCGTAAACTGGATCGCGTTAAGAGCTCGTGGTAGGCCACCAGGTCTTAAAACCGAAAATCCGGACTGACCAGCCAGTTTAGCCGGACATTCTGATGACAAGACCGGACACTTTTAATTTTTTAGTTTTAACATTCTGTACAACTTAAACTATCCTTATTTATACTATAAATATATTATAGTTAATATTATCAAGCTGAAAAGTTTGTTTGTTTATTTGGTTGAACGCGCTAATCTTAGAAGCAACTGGTTCGAATTAATTTTAAGAAAATAAGGATCGATTCTGATCATAACCACGATTTTAAATTCAAGCTCGAGAACTACTGACCTTAAAGAAATATTCCCACAAAAGATAAAATGTCAGTTAATGTCAATAACTCGCACTGGTCAAATCCTTTTAGTGGAAAAGTTCCGTACAATGTTTCTAAAGGATGGAATATTCCGTAGAACTTGAAAAGGAATTAGGGGAACTTTTGATATAAGAGAATAACTCGGTTTCCTACTTTCGAAATGAATAGATCGTAGGTACAATTGAATTGGGTTAAATGGAGGAAACAATAAAAGCATTTTTGCTAACCATGCGACTGTTTATTAATGAGTTTATTTTGCAAGTAATTGCAACAAACTGGTTTATAGCAATTATTGTTTATGTTGGTATTTAATTTATTAATACCTGGTTGACCGAGCTTAACTCGGCAAAAATAAATACATAGGAATTGTGGTTATTAGATAAAAATAAATGAGACTGTAAACTTCATTGATAACAAATTAATCAAAAATGTTTGATTTGTTTTTCACCTTTGATTTTGCACCTCCATGAAAGTCAAAGCTTAAACAAATCGGGCTACCTTGACGCCCGCCTGTTCGCGCGACGAAATTATAATGAACCATATTCTTCCTCTAAATAATAATGAAATACGTAGAAAACGAATTTTCCCAGACATTGGACCTATCTAGATTGATTTTTCGCCCCTTTAGACCTCTATATTCCAAATTTCATCGAAATCGTTAAAGCCGTTTTCGAGAACCGGAAAATATATACAGAGTGAATTTTTCAACTGGGCGGGGATGGCCATTTCCGAAACTATGAGGAATATCATAAAACGTTTAAAGGATTCTCGAGGCCGATTTAGCGAAAACTAAAACTGCATCATTGGATTTTAGAAAAATCAATGATCTTGGTCAGGAATCGAACGCGCTGATTTTGGAAAAAAAAATCACACCCTGTAGGTATTATTAAACCATTCGATAGTGTTGCTGGTAAGAATAAAATTCTGGGAAGTAATCATACACGGCAAACTTAAGGAACACGTATAATTAAAAAAAAACTGATCAATATTCAAGGCAATGACTGTATTGGAAACATAAATTAACCATTTCTTCTTTGAAATAATGCAATTTTTTATTCAACTCAATAATTTCATATTGCTGAATGCAGTGGGATTGTTGAGACGTCAAATCCAGTTAAACATTGAAAACAATGAAATTTTATATTTTCGAATGAGTTATGGCTCAGTAGAAGTAAAGTGACATAGAAAAACGGCAATTTCATAAAAAAAAAATACTATTTCCTTAAGTTTCTCGTATCACTTCCCAGAATTTGATCCTTGTTAGCAACACTATCGAATGGTGTAATAATGCAGGGTGTAATTTTTTTTATCGGCCGCGAGTCTCCTTTAAATATTTTTTGATATTCCTCATAGTTTCGGATATAGCCATCCACGCCCAGTTCAAAAATTCACCCTGTAAATATACAAATATTGCTCGTTTAATATAATAGTCGGATAAGAAATTCTTATAACAATGACTCAGTTGGATCGATTACTCGCAATTGATGAATAAGTACGAATATATTTATTAGGTCGACTGCTGCTTTTTTGCGAATTATATCTATTTGTTTCATATTTATTTCTATACATTTGTTTCTATACATTCATAATAAATTATAATCTATACTTATAATAAATCTGTAGAGAGTTCAATTCTGTACCTACATGAAATATATTTCCAAAATAACTACGAGTATTAGGGGGTGATAAGAGATCAATACTGATGTCAAAAATGCAATCAGTAAAAGTTTTGTCTGTCTGTCTGTCTGTATAACCGTTATAGAAACAAAAACTACTCGACGGATTTTAACGAAACTTGGTACAATTATTTTTCATACTCTTGAGCTGGTTAAACTTTTCATCATGCGTATGAAAGTGTGACTCACCTTTTATACCTAATGCTGGGTAACGAAAGGTTACGAGCTGGGTGTCTTTCACCCAGCAAATGCTGAGTTTGGTAACCCTTTTGGTGTGGACATGCTCAGCAAAATTCCTATTGTATTTTTAATTTTAATTTTTATTATTTCTGTGTGTGTGTCCTACATCAAATAATTGAGGAGCTCGTGGCTAAATAATTACAGCCGCACAGGCCGATCTTCCGGGTTAAGCCGCGCTTGCCGAGGTTGGTCTGTGGATGGGTGACCATCTGTCATAGCGAGTTTCCTCCGTGCCTCGGAAAGCACGTAAAGCCGTTGGTCCCGGCTGTCATTTGTAGATCTTTGACAGTCGTTACTGTTAGTCAGAAGCTCTAAAGTCTGACAACCAGTCTTACCATGGGGTATCGTATTACCCAGTTACTGGGTTGTGGAGGTCCGACAGGCAGTCGCTTCATGTAAAATACTGATATTCAGCTGCATCTAGTTCGACTGGAAGCCGACCCCAATATAGTTGGGAAAAGGCTAGGCAGATGATGTGTGTCCTACATCAAATTAATATTTTTCTATTCTATTCTATTCTATTCTTAAATAAACGTTATATCAAATAAAATTATATGAAATGAGTTTTAGAGTAACACAAACATTAAGTGTAAAAAAAATAATATTAACCGTTGGTATATCTCACCTTGATTATATCATGTGAACGTTATTTAAATGAAAATATATCAAATAACTTTATATGAAATGAGACGCACCCATATTTGAATAAAATAACAGGTTCTGTCACCCAATAAATAAGTAAATATGGTTAACCAATACGCTTTGAAAATCTAGACCTTTTTTCCCAATTCCGATTTATTCCTGTCAGTCCCAACCACTAATCATATCGTGCGACTCGTGCCGATTTCAATTAACTATGTCTTATGTAGCTTTGTAAACGAACACCAGCCGGGACTTAGGCTGTGTTTCCATCAGAGATGTGCGATGGAAATGTGTCGTGCGAGGATGTTTAGCTGTGCTGTGAAAATGTGTGGGGGTTTCCACCAAAGCTGTGCGATGAAAATGTGCCTTTGAGGATGTGTAGCAGAGCTGTACAAATGTGTGGTGCGAGGATGCGTTTCGAAGCTGTGAAATGTGTCGACGAGGGTGCGGTGTAGTGTGAGCGGAGACACAACACATCCCACTCACACATCCCTCGTATACATCCCTCGCAATACATCCCTCGCACACATCCCTCGTACACATCCCTCGTAGACATCCCTCGCTTGTTTTGTATGCGCAAAAGTTTAGCTCCACGGAGCCGTTTCCACCAGAGCTGTGCTGACCGAGGCGAGGTAATTGAAGCGATTCTATTGGTTCTTTACAAACACATCCCTCGCTACGCATCCTCGCACATCTCTGGTGGAAACGCAGCCTTACACGGGCCGGTAATAATATTCTATATTAAGAAAAAAAACAATGGCTGTTCGTTAATCTCACTAAAACTCGAGAACGGCTGGATCGATTTGGCTAATTTTGGTTTTGAATTATTTTTGGAAATCCAGGGAAGGTTTAAAAGGTGTTTGAAGTGAAGGGAACAGGGAAGTTTGCCGGGTCAGCTAGTCACAAATATTTTTTAAAAACAATTTGTACAATATTTATTTATTAAAACTATTATTTTAAAATTCCTAAAATTAAAGTTTTTATGCCAAAGTGGATTTGTTTGTTTGTTAGGCTTTCATGCCTAAATCACTGAAATATTTTGTTGTAAAGGACACAGACAAATTACTACTTTTTGCATAAATCTTCACTTGACGGGGGAAATAAGAGAGTGGGCGAGCAAAGCCGTGGTCTAAAACAGAGAAAGAGGTAAGTATGACAAGAATCGGCCAGATTTACGTTGCGTTTTCAACAGAATTTCTATATTAAAGATTATTCAAAACACAAAACAGTAAAACATTCAAGAATATTATGCAAAAATCATTAATTTAATAAATCATTTAAAAGTTTTCTTCATGTTCACGTTAAACTTAGAAGTGGTCAACTCCATACAAATTTTCGTCTTCGGTGTTCTTCTTACGGAAAACTAATTAAACTATTAAATTCTATAATTGTTTTTCTTTTTACTGTATACTTCATCTTTGTTGGGTTCTGGGCCGAGTCTTCTTTGAAGACTTGGCAATGCTCTTTCTGTTTATTTTCTTCTTTTTTTTCTAATCCTCCTTGAAATGTGCTGACACATTAAGCACTCCATTCCATACAAACATCGATAGTACTATTTATCAAAGTCCTAATAGAATGAGAGATCGATGAGTATACTTCACTCGTAAAAGCGTTATTTGTCGCGAAAAATGTTTCTATATTTTCACCGATTATAAATAAACATGTAGGTTGACTGCAGAACCCTATATGTATAAGTACTATGAATTCGGACGGCGAGTAATGGGTAACACGCCGTCCGATCATGCACCACGTCCGGGTCGAACGGCGCGTCGTTTTCCAAGCGAAGCCTGAAGGAGTCGCGGGACTGTCTCATCAGGTACGTGATCCTGGAACGTAAAGGGTTATTGAAGGATCACCGTGAATTTTAGTCAGTACAAGTCTGACAGAATGGGTGGGTGGACTGATTTGATGATTGTACCATGATAAAAAAAGTACTTACTAAGAATAATTATGAAAAGCTGCTAAAAAGGAAAATACGAAGAAGTCTTTGTTACCCGAAATAAACAGAAGAGTCGTCAACAAGTAAGTTCGCCAACCTTCTTTTCTATATAGAAAAACATATTTTGAATAAACAAGAAAAACATAAGAGTAGGCAGAGACAAACAAGCTTAGGCGCGGGCCACATAGAAAAGTCGTAAGACGCAGACGGGGGCGAAGACATAATAATTATGACTCATCGGCGTCTCTTTCATACAAAATGTATAGAAGCGTCGCGACGTAAAACACACAGAAGAAACGGGGCGCGGCGGGCGCGTTTCTCATACATTTTCGCCCGTCCGCGACGCGTCCTCGTCTTACGTCTTTTCTATGTGGCCCGCGCCTTAGGAAGCTTTCGCGTCATTTGTCATAAGTCTCTTTTCAAAGACGTCACAGTAATGTTGGTTTTATTTATTTATTTAGGTTAACATTTATTTATTTATTTAGGTTAACCTACAATTAACACGAATCATTTCAATAAATAGTACACAATTACATTAATAAGTGCAACAATTAATTACAGGTTAACACCACATGTATTGTTAGAATTAGATTATACGTTTAACAAAAATATAGTGTGACAAAGAATAAATCAAGTAATTTTAGCAAACAAATTAATTAAAATAATCTAAAAAAATGAATGAATTAGGTATTTAATGGACTGATAATAATAGAATACATAACAGATAAATAACCTAAACTAAGCTAAGTTTAATTTTAAATATCTCTTTCCAGTGTGGACAGGTATAAAATTAAATGAATTAAAATTAAATAACAAAGAATTAACAATTTTGAATTTACAATTAAATTATAATGTATTGTAATTGTATAGTAATTGTATGAAAGGTATTCAGCAATTAACTTTTTTTTTTTTTTTTTAGCATGGTAAAATCATCAAATGAGTCCTCCCACCCCGGGCAGGGCGGGAGGGACTGTCAGACTTCTACTGACAAAAATCCACGGTGTCCTTCAATAGCCCTTTATGTTCCGGGGTCACGGTAAGGAAATAATCCCGCGACCCCGGCAGGCTTTGGCCCTCTGAGAGACGGGGCCCCCGTCATTATGCTGACGCTCTTTGAGGCGCGCGTTGGACACAACGCGCCGTCGACCCGGGCATGGTTCATGGTCGGGCAGCGAGTTGCCCTTTACTCGCTGCCTGCATGCCCGCACCTACGGTGGCCGGAGATCGTCTTGCGACGTCCGTCGCCGTGGGCGTCCACCACCGCGGGTGGGGCGGAGGGAGGACACTGTTCTCTCTCGCACGCGGCCCGCCTCCTCCTTATTCAGCAATTAACTTACGGAATTTTCCTATTTTATCATGGCGAACATCTATTAGGTCACTACAGCTGTTTATAATTTTACACATCCACGGTATTGGTGAGTTAGCACCTAAGACAGTTCTACGCAAGGGCGGGTGAAGTGGAGTGAAGGGGTTTTCGGGGATAGCGGCTTGGGGCACGGAACTTGAGGAGATACAATAACTGTGGACAGTCTATTTGCCCTCTGAGGAGTTTGTATAGAAACAGGGCATCCATAACTTCTCTTCGAGTCGATAGCGAGAGCATTTTGAAAGCTTTCAGACGGGACACATAGGAGCGAAGCTGCTTGCTTTTTCCCTTGAAAAAGGAAATATGCCATAGGAAACGTTTCTGGACCCTTTCTATGAGAAGTTTATGAGTGGCGTAATGTGGTCTCCATACGACACTACAATACTCCAATAAGCTTTGAACAAGGCTATTATACAGCAATATTTTTTTTAGTGCTGACCCGTCTGAAATCCTTGGTACTGCGTAATACAAACCCTAACAGTTTGGAAGCTTTTTAGGGTTCCGTAGTCAACAAGGAACCCTTATAGTTTCGCCATGTCCGTCCGTCCGTCCGTCCATCCGTCCGTCCGTCCGTCTGTCCGCAGTTTAGCTCAGAGACGCACAGTACTAGAGAGCTGTAATTTGGTGTAAATATACGGATTTGTTGTGCCGAAAAAGTGGTAAAATAAAATCTCGTAAAATATTTTTTTTTAGGGTACCTCCTGTACACGTAAAGAGGGGATGTTTTTTTTTTCTCGCGTACCCCTTAGTGTGGGGTATCATTAAATAGGTCTTTAAAAAATATTGATAGTTTCCATTAACAATTTTTTGATAAAAAAATTCGTTTGTGAAATATTAAGCTTTAAAGTGCTAAATTTTGCTCGACTCGAGTGTCCCCCCCCTCTACCAGCTAAACGGTTATGTTTGGGGGTGTGAAAAAATTCACAATAACGAAGTTTAAAAGAAAATTATCATGACTAAGTAGGCTTTACAATTTTACGAGTAATAGTCGACCAACTTATAAAATGTACTTGGATAACATATTTTCCTAAACAAAATGTATCGGAGAACATGCTCTTCAACTGCAAATGTAAGTTTGTCAACTTTATTTTTACAGCTTTAATAGGTATGTTTTTACGGTATGTTTTTTGGGGATAGGTAGGTTTTTATCGTCAACTATTTTTAACTTACTTCAAAAAAAGGGGGAGGTTCTAAATTCGTCGTAATCTTTTTTTATGTATTTTCCCCGATTTCTCAAAGACTCCTGGACCGATTTTGAAAATTCTTCTTTTTAAAATTAAATTCAGCGAATCAGTTTAGTTAATTCGCATAAGTATTTTGATGGGCAACTACGGAACCCTACACTGTGCGTGGCCCGACACGCACTTGGCCGGTTTTTTTAATGATGTTTTCGATGTGGGGTATAAAAGTAACTTTTTTGTCGAATAGCACACTTAGATCCCTTATAGTTTCTACTTCTTGGATTTTCTGTTTGTCTATAAGATAACTCGATTGGATGGAGTGAACTTTCCTTGAAAAAGACAAGTGGTAGCATTTATTGAAGTTCAATTTCATTTTGTTGTTCTTACACCATTCAATTACTCTGTTTAGATCATCCTGCAGTAGCTCAACATCATTTGATGATGCGATATCCCTGGCAAATTTTAGGTCATCTGCGTACAAAAAACACTTCGAAAATTGAAAGCAGTGAGGAAGATCATATAAATAAATGATAAATAATATGGGGACTAAATGGGAACCCTGTGGGACACCGGAAGTCATGCAATAGTTGTTAGTGGAGCGGAAACCATTTACCACAACATAAAATTCACGGTTAGTGAGATATGATTCCAACCATTTTAGCAGGGGTCCCGTGATACCATATGTTTGCAATTTTTTTATCAGTATGGACTGAGAAATTTTACAAACGCCTTACTGAAATCTATATATATAATAGAACAGGGTTTTTTTTATTAAGACTCGACTACAGCCGAAACCGCTAAACGCAGAAACTTGAATTTAGGACAGCAGTTGCAGTCTACCATGTAGGGAAGCAATAAGATGGGATTTTGCGAAAATCCTCCCATAAGGGGGTGAAAAAGGGTGAAAACGTTTGTTTGAAAATTCTTATTCCTTGGGTTTATACATTTGAAACTTGCCACGAATAAGAACACAAGTAAAAAAAAAAGATTGGCACTATTATTTTTTTAAAACTACCCGTCATTGATAATCTAGCTAGACGATGTTAAAGTTTCTATGGGAAAATCATAACACGTGAGCTGAATTTGAAAGTCAGTATTTATATACTAGATCAAAAATAATCAAACACGTGTTTTTGGATTTTTCGAAAATCACCCCCTAAGTTACTGAAAAGGGATATTAAAAACTAAGGGGAAGGGTATTAAACCGCTCAATGTAGAAACCTGAATTTTGGATGGTGGTTGCAGTTTATAATGTGAGTATGAGCATTAAGAAAGGATTTTGCGAAAATCCACCTATAAGGGGGTGAAAAGGGGTGAAAACCTTTGTATGTAAAATCTTATTCCTTGGGTTTATAAACTTGAAACTTGGTACGAATATGAGTATAAGAAAATAAAAAAGATAGTCATTATTAGTTTTTTATAACTACCCTCCATTAATGGGTTTGTCGAAAATCACCCCCTAAATTGGTGAAAAGGGGTGATTAAGTTTTTAGGGGAAGGATATTACTGCTTGCTTCGATAAACTCAAAACTGGGCATAAATTATCTCTCTATCGAATAAAGGATATTTAGGGGCCTTCCTGCCGGGTGGATTGTCACCGGCGTATAGGTCGCGGACCCCTATTTGAGTACTGCCTCGTCGAGCTGTGGAAGGTTGCGGGGGCACAGAATTAAACACTCTGCTTGTAGGTTATACGTAGCCACGTTTATTCCCCAGAGTCCCGTTGAGACAACCTTCCGCTCGGAGCAGTGCGCAGTAACTGCCCCGCCGTTCATTCGTCCCGCTCACATACATTTATGCTTACCTAGCGTTCTGCCTTCCACGTTTACATTGTGTCCCTACAGATACGTATTTATTTATATTTCAAAAATCGACCCCTAGCGGGATGAAAATCGGAAAATCAGTTTATCTACTACGATTGGACCCGGGTACGTCCTTAAACTACGTCCAGCCACCGAAGAACGGGCAGCAGCGTTCTTACAAACTTTCGGTGACCCTACTGCGATCCCCAAGCCGCCTGCCAAGCGTGGGGATTATGGCAACCCCTCCCCCCCCCATTATGATTGACAATGATAGCACACGGCCCCCATTCCCCGGCAGCTCCGCTATTCCTGGTCTGGGTAACGGATCGGGTAACGGCGGAGCAGGGGGTGCTAAGAATCCCTGGCAGATGCCCCGCTACCACCCCCAACGGACTTTGGCCCTGGCAACACACAACATCCGCACGCTGAGAACCGATGAGAAGATCATCGAGCTGGAGGAAGAATTGAGCAAAATGCGATGGGATATCTTGGGATTATCTGAAATCCGAAGAGAGGGTCAGGATACGATAGTTCTAGATTCCGGCAACATGCTCTTCTACCGTGAAGGAGACCGTAAATCCCAGGGTGGTGTTGGATTTCTCGTCCGCAGGTCCCTCATCAACAACGTTATGAAAGTCGACAGTGTGTCGAGTAGGGTAGCATACCTTATACTCAGAATAACCAACCGGTATTCGTTGAAGGTCATACAGGTATATGCGCCGACCTCGACACATTCTTATGATGAAGTAGAGGCATTGTATGAGGAGATATCCGAGGCCATACATACCTCCGAAACATACTTCACCGTTGTTAAGGGGACTTCAACGCGAAGGTGGGCGCACGGAATGGCGATGAGTTGAGAGTGGGGCCATTTGGGTATGGGCAGCGAAACTATAGGGGCCAGCGACTGGTCGACTTCATGGAAAAGGAAAAACTTCATTTAATGAACTCCTATTTCCAGAAGCGGCCATCCAGGAAGTGGACGTGGATGAGCCCCGATGGTACTACCAGAAATGAGATCGACTTCATCATGACGACCAAGAAGCGAATATTCAGTGATGTCTCTGTGATCGCCAAGGTAAAAACCGGTAGCGATCACCGAATTGTCAGAGGCACACTGAATATCAATGTTGAGCTTGAAAGGTCTCGTCTGGTGAAGTCCACGCTCCGACCTGGTCCTACCCATATCCGGAACCCCGAAGACTTTCAACTAGAACTGCGCCTAACCGAATGCGAAACTGTGGACGAGATTAACAATGGGTTGGTGGAAACTGTCCAAGCTGTGGGGTCCAAGTTCTTTACGACCCCGCGCCGCAATAAACCTCAAAAGCTCTCGAACGGAACCATCAAGTTGATGCAAGACCGGACCGAGATGAGGCTGCATCTTCAGCTGATATGTCGGAATATGGCAAACTCAATAGACGAATCTCTAAATCAATGCGACGTGACCTGCGTGCCTTTAGTGCGACACGGATCAAAGAGGCAATCGAGCGGAACCAGGGCTCAAAAGTCTTCGCAAAGAATTCGTCTATTGGGCAGAGCCAAATGACAAAGCTGAAGATTAACGACGGCAGCATCATTTCGACGAAACCGGAGATCCTAAGAGAGCTTGAAAAGTTTTACGGACAGTTATACACATCAACACGACAACCCAGTGTCGATACAGCTCGAGACGCAAGAGCTAAACTGACTCGACACTACACTGAGGATATCCCGGACATCAGCCTGTACGAGATTAGAATGGCTCTTAAACAGCTCAAGAATAACAAGGCGCCTAGTGAGGACGGAATCACAACAGAACTTCTGAGAGCGGGTGGAAACCGGTACTTCTAGTCCTCCAGAAGTTATTTAATTCCCTCATACTCAAAGGTTCTACGCCAGAAGCATGGCAAAGGAGTGTGGTTGTTCTTTTCTTCAAAAAGGGTGATAACACCTTGTTGAAGAACTATAGGCCAATCTCACTTTTGAGCCATGTATATAAGCTGTTTTCAAGAGTCATTATGAACCGTCTCGAACGCAGGTTTGATGACTTCCAGCCTCCCGAACAAGCCGGTTTCCGAAAAGGTTTTAGTACTATAGACCACATACACACGCTCCGCCAGATTATACAGAAGACAGAGGAGTATAATCGGCCATTGTGTTTAGCGTTTGTGGACTATTAAAAAGCGTTCGATTCAATCGAAACCTGGGCAGTATTGCAGTCCCTCCAACGATGTCATATCGACTATAGGATATCGAAGTGTTGAAGTGTTTGTATAGAAACGCCACCATGTCCATCCGACTGCAGAAAGGCGTGAGACAGGGAGACGTTATTTCTCCGAAACTGTTCACGAACGCGTTGGAGGACGTTTTCAAGCTCTTGGAATGGAACGGACTCGGCATCAACATCAATGGCGAATACATCACTCACCTTCGTTTTGCCGATGATATAGTCATCATGGCAGAATCGTTGGAGCACCTCAATGCTATGCTCAGCGACCTCAGTATCGTTTCCCAACGGGTCGGCCTTAAAATGAACATGGACAAGGCGAAAGTCATGTCGAATGTCCATGTGGCACCCGTACCGGTTGTTGTTGGGAATGATACTCTCGAAGTTGTAGACCATTCTAATTACCTTGGACAGATTGTTCAGTTAGGTAGGTCCAACTTCGAGAAAGAGGTCGCCCGAAGAATCCAACTCGGATGGGCAGCGTTTGGGAAGTTACGTGATATCTTCTCATCGAGAATCCCACAGTGTCTCAAGACAAGGGTGTTTAACCAGTGTGTGTTGCCAGTGATCACATAAGGCTCTGAAACGTGGTCTTTGACTGCTGGCCTTTCACAGAGACTAAGAGTCACTCAACGAGCAATGGAAAGAGCTATGCTCGGAGTTTCTTTGCGGGATAAAATCCGGAACATGGATATTCGGCGAAGAACCAGAGTCACCGACATAGCTCATATAATTTGCAAGTTGAAGTGGCTATGGGCAGGCCACATCGCTCGTAGAACTGACAACCGATGGGGTAGAAATGTTCTCGAGTGGCGACCACGGACCGGAAAATGCAGCGTGGGCAGACCTCCCAGTAGGTGGACCGACGACATCGTGAGGGTCGCGGGCAGCCGATGGATGCAAGTGGCGAATTGTCGTTCGGCGTGGCGGTCTAAGGGGGAGGCCTATGTTCAGCAGTGGACGTCTTCCGGCTGATGATGATGATGACTACGATTGATTGTTTGTTTGTATTGAATAGGCTCCGAAACTACTAAAGAATTTTTAGATTTTCCAAAAGTATCCTATAAGGAGGGTGAGCGGGAATTAAATTCATTGAGCTCGAAGTTAGAAACACGCGCAGACGAAGTCGCGGGCAAAGTGCTAGTCGGTGTATATAACATCAAACTGCTAATTCGAATCATTAGTTTCTATCAGAGATTCAGTAAAAGACGCTAAGTTTGAGGTGGTAGACCTAGACGCTACAAAGCCATGTTGGTGATCGTTAAGATAAGGCTTAAAATGTTGTTGGATATGGGGACAGATCATTGACTCGAATACCTTTGCGAATGTGGAGAGGATCGCAATGAGTCGATAGTTTGAGATAGTCTCTTTATTATCTGATTTGTGTATTGGAACGATTTTGATTATTCTTTTTTCCACTCGGATGGAAACGTTCCGTTCGGCTAATGACTTCTTATATATCCTAAGTAGCGGAGAGACCAACACCGGCGCACAGATTGAAACAAATAGTGGCGGGATTCCATCAGGCCCTGCTCCTTTTCCAATGTTTAAAGAATGCAGTTTCCTGAGTAAAGAATCCATATCCAAATCTGGCGCCATTAAGCACCGGCCGGTATCCAGATAGCTTGAGTTGTTCTTAAATTCTCTGTTATTTTCAGCGGTGTAAACAGATGAGAAATAACTACCAAAAAGGTCACATATAGTCGAGCCATTAGACATTGTTGTAGTCTGTCCGTCAGTCATTGTCTTTGGATAGATGCTAGAACCTCCGCGCCTAGCTTTAATGGTAGCCATACACCATACTGCCTATCGTCCAATCGGCATGATACTGCCAATTGGATCAGTTAGAATTGACCGTGTGTGGGCGTGGAATCCATCAAATTGGCATGACATGCCAATTTGATAGGTGATCCAATCGGCATGACGATCGATGTGACGCAACTTCAAATCGGCAGCAGTGATGCCAACTTAGCAACTTTATAGCTAGATCTAGCTATTATTCGGTGACCGACAGCTACATTTTTATAAAACTTGTGGCTAAACTTTTTAGCAACATTCCATTTCATCAAGAGACTTCCGAAATTAGTCAAGTAGTGTCCCGATTCGAAAGATAAGATAATGCAACAGTGGCTCATTCTACAAATAAATAAGTGGCATTCTGAAGAAATAGTTCAGTTTTGGGTTGAAATAAAAAAAAAAAAAAAATTCTTAAGGTGACAAAATATATTTTTGCGTACTCGGTATCAAGAACGAGGTATATTCCAATTTATTTTTCAAGCATTTAAATGAATAAATTTTTTCTCAAACATTTTTTTGACCATTCCACTGGAAGAATTTCATTTTTTTTTACTTCTACCTAAAACTGAACTATTTCTACAGAATGCCACTTATTTATTTGCAGAATGAGCCACTGTTGCATTATCTTGTCCTTCGAATCGGGACAATACTTGACTAATTTCGAAAGTCTCATGATGAAAATGAAAAGCTGCTAGAAAAAGTAGCTAAAAAGTTTAGCCACAAGTTTTATAAAATTGTAGCTTTCGGTCACCGAATAATAGCTAGATCTAGCTATAAAGTTGCTAAGTTGGCATCACTGCTGCAGATTTGAAGTTGTGTCAAATCGATCGTCATGCCGATTGGACAATGGGCAGTTTGGTGTATGGTGTATATGGATGAACTGGCAATTTGATCCAATTGGCAGCGTCATTCCGATTGGACGATCAGTATGGTGTATGGGTACTTTAACGTGAGTCCAGAATAGCTTAGGATTATTTTTAATTTCGGATTCTAGGTTTTCCTTAAAATGGCTATAATTACAAACTTTTGGCTACATGTCAAAAATACTATCGGAAAATCTTCTAAACCAAACACTTCAAGTACTTATCTGTTTTTGAGAGGAAAGATTCTCTCAACGACGATATAATACTAGACTCCGCATGCACGATCTAAGGAACAAAAACTATTCTGTCATCTCGCTGAGGTACTACGTAAGCGAGGGGGACGGAGTACTGCGTTGTGATTGGCTAACTCAAGGTCTGTTCTGTCTCAACGTATGTTTACGGCTCACAGGATTGGTCGAAATATAATAATAATAATATAATAATATTTTACAACTATCACACAACGCCATCTAGTCCCAAGCTAAGCAGAGCTTGTGTTATGGGTACCAGACAACTGATAAACATACTTATATATTTCTAAATACATACATATTATAGATAAATTACACCCAGACACAGAACAAATGATCGTGCTCATCACACAAACATTTGTCCTGAGTGGGAATCGAACCCACGACCTCCGGCATAGCAGTCAGGGTCACTAACCACTAGACCAACAGGCCAGTCACACAAATGAGACGGATATTATAAGACTTTTTTGCCTAATGTGTTGACAGACATCGGTCGCCTGTTATTAGGAGTCTAGTATTATATCGTCGTTGGATTCTCTTCTATAGCTTTTTAAATGTGTTTTATTTCCGTTTATTAAAACTATCATTTTAAACTGAATATTCTCACTCAATCAACCTGAAAATTGAATATTTAATCCATCCTCTTCGTTGTGGCACTTTGACGAAACTTAAATTGATATTTTGTTATTGAAATCTTTTCTTGGGATTATGTATAAATAAAATATAGGTATGAAAAATAAGTAAAAATAAATTATCGCTGATTGTTGTTCGTCACCTTGAGTATTTCCCACAAGAATAGATTTCGTAGAGTGATAACTTAATCCGAATAACAAGAACTTGTTACTTATTGTATAATTAGTTGAAATATTCTCGTGAAATCCACTCATAACTAAATATAAACTTCAACTGTGCCTGTACTCCTTCGTCCACGCAAATTGCATAAGAGTGTTATAAAGTTTTTACTTCACTTGATAATATGAAGATGAAATACAATTTTCACAAAGAGCACACAATGATAGCAACATCGCGATACCTGCATGTGTAGCATTACCAATTCTATCTCTATTCTACCAAGAATAGACAATTAGACATTTATTTCATCGTTATTTCTATGTAAATCGACTATTTTTTTACAAGTTGACACTTTCGTACACTATTGAAGAAAAGTAACATTTATTTTTTTCATTTTAACCATTGCTGTGCTTAAAACGGTAAAAATCTTTCTACATTCTGTCATTTTGTCTTTTCTTCCGTCGAGAAAATCAGTTTCTACGGCGCCATGCTACGCGTGCTGGGAGACGGATCCGATCGCGATCAATTAATTGATTCTTGTAATTACACGTTCCGCCTTGATTATTGTCTTCAAATTCGGTGGTTTCACAGTAAACTCAAAGCTTGTTTACATTGTTTATGAAGTTCACTCATTCATTTTTACAGTACAACTGGAAAGGATTTTCTGTCCTAGTAAACAAAATTAATACGTCTTAATTAGGGTGAACAGACTTCAGAGCTTGCACTCGACTTGTCATTAATCTATTATTTCTTTTCCCGACCCTTCAACGTTATTATTCTTTCTTTGGATACTAATAATTATGTTCTATTGTGCTTAGCAAACTAAAAACATAATAATATTAGCTAGGTAAAATGAACCTATAATTCCGAGTTTTTGTACAGCTGCGCTTAC
This sequence comes from Agrotis clavis, assembly GCA_954870645.1. NCBI lineage: Eukaryota > Metazoa > Arthropoda > Insecta > Lepidoptera > Noctuidae > Agrotis > Agrotis clavis. Next base: position 10,972,721 of record OX940922.1, read on the forward strand.
CAATCTAATAGTTTAATTTTGACAGTTTTTGGTAGATCACTATCTGACAGGCCTGTTGGTCTAGTGGTTAGTGACCCTAACTGCTATGCCGGAGGTCGTGGGTTCGATTCCCACCCAGGACAAATGTTTGTGTGATGAGCACGATCATTTGTTCTGTGTCTGGGTGTAATTTATCTATAATATGTTTGTATTAAGAAATATATAAGTATGTTTATCAGTTTGTCTAGTACCCATAACACAAGCTCTGCTTAGCTTGGGGCTAGATGGCGTTGTGTGATAGTTGTGGAATATTATTATATTTAATTATATTTATCTACCTGCCTCGTACTCATATTTAAAGAAAATAATTCAAAAGTAAATAATAAAAAAAAGTAAATAAATTTAACTGACGATGAAAAATAAATTTCGTTTCGGCTTGGCTTGAGTTGAATCAGCCTATTTTTTTTCGTGGTAAAGTCATCAAATGATTTCTCCAGCATCAAGTGTACCGGAAGGATTTTAATTCGTTTTCAAAAACCAAACAGTTTTTTTCAGTTACCCTTCACGTTTGCGATCCACAGTATCCTGCTTCAGAAGTCCCACGACCGAGCTACCTTTAAGATTAATCGTGCAAGCTTGAATATCGATAACGGTGCACTGCACTTTGTAAGAACGCTCGTGTTTTATGTTCAATCACGATTGCTAGAAAGAAAACTCGCTTTGCTACATCGTCTTGTTCGTTTTAATTAAATGTTTGTTCGTTGAAATTATTTGTTGAAGTTTCTTTATCTGCAACAAGAATAAAAGTCGTGTCTGTTAAGAAAGTAACAAAGAAACACATGAATATTTTATATTTTTATTAATACGTTGCCCAAATGCCCACCATACTAGGAATTTCTTCATGTACTTATCGTGGGTGCGTTTAGAAACCCACATATCCAAACCCGGAACAACTCTTGCAGATCATACAAATATTTGTTCACGATATGCTGTTCAGCAGTCGATCGCTCAGCCACTGCGCCAATTGTGACTTAAATTGCTGTGTTCTTAGGTCTATATCTGTTTAACCTGGGCCCGTAGCCATGTAACAAACGATAAACGCAAACGCTGAGTAGGCTTTAATAGATTTTGAACTTTATGTGCTTCGGTATAAAGTTGAAGATCTAGTGAAGATTGCATAGCGTTTTCGTCCTTCCCAGCCTCTAAAGCTTAGAAATCTTTAATAGATTTTCAAGTTTAGGCTCTGAGGCATAAAGTTGAAAATCTATTGGGCAGTACCGAGCGTTTACGATTATCGTTTGCGACTTGGCTAGGGGGGCTGGTATTTGCGCGGGTCGACGGCGCGTTGTGTCCCACGCGCGCCTCAAAGAGCGTCAGCATAATGACGGGGCCCCCTCTCAGAGGGCCAAAGCCTGCCGGGGTCGCGGGATTATTCCCTTACCGTTACCCCGGAACATAACAGGCTATGAAGGACACCGTGGATTTTAGTCAGTAGAAGTCTGACAGTCCCTCCCGCCCTGCCCGGTGTTGGAGGACTCATTTGATGATTTTACCACGCTAAAAAAAAAAAAAAAAGGGAGGCTGGTATTTATAGAATCCCATGGGTGTGAGCCAAAGCGACGTATTGTAGGCATATTTTTGTATTTAATTATTATTATTATTTATTTATTCATTTAACAATTCGCATTGTGTCTGAATTATTTAATAGGTACATAAAACTATCTATGTATTTAATATTATTAATACGACAGCAAGGTTGTTTGTTTGTTTACTACCTTTTCATGCTTAAATCACTGACCTGATAATCTTGAAATTTTACATTAAAGTTCAGGTACCTACCTATACATTTATCTAGGCCAAAGTACATTAATCTAGGCCAAAGTGTACAACTGGGCAGGCACAACTTTGAGAAGGAGGCAGCTAGAAGTAGAATACGCTTGGGCTGGGCGGCATTCGGGAAGCTGCGTCATATCTTTGAATCATCGATCCCACAATCCCTTAAAACCAGGGTTTACAACCAGTGTGTCCTACCCGTAATGACCTACGGAGCCGAAACGTGGACACTTACCATCGGCCTGGTCCACAAATTTAAGGTTGCTCAGCGTGCAATGGAGAGAGCAACGCTCGGGGTTTCTCTGGTGGATAGAATTAGTAATGAAGTCATTCGCCAGGGGTGCGTCTCATTTCATATAAAGTTATTTGATATATTTTCATTTCAATAGCGTTCACATGATATAATCAACGTGAGATATACCAACAGTTGATATAATTTCTTTACACATAATGTTTGTGTTACTCTAAAACTCATTTCATATAATTTTATTTGATACAATGTTTATTTGTTTGAAACATATAATTTAACGTTTAAACTATTTTCTTTGATGACTTCGGCTTATCCTTTGAGCTTTGATTGTTTGCCCTCACTATTGCTATTGTTATTAGAAAATTTAGTACCTATCCAAGAGCGAGCGAAGCGAGCTCGGGACCTGGGACACCCCGACACGGACAGGTTAGGTTCGAAGGGGATGGCGGGGTCTTTCAGACCCCGCCATCCCCTTCGTGTTAGGTTACTTTAAACCTTGCACCCAGAAATAGGAGCCCCGCGAAGCGGGGCTCCGTCGAGCCAGCATGACAGGTAGTAATCAGTTATTTGACCTAGGATGCAAGAGCGAGCGAAGCGAGCTCGGGACTTGAGGCACCCCGACACGGACAGGTTAGGTTACTTTAAACCCTGTACGCAGAAATAGGAGCCCCGCGAAGCGGGGCTCCGTCGTACATTCATGGCAGGTGGTACTATTACTAGGTACATCAGTGTTAGATTATTAGCCAGGAAGAAAATAAAATAGACGAAATAAGTTTTATGTCTTTTGAGTGGTATACAAAACGAATTTATATTCATTGATTGTTATGCTTATAGAAATTAGTCATTATAAAATTATGTCAATCGTTTATTATATTAACAGATCGTTATATCAAATAAAGTATATATTCAGTTGTTATCTCTTGTAAATTTTAGAGATTTTGTAGTTATATCATATATTACTTACCCATTCGCCAGAGAACCAAAGTAACCGACATTGCGCTTAGAATCAGCATGCTGAAGTGGAAGTGGGCCGGCCACGTCTGTAGACGGACAGACGGCAGATGGAGCAAAAATGTGCTTGAGTGGAGACCGCGAATGGGCAAACGCAGTGTGGGACGCCCTGCTGCAAGATGGGTCGATGATTTAAGGAGGGTGGCTGGCAGTGGATGGATGCGGGCTGCCCAGGACCGGGACATCCGCAAAACCGGCTCCACGTAGTTCTGTCTACCGTAATCCCAGAGTGTTATTTAAGCCTGTGTAGGCACAGAGTCCTCTTAACTTTCACTGTTTGCCTTCAGGATTTTTATTGTTATTAGGAGAACTTACGATCCAAGAGCGAGCGAAGCGAGTTCGGGACTTGGGGCACCCCGACTCGGACAGGTTAGGTTCGAAGGGGATGGCGGGGAATTTTTGATATTCGGTCTATTGAAATTCGGTATTTTGAAAATAGTTATTATAAACGTTAGGAATTTTGAACCATTCGGAATTATGAAAATCGGTATTTTGAAATCGTATTTATGAATTTCGGAATAAAGTTTTTCGTATTATCGTAGTGTACCCTACTTTGATATTTGATCTGAAAGCATCGCTTCAAAATATCAACAATAAAATTCTCGCTGTACTTACCTTTGAAATTGGAAATATTTTTAAAAGTTGTGTATTCACTTTAGGGTCAATTCACACGTACCACAACCATACATCAGCCACAACCACACCACAACGACGCCATGTGGTCGGGCGGATATTTTGTATTGAAAATGAATATTACAATTTACACGTAACACATTTTGCCGTTGTTATCGACCACCTGTGTAATACGACCACATCGCAACCACATCGCGACGGCAACGCCACCACCGGCGGCGGCTCCGCGGCCACATCGCAACAACAATCTTTCCTCCATGACCAGTCAAGCCGTGTTTCCTCTACGAAAGCCGGAGTATAACTGCACATGACCACGTGGTTACCACATCGCAACGACAGCGACAACGCAACCACATCGACATTTTGTCGGTACCACAACGCAACTGCAAAAAGCCGCTGCGACACTATTCACACGTAACCACAGCTTGACCACATTTTGTCGCTGTGACGTGGTGTGGTTGTGATACGTGTGAATACACGCTTAGTGTACAGTAAAGTATTTTCTAGTGTAGTGATAATAAAAGACAGAAATTGTATTTTTACTTACTGCTAGACAGTTTGCTGATAGCACAACTTACTAGTAGCTAACTGGTTCTCTGAATGCTGCATTAGCTATTACTTATACAACGATAACAAAGCCGTATCATGTCACTGCAATTTTTAGCACATATCATCAAAACAGAGGCTCTTGCAAAACATTCCCATTTTTATGAGGGGTTGGCGCAGTGGATGAGTATTCGACTACTACGCAGCGTGTCGCGGGTTCGATCACCGCACGAGACAAAATATTTGTATGTTCTGCAAGTACCTATTAAATTTGTTCCAGATCTGGGTGTTTGAGTTCCTACGTTTGTAAAATGCAGCATCCACGATACAAGAGAAATTCTTAGAGTAGAGCAAGTTTTAAAAAATAAATTAAAGGGGACTTTAACGTTAACTGGTAAATTGCTACCAGGAACGATAGTTTCCATTTTTTTTTTTCAAACTATTATTTTCACACTCTTTTTAAAGGCTTTAGAGTCCTTCCAAACCGCCGTTGTCTAATAGTTTTTTTTTAATGGATAAAACTAGTTTCTCATTCGTACCTACACTACAATTTTCATTTTCTATACAATTTACGCCGTAATTCTCAAGTACAGTCGAGTTCATTAATACATAATATTGGCCCTTTCAAACCTCAAAAATATACGAACATTAAAATAATTGTGATCAATATTTAGAATCAACAATATGAGACTGCTTTTTCTTAGTATTAATTATGTTTACAAAGGGACTAATATCCCTTATAATATGAAAAAAACTAAATAATTATGAACAACTGATATTTTTTTCATAACAGATTCACAATTATGTAATCACACATGAATACAATAATAAAGATTTCATGCTAGGGCCTGACGCAGCAGATGCGGCAGATGTCTTTAATAAAATTAATTTAAAACCATAACAATTACTTTGATATGTAATTGGAGAATTAAACACTTAAGGCTTGGGCACACCAAAAGCAGTTGCAGTGCGGTAGCAGTGCGTCTACGTTAGAAAATAATGTAATTATGAGGGATGACACACTGAACAAATGCTCTCTTCGTCAGAGTCAGAACCGTTCAACATCTTGAAGTGTACTGAGTGTGGCAGTGGCTATCGATACGACACACATAACGCAGTAATAAAGCAGGCCCGCCTTCAAACTGCTTTCTGACTGCTCATGTTTCTGGTGTGACATCAACCGCGGTGCATCTGACCTGCCCTGCTAAGGTGCTGTGCCTGTCCTGCTTTTGGTGTGCCCAAGCCTTTAAGAAAACTTAAATTTTAGGTCCTAATGACTTGATTAATGTGCACCCGAATATCTTTCTAACTGTTTTACAAATTATTTATCATCATATTTAAATTCTACGGAAGTATGGATATTCTATCATCATTATCATTCCATTATGGTCATTCTTGACGATTGATTTATAGCTCACACTTTGTAATAGTAAAATGGTATTTTAGTTTGTACATTTATTCGTTGTAACTAGAAACGAGATTTGATGAATCGGTTTTTAATTACATGTTGTTTCAAATCAAGACTCGATTGATCGATTACTTATTTGATATTGCATAGAACTTATTTTCGGCCGAACGAATAAGCTGAGAAAGTATGTATTTGGGTAAATAGTTTATTTTTGTAGTGGAGAATGAGTAGATTAAAATACATTCAAACTCATTTTACTTTGGGCCCTATCTGAAAACCAGCGCTGTGACTTTTTCTCTTAATCACACAGCTTAATCTCAGCACATGCTGAGATTCGGGGCCCTTTTGACCTCATACAGGACCAAACTTATTACTTAGTTTTGTTATTTTATTTTCTTATATTATTTTGTTTTGCTTAGTTTTATGTTGTTGTTCTGTCTTGTGTGAGTCTACTAAATACCTTTTTTTCTTTATTTCCAATTAGCCCACGTCGAAACCACAGAGCGTCACCTGCTCCTCTATTTCTTTCGTCTCGTCCAAATTCATACATACAAGCTCGCCGATTGCGAGTGCTACGCATCCGATCTTTCTGAAGGACAGGAGACGTCCTAGGAAGACCTACATTGACCTTCAGGAAGGTCAATGTAGGTCTTCCTAGGACGTCTCCTCCCACCGTTACTACCTACACGCCTTATAAAATCTCACCTTTTTTATCTAAAACATTACCGAATCATCTAAGCGTCATCTTTTCAATTAACAACAAACAAAAAGTAACAAATAGATAATATCCTAATGTGTCGTATTGACTGCAGAGGCTGAGAGGAGAGGAGAGAGATATTGGCACTTTTTTGTTCACTTTACGTATTTTACAACTTTATTGCAAAACCAGTTCATGCGGTTTGTTTGATTTTCCAATCAAGAATTTAGATTTAAGTTATATCACAAATTCCTCATCTAGTATTTATAGGTCTGTTGTCATTAATGACTATGCGGATTTTTAGGACGCGAAATTTGGACGTTTCGATTACAGTGGCTTACGTACATAATAGATATTGGATTTTTTTTAACAATAAAATATATGAAGATAATTTTTGAGGAAAGAAAAATTTCAGATTGCAAGTGGGATTCGAACCCGCGTCTTCTGGATAGGTACTCCAGACGCCTTAACCAACTAGGCCATTGCAACCCACACCTGCAAGCTGAAATTCTTAATTTTTTTTTCCTCAAAAATCATCTTTGCGATGCGCGTCGCATGCGTTAATGCGTTTAAAATAATGATTAAATATGAAGTCAATTAATTACTTATTAATTAAACATTCACCTTATGATCAGGCTCCGACTTACGGATTGTAAGTCATGTGTTCAAACCCAGTCAGGCGCATTACTTTGTTTAATTTATTTCATCACCACTGCTCACAAAAACGGTGAAGGAAAACATCGTAAGGAAGCCGGCATGTCCTAGAAACAAATATTCGAAGATATGTGATATCTACCAATTTACATTGGGCCCGCGTGGTGGATTATGGCCCACTCCTTCTCACAGAGAGGAAGCCTGTGTCCTAGCAGTGGGAACATTTATAGGCTGATGAAGTAATTATTCAAGTACCTACTTAAATAGTGCCAACAATGTATTTGTTTAAATTCAAGTGGAACACGTGTGCGCTAATCGTGATTAAAATGCACTTAATATTCCTTAATTTCTACAATTAAATAAATACGACGTGTCGTAAAAAGCTACTTTAAAACATTAAAGTATTCAAACAGCGCGCGCTTCATTAATAAACGTGTCTTTCAATAACCCGTTTTTAACATAGAAAACGGATAATAAACTTGTTGTAAGTTAATTAAAGGAAACACGCGGGGTTAAAAATAGTTTAAAATTCAATTACTATCAAACAATAGATATCTTACAAAAAAACAGAAAACATTTTCATAAATGTAAATAACTTCATAGAAAACAGTTTAAGAAAGTAAAACTTAAGAAAAAAAACTCACCACAGACTAAGACACACAGCAAAAGAAGTTGTATCTTTTACACATGTTCAAAACACAATTTTCGGGAACAAAAAACACGTGTATCACAATTTTGCATGTTTTTTATTAATGTTAAAACTTCACATAACAATTTCGTAAACTGTTGCCGCGTTGCGAGTCACACGCGTCTGAACCGCGCCGGTCTACTCACTTGACTGAATCATCGCAGCACATTTCCGCGCCGGACGCCAAACGCTCGGGAAAACAGACAAAATAGACAAGTTTTCCCATAACATCGTGGAAAACTGTCCATAGTTTGTGTTCATGTGATTTGGAGACATGATAAAGTACGACAATATTAGCTCGTTGTTATTAAGACGTTAAATTGTAGTACAATTAAGTACTGAAGGTAAACGTAATCGTATTATGGAAAATATTAGTTTTTGCAACTGTATTTTAGAGCCGTTTCGGATTGAAATACTTACTCCGAGTCCGAGAGCTCACAGACTCTTCAAAGAGTTTTTAAAACGACTGTTGACGCTTCTTCTGACAAAGGCTGGCTTTTTCTTTGGCCAGGGATTAAGGGATGATTCTCATTAGAGCGGGCCGTGCCAGGGCCGGGGCGTAGACGAGCCGGGGCCGTGAGTAGTCGCTGCGTCCCCGTAAGGGGGCGCGGCTGGCGGGTATGGGCAGTGCCCTTTTACCCGCGGGAGCAGGTTATTGTGCCCGTCACTACGGGCACATTCATTGGGGCGGCCTTGTAGGCCTTGCACCTTCGGGCGCGCGCGCCTGTGCGCACGCCTGTGAGAGTGGTTGCAATGTTTGTTTCTGCAGGCGCGCCACGGCATTGTCGAACAATGACCGCTTGCTTCACTGTACCCCGGCGGTCCGCCCCTGTCAAGTGATACCCCAGTTACCTGGAGGAGGCTCGGCAGGAAACGACCAGCGACACTAGGGGTACAGACTTACAACGCACCTGCAGCGGAGTGGGGGACTCCTGCCTGCCCCGCTTCCGGAGCTAGCCGGTCACGGTGCAGGCAGTGAGTCGACATGCGTGTTTGTGTATGAGCGGCAATGTATTGAGCTCTTTGATTAATGGCGAGTTTAAGATTGCAGCAATGGAACTGTGGAAATCGGAATATGAAGGTAACTTTTATAGGAAAAGACCAATTTCACTGGTTCCATACCATTTTAAAGAAGATGGGGTTCACTCACATCTGGATTTTTCCCTGGAAATATGGGGTCGGTCATTGACGAACACGAAGAAAGCCTTGACCAAGTTGTCGCTGCATTTGAAAAGCAGTTTCAAGGTAGGTGGGACCCTAAGCTCGCAGATGACTACTGGGGCCTTTTAGAGATACCCTTGAATCCCAGTACAAAAGGAAAGCCAGTCACTCCAAAATAATCATGCTGGCCCAATTACAATTTAAAATTAAAAGATTTATTTCTTAGAAATTCGTGATTTAAGACAAGGCTGTTTATCTAGAAATTGAGATGTGACTGAAAGTGTTTAAGCATGTAATTTTATTACATGAGTGATTAGGAATAATAATCACTTATTGCGACCTCAGATAAAATAAAAAGTTGGAAATTTGTTGAGTAGTGTTTCCAGAATAACCTAGGGAAAATATAAAAGAAAAGACGGAGCGTGGTTATAATGACAGCATGTATTTTACAAGAGAGAAGAAAAATAAGAACATCCGTAGTATCTATGGTAAACAATAGACAATAATTTAACTAAACCATATAAGCTGCGTTCACACTTCAACATCCTCCCTTGAATGCAGACCCATGCCATTCAGGAACTGGTAATGCTTTGGTTTCGCCAGGGCTTTGGTCAAGCAGTCAGCTACCATCAAATTTGTGGAAATATATGTGATGTGGATGTCACCAGATTTGATCTTGTCACGAATGAAGTGGTGACGTACATCAATGTGTTTACTTCTAGCACGATAAGCAGAGCTACCTGTAAGATGAATAGCACTTTGATTATCACAAAACAAATTTATAGCGGTAGCCTTGGTTGTAGGCCACAATTCACAATGTAATTGTTTAAGCCATATAGCTTCTTGAGTGGCTGCTGAAATTGCCATGTATTCTGCTTCAGTAGTTGATAGTGCAACAGTTTGTTGCCTCTTAGAATTCCATGATATGGCACCATCTTGAAACATGAAAATATATCCTGTACATGATCTTCTTCCTTGAATACATGATGCCCAGTCAGAATCACAATATCCTGTAATTTCACGGCTTACATTACTTTTATATAACATCCGAAGATCTTTAGTCCCCTGCAGGTATCGAAATACTCTTTTCACAGCAGTCCAATGTTCTGATGTTGGAGATTTATTATAATGACTCAGTTTATTAACTGCATAGTAGATATCTGGACGTGTACCTTGTGAGACATACAACAAGCAACCTATTGCTTCTTGGTAAGGAATGTCAGTCAATATATATTATTATCTGAGGATTCAGAAAATTTTAGATCTGTTTCCATTGGTGTTCCCACTGCCTTGCAATTTTCCATTCCAAAGCGTTCCAATATACTCTCTATATATGTTGTTTGATCTATATAGATTCCCTTATTATCATTTATAATTCGTAGACCAATGAAATAATCAGCTTTTCCTAAGTCCTGCATTTTAAAATTTTGCATTAATTTACTCTTGATATTGTTAGCAAATTCTGTATTATTGAATAATAATAAAAGGTCATCGACATACAGAGTTAAATATAACATGCTTCCTTCACTATTGATAATATAGTAAACACATGGATCTAATTGTGTTTTTTTAAATCCAATCTGAAATAGATATTTATCTAGTTTTAAATTCCATGTTCTGCTTGCTTGCTTTAAGCCGTATATACTTTTATTAAGTTCGCAAACTCTGTTTTCTCCATTCTCATAGTGTGGTGGTTGTGTCATGTACAATTCCACATCTATATCACCTTGTAGGAATGCTGTGATGACATCTAGTTGTTCAATGTGTAGGTGATATTTAGCTGCCAATGCAATCAGATATCTGATTGAAGTTAGACGTACAACAGGTGCATAAACTTCAGTATAGTCAATGCCATAAATCTGTTCATATCCCTTGATAACTAATCTTGCTTTATATTTAGCAATTTTCCCACTGGAATCTAGCTTGGTTTTAAAAACCCACTTACAGGGAATCGCCTTTTTGCCAGGTGGCAGCTCTGAGAAAGTCCAAGTGTCATTCTCTATTAATGAATTATATTCACAATCCATTGCGTTTTTCCACTCTTGCGCATTTTCACTGTCCATAGCTTGCTTTACCGTCTGAGGATCATTCAATAATGCACTTTTCTTTGACATATTATCTTGACATAGGTAGGTAGGCATTACACCATTTTTCCTGGGTCTCAAGTATCGAGTGGAAGATGGCTGTGGACTCAGGTTGACATTATGTTCAGGAACATAAACTTCATCATTAATATCATCTTCACTGACTTGTGAACTATCATTTTCCTTGACTGTGCTGATGGATTTATATGAGCTTGTTTCACTGTCAGTGGTATCAACAATGCTTTCATTAATATCTTCATGAATATTAGAACTTTTAAGTGGCATTAGCACTATATCCTTCTTTATATCTTCTTCCAAAAATACAACATCTCTACTTCGAACTATTTTTCTTTCTTTTTTATCAAATAATCTATAACCTTTAGACTCGAGGCAGTATCCAACAAAAATAAGCTCTTTAGATTTGCAATCCCACTTACGACGCTTCTCTTTTGGTACATGCACCATAGCTCGACAACCAAATATTCTCAAGTGTTGTAAATTAGGTTTCTTACCTGTCCAAATTTGCTCAGGGGTTTTATAATTTATAGACTTGGTTGGTGAGCGATTTATTACATAAGCAGCAGTAGAAACTGCCTCTGCCCAAAACTTCTTAGGCAGATTGGCATCAGTAAGCATGCACTTAGCACGTTCTACCAGAGTTCGCTTCATGCGCTCGCTCATGCCATTTTGCTCTGGTGAATATGGAACTGTGAATTCTCGTTTGATACCAGATTCTTTACAGAATTTATCAAATGATTCATTGACATATTCTTTGCCATTGTCGCTTCGTAGTATTTTTATTTTGGCCTCTAACTGATTCTCAACTAATTTCTTATATTCTTTAAAACAGTCAATTACTTGAGACTTTGAATGCATAAAGTAAACAGTTACCTTTCTTGAATAATCATCAATAAATGTGACATAATACCTGGCACCTCCAAGTGACTTTTCCTCCATTGGACCACATACATCTGAATGTATTATCTCTAGAAGACCAGAAGCCCTTGTGCCAATATTTTTAAACGGTTGCCTGGTTTGCTTTCACGTAGTAAACCTACCTTCCGTGTCAAGCCAGAGTCATCAAAAGCTTTACGAAGATTATTCCATACCTCTTTAGATGTTTTTGCTTCTTGGATGTGAATATAATTAATGGAATCTACCAGCAATACAATCTTCGTCCGAGCCTTAGTGTCATCGCTTTTCGTGAAGGTGGTTTCGGCATCGTGTTCCAGGTACGTTTTGACTGCAAAACTCCACGTGGCATAATTGTCACGGCCTTTTAATTTGTCAATGTTAACAAAGTTTGATGCCATGACGATTACTTATGTGATTAATAATTCGCTAAAACGAAAAAGCTGAAACACGAGAAATTCGCGACAGACGGATTGAGGTTATCCACCTCAAATTACTTTTTTGCGAAATAAACTAAAAACTTTCCCTATTCGAACCTAATCGGGCATCCTGGGCCCATAACCTAATGAAAACTGGTATTAGGATATTGATTTCCAGAATAACCTAGGGAAAATATAAAAGAAAAGACGGAGCGTGGTTATAATGACAGCATGTATTTTACAAGAGAGAAGAAAAATATGAACATCCGTAGTATCTATGGTAAACAATAGACAATAATTTAACTAAACCATATAAGCTGCGTTCAAACTTCAACAAGAATAGAATAGAATAGGTCTTTATATGCTTAGAATGTAGGTACCTACATAAAAATAAGATGTTGAATTATAAATAGGATCCATGTACATTCTGCCATCCATTACATAGCATGCAAATGTAATAAGCGGGGCTACCACTGCCGATCTCGGCCTCCCTGCGCCCTCGCGTCGCTTCTTCCTTAACGAGAGGCTCACTAGGACAAACAGGCAGCTGTTTTTCCGTGTGCGTGAGGCTGGCAGCCGTCTTGGGTGGAAGTACACCTGGACAAGATCCGGACGCATATTGGCCAAGCAGGGCGAAGGCAAGCCCACTCACTGCATTCGTGCGGAGAGAGACATTGTCCGGGTTTTTGGCTGTGAGATACTTGTTGAAAATCAAGTGTAACATTTTTGTATCTGTGTCACATGAAGGCTTCCTTTTTTCTAGACATAAGAAATCTCTAACCTTTTCATTTTTTGTATTTCTGTTTTTAAGCTTGTTCTGTGTGAGGTCAGATCTCTTCCTGTTTTGGTATATTCTGGATCTGCTCTGGGGCCCAGCTGCCCGATATTTCTTTGCATTGTATCTATCGGTAAATCATGAACATCCATACTATATTAATTATTCTATGTACATCTTTACACATTATTATATAGATTACTCTACTGCGCTTCATATTATCTATTGTTCAAATCACATAATAATTCATATGAATAGTCTATTTACAAAAATGGTTAAAAATGAAAAAGACTAAAAATCTCAAAGTTGGTTTTTTTAACGCGGGGTCGCTGGGTTCACGCCATGACGAATTTCTCATAGCCATGGAAAGTATCAGGGTAGACATCATGGCCATAAATGAGACCTGGCTCAGGGAGGGAGAGGAGGGCCGTGCGCCGTCAGTCCCGGGCTACCGCCTGCGGCACGTGCCGCGCCCGGCCTGCGTGCGCGGCGGGCGGGGGGGCGGCGTGGGCTTCTACCTGCGCCGCGGAGTGCGCGCGCGTGTCATGCCGCACCCACCAGTGCCGCGGGTCGAGCAGATGTGGCTTAAACTTAATATCAATTCACATTCAGTTATTGTAGGCACGGCATATAGACCACCGTGGTTAGATGTGAATGTTTTCCTCGATGCGATCACTGATTCCCTTTCATCCTTCGCCAGTGCGGACAAGGTTCTCTTGGTGGGTGATTTTAATATTAATCTTTTAAACCCCTCTGACAACAAAACCAAACTGCTAAATAACTTCTTAGATTGTTGTAAGCTTAAACAAATTATTACTAAGCCCACACATTTTACAGACCACAGCGAAACTTTAATTGATGTTGCATGTACTGACGCCCGTGTGTGTGGGCACTCGGTCTCACACATACCTGAACTCGGTCAACACGCAATTTTAAGTATAGAACTAAATCTTAAAGTTGAGAAGCCTGTCCCGCAATGAATTACATTTAGGCCGCTTAAAGATGTCCTCCCTGGACTTTTTAACGACGATTTAAATAATATTGACTGGGAACATATTGAAAGTATCCAAGATGTGAATTCAATGGTAGAATTATTTAATCAATACATTCTGGCACTATTTGATTTGCATGCCCCCATTAAAAAAGTATTAATTAAAGAAAAGTCACTTCCTTGGATAACCTACACTGTTAGGGAAATGATAAAGCTGCGTGACAAGTGCCATGTAAAGTTTAAAAAATCTAAATCAGATAGTCATAAAAAATCTTACACAGACTTAAAATACTTAGTAAGAACGGCAATTGAGAATGAGAAATGCGCCTATTTCAAAACATACATCAATAATAATATTACTCAACCTAAAAAGCTATGGAGTCATATTAAATCAACAATTGCCAACTCAAATAAGGCAGATCACAATCTACCTCACTTCTGTAACAACCCGGATATTATTAACCAGCACTTCCTGGACGTTCCTGGCAGTGGAGAGGTTGCTGTTGAAGATTTAACACATTTTCTACAGCACCGGCACAGTGACAGTACTTTCCAGCTCGAACCCGTTCAGGAGGTAACAGTGCTGAGAATTCTGCGCAGTCTCAGATCTAATGCGCAGGGCTCTGACCGGATCTCTTTGGAGATGTTGATGTTGACACTTCCTCGTACCCTTAAAGTCATTACTGCTATCATCAACAGATCCATCGCCACTTCTTCCTTCCCTGACCAGTGGAAAATGGCAATTGTTAGACCACTCCCTAAGGTTTCTAACCCCACCAGTGTGAAGGATCTGCGGCCGATTAGTTTGCTCCCGTGTCTTTCCAAAGTTTTGGAAAAGGTTATCTCAAACCAGCTTCGATCATATCTAGAGTGCAATGGTATTCTACCAACGGCACAGTCGGGATTTCGCAGGGGTCATAGCACGACAACAGCTCTACTGGATGTGGTTGGAAACATTCTCGAGTCCAGAGACAAAAGCATGGGAACTTTGCTTGTCCTTCTAGATTTTTCTCGTGCTTTTGACTCGATTAATACTTCACTTCTTCTTGCAAAGATGTCATATTATGGTTGTGACCCCAAAACAGTAAAATGGTTCGAGAGTTACCTCTCCAACCGATCACAATTTGTTCAGGTGTCATGTGACAATGGTGATACTGTATCCTCCAATCCACAGCACGTGTGCAGGGGCGTCCCGCAGGGATCAATCCTTGGCCCCCTGCTGTTCATATTGTACAGTGCTGACATAATCAAAAGTCTGGTCAATACCAAGTTTCATCTGTATGCTGACGATCTGCAGATTTACCTCTCTTTCTGTGCCCGGGATACTGCTGAAACAGTAAAGCTCATTAATGAGGATCTAGAAAGGATCACTGATTGGTCCAGGAGAAACTCCCTAGTTTTGAATCCTACTAAGTCCAAGTTTGTTGTAATGGGAACCAGGGATTTCCTTAGCAAAATGCGTACTTGCAACTTGGACCTCAGGATTGATGGTTGTAGTATAGAGAGGGTGCTGGAAGCTCGTAACCTTGGGGTAGTTTTTGATGGACAACTGAACTTCGAAACTCACATTCTGGAAGCTGTGCGCAACTGCTTCTACCGACTCAAGCTTTTATATCGTGTCCGTCCCTACATAAGTGAGGATATGCGAGTCATGCTATGTGAATCACTCGTCTTATCCAAGCTGAACTACGCTGACACTGTGTATGGGTCATGTATTCTCGGTAGAAGTCAGAAGCTAATCCAGCGGGTACAGAATGCTTGTGCAAGGTTCTGTTACAATGTGCCGCCCAGAGCTCACATCACTCCTTTCTTGAATAAGGGTAATTTGATGAGAATGTCAGCGCGGCGAAAGCTTCACCTGGCTACCCTACTTTTTGGCATAATTCTCACAAAAAAACCTGATTATTTATATAAAAAGCTGTCTTGGTCGCGTGACGTGAACCAAATTAAAACCAGAGCTTCATCATACCTGTTATTGGCCTCTTCTCACAGAACTGTCGCTTTTCGTGGTAGTTTCAAATTCGCTGCCAGTCGCTGTTGGAACGACCTCCCACCACCTTTTCGTACTATAAAATCCGTCAGTACTTTTAGAATTAAATTTAAAAATTATTTACTACAACAGCAAAAAAGTACCGATGTATAACTCACTGTAGTCTGCACGCAACTCGCCATGGCGACTGCAGCGACTGACACGATATAACTACTTGTGTCATGATGCACTGTGTTATTTCATAATATTCTAGCGTCAGTAACTGAATTCTTCACCCTTGGTTATATTAGTCACTTGTCTGTCCTTACTTTCTTCTCTTAGGTATGTGCCCAGCTTAGTAATTATTATTATTTTGAGTCAGCAGTAGAAACTTACATCTTTCACACTTAACTACACTAATTATTATTTTGTTAATCAAATTATTTAAATATTTTTGTTTTGGTTTTTCTGATGACATTGTGTCTGCGCCCGCGTCTCGCGTCCCTGTTTGTAAGTGTTGCCAGCCATCAGACTCTCTTGGCATAGACAAGCGTTGATGTCGGGTGCGAAATAACATGATATTTTTTATTTTTTATTTTACCTATTTTATTTATATTTATTTACTTTCATATATTTCGTATTATTATTTTTATGTATTTTCGTATCTGACCGTGACATCATTTTGGGCCCTATCAGAAAACCAGCGCTGTGACATCTTAAAAAATGTCGCAGCACATGCTGAGATAGGAGCCCAAGTAACACAAACGTGTCTAGAAACGTACTACTAGATAGCTTATAGAATTAAATTGAATTGTCTACCATAAGAATAAAATATCTATAAGCAATCTTCTAGAACGCTTATAGACAGAGTTTAGTAAAAGTGGGCACATTCTTGTACCCTCTCTTAAGAATGAGTTAAGAAAACATGACTAGATAGAGTTCAGATCAAATTGACTTAAGAGATGTTTCTAGTGTCTCTCTAAACCGTTTATAGACCGCACGTTTATCTAGTAGCGTACTAGTAGATAGTTTATAGATAGAGTTAAGACCTTTAAAGGAATCATTGCTCGTCAAGTTTTAAAACCAAATGATCTTAAGACTAACAACTTTAAGTAACATTTTACTAGTGACGCATAATGGCGTGGAACTTACAAGAGTTATTTTACTTAATAATATTTGCATCATGGCGTAACAAATTTATTACTTTTTATTAATTTGTGTTTTAATAATGGGTAAATAAGCAAATCAATATGCGATTGAAATTCTATCGTTGAATATTATGTAAAACTCTTGTAAAATAAGAGCGCCCGCTGTAAATGTAAGATTTAACATTATTTTTTCAAAATATGAATATTATTTGGTATAAGCAAATTTTCGAATTTACAGTTTAATGCTTAAAATACTCATTTTATTTAAAATATAGTAATTTAAAGCATATCAAATGTCTAATTAGACATAATTTAATGATAAAAACATTAAAATACGTAACAAAAATTATTTGAAGCAAAAAATAGGCAATAAAAATGGCGTCCAGATAAAATTTACTAGAAAACCGATTTCTATAGAACAAACAGTCTAGAGATTTTTTTTTGTAGTATGGCTCTAGAATAATTTTACTTACTACATACTAAACTATCTAGTGAGAGAATAAACAGATTTAAGAGTGGTTTAAAATTATCTAGTAACTGTCACTCTGTATTCCTTTTTATCTTGTCACAGTATTTCTAGACGCTCTTCAGTGAATAGGTAATTTCATGTGTTGTGAACGTAAGACCATTTTATGCAGTAACAAACCAATATAATTAATCAATACAAGAGGGTACCCGAGTAAAAAGTATTTCTGATTTATTTAAGTATAAACAATGTGAGAAATAATAATTATAATTGTAATTACATTAGTACCCTTTCATTTGATACCCACATCATTGGGGTGGATTTCAACAGCCAGTCCGCCATCTTGAATTTAAGTCACCTGACTATTTTTTTCGTATTCCTGACAGCAAACCTTTTCATTTGATACACATATCATGGGGGTGGATTTTAAATAGCCTGTGCGCCATATTGGATTTAAGTCTATAAGTGACAATTTTTTTCGTATTCTTGACAGCAAACCCTTTCATTTGATACCCACAACATTGGGGTGGATTTCAAACAGCCAGTCTGCCATCTTGAATTTAAGTCACGTGACTATTTTTTCTATTTCTGACAGCAAACCCTTTCATTTGATACCCATTTCATTTGGGTGCATTTCAAATAGCCTGTCCGCCATCTTGGACGTCTGCCATCTTGGATTTAAGTCACGTGACAATTTTTTTCGTATTCCTGACAGCAAACCTTTTCATTTGATACCCATATCATGGGGGTGCATTCCAAATAGCCTGTCCGCCATCTTGGACGTCCGCCATATTGGATTTAAGACACGTGACTATTTTTTTCGTATTCCTGACAGCAAACCTTTTTATTTGATACCCATACCCATATCATAGGGGTGAATTTCAAACAGCCTGTCCGCCATCTTGGATTTAAGTCACGTCACCATTTTTTTCGTATCCCTGACAGCAAACCCTTTCATTTGATACCCATATTATGGGGGTGTATTTTAAATAGCCTGTCCGCCATATTGGATTTAAGTCATGTGATTTTTTTTTCGTACTCTTGACAGCAAACCTTTTCATTTTTGATACACATATATCATCAACAATTTTCTACGTTTTGGAGGAAGTTACTAGGAAGTTTCGATTCTTTTTCGGTCGTCTCTTCTTCATTTTTCTTACTTTTTAAATACTTGTGGATTTTTCGACGAAAACCACCAGATCTTTTAATTTGTTTCATCTTCTCCATTGCATAAACTCATCCAATTTAAATTTCTAGTGCAAATGCACTTAACTAAGCCACTTTTAAGGATAAAAACTCTAAAAACACGACTTCTCTATCAGTTTTCTAGACATACTTAAAAATATCTAGTAAAGTATTTTATCTAGACTGAAGTATCTATAGAAAAAAAAATAAGAGTACCATTAGCTAAAATGGAATATCTGTAGAAAGTTTTGTCTTCAAATATATCGTTTTATCTATAAAACTACTTCAAAATAGGTACCTTTAGGCTTTTTTAACTATTTGTAGAGTATTTTATCTAGAAACATTCGTTATAACTATAAACGTACTTAAAATAAGTGTTCTATAGAACAAATGCTCTTAAAATAATAAAGCTTTAGATAAAAAACTCTATAAGATTAAATGTTCTTTATCAAACCCATCTTCAGAAAGCCCGTATCTAAAGATTAACCCTGAATAGACAGTCTATAGACAGATTGGTTTTAAAACATCCAGACTGCGTTACTTGGGAGCCTTTTGGCCTCGCACAGGACTATTTTATGTTATTTTTGTTCCGTTTGTTATCTTTTTTTTTATGTTATTTTGTATTACTTTTGTATTTCTTTTTCTTCTGTATAAGTTGTTGTTTGTTCTGTCCTGTGTGCGTCAATAAATCCCTTCTTTCTTTCTTCTTTCTTTCTTTCTTCTTTCTTTCTAATACAAATAGAGAATAATTATGATGTCACAAAAAAGTGTCATTTAAGAAATCCTGCACAGAATAGTAACATTGGTCTACAAGTAAGGCTGCTTTTCCACCAGAGATGCGCTATGCTACGTTGCTGCGGATGCGTTTGATATCCACCAATCATATTCATTGGTTTACATAGCACAGCACTGGTAGAAACGGATTCAACTAAGATGTGTTTTTTATATGAAAAGATGCATGCTATGGCTGCGTGCTGTGGCTGCGTGCTGTGGATTCGTGCTATGGGTCGTTTTCCCTACAATCGATACATCGCATAGATCGAGCTGCGCATCTTCGTAGCACAGCCACCTTGTGACAGCGCATCTTCGTAGCGCAGCTACGCACCTTCATAGCGCAGCTACCTTGTGGCAGCACATCTTCGTAGCGCAGCTACGCATCTTCATAGCGCAGCTTCCCCGTGACAGCGCATCTTCATAGCGCAGCTACCTTGTGACATCAGCACATCTTCGTAGCGCAGCTACGCATCTTCATAGCACAGCTACCTTGTGGTGGCGCATCTTTGTAGCGCAGCTACCCTGTGTGTGACAGCGCATCTTCGTAGCGCAGCTAACCATCTCCATAGTACATCTTACTCGCACAGCTACATAGCGTAGCATCGGTGGAAACGGTCACACAGTTTCGTAGCTCAGCTATTACATCCTCGCAGCACAGCTACATAGCGCATCTCTGGTGGAAAAGGAGCCTAATTCTGTTAAACGTTTTTTAAATTTTTGTAATGATAAGTTTTTATTTTGGTCAGGTATTTTATTAAAGATTACTCCTGTAATTTTGTGATTTGTATGGCTCCTGCCATACAAATCACATTTCTTTTTAATAAGCTAGTTTTAAATACGCCAGTGCATAATAGATTCTGGTATTGAGATCTCATAGGTGTACCTCGTTTTCAAGTTTCTGTCAAAGTTGCAAATAGACATCGATTGGTTACTACAAATATTGCTAATTCAAAGATATAAAGGCATGGGAAGGTAGGCAATTTCTGAGATATAGTTATAGGTACGCAACTGTCTGTGACTTTAAGACCAGATATAGCCCTCAGGCAGCGCTTTTGAGCTTTGAAAATACTTTCCCGTTCACAACAGTGAACCCGAAATATTATACCAAATCTTAAGATAGATACGATTAGACCATGATAGGCCACTAACATTGTCGGCTAATTTACTTTTCTAGACAAATTATGCAACATAAACGCGGCTGTGCTTAATCGTTTACATAATTTGACAGGCCTGTTGGTCTAGTGGTTAGTGACCCTGACTGCTATGCCGGAGGTCGTGGGTTCGATTCCAACCCAAGAGAAATGTTTGTGTGATGAGCACGATCAATTTTGTTCTGTGTCTGGGAGTAATTTATCTTCTATCTTCTTCTATACTTATGATACGAGTAAATCTGTAGAGAGGTCAATTCTGTACATGAAATATATTTCCAAAATAACTATCCGGGGTGATTAGGGACCGATACTGATGCCAAAAATGCAATTAATAAAATTATTGTCTGTCTGTCTGTCGGTCTGTCTGTCTGTCTGTATAACCGTTATAGAAACAAAAACTACTC
This sequence comes from Agrotis clavis, assembly GCA_954870645.1. Lineage (NCBI taxonomy): Eukaryota > Metazoa > Arthropoda > Insecta > Lepidoptera > Noctuidae > Agrotis > Agrotis clavis. The sequence continues at coordinate 10,993,859 of OX940922.1, forward strand.
GACGGATTTTGAAGAAGCTTGGTACAATTATTTTTCATACTCCTGCGCTGGTTATAGTATACTTTTCATCACGCTACAATCAATAGGAGCAGAGCAGTGAAGGGAAATGTTAGGAAAACGGGAGAAGTTACTCCATACACGCTAATTTTCGGAACTACTGGACGGGTTTGATTGTTTTTTTTTGTTGTGTAGTTAAGTCTGGGCAACATATAGGCTATAATTTATCTTGGAAACTTGAACACCTGATGCAGAACTGCAATAGATCAGCTAAACTATAAGAGATACAAAAATAGCGCCATAGCAAAAATGGTTCAGCGTGATGAGCATTTTCTGCTGAGAAAATAAATTTGAAGATATGGAACACCTGATGTGGAACTCCAAGAGCCCAGCTACACTATAACATATGTAGGAATGACGTCTTAGCAAGGGTTGTTCAGCCTAATGAGTACTCTCTGTTGACGTATGAAAATTGAAATCTGGAACAACTGATGTGGAATTCCAAGAGCCCAGCTACACTATAACATATATATGAATAACATCTTAGCAAGAGTTGTTTAGTCTGATGGGCATTTCCTGTTGACTTACAAAAATTAAAGATCTGGAACGTCTGGAATCGTCATGCGCGTCCCGTTGTTTTCGCGTCCCCAGGCTCTAAGAATTCGACATCATACGTTTCAGATCTTCGATTTTGACGACCCCATTGTCGCTGGCATAAGCAACAGGATCCGCGTACAAAGTCGCTGGCAGAAGCTAGTCTATAATATGTATGTATTTAGAAATATATAAGTATGTTTATCAGTTGTCTAGTGTCAAGCTAAGCAGAGCTTGTGTTAATGGGTATAACACAAGCTCTGCTTAGCTTGGGACTAGATGGCGTTGTGTGATAGTTGTGGAATATTATTATTATTAATTATGTCTTTCGCTTGCGGCTTCCAAGTCTACTGGCTATTTTGTGATTCCTAAAAATGTTGTACTGGTTACTCTTTCTATTTCTTTTTTTATATTGATGCTCTTGAATAATTTAGTTTATTAAAAGATCATTATTTTTTATTTAAGTATATTAATTTTATTCCTACTTCTACGTGAGGTACCTATATTTTTTTAAATCAAATAGTGAAAAATGTAAATAATATGTTGAAAAATTAATAAAGAAGAATGTTAAGTCTAAAATCTCTTGTTGTTGTGTTATGTCTAAAACGGGCGTATTCGTGTGATCGCTCTGGTGCTTTTCAGATATGGTAATTATGTTTCTCATTAAAAAGTATGATATTCAAATAGTATATTTTTACTTTTTTCCTTCAATTTACACTAACAGTTATGGAAATATTTAAGTTCAAAAAATTTCGCGACCAGAGCAATCATAATTGGTGCCAGAGCGATCATATATGGTAAAACCAATTAAAAAAAAAAGAATATTGATAAAAAAATATTAGTTTTGGCGTTTTTAGTCATATTCAGTTGGTATACGTGTAACAAGATAACATGTAAGTGATACCTTTTCTTCCGGAAGTCGGTGGCTTTGTTTTTTATTTCACTGACCATGGCCATCCGACTTCCGAAAGAAAAGTTATTTTATACTTTTTTGTGTTTGGTTTTGAAGTCGGTTCCTTTTTTATTTCAAAAAGCTTTTTTTTTATTTTTCCCTTTTAGTTTAGATATTCAATTAAATCGTCAACAAAAAAATTGATGTATGTGGGTAATGTCACAAAATATCCATTAGTTTTATATATTAAAACCGTTCCCAGAATAAAACTAACACTTTTCTGAAAACCGCATCAAAATCGGTTCAGCTGAACGCGAGATAATCGCAGACAAACATTCATACGGGTACACTACGATAATACGAAAAACTTTATTCCGAAATTCATAAATACGAATTTCAAAATACCGATTTTCATAATTCCGAATGGTTCAAAATTCCTAATATAACAACTCCGATGGATCATTATTCATATTTTAATACTTCCGATATTTCAAAATTCCTAACGTTTATAATTACTATTTTCAAAATACCGAATTTCAATAGACCGAATATCAAAAATTCCGACTTAATACATTTTCCGAAACATCAAAAACACGAATACCGAATATCAAAATTCCGATTATAAGAATTCCGATTAGGGTCCGTCAGGTCGAAAAGTCCGAGACGCGGTGCCCCAAGACACATTTTGCTCGCTATTGCATCCTAAGTTATAGCACCACTAAGGTGGTTCGCGGGGCTCCTATTTCTGTTTGCAAGGTTAAAAGTAACCTAACACGAAGGGGATGGCGGGGTCTTTCAGACCCCGCCATCCCCTTCGAACCTAACCTGTCCGAGTCGGGGTGCCCCAAGTCCCGAGCTCGCTTCGCTCGCTCTTGGATCCTAAGTTCTACTAGTTAGTTCTAAGGCAAACAGTGAAAGTTAAGAGGATACGCCTCACCACTCCGTGCCTACACAGACTGAAATAACACTCTGGGAGTACGGTAGACAAAATTACGTGGAGCCGGTTTTGCACCAATTCGTTTCTGTCACTGACTTTGTAGAATGAGAAACGGAATTCCGATTATCAAAATTCCGAAAAAATCAGTTTATTCGGAATATTGAAAATCGGAAATTCGTTTTTCGGAATGAGAACTCATCGAGCATTACATTTTTCGAATATGTGAAAATCGGAAAACGAAGAAATCGGACATACGACTTTCGGTCAAATAAATTTCGAGATTCTTAATAATAGATATTGTAATTTTTAGGTATTATGATATTCGGAGTTTTGAAAATCGGAATATCGAAATTCGGAATAAAATATTTCGGAGTATTTGGGTGTTCCCCATTCATACACACATACAGGCCGAACTGCGAATCTCCTTTTTTTTAGGTAGCATTTTTACGTCATTATGTCGTCCGTTTACGGTACTACTCGACGTAAGAGACGTTATGTCTTGACGTCGGGGGTCCCATCAGATGACGTCAATTTGTCACAGCCTCAAGACGTCAGTTTACAGACGTTACAGAGACGTCATATACTGTATTTATAGGGACGTTACTGGGCCGTACGTATTAGGGCAGCCACTGACGTTGGAGTGACGTCATATACTGAATTCATAGGGACGTTACTGGGCCGTATAGGGCAGCCAATGACGTTGGAGTGAAGTCATGCCAAACCATGTATAAATCCGCGGGTCTCTTTGGAGTGGGTTGTTATTGTAACATTTTTTCACACTGGTAAACTTGACACTTCTATTCATTGTAGCGATGCAATTTAATGCTCACAATAACTTCTCAACAAAACAAAATTAATTCCTCAGACCTTATACTATCGGCGGTAACGAAACCATAGCGACTTCTATTTGGACTACAACGCCATCTATCGAGCTGGGCGGTACTATTTTTCGAAACTTTAAATAAATCTTGATAGCTGTGATTTCGTTCTCGCTGTGTAAACCTAAACATACCGCCCACCAAGGACATTATGCAGAATGTTCCTATTTACTGGCCGCCCACCATGCCAACAATAAAGAATCATGTCTAAAACAAAACTACAATATAGTGAAACTATTTCAAAAATACAAATCTGTTTACACAATAGCTAGTGTTTTAGGAACTTACATATACCTTGTTATAAATGAAAATAATAAATTAATTAATTTACTAATTAATTTATAATGATTAGTATTTGCCCATAATATTCGCTACGTTGGTGGTAGACTTCACTCATGGAATTATGTCGGTCAGATGCATTTCATAAACTGTTCTTTAACCAATCTTTAGCTCTTTGGGTCACTTTAGGACCAGATACATCATACAACAGACGTCAACCTGAGAGTAGATTTAGACTAATAAGGGACAGACTGTAAACTGACGTCGTTAGGAGGTATCATTTATGACCTATACAGTACGTACAGTACAGTACTATAATAGTACGTAAGTATGACGTACAATAATGACGTAACTGTGGTGACCCTAAATTGACTTAGGAATGTCGTCATTTTTTAGTCGCCGACGTAACTTGCTACCTGGGAAGTTAGTTAAATAGTTTTATAACGTACAATTAATGCAAAATATCATTGCTCTGGTCTTTTTGGACAGAGCAGAAAAGTCACAAAATCATGAATATAGCCGAATTTAAAAGCAGTAGAAAATTATAATTACGTGTCATAAAAACCATCAGAAAGATCACCTAATTCGCATAAAAAACACATTTACAAGCTTAATATTTAATTTGAATAACGTGCCATATCAATCATAAAATTCGAGAACCAAATCCAGAGTAATCATAAACTTGCCTTCGTGAACTTACCTTCGCGGATACGTGGCACAAAGGTATCCTCCTCAACGGTTAGACCACTGCTGGTGGTACCCAGCGAGAGTGGAATAGAGTGTCTATAACGCGTAACTAGGCATGAGCGCGATGTTTTACCTCAGCGCAGAGCGATGAGATAAAATGCCCGGACACGAATTTAAATTCAAATTGTGGCAAAAGTATTCATAATAAAACTACAAGTATTTTAAAACAATGAAGATTAACTATTTCTCATGTAATCTAAATAAGTTGTTTCATATGTAGCTTCTCATTAAAAAAATAACGAAAATTAATTTCATTCAATCGGGAGTGAGGACAACCCAGAGCGATCAGGATTTTAGGGTTTAAGATTTTTTTTTAAATATTTTAAATAAACTTATTCATAATATTAGCCTGGTAGATTAGACACTGAACTGGATATAAAAAAATATTTTGAAAACGTTTTTCAATTTTAAAATGGGTTTATTCAGCCCGACACGAAAAAAAAATGCCTCTTTAGATCGACCCGTAATTTGGTTTATGATTTTCTTTATTACTTGCTTATGCCAGCGACAATGGGGTCGTCAAAATCGAAGATCTGAAACGTCTGATGTCGAATTCTTAGAGCCTGGGGACGGGAAAACAACGGGACACGCATGACGATTCCAGACGTTCCAGATCTTTCATTTTTGTAAGTCAACAGGAAATGCTCATCAGACTAAACAACTCTTGCTAAGATGTTATTCATATATATGTTATAGTGTAGCTGGGCTCTTGGAATTCCACATCAGTTGTTCCAGATCTCAATTTTCATACGTCAACAGAGAGTGCTCATTAGGCTGAACAACTCTTGCCAAGCGTCATTCCTTTAAATGTTATAGTGTAGCTGGGCTCTTGGAGTTCCGCATCATGAATTCCAGATCTTCAGTTTTTATACGACAACAGGGAGTGCTCATCAGGCTGAACAACTCTTGCTAAGAGTCGTTATTGTATAGGTAATAGTGTAGCTGGGCTCTTGGAGTTCCACATCAGGTGTTCCATATCTTCAAATTTATTTTCTCAGCAGAAAATGCTTATCACGCGGAACAATTTTTGCTATGGCGCTATTTTTTTATCTCTTTTATTTTAGCTGATCTATTGCAGTTCTGCATCAGGTATTCAAGTTTCCAGACTTAATATCCAGTAGTTCCGAAGATTAGCGTGTATGGAGTAACTTCTCCCGTTTTCCTAACATTTCCCTTCACTGCTCTGCTCCTATTGATTGTAGCGTGATGAAAAGTATACTATAACCAGCGCAGGAGTATGAAAAATAATTGTAGTAAGTTTCGTCAAAATCCGTCGAGTAGTTTTTGTTTCTATAACGGTTATACAGACAGACAGACAGACAATAATTTTATTAATTGCAATTTTGGCATCAGTGTCGATCCCTAATCACCCCCTGGTGGCCTACCATGAACTCTTAACGCGATCCAGTTTAGTCTGTGGGAAAGAGATGGCGCTAGACGACTTGTATAGCTCTGTCTTTTTCCCACAGCCCAGACTGTTTCGCGTTAAGAGCTCGTGGTGGGGCCTCTGATAGTTATTTTGGAAATATATTTCATGTACAGAATTGACCTCTCCACAGATTTATTATAAGTATAGAAGATAAACTATATTTATGGTTGGTCCAACAGTCGATTTCAAGGTTATGTAGGGGTGGGTTTTTTATTATAAATTCTCTGTAGGAGCCACGAATTCTAGATTTGTGCTTGATTGTTAGCTATAGGCTCGAGCCTTATTATATGGAGCAAAACTGGCAAAAAGTGGGTTCGCAATAAGATAAAAGTCTGCCCAACCCTTTGAGGATTACTAGCGTGATATTATGGTTTTTTATAAAATAGATTTTTGTTTTCATACAATCCGTGTGGTGTCCGGACATAAAGAATAGCACCACCCCATATCTTCCAATGGGTGTCGTAAAAGGCGACTAAGGCTACTCCCAAATTTATCGACTCGGAGTCGGCTTAAGCCGAGTGCGTATCACCACACTACTCGGCTTACCGCTGATCAGCTGCCGCGACGGATGTTCGCATGCTATCGACAGTCGATTACTCCGAACGGCCGTCGCGACGGCTGTTCGTGTTCACTTACGTTCGCCCTGTGCACAGTGTTTTATGAAGACCATTTTTCGGACATTGATTCCACGTAATTGGGATGTGGTATTTTTGTGGTGCGCAAGGAAAATGAAGGGCAAAATTTCAGTATAACAAATACGACGGAACAACAAAGAAAAAAATAAAGACTAAAAACCTAGTTTAAGTCTGGATCTATCGAAGTTCCTGAGTACCTACCTAAAATATACAGTATAAAAAACTCCGTCGTTTTTCTAAGGTCATAATTATTTTGCGTCTCATATTTATTTTCAAAGAATTTTTTGATTTCTAAATAGCTTGTTGAAAAATGTCGATTTTCAAAAAATTTAATCTCAAAAACTAGACATGCTAGTAAAATGGGGATACAAAGTAATGCATTTAAATAACTTTAAACTATCAGATTTTCACATAAAAAAGCAATGTCCGAAAAATGGTCTTCATAAAACACTGTGCTATGCCAACCATTGGTACTCGGCCGTCTCCGGCGCCCTTCGGCTACCGTCGGAGATGAAGGCATGCGTTCGGCCGTCTTCGGTGCTGTTCGGAATCAGTTCGACGCCGTACGCAGCCGTACGGATGCGATCAGCTACCGTTGGAGATGAAGGCATGCGTTCGGCCGTCTTCGGCGCTGTTCGGAAGCAGTTCGACGCCATACGCAGCCGTACGGATGCGAATGGCATTAGTAACTCCCATATTACGTTGACATAAAGGATTTTTTGACCGGCTTAAGCCGATTCCGCGTCGATAGATGTGGGAGCATGCAGCTGCGTTAAACGGGCGCCCGCGACGGGCAACCGTCGCGGGTCCACGTCCGTGGTCCCGCGCGTGGCCCCGTGCGTGGCCCCGCGCGTGGCCCCGTGGGTGGTACCGCGCGGGGACACGCGCGTGGCCCCGCGCGTAGCCCCGTGCGTGGTACCGCGCGGGGACACGCGCGTGGATACGCGGCTGGTTTCCGTGGGTATGCGACGGTCCCCGTCGCGGAGACCGATTTACGCAGTGTCGCTAGTTCGATTTGAAGATTTTTATTTCAATTTCAAGTTAAAGCGCGATATGTAAAAAGTTGATTTGGAGTGACACTGAAATCGAACATTTGTTGGATGTTTATACTTTCCTGTTCTAACTTATACTTTTTTTTCCTATTATTTCATTTAAACAAATACCTACAAAAAGAATTTGAGACTAATTAACAAAGACCTAATTAATTTTTCGCAGAGAGTTATAAGCAATTTTCATGTTTTGGTAAAAAAACAGAACTTCTCGGCTAAAAAAATGTTGGATTATTGTGCATCTATTAGTGCAGGTCGCAGAAGGAATTTTGTTTGCAAAATATGAGGACCGCAATCTGTTTTATGAAGTATGCAAATGGGTTCTTGGACTATTTAAAAATGCATGTTGCCAGTGTCTGGAGTGGTCCAGAAATTTGTAAAATACTACCGCACTACACGTAGTAAAATCCTTCCCTTAAAACTTAATCACCCCTTTTCACCAATTTAGGGGGCGATTTTTGAAAAACCCAAAAACACGTGTTTGATTATTTTTGATCTAATTTCCATATACCGGGTTTCAAATTCATCGGTTAGCACGTTATGATTTTCCTATACAAACTTTAACATCGTCTAGAGTATCATTGGAGAGTAGTTTTAAAAAACTAATAATGCTCATTGTCACCCCCTCAAAGGTGAAATCCTTTCTTGGTGCTCACCTACATGATAAATTGCAACTACCATCCAAAAGTCAGGTTAAACGTTTAGCGCTTTAAAATCCTTCCCTTTAAACTTGAATAGGTACCCCTTTTCATTAACTTTGGGGGTGATTTTCGAAAAATCCAAAAACACGTGTTTGATAATTTCTGTTTTCGTATATAAATACTGATTTTCAAAGTAATCGGATCACGCGTTATGATTTTTCCATACAAGCTTTAACATCGACTAGATCACTAATGGAGGGTAGTTTTAAAAAACTAATAGTGCTAATCTTTTTTATTTACTTGTGTTCTTATTAGTGGTAAGTTTCAAGTTTATAAACCCAAGGAATAAGATTTTTCATACAAACATTTTCACCCCTTTTCACCCCCTTAGAGGAGGATTTTCGCAAAATCCCGTCTATTGCTACCCTACATAATAGACTGCAACTGCTGTCCAAAATTCAAGTTTCTATGTTTAGCGGTTTCGGCTGTAGTCGAGTCTTAATAAAAAACCCTGTTCTTTTCAATATATAGATAATTATGTATTCATATGTTTTTCTACTATATTTTCCAACCATTTTATCAAGGTCTTGTCATAATAAAGTATAATCAGTATGTAATGCATATGAAATTTATTCAGATCAATTTCAAATGCATATGAAATTTATTCAGATCAAAACCCACAAATGTCAACGTTTTATTGATCTGAGACCACAGTGCGGATTTTTTTTTTTGGACCACGATAATTGCTGGCAACATCAAAAATATATATCTTGACAATCCTAAAAATATATTACAAAACTCAAAACTCGGTCCTCATATTTTGCATACGGATGTCTTCTGGCGGCCTGGTCTATATAATCTGTATCACCTACTCTCACCATATTCCAAATTTCAGCACCGGAGGAACTTTTCGAAAGTCTTCATACAAAAAAAAATTGCTCTCTGTTTGCTCCAGTTACATGCACCGTGTATAAGCACCCTTATTGACTGAACAAGCCCGTGCGTGTTACCGCTGGCAGGCACCGAGCATAGACCCGCGCGTGGCTCCGCGCGTGGCCCCGCGCGTGGCTTCGCGCGGGCCCCGTTGCGTGGGTGCGGTGTGCACCTCCCCGCGACGGACGCCCGCACGGGTCCCCGCGACGGAGCACTTTTGTATAGAACCGCGCGGGCATCCGCTTAACGCAGCGTCGGGCCTAATGGACAAAAAGAAGATCTACAAACAACAAATGACATCGGAAGAAGAATAATTACGTCAGCACATCCAATCCAATCTCTCACGTGAGTCTGGAGACTTTCACCGATAGGGATTAGCGCCACTAAAAAATACATTGTGAAGTTCCGACATCCACGCGAACGAAGTCGCGGGCACAGCTAGTATGTTCTATAAGTGAACACCTCAATTTGAACATATTATTATAAGCCACGACACTTCAAACTACACGATTATCTGTCGTCACGACAAAGTGGGAATCCCATTTTACCTTAATAATAGTATTATTACAAAAACCAACGGGAAAAGCCGTTAGTGTGGCCCGGCTCTAAGACTAGGTTTATAAAACTAAAGTTGTCAATAAAAAAAATGAGAAGGTACTACGGCTGAATCCTCATGAAATTACTATACCTAGTCGTTTGGCACAAGATATTTTTATTCGTGTTCCTAGAGATACAACTGATTAAGACTAGGACCTAGACTAGTAGAATGATATAAACGAGTGAGTGAATTTCTTGCAATCAAGTCGGAAAGAAAAACATGTCCCTTAAATTCTACTAGCTGTTACAACTGAATTTTTTTTTCCACAGGAACATAAAATCGGGATGAAAACTATCCTATGTGTTAACCCGGGCTATAAACTATCTGTGTATCAAATTTCATCCAAATCAATTAGTTGTGGTTTTTGCGTGAAAGTAACAAACATCAATAATTATCATGTTATGAAAATACCTTCGCAATTATTGCATTACTTGAAAATCAAATTTGATTTCCATAAAAAAGGTTATAGTGACTTTACTCTACTTTACTTTACTTTTAAGATAGATAATTATATTATGCTTTCGCGGACTTTATTTTAGAGCTTTTTATCAGGAATAATTCCGTAACACATAATTTTTGCGTATCTTTAACCGTTTACGCAGCGCACGCAACGGAAGCTCTCGAAAAGGAATACATTTTCCGGATTTTGAAACATTTCTTTTCACTGCTCCAGTCATATTGGTGATAGCGTGATATATTATAGCTTATAGCCTTCCTGGATAAATGGACTATCTAACACAAAAATATTTTTTCAACTTCAAACAGTAGTTCCTGAGATTAGCGCGTTCAAACAAACAAACAAACAAAGTCTTCTGCTTTATAATCTTCTATACGTTTCATAAATTTGTAGAAAAGTGGTGTCTGTACAATGGAAATATAAAATAAAAACTAGCAGGGGTTGTTATTTTATCGATGCCGAACCCGAAACTGTAATTAATTTTTTTTTTGTCTGTTTGTCTGTGTGTTTGTGCACGCTAATCTTCGGAACTACTGGACGGATTTGAATGATTTTTTTTTGTTGTATAGGTATTAAGTTCGATTAACATATAGGCTATAATTTATCTTGGAAACTTGATCACCTGATGCAAAACTGCAACAGACCTGCTAAAGTATAAGAGATAAAAAATGGTGCCATAGCAAAAATTGTTCCACGTGATGAGCATTTTCTGCTGAGAGAATAAAATTGAAGATCCTGGACACCTGATGTGGAACTTCAAGAGCCCAGCTACACTATAACATATACAGGAATGACGTCTTAGCAAGAGTTGTTCAGCCTGATGAGCACCTTCTGTTAATGTATGAAAATTGAAGAACTGGAACACCTGATGTGGAACTTCAAGAGCCCAGCTACACTATAACATATACAGGAATGACGTCTTAGCAAGAATTGTTCAACCTGATGAGTACATTCTGTTGATGTATAAAAATTGAAGATCTGGAACACCTGATGTGGAACTCCAAGAGCCCAGCTACACTATAACATATACAAGAGTTATTCAGCCTGATTAGTACTCTCTGTCATCGTATAAAAATTAAAGATCTGGAACACCTGATGCGGAACTCCAAGAGCCCAGGTACACTATAATATATACAGGAATGATGTCTTAGCAAGAGTTGTTTAGTCTGATGGGCATTTCCTGTTGTCTTACAAAAATGAAAGATCTGGAACGTCTGGAATCATCTCGCGCATCCCGTTGTTTTCCAGTCCCCAGGCTCCTAGAATTCGACATCAGACGTTTCAGATGTTCGATTTTGACGACCCCGACTGCTGGCATTACTCAAATTTGTATGGCTCTTTCTTCAAAAGACCATCTCGGACACAAACCTGCAGGGTCCTCGCATGACTTAACTAACCAATTTAATGTCTGGACTTTAAAAGAGACGATGACCTCTGAGTTTGTTTCGGATGTTTCTTCTCAGAGTAGTCAGGTACGAAACACCGGCCTCATCTAGCTATAAAAAAAAAAAAAAAAGTGTTTTGACTTGTAAAAGTGTTTGTGAAAACCTATTTGCAAAATAAATATCATTTATCATTTTATCATTTATCACTGGCCCCGTTTTTCTGTCAGTAAGTAGAATTACTCAATTTCGATATGAAGGGTATTATTGTAGGGTCGCGGAATTGTCTAAGCAGATTACCATGATCCTAGAACGTAAAGGGCTGTTGAAGGATTCAACGTGGATTTTATTTATTTACTAGCTTCTGCCCGCGACTTCGTACGCGGATCCTGTTGCTTATGCCAGAAGTCGGGGACGTCAAAATCGAAGATCTGAAACGTCTGATGTCGAATTCTAGGAGCCTGGGGACGGGAAAACAACGGGATGCGCGAGACGATTCCAGACGTTCCAGATCTTTCAATTTTGTAAGACAACAGGAAATGCCCATCAGACTAAACAACTCTTGCTAAGACGTCATTCCTGTACATATTATAGTGTAGCTGGGCTCTTGGAGTTCCACATCAGGTGTTCCAGATCTACAATTTTTATAAGTTGACAAAGAGTACTCATCTGGCTGAATAACTCTTGCTAAGACGTCATTGCCTTATATGTTATAGTGTAGCTGGGCTCTTGGAGTACCACATCAGGTGTTCCAGATCTTCAATTTTTATACATCAACAGAAGGTGCTCATCAGGCTAAACAACTCTTGCTAAGACGCCATTCCTGTATATGTTATAGTGTAGCTGGGCTCTTGAAGTTCCACATCAGGTGTTCCAGATCTTCAATTTTTATACATCAACAGAAGGTGCTCATCAGGCTGAACAACTCTTGCTAAGACGTCATTTCCTGTATATGTTATAGTGTAGCTGGGCTCTTGAAGTTCCACATCAGGTGTCGTGTCCAGGATCTTCAATTTTATTTTCTTAGCAGAAAATGCTCATCACGTGAAACAATTTTTGCTATGGCATTTTTTTTGTATCTCTTATAGTTTAGCAGGTCTGTTGCAGTTCTGCATCAGGTGTTCAAGTTTCCAAGATAAATTATAGCCTATATGTTAACGGGACTTAATACCTATACAACAAAAAAAAACATTCAAATCCGTCCAGTAGTTCCGAAGATTAGCGTGCACAAACACACAGACAAACAGACAAAAAAAAAAACTTTTAACAGTTTCGGGTTCGGCATCGATAAAATAACAACCCCTGGTACTTTTTTTTTGTATATTTCCATTGTACAGACACCACTTTTCTACAAATTTATTATATGTATAGATTTGTATAACCACTTGACTATTATTACAGGTATAATTATAACCCAATGCACTAGCGTCAGTACGAGTCTGACAGTTCCTCCCGTCTCACCCTGGGCGACTCATTGGATGATTCAACCACGATAAAAAGTCAGTCCCGCGACCCATTACTACCTTGGGCTAGCAAAATATAGTTCGCCAGATGGGTTTAAAACGGCCACTTTAGGCAATATTCAGTGGGTGGGTCGCCGGATGTTTTTTTTTTTTTTTAGCGTTGTGAAATCATCAAATGGGTCCTCCCACCCCGGGCAGGGCGGGAGGGACTGTCAGACTTCTACTGACTAAAATCCACGGTGTCCTTCAATAGCCCTTTCTGTTCCGGGGTCAAGGTAAGGAAATAATCCCGCGACCCCGGCAGGCTTTGGCCCTCTCAGAGGGGGGCCCCGTCATTATGCTGACGCTCTTTGAGGCGCGCGTGGGACACAACGCGCCGTCGACCCGGGCATGGTCCATGGTCGGGCAGCGAGTTGCCCTTTACTCGCTGCCCGCATGCCCGCGCCTACGGTGGCCGGAGATCGTCTAGCGACGTCCGTCGCCGTGGGCGTCCACCACCGCGGGTGGGGCGGAGGGAGGACACTGTCCTCTCTCGTCTCGCTCGCGGCCCGCCTCCTCCTTCGCGAGCATTACTGCTTCGCAGAAGGAGGCGACCGCTTCCCACTCCGTCTCGCCCCGCAGCATGGCCGCGACCAATGCTGGGCGCGAGAGGTCTCCGCCTATCGCAGCCGTGAGGACACTTCGGTGCTCTGCCCAAGCTGGGCAGTGGGTCGCCGGATGTTAACAGAAAAATTGAAACAGAAACTTCAAGTAGATGAAATACAGAAATCTTATGCCTCAGAATTCATTGTGTTTTTTAGATTTGCGTTCAGAGTAAACAGGTTTTTATTGAAATACTAGTGTTTGCCCGCGGCTTCGCTTGCGTTAATTTAGAATTTGAGAAACAATACGGATCGTGTAAGTGGCGCCATCTGGAATATGAACGTAATTGTTTTCTCGGCAACAGCTCTCTTCTGTTATTCGGGATGAAAGATACCCTATATCCGTGTCTGTACTCCTGACAACGTATACGCTAAATTTTCGGACGATCGATTCATTATGTAGTAAATGCGTGAAAAGGTAAAAAAACAAACATACTTGCATTTTTATTATTAGTTTAGATCAATAATGTTATACCTAGGTACATAGTTTGCTTATGAAACATCCTTATTTGAGCGACATTAATTTCAAAGATCCGTGTTTATCTTAAACATTAGACCATAATTTTTTGGTCGATTTACAGTATCGCTGCAAATTGAACGTACGATAGCATTGCTCTTCTCCCTTTAGCATACCGCGTGATACCTAAAAAATAACTAATTATTTGACTCGATGAGTACAATTTGTCGTCGTTTTAAACAGAATCTATGCACTGGTTTGAGCACCAATTCAAAACATAAATAAACACAAAATAATAGAAACACTGATTGTTTTCGAATCTTTCAAATTCCTACACCTCGAAACAATAACAGTTTAAAAAAAAAAACAACTTACTACCTACAATTTAAAATCTGTGTAGATTTATATCCTAGAGAACTATTGAAAAAAAATAGTAATTAATTAAAATTGTGAATAATATTGAAGTCAAAGTATGCACATTTTTTTATTATTAATTGAAACTCTTAGGACAAATAAAAACAAAAAATGAAACACAAAAGTGAAAAAGAAAATTGCAAGATTTGATCCTGAGACCCCTTGCACAAAAGTCAAGCAGGTTACCAACCAGACTGGCTAGTACGCTGACAGTAGTTTTCAAATAGCGGTTCTTATACAAATGTCAACAATGACTGAAAATCAACATAATTATAACATTGCTAATCCCCCAAGGAGAATAGCGTAATTATACATTTTTTTTATTATTAATTGAAACTCTTAGGACAAATAAAAACAAAAAATGAAACACAAAAGTGAAAAAGAAAATTGCAAGATTTGATCCTGAGACCCCTTGCACAAAAGTCAAGCAGGTTACCAACCAGACTGGCTAGTACGCTGACAGTAGTTTTCAAATAGCGGTTCTTATACAAATGTCAACAATGACTGAAAATCAACATAATTATAACATTGCTAATCCCCCAAGGAGAATAGCGTAATTATACATGTCCTATTAATTGAAGAGCAGTTTAAGGAATATTTGACAAAAAATTTAATAAATAATATCCAGTGGTTTAGCTTCCAACTCCAAACAAACATTTAAAAACAACAAAATTCAAAATTGCTTATCTCCCAGGGAAAATAGCGCAATAATACATAGCCTATTAACAGATATTAACAGACAGCCTATTAACAGACATTATTACCATCTTTGGGAAAGCTCTTGGAGCGTCTTATCGTCCCACGATTGTTACCGGACGGACCCAAATTCCATAAAAATCAATTCGGTTTTAATGTCGGCAAATCAACCGTTGACGCGGCACTTTCTGTTAGAAAAATGGTTAATACCTCCGAGCACAAGTACGTAGTAGGAATCTTTCTAGACATTTCCGGGGCTTTTGATAACGCATGGTGGCCAATGCTACTACTTAAAATAAAAGCTCGTGGTTGCTATAAAAATATATTTAATCTTCTTTATTCGTTCTTTTCTAATGGATCCGCTAAACTTAAGCTCGGACATCATTCCGTATCGAAACCTCTTACCATGGGCTGTCCTCAAGGTTCGGTTATCGGTCCTCATTTATGGAATCTAGGCTTCGATGATTTCCTCGCGATTCCTCTTCCAAGTGGTTGTTCTTTAACTGGTTATGCGGACGATGGCCTTCTGCTCATTCAGTCGAGTACTCGTGCTGGACTCGAGAATTTGGCTGACACTTGCCTACGATTAATATCTCAGTGGGGCGATCGAAACCGCCTGACCTTTGCACTACAAAAAACCTATCAACTCATTTTAAAGGGTGACCTTAAATCGTGGCCTAGTATTAAATTCAATAATGTTCCCGTTAAGAGAAAACAATCGGTGTGCTATCTTGGTTTAGTCTTAGAGAGGAATTTCACATTCATAGAACATAAATAAAAACGGCCCAACTAGCAAAAGATGTCGTAAGAATGCCAGCAGCACGTTTCTCATTCGGCTATTGATCGAGAGAAAAAGTCGAGAGATGGATCCGACCACGTTCTCTCGACGCGATTTGGGCGCATTTCTCTCAGCTATTTAGTGCTGTGAACATCGTAAGATCATCTTTGAATAGCCAAATTGTCGAAAGAATGTAGAAAAAATCGCAACTCGAAAGCTATTTAGTATCATATTTTATCGGAAGAAGCGCTTTCATTCGACAAATTTATCGTAAGATAGCAGTGCGGTTGCAATCTCTCGACTCTTTCATCGAGTGAATGCATCCAACTGGCATTCTTACGACATCTCGATCGACTCTCGATCTGTGCATGGGTGTTTGTGAAAAGAAAATTTATAATTCAATATAATTATTAAATTTTTCATTATTATTTGTGCCATACAATTTAGTCTTAAAATTCGTGACCTAAAGTTAGCTCAAAGGTGTCACTTTCAAGTGCGGGGTAAAATTTTTCGTCTATATTCCTTACATTTTAGTTAATATTTTCATGGGCCGTAACAATTCTTAGTAAATTATGAATTAAAAATAATATTAATTTAATAATTTATCCAATTCGCCATTATTAGCAATTCACTTATCATCAAAAAGCGTTCACTCGGCTTTTTAGCTAAGAGATAGAAATGCGGATTCCATCTTTCGACTTCTAGGACCGCCATTGCAGTTAGTTTGGGGTTCCTTATCGTAAAAAGTTAAATCCATAATATCAAAGAGGAATTCGAAAGAAAATTAGATATAAACAAAATATTTTCGTGATTTATATTATAATATGACTGACTGCTATTGGAATTACAGTCTTGATCAGCGGCGATATTTTCAAAAGTGGAACTAGTTGATGGTTCGCAAATTTCAAACAAATTATCTACAGAACCCGCACTTATATTTAATTTCTCTTCTGTGGATGCGGGCAATGCAGATGTTGATTCTTTTAATCTTCTATAAAACTTGTTCACTTTTCGCCGGAACCCTCCGCTTCTTTTAATTTTTTTCCACTGTTTGTAATCCATATTTAATTTACTCAACGCAGTACGGTAGGCGTACAGATGTCGTAACAAAATAGCGTATATGTTGTAAGAAAGCTTTCAAATTATGTTTTGAGCACCTTTTGGCGCTGAATTGATAATTTGAAAGCGTTTTCTCAACTTCAAAAATTTAGCGGCATGAAAGCCGAGTGAGAAGCTATCTTAGGACATTAAGTGTCGGTATAGTAACTGAGGTGCTATTTGGTCGAATGAACAGCGTTTTCTCGATAAATATGCTGTAAGAAAAACATGTCGAAAGATAGCATCCTGAAAGCTACTCTTACGACAAATTAGCGATTCAGTTGCTTTCAAAGAGCTTTCATAGGACTTATGGTTTGTTGCTCATAGAGCTAAAAAGCACTGAAGGCTAAAAAGTCGAGAGAGCTGCTTTTAAACGGCTTTTTGAATTATGGGATCTTTCATACGGCTGTCTTTCGATCTATAGTCGTAAGAGTAATTGCTCATAGGATCTCTTTGCTAGTTGGGGGTTGGTGAAAAAGCTAAAAATAACTTTTATGCCCTAACGAGAATACAAAAAACGAACGCAATATTATGTTGGATGCTGTTCAGACTACATCTGGAGTAATTTATTATACGGACCTTGTCTAAACTCGAACAAACTTCCGTGCGTTCAAGCGTTTTTGCCATACCTATTATTGGAATCAAAAACAGCAGCTCACAATTTAGGACCCATTAATATTAGTAGTCATTTTTACCCGTGGTGCTAGGCAACTGGGCTTCTCCCAGTTGTTATGTCCCTTTGTGCCTATTGGCCTTGTTTTGTTCTGTCTGGAAGTGGAAACATATTTTTCCTACTCCTCCACTATTCTTTTCTGATTAATTTCGTGCAGGATCCAAGACAGGTAAATTCATTCTCCGGGACACGTCGAGCTTCATTGTCTCGGCGCTTTTCTGGTGGTTGCCACTGTTGATTCTGGCTTTCAGGAGTTGCAGTGGTTTGGGAATAGTGTGGTGGGTTTGTCCCAAAAGAAAAAAAAAAAAAAAAAAAAAAGCCTATTAACAGAAGCATGTTATTAGAAATATTTGAGGAAAATTTGATTGAC
Organism: Agrotis clavis; assembly: GCA_954870645.1. Lineage (NCBI taxonomy): Eukaryota > Metazoa > Arthropoda > Insecta > Lepidoptera > Noctuidae > Agrotis > Agrotis clavis. The sequence goes on from OX940922.1 coordinate 11,011,897, forward strand.
AACTTTACAGTAGTTTAGGAGATAGATCAAATAAAAAAAAACATAAAAAATTTCGAAAAAAAAAAATATTTGGCATTAGAATCGATCCCTTATCTCGAAAAAAATACATAAAGAAATAAATATTCAATGTACAGCTCTACGATTTTATTATAATATGTAAAGATAAAGAAAAGATAAAGATAAAGAAGATAAAGAAAAGACAATATGGACCCAATCTATTTGATCAATTTCTTCTAAAAGTTCCTTTTATTGGCAAAAGTATGTTATCAATAAATAAAGGGCTTTTTACTGTGTACTCTGAACTAGCTGTGCCCGCGACTTCGTTCGCGTGGTTGTCGGAACTTGACAATGTATTTTTTAGTGCGAAGCGCTGTTGGAGGATACCGATACAAATCATTTTTTTTAGCGTCATAAAATCGTCAAATTAGTCTTCTCACCCAGGGCTGGGCAAGAGAGACTGTCAGACTTGTATTGACTAAAGTCCACGGCGTCCTTCAATAGCCCTTTACGTTCCGGGGTCACGGTAGCTCGAAAGGCCTACGACCCCGGCTGGCTTTGGCCCTCTAAGGGGTTTGGCCCCCGTCATTGTGCTGACGCTCTTTGAGGCGCGCGTGGAACACAACGTTGACGTCGACCCGGTCATGGTCCATGATCGGACAGCGAGTCGCCCATTACTCGTCGCCCGAATGCCCACGCCTGTTGGCCAGAGATCGTCCTGCGACGTCCGTCACCGTGGGCGTCTACCACGGCGGCTGGGTGTGGGTCGTGAGGTGGACGCTGTCCTCTTCAAAGAGAGGTCTTACCGCCGCGATTGAGGCGTGCCGAACCTCGGTTTCGATAGTCGCTCCCTCTATACGGCCCCCTTTTTTTTTTCGTGGCAAAATCATCAAATGAGTCCTCCCGCCCAGGGCGGGACAGGAGGTACTGTCAGACTTGTACTGACTAAAATCCACGGTGTTCCTTCAATAGCCTTTTATGTACCAGGGTCACGGTTATCGAGTGAGACAGTCCCGCGACCCTGGCAGGCTCTGGCCCTCTTAGGGGGGCCCCGTCAGATTGCTGACAGCTCTTTGAGGCGCGCGTGGAACACAACGCGCCGTCGACCCGGGCATGGTTCATGATCGGACGGCGAGTCACCCATTACTCGCCGCCCGCATGCCCGCGCCTACGGTGGCCGGAGATCGTTTTGCGATGTCCGTTGTCGTGGGCGCCTCCCGCGGTGGCTGCGTCGTGAGGTGGTCGCATGTCCTCTCACTCACGCGTTCCGCCTCCTCCTTTGCTAGCATAACTGCTTCGTAGAAGGAGGCGACCGCTTCCCATTCCGTCTCGCCCCGCAGCATGGCCTCGACCAGTGCCTATCGCCGCTGTGAGGACACAGCGGTGCTCTGCCCAAGCGGGGCAGTCCTACAACGTAAGTTCTACCGTGTCCTCCGGGCGATCCTCGCAGTGGTGAGACCCAGGCGTTTCTTCCTTCCCCATTCGATACAGGATCCATACCGCCACCTGAGATGGTGCCGGAGCTCTTCCCGCCGCGCCTCGACTTGTCTATGCAGCGGGGATTGGCCAGTGCTTCTTTATAAATACATGCCGTCGGACGGCAAGCTACCCATTACTCCCCGTCCGTAAGCGGCTGGAATATGACCCACTATTTCCGAAGCCCTGGGCGTCTTCAGCGGTGGCTCGGGTGAGAGGTAGAGGGTGCACTTTCCCTCCCGCGCAATTATGAAATGCTCAGTATTGCCCAGGCAGTAATAATTTTGTTGTTGTGACATTATTTGGAAACTATGATATCTCCTAAGATATTCATTGAAATCAAACGATGTCAAGGGCAATTTTGTTCAAAATTAAATGATTGGGATGATTAACGTATTTATTTTGATAAGAATTAATATCATATTAATGAAAATACCTTCGCAAATAATACATTACTTTATAACAAATTTGATTTCCATAAAAAAGGTCTGACTTAATCTTAAAAGATAGATATAATTATGCTCTCGCGGACTTTATTTTAGAACTTTTTATGAGGAATAATTCCGTAGTACATAATTTTTGCGTATCTTTAACCGTTTACGCAGCGCACGCAACGAAAGCTCTCGAAAAGGAATACATTTTCCCGATTTTGAAACATTTCTCATTGCTGCTCCGCTCCTTTTGGTGATAGCATGATGTTATATAGCCTATAGCCTTCCTCGATAAATGGACTATCCAACACAAAAAGAATTTTTCAATTCCAACCAGTAGTTCCTGAGATTAGCGCCTTCAAACAAACAAACAAACAAACTCTTCAGCTTTTTAATATTAGTATAGGTTGCGACTGCTGCGCTGTGCGTTGCGTGTCGCGGGTTCGATCTCCGCACGGAACAAATATTATTAATGTATGACCTACAAGTAGTTGTTCCGGGTCTGGGTGTTTGTGTATGTGTGTTTCTATGTACGAGTATGTCAATGCACCCACGACACAGGAGCGTGTCGTGGGTGGGTGGCAAAGCATTGTAAAAAAGAAATATGTCGCCAAAGAAAATCATAAAGCTTAGATATTTTCTATGTTTGTTAAAAGGACCGATAAAATGGTCATCGTTCGGGGATAATCTTTGGACAAAAGATAACGTTCTCTAAATCTGTATGATGACGGTACGAGTTTGTTGAACTACGTGCTCGATTTTTGAGATAATTCTTGTCTGAGGAGCACTTTATGAAGAATTTCTTAAAGTTGTTTGGAAAAAACCTCTGTTTATGATAGATAGACATTGGACAAACAAAAAAGTGATCACGAAAAAGGTTCTGATTTTACTTGTAAGTCGAAACTTTAAAATAATAAAAAAAACACAAAACGTGTTATTGTTGTGTTGAAAATAAGATTTGTCATAAACATTTTATCTACTCTCATATCGTTAAATTCAAAATACAAAACTCAAAACGAGTTTATATAGACGTACTTTACAAATAGTATACATAAATCGAAATGAAATTAATAGTAGATTACGCACCAAGGGAATAAAGCAGTGCCTTACGTCACGGGCGTATTGAATCTCCAAGCGACACTAAGGATTCTGGGGGTGAACCTCCGGAGCGCAGCGAGGAGGTTCAAGTGTTAATTCCCGAGTGAAACGAGGGAATTAAGATAAGAATCCTTAGTGTAGCGAGGGATTTAAGTTAGCCCAAGACAAAGGCAGCTTTATTCCTGAGGTGAGTACTCTGCTTTTCACACCACCTGCGAGGAAATAAATTCGAATTTTGAAATTTGATGTGGTACGACAACCTTCGAACGTGAGCATGCTGTGGTGCCCACCTCAGCAAGCGATCAGCTGTTGCAGTGGGGACTGCCGGGGGGCAGCCGCCGCTGCTTCAATTCCTTCGTTCAAAGTTTTCATACTATGTTTTGTTTGAGGTTCCAAATTAAAATCACATTATTCCCACGGGAATAATGAAATTCAGTACATATATTACTCCCGGCTCGAGCGGGAGGGAACAATGCCTTGCTTTACGGCCGGTTAGCAGACATATAATTTGAAATTTACGAGCAGGTGGTGTGAAAAAATAGTAGATTACGCAGCAAGGGAATAAAACAGTGCCTTACGTCACGGGCGTATTGAATCCCGAAGCGACACTAAGGATTCTGGGGGTGAACCTCCGGAGCGCAGCGAGGAGGTTCAAGTGTTAATTCCCGAGTGAAACGAGGGAATTAAGATAAGAATCCTTAGTGTAGCGATTTAACTTAGCGGGATTTAACTTAGCCCAAGACAAAGGCAGCTTTATTCCTGAGGTGAGTACTCTGCTTTTCACACCACCTGCGAGGAAATAAATTCGAATTTTGAAATTTGATGTGGTACGAAAACCTTCGAACGTGAGCATGCTGTGGTGCCCACCTCAGCAAGCGATCAGCTGTTGCAGTGGGGACTGCCGGGGGGCAGCCGCCGCTGCTTCAATTCCTTCGTTCAAAGTTTTCATACTGTTATGTTTGAGGTTCCAAATTCAAATCACATTATTCCCACGGGAATAATGAAATTCAGTACATATATTATTCCCGGCTCGAGCGGGAGGGAACCATGCCTTGCTTTACGGCCGGTTAGCAGACATATAATTTGACATTTACGAGCAGGTGGTGTAAAAAAATTATTATGCCACTGTGTCAATCTTTATCTTTTATTTGATATATTATGTTCGTGTTCAATGAGAGTAGATAAAGTAGTGTATGAAACTGTACATAACTAGGTATTATACACTCGTGTGATACTTTTAAAAAACTCGCTTCCCTCGTTTTTTAAACTCACAGTCGTGTATAAGGCTGCTTTTCCACCAGAGATGCGCTATGTAGCTGTGCTGCGAGGATGTAAAAGCTGAGCTACGAAACTGTGTGACCGTTTCCACCGATGCTACGCTATGTAGCTGTGCGGTAAGATGTGCTATGGAGATGGGTGGCTGCGCTATGAAGATGCGTAGCTGCTCTACGAAGATGTGCTGTCACAAGGTAGCTGCGCTATGAAGATGCGTAGCTGCGCTACACAGATGTGCTGTCACAAGATAGCTGCGCTATGAAGATGCGTAGCTGCGCTACGAAGATGCGCTGTCACAAGGTTGCTGCGCTACGAAGATGTGCAGCTCGAGCTATGCGATGTCTCATAGCACGCAGCCATAGCACGCAGCCACAGCACGCAGCCACAGCACGCAGCCACAGCACGCAGCCACAGCACGCAGCCATAGCATGCATCTTTTCATATAAAAACACATCTTAGTTGAATCTGTTTCCACCAGTGCTGTGCTATGTAAACCGATGAATATGATTGGTGGATATCAAACGCATCCGCAGCAACGTAGCATAGCGCATCTCTGGTGGAAAAGCAGCCTAATACCCCTCATTGTGAACCAGTTTCATAATCGTATATCAGTTTTATAATCATATTTTATGCAACTGTTGTATAATCAGGGGTATTAAAACACGAATGTGGGTTTATCACACGAGGCGTAGCCGAGTGTGATAATAGTATCACATGAGTGTTTTAATACCTAATTATAACAGTTGCATACAAGACTTTATCTACAATCATGATGTGAATCCTCTATAAAAGATTCTCATACCATAGAGTGTTGTATAGTGTTGTAAGAACTATGTAAATTCAAGAAAAGTGTAATTGCGAAGCATGTAAAATAAACAAACCTTAATAAGTAAAAGAATTTATTGTTCTTTTTTTGTAATTCATTATCATATTATATTATCATATTAAATCACGCGTTTGGATGTTAAATATCATTGAGTGTTTTAATGTGGGCAATAAGCTTATTGTTATAGGTTCTTTTATAGAGAATTAATAGCATGATAGTAGATAAATTCTTGTTTTCAACACAATAACATGTATTTTTTTTCGAGGGTATGTCGTCGCCTTAGTTCATAATTGCACTAACTACAAAATTCACTTTTTTGAGGAGAGAGCTTTAAAGTTTTTTAAACTTTAGACAAGAGTAGTACAAAAACCAAGTAAAATAATAAAACAAATATGCATTTATTCATAAGACTAGTCCTTTAACTCCATCATATCACAATATTGTAATATTATTTTAAAAGTAACCTTTTTAAAAATAGCTAAATAAATATAAAACCCTCCAGTTAATACATTTGTGCACTAAGATTGATTATGTTGACCGGTACTAAGTGAAAAACTCAAAAATATTTAACAGCATATTTACCAGGTTGATTCAAGGTCCAAGAAAAAGGATAATAATAATTATGGATATTGCATTAAATAGATAAAGTAATAAACTAGTGATCCATATTCATAATGTTTATTCTTATTATAAAACACAGTTTTATCCACAATCAAATAAATAATTAATTATGTTTCACGCCCACAATAAAAACAAAAAAAAAGGTTCCAACCCGATTATTATGGGCCAATCTTTAGGTATTGCCCAAACCAATTGGTTTTATTCTTTAACCCTTAACCACCTAACATACGTCTCACAGACCCTGTTGGGTTTAAAATCGTGAATATTTTTGCGAGGGAGTGTCGTAACACCTTGTTCCTTCCTATACCTTTTCCCAGCGTCCCTCAATACTGTGCAACGGCTTGTCGAGGTTGGACGGTTGCGCGTTTGCCTCAGGTGAGCAAATAAATACAAGCTGGGGTCTGAGAGACGTATGTTAGGTGGTTACGTGATTATTGTAAATTGTGTATTTCTTTATTATTTTAGTTATAATAGTACATAGATAGTCCGTTATCAAGAGCTGGTTTTAAAAAGAATTATTACATGACGATAATATACCAAACGACCAATATAGTGATGCGGAGAATGTTGATACAAACCACGTTCTGGAAGAAAGTTGCGCGTTTGATTCCGAATGCGAATGGCCAGATACAGTTCAACTAAACACTATCACACAGTGACATTCCTTCACATAGTGTTGATCAAGTGTTTTTAACTGAGGATGATGTGCCGTTGGAGGAAGTTCGGCCAAAAAGAACTAAAGATATTTTATAATCTCTTTCGTTGGTCATCAGCCTCGACCTCTTCGCGATCGCAAACTTTATAACATAATATAGTGGAGGAAAGAGAAGGTATAAATACAGCATACCGGAATGAGCTGAATGCATATGGCACGTCGTGAAAGTAATGTGAAATTTCACCTTAAGATACGTGTCGGTATACAACGTATCCTCCAGAACAACGTGAACCCTCTAGCAGTTGTCCCAGGCACCAGCAGTACTGAGGAGCGATTGATAATTCGTAAAAACAGTAGGTACTACTTGCAAGTGTACTAAGAAACGCAAAAAAAAAATACATGTCATGTATTTCGAATGAAAAGCGCTAATTCTTCTTGAATGCTCAAATAAGATGTGTTTTCGATGTCATGAAAAGATATAAGTTTAGAGTCTGCAATTTTGTTTAATTTATTATTTTAATGAGCATTTTTATTTTTTTCCATGTTCCTCGTTGATTTAATATTACAAAAAAATTAATAAGAATTTTCTGTTGCTGAAAATATTTTTTGCAGATCTCAACTTCCAAACGTATTAGTAAGTAAGCCTAAAATAGGAGCTTGCAACAATGATTGGGTGTTAAAAATATAAAATGTTGAATTTCATGTGCCTTTTGTTTCTAATATTAGAGTTTAATAATGTTCAAATTAGTTTTTTTACTAAAAACAATACCGTTCCTTAATATTTTTAACAATACTGAATTATTTAACTCGGGGGTCCCACAGACGTATGTTAGGTGGTTGTGTGACAATAATATGTGCTAGGTAGTTAAGGGTTAATTAAAAAGATAACTTTGTTAGACACTAGGAATTTTCCGTTGTCGTGGGTGCGTTCACAAACATAGAAACTCACACACACGAACACCCAGACCTGGAACAACTATTTGTAGGTCATACAAATGTATTTTCCGTGCGGGGATCGAACCTGCGACACGCTACGCAGCTGTCGATCTCTCAACCACTGCGCCAACCGTGCCATCTAAACGTTTCTGAATCAATCCAATAAGAATTTTCACAAGAAAATTATTAAAATAAGTCTTCAGTTTAAGGTAACAATGATTCTTTATTAACTTAAATTTCTTCAACAATGGACTCTTCATCTTGATCATCATCAGACGATTCAGTGTCATCACAATCTTCATTGATGTTTACTTATTCATTACATTTTTAGAGTTCCGTAGTCAACAAGGAACCCTTATAGTTTCGCCATGTCCGTCCGTCCGTCCGTCCGTCCGTCTGTCCGCAGTTTAGCTCAGAGACGCACAGTACTAGGGAGCTGTAATTTTGTGTAAATATACGGATTTGTTGTGCCGAAAAAGTGGTAAAATAAAATCTCGTAAAATATTTTTTTTTAGGGTACCTCCTGTACACATAAAGTGGGGATGTTTTTTTTTTTTTCTCGCGTACCCCTTAGTGTGGGGTATCATTAAATAGGTCTTTAAAAAATATTGATAGTTTCCATTAACAATTTTTTGATAAAAAAATTCGTTTGTGAAATATTAAGCTTTAAAGTGCTAAATTTTGCTCGACTCGAGTGTCCCCCCCCTCTACCAGCTAAACGGTTATGTTTGGGGGTGTGAAAAAATTCACAATAGTAGTATATATAACGAAGTTTAAAAGAAAATTATCATGACTAAGTAGGCTTTACAACTTTACGAGTAATAGTCGACCAACTTATAAAATGTACTTGGATAACATATTTTCTTAAACAAAATGTATCGGAGAACATGTTATTTAACTGCAAATGTAAGTTTGTCAACTTTATTTTTACAGCTTTAATAGGTATGTTTTTACGGTATGTTTTTGGGGATAGGTAGGTTTTTATCGTCAACTATTTTTAACTAACTTCAAAAAAAGGAGGAGGTTCTAAATTCTTCGTAATCTTTTTTTATGTATTTTCCCCGATTTCTCAAAGACTCCTGGACCGATTTTGAAAATTCTTCTTTTTAAAATTAAATTCAGCGAATCAGTTTAGTTAGTTCGCTTATGTATTTTGATGGGCAACTACGGAACCCTACACTGTGCGTGGCCCGACACGCACTTGGCCGGTTTTTAAATATTTTAACAATAAAGAAATACAAAAATATTTAAAAATATAAAAAGCAGTCTACCAGCATCGGGAACAGGGTCCGGGATACCGGTGATCAGGACTCCTGAGAGACGAACCTCCTAATGATACGCGCCGTGTCCAGTAGTACAGCCTTCTGAATCAAGCGTTTGAGCCAGCTGCCAAGCGAGAGCCTTCTCTGCCTTCACGAGGCTCTCGTCATGCGAGAACGTTATATCAACAATCATTGCTCGACGCTCCGATCGATCTATCACCATAATGTCGGGCTTCTTGGTTCTTGTCAGTCACAATTATTGTTAACAGGGAAGAGGAAGAAGTGGATGGAATACCTTTGTGATACTTCCAGTAGACATCTACTGGGAGTGGAAATTTCATGCACAAGTGTGCTAAGTACATACTTAGCACACTTGTACATGCAATTTTCTCGATCCTTTGCACTAACAACACATAATACACACTTATAGCACTGCTAAAACGTATGCGCAGTTATAGCAAATTCAAATAATACGTTTGTGTTTTGAAAATTTCTGCAGTTGTTAAACTTAAAATCAGTTAAAGTATGTCTTGATTGGTTTTACAAAAATAACCGTCATTAGTACAGTACAACATTCATGCGATCTCATTTAATACAACTGTGAACCACGTTTTTGGTAGAAAGAGACGGAATAACGCCATTTCGATACGCGGAAACGAAAGAGCATGAAATTTAGTGTATTTGGCACTAAAAAAGTGAAAATTGAAAATTTTGTAGTTAGTGCAATTGAACTAAGATCGATGTATGTATGTATGTATGTATGTGTGTATGTATGTATGTATGTATGTATGTATGTATGTATGTGTGTATGTTTATTTCTTTGTGTTGCTCTGCAGCCTAAACGGCTTGATGGATTTTAACTTGAGAGGTGTCGTTAGATTCGTCTTAAACGTGAGAGTGTCACTGGGTACATAAAACTGGCCAAGTGCGAGTCGAACTCGCGTGCAAAGGGTTCCGTACTAAAACTATTTTTTAAAAATCTCTCACGTTCTATAAAGTGGGGTATCAAATTAAAGGATTTAAAAATGGTTTACCAAAACATATATAACTTATATGTTTCAATTTAATTTGGACTGATAAATGCTAACTAAAACTAAAAATAGTAAAATAAAAATAAAAAAAACCCACCTGCGTAAAAAAACCAAAAAGAAAGAAACAAGCCCAGTAGTTTCCAACCAGCAAAGTAATCCTATAAGAAAAGCTTATAAGTCTATCATTACTTATAACGTTCTTGGATTGGCATTGCGGTAGAACTTTTAACTTATAATAGCATTTGCCAAGCCTTAACATACTCAAGTGCAATCGTTCTTATATCTAGGTCTTACAGTTCGCTACAAGACTGACATCCAAAACATTTATAGGAAATGTTTACTAGTAATAGCATTTCACAAGCATACTTATCCTCAAGAGTAATTGTCTTCGCATCTCAGTCTTGAAGTTAACTACAAGATTATCTTTTAGGAGACTTTTAGGAATAGATCTCCTATAATTGTTTTTAGTAAAACTAAATAATCCTGAATAATATTTTGATCTTAGAGTAGCATTTTGTGAGAGAAAATGATATTATAACATACTTAGCTGAAACGATCACAAGTTTGTCCCGTCATAGTCTTGTTCGAGAGTCTTTTTATTCTAATAGTACTTAACAAGAGCGCTATTAGATCAAAAAAGCTTAAGTATGTTAGATGCAATAAAAATATTATGTTTTCTTGACTGCATAAATGAAATGAGTAGGTCGGTATATATTGTTCATATAAACTGGATATCCACCCCCATTGCAGCTTTCGGATAACACAATATGTGTAATTGTCCAAGGGCATCTCATATTTCTTAGTAAAATCAATGAGGATTTTGTCAAAAAAAAAACAGTTTACATCGAGAAATATGACCATCTTGTTTATTAAATCCTAAAAAAAAGGAAAATCAATAATTAGCAGGGAAACTTCAAGGGAACCCTAATTTTTTTTTAAATGGAGGTTATTTATCTGGACAAAAACTGCTACAAGTACTAATTTACCTACGATGGTTCTAAAAAGTACTTATGAAGAGCAATTTTAAAACATGGCGGATGAACATGACAAAATCACGAAATAATTTATTTATAAATAATAAGCTAATGTGTTATTTTTCAGAGGGCATTGTAAAATAAACTAAATTTTGGTACACATTTACAGTAAATATGACTTCCCCACGGGTCACACACTATATTTTAAATGTATTAGAGTTAATAATTATGTTTTACAATAACACACAATAGTGGCAATAGTAAATCCCTCGCTTCGCTCGTGATTCAAGTTTTTACCACACTCGCTACGCTCGGGAGTAAATCTCGAGTCCTTCGTTACGCTCGCGATTTAAATCGTCACCCGTGACAGAAGACACTGCTTTATCCCGTTGGTTAATAATCTACTATTTGTCATATATAATATGTTATAGTGCAGCTGGGCTGTTGGAGTTCGACATCAGGTGTTCCAGATCTCAATTTTCATACGTCAACAGAGGGTGCTCATTAGGCTGAACAACTCTCGCTAAGACGTCATTCCTGTATGTATATGTTGTAGTGTAGCTGGGCTCTTGGAGTTCCACATCAGGTGTTCCAGATCTTCAATATTTATACGACAAGAGAGAGTGCTCATCAGGCTTAACAACTCTTGCTAAGATGTCATTCATGTATACTCGTATGTTATAGTGTAGCTACGGTAGGTTTACCCTTGTTTGTCAGAACAACGTTTCGTCGAAAATCACTCCGGCTAATTTTGGTTACCATAAAGTCGTTTTGTAGAATTATTCATTTCACCGAATAATTATTTTTTATGTTTTCATTTAGCCTATTTATTTCTTTGAAATAATTTCATTTGACCGAATTTTCAAATGCACTTATTTTATTTAAACTAATGTTTCACTAGACTAATAATGATTAAGTCGAAATATCGCATCGAATATTCAGTTAAATATTCGTTTTCTTTCATTATCTATAAAAAAATCGGGATCTGCCGAGCTACCTTGGTAGGTGGTAATCAGCAATTTTACCAAGGATGCAAGAGCGAGCGAAGCGAGCTCGGAAACTGGGGCACCCCGACTCGGACAGGTTAGGTTCGAAGGGGATGGCGGGGTCTGAAAGACCCCGCCATCCCCTTCGTGTTAGGTTACTTTAAACCTTGCAAACAGAAATAGGAGCCCCGCGAAGCGGGGCTCCGTCGAGCTACCTTGGTAGGTAGTAATCGGCAATTTGACTAAGGATGCAAGGGCGAGCGTATGTTGAAGTTGACGAAATGAAATACATAAAACTTTGGATTGCAATCATTTCGCGATAGTGGCGCCTGCTGGTGGCGGTGCGTGGCAACTTTCCCGACTCATCAAACGATGCTTTCGCTTTGACACACGACAACCTTATTTGAAGCGCGAGCGAAGCGAGCGCGAAATTTTTTAGGTTTTTGGAATAGGACACGGTAATTCTTCATAGAAGAGCGAACGCAGTCAGCTCTAAAAGTAAAACGTTTCCGGACTTCAAGTTTTAATCTAAAGGTGATATCTGAAGTCTTTAGTAGGTACTTAAACCTAATCCTATAAGTTCTCAACTCCTATTTCAAAATTATTCTTGATATACTTTTTTTGGGCCCTTGGCTTTGGCGCCCTTAGAGGATGGCGCACGTGTGCATTGCACACTTTGCACATAATTATGGTAGCGGGGGCCCTGCGTAGCGCAGCTACATTGTGACAGCGCATCTTACTCGCACAGCTACATAGCGTAGCATCAATGGAAACAGTCACACAGTTTCGTAGCTCAGCTTTTACATCCTCGCAGCACAGCTACATAGCACATCTCTGGTGGAAAGGCACCCTAATGCGGTTCACATAATATATCTACTTACCAAGTTTCAACATGATAGCTCTTATACTTTCGACAGACAGACAAACATGACGATCTATGAGGGTTCCGTATTTTGACATTTAGCTAAACCCTAGAGGAACCATAAAAAGAAAGTTGATAATAAATACAAAATTAATAAAAAACTTAAAATTCTTTAAAAGTCACTAAAAATCACACTGAAATTTACAATTTGAGATTTCTTATTTTACTTATTCAAAATTAAGTTTTATTTTTATTGTAGAACTTTATGGTTTTATTTCATCATAGTAAAATTATCAAATGAGTCCTCCCACCTATCAGGGCGGGAGGGACTGTCAGATTCGTACTGACTAAAATCCACAGCGTCCTTCAATAGCCCTTTACGTTCCAGAGTCACGGTAATGAGATTAAACAACGCGCCGTCGACCCGGGCATAGTTCATGGTCAGACAGCGAGTCGCCCATTACTCGCCGCCCGCATGCCCGCGCCTGCGGTGGCTGGAGATCGTCCCGCGACGACCGTCGCCGTGGGCGTCTACCACTACCGCGTGGGTGAAGGATGGACGCTGTCCTCTCACTCGCGCGTCCCGCCTCCGCCTTGGCGAGCATGACTGCTTCGCGGAAGGAGGCGCCCGCTTCCCACTCCGTCTCGCCGCGCAGCATGGCCGCGACCAATGCCGGGCGCGAGAGGTCGTCACCTATCGCCTGCGTGTATCGCGTCGTGTATGCACGTATCCTCCGGGCGATCCTCGCAGTGGCGACACCCAGACGTTTCGTCCTTCCTCATCAGACACAGGTACCTCCCGAAACATCTGTGTCCGAGAACTTTATGGTAAACGAAATTTCTTGTTTGATTTCCTGGAGAGTAAGCAAACAGTAAAAACCTGACCCGACAAACGTCGTTCTATCAGAAATTAGGTCTGTGGTAGTCTTACAATTACATGCTTATATTTTCTGGTCAAGTCTGGTGATCCGACAGTCCTTTCCGCTTCACCCAAGGCGAGAGAAATCATTTGATAATTTAAACATCCAAAAAAAAAATACAAAATATTAGTAGTTTAAGAAAAATCCGTTTTTATTTCAATTTCATTCAGCATATTTAACAAAAAAAAAGCAATCACAAAAAAAAACAAATTCAAATACCATCCTAAGATTCGAACCTGGACCCTAAATATATCGATCCAATCATATAACCTCTAGACCGTCGATGTTGCTGTCAATGCTCTTCAAATAGACGTTCGCGTTATGATACTTAAGTTGGAACGAAAAACAGATGACGAATAACATACATTATGCGTTTCATAACAGAAAGTAAAAAAAAAAAGAATATTTTAGTCCATAATAACCGTGTGCGTGAACTTGGCAGATCATTTGTTAGCAGAGCATGAAAAAATGTGAGTTCTATTGGCATGCGGCTGAATTCTAGAGTTCCCTATACTTTTTAGACATAGTTCCGGCGTTTTGACTGAAAAAAATGAAAATTAAAATATGCTCTGCTAACTTCCGTAAGCAGATCACTTTTTCCAAAATCGAAATTTAAAAACTGATTTCGATACCTAACTATTATATCTATAGTTCCTCATACTTTCTCGAAAGAGTTCTGTCGATCTCTATTAATAACAGTAACGAGCATTACATTTTTCAAATATGTGAAAATCGGAAAACGAAGAAATCGGACACACGACTTTCGGTCAAATAAATCTTGAGATTCTTAATAATAGATATTGTTATTTTTAGGTATTATGATATTCGGAGTTTTGAAAATCGGAATATCGAAATTCGGAATAAAATATTTCGGAGTATTTGGGTGTTCCCGTAGCTAGGCTCTTGGAGTTCCACATCAAGTGTTCCAGATCTTCAATTTTTATTCGACAGCAGAGAGTGCTCATCAGGCTGGCCAACTCTGGCTAAGACGTCATTACTGTACATGTTATAGTGTAGCTGGGCTCTTGGAGTTCCACATCAGGTATTCCATATCTTCAAATTTATTATCTCAGCAGAAAATGCTCATCACGTGGAACAATTTTTGCTTTGGCGCAAGTTTTGTATCTCTTATAGCTTAGCTTGTCTATTTGCAGTTCTGCATCAGGTGTTCAATTTTCTAAAATATACTATAGCCTATATGTTGCCTAGATTTAATACCTATACAACAAAAAAACATCAATCAAATGCGTCCAGTAGTTCCGAAGATTAGCGTGCACAAACACACAGACAAACAGACAAACCCACAAACAGACAAAATAAAATTAATTACAATTTCGGGTTCGGCATCGATATAATAACAACCCCTGCTACTTTTTTTTACATATTTCCAATGAACAGACACCACTTTTCCACAATTTTATTATATGTATAGATTACTTATCTATCCTCTATCTTAGGAACCTTTGTCTTGGTAACAGTATAATACTTTGATATTATCGGAAAGGCTTTTACTTTGACCTTAATCCAATGTAATCTATACATCTATACATATAAATAAAATTGGAGTGTCTGTTTCTAATATTGAATTATCCGTTTTTTACTACATGCATACGAATATAATTACGGTACATACACCAAAATAACATTTTTTAATATTTTTGTCTGTCTGTCTTTCTGTATGTCTGTCTTTCTGTTTGTAATGGCTAATCTCTGAAATGGCTAGGCCGATTTTGACGGGACTTCTATTGACAGGTAGCTGATGCAATAAGGGGTAACATAGGCTACTTTTATTTTAGAAAGTTTCATTTGTTTAAAAAAAAAAACATTTTTGATTTCCGACATCCAAGCGAACGAAGTCGCGGGCACAGTAGGCCAGTCATTAAAGCTAAAACTCGAAAATAATTAGTAACTTGCTGAAATTTTAAAAAAGGTAAAATAACTTACCGTGTGATTTTGCAGCGTTCTGTAGGGTTGAAAAGGGGTGAAAAGTGTTTTTTGTTAATAGCATTGCCAAAATACATGGTAACACGCTGCAAATTTGGAATGAGATTGTTTTTACCGTTTCGTAACGTGTATTAAAGCAGTGTTTTGCAACAGACAGAACATTGTTTATTATCAAAAAACAATGAAATTGGTAATAACAAGGGTAAACAAAGTAGTAACATGCTTTACCTTAAAATTTCAGCAGGTTTTAGCTTTAATGACTGGTCTACAGCTAGATAAGGTATAATTATGTTGACGTATAAGTCACATAATTAACTTCCATATATGACATGTGCCTCGGGATCTTATTGTTTATTTGATAATAACAAAAACTACATTTTATTCTCAAAGGTTTATTTCACAGGTATATAAATATATGTATGGAATTTCTATATCACTTAAAATACACACATTTTGTTTATTAATATTCTATATCACTAGGTACTTTCTTTTTGGACAAGAACTCAACAATGATAAATAACTTCGTTTAATATTGTACTTTATTTATTATGAATATGTTTTAGGGTGCCTTTACATCTTTTTCTTACAAATTTTTAAAGTATTATGCCCTTTACAAATATTCTCCGAGTAGAAAGCTGCCTGTCTGTTAAATTTCAACAAAATAGTTTATCCGAGAAAGCACACAAAACAGGCGGTTAACATTTACATATTATATCAATGGACATTTATATTGTGTTCTTAGACGATTTGATATAATTATAAAAATATATTACATACTACATACATTCCACCGTGATCCTCATTAGTTTTAAAAGTATTTTATTTTACAACTTTCCATGCAAATGCGTTTTTACCTTACAATAATTTCAATAATAGAGCGGGGGCCAGGCCAAAATATCGTTAGTGATTTCTTCTCAAGCCATAATTAGTAGACTACATAAGGGAGTCGGATCATAAAGATTTGTGGAAGTCAGCTGCTGTTCCGTTGGTGGGATAAGCAGCAAATAGCCGTTCAAACACGTAGATTTTTTTTTGTCATTTCCTCCTTACTGAAACCTGGTTTATATTGAAGATTACCTTATATCACGAAGAAGAAAACCAATCAGCTGACTGTAACATGGTGGAATACACGTCTGCTGGTCACTCGAACATGTCATTTTTTATTTTATTATCAGTGATTTCCTCTCGAATAAAATTTTACCTGATGAATGTTTACATGAAGATATGGATAAAAACAAACGTCAGCTGGCTGTATCTCGGTGGAAAGATCGTAAAATAAAATTGTAAGAAACAAATATTTTGTTAAATCTGAATAACTAAACGTAATTCGTTCGCAATATCAAAACGGACATTCAGGGAAACGAGTGTCTGTCATAGTGACACAAAGGAGAAGCCATAAAAAATATTCTATTCTATTCTATATTTGGTTTATGGTAACCAAGTCGATGTCAACCATCAACTATTCTGCCAATATCAGTGAACCGGAAAAACAAGTGTGCATACTAAGATAACAAAAAAAAAGAAATTAAAGTAAAAAGAATTATATAAAAAACTTTGATTGATACAGTTGAACGCAATGTAGATCTTGTTGGATTAGTAGAGGACTGCAACAAACAGAAAAAAATATAATAAAAATATATATTTAATAATTGTTAAAACATGAAATAAACAAATACGAATTTTATGTTATTGTGGCGGATGAACGTCATCAGCGCCACAAGTAACTTTGAGGACGAATAAGTTAATAGGGAGGGGAAATTAATGGGAAGGGGGATCATAATAAAAATATATTATTTAGAAAAAAACTTGTGTCATCCTTAATGTCTATCTTGTCAAATCATTCTGCTGTCATAAGGTTTCAAATCAATATTAAATGATTTTGTTGTTGTATTTCGTTATTTTGTTCAAGTTATGGAACTGTTCTTACTGGAGTGAATAAGTAATTGTCACCCTGATCAAGACGGTCCGTTAACGGGTTCAACAGAATCAGAAGGATCCCCCACGATCTTCAATGATGAGACGAGGCTCTCACTTGGAGATTTGGTGAAGAGCTTCTCGATCCCGGCTTGTATTATGAAGAAATTCCTATCTTTGAGGTCCTAACTAGCAATCCATTGATATAATTATGTTTCATGACAAAATGCTTATTACCCGACTGCGCCAGGAGGGTTATGTTTTTTTGTATTTCTACATGTAATGTAAAATAAATGTAAATGACAATAATATCAAACAATGAATCAAGCAATGATTCGTTTTCTTTAAAGAAAAGTTTTTATTTCTTATACTTTTCACTAATTAAGAAAATAAATCAATAGACTTATGCGTTTTTTTAAGAGATCATTAAGATCGTTTTGCATATTCGTGCAAAGAATGGGCAGAGAGCCTTAGGCCCATAGCACACGGCGTATTTTAAACGCGCAGAAGACGCGCGTTTCAGGACCGCGCCTCTTCGGCGCCGTTGACGCTGATTGTTATTGCGTTTGCATTGATGATACAAGCGCGCGTATAAAGAGCTTATACGCGCGTTTGAAGCGATACAAACGCGCGTATAAAGGAGCGGAGTAGGGGCGTGGTGCTCACGCCACCATTCGTCTGTTTCGCTGTATATGCGCGTATACGCGCAGTAGAGGCGCGATTCACGAACGCCCCTTATGCTTAAGTTACAAGGTTGCGATCGAATCTCGTTTGAATCGCGTATACGAGCGTAATCTGCGCGTTTAAAATACGCCGTGTGGCTTAAGGCCTATGTATACCACGTTTTTTAAACGCGCCGTCGATGCGCTTTTTGGAAACGCGCATCAGCGGCGTTTTTGTAAAACAGAGCAGTTTGTTGTCGCGATACAAAGAGTCAAACGCGCGTTTGCATCGCGTCTGTATCGCTACAAACGCGCGTCAACGGCGTGTTTAATAAACGTGATGTCATGCCTATGACATCACGTTTATTATTTGGGCAAGTTTATACACGGCGGGAACCGCGCGATTTCAGAATCGCATGGAAATCTCGCGAGTCTTATTATGTATGAGTCATTAAGTAATCGTTCAGACATAACGGCGAGGTTAGTCAACCGCCAGAAAATAGAATCGCGCTGCTCCCGCGCGTTTCTATTACTATGGAGTCTTTACTTCGCGTTCAGTTGCGTGGCGGATACCGCGCGATTAGCACATCACAGCTCGTGAGTTTGCCATGGATCGTTTCGACACTGAACTGTTTATTGATGAAGTGGAGAAGAGACCTGCAATATGGGATATTCAGTGTGAGGATTACTCAAATAGAACTATGATAAACCAAGCTTGGCAAGAGTTAAAGGAGATATTTGGAAATTGTGAAAACACGTTGGAAACTTTGTTGGTCACTTAACGTTGGATGCACCCACAGTTAATACAGTTCTTCGCCGACCTCCATTTTCAAACGGACGTCATCCCTGCACGATAATCACATAATAACCGCTTGTGTCTGTTTGCATCACAATTTTGCGGTTTCGAACCGCGCGATTCGTGGACGCGCGGTTTCCGCAAGTCTGTACTAGCCCTTAGTCCTGCTTGTAATTTTCAAAGTATCAGCTGACGACCTTTCCACCGAGATACAGCCAGCTGACGTCTGTTTTAAGCCATATCTTCATGTAAACTTTCATCAGGCAAAATTTGACTCGAGAGGAAATCACTGAAAATAAAATTAAAAATTACATGTTCGAATGACCAGCTGACGAGTTTTCCACCATGGTACCGTCAGCTAATTGGTTTTATTCTTCGTGATGTAAGGTAATCTTCAATATAAACCAGGTTTCTGTTGGGAGGAAATGACTAAAAAAAATATTTTTTTCTACGTGTTTGAACGGCTATTGCTGCTTATCCCACCAACGGAACCGCAGCTGACTTCCACGAATCTTTATGATACGACTCCCTCATGTAGTCTGCTAATTATCGCTTGAGAGGAAATTGGTCACGGACATCTGTTATCTGTTACTTTATAACTTTCATTTTGATTTATCGACAAATTGTCTGCTTTTATCCACTGCATTCAAAATAAATAGGGACGTATATTGGATTGCTTTTTCAAAATGGCAGTTATTGTAAATACGAGTGAGTTCCAATAAGTTTGTAGTTAGTGAATGAAGTGACTTCACTAACCTTTCAACTTAACTCTTTTCTTCTTTATGAAATCGCTTTTGAATATTTTATATAGCGGGTGTTCGCATTTTATGAAATCGTAGTTTGCCGTTGGGGAAAGCAGTCGGCAGTCGCCTTCGGTACTGTACCTTTAAATTACACTTACAAACACTGTGGCGGCTATATATTAGGTTAATATTTATTTACCATAAACATGAAACATACAATAATCTATACAAAGTTGTTATACAACAAACACTGGCATCTTATACTATGTCTAGGGAAACGAATGTTTGCACAACAATATATAAGTAATAATAGTATGTATATCAAATTATTATGTCACAATAATAACAAAAAAAAAAACATGATTACTTTAAAGTATAAGTACTGTACTTATGAGTAAAAAAAAATTACAAAAAATGCAATGATAAAACTTTAAATTCTATGATGTAGACAACGATATTTCTGAAACAATCAAGATACTCAAAAACCTAATAAATAAATTGTAAAAGAAATAAAACTGATGTTGATACTGAAAATCGTCCGTAAACGAAGTTAGTGTAACTGTTTTAAATATTAACTGGAAACAAAAGTTAGAAATAATGAATTCGTTTTGAAGTTTAAATCTGTTTTTCAAGAAGAGGCACAAGCCAATAGTTCAACGGCAAAAGTTATTTAGTTCGGATTTCACCCGTTAAATTATTGTAGAGAAAAAGCTATAAGCTACAAAAAAGCTTTATTAGAATATTTTGCCTGAAAATTTTGTATATAAAAATATTCTGCCTGCAATTGGCACTTTTTAGCCAATCAGACCAGAGGGCTTAGAACAAAATTGCGTCGAGCAAACATAACGAAGATTCAAAATGATTTTAGAATTGAAAATATTCGTTTCATGTGTCAGTATGTACCTACAGGCATGCACGGCTAATCTGTGCTTATCTAATATCTTTAAACGAGCAATTCTTGTATATTTATATATAATCAGGATCTCGGAAAGGGCTCCAAGGATTTTCATGAAAGTTACAGATTCGGAGTTTTTCGGCTCAAGGAATCGATTTATCAAGGTCCCAGGTTCGAGAAAAGCTCGGTTCCAAAGATATAGACACTTTAAAAACCGAGCGAAGCTCGGTCAACCAGATATTTGGAAATAATGTAACTACAATGACTAATATTATGGTTGTTCATTCGATTAATCATTCATTCAAAATGACGTTACGTTGAAGTCGCACGATTGTACTGAGGCCACACTTTGTAAACAACACAAATAAAAAAAAATAATTAAGGTAAATAGCTATTACATAAGTCTAACACAAATAAAAACAACAGATGGATTGTCTCCATCGTATGATTACGAGGAAACCATTTCCTTAACAATTATATTATTTTACGGTTCTCGATTATTCTGCAGAATATTAGGGTTCACTCGGAATGACAGTGTTCTGGCGTGGGATAAGGCTCTTCCGACTCCCCGAAGGTTCCGTCGCCACTTCGCTTCGCTCTCTTCGCTATCATGTCATATGTAGCGGCTTTCACTGAAACAAAATAATATTGTCATGTTGTTTTTTCGTTGTGGTACAAATATTTTGGGTTTTTGCAAGTTCGCCATAAAAATTATTCCCCTTGATAAAAAGTTTTGAACCAGTTCTCCTTGTACTTTCTGTTCAGATTTCACATTGTGTCCTTGTTTTCGGTATTTTTGTGCTGGATTTTAATTTTATTGTTCTGCTATCCCCGTGCGGAAATAAATGGGTCGAATGTACAACAATCAAAAAACAAAAACCCTTGGCTAATTTATGCAAATACTTTTTTCGTATTAGGAATTATTTTTGAGGCGAAGTTTACAACAACCTGATGTTCTGACGCAGAGGTGTGATATCTCATACTACACTGTGGTGATAAGGTCAGCTTTATAATAAATTATCGCGGTCCGTAACTTAATTTCCCAAACTCCCGAAATCCAAACTCGCGAGCTCGCCTCGCTTGCAAAGATTATTTATCAATAAATTCCACGCGAACATTGTTCAGTCGACTTTCTATTTAATTGAAATTATGACTCTAAGTTAAGTTCAGGCCCCAATAAATATAGACATTCAATCTCTGCGTAATTGATACAGCTTTTTTACCCGACTGCGCGACGCAAAGGAGGGTAATGTGTTTATCAGTCTATGTATGTATGAAATGTTTGTTTCTATGTGGCGTTCTAGAGACCAAATGCGTAGGCCGATTTTGATAATTCTTACGTTAGTCGATTTGTCTTATGGCGGCTCCACATTAGTGCCGTGAACCCCCGTGAACAGGCGCGAACGAGAATGTGGATGGTTTTCGCGGGGTTCACGCGCGTTCGTTTTTGTTCGTTTATTGTGCCGAGAATTCACCGCGACAATTCGCGGCGTGAATTCACGGCACTAATATGTGGAGCCGCTATTAACCTTGCGAGTGTCACGAAAGATATGACAGTAATCAAAATTCACCACAGCGACAACCAGACGCCATATTGTAAAAATTAAAAAAAAAAGTCGATGAACTATGTCAAGTGGGGTGTCGTTGAATATATTTTAAAATCATGTTTAGGTTCCTTTTATCATTTTTCATTTTAAATAATAGTTAAGGATAAATAACGATTTAAAGTTGTTTAACAAAACAATAATTCTCGCTAATTTTCTAACTTATTGATTTAAGTTTTTATTTCAAATATACACGATATGCAAATAAAAAAGTTAAACACTGAAAAAGCATTAAGAACAAATATTTTTGGTAAAAAAATCTGTACACAAGCTCCAAGGAACTACTTTGAACCGAGCTGTGGTTGACTCAAGTTCACGTATTTTTGCTAAAGGTCCATGAATCGTAACTAAAAAGTAGGTATTAAAAAAAAAAACAAATAAAAAACTAAAAAGAAAGAAATGAGCCCACTAGTTTAGAATTCACTCAATGGCCTTCAATCCTAATATCAATAAGCTGCTGATAATAGAGTATTTTGTAGCGCTAGCTCGACAGGATATTGTATTTCACGAGAACATTCCAGGTACCTACAGTTCCTACGCAATATGGCTTTGATGCTGTTCTATGTTAATTGATATGTAAATTAGACAAATTATAATTATATACAATGTTTGGTAATATTGATTAGGTACAATTTTTACACTTTAAATAAATAATGGAGTATCCATATTAAGTATGTATACATTATAAACATTTATAATCAGGCATTTGGTACTTCAACAAAATTTTCCTTAATGAAAAAACTTTTTTTTAAATCTACGTATCATAACTGGGTTGTTGTAAGTTGGCCACAAAGTTAATTTGCCACAGTTTTGTAAAGCCCATACATTGAAAGTAAATTCGCCACATGCATAAAATTCATATGTAAATTCGTCATAGGTAGGTCAGGGTAATTGTTTTGCCACGAATCCAGATTTGACATGATTTCTGCTAAAAGTAGCGATAGTAAACAAAGTTATTGGTTTTTTCTCCTGAACACACTGTAAAGGAGACTTGAGTTTTCGCTTTTAATAATAAATCGAGCATAATTATATATCATTTTAAAATTTCTCGAACTGAATAACGTACCGAACCAAGCATCGAGCCAAACATGGCTACGAACATTTTCATGATCTTTTCTAGCGAACGTTCTAGCTAGTCAATGCTTTTTCAAAAAACATGCTTCACGAAGATCTGAGACTTAACGGTTGTGTAGGCTACATAACTTATGAATTAATTAGAAACAAAAAAATACTTTTTTTTTGTGATTAAACACCTGCACCTGACCGGCCTTGCACTTTTGCTAGACTATTCAAAATGGTTAAAACAATTACCGTAAAAAAAGACCACCTTGAACTCATGCCAACCTAGTACTTTTAATGTTTATGTAGGTATGTTTTATTGTAATGGTCGTCCATTATTATCCTGGAAACAGTGCTTAACTTCAAATAAAAAGATTGCAACATTTCATACTGACTTCACAATTTAATTTCACTATTTTTTTTCGTAATACTACGATAAAATAGTTATTTGTTATGCAAGGCTGCAAAGTTGATTTTTGGCACGAGTACTTGAATTGAAAACTGAGCGAGCGAAGGATTCTAAGATTGAACCGCGAGAGAAACGAGCGGTTCAAATATAGAATCCTGAGCGATGCGAAGTTTTCAAAGGTACGAGACGCAGAAAAACTTTGCTGCCGAGTGCAACACACAACTTTTCACCTCACACAGCGAGGAAATGAAGTGGGGGCATTGACCTATACAGGGGGCGGCTCGCCTGGCAGTGTAGAAAACAGTTGAATACAAGACGTGTTCGAATTTTAAACAATACTTTGTGCTCTAGAGCACAAAATGGAGTTTTGCGCTCAGATTTTGAATGAGAAATAGAATCTTTCCGAGCGTGTGAGGTGAAAACATAATTATGGACATTCGGGTCAACCACGGGCAAAAATAATTTCCCGTGGTACACCTAGTTGAACCATGCGGGTGGACAACGGGCAATAAACGCACTTATTGTTTGATTTTTCTGCTATTCGTACTTAAGAAAGCATCGTCGCGAATTTACAATAAGATAAATTATTATTTTGAAAATATTCTAAACAAAATAGAATCGTGGCAAAACACATACTTTTTTTCGTGGCGAATTAACTTTGTGGCAAACTTACAACAACCCTCTTAATTTGCTGAAAGATAAGTACACCTATTCAAGTTAGAAAATCAAACGAATAAAAATAAATGGAATCTCTTTTGCATTTCTTCAACTATACTTAACTCAAGTAATTTAATATTATTACTCCAAGCAATATACTCTTAGCTGAGTCATTGACTTAGTACTCGTAATTTAAAGGTCAACAACCCGCAATGGGGTGTCGATACTTCGCTACGAGCTACGAATGTGCTACGAATTTGCTACGGAATTGCTACGGCTACACGGCTCACGGCTACATTGGGAAATCTTTAATTTGGAGCTTGTGGGATTATCATGGGTGAATAAGACACCCTTATTTTATTCAGGGCTAGAATAGAATATTCTCTAATATACACACCATACAAAATACAGATTAAAATGCATAATACACCTATTTTAAAGATAAAGGTCTTACCGCTAAAGCGATTTTATCAAGATAGACTTTGGATGGATTTGGAAAAAGAAGGAGAAATAATACTGGGTAGTCTGACGTACAAATTATCCATAAAATATATACATACACGTACACCATATAAACACACATACATTTAAATATAAGAAACAAAGGAAACAAAAATTATAGTCACTTAATATTATCTTAGGAGCTATGTTTCGAAAACAAAAACGTGCATGTACTGTTTGAAGTTCTTTTCTAACTTAATTTGAGTGCGTGGTTTGGGTTAAATGGTATTTTTTTTTTTATAATTTTAAATATTTTTATGTTGAAAAAGTATTGTGTGGATTTTATGCAAAAAACAGTACTCAGGAATACTTAGAGGCATCAAAAAGGTTTTTGAAAAAAGAAAAATTCAGCTGAGAGTGGAACTCGAATCCGCGTTTTCCAGACGTCTTACCAATTAGACTATCGCAACTCTACTCTTTGAGGCCGAATTTTTCATTCCTTTTTATCCGACTGCGCCAGGAACCCTATTTTGAACGTTTCATTTTATTTTTAAACAAATGGCGTTATTGTGGAGTAGCCAGTACTACGCCTCCCACTCATAAAAGGTGGTTCCTCTTCAGCTTTTTTACCACCGCTGTCGGGTTTAGCAGGTCAGGTGACTAGTGCGTTTAGATGCTAGTTAGGCGTGCTTTGCGTTGTTTTTTGTATCGCTCGTTTTCAAAGGTAACTGATGGTATTAGCAGATAGTCTGGGATTACGTCGTTCCGTTAGGGATACCATTTTGGACTCTTTGCAGGTAAAGCATGTTGGTTTTGCTAGCAACGCCCCACAACTGGATCCCATGGGTCCATATTGGCTTGAGGATCGAGTTGTAGATGAGGAGTTTGTTGTCCACAGAGAGCGCAGAATTTCTTCCCATGAGCCAATATAGGTTACGGAACTTGCGGTTTATGGGCCAAAACACATAACCGCGTTGCAGCGCCGCGCCGCTAAAATCGACGGTTTGCGTTGTGGCGTCGCGGCGTCGCGAAAAAGAGCATGATAATGTCGTATGGTAGGGTATCCAGTTCCTCGTGATTTTTGATTGTGGATAGACGTGTCTCTGCCATGGACCACCGTGAGAAACTTATTGCTTATTTGTTATTAAAAAGACATTACTCTGTTTTAAATAAACGACAAAGAGCCGCGCCGCTACAATCGGCAGTGACGCTACTGCTGAATCTCGCGGCGCGGCGCCGCAACGCGGTTATGTGTTTTGGCCCTATCTCGTCCCTTTTTATTTTGTTGTGTTGCTTCCTTGTTAGGTGCCTATCTAAGTGGAAGCCAAGATATTTAACACAATCTGTGTGTGGTTGGGCGTCGGGACCATGTCTAACACGAGGCGTGTTCCCGTGCCTGAGTGTAAAGGTAATATGATTAGACTTGGATGCACATAATGAGTTTTATCCAGTGTCATTGGACATTTCTGGATTATGATCAACTGGCATATGTTGCTACTGTTATGCCATTTAGTGAGAGTAGGCAGTGGCGTAGCTAGGCGGGGGCAAAGCGGACCCTAGCCCCCGACCTCGTTCTTATAGAGAAAAAGAAGAAAAGAATACATTGACAACGGCGATCACAAGTTTAAAACCAGCCAGTAAAACAGTACAAATCAACTTCCACTAAGGAATTAACATGGCCTACGTAGTGTCCTATGGTTGGGAACTAAAACAACTTAAAAGGCCTCGCAATACTGTTGTTGCTGATGTTGCAATGTAAGTTGGTTCCATTAGAGGCCTCGCAAAAATAATGTCGCTGACAATCACAATCGGTAATGATGACTTGGGGCAACCAAGTCATCTTACAAAAAGGAGCCTCGCGCGAGCATCGAAGGCAAGTCATATTTTTCCCTGAAAGAAAAGGGCCTCGGGGATGCGTCTTGCCCCTCCTAGATTTGGCCTCGCTACGCCACTGAGAGTAGGTCTGATGTAAATATGTTGTACAACACTGGGCTGGTGTACCACAGGGATCTATTCTTATCCCTGTGGTACACCAGCTTCCACTTCAAACAATCTTGATGATAGATACCTGCGACTGTCTGAGTGCAACATTGACTGCGGACTTTCACTTTGGCCAATAATCCCTTGTTTGAACGTTTCATGGCAACAAAAAGGTTCAATAGCACGCTCATTGATTATCCATTACCCTTAATTAAGTACTCTCTAGTAGAATGGGGCGCAGATATTCAGTATCACTTCATTTATCAAGTGGCTGTCAGCAGGCAAGCGAACTTCTCATTTTGAGGTCGATCCGATCAAAACAAACCTTTTAGTCTAAGATTAACAACATACGTAGCTATCTTTTCAACTTTCTTCAAAAGTCTCACGATTTTTTTATTTTAACTATTGCAACTTTTTTCGCAGTTATTTTTTTCAATCTAACTGTATGCTATTCCGAACCGAATGATAATTATTTCATATTTTTTCAAGAGCGCTGGAGAAAGTTGAACAAAAAGTATTTGTCGACTAGACTAATACTGAACGCGTGGCATAATCAGTTTTATCTCTATTTTACCAAGAAGTTTTTTTTCTGCACTATCCGTTTTTTTTTGGCTGAATAAGGCACGACCCGTAGATGAATGAAGAATGTTAACTTTTTTTGTACTGTTATTGTGTCTATTTCTTCTTCTGTCGATAAAAACTGTGTCTACGGTGTCACACTGCGATTGCTGGTGTTTTCGTAAAAATCGAAATTCACTTGTTTTTGGAATTATTATACCTATTTTTACTATAGGGAGGGCCTCCGCTGCCGGCGCCGGTTGCTGAATAGATTGCCGGTGACCGTAAAATTGTAATTATGTAATTTTCATGAGATCGTCTGTCTACCCTAAATAATCTATACATCTACAACCATATCTGTAGTATATGCGAAACCTGAATATAGTTTTTTAGAATCAGTAACTGATTCGATTCCAATAATTTTTACACAATGTAAATTTTTTTTTTCAAAAATATTTTAAATAAATTTTATTACCAGTTTATTACAATACAATCACCGTACGGTTAGATACCTATTGCCAAACTATTATCACGAGTGTATAACACAGTAGACGCGGTTTACGCGGGTGTACCGCGAAATGAGCATGTTTTTGAACGGACAACCAGGTAATATACAGGCTTATAACTTTGTGATTTTTTATGATACGGTTTTAGTACATAGATTCTTTACACAAAAATATTGGACAGGTGTATCGGGTTTCGCAGAAACAAAAAATAATGTTGTATACATCTATACATTTATAAATAAAATTGGAGTGTCTGTTTGTAATATTGAAATAACCGTTTTTTACTACATGCTTAAGAATATAATCATATACGGTACAGGTCCAGTTGAAAACCAGCGTCAGGCACTTTTAGTTGCCTGACATTTATGCTGAACTGGGCCTGTTTGAAGCAGCCGTGGGGCAAACAAATTTTGTACCAAATAGTTTTAAGTACTTAATTAAAAAAAAAAAAACACTTATTCTTTTTAATTTTTGAATGTTTATTATTGTGCTATGCCCTGTGTCTATGCCAAAAAATGTTATTTCTTTCTTTCATTTCTTTCTGTACATACACCAAAATAACACTTTTTTACAATTTTTGTCTGTCTTTCTGTCTGTCTGTTTGTAATGGCTAATCTCTGAAAAGGCTGGACCGATTTTGACGGGACTTTTATTGGCAGGTAGCTGATGTAATAAGGAGTAACTAAGGCTATAAGTTCCGACATCCACGCGAACGGAGTCGCGGGCACAGCTAGTATTATACATATACTTGATGCTGCTATATAGGGTGACTGGTAATTAGTGTACGATACTTAAACACGTGATTGTGCTCATGATAACCAACAACTTTTACTACATTATGGGAATAAACCTGAAAACTCGAAAAAAAATCAGCTGTTCAGTACGTTTATGTTTGCTTGTACTGAACAGCTGATATTTTTTTCACGATTTAGGCTTTGCTCCCATAATAAAAACTGTTTGTTATCATGAGCACAATCACGTCTTAAGTATCGTACACTAATTACCAGTCACCCCATATAATATACTAATACTTGATTTTGTACATTGAAGCATCGATAATATCTTTTTCGATTGATGTTCACAGAGTATCGCTATCGAACTCATATTGAAGTAATAATGTGGATTGGACAATTGACTCTCGGTTTTTTTAAGGCGCTCCCTCACTGGGAGCATTCGCGTGTAATGTAACATTATAGATTCGACTTTGAGCTTTACATTACAGTACTACCTCCCTGACTGACGAGCATTCGCGTACATTTGATATGAGGTGCGCATTGTAATGCACGATTCTCCTCCCTCACTGATTTAAACTCGTTTTGTATCATAACAAGATGGTCATTGTGATGTTCGATTTTCCTCCTTCACTGTTTAAATGCTCGAATCTGTAACGTTACATTACAGGTGCGTTGCATTACACCTTTGGGATCACCGTGCTTCGAATGTCCAATCCGTGCTTCGAATGTTGAGCCCAATCTAACCAATTGAGTCTAAAATTGGTTTTTGACGAAGCGAAGATTAGGGCGCTTTTTATATAAATCACGCTCGGATTTTACATTTTAGGGAGGAAGGGATATTAAAAAACTCTTGAAGTAAATTTTTGAATCGAAATCAATAATGGAAATTCGATTGGGTATTGGCTGTATTATTTACACACATCAAAAGTGTCTAGGGATCAAGCATTTTTATGCGGATTTCTTGAGATTGAGATGTGGCTTTGTAATAAATTTATGATTTTATAAATTTATATGGATCCTTTTTGGTGCATTTCATAATTTGAATCAGGAACTGTAAATCAAATTCGAGTAAAAGATGAAAATCAGCTGTCAATATTTTCCCTATAAAAACATACAACGCATTGAAGACATTATTAGTGCTACTGTTTCCCTACTACTGATTAAAACCAACGTTATTATGGAGCGGCGACGTCATTTAAGCAGGGAAGAAATGCTCAGAGCCGTGGGAATGATAGAAGCTGGTTCCCGGCAACGTACTGTGGCTTTAGCTCTGAATACAAGTCAGAGTGTTATCAGTCGACTTTGGACACGTTACCGAAGCACTGGTACCGTGGCTGAGCGCCATGGAGGACGGTATCGCTGCACCACACGGAGACAAGACCGATACATTCAAATCTTAACTCGAAGAGCTCCAACAATAACCGCCATGATGTTAGCCGTGAGGCTTCATCACTCTTCAGGGAACTTAATTAGCGACCAAACAGTCAGAAACCGCTTGCATGAAGTGAACCTTCATTCCCGAAGACCGCTACGGGTACCACCTATAGCAATGCACAATCGTAGGATTCGATATCAATGGGCTCTTGAACACAGAAATTGGGCAGAAGAACAATGGCGTTTCGTGTGCTTTTCTGATGAGTCTCGTTTTGGTATGAGACCGGATACAAGACGTATACGACACTGGAGAACCCCTGGACGCCAACAGCGATTAAAATCCTGCCAGGAAGTCCATCCTTATAGTGGTGGAACCATCATGGTATGGGCGGGTATTTGGATCGGCGGAAGAACTGAGTTGATTTGGATCAGAGGCAACCTCAACGCTCAAATTTATGCTGAGACGATTGTATCAGACGTCATCGTTCCTCTACAAGTGCAAATCGGTCCCTTATTTTAGTTAATGCATGATAATGCACGACCGCACACCGCAAGAGTTGTAAGACAGACTCTCGCCGCAGCTAACATCAATGTCCTGCCCTGGCCTGCTCAGTCGCCAGACTTGAACCCGATTGAGCATGCATGGGATATGCTACAGAGAAGAGCTCTGCCGAATATGGAGGGTATCCAGTCGCAAGAAGACCTTTTTTTGTTGTTGCAACGAACATGGGCGGCCATTCCACAGCGTGATTTGGATGAACTCATTTTGAGTATGCCAAACCGATGTTCTTGTGTTGTTAGTGTTCGCGGTAGAAACACGGATTATTAATTGTTTAAGTTACCCAATAAAATTTTAAAGAAAACTGTTATTTCAGTCTTTTTTTCGAACTTTAATGTTAGTAGTTCAAATGTCAAAAATCCCTTTATTAGGAAAATGGCAAATTTCTTTATGAATGCAAAGGTGACTTGGTTTATCGTTACTGTGACAAACGATAACACTTTATTTGATGAATCCTTAAAGAACATTTTAATTAATATCAATCAGGAGAAAAGTTATTGCAAAAATATATGTTGATCCCTAGACACTTTTGATGTGTGTAGTTGATTGATATTAATAGTGCGATGCGGCGGATTAATTAAATCTGACACAAGAGGGTAGGTACTCAAATCCTCACAGGAAAAAGAAAAATACGCAAAAATAAAAATGATGAAAAATAAATAAAAACAAAATGTATGCTATCTTTATAATATTGAGAATACCTTCTTTATTAGATGTTTGTCGACACACTGACATTGTTAAGGCAAATTGACTTATGGTAGGTAAATCAAATTATGCTTGTTTCTTGTCACGATAAAGTCTCCGGAGATCAGGTTAATCTGTTTCCGAAATGTAACTTTAAATGAGTGAGACTGTTTTTTTCGAAATAATTTACGAAAATTGTCACTGTTAACGGCATATCATTTAACTAAGTATTCTGTCTCAATTCAAATGCCGGTCCTTTGTTTTTGACGACTGCCTGTAATTGGCCACATTTAAGACTCGGTTAGGCAAATACGGTTGTTTCCATCGTTAATGAATCTAAAAGGTGAAAATATACTTCGCATTGGCCTAATTGATTACTTTTTTCGTCTCTCGTTTGATGCGAATTAGCTTTGTAAGTATTAATCAATTGATTCAACACACCTGTGTCCCAGCAGTGGGAACATTATAGGCTGATGATGATGATGATGATGATTTAACACAAGAAAAAAATAGAAACTTGTCCACTTAACTTGAAGATTTGTAATTTATAGATGCTGTCAATATGCCTATTGCATGATGATCGGTTTGGTAAGTAATACTTGCCAGTTTTTAAACTCATACCTCATTTTATGAGGCACATACTTTACCACCAAAATTTTTAGAGATATCAGATCATCATCATCATCATCATCAGCCTATAATGTTCCCACTGCTGGGACACAGACCTCCTCTCTTGTGAGAGGGAGTGGGCCATAATCCACCACGCAGGCCCAGTGCAGGTTGGCAGAAGTCACATGTCTTCGAATTTTTGGTTAGATATCAGATACTTTTATAAAAATCATACTTACTAAGTTTTTGTATGGGAAGCAAAATTCGAACCGCAAGCGGGTTTTAAACCTGCGACTTCCGTATTCAGTACCTACATCCGATGGTCTGACCAACCGAGCCACCGAGGTTTTGACCTACAAGCGTCAAATTCTTCAATCCATTCAAAAGTCTACGGTGAGGAAAGTACAGTTGTTACGATGTCGTTCAACTCTCACGGTTCAAATTTTTCTTTCCATAGAAAATCTTTGAAATTCGCGGCGCATGCTTAATATTTAAAAATGTCAAACTTACAGTCATAGGCCCATCCAATCTTGGCGAACAGGTCGATAAAGCCGGTGGACACGTTCATCTTGCCAAGTTCTGAAGTCCTGTAGTCCCAAGGGAAGACGTGGTGGTAGTTGTGCCAGCCCTCGCCTAAGGCTGCCAGACTCACCAGGCTGTTCTCAACCGACTTGACGAACCTGGTGAAAAAAAAACCATTAAAAATCTTGATCAAAAGTATTGAATTTGCTTTTCTTTTAGTTCACGTTTGTGCCATATTATACTTAATGTTTTTATTGTTCCGTGTAAGAACTGGACCCGCGGCAGCGGGGCGGGCAGCGGAATTCGCTAGCGGGTAACGTAAACACATAGTCACATATTAGTTCTTGACTAAGGGTCAGCGCAGACAGAACGGAGCGCAGCAGAGAGGAACTTATTAACGCACTTGAAAATAAACTTTAAAATTATTACAATAAGTTAAATAAATAATGAGAGTAGACAAATTTCGAACAGATAATTAAGTGCATTCTCATTAGTACGTCCATACAAATCGATATCAAGCAGATCTGTGAGCGATATCGTCAACACGTGCGACTCCATTAGCAAACACTAGCGATTGGCCATACATTTTCTTCGGCCGAACTCTTGTGTGATATCTGACCGATATCGTCAATGGATGCAATTCTGTATCGTGTCGCGCCATGGGCTCCCCAGACAGACAAGGTCGAAAATGAAAGGGTCAGTTCACATCGAGACGCGACGCGACGTGAAACGACGACACTGGAAATTTAATGTGTATCTTTTCGTGTAGTAAATAAAGTTAGATTTTAAGGCCGAGACTCCACCAAAGCTGTGCGAGTCGAGACGTGTTTTGAACAACCAATAGAATTGCGTTATTGACACAGCTCCACTCCGCAACCCGTGCCGCAACGCAATTCTATTGGTTGTTCAAAACACGTCTCGACTCGCACAGCTTTGGTGGAGTCTCGGCCTTAGTCGCTATTGAAAGTTACGCGCGGCGTTGTGTTGCGCCGCGCTGCGTCATCGGTGAAATGTGTAAGTATTATTTTCCTAAATGTAATTTTCAAGTGACAACGGAGGTCATTGGCATTTTCATTCTTATCGTGATTTCATAATACATGAAATGAGATCACTATACATATATAATTTGTGCGTCTCTAAAGGCGAGTTGTTTGATCCGTGGGTAAACATAATATTGCAAAAACCCCATGAAGTTTTAAAAATTGTTAAAAATATGTAGGGTTTAACTAATTGTCAGTCAAACTGCTGATCAAAAATCTCGTACTTAAGAGCGCTAGTACATACTGAAAGAACACAGTTTCTGTCAATTTGACATCGTGATGCCCCCCGCATAAAAACAATACACTAACGAAACAGCTATGCCTCGTATACCAGGAAGAAAACAACATGAGCTTTTGCCACTTTTCTTTCGAATAAACAAAGTAAGATCCCGAGCTTCTAGACACTATACTTGTATTCTTAAACGAATGGATAATATGATAAATGTATACCTATCAAAATAAAATAAGGGCCATTCATTATATTACACTTTAAACCGCACATTGTGTCACACTACGAATTGGATATATTTGTAATTTACAAAGTGTGCATTATAAAGATTAATTAATTCCATTCTATAATACGAGTAAATTATCTTGTTATGATATCTTTCAAGTGTTAATTTTGTTTCTAGTGGCTAATTTGAATTCATAACTTATTTAATTAGATTTTTGAAATTATTTAGAATTTACGATTAGGTGTTTAAAATTTTTCAAACTTTTTCTTTGACTTATACATCAAACAGTCATTTATGCCATCTATTCAGAGACATAATTATGGACGCAAAACCAGCCACTTGGGGTGATTACGGTGACA
The DNA here is from genome assembly GCA_954870645.1 of Agrotis clavis. NCBI lineage: Eukaryota > Metazoa > Arthropoda > Insecta > Lepidoptera > Noctuidae > Agrotis > Agrotis clavis. Next base: position 11,045,751 of record OX940922.1, read on the forward strand.
TAGATAAGGAGATATAGCCAGAAGTGGTCGGTTTAATGCTCGAATATTTCCAACCAGTGGTACAAAATATTTGTCAAAAGAGACGGGTAATATCACCAAACGCCGTGATCCAGGAAGAAAGTGAGTAAGGCCCAAGAAGACCATCAAGTTCGTTAAACCGCGCAAAGAGAGCGATAATCTACTGCGCGGATCATACAAACTCCATTGCGACCAGCCACAAGCTCCCCTATAATTGATAAGATAATTTCGAATCGGCACCATGAAGATTAAAATTTAATATTCAAGAAGATTCTTGGTTCGCCTGCAGTTAACTGTGAGCGGATGGTGCAAATCGTTAAACATTTGCAAAGGAGAAAATTTATTGAACTGTTTTGACTGGGCTTCAGTGCTTCATATACTGGGTTACAGCTGGATTATTTTTTTAATAAAGACAGATCTATCAGAGTTCAACAGGTTTCGGATCATTTCACTCTTGAAACAGAATGTTTTGGTGAGCTTTAAATTATAATCTCTATCTCGCACAAACTGAGCTTTCACTTCCTAACGAAGGTACGTAACTGCTCAAAATTGCGTAGAAAATGTGGTTCAACTCCACATTATTTCATTTGCACAGCAAGTAGTACCTGATTTCATCTTCGATCAATCGCGACTAACAGTGCATAGATTCGTTTATGCTCGAATTACGATGCTACAATTGGTCACTCAGGCTTTTTACCTGATTTCTATTGAAATGGTATAGAAAATGTTCGTTATTTAATACAGAACATTTCACCTTCAGTAAAATAACACAGGGTTTAAGAGAAAAAAGAAATCGAAAAAATAATTACATAAATAACATTATTTTTTCGATTTCATTATTTTATTTATGAAACTTGACACATTCCTGTAATTTATCACTTTTCGTTCAATTTCGCTTATTTTTATGATTTATTGGAATGCTAACTTATTTTTTGTATGTTTTGTTCTGAGTAGTATCTGTATTCATGAATAAAATTCACAAAATAATATCAGGCGAAAGAGCCATGGCCGGCTGAGTGCTTGAACTTCAATGCTGCTAAGACGTGAATTTTTCCGCAAAAAGGAGCCTATCCGACCCGGTTCTATCTTTCTGAGGTGTAACCGTAAAAATGACAGGCCATCTTGACCTTTTTGGGGTGCCGTTGACATCGACCCACAATATTAGTCCACTTATTGAGTTGGCTGCAAAAAAGTTAGGTACATGGAGTGGTACAGGTTTGCCAAATCCCAACTCGATGCAATTGAGTCAATTTAATAGCGCCCTGCATTGATCGAGGCCACGATCTGCGGGGCGAGACGGAATGGGAAGTAGTCCTCGAATCATTATGCAAAGCATTCATGCTAGCGAAGTAGGAGGTGGAACACGTGAGGGAGTGGACAGCCGCGTGACCTACGCCGCCGAGAAGCGATTTCCAATCAGAGAGGTACGCCTTGGAGGGCCGGAGCTTGTCTTGGTCACTGGACTGTCTTATCAGGTAACGGTGACCCTGGAACGTAAAGGGCTACTGAAGGATCACCATGGATATTAGTCAGTACGAGTCTGGTAATAAATCCCGTCCCACTTGGGAGGACACATTTGATGATTTTACAAAAAAAAAAAATACAATGCTGCTGCCAAAACGGAATACCGCAATTGACTGGATGCCGAACCTGATACAAGACTTCAACTCTCTTCGATCAAACCTAATAACAAGAAATCGACTGATAAAAAAAAACTTTATGAAAAAAAGTACCGACTTCAAAAACGAATACAAAAAAGTTTAAAATAAATTTTCTTTTAGAAGTCGGTGGCTTTGTTATTTATTTCATTGACTATTGCCACCGACTTCCAAAAGAAAAGTTATTTTAAACTTTTTTGTATTCGTTTTTGAAGTCGGTACTTTTGTCAAAAAGTTTTTTTTTTAAAGTTACTTTTCTCTGGGTTAACCGCTACCTCAAAACGATCAGATCAATTTTTCACGGATTTTCGGGGCGCACGTTAGAGAACCAAATCCTGCCGGCGTCGTGGGACTGTCTTATCAGGTATCCATGGCCCCGGATCGCAATGGGTTATTAAAGGACACCGTAGATTTTAGTCAGTAGTGTCAGTACAAGTTTGTATGTCCTTCCTGTAGTCCTGTCCTTCCCTGGGTGGAAGGGCTGATCTGACGATTTTACCACGTAATAAAAAGACATACCACCAGGGGCATGGTCGGTGGTATGTGGTTCCTGCAGCGAGCTATATTATCCAAACGAACTGGAATGTTTGGGAAGTTAGCAAGTCTAAAATTACATTTAATTACCAATTCAGAAAAAATCAAAGCTATCAGAATTATTTACATTATTTTATTATCTACAAATTATATCCACATTCGAATATAGTAGGAAAATACAATCAACACATTTATATATTTACATTGCAAACAGATCAAAATTAAATTAATTCAAAATATTAGCTTGTATCAAGAAAGGTAGGTTATGCTGTATTCTTGGCGATTGGGAAAATTACTGGCCACCACTCATGACCTGCGGAAAATTCGAGGTACTACATTTTTCACATGGAATTTGATGTCATGACAAAGACACTAGCGCCGCGTATGAAGGTCATGAATGGTGGCGTGTATTTTAAAATTTAATAATTACGTGACTAATGTCAAAATGGTTGCGAGCGATACGTCCTCCCTCAAAAGGCGCCCCGCGCCGTCTAAATCAAAGAACAAACCGTTCTTGGTTTTATGTTGAATTTTGTCATTGCATATTATAATTGTTTAATACTATTATTTTACTTTTAAATGAGCTAATTATTTTTTTAATGCAAGCTAAGATAGTAACCTTAGTTATTCAATACTTTTTGATTGAATATTCAGTAAATATTGATAGATAAAAAATATAATTTCGGACGAAAAAATGTCAAATTCTTCCTGTTTTGAAAAATTATTTTTGGTGTATTTCTGAATGGAAATTAAAAAAGTGATTAATGCAGTCCAAATATAATCTTTCAGATGTACCATGGACATTTTTAAATATTATTTTACTATTATACCTTCTATGTAATTCGGTACCAAAGTATGACAAAAAGTAGAATTTTATGAAACATCCTTTGCAAAGACAAGGTTTTTACTCATGTATGTAAACAAATCTAAAAATTTGTTTAAAGCACTCCACACAGAAATAATCAAACTTTCTCGAGTATATATCTTTTTTTTATTTGTGGCAATGACATACCCAGAATCAGGTTCCAAAAGTCGCACAAAAACAACGAAACGTGTGAAAGCCCTCTTAACGATTTAGTTTTTTGTCTCAGCGACTTCTCACAATATATGTATGTACTTAAGCAGTAATGATAGAAAATCAACTTAATAAAAGTATTTTCACGTGTATAAGCATAAGATTTATTCTGGTGTAACACGGCTACTTTAAGCAATATTCCAAATGATTCACTTCGTGCATTTCCAACTATGTCATTGGCTGTTCATTCACGATGTGAATCATTTGGAATATTGCTAAGTGGCCGTTTTAGACCCGCAGGACGTTTCGTTAGTGCGAAAAGTTTGATACAAGTAAAATTGTATCGGAGCACTGGCTCGGGCAGAAAGCAGGTTTATTACAGTGCTTTAGAAAATCATACCAAAATAAAATAGTAAATTCACTTCAACGAACACTACAAAAATATACTTATCTCAGGCGAATAAATACATTGAACATTCTATTGAATTATAAATGATTGGTGAAAATATTTTGTACCAGACAACCTTGGATTTGAAGATGGACCAATATGGTCTTCTAATATTTCTAATGATCTAAATAATCTAGCTTATTAACTACTGTGGGGCAAAATATAAAGAGAAATGCTTTGTTTTGAAACAGGCTCATTATGGCGAACAAAACAAAACATACTGCTGTGAAATCTTAATAGTCGAATTACGGACTTATTACTTTTACCAGAGGAAAATAATGTTTGATGATGAAGTCATAGATGTGCTATCCAATATTTTCGACTAAGTTAATTATTGGGAAAACGGTAGGTACTGTCTGTTTCCACTTCGTGATTTTCGACCGCTCCGCACACCGCGCTTGATCACTTCGTGAAGTATGCTTAGTCCAGCCGCAGAGGTAGGCGCCCACGGCGACGGACGTGTAGAGATGCGCAAAATGTGTCAGTAAAAAGAAATGAATGAAATATATCTTTTCACTTGATGAAGTAGTTCATTCATTTAGTTCAGTACTTCATTTAGTCCAGCATCTCAGAACGAGTTCCTGAATGAGATGATTCACTGAACTAGTTCACTGGACTAGTTCACTGAATTAGTTCACTGGACTAGTTCACTGAATTAGTTCACTGGACTAGTTCACTGGACTAGTTCCCTGGACTAGTTCACTGGACTAGTGATTTAGAGAAATGATGCATATCACTAAATCACTAGTTCAGTTTTATACGAATGTCGATTTTCCTTCATACTTTAATTAGGTCCGTTTCCCCTATATTCCTATTTCAATAAAATTCATACTTATTAGAGTGAATAGAGTAACTACTGATAACATATTTCCGTGGTACTTTATCAGCCGACGTTATCCGATCAGCCGACGAAGTAACACGAACATGTACGACTGAGAGAGTGCCTTGGCTTAATGTGTGTGAGTAGAGCGGGCTTATCAGCAATGGCCCATTGTGTACTCAGCCATCAGCCATGCATGAGCGAAAAGAAACACTGAACTAAAGACACATTTGAATGGCCAGTGAATGAATGAAAAGTTCATTTTGGGAAATGAACTAGTTCATTTACTTCAATCGTTCGCGAACTACCCATGTCTACGGACGTGGGCAGTTTCTCCGGCCACAGTAGGCACGGGCATGCGGGCGGCGAATAACGGGTGACTCGCTGTCCAATCATGGACCATGCCCGGGTCGCCGCCGACGCGTTGTGTTCCACGCGCGCCTCAAAGAGTGTCACTATAATGACGGGGCCGGGCCTCTCGAGGGCCAAATAGGGTTGCCAACATTTTTTTGTCAGAATATTATAGTATTTTTTTGAAAAAGCCATAAAAATATAGTACGCTTCAAAAAAATATAGTATTTTAGTAGGGAAGAATAAAAAATAGACTAAGTTATATTTTTACTTATTTATTTTTTATAAAAACTATATTTCTTTTTGCACTTCTTCCTATTTTTAAAGACGTGTTCGAAAATTGCAGAAAGTTTTTTTTATTTTACTAATTTTAGTAATGAAATAGAAACGCAAAATATAAACATTGAGCTATTGTACGGAAATATAGTATTTTCGCGTACTATATATTTCTTCAACAGTATATAGTACGGAGGCCCTAAATATAGTACAATACTATATATTATTGTATGGTTGGCAACCCTAGGGCCAAAGCCTGCCGAAACCCTAGGGCCAAAGCCTGCCGGGGTCGCGGGACTTACCGAATTACCGTGAACCTGGAATGTAAAGGGCTATTGAAGGACACCGTGGATTTTAGCAAGTACCTACGAGTCTGATAGGCCCTCCCGCCCTGCCACGATAAAAAAAGCATTTTTTACGTACTTTATCGATCACTGATTTTTATTAATTTAGAATAAGATCAATACAGAACTTCAAGCGGGTCGTTTAGATTCTTTTGTTAGAAAATGGAGACTGAACGGTGAACAATATTAAAGACGTTTGAGTGAGTCGATCTACGGGATTTTAATTTTGTGTTTGATACCTACTCAAGCAGAAAAAATGTTAAAAGCTAAGGGGCTGAGGCAAATAGTTAACTTGTCAACAAAACATAAATATTTGAAAAACAATCAGCTAGTAATCAAAAATATTTCGAAGACTAATCCGTCAAAAACAAGCGGTTAAAGTTTTTACTAAACTTCTCAAACAGCCAAAAAATCGTGAATCTCCACCAAGTTTTGTGGTTATTACCGATTGTCAAACATAGTTACTGGCGGTAGTGTACTTACTAAGTAGGGTACAGTCTGTTTTACAGTTGGTGAAGCATGTTTGAGCGCAATAGCTGGGTACTCACTTAACAGTGTTGCATGTAACGTATCAGATACGGTATCAAGCGAGTACGTAGGCACGAGCCAGCTGCGAACCGCTCGCTGAGCTTCCACAATAACCCGCCGAGTGGCGGTATCACTGCGAACACAAAGGCGGCTCGCAGTGTGCTCGGTCGAGCCGTACCCACCTACCATGAGTTGTCATCGGAAACTTACTCGCTAGCGTCGAAATCGCTAGCGTACTAACTTGGATCAAATACATATATTTCGATATTGCTGGCACCATGAGATTAATTGAATCTTACGCAGGCGATAATGTAAGCTCGATAGATGATCTCGTGTTGCTAACTTCACTACTTATGTTTTGTTTCTTTCTATCTCACAAATAAGAGGAGAGAACGGCTTATAATACGTCACTGTCGTCTATTGTTCGTTGACCTTGCCCTTGTATCAGTGATTCACTGACATTGCGTTGTGTGGTTTGAAAGTTTCTATTAATAGATTATTTGGATTATTTACTACAAAGTGCTTCACTGTTTCAATTATTGGTGGATTTCATGAGAAAGAATGTTTCTACTTGGTATTCAATTATTTAAAAAACGTAAAGTTATAAAATTCCAAAATAGTTCCTTCTAAACGCAGGTAAATGTGTAAAAATATGAAAATGTGGAAGTGTACCTATTATGTCAACCAAGTTCAAGTGTCTAAAGACGTGAGAATCGCAACAAATAAACAATAATGTGCACAAATCGTCCAACGCTTCTTTAAAGGGTCCGTAAATTTTTAGATATTTTTTTTTCACTTATATTTTACCTTGAAATTCATGTTGTAGTTCCCAAATTAAGCGGCCACTACCATATTTCATGTTAAAAAGCTCTTGCAAGCATTATTTTGACTTTTTATACTCAAAAACGTTAATAATTTTAATGTAAATACATGTTTCACACGCCAAAATGCTAGTGAGCTACGTAACTACTATCGTAAGCGTATCGTTCGCTAGCGCCTGTAGTATTAGTGACTCATGGTACCGTTTTGTATGGTGACAGCTGAAAAACGTTAGTGACTGTCGTGTAGATTACGTTAGGTTTTTAACCAATCGTAATCTACAGTGATCATGGTACGAATTTTAATTCTCACTGTTACCGCTAGGGGCGCTGTACAATATTTCATACAAATTAATTACGGAGACGCTAGCGAGTTTTGGCTGTGTAAACTCATGGTAGAGGTACTGGTTGATACAGTATCTGATATCTACTCGTACGTTACATGCAACGACGAAATAATACTAGACTCCGCATGCACGATCTAAGGAACAAAAACTTTTTTCAAAAAAAAATTAACCGCCTTCAAAAACAACCACAAAAAAGGGTAAAATAACCTACAAAACTTTTCTCTCGGAAGTCGGTGGTTTTTTTATTAATTTCATTGTTTTTTTGCCACCGACTTCCGAGAGAAAAGTTTTGTAGGTTATTTTACCCTTTTTTGTGGTTGTTTTTGAAGGCGGTTAATTTATTTTTGAAAAAAGTTTTTTTTTTACTCTTTTTAGTTTAAATATTCAACCAAAATTCTTGTCAAATACATCATTTTCCTACATGTGCACGAGAATTTTGTAATCCGTAGCACCGGTAATAACATCGTTAACATCTCTTTCTTTCCTTCCCTATCTCAAAAACTACTGAACCGATTTTGATGAAACTTGCAGTATTCCTTAAGTTGAACGATACCTAGTACAACATAAAAAGAATTACTGAAATCGGACTTGTAGTTCCGGAGATATGCGAACACAAACATAATTTACTAAATCTGTCGATTCCGAGTCCTCCATCACCTTCCATCATCAGCTCATCCACATGAGATGATGATTATCAGATGCAAATACTTGAACAGCTTTCAGAAATATATGAAAATGGTACTATGTGCCTATAAAATTTGAAGGTTGCCCTCGATTTCCCTGGGATCCCATCATCAGATCCTGACCTGATGATCATGGGACCAATTGGAAAGTATACCCTTTCAAACAAAAGAAAAATTTTCCAAATCGGTCCACGCGTCTTCGAGAAATCGGGTAACATACATAAAAAAAAAAAAAAAAGATTCCGACGAATTGAGAACCTCCTCCTTTTTTTGAAGTCGGTTAAAAAATTATTCTGTCAACTCGCTGAGGTACTACGTAAGCGAGGGGGACGGGGTACTGCGTTGTGATTGGCTAACTCAAGGTCTGTTCTGTCTCAACGTTTGTTTTCGGCTCACAGGATTGGTCGAAATGAAACGAATATAAGACTTTTTTGCCTAATGTGTTGTGACAGACATCGGTCGCCTGTTATTACGAGTCTAGTATTATATCGTCGTTGGTTACATGCAACAATGCTAAGTGAGTACCCAGCTAATGAAGCCGATTAAACTCTTAGCTACTGACAGCGTAGCGCGAAATATTGCTCGCTGCAGTGAGTATTTCGGAGTACGCTCTGAATTGGTATAAAACAACGTGTGTTTTGATTGTTCTAGAATGAATATTCATTGCATAGACTGAGCAATGAGCATTAATGCTTTTGAAAAGGATATTTCCCTACTACATCGGAAATTGTATAAAGAGCCTGAAAAGCGCACATACTTGCTCTTTAGCTGGTCGCTTACAGTATCTGCAACATCGAATCAAATAGATCGATTGGTTTAATAAATGTTACAAAATAAAAACGTCATTTCATAATATTATCATCTGTCACTTCCACTAATTTGGTTGTAAACTGTTAATTTCCTGCACGGCCTGCTCCGTCGGGTGCGGATCGCACATTAGTCAACATTGGCAGGAATCCATTAATTTCTAATATCTAATGGATTTACACTTAGGTACTTACGCAAGTAAAAACCTTGTATAATAAAGGCGGGCCCACACCAGTACACGGGCAGCGCTTACGGTTGAACCGCGCTCGCTACGCGGCTCGAATGGCTATGGATGTATCTCATTCAGCGCTTGTCAACATGTCTTGCTAAAGTGGTTTAAACTGTATTCTTAGGCGCGGGCCACATAGAAAAGACGCGTCGCGGACGTGCGAAAATGTATGAGAGTCGCGTCCGCGCGCCCCGTCTCTTCTGTGTGTTTTACGTCTCGACGCATACATTTTGTATGAAAGAGACGCCGAAGAGACATATTATTATGTCTCCACCCCGTCTGCGTCTTACGTCTTTTCTATGTGGCCCGCGCCATATGATGCGCAGGAATCATTATAAATTACATACGAACTGCTTACTAGTCGCTCGCTAACAGTTCAGAGATACCCCCCGGCAAGAAGAAATGATGACCTGAAGAAGTAGCTATCAGTGGCTGGAAGAAAAAAAGCGGTAGACTGCGCGGTGTGACACTCCTAAGGAAAGGCGTATGTCTAGCAGAGGAATGCAATAGACTGAAATGATGATAATGATATTTCTCTAATAATTATGCACGTTCGTGTACAATTTTATTGTACATCCCCAGGTGTGAATGCGCCTTAAAGCAGCAGCCATTATTTCCTATGTACAGTTGTTTTGTGGATATTCATTTTGCTAAGTGTATATTATCGCTTAGCTATTGATCGCTTGATGTGAGGGTGAAGGATATATATCGTGACAAAATGCCACGCTCCTAATACCAGGAAGGTTGGCAAAGCTGTACCTTATACTTGTGGCAGCCAATATTTGGCTATATTTTAGTCCTCTCAGCAGCTGCTATATAGAGAAATTCGTTATAGAATTACTTTAACATTTTGGTATAAAATAAAAACCACGGGCTCAGTAACCACGCTTTTTTTATCAAATGAGTCTACCCACCCAGGGTGACGGCGGGCTGTCGGACTCGTGGGCTGACGGGCCTACCACACGCACAAACTTCACCACAGTTCTACCTGCGCAAGCCCGGCCTGCGCGTACTTGCCTGTGTGTGCGGTTGGGTGTTCAGTGTTGCCGTCCGTGTACAGTTTCAACATGCGAGAAGCTTGCGCAGGCAAAACTGTGGTGAAGCTTGTGCGTGTGGTAGGCCCCTAAAATCCACGGTGTTTCTTCAATTGCCCTTTACGTTCCAGGGTCATGGTTAGATGATAAGATAGTCCCTCCGGCACCACGCTTAGGTAAATATCGACCATGCTAGACACATTTAGTAGTAGTCTACTTTACTTATGTTAATGAAGATTTATAACTTCGTGTTGATTGATTGATAGTGCCTGTAATAAATAAAATACCTCAATAAGCATTTTTATGTTACCAACATCAGCTATAGAAACTGAGACGAGTTATCACAAAGAACGTGTGAATTCATAATAATGTTTACAACAATCCTAATATTGTTTTGTCTTTAGAATAGAGATAGAAATAATATACAGGATGACTTTTTTACCACCGTCCAAAATTTTTCTATGCATTAGGTATCAATCACTAAACCCATTTTTGAAAAAAAAATCGATACGTCAAATTGTCATATTAAATCATTTTCTCATCCGCTCTGTGTGGTCACTAAGCTAAACGTTAATAATATACACTTGCCGACGCATGAAACGGGCAGAGCGCACCCCGCTGACCCCCCGCCCCGCCCCGCTACACCTGAGCGACACATCACAGCGCGGTGTCCAGATTCATCAACTTTTATAGATAACATTGAGACGTGATATCTCGATATTTTTGTATTGATTGATACAAAAAGAAAAAACACGTATTCAATGATTTTCGCCAAAGATTAATATATTAAAATTTGGATGGTGACTAAAAAATCATCCTGTATAATGTACCTACTCGTATATAAAAGTACCGGGTATGGTCTATGGTCGTAAGACTCGCCTACAGCCGAAACCGCAATACGCAGAAACTTGTATTTTGGAAAGTAGTACCTAATTGGCAGTCTACCATGTAGGGGGCTATTAAGACGGGATTTTGCGAAAATCCTCCTCTAAGATGGTGCAAGCTGGTGAAAACTTTTATATGAAAAATGTTATTCCTTTGGTACATTTGAAACTTGCGGGTCAATCTTCAATGTTGAGGCATCCGTTGAGGATAATAACGCCCGATACTTTTATTAATAGTGCAACCATCCACTGAAAAAAAAAAACAAAAATATAAATTATTTTAATTACATTTAACTTAAATGAAATGAAAATAATTTGTATTTTTGTTTTTTGTCAGTGGATGGTTGCACTAGTAGTAAAAGTATCGGGCGTCATTACAACGGTTGCCTCAACATTGAAGATTGACCCTTGCCATGAATAAGAACACAAGTAAATAAAAAGATTTAAATTTTAAATTAAGATTTAAAACGGAAGGATTTTGCTGGTTGCTTCGATAAACTCAAAACTTGCCATAAATAATCTCTTAATCGAATAAAGTTTGCGTATTTATAGAAGTTCTAGGATGCTAGGGGTTCATTCTTGATATCTATGTATCAAAAATGAACCCCTAGCGGGGTGCCCATCGGAAAATCAGTTTGTGTAAAATAATATTTCATAGAGGATAGATTTGATTGTTTGTTTGTATTGAAAAGGCTCCGAAACTACTGGACCATTTTTAGATTTTCCAAAAGTGTCATATAAGGTGATGGTGGTAAAATAAATGTGCGGTCACCCTGACCGCACATTTATTTTGTATGTATTGTAACTGTTTTATTGTATTATTTTGGTATTGTATTATTCTAAGTTATGTCATGATTTGTAATTGGCCCTTGTTGGCTTAAATATATAAATAAATTATTATTTATTATAATTTAAATTCTCTGAGTTCGAAATTAGAAAAACGCGCAGACGAAGTCGCGGGCGGAGTGCTAGTATTTTATACTTTCTGCATTTATTGATAGTAAACAGTAAAAAAAGGGGCGGGAATAATTACACACATCAAAAGTGTCTAGGGATCAACATATATTTTTGCAATAACTTTTCTCCTGATTGATATTAATTAAAATGTTCTTTAAGGATTCATCAAATAAAGTGTTATCGTTTGTCACAGTAACGATAAACCAAGTCACCTTTGCATTCATAAAGAAATTTGCCATTTTCCTAATAAAGGGATTTTTGACATTTGAACCACTAACATTAAAGTTCGAAAAAAAGACTGAAATAACAGTTTTCTTTAAAATTTTATTGGGTAACTTAAACAATTAATAATCCGTGTTTCTACCGCGAACACTAACAACACAAGAACATCGGTTTGGCATACTCAAAATGAGTTCATCCAAATCACGCTGTGGAATGGCCGCCCATGTTCGTTGCAACAACAAAAAAAGGTCTTCTTGCGACTGGATACCCTCCATATTCGGCAGAGCTCTTCTCTGTAGCATATCCCATGCATGCTCAATCGGGTTCAAGTCTGGCGACTGAGCAGGCCAGGGCAGGACATTGATGTTAGCTGCGGCGAGAGTCTGTCTTATGATGTCTCAGCATAAATTTGAGCGTTGAGGTTGCCTCTGATCCAAATCAACTCAGTTCTTCCGCCGATCCAAATACCCGCCCATACCATGATGGTTCCACCACTATAAGGATGGACTTCCTGGCAGGATTTTAATCGCTGTTGGCGTCCAGGGGTTCTCCAGTGTCGTATACGTCTTGTATCCGGTCTCATACCAAAACGAGACTCATCAGAAAAGCACACGAAACGCCATTGTTCTTCTGCCCAATTTCTGTGTTCAAGAGCCCATTGATATCGAATCCTACGATTGTGCATTGCTATAGGTGGTACCCGTAGCGGTCTTCGGGAATGAAGGTTCACTTCATGCAAGCGGTTTCTGACTGTTTGGTCGCTAATTAAGTTCCCTGAAGAGTGATGAAGCCTCACGGCTAACATCATGGCGGTTATTGTTGGAGCTCTTCGAGTTAAGATTTGAATGTATCGGTCTTGTCTCCGTGTGGTGCAGCGATACCGTCCTCCATGGCGCTCAGCCACGGTACCAGTGCTTCGGTAACGTGTCCAAAGTCGACTGATAACACTCTGACTTGTATTCAGAGCTAAAGCCACAGTACGTTGCCGGGAACCAGCTTCTATCATTCCCACGGCTCTGAGCATTTCTTCCCTGCTTAAATGACGTCGCCGCTCCATAATAACGTTGGTTTTAATCAGTAGTAGGGAAACAGTAGCACTAATAATGTCTTCAATGCGTTGTATGTTTTTATAGGGAAAATATTGACATATAAAATTTATAAAATCATAAATTTATTACAAAGCCACATCTCAATCTTGAGATTGGGATTGGGATCAAGCATTTTTATGCGGATTTCTTGAGAAATCCGCATAAAAATGCTTGATCCCTAGACACTTTTGATGTGTGTACAATAAACGTCTGAATCTTAATGAGAAACAAAATTGAATGGAACATTTTTGTCCCATTACCTAAACGTTATAGGGTCATAATCGGGCACGCGGGCCCAGTGCGGGTTGGTAGTAGATGTCACAATGTTTTCCAATTTTTGGGTCTAGGACATGCCGGTTTCCTCACGATATTTTCTTTCACCGATAATGAGAGCTGTGGTGATGAAATAAAATACACAAAGTAATGTGCCTGGCTGGGTTCGAACTCACAACCTACAATTTGTAAGTTGGAACCGATACCACTGCGCCACAGCAGTATTTAAATCCAACTGAGCGTACCTAAACTATTTCGGCGAACTATAATGTTTCTTACGCCTCAAGATAATTCAGTAGCTACCCGCTGAAGTATTAGACCGACCCTCAGTACCCAAGTAACACAGTCTGGAAGTTTTAAAACCAATCTGTCTATAGACTGTCTATTCAGGGTTAATCTTTAGATACGGGCTTTCTAAAGATGGGTTTGATATAGAACGTTTAATCTTATAGAGTTTTTTATCTAAAGCTTTATTATTTTAAGAGCATTTGTTCTTTATAACACTTATTTTAAGTACGTTTATAGTTATAACGAATGTTTCTAGATAAAATGCTCTACAAATAGTTAAAAAAGCCTAAAGGCACCTATTTTGAAGTAGTTTTATAGATAAAACGATATATTTGAAGACAAAACTTTCTACAGATATTCTATTTTAGCTAATGGTACTCTTATCTTTTTTTTCTATAGATACTTCAGTCTAGATAAAATACTTTACTAGATATTTTTAAGTTTGTCTAGAAAACTGATAGAGAAGTCGTGTTTTTAGAGTTTTTATCCTTAAAAGTGGCTTAGTTAAGTGCATTTGTACTAGAAATTTAAATTGGATGAGTTTATGCAATGGAGAAGATGAAACAAATTAAAAGATCTGGTGGTTTTCGTCAAAAAATCCGCAAGTATTTAAAAAGAAAGAAAAATGAAGAAGAAAATTGTTGATGATATAAAATGGGTATCAAAAATGAAAAGGTTTGCTGTCACACACATGACTTAAATCCAATATGGCGGACACGCTATTTAAAATACACCCCCATAATATGGGTATCAAATGAAAGGGTTTGCTGTCAGGAATACGAAAAAGTAGTCACGTGACTTAAATTCAAGATGGCGGACTGGCTGTTTGAAATCCACCCCAATGATGTGGGTATCAAATGAAAGGGTATTAATGTAATTACAATTATAATTATTATTTCTCACATTGTTTATACTTAAATAAATCAGAAATACTTTTTACTCAGGTACCCTCTTGTATTGATTAATTATATTGGTTTGTTACTGCATAAAATGGTCTTACGGTCACAACACATGAAATTACCTATTCACTGAAGAACGTCTAGAAATACAGTGACAAGATAAAAAGGAATACAGAGTGACAGTTACTAGATAATTTTAAACCACTCTTAAATCTGTTTATTCTCTCACTAGATAGTTTAGTATGCAGTAAGTAAAATTATTCTAGAGCCATACTACAAAAAAAAATCTCTAGACTGTTTGTTCTATAGAAATCGGTTTTCTAGTAAATTTTATCTGGACGCCATTTTTATTCCCTATTTTTTGCTTCAAATAATTTTTGTTACGTATTATAATGTTTTTATCATTAAATTATGTCTAATTAGACATTTGATATGTTTTAAATTACTATATTTTAAATAAAATGAGTATTTTAAGCATTAAAATGTAAATTCGAAAATTTGCTTATACCAAATAATATTCATATTTTGAAAAAAAAATGTTAAATCTTACATTTACAGCGGGCGCTCTTATTTTACAAGAGTTTTACATAATATTCAACGATAGAATTTCAATCGCATATTGATTTGCTCATTTACCCATTATTAAAACACAAATTAATTAAAAGTAATAAATTTGTTACGCCATGATGCAAATATTATTAAGTAAAATAACTCTTGTAACTTCCACGCCATTATGCGTCACTAGTAAAATGTTACTAAAAGTTGTTAGTCTTAAGGTCATTTGGTTTTAAAACTTGACGAGCAATGATTCCTTTAAAGGTCTTAACTCTATCTATAAACTATCTACTAGTACGCTACTAGATAAACGTGCGGTCTATAAACGGTTTAGAGAGACACTAGAAACATCTCTTAAGTCAATTTGATCTGAACTCTATCTAGTCATGTTTTCTTAACTCATTCTTAAGAGAGGGTACAAGAATGTGCCCACTTTTACTAAACTCTGTCTATAAGCGTTCTAGAAGATTGCTTATAGATATTTTATTCTTATGGTAGACAATTCAATTTAATTCTATAAGCTATCTAGTAGTACGTTTCTAGACACGTTTGTGTTACTTGGGTAATTAGGCGATATTCTCACTTGTCCATCATTCGTTAAGACCTTCCGGACAAGCAAACTCATGCCTTATCTTCTTATACCTAACCTGTAGTCCAATCCATAGGAAAACGAGAAAATTCAGTTAATTTACACAAACATTTCGTAGAAACTTCTTAATAATTCCGAACAGTGACAATCTTGATCCTTCGCGCGTCCGTCCGTCTGTCTATCTCTCCGTCTGTCTCATGAACCGTGATAGCTATCAGTTGTCGCAGATGATGTAATTCTGTTGCTGCTATAATAACAAATACTAAAAAT
Source organism: Agrotis clavis (assembly GCA_954870645.1). Taxonomy (NCBI): domain Eukaryota; kingdom Metazoa; phylum Arthropoda; class Insecta; order Lepidoptera; family Noctuidae; genus Agrotis; species Agrotis clavis. The sequence goes on from OX940922.1 coordinate 11,061,686, forward strand.
GAGAAAATAATAAACTAGCGATAGCGACCCACCCCGGCTCGGCACGGGGCAATGTCTACTATACTATGCAAGTTATATATTTACAAACCTTCCTCTTGAATCGAATCAGTCTATCTATTTAAAAAACCGCATCAAAATCCGTAGCGTAGTTATAAAGATCTAAGCATGTATAGGGACAGACAGACAGAGGGAAGTGATGTTGACATGATTTTTTTTTGCCGTTTTGACATTAATGTTAAACTCTTCTTAAACGAGTCCGACTCGCGACTGGCCAGTTTTATGAATATGTTATGTTTTACGAAATCACAAATTAAACTAGACTCGAAGCAAATTGTTGCGTGAACATGCAAGCGTTAATAGAACCTTATTACACCTTACGGTTTACTGAACAAAATGAGGTACAGAAGCCAGCACTTCAACATACTTTAATAGATTTTCAACTTTATCACTAAATAAGCAGAAAATTGATATTCGAAAACGGAAAATTGACAGATTAGGGTTGGTTGATGTGTTGACTGAACTGTCTGATCATTTGAGCGACGATCAAGTATTCACGCGAGTGATTGCATTCGCGTGTAATGTAACAATATCAGATAGACAGTTTGGATTTCGGCGAGGAAAGTCAACTGAAGACGCGGCTATATTACTTACTAACTCGGTAGCAACTTTCACTGAAAATGGAAAACAGGCCATGGGAGTATTCTTAGATCTTGCAAAAGCCTTCGATACAATATCTATCAAACTCCTGCTGAAAAACTGGAAAGTGTAGGTATACGGGGGACGACACTTGACTGGTTATTATAGATTCGACTTTGAGCATTGCATTACAATACTCTGTATGACGAGCATTCACGTACTTTTAGTATAAAATTGTATCATTATAAGGTGCGCATTGTGATGCTCGACTTTCCTCCTTTACTGATGAAATGCTCGAATCTGTAACGTTACATTACAGATGAATGCTCGCGGTGAGCGAGCGCCTTTAGACGTGCTGACAAAAAAATCGCATTCGCCATTTTTAATTTTGTCTGAACAACGAACAGAGCCAAATATAGCAACAAACATCGCGACGAACATTTTTACGATCTTTCTAGCAAACGCTCTAGTCGAAGGTCGTCACAAAAATTTTCACCATAAATAGATCAGCTTTGACAGTCGGCTCTGGAAAAAGCTCCACAGAATGCTCGCTTTCATTTGTTTTCTATAATGTAACGTTACAGGTGAATGCTCAATTTTATCAGCTCCTGAGGATGCAAAATTAAATCATGAAAAACAATCGTACTTGTCATAAGGCTTGTTGCCCCACAGATGCGCGAAGCTGTTGACGCAGAAGGCGATGTTCAGCGTGATGGTGAATCTCAAGACAAAGCTGACGATGAAGCTGTTCACCAGGGTCTCGCTCCAGAAGTACCATGGCACGAAGATGGGGATGCCGATATTTAGTAACGCGAACATTGGAATGAAGAACCTGGAAAAAAGAATTTATTATTATGTTTTTTTATTTTTAAAAATTAATACCTAGATTAAAAATATCTAAAAACTCACGTTTTTAAATGTCCTATAAATAATAAAATAACCCTACGGGGCTGAGAGAGGGGCCACTCAAAACGTGGGGGCGTAGGTATATTATTTAAGGGATTATTTACGGGATATATTTACATGAAATGTTTAGATCGTGGGTGTAACTTGCAAAGATACGCCTCCACGTTTTGAGTGGCCCCTCTCTTTGTTTTTATCTTTGTTCATCGGGTTTGAAGCTACCCTGTAAATTTCAGCCTGCTAGCTTATCGGGAAGTGCCTCAAAGCCTGTCCGCCATCTTGGACGTCCACCATATTGGATTTAAGTCACATGACTATTTTTTTTCGTACTCCTGACAGCAAACTCTTTCATTTGATATCCATATCATAGGGGTGCATTTCAAATACTAGCCTGTCTGCCATCTTGGACCACCGCCATATTGGTTTTACGTCACGTGACTATTTTTTTCGTATTCCTGACAGCAAACCCTTTCATTTGATACCCATATACATGGGGGTGGGTTTCAAACAGTCAGTCCGCCATCTTCGGGAGGCCGCCATATTGGATTTGTTATGACGTTTGTTAGCTAGTCATGTATTGTCATCAGAACTCAGAGCGTGTGCTAAATTGCACAGCCTGCTACTTTATCGGGAAGTGCCTCAAAATTGAGTTGCAAAAGACCAACCGGAACGACAAACAAACAAATAAACAAATAAACAAACAAGAAAAGTGAGTTTACAAAAACGAGGGAAAAAGGTTGCCCCACACTAGGAATTTCTCCTGTGTCGTGGGTGCGATTACAAACATATAAACTCACATACACAAACGCCCAGACCCGAAGCAACTACTTGTAGATCATTATAAACATTAGCTCAGTGCGGGAATCGAGCCCGCGACACGCAGCGCAGCAGTCCAATCGCTCAGCCACTGCGCTAACCGTGTTGTATGATAGTATTATGTGTAACGCCGGCTCCACACGTTGGCCGTGTTTGCCGAACAGAAGGAGACGGCGCTATACCAGAAAGCAAGACGCAAATAATTCTATCTCGTTTCTTAGTATAGCGCCGTCTCCCTCTGTTCGGCCAACACGGCCAACGTGTGGAGCCGGCGTAAAATATACTGGGAATAGAATTAAGCATAATAGCAGTTTACTGCATAAATAAATTGAAAATCTGTTTTATCCATCACTTAGATTATTGAAAAAATAAAAAAACTTTTTGAAAAAAAGGGAACCGACTTCAAAACCAAACACAAAAAAACTATCAAATAACTTTCCATTCGGAAGTCGGTGGCTTTGTTTTTTTTTATTTCGTTGACATATGGCCACCGACTTCCGAAAGAAAAGTTATTTGATAGTTTTTTTTGTGTTTGGTTTTGAAGTCGGTTCCCTAATTTTCAAAAAGTTTTTTATTTTTCCCTTTTTAGTTGAGATAATCAACAACAAAAATCTTCATAAAATCGTCTTTGAAAATCTACAACCCTATTAAAACGGATCTATGTAAGCAACTTCACGAGATATCCATTATTGTTATATACCTAAACCTTCCCCAGAATGTAACAAACACTTTTCTGAAAACTGCATCAAAATCGGTTTAGCCAAAATAGAGATAATTGCGGACAAACATGCAATCGTCCCTGAAAATCTACGATCCAAGTAAGCAAAACGGATCCACGCGGGCAACGTCACGGGATATCTATTAGTGTTATATACTAAAACCTTTTCCAGAATGTAATGAACACTTTCCTGAAAACTGCATCAAAATCCGTTCAGCCAAACGCGAGATAATCGCGGACAAACATACATACATACATACATACATACATACATACATACATACATACAGGTCGAACTGAGAACCTACTTTTTTTTTTAAGTCGGTTAAAAACTAGCTGTGCCCGCGACTTCGTTCGCGTGGATGTCGGAACTCAACAATGTATTTTTTTTACAAACAAAGGACTTTTTCTTCATTAAAAGTAGCCTAAGTTGCTCCATATTACATCAACTACCTGCCAATCAACTCCCGTCAAAATCTGCCCAGCCATTTCAGACATTAGGCATTTCAATCAGACAGACAGAGAGACAGACAAAAATTGTAAAAAATGTAATTTTGGTGTATGTACCGTATACAACGTGTAACGTTAAATGTGCAAAACCTCTCGTGGGGTAACTCAGCCCATGTTACTGAACAATTTTAGTTCTAAGACTTTTGGAAATTCGCAAAAAAGAAAAAGATTTTTCATACTGATGGGCCCGATCAATTAATTTCTCATTTTGTATGAAAAACCAAATTTTTTTTTTTTGCGAATTTCCAAAAGTCTTAGAACAAAAATTGTTCAGTAACATGGGCTGAGTTACTCCACGAGAGGTTTTGCACATTTAACGTTACACGTTGTATACGGTACATACACCAAAATGACATTTTTTACAATTTTTGTCTGTCTCTCTGTCTGTCTGATTGAAATGCCTAATGTCTGAAATGAACAAATCTAAGACTTTTGGATAAAAATTAAAAAATAAAATGGTTTTTCATACAAAATGAGAAATTGATCGGGCCCATCCGTATGAAAAATCATTTTTTTTTAATAATTTTGTATAGAAAAATAAAGTTAGAAAAGGGTTATTTTCCTTTTTTTGTCTTAAAAATGTTTTGCGTAAATTCTTTAAATATTCTTCATTTTTTTACGACTAACAGGATAATACTCAACTGCCTCTATTACGTAATAAAGATTATTATGTTTTTAGATAATTATTTATTACTTGATATGAAGCCAGTTCACAGCGATATATTATAACTAACGTGTAAACTTACAAAAGTTGCGAATACATGTGTACTTTTTTTTTTTAGCGTGGTAAAGTCAGGGACTGTCAGACTTGTACTGACTAAAATCCAAGGTGTCCTTCAATAGCCCTTTATGTTCCGGGGTCACGGTAAGGAAGTAAGTACCGCGACCCCGGCAGGTTTTGGCCCTCTGAGAGGGGGCCCCGTCATTTTTGCTGACGGTCTTTGAGGCGCGCGTGGAACAACACGCGCCGTCGACCCGGGCATGGTCCATGGTCGGACAGCGAGTTGCTCTTTACTCGCTGTCCGCATGCCCGCGCCTACGGTGGCCGGCGATCGTCTGCCGACGTCCGACGCCGTGGGCGTCTACCACTGCGGTTGGGGCGGGTAAGGACGCTGTCCTCTCCCTCTCGCGGCCCGCCTCCTCCTTCGCGAACATAACTGCTTCGCAGAAGGAGGCGACCGCTTTCCACTCCGTCTCGCTCCGCAGCATGGCCTCGACCATTGCCGGGCGCGAGAGGTCTCCGCCTATCGCCTCCGTGAGGACACGGCGGTGCTTTGCCCAAGCTGGGCAGTATGCTCCACCGTGTCCTCCGGGCGATCCTCGCAGTCGTAACACCTATGCGTTTCTTCCCTCCCATATCAGACACAGGAACCTCCCGAAACTTCCAACTTCCGTGTCCGCTGAGGACCTGCGTCATGCGGTAGGCCAGGACGCCGTGACGCCTATCCAGCCACTCCTCAAAGAGGGGTCTTACCGCCGCGATTGCGGCATGCCCGACATGTGTACTTTAGATAAAACTTCCACTCTCGAGTTTGATGTGTTTTATCTTTGTCAATATTCATTGATTTACAAGAACAAAAAATACGTGTCCATTATTTTTCAAACTGACGGACGGATTAGATTTGCTGTCATCCTGCCAAGGGTAAGTAGTCTACTTTGGTCTATTTCATTCTTTCGGCAGATCTGTGGTTTTCCGTAACATCAAATTTTAGTTCATGATCCGACGTAGGTACTTAAAGTTTTACTTTTTTTTTGTCGTTTAATCAAATTAGAGTGAATTTGCTACAGTAGAACGATGATTTTCAGGAATGTCTCGTACGAAATACCAACCTAATTGTTTCTTTTCGAAGTTACACTGTTGCACTAATTGAGAAAAATAATTCAGCATCCATCTTATACTACAATATATCTATAATATTTTATACTTAAATGATCACACTTTTTATAAACGCCCTATGATAGCCAGTCACAATATAACGTCACAGGAACATTATAATAATTTCAACTCCTATTAATTCGTTTAAGATACACCAGTATTATTGCAACTAATCCTAGTTTCCAGTTTCTTCCTCAATCCAGCAGAACATCTTCCTCCTGGATGTGAATTGCAATGGCCAATCTGGAAATCTCTCAATCAATTGCAAGCCCTAATTGCCAAATGGAGTATACTGGGACCCATCCCAGGTGCTCCTCTGCAGGATGATGTCGCTTTCCTGCCCAACCACCTGCACCTTCCAAGATTTGAACGAGGCAAACGACAGAGCTATGCAAGTACCATCAAACGCTGCAACTTTACTATGATGCCCTCAAGAAGGTAAAGTTGGGCATCGTGGCAAGTATATGGCAGTATTTGACCGGTATATCGACACACAAAGAAGAAGATGTTCCTTACTTTTTCTGTAGTCTGACCACGGGGTCAGCAATGAGGTCAGCACACGTAGGTCGCAGCGCGATGCGGCGGTCTTCCACAGCGGGGTGGGGAGTCAGAACCAGCCACCCGACGTGCGCGAACCAAAATCCTCGCCTGATGTCATGGGGGTCTGCTACTGTTTCCGCGTACTTGTGGTGCACCCTGTGGTCCAGAGCCCAGGTGTAAATATCCCGCTGGAAAAATAAAAAAAGTTTAAAATTTAAGTAGCAGGTTAGCTGAAAACTTTTGCATTGGCTGACGCAATGTATCAAGAGTAGGGTAGACGACTCATAGAAGGCATCCATAGCACGCATCCATAGCACGTATCCATAGCATACATCCTTCCATACCAGAAACTCATCTTAGTTGAATCCGTTTCGTTTAATGTGCGCCGTGTGAAACGCGCCATCGACCCGGGCACAGTCCATGATTTTCCGGAGATCATGTTGCGGTTGCGACGTACGTCGCCGTGGGCGTCTACCAATGCGGCTGGTTCGTGGTGGACGGTGTCCTCTCCCTCACGCGTCCCGCCTCCTCCTTCAGTAGCACGACTGCTTCAGAGAAGGAGGCGATCGCTTTCCACTTCGTCTCGCCCCGCAGCATGACCTCGACCAATGCCGGACGCGAGAGGTCGCCGTCGTGAGGACACGGCGGTGGTATGCCTACGCGGGGCAGTCCTGCACCGTATGCTCCACCGGGCGATCCTCACAGTGGTGACAACCAGGCGTTTCTTCTTTCCCCATCCGACACAGGTACCTCCCGAAACTTCTTTGTCCGGTGAGGACCTGCGTCAGGCGGTAGGTCAGGACGCCGCGACGCCTACCCAATGAAATCTTGCAATGTTATTCATATCATTAGACAGATTAATTGTCATTGGCATAATGATTGCAAACGCTACTAAGTCAGGCTGTTTTCTATGCTGCCTTTCCCTTCGTGTGGTATCTTATTGCATGATTTGTATTTACTTACTAAATTTAGGATCACGAATTTGTATCGTATTCTGTACGTGCCGCCTTAAAAGTACATAATATCATCAATCAATCGATAGAATCTTTTTCTGTGATCCAATTTTATAACACTGTCATGCTCTTAAGGATTTTATCCATTTGAGGAAGGCCGCAAATGGCTAAAATACAATAAATGACAAATTTAGAATGGGATTTTCGCCTTCTACTAGATGTTGTAGAAGGGGAAAATGCCATTTTAAATAAAAAAAAACCGGCCAAGTGCGAGTCGGACTCTCCCATAAAGGGTTCCGTAGCAGCAAGTAACATAATATAAAAGTTCATGTAGTTGGTTGTAACTTTGAAAGGTAAATTGCGGTTTACGATTTATGACGTATTAAAAAAAACTAATTTCTTGATCTCGTTCAAACCAATTTCAAATTGAAGTTTGCATGGTAAGGTAATGTACTATCGACAAAGTTGAATCATGACCCATTTTGACAATAAATCGTTTGAATCCGTCAAATTGACAAAGATCAAAGTCGTTACCATGGATATGTATGTTTACGCAAATGTGGACTTAATTGTATTTGAATATCTGTAGGAAAATAAGCTTATGGTGGGTCATGATTTAACTTTGTCGATTGTACATCATAATATATTTTTGTTCGTTTCATCATTCTCTTATTTTAGAAGTTACAGGGGGGGGGGACCGACATTTTACCACTTTGAAAGTGTCTCTCGCGGAAACTGTTCAGTTTAGAAAAAAATAATGTCAATAACCTCAACATCATTTTTAAAGACCTATGCATAGATACCCCACACGTATAAAAAATTTTTTGAGTTTCAATTGTAAGTGTGGGGGCAACCTCCAAAATTAGTTACCCCCCCCCCCTGTAACTAATTTTACCACTTTGGACACGGAAATTGTTCAGTTTAGAAAAAATGATATGAGTAATCTCAACATGATTTTTAAAGGCCCATCCATAGATACCCCACACGTATGGGTCAGACCAAAAATATTTTTTTTGAGTTTGAAGTCTAAGTATGGGGGTTACCCCCTTAATTTGTATATTTTGTATCTGTTTTATTTTTGTGTGAATATCCTAATGCGCATAATACATCTACCTACTTAAAGAAGAAAAGTGGCTGTGACATACGGACGGACAGACAGACAGACAGACATGACGAATCTATAAGGGTTCCGTTTTTTGCCATTTGGCTACGGAATCCTAATGACCTTAACTTTGAATTAACGTGTGCGATTAAAATTAATTACTTTAATGTGTGATTAAAAACCTGTTAATAATTAATTTGCTAGTCGTGAATCCCGACCTAAATCGTACATTATAAATTAGGAAATTGTACGGATTATTCACAAATAGCTTTTGCCTGAGGCTCACCCGTGTGGATTACCGAAACCGGCAACATGGGAACGGAAAATTATCTTTTTGAATATTTTCCACCAAACCCAAATATTTTTTCAAATCTTCACAAGTACAGGAACTTTCGTTTGAAAACACACAAAAGGCTTTATTATTATAAAGCCTTTTGTGTGTTTTCAAACGAAAATTCCTTGACGAACTAAAACCACAATAACTTTAAATAACTCGCAGATAAACAGGAAAAATAGTTTCTGAATATTGGTTTTTTTTTGTGTCAAATTGTCGTGAACAGTGTTATCGGGCCGGACTTACGAGTTGTAGATCGTGCGTTCGATCCCAGCCTGGCGCATTACTTTGTGTAATTAATTTCATCACCACTGCTGTCAAAACGGTGAAGGAAAACTTCGATCGTGAGGAAACTGGCATGTCCTAGAACCAACAATTCGAAGACATATTATGACAGCCGCACTGGGCCCGCGTGGTGGATTAAGGCCCACACCATCTCACAGAGAGGAGGCCTGTGTCCCAGCAGTTGGAACATTTATAGGCTGATGATGATGATTAGTTTTGGTCGTCGACTGCAGTAAGAACCGAATGCGAAAAGTTTTTAGTAAAAGTTTTAATAAAATTTTTATTTGAGGTTCAAAATTCAAATTACATTATTGACCATCAATTTTATTATCACCCGATACTGAAATTCAGTAGGTACAATAATATTATTGCCCGCCTTGTAGAACCCGGCCAGCAATGACTTGCTTGGTGTAAAAATAAAGTTGTCGTGCTACGGTGTTTGGTTGCTCCGAAACGGCTCGGCCGACTTTAATGTTTATTTTTTGTAAGTAAATATCTATTGATTGAATTGGTCTTGTAGCAATTTTTACCTTCCTAAAGTAATCCTTTTTTTAATAATAAGGTTTAATGTGCAAAGTAATCACGGGTCAGGTGGCGGTACGGTACCATGACGTCTTAAAGTAAGGGTAATTCCAGTGTGGGAACGAGGTAGCACTAGACGACTTGTATAGCTGTCTCTTTCCCTCACTTGAATAAGGCTGCGAACAAATTATCGGACGCGTCCGTCAGCCGCGGCTGAGGGACGCGGCTTATTCATTATCTAGCCAGTACATTTAATAAGTACTACACTGCATGTGCAAACTGTCGGTCGTAAGACGCGGACATGACCTTGAGCGTTCGGACGTCCGAACAGAATCTGGCCGGCTGTCGTCCGAACAACCGTGCACACTGCTATAAGCCGCATCCCTCAGCCGCGGCTGACGGACGCGTCCGATAATTATGTTCTCAGCTTTACTCTCGCTAGACGTGGTGGTAGGCCACCATTTGCAAAACTAGTTCATTTGCTGACAAACACGATCGTTTTGAGGGCTTTTCACTTAATAGATTTTACTGAAGCTTCCAACGAAGTTTCGTGTTTCACGAAAATTAGTTATCGGAATAGAATTGTAAAGGGCAAGTATATACCACGCATTAATATCGAGATCTTGAATTAAATATCATATGAAGGGTTCTTGGAGCTTTTCGTCGAACGAGTATTTGTCTTGTCGTTAAGCATACAGCCAAGTTGTTTCATATTAGTATACAAGAAAGAAGTTTCAATATGGCCTTAAGGTAAAGTTTTCTTTTTTTGGATGAACTCGAAAGATACAACATAGACTGATAAACACATTACCCTCCTTTGCGTCGCGCAGTCAGGTTAAAAAAAGTAACCAAGGCAAGACAAATTGAAAATTAATCAATGATAAGCGTAGTGATGAAGTATACGAATTTTTTGGTAGCATACGCGATAGTAAGTAATTTCAAGCGGTAAAGAATTGCCCTATATTTGAAGAAATTAGATGTAAGCAGTGGACTGACATAGGTTGACACGTTTTTAGTAACAGTTAAGCTATTGTCAAATAGACAGGCGTGACAAACGTGAAGCAAGGCGTTTTTGTTTGTAATGTATGCAATTGTTTGAATCCGGTCACATAGAAAAAGCGAAAGCGATCCGATAGTCTATGTGACGGGCTTCAAACAATTGCATACATTACAAACAAAAACGCCTCGCTTCGCGTTCGTCACACCTGTCTGTTTGACAATAGCTTTACAATTTTGGTTTGCGTAACACAAAAAATGCGTGTTTAAAGGTAAGCGTCCACAGGTCCGCATCGTACGCATCGCATCAAACGGATTCGTCCACTGTATCGCAGCGATCGGATTGCCCACGCGAGTTTCAGCAATCGGATTGCCGATGCCACCTTCATTTGGATTTTTTTAATGATCATACGTTCGGAAAGTGTTTGTGAGAAAGGAGGAAAGCGATGCAGAAGTTGTTATTGCTTGTTTATCAGCAGAAGAGGAATGCAAGAAAACAAAAGAACAAATGGTTCAGTAAGCGTGCGGGGCGCGTCCACTGATTGTCATTCCGTATGACGTCATCGGTACGCATCGCATGTAGGCATTGCCAATAAGCCGTCCGTACGATGCGGATCAGTGGACGCTGTTGTATGAGTTTTAATACGAGGCAAACTAAAATCCGTAACGATACGTCCGATACGTGCGATGCGGACTTGTGGACGCTTACCTTAATACCTTATTAAGGAAGAATTATTCGCGTTGGATCCGACTTTTGAATCCCACTTGAATATTTTTCCCGTTGGATCCTACAAAAAATTAAAAGGTATTCCCGTTGAATCCCATAACTAAAGAAAAACGTTTTATTCCCGTTGAATCCCAAAAACTATTCCCGTTGGATCCCTTTCTACTTGGAGTACTTTCAACGACATAATTGTTCTTGTTTTTTGAACTTTTTTTTAGTAAATTCATAAATTAGTAACAGAGAATAAGTCTATAAAATCAAGGTAACGCTTTTCTTCTGATATGTACACATGTTGTCATAACGTGGGATTCAACGGGAATTAAAAATGGGATTCATCGGGAATAATTCTTAAGAAAGGGGCTAAAACTACTTAGTTTGCAACGAATATATTATTCGTTGCAAGCCTTTTTTTTTTAGCGTGGTAAAATCATCAAATGATTCCTCCCACCCCGGGCGGGGGATCCACTGTTTTTGCTGACGCTCTTTGAGGCGCGCGTGGAACACGACGCGCCGTCGACCCGGGCATGGTCCATGGTCGGACAGCGAGTTGCCCTTTACTCGCTGTCCGCATGCCCGCGCCTACGGTGGGCGGAGATCGTCTGCCGACGTCCGATGGCGTCTACCACTGTGGTTGGGGCGGAGGGAGCGACGCTGTCCTCTCTGTCTCGCGGCCCGCCTCCTCCTTCACGAGCATTACTGATTCGCAGAAGAAGGCGACCGCTTCCCACTCCGTCTCGCCCCGCAGCATGGCCGCAACCAATGCCCGGCGCGAGAGGTCTCCGCCTGTCGCCGCCGTGAGGACACGTCGGTGCTCTGCCCAAGCGGGGCAGTCTTGCACCGCATGCTCTACTGTGTCCTCCGGGCGATTTTCGCAGTGGTGACACCCGGGCAACGACGATATAATACTAGACTCGTAATAACAGGCGACCGATGTCTGCCAACACATTAGGCAAAAAAGTCTTATAACCGTCTCATTTCGACCAATCCTGTGAGCCGTAAACATACGTTGAGACAGAACAGACCTTGAGTTAGCCAATCACAACGCAGTACCCCGCCCCCCTCGCTTACGTATTACCTCAGCGAGTTGGCAGAATAGTTTTGTTCGTTAGATCGTGCAATGAGTAGTCTAGTATTATATCGTCGTTGCACCCGGGCGTTTCTTCCCTCCCTATCAGACACAGGAACCTCCCGAAACTTCCGTGTCCGGTGAGGACCTGCGTCATCCGATACGTCAGGGCGCCAGGACGTCTCTCCAGCCACTCCTCAAAGAGGGGTCTTACCGCCGCGAAATCGGCGTGCCTGATTCGTTGCAAGCCTAGCTTAAACAAAATGTTTCAGAAAATACTAAGAACTGCTATTTACTTGACAGTGTTGTATCAAATAGACGAGGTCTTTTCTTCCTGCTTAAGTATTAGCTAAAAATGTTTAATGGAATTCATCAAAATGTTTTATTTGGGAAAATGTATCATCTTCCTGTATTTACTCCTCTTTTATGCGAATGGTAATTTTATGCAAATAGGGATACATTTGCATACAATTCTATAACAACATGGCATACTTTTGCACAATATTACTTTGCATTTCGTTTTAAGCTTAATTTACATAAATTAAGCTTAAAACGAATTGCAAAGTAATATTAATAGTGTCCAGTTTTTATATTATATTTTACTGAACCGATTTGGATGAAAATAAAGGTATACAGATAGCTAATGTCCTGGATTAAAACGTAGAATACTTTTAATCCGGGTATTAAGTTTAGAAAATTTGATTTACCTACACGCGGGCAAAGCCGATAGCAACGGCTAAATAAATTAAATTGTATTCAAGGTAATCTTGCTCTAGTAACTTCTCCAAGGTTTTGTTTCAAACAAGATTATCCACCCTCAGCTCGGGATATACAGGGTGCAACTGAAGTCGTGGGCATTATTTCAAACTGAGGCACTACTCATGATACTAATTGTATTAGGCCTGATAATATGCAAATCAAAAATATTATTAATGCAAGTATAGAAAACTCTAAAAATGTAGTCACATTTATTACATACATAGCAAAAGCCTTATTAATGAAAATAAACACTAAAAGTAATAAAAAAATACATCATAAACCCCAATAAGTTTTCAAGTACAAAGTATCAAAATCTCGAGCGCAGTACAGCGCGTTACGAAAAGTAAACAAACATCAAATAATACTAACTTGCATTTATAACATTTCTGATTTGCGTAATACAATTAGTATCATGACTTGAGTAATAGTTACTTAATTTAAAATAATGCCCATGAATTCAATTGCACCCTGTAAATAACGTAACGTAGACAACAGACGTGAGCTCGTTGCTTAATAATTACAGCCGCACAGTCCGATCATTCTGGCGGCTCAGCGAAAGCGTTGTTTCATGCGTCGAGAAAGTTGCCACGCACCGCCACCAGCAGGCGCCACTATCGCGAAATGATTGCAATCCAAAGTTTTATGTATTTCATTTCTTCAACTTCAACATTTCTTACAGTGTTCCCTTTGCGCAAAATACATGTATTACTTTAGTAGAAATATTTTAATATAAGGATGTCGAAACATTTACCAAAACAAAATGATAGAAATACTTATTGATGTGGAATAATATATTTTGTAAATATTTTTATCATTCACAGTCTTAAATTTATTTTATAACATTTTGACACAGATTTTGACGTCCCGAGATTACGAAAAAAACTACTATTTGGTAGAAAATTAATGATAATTGGCATATCTTACGAAAGTGACAATACCCAATTATCGTTAAGCCCCAAACACACGCGCGCACGGGCATGGGCATGTGCGTTGTGTTCCACGCGCGCCTGAAAGAGTGACAGCACAATAACGGGGCTCCCTCTTAGAGGGCCTACCTGGGTTGCGGACTAACGAATACCGTGACCCCAGAACGTAAAGGGCTATTGAAATACATCGTAGATTTTAGTAAGTATTCCGAGTCTGACAGTCCCTCCCGCCCTGCTCTGGGTAGGAGGACTCATTTGATTATTTTACCACGCTAAAAAAAGCCCCAAACACACGCTCCTTTTATTATCGTGCGTTCACAAAGCTGGTTGCGTGATATCTTTATATGTTCGAGAGTGGAAAGCTAAGGGTTCTTGACACCCTGTCCTCCACCATCTGGTGTTGGTACTAATTTTTGATGCATTTTGATGTAATGACAGACACTAGCGCCGCGTAAAATGGACATTAGTCGAGCAGCGGCGTGGATTTAGTAGTTTTTTACTCATATGAGGTACAGGTATAGTAGAACAGTTTAATGTCAGTAACCTCTTCATAATTAAATCTTCATTCTATAATATCTTATCCACAGTATTTTTTTTTGGGACAAGGTTTTAATATCACTTTTCTGATAAATGAAACCCTTAGAGATATTATTATCTATCGACCGATAGGAACAATTCGTATTGTATAGAATCATACGTATTCTAACATTTGCCTTGTTTGCTCTGCTGTAGGGGTCGTCAGGAATTTCCTGCGATGATTTTCAGTAAGTTTGGTTTATTTTATTCTTGATTTATTAATGAAAATAATATGTTATTTAAAATTGAAAGTTTACGTGACTTATTTACAGTCATGTCCGTTTAATCACGTCCCATTGAACTCTGCTCAGCGAAACATAGTTTTGAATAATCTATAAGCCTACGTCTCATTCGTTTTTATTTTCTCGATCTTTTTATCCATTTCCAATTTTATTATTACGAAAATCTGACAGCCGCGATCTGAAAAAAAGTGTCACAGGTCTAGCCTGTAAGAGCCACGCTGGCTGACTGATTCGTCAAGGAACGAAAGTGATGACACTACTTTTAAAAGGCAAAATATGAGAGGACGATAGTGAATGTGTGCTCAGAATAAAACGGCGTATGTGCCCAAACATATTGACGTCTTTTTATGAATTAAAATTGTTATTAATTGAAAAAATGTCTTTACAGAATTTAGATACTAGTATTTTCTACAATTTAAAACAACATCCTTTCAATAACTCATAGTAGTTATCCCATAAAGTCCAAAAAATAAAAAACATAGACCGAACTTTGCATTTTTTTTGTATCGAGAAAATTTAATTGAATCGTGTTTTCAACTTTGTGAGAATTTAGATCATATAGTCAATAACTATATTCCAAGTTGTAAGATCTGTAGTCCAGTCATGTACGACAGAAAGTTAAATATAAAAACCGTATAAGTACTGACGTAGCCCCTTAAGCCGCGCTTGGTCTGTGGATGGGTGACCATTTGTCATAGCGAGTTTCCTATGCCTCGGAAAGCACGTAAAGCGTTGGTCCCGGCTGTCATTTGTAGATCTTTGACAGTCGTTACTGTTAGTCAGAAGCTCTTAAGTCTGACAACCAGTCTTACCATGGGGTATCGTTTTACCCAGTTACTGGGTTGTGGAGGTCCGATAGGCAGTCGCTCCATGTAAAATACTGATATCTAATAGCTGTGTCTGGTTCGACTAGAAGCCGACCCCAATATAGTTGGGAAAAGGCTAGGCAGATGATGAACGAAGACGACAGACAGAAGCTAAAGCAGACGAATTATGCAGAATTGTGAATTGTAGTTATGTAACCAGCGGTCATACTGTTTATTTTATGACGGTCTGTCGCCAAGGCTGGCCGAGAGGTCAATGCGTGCAATTGACATCATTTGATCAATATGATCATGAGTATGGAACAACAAGCGCTACTGTAATTACTAATGTATTCGTTATAAACAGCTTTCAATGTACCCATTTCACAATAACATGACAAATTCAGGAACGATCGATACGTGCTAAAGTATTGAAATGAAATGATGTTTATTTATGCAAGTAGGTTATTTCAACACTTTTACACGTCTTTTCATAAAACTAGGAGGGGCCGGTGTTTCGTACCTGACTACTCTGAGAAGAAACATCCGAAACAAACTCAGAGGTCACAGTCTCTTTTAAAGTCCAGACATATAAATGTAGAACACTTTATACGAGGACCATGCAGGCAATGTCTGAAATGGTCTTTTGAAGAAAGAACCACACAAATTTGAGTGGACCTGTCCAGTCAGTGCCAGTATTCAGTTCATATTTCAGGAACTCAAGTACTAGCTGTATCATCGTTTCAAAATTGCAAGTGAAAAATAATAATGTATTCGGTTAATTACTTTTTAAATAAATAATCTTACGACTCTTACTTATTGTCAAATTCTGGGGCTATTAAAAATGTCAGTAGTTTTCCACAAAGTCACTAGATCGCTATTAACCAACTGCGAATACGGCCAGCGTTGGTCGAGGCCATGCTGCAGGGCGAGACGGAGTGGGAAGCGGTCGCCTCCTTCTGCGAAGCAGTCATGCTTGCGAAGGAGGAGGCGGGCCACGTGAGGGAGAGGATAGCGTCCTCCCTCCACCCCAGCCGCAGTGGTAGACGCCCACGGCGTCGGACGTTGGCAGACGATGTCCGGCCACCGTAGGCGCGGGCATGCGGACAGCGAGTGTTGTGTTACTTGTGTTGCACGAGCGCCTCAAAGAGCGTCAGCATGATGACGGGGCCCCCTCTAGAGGGCCAAAGCCAGCCGGGGTCGCGGGACTTATCTCATTACCGTGACCCCGGAACATAAAGGGCTATTCAAGGACACCGTGGATTTTAGTCAGTACGAGTCTGTCAGTCCCTCCCGCCCTGCCCGGGGTGGGAGGACTCATTAGATGATTTTTTACAACGTAAAAAAAAAGGTAATAACTATCAGGAGACACAGACTCCGGCAGGAAATTTCACTCCTTAGCTGTATGCACAAACAAACAAGCTGACGACTCGGCATCGATGTTGAATGGGGGGAAAAAATGTGTAAATTATCCACAGTTTTTGAATTTTGTTTCGCATGTCTTTTTTCTGCACGAATAGCAGAACAATGATAAAATCCAGCACAAAACTACAGAAAACGAGGACACAATGTGTGGAATCTGAACAGAAAGTTCTAGGAGAACAGGATCATGGAGGTGTTGGCGCCGCCGTCTTCAGTAAAAATTATGTGAAATGAAGATATGTGGCAAATTTACAATAACGTAGCTATTGGCTAGCGTAATAGTAAATGTAGCTTCGAATTGATCAAGAATCTAAAAACGCCACTTTAGCAATGTTTGGTCCCCATTAGAGAATTATTTTATTTTTATTACTCAGTAAGACTACTGGGAACAGAGGCCTTACCACGAGCTCTTAACGCGATCCAGTTTAGGCTGCGGGAAAGAGACAGAGCTATACAAGTCGTCTAGCGCCATCTCGTTCCCTGAGCGTAAACTGGATCGCGTTAAGAGCTTGTGGTAGGCCACCAGCTCGCTTATTTGATCAATTATTTACTCCATTGCTTGAGCAATGTAGTAGAATATTCAATTTTATGAATTTTTTCGCAATGTAAATTATTATGTTGAAAATTTATCATCAAAGTCAGATATAATTGATATCTGACTTTGATGATAAATTAATATAATTGATATTATTTTACTAATTCGAACAACGTTTGAGAAAATAATCAGTTTGTATAATATCGGTTAACTTAATTTTCATTTCATCGAATATTTATTTGCGATAACAACATTTGCGCTATTGATCAAAAGGTATAATGTTCATTTGATGTAATGTTCAGTTGGTATAACATTTAGTTTATCGAATATTCGATTAGTGTAATGAAATGCAGAAAAGAAAATATTGTAAATATTTTTATCTTGGTAGGTGGTAATCAGTAATTTAACTAAGAATGCAAGAGCGAGCGAAGCGAGCTCGGGACTTGGGGCACCCCGACTCGGACAGGTTAGGTTCGAAGGGGATGGCGGGGTCTGAAAGACCCCGCCATCCCCTTCGTGTTAGGTTACTTTAAACCTTGCAAACAGAAATAGGAGCCCCGCGAAGCGGGGCTCCGTCGAGCTACCTTGGTAGCTACCTTGTACCTTGGTACCTTGGTACCGAATATTCAGTTAATTAATAATTTCTAATTCTCGTTTCCTTTTATTGTCTATTAAAAAATCGGGCTCCGTCGAGATACCTTGGTAGGTGGTATCAGCAATTTTACTAAGGATGCAAGAGCGAGCGAAGCGAGCTCGGGACTTGGGGCACCCCGACTCGGACAGGTTAGGTTCGAAGGGGAAGGCGGGGTCTGAAAGACCCCGCCATCCCCTTCGTGTTAGGTTACTTTTAACCTTGCAAACAGAAATAGGAGCCCCGCAAAGCGGGGCTCCATCGAGCTACCTTGGTAGATAGTAATCGGAAATCAAGGTACCAAGGTACAAGGTAGCTACCAAGGTAGCTCGACGGAGCCCCGCTTCGCGGGGCTCCTATTTCTGTTTGCAAGGTTTAAAGTAACCTAACACGAAGGGGATGGCGGGTTCTTTCAGACCCCGCCATCCCCTTCGAACCTAACCTGTCCGAGTCGGGGTGCCCCAAGTCCCGAGCTCGCTTCGCTCGCTCTTGCATCCTTAGTAAAATTGCTGATACCACCTACCAAGGTAGCTCGACGGAGCCCGATTTTTTTATAGACAATGAAAGGAAACGAATTATTAATTAACTGAATATTCGGCACGATATTTCGACTAAATCAATATTAGTCTAGTGGAACATTAGTTAAAATAAAATTAGTGCATTTAAAAATTCGGTCAAATGAAATTATTTCAAAGCAATAAATATGCTAAATAAAAATTTACCAATTAATTATTCGGTGCAATGAATAATTCTACGAAACGGCTATAGTGCAACCAAAATTAGCCGGAGTGATTTTCGACGAAATGTTGTTCTACCAAACAAGGGTGAACCCTTAAATTTTACGAGTTTGAAACTTTTGCTACTGATAGAAAAAATAAGCGAACTATAAAAACAAGTTAGCCCAAAAAAAAAACAGCCTCAAACTGGCAATGTATGCCGTGAAATACAAACGAAATGTAGGGAATTTCATTACAAACTTGGCGGTGTATGTCACACTAAACATCAGAGGCCTTACCACGAGCTCTTAACGCGATCCAGTTTAGGCTGTGAGAAAGAGATGGCGCTAGACGACTTGTATAGCTCTGTCTCTTTCCCACAGCCTAAACTGGATCGCGTTAAGAGCTCGTGGTAAGGCCTCTGGTTACTGATCAAAATAGAACCATTTTATGTCGTGTCAATATCAAAATTATTATCACACGCATTCCTTTACACAATGAAGTATTATAAATTATAGTTATTACACTTTTCCTAAACAATGACATTTTCAGAAAAACAATATAAAATATTGGACAGCACAGGTGTTTGCTGGATTGTCATTTTTTTAATAAAATATTATTTGTTATTATGACGCAAGGCGTAGTTAGAAACACCCTTGTCTCATAGAAACTGGAGATGGAATAATCTGCTCGACTCGTGCGCTGGGTAGGTATACTCTAGTTTGATACGTACCTAGAAACATTTTTTAACAGGGTGTTTCATATATCTAATGTACAGACTCAGATCAAACTACCCGAATCTATCAAATTTTACCAATCCCAAAATTAATTAACCGTCCTCTATTTTGATAAGGTTGAAAATCTTCTATTAAATAAATTTGACAGATTGTGGTAGGTTGATGTGCGGAATCTGTACCTACCTATGTATTAATGATAAAAATATTATCACTACATAGTTTAAAACAAAATCGCTTCCCGCTGTCTGTCTGTCCCTATGTATGCTTAGACCTTTAAAACTACGCAACGGATTCTGATGCGGTTTTTTTTAATAGATAGACAGATTCAAGAGGAAGGTTTATACACAATTATGTATACAACATGCATAAATATTAGAGATTGCATCCGTGCGGAGCCGGGGCTAGTCGCTAGTTAATGATAAAGATATTATTTAATGTAGGATACATAGAGTGGAGCACTTTTGTAAGACGACTAAAACACAAAGTCACGGTGTATAGCGATAGGTAGTTAGAAGTTAGATTAGTGAAGATATGGTAGTTAAATACAGGCAATGATACTCTATTCACGACAGATAAAAATAAAACATTAAGGTACTGATACACGTGCTTTAAACTAGCATGCTAAAAGAGCATGCTTATGAGCATGCTTATAGTTTACATTTAAATTAGCATGCTCATTATTAGCAAATGGTTTCGATACACATGCTACTAAGTAGCATTTGCTTAAAAGTAGCATGCTCTCGTGCTTTAGCATGCTAGTTTAAAGCATGTGTATACCTTAACGTTATATCGTGGACCCTTGCTTGAAACGTTTTTTACCGACTTCAAAAAAAGGAGGTTATAACAAATCCTTTCCATAGCAGACACAACTCCATATTGTATATTATATGTTGTGACAGATTTTTATTTGTCTTTCGTTTAAATCTCGGGGATTGCTATAAATTCAACTGAAAGATGCATGGCGCTTTCCTAAGCCAAGTTTAATTGAATTTTAAACTTGGCTTTATGTTTGTTGGATGTCGTCTAAGACAAGACTTTTTATGCGTTAACGTTTTTAGGCGTTATTGCGTTTAAAAAATATAACTTTAGTTTAGAAGTCGCTCTCTAATACAGCATTGATTTGATTGCAATATCAGACGTGTTGGTTGGTAAGTAGTTTGAAACATTACCAATAGATGGCGCAACGTGTAAACAGCGTTAGAAAAACAAGGGAACGAGAAATTCAGCGTTGTGAGTAGTGGTTGCGATGGCCTAGTGGTTAAGGCGTCTGGAGTACCTATCCAGAAGACGCAGGATCGAACCCTGCTCGCAACAAAAAAATTTTTCGTTTCTTTAAAAATATCTTTGCGAAGACGCGACGCAGGCGTTATTGCGTTTAAAAAATATAACTTAAGACTTTTTATCTCAAAAAGTTTAAAAATAAATTATGTTTCTTATTGCAAATTCTTTATTTTTATCTTTATTGGGTTTGTTAATAAGGTTATTTTGGCATGATTATTTTGTATTTAAAATCCAACAAAATTGTTATAATATATAGTGCACTTTCTCAAAATAAATGGCGTTATCAAACCTCCCTCGTAAAAAGTGTCGCATTGTAGTTACTTCCATCATATTATTAGGGACTATTATTCTTTCAGCACACAAATAATTAAATCGTTAGATACCTTCCACATCGGCATATTTATACAACATTTTTTTTAGTTTAAAGTGATTGCGTCGATGTAGCCCGCGAAATTCAAAATTTTTTGCGTTTTAAATATAAAAATTATCAAAAAAAACGCTCCATCAGCTCTCCCATAGAAAAGGTGCATCGTAGTTAGATTTCGGAGATTTTAACATGATGCACCTTTTCTATGTGAGAGCTGATGGAGCGAATTTTTTGATAATTTTTATATTTAAAATTATACTTGTTATCCCTTAAAGGCTACTACGGTGTTTTTACACCCGGGTGGTTTAATTTTGTATCGGTATCTTTTTTCGTTTTTAGCGCAGCGCCTTGCGATTTCGTGTATTCTCATAAGTCGACAGGCCCTCGAACACGCGGGGAAAGAGATTGTGCGCGCGCTCCAGTCCCGAGGTACACTCGCAACCCGGTGTTTTTACACCCGTTGTAGTCATAGTGGGCTACTGACTTACAGCCAGGGTTGGAAAAAAAACAGTTTTTTTTCTAATTTATAAAACAAACAGTTCAAAATGTTTTAAACAAATGTTTTTTTTGTTTTTTTTTAGTTTTTGGCTTTTTTTCATTTTTTTTTCTACCTTATTTGTCGATGTCTAAACGTATACATCCATTATGTTTCATTTCACTAGACTACATGTTTTCAAATTCGCCCTTTGTAATGAATTTTTTACGAAAAATGATCAATGGAAAAAAAACATGTGATGTTTTTTTTCTAATATTTTTAAGAATTATTTCATAACAATGCTCATAAAAGTTAAAATATATGACATACCAATGGCATATACTCAAATGGTTTTATGTCAAGCTATTTAGACTCCTGAATATTAATTTATTTTCATTTTAAATGCATTCATCCGACTTGAAACTGTTTTAAACACTGTTTTAAACAGTTGTTTTTAAACAACTTGTTTTAATCATGCCAACCCTGCTTACAGCGTAAGTAATGAACTTTAAAAGTTTTATTTTTAGAAATTGTGTAGAATACTATTTGTATGTTTAATATTATATGCATTATTTATTATTATTTATGTATAGGTATTATTTTTAACTGTGCATTTTCTTATGCAATTTTTATTTCAGATTATGCATCGACTGAGGGACCAAGAAATAGAAGATGTACTGGCATCGGATGAAGAGTCCAAAAAATTATTACCTGTTAGAAGTGATTGTTAATTTTCTTTATTGTTTACTTTATAATTACTAAAAAGATGTTAATTTGATATCATGTTAGGTTACAAGCAACTTTGAAAAAGATTGCTTGTACTTCATTTTGATTTAAAAATTTCATATGTTTTTTTGAAGGTATAAAGATAAGTTCCATGCCAAATTATAGCCTTATCTGTGATTACAAAGAAATATAAAGACTGTTAAAAATGCATAATTAGTTTTTCTTTTTTCGAAATTTATCCAGACACCTTCAAAAATTACCATAATCTTGAGAACCCTTTTTCACACGCAAATTAAATTGTTTTCTTTTTTTTTTAAATAAACCTATAAATCAAAATATCAAAGAGCACGATCTATAATTAAAGAATACATAATAAAAAGGTGTAACATACATTGAATTAATTAATTTACTCCAATGACTAAATCCGGGTGATTTGACAG
The DNA here is from genome assembly GCA_954870645.1 of Agrotis clavis. Lineage (NCBI taxonomy): Eukaryota > Metazoa > Arthropoda > Insecta > Lepidoptera > Noctuidae > Agrotis > Agrotis clavis. The sequence goes on from OX940922.1 coordinate 11,084,303, forward strand.
TATACAAATTCATTGCAGCCTATAGGGGTTATTACCGCAATTCATATATTTTGATAAAGTTACAACATGTCACTGGCCTGCAAATTGCAAAAAACGTAAGAAAATTTGAATTTCGCGGGCTGGTTGGAGCATTAAGCGTTCACCTTAAGCGAAACCTGTATATAGTTTGTTCAGAATCAGTAACTGATTTGATTCCAATAATTTTTACACCATGTTATTTTTTTTTATTCAAAAATATATTAATTATTTTTTATTACCAGTTAATTACAATACAATCACCGTACGGTTAGGTACTCTACCTATTGCCAAACTATTATCACGAGTGTATAACACAGGAGACGCGGTTTACGCGGGTGTACCGCGAAATGAGCATGTTTTTGAACGGACAACCAGGTAATATACAAGATTATAACTTTGTAATTTTTTATGATTCATACATTATGTATATATTCTTTACACAAAAATACTGGTGTATCGGGTTTCGCATAAACAAAAAATAATGTTGTATATGTGAATAAATATTACCTATAAATAAGAAAGCGTTTTGGGGAGAGCTAAAACGTTTTGTAATATTTTTAGTACCTATTCAAATAAATAGTTCCCTCTAGAATTCTAGATAAAAGGAAAAAATAATTGTATCACAATATTTACGTAAAATAGACTTCAGATAATAATAATGTATATTAGCTTTATAATATTAATCTAATATTTTAAAGCTGAAGAGTTTGTTTCTTTGTTTGTTTGTTTAAATGCGCTAATCTCAGGAACTACTGGTTGGAATTGAAAAAATCTTTTTGTGTTGGATAGTCCATTTATCGAGGAAGGCTATAGGCTATATATAACATCACGCTATCACCAATGGGAGCGGAGCAGCAATGAAAAATGTTTCAAAATCGGGAAAAAGTTAAAGATACGCAAAAATTATGCACTACGGAATTATTCCTCATAAAAAGTTCTAAAATAAAGTCCGCGAGAGCATCTTTCCATCTTTTAAGATTAAGTCACTATAACCTTTTTTATGGAAATCAAATTTGTTTTAAAGTAATGCATTATTTGCGAAGGTATTTTCATTAATATGATATTAATATTATTATATGAATATTTATTTATTATTATTTCCTTATCCAAATAAATACGTTAATCATCACAAGCATTTAATTTTGAACCAAATTGTCCTTGACATCGTTTGATTTCAATGAATATCTTAGGAGATATCATAGTTTCAAAATAATACCACAACAAAATAAAATTAATACCTAATGACTCTGGGACATGTCATAATTGCGGCGGTAAGATCCCTCTTTGAGAAGTGGTTGGAGATGCGCTGCGGCGTCCTCACCTTCAACCTGACGCAAGTCCTCCCGGGCACGGTTGTTGCGGGAGGTACCTCAGGGATACGCTGGTAAGCGAGGGGAATGGGGAGCAGTTGAAACGCGTTATTTTTGATAAACTCAAAAAGTACTGGACGGATTTGAATGATTTTTTTTTCGCTGTATGTGTATTAAGTCTGGCCAACATACAGGCTATAATTTATCTTGGAAACTTGAACAACTGGTGCAAAACCGCAACAGACCAGCTAAATTATAAGAGATGCAAAAATGGTGCCATAGCAAAAATTGTTCCACGTGATGAGCATTTTCAGCTGACAGAATAATTTTAAAGATCTGGAAAACTTGATGTGGAACTCCAAGAGCCCAGCTATACTATAACATTATATAGGAATGACGTCTTAGCTAGATTTGTTCAGCCTAATGAGCACTCTCTGGTGATGTATAAATATTGAAGATCTAGAACACCTGATGTGAAACTCCAAGAGCCCAGCTACTCTATAACATAATTACCTAAGTATATATATTTGATTTTAAAGTAATGCATTATTTGTGAAGGTATTTTCATTAACACGATATTAATCCATAACCAAATAAAAACGTTAATCATCACAAGCATTTAATTTTGAACAAAACTTCCCTTGACATCGTTTGATTTCAGTGAATATCTTACGAGATATCATAGTTTCAAAATAATGCCACAACATAATGATTACTGCCTGGGCAATACTGGGCACATCATAATTGCGCGTGAGGGAAAGGGCACCCTCTACCTATCTCTCACCCCAGCCACCGCTGAAGACGCCCAGGGCGTCGGAAATAGCGGGTTATATTCCAGCCGCCTACGGACGGGGAGTAATGGTTAGCTTGCCGTCCGACAGCACGTACTCGTATTTATAAATCGCATTGACATGTCGAAGCGCGGCGGGAAGAGCTCCGGCGCCATCTCAGGGCGGTATGGAGGGCGCGACTATCGAAACCGATGTTCGGGCACGCGGCACGCCTCAATCGCGGCGGTAAGACCTCTCTTTGAGGAGTGGCTGGATAGGTATCACGGCGTCCTGACCAACCACCTGACGCAGGTCCTCACTGGACACTGAAGTTTTGGGAGGTACCTGTGTCGGATGGGGAAGGAAGAAACGCTTGGGTATCAACATGGATCGTCCAGAGGATACGTTAGAGCATACGGTGCAGAATTGCCTCGCTGTCCTGTCATGTCCTCACAACGGTGATAGGCGGCGACCTCTCACGCTCGGCATTGGTTGACATCATGCTGCGGGGTGAAATAGAGTGGGAACCGGTCGCCTCCTGCGAAACAGTCATCGGAGAGGAGGAGGAGGCGGGACGCGTGAGGAAGAGGACAGCGTCCACCTCACGACCCAGCCGCAGTGGTAGACGCCCACGGTGACGGACGTCGCAGGACGATCTCTGGCCAACTGAACAGGCGTGGGCATTTGGGCGGCGGGTAATGGGCGACTCGCTGTCCGCTCATGGACCATGCCCGGGTCGACCGACGTCCCGTTGTGTTCCACGCGCTCCTTAAAGAGTGTCAGCACAATGACGGGGGGGCCTTAGAGGGCCAAAGCCACCAGGGTCGTAGGACTTACGAGTTACCGTGAGCCCGGAACGTAAAGGGCTATTGAAGCATGACGCCTTGGATTTTAGTAAGTACCTACAAGTCTGACAGTCCCTCTTGCCCTGCCCTGGGTGAGAAGACTAATTTGACGATTTTATGACGCTAAAAAAAGCTTAAAGAAAATGATTTGTATCGGTATCCTCCAACAGCACTTCGCACTTAAAAATACATTGTTATGTTCCGACATCCACGCAAACGAAGTCGCGGGCACAGCTAGTAATATAATAATAATAATAATAATCCACAACCATCACACAACGCCATCTAGTCCCAAGCTAAGCAGAGCTTGTGTTATGGGTACTAGACAACTGATAAACATACTTCAACATTATTTTTTGTTTATGCGAAACCCGATACACCTGTCCAATATTTTTGTGTAAAGAATCTATGTACAAAATTTTAAAACCGTATCATAAAAAATCACAAAGTTATAAGCTTGTAATATATTACCTGGTTTTCCGTTCAAAAACATGCTCATTTCGCGGTACACCCGCGTAAACCGCGTCTACTATGTTATACACTCGTGATAATAGTTTGGCAATAGGTACCCAACCGTACGGTGATTGTATTGTAATTAACTGGTAATAAAATTTAATTAAAATATTTTATAAAAAAATATAACATGGTGTAAAAATTATTGGAATCGAATCAGTTACTGATCCTGAACAAACTGTATTCAGGTTTCGCATATACTAAAAATAATGTTGTATATTTCTAAATACATACATATTATAGACTAGCTTCTGCCCGCGACTTCGTACGCGGGTCCTGTTGCTTATGCCAGCGACGACGGGGTCGTCGAGATCGAAGATCTGAAACGTCGAATTCTAAGAGCCTTGGGGACGGGAAAACAACGGGATGCGCCAGATGATTCCAGACGTTCCAGATCTTTTATTTTTGTAAGTCAATAGGAAATGACCATCAGACTAAACAACTCTGGCGGTCGTCCAAGATGGCAGACTGGCTGTTTGAAATCCACCCCCATGATATGGGTATCAAATGAAAGGGTTTGCTGTCAGAAATACGAAAAAATAGTCATGTCACTTAAATCCAATATGGCAGACGTTAAAGATGGCGGACAGGCTTTGAGGCACTTTTCGATAAACTAGCAGGCTGAAATTTTCAGGGTAGCTTTAAACCCGATAACAATGATACAATGATAAAAATAATAAAATAATTAATAGATTAAAAAAAAATCTAAAAACCCAGGTTTTAAATGTCCTAAAAATAAGGAAATAACCCTACGGGGCTGAGAGAGGGGCCACTCAAAACGTGGGGGCGTATCTTTGCAAGTTGTCACGATCTACAACATTATTTTTAGTATATGCGAAACCTAAATATAGTTTGTTCAGAATCAGTAACTGATTCGATTCCAGTAATTTTTACACCATGTTATAAATTTTTTCAAAAAAAAAATTAATTGATATTTAATTACCAATTAATTACAATACAATCACCGTACGGTTAGGTACCTATTGCCAAACTATTCATACGAGTGTATAACACAGGAGACGTGGTTTACGCGGGTGTACCGCGAAATGAGCATGTTTTTGAACGGACAACTAGGACAACACAAAAATATTGGTCAGGTGTATCGGGTTTCGCATATACAAAAAATAATGTTGTATACACGTCATGTAAATGTCCCATAAATAATCCCTTAAATAATATACGCCCCCACGTTTTGCGTGACCCCTCTCTCAGCCCCGTAGGGTTATTTCCTTATTTTTATGACATTTAAAAACATGGGTTTTTTTTTTCATAAACTTTGTCTTCCGCTAGGAATTTCTCTTTTGTTACAGATAATTTTTAAAACTAGAATGTTTCAGTTTTCTTTTTCCGAATGCAAGCATAGTTACGTTGGGTTTATTAAATTAATTCGAGGCATAATTAAATGAATTCAATAATATCTATTAATTGGGGTTATTTCAATCTTCTATATTCATGCGCATCATAAACGGTAACTCGTGCGATAGATTCTATGATTAATTTTATTATGACTACGAACTACAGATTGTTTTTTTTTAAACGTTGCCCTACTCTCGGAGTTTCTCCGCCTGTATCGTGGGTGCGATAAGAAACATAGAAACTCACATACACAAACACCCAGACCCAGCACAACTAGGTACTTGCAGATCATACAAATATTTGTTCCGTGCGGGGATCGAACCCGCGAAACTGCGCGGCAGTCGATCGCTCAGCCACTGCGCACAGTCGGCACAGTACCTAGTTTTTGAGATTATTCGTTACAGACATACACACACACAAAAATACAAATCTTTCCTCTTTATAATATTAGTGTAGATAACAAATATGGCGCTTTAGAAAATAGTAACGTCATATATTAAACAGAATATTTTCAGATGTTAGTCACAAAACGAGAGCGTCATAGGTATTCATAAAAATTGATTTTTTGAGGAAAGAAAAATTTTAGATTGCAAGTGGGATGGATAGGTACTCCATACGCCTTAACCAACTAGGCCATATGCAACCCACTCCTGCAAGCTGAAATTTTCTATTCCTCGTTTGAACGCTTTTCGGTAGCGAAGCGCCATCTCTTGGATTAGTGTTTAACTAACTTCCACCCAACACGTTGACATTACAGCCAAATCAATGTTGTATAATGAAATAGCAACTACCATACTATTATTATACGCATTAACGATGCGCGTCGCATGCGTTAATGCGTTTAAAATAATTAATATTCATAATAGGCCACAAAATAAGGGAAAATATCTAAATTACTCACTCGCCTGACATGAATTTTTTTTGGCGATTTCAGTTGCCATAGTCGTGACCTGACTGTTGATACAGTAAATGGCTTTATTTTTGGCCGAGGGGAAATAAATTTTTGTAGTTTATCAGACGTGGCTGACTGTTGGGGACATGGACTTTTTAGACCGGACTAAGACTTTATACCTTACTAAGAAATTAGAAATTATGTTGTTTGTTTTCCTACTTATTTATATGCGGGATCAAAAAAAAAATATTTGACTGAAAAACTAGAATTAGCCCGTCAGTTAGATGTAATCAAAATATTTGACACGTTTCTTTTCGTGAAACAAAATTGACGAAGATAAGTAGGGACACTTTTATATTTTTAATAGAGTTTATTTTAATAATTATTGATCATTTTGTTTTTTGAATTGTCTTTGTTTTAATTGTTACTATGGACACTTATAATTAAAAACTTGCTACATCGTTCTCACATAATGTACCACCTCAAAATGAATGGTGTAACAAAGGTTCTGTAACAAAATCTGGCGATCTAAAAAGAGTGTAAATGGAGTTTCTTGCCCGTTCTTCTCCATAGAGATCTACTTCTTGGAACGGGCATCTACGGTACTTTCACAGTTTTTAAGACATAAAAACTGTGACTGGGACTGTAGCACCATAACTTTTTAGTGTTCAAATTTTTTTTATTTGTCTATGACAATTCAAAAGTGCCTGTAACTGGCCTACTTGTTTATTTATACATAATATACAACTATAACAAGATTATTATATTAAAAAAATACCTATATATACATACTATATATAAAAACTAAAATTAAGAGTAAAATATTTACAGAAATAACTAAACTAAAACTAAAATTTAAAGGGCGTCAAAAAACTCATCCACATCGTTGTCAATGGGGAAAGTGCCCAGAACGCTGGCAGCATTGCCACGTTGGATGGCAATGCTGATCCTTTGGCCAAGAAATATGCCAGCCCTCTGGTCACGCGAGGCGTCGACTATACGCTTGGCGATGTCTTTGAAAACTCGATGAGCACTCGGACCCCATGGCCCTAGTGTTTCAACCCCAAACGGCTCAAATACATAGCTAGTAGTCAAGCCATTGTACTTGCGCCGTTTGAGGTTTTCGGCACTTGCAGCAGCCGCACCAGCACAGCATGCAGTACCAGGAAGATGGGATGGCGCAAGGGTGTCGACACAGGTTGCATCCCACACCAAAGGCCTACCCAACTTCCATGGCATTATAGTCATCCCATCTGGTCTCTTCCCATCGTCGCGTGCCAAGCCACTGGGTTCTAAAACGGCTGGCACACCGGCGGTGACAAGAGCACGACGGATAATGTCATTTAAACTTGCGTGCCGTGCTAGCCGACCTGCACTCTTGCTGCAGGAAAGGCCATGGTGCCCGAGGCAGTCGACGCCTTCGCCACACTGACAACGATGTGGAGCCCCACAAGGAGCGCCAAGACGCAGGCATGCAGCGATCCGGAAGGTTTCGTCACCCAGCATAGTGCCTATGTTGGGTGACGGTAGTGCCTGAAGCCATAGACCCGACTCCCATTCGCCCACAGCCAGCAGGCGGGCACGCTCTACAGAATTGGTTGACGTATTAATAAGATTATACCGTACCAACCTGCAGAGCGGCTCATCCCACTGCCTCTGGGAAGATGGGTTCACGGGTCGATCTGAATCCGGGCAAGTCATTTTCCAGGCGTTCTCCGCATCGGTCAAGCACGGCACTTCAGAGTCAACCAGGGATAGATTTAAAATCTTCCCTGTTAAGGTTTCAGTGCTGTGGACAGAGGACAGGAACGCCGGTAAACTCACACTAGAAATTTTGCGGACGCCGAGTCCACCAAATCGGATAGGGAGGGTGGCTTGCAGCCACGCTCGGTCGTCCAGTGCCACATTAAGGATGGATGTTAAAGTTTCACGAACAATTTGGTCAATTTTGTCCAAAATATGTGTGTGCTTCCACAGAGGAGAACACCGGAGAAAGTACATAAAATTTGGACCAAAACAACAATACCTAATAATGGTGAAAGCCGAATGTAAATTGATTTGGGAAAGTCGATCTGAAATATCATTGAAATGATTAACTTTTTCGTCGATGAATGATGAAAAACTATCTTCGAAAATAGGGGAACCTAGGAGGTGCAGAGAACTTTTGTCTAAAATTTTGATCTGGGGAGCTATTGTATGAAATTTTTCAAGGGTAGATTGTCTGTCAGTCGTGTCAGAAAGAAAAATTTCACATTTGGACGGGTTAAGATCCAGACCGATGGATTTAAATTCTTGATTGAGAAATGTGAAGTCATTGAAAACGGTGTCTACATCACCTCCTAGAGTTCCATCATCTAAATACCAAACATTAAATTTAGAATTTAGCTTTTGGATGATGGGATGTATGGCTAGGCTGAAAATGACAGGCCCGAGAGGGTCACCTTGTTGGCATCCAACTGCTGACTCCAAAACGTTATTTTTGTATAATAATTTAGAAGGGTGCCGGTAGCATTGCCACAAAAAAGCGAAAATTTCAGGTAATTCCTTTTTTGCCTCAGCCAACAAAGTGTCCCTGTTCACAGAATTAAAAGCATTCTTAATGTCAACCTTGAGGATGACATCACCATATCCTGAGTTTAAAAAAGAGGACAGGGCATGTACGGCAGCCTCACAGCCCCCTTTGGATCCAAAACCAAGTTGTAGGGGCTGGAACTTCTTCGCAAGCGAATCGCTGTATAGCTTGCAGCATATTTTGGCTGCCATACGCCTGTAAGTGCACCCGACGGCAATGGGACGAATACCGCCGTCCTTCTTGCGCAGGGCACATAAATTGGCCCCGTACAAAACATCGACGACGGCATCGTTCACGCCGCCGGAGAGCATTAGGTTGACCAGAGCCGCAAGCTCTCCCAGAAGCGACTCACCAGCATCCCCGGCGCCTGAACTCAACAAATCTTTCAAATGTTGTGGAGTCAGGCCGTCGAGGCCACCGGCAGAACCGCTTCGGAAAGAGCTCACGGCTGCGATCAATTGTGGGGCTGTAATTTTGATTTGAGAATCCTGAACAGTGGGGTTAACGGGCGGATCAGGAAATGTGAGGCCATCCGCAGGCGCTGGATGTTTACTCTCCAGGGCTGAAAAAGTCTCCGGAGAGTAAGGCGCCACCACATCACTGCTGAATAGCAGTCTGGCCGCCCCCCTAATATCACCCTCACTTAATTTGGATTCCACATGAGCACAAATGCCTTTCTGTGAAAAACTATTGAAATTAGGTAATTTTGAATCTAAAATAGGAGCCGAAATGTTGCAGTTTTCCTTAATTTGGTTGGTCAGGGATTTTTTAGAAGCCAAATTTTTCTGGACATGCAGAATCCTATAAGGGAAGGTGAGTAGCTGCTCCCAGGCACGCTCCGAGTTCTCCTGGGTGGCGACACGGACACATTGCGCCAGACTCAGCGCAACAGACCGTCTCGCACCCCGAGGAACTCTCTTTAATATAGGAGTGGAATTTTTGAATTTCGATAATGTTATCCACAACGGTTGATCAAAAAGTGGTAATGTCGTCGGGATTGTTGCTGGGGGGTCCAAAGGTACACTATGTGGTTTATGAACCTTACCATAGTGTATCCTTAGACCCCGTTCGCCTTTAAAATAACGAGCCTGGGAGCAATGGGGACATCTCACCAGTTGCACATCCAGCGATGTGGCAGGTTGACTGGCACCACTCAAACCGGCATCGCTACATCCGGCGGCGGCGCTAAACATAAAATTATTCTACTTACCAACTATTTATACACACACTAAAATGCTGTAAAAAAAATAAACACAAGAAATCACATTATATGCACTATATAAAAAATGTCAACAAGAACTGTCGCCTAGCAGCGATGGTGACAGCCAGCGCCTCGCTGGCGGGCTGGAGAGCCGCTGCCGCCGCCACACAGACCGCGCTGGCAGCTTATGTCTATGACACGCGATGCCTCGGGCGGCGCGTCTGGGGGCGCGTGTTGTGGGCCGCCAATTGATTTGCTCATTTAAGATGAAGTTGTGGTTAAATCCAATAATTATTTTTGTCTTTTGTCCTCTGTCAACTATTTTCGCAAAACGGCTTCAAGTAGTAGGTATTTCAAATAAAATAAATATCAATGATGGAATAATTATACTATATAAAGCTCGATTACCACTGACTGACTGACTGACTGATTGACATAATTGTTCTCCCAGATGGTGAAGGGGAAGGTGGGTATATTTTGACAGATTCGTAAACAAGTAACTCTGGTGAGTATGGGAAAAATCCCAAACCTCCCCTTTTCGCCCCCCCTCTCCCCCCTCCCCATCCTATCTCGGAAACTAAGAGACCCGTGTTTTGTGTTTTTTTACGGATTCGTATAGAGGAGGCTCGGAAAAGTAAAAACCATTTTTCAAAGTTTGTCCCCCTTCTCCCCCTTCTCCCCCCTTTAGGCGGATCTCGGAAGTTAACAGACATGCAACATTTTTTTTTTCAGATTCATATCAAGGGGCCCAGAGTTAGTCAAAATCATTTTTCAAAACTCCCCCCTCTCCCCCTCTTCACCCCTCCCCCCTTCGTATCTCGGAAACTAAGAGAGCCGTGTTTTGTTTTTTTACGGATTCGTATAGAGGTGGCTCGGAAAACTAAAAACCAGTTTTCAAAGTTCCCTCCCCCTTTGCTCCCCTTCTCCCCCTTTAGGCGGATCTCGGAAGTTAACAAACTTGCATCATTTTTTTTTTCAGATTCATATCAAGGAACGCAGAGTCGGTCAAAATCATTTTTCAAAACTCCCCCCTTTCCCCCTCTTGACCCCTCCCACCGTCGTATCTCGGAAAAACTATGTAGCGGTAAAGCGAAGCGTAGGGATGAGGTCACGATAGCTTTCCGGTGGTAGGTAGGTCCTGAGTGGAGCGAACCTGCGAGACCGAGTGGAGCGAAGGGGGGAGGTGGCGAGCGAAGCGAGCCGGCGACCTCCGTAGCGTAACGAAGGTTGAGCGGGTGAAGCGTAACTCGGGGGTGACGATAAGCAAACATACAAGTAACTCTCATGAGTATGGGAAAAATCCCAAACCTCCCCTTTTCGCCCCCCCTCTCCCCCCTCCCCATCGTATCTCGGAAACTAAGAGACCCGTCTTTTGTTTTTTACGGATTCGTATAGAGGTGGCTCGGAAAACTTAAAACCATTTTTCAAAGTTCCCTCCCCCTTTGCTCCCCTTCTCCCCCTTTAGGCGGATCTCGGAAGTTAACAAACTTGCAACATTTTTTTTTTCAGATTCATATCAAGGAACGCAGAGTCGGTCAAAATCATTTTTCAAACTCCCCCCTTTCTCCCTCTTGACCCCTCCCCCCGTCGTATCTCGGAAAAACTATGTAGCGGTAAAGCGAAGCGTAGGGATGAGGTCACGATAGCTTTCCGGTGGTAGGTAGGTCCTGAGTGGAGCGAACCTGCGAGACCGAGTGGAGCGAAGGGGGGAGGTGGCGAGCGAAGCGAGCCGGCGACCTCCGTAGCGTAACGAAGGTTGAGCGGGTGAAGCGTAACTCGGGGGTGACGATAAGCAAACATACAAGTAACTCTCATGAGTATGGGAAAAATCCCAAACCTCCCCTTTTCGCCCCCCCTCTCCCCCCTCCCCATCGTATCTCGGAAACTAAGAGACCCGTCTTTTGTTTTTTACGGATTCGTATAGAGGTGGCTCGGAAAACTTAAAACCATTTTTCAAAGTTCCCTCCCCCCTTGCTCCCCTTCTCCCCCTTTAGGCGGATCTCGGAAGTTAACAAACTTGCAACATTTTTTTTTCAGATTCATATCAAGGAACGCAGAGTTGGTCAAAATCATTTTTCAAACCCCCTCTTCACCCCTCCCCCCATCGTATCTAGGAAAAACTATGTAGCGGTAAAGCGAAGCGTAGGGATGAGGTCACGATAGCTTTCCGGTGGTAGGTAGGTCCTGAGTGGAGCGAACCTGCGAGACCGAGTGGAGCGAAGGGGGGAGGTGGCGAGCGAAGCGAGCCGGCGACCTCCGTAGCGTAACGAAGGTTGAGTGGGTGAAGCGTAACTCAGGGGTGACGACAAGCAAACTTACAAGTAGCTCTCATGAGAAGGGCAAAAGTACCAAGCCTCCCCTTTTTGGCCTAACCCCCCCACCCCAATCGTATCTCAGAAACTATGAGAACCGTGTTTTGTTTTTTTATGAATTCGTATAGAGGAGGCTCGGAAAAGTAAAAGTTATTTTTCAAAGTTCCCCCCCTTCTTCCCCCTTTAGGCGGATTTTGGAGGTTAACAGACTTGCAACATATTTTTTTCAGATTCATATCAAGGAACGCAGAGTTGGTCAAAATCATTTTTCAACACTCCCCCATCTCCCCCTCTTCACCCTTCCACCCATCGTATCTCGGAAAAACTATGTAGCGGTAAAGCGAAGCGTAGGGATGAGGTCACGATAGCTTTCCGGTGGAAGGTAGGTCCTTCCGTAGCGTAACGAAGGTTGAGTGGGTGAAGCGTAACTCGGGGGTGACGACAAGCAAACTTACAAGTAACTCTCATGAGAAGGGCAAAAGTATCAAGCCTCCCCTTTTTGGCCTCCCCCCCTCGCAATCGTATCTCAGAAATTAAGAGACCCGTGTTTTGTTATTTTTTCTTATTCGTATATAGAGGAGGCTCGGAAAAGAAAAAAACAGTTTTTTCAAAGTTCCCCCTCTTGACCCCCTTCTCCCCCCCTTTAGGCGGATCTCAGAAGAGACTTGGAACATTTTCCAAATCAAAGTCCAAGATGCCGGCTGCGATAATTTTCGAAATGTTCATCTTGGGAGTCGTTTTCATGGTTTCTGAGGATGCTAAAGCCGATAGTGGGGTCAAAATCAAAATCCAAGTTGGTGGCTGCAATAATTTTCGAAATGTTCATCATGGGAGTCGTTTTCATGGTTTTCGAGGATGCTAAAGCCGATAGTGAGGTTAATATCCAAATCCAAGATGGCGGCTGCGATAATTTTCGAATTGTTCATCGTAGGTGTCGTTTTCATGGTTATTGAGGGTGCTAAAACCGATGGCGATGTCAAAATGAGAATCCAAGATGGCGGGTGCTATAATTTTCGAATTGTTCATCAATTTCATCATCGAGGATGCTAAAGCCGATAGTGAGGTCAAAATTAAAATCCAAGATGGCGGCTGCGATAATTTTTGAAATTTGCATCATGGGAGTCGTTTTCATGGTTTTCGAGGATGCTAAAGCCGATAGTGAGGTTAAAATCCAAATCCAAGATGGCGATTGCAAAAATTTCAAAGTTTTAATCATGGATGTCGTTTTCATGGTTTTCGAGGATGCTAAAGCCGATAGTGAGGTCAAAATTAAAATCCAAGATGGCGGCTGCGATAATTTTCGAATTGTTCATCATGGGAGTCGTTTTCATTGTTCTCGAAGATGCCAAAGCCGATAGTGAGGTCAAAATCAAAATCCAAGATGGCGACTGCAAAAAATGCAGTTTTCGAGGGGCAGTAAGCGCGTGCTTAACACAATAATATTTTAAATATTATATTTTTATCTAAACTGAAAAGTTTCTTTTGTTTGGTTTGAAATTGAAAAATTCTTTTTGTGATGGATAGTTTATGTGTTTTCGTCATGGGTGTCGTTTTCATGGTTTTCGAGGGTGCTTAAACCGATGGCGAGGTCAAAATGAGAATCCAAGATGGCGGCTGCGATAATTTTCGAAATGTTCATCATGGGAGTCGTTTTCATGGTTTTCGAGGATGCTAAAGCCGATAATGAAGTCAAAATCAAAATCCAAGATGGCGGCTGCGATCATTTTCGATATGTTCATCATGGGAGTCGTTTTCATGGTTTTCGAGGATGCTTCAGCCGATAGTGAGGTCAAAATCAAAATCCAAGATGGCGGCTGCGATTATTTTCGAATTGTTCATCATGGGAGTCGTTTTCATGGTTTTCGAGGATGCTACAGCCGATAGTGAGGTCAAACTCAAAATCCAAGATGGCGACTGCAAAAAATTCAAAGTTTTCATCATGGATGTCGTTTTCATGGTTTTCGAGGGTGCTAAAGCCGATAGTGAAGTCAAAATCAAAATCAAAGATGGCGGCTGCGATCATTTTCGAATTGTTCATCACGTGAGTCGTTTTCACGGTTTTCGAGGATGCTTCAGCGGATAGTGAGGTCAAAATCAAAATCCAAGATGGCGGCTTCGATAATTTTCGAATTGTTCATCAATTTCATCATGGGAGTCGTTTTCATGGTTTTCGAGGATGCTTAAGTCGATAGTGAGGTCAAAATTAAAATCCAAGATGGCGGCTGCGATATGTTTCGAAATGTTCATCATGGGAGTCGTTTTCATGGTTTTTGAGGATGCTACAGCCGATAGTGAGGTCAAACTCAAAATCCAAGATGGCGACTGTAAAAAATTCAAAGTTTTAATCATGAATGTCGTTTTCATGGTTTTCGAGGATGCTTCAGCCGATAGTGAGGTTTAAATCCAAATCCAAGACAGCGGCTGCGATAATTTTCAAATTGTTAATCATGGGAATCGTTTTCATGGTTTTTGAGGATGCTAAAGCCGATAGTGAGGTCAAAATCCAAGATGGCGGCTGCGATAATTTTCGAAATGTTCATCATGGGAGTCGTTTTCATGGTTTTCGAGGATGCTAAAGCCGATAATGAAGTCAAAATCAAAATCCAAGATGGCGGCTGCGATCATTTTCGAATTGTTCATCATGGGAGTCGTTTTCATGGTTTTCGAGGATGCTACAGCCAATAGTGAGGTCCAAATCAAAATCCAAGATGGCGGTGCGATTGTTTTCGAATTGTTCATCATGGGAGTCGTTTTCATGGTTTTCGAGGATGCTACAGCCGATAGTGAGGTCAAAATCAAAATCCAAGATGGCGGCTGCGATTATTTTCGAATTGTTCATCATGGGAGTCGTTTTCATGGTTTTCGAGGATGCTACAGCCGATAGTGAGGTCAAAATCAAAATCCAAGATGGCGGCTGCGATAATTTTCAAATTGTTAATCATGGGAATCGTTTTCATGGTTTTTGAGGATGCTAAAGCCGATAGTGAGGTCAAAATCCAAGATGGCGGCTGCGATAATTTTCGAAATGTTCATCATGGGAGTCGTTTTCATGGTTTTCGAGGATGCTAAAGCCGATAATGAAGTCAAAATCAAAATCCAAGATGGCGGCTGCGATCATTTTCGAATTGTTCATCATGGGAGTCGTTTTCATGGTTTTCGAGGATGCTACAGCCAATAGTGAGGTCAAAATCAAAATCCAAGATGGCGGTGCGATTGTTTTCGAATTGTTAATCATGGGAATCGTTTTCATGGTTTTTGAGGATGCTAAAGCCGATAGTGAGGTCAAAATCCAAGATGGCGGCTGCGATAATTTTCGAAATGTTCATCATGGGAGTCGTTTTCTTGGTTTTCGAGGATGCTAAAGCCGATAATGAAGTCAAAATCAAAATCCAAGATGGCGGCTGCGATCATTTTCGAATTGTTCATCATGGGAGTCGTTTTCATGGTTTTCGAGGATGCTACAGCCAATAGTGAGGTCCAAATCAAAATCCAAGATGGCGGTGCGATTGTTTTCGAATTCTTCACCCCTCCCCCCATCATATCTCGGAAACTAAGAGACCCGTGTTTTGTTTTTTTACAGATTCATATAAAGGAGGCTCGGAAAGATAAAAACCATTTTTCAAAGTTTCCCCTCTTGACCCCCTTCTCCCACCCTTTAGGTGGATCTCAGAAGAGACTTGGAACATTTTTTTTTTCAGATTCATATCACGGGATCCAGAATATGTCAAATTCATTTTTCAAATCTCACCTCTCTCCCCCTCTTCCTTCACCCCTTCCCTCATCGTATCTCGGAAACTAGGTAGCGGAATTGTTCATCAATTTCATCATGGGAGTCGTTTTCATGGTTTTCGAGGATGCTAAAGCCGATAGTGAGGTCAAAATCAAAATCCAAAATGGCGGCTGCGATAATTTTCGAAATGTTCATTATGGGAGTCGTTTTCATGGTTTTCGAGGATGCTGCAGCCGATAGTGAGGTCAAAATCAAAATCCAAGATGGCGGCTGCGATAATTTTCGATATGTTCATCATGGGAGTCATTTTCATGGTTTTCGAGGATGCTTCAGCCGATAGTGAGGTTTAAATCCAAATCCAAGATGGCGGCTGCGATAATTTTCAAATTGTTAATCATGGGAATCGTTTTCATGGTTTTTGAGGATGCTAAAGCCGATAGTGAGGTCAAAATCCAAGATGGCGGCTGCGATAATTTTCGAAATGTTCATCATGGGAGTCGTTTTCATGGTTTTCGAGGATGCTAAAGCCGATAATGAAGTCAAAATCAAAATCCAAGATGGCGGCTGCGATCATTTTCGAATTGTTCATCATGGGAGTCGTTTTCATGGTTTTCGAGGATGCTACAGCCAATAGTGAGGTCCAAATCAAAATCCAAGATGGCGGTGCGATTGTTTTCGAATTGTTCATCATGGGAGTCGTTTTCATGGTTTTCGAGGATGCTACAGCCGATAGTGAGGTCAAAATCAAAATCCAAGATGGCGGCTGCGATTATTTTCGAATTGTTCATCATGGGAGTCGTTTTCATGGTTTTCGAGGATGCTACAGCCAATAGTGGCCGATGGCGAGGTCAAAATGAGAATCCAAGTTGGCGGCTGCGATTATTTTCGAATTGTTTATCATGGGTGTCGTTTTAATGGTTTTCGAGGGTGCTAAAACCGATGGCGAGGTCAAAATGAGAATCCAAGATGGCGGCTGCGATAATTTTCGAATAATTCATCATGGGAGTTGTTTTCATGGTATTTTAGGGTGCTAAAACCGATGGCGAGGTCAAAATGAGAATCCAAGATGGCGGCTGCTATATTTTCGAATTGATCATTAATTTCATCATGGGAGTCGTTTTCATGGTTTTTGAGGATGCTAAAGCCGATAGTGAGGTCAAAATCAAAATCCAAGATGGCGGCTGCGATAATTTTCGAAATGTTCATCATGGGAGTCGTTTTCATGGTTTTCGAGGAAGCTAAAGCCGATAGTGAGAACAAAATCAAAACCAAAATGGCGGCTTCGATATTTTCGAAATGTTTATCATGGGAGTCGTTTTCATGGTTTTCGAGGATGCTAAAGCCGATAGTGAAGTTAAAATCCAAATCCAAGATGGCGACTGCAAAAACTGCAGTGTTCGAGGGACAGTAAGCGTGTACCTAACACAATAATATTTTATATATCACATTTTTTCTGAACTGAAAAGTTTGTTTTGGAATTGAAAAATTCTTTTTGAGATGGATAGTTTTTGTGTTTTCATCATGGGTGTCGTTTTCATGGTTTTCGAGGGTACTAAAACCGATGGCGAGGTCAAAATAAGAATCCAAGATGGCGGCTGCTATAATTTTTGAATTGTTCATCAATTTTATCATGGGTGTCGTTTTCATGGTTTTCGAGGGTGCTAAAACCGATGGCGAGGTCAAAATGAGAATCCAAGATGGCGGCTGCTACACTTTTTCATCATGGAATCAATTTCACATGGGACGTAACGAAGGTTGAGTTGATGAAGCGTAACTCAGGGGTGACGACAAGCAAACTTACAAGTAACTCTCATGAGTAGGGCAAATGTACTAAGCCTCTCCTTTTTGGCTATCCCCCCCCCCCCCTCCCAATCGTATCTCAAAAGCTAAGAGACCCGTGTTCAGAAAAGTAAATACCATTTTTCAAAGTTGCCCCTTAAGCCTCCCTTCTGAGTTTTAAATAAGGTTTTAGATTGAATTAGGGGGTTCTTAAGGGTTTTCAAAATCTTTTAAGTGCTCTCACGGATTTTAAAATTCTTTTAACTATCCTAAGGAATTCTCAATTTATTTTGTTTTTTTTTTTTAAATTTTGTTTCTTTTTTTGATTGAATTAGTTATAAGGGTTTTTACAATATTAAAAATATTTTATATAATTTAAATAATTTACAAAATCTTTTAAGGACTATGGATTTTCCAATTCATTTAAAGATTCTTAATGGATTCTCAAAATTTTATCAAGGTAAGGAATACTTCTCCAAAACACGACCCCGCGAGCTGCTTGCAGCTCGCGCAACGCGCAAATACTAGTAATAATATAAAACTTGTCGTCGGGTTTGCTGTTGTTTTAGACAGGATTTTAAAATAAAATTTAAATCATAATTTAGACAGAATGCATAATGCGATAGCACGCGGCGGAATCCGCGAGGCGGCCGGCTGCTGTCGCATTGTCTCGGTCTAGCAAATGGCAGTTCTAAGCGACAGAAATAGAAATGGCAACGGAAAAAGGCGATTCCGTGCTGCCAGATATGGTTCAAACCTTATAAGACAAACTCAACACAATACTAACGTAGCGCAAGCGGACGGACAACAACAGGACGCCATTTGTAACTGGATGACTGGCCTGTTGGTCTAGTGGTTAGTGACCCTGATTGCTATGCCGGAGGTCGACGTGGGTTTGATTCCCACCCAGGACAAAAATGTTTGTGTGATGAGCACGATCATTAATTGTTCTGTGTCTGGGTGTAATTTATCTATAATATGTATGTATTTAGAAATATATTATATAAGTATGTTTATCAGTTGTCTAGTACCCATAACACAAGCTCTGCTTGGCTTGGGACTAGATGGCGTTGTGTGATAGTTGTGGAATATTATTATATTATTTGTTAATGGCTGCTTGCAAATGGCGTCCTGTTGGCGCTTGCGCTACTTTAGTATGTATTTTGTTAAGTTTTCCTTATGTGTGTATTTCTCCTGGGTGTCACCACTGAGAGGATCGCCCGGAGGACACGGTGCAGGACTGCCCCGCTTGGGCAGAGCACCGCCGAGTCCTCACGACGGTGATAGGCGGAGACCTTTGCAATTTATTGATGCTGTCAACGTGCCTTTTAAATCCAAGTTCCGGGACTTCGTTTACCTCATTGCCTCAGCGCTTTTCTCGTAGTTGCCACAAGTTTTTCCAAATTTCAGTAGTTGCTGTGGTTTGACGGGCGTATAATATCAATTAAACTGTTTAGAATTTATTGAAGATTAAAAATATTTGTTGCAACTAATATAAAAATATTCGTTACAACACAAAAATTGTATAAGATTCCACGGGAAAGTCAGAAAATATAGCGAGAAAGTCGATAAGACCTGCATTTTAGAGCTGGATATTAAATTCCCTGTAGTCCTTCAGTGATGTCACGAATTCTGACTGTTTACTGAACTAAGAGCACTGTCCAGTGCTCAGAGCACTTCTCTACTTAAATAAACTTTGTAGACCCACGTGAATTTTTAAATGGTTACCAAAAAGCAATCCAGAAGACGTTTTGTATAATAACAATTATTTTTTCATTACTCATACTCTAAAAGTAGGTCATTACATGTCTGATTAGCTGTTTGAAAGTTATCCATTGCAGGCCTAGGGAGAATCGCTTTCAACTGACAGCTGCCAAATATAAGAAAAAAAAACTACCTATACCTAGTTATATTTTGAAATTTCTATTGAACCATGTAACTTTTTATATAGCCACTAAATTACAGTGCGATTTAAAATTAAATAACATAAAGTTAAGTAATATTACGGCTTTATTATAATTTTGTTTCAACTATTTCTCTAAAATAACATAGCTTTCGGCTTTTTTTTACTGACGAGCATGAAAAATACTGGCTCTTTAGCTGGACGACCACGACAAAAATAAGAAAAAAAAAAAACAAAATTAAGCGGGATGGCGACAATCCGATCAACACACATTTTTTCTTGAGCTTAAATTTATGTTTTTATTTTTACTTGCACAGTATTTACCGAAATTAAGTAGGTACTTATTTAGTCCCTTGAACTGAACTATTAGCACCCTCACTGCGTTACGGAAATAAGTAACTTATACCTCTCGGATAGCACTGTACTATTGTTGGTGATTATTATGACGCACGTGAGTCAATTGATAGTGCTCAAACAGACTGCGAGCCTAACGCGGTGGCGGCGGCGGGCGCGATAATATTGAATGTATGAAATCGCCGCTCGTGACCACACTGAAGTGACTAAGGCAGGGGCCTAGCGCGATGGCTACAAGCGATTTTGCAAGCCTAGGCATTGCTAGGCAACAACCGATACAACGGGCGGGTGGCAGGAGTATCAAACCATTTCGGTGTTAATTAAAATCAATAAATGTATTATTTTTTCAAAGTTTTTATTTATTTTTCAAAGTAGGCTGATTGGTCTTTCAAACTGCCCAACATTCGCCACTTATTTACAGTACAAATAAATAGTTGCTCTGCTGCTGCGGAGCAAACTTCCCAGTAACACATTAGTCTGTTGTTGGTTAGAAAAACCTGAATTTATACAGCGCCGTGAATTGGAGCGATCCCTCGCTTCCAGCTGTTGTTACGGCCATGGTCGGAAGTGAGAGTTGTGTACGAAGGAAACATTTTCAACGGTTGTTCGAGGCGTTGTACTCGCTATGGAGTTGGTGAAGAGCGAGTGGAAACTTTCCACCCCTCTCAGCTCGCGTATCAGATGCACCGAACCGAACGTCAATAGGCACTAACCGATCTGCATTCTCTAATGAGAAAAATAGCCTGCGCGCGGCTGATTTGGGACAGTCAGCCACCCGGCCAGATTTGATTCATTTTCATATTCTGGACAATTTAGACCCGTAAATTGTTAGTTCAGTTCAGTTTAACTTCAACTGAACTGTGAATTGTTAATAACAATACTCGTACGTCTATATCATTAAATTAACAAAATTTAAAAATGTCCACCTATCAAAACAAAAAATCCAATTCATACCATAAAATAAATAATGATTTTTTTTTGATGAAATACCACATCAAAATTCACCACAGTTCTAACTGCGCAGGCAATCGCGCAGGCCGCGCTGTGGGGTTTGCAAGAGATACAGTTTTACCAACCACACGTACGGTGTTCCGCAAACTGGCTTGCGCAGGTAAAACTGTGCAGTGAAGCGTGAGCGTGTGGTAGGCCTATAAGACGAGGACGCGTTGCGGACAGGCGCATACGTAAAAGCGTTGCGCCCGCGACCCGACTTCTGTATTTTTGCGTCGTCGTGACGGTGTATCAAAGGGACAAATGTCCGCGCCCCGGCTACTTCTTACATCTTTTCTGTGAGGGCTCAACCAATTACAAACGATATGAACGTTTATCTTCCAAGAGATTTAGTAAATATGGCATAGCGAACGAAACCACGTGAAATTATGAGTATTACAATCAAATCTGTAATATTTCAAAAATCAATAACCAAGTGCAGCAGATATGCCGTGATCTGTAAAGTCATTTCATATTTCTTAATTCTACTAATCTGGATAAGAAGTAGCAAGACTGTATGTGTTTATGTCCTGGTAGCCCAGGTAGCAAGTGACGTCGGCGACTAAAAAATGACGACATTCTTAAGTCAATTTAGGGTCACCACAGTTACGTCATTATTGTACGTCATACTTACGTACTATTATAGTACTGTACTGTACGTACTGTATAGGTCATAAATGATACCTCCTAACAACGTCATTTTACAGTCTGTCCCTTATTAGTCTAAATCTGCCCTCAGGTTGACGACTGTTGTATGACATATCTGGTCCTAAAGTGACCCAAAGAGCTAAAGATTGGTTAAACAACAGTTTATGGAATGCATCTGACTGACATAATTCCACGAGTGAAGTCGACCACCAACATAGCGAATATTATGGGCAAATACTAATCATTATAACAAGGATTTGTATAGCCGGTACATTAGTCCAGTCAACGAGGATTTTTTTGTATGAAGACTTTCGAAAAATTCCTCCGGCGCTGAAATTTGGCATATGATGAGAGTAGGTGATACAGATTACAGATGCACAATAATCCAAAAAAATTTTAGCCTAGAAGTTCCGTTTTTTTATCTTAACATGAAAATTGCTTATAACTCTCTGTGAAAAATTCCTCAGCCTCAAATTCTTTTTGTATTTGTTTAAATGTATTAGTTAGAATAGGAAAGTATAAAAATCCAACAAAATTTCGATTTCAGTGTCACTCCAAATTAACTTTTTACATAACGCGCTCTAACTTCTAGTGAAAAATTGCTCAACCGATTTTTATTTTTTTATGTGATTTCTTATCCTTAAATACGTAGGTTTTGTTACGTAATCCAAAACTTTTTCCTTTTTAAACAACATTATTTGTTGTCAAATCAATCAAATAATGACGTTTGAAAATGAAAAAGGTAACAAAACTATGTATTTAAGGATAAGATAACACATAAAAATATAAAAATCGGCAGAGCAATTAGTTACTAGAAGTTACAGCGAGAACGGAATCACAGCGATCAATATTTATTTAAAGTTTCGAAAAATAGTACCGCCTAGCTCGATAGATGGCGTTGTAGTCGAAATAGAAGTCGCTATGGTTTCGTTACCGCCGATAGTATAAGGTCTGAAGAATTAATTTTGTTTTGTTGAGAAGTTATTGAGAGCAATGCATCGGTACATTGAATAGAAGTGTCAAGGTTACCAGTGTTAACAGTGTTCCAATAACAACCCACTCCAAAGAGACCTGCGGATTTATACATGGTTTTGCACGTCATTGGCTGCCCTAATATGTACGGCCCAGTAACGTCCCTATGAATTCAGTATATGATGTCACTCCAACGTCAGTGGCTGCCCTAATACGTACGGCCCAGTAACGTCCCTATAAATTCAGTATATGACGTCTCTGTAACGTCTGTAAACTGACGTCTTGAGGCTGCGACAAATTGACGACATCTGATGGGACCCCCCGACGTCAAGACATGACGTCTCTCACGTCGAGCAGTACCGTAAACTGACGACATAATAACGTAAAAATGCTACCTGGGAGACAGAGGGCGCTGATTTAAGTGTATAGAACGTCCACCCCGGGTTTGCAACACCTGAAATCGCCTCTACAAAAAGCAAACGCTTGATCGGCAATTTGCGCCCGCCACCGCGCCCGCCGCCGCCCGCCGCGCCGTCGCGCTAGGCTTCCAGTGTGGACAAACACATATTCATTTTACGCGTGTGGTGTGTCATTTGATCCGTTTCATATTATGTTTATGATATAATCTGTTTTTTTCTAACTCACTTATGACTACCAATTTTTTTTTCGAACTAAAAAAATGTGACACATTTGTCAATCTACAAAATTATCGGCCTTCTAGAACAACATTCCATCATTCATGAGTCGCACAATTAACTCAAATAATATGTCTTCATTTGATTGTGATTTCATTTGGTCACGGAAGAACTTCTCAAATTATCTAAGTACCTACTTATTACTAATATTATCCTACTTCTTAGTTCCTTCTATGTAATATCATAAATGTGAAAGTTTGTTTAATGATGTTGTTGGATGGAGGTTTGTTACTCTTTCCCCCAAAAACCACTCAACAGTTTGGATAAAATTTCGTACACAGATAGTTTAACCTGGATTAACACATAAAATAGTTTTTATCCCGAATTTTGCGCACGCGTTGTGGCCGCCTTAAAACCGCACACACGCTGCATCCGCCTCGCACACGCCTCGCGCCCACACAAACTACTAGTGACTGGACTACTTCGTTCACTAAGCACAGTGGCTTAAATAACACAACACTCCATAGCGCGGGCGCAAGGCGTACGCAGGGATGGTGCAGAGCGCGGGTAGAGCGAGCGCAAGGTTGGCGCGGGGCGTGCGCTTGGCGTGCGCGTGTAGACCTCGTTAAATGCAACTTGAGATCTATTGATGGATTATTAAGACCCAAATTCTTATTTAACAAATTTCAATTCGAGTTGGACGCGGGTGGCGTGCGCTGAGCGTGCGCGTGTCGTGTGTACGCACCCTAACTCCTCCCTCTTTTATTTTAAAGTTTTTTTTTCTCACTATCTACAATGATACTGTTATTATTTCGTAGGTGACGACTACGAGTAACCAAAGTGCTCACAGTCCGTGAACAGCTATTTTATTTTTATCTATTTAAGCTGCAGACCAATAGCAACTTTATTTTACTAAATTAGAGGTCAGTGGTGGCCCAGTGGTATCGGTCCCGACTTACGAGTTGTAGGTCGTGGGTTCGAACCCCGCCAGGCGCATTACTTTGTGTAATTTATTTCATCACCATTGCTCTCAAAACGGTGAAGGAAAACATCGTGAGGAAACCGGCATGTCCTAGAACCAAAAAATTCGAAGACATGTGACATCTACCAATCCGCACTGGGCCCGCGTGGTGGATTATGGCCCACTCCCTCTCACAGAGAGGAGGCCTGTGTCCCAGCAGTGGGAACATTATAGGCTGATGATGATGATGATGATGAGAGGTCATTTTAATTATGGCAGGCTTGCGATGGCAGTCGCCTTATTGATTTGACAGTGATACAAAGGTAAGGCGTTAGTGAGTCCGTTACAAACCAGTAAATGCACTATAGACTTGCATAAGTTCAAGGGGGCATGTTTTTAAATAATTCTGGGTAAACCTATCCTAACTAAAAAAGTCATGATATTCCATTACTAAACAGCAAATGTAATAGGCTAGCATAAGATCAAGGTATGTGATTTAAAAAACATGAATTCCGCAAGACAAAATTAACAACAGGGTCAGCCGAGTTCATTTGAACAGCACTCTCGCGCGAAATGACACGCAGGGGGAGGAAACTCTAAATGCCTATAACTGTGCTCGAATATGTTGCCCTTAAAACTCGCTGTCGAAATGAATGACGGAAAATGTGCCCGCGCCAGCCCGCTAATAGCGCCACTCAAACTATTTATAGCTGACGCAATTAATATCAGTGAAAAACCTTAAATTAGTTTTAAAATTAAACTTACCTGTCCAGTGATGGTGAACAGTATAGCGAGTAGTACCCGCAGCGGCAAGCGAGCGCGGTACGCCCGGTGAGACCACAGCCTATGCACGCCCGCCGTGATACCGAACCCAGACGTGTATATTGTGCCGAATACTGAAAAGGAAGACATCATTAAAAAAAAATACGATTGCTCTGTTGTTGTTATCGCAACCAGCGCGGGACAGCGCTGGCAGAACTTAACATGCTGTTACGTCCTGCAGTACCGACGACGCAGCTGTACGTGTCCCGTTTACACTACTCTACGAAGACTGAGGACACATCGCCGTGTACATACGGTTGAAGACCAACTGGAACTAAAGTGGAGAAGATGGAGGCGAGCCATAACACCAATTTTAATTCGTTTGTTGTGCGCGTTCCGACCCAACATTTGGCGACCTTTCTCAAGGAAAAGTTTTGGCCGAAAGGTGTGCTGTATCGGCGATTTCGAGGCTACGCAACACCTCGCAGCGTAACACGACTCCGTCACTTCGTGTGCAGTAGTTTTTAAGTATATTGTTTAAAATATGTACTAAGTAGTTTATTATTGTTTTATACTTCTAAGTGTATTGTGTTTTATGGGCCTTTAGTTGCCTGAAGTAAAGGATAAAATAAATAACTAATGCCAAAGCTAAGATAAAACTTCAACGGCGACCTCTCGCGACCGCCATTAATTGTAGCCATGCTGCGGGACAAGAGTGTATATCCCAATATATAGCTACCCATAGCTCGCCGTCCGACCATGGGCTAACAACGGGTCGACCGACGGCGCGACGCGGGCTTGTTGTGTTCCACGACAAAGAGCTGTCAACAATCTGACGAGGCCGTCATCATAGAGCGCCACACGAGGTACGAGTCTGACGGTACGGGAATTGTCGGCGTGTTTTCGGTTCAGAGTTTAAATAATGATTTTGAATTTAACAAACTTCATAAGTAGAGCGAAAAAAAAATGCAAATATCTTATAAAAATAGGTATGTAAAACATTAAAAAAAAACTTTTTTCAAAAAAAATTTAACCGTCTTCAAAAACAACCACAAAAAAGGGTAAAATAACCTACAAAATAACTTTTCTTTCGGAAGTCGGTGGCTTTGTTTTTTTATTTCGGTGTCTTTTTTGCCACCGAATTTTAAACGGACGGTTAATTTTTTTTTTGAAAAAAGTTTTTTATTTTACTCTTTTTAGATTAAATATTCAACCCAAATTCTTGTCAAATACATTATTTTCTTACTACACTAGAATTTCCGTGGCACCGGTATTAACATCGCTCATGTACACAATAAGCTAATAAAATTCCCTATCTCAAAAACTGCTGAACAGATTTTGATGAAACTTGCAATATTCCTTAATTTGAACAATCCCTAGTAGATACAACAAAAAAAGAATTTTGAAAATCGGTCCACAATTGGCGGAGTAATCGCGTAACAAACACGCAAAAAGTAAAGATCATCCAAGTAGCCGAAATTAAAAAGTACTGAACCAAATTGGATCAAATTTTTATGGGACCAAACTGCAAGTATACCGCATCGAACAAAAAGGAATCACACTAATCGGACTAGAAACCTCGGAGTAATCGATGTACATACATAAAAAAAAAAACATACCGACCGCATTGCCTCCTCCTTTTTTTGAAGTCGGTTAAAGAGGAAGTATTGAGTTTCTTGCCCATTCTTCTCCATACAAACCTACCCTTGGGAATGAGTGTAAATCCCATCCCATCCATTCCTTTAATTTTAATATTCGACGTTTAAAAATGCCCCTTTGATTCAACTTTGTTCACACATTTTATCATTCAACAAATTAAAAAAAAAATGATTTTCTCTACTATGGCTTCAAACAAAGGTATTTATTTAAATATCACAATTTTTATCTAGCATGCGGGTAAATTCGCGGGACAGAATTAACGTGAACGAAATCGCATGCAGAAGCTATACCTACCCTAAAACTAAAAAAATAACACTTACCAAATAAAATAGTGTAGAGCTTAACTTGGTTACTAATAATCAGGTACAGTCCGTAAATTGAAACTAAATGCAAAAAAACTTGAGCGGCTAGGTCCGGCCATCGCCATTGCGCCTTAAATTCCATAGCTTCATACTTTTTTATATCAAAATCGGAGTCACTTGTCACTTCACTAGCACTGTCTCTTAACTCTGTATTGTTGTTCTCAAAATGTGCACCTTTGCCATTTTTGTACGTAACTGGACTAATTTTTAGTTCCGAATGCATTTCTTCACCACACATTTCCATGTTTTTCTGCGCTGGAGCCATTCTGTAAAGAATAAAGAAACATTGTTAATAGAAATTACAACTTAGTACAAGGTGGACAGACGATCTGATGAAGGACCACAGGATCGCGCTGGTTGCAGGTCACATACAACCATCAAACTGATCCTATTGGAAATCTATAGGGAAGGCCTATGTTTAGACGTGGACATCCTACAGCTGATATGACGATGAACAGTACACACCACTAAAGAGTTTCCAAAAATAAGTCGAAAATAATGCTTGCACCTTGCCTGTTTAACTGCGGATGACCATGTATTCTATGAGAACGTGAATCAGACAGTATTTGTGCAGACCTCTTATCTATTATTTACGAGTATTTCGGATTATCAGTTAGCGTGAGTCTTATCTCTGTATTAGTAAACACAGGTGTTCCGAAACGTTTATGGAAGGTGACGCCATACTTGTTACTTCTACCTGAATACCTAATATATGTTCACTTTTGATAATCTGGTCGAAGGTTTGGTTACTTCCTATTATTATTCTTCACTCTTTTTTCTGGACTAGGACGCGCACGTCTGTCATCATTATGCCCATCAAAATCAAAAGTAATTTATTAAAAATAGGCTGCTCTATCATTACTTTTTGAAGGTATAAAATAATCTCTCAAAACGTCCGCCCTTCGCTCTTTAATTAGCTTTGAATTGAAAAATTTACCAGTTTCTGGAGCCAGAACGGTCGCGGACTCGCGGTAGACTTCGTAAAAGATGGCGGGTGGAGCCTGCTGGACAAAACTAATAACTTGTCGTCTACTGTGAAGTCATGGAATTGGCGTGCATGCCCCCACGGACCGTTGCCCAGCTGTGGGATGATGCAGACTAGCAGTACCTATCAGTATTATCAAACGTTCAGTTTGAATGCATGATCCTTAAGAGACACATAGTAGACTTTGTTCGTTGTTCTAAAAACGATTCATATTATCATAACATTAAGGAAATGTTAAATTAAATATCGGTGTCATGTTTATATTTTTATGAATCATCAAGTTATATTATCATCTATGATAGTGTCAGATTTCGGGGTTTCAATACAGCGATAATTAATGATTATTATCATAGGTACTCTAGCACGTTCCTTTTCTACATTTAAATGACTATTAACATTTGCCCTCTTTAAAATTAGTGGACCAAAACTTGTAAAGGGCTATTGAAGAATACCGTGGATTTTAGTCAGTACGAGTCTTATAGGCCCTCCCGACCCCGCCCTGGGAGGGAGGACTCATTTGATGATATTACAACGTAAAGTAAAAAACACGCGCATTGTCAATTCAATAGCGTAATCATAAATTCATGCACACGCCCGTGGTCTTATGAGTATGACACGTATTTGTTAGTTCAAGGTCAATACTATCAATTAACAAACGTTGTGTTACACTGGTAAACAATTTATTAGGGAGTAGGCGCTACACGTAGCGCCTGAATTAAATATACAAATTGTTTACCAATCTACCACACGGGCGCAACGCCCAGTTGCTACGAAAATAATGGTAGGAAATTGTTATTTTTTAAATATTTTTGCGCTAGGCGAGGTGTAAAAAACAACTTAATTATCAGGCTCATTAATTTTCCCTCTCTTAAAATATTAAATTTTAAAGATTTATTGGTTAAACATTTCGAAAAAGCCTAAAACAGTTTTTTGGGACCAAAAAAATCGTATCTTAGGCCCGACGCTGCGTTAAACGGGCGCCCGCGACGGGCATCCGTCGCGGGTCCACGTCCGTGGTCCCGCGCGTAGCCCCGTGCGTGGCCCCGCGCGTGGCCCCGTGCGTGGTACCGCGCGGGGACACGCGCGTGGATACGCGGCTGGTTTCCGTGGGGACCGTCGCATAAGACCGATTTACGCAGTGTCGCTAGTTCAATTTGAAGATTTTTATTTCAATTTCAAGTTAAAGCGCGATATGTAAAAAGTTGATTTGGAGTGACACTGAAATCGAACATTTGTTGGATGTTTATACTTTCCTATTCTAACTTATACTTTTTTTTTCCTATTATTTCATTTAAAAAAATACCTACAAAAAGAATTTGAGACTAATTAACAAAGACATTAAACTATCTAATTAATTTTTCGCAGAGTTATAAGCAATTTTCATGTTTTGGTAAAAAAACAGAACTTCTCGGCTAAAAAAATGTTGGATTATTGTGCATCTAGGTATAATCTGTAGCACCGGAGGAATTTTTCGAAAGTCTTCATACAAAAAAAAAAATTGCTCTCTGTTTGCTCCAGTTACATGCACCGTGTATAAGCACCCTTATTGACTGAACAAGCCCGTGCGTGTTACCGCTGGCAGGCACCGCGCGTAGGCCCGCGCGTGGCTCCGCGCGTGGCCCCGCGCGTGGCTCCGCGCGGGCCTCGTTGCGTGGGTGCGGGGTGCACCTCCCCGCGACGGACGCCCGCGCGGCTCCCCGCGACGGAGCACTTTTGTATAGAACCGCGCGGGCATCCGCTTAACGCAGCGTCGGGCCTTAAAATACGTCTGGCTTCGTTCAAAACCAGCTTCTTTTAGCCAGGTCTGTAGTTCTGTGTTTAGGGATACTGGGAGGTTTCACGCAAAGCTCGGCTCAGATGGCGCTACCAGCGCATGTAGATAATAATAACTACACACTCGAAGCTACACTTGAAAGTTGTTTACGTTATGCGCTTATACTAGTTTCCGCCAGATAAGTGTGGAATAAAATACGTTGAATATATTGCAATATTTCAAAACCATTCGAAAAAATGTAAAGAAAATGTCGTAGAACGACCAAAAGCAATCTTTCGATCTTGACCTTATACTTTACCTGCTGTGCCCGCGACTTCGTTCGCGTGGATGAACTTAACTATGTATTGTTTAGTGCGAAGCGCTGTTGGAGGATACCGATACAAATCATTTTCTTTATGCTTTTTTTAGCGTCATGAAATCGTCAAATTAGTCTTCTCACCCAGGGCAGGGCAAGAGGGACTCTCAGACTTGTACTGACTAAAATCCACGGCGTCCTTCAATAGCCCTTTACGTTCCGGGGTCACGGTAGCTCGTAAGTCCCACGACCCCGGCTGGCTTTGGCCCTCTTAGGGGGGGCTCCGTCATTGTGCTGACACTCTTTAAGGCGCTCGTGGAACACAACGGGACGTCGTCCCGGGCATAGTCCATGATCGAACGTAGGCGTCTACCACTGCGGCTGGGACGTGAGGTAGACGCTGTCCTCTTCCTCACGCGTCCCGCCTCCTCCTTCGCTGGCATGACTGCTTCGCAGAAGGAGGCAACCGGTTCCCACTCTATTTCACCCCGCAGCATGGCGTCAACCAATGCCGAGCGCGAGAGGTCGCCGCTTATCACCGTTGCCGTTGTGAGGACATGTGCGATGCTCTGCCCAAGCGGGGCAATTCTGCACCGTATGCTCTACCTTAGACCCCCATCCCCCCATAACCTCCTAGTGGTGACATCCAAGCGTTTCTTCCTTCCCCGACAAAGGTACCTTCCAAAACTTCCGTGTCCAGTGAGGACCTGCGTCAGGTGGTTGGCCAGGAAGCCGTGACACCTATCCAGCCACTCCTCAAAGAGAGGTCCTACCGCCGCGATTGAGGCGTGCCCGAACCTCGGTTTCGATAGTCGCTCCCTCCATACCGCCCTGAGATGGCGCCGGAGCTCTTTCCGTCGCGCCTCGACTTGTCGATGCAGCGGGGATTGGCCAGTGCTTCTTTATAAATACGTGCTGTCGGACGGCAAACTACCCATTACTCCCCGTCCATAAATGGCTGGAATATGACCCGCTATTTCCGACGCCTTGGGCGTCTTCAGCGGTGGCTGGGGTGAGAGGTAGAGGGTGCCCTTTCCCTCACGCGCAATTATGACATGCCCAGTATTGCCCAGGCAGTCATTATTTTTTTGTGGCATTATTTTGAAACTATGATAATTATCTCCTAAAATATTCATTGAAATCAAACGATGTTGACGACGAATCAAATTAAATGCTTGTGATGATTAACGTATTTATTTTGATAAGGATTAATATCATATTAATGAAATCCTCAATGAGAGGTCTTACCGCCGCGATTGAGGCGTGCCCGAACCTCGGTTTCGATAGTCGCTCCCTCCATACCACCCCCTTTTTTATTGTGGCAAAATCATCAAATGAGTCCTCCCGCCCAGGGCGGGACAGGAGGGACTGTCAGACTTGTACTGACTAAAATCCACGGTGTTCCTTCAATATAGCCCTTTATGTACCAGGGTCACGGTTACCGAGTGAGACAGTCCCGCGACCCCGGCAGGCTCTGGCCCTCTTAGGGGGCCCCATCAGATTGCTGACAGCTCTTTGAGGCGCGCGTGGAGCACAACGCGCCGTCGACCCGGGCATGGTCCATGATCGGACGGCGAGTCACCCATTACTCGCAGCTCGCATGCCCGCGCCTACGGTGGCCGGAGATCGTCTTGCGATGTCCGTTGCCGTGGGCGTCTCCCGTGGCGGCTGCGTCGTGAGATGGACGCTGTCCTCTCCCTCACGCGTTCCGCCTCCTCCTTTGCTAGTATTACTGCTTCGCAGAAGGAGGCGACCGCTTCCTATCGCCGCTGTGAGGACACTACGGCGGTGCTCTGCCCAAGCGGGGCAGTCCTGCACCGTATGTTCTACCGTGTCCTCCGGGCGATCCTCGCAGTGGTGACACCCAGGCGTTTCTTCCTTCCCCATTCGATACAGGATCCATACCGCCCCCTGAGATGGCGCCGGAGCTCTTCCCGCCGCGCCTCGACTTGTCTATGCAGCGGGGATTGGCCAGTGCTTCTTTATAAATAATTAAATACATGCCGTCGGACGGCAAGCTACCCATTACTGTGCGTAAGCGGCTGGAATGTGACCCACTATTTCCGACGCCCTGGGCGTCTTCAGCGGTGGCTCAGGTGAGAGGTAGAGGGTGCACTTTCCCTCACGCGCAATTATGATAATACTAGATGAAAACCCGGCTTCGCTCGGGTGAAACATGACTCATAACTACAGATCTGGTACAAAATGTAGGTAGATATTTCTGTAGTCATCGGTTCTCAAGGAATGGGTATTAAAGGTATGCAAGGCATAGATTCGTATAGCTTCATTCATTGTGTTTAATAAATATAGTACCTAAATAAAAACTGCAGTTTTTCGCCCATTGTTCGCGCCTATTGGCCGGAGATCGTCTGCGACAGTCGCTCCCTTCATACCGCCCTGAGATCGCTCCGGAGCTCTTTCCGCCGCACTAAACTTGTCGAGGCAGCGGGGATTCGCCGTACCAACACAGTTCATGCATGTACCACCATACCAACACTTTTCAGACTCCTAATATCTATTATGAAGAGGAAAGATTTGTATTTTTGTATGTTTTTTTTAGTGTGTAACATCATCAAATAAGTCCTCCCACCCAGGGCTGTCAGACTCGTACTGACTAAAATCCACGGTGTCCTTCAATAGCCCTTTACATTCAGGGGTCACAGTAATTCGTTGGTCCCGCGACCCTGGCAGGCTTTGGCCCTCTACAGAGGGGCCCCGTCATAATGCTGACTGCACTCTTTGAGGCGCGCGTGGAATACAACGCGCCGTCGAAAAATATTCAAGTGGGATTCAAAAGTGGGATCCAACGGGAATAATTCGTTGGTCCATGGTCGGACAGAGATAGGGCGCAAGAGGTCTCCGCCTATTGCCGTCGTGAGGATACGGCGGTGCTCTGTTGCGCGCGGGGCAGTCCTGCACCGTATGCTCCACCGTGTCTTCCGGCCGATCCTCGCATTGGTGACACCCAGACCTTGCCTCCTTCGTCATCAGACACGGGTACCTCCCGAAAAATCCGTGTCCGGTGAAGACCTGCGTCAAGCAGAAGGTCAGGACGCCGTGACGCCTATCCAGCCACTCATCCAAAGAGGGGTCTTACCACCGCGATTGCGGCATGCCCGGAGCTCGGTTGCGACAGTCGCTCCCTCCATACTGCGCGCCGCAGCGAGTAACATAGGCTGTAATTATTATATCATGTCCACCCGTGCGAAGCCGGGACTGGAAGCCAGTAAATAATATTTTCATAGGTCCTTTCCTCTCTGAAGCAAGTCGGCCCTTTGACGTGAAGAAGCCGGAGGTAATATCGTTCTCGATCAGAAAGGCATTCGTGGTTGCCACTGTCATCATTGTTTACGGCTTAACGGCTACACGTTTGTTTGACACTGACATAAGTTAGGCCAGGTTCACACGGTGACCATTCGATTCGATTTTTTCACGTACCTATACGGTTTTACCGTATACGATGCAGTCGTTCACACGGCAACCATTCGATTCGATTTTTTCGGGCCACGCATGCGAGTGCATACGATTCTCGAATGGGCGAGTCGTGTGAACGACACAACATGAACATAAGCGCCACTGCGAGTCGTATTCGATAAAATCGTTTCGAGACGCGGCGTTCCGGTGACAACTTCGCACGGTATACGGTAAAATATATTTCTCGAACACGGGATTTTCCCGTATGAACGCCGTGTAAACAATTTTTAAGTTTTCACATATATTCTGTTGTCACTCCTCTATTCGATAAAATCGTTTATACGGTATACGGGAAAATAATCGCCGTGAGAACCTGGCCTTACAGTTCATAGTTTTTTTTCTAAATAATATCGCAACGTGTCGAGGAGGTTTAGTATAATACTTAATACACCACATGACACTGGCATGCTAACAGTGCTATCGACTCGGTTGCCAAAAACAAAGAAAATTAAAAAAGCTTCTCAACATGTTACCCGATGTCAAAAATGGCGGCTGCGATCTGTCTGGTCAGAAAATCATTAGAAATGTACAAAATACTCGACAATCCGAATTTTGCGGATATATGTTGTCGACTCGAAATCTTTATTTTTTAATGTTTTATTAATCAGGCAAGCTTTCGATCGAGTCTACCGTAGCCCTGCACGAAATTATTAATATAGATATGCTCAGTTTGCTCAGTATTGCCCAGGCAGTGATAATTTTGTTGTGACATTAGGTATTTTGAAACTATGATATCTCCTAAGATATTCATTGAAATCAAATGATTTCAAGGGCAATTTTGTTCAGAATTAAATGCTTGTGATGATTAACGTATTTATTTTGATAAGGATTAATATCATATTAATGAAAATACCTTCGCAAATAATGCATTACTTTAAAACAAATTTGATATCCATAAAAAAGGTTATAGTGACTTAATCTTAAAAGATAGATATATGCTCTCGCGGATTTTATTTTAGAACTTTTTATGAGGAATAATTCCGTAGTACATAATTTTTGCGTATATTTAACCGTTTACGCAGCGCACGCAACGAAAGCTCTCGAAAAGGAATACATTTTCCCGATTTTGAAACATTTCTCATTACTGCTCCGCTCCTTTTGATGATAGCGTGATGTTATATAGCCTATAGCCTTCCTCGATAAATGGACTATCCAACACAAAAAGAAGTATTCAATTTCAACCAGTCGTTCCTGAGATTAGCGTGTTCAAACAAACAAACAAACAAACTCTGCAGCTTTATATTATTAGTATAGATTTATTTTGAAATTTAAACGATGGTGTTGTGAAATTCGAACGATGCATTATTAGGATTGACCTTTATTCCAGACTTATTTGGCGGGGACTATACCACTGACGGCTAAAACTCGTAGTGAAAACCCCTATTTACTGAAGAAGAATTGAGCAAGTTTTCAAAGTGCCTCAAGCACTTTCGAAAAAATACACCGAGCTCTCCTAATAAGAATATTTTCGAGCAGATGTTTTTCCGCTCACTTCCGAAACAAGACACGTGCCACGATTGTTTTTGTTTGTTTGATGTGATTATCTTATTTACGTAGGTAACTAATATTTGAAAATTCTAAGATATTATGTTAGAATTTTACCTACCAATATGATTTAGAAGAGCATGTGGTCCTAATTTTTAAAATACTTCAACAAATCTCTAAATAGAGACACAACAAACAAAGTTCAGCTTTAGAATATTAGTAGAGATATTACAGATTTGAAACTGATAAGGTTAAGGTTGATATTTCTGAAAGCTGCTATTAGTTCCAGTATTGCCAGTTTCAGATAAACTTTAGTAAGTATGTAACTATTTATTAATAAAACAAAGTGTTTATCGCTTCATAATAGGCTATGAGGTCGATATTTACAGGAAACAGGTCCTTAACTTTGCAAGGTAGATTGAGAATTGGACAAAGTCGCTGGCTATGACACAAATAATTCGTTTTTATCAATGTCGCAGGATGGACATGTTCAATTTATCTTATCTACGGTAGGTAATGGCGAATCCATCTACAGTATCGTTCTGATTGTAAATAATCTCGATAAGCAATAACTGAATGGCTCGTAAGTCACACTGAGAGAAAAAACAACCAGATTTCACGTTGCTTCAACAAGTTTTCGGGTTAAAATAGCGCCTACGTGCTCTTTGGTTGAAACTACAAGTTTGATCTTGTAAAGTGTAACTTGTTGATCCTACAAGCTACGTATCATGTTATTTCTACGTTACGTCAGGTCGAATTTACGTTAACATTTTCCGATTGTTTTTACAAGTTTAGCATGTAGATTTAACATGCTCAGCACGTTGTTGTGACATGACTAGCTTGTTGAATCTACAAGCAGCTTGTTAATTTATCTTGTTACTCCTACGTGTTGGGCATATAGTTCCAACATGCTCGCCTCGTTGTTCCAACATGCTCGCCTTGTTGTTTCTACATGCTTGACATGTTGTTGTGACATGAATAGCTTGTTGAATCTACAAGCAGCTTGTTAGTTTATCTGTTACTCTTACGTGTTGGGCATATAGTTCCGACATGCTCGCCTCGTTGTTTCAACACGCTTGACATGTTGTTGTGACATGACTAGCTTGTTGAATCTACAAGCAGCTTGTTACTTTATCTTGTTACTCTTACGTGTTGGGCATATAGTTCCGACATGCTCGCCTTGTTGTTTCAACATGCTTGACATGTTGTTGTGACATGACTAGCTTGTTGAATCTACAAGCAGTTTGTTAGTTTATCTTGTTACTCTTCCGTGTTGGGCATATAGTTCCAACATGCTCGCCTCGTTGTTCCAACATGCTCGCCTTGTTGTTTCAACATGCTTGACATGTTGTTGTGACATGACTAGCTTGTTGAATCTACAAGCAGCTTGTTAGTTTATCTTGTTACTCTTACGTGTTGAGCATATAGTTCCAACATGCTCGCCTCGTTGCTCCAACATGCTCGCCTTGTTGTTTCAACATGCTTCGCATGTTGTTGTGACATGACTAGCTTGTTGAATTTACAAGCAGCTTGTTAGTTTATC
Organism: Agrotis clavis; assembly: GCA_954870645.1. Taxonomy (NCBI): domain Eukaryota; kingdom Metazoa; phylum Arthropoda; class Insecta; order Lepidoptera; family Noctuidae; genus Agrotis; species Agrotis clavis. Next base: position 11,120,403 of record OX940922.1, read on the forward strand.
TTGTTACTCTTACGTGTTGGGCATATAATTCCGACATGCTCGCCTTGTTGTTTCAACATGCTTGACATGTTGTTGTGACATGACTAGCTTCTTGAATCTACAAGCAGCTTGTTAGTTTATCTTGTTACTCTTACGTGTTGGGCATATAGTTCCGACATGCTCGCCTTGTTGTTTCAACATGCTTGACATGTTGTTGTGACATGACTAGCTTCTTGAATCTACAAGCAGCTTGTTAGTTTATCTTGTTACTCTTATGTGTTGATCATATAGTTTCAACATGCTCGCCTTGTTGTTTTAACATGCTTGACATGTTGTTGTCATGGCTAGCTTGTTGAATCTACAAGCAGCTTGTTATTTTATCATGTTGTAGTTACAGTACGTGCTTGTTCTATCAACATGTAGCTTATTATGTTACCTTGTTGAATCTGCATTATTGGCTTGTTCTATTTACAGCTATAGTCCGACCGCTTCACTCAACACGATAAAGGGCGCAGGCGAGGACTGAGTGAAGCGGTCGGACTATAACTGTAAATAGAACAAGTCAATAATGCAAATTCAACAAGGTAACTTAACAAGCTACATAATTATTTTTTATGTTTCGTTCAGCTTTCAGATGGAAACTTAAACAACCAAACATAAATAACGCACAGATAATAACAAAAATACAATATGCAATTACATTTAAATTAATCACTAGCAAACAAAAAAGACAGAACAAGTACGAAATTTAACTTACAATGTAAATACAACAAGAACGACATACTCAAAGAGAAATATTGTAAGTATAAATTTTTTAAACGCATTACAGCGTTTAACCGCATCTCATTTTGAGTTACGTCGTTGGTGTCGCAAAGGAATAATCGTTAAATAGATTTGTAAAGAAATAAAAAGTATTTTAAGGTCTTAATTATTTATTAATTTACAGTGTACCACAATGGCGTATAAAGGTTATAGAACAATGCTTCCCAGTCCTAGAAGTCAAAACTACATACAGTTTTGCAAATGTATAGTTGACCAAGTAAGTGGTCCACTTTAAACCTTATAGACATATGTTTACACTTGAAAGTGGCAAGGCAATATCTTGGTCAACTATACCTTAATTTATGTAAGCATAAACAAGTATTTTAAGGTCTTATTTATTTAAGAATCATCAATCAATGTGCGTCAATGGCGTTTAAAAGGCTATAGAACAATGCTTCCCTGTCCTAGAAGTCAAAACTACATAAAGTTTTGCAAATGTATGGTCGACTAAGTGTCCCACTTTAAACCTTATAGACATATGTTTAGAGTCGAAAGTAGTTAGGCAATATCTTGGTAGATTATGCATTAATTTATGTGTAAAGGTATCTAGAATGACTAGCTGCAAAATACAATGATTTGCTAAAACAATCGAGTCTGGCGAAGTACCTAGACATCTTTATACAAAATTAAACAGCTGGTAATTAATGCGAGGAGTCCATTGTAGGCAAACCAAGAGAAATATCACAAAGTAAGTATCTTAATGAAGACGTACCAGAGACATTTACATTAGCACGATTACCTACCCGAGAAAAAAACTCCATAGATTATGGAGGAGACGTGGGTTCCCGGCCAAAGAACCCAAGTCCTGCGGCACCTTGGCATCCGTTGAATCCGCGTGGCCGCGCTGGAAACAAGAGCATCTAGGCCTACGGTGTTGCAGTTACACAGTCAAGGGAAATAACGAAGGAGATATACTGCCTCGCTCTTAAGAGGACGACGAACGCCGGCAGCACGTTACGAATAACAATATACGCGGCGTGCATCCGGCGCGGCGCTCAGAGGCCTAAACAAAACATGGAAACATTAAATAACTAGACCATTATGCAACCTATCGTGCACAGCCTGGTAGTGAATGCCAGGGGTCCATTGTGAGCAGACCAGGAGATATATCACAAAATATCTAATGAAGACGTTAATCAAAGGACCAACGAAGCGTAACAAACGTCGTTAAATCAGACATAACAGTCATTGTGTTCGTTACAGGCGCAATTAGTTTCTTGTATGCTATGTATACATTTAGGTCCGTAGTTTCGACTTCGTAAGCGAAGAAATGTTCGTCAAAGTCAATGGTTTTTAAGGACGAGCAAGAGAACAAGACTTCGTTAGCCTTGTCAATGTATATATTCCTAATTATTGCAAATGACGGCAAGCACGTCGACTCTAACAAATCTACAGTAATGACAGAATTTTGTGTAAATTTGACCCCGTTTAGTTTTACCCACGACAGGGAGCATTCTATAACATTTTCTCCGGTTAATTCAAAGTTTTTGTTCAGTTCCAAAATTGTAGTTTTTTTTAATTGTTTTCGTTTGCCATATTCAACGGAAGATAGAGCCTCATTTTTCAAAAAAAGATAATTAAGTTGGAGCTGTAATTTTAACGCAATTGTTTTAGTAATATTGACTCGACTTGCTGAAGAGCGCGCCGCAATTTTTGCCACTCTATGTTTCGCCTCAAATCGCATTGTCCACATTTGCGTAATAGGGCCAAATTTTTTCAACATTTCTGGATAATGCACAAGGAAGTGAAATTTAGGAGTTAATTGTTTTTTACTCAGAGTCATATATATAGCAAATTAAATTCACTGATTAAGAACTTTAACTGTTCGCAAGAGTCGTTATATACTTGTACGGAATACAACTTGTACATGATTTTTCGTAGTAAGATGTATAAATTCCAAATCTCATTATCTCTCTGTACATAATAACCAACAAGTAGACCGAAATACCTGACCAAAACGGACATTTCAGATGCAGAAGTGCGAATCTTTAAAGTAGGCCCGTCAAATTGCAATCCAGTAGATGACGGCTTTGAAGATGAATCTGGACCGAAATCAAAAGCAAACATTCTGTCAGTTAAATTTTTCAAATGGAACAGTTTTGCTTTTATCAGTTGAGTAATAACGAATGACATAACTTTTACACAAATTCCTTCCAACAAATCGTGAAGTAAATCAACAGCTACATTATTAAATAGGTTGAAATCTTTCACATCTAACCAGACGCAATTATCTTTAATACCACTTTGCGAAACGTCATTTAGTATCCTTAAGGCATTGTAGTTAGTCATGTCTCTCACCAATGATAGGTCCTCATAACACATGGTTCGAATTGCATCCTTTGATGCAGTGCAAATTCGACAGGGATAATTGGCAGAGAAAGATTCTACGAATCCAAGCATGGAGTGCAGACCTAAATTGTCACCTGTAAGTGCGCCCAAACGGAATTTAATTGTACCTTGATAGCTATTTGTATTAACTATAATACCTGTTTCAGATAAGTAATTAATTTCGTCAATAATTCTTCTAAATACCATTCCGTTGCCGAATTGAACTCTGTCTGATGAATGAAACAAGCCTAAAACGAATATGTATGATAATTGAGATGAATAACTAGGCCCAAGACATGGAAGAGAAACATAAACTCCTCCAAGTTTGTGTATGCCAGCATGGCTGCCAAGAGGGTTACTGATCTCAAAGTCATCGTAATAAAGTATAAGTGGCAATACAACATCATCGTTAGAACATTTGCTACTTTCAAAGTTTTGCCAAACTGACCCCTGAACAAAATTAGTTATAGGACCAGAATTACAGTCCTTCTTTAATATAGATAAATAATCTAAAGTATCTTTTAGTACATTTGGCAAAGTAAAAAATTTTTGTAAGATAAGGCGCAAAGGTGTAATCTGCATGGTGCAATTTACTGGAACGTAAGTGAGTCCAAGACGTGTGCGTTTCATTTCCATCCTCTGCCCAACTACAACTTCGATAGGAGACATTAATGTACCACACTTTGAAAAGTTGTCAAAACGTGTATGTTCTGAGCGAAAGCCAGTAACAGCTTTCTTTATAAGATTCAAAATTTGGTCAACAACGCTTATTGCATTTTTAGTAACGCTACCGTTTCTTACTAACTCATCAAAATGAGTTTTCAATACATTGTCCAGTGATTGCTCAAGGAAAGATTGTATACCCTCAACTACAACTTGAACGGTTGAACGTGGGATTATGGGATTTGCATACAGCGATGCAATGAATAGTGACATATCATGACTAAGGATATTTTCAGCAGACGAAGTCTCATTATTTGCTGTTGCAAGGAACGACAGATCTTGCAAGGTTTCAGTGGGAGGAGGTAACATAACTGCGTCCTGTGCATTAATTACTAACGCGTCATTATTTAAAGGTTCATCTGAGTTACTTAAAGAAGATTCACTTTTATGACATAAATTAATATGCTTTGATAGCGATTTTATAGAATGAAAATGCCGGAAACATCCTTCTTCTCCGCAATGAAACACGGTTTTTTCTAAGGCAGCAAAACACAGAGAACGCAAATGGTGACAAAGAGATCTAGTATTAGAAAATTGAGCCTTACACGCAAAACAAGTTAACATTCTAATCCAAATTTAAATCACCCATTAAGGTATGAATAACACTGAGTGATTTATCAAATTTAGTGTTTATGTTATACAATGCTCTTTGTATAAACAGCCAAATGAGATAAGATTCGTCAGAGTATTCTGCTCCTGTCGCATGTATAATCTTAAATGCCACATCGACTCCCTGGAGTAATGAATTAACTTTGTAAATAGTCTGACCAACAACTACATAAATATTTAGAATATCACAAATTGTGCCCGTGTAGATTATCAAGGGCTGAAATGTTCGTCCGAGTTTCACCAATTTCGTTCTCCTACTTGATATTGCTGTTTGTAGATCATCAACGCCAGCTATTTGCAATATAAATCCATCCCGGATTTCACTACGCGATGGCTTCCATGAGAGCTTTCCTTTTTTCTTTGACACTATTGAAGGCACCAAATATGGCAGCAACAACAACGCTGCATTTGTTTCCGACTCTGGTTTGTCATCTGTAATTATAGAAATAAACAGATAAGCAAAACGTCCCATTTATACACAGTTTTATTATTTATTTATACTAATTAACTAAATAAACTAACTAACCTATACTAATTTTATGATTACCTACATACTTAAATAGATTGACACATCAAAATCAGTTCAGAAAGATCAAAGTTCTGACTTCACAAACATAAGAAACAAATCCAGATCAGTAAAAATAATAATCCAGCATCCAATGGGTGTACTAGGGCTTGTAATATCGGGAGGTTTTCAATTCCGACACTGATTTCCGAAGAGCGCGGTTCTACACCTTATTTCAATTGAAATAGCAAATATTTACATTTACAAATTCAATATCCTCTGCCGTCACGTCCGCCGATTTGTGCAAGCCGTACCTATGACACGTTTTTCGAAGTCAGTTAAAAATAAAGAAGTGACTTACCACTAATAGAATCTGTGTAATTCTGTATTGCTTGTTTGACATCCTTGTCTCTTAATTGCGTTAACTTGGATTTAGCCACTTTGATAATGTTTTTTTGGTGTAGGATAATATTTGAATAAAGGAAGTCCTTGTTGTTTTTATACATGTAGTTAAAATCCTGCAACAGCTGTAATAAAAAACTTTAATTAATAACAAAGCACGAATTCGTGGACTTTTATTATTATTATAATATACCTACACTCATAAAAAGTGCCTAATAATTGTTATCTCTAGACAATTTAGAATATTTTAGAACATTTTCAATGTAGAAATATTTTAATACTGAGTGAAGAACCTCAAATTTGTGTAGTAGGGATAAAAATATTCTTAGACAATTTTGATGTGTATTTCGACAATTTTGTGAAGCTGTGTGTATTTATATACACTTCTCATCAAAAAAATCGAAACACTTTCGTTTTTATTGTTTTTGTCCTAATTTTTTACAAAAGAGAATTAATTCCATGAAAAAAAAACATTACTGTGTAGCTGGCAGTTTGGTCATTACAGTAACAACAAAAAAATTAAAATTCGAAATAATTTCATTTGTTTATCCTATAAATGAAATTAATCACTGTTTTGAGACAAATGTGTATTTAGGGTTGGAGTACGTTTCTCGTTTAAAAACTAAAAATTAGCGCTTGTCTTTAAACTTTCTGTTTCTTATTTCATTTACTGTGACTTTGGGACGTCTGAAATAGTTATTTGTTATGCAAGGCTGCAAAGTTGATTTTTGTGCGCGAGTTCTTGAATTGAAAACTGAGAGAGCGAAGGATTCTAAGATTGAACCGCGAGAGAAACGAGCGGTTCAAATATAGAATCCTGAGCGATGCGAAGTTTTCAAAAGTACGAGACGCAGAAAAACTTTGCTGCCGAGTGCAACACACAACTTTTCACCTCACACAGCGAGGAAATGGTAGGTGTAAGAGAAATAGCTTAAACAATTTACTATATAAGTATATATTATATATCAGTAAATTAAAAGTAAAATTACTACAATTGTTAATATTGAAAGTTAAATGTTTTTTTGGAACATTAATACTTGTTTTTGTCACTTGTGTGTTATTACGAGTATTACGTAAATTTGCGGAAAATTGCTCAAATTCATTGGATTCCATTGTGAATGTTGGAGACAGAGACAGATTTACAGGCGGTTCGAGACGATTTTCTCGAATGTTAAAAACTCAAACTTACGACAACTACTACTTAACACTAATGTTCAGAAAAAAAATAGGTTGCAACAACCCGGTGCACTGACATGCAGTGGGGGCGGCTCACCTGCCAGTGTAGAAAATAATTGAATAAAAGACGTGTTCGATTTTTAAACAACATTTTGTGCTCTAGAGCACAAAATGGAGTTTTGCGCTCAGATTTTGAATGAGAAATAGAATCTTTCCGAGCGGGTGAGGTGAAAAAACTTTTTTTTCTAAAACATATGGATACTTCGCCCGCAGAAGCCGCCCAAGTGGTGGCATTGCTGGATTCTGGACTTAGTCAGCGTGTTGTGGCTGCAAGATTGCATCTAAGCTTATCATCTGTTCATAGAGTCTACAAACGCTATCGGGAGACTGGTTCGTTCACGCGCCGTTCAGGATCTGGCAGGAATCGGGTCACTTCTGAGCGAGATGATCGATTTATTGTAACAACTTCTTTACGAAATCGACGCCTTAACGCTTTTCAACTGCAGCAGCAGCTTCGCGTTGTACGAAGAGTAGCTGTAAGTGACTCTACAATAAGAAGAAGGTTGAAGGAACGCGGATTGGCACCGCATAAGCCAGCGAATGGGCCGAAATTAACTGCAGACCATCGAAGAGCGCGCCTTAACTTTGCACGCGAGCACCTAACTTGGTCATACCTTCAGTGGAGCAAAGTACTGTTTTCTGATGAGTGTAAAATTATGCTGTATGGTAACGACGGAAGGAACAAGGTCTACAGAAGAGATGGAGAACGCTTTGCACAATGCTGCATTGAAGAAAAGGTCAGCTATGGTGGCGGTTCGTGGACGGTTTGGGGAGGAATCAGCGCCGACGGTAAGACAGAACTTGCCTTTGTGTCTGGGCCACGGCTGCCTGCACTAAACTCTCATCGGTACATCGAACAGTGTCTTGAACCTCATGTGATGCCCTATGCACATTTTATTGGCAACGACTTCATATTCATGCACGACAATGCTAGAGCTCACACCGCGGGCGTCGTACGAGATTATCTTACCGAAGTCGGTATCTCCATTATGGTATGGCCAGCAAGAAGCCCGGACATGAATCCCATTGAACATCTATGGGATGAATTAAAGAGACGAATTCGAGCAAGAGATCCAGCCCCAGAAACACTTAGCCAGCTGCAAAATGCAATCCAAGAGGAATGGGATAATATACCACAACATGTGATCGTGACTCTCATCCGATCGATGAAGAACCGTATGGAAGCAGTAATAAGAGCTCGCGGAGGGAATACAAGTTATTAAATAAACGTTTCTTACATTTTTTTTTCATTTACGCGTGTTGTTTTACCCATTTCCTTCATATTCCATACAGGGTAAAAATTACTCATTATACAAAATACGAAACCTATGAAGACTTAATTTGAATTTAGAACATTAACATTAGGATTTAAAAACCTCATACTACTCACTATTAAATGACATTTTACATTTATTCCTAAATATACACATTTTTCTGATAATCCTTATCAAATCATAAACTGCGAGGTGTTTCGATTTTTTTGATGAGAAGTGTATTTTCATTTAACGATTCATACAAACGAAACCCCTTTGGACTGTTTTCGCCTCAAGATGTTTTTTTTCAAGGAGAACCATTTTAAGATACTCACCAAGCGATAACCTTCAGGTAGCTTGAGAGCCGGATACAAGTTTAAATATTCTTCGACTGTTCCAGATTTTGACTGTAGTGTGGCCAATCTTACATTTGTGGTAGCTTCCCAATTACTTTCAACTAAATGCCATGGATCTACACAGATTCTTAACCAGTGCAGTTTTTCTTCTACTTCAAGTTCTCCTGTAGACATTTTTTTTTATTAAAATATAATATATTTTTTTTTCAAATTTATTGATTGATGTACTTACGTACATTCATACAATTTTATTTGTAGGCTACTGTAGAATCTTCTCACAATAAACTTTATAGTGACTTTTTAAATGTTTCTGTGACAGTTACAGATGAATTGTGATAAGATTATAAAGTGACCTATGAATCAAATTGGTTGACTACCTACCTACCTAAAAAGCAAAAGATGTAAATTGCAATTTTCAGAAAGGCACCACAAACAAGACGTGACAAAAACATTATATCACTGGTGTCATTTCAAAACTGTTTACATTATAATGGAAATCCGTAATTAGCCAGATGTTGTTGTCAATGTGTTTCAATAAAATAAATAAATTAATAACAATTGTCTACCTTCACTGTGGACTGATGAAAATGTAAGCGATGTCACTTCTGTTGCAGAACTAGTTTCTGATGAAGAGCTCCTAGAACTCCGGGAAGATCCAGCTATTATGCCTCTCTTGCGTAGGTCTTTCCTTCTATTTACGACGGCATCATATAATTTTCCAGACGCATTTCTTTTTATCTGTTGAGATGTAGCACTCATGTAGGGAATATAATATATTGTTGGAGATTCCTTTGGAAAAATCTGTGCTATTTCATGCGCACATTTCATAAGTATGCATCCCGGCACTACACCAGTAGGATTGTCAGTCAACTCTTTCGTGGCGATCAGTCTGGCTAGACGACTTCTCAGTGTCTGGTCAAGTAAACCTTGATTTTTTTGTCCACTATTTAAAATAGCTTTTCCGTCAATTGAACTTTTAAGTAATTTCAGCACCTGTAATATTAACAATATTAAATAATACCATGGTGGGTCACTAATGAAATCCATAATTATATTTGCACACAGTATTGGTCTTACAGAATTGTCCTCTGCGGATTCATATTGTGATGTAAATGTCTCAGCTGTGTCTATTGTATTCTGTTTTGCGTTTTCTCCTACTTTTGCAGTCTCAACAGGTTGAGATGTTTCCTGATAAGAAATAATTAACACTTCAGTGAAAAAAGTTAACACATTATCACTCCAGGATAGCTGACGGTCCGCCTAAAGGAAAGATGGTCCCACATGAGGGGCTTAGTTTTTTATTGGCATAAAGTGACCAAAAACGAGGGAAAAAATTTTGGTACTTAATTTTAATACTAAGTGGCTCGCGCGCTGTAGGGTCGCAGTTTAAACTAACATTTCTCCTCGCTTCGCTCGTCGTCGTAAAACGAGGCCTGCCTTAGGGTGGGTGAAATCCCAAAGTTACTTCACCGTCCAAGGCCAAAACTCAATTATCTGTGCTTCCAGAAAAAGTCACCCATAAAAACAAGCTTATTATAATGTACCTATTCTTTACGATAAGATCTTAAAAAAAAATTGTTTCATTGATATCATGCTGAATGATCGGAAGACCTGGACCCTCTTTCCTTTAATCAATCTAATCTTCATTTGACTTACTCTTTTTTAAGGCGGGAACAAACTCCAGCGATTTTATCGAAATGGCTAATTAAATTAATATGCCCACATGTCAACAAAACTTATTAACCTAGTTCTATGCACTAACCAACTCCTAGATTAGGCATCGTTCGCGCCTTAACTAAGTTTTCATTTTATTTAATTCATTTAGCATTAATAGGACATTTAAAGCAAAGCATAATGAAGCACTATATGAATGATGTTTGCTAAGAAATATAAACAAAAAACACACTGAAATGCATGCCAGCAATTCTACTTTAATATGTGTGATCCATTTTTATTTCAATGTCTTGTATGTACATATGTACAGTTAAGAGCACCAATATATATTCACTCAAAGTTTCATAAATATGTATAACCTTATTGTTGCAGAAATAAGGTCTGTGTACATATCTTTGAGACTTTGTGGTGTATACATATTGGTGTACTTGACTGTACTTGTTTAATTGTTTCAGCATTTTGCTAAAGTATTTTTTTATTTCAATAATAATACTCATACATACAACAAGAAGCAGTCAAGTTCAAAATGTCAGTCAAATAAATAAAATAAATAAATATTATGAGACAATCTTAAATATATTACATAAATGGGGATGGCAACTCAAAGCTAATCGTAGATGGCGCTGCGATAGTTGGTCCCCACGTCTACCTTGTACAAAAAAACAAACAAGATTATTTGTTATAAAAATTGAGTATAAATACAAAACAAATATGGAAAATTATTCGTCCATGCAAGTACTATATACTAAAAGAAGAATTAAGACGCCGCGGCGCATCTACAAGAGAAAAAAAGTGATTTAATTGAGTGGTTATACATTTGATTTTACCGTAATAAATCCACAATTACTTGTAGTTGAGGTTTCAATTTTTGAGTTTAGGTATGTTTTACCTGTCCTCTCCTTTATCAAGAATATAATGCTGCTTTTGACTTTCTATTTTGATAAAATATCATAATGTTTTAAGTCAGTAATTTTAACCTTTTTTTCTATTTAGATTCGAGAAATATCACAATATATTTAATTTCTTAACACCACAACTATTACAGAACTCGTTCCAGGTGATAATTCTTCGATTTTCGAGCGATGCAATACTGGTACATAACCTCCAAAAGAAAAGTAGATATTATTTTGAAAAGTGTATTCCATCATTTTTACAGCTTATTACACAACATCTAGTCATTTTACATCAATAAATGTTTTTTTTTCTGAAAATTCCTTTGATTTTACAGTTCTTTGGGGACCAAACTGTCATTTTCACTTTGACACTTGCCTTCCCCATTGAACTAGCCCCATAATAAGCTCAATAAGGCTATGTGTTATGGGTACTACTAGATGCCAATATATTTAATTTAATATAAATACTTAAATCCAACACTCAAAACTAATAATATTCATGCTCATTACACAAATATTTGCCTTTACCGGGATTCGAACCCAGGACCTTCAGCTTCATAGGCATTGTCACTACCCAGTTACCCACTAGGGCTAGGCTAACCGGCCGGCAAATGGTCAAGTCTTAAATCAACAAAAAATGCTGCCAATAATATCGTCTGCTTACTGGTAAAAAGTAATAAGTGCAGTCACTGTCAATTCGAGTAAATGACATTTTAAAGTTTAAGCTTAAAATTAATCTATGTCAAACTCGTTAATTAAAAAACTGGTTTAGAAAAATATTGCATTAACTACCCTTCTTTTAAGATTTGCTCTTTTTTAATATTTTTTATTAGTATAAATTGTATAAAATTAATTTAAGATCGAAAGGAGGCTGCATTTAATATGTTTTACCTGTACTTAAAAACATGTTTTAGCTTTTGAATTCGATAAATAACTTTATTACATTTAGGGTGTTTAAATGTTATGATGGTACATAGATTTTACCCATAATATTATAAAATTTAAAAAGCTTTAACCGTATTTATTATTTTGTATCTGTATAAACTGAACGCGTTTTAAGTTATAAGATTATTTATTATGTTGTTCTGGTATGTTTTTTTCAATAATTTGGAAGATATCACTTTTACAAACTCGTTATCTCTGCAGCCATTGGTCATAGCATTTATTCAGTTTTACCAGTAGATAGAGCGTAAAAAAATACATGTAACTGCATTTTTAACTCGATTTAGTAAAAAAGTGCATTTATTATGTTTTACCAGTAAGCAGACAATATCATGTAAATATATACATATGTATATTTTTATTACTAAACCAATGCAACTAAAGCTTATCTAATGGGTGAGGGCGACTAACTAAAAAATTATATTATGGTTTATTAAAATATGTACTTCGAACGTTAGAGTTTTTGAAACATCCACATTGAGTTCAGCTTTCCATAGAGCTAAATTACTTTTAAATCGGGCTCTGTCTCCTGCTAGTGGAATCAATTGTTTGATATCTCCATCATCTATAATTCGGAGACAGCCTGCATCAACTTTTTCATCTGGAATATATCAAGACAGACTTTTCTAACCAGCAGCCTTGTCTAACAGAAGCGGCACAGAACATAAAAAGTTATGAAATAGTTTAGAGTTAACTTTATGCTTGCCAAAAAAAATATTTTAGGCATGCCGGTGGGAATTGGCTTGTATGGGTGCTCCGCTAATGCACTTGACATCAAGGTAGAGGTTTGATGCCTTGACGGGCAAACATTTGTATGATGAATGTTTGTACTTGAGTCCTAAATGGTTTTGTATTTAAGAATGTATTTATCTATTTATGCAAGTCTATCCTTTGCCTAATACCCACAGTACAAGCTAGCCACCACCGCAAGTAAAACTTAAATTAGATAGGTATTGTGTTTTAATTGTTGTTAACTTACTTATAAAAATGTCTATGTAGTCCTCCAGACCCCATTGTTTGAGCAAATCAATCATGTATTCATTATCGGCGGTATTACCCATTGCGGAATCTGAAAAGTACAATACATGTTACTTCGTACGAGTCTATTTACAGATTCACTTAAGTATGTACCTACATCAAGGCAATGGACATAAAGTTTTACACATTTTGTTTTAACGAGCATTATTTTTACTATATTGATACAAGAATGTGATATTTTTTTATTCTAATATGAAAATGGCTCAGTTGCGTAGTTGCATATTACCTAAAATGTTATTTACCTACATTCTCTTTGACTATATATGTAAATAAATTATAGTTGCTCAAAATAATGACATCTAATGTGAAACTTTTTGCACACATTTTTAGTTAGGTACTTACGATTTTTTGCGCTTTAAACAGCGCAAACAAACGAGACTTGAACGCACGGTTTTTTTTTTGTTACTTTGCAAAGTTTAGGGTTAACGGATTCTTTGATTTCAATACATTATGAAATCTTCGAAAGTATTACAATCCGATTACCTATCTAAGTCAGTAACCTGACCAAGAGAAACTTCGAAAAACTTACCCCGTGGTAACGCGTGCAATTAACTCGTTGATAGGCTAAGTAGCAATTTAGAACTACACCTCAACTCACGTTATGTCCTGTAGGTTGTAGCCATTGAGTTATGTTGCTGCACACAAATTCACACACAATATTTTAACCAACGTTTGTTCACCATCCATCCAGAACAGTACGGAACGAAATGCGCGGGCGACCCGGGCGACGCGGCAAAAGCCAATGTTGCCAGAAAAAGATCGCAATTTCCAAGCCCGTTCTAGCCAAATTCAACAGGGGTTGTTTTAAACGTATTACCTAATATAAATTTATATTTTATTGCATAAAATGCACAAATGTGCAAATGGCGAGCTTAATGCCAAATGGCATTCTCTACCAGCTAACCATTGGGCTAAACAGAGATTATAAATGGGACCTGCTTCACATTTTTTTACCAATAAGTACCTCCTACTTTTTTAATATTCTTAAATTCATCAATCTGAATAAGGACTGTAGGTACTGTTTTTTCTTGCGTTTACGCTACTAGCCCGCTTTTTGCAAACTTTTTAGTGTTCTGCACCAAAATTGGTCCAACGGAACACTTATTTATTTATTTCATAGATGTATATCGTTTTGGATTATAACTTAAGTAAGTTATACTTATCTATGTGTGGGTTAGCAGTGCGTAGCGTTAAAACGTGTTTTTATCTTAGAAATTATTACTTAGATAGACGACCGGGCCAAATAAATGACACAAATTTAAGTTTGCCCACTTGTATTATTTTTGTAACTTTAGTATTGTCGACCATATTGATACGACTCATAAACACTATAATCTACGATGAATATAGCATAGTTTTATTCTATTAGAAGTGATTTAAACATAGTACTTCTACCTTTATTTTGAGTGGGCAAAGTCACAAAACTAATCTGCGCTGCTCCATACAAAAACCAGACTGTGTTAGGGTTGTCAATTTTATTTTTTTACCCGACTGCAACGAACTTGAAGGTATTAAATAGAAATATGTTTGTCAAACAATAATAAACCCACCGGTTTCACAGTCTACATATGTACACTGCACTACTTATATAATATTATGTTTGGTATTATAGGTGCTCCTCTACACGTCGCTTTTCTCAACCGATTCTCGAGAACATTTTGTGAGCAGGTTCGTTAATTGTAGTTTTTTTTTTTGTGAAGTCACATTTACGAAACTCAAAAAAAAGTTTTAGGCTTGCGATTTCTACAGCTCATGTGAGCCACTAGTTAATAAAATTCTTTTATCCCCATCTAGAGATTCCAGACCCAGCCAAACCATTTCGTTTTCTATAGAACTTTATTATCAAATGACAAGATAGGTATTATAATAAATCAGGGTGAATTTCTACTATTATTACTTTTTACTTAAATGTGGCAACACTGTAGTGTCTGCTGAATTATCAGTGTAATGTAGAAATAACAAGTTGTCACTCTTACCTTATTGAATTAACAAGATAGAAGTAGGTATATTTTTTGAAGCGTCGTCACGTGACCATTAGAATGTACAATTAACAAGTTTGTACGCTTAGCTTATTTATTCAACAAGATAGAGGTTGCGTCGTCACCGGCGGCGTTGAAAGAAAAGAAAGAAAGAAAGAAAGAAAAATATTTATTTGACGCCAGTTAAAAACACACACACAACACAATAATATAAAAAAGGATACAAAATTATGAGGAAAACATAGTACGTGCTGTGTGCCTCACGGCCTCACGGCTGCGCCAAAAAGGTCCATTTCGCGTTGCGTTGCGTCATGCATGATGTGACCGATACTAGTAATCCACCCATCCTTATTAACCATACTATCTAATATTATAAATGCGAAAATATGTCTGTCTGTCTGTCTGTCTGTTACCTCTTCACATTAAACCGCTGAACCGATTTAGATGAAATTAGGTAGGTATAGAGATATAGTTTGAGTCCCGGGAAAGGACAATGGGATAATTTTTATCCCGGAAATCATCCCCTACGGGTATGAAATGGGGGGTAAAAGTTTGTATGGAGCTACGAATGCTACGATATACGAGCTCCAAGCGGACGCAGAAGCTAGTTTACCTAATTAATAAGTACCTACCTAACCTAACGATACTTGAGTCGACTCGTGGATTATCATGTAGGTCTCAGATTAAAATGTAGGTATTATGAAAAATGTGTACCTACCTACCTACTTATATTTAGAATAGGTGGTTCTATGCTTCAGCTTGGGCCAAAAATCGTTTGTCTGTCCGGCCGGCCGGCGTCCAGGGTCCGGTGTCCGGTGTTTGTTCCGCTGTTTTCCTCTACAGGTCGCATAATTCTCAACCGATTTTCATAAAATTTGTGAGCAGGATTAGGTACCTATACAGGGTGTAAACGACCTCATCACGAAGCCGTCAGCCAAGCATTCTGTACATCCAACTTAGTAACTTTACGCAAAAATTATTGCTGGGAAACGAAAAAAACTTTTTTTTTTGGGGTGAAAAATCATGTTTTGGGGTAGAACTCAATGTAACGCACTCAAAAAATTGTGCTGATGGATGGATTGAATAGTACAGGGGTCGCGGAGGTGTTTAAAGTAAAAATCTTACATTAATATCTTGTATTAAAAAAAAAAAAAAAACTTGTCAAAAAGTTGGAACTTTGACCCCCAATATCTCCGTGACTAGAAGGTTCCCAGGTATGCTGTAGAACAAAAAAAATGGTCGCAATGACGGGGAGAACAAGTTCCTTTCGGCTTCGATAAGAGGACAGTGTTTTACACCCTTTATAGAATATTTTTGTCGAGTCACTTTTTCGAAGAAAAGAGACAGGCTCGCGAGTTCTTCAGCTCACAGAGCACTAGGGTTTATAATAAAGATATCAGAAATACGATCAATTATCCCTACTATTTAGTATTATGAATGCTATAGAATAGAAACTGTCTGTCTGTTTGTTACCTCTTCACGCTTAAACCGCTGAACCGATTTTATGAAATTTGTATGCAGATAGTTTGAGTCCCAGAGAAAGACTTAAAGGACTGATGGTTTTATCACGAAAATTATTCCTTATGGGGGTGAAAAGGGGAATGGATCATTTCTTAGAGATCATGCAAGCGAGCAAGACGAAGCTAAGAATGAACCTATAGCGATGTGTTTGTGACATAGCCCAGGCTATAGGTAGGTGCCTACATAGAGATCAATGACTTTTGCACATGTAAGTACCAAGGTACAACCTACCTTATCATGTGATCAAACTCAAAGTAGGTACCTAGTACCTACCTACTACAAATACATTACAAATACTGCACGGAGATACTACGTATGTCGGACCATGCACAATATTGCACAATAAGATATGTAGGTAAATGTAAGTGGGTAGGTATGTCATGCGTGGGAAGACCCATTGATAGCTATACTCACTCACATTTCAGATCAGATATGTATTATATCCAACTAGGTACCTACCTAGTATAACTAAATTAAATTGAAATCTTATCTCAGGGCCTATCAGGGCCATTTACAAAGACGAGTGGATTCGTCAAAATTGGCCATTAATGACATTGAAGTAAGAACCACGATACGCGTCATCGTGAATGACTCAATCGCTCAACCTAAAAGTAAGTAGGTAGGTACTTAATCTCTCAGCTACCGCGCACCACTTAAGTGACAGATAACAATTAAAAACCCTGGATGCTTGACCGGTTAAGTAGGTACCTAAGCCCAAGCTGTCCACTAATGTTTAATAGCGACCTTACTATACGAGCTTTACGGTTCAATTTGTAATAAGTATTATTTAGCCACCTTGTTACTTTAACAAGTTATGTAGAATTAAAGGAACGTCAATTTCTAATGACGCCATGTTATTTCAACCGCCTTTAACGTTATTTTAACAAGCAATGTGCTTTCAAAAAGATGGAATTTTGAAATAACCAAATAATTCTTGTTGATTTAACGTGAAGCCACCTTGTTGCTACTACAAGTTTATAATTTATTTTGTTACTTTAACAAGTTATGTATAATGTTGATTTTACAATTAAGGGAACGTCAATTTCAAATGACGCCATGTTATTTCAACCGCCTTAACGTTTTTTTAACAAGATAGCATTTAACAAAACCACAATGTGCTTTCAAAAAGATGGAATATTGAAATAACCAAACAATTCTTGTTGATTTAACGTGAAGCTACCTTCTTGCTACTACAAGTTCATAATTTATTTTGTTACTTTAACAAGTTAAGTATAATGTTGATTTTACAATTAAGGGAACGTCAATTTCAAATGACGCCATGTTATTTCAACCGCCTGTAACGTTATTTTAACAAGATAGCATTTAACAAAACAACAATGTGCTTTCAAAAAGATGGAATATTGAAATAACCAAACAATTCTTATTGATTTAACGTGAAGCCACCTTGTTGCTACTACAAGTTTTTAATTTATTTTGTTACTTTAACAAGTTAAGTATAATGTTGATTTTACAATTAACGGAACGTCTGCAATTTCAAATGACGCCATGTTATATCAACCGCCTGTAATATTATTTTAACAAGATAGCATTTAACCAAACCACAATGTGCTTTCAAAAAGATGGAATATTGAAATAACCAAACAATTCTTGTTGATTTAACGTGAAGCCACCTTGTTGCTACTACAAGTTTATAATTTATTTTGTTACTTTAACAAGTTAAGTATAATGTTGATTTTACAATTAAGGGAACGTCAATTTCAAATGACGCCATGTTATTTCAACCGCCTGTAACGTTGTTTTAACAAGATAGCATTTAAAAAGTTACGCAATGTAGTTTCAACAAGATATAATGTTGAAATAATCAAACAGTCTTGTTGGTTTAATGTGATACCAACTTGTTAATGCTATAAGTTTATGTTTTGGTTGATATAACAAGTCGATTTTGTCAAAGCAATAAGAAGCATGTTGTTTCAAACAAATGTTTGGTTGTTTCAACTAAATAACTGTCAACAAGTTTAATCTTGTTCTTTGTACAAAATCGACTTTTATTATCAACATTGCGTTTGTTTCCGTTAGCCAAAATAATGTTATTTCAAACAGATAACCACTTAACAAGTCGAACTTGTTCAAATTGCTAAGCCGATTTCTCTCAGTGCACGCATTCTAATTGTAGACAATTACGAGTACCATTGTTTTTCTCGTTACACGATAATGCACTCCATTGTTGTTAGCTTGTAATCCATGAGGTTTACGAGAAGGGACATTAAATGTATTTTTATTTTTTTCTTGTAAGGCAGTCGATAACGATGAATGCATGCATGATGATAGTTGGACAAAAGTTTGTAGGCAATGGGTGCCGGGAGATGGATCTGTAGTTTTTGCGAAGGCTGGCTCGCAGCGGTACGGGAAAAGAGTTCATAGAAGGACAGTTCCTTCCATGAACTCTGAACCTGTCCTATTTCACTGCTGCCCATACTTTGCCCAGCAATGGGATAGGTCAGGCTAAAAAAAGGGTCCAAAGGAAACGGTGGATGGATTGTGTGAAGGATGATAATATGGCTAGGAAGGTTACTGCTGAGATGACGAGATGATGGATGATGGAATTTGGAGACGGTCAGGGAATGGTGATGATAAGGGGATATACTGAATTATTGTTTTAAACATTGCAGGTGTGCACATCGAATTTGTATAGGTATATAAAATAATATTCCACAACTATCACACAACGCCATCTAATCCCAAGCTAAATAGAGCTTGTGTTATGGGTAGGTACTAGACAACTGATAAACATACTTATACAACATTATTTTTAATATTATGCGAAACCTGAATACATTTTAATCAGAATCAGTAACTGTTTCGATTCCAATAATTTTTACATCATGTTATATTTTTTTTCTAAAATGTTTTTAATTAAATTTTATTACTACTTAATTACGATAGGTACAATCACCGTACGGTTAAGTACCTATTGCCAAACTATTATCACGAGTGTATAACACATGAGACGCGGTTTACGCGGGTGTACCGCGAAATGAGCATGTTTTTGAATGGACAATCAGGTAATAGACAAGCTTAAATTTTTGTGATTTTTTATGAAATGGTTTTAAAATTTTGTACATAGATTCTTTACACAAAAATATTGGACAGGTGGTTATTTAATATATATATAAATGATTTTCCCCAGAATATACCGTATCCTATGACATTGTTTGCCGACGACAGTACTATAATTGTTAAGCTTGACAAAAATAATAAAGACTTCGAAGTTGACATAATGAATAAATAAATAAATGAATGCATTACAACAAGCCGTTAACTGGTTACAACATAATAACTTAATCATAAATTTGAAGAAAACAAAAATTATGAATTTTCGTCAAAGAGTAGCTTATCCAGAACTAAATGTAAGCTTTAATAATGAAAAAATTGAAGAAGCTGCAAATACAAATTTTTTAGGCTTAACTATCGACAATCAACTTAATTGGAAACAACATACATCAATATTAATTAAAAAACTTAGTAAGTTTGCTTTTGTGTTGTATAAACTAAAGAAAATAGTCAATCAAGCAGCCGTAGTCACTGCATACTATGGATTTGTCGATTCTATGCTACGCTACGGAGTCATATTTTGGGGTAACTCCTGCAATAAGGACATGCTGTTCAAAACACAAAAAAGGTGTATAAGAGCTATAACTGGCCTCAAAGTAACTGATAGCTGCAAACCTTATTTTGTATTGTTAAAAATAATGACATTACCTTGCTTATATATATTTGAGACAGCTCTATTTGTTAAAAAGAACATGCACCTATTTAGAAAAGCATCTGACCATCGCCATAAAATCATTAGACACGAATATAGGCACGAGTTATGCGTTCGACCATCTAAGACCGCCTTTATGCACAAAAGTATACTTTGCATGGCCCCAAAAATATTTAATAAAATACCAAACAAAATTAAGGACTTAAATATTACTCAATTTAAAAACAAATTAAGGCATCTATTAATTGAAAAATGTTATTACTCCATAGACGAATTTCTGAATGATAAATTTTAATTATTCGACATTGCCATTTATTAAGTTTTGACATTGTTTTTAATTTTGACATTGTATTTAATTTTTGACATTTCATTTTATTTTGACATTGTATTTAATTTTGACATTATCTTTATTTACATGTATTAATTTTATTGTTTGTTGTTATTATTTAATTTTATTGATTATTATTCTTATTATTATGAATTAAAAAGTGTACACCTTTAAGGTAGATTTTTGTGGAACTGCTATCTATTTTTAAGATCTCATGTAAATGTACCAAAAGTCACACTAATAAATTGATTTGATTTGGTGTATCGGGTTTCGCATAAACAAAAAATAATGTTGTTTATGGGATTAAATATAATGACCACCATAAAATGCTTTAATACCCTAAGCTAAAGTAAATGATCACCAAATCTAAAACATCGCTTTAGCAAGATTTCAGGGACACCCTGAAGTTCGGTTTGGTTAGGTTCCTTTAAACCTTGTACACAGAAATAGAAGCCCCGCGAAGCGGGGCTTCGTCGACCCTGCTTAGGTAGATTTTTTTTATTACACCTCGTTATGACATTATTTTAATGAACATTTTTGGTGCACATTCAGTATTTTGGTGATCATTTACTACTTTTGGGTTGACAATGATTTATTTGGAGTCATTTTGATTAAATAGGATAGCGAAATGTTAAAATTTTGGTTATAATCTATACTAATATTATAAAGCTGAAGAGTTTGTTTGTTTGTTTGTTTGTTTGTTTGTTTGTTTGAACGCGCTAATCTCAGGAACGACTGGTTGGAATTGAAAAATTCTTTTTGTGTTGGATAGTCCATTTATCGAGGAAGGCTATAGGCTATATAACATCACGCTATCACCAAAAGGAGCGGAGCAGCAATGAAAAATGTTTCAAAATCGGGAAAATGTATTCCTTTTCGAGAGCTTTCGTTGCGTGCGCTGCGTAAACGGTTAAAGATACGCAAAAATTATGTATTACGGAATTATTCTTCATAAAAAGTTCTAAAATAAAGTCCGCGAGAGCATATATCTATCTTTTAAGATTACGTCACTATAACCTTTTTTATGGAAATCAAATTTGTTTTAAAGTAATGCATTATTTGCGAAGGTATTTTCATTAATATGATATTAATCCTTATCAAAATAAATACGTTAATCGTCACAAGCATTTAATTTTGAACAAAATTGCCCTTGACATCGTTTAATTTCAATGAATATCTTCGGAGATATCATAGTTTCAAAAAAATGTCACAACAAAATTATTACTGCCTGGGCAATACTGAGCATATCATAATAATTGCGCGTGAGGGAAGTGCACCCTCTACCTCTCACCCGAGCCACCGCTGAAGGCGCCTAGGGCGTCGGAAATAGTGGGTCATATTCCAGCCGCTTACGGACGGGGAGTAATGGGTAGCTTGCCGTCCGACGGCATGTATTTATAAAGAAGCACTGGCCAATCCCCGCTGCATAGACAAGTCGAGGCGCGGCGGGAAGAGCTCCGGCGCCAGGACTGCCCCGCTTGGGCAGAGCACCGCCGTGTCCTCACAGCGGCGATATGCACTGGTCGAGGCCATGCTGCGGGGTGAAACGGAATGGGAAGCGGTCGCCTCCTTCTGTGAAGCAGTAATGCTAGCAAAGGAGGAGGCGGAACGCGTGAGGGAGAGGACAGCGTCCGCGTCCTCACGGCAACGGACGTCGCAAGACGATCTCCGGCCACAGTAGGCGCGGGCATGCGGGCGGCGAGTAATGGGTGACTCGCCGTCCGATCATGGACCATGCCCGGCTCGACGCGGACAGCGCGTTGTGTTCCACGCGCGCCTCAACGAGCTGTCAGCAATCTGACGGGGCCCCCCTAAGAGGGCCAGAGCCTGCCGGGGTCGCGGGACTGTCTCACTCGATAACCGTGACCCTGGTACATAAAGGGCATATTGAAGGAACACCGTGGATTTTAGTCAGTACAAGTCTGACAGTCCCTCCCTTCCGCCCTGGGCGGGAGGACTCATTTGATGATTTTGCCACGAAAAAAAAAATATGGAGGGAGCGACTATCGAAACCGAGGTTCGGGCACGCCTCAATCGCGGCGGTAAGACCTTTCTTTGAGGAATGGCTGGAAGGTGTCACGGCGTCCTGACCAACCACCTGACGCAGATCTTCACTGGACACGGAAGTTTTGGGAGGTACCTGTGTCGGATGGGGAAGGAAGAAACGCGTGGGTGTCACCACAACAATATCGTCCAGAGGACACGGTAGAGCATACGGTGCAAAATTGCCCCGCTTGGGTAGAGCATCGCACATGTCCTCACAACGGTTATAGGCGGCGACCTCTCGAGCTCGGCATTGGTTGACGTGAAATAGAGTGGAAACTGGTCGCCTCCTCCTGCGAAACAGTCATGCCAGCGAAGGAGGAGGCGGGACGCGTGAGGAAGAGGACAGCGTCCACCTCACGACCCACACCCAGCCGCCGTGGTAGACGCCCACGGTGACGGACGTCGCAGGACGCGATCTCTGGCCAACAGGCGTGGGCATTCGGGCGACGAGTAATGAGCGACTCGCTGTCCGATCATGGACCATGCCCGGGTCGACGTCGACGTTGTGTTCCACGCGCGCCTCAAAGAGCGTCAGCACAATGACGGGGGCCAAACCCCTTAGAGGGCCAAAGCCAGCCGGGGTCGTAGGACGTACGAGCTACCGTGACCCCGGAACGTAAAGGGTTATTGAAGGACGCCGTGGATTTTAGTCAATACATGTCTGACAGTCCCTCTTGCCCTGCCCTGGGTGAGAAGACTAATTTGACGATTTTATGACGCTAAAAAAAAAAGCATAAAGAATATGATTTGTATCGGTATCCTCCAACAGCGCTTCGCACTTAAAAATACATTGTTAAGTTCCGACATCCACGCGAACGAAGTCGCGGGCACAGCTAGTTTTACATTAAAATGCAGGTTTCATTTTGGTGATCATTTACTATTTTTGTCTGTTATATGTTACTAATCTGGTGGTAAGTTAAACATAAGCCCTTATATATGTATTTATAAATACATACATATTATAGATAAATTACACCCAGACACAGAACAAATGATCATGCTCATCACACAAACATTTGTCCTGGGTAGGAATCGAACCCACGACCTCAGGCATAGCAGTCAGGGTCACTAACCACTAGACCAACAGGCCAGTCAAAATTACGCAGTTCTTTTTCTTCCTGCCCTTATCCCATTGTACTTGTGGTCGGCGCAACACGTTTTCTTCTTCCATTCTCCCCTATCAGACGTCACAGTATCATTTTCTCCTTTTTCTTTCATATCATTCCTTAGACAATTCATCCATCTTTTCTTTGGCCTTCCTCTTCCTCTCCATCCATCAACATTCATACTCATCACTCTCTTCGTCACATGGGTGTCATCCCTCCTCATCACATGTCCATAAGACAGACGATTCTCTTTCATGTTTTCCGTAACAGGCGTGACTTTCAAATTTACGCAGTTACAGTATAATAATTCTAGCCGAACTTTGGGGGTACTTTTAGGTCAAATATACATAGTGGGTAGGATCCAAAAGTATGATGTCGTCGTAGCCAAATAGCTTTCGTAGCTGTGACCCGTCAGCTAAGCAGCCGACATTCGTCAGCTAAGGGGACGACGACTGTACGGCTACACCGCCCGCACCGCCATGCGTCGGCTATGTAGCCGAAAGTGTGATAACAATTCACACTCTGTGATTTCAAATGTTAGTTATATAAAGTAGGTAAACAGGCTTCTTATGGTTCACTCCTTCAGCGACCTCATTCAATTTGCACCTCTGACCTTGAACAGAGTCAAATAGTCAAATCAGCCACTTTCGTGGCTTTTGAAAAGATTGGAACAAAGAATCCGATAATAGTTACTTGCCATCAATTGCGTATTCTGCCTCTAAGTCCTGTTTAAGTTTTGGTCATTTGGAGGCCCAGGGTGGTTTTCCCCTTTTGCCCCCCCCCCCCCCCTTCAGTCCACCAGTGCTTGCCATTACCTAGTCAATATCGTACAACTGCAGAGCCCTACATGAAGCCGCGGACGGTACCCGGCGGTCGTGTCTGTTGATTTATTAAAACTTTTTTTTTGAAGTCAAACGCGAACCTTTCAAATATAAAAAAAATAGGTTTTACACTTTTTTTTAGTAATAAGTAGGAATTCATCACCAGATTGCAGTTTATTTTCACTTTTTTTTTCTTTATATTTCAACCCTCAGAATCTTCTAATACAACGTTATCATTCTATTGTGACCAACAACGGTGCATCATGCCGGCTCCAGATTATGGCCGTGAACACCCGTGAACAGGCGCGAACGAGAATGTGGATGGTTTTCGCGGGGTTCACGGGCGTTCGCGCCTGTTCCCCGATCAGTATCGGTATTTTGTCCCGCGACAAAGGGTTCGCGCCTCCTTCGCGCCATGTTCACGCGTACCCATCCACATTCACGGGCCCGTGAACTTAATAAATTAATTACTATTTTTATTTTTAACTAGCTGTGCCCGCGACTTCGTTCGCGTGGATGTCGGAACTTAACAATGTATTTTTTTAGTGCGAAGCGCTGTGGGAGGATACCGATACAAATCATTTTCTTTATGCTTTTTTTTGCGTCATAAAATCGTCCAAATAAGTCTTTTCACCCAGGGCTGGGCAAGAGGGACTGTCAGACTTGTATTGACTAAAATCCACGGCGTCCTTCAATAGCCCTTTACGTTCCGGGGTCACGGTAGCTCGTAAGTCCTACGACCCCGGCTGGCTTTGGCCCTCTAAGGGGTTTGGCCCCCGTCATTGAGCTGACGCTCTTTGAGGCGCGCGTGGAACACAACGTTGACGTCGACCCGGGCATGGTCCATGATCGAACAGCGAGTCGCCCATTACTCGTCTCCTGAATGCCCACGCCTGTTGGCCAGAGTTCGTCCTGCGACGTCCGTCACCGTGGGCGTCTATCACGGCGGATGGGTGTCGGTCGTGAGGTGGACGCTGTCCTCTTACTCACGCGTCCCGCCTCCTCCTTCGCTGTTTCCACTCTATTTCACGTCAACCAATGCCGAACGCGAGAGGTCGCCGCCTATCACTGTTGTGAGGACATGTGCGATGCTCTGCCCAAGCGGGGCAATTTTGCACCGTATGCTCTACCGTGTCCTCTGGGCGATCCTTGTAGTGGTGACACCCACGCGTTTCTTCCTTCCCCATCCGACACAGGTACCTCCCAAAACTTCTGTGTCCAGTGAGGACCTGCGTCAGGTGGTTGGTCAGGACGCCGTGACACCTTCCAGCCATTCCTCAAAGAGAGGTCTTACCGCCGCGATTGAGGCGTGCCCGAACCTCGGTTTCGATAGCCGCTCCCTCCATACCGCCCCCTTTTTTTTATCGTGGCAAAATCATTAAATGAGTCCTCCCGCCTAGGGCGGGACAGGAGGGACTGTCAGACTTGTACTGACTAAAATCCACGGTGTTCCTTCAATAGCCCTTTATGTACCAGGGTCACGGTTACCGCGACCCCGCGACCCCGGCAGGCTCTGGCCCTCTTAGGGGGCCCCGTCAGATTGCTGACAGCTAATTTGAGGCGCGCGTGGAACATAACGCGCCGTCTACCCGGGCATGGTCCATGATCTGACGGCGAGTCACCCATTACTCGCCGCCCGCATGCCCGCGCCTACGGTGGCCGGAGATCGTCTTGCGACGTCCGTTGCCGTGGGCGTCTCCCGAGGCGGCTGCGTCGTGAGGTGGACGCTGTCCTCTCCCTCACGCGTTCCGCCTCCTCCTTTGCTAGCATTACTGCTTCGCAGAAGGAGGCGACCGCTTCCCATTCCGTCTCGCCCCGCAGCATGGCCTCGACCAGTGCCTATCGCCGCTGTGAGGACACGGCGGTGCTCTGCCAAAGCGGGGCAGTCCTGCACCGTATGTTCTACCGTGTCCTCCGGGCGATCCTCGCAGTGGTGACACCCAGGCGTTTCTTCCTTCCCCATTCGATACAGCATCCATACCGCCCCCTGAGATGGCGCCGGAGCTCTTCCCGCCGCGCCTCGACTTTTCTATGCAGCGGGGATTGGCCAGTGCTTCTTTATAAATACATGCCGTCGGACGGCAAACTACCCATTACTCCCCGTCCGTAAGCAGCTGGAATATGACCCACTATTTCCGATGCCCTGGGCGTCTTCAGCGGTGGCTCGGGTGAGAGGTAGAGGGTGCACTTTCCCTCACGCGCAATTATGATTTGATCAGTATTGCCCACGCAGTAATAATTTTGTTGTGACATTATTTTGAAACTATGATATCTCCTAAGATATTCATTGAAATCAAACGATGTCAAGGGCAATTTTGTTCAAAATGAAATGCTTGTGATGATTAAAGTATTTATTTTGATAAGGATTAATATCATATTAATGAAAATACCTTCGCAAATAATGCATTACTTTAAAACAAATTTGATTTCCATAAAAAAGGTTATAGTGACTTAATCTTAAAAGATAGATATATGCTCTCGCGGACTTTATTTTAGAACTTTTTATGAGGAATAATTCCGTAGTACATAATTTTTGCGTATCTTTAACCGTTTACGCAGCGCACGCAACGAAAGCTCTCGAAAAGGAATACATTTTCCCGATTTTGAAACATTTCTCATTGCTGCTCCGCTCCTATTGGTGATAGCGTGATGTTATATAGCCTATAGCCTTCCTCGATAAATGGACTATCCAACACAAAAAGAATTTTTCAATTACAACCAGTCGTTCCTGAGATTAGCGCGTTCAAACAAACAAACAAACAAACAAACAAACAAACAAACTCTTCAGCTTTATAATATTAGTATAGATGTAATTCTATATTTGTTTATAGAAAGTCTGAAATGGATTTTATATAATTAATAAAGACAGTTTTAATCATATTCCTACAAAGTAAATTCAGGAAACAAAGTTAATGCAGCAGCAGCATCTACGTCTATTTCACGGCAGGTATCACGAACGACTGAGAGCATCCCGATAGTGTGGACGGCACGACTTGTGCCGAGAATTCACGGCAATAGTTTGGAGCCGGCATTACATAATTACAATTCAATCCATAAATTGTGGTTATAATACCTATACATTTTTTATTTATTTAACGATAGGTTCGCATTTGGCCTCTTTCTCGCCTAATGGTAAGCGAAAATGTCGACGGTGAAGTACAAATCGTTGTCACCTACTACGCTTGGGTTCCAATGACGAGGATCGTCTACCGAGCGCTCGTCCATACTAAGGCTGCGTTTCCACCAGAGATGTGCGAGGATGTGTAGCGAGGAATGTGTTTGTAAAGAACCAATAGAATCGCTTCATTTACCTCGCCTCGGTCCACACAGCTCTGGTGGAAACGGCTCAGCGGAGCTAGATTTTTGCGCATTAAAAACAAGTGAAGGATGCGTGCGAGGGATGTGTACGAGGAATGTGTGCGAGGAATGTGTACCTACGAGGAATGTGTTGCGAGGGATGTGTACGAGGGATGTGTTGCGAGGGATATGTTGTGTCTCCGCTCCCATTACACCGCACTCTCGTCGACACATTTCACAGCTCCGCTACACATCCTCGCACCACACATTAATGCGCATTTTCACAGCTTCGCTACACATCCTCGTAGGCACATTTTCATCGCACAGCTTTGGTGGAAAAGCCCACACATTTTCACAGCACAGCTAGACATCCTCGCACGACACATTTCCTCGGCACATCTCTGGTGGAAACGCAGCCTAAAAGAGAAAACGTTTTCCTACCCCTAAATGTTATCCTATCTCAATGATTTTTTAGAATGCTTCCTACACAGTAAAAAACTAGGTTTATCGGTTTTCTTTTTTTCAAAAGTAACTCTTAGGCGCCTGTAACTTTCAAACTATTATAAATTTTGAAAAAAAGAAAACCTATAAACCTAGTTTTGTACTGTGTAGGAAGCATTCTAAAAAATCATTGAGATAGGATAACATTTAGGGGTGGGAAAACGTTTTCTCTTTTAGTATGGACGAGCGCTCGGTAGACGATCCTCTTAAGGACTTTACTTTTTCGCAATGAGGCAAAAACATACTTAGTAAATATAGACATTCCAGAATATAGCAACGTCTCAATAGTTAATTTCATTCACGTGTACAGCCCACATATTTCTTGGAATAATCAACCTCATGTTCATGTTTTTAAGGAAATTCGTGTGAATAATTTAGAAATAACCAACCTTTAAAGACAAGTCAGGGCCTGATTAACCCTTAGGCTAATTAGGCTGCAGCCTAGGGCGCGAGGATCGGGGGGGCGCTGAAATCGTGTCTAAGATGATGCCTCACCTCTTTATATCTATCTTCTATATAAATAAAAATGAATTGTTGTTCGTTAGTCTGATTAAAACTCGAGAACGGCTGGGCCGATTTGGCTGATTTTGGTTTTGAATTATCTTGGAAAGTCCAGGGAAGGTATAAAAGGTTTTTTTTTATCGTTTCTCAGGCGGTACGGAGTTCGCCGGGTCAGCTAGTTTTAAATAAATTTATTTTTTATTTTTTCTCTAGAGTAAATATTTTTACTCAAAAATGC
This sequence comes from Agrotis clavis, assembly GCA_954870645.1. NCBI lineage: Eukaryota > Metazoa > Arthropoda > Insecta > Lepidoptera > Noctuidae > Agrotis > Agrotis clavis. Next base: position 11,149,225 of record OX940922.1, read on the forward strand.
ATGTAATGTGGTCATTATTTTGACAATCTTGTAGTGACCGACCGAAATTTCGGTTTCGGTTTCGGTTTCGGCCGGTTTCGGCCAAAAAAGCTAGTTTCGGCCTTAGTTTCGGTTTCGGCCAAAATATAGCCGAAACTTTCGGCCTTGCCGAAACTCAAATGTTCGTGCATTTTCGTGCTTCGTTAGGTAAAATTCGTAGCTAAGACGTGCTTACTCGCCGGTGGGGCTCCGGCTCAGTTCGCCACCGTCCATTTAATCGTGATTCGTGAGTTGAGGTAATGTTTTTGAGTTTACTGCCAAGAGTAAGTTTTGCATATTCATGTCATAATAAAATATATTTGTTAAGTAGGTTAATGATTAAAAAACTTATCAATCACCAAGGTAGTGACTGTATTCGAAACGTTAAAGGTTTCTTCTTTGAAACAATGCATTTTTTTTTAACTCTGTAATTTCGTATTTTTGAATTTAGTGCGATTGTTGAGACTTCGACTCAAATCGAGTGAATCAATGAAAACGATGTTTTTTTTATAATTTCGAATAGATTATGGCTCAGAAGAAGTTAAATAACATGGGAAAATTGCAATGTCACAAAACGGCAATTTCCATATTTGCCCTATTTCATTACTTCACAGAATTTGATCCTTATTAGCAAATGGTGTAATAATAATGGTGTGATTTTTTTTTCAATATCAGCGTCTTCGATTCCTGACCAGGAGTATTGATTTTTCTAAAATCTAATGAAAATCGGTCTCGAGACTCCATTCAACGTTTTTCGATATTCCTCAAAGTAAAAAATATAGCCATCCACGCCCAGTTGAAAAATTCACCCTGTTTATTTAATTCACACTTTTTCCTATGTGTTAATAAAAGTTATTATGACGGGGCCCCACTATAGAAGGCCAACGCCTACCGGGGTCACGCGACTAACGAATTACCGTGACCCCGGAACGTAAGGGCTATTGAAGGACACCGTGGATTTTAGTCAGTACGAGTCTGCCAGTCCCTCCCGCTCGGCCCTGGGTGGGAGGACTCAATTTGATAAAAAAATGTGTTAATAAATGTTAAAAAAAACAGTAAATTTCAGAAAATTTTGGAAATTTTAAATGTTTAAAAAGTTTCGGTTTCGATTTCGGTTTCGGCCGAAACTGAGAGGAAGGCCGAAAGTTCGGTTTCGGTTTCGGCTAAAAAATCAGTTTCGGTCGGACACTACAATCTTGTTTGAGCAAAGTAGACTTTGCCGGTCTGTTTCAAGTAGCGGCCAGCAATGTTTTTGCTGGCCGCTCTACCAGGCCGGCAAAACATTGCCGGCCGCTATTTTGACGTTTCAACGTTTTAAAAAACAAATGCAAAAAGATTTGATTTAAAGCACAGCTGTTTGTATACAAAGAGGTAGGCACAAAAAGATTGTATTCCATATTAAAAAAAAAAAATACAAAGAAGGAACAAAAGCGCGGTTCAGCGAGTTTTTTATTTTTATTTAGTGACTTTTTTGCTTTAAGTAAATGAAGTAATAAATGAAGAAAATATAGCAGTCAAACATCGCATTAAAATTATCGCAAACTATTAGTAAGTAATATGAAACCAGGAAAGTCGGTGTTGAATTTTAGTTACTGTATTTTTCATAATTGTTATTTAAATTAAATTTCTAGTTATTTAATATATATTTTATTTAAATCACTTGCTGGTTTTATGTAGGTTAGGTACTTGCATTTTTGAGTAAAGCACTATACAAGCCTTGGCCCACTATGTCTGCTTCGCTAGTCACGCTATGGTTGCCTCGAGCTAGCCTAGCTACGCTCTAGGCCTTCCAGCTTGGCCATCATTGCTGCCCTTGCTGTCCTCGCTGTAAAGGCCTCGACCTACGGCCTCGGCCTTTATCTCAGCTCGTCCATCAAGTGCTGCACGCTGAGCGCGCTGTGTCGGCCTGGAGCTGCGCTACGCTGCGCTGTCGGCCATCATCAGCGCGACCAGCAAAGTAGCCATTATAGGCCGCGGCAGTAATGTACTATAAAAATACTCAAGTCGAAGCAATTTCACATAATATTAGATGACCACGCTCATGGTCAATGGCAATGGCATCTAAGTTGTCTATAGAAACTAAGCCAATACAAGTCATGCAGCCAAACACGACATAGATTCGGTTTTCTACTTGGTAGCCTGCAGTCACTTAACCCTTAAATGCATAGTGTGCCGTTTTGGGAACATACCCAATATTATTTCATTAAAAATAAAACAAATGAAATATGTTATCTATACATATAATAAAATAGTAGGAAAGTCAAAACTGTACATTGAATATTTTTTGAAAAGAATACTTGGGGTGTGATCTACAATCGATACCGAAGCCAAAAATATAGTTTTTAGAATTTTTGTCTGTTTGTCTGTTTGTCTGTTTGTCTGTATGTATGTCCGGGATAAACTCAAAAAGTACTGGACGGATTTGAATGATTTTTTTTTTGTTGTATAGGTATTAAGTCTGGCCAACACATAGGCTATAATTTATCTTGGAAACTTGAACACCTGGTGCAGAACCGCAACGGACCAGCTAAACTATAAGAGATACAAAAATGGTGCGATAGCAAAAATTGTTCCACCTGATGAGCACTCTCTGTTGACGTATAAAAATTGAAGATCTGGAACACCTGTTGTGGAACTCCAAGAGCCCAGCTACACTATAACATGTAAAGGAATGACGTCTTAGCAAAGTTGTTCAGCCTGATGAGCAGTCTCTGTTGACGTATAAAAATTGAAGATCTGGAACACCTGATGTGGAACACCAAGAGCCCAGCTACACTATAACATATATAGGAATAACGTCTTAGCAAGAGTTGCTCAGCCTGATGAGCACTCTCTGTTGACGTATAAAAATTGAAGAACTGGAACACCTGATGTGGAATACCAAGAGCCCAGCTACACAATAACATATACAGGAATGACGTCTTAGCAAAGTTGTTCAGCCTGACGATCACTCTCTGTTGACATATAAAAATTGAAGATCTGGAACACCTGATGTGGAACACCAAATGCCCAGCTACACTATAACATATAAAGGAATGACGTTTTAGCAAAGTTGTTCAGCCTGATGAGCACTCTCTGTTGACATATAAAAATTTAAGATCTGGAACACCTAATGTGGAACACCAAAAGCCCAGCTAAACTATACCGTTGCGGATACCAGCCCGCTATACAATACAATCGCCAGGATGAATTCCCGGAAAGAGCTCCGGCGTGATCACAGGGCAATATTGAGAGAGCGACTGTCGCAACCGAGTTCCGGGCACGCCCCAACCGCGGCGGTAAGACCCCTCTTTAAGGAGTAGCTGGATAGGCGTCACGGCGTCCCGCCTGACCTACCACATGACGTAGGTCCTCACCGAACACGAAAGTTTCGGGAGGTAGCTGTGTCTGATAGGGAAAGAAGAATCGCCTGGGTGTCACCACTGCGTGGATCGCCTGGAGGACACGGTGGAGCATACGGTGCAGGACTACCCGCTTGGGCAGAGCACCGCCGTGTCCTCACTACGACGATAATCGGTGACCTCTCGGGCTTAGTGTTGGTCGAGGCCATGCTGCGGGGCGAGACAGAATGGGAAGCAGTCGCCTCCTTCTGCGAAGCAGTCATGCTAGCGAAGGAGGAGGCGGGACGCATGAGGGAGAGGACAATGTCCACCTCCAGCCCAGCCGCAGCGGTAGACGCCGATGGCAACAGACGTCGCTACACGATCTCCAGCCACTGTAGGCGCGGCCATGCGGGCGGCGAGTAAGAGTGCACGTTGTGTTCCACGTGATGTATTACCACGCTAAAAAAATGTAATCGTCTGAATGTATCATGTCGAACAAAAAAGCCGTCGAGGCCGTGGACAGAACACTTTGAGACATTAGCCATGATGATAGACCCATGGACAATATCACGGTAGGTACTGTTCTCTGTAAAATTCCGGCAGACACTGCCCGTTGTAAGAAGAATTGATAAGTTACGTATTCGGAGTCCCGTCAAGTATAACACTTCAGGAAAACTCTTGGCTATGTGATCGTGCGATACTAAAAAAATGACCGAACCGCTGCAATAAATGAAAACATATTAGGCGAAATTGTTGGGAATGATGTGGTTTACACATCATACAATAACGTCGTCAATTAGGGTGATGCCAGCAACTACCCACTCGAGATTTTAAATTCATCAACTGCCCGTGGTCCTCGAGCTCATAAAATAACCTTAAAGTAATAATAATGCTTCTAAGAAATCTAACTCCACCAAAATTGTGCAATGGAACGCGACTAATAGTTACTGCATTACGGTGCGTACAGACTATATAACATAACATGTTATATAACATTGTTATATAACATTTTTCATGGTAACATTCTACATAGAGTTGTAGTGTGTTATAACACATGTTATATAACATGTTACATGGTCTGTACGCACCTTTACACAGAAATTTAAGCGAAGCTGATATTCTCACCGGATGTGGCTCAGGGGAAACTGCATTGATACCGTGAATACCACTCCTTTTCCAGTTCAAACTCACACAATTCTCGGTAGCCGCTTACTTTGCGATGACCATAAATAAGTCCCAAGGATAGACCCTGAAGGAAGCTGATGTCGACCTAAGGTCCAACTGTTTTTCCCACGGCCAACTATATAACACATGCTCGCCTGTCAGTAATGCTGACCACCTTTTTATTTTAGCACCAGAGGGAAAAACTACCAATGTCGTATAATAATATAAAGTCTGGAAGTTTTCATTTCATTTGCTTTAAAGTTTGTTATAGATTCTATAACAAACTTTAAAGTGGGACATCAGGTACCCTCACTTTCTCAACAAATTAAAAAAGAGAATATTAATTTAGGTGCCTTAAAACCAAATACAATGCGGACGAAGTCGCGGGCAACAGCTAGTTATATTATAAATTTATTAATTATTTAGGGTATTTACTGTCAATAAGCATTCATTTATTTTTTCCAATTTTTTTTAATTTTTTTTTTAAATTTTACAATATGGACAGTGATGTTTTGGCTAAGACCTCTTTGGTTTTGGGAACCCAACTTTTTTTGGAAAATTAATAAAAAATAGTTTTAATCGCAATTTTGTAATTCCAAAATATGAAACAGAATTGTTATAAAATACACTATCATAAACCGAAAAAAAAAATTTTTAATATAAAAATAAATAGAAAATATTGGAGGGGGTAATTTTTCAAATTTTTTGCTTATTTACTCATTTTTAAGAGAAATTTAAGGAAAATTTTTTTTTTTTTTTTTCAGCAATGTTGGTATCATGTTTTATTATTTGAATAACTTTTGAATAAAATACAAAACATTATGCATTTAAGGGTTAATTGTCATGATTTTGGTCTAATAATGCGTGAGGTACTTTGCCTTTGAAAAGTGGTTGGCCACCCTAAGGTTGAATGTCATCGGGCACGCCACAATCGCAGCGGTAAGACCCCTCTTTGAGGAGTGGCTGGATAGGCGTCACGACGTTTTGACCTACCGCATGACGCAGGTCCTCATCGGACACGGAAGTTTCGGGAGGTACCTGTGTCTGATAAGAAGGGATGAAACGCCTGGGTGTTGGGCAGAGCACCGCCGTGTCCTCAAGGCGGCGATAGGCGGAGACCTCTCGCGCCCAGCATTGGTCGAGGCCATGCTGCAGGGCGAGACGGAGTGGGAAGCCGTCGCCTCCTTCTGCGAAGCAGTCATGCTCGCGAAGGAAGAGGCGGGCCGCGTGAGGGAGAGGATGGCGTCCTCCCTTAACCCAAGCCGCAGTGGTAGACGCCCACGGCGACGGACGTCGGCAGTCGATCTCTAAGCGCGGGATATGAGGGTGGCGAGTAAAGGGCGACTCGCTGTCCGACCATGGACCATGCCCGAGTCGACGGCGCGTTGTGTTCCACACGCGCCTCAAAGAGTGTCAGCATTGTGACGGGGCCCCCCTCTAGAGGGCCAAAGCCTGCCGTGGTCGCGGGACTTATTGCCGTAACCACGGAGCGTAAAGGGCTATATAGAAGACAGTATACATATAGTATAGCTATAGGTATAGTAGAAAGTCCATTAATGAAAAATGCAATCGTAAACAAAATCTCATGACATTTTAGTCTTAGATTTTTTAATCTCGAAAGTGATGGAATGTCCGTTTCTTATGTGCAGTGGCACATAAGAAACGAAAATTCAGTATACTAACTACTGATCAAACGAGTGCGTTTGATCAGTAGTACTAGGTATGCATCAATACGCCTTTTCTCTGATACAATACCGATACCGATACGCTTATTGTGAATTAAAAAATTAAGATTAAATAAATAAATCACAAGTCAGATTATTTTTTAATTAATATAAAAAGTAGGGACATACGTTGATATTAGATAATTATACATTTGAGTAATTAAAATCAACATTTTGATAAGATTTTTGTTTAAAAAACAATTATAAAAATATCGACGATACCGATATCGATACCGATTCGCTTATTGTGAATTAAAAATTTAAGATGAAATAAATAAATCACAAGTCAGATTATTTTTTTAATTTAAAAAGTAATTACATAGGTTGATATTAGATAATAAATTATTTATTTTATAATATGTAATAAGAAATTATGTATTTTAGTTATTAAAATTATCATTAATAAGATTTTTGTTTAAAAAAACAAAGTAAACTAAAATATTTCGGAGAAAGGCGAAATGCTTGGCAAAGGTTTCCCCGGGCATAGTACGTGCCTCGTTTGCAACGAAATAGACGGGACAACACGCTCGTTTACACTACATTTTTAAATTAAAAAATATCGTTGAATCGGTCATAAGATATCGCCGATATATCAGTATCGGTATCGGATGCATCGCTAATCAGTAGTTAGTATAGTGATTTTTTATATTATCTGACAGACTACTTAGTTTTTTCATCAAATACCCTATTGTGATAGGAGTTAATATTTCAACGAATAAATACTTCGTTGATTTATAATTATTTTAGCAAAATGCTGAATGAAGGCTGAATGTGTATTGCAAATTGCAATAGAGTGACATTCACTCACACACAATGATAGTGGCAGTACAACAACGAAATAATCTACGAGTTGTACCTACAATTTACGATGATGTCACTGTTCTCGGTGAGTTAATTCATGTAATGACGAAAAACACGTGACGTCATCTGCTTAACAAGATATATTCTGTGTGCGTGAGATTAATTTGGATTAGTTAGTGATGCGCCATTCCATCCGATACTTTATAATAGGGATGCATCGACACGCCTTTTCGCCGATACGATTCCGATACCGATACGCTTATTGTGAATTAAAAAATTAAGATTAAATTAATAAATCACAAGTCAGATTATTTTTTTATTAATATAAAAAGTAGGGACATACGTTGATATTAGATAATTATACATTTGAGTAATTAAAATCAACATTTTGATAAGATTTTTGTTTAAAAAACAAAGTATCTTAAATTTTTCGAAGATAGGCGAGTTCGCAAGTCTGATCGAAAAGTGGAACTTTACACCAGAGCCAAAAAACTATTTAAAAAATTCATAACTCGTAAACTAGCTGAAATCGAGAGGTAATTTTTGAAAAACATAATTATTTCTTATAATGAAATTTATTATACATTATAGATAGTGTTCTAAAGTTGGTATAATAACATCAGTTTTTGCGAGTTACAGCAATTGGTATTTCAATTTGAATCATCAATATTGCTGTATCTTGGTAATTACAAACTAGTATTAAAATTTTAGACAACGATTATGATGTTGATTTTGTTGTAAGTATTTGTTTTTGTAAAATAGCTGATTTTATGGTACTTACAGCATTTTGAAGTATATTTTCTTAAAAAGATAAGAAAAAGTCAACGTCGTATCATAAAAAACCTCCTAGGAAAACATGGATCAGACTGTCGGACGCAGTATTTTTTTCTGAATTCAAATATGCAATAAAAAAAAACCATTTTGCGAGATACGACAAAATCGCTTTCCAGCGACGATATGACTGAAGATCGTCACTATTAGTGACCTTTATAATCTTATGAAGCTACATAATCGTCTATTACGTTGAGCGGGGCAACATATTAAATTTAAAAAAATGAAATCTTGATTTCTATGAAATTTTTCAAAAATAAATGGTGTTTTCCATTACCCACAAGGAAAACATCTAACAAATACTGCATACACCACAAATTAATTAATAATACAACTCACACTGCGTCTGTGATAACTCTTATCAAGTATTTGAGTTATTTAATAGCCCAAATATTTGATAAAACTTATTAGTTTTATCAGTGGGTACTGAGCTTATTTATTTTTTGATTCAGTAACTATGGACGTATTTTTAAAAACATATTTAAATAAGAGTGAAAATCAAAAGCTAAAGTAATCATTGGAAGCGTTGTTGACCTCATTTCACAAGTGAGTAAATTAAAACGAGATTAAGCAAGAAATGTATGAGGTAATGAATGCTATTTTGAAGCAGACAAAACGTACATGAAAATTAGCGAGTTCGCACATAATGTTTAAATTCGTCACAGCCATAACAAACCACTGAAATAAACTAGACAATTATGAAAACAAATTAAAAAGAGTGGTTTACGTTTTGACTAATTCTGTAGTAAGTACTTAGAAATTCAACAAAATTAAAACCAAGGCATTTTTTTCAAATAGGCCAACTAAACACTTGAATTGCCATAAGACAAAAAATAAAAAACAGTTCAAAAAGAGTTATGGTGTTAAATTACATTCCCAGTAACTAGACATAATAACTGTGAAAGTACCTTGGGTGCCCATGAATTCCAAAGAGTAGATCTCTATGAAGAAGAATGGGGAAGATGATACAAGGCATCATGATACATGGACATAGTGTTATCAATAAAAGAGGAAACTGACTGGCTGACTGACTGAACAATCAATTTCCCCAATTTTCAACATTATAGAGAAACATACGGAATACCTACTGCTTACTAATTGAGAGCAGTGGTGGCCTAGTAGTATCGGCCCCGACTTACGAGTTGTAGGTCGTGGGTTCAAACCCAGCCAGACGCATTACTTAATTTATTACATCACCACTGCTCTCGAAACGGTGAAGGAAAACATCGTAACCGGCATGTCCTAGAACCAAAACTTCGAAGACATGTGCCATCCACCAACCTGCACTGGGCCCGCGTGGTGGATTATGGCCCAATCCCTCTCACAGAGAGGAGGCCTGTGTCCTGGCAGTGGGAACATTTATAGGCTGATGATAATGATGATGATACGGAATACTTGTCGACAAAGCCGCGGGCGGAGTCCTAGTTACGTTCTAAACTCACACTTTTTTCGATTATTGGGTAATCATTGGGAGGTTGAATAATAATGTAAGTAGGTATTATGTTTTCAGTAGGCAATTCGCCCGAAATCAATTTATTGTTTAGCGAATTGACAGCTCTCTGAGTATTGTCAACTCTTTATGTAACTTGATTATTTGAGATCCAATCACTAATGTATTCAGACGATTGAGTTATTCTTTTTCGTTAGGTGCTCTGAACTCATACCATGACTTGTGTATTTTCTTTTCGGACTTTTTTCGCGTGTTACCTAGTCGAAACTGCACTAGGTAAATAATTAATAGACGAAAGCAATTTCGGAGATGGCTGAAGTGGCTGTCTATTCGGCGGCGTTGAGATTCCCATGTTCTTGGTTTTCTGTTTTCCGTGTTTCTTATCTTATTGCTACTCGTAATTCTCCTTTTTGTCTCCGGGAGCGGTTTGTGTTTCTTGTCCCTAGAGAAACTGAAAAACCTTGTCTATCATCCTCACCTCATCTCCTTCGTGTCTTTACTCATAGTTCGAGTCATGATGGATGATTTACTGTGTGTGCTGTTCGTCTTTGGAATTCTCTTCCTCACGCCTTACGCGGTAGCGCGTCGTTGGAAGTTTTCAAGAGAAAAATAAGTTATAAATTCGCCCCAAAATTAATACCCCACGAAAAAAGTATTGATCCTGTTCTCCTAGTACTTTTTTTTCAGATTTCACATTGTGTCCTCGTTTTCGGTTGATTGGTGCTTGATTTTATTATTTAATTGTTCTGCTATCCGTGTGGAAAAAGAAATGGGACGAATTAACAATATCCAAATTAAAAGAAACAAAAACTTTTGGCCTATATAACACATACGTATTTTCGAGGGGAATTAATTGTGGCAAATGGTCCCCAATTAGGTACCATTTCCTGTCATCATGTCCTGTAGCTATTTATGTATTATTTTGCATATTATGTTGTCTGATTATGTTTATACATACACTGTGTGTTAAACACGTATATGTTTATTTAAGTATGCATATTTGTGATTGTTAAATGTTGTACACCGAATATATCTGTCCTCGCTAAAATAATAATCTCCCTATTATAATTGCTCTAAGGTTTGCTGCAAGAAATCCCAGTTCTAGGTTAAACTCGCCTTTGTACATTAACTTACCCTTATGTGAAGTGTTATTTAATTATTTGTGTGTACTATATAGAATAGGTAAGAATGAAAAAAGCGTATTATGGATAGCATCTCCTAAATTAAGAGAAATCGTTGGTTATAAGCATAGATCGGAATAGTCACATTGATATTTGGTACTTGTATCATAAATACAGAAAAAAGAACATGGATAAGCCATTGTTCCGGAAAGTAATTCCGGTATTCAATTAAAATATTGTTAATTAATGTGCTTGATTACTACTCAATGCTATTAATTACTACTCAATAAAAAATTGAAAGGAAGGTATCAAAACTAAATGAATTCATTATTTATCTGTTGAATATCAAAAACAATTGGATATTAATAGCTTTAACATTTAACGTCTTTGAGTTCCAGGGCCGCGGTAACTTCTTCGAACGAATGCCACAACCCTGGCATAATACAATTCCTACCCATGTTCCGGTTTTTGTTTAATAATCAAATACCGGTGGAATGTCCATATTAATGTAAACCTACGTTTTGGATCAATGACCCCCATTCAATCTACCTATCCCGATCACTGCATAAGCAATCCTACAAAAGTGACATGCGGACACAAATTAAATGACGTGTCAAACAGTAGTCGGTAGGTCCACAATTATTGTTTATTAACGACCCGCCCTGGCTTCACACAGATGCAATTTTAAAATAAAATAATTATAGCATTTCTGTCAGTTACGTCACTCAATAACAACAAAGCTTTCCATTGGCGAAAGAATTTTCAAAATCGGTTCAGCAGTTTCAGACATTACTTCCTACATAGTCACAAATATACAAAATTATCTCTTTATTATAATATATTCGTATATATTGCTGGCTGGGAATTCATAACTATTTATATTATCTGCATAAAATCAGTTTCATCTTTAGTGTTATGAGTATTTCTAGGGAATCATGACCAAGTCCAATGGTGTCGTAATTGATTACGACACCATTGGACTTGGTCATGATTCATAAAATCAATTACAATCGTAATAATATGTTAGTGATACGTTGCGTCATTCATATAAAGACAAAAATACCAGCTAAAAAAAGTATCAGCTATATTTTTGAAGATATATTTTTCTTACTTCCTGAGGTTGTAGTACTAAAACATCTGTTAATTCTCATTGAACATTTTATGCTATTTTAATTTAAGACTTATTAATATTCTTAATCCTGTAAAATTGTTGACTCTTTCAGTTTCCCAATGTGAGTGTATTCAATCTATCGTAAAGCTGCGTCCACACCAGCGCGGCGCTCTTAAAAAGTGCACACTACACGACTGGATTGGCTATCGACACGTCACACTACGTGCGCGCGCTTCCCACATGTCCGAATATATCAATACTATGTTTTTAAGATGCTCACAAATCGTTTCTGTTCGTATTCGTGACACGATGTGAACTTAGCTACTCAGCTAGCGAACATGTCCAAAAGTAGTCATACTGTGTTTATTAAGCCGGATTTACATTTGTCTAACGTGTTGTATTGTGATGCATCAGAACGGTATCGATTTTATACATTTAGTATAACGCATCACAACACATCGCGGGCATCGCGGCACACAAATGTACGAGTAAATCTCACCATACAAAATGTATGAAACCGATACCGTTCTGTCACAATACAACACGGAGACAGACAAAGCCCAGCTTTAGAAACAAGCGAATCGCACTATTCATACACATGTTTGGGTGTGGGCACAGCTTTATGAAACGTTGTCAGGAGCAATCACTTCTAGATGTTTCCGTGGCCATGCGTGACGAGTGACGACTGATACTATAAGAAAACATAAAGTCGCACTGTAAACTTGTCATAAATGACAGTAATACTGCACGTGGATAATATTATTTCACAACTGTGCTACTGTTACATATATTAAGCCGGATTTACATTTGTCTAACGTGTTGTATTGTGATGCATCAGAACGGTATCGATTTTATACATTTAGTATAACGCATCACAACACATCGCGGGCATCGCGGCACACAAATGTACGAGTAAATCTCACCATACAAAATGTATGAAACCGATACCGTTCTGTCACAATACAACACGGAGACAGACAAATGTAAGCCCAGCTTTAGAAACAAGCGAATCGCACTATTCATACACATGTTTGGGTGTGGGCACAGCTTTATGAAACGTTTTCAGGAGCAATCACTTCTAGATGTTTCCGTGGCCATGCGTGACGAGTGACGACTGATACTATAAGAAAACATAAAGTCGCACTGTAAACTTGTCATAAATGACAGTAATACTGCACGTGGATAATATCGACGCTTGAAAGGCAAAAATTACCAAGCGACATGTAGCCAACTTTACAGGAGAGCATTTTAAAGTTTTTATTTTTGGAAAAAAAATCGTATAAAATCACCTATTTGTCATAATTACGTAATTCCAACGAATTTTAAATAAACCTTACAGGCTTAATAAACTGGCATTTAAAGATTATGGATTTTCTCATTAGTTTATGAAATAATGTCGGTTGGTAATAATTTTTATCAAAATCACAAACAGGTAAAAGTTACTTACCGACATCAAAATTTCATGGTAAAACAAGCAAAATTAACTAAACCCGATTATTTTATTATTGTGTTTGAAGAAAAATGACTTATCCTGAATTGGCGCATGTTTAACTTACAAGTAAAATGATCTGAATAGAAAACAAATATACTTTTCTACCAGCCAATTTTAACCATGGTACAAATTAAATAAGGTTAGTGTAGGGTTTTTTTGAATAAGTAACAATAAATTTAGGTTTTAATACACATAATCAAAAACTTTTGGTGTAAGGTTTTCGTCACCATCATCGCAGTTTTCAATGTTTCACTGGATTTGACACGTGTCATCTCTCGCACCGTATTCTGCAATTCGAAATGAAATTATTGATTTGAAAACAAAAAAACAAATTATTTCAAAGAAGAAACGGTTAACTTGTTTCGAATACAGTCGTTGCCTTGAAGATTTATCAGTTTCTTTTTTTTAATTAGATGTTTTCCTTTATTTTGCCTGATATGATTACTTCCCAGAATTTGATTCTTATTAGGAACGCTATCGAATAGTGTAATAGTACAGGATCTAAAAGCCAATCATGCAATTTTAGTCAAAATCAGCCTCGAGACTCCTTTCAACGTTTTTCGATATTCGTCATAGTTTCGTATAATTATGGCCATCCACGCCCAGTTAAAAAAATCATTCCGTATATCGCAATCAAATTCATCATCATCATATCAGTCGTAGGACGTCCACTGCTGTACATAGGCCTCCCCCATAGATTTCCAATAGGACCGGTTGGAAGCTGCTTGAAGCCAGCGCGATCCTGTGATTTCATCAGATCGTCTGTCCACCTTGCAGCGTTGCCTTGGTTCATGGTCTCCATTCGAGAACCTTGCAGCCTCATCAGTCATCAGTTCTGCGTGCTATGTGGTCTGCCTACTCCTCAGGTTTGCTGTGCTATGTCGGCAACTTTAGTTCGTCGATGGATACAAGTCGCGAATTGTCGTTCGGCATGGCGGTCTAAGGGGGAGGCCCTTGTTCAGCAGTGGACGTCTTCCGGCTGATGATGATGATGACCTAAACAGTTGACCCTTCACCACAGAGCAGTGGTGGTCCAGTAGTATTGGTCCCGATTTACGAATTGTAGGTCGTGGGTTCGAACCCCGCCAGGCGCATTACTTTGTGTAATTTATTTCATCACCACTGCTCTCAACTCGTGAGGTAACCGGCATGTCCTAGAACCAAAAATTCGAAGACATGTGACATCTACTAACACGCTGGGCCCGCGTGGTGGATTATGGCCCATTCCCTCTCACAGAGAGGAGGCCTGTGTCCCAGCAGTGGGAACATCATAGGTTGATGATGATGACCTAAACACTTCGACATACCGATAGTCAATACTACATCGTTGGAGAGATTCAAAAACTGCCCTGTTCCCCACGTCTACCAATTAGGCTTTCTCATAGTCCACAAACGCTTAACTTAAGGGCAAGTTATACTCTCCGGTCTTCTGTATAACTTTCCGCAGCGTGTGTTTTTGGTTTATGGTAGCCTTTTCGGAAACCGGCTTTTTTGGAGGGCTGGAAGTCATCAAACCTGCGGTCGAGACGGTTCGCGATGATGTTCCCTCGAAAACAACTTATAAACATGGCTGAAGAGCGAGATAGATCTGTAATTTCTTAATAAGGTGTTGTCACCCTTCTTAAAGAATAGAACCACCAATTTCCACCCGCTTTCAAAAGCTCTGAAGTGATTCCATCTTCACCCGGCGCCTTATTGTTTTCAGCTGATTAAGGGCTTTCCTAATTTCGTAAAGGCTGATGCCTTGGATGTCTTCAATGTAGTGTCGGGTTAGCTTGGCTCTGTGGCCACGCTGCTAACAGGTTGACAGCCGAAACGTATAGCTGTGCATAAAACTTTTCGACTTCCTTCAATACCTCTGCTTTCTTTGCATCTTCTCGTTTCAGCTTTGTCAGCTGGCTTTGCCCAATAGATACATCTCAATAGATCTCTCTTTAATGTGGTAATTAGTATAAAAGAGGCGTTTATCGTGCCGCAAGGCTTTTGAAGTCTATTGATCTGCCTATATGACTCGGCGTCACCGAAAATCTGCAGTCTATAAATAAGCGTCGATCAGTCATGAGGTTGAGGGTGTGATTGGAAAGTTTCTGAGGTCTATTTGCACGGCAGGGTCAAAAAACTTAGAGCCTACCGTTTGGTCAGCTTCCACGAAACTGTTATTAATCTCGTCCACTACTGCAAAATTTTCGTAAAATAAATTCTTAATTAGCTACTAGGATAAAAAAAAACCCAGTAGTTCGATAATGGAACGTGACAATGGAACTACTGGGATTCGGCGCAAAGTTTTAGGTGAAATTAAATCCGGTTAAATATTTTTCGAACTTATGATAGGCAATACGAGTAGGTGATACATCAATATTTCGAGCTACGCAACGTACTTAACTGCGATGCGCGCGATCACGAATTGCCTTAGCGACAGTTGAGTGAAGACTAATCAAAATTTATTTGACCAACAGCCATTAATGTTCTGCTTTACAACGCGTACTTGCGACAAAACAAAATAGGTGCAACGGGGATAAACTGATTTTTATACAAATTTCATATCGGTAATAGTTACCTAAGTGACAAAAAGTGTAAAAAAAAACGGCAGGTAAAATATTACCAAACGACAAAATTTATCTTTTTTAGGCAGGAAAAATAGTACTATATTACGTTTTAAAGCACATTGTATTTAGGAAGAAAATACTAAGTGAAAATGAATACATAACTAAGGTGTGTTAAAAAGTCTTAAATGAAGAAAAATATAAAATAATAATCAGGCAAAATTTCCTAAGCAATGCTCATACAACAGATTGCAAAAAGTAAAAAATACCTAATGTTAAAACGCATTAGTTCAAGTCAAGGCAAAAGTTACTAAATGTAAAAACTTGAAATAGAATATTTACCAAGTGAAGCTTATTCATAAATCGGTAAAATTTTTGTCGCTTGTTCGCCGAAATTGGTGAAAATGTGTATTTTTTTAAGTTACCAAGCGACATCAAAAGTCTTCCTAGCGGTACGAGAATAGGATCAATCGACGCAGAATTTTTTTCTGATTTCAATGATATATATAACTCAATATCGCCCAAAATGTCGCTTGGTAACTTTTGCCTTTCAAGCGTCGATATTATTTCACAACTGTGCTACTGTTACATATAGGTATTTAAGCCAAGGATACACTAGGGACAAATGCGACACGTGTCGCCAGCGACCTTGGGTGAAGTAGCACGACGCTGTCGGACTTCGGTCGACATTGTCTGGTAACATCGCGCGACACGTGGCGCCAACTACATCGAGTGAAGTAGCGTAAGTAACGTAAGTCGCGCGATGTCGCCAGATATATCAGGCGAAGTTTCGCGAAGTCGCACGACTTCGTCTGACGTCGCTGCGGACATAAGTCGCGCGTTGCCGCGATATTATCAGGCGAAATCGGCCGGCTTCGCTTGACATGTCGCCGATACATGTCGAGGCACTATTATAATTGTCCACTAGTTTATCTTTGGCTTTAGATGCGCGGCTTAAATACTGTACATTATTGTCAGGGTAATATCTGACGGGTTTATCGTAGCCTTTTGTGATATTGTATCAAATGAGTCCTCCCGCCCACGGAACTGTCAGACTCGTACTGACTATAATAAACGGTGTTCCTTCAATAGCCCTTTACGTTCCAGTGTCATGGTTACCTGTTTAGACAGTCCCGCGACCCCAGCAGGCATCATGCCCACTATGGAGCCCCGTCAGATTGCCGACAGGTCTTTGAGCGTCTGGGCATGGCCCATGATGGCGTGTCACCCATTACTCGCCGTCCGTATACCTGCGCCCATGGTGACCGGAAATTGATTCTCGACGTCCGATGTCATGTGCTTCTCCCGCGGCGGCTGGGTCGTGAGGTGGCGCCTGTTCTTGACCACAGAGGGCAGGTGAAGGAATAGTGTAGATTTCACTCAGAAAAGTCTGACAGTAGTCCCTTACGCTGAAACCCAGCGAGGAAAGACTCGTTTGAAGATTTACCAACCGAAAAAAAAAAACTCCGCCGTGTTGTTTTTTCAACAGGTTTACAAACATTTCCCTGTTAAGAGCTTCAAAGAGCCTTACATAAGAGAGGTACCCCATTAGTGAATTGCAGTGTCGCAGCGTTGACACCTGTGCGACAACGGACAGAGTTCCATCGCTAGGCTGGACCGAGACGGTCCGCTGCGACTGCGACAGCATGTATAAAATTTGTGGCAATAAAATACGTTGATCCGTAGCTACGACGAGACGCAACGCACTAATGGGGTCTCACTTTAACACTTTAAACACGGCTACACATCAAGCTATACAATACTAGTTTATCGTGCTCTCGCTTTGTATGATTTTTCCGCACTTTCAACGGTCAGTTTATACTGGTTTTGCTTGGCATAATGTGTAGTTGTTTGTACGTTATAAAAGCAACGGAACTATTTTTATCCAGACAGGTATCCGTTATCACGACAATTTAGGAACACAAGCTAAGTGTTTCTGAAAATGAAACATCCTCCTTTTTTAAAACTTCCTAATTCCAAGATCAGTAAAAATGACGAGCCAAGGCCACGTAAATGTTTACGACTATGTTTACTTGGTGCATCTTTGATGTTCTCTCAAGGTTTTCATTCAACTATGACTAGCGATATCTTCGATGAAGCGAAACATCTGTCTTGACATAGGTACTTTACAAACTGTTTATAGGCCGCTGCATTATTAAAGTACAATAAATTTCCGGGGCTGGATTTCCCAGATCAGGTACCGTTATTGGGTTTTCTCATTGGTGTAACACTCAGGTAAAATGGCAGAGTTTGGCAACAATAAAGTTACTGCTCTGGGCAATAATTGCCACATCGTCGCCTGTAAATAAGACTCTTTGGTCACATCCTCTGACTAGATCAGATCTCGTGGAAGGATGTGACGGCCGGCATGGCAATGCCGGTTCAGCTAGCTAGCTAAAAGGGTTTTTGGCTGACATATTCTGTCTAGCTGATTGCGGCTAGCTAAGGCTGAGTGGCAGTAGCATCATTCTAGGCGTTATTTAAGAATTTCTCGGTAGTGGCCATGGGTTTCTAGATTTGTGTATTTATTAACAGATTGTGGGTCGACGGCGCGTTGTGTTCCATGCGCGTGTTAGATATATTTAGTATATTATAGTTTTAATATAAATTTAAAACAACGATCAACTGATTTCCGAACGAAATCAATTGATGTTCAAATATTTATCGAATTAAATTAAGGCTGCAAATAAATACTTACTGAATTTCTAAATTATCTAATCAAGTTTTAAAATGGTTCTACTGTACAGGATTTGTTTATTATTGCCTCTTTTATTAATTATTTAACTACAATGTTTCACGATCTGTGATTGGTTAGTAATGGCGGCAATATTTGATGGAAGTGGTACAAAACTAAGTTTATAAAAATAGATGTACCCTCACATTGGTAGTCATTACGCTGCAACTGTTCAAAGAGTTAAGACGTGTCCAAAGTAGTGTCCTGTTTATTTAAAGTGATATAATAATAGAGAATACAAGTGTGTGTGATGCTGAAAGTTATAATTCGTGTCCTAATGTTCTACAATGAAAATGTAAGTTAATTGATATTTATTATGATAAGAATATTGCTGTTAATTATGTATTTTATAATGTGTACTGATAAAATATGTTGCCGTGGAGTTTCTTTCTCCGTTCTTCTCCACGAGGACCTAGGGTTTGCGAACGGAGGTAGTTTGGTAATAAATACCTAGTCTTGATTTGTGCTTTTATTTATAAACCCATTAATATAAATAAGTACTTGGAGATACTTTACATACAGTAAATAAATAACATTAACCATCCTGATAGCTAAAACTTGATAATTAAGTAGATATTTATATAAATATAACAGAATATACATCCTATTCCTAACATCAGAAGTGGGATAAGTGCCCTAACCTGTTTATTATTTCTAATGAACTTTTATTCTATTTTTCATAATCAACGTCGGAGCTATCTATCGGCACATCCTTGCTGAAAGCTGTGGCGTCGTCGGTGGACGAATCGACTTTAGAAGAGCGATGAAAATGTACTGCCTTCTTGACAGCAGGACTGCAACGCTGCTGAAAAGGATCGAAGCTATGACGAGAATAACGGAATGAGAACTTCTGCACCACAGTATGAATTATGGTTAATGTCGGTAAGGCCTCCCGAGGCTCTGCTTTAATATTTAATTAGTTATCCAAAAGTTAGTTGAAAAGGGTCCTAGATATAAACAGTATTTCTTTTTTTTTTCTTAGTAGTAATCCAAAAGTTAGTTGAAAAGGTTCTAGATATAAATAGTATTTCTTTCTGAAATTGTTTGAAGGTTTAGCTTTATTAAAATTTTAACAAAATTTAAAAGGGAAGGAAATACATCAAACGAAAGTGATGTTAGGAAGTAGTTAAAACAAAGGACTATTTACATTTTATTTATAAAGATTACTGTTTACATTAAAAATGGTTTGTTGATGAAATTGCAAAACCTGTTACATGATTACCTGAAACAGTTTGTGTATATTTTATTGAAGTTTGACTTTCAAAGCAATGACTAATTAATGAATAGTTAAGTATTTGAAAAGACGTGTCGATTAATAGGAAAATGGTGACTCAAATTGGTTAATCAAATTTTAAATGTACTAGAGCCAACAAACAGTAAAACAGCAATGAAAAAAAAATATTTTGAAAGTTTTGGATTGAGAAAGTAAAAAGGGTAAACAGGACAATATCTTTTGAAGTAGTATTTAACTGGCTTATAAGCTTTGATATTTTAAGCAAGAGTACTCGAAGATGTAGATCTTCTGTTCAATGTCCAAGTTAATCGGGAGGTAATTTTCATAAAATACGATTAAGTTTACATTAAAATAAAAATAATAAAAAATCTTCTTTGATTTCGCAATAGGCCGATAGTTTTAACATCAGATTACTGTTTGTCTCATAAAATAAAAAGGTACTTTAATTATGGCTTTGTTAAAAAAAGTTGATGTCTTTAAGAACTTAAATAATTATGATGGAATAGAACAAGACTTGACTTGAATAATGTGAAAACTAGTATTTGATTGAAGGAACCGCAATAGGATTTAGAATCTTGGTCTAAAAATTAAGTTTAGCTTAGTAATCATTTAAAAAAATATCATGAGTTTAAAAGGTCTCGACTTCACTGTACAATTTGCAATGATAATAATATCAGGATAACCGAGCAAATCCTTGGGTTCACGTAAAAAAAAAAGGAAAGGAATAATATTTAGTGGTACAGACACATGGCATAAACAATAATATACAAAAGAAAATGAAAAACGAGCAAGTGATAGACGCCATATTGTTCTTGATTGTACGTACATTACTCAAACTAAGTTGAATCTACAGATGAAGTGAAATAAGAGTTATTAGGTTATCGTTTATGAATTTTATTTTATATTGGTAAAGGTTTATTATGATTAGTTTTAAGACATGATTGTATTATGTATTATGGATGAATTAAAACCTTATGTGGTATGTAACATTCACTGGCTGCGGGTGATTAAGCTTCACTGACCGCGGGTGTTTGGTCTGCCGAGAAAGGTCGATGATTATGAACCTATTACTGATATTATGATTATGAACTGACTATTGACATTATGATCGGACCACTGACATTATTAACTGACTTATTTAATTTCTTTATGAACGAAATATTTTAATTTTATTATGAACTGACCATTCTGATTTCATTACGAACCGACCATTTTAATTTCATTATGAACAAACCATTTTAATTACATTAAGAACGGACTATTTTAATTTCATTATGCATTGACCATTTTAATTTCATTATGAACTGACCATTTTAATAACACTATGAACTGACCATTTTAATTTCATTATTAACTGACCATTTTAATTTCATTATGAACCGACTATTTGATTTTGTACTGACTACTGTAATTATGGACTAACTATTGTAATTATGAACTGACAATTGTAATTATGAACTGGCAATTGTAATTATGACTGACAATTGTAATTATGAACTGACAATTGTAATTATGAACTGACAGTTGTAATTATGAACTGACAATTGTAATTATGAACTGATAATTGTAATTATGAACTGACAATTGTAATTATGAACTGACAATTGTAATTATGAGCTGACAATTGTAATTATGAACTGACAGTTGTAGTTATGAACTGACAGTTGTAATTATGAACTGACAATTGTAATTATGAACTGACAATTGTAATTATGAACTGAATATTAAAATTGTGAACTGTTGGTCGGTCACTGTCCTGATATCAGACTGAAACTCATATGCAGCAAATGATAGAACTAATATACCAAAGCCAGACAATTTTTGAAAATAATTAATTAGGTACTTCGAGAGCGAAGTACTGGTCAGTATGGCCGTGTTAGATATATTTAGTATATTATAGTTTTAATATAAATTTAAAACAACGATCAACTGATTTCCGAACGAAATCAATTGATGTTCAAATATTTATCGAATTAAATTAAGGCTGCAAATAAATACTTACTGAATTTCTAAATTATCTAATCAAGTTTTAAAATGGTTCTACTGTACAGGATTTGTTTATTATTGCCTCTTTTATTAATTATTTAACTACAATGTTTCACGATCTGTGATTGGTTAGTAATGGCGGCAATATTTGATGGAAGTGGTACAAAACTAAGTTTATAAAAATAGATGTACCCTCACATTGGTAGTCATTACGCTGCAACTGTTCAAAGAGTTAAGACGTGTCCAAAGTAGTGTCCTGTTTATTTAAAGTGATATAATAATAGAGAATACAAGTGTGTGTGATGCTGAAAGTTATAATTCGTGTCCTAATGTTCTACAATGAAAATGTAAGTTAATTGATATTTATTATGATAAGAATATTGCTGTTAATTATGTATTTTATAATGTGTACTGATAAAATATGTTGCCGTGGAGTTTCTTTCTCCGTTCTTCTCCACGAGGACCTAGGGTTTGCGAACGGAGGTAGTTTGGTAATAAATACCTAGTCTTGATTTGTGCTTTTATTTATAAACCCATTAATATAAATAAGTACTTGGAGATACTTTACATACAGTAAATAAATAACATTAACCATCCTGATAGCTAAAACTTGATAATTAAGTAGATATTTATATAAATATAACAGAATATACATCCTATTCCTAACACGCGCCTCAAAGAGTGTCAGCATAGTGACGGGTAACAATTTCTCCAATTCTACGCTCCGCAGCCTCACTCCGCTCCTGTAGACAGGCAGCCTTAGAGGAGCAAAGCCTGCCGGGGTCGCGGGACTTACGAATTACCGTGACCCCGGAACGTAAAGGGCTATTGAAGGACACCGTGGATTTAAGTAAGTACGAGTCTGACACTCCCTCCCGCTCTGCCCTGGGTGAGAAGACTCATTTCATGATTTTACAACGATAAAAAATAACAAATTGTCAGTACTTACAGACAAGTTGGTGCTAGTCGGTGCGGGTAAAATAGACCGATGTAATGTTATGTGCTCGTACATAAATATATACCTACGTATACATAGACTATTTCGAACTTTTCCTCTGTGAATTTTTACCCCCGGCCGTTCCTTACGGTATACTTTTGGAAAATCTAAATCAATATTCAAAAAAAAACTGTCAACCCCAAAAACAACCTCAACCCCAAAAATGACGGTTTCACTTCGATAGATGATAATCTATCGAATAATAATACGTTAAATTGTAAGAAGAACGTTGAGTTCACAATATTTCGACAGTTTACAATCTCGCGAGATAGATTATAATCAAACGGTATTTACAATTTTACGCTGACATTATTTATACATATTATATAGAAGATTGAGATTTGGCGGATATGCCTGTTTCTTTATAAAAGCACCCTTAGCATCGCCTCCCATCCTGTTTCATGGAACCCAAACAAATCTGGTGAAATATGTATGTTTATGCCTCCGGGAATCCTAAGCTTAATTAATTAATTATAAATATCTGGTTGACCGAGCTTCGCTCGGTTTTTTTGTTTTTGGCCCTCATCGGTCATGGCGTTATAGATGGCGCTTCTTAAAACGCGGTTTTTAAGATGTCTATATCTTGGGAACCGAGCTTTTCTCGAATAGGACCTTGATAAATCGATTCCTTGAGCCGAAAAACCCCTAATCTGTAACTTTCATGAAAATCCTTGGAGCCGTTTCCGAGATCCTGATTATATATAAATAAATATACAAGAATTGCTCGTTTAAAGATATTAGATATATATAGATAATGCTTAAAGTTATATTATTTCTGAATCGCTGTTGGCAACTGAATAGTACTCGTGCCTACTTGCTACATTTGAATACTTAATTAGCTCATTTGTTTTGGTTTTGCACTTCCTTGAATATTTTAAATGAATGTGTTTTTTTTCGTTATCTACCTACTTACATAATAATGTTTATTGTTGAGTCACACTTATTTTTTAAATCATAAATTGAGATAAAAGTGACTGTAAGATGTTTATGTCATCTCACAACACGAGATTTTATAATAATTTTAAATATAAGTACATAATGATGTAGGTATATATTAAATTATTATAAAATCTCGTGTATTTATTTGTTAGTGACTACCTACTATCAAATTGTTAAATGGCCTTCAGGACATCATATTGTGTGTAGTAAGCGTAAATCTTACTACTTGGTAATTCACTAAGAGCTAGTAACATAGTAAATATCTATTCTTAGAACTTGTCGGTTACATCACTAGGTATGTAAATAATAAAATTACTTAAGATGGTATTGGTTGCTAAGTAAGATATCCAATTATGAATGAATATTTTCAGATCGTCAGAAATCCATATTATGACAAGTGTGTTGTACCTGATTCTACATTTTCTTTCAGTATGATCTGTGTGTGACGTCATCTGTACCCTTTTTTTATCGTGGTAAAATCGAAAAAGGAACGTCATCTGTCCCTTAGATTATAAAATGTCTAGATTCCATGTTTGAATCAAAACGTAACGTGAGTGAGCGACACGCACATATTATTGCTACACTAAGCTACACGACACATGAGCGATTAATTAAAACAAATAAATTAATGCTCAAGTTATGGTTAAGGCGCTCCCTCACCGCGAGCATTCACCTGTAATGTAACATAAAAGTGCGCTATTTGATGCTCTATTGTCTTCGAATGTTTGAATCTGTAATGTTACATTACAGGTGAATGCTCGCGGAGGGAGCGCCCTAAGGCTACTACTTCTGACATGTAAAATGTAGAACAATATGTGTTAATAAAAGATATTGACCTTCTTTACGTGTTTTTATTTCGTGTCGAGGTTTGTGATCTTCTATGCAACGCGTAATTACGAGTACTGCTGTTCTTCTTTCTTCTATACGTGCATACAGACTATATAACATGTTCAGACTATATGACATGTTTCAGATGATGTCGACACAAAATATTATACAACATGTTTCAGATGATGTGGACACAGAATGTTATTTATCATTGTGGATAGCACTGAAGAACGACAAATGACAATTGTTATATGTATAACATTGTTAGGTACACTAATGTGTACGGTATTGTTTTATGTTGCATTGTTATAAAGCAATGTTACATGGTATGGACGTGTTATATAACATTGTTACATGGTCTGTACGCACCTTATCATACTTCTCGGTTCTCTGGTCTATTATCCAAATATCCATCATCTTTTGACTATAATTATCATCAACTCAGGATTTACTTTTGAATTACTAAATCAAGTACGGCACGATTAACGTAGTGGCTGAGCGATTGAACTGCTGCGCTAAGTGTCGCGGGTTCAATTTAAACACGAAGCAAATAATTGTATGATCTACAAGTTCATGTTTGGGCGTTTGTGTATGTGAATTTATATGTTTGTTGAGAAATTCGGGCAACGTTTTTTTGATTAAAAAAAGTATCTTCACGTCTAGCCAGCTATCCTGCGCAACTCCACATGAGGTGCATCACCCTGTTCTGCGATTTCCGGCTACTTAGGCGTGGGCATTCGGACGGCAGGTAATGGGTGACTCGCTGTCCCATCATGGGCCATGCCCGGGTCGAAGGTGCGTCGTGTTCTACGCGCTCCTCAAAGAACTGTCAGTAACCTGGCGGGGATTAGAGGGCCATAGCCTGTCAGGGTCGCGGGACTATCTTAACAGGTAACCATGATCCCGGGACATAAAGGGCAATTGAAGAATAACGTAGATTTCGGTCAGTAACAGTCTGACAGTCCCTCCTGAGTCCTTGCCCGCCCTGGGTTGGGAGGATTATTTTTTGATGTTTTACCACGAAATAAAAGAACCGGCCAAGTGGGAGTCGGACTCGCCCTTAAAGGGTTTCGTAGCAGCAAGTAACTATAAAGCTATTGTCAAACTGACAGACGAACCGAATGCGTGGCGTAGCGTTTTTGTTTGTAATGTATGGAATTGTTTGAAGCCTGTCACATAGAGTATCGGATCGCTTTCGCATTTTTATAAGACAGGATTCGGTTCGGTTCGCTATCGCCTGTCTGTCTGTTTGACAAAGGCCTAAAAGTTCTTGTAAGTAGTTGGTTGTAACTTTGAAAGGTAAATTGCGGTTTACGATTTATGACGTATTAAAAAAAAATTACTTGATCTCGTTCAAATCAATTTTCAATGGAAGTTTGCATGGTAATGTACATCATACATTTTTTAGTTTTATCGTTCTCTAAATTTAGAAGTTACAGGGGGGGAACACACATTTTACATCTTTGGAAGTGTCTCTCGCGCAAACTGTTCAGTTTAGAAAAAAATTATATGAGTAACCTCAACATGATTTTTAAAGACCCATCCATAGATACCCCACACGTATGGGTCAGACGAAAAAATTTTTTTTGAGTTTCAATTCTAAGTAGGTATGGGGGTTACCCCCATAATTTGTATCTGTTTTATTTTTGTGTGAATATCTTAATGCGGTTCACATAATACATCTACTTACCAAGTTTCAACAGGATAGCTCTTATACTTTCGAAGAAAAGTTGATGTGACATACCGACGGACAGACAAACAGACAGACATGACGAATCTATATGGGTTCCGTTTTTTGACATTTGGCTACGGAACCCTAAAAAACACCCTGTTCCCGACGTCTCGTAGTCATAAACTTTCGTCCAACGCCTGATTTCAATGTATTATGTAGGTGTGTATTATCTATCGACTGCTGTTTGGGCTTAGTACCTATATGTATGTATTGGTAGTCAGATCACTACCTGCGACTTTGTTCCCGAACACATACAATTAAGTAGAATCTTTTCGAAGTTAGAGTAAACAGACTTCTTCAGGGTAAGCTCATTTGATCGTAGCCTCTGTCACCTCCACAGGTCATCTCTGAACTAGACATGAGTCAAGCTCAGAGCAAACCCATCTCAAATAAAAAGGACAGGCTTTGATGTAGTAAATAATATTTAATTCATTCATTTCACCTTTTGAAGCTTTAAGGCCCAGTTGTTTTACAGGTAAAGCGTTCAATAAACTTAGCGGTTAGTCGTTAAATCAAAAGGGATGTTATTTGGAATACGCCATTTTACTAAAAAAAATATTAGTTAGCAAGCTAGATTATCAAAAAATATTTAATCCTTATTTTTTTTTTTTGTTAGGTTAACCAAAATTGACAAAGAAACAACTCTCCTAAAAATCACAAAACGTCACTCCTTTAGTATAACTTTACAGGCGTTATAACGTCACGAGCCTTCATTCCCGAATTTTGAAGTTCTAAGTTCTAATTCAATTTCCACGTATTTTTTTTTTCCAAAGAATTTTGTTCCACGAATCCAAGCGTTTAATAAACTTAGCGTTTAAGTAGTCGTTAAATAAAATCAAAGGGATGTTTCGTTTTTAACAAAATGATTTTAACTAAGACCAGTGAGGCCATACATCAATAAACAGTTCAAGTAATTCACAGTTAGACCCAGTCTCAATCAGTTAGGTTTTGATCGAGTTAGATTTTTTTTTTCCTTACAAAGTTTCAAACATTAGCCGTTGACTTTTAATAAAACAGCGAGCTTTTATTTTACAGAGTGTCAGCATTATGACGGGGCTCCTCTATAGGGCCAAAGCCTGCCGGGGTAGCGGGACTAACGAATTACCGTGACCCCGGAACGTAA
The DNA here is from genome assembly GCA_954870645.1 of Agrotis clavis. Taxonomy (NCBI): domain Eukaryota; kingdom Metazoa; phylum Arthropoda; class Insecta; order Lepidoptera; family Noctuidae; genus Agrotis; species Agrotis clavis. The sequence continues at coordinate 11,176,376 of OX940922.1, forward strand.
GGGCTAATGAAGGACACCGTGGATTTTTGTCAGTACGAGTCTGTCAGTCCCTCCCGACCGCTTATTTACAAAAGCTATACTATTTCAGTCACGAGTAAGACTCTAATAGATGGAGCTTTTGTTTGTGCATATTTCTCAACAATACCTAATCTATCTCAGTAAAAAACTTGACTCAAATAGATTAGCTTTTTGTTTTGATATTTTCAAAGAAAATGCATGGACAAAATCTAGTTCCATTTAATTCATATCACTCGAATAACTAAGCCAGATGACAAAGCTGAAACGGGAGGATGGCAGCATAGCGTCGACCAAAGCAGAGGTTTTAGGCGAGATCGAGAGGTTCTATGGACAGTTATACACTTCGGTCGCAAAGCCCGTTGACCGCTTGGTAGGAGATCCCAGAGCCAAGCTGTCCCGACATTATACCGAAGATATCCCGGACATCAGTCTGTACGAGATTAGGATGGCCCTGAAGCAGCTTAAGAACAACAAGGCGCCGGGCGAGGACGGAATCACTTCAGAGCTTCTGAGAGCGGGTGGAACACCGGTACTTAAAGTCCTCCAGAAGCTCTTTAATTCCGTCCTCTCTGAGGGCAAAACGCCTGAAACATGGAGTAGAGGTGAGGTGGTGCTGTTCTTCAAAAAAGGTGATAACAGCCTATTGAAGAACTACAGACCCATCACGCTTCTAAGTCATGTTTATAAGCTGTTTTCAAGGGTTATCACGAACCGTCTCGAACACAGACTTGATGACTTCCAGCCTCCCGAACAAGCCGGTTTCCGAAGAGGCTATAGTACCATAGACCACATCCATACGCTGCGGCAAGTTATACAGAAGACCGAAGAGTATAACTTGCCATTATGCTTAGCGTTTGTGGACTATGAGAAAGCCTTCGATTCGGTGGAAACATGGGCGGTACTTGAGTCACTCCAGCGATGCCGTATTGACTATCGGTACATCGAGGTGTTGAAGTGCTTGTATAATAACGCCACCATGTCGGTCCGAGTACAGGAGCAGAGCACGAAGGCGATTCCATTGAGAAGAGGCGTAAGACAGGGGGACGTTATCTCCCCGAAACTGTTTACTGCCGCAATGGAAGACGCCTTCAAGCTCCTGGAATGGCAAGGACTTGGCATCAACATCAACGGCGAATACATCACTCACCTTCGGTTTGCCGACGACATCGTAGTCATGGCAAAGTCGATGGAGGAACTCAGCATGATGCTCGATGGCCTCGACCGAGTTTCACAACGGGTGGGCTTGAAAATGAACATGGACAAGACGAAAATTATGTCAAATGCCAATGTTGTGCCCACCCCAGTCTCTGTTGGAAACTCGGTACTCGAAGTTGTTGACTCATATATCTACTTAGGACGAGTAGTCCAGTTAGGTAGGTCCAACTTCGAGAAAGAGGTCAACCGCCGAATCCAACTCGGTTGGGCAGCGTTCGGGAAACTACGCAACGTCTTTTCGTCCGACATACCTCAGTGCCTCAAGACGAAAGTCTTCAACCAATGTGTGTTACCAGTGATGAGTTACGGCACAGAAACGTGGTCTTTCACTATCGGCCCCATCTCAAAGCTCAAAGTCGCTCAACGAGCTATGGAGAGGGCTATGCTAGGTGTTTCTCTACGTGATCGAATCCGAAATGAGGAGATCCGTAGACGAACTAAAGTCACCGATATAGCCCACCGGATTAGCAAGCTGAAGTGGCAATGGGCAGGCCATATTGCTCGCAGAGCAGATGGCCGATGGGGTCGAAAAGTACTAGAGTGGAGACCACGGACTAGCAAGCGCAGCGTAGGACGTCCACCAGCAAGGTGGACAGACGACCTTATCAAGGTCGCCGGAAGACGCTGGATGCAGGTCGCTTCCAACCGGTATAAGTGGAAATCAAAAGGGGAGGCCTATGTTCAGCAGTGGACGTCCTACGGCTGAGATGATGATGATGAATAACTAAGCTTTTGGCGAGTCATTTTTTTTAAACATTACGCACGAACAAAACCTTGTCGAGTAGAGGCTCACTAGCCTTATTACCTTACCTCGGAATTGACTGTTATTAAATTTTGTAGTACTTGAATGTCGTAAAAATGACTGTAGGCACCCCGACTCGGACAGGTTAGGTTAGAATTGTGGTCTTGGTTATTTTTTTAAACCACCCGGAAGTAGGAGCACCGCTAAGCGGTGCTCCGTCGACTTTATATTAGTATTTTGTCATAATAATTATCACTAGATACTTTGAATTATTCCCGTTGGATCCTTAGTAAGAACAAGAATATTCCACATCTTCCGGGATTTCGTGAAATCCCTGATTTCCTCGTTTCATTGCGACATGCATAAACAAAACCTTATCTGACTCGTGCGTGACTAAAATGGTACTAGATTTTGTCCTTGCATTTTCTTTGAAAATATCAAAACAAAAAGCTTTCTATTTGAGTCAAGTTTTTTACTGAGATAGATTAGGTATTGTTGAGAAAATATGCACAAACAAAAGCTCATCGATTAGAGTCTGACTCGTGACTAAAATAGTATAGCCTTTGAAAATACGCCTCCCGTCCTGCCCTGGGTGGGAGGACTCATTTGAAGATTTTACCACGATAAAAAAAATTTCTTCGGTAAAAACCCAGGTTTCGGTACCATAAGTAAGCGTAAATTACTTTCTTAAATAGTAAAACTACCAAAACAAACTCTTCTACGGTAAAATAGAAGTCAACGGTCTGATACAGAATAACGTGTTCATCATATTTAGTCATGCCGTGACGAGAGAACTTAAACAGCATAATTATTGTGATGTGCTCACATAACACTGAGTGTTACCGCTTAGTTTCGTAACAAAAGCATGACTTTCATTCATTCAATTGCGGTGTGTGAGTTTTGAATTTTGATCGCCAGAGTTTTTCCATCGAGAGCGCGTACTACGCGCGCGCTGCTGTTACCGGAATAAAATTGTATTGAGCTTTACGCAAATTAGGTTGTCTATTTTTCCTGCGAATATAATGGTAAAAACCTTAAAATAAAATTATCTGTTACCGGAATAAAATTGTATTGAGCTTTACGCAAATTAGGTTGTCTATTTTTCCTGCGAATATAATGGTAAGAGCATCTTACTGGAAATGTAACGTTTCGAAAGAATTGTAATAGTCTCTAATAATTTTATTCAGTGGAAAAAGTCTACTAGGCACACAAAAAACTGTATTGTTATAGCACATTACAATTACCGGGGACGGCGAGTCCTGTATTATTACAGGCCACCAGGTTTCCACTCAGGAATCAATTTACAAATATAACTGTGAGGTACCAGCAGTTGTTGATAAGGGAAAAAAAAGAAAAAACACAAGATGACTAATTGTTTTTGGAATTAATTTCTTCTAGTTGTAGAAATCAACTTTTATTAATATTACTTTTGTAACAGAAATTCAACTAAACATAATTGAACAATCAAACTAGCTTACTTGTAAGCGCCGTTCGATTGAGATTTTGAAAATATACCTATACATTACCTAATTATAAGAGGTAAAAGAGTTCAAGTCCCTCTAACAGTTTTATTTAGCCACGTGACGCAAGCGGTTAAGTAGGGATCAGTAACTCGATACTGATGGGGAGCGAAGGCTAGATCCATTACGTAGATGAGAGATGACAGCACAAAAGTGAATATGTACCTCTAGGTAGATAGGATAAAGTGTTTTATTCAATAGGAAGACACTGATTGTGAGAGCAAAACAAATAGATGTGTCACACGGTGATGAAAAAGGAACAAACAAAAAATCAACGACTAAAACCGTGTGGTGGAATATTTCCAGGCAAAGGTCATAGCACACTTATCAACTCGGAAAGGGATCTTTAATTCATTACGTTACAACTCAGGACATTCGGTATTTTTTGCATATAATACTTTACTTTCTACCGCATCGCACACTGATTTTGCACTAAGAAACAAAACTCACGAACCGCGGTGCGGTGCGTGGTTGACCTGTAGTTCTTAGGTACGGATCGGCATCGTCCCTACGCGACGCGCTCTCGGTACCCGAGCTGATGTCTCTTTGTTCACCACTGTCCCTCTCACTTCTGAGAAGCGAAAGGCGATACGGTGACGATGCTTTTCCAAGTTGATATGTGTGCTATGAGCTTTAGGACGGAAACGAACATACGTATCGTAAACACGACGTGTCATGCATTTGGTATAGTTAGATAATAATATGGATTATTCATTTTTTTCATACAATATTTTGGCAGTAAATACTTCAAGTATGCTGTACCTAAATAAAATGCAGAAACCTTGGGGTAAGGCGTCTGATCTTTCAGAGTACGTCTAATTTTAACTTTAACATTATTGTTGAAGTAACAATGATGTAAACAGTTTCAAAAAGGTTGATGTTCGGTTAGTACCTACCACTGATATATCTGTCAAATAGCAGTGTTGTCAAATTGGAACCAAGTGTGGAAGGACGGTAGATAAACACTGTTAATGTCAATTTTTTTACCACTCTTGAGAACTGTGGATAAGAAAAGGCTCATGTAATGAAAAAGTTAAGTGAAGAGACTAACAACAGCAGCTGATAGTAGAAATTTCAAAAACAGCCGTAATAGAAAAAACGTTATCAGCATTTTGCAGGAATTTGACGCGACTGTACAAATATTAAAATTAATGTTTGTTCTGTTGTACAAACTCTATATTTTAATACAGGTTTCATGTCGGCATAGAACAGTCAGTTATCGCTCGCCGTAAGTATTCATATAAAAACAGACTAGGTGTGACCTCGTCCTTGACTTTGGTAGTACCTACTAACCACTCGATGAGTCAGTAATTTGTGAGGAATCTTTCCTAACGTGAATTAATTGAATTCTGATTGATGAAATTTCACAATAGGTACGCTATTAGACTCAAAAAAAAATAGTCTGCAAGATCGATTATCATTAACCCTATACTTGGCAGAGAATTTTACCTTTAGAAAAATTAACTTTTACTAGTTCCCTATGTTAATTGGATCATAAGGATGTCAGGAAAAATAAAACAAAAAATCTCTGAATTTCAGTTTTCAGGATATATTATGTGTCTTCAAGTGCACACTGCCAAGCTCACAAGAAAAAACATACAAAGAAAACTGTGTCTTTACATGCACACTGCCATGTAATCACTAATCTAAAAAAGAAACAATAACATAAAAATAACATTAGTCTCGAAAAATATCAAAAAGTTTTGAAATTCATTAGGATCTAGGTTCGATACGGTTACGATATTGACATAGTAAAACATTTATTTCTACTATTATTCATCACAGTATTCAGTCCTAATGTTCTGAGATCAAAGTTTTCTTACATGTATATCTAAGAATGTAACAATAAATGAAAAACTTAAATACTATTTAAGTACTTAGTATGAAAATCTATAAAGAAATTTCGCCCTTCAACTATTAGCCCAGTCCACCAACAGTTATAGGGGGATATTCTTGGAACACAATTTTTGACTATGTAACTTTGTTTAAACTAGTTAGGAGGTTGAACATAATTATTAAAAGTCCCCGCCCCTAGCCCTTGAGCTGGGGGGTAGGGGGGGTTGTTGCAGCTACTTTTTTTGTTTTTTTTTTTTGCTTATATCTCGGAAACCATGCATCCAAACGGCATAGCATGTATGAACAATATAAATGCTCAATAAACCCAGTATTATTCAGTAAGTATTTCCATAACTTGTACAGATTCCGAGGTAACCGCTCTTGAAAGTCTGTAATTTTGGGAAACAACATTTTGACCTTTTCGTGTTTGGAAAGTTGTATTTGATATCGCAAAAGAACCAGAAACCAGTAGCAGTCATTTCAGACCCTCCCTTCACTACCTAAGATTAACAAAGTCAAGTGAAAGTCATCTTGAGGTGGAATGGGCCTCCAGCTAAAAAAGTCTCCCTCAATGTCCACAAGTATAAGTGATTCTTGAATTCGGTGGCCACCATCATGCTTGATATCTCTTATCTTCCTCCCACCGAGGGAGCAGTAAAAAATAGCGCAGCAACTCATTTTAGGCTAGATAGTGAAACACGAATGAACAACTTGTGGAGTGAGGACCCATTTTTTTGGGTCCAGGGAACTGTCTTCGGAGACATCTTGATGAGGTCTACACATCTGGAATGCATCTTCCGAAGATTCGCAAGATTCTACATCAGACTTAGCTCCACATTTAGGCACCAACGCTAGAATTTTTCAACTTCTAGTCATCTGAAATTAAAGTATTGCAAGCTAAAGCAAAGGAATTTGGTGGAAAGTGTGATACGAATTGTTGTCATGCATTATGAAAAAAACTCTGTCTGAAGAAAGGCTCGAGTATGTAGTAGCACAGCATTTATAAACACAACATTCACAAGTAGTAATCATCATGACGTTGGCAGTGTGCATTTAAATATACACAACAAATAAATTGTCATTCACACTGCACCAGGCAGTGTGTATTTAAATGCACACCTTATAAAAATCGTGAATTACTGTACATGCAGAAAAGATATCAAAAAAATAATATAAACAGACTATTGCGTAAAGCTTGCAGAAAGTAAAATTATAGCAATTTCATACATTTAACTTAATCTAAGTGAGATAAAATACGATACTTACAGAGCAATGCACAGGCTCTGACGGACGGTTCGCCATTTTGTTCACCACTGACAAAGTGTGAGCCAGACAAATATAGATTTCTTTTCCTCACGTAAACAGACGTATAAGAAATCACTTGGAGTTATTATTAAAACGATTCGAAATAATATTTTGTTAAAAAAAATCTGAATTCAATGTGCATTTAAGTGCACAATGTCAATTATAGGGTTAAATAATGACCCGTATTTTTTCTTATGTTACGTTAACCAAAATTGACGAAGATACAATACTTCTAAAAATCAAAAAAAAAACATCACTGGTCGGTATCAGGGTTGGCATGATTAAAACAAGTTGTTTTAAAACACCTGTTTAAAACAGTTTGAAATTAAACAGTGTTTTTTATAACCCGTTTCAACTACTTTTCAAGTCGGGAGTCTAAATAGTTTGACATAAAACCTTTTGAGTCTAATGCCATTGTTATGTCATACATATTTTTAACTTTTATTGCCATTGTTATGAAATAATTCTTAAAAATATTAGAAAAAGAACATTAGGGGAAAGGTGTACGAGATGATTCCCTTAAGGGAGATTGCTTGTAGATCAAATAATATTCTACTTAGCGCGAATGTAAATACGTATATACATAGTAAATTTATCTATCTTATTGTTGGCATACTCAACATTTTATTTTTTAGATGCTTTACTATTAAAAAAACACATTTTTAAAACATTGTCAAAGGATCATCTTGTACACCCCGGTGTCCAAGATGATCCTTGCGGTAGGGGCAAGATGATCCCAGGATCCAGGAAGAGAATAACCTAAATAAAACCATAATCTGGGTTTATTTTTTCACGTTTATTTGATTGTACTGACAGCCACCTTATTTTTGACTTATGCCCGCGTTTTTAGTGATAATACAGGCAACCCAAACTGTTTACTTGCTGTGCTATAAGGCATGCCATTTTTAACAGCATCCAGTGCTTTGATCATGGAGTCTTCCGACCACAATTCGCGTTTAGTTTTTTTTTATAATTACGAGGCATAGTCTTAAACCAAAAATATATAAACTTAAACATAATAACATACAAATGGTTAAAATATCCCCGTAATAGTAGGTTTGTTACCGGTGTACAAGAAGATCCGTGGGGATCATCTTGTACACCGGTAACATAATCATCTTGCCCCAACATAAACTTTTTTATTCAATGTTCGATAACTTTTAAACTATGTGCTTTCAACTGTTACCATGCTATTAAAAAAACAAAATAGAGCAATATTCAAAGCTAACTAATACCACAGCCTAGTAATAAAGTACCTAGAACAAATTAGATATAAACTTCAATTCTCCCTTACCTTACATCAAAGTCACGGAATATTTGTTTTTTTTCTCAAAAAATTTAATTGTCACTCTCGACACCACACTTTTGACTGAGGCGGGGGAATATCGGGGACTACGTTTTACCATTAAAAACAACTAGATGACGCTGCTGGGTTCGTTGCAATATCAAAGGATCATCTTGCCTCAACGGATCATCTCGTACACCTTTCCCCTACATGTTTTTTCCATTGATCATTTTTCGTAAAAAAATCATTACAAAGGGCAAATTTGAAAAGATGTAGTCTAGAAATGAATTTAGACATCGACAAATAAGGTGGAAAAAAAATTGAAAAAAACCAAGAAAGTAAAAAAACAAAACAAAAAAAAAACACTTGTTTAAACTGTTTGTTTTATAAATTTGAAAAAAAAACCCTGGACCTTTTTTTATTTATTTATGCAGTAAACTACCCATGGACACTACCCATGGTGAAAGGTGTGACCATAAACTGATCTTGATAATAGCATTTTTATTTTATAAGTAAGTAATAGCTTTTACCAGCGGAGTCACTCGCGTGGTAGTCAGTCAAAAATTATTCCAAGATGAAGTTACACTGGGCCGCGGGGATAAAAGGGACGGTACTGTTGGTGCAGCGGCCGAGTGATCCACTGATGCGCTGTGTCGTGGATTCGATTCCCGCTCGAAACAAATATGGAGCAATGTTTTTTTTTTAATGTAGAATTAATAATGGACACAAAAAAAATATACGACCACGATGCTTTTTTATTTAATAAAACTAGATTACGAACGTGACCTCGATTGCATAACATCAAATTGTATAATAGTAGGTACAGTTTTCTGATCATTTAATAATAAATAATAATAATAATCCGAGAGACGAAGGATCACAGAGATCACATAATATTATATTTAGTTCGAATTTATAAATATTTATATGAGACTGTTACTCTTTTACAACTTATGTTTTTGATCCTAAAAATATATTCGCCTCAACCCATTTGAGAGAAGAGTTATTTATCTTTCACTTATGAAACGGGCATAATTTGCGAACTAAGGCTTTCATCTTTTTATATTCACTTTAACACTAGAAGTGCCGGCGTTCCAAAATTGACCCATTTCGATGTTCTTCCTGCTCTAGTTCATATCTTATTACTCGTATAATCCTAAGTTTTTATGACTTTTCATGAAATATGATGATTATTATTTATACGATATTTCAACCACATAAATACAGTATAAATATTTTTTTTATCTAAATTTACCTCTAAGGGCCATTGGGTCAATTTTGACCCAGTCATGGATGTCAGAGTTTAACTTTATATTTCTTTTAGCATTGTAGTAGCATTATGCACCCAGATATTGAAATAGGATCTGATACAAAAAGACACCGAATTTAGTATCATTTTACCTACAATAGTTGAAAAATTGAAGTTGTATGGGGTAGATGTTGTGGATCAAATGTCTCGCATATACTCTGACAATATCCCATCTGTGCGTTGGCGGCGTCCTTACATACCGCTTGACGCAGGTCCTCACCGGATATGGAAGGTTCGGGAGGCTCCTGTGTCGGATGAGGAAGGAAGAAATGCCTTGGTATGACCACTGCAAGGATCGCCCGGAGGACACGATGGAGCATACGGTGCAGTACTGTCCCGCTTGGACACCTCTCGCGCCCGTAATTGGACGAGGCCACGCTGCGGGGCGAGACTAAGTGGGAAGCGGTCGCCTCCTTCTGCGAAGCAGACGTTCTAGCGAAAGAGGAGGCGGGACGTGAGGATAGCGTCCACCTCACGACCCAGCCGCAGTGGGAGATGCCCACGGCAACCGACGTCGCAGGACGATCTCCGGCCACCGTAGGCGCGTGCATGCGGACGGCAAGTAATGAGCGACTCGCTGTCCGATCATGGACCATGCCCAGTTCGACGGTTCGTTGTGTTCCACGCGCGCCTCAAAGAGCTGCCAGCAATATGACGTGGCCCCCTTTAGAGGATCAAAGCCTGCCAGGGTCGCGGGACTAACAAGCTACCGTGACCCCGGAACGTAAAAGGCTATTGAAGGACACCGTGGATTTTAGTTAGTACAAGTCTGGCAGTCGCTCCTGCCCTAAAATAAAAAGCTGTTATAAAAAGTGTGAACTGGCCTACGGCAACGCCTAGATTTATTTTTTAGCGTGGTAAAATTATCAAATAAGTCCTCCCACCCAGGGCAGGGCAGGTTTAATGTAATAAAAACATTCCATAACAATTACAAGTTTTATTTGTTTATTTAGCTTTACATTACTGTAGCAAAAATAAAATGGCCAAAATTGACCCATCGGCGCTTCTAGGGGTATCAGAATGTTCGGCGCTTCTAGTGTTAAATTGTAACATATTATAAAGTTACCAGCTGTTGTAATATTAGCCCACCAAAAAATAATACCAGGACAAACGTAAAGTAGTATGTTAGTAAAAGCCTTAATATTGTAGCGTTGTAGTCGATTTTCTAAAAAATCAACTAAACGCGCCTCACTGGTAACGGGTCACATCACTAATCTTCCACATACGAACGCGTCATCGCTTGGCAGCGTTCGTGTGTGGCTATATAAGGGCCCGCTTCGTTAGTTAGTTCCTTTTCGAAACAGAAACCTCGTTTAATCAACAACCCCAACCTAAACGGGTAAGTGCTCATGTGATTTCGATTGTTCACTGTCCTGCCAGATCGCAATTCTATGTATTTCTTTGTCTGCGCGGTCTGGCAGCCATTTTATTGTATCAGCGTCACTATAACCATTACTGTCGAAAAGCTTTAATGTAAATCATCACCTTTTCTTCATTGCACCTCATTGTGAATGCGCCCACATGCTTCTCGCATCCTACGCTATGCTTACCTCGCCACGCTGTGCCTAGCTGCTCGCTTAAATCGCCTGGCCACGCGGCGAGGAACCTTCGAGAATGCCTGGGGCATGTGAGCGCATATCTACCTCTAATTGTAAGCCACCGCGATGGGTGAGTCTTCCACCAATCCCCTTGCTTTGGGCTTGCGGCTGAGGGACCCACACATCGACGGAGGCTTGCAGAGCTACGGCACGACGCTGACGCACGCACCCTTCTCCGCACTCGTTCCAGGGTTCCAGGCTACGGCTAACATCCCGACTTACGGCTCCAAATTAAACCGTTAGGCGTCCCGCTGCCTCCCTGCCTACCGCGGGAGAAAGACGCCTAACAAGCCGCGCGGCCGCTAACGTCGTCGGACGTCTCGTGGGTGAGACCCACGCCACCACGTGCCTTGCTGTGGTCTGCCTGCGCGGGCCACGTGCCTAGCAGAAGGCACTCCCTGCCTACCTGCCTGTCGGCCACCCACGCGGCGCGTGGGTACCGAGACCTCACGCCAGCCGCGTGTGGAGGTCCCTGCCGGAGCGGGCCACGTGCCCTGCTGTGCCCTGCCTGCGCGGGCCACGTGCCTAGCGGAAGGCACTGCCTGCCTGCCTACCTACCTGCCGGCGGACGCGTCTGCCACGCGCTCGCCTCCTGCCCTGCACCGTCGTCTTCGGCGTTCTAAAGCCCAGGGCAGTACCTTTCTTACCAAGTGACCAGTGACAGTGCTTAGAGACCGTAGAACCTACTACCCTGAATCTATTCTGTGTGCTCATGCTCTCTTAATAAATGTATTAAGTGACGGTTGGTTTTATTATCTATCCACCTAGAAACCCGCTTGCCACAGTGGCGCCCACTCGGCTAAGGTTCTCTAGGTGCTAGCACTGGTCACTTCTTCCTATACTCTCCATCGTGGTGGTAAGTACATCTTGTGCTGTTACTAATCCAATAAACTGTGTATCCCCTTACTGCGGCCAAGACACCTTTAGCCTAACCACGGTCTTGTGAGCCTGCTTGACCGGCAGTGAGTTATTATTTCCTACTACCTGGTTCCTTCCTATCTTCCATCTGTTACCTGTAGGTCTCGAGGTGCAGATATCCTGGTTTGTTACTAACATCTGCCGCTAGGTCTGCGATTTGAATTTGTTAAAAATAAATAAATTATTAAATATAGTTTGTTAAATAAATATTAAATCACAATGAGCTCTCACCTGATAAATTTTATACACCTTAGAAAGGCCGAACTCGAGTATGAGGTCACTATCAGAGGCGGTGAAAAGGGCACTGTCATAGATTTGAGAAAACAAATAAATAAACTATCTAAACACTATGACAGTGAGGACATTCTACTTTCAGGGATAGATGAGATGGATGATTTAAATAGTGTTAGTCAGACTATAACAGATTTTATGAACTATTTGTCTACGGTAAACTCTGACCGCACCCTCAGTGTAGCAATTTCAAATAGGAACCATATTTACTATAGGTTAGGCAGAATATCTCCTACAGCACAAGAGTCCATCAAGTTAAAAAAAGAACTTGAGTCTCTATTTAAAAACTTAGACACACAGCTTAAAACCCTTCAAAGTAAGTTTACACCCTGTGTATCTGATACCGCTGCCAGTAGTCAGCAAGTAGAAGCAAGTGCCTCCAATTCTACAAACATAATTGTCACTTGTCCAAGTCATCAAGGCAATAAACCTAAATTCGATGGGAATTCATGTGTAAGAGCTTTTATTCAAAAAATTGAAGAGTTCAGACTTAGTAAACGAATCTCTAAAGATGATATGCTTAATTATTCCTATGACTTGTTCACGGGTAATGCTTTACACTGGTACAGACATATAAAATCAAACATTTTGTCTTGGGACCAGTTAATTGAACTACTTAAATCTGCTTTTGACAGCGAGGACTATGACTATAGACTCCTCTCTGAAATTAGACAGCGAACACAGGGTGAAACAGAGAACATAACTATTTACATCTCTATAATGAGCGGTCTCTTCAACCGTCTCAACAGAAATCTTACAGAGGAGGAAAAATTTGACATTATTTCTCATAATGTCAAACCAGTCTATGCTGATGTGCTAGCCTTAAGTAATGTGCAAACGCTGGAACAACTGCAAACAGTATGTAAAAACTATGAGACATATAAAGCCAGGGCTTCCTACTATCATGAACCCAGCAAAAGTAATCTTAACTCTCTTGCACCAGAGTTTGCATATCACAGGCAGAGTAAATCTAATAATTACAACTCTAGTTCTAATAATTCAAACAAAAACTACAATAACTACAACAAAAAACACTCTGGTCAGTCAGATTCGGCACCGGTGTCAGCAATTAAATCTGAAAAAGAATCTTCTAAAAAGTCTCCCTCTAAAGGAGGCCCTTTCTGTCCCAGGTGTAGGACAAACAGTCATTCTTTAAAACATTGCAGAGCAGAACGTTTCCCAATTTGTTTTAAGTGTGGGCTTAAAGGTGTCATTTTTCCTAAATGTAAAAAATGCCAGCCAAAAAACTAAAGCCTGTGGGTTGTTGTAGTAATTCTAAAGTTAAAAGCAATGATGGGTGGGCAGATTGGATATCACATGTGAAACAATTCTCTACTCATTATGCAGTTACAACAATCCGCAATAAACCATTAAATGACACTAGGCCTTATGCCACTATTTCTATTAATAACATATCTACTTGTGGACTGCTGGACTCTGGTTCCGCTGTCACTATTATCGGTGATAACTTTCATAAAAGCCTCATCAAGGACTTAGGCCTAAACCTACAGTCCTGTGATAACTCTTTAAAATTTGTCGCCGCTGGGGGACAAATGTTATCACCTATAGGTACCCTAAATCTACCTATAACATTCGAAGATAAATTTCACACACTTAAAGCTTATGTTATTCCATCAGTTGATATACCTATACTATTGGGAATCGATTTCTGGTATCTCTTCGAACTTTTTCCTAAAAATACTAAGTCAATCTTCCTTATGAGTCATAATAAACAAATTAAGGAATCTAAAACAGATGTACACCTCCACTCTTTTGCTCAGCTTTCGGAGGCTCAACAATTAACAGCGGACAATATTATTAAACAGTTTGAAACTATATCTTCAGACAAAAAGGGTCTAGGTCGTACCAATCTCATCACACACTGCATCGATACAGGTGACTCTCCTCCTATTCGGCAGCGTTACTACAGGATGTCGCCTGAAAAACAGCGCATTCTGTGTGAGGAGTTGGACGAAATGCTGAGGCTAGATGTTGTTGAACCTTGTGAAAGTCCTTGGTCATCACCAGTACTTCTTACACCTAAAAAAGATGGCAAGTTGCGGTTCTGTCTAGATAGTCGAAAACTAAATTCAATAACTAAAAAGGATGCGTATAATCTACCATACATATCAGAAATCTTAGATAACTTAAAAGATGCAAAATACCTAACAAGTCTCGACCTTTATAAAAGCTTTTGGCAACTGCCTTTAAACAAAGAAGACAAAAACAAGACTGCTTTTTACATTCCGGGCCGCGGTACCTACAGATTTAAAACTACACCCTTTGGGTTGACTAACGCCCCAGCTACTCAGCAGAGGCTGGTAGATAAACTATTCTACGGCCCCGAGTTTGAAAACAGAGTTTTTGCCTTCTTAGATGACGTAGTTCTGGTTTCTTCTGACTTTGATCACCATATATCACTTTTACTAAAAGTACTTACTAAACTGAAAGATGCTAACCTAACTATTAATCTAAATAAATGTCAATTCTTCCGCGATGAGCTGAAATACCTAGGTTATATCGTTAATTCAAAGGGCTTACACCCAGACCCAGAGAAGGTCGAGGCTATTGTTAACTTTCCGGTTCCAACAAATCCTAAGGAAGTAAAACGGTTCTTGGGTACAGCATCCTGGTACCGACGGTTTGTTCCTAATTTCAGTTCACTTGCTGCTCCTCTAAACAAACTTACCAGTTCCAGTAAAAAGGCTCCACCTTTTGCATGGTCAACAGAGTGTCAAGAATCTTTCGACAAGCTCAGGACTATATTAATTTCAGCTCCAGTTTTGTCGTGTCCGGATTATAGTTTACCTTTTGAAGTGCACACTGACGCTAGTAATTATGGAGTTGGTGCACTGCTCACACAAACAAAAAATGGTGTTGAGCATCCTATTGCATATATGAGCAAGTCCTTGTCTAAACCAGAACAAAATTACAGCATCACTGAAAGAGAAGCATTAGCAGTATTACTAGCACTAGAGCACTGGCGTTGTTATCTCGAAAATGGTCTAAAATTTACCGTCTATACAGATCACTCTGCTCTGAAGTGGTTCCTAAAACTACAAAATCCTACAGGTAGATTGGCCCGCTGGGGTATTAGACTGTCTGCATTTAACTTCGATATAAAACACCGTCGCGGTTCCGACAATACTCTTCCTGACGCTTTATCCCGCGCTCTGCCAGTGGCTGCGTTGTCTTCTCAAACCGCTCCTCCGGTAACTAACGATACTTGGTACCTAAACATTTATAACGGCTGTCTGCAGAATCCAACATCTTATCCTAATTACTTAATAAAAGATAATAAATTATTCCGTCACATGAAAAGTAAATTCGCTATTTTTAATGAGTTTGACTGGAAGGAGGTGATACCATCTGAATCTAGGTCTAAATTGATTACTGACAACCATGCAGAACCCACGGCGGGTCACTTAGGCATATATAAAACTTATAAAAGACTAACTCTTCGTTACTACTGGCCAGGTATGCACAAGGACGTGGTGAAAGCTGTAACTTCATGTGAAATCTGTCTAGCACATAAACAAGTAAACCATGCTCCACTGGGAATTATGGGAAAGCCTAAGGAATGCTCCCGCCCTTTCCAGATGGTCAGCATCGACATTGTTGGTCCATTACCTGTCTCTAGACGTCAAAATGCTTATCTTTTCGTAGTCACGTGTTGTTTCTCTAAATATTGTCTTCTTTTCCCTATGAGAAATGCTACTGCTAAAACTATCTGCAAACTGCTAGAGGATAATGTGTTCTTAGTTCATGGAATACCACAATGTGTAATACTTGACAATGGTACTCAGTTCACATCTAATGAAACTAAAAACCTATTCACTAAATATAACATTCCTAGTATACACTACACTCCTAGGTATGCACCTCAGATAAATACTGTGGAAAGGTATAATAAAACTATTATAACAGCTGTTTCTACCTACATTAATAATGACCAACGTTCTTGGGATTTACATATACCTGCAGTACAATTCGCATTAAATAGCTCGACTAGTGAAGTTACAGGTTTCACTCCTGCATTCCTGGTGTTTGGTAGAGAACTAGTTGCTGACGGTTCCTTCTACCAAAATTCTGACATCAAGGAAATAGTATTTCAACCTAGAGATCAATATGCTGAAAACTTGGGTTTTCTCTCTAACATTTTTGATCAAGTACAGTCTGCTTTGCTGAAGGCTCACTCTAGAAATGCTACTGACTACAACTTGCGTCGCAAGGAAGTAGAATATAATGTAGGAGATGTAGTCTGGAAACGTACTTATTACCAAAGCGATAAGGATAAGTACTTCAGTAAAAAATTAGCACCTAAATATGCTAAGTGTAAAATATCTGCCAAACTTTCACCTATTGTTTACGAATTGGTTGACATGCAGGGAAAACCTCTTGGTACTTGGCATGCCAAGGATTTAAGGCGGAACTCTCCGTCGTAAATCCCGTAGGCCTAGCTAAAACTAACTAGTGTCTGACTCACTACTGGGTCAGACGATGCCAAGGGATCTACGACCATTCTCCACCTGGTTGTAGGAGGTCGACTTGTACCAGAGATTAAGTCTCTTAATCTCGGGCGTGCAGCTTCTACCGCTTTCGCCGCCTACCTAAGATAGCTATAACCTAATATAGTTATACTAATGGCATACCAAAATGCTGTATCTGTGTGTGGAACTTTCTTAAAAATAGACTAAATCAATTTTTAAAAAATAAAGTCAATCTAAAATAATAAACTCTAAACTTTTTATCTAATTTTAAATAAAGACAACTGATCATAACCAATAAACTCTAAACTTTTACCTTATTTTAACTAAAGAAACTGATCATAACCTAATTATATACTGTTTTATAATTTAACTCAAGCCTAACTAATAAAATTTTAAAACTTAAGTAAACTTTTAACCAAATCTGACTAAAGAAAATCAAAATATAGCTAAATAAACTACATACCTAATTTTGATTTATGTAAACTTTGT
This sequence comes from Agrotis clavis, assembly GCA_954870645.1. NCBI lineage: Eukaryota > Metazoa > Arthropoda > Insecta > Lepidoptera > Noctuidae > Agrotis > Agrotis clavis. Next base: position 11,193,392 of record OX940922.1, read on the forward strand.
AACAAATTAAATATCAAATATAGAAACTTAAACTAATTAATAAAACTTAAATTCTCTTTGCGTACAGCCATGGGCTGCATGGTTGTAGGCCACTTTAGTCACCTGCCATCTGCTGACCACACACACACACACACACACTACACATCACATATGTACTCTGTTTCATTCTGCCTACCTAGTAAATCCTTTTTCTTTTTTTCTTCTCGGTGTTACCACATGGGTTGCTGTGGGCTCGAAACGGGCGATATTTATTTTTTAGCAGAGTAGTCTCCGTGTGGTAACTACCATTAACGATTGTGTTGTCCTCCATGTTCTTAAGGAACATCTTAAAGACGTCCCCCTGAAAAACGGGTGTACGCAACCAATTATTGTTTATTTTTCTATGTTAAGGCGTAGCTATAGAGAATGCTGCTGACCCCAAGGCTACTCTGGTTGTCAAAGTAGTTCTCTATAGCATACTACCAGTCACTAATGTGTTGTCTGGATACTGTTAACTAAAAACAGTTTAAAGTCGGTATTTTTTAATCAAATAACCGCAATTATAGGAATCTAAACCTAAATAGAAAACCTAAAACTATTGTAACTAATTACTTTAATTCTCTTTAACTATAAAATAACTTTAAAATGGCATAGTCCAAAACTAATTATTCTAACAACTGTAGGTACTACATACCACAGTTGAAACTTGTACCAGCCTAACCTGGTAACAAGTTCAAAGGATTTGGCTCTAAACCAAATCCAGTCAGTGAATATCACTACAGGGTATTTACTTGCTACTTTATATACTGGAGCTGCCCAGTTATATACTAACTATGAGCGGATCGCAACTCAAAAAACAAGCCTTATGCGTGAAATCTATTATTTAACTTTTGTTTTAAACTCTAAATAACTAATATTCTGTCACATAAGCACTAAACCTAAAACCTAATCTAATTTTGTCACTTCGTATGATTGTTGAACGCATGTACCTTAAATCTACCAAAAACTAAACTTTCTTGTAAACATAACCATAAAACTAACTTTCTACAAAGTTCCTACTTCTATAACTTCGCTCAACCACTATAATTATACCACAATGGGCGTAGTTATCGTTGAAATTATTACCTATATTCCTAGTAAGCTATTCTATTATAATTCTATTAATTAATTAAAATTCTATCAATAATTGATCTATCAGCATGTCCTAAGATAACCTAAAATGTCGTTGACGGATTACATTTTGAACTGACTGACAGCTGAGACTTGTCTACTTTGACAGTTGTTTTGGTCATGGACTATAGGCTTTTCGAACTTCGTAATAGACATTGATCGTGGACCGAGACCTAGATCAATTCTATCATAGACATTAAACATGGACCTGAAAGGTCAGCTCCAAATATTTTTTAATGGCATGTTTTTTTTGTAAATCTTTTACTTGCATTTTGCTAAATCAATTTTATTTTAAAATAAATATTAATTTAAAATATTTTAAAATAAGACTTAATAATTCTAAAACTTAATAAAAAGAATTTTCCCATTGACAAAATTTTTTTGGAACAAAAAATTTTTTTTAAACAAAAATTTTTTTTTTGAAATTTTTTTTTTCAAAAACTTTTAAATTATTTTAACTGGACTCCTTCGAACTTGAACTTACATTTTACTATATCTATACAACTTCAAGTTTATAGAGTACTATATTTTTTTAAAATCTTAACTACATACATGACAACGTTCAACAATCAACAACGGAGTTTACTCTTACCTAGGTAGCTAGATACATTACCCTGCGTTTTAACATCTTGGTTACCGAACCCTACGGAGATTCACTTGCTATTATTATCTTGTGCTTTTCCAACTGACTGTCTTGAGTTAAACTACACTACTATTAGTTTACCTCTTGCATGATATAGTAAGTCACTAACTTAGGACTACTTCCAAGTCAGGGACGGACATAGTATGAATGGATGAATGATTGATGGAATGGAAGCACATGAATGGGATGTATGAACGTTATGGTAGTCAGTTTAGTGGTTCAGGCCTTCTAGCGGATTTTCCCTAGGGAAAATCCTTTCATAGCAGCCGGGGTACTGTAGCGTTGTAGTCGATTTTCTAAAAAATCAACTAAACGCGCCTCACTGGTAACGGGTCACATCACTAATCTTCCACATACGAACGCGTCATCGCTTGGCAGCGTTCGTGTGTGGCTATATAAGGGCCCGCTTCGTTAGTTAGTTCCTTTTCGAAACAGAAACCTCGTTTAATCAACAACCCCAACCTAAACGGGTAAGTGCTCATGTGATTTCGATTGTTCACTGTCCTGCCAGATCGCAATTCTATGTATTTCTTTGTCTGCGCGGTCTGGCAGCCATTTTATTGTATCAGCGTCACTATAACCATTACTGTCGAAAAGCTTTAATGTAAATCATCACCTTTTCTTCATTGCACCTCATTGTGAATGCGCCCACATGCTTCTCGCATCCTACGCTATGCTTACCTCGCCACGCTGTGCCTAGCTGCTCGCTTAAATCGCCTGGCCACGCGGCGAGGAACCTTCGAGAATGCCTGGGGCATGTGAGCGCATATCTACCTCTAATTGTAAGCCACCGCGATGGGTGAGTCTTCCACCAATCCCCTTGCTTTGGGCTTGCGGCTGAGGGACCCACACATCGACGGAGGCTTGCAGAGCTACGGCACGACGCTGACGCACGCACCCTTCTCCGCACTCGTTCCAGGGTTCCAGGCTACGGCTAACATCCCGACTTACGGCTCCAAATTAAACCGTTAGGCGTCCCGCTGCCTCCCTGCCTACCGCGGGAGAAAGACGCCTAACAAGCCGCGCGGCCGCTAACGTCGTCGGACGTCTCGTGGGTGAGACCCACGCCACCACGTGCCTTGCTGTGGTCTGCCTGCGCGGGCCACGTGCCTAGCAGAAGGCACTCCCTGCCTACCTGCCTGTCGGCCACCCACGCGGCGCGTGGGTACCGAGACCTCACGCCAGCCGCGTGTGGAGGTCCCTGCCGGAGCGGGCCACGTGCCCTGCTGTGCCCTGCCTGCGCGGGCCACGTGCCTAGCGGAAGGCACTGCCTGCCTGCCTACCTACCTGCCGGCGGACGCGTCTGCCACGCGCTCGCCTCCTGCCCTGCACCGTCGTCTTCGGCGTTCTAAAGCCCAGGGCAGTACCTTTCTTACCAAGTGACCAGTGACAGTGCTTAGAGACCGTAGAACCTACTACCCTGAATCTATTCTGTGTGCTCATGCTCTCTTAATAAATGTATTAAGTGACGGTTGGTTTTATTATCTATCCACCTAGAAACCCGCTTGCCACAATATTTTCCAGTAAATCCTAAAGGTGCTCCCACACAGCAGTTAAATAACGTTAGAGACTGACTTTTTTAAACAAATTATAATAAAAGTTATAAATTGTTAAAAAATATAATAAATTGTTATTTATGTTATACAACTTCATTTAACAAAATGTTTTACACATGATTACAAATTATATAACAAAATATAACTTTTGTTGTATAACATCATCATTCCTCGAAAGACAAACCCAAACTGATTGAACATAATGTTATACGATGTTATACAACGAGTTCAACCAATTTGATAGCGTTTATAACATATAACATTTCTTAACATGTTGTAGAGTATTGTTACACGCTATTATAAATGTTATCGTGTTACACAATGTTGTATAACGTTATATAACTGCTGTGTGGGAGCACATTTAGGTTTACCAATTCTTAATGGTAAATGTCCAAAAAGGTTTGCGATTCGAACTTTTACCACCAATAACTTGGTAATGTCTTAGGATTAACATTAAAGGCACGGTAAATGTTGAAAAAAATCATGACGTGGTTCAAGTAGAAGCCATAATAGTGTTAGTATTAGTTAGCATAATTAGTGTTAGTTAATAGTCATTCTGACTTCTATGAGTAACAAACATCCATCCATCCATATGTCCATCCATCAATTCATCCAAATTTTCGCTTTTTTAATACCAGTAAGCTCAGATCAAAGCCAGTACGGATAAGAATTTGTGCAAGTAACAGCGTATGCAATTTGGATTGTACTATGTACATCATGTAGACCGGTATTTTAAGTATAAGAAACTAGTACCGGTTAGGTATTAGAAGTTTCCTTATACTTTACTTAAAAAGTACCTTAGATGTAAAAGATGTACTTAAGCTATGGTTCTAGATAAATTTTTTTAGAAGGAAAATTTTATGAGGAAAACTCAAGAGACCTACGGGTGATTCCCTGAGGGTAGCTAACAATGACATCAGTCTTTGTCATAACTAAGTTAGTCATGTAGGAGTTATGTAACAGTACATACACTTTGTGACCGTCGCTTCCACAGTCGAGTAGGTTTAGGCGCAAAAAACCCAATTCGCAAAATGGCAACCTAGACGCTAAAGGTAATTCTCAAAATGGCCATTTCTTTAAAAGCCTAATTCGCAAAATGGCAAATGATCAATGGTGGTTTTTTTTTTCTACATTTGGGAGTAGTGATGCATCCGATACCGATACCGATAAATCGGCGATACTTCGGGTTAGCCGATATATCGGTATTGACGATATTTTTATGACCGATTCAACGATACCTACTTTTAATAAAAAAAAAACAAAATCCAAAAAAGTTTCCAAAGAGTTCTGTCGCATCGGAGAGACTATTTTCCAGCGCAGGTCTTATTCAAACAGACTTGCTAAATCGCATTTCTCCCAAAAAAATAAGATTACTTTATTTTTTAAACAAAAATCTTATTAATGTTAATTTTAATTACAAAAATTTATAATTATCTATTATCAACCTATGTCACTACTTTTTATATTAATAAATAGAGGTATTCCTCGTAGCGCTCCCGTTTTGAAACGCTCCCATCTAAGCGTTCCCGGTTTGTTCAATAATCTGACTTGTGATTTATTTATTTTATCTTAATTTTTTAATTCACAATATGCGTATCGGTATCGTATCGGCGAAAAGGCGTATCGATGCATCCCTATTTGGGAGTGTAAAAAAGTGTCAGATACGTACTGACTAAAATCCACGGTGTTTCTTTAATAGACCTTCACGTTCCAGGGTTGACCCTCTAAGGGGGTCACGTCAGATAGCTGACAACTCTTTGAGACGCGCGTAGAAATCACTGCTCCGTCAACCCGGGCATTCTTCATGATCGGACAGCAAGTCACCCAATACCTAGGTACTTAATTGCCGTCTGCATGGCCGCGCGTGCGGTGCGGTGGTCGGAAATCGCCTAGCGCCGTCCGTTGCCATGGGCGTCTCCCGCGGCGGCTGGGTCGTGAGGTGGAGGCTGTCTTGTCCCTCACGCGTCCCGCCTCCTCCTTCGTTAGGATGACTGCTTCGCAGAAAGAGATGACTGCTTCCCTTTCCATGTCGCCCCGCAGCGTGGCGTTGACCATTGCAGGTCGCGAGCGGTCGCCGCCGCTTATTGCCTTCGTGAGGAGTAGGTTATGGTGGTGCTCTACCCAAGCGGGGCAGACCTGCAGAGACGGCCCCCAATGACTTATCACCTGGTAAAACTTAAACCATGCGTATGCCAAAATTGCAATAGGTTTATCAGACCCTGATAAATCAATTGATCTTATACGTGTGGAATAATGTAAATTTATGATACCTACTATACGAGTATGTAGGTATACATATTACAAGGACATGTTATTATTGAATCAGCTGAAACTGAAACGAATGTAGGTAACGAACAGTTTGATAGTAAACAACATTGTTAATTTATTCTAGACAAGATACAACGAACAATGCAAATAATTATGTAAATGATAAAATAAAAATTCCGTGTATGTAGGTATTATGAATTTAATTTAAACAATATAACATACCAATTAGTGTTTTTTGGTGTGCATTAATTACATTACATGTTGTAACGTTAATCTCACCCAATACCTAGGTACTTAATTGCCGTCTGCATGGCCGCGCGTGCGGTGCGGTGGTCGGAAATCGCCTAGCGCCGTCCGTTGCCATGGGCGTCTCCCGCGGCGGCTGGGTCGTGAGGTGGAGGCTGTCTTGTCCCTCACGCGTCCCGCCTCCTCCTTCGTTAGGATGACTGCTTCGCAGAAAGAGATGACTGCTTCCCTTTCCATGTCGCCCCGCAGCGTGGCGTTGACCATTGCAGGTCGCGAGCGGTCGCCGCCGCTTATTGCCTTCGTGAGGAGTAGGTTATGGTGGTGCTCTACCCAAGCGGGGCAGACCTGCAGAGACGGCCCCCAATGACTTATCACCTGGTAAAACTTAAACCATGCGTATGCCAAAATTGCAATAGGTTTATCAGACCCTGATAAATCAATTGATCTTATACGTGTGGAATAATGTAAATTTATGATACCTACTATACGAGTATGTAGGTATACATATTACAAGGACATGTTATTATTGAATCAGCTGAAACTGAAACGAATGTAGGTAACGAACAGTTTGATAGTAAACAACATTGTTAATTTATTCTAGACAAGATACAACGAACAATGCAAATAATTATGTAAATGATAAAATAAAAATTCCGTGTATGTAGGTATTATGAATTTAATTTAAACAATATAACATACCAATTAGTGTTTTTTGGTGTGCATTAATTACATTACATGTTGTAACGTTAATCTCGTGTGCTTTTATACAACGAATGATACCGTCTAGACCCACGCTTTTATAAATCAATGCCATCTTCTCTCAATAATTTCAAAATACCTTTACGAGGGCCGCGTTCGGCGCGTGGATCCACAAAAATGTATGTCAACGACCTCCAAACTATTTGTATGGTCCCTGGGACAAATTAACAGATCCAAATAGACTGAGTTGTGAGTTTGTGACAGTAGTAAGTGGCACACCAAGATGACAAAATAATTCGACTAGTAGTCACATTAAATTCATTCATTTGTGGGCGCGCCCCTATCTGTGTGAGTGAGACTGTTGCTAGGTTGATTCTGTTTAAACTCTGATACATACCGTGGTGTGTGTCAGTCAGTGACTCCCTTTTCCACACTCACTCACACATTGATAACCACTCACCGTGTCTGTGTAAACAAACAGCTCGCTATTAACAATGAAACGTTTTATTTCAATAAAACTGACGTTGCCATTACGTTTCAGGTATTACTTTTAATTTCTTATTCGCCATTATAATCCATGAAAAGAAAAACAAACGATAACATAAGTTGATTTTCTTTACTTTCCTAATCACGTTACGGTTTTATTAACACTAAATTAACGTTTGCAAAGATTTAATGTGTTATTAAAACTTAGTGCTTTGCTTTAGATAAATGGTCCGTGTTTTATGGTAGAGATAAAGTTTTACATTCCGTGAACACTTTTGTTCATACACATTAGAGATGTTACGAATATTCGAATTCGTATTCGCATCATGCGGATATTCGCATATTTTTAGACATTCGCATTCGCAAAATTCATGCGAATATTTTGCGAATACGAAAGACTGAAAAAATACCAATACCTGGTACTCCTTCTTCCACACACTCCATTCATTCTTATCTTTTGTCGTCCGCTCCATTCATCTTTTGTTTAATCTGCCTTTATCTCGCCATTCATCAATATTAATGTTCATCAAATCAATCACAATAAATCATAAATATGACCATGCTAAGATAAACGTGTTTCTGTCTGTTTTTCTTTCACTGACGCCATTCTTAGAGCCACTCCTATACAGGGTGAATTGTTCAATGGGGTGTGGATGGCTAAATCCGAAACTATGAGAAATATCGTAAAGCATTGAAAGGAGTCTCGACTCTCGAGTCAAATGACGGAAACTAAAAATGCATCATGGGATATTAGCAGAATCAATAATCCTGGCCAAGAATCGAACCAGCTAGAGCAAGGATTAAATTCTGGTGAAGTAAAAATGCAGTTTTAGTTTTCGTTAAAATCGGCCTCGAGACTCCTTTCATAGTTTTTCGACATTCCTTTTAGTTTCATATGGCCAAATCACCCTGCATACTTTTTCCATTCTCGTTACAGAAAGTAAAAAAAATAATGAAAATAAGTTAAAAAGTTACATTAAAAAGTGTTTATTTTTGTATTTTCTAAATTATCAAACGTAATTGATTGAAAACTGAATATTCGCATTCGCATTCGCATTCGCGAATATTGGAATTGAATATTCGCATCCGCATTCGCATTCGCGAATGTCAAAAATCAGATATTCGCAACATCACTAATACACATACGTAAAATATACAGCTACCTACCTATGTGCACAAATATATATTTGTAAACATAACTACGTTTACACAGCAAGTGTCGAAAGCTATTTTCTACTGTGAGAAGTTCTGATTGTGTAATATCTAGGTATAATAACCTATGCTTTCAGCGCTTGGTTGGTATGCAAGTATTTGTTCAGTAATACGTAATTATAGCAGAGGCGATAGCACAAATGCAAGGTAAACACGAACTTTCAAAATTGAAAATGTTCGTCATTTACCTAAGTTATGAAATTTAATTAAATAACGCCTCACATGAGAGAAATTCCTTATAATATGAATGTAAAATTTCACCAATAACATATTAACACGTGTTTGCAGTTAGTGTGTCATGTCTAATCCTCTGAAATGACATCATTGACCAGATTATGTCATATTTACATTTATGTGTTCGTTCAAGGCCGGTTGGAAGCGAGCAAGCGGGAGAAAATAGGGGAGAAAGAATTATAATAGTTAACATACTATGAGGGTAGGAATATGGCGTCATTGTGCCATTTCGACGAACCATTGGTAGGTACTGCATGCAATAAGAATTAGGTTAACGCTCTTAACATTAATGATAGGTACGTTCATGTACATTGGACGTATGTATAGATAAACAAGGTATGTTTGTTTTACAATTTACCAAATAGCCTTCATCAATCAGGGTCTCACTTACCTATTGTTTTGTTGACTAATGTATGAACATTGGCGAATACCTAGTAACTTTATGTAGGTGGCACTGTTTTTCCACATTCAACGATACAGTTTTTATGAAGAACACATATTTATTTACGTATTTACGTCTCATTAGTTGACTATTATTCTCTACGTTATCTTAATATACCTAATTATCTTTCATCATGTTTTTGTTTTTCAGCAAAAAATCCGGTAGGTACCTATTTATCCGACTTCAAAAGTTTGTTTGTTTGTTCGCGGTTACTTTGCGTTTGGCTGTCGAATCCATTTTGATGCGGTTTTCATAAAAGTGTTCGTAACAATCTGGGGAAGGTAGGTACCTATACAAAAACAATGGATATCCTGTGACATTGTCCGCATGAAACCGTAATTGTTTGCCACGTTGGATGGCACTTAGTAGGTAACCCACTGATCCGAAAATAAGCATAATATTATGTTATCTTACTATACGATATTTTCTATAAATAGTAATGATATTCTATTATACGGATATGGCACTTACAAAACAACAGAAAAAACTGTTCCGCACCGAGCGGCAGCACACATACACACTTTTTTATTCACACATTACATTTCACTACAAGTAAAAAGAATAGCTTGATAAAACGCAATAAGAAAAAAAGTGACAGCTAGATAAACAAACAGCGCCACGCGTCATCAATCCCCCCGCGCACACAGACACAGACTAAAAGCAATTGTGCACGTAGGACATTTTCTGGTCTTCACGTTTTGCGCGCTCATAACATAATTCTGTTTAATAAAATATCATTGACTGGCCTGTTGGTCTAGTGGTTAGTGACCCTGACCGCTATGCCGGAGGTCGTGGGTTCGATTCCCACCCAGGACAAATGTTTGTGTGATGAGTACGATCATTTGTTCTGTGTCTGGGTGTAATTTATCTATAATATGTATGTATTTAGAAATATATAAGTATGTATATCAGTTGTCTAGTACCCATAACACAAGCTCTGCTTAGCTTGGGACTAGATGGCGTTGTGTGATAGTCGTGGAATATTATTATTATTATTTCTTTGTATACTTTTATGTATCTCGGCTTTATTGCCGGATTTTGAGGATAGCACGAGCCAAAGCCAAGTACTACCCTAAGATATTAGTGTCATGATGAGCTGATAATGAGACTGAATTTTGGGATGATGGGTTTCTGTGTGTATCAAACTGTGTAGGTGTGGTGACTGGAGGCTGTGTGTGTGAGCTGGTGAATGAGTTATTTTCATTTTGTAAAAATTTTCTAACAATCCTGCAAGTATTCAAGATTGCGGCTTTCTGAAGACTTTGGTATGTGTATGGTGGTAAATCAAGTGTTCTTAAAGATTGGTGGAGCTGTTTAGGAATAATACCTGTAGTTGATAACACAATAGGGACTATTGTGACATTGCTAAGACACCACATTCTTATTATTATTGATAAATATAATTTTATAAATATATGGATAGTAATATCGTCCCGAAGAAATTACTATCCATATTTTAGAAAGCTCTCAGCTGTCTTCGCAAAATTAAATTAATATCGAAATCCTTTGAGATAAATCCGTTGCACCTGCCACCGTAGGGAAGTGCAGAATTAAAAGATTTTATAAGAATTATTTGAAAACCTCTCCAGTAACAGTAACTGTCGGATCAACGTCGACGTGTGTTCCCTTTCTCGTGTAAAGCTGTGTACACATAATATTATGAGTGGCGAAACGGTGAATGTACGTCTTAAAGAATTCATCTAGGTTCAAATTCAATTTTTAACCGCACGGCTGATTCGATTCTAGGAAAAATAACCTCAATTATGTAAAATAATATTTTATGTACCTACTACATAAAACACGTAAATTCATAACGCCACACTGCGTTCCAAAACACAGATCACCGACGTTGCTAAAATGACCGCTAAGCTGAAGTGGGACTGGGCCGGCCACGTCTGCCGGATGCCCAATTAACTGTGGGCTTACCACCATGTGGAGCCCTGACACAGCCAGAAGGCGTCGCGGCAGACCTCGCAGAAGATGGCGGGATGAGCTGGACAAAACTAACAACCAGTGGCTCACGCTAGCCTTAGATCGAAATAGCTGGAAGTCATGGGGAGAAGCCTTTGCCCAGCAGTGGGATGATACGGGCTGACAGTAACAGTAACATAAAACAGTGATATTTTTAATGCAGAACTAAAGGTAACCGTGACCCTAGAAAACAAAGGGCTACAGGGTGGATTTTTGGTGAGTCTGACAGTGCCTTCCGTTTCACCCAGATTGGAAAGACCACCAATTAAAAGGCCTGTATTGATCGATTATTATCTCCCATAGTTACCTATCCTGGCTACTATCCTCCAATTTCACACTCCAATTGTAAGAATAGTCCTTAAATCTTGGTTTACGCCATCCAACCACCTGAATTTGATTGGCCTCCACTTCATCGGCGATCATCCCTCCGATCCATACTGCCAATTTTGATACTTTTGTTGGACGCACAGCTAATAAGTAGAATTCCCTGTCGAAGTCTGTGATTCCTGCTGCCGTATTACAAAGTCTTAAAACCAGGCTTGTTCCGGCTAGTGAAAGTGACAGAGCTATACAAGTCGTCTAGCGCCGTCACTCACAGGAACAAGCCAGGGCCCCAATTCTGCTAATTTAGTAATGACTCAATTGAATATCAATTAGATCTCAGTAGCAGTTTTAACTATATTTGGTATTCTGCTACTAATTTAAGACCAATGGTTTTCCAGTGACATTCCATTGAACTGCTATCAGAATATTTGCTAGTCTGCTCTTCAATCGTGTTACAATAATTGTAAATCGATTGTGGACTTTATCGGTATTCTACTCTCTAATGGAAATACTTATAACTGTTCAACTGAGAGTCAATTACAATTACACTACGATTCCATTACGACTCTATTGAGCTTATACAAGTTTTTGCAGAATACCAAATTTGTTCTAATCGTAATGGAGTCGTGATTGAGTCTCAATTGAATATCAATAACATGTGAGTTAAATAAAATTAGCAGACTTGAGGCCCTGGTTTTAAGACGTTGTAATACGGCCCCTGATAGCTTAACCTTGCTGTCTTCAAGTCAAGAGTGAACACTGAGCAGGTTACTTCTAGGCAAGCGATTACCGTCGACCACATCATCGCTTACCACCAGGCGAGATAGTGATCAAACGCGAACCTATCGTTAAATAACAAAAAATACGTGTGGCACTCGGGGACTGCCGCGGTAAAGCTATTGCGTAGCATAGCTATGGTCAGTCACGTCGATCAAGTGAAACGTCAAGAAAAACAAACACCGAGCCGAAGTCTGCCGAACTGAAACGACGTTAGACGGTGCGGGGTGTTAGGTTTATTTTTTCTTGATTCGGTCACCGCGCTCAGTGCTCGCGATAAAAGCTATGCTATTGCATAGCTTTTAAAATATATATAAATAGCTTAAAAATCAAATTAAAAGTTGAATTTATGTGAACTAATAGAAAGGGTAAAAGATAAAACTTTTTTAAGAAAAGGGAACTTCGACGATTTCTTCCGATTCCATTTAACAAAAATATAAAATCACATCTAAATAAAGTTTTCTAATGTATTTGGACAGTTCTAGAACGTTCATTTGTTCTAGAAAAACCGTCACTTGTCTGAAAGCATTGAATGGGTAGGTAGGTAATGATGCGTGTCAACAGTCAATTTAGTACAAACATCGTTCATGGCTACTTTTTTATTGGATGTACTTACTGTACGTTAATTTTTTAGTATATACCATATCCATAATGAGTGTGTTGTACGTATCGTATAGGGAGGATTTTCTTTTTACTTATGATAACTACTTTGAGGTTATAAACTAGGTAATACAATATACAATTACAATACCAACATTTTCAAATAATAATATTGATCATTTATTTTTAGTTTTTAGTGTTATTGCTATCATTTACTATGTTTTTTCGTTAAGTTTTCCTAGATGCGAATAACATTGTAAAATTAGTTAAAGAAGTATTAAGTACTTAACTACATATTTATTTAATAACGTTTTGTATGACGCAATCGTGTGTTGGTTGACATACAAAATAAACAGACAACCAGATAGGGGAAGCCCCTTCGTAATAGTTCGTACACAAGGCGATGCAAGACTCCGATACTTTCTGACTTCGGCATCCATTGACGCGTGCCTGTATACGAAGTTACGAACCTTTACGGATTTGTATTGCGATATTCGCATGGATACCAAACTCGTAAGGCATCGGAAACTTGCGTCGTCGGGCTAAATGTACGAGTTTGAAGCTGATGGCAATTACCACGTTGGGATGACGACGACGTCGATGGGACGCTGCGACATGTCGCAGCCTCCAGTCGCTGTACTCATGATTCAGAACCCAACTGCAGGTCCACTACTGAAGTACTGATTAAGCAACGGTCGTACGACATAACGACACGTCGCGTCGTCTGGGGATCGTCAGACGTGTAGTCCAGCGACGCGTGACATCACGCTAGTTGCGGAAGGTATTTCACGATACACCTTATGAAACCAGTAATTTAATAGCGACACGTCACCGTCGTCTGTTAGTATTGTCTGCTGCTGGCTACAAACTCGCGTCAACTCGCACAAACTCGCTGCGACATGTCACTGCAGTCAGGAATCCAACTGCAGGTGGATGCAGTTTATAGCAGCGTCCTATTCCAGTTAGCTCTGAATGTTCTGTGAAACAATTTTTTTATGTGATGTATTCTGATGTATTACTGATTTGTGGTCAGACGGCCCGGACCACACGAAGTCTGCCCGGTCGTACGACGCGACGTTTAGTCGGACGACGACCAAAACAAAAGTGATCCGTTTGATTTTCTATGGTGAATATTGGCTATTACAGACTGAATTTTTAAGGCGTAATTTCATGCGTTTATTGGTGAAGTCGGGCAGTTTTTTTTTTTAATATACAAAATTTTACCTACTTTTCAATCGTGTTAAAAAAATAATTGAGGTCGAATTTGATTGCTATAGTCAAAGGCAGCTACGGAATAAAATACACAAGACATGATTAGATAAGGAAGTCTCGGTCTGTGTTATTAGCATGTAGGTAATTAGTTATCGCTTTCCGTTGCACACAACCAGTCAATGAACATTTTACTTGTATTGTTTTCATTACTTTATGGCTCCACTGTGCTTGTGACTGCAAGTGCGATTTCTGAACTTGACGTTCTAGATTTGAATTCATAGTTTTGCAATTTGAGTCGCGGGATCTAAGTAGGATGCTGTGGCAATAGAATTAACCGGGTGGACTTTTATTCAGTAAGAGCTGGACTGTCCGCTTCACGGCGCGCGTGGAACACAACGCGCCGTCGACCCGGGCATGATCCATGGTCGGACAGCGAGTCGCCCTTTATTCGCGTTCGCATGCCTGCGCCTACGGTGGCAGGAGATCGCTTGCCGAAGTCCGTCGCCGTGGGCGTCTACCACTGCGGCTGGGGTGGAAGAAGGACACTATCCTCTCCCTCACGCGGCCCGCCTCCTCCTTCGCGAGAATGACTGCTGAAGAAGGAGGCGACCGCTTCCCACTCCATCTCGCCCCGCAGCATGGCCTCGACCAGTGCCGGGCGCAAGAGGTCTCCGCCTATCGCCATCGTGAGGACACGGTGGTGCTCTGCCCAAGCGGGGCAGTCCTGCGCCGTATGCTCCACCGTGTCCTCAAGGCGATCCTCGCAGTGGTGACACCCAGGCATTTCTTCCTTCCTTATCAAACACAGGTACCTCCCGAAACTTCCGTGTCCGGTGAAGAACTGCGTCATGCGGTAGGTCAGGACGCCGTGACGCCTATCCAGCCACTCCTCAAAGAGGGGTCTTAGGCTGCCTGTCGATTGATGCGGAGCGAGCTGGCGGAGCGGAGAAACGAAGAAATATTAACCAATAGGATTGTATTAAATCTCCGCTCCCCTTCAATGGTGCAATCCTATTGGTTAATATTTCCTCGTTTGTCCGCTCCGCCAGCTCGCTCCGCATCAATGGACAGGCAGCCTTACCGCCGCGATTGCGGCGTGCCCAACGTAAAGGGCTATTGAAAGAACACCGGTCTGTGCCGTTCAGGGTGGAAGTATCATTGGATGGTTATAGTTTAACTTATAATTATACATATTATAATTATTAGTGCTCTGTGTGATGTTATGATTACGTAACAATCTCAGCAATGAATGGTGCTTAACTTTTATGTGCCTGCGGGAAGTTTCTGTTTTTTTCCGTAAATGGATAAGCTGTTACAGTGTAAATTAGTTATTGTTTTGAAACCGGTTACAACTCAATACCGCTGTATTTGTTATACTGTGGATACTAAGGTATGAATGTTTAATTTTGGAACTAAATTTGGATTAAATAGATACCATTTGTTTTTTTAAGTAATTTTACGAACCTTGTGGCTTCATGACGTCGACGTGAGTATTTAGGCTGTGGGAAAGAGACAGAGCTATACATGTCGTCTAGCGCCATCTCGTTCCTTGAGCGGAACCACTCACGCTTTAAGACTTCATGGTAGGCCACCTTATCAGTTAACAGCAGTGATCGGAATAAGTAGATTGAATGGGGGTCATCGATCTGAAACGTATACCTACATTAATATGGACATTCCACCGTATTTGATTTGATTTTTCAAAAAAAACAGAACTTAGGGAGGAATTATATTATGCCAGGGTTGCGGAATTTGTTCGAAAGAGTTACCACGGCCCTCGAACGAAAAGACGTTAAATATTAAAGCTATTAATATTTAATTGTTTTTGATATTCAACAGATAAATAATGAATTAATTTAGTTTTGATACCTTCCTTTCAGTTTTTAACTGAGTAGTTATAATAGCACTGCCAATATTAACAAAAAAAAATTAATTGAATCCGGAAATACCGGAATTACTTTCCGGAAAAAAATATTCTTTCTGTGTGCATTTATGATGCAAGTACCTTAAATCAATCTACCTATTCCGATCTATGGTAATCAGTGCCACAGTCAGATATAGTAACTAAGTACCTATTGTTATAGGTACTTATAAATATGGATGTCTAACAGGTGCACAGTTACAACAACGAACAATTAAATCTATGTAACAACAATGTCAATCAACACAAAGTTACTTTATTTGATATTATATCGTACTAATTTAATACCCGGCGCCGCCGCCGAATAATTATACGCTTTAATACCCGCCCTGCCCGGGGTGGGAGGACTCATTTGATGATTTTACCACCTTTTACTAAGACTGCTGTCCGTCTGTCTGTCTGTCTGTTAATCTGTCACCAGACTGTATCTCATGAACCTTGAGTTAGGTGATGTATTTCTGTAGCCGCTTCAAAAAATAATAAATTACTTCCTACTTATACATTCCAAAGATGACCCACTGACCTTAATTTATTTATGCAGTAGACAACCCTATTGTTCGGTTGTTTATTTTAATAATATTTACTTATTTTTTTAAACTACTTAGGCCCGCTTGCACGAACCCGAGTTATCTTTTAACTCAGAGTTAGTTGCTAACACAAGGTTAAATTGACAGTTTGTCATACAATATTGTCAATTTAACCTCGTGTTAGCAACTAACTCTGAGTTTACAAGCTAACTCGGGTTCGTGCAAGTGGGCCTTAAGTACCTATTAATTGTTATGTACGTGTCTGTTGTTATTGTTAAGAATAAATATATAAGTATTCTTATTGATTTCATTCCATCTTAATCATTAGGTACTGGTGTTCCTAGCTCCCTTCTTAAGTTGTTGATTAATTAAGAATTAATTAATTAATCTATTCCCGTTTTTAATGAAGTCTCTGCTATTTTGATAAAACGTTGCAGTCCGATAAGGAACATTATTTATATTACTAAAAGGCCACCAGTCAAATCTTTATTCCTATAAACAAAAACGTACAAACAAACAAGAAAAACAAGTACAAACATATACAAAAATAAAGTTACCGACATGCCACAACGGAATAACACATCAAACATAGATCAAAGTTTTTTAAGAGTAACAATTTCTTACGTCGCCCACGAGAACCTCGTAACCGAGCGTTGCGACAGAAAAAGAGAAAGCTTATCAAAATATCTACGACTATGCGTTAATTCCAACGATTCCTATGGCCCTGGGACGCGTCATGCCCTACGAACAACTACTAGAACGTAGAACGGCCGGTGTGGCTTGTCAAATGCTTGTATCAGATAAAGAATGACTAGCATAATTATGCCGTAATTATTCGAATTTTGTTTAAAGTGTTTTGTTTTGTCATAATGTGTTTTTGTTTTGTCATAAAGTGTTTTGATTTGTCATAGTGTGTGTGTTTTTTTTTAAATTAAAGAACGTGATGGAGGGTAGATCGATGTTCTTCCATTCATATAACTAGTAATAGAGCAATTCATAAATTGATCATAGATCGTCCGATCTATACTTACATTCTGTAGGTTCAGCTTATTGAAGAGTGGAGTGTTGTTTACCAAAGCCTGTGAACGGACTACTAATGAATGCTTATTTATTATCAAGTTCTCAATCGGTGCACAGTCAATGTGTCCCTTTAATAAATATATCAGGCATTACAATCTCGAGTTATTGCCGCGTCACGATAGGGTTATTTCAGTATTCGAATCACGCTTCGTATGAATTGAACCCTAGACCTCAGGCGAACTAACCCCACTTGTTGATGAAATACGTTTGGAATCATTATTGGGTTAACTATAGTTTGTTTTTTAATCTCGTAGACCAAATTGACAAATGATAATGTCAAAACTGACATAAATTCTATTGAAATTCGTGTCAGTTCGCCATTTGCACCTGTCAATTCAGTCTACGAGATTAAAAAACGAGGTATAGATGAATACTCTTACGAGAACACACGTGTTCTTAGAAAATAGGCCCGAAAAACACCGTTACTTATGGAAATCTATTAATCAGTCATACACAGCTGGTTTACAAGCTAAACAATAACTTAGATGTACGCATAATAACCTTGACACACTACCTGAAAAGCGGCGTCGCTGCGATTATTTACTTTCATTCACTATAAACAGAAAACTGCATTGAAGTGAACAGTTGTTCGAGCGATACGGTGGCACAAGTTTTAACACAGATTTGACAAAAAAACGTTTTGAATCTAGAGCGACCTTGTGGCTTTTCGCGCGACGAAAAGCTAGGTTAATTCACGTTTTCACAATCGGTGTCGCTTGAGCGGTAGGCACTGGGCACGTGGTGTGGTGCGATACAGGCGGCGCGCGCGGCGTTCTATGGTGGACTGCTCAACACCACGGATGGGATGGGGTCGGGGCCGACCCGCCGTCCAAACACTGCACTACCTATTCCACTACTATGTCTCCGCCACGATACTAACACGGACGATCATTCCGACGATAGATCTCGGGATATTTTCGTTGCTCCGGTTACATACCTATGCTAATTTAATTCAAGCTGAATGAACGAATTCTATTGTGTCTATGTAAATTACTGTTTTGTCGTTCAAATTTATATTGTGTTGTATTTTAAATTGTAAAAATATTTTTGTTTTGTTTTTTTGAACTCTTTCGTTAGGGTTTTGAATTTTTCCTCTATTTTCATGTTATCGTGGGACACGCAGTGTCGGCTGGCCACGGTTGCGTCAGACTCGGCACGATGCGTCATCGTGGCGGCAGCGGGGCGCGACCCACGCGCCTCTCGCCTCGCGACGCGCTCTTCGTTGCCGTCGCCAGCTCACCACGCGCCTAAAACTACGTAATTTTCCTCGCACGTGTCTGACACACTTTATATTTGGTGAGGCCGACTGCTTAGATGTGCCGCGAATTTGACGTTTATGAGCGATAAATATATTTATCTGAAAACCATAATATTGATTAATTTTTACTGAATATTTCGTTTTTTTTTTTTATAAATCTATTTACGTCTTTTAGCTACCTACAGTTACATCAGTTTGGCTGCTTTCAGCAAACTCATCAAATCTGCCAATTTATTTTCAGCTTGTTGTTTTCAGCGCGACAAATTATACGCATTAGATTACCCCATGGTGACATTGTAGAAATCGACCACAACTCAACATTTATTTGTTACGGAAATTTACCAAATAATTAATAGTGGGGGAAAGCTTTTTATAAGCTTTTTTGAGGAAGGAAAAATTTAGCTACGAGTGGGGACGATACCGCGTCTTCTGGAAAAGTAAATTTTTCAAAATTTTCGTTCTGTAGGTGGATGATGGGAAGCTCCTCGATCGCACAGCTTGAAAAAAAAAACTGTTTTCCTGAAAAGCGACAACCTTGTCCTAGGTATAATTTTATTTATGCTACGGTCAAGGCTATAAGCACTACTGCTTATTCTGTTGAATGCATGCATTAGCCGCACTGTAAGCAGTGCAGCTAATCAGTCGTGTGACTAATGAGAACTCATGCGACCTTTTCTATTACGGGAATCGTGAACCGCATGCACTAGTTATTGCATAATAATGGTTATGCTACAGCACCATTTAACAATAACGAGTAATAATATGTTACATTGACCTTCGGCATACAAGGTGAAAAATACTCCTCTCCTGTACTACGTGGGGTTAAAATAAACCACAGGAACTTTCCTCTAGTTCGTGTGTATTCAAATAAACAATCTTTATCTTTACATAATCTTTTTACATATAATAAAATCGTAGAGCTGTCATTCCTGTACATTGAATATTTTTTTCTTTTTGTATTTTTTTCGAGATAAGGGATCGATTCTGATGCCAAATCAACTTTTTTTTTTCGAAATTTTTTATGTTTTTTTGATTTGATCTATCTCCTAAACTACTGTAAAGTTGTCGATCAAATTTTCCTCAAATATTTCTAATAATATACTTCTGTTAATAGGCTATGTATTATTACGCTATTTTCCCTGGGAGATAAGCAATTTTGAATTTTGTTGTTTTTAAATGTTTGTTTGGAGTTGGAAGCCAAACCACTGGATATTATTTATTCAATTTTTCCTCAAATATTCCTTAAACTGCTGTTCAATTAATAGGATATGTATAATTACGCTATTCTCCTTGGGGGATTAGCAATGTTATAATATGTTGATTTTCAGTCATTGTTGACATTTGTATAAGAACCGCTATTTGAAAACTACTGTCAGCGTACTAGCCAGTCTGGTTGGTAACCTGCTTGACTTTTGTGCAAGGGGTCTCAGGATCAAATCATGCAATTTTCTTTTTCACTTTTTGTGTTTCATTTTTTTGTTTTTATTTGTCCTAAGAGGTTCAAATAATAAAAAAAAAAAATGTGCATACTTTTACTTCAATATTATTCGCAATTTTAATTCATTACTATTTTTTTTTCAATAGTTCTCTAGGATATAAATCTACACTGATTTTAAATTGTAGGTAGTAAGTTGGCTTTTTTTTAAACTGTAATTGTTTCGAGGCGTAGGAATTTTAAAGATTCGAAAACAATCAGTGTTTCTATTATTTTGTGTTTATTTATGTTTTGAATTGGTGCTCAAACCAGTGCATAGATTCTGTTTGAAACGACGACAAGTTGTACTCATCGAGTCAAATAATTCGTTATTTTTTAGGTATCACGCGGTATGCTAAAGGGAGAAGAGCAATGCTATCGTACGTTCAATTTGCAGCGATACTGTAAATCGACCAAAAAATTATGGTCTAATGTTTAAGAAAAACATGGATCTTTGAAATTAATGTCGCTCAAATAAGGATGTTTCCTATGCAAACTATGTACCTAGGTATAACATTATTGATCTAAACTAATAATAAAAATGTAAGTATGTTTGTTTTTTTACCTTTTCACGCAAATTTAGCATATACGTTGTCAGGAGTAGGTATAGTCACGGATATAGGGTATCTTTCATCCCGAATAACAGAAGAGAGCTGTTGCCGAGAAAACAATTACGTTCATATTCCAGATGGCGCCACTTACACGATCCGTATTGTTTCTCAAATTCTAAATTAACGCAAGCGAAGCCGCGGGCAAACACTAGTTACTAATAAAAAACACCACAATCGAAGAAGTTATGACAGACAACAACTATTTTTGGAACAAAAACGTAATTATTTAACTTCTGGAATCAAAAATCATATAGAAAAACCGGCCAAGTGCGTGTCGGGCCACGCACAGTGTAGGGTTCCGTAGTTGCCCATCAAAATACTTATGCGAACTAACTGATTCGCTGAATTTAATTTTAAAAAGAAGAATTTTCAAAATCGGTCCAGGAGTCTTTGAGAAATCGGGGAAAATACAAAAGAAAAAAAGATTACGACGAATTTAGAACCTCCTCCTTTTTTTGAAGTTAGTTAAAAATAGTTGATGATGAAAACCTACCTATCCCCAAAAAACATACCGTAAAAACATACCTGTTAAAGCTAACAAACTTACATTTGCAGTTGAAGAACATGTTTTCCGATACATTTTGTTTAAGAAAACATATTATCCAAGTACATTTTATAAGTTGGTCGACTATTACTCGTAAAGTTGTAAAGCCTACTTAGTCGTGATAATTTTCTTTTAAACTTCGTTATATATACTACTATTGTGAATTTTTTCACACCCCCAAACATAACCGTTTAGCTGGTAGAGGGGGGGGACACTCGAATCGAGCAAAATTTAGCACTTTAAAGCTTAATATTTCACAAACGAATTTTTTTATCAAAAAATTGGTAATGGAAACTATCATTATTTTTTAAAGGCCTATTTAATGATACCCCACACTAAGGGGTACGCGAGAAAAAAAAAATCCTCACTTTACGTGTAAGTACTGGAGGTACCCTAAAAAAAAATATTTTACGAAATTTTATTTTACCACTTTTTCGGCACAACAAATCCGTATATTTACACCAAATTACAGCTCTCTAGTACTGTGCGTCTCTGAGCTAAACTGCGGACAGACGGACGGACGGACGGACGGACGGACGGACGGACGGACATGGCGAAACTATAAGGGTTCCTTGTTGACTACGGAACCCTAAAAATTCACGTATTGTATGTATTTATGTAGAAAAATAATCTATTATCTATCTATATCTTCTTTCTATCTATCTATCTAGAGTCAATTCTGTACATGAAATATATTTCCAAAATAACTATCAGGGGGTGATTAAGGATCGATACTGATGCCAAAAATGCAATTAATAAAATTATTGTCTGTCTGTCTGTATAACCGTTAAAGAAACAAAAACCACTCGACGAATTTTGACGAAACTTGATACAATTATTTTTCATACTCCTGCGCTGGTTATAGTATACTTTTCATCACGCTACAATCAATAGGAGCAGAGCAGTGAAGGGAAATGTTAGGAAAACGGGAGAAGTTACTCCATGCACGCTAATCTTCGGAACTACTTGACGGATTTGATTGTTATTTTTTTGTTGTATAGATATTAAGCCTGGGCAACATACATAATTATAGGCTATAACTTATGCTGGAAACTTGAACACCTGATGCAGAACTGCAATAGATCAGCTAAACTATAAGAGATACAAAAATAGCGCCATAGCAAAAATTGTTCCACGTGATGAGCATTTTCTGCTGATAAAATAAATTTGAAGATGTGGAACTCCAAGAGCCCAGCTACACTACTACATATACAGTAATGACGTCTTAGCAAGAGTTGTTCAGCCTGATGAGCACTCCCTGTTGTTGTATAAAAACTGAAGATCTGGAACACCTGATGTGGAACTCCAAGAGCCTCGCTACACTATAACATAATATACAGTAATGACGTCTTAGCAAGAGTTGTTCAGCCTGATGAGCACTCTCTGTTGACGTATAAAAATTGAAGACCTGGAACACCTGATGTGGAACTCCAAGAGCCCAGCTACACTATAACATAAATAGGAATGACGTCTTAACAAGAGTTGTTCAGCCTAATGAGCACTCTCTGTTGACATATGAAAATTGAGATCTGGAACACCTGATGTGGAACTCCAAGAGCCCAGCTATACTATAACATATAAATGAATCACGTCTTAGCAAGAGTTGTTTAGTTTGATGGGCATTTCCTGTTGACTTATTAAAATGAAAGATCTGGAACGTCTGGAATCGTCATGCGCGTCCCATTGTTTTCCCGTTCCCAGGCTCTAAGAATTCGACATCAGACGTTTCAGATCTTCGATTTTGACGACCCCGTTGCCGCTGGCATAAGCAACAGGATCCGCGTACGAAGTCGCAGGCAGAAGCTAGTCGTAAATAAAATATGTACCTACGTCTGCCTTTTTTTCCGAGAAGGAAAAAAATGTTTTTCCTGTACTTATCTTTTAATAATAATTTAACCAGAATATTAACGTGATAAATGTACCTATGTATTAAAATTCAGTATCATATATCCGGCTGTCCGGCGCAAAACACGTGCCGCTATAAAAATACTTTTTGAAAATATCAAATGTTTTGGAAACTAGGTAGGTAAGTACATTATAGATACATATTTTTGAGCCGTTTGGAGGAATTATTCCCGTTGGATTCCACTTGAATATTTTTCCCGAAAGATCCCACAAAAAAAAATATTATTTAGGTATTCCCCCGTTGATTTATTACCAAAGCCCGGAGAAGGTATATTGATTTGGGGTCAATAACTTGAAACGTTTATATTAATACGGACATGCCTCCGAAATTCCGGGAATTCAAAGAGATGTTTCCGGAGTTTTAAAAATGTAAGGAATATGAAGGATGAAGACATTAAGCACTCACTGTTACAGGCGGCATCGCCCGCGTCCATTCCAATTCAATCCCGTAAGTACCGAATTTAAATCCCGGGAAAAAGGCTTATCCATGATTTCGATAACAGTTAGTGATACAAGTACATAAAATCAATCTACCTACTCTGGGCTATGTTATTGTTATGTTAACCGTGGGGTTCGAGTGCTCGGAACCTCAAACGAAAAACTTACCTATCAAAACGACTTTACGTGACCCGAGGGCGGCTGTATGCTTTTACCTTGGCCAAAGAGGCTAACCAGTGCCACGATTGACGCTGTCAGTCTGCTAGCTGACAGCATTGAGAAGTATTTCGATGCTTTGTAATACCTACCTACTTTCTTCTATGTTTTTTTCTTTTAAAAGAAACTTAGACATAAGTTATTTTTAATAGGCTGATTTTGATCAGTAAATTATATTGTACCTATAGTTATCTGTAGCCGAACTAGGAAGAATCTCTATTTTCTCTATCAGCGCCAAACCCACCAAACCCCACTAGTATCCATCTTATAATAAAATGGTAGGAAAGTCAAAACTGTACATTGAATATATTTTTCAAAAGAATACCTACTTGGGATGTGATCTACAATCGATACCGAAGCCAAAAATACAGTTTTTAGAATTTTTGTCTGTTTGTCTGTATGTATGTCGCGGAATAAACTCAAAAAGCACTGCATGGATTTACTTCTTTGGTACGAATATTATTAAAACATCGGGTCAACATATTATAGGCTACATATTATCACGCTATCACCTACGGAGAACGAGCAGTGAACCTTTATTTCTTCAACGCATTCACGCAGACGACGCGAAGCCGCGGGCAGCAGCTAGTTACACATAATTATATAATATCATTAATGTTAACGGAAACGTATAATGTGATCCTTAGAGCTGAGAACATAATAATTATTATCGGACGTGTCCGTCAGCCGGGCTGAGGGACGCGGCTTAGCTGTGTGCACGGTAGTTCGGACGAAGTCTTCGGACGCACAAACATCCAATCGGCCAAATTCTGTTCGGATTTCCGAACTCTCAAGGGCGACTCAAGGTCACTTCCGCGTCACGACCGACAGTTCGCACAGTGTAGTGTTAAATGTACTGGCTAGATATCAATAAGTCCCGTCTCTCAGCCGCGCCTGACGGACGCGTCCGATAATTTGTTATTAGGGAATTTGGTATCTAATTCCTAAAATTGCCCGTAAATGTTTGAAAACTCTGCACATTGAGGTTCGGTTTGGTTAGGTTCCTCTAAACTTTGCACATGGAAATAGTTTTTACGCGGAAATAACTTTCAATATTGCACGCTGGGCGATCTCGATAAATCCAGGATCCAGAGAGCAGTAGTGGCTCAGTGGTATCGGTCCCGACTTCCGAATTGTAGGTCTTGAGTTCGAACCCCGCCAGGCGCATTACTTTGCACGGCTCTCTAGGTGAAGGAAAACATCGTGAGGAAACCGGCATGTCCTAGAACCAAAAGTTCGAAGACATGTGACATCTACCAACCCGCACTGGGCCTGCGCGGTGGATTATGGCTCACTCCCTCTCACAGAGAGGAGGCCTGTGTCCCAGCAGTGGGAACATTATAGGCTGATGATGTGATCTCGATAGGCTTCAAAGTTATTTTTGATGTTCCGCCCCAAAATGTTAGACGTTATTTAAAAATGGTTGAACAATACACTTAAGGGCCGGTTTCCGCAAGGAGCAAAGCGGACCCAGAAATTACTTATTTCATCTCACAAGAGAAAACTGCTCATATGTATAAACATTGTATTTTAACCAACAAAAAATCAATAAAAAGAGTGTAAAGTGTGTGAGTGAAAATATTTTATGAGACAAACGTGCTTTATCAGACCACCAATATTTTTTTTCGAACAAAAATGCCGACCTGAAGCAAATGCACTTGTTCGGTTTCAATCTGTACCGATCGGGTTGTTTATTCGGATCGATATATCATTCAATTATGCAGTTTAATGACAAAGCCGACCCGTGCTAGCTGAAAAACTAAGGCCTTCCCATATCATCAATGACGTTGAATTCATGTTGAAATTGGAATGCCTTTCTTTGGAGTTTATAGGTTTCTCTGAAAAAACCAACAAGATTTTTTTATCGTTGCAAAAATCAGGCCATCCATTACATACTGTTTCGTTTGTTATTACGACTGTCTCGGAAGAATAAATAGGGTTATTTGTCAATGACTGGGTGACGTAGTTCCATGTATGTATCACGCACAATGACGCACATACTCATTTCATCTACATAGTAGGGGAAGTCAGCTCAAAGCGGCCTCCTTAACTTTGAGAAAATAACTTTTCTTTCGGAAGTCAGTGGCTTTGATTTTGATTTCATTGACTATTGCCACCGACTTCCGAAAGAAAAGTTATTTTAAACTTTTTTGTATTTTAAAAATGTTAGTGTTTAAAACGGGATATTTACCATGTTTATTATTTGTTTTGAGGTTTTTGTATTTGTTTTAGAACTCGGTACTTTTTTTAAAAAGTTTTTATTTTAATATTTTTAGTTCAGATATTCAACAAAAATCTTCATATAATTCATATCCAAGCGAGCAACAAAAACGAATCTAAGCGGGCAACGGCACGAGATATCCGTTATTGTTATATATTAGAACCTTCCCTAAAAAAGTAACAAACATTTTTCCGCAAAAACCGCATGAAAATCGGTTCAAACAAACGCGAGATAATCGTGAACAAACATACGAGTACAATCGACTTTGAAAATCTACGATCCAAGTAGGCAAAACATTCCTATCTCAAAAACTGCTGAACTGATTTTGATGAAACTTGCAGTATTCCCTAAGGTGAACGATCCCTATTAGACAAAAAAAAATTTTTGAAAATCGGTCCACAATTGGCGGAGTAATCGCGTAACAAACACACAAAAAATAAAGGTCATCTTATTATCATCGACATAGCGGAAATAAAAAAAAATGCTCACAAAATAAAAAGTACTGAACCAAATTGGATGAAATTTTTATGGGACCAAATGGCAAGTATACTGCATCGAACAAAAAAAATCGAATCACACTAATCGGACTATTTACATATAACATAATAAAAAAAAAAAAACCGACCGAATTGAGAACCTCCTCCTTTTTTTGAAGTCGGTTAAAAAACGCAGAATTAAGTTATTGAAGAACTCTGACGTGACGGGCCGTTCGCAAGAGAGTTTATTATAGTCCTTTAAATTAAAAAAAAGCGTTTCCAAGTATACTATGTTTAAACGTCAATAATTCTAGAACATGACGCTTTTCAAAAAAGAAAGAAAATACGCTAGACCGCGAAGAAAAGTTAAAAAATATAGGTAAAACTAAACAATTATTAAAAAATAAAGAAAAAGAACTTCAAAACAAAACAGTGCCTCCACAATTTTTTTAAAGATAAAAATAATTAATTATAGGTATATTTATTTGAATTTAATAATTTGACATTTTATTTTGTAAAGTTTTGTAAAGATAAAAATAATTAATTAACTATTTATTTATTTGAATTTAATAACTTGACATTTAATCATTGGTAATTACAAATTTAATAATCGCAAAAAGCAAATACCCATCTGTTTTGTCTTGTATGCAGTTCTTGGGTTTTTTATGTGTAGAATGTATAGGTACTACTCATGTTTCGACACAAATAGTACCTATGTTTGTTATGAAATAAATTAAATTTAAAATTGAAATTGAAACTGCTGTACTTGAAATTAAGCTTTTTTCGGAAAGCATTCAATCAGTCATCCAATCAGTTTCTTCAATTTTATTTATTTTTTAATGAAGGTAGATAAGTCTGGGTTCTACTCTCAATGACTCTCAAGAAGCACGACGCTTGCAATCGCCATTTTAATCGTCGGTTAGTTAAAGGTTTCACTTCATATTTTTTTTTCACATCAGATTGCTAGTTCATGGGGAATGCCTAACATGTTGAATTTCTAGTTTTCAATTCAGTTTTCATCAATTACTAAGTAGGTCCTGTTATACCGAAACGTGACTGACTAACATTCGACCAATTCCATTAAAATAACATAAATTCTTAATGAAAGTAACACACCCATTGTCCTACATTTTTACTTTCTAGGAAATACTGGTTTGATTCGCTTCCCCAAATTACAACACGTTAGGGTCGTCAGGCATAATACATTCGTGTGTGGAATAAGTTTTGTACCTTCCTGATACAAGTTATAGTAGGTACTTAATATGAAACATTTCTTGAAAACTCAGATTGATTCAGAATTTATTCTTAAAGAGAAAGAAGTTGTTACTTCAGAACATTTTCAGAGCTTTCACTATGAGAGTCAAGTTGATCAAAGAAACTTGAAAGAAAATCTGAATCATAAGAGTGAATTCGAGGATATGTCTTTCTTTTCTTTTTCACAAGGAACGTTACTGAGAAAATAAAAAAAATAAAAATAAGGAACAACACTAACTTTAGTGGTAGATCTGCATTTTTGTTCAAATTGTCGTAAAAACATGTTTTTTATAGGTAAATGTCCGGGCTTTTGTCAAAACTTCTCGCATTTCGATATGGTAACCCTATTCTTAGGAGACAATGAATTTTTCATGCAAATAACCTTGTAAACGGAGGTGAAATAGGGTTACCAAACATTTGCTTAAAACTGGAATTGTGTACTTACATGGTACTTAGACTTACATACACATTGTAATGTAAATACAAGGCACAAGCAAGGTTACCCACGACGCGGACGCGGCGACGATACGTTATAGGTAGATACTTTAGGTAATCTATAGTACAATACTAATGACTTTATCATAAACTATATTGATGTCATCGTAACGGCTTTCTGTGTGATTTCTAGACAATTGAGTTATTAGGAAGGTCAGTGAAACCATTATTTGCTAAGGTTCAGGGTCAAAATATACTCAGGAAAACTACCTACAGAACATTTTCATTGCCCTAACAAAACGTAAGTGATTGGTGTTTACAGAATTGGGCTTATGGTAACATGATTGTAGACAGATGTACAATCAGTATTCCTTTTTAGGGTTCCATATCGAAAGGGTAAAACGGACCCTATTGCTGAGACTTTCCTGTCATTCTGTCCGTCTGTCACCACCATACCATCCCTAGTAACTCTTTCCTTTCTGTTCCAATTAAAATTAATATGTGGTTAAAATAAATTAAAGTCAATGTTAAATTTTTAGTTTTATGTTGTTGAAAAACTTTAGAAATTGGTTTAATTTTTTTTTAAAAGGATTTTATTATACCCTTTTTAGTGAGTACAGTACAGTACTCAAACTGACCTAACCTAACCTAACCGAGATGCTGTCATCAAAACCTGACCTGAGCTTACCCTTTGAAACAGAAGAAGAATTTTCCAAATCGGTCCAGGCGTCATTGAAAAATTAGGAAATATAAGTACACATGGCTACACATCAAACTGGTATAAGCTGACCGTTCAATGTGCGAAAAGATCATATAAAGCGAGTCCAAGACAAAATGGTTTTGTATAGGTAGCTTGATGTGTAGCCGTGTGTACTTACCTACATACAAAATTGATTCCGCCGAATTGAGAACCTCCTCCTTTTTTCGAAGTCGATCGAATTGTCTAAGGCTGCGTTTCTACTGACGCGGAGCGGGGCGGAGAGGAGCTTAGCGGTGCACGAATTGACCAATTACTATGCTCGAAATCTCCGCTCCGCTTCAATGGAAACAGCACGAGCGGGATGGAGCAGAGCTGAGCGGATATTCATAATAAAAAAATAAAGCGAGGCGATGCGGTGCAGAGGACAACACGCATTGGAATGCAGAGCAGAGGACAGCTGGGCGGTGCTGTGCGGAGGACAGCGGGGCGGTGCGGAGCACATGACTGTGTATTCAAGCCATGTGATTGGTGAATCGCGGCACAGCTCGTCTCCGCTCTGCTCCGCTCCGCCTCAGACGAACCGCAGCCAAACACTGACTGACCACTTTTCACCGCTCTTCACCGCTTCTCTCATCCCAGCTCCGCTTCAGTGGAAACACTGACCTCTTTTCACCATTCTTCTCCGCCCCGCGTCAGTGGAAACGCAGCCATATTGTGGAATTTAAAGTCATGTCTTTCCTTTACCCTGCCTATAATTTCATCTCTTAAGTCGATGACTCAAGGAAATGACATAATTATTGATGCGACTATTGATTTTAGTCATCACAACACCGTGTAATTTTTTCAGTTATCAATTTCTCTTGAGTTAATACTCTCATACATATGAATGTCAAAAAAATGTACATGCTATGACTCACGTAAGTACCGACCTATATGTATAATATGAGTTTGTTTACTAATGTTGATTATTTACACGATAAAAGTAATGTCTGCATTGATAATAAGCGAAATCATGTGTGTCATATTTTTATAAATAGCTGTAAGTATGTATCACTTTCCTAGAAATGATAACAAACGCAGACAGCTTATTTATCATTTAGGCCCTATTGAAAATATTGTTTTTCTTCCTGGCTGAGTCATATTTTTTTTATTTAAATAAATTTTGATACTAGGAAAGCGTAAAATCAATCACATCTAATGAGACCTCAGCTCTGGGTGAAGCGGAAGGGGCCATCAGACTTACCAATGCCGGGCGCGAGAGGTCTCCGTCTATCGCTGCCGTGAGGACACTGCGGTGCTCTGCCCAAGCGGGGCAGTCCTGCACCGTATGTTCCACCGAGTCCTCCAGGCGATCCTCTAAGTGGTGACACCCAGGCGTTTCTCCCCTCCAAATCCGACACAGGTACTTCCCGAAACTTCCGTGTCCGGTGAGGACCTGCGTCATGCGGTAGGTCAGGACGCCGTGACGCCTATCCAGCTACTCCTCAAAGAGGGGTCTTACCGCCGCGATTGCGGCGTGCCCGAAGAATGTAAGCGTGGTGCAAGTTTTTAAGTAGTGTCTTTGTTTTCGAAATCATTTTGCATATTTTTTTGTTTGAGTTTTGTAGGCCAACTAGTATCTAGCTAGAAGGAAACGCTATGAAAGCATTAGGTATAATTTGCACTTTATTTTGTTACTAGAATCTTAAAACACAAAATATACTAAAATTAAGTGAGGTGGGTAAAGTAGTTAGGGGGCAAATAGTTCGAAGGACTAAAAAAGTAATTATACCCGATGTAAACACTGTGCTCGAATACGAGGAAAGTTAAAATATTAACATTAATTTAATAATAATAATACTTGTCGCTTTCCCGCTTATTCTCTTTTTTTTATCTTGTTTTTTTTTTTATTCTTTATTTATTTACAGGGTTTTTTCTCTATAGAATATGTCACCCCGATTATTGATTACAGTTAACTTAAACTAATCTATCCGCCACCTTATACACATAAAAGTAATACGATAAATTGTTCTAGCCTCATCCGATAATGTTGAGGCCAGTATACTATTAAAGAAGCCGACATTAAAAGAAATGGCAAAGGCTTGACGTCTTTGAACCTCCACGCGGCTATCACTCCGCCAAAACATGGTGAGCATCTTCTATAATAACACAGATATTACAATTTGGTGAATTAACTTTGCGCATCATAAATCCAAAGCTATAGTGGTATATGACTGGATCGAAGTCTCAAAGCCGTCACAACCTCATCCCTACACATACTGCCCTCGCTGAACCAAAGCACGCGTGGGAGAGATGGCTGAATGGTTCTGTACCAGATACCCTTAGTTGCAGACCTTTCATCAAAATATGTCGACCATGATTGAAAACATCTGTCGCTAACCAAGGGCAGGAGCTCGTATGCTAAGGGGGACAAGGATAGTTTTCCCCATCAGATACCGCCTCATTAGCCAAACGGTCAACCATCTCATTACCCTCCACTCCAACATGAGAAGGAATCCATTGCAGTACAATTGTCTTGTGATCGGCAGCAAAAACAGATATGGTTTTTAATATGGTGAATGCTATTGGAAGGCCCCTAAACGGTGACGTGCTCGTGCATCTTATCAGGTGTTGAAGAGCACTTTTCGAGTCGGTGAATAAGACAAAACGATCACCATCCAAAGATTCGATATAAGATAATGCTTCAGCTATAGCAAATAGCTCTAAATGCATGATTGAGAGTTTCGATTCAATTTTAAATTTAAAAGAGGTGTTTAGCCGAGTATCGAAAAAAGCTGCACCACAGTAATTCTCGTGTCTAGAACCATCTGTATAAACACAGTGAAACCTAGAATACTGTGCATTAAGAGATTCACAACAAATTGTTTTTAAGATGTCTAAGTTATAACAATGCTTAGGCTTATCCACTGAATCTAAACTAGGTTTTACAATATCTGATAAGTCTATATTGCTGACCCAAGTGTCCATGGAGAACATGCCGATTTTACTGTCGCGATACATAATTATGTTCAATTGTTCATGTTTAAGAGCATCGTGTGTTATAATTAAGAAAGGTTTTTTCTTATTTCTTCAAAAAGGTTTGTTGTAGCAGAAACCGTGTAACTTATCTAGTAAATCAATTAACGGAACATCGTAACACTTAGATTTTAAGTAAAAACCAGCTAAAAATTGATGACGAATAAAAAGAGGCGGCAATAACAATTCTGATTCCATCACGTGGATCGGGGTCCTTTTAATAAACCCGCCAACCGGAGGCAAATGTTTTGTAGCCGATCTAGTTTATTTAAATGTGTATTGGCACTATTGTCCATTAAAAAGCTACCAAAGTCGATACGACTACGAATAAGAGAAATGTACAATCTTCTTAAGTTGTTGGGATGAACACCCCAACCAGGTCCCACTAAAATCTTAAAAATATTAATCAATTATAAAACTCGCTCTCGGGTTTCACCGATATGTTTCTTCCATCGAGGACCCCTATCTAGCCACAGTAATAATAATAATAATAATATATAATAATAATAATATCCCACAACTATCACATAACGCCATCTAGTCCCAAGCTAAGCAGAGCTTGTGTTATGGGTACTAGACAACTGATAAACATAACTTATATATTTCTAAATACATACATATTATAGATAAATTACACCCAGACACAGAACAAATGATCGTGCTCATCACACAAACATTTGTCCGGGGTGGGAATCGAACCCACGACCTCCGGCATAGCAGTCAGGGTCACTAACCACTAGACCAACAGGCCAGTCAACAGTCCTAAATATTTGACATGGTCTACTAATTGTAACGAAGTACCGTCTAAACTTATTTCTATATCTGGGCAACGGAAACCTCTACTGAACAGACATATTTTACTTTTGGCGGGAGAAATGTCTAATCCGATCGACCGAATCCGTGTTGTCCCTCGCTAACAGATGAACACTGAACGTAGGTAAAAAGCGAAATCATCCGCATATTGGGAAATGCAAATGTCTTTTTCTACACGTTTACAGATAGCTGACATTACAATATTATGCAATAGTGGGGATAACGGGTTACCCTGAGCCAAACCACTACCAGAATATCTACTAATAAAACTATTACCAGATCTGATATTAAGTATTCTTTTATGTAGAAAATTCCATAGATATCTACAGATGAGTGATCCGACTTTAAGGTTATCCAAAACATTTATTAGTATACTGACATTTACATTGTTGTACGCACTATTTATATCTAAAACACATCCCATAGTAGAATAACCCTCAGAAAAACCAGCTTGGATCGTAGAGATTAAGTAGCTTAATCCATCTAAACACGATCTACCTCTGCGGAAGCCAACTGTGTTCACAGAAAACGTGTTACTTTTTTCTAGAAACCATTCCAATCTTTTGTATAACATATAGTGAAAAATTTTGCATAAACACGACAATAATGATATTGGACGAAGTGAAGAAACGTTACTAGGGTCATGACCAGGTTTTGGAATAGGTATGATATATGTCGTGCCACTGAGAGGGGACAAAACTGTGCTTAAAAAAGTTATTGAAAAGGGTTAGAAGTATTATAGTTTTACCTTCCTCAGGTAAATTTTTAATCATGGAATAAGATAATTATATCATCACGTCCAGGAGATGTATCCTTAGATTTGATACATTTGTCTAGCTCCTGAAGGGAGATCGCACTTTCTATAGTAGGGTTACTGTGATGAACCGTCGGGGAAGGTGGGGTAACATACTCGGGTGTTAGGGAGTTTAAAAGATTTGTGGCACTTTGGCCGTCCACAAAATGTCTAGGCGAACGGTAACCTTTCAACCATCTCGTGTGATCAATTGAGGAGCAGAAATTTTGAAAGTTCCTTCCTTTAGCTTGACGGATTAATTTTTGAGCTGCATTGATCTTTATATTAAGATTATTGAGGTTTAGGGGTGTGGGATTGCGTCTGAATTTAGATAAAGCTAACCTACGTTGCGCCACAGCATGTGATAATTCTGGAGTCCAATATGGTTTCGGGGTGAAATAAGAAGAAGGGTTGTGATTATATTTACAAATCGGAATGAATTTATGTGCAGCTTCGTTCAAAATGTCTAAAAATGAATTATAATATGCATTTTGAAGGTCATTCGGCAAACATAAATTATGAAACTGTTGAACCAAATATTTTTTGTAAGCTTTGTTAAAATTCCTTTTTCTAACTATCGGGAGGTGTGACGTACAAAATGTTGATAGTTTAATTATAAGATGGTCGCTGCCCAGATTTTCATTTAATACGGTCCAATTAAGGTTAAGTGCTACATCTATAGAAACCAGTGATATGTCTGGAGAAGACTGCTGTAAACTGTTGTCAACTAAACGAACTCGTGTGTGTACCATTATTCAGAATAATAAAGTTACTGTCTAATAGCGAGTCGTAGATAAGATTTCCTCCGTGATCAGTTTTGTATGACCAACTGAAATGATGGGCATTAAAGTCACCCGGGACTAAGTTCTTGGATGACCACAATGAGAACAAACTATCCCAGTCTTGTTGACATGTAACTATTCTAGACGGACAATAAAGTGAGACAATATTTTCGAACGGTTCGCAGTTAAATAATTGCACGCACACTACCTCAATCCCGTTGTTATTCACGTGAATGCGCCGCAGCTGTGACTTAATAGATTTATGGACTAAGATAGCTACACCGCCCGTATGAGTCATCCCGATCCAAGCGATAAACATCATAATATTATTTAACTTTAAAATTACTTTCCGTTTCAAGCCACGTCTCACTAAGGGCAGCAATATGTACTTTTTCTTGACACAAAAGTTCTTGAAATGATGCTAGTTTTGGCCTTATACTTTGAGCATTCCACTGCAGGAAATTGAGTTTAATTGACTTATTAGCCATCACAAGAAATAAAGAAATTGAACATTGATTTTATCCACGGCCACTCTGAAACAAAACTCACTGACACTTATGTTAACCATTCTAGGCATAACTGTAAAATACGCTTTATTTTTAAATTTAAACCTGTCTTTTTTAAGAAGATAACTTCTTTTAATCTAGAGAACAACTCTTTGAAAGTGGGTCATTCATCTTTTCCTTCCTCTTCCACAGGCAATTGTTGAATGTTCTCGTCATCTTTATCCGTAGACCAAGACAGCCAGTCTGCTTTAGGTGAGGTCGTTTTGTTCTTTAGAGAATGGGCTTTAGGTTTTCGAGCATTATGAAACGTATCAGGGCTCTGTACCTTGTGAACAGTGGCCTTTGTTTGAATAATGTCGGCATATGTAGGTTTTCGAGTGTGAGATAAGTCATCAGGTGTGGAAGAGATATGATTGACTAAAGTTACTGGGGCTAGAGGGTGATTGGTAGTGCTGGGGGGAGTGGGATTTTCAGGGGGCACGTAACATTCTAGCGCTTTCCGATATGTGCATCCAAACTCCGACATGATTTCCTTAAGTCTTCTCTCTTTCTTATATGCCGGGCAAGACCTGCTAAGCGAAATGTGATTGCCTTTACAGTTTACACATGAAAACCTTGAGGCATCGCTATTTTCATGATGTCCGCCACACTTCGGGCAAATCACATTTTTCGAGGGGCACATTTTCCTTCTGTGACCTAACTTCCTACACTGGGAACATTGTGACACTTGGAGAATGTAAGGCAAAACTTTAATGTTAATGTCACAGACACGAACCGATCCTGGAAGATGATTGCCCTCAAAACAAAGTCGAAGGGTTTCACTGGGGCACCAACCTAGTTCTTCCCTGTTGCGACGATCTAATCTCTTCAGAGATAGAAGTTTTGCGGGGGGCGGACATGATATGCTTTTAAGGATCTCGTCATCACTAAAGTCGAAGTCTATATCTTTTATAATGCCGTAGCAAACGGACAGCTCCATTGCCTTTTCAAACCTCCATCCTCTTTCCAATAGCTTCTCGCACATGAGAAGGTTTTGAGCGCCGCTTCACAATCGAATCGGACACGAATTTTAAAAGGACTTAAGTATTTAACTTCGCTGATTTTCGTAATGCTATTTTCTCTTAAATTACGTGCCAATGCAAACTGTTTCGGAAGACGTCCTTTATGCGAT
Organism: Agrotis clavis; assembly: GCA_954870645.1. Taxonomy (NCBI): domain Eukaryota; kingdom Metazoa; phylum Arthropoda; class Insecta; order Lepidoptera; family Noctuidae; genus Agrotis; species Agrotis clavis. The sequence continues at coordinate 11,229,351 of OX940922.1, forward strand.
ACATAAACCTCAAACTAGTTTCTACTTCCGTGACATATCTTTTTTTTGGGTGACTTAATTTCTTTCCACCCTTCCTCATCTTCAGCACTGTCCTCTCTTTCTCTCTTTTCTGGTTTTGATTGTTCTTCCTTATTCTTAACATCATCATCTATGGCATCCATATTCGAAGAATCATTCAATAAGCTCTGAATATCATTCTTAAATACGGGTGTCTCACCGCGCGATGAATCTGTTACGTCATCAGTCATGGTGCGATCGCGTCAGGCACGCAGCCTGTGGGTTCGGAGCACGCCCGAGACACGTTATGCAGCGCGTAAACAACTCAGCGCACAGCTGTGGTAATGAATAGGTCCGCGACAAAAACACAACCAGACCGCACGAGTGCCGATACGGATAGGTTTTGTCTTGTTGTCGTCCAGCTATAAACCTAGTATTTTTTTATGTTAATAATTATTACAAAAACTTTTTTTTAATGTAACCGCCTTCAAAAACAACCACAGAAACCGACCTCTGAAAGAAAAGTTATTTTGTAGGTTATTTTACCCTTTTTTGTGGTTGTTTTTGAAAGCGGTGACATTTTTTTTAAGTTTCTATTTTACTCATTTTAGTTTAAATATTCAACCCAAATTCTTGTCGAATACCTACATCATTTTCTTACATGTGTAGATACTAGAATTTTGTAATCCGAAGCACCGATAATAACATCGCTCATGTAAAAAAAAGCTATTGCATAGCATTTTGTATCAACTTATGCAATTATAATTTTATTTATTTATTTTATTCATGCAGTATTGCTTTTTCTTTGATATTAATTCAAGTTACACTTTTTGAGCGTGGTGACCGATAAGAAAACAATTTTTTCTATGATTAAATAAATAAAATAGAGTCGTACAAACGCACACAACGCCGTGTCGAAGACTGCCGAACTGAAACGACGTTAGACCACATGTTAGACGATGCACGGCCTTCAAGCCACACCTCCTTGCCCGTCGGAGTGGGGAGCGTGAGGTTTTTTCGCTGGATTCGGTCCCCGCGCTCAAGGCCCGCGATAGAAGCTATGCAATAGCTTAAAAATACTTGAATCGGACTTGTAGTTCCGGAAATATGTCTCCGGAACGAGAGAGAGAAGATATATCTCCGGAGAGAGAGAAGATAGCGAACACAAATAATTATAATTTACTAAATCAGTCAGTTAAGCTATTGTCAAACAGAGAGGCGTGCCGAAAGCGAAGCGAAGCGTTTTCATTTGTAATGTATGGAATTGTTTGAATCCAGTCACATAGAAACGCGAAAGCGATGCGATAGCGTTAGCGATCCGAAGGCGTTGGCGATATTACAACTCGGCGAGGCGTGGCGAAGGCGTTTGCGAAGCGTTGCCGAACTATTAGTAATGGCTGGCTTTGTATGCACGACGTCAAACATAGAGCGATTCCGAAGCGAAGCGTTAGCGAGGCGTTTCCGAGGCGAATCCGAGACTTGACAGTGCCACAGTGACACTGTCATGCCTATTTAAAAACTAATATTATTTACAAATTAGCTGTTCAGTATTGTGAGAAATGTGGAATAATCGAGGACGTGCATCATATCTTGACCGAGGATGAGTGGAGCGAACGCTTCTGGTGAAATCTGTTTGGTCCTCACGCTGGATATTGACGACAAGCTCAGGATGCGCACGGAATTTACTTTCACTGGTGCTGTGTAAAGCTACTGCGTAGAGTAGCACATAGCCCGGGAGTGATGCTAAGGGAGCTGTGTGGTGGAGGCGGCACGCGCCACCGCTTGCTGTGTCCGGTGGTCAGGCCCAACATACTGACCAAAACACCTCTCACTAGAACAATCCGTGTAATGAACGAAGATCATGAGTGAATAACGCGTACAAGTTCTTTTAAATGAAGTTATTTATGTAAGAAATCTCTAAATACATTTTGTTGTTGTAATTTGTATTTTTATGTTGTTACGTGACACATAACTACCGGTCTGGTACAGCAGCAGGCAACAGTGCTGCGCAATAATAACGCCTTTACAGAATATAATATAAATTATGAGGATCAGTATCTAGTACCGCGGTATTCGTTTGCTATCCTCTATAAAAAAACTAACGCACGTAATTGGGGCACCATGTAAAAACCAAACAACATAATTATTATTCAATTATTTTATTGTGATAATATGATCTATAACAACAACTTCAAAAATCCTGCTCTTTAACATTTTGTTGATGGTGTAACACATTACCATACAGAACACACAATCATAACATTTATTTTTACAGAATACGCACGAATGAACAGTATTTTCAATCACATGATTATGATAATAGCATTATTGTTTCCAAAATAGGCCTGAAATTGATAAATTTATAACATTGAAATCATGCTTCAGCAGTCAATTGATTAATTCAAAGACATTGTGACACAAAGTCTTGGCATTCAAATATCATCATTTTAATCCTCCTTTTGATGTGGTACTGTTCTCATCTTCAACAAAACGGCGGCTGGGTCAATGCAAATTGAAGATAAGAGTACTTGGTACCTCCTCAATAAAAATATTACTTAGGTATTGTTTTCCATAAGTAAACCAATCCAGTTTTCGAATAATCCGTTAACCGTATCTTGAGAACTGTTAAAGTCTAACGACAGTCACAAATGTGTATATGGTAAACACTCAGATCAAAGAAAAAGTTAAGGTTAATGAATATTATTTACAAAACTAAATTTCTTATCGGATACTGTGGCTATTTGGAGAACTAAGTATGTGCACACACACAACAGCTGCACATTTTCTTGTTGCATATTATTAGATCATTACTTTACGCAGTCTACATAATAATATGAGCAAATAATCACGGAAAAACATGAATAATAGAAATTAAGAAATAAATAAACAATCAATATCAATAGACGTCAATCTGTGACAAGTTTACGGTATCACTCTTTTTTTAAATATTTTTTTGTCATGACTTCAAGGCCTTGCCAAACGGTGTGGCACAATGATAAAGCCACAGACTACATAGAAGTACTACGTATGTCAAAACCGCATGTTTATTTTTAAAGGAGATGAGTCCTCCCATCCAGGGCAGGGCAGGAGGGACTGTCAGACTTGTACTGACCAAAATCTACGGTGTCCTATAATAGCCTTTACCTTCCGGGGTCACGGTAGCTCGAAAGTGCCGCGACCCCGGCAGGCTTTGGCCCTCTAAGGCTAAGTCTAGAGAGCCAATGCCTGCCGGGGTCGCGGCCCGTCATTATGCTGACACTCTTTGAGGCGCTCGCAAATTTATGAAGTTTTATGTCATGGGTATCGTTTTCATGGTTTTCGAGGGTGTTGAAGCCGATAGTGCTGTCAAAGTGTAAATCCAAGATGCCGGCTGCAAAAAATATCGAGGTTTTCGTCATGGGTGTCGTTTTCATGGTTTTTGAGGGTGTTGAAGCCGATGTTGCTGTCAAAATAGAAATCCAAGATGGCGGCTACAAAACATATCAAGTTTTATGTCATGGGTGTCGTTTTCATGGTTTTCGGGGGTGTTGTAGCCGATAGTGTTATCAAAATGTAAATGAAATGTGACTCACGCCAAATCTTGTAAAAGGATAGGCCACATTAACAAAGCTCACAAGTTGTTGTGTATTAATATTAAACTGTTCCGAGTTATAAATCTTTTACTGGTATTAACCGAAGTCATGAGATTACCTATTATTTGTAAACTAGTTATTTTACCTCGATTGTTTGATCACTACAGAACACAGATGTTTTAATAAATACAGTTCAGTTTCAAAAACATTAAGAGTGACAACCCTTATCCTGTAGTGGAGCGTAGGTAATTATTTCTACAGCTAGGCCTAGTTTCCTTAAAGTCCATATTTGTTATTGGGCCAATCTTCAATTTTTGGACTTCCGTTTTGGATAATGACGCCCGATACTTTTACTGCTGGTGCAACCAACCATCCATTGACAAAAAACGAAAATATATATTATTTTAATTTCATTTTAGTTAAACGTAATTAAAATAATTTATATTTTTGTTTTTTGTCAATGGATGGTTGCACTAACAGGAAAAGTATCGGGCGTCATTATCCTAAACGGAAGTTCAAAAATTGAAGATTGACCCTATTATACAGTGTGTCCGGGCACGGGTTAGCGATATTTGAAGGGGATATAAATAAATAAATAAATAAAAAGCCTTATATTCCGAAGCAGATTACAAAAAGAAAAAGTGTTAGTAACATTAAAAAAGTTTCAGTGTTAGTATTTTACAGTTAAATCCTTAAAATTACGCAGTTTAATTTAATTATCCGCAGGGACCCCTCTACGGGTGAAGGCCTCCTCCAAAGATAGCCAGTCCTCTCTAGATTGTGCGGCTTGGATCCAGTTAGAGCCAGCCACTTTTTTGAGCTCATCTTCCCACCTGGCAACGGGTCTGCCTCTCGTTCTTTTGCCTTGTGGACCTGCCCATGTGGTTACTCTTTTAGTCCATCTCTGGTCTTGAAGGCGCGCCACATGTCCAGCCCACTTCCATTTTAAAGATTGAGCGTGTACTAGTCCATCTCTTGCCTTAGTTGCGTGTCTTATTTTTGTGTGTCTTATCTTTTGTATTTTTCTTATATTTAACATACTGCGCTCTAATCCTCGTTGGCATGAAATTATTTTTGCCCTTGCTTTGTAGTTAAATGTCCACGTTTGGCAAGCATACGTTAGGCATGGTATAAGGCACGAGTTGAGTACTTTAGTTTTGACTTCTATTGGCATGCTGCTTTTAAATATATCCTTCAGAGCCCAGTATTTGTTCCACGTTAACTGTGTCCTGCGTTCCACTTCTTGGTTGTTATTTTTCTGGTCAAAGCTAATTTTTTTACCCAGGTATATGTATTCGTCTGTATATTTGAGTGGTTCGCTACCAACATATAGTGTTCTCTTTTTGCTGTTAGTCATCAACATTGTTTTGGACAGGTTCATTTCTAGCCCTACTATCTTACTAGCGTCATTGAGTGATTCCACCATGTACTGTAAATCTGTCCCTGTTTCTGATAAGAGGACCAAGTCATCTGCAAATCGTAGGTGGCTTAGGTAAGTATTTCCTATTCTGATACCTCGATCCTTCCAATTGAGTTGGCTGATAACTGACTCGAGTATTGCTATAAAAAGCAATGGTGAGAGAGGATCGCCTTGTCTTACTCCTCTTTTGACTGGAAACCAAGGCCCCGCTGACTCCAGTTTTACTCTACTCTTGCTGTTATTGTATATACTCTTGATAACATCAATGTATTTCTTTTCTACGCCTTGTTTTGTCACAGTTTCCCATATGCTTTTATGCGACACGCAGTCAAACGCTTTTTGGTAGTCAATATACGCAATGTATAGAGGTCTATTTTTCTCGCGGTATTTTTCAATGAGAAGTTCTATTGTGTGTATGTGATCGATCGTCGAATAGCCTTTTCTAAATCCCGCTTGCTCGACAGGTTGATGTTTTTCTAGTGTTGTGATTATTCTTTTATTTATTATTGAGGAGAAGAGCTTGTAGATTGTAGGCAGCAGGCTTATTGGTCTGTAGTTCCCTATGTCTTTTGGGTCGCCTTTTTTGTAAATAAGAATAATATCGGATTCCGACCATTGGGTAGGTGTCACTCCAGTGTCCATAATAAGGTTGAACAGTTCAGTCAGGGTGTCGATTAAAGTTGAAGAACTAGTCTTTAGTATTTCATTTGTGATTCCGTCAGAACCTGGGCTTTTCTGTGGCTTTAGAGCTATCATTGCTCTAGTTACTTCGCACGTTTCTATCGGAGGTACAGGTGAATTGCTGTTGTTGTATCCTGGATCTTTGGTATCCATGTTAATCGTTTCTTTAGCGCTGTACAGGTTTTTGTAGAAGTATGTTGCTACAGTGATGATGTCATTACGGTTGTTGAGTGTTTTTTCGCCCTGGTTCAATCCTTCGATCCACGTATTATTTGTTCTCAGCTCTTTGTAAGCTTTTTTCGTTCCACCCGTAAGGTTTATATGTTTTACGATAGTGTTGTGCCGATGGTTTTTGTAATCTATCTTTATATACTTGCTTATGAGCTTATAAAGTGCAGAGATCTCGTTTTTGATTGCCCTAGATTTGTTTTTTGTCTTCTGAAGTTCCTTTCGTCTCTTCATTAGTTGTAGTGTGCGCTCTGACAGAATTTTATGGCATTCTTGTTCTTTGCTTTCGTTTAGAGTCATTTGCAGGCTTCTGGTTATGGCTTTGATAATGTTGTCGTAATAGGTTTGGACTGAGGTGGTGCTAGGTTGTGTGTTCAGTAACTTGCTTATGTTGTCATTGAATTTAGAAATATCATCTTCACTAGTTATTATTTTTGTTTTACAATTACTGTACTTTGTTCGACTTTTCTTTGGTTTTGTGTATGTGATTGTTGCTCTAACTGGCCTGTGGTCTGAAGGGTAGTTTATATTTAGTGCCTCTATGTTTTGAAATATATGAGGGCGATTTGAGAGAACGAGGTCGATTTGGTTCTTGTATATTTTATCAGGGGACAACCACGTCCATTTGTTTTTGTTTTTCTTCTTATAAAATGTATTTAATATTGATAGCTTATTTTCCGTCGCAAACTCTATCAATCTCTGGCCCCTCTCATTTCTTTCTCCATAGCCGTTTGATTTCATTATGAGATATTCTTCAGGCTTTGGCATACCAATTTTTGCATTCCAATCTCCCATCAGTATAAAGTCTTTATGTGATAACTTTATCGCTTTGTTAAGTGTACAGTAGAAATTGTCGATTTCGTCTTGACTAGCTTTTTCCGTAGGAGCATAGACTTGTATAATTGATAGCCTGTTATCTTCAAATTTCAAATTAAGGATTGCTACTCTTTCTGTAAGACCAATGTAACTTTCTATTTTATTTTTGTGGTGTTTTTTGACTAAAAAGCCTACACCATACAGGCCTGGTGTCTGTCCTGTATGGCATAGTATAAACTTGTCGTACTCTTGTATTTTATTTCCCATGCTCCTCGTTTCAGCCAGTCCGATTATGTCATATTTAATGTCTTCTAAAGATTCATATAGTTCTATTAAGCGTTCATATGTTGAGAGTGTTCTGACATTGTATGTTAAAACGTAGAGCTTTGCTAATGTAGTTGTTGATAATTTTGTTGATAATTTTGTTGATAATTTTGTTTGATCCTTTGGAGGGTTTTGGTCGTAATCTTCCTCGGTGACCAACCGGCTTGGAAGATTTGGATTGTTTCTTTTATTTATATTTTCCATGAGAGAGGGGCGTGTTAGTTGCTATATATTATTATTTGGGTTCTCGTCGGTTTTTGATGCGCTGCTAGAATTTTTTGTACTAAAGAAGTTCAGTATTCCTGGTTTAATAGGTCCTTCGGACAGACTGGAGGATCTTTGTAGGTGTGTCTTAGTTTTATTCCTCTTATTTGCTTGCAATTTGTGCTCCTCGTTTGTGTTATTGTCTGGAGAGTTTGATAGTGACCTTTTATTGTTGATCGATGCAGGGTTTGTATTTTTATTAAATATTTTTAGTTTGTCGTATTTAATGGTTACTGAGTTTCCCTTTTCTTTTTCTATCCTTACTTGTTCTTGCAACTCTTTCCTTTTCTTTAGTACATAGTCTGGGTAATCTTCAGTTATATAGTATGAAGTGTCCTTCAATTGTTTCTTTTGTTTAAGTATATCTATTTTTATTCCGAGTGTAAGTAGCGTGATGATGACTGGTCTGGATTTATCTCCTTTTTTGCCTATTCTTTTGGCTTCTTGTATATCTCTGCAATCTAGCTTTACGGAAAAGTGTTTGTTTATGAAACTGATTAAGTTCTTTTCTAAGTTGAAGTACGATGTTTCCGTTTCTTCTAGTCCAAACAAGACAATGTTTCTCTGCCTTGCCTGTTTTTCAAGAAAATACAATCGTTTTTCCTGGTTCTGTAGTTGTTCATTGAGGTGTTCATAGTTTTTTTCCCATGTTCTAAACTTCTCATCCATTATGCTAGTTATATTTTGTGTGATTTGCTCTGCCATTTTTTCTCCTGTTTCTTGGATCATTGTTTTCTGTTCATCTAGTTCATTTTGGATTTTCCGAAGTGCACTTAAAACTTCTGTCATGTTTTCATCCATGTTTTCTAGATTATTGGTTTGAAGTTTCGGGTCGTTTGTTTTGACTACTAGTACTGCCCTCTCGTGGCTCAGTTTGGTATTACTTACTCAATTGATTAACTGACTTGATCGATCCGTGGTTAGTTTTCAGTGCTCCCGAGAGATGTCGCTGATCCGAGAGTAAGTGTTCAGTAATTATTTAGTTGGTCACTCGGTAGTGAAGCGCTTGCAGTCTTAGTATATGATATTTTATAAAGATGGCGCTGATGCGTGTTATGCGTTTTTTCCAGAGCCACTCGGGATTGAGGTTATGTGAGTCAATTTGGTTGAACATCTACAGTACCTCTTTATATTCTTCACTAATCTTGCGCCCTTAATCACTGAAATCCACTGGGTTTCGTGAAATCTCGGTCCGTGGGTCGTCTTATCTCTCGAGATCGCACACAGTTACTTTTGGTTTGTTCAATTATCTTTCACTATTTAACGTATTTCCACTTCTTATTTGTTATTGTCCACACTGTATGTTACAAGTCACTGTCTGTTTTTGCACTTAAACTACTTTTCACTACTTTTTTACACATATGTTTATTTTATAACTGAAAGAAACACGGAGAACGATGTGAACCGTAGCTCGGTGGCTCCCTCTTTTCACAGATAGATCCCTCTTTATACAGATCAAAAAATTAAAATGGCTGCCATTCGCGAAGTTTTGGAGTAAGAATTTTTTTAAAAGCATTTTTGTCGATGAAAAAGAGCCTAGTATATCCCCTTCAAATATCACAATACACACTGTATAAGTGCGAGAGAATGATATAGAAACTTCTTACTCATTTTGTCTATGAATGTATTACTCTTAATTTTGTTTGTCATTAGTGCTGTCACTAATAAGTCTAAAATATTACGTAAATTTTAAGCACATCAAAACATTTTATTTATGAAAGGTTTTATCAGTTAAATCCCTAACCAATCGTGAGGTGCGAACAGTGAGAGTCGTCGTGACACGTCGAAAAACACATCGTAGATCCAGCGATGTGATTTCTTATTGAGAATAGCAAAGCTAGGCAAAGGTGACTGAGGCAAAGCCTACGATGGAGCGAGCTTACCTAGAAAAAGCCTGTTCACTCTAACTTTGAAGAGATACGAATATGGATGACAAATTCAGTAAACACTTTGCTATGCCTCTCCAAGCTGCATAGAAGCTTCGCTCTAATCAGTATCAGTATTTGTATTGAAGATGAGGACATGGAATAAGACGAGAGTCTTATCTCTGGTAAAAGTACCCTAGTCGAACGGAGGGTTTAATGGAGGAAGATGATTTATTGCAAGACTTTGCCACACGATACCTTAGAATTATTAATCAATTGATTCTTGGAGGATGACCTATTTGGAAACAACGCGATTGTCATAATATTTATCTATTTAAAAGTTAAAACTATTCAGTTCAATACTTCAAGAGACATAATTATTGCCAAAAAATAGTATGGTAATGTTTTAGACATTAACAAAATATTACTGTTTGGGCAGGATTCCTCGATATTGTTGATAAAGATGATTAAATAAACAATTTTAAAAATGTTGTTTTTATTTTTACATAGTACCTACACCTATTAAGTATTTTTATATTAGAGGCTTGCAAAAGGGCCACTACCAGCCAGCGCCGAACTACCAACGGGTTTAGAACCTAACGGCTCAGTTCGTGACGATGGGAAGAGATCAGACGACATGACGTTGGGATATTGGAAGGGGAGGCGGGTGGGCCTTTGGTGTGTGGCGGTATTTGTGTCGACACCGTTGCGCTATCTTATATGCAAGCACAGCGGGCTGTGCTGTCGCATTTGCTGTGGTTGCTGGGACCCTCAAAAGGCGTAAAATATACAGCATTTATACCACTTCAACTGCATTTTTGACAGTGGTAACCAGTGATGACATCAGCTGGCGTTTTAGTGGACCAGGCAAAAGCCAGTCGATGCAAATTGGGTATTATTGTAGGTTGATTTGCTGGCGTCTGTACCACGCGAAGAAAACTTGAAAAAACTGAGTCGATTTCATCGATTAGCGCACCTTATCTAATAAAAAGAATTCAAACAGTTTTCTCTATGAAATGTCTCAATAAATTATCGATGTTTTACAAGAAAGAAAATGAAGAAAAAGAAAAATCTGGCAACACAAACAACGTGCACGCTTCGGTCTCGCTTTCCCGTATTTGCTCTGTTTGACGTCGTTCATATAATAATACAACTGTCACGCCTCGCTTCGCGGGTACGCCTTTCTGTTTGACATGGTCTCTGACGACTTCAATTTCGGCGCGATATCGCTTCATATTTCCATACAAGACGTAACAAAAACGCTCCGCTTCGCCTTCGGATCGCTATATATTCGGTACTGGCTTCATACAAAACGTCGGTTCGCTGCACCCAGTTTGACGTCTCCTTTCGCTTCGCATTCGCCTCGGAATCGGATCGGAATCGGATCGCCTCGCTTTCGCCTGCCTGTTTGACAAAGGCTTTAGGGAGTTGTAGGTATTACCCAGGGTTGGAATAAAACAGTTTTTTATTTTATTTTATAAAACAAACATCTCAAATTGTTTTAAACAAGTGTTCTTTTTTTGTTTTAGTTTTTGGCATTATTTCGAATTAATTGGATCTATGGGTCGACGCCTACATTTAAGAATAAATTGTATGTGTCATTGCAAGACTACATCTTTTCAAATTCGCCGTTTGTTTTGAAATATTTACAAAAATGATCAATTGAAAAAAACATACCTACTTACATGTTTTTTTTCTAATGTTTTTGTGTATTATTCCATTACAATGTCAATAAAAATACAAAAATATGACAACAATAGCATAGACTCAAATGGGTTTCATGTCAAGCTATTTAGACTCCTGAATATGAATTTATTTTCATTTTATATCCGTTCATACGCCATTGATTTGCAAGTAGTTAAAACGTGTGATAAAAAACACTGTTTAATTTCAAAATGTTTTAAACACTGTTTTAAACAGGTGTTTTAAAACAACTTGTTTTAATCATGTTAACTCTGGTTGTACCTTCCATCATCAGCTCAGCTACATGAGATGATGATTACCATAAGCAAGAACTTCAATTACCTACTTCATAAGATTTTAGAAAAACGATGTGAGGGGCCATAAAATTTGAGGGTTGCTCTCGATTTCTCCAGGATCCACTCATTAGATCCTGACATGTTGACTATGGGACCATCTCCTTTCGAACAAAAAAAGAATTTTGAAAATCGGTCCACAATGGGCGGAGTAATCGCGTAACAAACACACAAAAAAAAAACATACCGTCGAATTGATAACCTCCTCCTTTTTTGAAGTCGGTTAAAAATGGCAAAGATTTTGCCAAAATCTATGCTATTTTAGAGAAATAGTTGAAACTAAATTATATTAAAGTCATAATAATATTAACTTTATTTAATTTTCAATCATACTGTAATTAAGTGGCTGTGTAAAAAGTTAGAACATGGTTCAATAGAAATGGCAAAATAGAACCAGGTTTTTTTCTTAATTTGTCAGTTGAAAGCGATTCTCCCTAGGCATGTAATGCATAACTTTCAAACCGCTTATCAGGCATGTAATGACCTACTTTCAAAGTATGAGTAATGAAAAATATAGTGTAACCTTACTATTATTATTGTCACTAGCCTTTATTCAGCGGGGCCGGGGAAACTACAGCGTGATGGTATGTTATTATTTAAATTGTCATGACACCTTTTTTTAACCGACTTCAAAAAAAGGAGGAGGTTCTCAATTCGTCGGAATCTTTTCTTTTTTTTATGTATGTTCCCCGATTTCTCGAAGACGCCTGGACCGATTTGGAAAAAATCTCTTTTCTTTGAAAGGTTATACTTTTCAAGTGGTCCCATGATCATCAGGTCAGGATCTGATGATGGGATCCCAGGGAAATCGAGGGCAACCTTCGGGAAATTTTATAGGAACGTAGTACCATTTTCATATACACTCGAGAGCAATGAATCCGGGTCACTTAAAGAATCCTAAAAATCTCGGAAACTAAAAATGCTAGGTTAATGCAATAAATTGTATTTAATAGACATTGTAATACTCCTTAAATGAAGGTATTAAAACTTCTTAGTTATTGGAAAGTTATATCATAAAAAAATCAAATTTGAAAAAGGGCCACTTTCGAAGATGGAACTACGAAATTACAGCATTTGGTTTTGCTTTTGTTTGTAATCTGTCATTTATGTGGGTACATAAACCATGTTGATAGTGCTCTATATTCATTATTCAAGCTGAAATTATGTCGCTGACGCCTGAAGAATGCACCAGAATACTTACAATGCTGGAAACCGGCCGGAGTCAGCGCGATACAGCCAGGACTGTCGGTGTGTCGCTGTCAACAGTACAAAGAGTTCTCCGACGTTACGAAGAAACTGGTTCTAACCTACGCAGACAAGGAACGGGCAGAACCAGGTGTACCACAGCACGAGAAGACCGATACTTGGTGAACACCATGCTTCGAAATCGCTTTCTCACAGGAACTGAACTCACCAATCAGTTTCGACGCCTCGGAGGAAGTAACCCAAGTGCATGGACAGTAAGACGTCGGCTTGCTGAATCTAACTTAAAACCCCTTAGACCTGCAAACGGCCCTAAACTGGAGCGTGGGCATCGTATTTCAAGACTAAGATATGCCCAGAGCCACGTAAATTGGAGTATTGAAGATTGGTCAAAAGTTATGTTCTCCGACGAATCAAAATTTATGCTCTACAAGCACGATGGAAGACACAGAGTGTATCGAAGACCAGGGGAAAGATTCAAGCAAGCATGCATCGAAGAAAAAGTAGCCTACGGTGGTGGGTCTGTACTTGTGTGGGCCGGAATTTCTTCTGAAAGTCGCACAGAGCTGGTGATCATAGAAAACGGCTCTTTAACTAGCGTAAGATATGTGGAAGAAATCCTCAATGATCACGTTGGTCCATTTATGGTCAATTTTGGTTGAGGATGCTATATTTATGCATGACAATGCCCGACCTCATACAGGTAGGATTGTGAATGACTACCTTCAAGAGATGAACATTACTCGTATGGAGTGGCCAGCGCGCAGCCCGGATATCAACCCGATCGAGCATGCTTGGGACGAGCTAGGCAGATGCGTAAAACAACGAAACCCTCCCCCAATCACGCTTCGTGAGCTCAAAATTGCTCTCACAGAGGAATGGGAGAATATTCCCCAAAATCGTATAAGGAACTTGGTGTACAGCATGCCAAACCGCGTAAACGCAGTAATGGAAGCACGAGGAGGCAATACGAAGTATTAAAATTCAAGAAAATCGTAATAAAGTTCAAAAAGGACAATGTCCGAAATGGCCCTATGCAACAAAATGTATTGGAATACACGATAAATAACTGTCTATTTTATTATATTAGTTGCAAATACTTTTGTAACACGGACTAGCTGTATGCCAAAATGAACAATAAAAAGTATTTTACGCGACTAATAACATCAATGGCCGCCATCTTCACCAAACGTCATGTCGTGCGGTTATAGAATAGGGATGGCCGATTGATTGTAATCGATCGACTGAATTTTTAATTTCCTTATAGTATAATTTATATCGATTTTAAATCGATTCGAATCGTAAGCCAATGTATCGACTTACAAAAAATCGTAGTAGATCGATTTCTAAAAAATCGATTTTATTTTTCAAGTTTACATTTATAATGTAAATATTATCCATTTTATGAAAAAACAAGAAAGATATTAAATGATCTCTTATCAGTAAAATCAGATTTTTTTCGGTTAAAAAAATCGATCTATTGGACCTGAAAAATCGATTCTTCGATTAATCGATCTTAGATCGTCGTCCCTAGTCACTAATGTCACTGTCAGTCTAAAACGAATTCTAAGAATACAGGTAGATTCTATGCATTTAAACGTTGAACTTACAATACACTTACGCTTTAGAAAAAAACTGAATAGGTACCTACCCAATTATCTAGGGAGGTGCTTAAAATAGCTAAATATTTTATGACATTGCTTTTCAGTTTCTTAAAAATTACTAATCTATGAAAAATTATACCTACTAGTCGTTGTTATGGTTCGATTATAACCTCAAAATCTGATTCTTTTTTTGGAATATATCTATTCTGCAGCTAGTCCGCTATAAAAATAAGATCAGATAGGAGTTTACTAATGATCGACAACACAAAATATAATTTTCAGATGCTCTTGGTTCCAGGGCGAACAATGTATGGGCGCAGAGCAATCTCCTTTCATGTTTCCTATTTTTGTTTTAAGGAGAGATCAGCAGTTTTTTTCTTTATGTAATTTTGTGTTAATACAATGTATGGTGACTCATATTTTTTTTACTTTCATTTAAGGAGTATTACATTGTCTATTAAATACAATTTATTGCATTAACCTATCATTTTTAGTTTCCGAGATTTTTAACATTCTTTAAGTGACCCGGATTCATTGCTCTCGAGTGTATTTTCTAAGGCTGTAAGAGTATTTGCATCTGATAATCATCATCTCAAGTGGATGAGCATATGATGGAAGGTACAACTCCTCTAGTAAAGAGTCGGCATCGACTGATTTAGTAAATTATGTTTGTGTTCGCATATCTCCGGAACTACAAGTCCGATTTAAGTAATTATTTTTATGTTGTACTAGGTATCGTTCAACTTAAGGAATACTGCAAGTTTCATCAAAATCGGTTCAGTAGTTTTTGAGATAGGGAAGGAATGAAAGAGATGTTAACGATGTTATTATCGGTGCTACGGATTACAAAATTCTAGTGCACATGTAAGAAAATTATGTATTTGACAAGAATTTTGGTTGAATATTTAAACTAAAAAGAGTAAAATAAAAACTTAAAAAAAAAATGTAACCGCCTTCAAAAACAACCACAAAAAAGGGTAAAATAACCTACAAAACTTTTCTTTCGGAAGTCGGTGGCAAAAAAACAATGAAATTAATAAAAAAACCACCGACTTCCGAAAGAAAAGTTTTGTAGATTATTTTACCCTTTTTTGTGGTTGTTTTTGAAGGCGGTTACATTTTTTTTTAAGTTTTTTTTCTGAATATGTACTGCAATATTGTAGGTATGATACAACATTATTTTAACAAACCTAGCTGTCTCTTATGTATTGATTTTGGAACAGAGTCTGAAGAAGCATCATAATGGTGTAAGGGAACAGTGTATAAGACGGAGTCGCGGAGTATGATGAGAAATCACACACTTAAGGCAAACTTAACACAACACTAACGTAGCGCAAGCGCCAACAGGACGCCATTTGTTAATGGCCGCTTGCAAATAACGTCCTGATGGTGCTTGCGTTACGTTAGTGTGGTGTTAAGTTTGGCTTAAGTGTCTATGTTCCCATTATACCTCGCGTCCTTCGTCTTATACACTGATCCCATATCTAGACACGCGACTGAGCGTGGCCAGCCAAAGCAAAGCACAGGCGCGCTCACAGTGTGTAATATTACACGAACCATTTGGAGGCACTTTTCAGCCCCTCATAACTCAAAAACTATTTAACCTAGACTTGTCAAATTTGGCACATATATTGAGACTGGCGAGATAGATATGTGTTCCAAATTTTATAAACATATCTCAAACGGTTATTTAGTTATTAACGACCAAAAATCGTCATTTTTATGACTGACCTATAGATCAAAACTACCCAGTTCCAGATGACCTAGAAAGTTCAAATTTGGCATGCAGATAGGTAATTACGTGTTTACAAAGGAAAAAATCAGAAACTGGCAATTTTTTATCATTTTACTATAATTTTCACTTAACTTATAATTAGTGCCTGTAAATCTGTACATGTGGATTTTAAGATCTTTACGTGAATATTTATCGAGTTGAATACCACCCTTAATTTTTTTAATGCAAATATTCCCGTTTTTGTACTTAAATAAAAGAATTATAGTAGGTTTTGGTATTTATTACGCGTAACTAACCGTATTCAACAACCAGTAGCGCCATCTATTATCATATTCAGGAACTCCTGCACCATGCACGAAATCAATGAAGGATTGATTTATTCAACAGAACATAGATGGCGTTACTCAATTAGTGCCGAAACATTATTTGTGTAATGTAGATTTTTATGATCTTTACGTGAATATATAACGAGTTAAACAACACCCTAATTTTTTTAATTCAAATATTTCCAATTTTGTACTTATAATTAAGAATATAGTTGATTTTCGTATTTATTAAGCGTAACTAACCGTATTCTACAAACACTAGCGCCACCTTTTATCATTTTCAGAAACTCACTGCACCACGCACTAAATCAATGAAGGATCGCATTGCTACTTTGCTAGATGGCATTGCTTAATTAGTGCCTAAACTCTATTTGTGAAATGTGGATTTTATGATCTTTACGTGAATATATAACGAGTTAAACACCACCCTAATTTTTTAAAATCCATGTAATCCCGTCTTTGTACTTATTATTAAGAACAGTTGATTTTCGTATTTATTACACGTAACCCACTAGATGGCGTTGTGCAATTACGTCACGATCCTGAATCGCGGTGTTAAGATGGGCAGGCGATTAGTATAAGGTTTTGTGAACATGATTTTTTTTTTAATACCGATCCCCCGGGAACACGGACTAAGTCCATACCCGCCAGCCGCGCCCCCTGGGGGAGGGGGCGCCGCGACTACTACGGAGTTTTTTTATAATTTTATTATAAACAGACCAATGAATGAACAAATATAAATATTGGTACCTATTAAATGTAAATCCTTGTCCGTAAAAATCGAACTTTCCTTCTTGCCGGCAACGAACGGTGTCCCGTGTCTAACATCCCCTTGATCCCCTACAGAGTACAGTTATTAACTGAGATTTATTATTTTTTATTGTTTCAATATTTAGCGATCAACAGTGTAAGATCATTATTTATGTACAAAAAGTAATGATATCCCATCAAAAACATAAATGTGAAATGAGAGCCAAAGCCAAGCATAATAGTTTGGTATTATGCCTTGGTTGTTGACTTCAACAAAAAAAGAAGTGAAATCTAAATGGGTGCCAAGTTCAATGGTCAGTTCTGAAATTTATTTAAAACAACATAAAATAGATTTATTTTTATAACTAAGGATCATACTTTGTAGCCTAATTTCTTGCTTGGCTAGTTCTCATATACGAATTGTTCGATGGTTAGTACTACCAGCAAGCCAAATTTTCGGAAAAATAAAATAAAACTGAGAAGTTACAGGTTTAGAAATTATGAAGGCTACAATATAATTCGTATTGTATGAGAAATAGCCAAGTCAGAAATTAGGCTACAATGTATGATCCTTAGTTATAAAAAGAAATCTATTTTATGTTGTTTTAAATAAATTTCAGAACTGACCATTGAACTTGGCACCCATTTAGATTTCACTTCTTTTTTTGTTGAAGTCAACAACCAAGGCATAATACCAAACTATTATGCTTGGCTTTGGCTCTCATTTCACATTTATGTTTTTGATGGGATGTCCTCATTAACAGGGACAGGATCTGGAATTAAATAATTAAAAATCCTTTGTTGCCCCCATTGATCCATCACAATAAATGAGGATAACGGAATAAAAGTAGAACAGTTTTATGTTGTTTTTATGTCACCCTCCCATTGATGTGATGGAAATAATGTAATGGTGTTTCAGAGACAGCATCATGGCAGCCGATTAAGATAATAATAATTGACAACCAAAGTTTATTAAGCAATGTTTTTGTGTCTAATTAAGTCACAGAAAGATTAAGTTGGTACCTACTGGCAAGTTTCATTGATATTCGAACCCTTTTCACTTAATTATCCCAGAATCCAGAAATAGCTTATCTACAAAATAAAAGACAGTCTGTTTTAAAAAATCTATAAAACAACATTATATTTTTTGTACTTAACGTGAATGCTCCAACCAGCCCGCGAAATTCAAATTTTCTTACGTTTTTTGGAATTTGCAGGCCAGTGACATGTTGTAACTTTATCAAAATATGAATTGCGGTAATAACAAGCATAATTTTAAATTTAGAAATTATCAAAAAAATTCGCTCCACCAGCTCTCACATAGAAAAGGTGCATCTTGTTAAAATCTCCGAAATCTAACTTAAATGCAGCTTTTCTATGTGAGAGCTGATGGAGCGAATGTTTTGATAATTTTTATATTTAAAATTATACTTGTTATTACCGCAATTCACATTTTGATAAAGTTACAACATGTCACTTGCCTGCAAATTGCAAAAAACGTAAGAAAATTTGAATTTCGCGGGCTACATCGACGCTATCACCTTAAACAAAAGTATTAGTAGCCATTTTAGTTCGGCATAAGTTCTGGCTCTCAATATAGCGAGTCTGTATTGATGGCTATCACGACGTTGTAATTCTTACAATCAAACTTCATTATAGATGATTGT
Organism: Agrotis clavis; assembly: GCA_954870645.1. Lineage (NCBI taxonomy): Eukaryota > Metazoa > Arthropoda > Insecta > Lepidoptera > Noctuidae > Agrotis > Agrotis clavis. Next base: position 11,247,839 of record OX940922.1, read on the forward strand.
ACTTTTATTAAGACGCCCAGAGTCATAAAAAGTACAATCATCATGATAATATGGTCTGAATAAATTCGGTTACCTAATGGGCAAACTACCCAGAACGTATATAGCATAAACATTTATAACTAGTTTTGCTTTCGTTTTAAGGTGATCATTATTTATTTTTATTTTGTACCAACAGTGTCATCGACGTCAGTGGCGAAAAAAATATTTAAATAAAGATAAAAAACGTGATCTGACAAAGTTTTTTTTTTAAATGTGTGGTTCATCGCACTATGGGGCATTTAGGCGATCTAGCTGGCCATTAATCAAATTCCAAAATAGTGAATCCAGACAAAATAATACTTGAAATACAAAATACAATGACTGGACCACACAAAAAACGCGTATGAGCGCTTGTCCACCCGCGTGGCCGCCTGTAACGACCGTCGACTTTCGATCGTCTATTTAAGTGCGCGCTTGTATCATTCGCAACAGTTATTTTTCAACATTTTCGAAGTTATTTTTTATGATTCGTGTTAGTTTCCTGAGAGATTTTGTGATAAATATGGCAGAAGCAGGTATGTAAGAATATATTAGTAATATTTTTATCATCACAACAATGTTTGTTCCTATTTTTTTTTTTAATTTAACTGGTAAGAGAAATTTATTATACATTCTTAACAATTTTTTTACAAAGATTGGAGGATAAGTTGTGTATCAGGGTACGTCCCGGCTCTCTTTTCAAATTATATTGGTAGGCCCATGTCACTATTTTCTAGAAAAGTAAAAATCTGTTCCGATTTAGTCCGATTTCATGAAATATCACCAGTATAGAAATACATAAAATACAAGGGATTTTTTATGTTTGTCCGGGCTAATCTTTGAAAAAACTGAACTGATTTTGAAGGGACTTTGATTGATAGTTTGGAGACTTTTCAGAGAGTAATTGAGAGCACTTTTTATTTATCACGGGAAAAATTGGGTCCCTCAAAGTGTGGTATATAGTTTCAAATGTGAATATCCAAATATATTATAATTCACTTGAACTCAATGACCAATTTCCATGTTTTTTTTTTTAATTTCAGGTCCTTCAGATGTAAGACTATTAACCAGAAAACACATTTTTGATAAAATGCAACACAACCTCATCCTGATTCCGAATCTGAAGACACATAATCTTCGTTTTCCGAATTTACAGAAACTTAATGATGAAAAGGGTGATTAAAAGCAAACTTATCATCAAAACTACTATGATTTCTCTGTTTTAAATATGTACTTAATATCTGTTATCAAACTGTATTAAAATATGTGCTTATTCTTAAGGCGAAGATTTTTCATAAAAAGTTAAAATAATTACATAGGCATTTTTTTTTGTGTTTGTAGCTGTAATATTTAGTAAACAGTGAATTTTATGTAAATTACGTAAGTTGTTTTATGTAAAATTGTAGGTGTTATCTTTACTCACGTGTTTTCATAGTTTTTATATCTTTGATTACGTTAATACATACTTATGTCTATTACACAGCATAAATCTGTTTTTATTTACCGAACATGTCGTAGTTAGGCACAGAAAGCCTTAGTAATCGGTTTCAGAACCAATTAGTAACGTAGATAATTTTGACCAGCTAGATCGCCTAAATGCCCCATAGTGCATCGTTTAAATAAAAACAAAACAAAATCATCTTTCTAGGAATTTCTCCTATTTCGTGGGTCGCAACCAGTCCTCGAGGCCATTAATCTTTCCTTTACTTCCTTTGCTTGAACCTTAAAAAAAGCTACTTCCAAAGTTGGTCGCGGAACTAACGAATTACCGTGGCCACGGAACTTAAAGGGCTATTGACCCCGTGGATTTTAGTCAGTACGAGTCTGACATACTCTCTTGCTCTGCCCTGGGTGGGAGGACTCATTGATGATTTTATCACGATAAAAAAAGCCCAAAGTTGTTTAAACATTCTTGATAGTCTTCCATTTGTGCAGTAAACCGAACAATAATAACTCACAACAGAAAAACTACTAATCTGAAAGCCGCAAGCAATTACTGATAACAACCACCGAACCTCACCTGTGAATTCGTCTAGGTACTGAAAATTCGTACGTTTTTCCAGTTTTAAGCCACATTGCCCGATACGGGACCTAGTTTCGAAGGATTAAGAACATGTGTTTGAATGTGATCGGCAAGCTATTTGACAGCTTCAAATCACTGCAAGTTGGAGAACTGATGGTCTAAAACGGCTACTTTAAGCAGTATTCCTAATGATTCACTTCGTGCATTGACGGCATCGTCATTGGCTATTTATTTACGAAGAGAATCATTGGGAATATTGTTAAGTGGCCATTTGAGAGTTTTGAGACCCGACGATTGAGCGAGATGTGGTACTTTTCTATACTGCAGAATGAGTCACCAGACTATCGAGGACGGCACCATGCTATCAATGGGCACGTGTTGCCGTCAGCCATGACTGGGTTCGTCTAATTGTCATTCAGCAAGGTTATTCTTTCAGCAGTCCACCGCTGGACATAGGCCTCTCCAATAGCAGTTTCACTCAGCACCGCCTACTGTCATCCAGCTTTTGCCTGTCACCTTGCGAAGGTCGTCGTTCCACCTTGGCGAATCGGTAAACGAAGTATGACGGATAAGGTGGCTAATTCGTCATAGGTACATCGTTTGCCGATTCGCGGTTTCCACTCGAGAATACGTCTACCCCAGAAAAAAGAAAACCAGATCCCTGGAGTTTCCAACCAGGTATTATTGCTTTATTATTCACCTGGCATCTTATAGCTAGGGAGCCGAGACAAAATACTAAACCTATAGATGGAGGTATCTGTAGCTGAAAAAGTTTGGGAGGCCTGTCTCAGCTATATTAAACATATTGAGAAAACGAATCCATATTGAGGTTCAGATGAGTATATAAGTGTTTCTTTTGCATTTCATGAAAACAGATTATGTCAAAATTCGGATAGAGCAGGGTCATATTCATGATCACTATGTATGGAAAACAGTTTTAATGAATTTAAAAGGGAGGTCTCCTGATTCCAATTATAATTAGCGGTTTGTTAGCGGTTTTCCTAATTGAAACCTCATTGCTAATCATTGTTGTTTTCGTTTTCATGACTTTTAATTAATACTAGTTAATTGAGTCTTATTTTTAGTATGTAATATTAAATAACCTATTTATGGTCATAATAAAAATAATTCAGAATTGAGGTTATCCTTATCAATAACTTTTGAGATAAGAATCGAGAATACCTAACTTCCTAACGGAATAAACAATATTCGGGAGTTATCGTGAATTCTTATCATTATTATGTGCAATTTATACTTCCAATTTTGTTTTTAAATAATTTATACAACATTATTTTTTGTTTATGCGAAACTCGATACACCTATCCAATGTTTTTGTGTAAAAAATCTATGTAAAAAATTTTAAAACCATATCATAAAAAAACACAAAGTTATAAGTTGTAAGCTTGTATATTACCTGGTTGTCCGTTCAAAAACATGCTCATTTCGCGGTACACCCGCGTAAACCGCGTCTCCTGTGTTATACACTCTTGATAATAGTTTGGCAATATGTACAGTCGAATTCCAAAATCCTTTGCCAATTTCTCAACGCAATAGCTTGACGCTTCGCTGTGACTTACGTCCTTTTGTTATAAGTTGTTTTAATACTATACAAATCAAATCAACATAAGGTATACTTCATAATTTCAACCAGTTTCCTACAAGTAATGTTGGCGCAGTGGTAAACTATACCGCTCAGATAGTGCGTTAACTAACGAGCTGTGGCGTGAGATCAAATCACCTGCTTGTGTTTTTTTTTTACCATTCATAATTTCATTTTCTTGACTTTTAATAGTTACTTTATACTTTTTGTTATTTTTAAGACACTTTTAAAAGGATTTTGATAGTTGAAATTACTTTTTTTTATAATTGCTAATATTAGTTCGATCGTCATTATTGTTGTGTGTAATAGTTTGTTATGTTCTCATTTATAATGAAGTTTTGTCGGTAGATCTCAGAAAACAAAAGTAAATTATTTGTAGGGTAGACACATATAATTATGTTAGTTCGTTTCCGAGTATAATAGAACGTTGTTGATTCCTGGTTATTGTGTGTGACGAGTGTTTGAATCTCCGATTAAACTTGTTATGATTACCGATTTGCAGTGAAATATAAACAATGGAATTTTCACATATAAACATTGGTGGCGAATATTATAGCCCTACGTAAATGTGGATGAAATATAACACAAATATCATAATATGAAACCGGCCGGACTAAGTGTGAGTTTAACATTTTAATTTTAATTATTTCACATGTTAATATTCTTATAGATTATATAAGATTCCGTATTCAAAAGTGTTAAAATATAGTTTTGTTTAAAAGTAAAAAAATCTGATTGATACTTAGTGTGTTATTTATAGATTTTTCTTAATAGTAAAATAAATCAACAGCTGTATTTTTCATAAAGATATTACATGTTTTGTTCTAGTGTTGAAATACTGTGAGTCTGTGGGATATGAGAAAAAAAAACAAAGCTTGAAGAGAGCGAAGTGGAACACTTGTTATGGATAAGGATTGTTGTAAAGGATAAGCATGGACGTCAAAATATGGTGAACGAAAACGAAGAATTAGGTTTCCTTCAATGAGTAACTGATTAAACACGATATTTAATAACCGTTCACCGTGCACTCAACAATGAAGGCTTATATCATCGAACATCAGCTAAAAACCTTTTAGGTTTTACAGGAAAAAAAAACGTTTAAGATTTTCTCAAGAATATTTTATGATATTATGGTTTTTGTTGTATTTATTGTATAGTAGATAGTTTTATTGACACTTAAATTTTTTTTTAGCATTAAGATTCGAGGTTATTAAGCTTCAATCCTCTTTTCGTAATGAAACAGATATTTAAGCTAATAGTAACCTCGATATCAGGGTATTTTTTATGAAGTGCGTAGTTTATTTATATCGTTTCCGTAATTTATAACTTTATTTTTGCTAAATCCCACTTGGTGAAGCAAAAGAAACATGATGTGCTCAAAGCACAACGTTTTTTTGGTACCGCGACCCTGGAAAGCAAAGAGCGACTGGCTCTTTGCGTTCCAGGGTCGCGGTGCTAAAAACGTTTATATTGACATCGTAAAAGGGCATCGCGGCCCGGGAAAGCAAAGGACTATGCGAGTCAGGGTGACCCAAGTCCCCAGCTCACTTCGCTCGCTCTTGCTGCCCTGGAGCGCAAAGGGCAAATAGTCTATTAAATTCCAGGGTCGCGGTGTCATGTTACTTTTTCAAAATATTTTTATAAAGTCACTTTTTTTACTTTTATTTCTATTTGTTGAATTTTCCTATTTATTGTTTAGTAGCTTCGAAAATCCATTGAAGCATTTCATAATTCTATTAAAATAATAAAAAAAAACATCTACGAATTTATATTAAATATTACTATATTATCAATATACAGTAAAAATATAATTATTGTTATAACATAATTATCACGCATTTTTTTTATTCTAAACCCTTTAATAAACTCATCATTATCAGAGACTTTAGTAAGAAATTGAAAACAAAAAAATCAGCCGCATAATGTTGTGTTACAACCGTGTTTTACAAAAGTGGAAACCGGTTTTTAACATTCCTTTGCATTCATTCCCAATGATCTAACATGTGCTGATAATGGGGAAGGCAAGTGTCAAAGTGAAAATGACAGTTTGGTCCCCAAAGAACTGTAAAATCAAAGGAATTTTCAGAAAAAAAAACATTTATTGATGTAAAATGACTAGATGTTGTGTAATAAGCTGTAAAAATGATGGAATACACTTTTCAAAATAATATCTACTTTTCTTTTGGAGGTTATGTACCAGTATTGCATCGCTCGAAAATCGAAGAATTATCACCTGGAACGAGTTTTGTAATAGTTGTGGTGTTAAGAAATTAAATATATTGTGATATTTCTCGAATCTAAATAGAAAAAAAGGTTAAAATTACTGACTTAAAACATTATGATATTTTATCAAAATAGAAAGTCAAAAGCAGCATTATATTCTTGATAAAGGAGAGGACAGGTAAAACATACCTAAACTCAAAAATTGAAACCTCAACTACAAGTAATTGTGGATTTATTACGGTAAAATCAAATGTATAACCACTCAATTAAATCACTTTTTTTCTCTTGTAGATGCGCCGCGGCGTCTTAATTCTTCTTTTAGTATATAGTACTTGCATGGACGAATAATTTTCCATATTTGTTTTGTATTTATACTCAATTTTTATAACAAATAATCTTGTTTGTTTTTTTGTACAAGGTAGACGTGGGGACCAACTATCGCAGCGCCATCTACGATTAGCTTTGAGTTGCCATCCCCATTGTTTCTGTTGGGCTAAGTGGATTCACGATCAACAGAGTTCTGAGTTCGGTTTGCAGTTTTTGTTTCTTTGATATCATCACAATATTTTAATAAATAACTTAGATATTGGTTGTTTAATTGAGTAAATGAACAATTGATTAAAACTTACAAAAAGAATATCACTTCGTGAGGTTTGAACTCGCATCTCTTTGATCACAGTGATTTTGTAGTCTTAACGCTTAACCACTAAGTTAAATGGACATGCTTTACAATGTTGAAATTATGAATCCCATGCAATCAGTAGTTGATGATGCATGTGTCTTTTGAAAGTAGAAGGTCATAAGTCAAACTAAACGTTAAGCTATTGCCTTGTAAGTGCGGCCAACCACTTTTGAGTGTGACTGTACCTAACCGTACGGTGATTGTATTGTAATTAACTGGTAATAAAATTTTATTAAAATATTTTTGAAAAAAAATATAACATGGTGTAAAAATTATTGGAATCGAATCTGTTACTGATTCTGAACAAACTATATTCAGGTTTCGCATATACTAAAAATAATGTTGTATTATGGATTAACCAATCCATACAAAAAGGAGGAAGGCTCATGCTGTGAGCTTAACATATAATTTCATCATCATCATCAGCCCGTATTCGCCCACTGCTGGATATAGGCCCCTACCTAGCCCAATCTACGCCACTGAGCCCGTTCTTGAGCTTTCGGATCCTCATCCAGTCTAGCCGGCTGCCTTTCGCAGGTCGTCGCTCCACCACCAGGGTGACATAGAAAGTAGCAGCTTAAAAGTCATGTAGACGCCGCATAGTTGTTAACAATATGTCATCTTGTAGCAGCATCGTAGCCCTCTTGTAGAGGTCATGGTCACGTAGCGCCTGGCAACAGCTAAGAGCAACAATATTATATAGTGTCATCGGAGAACATAAAAGCTACTCGTATAAAAGGCGTTTTATTTCTAACAGTAAAGTCATCAACATCATACGTTGCGTTGATGACTGAACACCAACTTAGAAAAACTAAGTATTCATTGCAATGAACAACACAAGATTAATAATTGCAACCATTGCACCGTAACGACTATCGTTACGTTCGAGATTACTAATAAATCTTACAAATACCTCCATTTAAAAGAGAATCCATGTTGTTTCTTGCCCATACTACTTCGTAGAGGAATGGGCGAATATTGCGTCTAGGTAAAATATAATAATATTTGCACAGTTATTATTACTTCAGCCTTCAAAAATGCCTTTTTAAAAAGGTCTACTACAAGTAGTTGTTCCGGGTCTGGGTGTTTGTGTGTTTGTTTGTTTGTGTATGTGAGTTTCTGTTTGTAACAAAATCTTAACACAACATTATTTTTAGTATATTTGCGAAACCTGAATATAGTTTGTTCAGAATCAGTAACTGATTCGATTGCAATATTTTTACACCATGTTATATATTTTTTCAAAAATATATTACTTAATTAAATATTACCAATTAATTACAGTAGGTACAATCATCGTACGGTTAGGTACCTATTGCCAAACTATTACCACGAGTGTATAACGCAGTAGACGCGGTTTATGCGGGTGTACCGCGAAATGTTTTTGAACGGACAACCAGGTAATATACAAGCTTATAACTTTGTGATTTTTTATGATAGGGTTTTAAAATGTTGTACTCTTTCGGTTTCTTTGGTTCTTAACACAAAAATACTGGACAGGTGTATCGGGTTTCGCATAAACAAAAAATAATGTTGTATATGGCAATGTTTCAAAACAAAATATTTTGAATTTGGGGTCTCGAGAACCTCTCGAATATGGAAATTGAAGTGAATATTGGAATGCTAGTGACAGAGAAACTGGCATTCTGAAAAACGCACCCCCGCTACCATAGGCGTCAAAAACTCGCGGCAAAAAGTGTCTGTTAAAATTTTGTCTTGCTTGTGCTTCAAATTTAAATTTCAGGCGCACTGTAAGGTGTTTCATTACATCAGATAAACGTTTTACATTAGGTATTTGAATTTGAATGTGAAATAAAAATTAACCTATACGAAGGAAACACCAAGGGCTGGAGAATTGAAAAATAGGTATTTGTAAAATCTATTGCTGTCGCGCAGTGCTCACAAATTTGTTTTCTGGATATTTGAACACAGCGGAAAATCTGGCCATTTTTTTTAGGATTTTGAATGTTCATTTATCTCTTTTAATAATTAATTTATGGAAAAAAAGGAAAACATAGAGACATGCCAATAGTGGTCATAGATTTTTTGTAAAAAAATTATTGCTCTACTGGCATTATCCAGGGAGAAAACAGGGGACTACGTTTGTATGAAAAAACGGCCGTGGTGTTTCCTCCGACTTCTACGTTTATTTAAAAGTAGATAAATATGTCCTAGTATTTTCAACGTAACGATAGCTAGCGAAATTGCTATAACATTATGTGTAGGATTTAGATTTTAGTTTTAGTTATTGATGATAGCATTCTTCGTTGGTCTTTTTTTAATCGACTTCAAGGAGTTCTCGTTCGACCCGTATGTTTGTTTGTCCGTGATTATCTCGCATTTGGATGAACCGATTTTGATGCGGTTTTCAGAAAATTGTTCGTTACATTCTGGAAAAGATTAAGGTTTGGTATGCAACATGGATATCCCGTGCCGTTGTCCACATCGATTCGTAATTGGTTTGGTAAATAACTTTTCTTTCGGAAGTCGGTGGCAATAGTCAATGAAATAAAAAACAAAGCCACCGACTTCCGAAAGAAAAGTTATTTTATATTTTTTTATATTTGTTTTTAAAGTTGTTAAAATGTTATAAAAATATTGTAAAACATTTTTAAAAAGAGTAAGTATGGACTTATGGAGTTTCTTGCCCATTCTTCTTCATACAACCTACCTTAGCGAATGGGTGTAGATTCAATCCCATCCCATGCCATTTCCTTAATTTTAAAAATCGACGTTTAAAAGTGCCTCTTAAATGGCCTAATTGAAATAAATGATGTGACTTTTTGACTTTTTTGAAAGTCGGTACTTTTTTTAGATAATACATTTGTTCCGGAAATAAAACATATTACGATCGCGCTGGATGCAATCCGCTTCCAACCGGTCTTATTAGAAATCTAGGGCGGAGGTCTATGTTCAGCACTGGACGTCCTACGGCTCATATATTATTATTATGATGATTGTAATGTTAATGACATTTATTCCGTGCAGGAATCGAACCCACGACACGCAGCGTAGCAGTCTATCTCTGAATACAGTAACCGGCACGTAAGTTGGCAAGATTATGGTGTAGTGGGGGTAAGTTTGCGCATCGCATTTAGCGGCGCGCAAGTGTAAGTGAGAGCGCGTATACTGGGTGCGAGGGGCAAAGACGAGTGACGCACCAATCGCTTGCTCGGATCGGCACTACCTCATACCCCGCGACCCGCATGACCACCAAAGAGATCTACAAAATGACTTCTGCGCGTCTAACGAATCTTGCCAACTTACGTGCCGGCCCCCGGGTCGACGGCGCGTTGTGTCCAGGGTTGGAAAAAAAACAGTTTTTTTTTAATTATATAAAACAAACAGTTCAAAATGTTTTAAACAAGTGTTTTTTTGTTTTTTTTTAGTTTAGGGCATTATTTCAAATTAATTCGACAATGTTTCTTTTCTAGGCTAGATCTTTATAAACTCGCCCTAATAAATTAAATATTTACAAAAAAACGATCAATAGATAACATTTATTTGTATGTTGCGTAATCAAACGCTTCACATTCACCCGGTAGGTATGTTCTAATGTTGATTTTATATTGGGCGACACGTAGGGACTTTCCTAGCGGGACAGGCGGCGCGCCTCCTATTCGTTCGTAGAATAGTTCATTGTTCATAAGGTATTTCCCCGCGCCACGGTGCGGGGCTTTACCTTATGAACAATGGACTGAGAAACACCGATCTACTTAGGTATATGTCTAATAAAAAATAGGGGAATTACCAAATTTCTTTCGACAGCCGACATTAGGGATCGAAGTTTACGTTTTTTATTTATGACTAATGTTGTTTATTAATTAAAATTGTTACAATTTTAATTGTTTTGAAATTATTATGATAATGTTTCAAAAATAGGTGCTATCTTGTCCCATACAAATCCTGGTACTTAGATATTTGTTTGATTGAATGAAATACCTACATAACATAAAAATAATGTTGGCGGCATGTTTGAGTTTATAAATGTTTGTAAACGCACCCACGACACAGTAGAAATTCCTAGTGTGGGGCAACGTTTTATAAAAAAAAATATTAAGCCAATTACAATGCCATTGAAAGTTCAAAAGTATAACTATAGTAGATAAATAGTTCAAAATATAATATAGTTCAATAGAGACTCGATTGGTTTTATGTTGAACTATTCAGACTCAAATACTTATTATTTTATTTTCATTTTATATTCAGTTATTGCGACATGAAAAGTAGTTTTAAAACATGTTTTTTTTCGTACTGTTTTATACAATGTTTTAAACTTGTTTTAATCTTTGTTTTTAAACATGTAATAAAAAACACTGTTTAATTTCAAACTGTTTTAAACACTGTTTTAAACATGTGTTTTAAAACAACTTGTTTTAATCATGCCAACCCTGGTTGTGTCCCACGCGCGCCTCAAAGAGCGTCAGCATAATGACGGGGCCCCCCTCTCAGAGGGCCAAAGCCTGCCGGGGTCGCGGGATTATTTCCTTACCGTGACCCCGGAACAGAAAGGGCTATTGAAGGACACCGTGGATTTTAGTCAGTAGAAGTCTGACAGTCCCTCCCGCCCTGCCCGGGGTTGGAGGACTCATTTGAAGATTTTACCACGCTAAAAAAAAAAAAAAAAAACTTACGTGCCGGCCACTGTAACTGCACCAATCTTGCCGTCCAATCTCCTAAGAAAGTATTGCAATAGTATTGCAATCGGGGCCTGATTTGAGCCTTCCCGTGACATCCGCGCTTAGCTCTTTTCACACCCATCTGCAAGCTACGCGCGCCTGCTATAAGTTCCATAGCATAAATTTGCACTAAACAGACTCGACAGGCATGTGGTCTGAAAAAGTAGGAAGTGTGGGTTGACTGAAAAGAAAAATTGCCACAGTTACAAAAGATACAATCGATTCTACTAGTTGAAATGTTACTTGTGATAAAAAATGGAGTCACACAGAGTCAGAAAGATGATACAGGAGCTATCCATTGAACTTTCTTCACAACTTTCTTAATTTTCTTGTTAAGTAAAAAACGTACGTACTTTTAAGGGGGATAACCACATCGTGACACTGACTGTACCTATATGCTGTACATATAATTATGCAGCTATACTATATTATAGCACTCCACAACAAAAAGAAAAATGGTAGGTTTTTTTTGTTAAACGGAAATTCACGCTGTCTTCTTTTATAAAGATAATTATTGACTATAAAAATATTATTATGTAAATTAGCATAAGAACGGACAAAGGAAGTTAAGGAGCTGAGTAAATAAATATGTATATAGGATTTGAGTTGTGTTGTTGGCATATTGTCCATATAATTATTGTCATCCTACCATGAAGCTGTGGTTGTTTGTTCCTGGCACATTACATGTAAGAACCCAAGTCCGTCTGTACTGCTACAAGAAGTTTCCTGCAAATTAAAAACAAAGGTTTGATCATTTTAAAATTGAGGCCGCACCACCAACTGAAAAATTCGTGATAAGTACTGCATTTTTTAGGGTTCCGTAGTCAACAAGGAACCCTTATAGTTTCGCCATGTCCGTCCGTCCGTCTGTCCGCAGTTTAGCTCAGAGACGCACAGTACTAGAGAGCTGTAATTTGGTGTAAATATACGGATTTGTTGTGCCGAAAAAGTGGTAAAATAAAATCTCGTAAAATTTTTTTTTTAGGGTACCTCCTTTACACGTAAAGTGGGGATGTTTTTTTTTTCTCGCGTACCCCTTAGTGTGGGGTATCATTAAATAGGTCTGAAAAATATTGATAGTTTCCATTAACAATTTTTTGATGAAAAAATTCGTTTGTGAAATATTAAGCTTTAGTGCTAATTTTTGCCCGACTCGAGTGTCCCCCCCCTCTACCAGCTAAACGGTTATGTTTGGGGGTGTGAAAAAATTCACAATAGTAGTATATATAACGAAGTTTAAAAGAAAATTATCATGACTAAGTAGGCTTTACAACTTTACGAGTAATAGTCGACCAACTTATAAAATGTACTTGGATAACATATTTTCTTAAACAAAATGTATCGGAGAACATGTGCTTCAACTGCAAATGTAAGTTTGTCAACTTTATTTTTACAGCTTTAATAAGTATGTTTTACGGTATGTTTTTTGGGGATAGGTAGGTTTTTATCGTCAACTATTTTTAACTAACTTCAAAAGAAGGAGGAGGTTCTAAATTCGTCGTAATCTTTTTTTTTATGTATTTTCCCCGATTTCTCAAAGACCTCAGCGAATCAGTTTAGTTAGTTCGCATAAGTATTTTGATGGGCAACTACGGAACCCTACACTGTGCGTGGCCCGACACGCACTTGGCCGGTTTTTAGTAATGACATAGATACTATTTATAGCGCCGCGTCAAAAGTAAACAATGATGAAAAATAATATGTAGCATGAAAATATCTGGTATAATTATATATAATAGGATTTTTAAATATAATTGATTGAAGCCGTCATAAAAATGACGTCTTCGACTACGTCGGAGACCAGTGAGGCGTGGGACGAACGCTACCGTGACCCTGGAACGTAAAAGCCTATTGAAGTACGCCGTGGATTTGCGTCAGTACAAGTCTGACAGTCCCTCACGCCCCACCCTGGGTTCGATCATGATCAGGTCATTTGATGATTTTACCAAGTTAAAAAAAAAAACCATTCAAAGCGAATTAAAAGTGACTTGTTAGTGTGATCTGATCAAGTAGTTAATAATGATTTATTAAAGAGTTAAATGTCAGTGTTTCGGTTTGATTAATTACATTTGGTAAGTTAATCTGTGTAAATGAATTTGTCACTAATATTCGGCTCGTTATAATATTAAGTTTTGAAATTGTCAAAATACGTATTTGTAAAAATCTATTGATTACAGTAAAAATTAAATATAATTAAGTACAGTTTAGGAACCGGTGCTAAATCGGAGAACTTCATCACTTTATTAGATACTTCCAAATTGAATCATCATGTTCTCAACTCAGAAACCGGGTGTTAATCGTCAACTTACTGCGAACTCGTTATATATAACTTAAGTAAGAGTCTATTAGTTAAATTTAATTGAACAAGCCGTAAGTAACGTAAAAATTTGGTGTCTAGCTGGCATTACACAGGATAACACTTCTTATAAATTGGCCAACAGGGGGAAATTCGCATCCATAAAAGATACGGAAAAAGTTTCTTAGAAACCCTTAGCTCCTTTCTGATGTTAACAATTTTGGCATAATTATTTTCTTGTTCAAGTGTGAGTTGTCCACAAAAATGAGTGAAATAGCCCATTTTTTTAATGTCTTTAGTAATGATTTTCTTTGTATCGGAAGAAAAAAATCGGGACGGATGAAGTTGGTTTTTAGCAAAATTCATTGAGATCATGATATTTTCATTACCTCTATAGGTCTAAACATAACTGCTACAAGAACATTTCTGCGTGTTTTAATGACCAATTTTAAATAAATTTACCTACTTGAGCTCAGGATAGAATGTCGTACCTTGCTTATTTCGAATGTCTCATTCAAATTAATGTTCGTAAAAACGTCAAACATTAATCAATACAGCAATAGAAGTCAGTTTTAAAAGTTTCTGGATGTACAATCGACGAAGTTGAATCATGACCCATTTTGACAATAAATCGTTTGAATCCGTCAAAATAACTAAGATCAAGGTCGTTGCCATACAATTCTTATATTTTCGCAATAACTAAACTTAAATTGATTTTTATTTATGCTCGCCACCTTAAGTACCTGCTTCACAGTAAAGTAGTCAAGAAAATGTATCTTTACAAAGATATATGACTGTTCAAGTGGTGTCCTCGAGATTTCGAATATTTATTGGCTTTTTTTTGAACGTGGAATCAATTCTTTAGAAAATAAAAGAACTTGTAAGTACCCAATTCGATAAGATTTGTAGCATTTAAGTACTTATCACCTGTGTGATTGCTGTACACGGGATCAAATTCATTGGTTTTGTTTGTAAGTTTCTTTGTCCGTTTTTTAAAATTAAATAGGTATCATAAAAATTAAGCGAGACGATTCATACGTCTTTACCAACTTGTGACGTATTTCAGACCTAGTTCTAAGAGACACAACAATAACTAATAGCCGGTTTTCTTGTTTTATACAAAAGTTGGAATAACCGTCCAAAAAATTGTAGGCCATACAAATATTTGTAGGTTCCGTGCGAGCGCTTAGCCACTGCGCCAATCAAAATCTGTCTGTTTGTCTGAACCGTGATAGTTATACAGCTGAAACTTTCACAGGTGATGTATTTCTGTTGTCGCTATAATAAAAAAAAAATACTAGAAAACAGAATACAATAAATGTTGAACGGCAACAGGAAGACGCTTGAAATATACACAGAATATTTTAGTTAAGTATTCCGTCGTTGTCTTTTTAGAAAGAACGAAAACGAGTTGGGGTACTGGAGTTGTGTCCTGCATTCTTGAGCTCAAAATAATGCAGTTAAACTGACTGCTGCGTTGTCACCGACGAGTAAATATCTAGTCTTACTACCGCACACTGGAGCGGCGGCGGTGGCGGCGCGGCGGGTCTAAAACGGCCACTGTAAGCAATGTTCTAACAGTTAGCCCCTTCGTACACTAGGCGACGCAAGTCTCCGATACCTTACGAATTTGGTATTCATTGACGCGTGCTTGTGTTCGAACCTATAGGGGTTTGTATTGCGATAGCCGCTTGGATACCGAAGTCGTAAGGTATCGGAAACTTGAGTCGCCTTGTGTACGAAGGGCCTTAGTAACGTCATTGGCTATCTCGCGGTGATATGAAGGTGATACAAAAAACTAAATATTTTTAATCTGAGTTATATTGTTAACTGACTTCAAAAAGGAGGAGGTTCTCGATTCCGTTGCTTTTTTTTTACACAGTTTATTACGAGTACATTCCTTTTTTTGTTCGATTACTGCATCGAACAAAAAAAGGACTTATTGTTGGTTACACAGAAGTTTATTTCAGAGGCCTTAGCACAGGATTTCTGTATTTAATTTACAGCTTAGGTACTTGAAGTATTTATTGTATGGAAAATGTAAAAGCGTCTCTAGTGTACGAGTATGAACGAGAAACTTATAATTTTTGCCATCAAATTAATGTCAGAGTTCCAGTTTACGTTACAAAAACGTGAAAAGTGTACTAGGACCTCAATAAAGAATTGAGATTTTTTGTTTATTTTGTGTTTGAACTTGTAATAAAGTTTAGTTGTGTGGGACATAGAGCGAGGTATGACGAATTCAAGTTACCGTTGTAAATTGTTACTGTTGAAAAACAAAACAGTGAATCATAAAATTAAATATTTATTATTTTGAAAATGCGCACTTTTAAACAGGTTATGCACAATAATACACGGGTGTCTCCAGTAGGTACAAAACTGAAGTCAAAAGCAATTAAAGCTAGTTTTTTTTGTTATTATAACAAAGAGTACTTAGTTTTTGTCTTTTTTCCACGAACTGCAACAAAAATCAAGCTAGAAACCATTGTTTATTTATTTATTTTGTTTAATCATTTACGAGTATGTACACACGGCTACACATCAAGCTGTACAAAAAGGCACTGTTAATGACTGTATTCTTAAGGTTCAAAATTGGTTTACTGTTATTAATTTAGTTCTTAATGAAAAGAAAACAAAATGTATTAGATTCACTTTACCAAATGTTAGAAGTAGCGAATGTGACATTTTATTGAACGGCGAAAAATTGTAATTTATTAATCAGTACCCTTAGCACGAATTTTCACTCTTTTACTTTACAGCATCTTTCCAGTATTTACAGCGTTTTTGTATGAAAAAACGGAACAGCGCCTCTGGTGTGCGGAGAAGGAACTAAATTTTTCATTGAAAATTGTCACTTTGAAATTGTCAAAGTTCCAGTTTACTTTACGTCTCCAATACTGAAAATTCGTGCTAAGGGTACAGACAGTTTTTCTAGGAATCACGTTAGACGATAAATTACAATGGGGCCCCCATATAGCATCTCTAGCGGGGCGACTAAGCTCAGCCGCTTATGCTGTTAGAAAGATACGGCAGATATCAGACGTCGAAACTGCGCGTTTGGTTTTCTTCAGCTACTTTCACAGCATTATGTCTTATGGCATCCTATTGTGAGGCCGGGCAGCTGACATTGAATCTACATATTTTTATTTTGCAAAAAAGAGCTGTCAGAGCAATTTACAATCTACGACGTCGCGAATCTCTTAGGGAATTACCTATTCAAAAATATTATTATAATGACAGTGCCTTGTCAGTGACAGTGATTTATGAAAATACAATGCATGTTAAGAAAAATCTTCATATTTTTAATAAAATAAGCGACAGACATAATTTTAATACGAGAAATAATGATAAAATTGATCAACCATATTTTAGATTGCCTAAAGTACAAAAATCTTTTATGGGGTTCTGTGTTAAATGTTACAATAAAATACCGAGCGAAATCTTAAATCTAAACGAAAAAAAAGTTACATAAACAATACACTTAGTAAACAAGCATATTATTATCTACAAATTAGAGGATTATATTCAAGATAAAAATGTTTGGAAACATGCTGGTCCTGCTCCAATACAATGTAGGGCTTAAACAGAATCAAGCTGGTTGAAATTTGAATGCTCACACACTGATATTATAATTATTTGTAAATTGTGTAATTGCAATATTTTGTTAAAATGTGAACGCCATGTACCTTTTTGCTTTTTTTTTACTTCTTATTATTTTGTTTTTATATTTTTAGTCTAGATTTTCAAGGTACATTGCTTTCACATTAATTATTTCAAACGATGTTAAAAAATATTATAAAATATTTTTTTAAAAGAGTAAGTATGAATTTCTTGCCCATTCTTCTTCATACCTACAACCTACCTTTGCGAATGGGTGTAGAATCAATCCATCCTATTTTAATATTCGACGTTTAAAAGTGCCTCTTTGATGGCCTATTTGAAATATATGATTTGACTTTGACTTTGAAAGCTAGTTTGTCTTCGGCAGACGATCTCCGGCCACCGTAGGCGCGGGCATGCGGACAGCGAGTAAAGGGCAACTCGCTGTCCGACCATGAACCATGCCCGGGTCGGCGGCGCGTCGTGTTCCACGCGCGCCTCAAAGAGCGTCAGCAAAAATGAAAGGGCCCCCTCTCAGAGGGCCAAAGCCTGCCGGGGTCTCGGGATTTAATTTCCTCACCGTGACCCCGGAACATAAAGGGCTACTGAAGAACACCGTGGATTTTAGTCAGTACAAGTCTGACAGTCCCTCCCGCCCTGCCCTGCCGGGTGGGAGGACTCATAAATTTGATGATTTTACCACGATAAAAAAAAAGCCAGTTTGTCTTGGACTCGCTTTATATACGATCTATCCGCACATTGAACGGTCAGCTTATACTAGTTTTGCATAGCTTGACGTGTAGCTGTGTGTACATACAATATAAATATAAGGACATACCAAAACTTAAAAGTACAAAGGCACTGCTTATTTCATAAGAAATTTATACCAGCAGACCTGCGTCAGCAAAATGAAAAAAAAAATGTTGACAGTACCTAGTGTGTATTTTACCTGTTTTACAATAGCAAAAGACAAGAATGGATATCAGAATTTGGGATCGCCAACTACATGTTAATTATTAAAATATGGGAAAATTAAATTATTAAATACCTAGATGTACTCGTTCATTGGAGACCACTGCACAAGTGCACATGCTCGCCTAGTTTTATAAAACAAATTGCGCAAATAGAAAAATCGCTAAAAAGCGAAATAAGCCATTTCGCTTTTTAGTGATTTTTCTATTTAGTTATGTTGTATGGAAAATGAAAAAGTCACAAGCAACGTGACGTTCCCATTGACTTTAGGTCACAAAATCCTGAAAAGTCATGCTAGGGCTACAACATAGTCACTTCATTAATGAGACAAAAAACCTACTTTCGAGTCAAAATATTTTCGATTTATTTAGTTTTTGTTCAAAATGGCGATTCGTTTTTGTTGTAAATTTACCGGTGATTTATGCCCTAAAAATGCGGAGTAAGAAAAAATTTTCAATAACAAAATGTAAAAAAAGCTTATTTTATTTGGAAAAAAATAAACGATATTACATTATGAAGAAAACTTATCAATATGGTACATATGAAACAAATCAATGTAATAACAACAACAATTTTCCACATAAATTAACAAAGAAGTTTGCTATGATGAGGACTACGTAAGCCAGTTACTAAGTATTTACATCCTAGGCAACATTTTTTAACTTAACATAAAAGAAGTTAAAGAAAATAAAAACACCAGAAGAGCGAAAACAAAAATAAGTTACTTATCTATCACAAAATTAAGTCGTTCAGTACATTGAAAACTTTACTTCTAAAAGCATTTTATTAAGCATAAAATAATATATCTATATCTATAAAGTGTTCAATATAAATTTACGTGCGAGACGCCTTAATTTATTTAAAAATAAGGACCCCTAGGTTTCAGTTCGGTTCATTAATCTGCCCTGACTTTTTCAGCGTCCTGCTTTGAGTCGATTTCTTATTACAACAATGATTGATTATTATTATAAATCAATGTTTTCGAGACCCATGTAGTGAAATGTGAATTTCGTAGGGAATCCCGAATTTAACAAGCTTTTAACTACTTATAACAATATTCTTTTCGTGTAAGAAAACTCTCAAGTGCAATGCAGTAGACCGTATTCAACATAAATAAATAAAAGATGACATCCTTCATTATTTTAATTGGTGACACGTGTCTATTATTACATTCCAAAAATATTTAAATTTAAATATAAGTAATAGAAACTAGTTTGTTTTTAGGGTTCCGTAGCCAAATGGCAAAAAACGGAACCCTTATAGATTCGTCATGTCTGACTGTCTGTCTGTCTGTCCGTCCCATGTCACAGCCCTTTTTGACGAAAGTATAAGAAATATCCTGTTGAAACTTGGTAAGTAGATGTATTATGTAAACCGCATTAGGATTTTCACACAAAAATAAAACAAAAACCAAATTTGGGGGCACCCCCCGTACTTAGAATTGAAACTCAAAACATTTTTTTTCGCCTGACCCATACGTGTGGGGTATCTATGAATAGGTCTTGAAAAATGATATTGAGGTTACCAACATCATTTTTTTCTAAACTGAACGGTTTGCGCGAGAAACGCTTCTAAAGTGGTAAAATATGTGTCCCCCCCCTGTAACTTCTAAAATAAGAGAATGATAAAACTAAAAAAAATATATGATGTACATTACCATGTAAACTTCAATTGAAAATTGGTTTGAACGAGATCGAGTAATTAGTTTTTTTTCAAGCGTCATAAATCGTAAACCGCAATTTACTTTTCAAAGTTACAACCAACTACAAGAACGTTTATATTATGTTACTTGCTGCTACGGAACCCTTCATGGGCGAGTCCGACTCGCACTTGGCCGGTTTTTTAAATTTAAAAAACCACCAATTAATGTATTTAAACAATTAGCAACAAAACTCCTACGTGTTAGGAGTCCTATTTACCACATAATAGTTGTAATTATAATATAATAATAATCTTTTTTCACATAAAAAGGTTACAAAATTTGTGATGACCCTGATTTATGCACTAGGTTTAGGTACCTGTATTACAAAAATCAGTATCCTCTCTCATAATTATGGATATTATACAATCATGGAAAATTGAAGGTGCATGTACTTCCTTTATAGTCTCATCGTGTCTGCCTGTCTGGCGCAGTGGCCGGCGCTGTAGCCGCACTGGCGTGTCGCGGGATCGATTTCCGCACAGAAAAAAAAATGTTTTAGCTTACACGTAGGTTGATCTGGCTGTTGACTCATGGCACTATAAAGGCAAATCCTGCAAATGTTGATTGACAAAAAAACCAAATAAATTAATCTCAACATACAAACATTGAGAACCCGTTCCGCACTGAAAATATAACTCGTCTAAATTGAACTTGAAGCATGTTATCGAATGGCCCTGTTCGGGCGCCATAAAGCATGTTCCCGAATGGCCCTGTTCGGGCGCCATGAAGCATGTTCCCGAATGGCCCACTGGTAAACTGGAGGAAACTCGTTTATGACAGATGGTCACCCATCCACAGGCCAACCTCGGCTTAACCCGAAAAATCGGCCTGTGCGGCTGTCGACATTTTATTTCTTAGTCCCCGCACTATGCGAGTGATGTTCGTAGGTGTGCTTCGTGGAATAGGAAATTAATTATTTTAAATTTTTATTTGAAGACCACCTACGGGTGTGCTAAGTGGAATACTTTAGGTGTGCTTCGTCTGGGTGTGCTTCGTTTGGGTGTGCTTCATGGAATACCTCATTTCTTTCAAAAATTACCGACTCTGTGTTTCTTCATTTTTTTTACATGTTTCTTATATTTTTGAAATTAATACCGGTATTTATGCATAGTTGTATCTAAGAGGATGAATACAAACAAGGCAAAAGTAATGTAAGAATCTTAATTACAGGCTCTATAGTTTCTACCTACGCTACAACTTCTACTTTTCCTAAAGAGACGATTGCTTATTTATTATCAAATTCCTAAAAATATTTTTTTCGAATCCGACTCATTAGCGCGTTCCAACATAAAAAAAAATCTTTAACATTCATAAATCCTTCTTTATGGGGTATTTTTTCAAAACTTATGTGGAGTTTCAAGACAATTAAACAAATGAATAAGGCTTTCCACAATATTTGTATTCACAGTTTTCAGTCCCAGGAGGGAAGAATTTTTAAAATTCGTTTGGGATGTTTCCATAATTTACGTATTTTTTTAGGCTCAAGTATAAGTACTTACTGATTTTCTAGTTCTGACAGCGCGTTAATGTTTCTCCACACAAAATTTGACACTCATGAATCCTTTCGTATAAGGCGTAGAAAAACCCATTAAAAAAATAAGATTTTTCAAACAAACTTTTGGACCTATTTGACCGCTTTTGGGGTGGAATTTTCAAAAATCTTTTCTTTATGGATTTTTTTTAAAAAATAGGTTTAATCCTAATTTTCAATAATTATGAGATCAAACACAAATTCTTTGATTCATCTGAAGGTCAGTATAAAAACCAAAGAAAATGATTTTCCTTGCAGAATTTTCTTATCTAAAACGAAAGAGAAATTCGAATATCTCTTACAATTTTATAGAGATGAAGACAGGTGGGGAAAGTGTTACACCGCGCTGAAACTATAAGTAAGCCGACGATGCGCACGCGCCACTCAAAGCTCAGGCCTGCGCGCAGTGTCACGGGCGCTCCGTGTGTCTCATGCCCTAAAAAATCCATCCACATATTAACTTTTTGTTTCTTAGTGCTACATCCAACAAGAGTGTGTGTTTTTATTTCTGGATTCAAATCATCATCTCCATTTTGAAATAAGGTAAGATTTTTAAAATGATTCATTTCATTAAATGTAAAAAGATACTGAATTCATAATTATTTTAAAAAAGTCTCTGAAACATTAACATAACAATTGAAGTTATTGTTTGAATTTAATTTTCATTTGAGTCTCTTGGATTAAATATAAAAATAAACATTAAAGTTAAACATTATTATTTTGAAATTAAAATATTAATTTGATAATTAATTGGTAATATTTAATTAATTCTACAGTTAAAATTAAACTTGAAACTGAAGTTAAAACGTCAACAGTTTGATAATACATGCAAAGGTATATCATATCGACCACAAATGCGTTTCATTTGCAAAAGAGCCCTCATTACAAAATTGTATTAAACGATGCACCGGGTTAAATATCTACGGTACTTTTCACGGCCGTAACCAACGACAACGAGTAATGGACAGACCATAGCGTGAATCATATTAAAATCCATGTCAGTCATGACATCGCATAAATCAAATACATTGGAGATAGTTTTGATAACGAACTTTTTAAAGCATATTATTTTCATGTCAGTGTCATAAAACTGCAGTATAACGTATCGTGTGCTTTAAAATACCTATCTTAGGTAGCTATGGGGTTTTGCCCGAGATATTAAGGGGACGTTAAAAAAATGCCCAATAAATGCCCGTAAACACCAAAAACCTTTTGCCTTTGGTTTTTGGCCAGTTAAGCTTCTGCTTAATTTTTCACTAAACAACTTATTCCTTTTACGTAACCGGGCATTTTTTTTTTGGGCATAAACTCATTTATGCCCAGAAAGCCAAGTTTATGCCTAATTTGTTCATAAATGTTTTTTTTTACCCTCGAACCATCTCTAATCTTAAACTAATCTGCATGAATCACGTAGAGAAACCTAAACGTTCAGAATGAAAGGGAGTTCAAAGGTTGTGTATGGCAATGAACCGACAAATGAGACTTTGAAGGCTAAAATGCACTATGCAACTGAAACGGGTACACTACGATAATACGAAAAACTTTATTCCGAAATTCATAAGTACGAATTTCAAAATACCGATTTTCATAATTCCGAATGGTTCAAAATTCCTAATATAACAACTCCGATGGATCAATATTCCTATTTTAATAATTCCGAAATTTCAAAATTCCTAACGTTTATAATTACTATTTTCAAAGTACCGAATTTCAATAGACCGAATATCAAAAGTTCCGACTTAACATATTTTCCGAAACATCAAAAACACGAATACCGAATATTAAAATTCCGATTATTGGAATTCCGATTCGGGTCCGTCAGGTCGAAAAGTACGAGTCGGGGTGCCTCAAGACACATTTTGCTCGCTATTGCATCCTGAGTAATAGCACCACCAAGGTGGTTCAACGGAGCCCCGCTTCGCGGGGCTCCTATTTCTGTGAGCAAGGTTTAAAGTAACCTAACACGAAGGGGATGGCGGGGTCTTTCAGACCCCGCCATCCCCTTCGAACCTAACCTGTCCGTGTCGGGGTGTCCCCAGTCCCGAGCTCGCTTCGCTCGCTCTTACATCCTTGGTCGATTTGTTGACTACCACCTACCAAGGTAGGTCGACGGAGCCCCGCTTCGCGGGGCTCCTATTTCTGTGACCTAGGTTTGAAGTAACCTAACACGAAGGGGATGGCGGGGTCTTTCAGACCCCGCCATCCCCTTCGAACCTAACCTGTCCGAGTCGGGGTGCCCCAAGTCCAGAGCTCGCTTCGCTCGCTCTTGGATTCTAAGTTCTCCTAATAACAATGAAAATCCTGAAAGAAAACAGGGAAAGTTAAGAGGATACGCCTCGCCACTCCGTGCCTACACGGGTTTAAATAACACTCTGGGAGTACGGTAGACAAAATTACGTGGAGCCGGTTTTGCACCAATTCGTTTCTGTCACTGACTTTGTGGAATGAGAAACGAAATTCTGATTTTCAATATTCCGAAAAAATCAGTTTATTCGGAATATTAAAATTCGGAATTTCGTTTTTCGGAATGAGAGCTCATCGAGCATTACATTTTTCGAATATGTGAAAATCGGAAAAAGAAGAAATCGGACATACGACTTTCGGTCAAATAAATTTCGAGATTCTTAATAATAGATATTGTAAATTTTAGGTATTACGATATTCGGAGTTTTGAAAATCGGAATATCGAAATTCGGAATAAAATATTTCGGAGTATTTGGGTGTTCCCAACTGAAACAATCAATGGAGCCGCAACTGCTTGCGGTTATACCGACGCAACATTTAGTACGTAACTATCGTAGAGTACTTGTATACTAGGGCAAGATCGACTTCTGAGTTATTTATAGACCATAATAATACCTGTCATTTTTATACATTTTCCATACAACACACGAGTATACCTATGTTTTCAAACTAGATAAAAAAAATTTATTAAAAATATAAGAAATAGTAACCCACCAGTATCAAGAATAGGGCAACATAGGAATTATTACTTTTACCTAACTTTTTTTTTTCTAACTCTTATTCCAATATATTTTAGAGACGATGACTTATACATACGATAGATTTATTCATTTCTATAATCGTATCTATCCAAAATAATATTCCTAATGCCCATGAAAATGACTACTAAGCAAATCTGAAGAAAGAAAAAACAATATAGGATTAAGTAGCGGACAAGACTTATAAGTAAGATTATCAAAAAAAAATGCAGTCTCAATTAATGAACAAAGTGGCAGTTACGTCCTGCTTATCTAAATTGACAATTTCAAATCATACAGACTCACAAAAAGGGTAAATTTCTTGTTTCCTTAGGACGTGTTGTTTGATCGTTAAACTATGTAGTTAAACTATTTAAAAATCCTATAAATTTTAGTAAATAATCATTTTTTGAAAACTTTGGTTTAACAATAGAACAACTAGATTTTAAACACATTTCAGCACGTCAGCTTGGGTATGACAGGCCGCCCCCCCCTCTAGAGGGCCAAGGCCTGCCGGGGTCGAGGGACTTATCGCACTACCGTGACCCTGGAACGTAAAGGGCTATTGAAGGACACCGTGGATTTTAGTTAGTACGAGTCTGACAGTCCCGCCCTGCCCCGGGTGGGAGGACTCATTTGATTATTTTACCACGATAAAAAAAAGGTCAGCTTGGGTTCATATCTCTTCTTTTTAACGCTCCGCTTTGATGCAGAAATTCATTATCACTTAAAGAATAGAGTTTCAATGAAGTAGATTTAACATTCAAAACTAGGCAGGTGAACACCAGGGCTTATTTTCTAGTTGCAATCAGTAGTGACAAGATACTAGTTAACACTCACTTCCAACACAGGTCTTCCAATCAGCATAGATTGTTATTCTTGCGATGTGAACAAAGAATACAATCAAACGGAGTCCAACAGGAATAGCTATTGCTATGGTAAATATTATCAACTGGCTCAGGTCAATTTTATTTCGAGAACTTCGAATAATACAGATTGTACTTCGGAGAGTGTGCCCAAGAACTCCACGACCTTCATCCCACAAGCCCTTCTATAATCGCACATCTAGACGCACGCCAAATTACCATCTTTACCTTATTGTTATACCACCAATTCGCACTAAGCGTTTCCAAACGTCTTTTATAATGCGGACTGCGAAGGAGTGGAACTCTCTGCCTGCGTCTGTGTTTCCGACCGCATAGAACCCTAATCTCTTCAAAGTTAGAGAGAACAGGCTTCTTCTGGGTAAGCTCGCTCCATCGTCGACCTTGTCTTAGTTATTCCTGAACTAGACTAAGGTCAAGAGCAAACCCATCTCACATAAAAAATAATCATAATAATAAAAGTACTGTTCTAATCAAAATTGGAGAACGACTACGTACAGATACTTAGTTAAAAAAAAAATATTGAAGAAGCTTTATATTCACTCGCTCTTAAAAAAAAAATATTAACATATTTAAAAACCCCCGACACACAAAAACCAAGTTTCCTTTAAAAAGCAAAAAAAAAACTCAATCTTAAAGTAGGTAAAGTATGCATTAATCATTGTAAAAAAAAATACGTCGCGTTGGGGGACCGCTCCAAATTATTTATTATGTACGATTACTTCCGGTCCCCTAACGCGTCGTATTTTTTCCCTCCACCCCTCTTTTTCCGTAGGGGGTTAAAAATCATAATCGATTGAAAAATATAATAAATCTAAATAAATATAATAATATATCGAGTAATAAAATAAAATAAATAAAATAAAATATTGACCACTTCAGCATTAGATTTAACATTATAACTTTCAAGTAACGGTTTTTTGCTCTATTCATGTAGGTTATTTAAGATATTTTCTGAGTGAACAAAAACGATAATTTCGTGAAAGTCTTTTCTTTGGTGTCCGTGCATTTACACCGCGAATGTCATCATAATTATTTTCTCATAACTTGAGACCCAATACGCGCATAATTGGCTCGTTGGGTGATCCAGTGAAATGTTTCTAAGAATCCGTAATGTGCTTGGCTAGACAAAAATTCAATTTTAAATAAAATACTTACTGTACAATTTAAAGAGCAAACTATTTGGTACGTTTATTATTTTTTCCTTATTGTTTAATTTTTTTTAAACATTTTTACAAAAACCAAAAAAAACTCATTTAAAAAATTAAAAATAGTGGCCCACCGTATCGGGAACGGGTCAGGGCTGCAGAGAAAGGAACTTCCTAACAATGCGCGCCTTGTCCAGAAGAACTGCTCAGCTTTCTGAATGATCATTTAAACAGTTACGTTTATCATTATAAGGTTTTTTTAATAGGTATAGTCTCAGCAACAGTCACTTCTTTTAAAATTGAAAGTGTAGATTACATAAATACTCTTAGATTACGACTAACATAAGGGAACAGTCTTGATAACCGTAAATGTGTGTTATAGGTACCTTAAAATATTTTAGAGACCGCTATAAAAACTAAAAACGTGTTGAGGTTTTGTTCTGATGAGATTAATTCATTAAGATCCAGCCTGTCCCTTGCTGCCCCCACCCCCAACGACACCCTAAGCCGAGGCCCGTACCCCGACGGGGTTCCCTTAGCGTGTGGTCGCTTAGTTTTTACCTAAGCTTTAAGACCTGGCTGGAGGCCTTAAATTCTTAAGGCATCTACAGAAAAGTCCAGTTGAGCAGTACCGGTACACAACCATAGAGGTTGACCTGCGAGATGCCATACACAAAAAAAAAACTGATGAGCATTGGACTACGTATGTCATGTAGAAAAATGTATGTTAACGATATTCATAATCTATTTTAAATTGCAATGGCCTCGCCCCGACGCGGCGACTTTAAGCAAATCTAATTTTTTTCGGCTCCATCATTTATCGAGTCCTCGTTAAAAAAATCTAAACAAACCTAAAAACTATAATGAATATCATAATGTGTGAGAAATTATGCTAATTTGAACGTTGACTTGAATTTAAATAATAATTTGCATGTAAATAATTGACAATTACATAAGAAATCATCGTAAATTTTATTCAAAACCATGTCAAGCACGTGCCGACTTGCAATCACGTTTGATTGAACTATTTTGTTTATTTTGCTTCATCTTTAAATAAGTATTTATTAAATGCTATAATAATGTCCGAAATTAAATTTTATTGAGACCGTGCAAAGTATATTTCATTAATTAGAAGGTAATATTATTATCAAAATAAATCCAATCATCAAAACATAAAAAAGAAAATCATAAAAGTATTGTCATTTTTTTATTAAACTAAAATTATATACAAACTAAAAAAAACTTACTACCAATATGAAAACTTACTAAAAACATTGAAAAAACAATTGAAATGTATAAAACATTAAATTTTAAAAGATCAATTTGTATAATTATCGTTTTATATCAATACTCACCTTCTTGAATGGGGTTGAACTTCTTATCTAGAAGAATTTACCTCGTCTTAATTAAATTCCCATGCCTTGATAGATCATCCATGGCTTCACCTTAGGTGATTCATGTTCATTTTAGTACAAGTACTGATATAAGCCAATCAGCCAAAAGTAGCGCAGGGAACTGCTCAAACAAGATGCGTCAGACGAAAGCTAAGGCTTTTGTTACATTCCAACGTAAACAGACAGTAGTGTCTTTTTTTTTACTCTGTTTTTGCTTCGAAAGCAGCCACGATTTTGTACAGGCTTAATAATAATGCGATTTTAGGAAAGATTAAAATGTAAAATATTGTTTAAGATTATTTCGAACTTAGTGTAGACGATCACCAAATTATATAGTTTATAAGAAAAATGTTGCACCAGATTTAAACCAACTTCATAATCTTTGTACCTAAAGAAAATCAGGAAACGGAAAAATTTGGCCACCCGCGGCATAAAAATAATAATTGAAAGAAATGAATTAAGGTGATGGCGGTTCTTTAGAAAGTTAAAAGATAAATCCCTGCTATTTATATGAGCAAACGTTTGAAGACTTCGCTTTCATTGTCACTGTCACACAAACATATCCATCTTTTTTTCAACACCAGACGTGAAATGAATGAGTCTGCATTTATTATTATGCCCTACTTTATATTAATTAATTTTGCACCACGTTTATTTAATACTACTTACTAGCTTTATTTTGATTGTTTAGATTATGAAAAGAGACGCCTTTACAAAAATAATTTATTATGTACTACCTTAAATAGTATTTTACATTAATAAGGACTTTTGTAACAGTATTGTGTATATAGTGAGAGTAAAATTCTATGGGTGGATCGAAATTTGGTAAATAACGATTATAATGTACTGTTGACATTGTATTAGTACCTACGTTTCTCTTTTCTTTGGTCAACAAAGAACAATTCTGAAACCGAAAATAATAATTTGTTTTTCTACATTTTCTACCAAAATTTATGTTGAAAGGAGTAGGAAAATACCTACCAAGAATGAATAGATTGTGTGAAATATGCTATGGATAGAAACCTTTTGAGGTAGCGAATAATAGAAAAGTAGGTATAAAAGGACATAAATTTTCCGTGCGAAATTGAAGTGGGATAAGGGCTTGAAAATAATGATGATGTATGATGGGAAAAGTTAAAATAAACAAATTGGTCATGTAAAATATTCTAGCTATTTTCAAGCATCGTACAGGTTGTTGCTAAACAGTACCTACATCGGTACGACCTCTTTGTATTGGTTGAATAAACTTTACGAGCGTCAGTTTGTAGGCCACGACAGTTGTAAACATGTGTGTTCAGAAACAAACAAAAACCCTTAAACGTTTAGACCATAAACAAAATTGTTGTTTCCCTACTTAATAAAGACAACCACATACTCATATGCATTAAATTTATTCTTTACTAGCCAACTGTGATTGTCTGTGATGAAGTGTTTATTTATTTATAATGATTTAATATGATCATTTGCTTACAATATTGCCGAGACGGTATTAACGTCATGGGTTTTCTGACGGATGCAGTAACAAGACAATACCATTAAAAATTTAATCAAGTAGATATATTTTTTGAAAAATAAAAAATGTCATTTTATAAATGATAAAAGTTTTACAGATAATTATTGCTATCAAATCTTACCACACACATAAAAACTACAGAAGTGCACTTTTAACTGTAGAAGTAGTGGTGTGTATTTTTAAATTATAGGTACGGTGACTGTGAAAATGCACTGCCTGCAGTTGGTTCATTTGTTTATTGCTTAATACCTCGTCGAATACTTGACCAATTGTTTCCAAATCTTACACACGTATGTATAAATTGTAGGGTATTAGTAATCGTAGTGAATTTAAACGTCGAAGAAACCCACTTTTATTTGCCGATCGGTATTTTAGTGCATCATGCGAGGCTATTAGGTTAATAATTAATTAATTAATCATTAATAATGATACATTACATTAATAATGATAAATTACATTAATTATTATTAATTACATTAATATATCCTTAACGATATTCCCAGATAAAAGAAATGTCATGACTCTCTAAGTGTCTTTATGCTATTTTAATGAGGATAATTATTATTAATATCTTTTCTTATTAACCCTTAAATTGATTTTGTCCGTTTTAAAGGACACAGTATTTCCACGCGCACAGATCCTGTTGTAACACTCCTAATCGCTGTGCGTGGGTGGAATGGCAGGGTCCTAGCTATGTCTTTCGCACGGGTGCATGTTCCATTGACGAAGCGATGAACGGTCACGAATAGTGATCATTTGAAAAAGTGCAACGATCAGATTTGTTAACGCTTCTGTTTCAATTGATAATAACTGTAAGTATTATGGTTGTTTTGATTTTAATGTTATATTATTAGTTAGAATATGGTTAAAGGTGTAGTATTTTGACAGAACTTTTTTAAATATATCTGTATTTAGAATAAAAAACCGAGTTCATTTATAGTGTCCCACAAAACGGACCTTGCCAACTTGAAGTATAAACTAGTGTATTCTTTGACTGTCCCATGTAACGGACATTGTCATTTAGGCCTTCTTGCAAGAATTCTTTTTTCTTGTCCTATACAACGGACGACGCCAATTATTTGTCACTTTTAACTTCATTGTTATAATTACATTTTTTAGTTTTTCATCATATACATTTATATCAGGAACATGGCTTGGCGATCAAAGAAAATCTCCTCACTATTACCTCGGGTGGAATCTGAAAAGTGCACGCAAAATACGCGCATATGACGTGGAGTTGCGGATACCAGCCCGTCATACAATACAATACAATCTGAAAAGTGTAACATTGAGTCTTAATGACGATTTGGAAAGCAACTTTGAACGACGTGAGTATTTTCACGATGATGACAGTTGCAGATCTTCACTCCGTAACATATCTCCGGCATTGTAGGGTGTATTGGCTGATCTCAGTGACTTGAAAATCACGAAACATTATAAATGCTGCAGAACAGCCATCGCAGACCGCGCCAGATGAATCTTCTCCACTCCCTGGTAAGCCTTCAGTCTCATCATGTTATATACGAAAAACACCTTCAACAATAGTTGGTACATCACCATCCTCCAGTTTTTCCAGACCAACATTACCTACTTTCAAATACGGCAATATGTCACACCAGGCAAACCGCCATCATATACTCTTCGTCTATGCCTCCACCAACAATAACAACACCACTGTAGCTAAGAAGCGTATAATGAATACTAATATTTAAAAAAGATTATATATTATACCGGAACTGTATCACACAATACATCAGACTATATACCCCAACTTCAAGGAGCATCATGACATTCTTAGCCCCAAGCAATATTTCCAAAAAAAAATCCTCGATATCATAGGCCTGGTCCAGACTGGTGTAACGTGTAATGTAATCCACCGTGTAATGTAATGCGAATTCTATGTGTGGACGGCACTTCGAGCATTGCATGTAACACGGTTGATTACATTATGCGTTACACCAGCCTGGACCCGGCTATAGTTGAAATGACGAATAGAAATTCCGTACAAACTACCAGAAAATTTCTATGTGTGATGTGACCCAAAAAGAAAGGAATTATTATTAAGCATTGATGACTGATGGGTATTGTAGACTTACCGGCAGTTGAAGAGAGTGCTCTCAAATATATGTACGTAATGTATTCGTAAGCAGAGCTTGAAGACAGAAGAAGAACGTTCCTTCGCCATCGATGACTAAAAGCTGGCAGCAGAAGGCAATTTATGCCAAAAAAAACTAACAAATGTGTTTTGAATTTCTTTGGTGTATAATTTCTTTGCTTACGATGGCACAAACACATTTGAAGGTGTCCAATTTAATTTAATGTTAATTTTGAATAGTTAAAAATGTTCAAAATGTTTATTTTGTTCATCTACCACAACTTCACATATAATACGCGATGTCCGTTTTATGTGACGTAGTTTCATATACCATAACTGCACTTATAATTGACAATGTCCGTTTTATGGGACATTGTAAAAACAATAAAAAAAATACAAAAATTTAGTTTTTTTTTTCTTGGTCCTCTTTTTTATCCTTATTTCAACCCGTATTCGCAATTTCAACATTATACACACTAGAAATCTAAGGGTGACAATTTAAGGGTTAAAACTTTCTCTATAAATGTTTTTATTATTAACTATTAAGCACTTCACACTAGCCAGCTGTAGTTACAGCGATAACTTTAAGACGGGCCCTAGACATGAAAGACAATAAATATATTTCATGTAACAATATACTGAGAGGTGACTTTAATAACTGTTTTACTGCACGTTTAAAGGTTCTAATAGAAGATAATTAGTTCGTTAAACATTTTTCAAGGAAAAAATGGCGTTTCTAATCTGCTGTAACGTATAATATTTATCATAACTATTGCAGGTTTTATTATAAAATTTGTACTTAACTAACGACTTAGTTTGAACGATATTCGATATTAATTAACAATATCACGAAATAATTCTGATAAATTCTAACCGTGTTACGTAATTCAACAGTAATTGATAGGAGAAATAAATACTTTTTGCATTTTTCATTGTTTTCTTATTTTAATTTCACCATCAGAAAGATCTACGTTTTCAGCTAGTAACATGAATGCGTTATTTTATTATCAAACTAGCTGTTGGCGCTGTTGTCTGCGAATTTGCCCGCTACATCTTGTATAGTAATTTCCCCACGGGAACATAACATCGAAATAAAAACTCCTAAATCCTATTTGTTAATCCAGGTTATGAACTATCTGTGCACGAAATTTCATCCAAATCTGTTCAGTCGTTTAGATGTGAAAGAGCCATCAGAGACATACAAACATACGTAGGTCTAGGTATATTCATCCATCCTCACAAACTTTCACATGTATGATACATAATTATATTAGTAAAAAGTCAGATTGGTGGGATGCTAATGTTAGATCTAAACTAGGAAAAGGTAAGTAGTGGAGTGCCATAAGATTTAAAAATAGTAAAATCTCGGAATCCAAGGACAGTCAATGAATATTCATATAAATTTTTGAAATGTGTTAGCCGATCTCAATCTCAATTTTTTAATTGTTAAAATAAATAATAATTATTATTATACAGAGACTCTCTTTTAAATTGGCCAATAAGGAGAAATCAGGATCCTTAGGAGATACGAGAAAACTCTCTTGGGAACCTTGAACTGTTTTTTGATGTTGAAAATTTTGGCGTTTATATTTTTTTGGTTAAGTGTTGTCCACAAAAATGAGTGAAACTGGGCAATTTTTAAGCTATTGCATAGCTTCTATCGCGGGCCTTGAGCGCGGGGACCGAATCCAGAAATTCCGTAACGAAAAAACCTCACGCTCCCCACTCCGACGGGCAAGGAGGTGTGATTGAATATAAGGTTATATACATTAATAATTATATTATAATATTATTATAATATAATTATTAATATTAATAATTAAATAATTATTATTATTATTTCCTTTATTCATTATTTTTACATATGTTTTACATTTTTAAATATTATTAAAAAAATACGTTTTTGTCATGGGTGTCGTTTTCACGGTTTTCGAGGGTGTTGAAACCGATGGTGCAGTCAAAATGTAAATCCAAGATGGCCGCTGCATAAATTATCGAAGTTTTCATCATGGGTGTCGTTTTCATGGTTTTCGAGGGTGTTGAAACCGATGTTACAGTCAAAATGTAAATCCAAGATGGCGGCTGCAAAAAATATCGAGGTTTTCGTCATGGGTGTCGTTTTCATGGTTTTCAAAGGTGTTGAAACCGATGGTGCAGTCAAAATGTAAATCCAAGATGGCGGCTGCAAAAAATATCGAGGTTTTTGTCATGGGTGTCGTTTTCACGGTTTTCGAGGGTGTTGAAACCGATGGTGCAGTCAAAATGTAAATCCAAGATGGCGGCTGCAAAAAATATCGAGGTTTTTGTCATGGGTGTCGTTTTCACGGTTTTCGAGGGTGTTGAAACCGATGGTGCAGTCAAAATGTAAATCCAAGATGGCGGCTGCAAAAAATATCGAGGTTTTCGTCATGGGTGTCGTTTTCATGGTTTTCGAGGGTGTTGAAACCGATGGTGCAGTCAAAATGTAAATCCAAGATGGCCGCTGCATTAATTATCGAAGTTTTCATCATGGGTGTCGTTTTCATGGTTTTCGAGGGTGTTGAAACCGATGTTGCAGTCAAAATGTAAATCCAAGATGGCGGCTGCAAAAAATATCGAGGTTTTCGTCATGGGTGTCGTTTTCATGGTTTTCGAGGCAGTTGAAACCGATGGTGCAGTCAAAATGTAAATCCAAGATGGCGGCTGCAAAAAATATCGAGGTTTTTGTCATGGGTGTCGTTTTCACGGTTTTCGAGGGTGTTGAAACCGATGGTGCAGTCAAAATGTAAATCCAAGATGGCGGCTGCAAAAAATATCGAGGTTTTCGCCATGGGTGTCGTTTTCATGGTTTTCGAGGGTGTTGAAACCGATGGTGCAGTCAAAATGTAAATCCAAGATGGCCGCTGCATAAATTATCGAAGTTTTCATCATGGGTGTCGTTTTCATGGTTTTCCGAGGGTGTTGAAACCGATGTTGCAGTCAAAATGTAAATCCAAGATGGCGGCTGCAAAAATTATCGAGGTTTTCGTCATGGGTGTCGTTTTCATGGTTTTGGAGGAAGTTGAAACCGATGGTGCAGTCAAAATGTAAGTCCAAGATGGCGGCTGCAAAAATTATCGAGGTTTTCGTCATGGGTGTCGTTTTCATGGTTTTGGAGGAAGTTGAAACCGATGGTGCAGTCAAAATGTAAATCCAAGATGGCGGCTGCAAAAATTATCGAGGTTTTCGTCATGGGTGTCGTTTTCATGGTTTTGGAGGAAGTTGAAACCGATGGTGCAGTCAAAATGTAAGTCCAAGATGGCGGCTGCAAAAAATATCGAGGTTTTCGTCATGGGTGTCGTTTTCATGGTTTTCGAGGGTGTTGAAACCGATGGTGCAGTCAAAATGTAAATCCAAAATGGCGGCTGCCAAAAATATCGAGGTTTTTGTCATGGGTGTCGTTTTCATGGTTTTCGAGGGTGTTGAAACCGAGGGTGCAGTCAAAATGTAAATCCAAGATGGCGGCTGCAAAAATTATCGAGGTTTTCGTCATGGGTGTCGTTTTCATGGTTTTGGAGGAAGTTGAAACCGATGGTGCAGTCAAAATGTAAGTCCAAGATGGCGGCTGCAAAAAATATCGAGGTTTTCGTCATGGGTGTCGTTTTCATGGTTTTCGAGGGTGTTGAAACCGATGGTGCAGTCATAATGTAAATCCAAGATGGCGGCTGCAAAAAATATCGAGGTTTTCGTCATGGGTGTCGTTTTCATGGTTTTCGAGGAAGTTGAAACCGATATTGCAGTCAAAATGTAAATCCAAGATGGCGGCTGCAAAAAATATCGAGGTTTTTGTCATGGGTGTCGTTTTCACGGTTTTCGAGGGTGGTGAAACCGATGGTGCAGTCAAAATGTAAATCCAAGATGGCGGCTGCAAAAAATATCGAGGTTTTCGTCATGGGTGTCGTTTTCATGGTTTTCGAGGGTGTTGAAACCGATGGTGCAGTCAAAATGTAAATCCAAGATGGCGGCTGCAAAAAATATCGAGGTTTTCGTCATGGGTGTCGTTTTCATGGTTTTCGAGGGTGTTGAAACCGATGGTGCAGTCAAAATATAAATCCAAGATGGCAGCTGCATAAATTTATCGAGGTTTTCGTCATGGTTGTCGTTTTCATGGTTTTCGAGGGTGTTGAAACCGATGGTGCAGTTTAAATGTAAATCCAAGATGGCGGCTGAAAAAATTATCGAGGTTTTCGTCATGGGTGTCGTTTTCATGGTTTTTGAGGGTGTTGAATCCAATATTGCAGTCAAAATGTAAATCCAAGGTGGCGGCTGCCAAAAATTATCGAGGTTTTTATCATGGATGTCGTTTTCGTTGTTTTTGAGGGTGTTGAAACCGATATTACTATCAAAATAGAAATCCCAGATGTCAAATAACAAAAATCAAAAAATATTATTATAACTTAAAAAAAATAAAATTATATTACAATTCCTTCACTAATTAATCGAAAGAAACTTCGTTCCATCCGGGTGTCCCTTGACACCTCTCAAGTTTTTTTTAATTTTTTTATACAGTGTGTCCGGGCACGAGTTAGCGATATTTGAAGGGGATATTCTAGGCTCAATTTCATCGACAAAAATGCTTTAAAAAACATTCTTACTCCAATACTTCGCGAATGGCAGCCATTTTAATTTTTTAATCCGTCAAACTGGGGTGTGTACAATAAAATGCAAATATCTTGGAATCCAAGAGAACTACATTCATGAAAATGACTTTATTGCAAAGTTAAACGTTGAGGCTTATCAAAAACTTACGAAAGTTTTCTAAATAATATGTAAAAATAACCAAAAAACATGGGCAAACACGAAATTGTACACAAAAATTACTGAATAATTTCACATTTTTAACTCTAGCTCGATAAGTACCCCTGAATTTTGCCAAGGTTTTTGCATTAAATTAAAAGTGTTTGAGTCAGGCTATATCAGCATATCAAAATTATCACTCTCCTTTAAGTATCTTAGGAGTTATTCTCACTTGAACATCACCCTTCCTTAGCGCACGTACCCCAATATTACAGGTGTCGCATTCTTTGGGCGAGCTAAATCGTTCCAACGAATATTTTATCAGCTGGCATTATTGACCACCATAATCCATAAACTGAAATGGTACATTTTTTTATTATATGAAACCACTTCTTGGAATTATTGCTACGGGGCGAGACAGAAGGGTGATGTTCAAGTGAGAATAACTCCTAAGATACTTAACGTAGAGTGATAATTTTGATATCATTTTATAGCCTATCTCAAACACTTTTAATTTAATGCAAAAACCCTGCAAAATTCAGGGGTACTTATCGAGCTAGAGTTAAAAATGTGAAATTATTAAGTAATTTTTGTGTACAATTTCGTGTTTGCCCATGTTTTTTGGTTATTTTTACATATTATTTAGAAAACTTTCGTAAGTTTTTGATAAGCCTCAACGTTTAACTTTGCAATAAAGTCATTTGCATGAATGTAGGTCTCTTGGATTTAAAGATATTTGAATTTTATTGTACACACCCCAGTTCGACAGATCAAAAAATTAAAATGGCTGCCATTCGCGAAGTTTTGGAGTTAGAATTTTTTTTAAAGCATTTTTGTCGATGAAAAAGAGCCTAGAATATCCCCTTCAAATATCGCTAACCCGTGCCCGGACACACTGTATACACCCCCAAACATAACCGTTTAGATGGTAGAGGCCCCCCTCTACCATCTAAACGGTTATGTTTGGGGGTGTATATGGACACTCGAGTCGAGCAAAAATTAGCACTTTAAAGCTTAATATTTCACAAACGAATCTTTTTGTCAAAAAATGTTAATGGAACATATCAATATTTTAACTTTTTTTTTTTTATTTGACTTTCGACTGTTCTCTGTAAGGATCATTTCATTGTATCGGGAGAAAAAAATCGGGACGGCGCGCGGCGGAAGTTAGTCTTTACCAAAATATTTTACAGCATAAAGTCGTATTATTAGTGGTCAGTATTTCATTAGTTTGACCCACTTCTGTTGCACAGACATTTTCCTTCCCATATAATTAAATGATCCTTACATGAAACTAAATCAAATAACATCATAAAAAAATGCCCATTCTTTCTTTCGTACAATTTGTATGAAAAAATATTTAAAAAATTGAGATCGGGCAAATTCTTTTTTTTAACATTTTTCTATACTATGTTGTTAAAAACACATTTCAAAAATTTATATAAAGATTCATTAATTGGCTCTGGATTCCGAGGTATAAACCTTACGGCACTCCACTAAACGTATTTTTGCTCATTTTTCATTTGTCATAAACTTTTTTATGCAGTCAAACACGTTCATTATATAGAACACCAGAAAATATGTAGTTCATTAGGGGTAAAACCGGGATAGTTGCCCAAGCGGTATAATTGCCTAGAATTAGTCTAGTTTCGCGGATGAAATCACACGTTGTTTCAATTATCTGTCGAGTCCACTGAGTTGGCCATGTTGTAGGTCTCTATGCGATTGCAAGGGAACAGTGGTAAGGTGCGATCAAACTTTTTGCGGTGTAGATGCCATTTTTCTCGGCGGGGCATCTAGCCTTTACGTAATTTACATGGAATAGGGAACTATGCCATAAATGGGATAGATGTCCCAAAATTTAGAGGTCCGCAAAAATCACCAATACTCTGGAAACAGCACAGATGATATTTTTTATATATAATTTCATTCTTTCATTTTAATGTAATAAATCAAAGTACTTACCTACATCTGACTGTCCCTCCCGCTCAGCCCTGGATGGGAAGGCACATTTGATGATTTTAACACGATAAAAAAGTACCTATACAGTTTTATAAATTAAGTATTTTACTGTTTGTATTGTAAAAAAAACTTTTGGACAACTAATTAAAAAAAAAAGATGGGCAGGACGATCTAGACACGTATCTTGATGGCTGGTCCGAAGTTGCATTAAAAAAGAGCATTTAGAAGAATATGAGGGACGCCTTTGCCCAAAAGTGGGACAACAGCAACGGTTATAAAAAAAAAGAGCTACAAATCTAAAACGCAAGCGAGAATCGAATCTTTCAATTAAAACATCTAATCTTGATTATATTGTATGATAGGCATGTTTTACACAACCGTCATTTCAAAGTAAATACAGTAACTCGCTTATTGTCGAGATAAACATTAATGCTACAAGTGTCATTAACGGTGAATAGTACGGTTTTTAAGATTGAGGTAACTATCAATGTCAGCTGACTTTGGCCCACTTCCGTTATGATTGAAACCCTGGTAGGTTCACATCACTATTTCGCTGTTTACGGTGTTGTTCGAAAACAGTACATCACTAAAACATTGGAAAACATTTGTTACCAATTTTATTGAATTTTGATCTCATAACATCTGATGCAGACAAATAGAGTTAAAACAAAATAAGAATATTGCATGGGTAATAG
Organism: Agrotis clavis; assembly: GCA_954870645.1. Classification (NCBI taxonomy): domain Eukaryota; kingdom Metazoa; phylum Arthropoda; class Insecta; order Lepidoptera; family Noctuidae; genus Agrotis; species Agrotis clavis. Next base: position 11,286,592 of record OX940922.1, read on the forward strand.
AAATAAATAAAAAAATTGAAAATTATATTTAACATTTCTGTCCCTTTATTTATATTTAAAGACACAGCTTCCGAAACCAATACAAGACAGACAAGGTATTTATTTTGATGATACTTTCATGCTTTTATGAATATCATGTTAAAAATTGACAGTATTAACAGAAACATGCCAATAAAATAACAAGCTTTATATAAATAACATTAATTTATGACTATTGTTTCACTTTATTTCAAGTTTCTATTAAGTACAGTTTTCTCAAAACCTAAATGATTACAGTTATCGCCAAATTGTGTTCGTATTAAAAATGTTTTGTTTTAAACTAACATGTTTTATAGTCAGTTAACAATTTTTTTTTCATGTCACCTTTTCAATTTTCATGTATAAAATTGTTTGTTTTCTTGTTTAATTTTTTACAGTTAGTTACTAGCATTTTATTACTACACAAACTATAAAAAAGAAAGCCACGTAGATCTCACATAATAAAAAAATAAATTCATTGTATTTTATTGCAAGTGGAGCTAGACAAACGGTTAATCTGCTTCCGTAGATACCTACATAATTTTTCACGGAGAAGGCTATTGACGTAATAAAAAATAAATGACCGAAACAAATGTCTCAGAAGCATAATTTCAAACTAGGCATTTAGGTTTCTTTGAGGAAAATCACAACGGAATAAGCACCGAACCTTGCTCAAGTTTACATAAAAATTATCAACTTAAAAATATATTTAAGGATTTACTTCTGGAAAATTTTAAAGGGTAACATAAAACTGTAATAAGTATCTTACTAATGACCGTCATTATTATAAAAGTAACTGAGCTTAAGGTGTGCTATAATGAGGTATCAAGAGTGATTTAATTAATTGTAATTTAACAAAAGTTTGTTATCAGAAACTTTGTTCATTAAGAGTTCCACTGAATTGCCAAATGTACGATTTTTAATAGCGATGTGAAGAAATTCAATAGAGCTTCAAAATCTCTAGTAGTTACGAGCCGAGAGCTTCGTAGATTTGCCGGCCGGTCGCCGGGCACCACGTGGTCACTCTCCACCGGTTTTACAAGTACCTCGGGGCCATGCGCCGACGCCAGGTGAAAGTGTTCGGCGATCCCCACGCAATCTCATTCACTGTACTCAGTTATACTCGAGGTCAAGCGCACAACAAGACTCGTTCCCATTATTTACTTTTCTTCTCTTCGAGAGTCCGTAAAAGTTTACAAAGCTTTGTTAAGAAGTTATTTGTGATGTGTGATCTGTCGATATTTTGCCAACGGCTGTATGCCATGTCCCGTTTTGGTTGACTTGAAGTGTGTACTTCTTTCTCTTTACGACGATCGTAAAACTTTCTTAAATGCGAAATCTATTGTATGCGCTTTAGGATTTACAGATGGGAGTGCTTAAACAAAGACATCGTTTCTGTTTCTGTAATGGGCGGCTACATTGTCTTCTGACTCTGCTTTAAATAATTTTGAATCATATATATTTGCGAGAAAGTTGGTTTACAGATCATTAGTTGCATAACAGAAGATGACACAATAATTATTATGGACTCGTATGGTTACGATTGTTATTGTTTAACACGGAGTCTTTATGTAAAGTGAAAATTATGTTTACTTTTGTGCTATTACTAGCTTCAAATACTGTAACTTTTCACACCCTTTGCACGGTTAGTATATTGAGTTCAAAGATTGCAAGAATGCACCTTACCAACCCGTTTGCCTCCGACAGCTTTTGCAATGCTAATAACTACCTTTTACAAAGAAAACAGCTGATTTATCGTATTTTCATCTTTTAGTTCAAACAAAAAATTATCTTTGATTTGCCGTTCTTTTAAAAACGAGTGTTTTTATTTGTAAAGAGGTCAGGGTAAACTTTGTAAAACGTGCCAAGATAAGGTTTTGAGAACCTTAAATGTTTAACGGATGTAGGCAAAAGGCGTAAAGGAGACGAAAAAGTTAAACATCCGTTTTGCAGTTTCTTGAAGTCTGCTGATTAAATACCTGTTTTGTAAACCGAAGCTATTTATAAACACCTCCGGATGTTTTCAATTTATTTTGAAGTCTAACGCATTGAGGTTATTGTAACATACTTGCCTAAATACTTACATTCAAATCAATGAAATGTAGGGCCTTCAAAAAACAGAAAATAACAACATGTACTCTAAAAAATGAGGTCGTTTAATTTGTCTTTGAATGTTGTGAGGAACCTTCGAAAAATAAAAAAGCTACGTTATCTTTCTGAGGCCTCGTTTTTCGAGCTGAGATCGCATGACCGAACCCAGTGGCCACTCGTCCGGTTCTTGAGTAATTAGTCAACAAGCAACGTACGTGCAGAACTCAACACATGGCATAATGCACCACTCGGAGCCACTTGCTATACGTTGTGAAAGTACGCTCTTGTCACTTTTCTTCAATTTTCTCAATGATATAACTTTCGAATGACGTTTACTGTTAGAGTGTAAACATCCATCTTTCTAGAAGTTTAATGTTAAAGGAATTAGCGTCACATTAGCAGTATGCACATACAGGTTAGATAGGTACTGGTAACTTCTCACGACCTTTATTGTCTTTTTATCTTTACTAATTATTCTAGCTTGTTTTATGCACTGAGTATAATTATGATGACTTGATGCCTCCTAAACTCCTCATTCAAAACTAAGAGGAAAATATTTCTAGGAGGAAAATGTAGATATTTGAACGCGAACTACATTTTTTTTGGTATTTGTAAGCGTTGTACGTTTTCGTGCGTTCAGGATTAATTGTAACGCCAGAACTTGGCTTGACACGCTCCCGCGCGTCTAGCGGTTGGAATTATCTGATTGGGCTCCTTCAACTTCTTTCACTCTTTTTAATATTCGTACACAATATGATATTAGTAATGTTGTTTTTTTTTAATTTCCCAACCGATTTCAATGTATTTTAGAATGATAAAGCTAATTTTATATAATTGAATCTCTTTCTTTTTAACCGTTCCACACTTTCAAATGCGACTTTCAAATGTGATGCCTGTCTTATTAAAATGTTTTAAGCAGCGCAGTTATAAAATAGCAACATTTAAAGGCTATGTATTTAACGTATCAGATAAAACCCCTTAATTGCATGTTCACTCTCGCACATCCCAGAGACATAACAAAGACAGCTTCGTGGGTACTATCGGTCACGGTCGGACGCATACCAACGAAACAACAGATGAAATTGTCTGATGTCAGCACATTATTCTTACGAGAGGAGCTCGTGGCTAAATAATTACAGCCGCACAGGCCGATCTTCTGGGGTAAGCTGCGCTTGCCGAGGTTGGTCTGTCAATGGGTGACCATCTGTCATAACGAGTTTCCTCCGTGCCTCGGAAAGCACGTAAAGCCGTTGCTGTTAGTCAGAAGCTCTAAAGTCTGACAACCAGTCTTACCGTAAGGTATCGTATTACCCAGTTACCTACGGGGTTGTGGAGGTCTGATAGGCAATCACTCCATGTAAAATACTAATATCCTGCTTCCGGTTTGACTGGAAGCCGACCCAAATATATTTGGGAAAAGGCTAGGCAGATGATGTCAGCACATTATTCTTACGTCGGATATAATAATCGCGTACTAATTACAAACAGAAATTTATCTATTTTATCACATTTTTAATTTTTTTAGTAAAAATATTCGCCGCGTCCAGAAGAACTGCTTTCTGTATCAGGCCTTTTTGAACGAACTGCCTAACGAGGCTTTCGTTATGCAGTTCTTTCAAAAGGCCTTAGGTGTTAATCGAAAATCTTTGTCAATAACCCATTGGCCGACATAACTATCGGCAAAATGATCACTGAATCCACATAGCGACAACTTCGCGAGCCAAATCAAAATACTTTGCTTATCTTTCTTAGCTTTCACATATTCTCCTTATGCAGGCCCTATGAAAAACCTATTATTATTATTATTATAATTGCAAAGATCAGTTTTACTAGGTATCTTACTGTAAACGCATGGTAAATAGGTACGCATCTCATTATTGTTAGAGTATACCCTAATTCATTTCCGTCATTTGTTATTTTAATTGATATTGGCAGTGAATTCGGTGGCTTTGTTTTTTACCCGACTTCAAAAAAAAAGCAGGTTCTCAGTTCGACCTGTATGTATGTACGTATGTATGTATGTATGTATGTATGTACGTATGTATGTATGTATGCATGTATGTATGTTTGTCCGCGATTATCTCACGTTTGGCTGAACGGATTTTGATGCAGTTTTCAGTAAAGTGTTCATTACATTCTGGAGAAGGTTTTAGTATATAACACTAATAGATATCCCGTGACGTTGCCCGCGTGGTTCCGTTTTGCTTACTTGGATCGTAGATTTTCAGGGACGATTGCATGTTTGTCCGCAATTATCTCGCGTTTGGCTGAATCGATTTTGATGCAGTTTTCAGAAAAGTGTTTGTTACATTCTGGGGAAGGTTTTAGTATATAACAATAATGGATATCTCGTGAAGTTGCTTACATAGATCCGTTTTGCTTAATAGGATTGTAAATTTTCGAAGACGCCGATTTTATGAAGATTTTTGTTGATTATCTCAACTAAAAAGGGAAAAATAAAAAACTTTTTGAAAAAAAGGGAACCGACTTCAAAACCAAACACAAAAAAAAACTATAAAATAACTTTTCTTTCGGAAGTCGGTGGCCATAATTATGTCAATGAAATAAAAAAAAACAAAGCCACCGACTTCCGAAAGAAAAGTTATTTTATAGTTTTTTTTGTGTTTGGTTTTGAAGACGGTTCCCTTTTTTTCAAAAAGTTTTTTTTTATTTCATTGACTATGGCCACCGACTTCCGAAAGAAAAGTTATTTTACAGTTTTTTTGTGTTTGGTTTTGAAGTCGGTTCCCTTTTTTTCAAAAAGTTTTTTTTTCCCTTTTTAGTTTAGATATTCAACAAAAATCTTCATAAAATCGGCGTCTTTGAAAATCTACAATCCTAGTAAGTAACAAAAACGGATCTATGCGAACAACTTTACGAGATATCCATTATTGTTATATACTAAAACCTTTCTCAGAATATAACAAACACTTTTTTGAAAACTGCATAAAAATCGGTTCAGCCAAACGCAAGATAATCGCGGACAAACATGCAATAGTCTCTGGAAATCTACGATCCAAGTAAGCAAAACGGATCCACGCGGGCAGCGTCACGGGATATCTATTAGTGTTTTAAACTAAAACCTTCTCCAGAATGTAGTGAACATTATCCTGAAAACCGCATCAAAATCCGTTCATCCAAACGCGAGATAATCGCGGACAAACATACATACATACATACATACAGGTCGAACTGAGAACCTACTTGTTTTTGAAGTCGGTTAAAAATCCCGTCATATGTTTTGTGGTTTAGCAATAGACAGACAGATTTTACAGGAATGTTTACATTATAATTATTATAAATTGGATGAAAATTGCACACATTTTTTAAGTGGGTTAATCAATTAATGATTCCTCCCGCCCTGGGCCGGATGGGACTGTCAGACTCGTACTGGCTAAAATCCAATGTGTTCTTTCAACAGCCCTTTACGTTCCAGGGTCACGGTTACCAGTTTGGGCAGTTCCGCGACCCCGGAATACATGTATACTACCACCCGTGCGAGGCTCTTAATCCTTCTTGCTACTAATAATATTAGAAACGTGAATTTTTTTTGGATGGTTGGATGGATTGTTTGGATGGTTGTTACTCTTTCATGCAACCAAACCTCTGAACGGATTTGGATGAAATATAGTACACAGATAGTTTATAACCTGGATTAACACATAGGAAATTTTTATCCCGATTTTATGTTCCACATCCATAAATAAATTATACATAATAACAATACAGTAGATACTAGTTATTACAGAGTGTACCTTTAAAACGTTTGAGGTCTGATGGTGCACGTGATGCGAGTCAAATAGCACGAAGCTTTCATTTTCATTGCATGCATAGGTATACATAGATAAACGCAGACAAATGTATACGAGAATTTCTGGTTGCAACCGTGACAGCAAGACTCACTAGTTGACTTTACAACATTTCTAGTATTAAATACTAAGTCCTTGTTATGAGTATCTCTACTACTTACTTAGTATTTATTACTAGAAATGTTGTAAAGTCAACTAGTGAGTCTTGCTGTCACGGTTGCAACCAGAAGTTCTCGTACAGGTAGCTAGACATTTCTCTGCGTGTACACTAGCTAGTCGACGGCGCGTCGTGTTCCACGCGTGCCCCAAAGAGCTGGCAGAAGTCTACAGGGGTCCACCCAGAAGTCTAGAGGGCCAAGTCTGCTGGGGTTGCGGGAATGTCCCACGGTACCCGGGATCCTGGACCATTAAGGGCTTTTGAAGGATCACCGTAGATTTCAGTCTTTGACTTTGACAGTCCCTCTCGTACCGCCCCGGGTGGGAGGACTTATTTAATGTTTTCACAACAATAAAGAAGCATAATGGAACTTTGTATTACAATTTTAACTTTATAAGCAAGCAGCTACTGTAATTCGAAACTTTGGAGTGAACCCTACTCCCTATTTCGGAATCCATTAGATCTGACAACACATCGGAAGTCACGACAGCTGTCCAATCATGTTGTGACGCCCTCGTATCTGCGTCTAAAGATGTGTGAAACGTCGGCCGAGTCTACGGATTTTGTGCTTAGATAGTAGTACCTAGCTTTTATGTAGAAAATGACAACAAAACGTGCGTAGTCGTTTAAGCTATTGTCAAACAGACAGGCGTGACGAACGCGAAGCGAGGCGTTTTTGTTTGTAATGTATGCAATTGTTTCCGTCACATAGACTATCGGATCGCTTTCGCTTTTTCTATGTGACCGGATTGAAACAATTGCATACAATACAAACAAAAACGCCTCGCTTCGCGTTTGTCACGCTTGTCTGTTTGACAATAGCTTTAGGGCCGGGCACAATTAATGACGAATCGTAGCGCAGCGCATTCTTCTCAGGGAAGTGCCTCAAAATTGAGTTGCAAAAGTCCAACCGGAACGACAAACAAACAAGAAAAGTGAATTTATAAAAACGTGGGAAAAACGTGGGAAAAATAAAACACCAAAATAGTGTAAATAAAAAATAAGTTAAAAATAACTAAAACCCGACTACGACAAAAACGCGCACTGAAAAGTATAAAACAAGAACAATATTCATTTGACCGATATTGTGCTAGCCGTGGTCGTGTGCCACCTGCGGTTGTTTCACACAATCTTCATTAGGTAGGTGGCACACGACCACAGCTAACAAAATATCGGTCAAATGAATATTGTTCTTGTTTTATACTTTTCAGTGCGCGTTTTTTCGTAGTCGGATTTTAGTTATTTTTATTTTTATTAACTTATTTTTTACTGAGTTCCATAGGTTACGCAGGAGTTCCAGTTCCGTCTACCCAGAAATAAAGGGAGCGAGCTCACCCGAGCTCACCCGAGCTCACTTAATTTTTGGCCTCATCTTATCTTCTGGGCTGTACTGAAGCGGAGTCTCCTACTACAGGTATTGTTTACCTAAAAGGAGGGTCCAATCACAAGCGATCGTTATGTATTTACTATTACCGAAAATAAAGATTATTATTATTATATTACTGAAGCCAAGAGCAACACTACAAGAAAAAGTAAATAAAAAAAAAACTATGTATTAGCAGATTTAACACGATTTATGATGTATGTTCCTTAAGTTACCAAATCTCCTAGGAAACAAAGGATTATTCGTAAAGATATTCCATCTACTAATGACATTGAAATTCGTATGTGGAACGTGAGAGAATATAATCCCAGTAATCATTATCACACAAACTATTGTAAAGGCAGAAAGTGAATGTTATCGGCAATTGAATACCTACCACCATCATTAATTTTGTTGTCTCTAAAAGACTGCCTCATTGGTCATTGGTTTTGGCTAGTGAAGAGAATAATTATGTTATTAAATGATATATTTATGTATTAAAATTATTCATGTACATATATGATTAATTTTATTGTGTAAATTATATTTACAATAGCAGCATGAAGCCTGAATTTGAATCAGCCAGCAGATTCAAACATCGATTTGCTGATTCAGCAAAAGTAAAATACAATCCATCGCTCCTACATAATATAAATTATTTCTGAAATCAAACACAACTGACTGAAAGTTTGCAGATATTGTTGAAAAAAAATGTTGTAATTATAAATACACTTTTAGAAATGACTGGCCCGTTGGTCTAGTGGTTAGTGACCCTGACTGCTATGCCGGGGGTCGTGGGTTCGATTCCCACCCAGGACAAATGTTTGTGTGATGAGCACGATCATTTGTTCTGTGTCTGGGTGTAATTTATCTATAATATGTATGTATTTAGAAATATATAAGTATGTTTATCAGTTGTCTAGTACCCATAACACAAGCTCTGCTTAGCTTGGGACTAGATGGCGTTGTGTGATAGTTGTAAAAAAAAAAAAAAAAAAAAAAAGAATATATAAAACTAGTACAATATAAAAAAACTAAAGTACCTAACAAAGAAAGTAGGTATCTGTGGAAATGTCGGATTTTATTACCTACCGAAAAAAAATCTTAGAAAAAATATCTGCATTACATTATAACTGCCTACAGGGTAATATTTCATGGAGATCATTGTGACTATCATCTGACACCCATCACTCTCACGCGAGATCTGTTGCGACAAACATATATACAATGTATTATCATCACCAATCTACACTGTCTTGTTCTCTCCAAGAAGCGTGAAGTATGTACTAATCATGATTATAACATAATGCTTTTATTACGTGAAAGTAGACAATATTCTACCATCCAGATCAGAACATCAAGATATTGTATAATCGTGTTTATTTCACATTAGTTATTACTCAAACGTTATAATGACCTGACAAGGCTAGCGCAGCGATTTCCCGACCTATGCCAAGGTCGGTGACTGATCGTGCGCCCGAGCATTTAGCTAGTCCTTTTCACAAGGGATATGACTAACATAATGGCATAGGTACCGTCTTCAGCCGCATTGGTTTTCCCATACAGTATGCCTCTCAAGGTAAACAAAAGGAGAAAAGCATGCCGCCGCCCGCGCCGTAGCATGCATAGGGATTTCGATAGTGTCCGATCGAAATCAGATTTTCAGCCGTAACCTAAACCGAATCCGAAACCGAAATCTGTCGGACACTAGTTTTCATGGAGATTCATAAGAGAAGTGGAATACGAATCGCCGTCGACCCAGGCATGTTCTCTGATCGGGCGGCGAGCTACCCATTACTCGCCGTCCACATGGCCGAGCGTCCACGGTTACCCTGAACTCTAATTTACAGACTTGTTGTTATAGTTCATTCTCCAGGACAATTCGAGCTTCATTGTCTAGGCGCTTTTCTGGTGGTTGCCACTGTTCATTCTGGCTTTCAGGAGTTGCAGTGGTTCGGTAATAGTGTGGTGGGTTTGTCCCAATAATAAAGGCGTGTACGGGTTTTAAATGGGGTTAATATCACAGCAAAATGGAAATATCAAGTCAGGAATTATTTAGTGGCGGGGCGTTCGATCTCCGCGATGCAATTTTAATAATGAGATGATCAATAAAAAATAACGCCACTTTCTATATAAGCACTTACACCATAATGCGATGGACCACTTGAGAACCCCCTAATGGCTTCATCAAACTCTCTATATATCATGATGCAATAGTAGTTTATGAAACTGGTACATAATGAGGGGTATTATACACGAGTGTGAGTTTAAAAAACGAGCGAAGCGAGTTTTTTAATAGTATCACACGAGTGGTATAATACCTAGTTATGTAGGTACAGTTTCATACACTACTTTATCTACTCTCATTGAACACGAACATATCAAATATATAAAAGATAAAAATTAATAAACATCCACCATGTCATCCACCGAAACACACGTCAAAATTCCAACATTCCCATCTAGAGCGCGCGCAGCCACAGATAAAAAATGAAATAGATGTATCTATGATCAGTAATCTGTATCATAATGAAAAAAAAAATCGTATAACATTATTTTGTTAGAGAATTAGTGTTATAATTTAATTTTCGTACCACTTGCTCAAAAAAGTGACATTCTATGCCCCAAAAAGCGTACATAACAATAGTCATTTTTAATCTGTTAAAAACAGGGAAAGAAAGTTGTACTGAATTTCATTCATCCTCTAGGGAGAGCATGTGATTTAAATTTGGAATACTTACCGATACTGAACTACATCAGTCTATCTTTACAACATTGAGTTTGTATATAAAGCACTACACAACTGTTTGAAAAAGGAATACGCATTTATTATGCAGTTATGATTATTCTATAAAATTACGAATACCGAAGAGGCCGTATGAGCTTGATGCCTTTGCTTTTCCGACAAAAAATATTAGTAGAGGTAATTGCCGCATTTTTGTTTTCTTCAAATACATAAACGTTAAGTTTATTTTAATTTATTTTATAAATAAGTTAATGTTAATGCTTAATAAATGCTTATCTCATATTATTATTGTGTTAATTTTTTCGCAAATGGTACGAAAAGTAGAGTATTTTTCCTCGGTGATAAAGCTGTCTTAGTCTTGGGTGAACTTAAATCCCTCGCAACACTCAGGACACGTCTTAAATCCCTCGCTTCGCTCGTGATTTAAGTTTTTAACACCCTCGCTACGCTCGGGAGTAAACCTCGTGTCCTTCGTTAAGCTCGCGATTTAAATCGTCACCCGCGACAGAAGACACTGCTTTATCCCCTTGGTTAATAATCTACTATTTCGTACCACTTGCTCAAAAAAGTGACATTCTATGCCACAAAAAGCGTACATAACAATAGTCATTTTTAATCTGCTAAAAACAGAGAAAGAAAATTGTACCGAATTTCATTCATCCTCTAGGGGGAGAATGTGATTTAAATTTGGAATACTTACCGATACTGAACTACATCAGTCTGTCTTTACAACATTGAGTTTGTATTTATAGCATTATACAACTTTTTGAATGAAAAAGGAATACGCATTTGTTATGCAGTTATGATTATTCAAAAAAATTACGAAAACTGAAGAGGCCGTATGAGCTTGATGCCTTTGCTTTTCCGACAAAAAATATTAGTCTAGGAATTGGCCGCATTTTTGTTTTATTCAAATACATACGTAACGTTAAGTTTATTTTAATTTATTTTTAAAAATAAGTTAATGTTAACTGTAATTAATGTTTAATAAATGCTTATCGTTTTAATTTTTTCGCAAATGGTACGAAAAGTAGAGTATTTTCCTCGGTGATAAAGCTGTCTTAGTCTTAGGTGAACTTAAATCCGTACGTCTGAAAGTCTCATTAACAATGATACTTTTAATAAAAAAAAATCATAATATTAAAGTTGAACATATCCTCGAGTGAATGGTAAAGATAGAAACACGAATTGGAATAATTGGCTCGATAGAAAAAAATCTCAAACATGACACTAAATCACAATTTTCAAACATCCACTGCTTAGAGATTTCACAATGAATTTATATGAAACTTATAAAAATAAAAACAGCTCATTATTTAGAAGTGCATGGTAAAAGCAAATTTTAAAATTTCGTTATAATTTTTCTCCAAGAAATAAAATACCCAAAATATTGGCATTATTTCGCTCACCGGGCGCTCGCCAGTACCCGCCGAGGCGTGATAGAGGATGGACGTACGTCGTTGCTGCGCAAAAATTCCCCCCGCGCGGTTACGTAAGCAGGCATAGAACTGAACTACTACATGGAAACAAAGTCACACACACAAGCGATTACGTGTTAGTTGCGGGAATAGAATAAAATAGTCAAGTGATCTAATTTTGAAACGATGTAATTTTTTTTTATGGACCACTTATTTTTTAGCTAGGATGCGAACTTGATGGAGTGACCTGAAGGTCTACATCGGTCACTGCCACTGGAACTCGGCGACGGATCGAACTAGATGTGCCGAGTTTGGGCTCATTTTGTTAGTTATGATGAGATCTTACGTACGGACTTGATAGAGTGACCTGAAGGTCTACATCGGTGACTGCCACTGGAACTCGGCGACGGATCGAACTAGATGTGCCGAGCTTGGGCTCGTTCTGTTAGTTATGATGAAATCTTACCTCCGGTCTTGATGGAGTGACCTGAAGGTATACATCGGTGACTGCCACTGGAACTCGGCGACGGATCGAACTAAATGTGCCGAGTTTGGGCTGGTTTTGTAAGTTATGATGAGATCTTACCACCGAACTTGATGGAGTGACCTGAAGGTCTACATCGGTGACTGTCACTGGAACTCGGCGACTGATCGAACTAGATGTGCCAAGTTTGGGCTCGTTTTGTAAGTTATGATGAGATCTTACCACCGGACTTGATGGAGTGACCTGAAGGTCTACATCGGTGACTGCCGCTGGAACTCGGCGACGGATCGAACTAGATGTGCCGAGTTTGGGCTCGTTTTGTTAGTTATGATGAGATCTTACCACCGGACTTGATGGACTGACCTGAAGGTCTACATCGGTGACCGCCACTGGAACTCGGCGACGGATCGAACTAGATGTGCCGAATTTGGGCTCATTTTGTTAGTTATGATGAGATCTTACCTCCGGACTTGATGAAGTCACCTGAAGGTCTACATCGGTGACTCCTCTCGTCCGCAGGTAAGATGTCATCATAACAAAACGAGCCCAAACTCGGCACATATTAAATATACTGCTGCCTAAGAAAGTACTCCATTGTATGCACTTTGTAAAATCAAAACTATCTCGAATATCATTTTACGAAAATCTAATCCAGACACACTCGTACGTAATTGACTTACTGCATTACGCTACGCTGTGGCATATACACACACGGTCCCTCCCGCCCGCACCGCTGTCGACTTGCCCCGCCCCTTTGCGGGGGCTGAGGTAGTGCGCTCATAGCTGCGGACTGTACTGGAACCTGGCCTTAATTGTATCAAATAATATTGAAATTTTAGGATATAACGTTTGATTTTGACAGCGAAAAATAAAATAATTAGCATAAACTTATGCGTGATGTGAATGTTCGGTTCGATAACAGGAATATATTAACTAAACGACTAAATATTAGTACTATGTACTGTGTTCGCGAAATATTTTACAAGTATTTACAGCTACAAGGTTTTATGTTCAGGTGAAACCGATCTAAGATATTGCTAATACCTAGTAACTAATGTACACACATCAAAAGTGTCTAGGGATCAAGCATTTTTATGCGGATTTCTTGAGATTGAGATGTGGCTTTGTAATAAATTTATGATTTTATAAATTTATATGGATCCTTTTTGGTGCATTTCATAATTTGAATCAGGAACTGTAAATCAAATTCGAGTAAAAGATGAAAATCAGCTGTCAATATTTTCCCTATAAAAACATACAACGCATTGAAGACATTATTAGTGCTACTGTTTCCCTAATACTGATTAAAACCAACGTTATTATGGAGCGGCGACGTCATTTAAGCAGGGAAGAAATGCTCAGAGCCGTGGGAATGATAGAAGCTGGTTCCCGGCAACGTACTGTGGCTTTAGCTCTGAATACAAGTCAGAGTGTTATCAGTCGACTTTGGACACGTTACCGAAGCACTGGTACCGTGGCTGAGCGCCATGGAGGACGGTATCGCTGCACCACACGGAGACAAGACCGATACATTCAAATCTTAACTCGAAGAGCTCCAACAATAACCGCCATGATGTTAGCCGTGAGGCTTCATCACTCTTCAGGGAACTTAATTAGCGACCAAACAGTCAGAAACCGCTTGTATGAAGTGAACCTTCATTCCCGAAGACCGCTACGGGTACCACCTATAGCAATGCACAATCGTAGGATTCGATATCAATGGGCTCTTGAACACAGAAATTGGGCAGAAGAACAATGGCGTTTCGTGTGCTTTTCTGATGAGTCTCGTTTTGGTATGAGACCGGATACAAGACGTATACGACACTGGAGAACCCCTGGACGCCAACAGCGATTAAAATCCTGCCAGGAAGTCCATCCTTATAGTGGTGGAACCATCATGGTATGGGCGGGTATTTGGATCGGCGGAAGAACTGAGTTGATTTGGATCAGAGGCAACCTCAACGCTCAAATTTATGCTGAGACGATTGTATCAGACGTCATCGTTCCTCTACAAGTGCAAATCGGTCCCTTATTTCAGTTAATGCATGATAATGCACGACCGCACACCGCAAGAGCTGTAAGACAGACTCTCGCCGCAGCTAATATCAATGTCCTGCCCTGGCCTGCTCAGTCGCCAGACTTGAACCCGATTGAGCATGCATGGGATATGCTACAGAGAAGAGCTTTGCCGAATATGGAGGGTATCCAGTCGCAAGAAGACCTTTTTTTGTTGTTGCAACGAACATGGGCGGCCATTCCACAGCGTGATTTGGATGAACTCATTTTGAGTATGCCAAACCGATGTTCTTGTGTTGTTAGTGTTCGCGGTAGAAACACGGATTATTAATTGTTTAAGTTACCCAATAAAATTTTAAAGAAAACTGTTATTTCAGTCTTTTTTTCGAACTTTAATGTTAGTGGTTCAAATGTCAAAAATCCCTTTATTAGGAAAATGGCAAATTTCTTTATGAATGCAAAGGTGACTTGGTTTATCGTTACTGTGACAAACGATAACACTTTATTTGATGAATCCTTAAAGAACATTTTAATTAATATCAATCAGGAGAAAAGTTATTGCAAAAATATATGTTGATCCCTAGACACTTTTGATGTGTGTAAACGGTTTTTTTTTACGTGGTAAAATCGTCAAATGAGTCCTCCCACCCCGGGCAGGGCGGAAGGGACTGTCAGACTTGTACTGACTTAAATCCACGGTGTCCTTCAATCTTTATGTTCCGGGGTCACGGTAATGAGATAAGTCCCGCGAGCCCGGCAGGCTTTGGCCCTCTAGAGGGGGGCCCCGTCATTATGCTGACGCTCTTTGAGGCGCGCGTGGAACACAACGACCGACCCGGGCATAGTCCATGGTCGGACTGCGAGTCGCCCATTACTCGCTCATTATGAATGTAAACTATAGGTAAATCGTTATTGTTCATAAGTTATGTATTTCACCACTTTTCTTAGTTGAATATTGTTATTACATAACAGAGAATAATTTCGTTCCGAAATGAACACAAATCAAAATACTTAGGCCGGATCCACACATTGGCCCTGTTGGCCGAATAGAAGGAGACGGCGCTATTCTAAGAAACGAGATAGAATTATTTGCGTCTTGCTTTCTGGTATAGCGCCGTCTCCGTTGGTACGAGCGTTGGGGCCAACGTGTGGAGCCGGTGTTAGGCAGTATTTTGATTTTTGTACAGTTAAGTACATATTTTTAATAAGTATTAGAAAACGGAGAAAAACTCTACGGAAATTATGTTTAAAGGTCAGATTTTTTTTTCTTTTTAATTCACATTTCTTTTTGATAAATCAGGTATTTAATTTTATTTAAATTTAGTAATTCGAGAAACTTGTTCAATAAATCGAATTTAAATTACATTATGTTTTCATTACCTATGTTCATAAATATTCGACTGTATTACAACTACAAACCACTGCATAATGTGATTAATAAAATTCTGCTGATAAGTACCTAAGTGTGTAATATGTGTGCCTCAATATTTTTATGCAAAAAAAAGAAATAAAAAATCTTAGTTACTACCAAAAATTATTACTATAAAACATATTCATAACATAAAAATTAAAACAGTTGAATAAATCTCTTAACCAAGCTAAAATCGTTTCAGCATAAATCTATGAGCTGACATTATTGACGACCATGTGATTGATCCAGGGTTGGAAAAAAAACAGTTTTTTTATTTTTTTTATTTTATAAAGCAAACTGTTCAAATTGTTTTAAACAAGTGTTTTTTTTTGTTTTTTTTTTTTTTTTTAGTTTCGGTCATTTTATCAAATTAATTCGACTATGGGTCGACGTCTTAATTTATAAACAAATTATATGTTTCATATCAATGTTAAAAAACATCCACTGTTTTTTTCTAATGTTTTGAAGTTTTATTTTATTACTATGCCAATTAAAGTTAAAAAATGTGACATAGCAAGAGCATACACTCGAATGATTTAATGTCAAGCTATTCAGATCCCTGAATATTAATTTATTTTCATTTTACTGGCATTCATCCGCCATGAAAAGTAGTTAGAACGTGTAATAAAAAACATTGTTTAATTTCAAACTGTTTTAAACACTGTTTAACACAGGTGTTTTAAAACAACTTGTTTTAAACATGCCAACCCTGGATTAATCCCATCGGATCACCCTTAAACAAAAAAGCTCCATTTTATTGTACTTGTTGCCATTTGCGAGGTGTTGGGATAGTTTTTTTTTAAACTACATTTTTCGATAAATGAGTCTCTAATATCCCTCTAAAGTATCGGTAATCGGAAACCAAACACACTGTATACATGTACGCTATTATCTTTTAGTTCTCGCCAAATGTTTGAAGCGTTTTCAAATTGCTAACGTCAACCTTTATCCACAGGCAGCGTGGAGGAATGGCCGCCATGTCCAGCGCCCCCCTGCTCCTGGCCAACACTATGATGACCAGCAAGCTGCAGGACGATGACGTCAGATATGCTGAATCAGTGAAGAACAAAAACAGAGATTACGAGTACGTACTACTTTTTTTTTAAACTATACAGTTCAAGAAGCAGACTTGCTGACGCTATATTGTGACATCATGCACCCCTTTAAATTATGAAAGTAACTGTTACATACACGAAACATAATTAAGCTGATATACACGATTGAAAATTAATTTTCACAAAGTATTTTACTTTTAAACGTTTTTTAAGTGTCTGTTAACAGATGAAGGTCATTGATACTCTCCTTCTTAAGCGGTGTCCTGCGTGAGCGACAAATATGTACAACGCGACGCGACGCAACACGAAGTAAATATTATAATAATATTAAAATAGTAGTTGAAATAGGTCTAATTGCGTCGCGTCGCGTCGTTTTCGTCGCTCACGCCGTAGGGTCAAATTGTCGTTAAATTGGTGTATTACCCACGGTCCACTTGCATTTACAGAGGACAAACGAAAAATTGTAACTAAAATGCCAAGTTTTTGATTATTCGAATTCTATTAACTTCAATTTGTTTAAAGTTTTAACTTTGTTTATAAAAGAGTTAACACAAACTGTTTATAAAATCACTCAACAGCGAGTAAATACTTAAAATAAATACTTAGATAAGCCAATTATCATGGTACCAAAATATGTTATGTTGTTGGAATACATACATTTAAAGTAAATAGTAAACTAATTATCATACTACTGAAATCAGTAAGTAAATATTATTTCGTGCAAAACTACTAAATTATATGGATATTATGTGAATTTTACCTGTTTACGTGAAACTGTGATTTTATACACTGTTCATAGGCAATGAGAGCATAGATGTTTGGTTGTGTGATAAATAAATAATGTACATATAAATATTTTATACAACTGAATTAATTAATTTTCGAGATTTGTAACGAAGGGATAGCGTGCCATGTTTCTATAAAATTAATCAATGCTTCGCAGTCCAAATATTTCGAATGTAAACTGTTATTGTTATTATTTTTTATAAAAATATCACAAGGCCCTATTTGCGAACATCTCTGGTAGCATTCTACTGAAATTGACGCTTCTGAAAGAAAAAGCACACAACTAGGTAGCTGTGGAAAAGATGACGGTTAAAAGTTTACTCATTATAGAAAAGCCTAGTTTTGTATTTTTAATACGTATAGCATATATAGCGTATAGCATATTTGGAATACCAGTTTGTATTTTGAGAATAAGTTGAAAAATAAATGGGTTATTCCAATGAAATATACTTTAAATTATTTGAAAATTATTTAGCTTTAATAATACAAGCTGTCAAACCAAACAAAAATGAGGAACCTTCTCAAAATTTGAATTAACCTAAAAAACTCCGAAATCGTGATTTGACTTAGGGTGCAGGTAATTTGAAATACAGTATTCAAAATTATATAAACCTTTTTTCTTAATCAAATGCTTACTGTTTTCTTAATTAATTTAGATTTTGTAGCTAATTTTACAGTATTTTTTCTTTTTGTAGGTAGTCAATATGTATGTAATCTGTAATTTAAATACACACATCAAAAGTGTCTAGGGATCATGCATTTTTATGCGGATTTCTTGAGATTGAGATGTGGCTTTGTAATAAATTTATGATTTTATAAATTTATATGGATCCTTTTTGGTGCATTTCATAATTTGAATCAGGAACTGTAAATCAAATTCGAGTAAAAGATGAAAATCAGCTGTCAATATTTTCCCTATAAAAACATACAACGCATTGAAGACATTATTAGTGCTACTGTTTCCCTACTACTGATTAAAACCAACGTTATTATGGAGCGGCGACGTCATTTAAGCAGGGAAGAAATGCTCAGAGCCGTGGGAATGATAGAAGCTGGTTCCCGGCAACGTACTGTGGCTTTAGCTCTGAATACAAGTCAGAGTGTTATCAGTCGAATTTGGACACGTTACCGAAGCACTGGTACCGTGGCTGAGCGCCATGGAGGACGGTATCGCTGCACCACACGGAGACAAGACCGATACATTCAAATCTTAACTCGAAGAGCTCCAACAATAACCGCCATGATGTTAGCCGTGAGGCTTCATCACTCTTCAGGGAACTTAATTAGCGACCAAACAGTCAGAAACCGCTTGCATGAAGTGAACCTTCATTCCCGAAGACCGCTACGGGTACCACCTATAGCAATGCACAATCGTAGGATTCGATATCAATGGGCTCTTGAACACAGAAATTGGGCAGAAGAACAATGGCGTTTCGTGTGCTTTTCTGATGAGTCTCGTTTTGGTATGAGACCGGATACAAGACGTATACGACACTGGAGAACCCCTGGACGCCAACAGCGATTAAAATCCTGCCAGGAAGTCCATCCTTATAGTGGTGGAACCATCATGGTATGGGCGGGTATTTGGATCGGCGGAAGAACTGAGTTGATTTGGATCAGAGGCAACCTCAACGCTCAAATTTATGCTGAGACGATTGTATCAGACGTCATCGTTCCTCTACAAGTGCAAATCGGTCCCTTATTTCAGTTAATGCATGATAATGCACGACCGCACACCGCAAGAGTTGTAAGACAGACTCTCGCCGCAGCTAACATCAATGTCCTGCCCTGGCCTGCTCAGTCGCCAGACTTGAACCCGATTGAGCATGCATGGGATATGCTACAGAGAAGAGCTCTGCCGAATATGGTGGGTATCCAGTTGCAAGAAGACCTTTTTTTGTTGTTGCAACGAACATGGGCGGCCATTCCACAGCGTGATTTGGATGAACTCATTTTGAGTATGCCAAACCGATGTTCTTGTGTTGTTAGTGTTCGCGGTAGAAACACGGATTATTAATTGTTTAAATTACCCAATAAAATTTTAAGAAAACTGTTATTTCAGTCTTTTTTTCGAACTTTAATGTTAGTGGTTCAAATGTCAAAAATCCCTTTATTAGGAAAATGGCAAATTTCTTTATGAATGCAAAGGTGACTTGGTTTATCGTTACTGTGACAAACGATAACACTTTATTTGATGAATCCTTAAAGAACATTTTAATTAATATCAATCAGGAGAAAAGTTATTGCAAAAATATATGTTGATCCCTAGACACTTTTGATGTGTGTATTTCTGTAACAAAATCGCCCACAAAAATAATTACTTTGTAATCAACCACAATTATGATAGATCCGTGCTTAGTTTGGACTTACAATTATCCTTACAGTAATGACAGAAGGTCCTTTACTGATTTCTAGAAGTTTCTTCAGCACCACAAGCCCCATGATCCCATTAGCATTAGTATTCCAAGTTAACAACAGGACATCCTAAACTATAACTCCATTTCTCTTATTTAGTTTTAGAAATAATTATAAAATGAAAACAAATTCACAAACAAATACGGTCACTTGACAGTTTAAAAATTTCTTTGACGATTTGCATATCATAGTAAATGATTATTAAGGATTGAATTCGTACCAAAAAAGTTTTCAAATAAGACGTTTCAATCTCGTAGGGCTGTCAGTAGAAATGTTAGTGTAGCGCTCTGTTTTAAGTGCTCACTCACATCCTATATCATGTGACATTATGTTCAAAACAAAAAAAGGCAGATGGTGTTTATACTAATTGAGATATCGTGGTATTCCAAATTACTTGCAGTATTCCAAATATGCTGACTTTCCTCTACGAATTTCTATTCATCTTCATAAAGCGTGTCGATGGCATTTTTGTTTCTTAAATGTTTGGCCCAAAACTCAGCTTCAGGACTCCAGTCAGTGGTGCATTCATAAGATCTTCAAGTTCCTATATAAGTAGGTGACAGAGCATGCGATACAGGATAGAAGGTGGACCATTGTCTGTGGAGCTTATGTAGAGCCCATTGAATCTATCTTCACTAGATCTTGATAACTGCAAGTCTTTATCTTTATCTTTACTTACACATAATAAAATCGTAGAGCTGTCATTCCTGTACATTGAATATTTTTTTCTTTTTGTATTTTTTTCGAGATAAGGGATCGATTCTGATGCCAAATCAACTTAATTTTTTTATGTTTTTTTGATTTGATCTATCTCCTAAACTACTGTAAAGTTGTCGATCAAATTTTCCTCAAATATTTCTAATAATATGCTTCTGTTAATTATAGGCTATGTATTATTACGCTATTTTCCCTGGGAGATAAGCAATTTTGAATTTTGTTGTTTTTAAATGTTTGTTTGGAGTTGGAAGCTAAACTACTAGATATTATTTATTCAATTTTTTCTCAAATATTCCTTAAACTGCTCTTCAATTAATAGGATATGTATAATAACGCTATTCTCCTTGGGGGATTAGCAATGTTATAATATGCTGATTTTCAGTCATTGTTGACATTTGTATAAGAACCGCTATTTGAAAACTACTGCCAGCGTACTAGCCAGTCTGGTTGGTAACCTGCTTGACTTGTGTGCAAGGGGTCTCAGGATCAAATCTTGCAATTTTCTTTTTCACTTTTTCTGTTTCATATTTTTGTTTTATTTGTCCTAAGAGTTTCAAATAATAAAAAAAAATGTGCATACTTTTACTTCAATATTATTCGCAATTTTAATTCATTACTATTTTTTTTCAATAGTTCTCTAGGATATAAATTTACACTGATTTTAAATTGTAGGTAGTAAGTTGTTTTTTTTTTTAACTGTAATTGTTTCGAGGTGTAGGAATTTGAAAGATTCGAAAACAATCAGTGTTTCTATTATTTTGTGTTTATTAATGTTTTGAATTGGTGCTCAATACAGTGCATAGATTCTGTTTGAAACGACGACAAGTTGTACTCATCGAGTCAAATAATTAGTTATTTTTTAGGTATCACGCGGTATGCTTAAGGGAGAATTGCAATGTTTTCGTACGTTCAATTTGCAGCGATACTGTTAATCGAACAAAAAATTATGGTCTAATGTTTAAAATAAACACGGATCTTTGAAATTAATGTCGCTCAAATAAGGATGTTTCCTATGCAAACTATATACCTAGGTATAACATTACCTATTGATCTAAACTAATAATTAAAATGCAAGTATGTTTGTTTTTTTTTTCACGCATTACCACCTACTGAATCGATCGTCCCAAAATTTAGCATATACGTTGTCAGGAGTATAGACGGATATAGGGTATCTTTCATCCCGAATAACAGAAGAGAGCTGTTGCCGAGAAAACAATTACGTTCATATTCCAGATGGCGCCACTTACACGATCCGTATAGTTTCTCAAATTCTAAATTAACGCAAGCGAAGCCGCGGGCAAACACTAGTAGCTAATAAAACTTTACACCGATCCCTTACCTGTAAAAATAGCTGCCAAGCTATAAAAATGAAAGTCCGTGCCAAAAATAACGAATTTCTATAAGATTCTGATACAAAAAGTAGTTTTTGTCAATCTGTAGGAAAACTACATTTTCATTAATATCTTCATTTCCGTTCGTCCAGGCTTTCTTTATTGAAATAACTCGTAAGCCGCATAATATTGTAGTCAGAAACTGTTTTATCAACATCATTAGTTTTTATTTCTGTGGATAAAAACATTTTCCTTCATTACTGAGAAAAACAAAATAATGATGTTAAAGTTTATCCTTAGTACTTTATTTTTATTGAGGTTGGGTTGTGAACATGGCGCTAGGGTGATCACATTGTTATTGTAACGAATAAGTTTTATCGATAGGTATTAAATTTACGTTTTTCTATAGACATGAAACAACTAGACAATAAATTGCCAATACACTATTTATCAAATGGTTTATTTCAAGCGTTTCCTAGAAACGTGCGGGCAATGAGAAGAACGTATTTATTTGAAAGATTAAACATTCGCCATCGAAATAGAATTTAAATGGATCTCATCGTCATTATTATCGACAGCCTCACTTGAGGCATGTTGAGCATAGGCTTATCTCTGTTGTGCCAGTTTCATCCAGTATACTGTAGGTACAGCGGTTGTATTATTGTCATCTAACTAGGTCGCTGGCCAACACTCTTTTGACTCCACTCGGTCACAGCTTTACCCAACTTGTAACTTTAATTGCCATTTGAGCTCATCTACACGATTTCCAATATCGAAAACTTTCGTACTTCTCCTAATATCGATTTAAAGATTTTAGGAACTTGTTAGCAGCAGCCTACTTTTCGCCGTCTGTTTCGCCTCAAAAGGTGCAAATAGACTTGAGCATTCAGTTGAACATCGAACATTCGCCGTTTTTAATTTTGTCATATTGAACAACGAACAGAGGCAAGAATAGAGCCAAACTTCGCTACGATCATTATCATGAACTTTCTAGCGAACACTCGTCGATTGTCGTAAAAAATTTTTTCCTCAGTAGAGAACGCTTAAACGCTCTCGTTTCATTACACGTGAATTCTCAAGTTTATCAGCACCTTAAAGAGAATCAGTGACAATTTAAGTAAAATGTTCGAATCAAAGAATACTTGGAAGGTAACGCCCCTTCCACGCGCGCCTCAAAGAGATTTCAGCAATCTGACGTGGGTCTAAGAGGGCCAAAGCCTCTCCTGGGGGGGAATTACAACGTCTTAAAACCAGGCTTGTTCCAGTGAGTGAACGAGATGGCGCTAGACGACTTGTATAGCTCTGTCACTTTCACTCCTAAGCAAGCCAGCCTGGTTTTAAGACGTTGTAATACCCCCCCTGGTCGCGGTACTGTCTCACCTGGTAACCGTGGCCCTGGTACGTCTGGGCTATTGAAGGATCACCGTGGATGTTAGTCAGTCTAGTCTGACAGTCCCTCACGTCCCACCCTCGGCGGGAGGATTCTGTGGATGATTTTACCACGTTAAAAAAAAAGTGACGCCCCTGTTACAGGAGTGACTTCACTACTGACACACGGTAGAGTTCCTTGTTTTTTGAGAGGCAACTCTAAAAGACAATGAAAGCTGCTTTTATTAAATTTTGAGGTACACTACGTCAAACATAATTAAATACATCCTACCTTGTATTTAATTAAGTTTAACGTTGTGTACATCAATTATTTGTGTTGTGTTCGATAAACATTTACTGCCGAATTACCTAACGATCTTTGGTGTTGTTAATAAGCGATTCTATGTCTATCTATGTGTCTTTCTCTGGAAAGCTGAGAGAGATAAAACATTGTACTTATGGATTAAAAGGAATAGCTCAACCAATCAAGAATATGAGCGTGAAATGGTGATGAAATCTTTTGAGTTAAGTAACAACCATCATCCATGTTTTATTATATCATTCCCTTAAACAATATGGTATTGGAGAAGTATGCACGTATGCTCTGTGTTGATGATTAGTACAAACTTCATGCTAGTTTTTTTATATAAATGCTAGTTCTATTTTTTCTCTTCTGTAGGCTTTTGAAAGTCAATATAAATATAACTTTGCCCGAAGACTGAATTCGCTCGTTCAGGCAAATTTTATGAATTTGAATGAAATAAATATAAAAATTATTTTGTACGTCATGTAAAATTTTACTTCAAAAAGTAAAAAATACAAGCAACAAAAATGCATTCGGTTAACGACCCAGAAAACACAAACTCACAAAAAAAGCACACATTTGTTCTTTTACTTGTGAGAAAGAGTTTATAATCTTATAAATACTAACAATGTAGAGAATAATACACTGTAACTGTATTTCATTTAGGGTTCTGTGCCCAAATTGTAAAATGGGACCCTATAACTAAGACTTTGCTTCCGTCCGTCTGTAATCAGGCTGTCTCATGAACCGTGATAGTGAGACAGTTGAATTTTTCATAGCTGATGTATATCAGTCTGCTGCCGCTATAACAACAAATACTAAAAAACAGAATACAATATTTTTTAGGGTCTCCCCTACAACAGAAATGATCTTATTGGCATTTTTATAGATAATGTTACGGAACCCTTCGTGCGCGTGTCCGACTCACACTGGGCCTGTTTTTTTTTTTGTTTACACAAAAGACATTTTAAGTGAAGTTTAGTTCCTCATTAAGTAGAAAACTAAATATATACTGTCTTTTTGTAGGTCTGGTCAACATCATAGGTGTGAAAAGTGAATGTTTTTTATGGTTGATAGGTACATGCGGTCAGTGTAGAAATTCACACGTTCTTGCCATGGAGATAATTATGCCAAATGTTAAGCACCATAGTGCCCAAAATCCACTCATTATTTTTCAAGAAACCTCCTTTTAAGGTTTTTTAGAAGTCGATTAGTGTTTAAGAAACCAAATAGGTTGGATTAGCTTGTAAGCTTGTTTTAAAGCTATTGTCAAACAGATAGGCGAAGCGAATGCGATCCTAAGCGTTTTTATTTGTAACTAGCTATGCCCGCGACTTCGTTTGCGTAGATGTCGGAACTCAACAATGTGTTTTTTTTTTAAACGAATTTTTCTAAAATAAAAGTAGCCTAAGTTACTCCTTATTACATCAGCTACCTGCCAATAGAAGTCCCGTCAAAATCGGCCCACCATTTTAGAGATTAGCCATTACAAACAGGCAGACAGACAGATAAAAATTGTAAAAAATGTTATTTTGGTGTATGTACCGATTATATTCGTATGCATGTAGTAAAAACGGTTATTTCAATATTATAACCAGACACTCCAATTTATTTATAATTATGTATGTATAGATGTATGGAATTGTTTGAATCCAGTCACATAGAAAAGCGAAAGCGATCCGATATGTGTGTCTCATATGTGACTGGCTTCAATCAATTCCATACATTACAAATAAAAAGCCTCGCTTCGCGTTTGCCACCCCTGTCTGTTTGACAATAGCTTAAGGACGCCTTTTCAAATTCGAAACAAATCAGTTTTTTTTTTTTTTTTTAATATAATTTGCGATAAATGAAACTAGGAAACAAAAACTCACACTGTTGCCACAAATAGATTGCTTGTGTCCCCAGATAGTGATCGTTACAATGTCCAATTTAACGCGTCGAAGGAGTCGAACGAAACGAATCTTAGAATTCTCTATATGAAATCTCATGAAACCTCGCACACTTATCCGCGCCGAATCGTCCGAATCGAACGAAAGGATTTTTAGATTTCTTATCAGAATTCTATAATTCGTTTCGTTCGACGCGTTCGGCTCGGATAAGTGTGCGTTCACCTTTAAGATGAATTTTGTGTCCTCCTGACACTTTACAAATTCAGGCTTATTCCTGGGTCATTTCTCTGTTATTATTTACATATTTTTGTTTCATTGATAAATACTAGGTACTTAATAATTATATTTTCTTAAATATGGCCGACTACAGCCGAAACCGCTAAGCGCAGTAACTTTAATTTTGAACAGCAGTTGCAATCTATGGTAGATTAAACGTAGGGAAGCAATAAAACGGGATTTTGTGAAAATCCTCCTCTAAGGGGGTGAAAACGTTTGTATGAAAAATCTTATTCCTTGGGTTTAAAAATTTGAAACTTGCCACAAATAAGAACACAAGTAAATAAAAAACATTGGCTCTATTTTTTTTAAACTACCCTCAATTGGTAATCTAGGCGTTGATAAAGTTCGTATGGGAAAATCATATCGCGTGAGTTGATTAATGTGAAAATCAGTAATTATTTAATAGATCAGAAATAATGAAACACGTGTTTTTGGATTTTTCGAAAATAACCCCCCAAGTTAGTGAAAAGGGGTATTTAAGTTTAAAGGGGAAGATCTTTAACCGCTAAACGTAACAAAATAACTTTTGGTCGGTAGTTGCAATTTATTATGTAGGTGAGCACTAAGAAGGGATTTTGCAAAAATCCACCTATATGGGGGGGTGAAAAGAGGTGGAAAGCTTTGTATGTAAAATCTTATCCCTTAGGTTTATAAACTTGAAACTTGGTGCGAATATGAGTATAAATAAATAAAAAAGATGGGCATTAATAGTTTTTAAAACTACCCTCTATTGGTAATCTAGACGATTTTAAAGTTTGTATGGGAAAATCATAACGCGTGAGTTGATTAAACTTGCATAAGTGTCAGTTTCAGCTGTGTCAGTATTCTGACAGAAACTTATTGGTTTTGAGAACGCGTTTGTCGACGTTTTATGCAAACTCTTTGAAACTATCAGTTATGTTATGCAAACTATGTCACATTTACCAATATAATAAAACGGTAATTTGAAAGTGTGGAATAGTAGATTACGCACCAAGGGAATAAAGCAGTGCCTTACGTCACGGGCGTATTGAATCCCGAAGCGACACTAAGGATTCTGGGGGTGAACCTCCGGAGCGCAGCGAGGAGGTTCAAGTGTTAATTCCCGAGTGAAACGAGGGAATTAAGATAAGAATCCTTAGTGTAGCGCGGGATTTAAGTTAGCCCAAGACAAAGGCAGCTTTATTCCTGAGGTGAGTACTCTGCTTTTCACACCACCTGCGAGGAAATAAATTCGAATTTTGAAATTTGATGTGGTACGACAACCTTCGAACGTGAGCATGCTGTGGTGCCCACCTCAAGGCTGCGTTTAAATCAATTATCCAGTTTAATTTTATACTGTCTAAATGTCAAACACCACGTTCAAGCACACCGAGAGGTGAAAAATAAAACTAACTAAAATTTAAGCCGGAAACACATTATTAACACCCGACGCCACCCGATGAAACGTGATGCGTGTTGGGTCAAATCAAATGTATTGTTTTCTTTCACCCGAATCACACTATGAACACCCGACGCGACGACACGCGCTCACTGCACATCGGGTGTCGACACGTTGCGTCGCGTGGCGTGTTAAATAATGTGTTTCCGGCTTTAATCTGCCCCGTTTACGGTCGTCCGCTGGCATAAGTTTTTACTGAAAGGAATAAATTTTTGCGACCTTTTTACCTCGCAAAATTTTATCCTGCTGTCAGATTGACATTAAGTTTTGTTGTTTTGCTACATTCGCGCCGTAAAACGAATATTTTTATTTTAGAGAGTGAATATTATTTGTGGATTATGGATATAATTAATATTACACCGGCAAATTGATTATTTGTTTAAAAAACTGAGCTGTCAATTGAATTTGACAGCTAACATTGACATAAACTTATGACTCCGTTCAGCGAACCCTCGCTAGTTTAATTTTTTTCCGGCGAGATATCGCCGGAAGATTTAAACGTACCTCAGCAAGCGATCAGCTGTTGCAGCAGAGAGTATTATAATCACTACGTTTTATGTTGCAGTGGGGACTGCCGGGGGGCAGCCGCCGCTTCTTCAATTCCTTCGTTCAAAGTTTTCATACTATGTTTTGTTTGAGGTTCCAAATTCAAATCACATTATTCCCAGGGAATAATGAAATTCAGTACATATATTATTCCCTGCTCGAGCGGGAGGGAACAATGCCTTGCTTTACGGCCAGTTAACAGACATATAATTTGACATTTACGAGCAGGTGGTGTGAAAAGTATTTTTATGCCATTAGGTTATAATTATTTTATGATAAATCTAAACACTCTAAATAAATATTTATTCTTTGAGCAACTGAGCCGATGTGGAACTAAATCACATTGTAATTTAAGAAGGTCCTAACCAACCTTATTCATGAGAGAGCAATAAAAAATGAGAAAGAAATACAACTGTTATACAAGAAACTATTAGGTAGGTACTCGACTGTATTTGCAAGTCACAACAGTTACTAATCTAATTGTTATAAGCAATTAAAACAGCAACTCTTTTAATAATGGCAATCTTGTTAATTGCAGATGGCAAGTCGTCTGGAGAAACGTGCTCGCGTTCGTGTACCTGCACGCTGCAGCTACGTACGGCTTATATTTGATTTTCACTGGAAAAGTCAAATTGTGGACAGTTTTATTTGGTAAGTACTTGGTTTTATAAAACATAAACACCTATTAGTAAGCTCTAAATAATTTAACTGAGGCGTCGTAATTTTACCACAACACCTAAGTTTCATCAGGTCAATACAGGAGACAAGCTAAGTGCAATCAAAAGGTGACAATCAGATTTAATTTGCCGTCAAATTCAAGACGGATTAAGTCGAATAAGTTGCGACAATTAGATTAACGAGGATTCTAACTGGATACATAATAACAAGATCAAAACACCAAACTGGCTGCTCCGAGTCGTGTCTCGTCAAGGTCTTAAAGAAAGTCTGCTTGTTTACTCCACTGTACAGTAAAGAGCTTTTCATATAAGAGGCAGAACAAAGAACGCTCGTTAATTGTGATATCTGTGATCGCTTGAGCCATCTTGACATTTAAATTAATTTGATTCGTGGCTCTACAAATACGAAACGAGTTGACAGGGATTTTGTCCAAATGGTTCAGGACCATTTGGACAAAATCCCAGCTGTTAAATGAATATTAAACTTATCTATAATGCGCGTATTTATGTATTTAGAAATATATAAGTATGTTTATCAGTTGTCCATAACACAAGCTCTGTTTAGCTTGGGACTAGATGGCGTTGTGATAATTGTGGAATACTATTACTATTACTATAAACTGCCTAAATTCTCAAGTAAAGGGGCAACTGAAATAAAAAGAGGGTATTTAGTCCGTCAAAGACAGTCTCTTCGCTCCACCCGGGACGCGTATTTCTAAAGGCTATACTATCTTAGTCACGAGTCAGACTCTAATCGATGAGCTTTGTTCGTACGTAATGTCTCCAAATGTTTAGCTATTCGAGTGATATGAATTATATAGAACTGGATTTTGTCCTTGAATTTTCTTTGAAAATATCAAAACAAAAAGCTCATCTATTGGAGTCAAGTTTTTTACTGAGATAGATTAGGTATTTTTGAGTAATATGCACAAACAAAAGCTCATCGATTAGAGTCTGACTCGTGATTATAATAGTATATTTATATAGCCTTTCGAAATACGCACGCGGGAGGACTCATTTGATGAATTTCAGTCCAAAAAAGTCCTGCAATAAAACTGGTCTCATTGAAAAGAAATAATAACATGAAAACTAACACAGGCCAACATTTTATCTAGATATCTGATAACGTTGCCAAAAACAATCGATAATGGTGGATGGGCCTAAGCCCCTTCGTGTACAAGGCGACGAAAGTCTCCGAGCTCTTACGACTATGGTATCCATTGATGAGTGCCTATGTACGAACCTCTTCTGATTTGTTTTGCTATAGTCACCTGGATACCAAAGTCGTAAGGTATCGGAGACATGAGTCGCCTAGTGTACGAAGGGGCTAACTGAATTAAATGTTGTGAATTTGATATAATAACACTAACATGCATAAATCTCGTACCTTTCCTTTTTAAGCTTCAACGCAGACAAGTAATTACCAATTCTTGACAAGAGATTTTCCAAACATTAGAATACGTAATTATAATCATGTTATTTATTTCCAAGAATGTTCGAAATACAAAAGTATTATTTTTAATGAGAGACAAATCCCAGTATAATTTTATATTCATCGTAAATATTAAAATATCCAGTATGTTTACTACCTAAGCTACTATCTTGTCATTCCTTTAATACTGACTATTCTTTGAATAAATTAAATTATTGTTTCTGTTTTCAGGAGTTAGCTTTGCCATCATGTCAGGTATGGGCGTGACGGCCGGAGCCCACCGGCTCTGGGCACATCGCTCCTATAAAGCACGGTGGCCACTGCGGCTATTCCTGGCTTTCATGCAGACGATGGCCTTTCAAAACCACATCTATGAATGGGTGCGAGATCACAGGTCAGATAAATAGTAAATTTTTATTTTATCTTTTGTTCTTTGATATTATAATGGTAATTAATATCATCAGCTAACGGTTGGTTTATACGTAATCACACAGACTCAAAAGACGCACAGTGTAAAATACCGGAAAATTTCTTTGTTTTTGTTTAGGACGACATCGAGAAATTAATTACAAACAAAGTATTAAATCATTATTTTTACTATAACTATAAATGGTAGATACGGTGGAAAGATACTCATTTCAGCTACATGCAAATTACAAAAAAAAGTAGCTTTTCGTGAATGTCTGCGTTACCGCGTTTTTCTTCTAACCTGCGGCGCAGCAGAAAATTATATAAAAAACTTATTCCAGAAGGTTTATGTGAATAGCACAATAACATTGACATAATGTTATAATATTTGTAATAAGGTTATGTGTCTCAATCAAACAGCTGGTGAGGAACGACTGACTTTATTTATCTTTCCAAGGTACCCTCTTTATAATCATAAGTATCATAAGTCTACCTACAACATCTCCCTTCTAATATCTAATTAAATAGGCAATACAATATTTTTTATTTGACATGCAATTTTT
Source organism: Agrotis clavis (assembly GCA_954870645.1). Lineage (NCBI taxonomy): Eukaryota > Metazoa > Arthropoda > Insecta > Lepidoptera > Noctuidae > Agrotis > Agrotis clavis. The sequence goes on from OX940922.1 coordinate 11,317,298, forward strand.
AAATATTATTATTAATGTTCTAACTACGTATTTAAGTACAGAAATATAACTAGGTATACATAAATAAAATACCATAACTTTTATCTAACTCAAGCATTAGACATTTAGTTACCTATTTTTACATTAATCTCACTCAGTCAGCATTTACATCTTATTTACTTTTATTTTATCAAATTCATAATAAATTATAATCCCTCTAAGTAACATGCTGCTTTCTATTCTTGCAATATAGTTATATGTATATATATTTTTGAAATGTTGGCATATTTTTAATCAATTTAATTTTACATCGGTAAGTATTTTATGTGTTAATCAATATCAACAATTAGCCTTCGAGGCGGATTTACTACTCTACCACTTCTAGTGACAGTAACCCGCGGTGGGGTGGGCTGGCGCGCCGGCGCCGGCGGCGGCGCCACTGCCGGACTTTGCAGACTTGGATACGGGTTGCTGTTGTAATCATCTAGATCAAGATACCTATCTGCATTACGTGTGTGTTCAGAACTATTCGTGTTAGGTATTTTCATGAGATGTTGGCGATTGCGACGGTACAGGCGCCCATTTTCTGCTCTAACCCAGTACGAACGGTTATCTTGTGCCAATTTTACCACATTTGATCTTACCCACTGTTTATCATTTCTCATTCGCACCGGCTCATTAGGGTGTAACGGTGGTAGGGTCCGCGTACCCCTGTCATAATTTCTTTTAGTGCTTCGAGTATTCCTTTCCCTGCGAGCTCTCAGCGCGGGCTCGTCCACAGTCGCTGGACGCAGTGCCTGAGTACTGGCTGGCAGTCTGGACCGCAACCGCCGTCCCATCAACAGCTGCGCCGGCGAGTACTGCTCTCCAGTCACGGCGCTGTTGCGGAAGTTCAGCAGCGCCAGCTGCCATTCCTCACCACTGTCTCGTGCTTTAGTCAACAATGTTTTTATTGTACGTACATTGCGTTCAGCGAGCCCGTTTGATTGTGGATATAACGGCGAGCTTGTAACATGCATAAATCCCCACTTTTCACTAAACGTTTTAAATTCCTGTGACGAGAATTGTGTCCCATTGTCACTTACAACCTTTTGCGGGATCCCAAAGCGACTGAACATATTTTTTAATACGGCTATAACCGTAGCACTTTGCAAATTGGGTAATAATGCAATCTCCACAAACTTCGAATAATAGTCAACAACCAGTAGATGTTGTTTACCACCAAGTTCGAAGATGTCAGTAGCTATGACCTGCCAGGGTAGCTCCGGCACAGGATGCGGTGTGAGCGGCTGACGCGGGTTGGCGGGGCGGTGCCGCTGGCACGTGTCACAGCCCAGCACGGTGCGCTCGATGGCTGCACCCATGCCCGGCCACCACATGACGTCACGCGCGCGTTGCTGACACTTGTCCACCCCCAGGTGGCCCTCATGAATTCGTCGCAACATTTCTTCACGAATCGTCGTTGGTATAACAACTTGATTATTTCTAAATAATATCCCATCTATTACATGCAACTCCTCGTGTACCTTCCAATAGTCTCTTACATTTATGTCAGTTTCTCTTTTATTTGTTGGCCATCCGCTATAGTAATACTGACATACCTTATTTAATACTTGGTCTTTCTCCGTTTCCAATTTGATTTTCTCTAGCATTTGTGGTGTCGCTTCTACATTTTGTAACAGCATGTTGACATGTACCGTGACGTCATCGTTAAGATCGCGTTCTGACTGTGCTGCAGGTTCCACTGCAGCTCGCGATAACGTGTCTGCTATAAATAGCAACTTTCCCCGTTTATAATGCAACTTCACACAATAACTCTGGAGCCTCAACATCAGACGCTGGAGACGTGCTGGTGTTTCACTCAGCTGCTTCTTAAATATGGCTTCCAGTGGCTTATGATCGCTTTCCACTGTCACTTCATAATGACCGTAAATATACTGGTGGAAACGTGTGCAGCCAAACACTACGGCAAGTAACTCCTTTTCGATTTGCGCCCACCGCATTTCGGTTGGCGTCAGCGTTCGAGCAGCATAAGCCACAGGCCGCCCGCCCTGCATCAGACACGCCCCCAGTCCGCGCGAACTCGCATCCACAGACACCGTCACCGGTTCATTTGGCGAGTAATATTTCAATACAGGTGCACTACTTATCATGCTTTTTAAGCACTTGAAAGAGTTTTCATGAACCTGCTGCCAATCAAAATCCACATTCCTACCTAATAGTTCCCTGAGTGGTGCTGCTGTCTCGGAGTACCTGGGAATAAATCGAGCTAAATAGTTGGTTACCCCCAGGAACCTCTCCAGCTCCTTCTTGTCACAAGGCGTAGGTATCTCCTTAATTGCCTTCACACGATTTTCATCAGGTTTTATCCCATCGCTGCTGAACTTGTGGCCTAGAAATGTAATTTCTTTAACTCCAAAAACACATTTTTCTTTATTAAATTTCACCGTATTCTCCGCAGCTCTTCGTAGAACTTCCTGTAATCTATCATCGTGTTCCTGTTTTGTTCTACCCCAAATTAATAAATCATCAATGTAGACTTCCACCCCCTCCATTTTGAAAATTTTGTACATTTCATTGTGAAAGATTTCTGGTGCACAATTTATCCCAAATGGTAATCGTAAAAACCGGTATCTTCCAAACGGCGTGGAAAACGTACAGAGTTTTGAACTTTTATCATTTAGTTTTATCATCCAAAACCCGTTCTTCGCGTCACACTTAGAAAAATACATTGCACCAGATAAACTACTAGAAATCTCTTCCAGCGTTGGAAGTTGAAAATGACTTCGCTTAACCGCACGATTTAAATTTCTAGGGTCCAAACACACACGCAAGCTCTTATTGGGTTTTTCTACCACTACTATACTTGAGACCCAATCAGTGGGCCCGTCCTCTTTTTTAATTATTTGCAGATTTTCCATATTATCCAACTCTGCTTTCAACCTAGGCCTTAATTTAATAGGAATTTTTCGCGTGGCGCTGACTACTGGCGGGACTGACTCATCAATCTGAATACAACACTGATTAGGTAAACAACCGATACCGGTAAATATAGTTTCGTCCACTTGAACGCTGTTTAAAGACTTTTGATCACACCGTGCTATGAGACCCAGATTCGAACACGCACCCAACCCCAATAAATTATTGCAATTTAAGTTCAAAACAAAAATATTTTGTTTATAGCTCTTATTATTATACTTAAGAATTGCATCAAAATATCCTAATACAGGTAACTGTTTTTTGCTGATTTCTCGTAGCACAGTGGTACATTCTCTAAGATTATTTACATCAAAACCGGCTTTTTTATAACTATTCACTGATAAGACTGTTGCGTCCGCTCCACTATCTAGCTTGAACTTTAATTCCACTCCGTTTACGTTTATAATTGAATACCAAGACTCGCACCACTTAATGTCAGAAGATTCGATTGATATATTGTACATAAGTAGCTCACCAGTGTCATAGTCCCCGCATTCCTCACCGCATGAGTCATCATACCGTTCCTGCACTTCATTCATGATACGCACTCGACAACACTTAGCGAAATGACCTACCCTTTGGCACCTTCGACACCTAGCTGAACTTGCTGGGCAACGGTCACTCGCGTGTTGATACGCACATTTTCCGCACACACTACCCGGAGACCTATTCACATCACTACGCGAAGACGTAAAACCCGAGGCAGGGGTCCCGTGGGGGCCCGGGTGACGGGCGCGGGTCCCAGGACGCGCTCGCCGCCGGGCGCGGGTGGGCGCGCCGCGCGCCACCTGCTCCACCGAGGCGGCGGCGGCGCCGGCGCTGCTGCCTGCCGCGCGCGCCGCGCTCGCCTCACACGCTGCTCCTTGCCGTCCTGCTCGCTCCGCCGCTCGACACCACTGAATAGCCTCTTCCAGCGATAACTGTATTTTAGCCAATAATTTTTCTCGCATGTTTTTATCTTTCAGCCCCCGAATCATTTGTGTTAGAATTAAACTATTCCTTAAACTTCCAAACTCACAGTTTTTGCTATTCACTTTCAATTCTCCCAGATATTTATCAAAATCATTATTATGCTGGTAAGTCTCAAAAAACATGTGCCGTTCATAGTTGATGTTTTTCGTCGGATCGCAATACTCAGCGAACTTTATGCATAAAGAACTGTATTCTTGTTTTATCTCTTCCTTTACGTCAAGTTCTTCATAAATTTCCCGGCCATACTTTCCTATGACGTGCATAAATAAGCCACACTTTTCTTTCGAGGGTGCAGAATCTTTTCCTGCTGCGATCAAAAAATAGTCAAACGATGATTTCCACTCCTTCCAGTTACTGGCAAGGTTACCATCTTGCTGTAATGGCGCCGGTTGCTGAATCATCGCACTTGCACTCATATTTCCAACTTTTGTTTCCGAATTGGACATATTGACACACTACAATACTATTTGTACTAACACGATATAAGTACTGTATTCCCAATATATTTGACCGATTTCGCGAAATATTTACACCTGACACCATGTAATAAGGTTATGTGTCTCAATCAAACAGCTGGTGAGGAACGACTGACTTTATTTATCTTTCCAAGGTACCCTCTTTATAATCATAAGTATCATAAGTCTACCTACAACAATATTGAAAACGTGATGTTCTGTTCAAAACGTGCGAAGTACGCGGCTGATCGCTAGTGTACTTATAAATAAATTGGCAAATACAGAATTGTGTATCAATAAAATTTGCGTCTAGATCATTTTCGTTATAATATTCTTCGGAAAACAAGACGATTTTTGGCTAGTGCCAAATAAGGCAAAAAGCTTTGACATGACAATAGCATTGCTTCCAAAGATCATAGCAACATATTCAGAAAAGAACACAAAGTTATTATTTGCCTCCATTATTATTTATATTTAATATAAACGTGACTCCATTTTCAAATTCACAAATTAGCATTAGTATGATTTTTGGCACCTGGACTTTGGTTACTATTTATTTACTTGGTGCTATGAAAATTTATTGATACTTATTTAACAACAGTAAACATGAACGGTGCTCCAGCTTTAAATGCTTGTACACATTATAGACGGTATTTATAAATACTATAAGTCAGGTAACCTTAGCACTATGCCGGATAATTATGTCGATAATAATTTTATATCTGTGCGTTGATCGAGGTTTTTGCACCACTTCGTAAACAACAGTATTTATAGTTTCACTCACGTGTGTCTTATTAGGATTCCTTGGCTAGTTTTGACATGTAGGTATTTAAAAATCTATACTAGTCTATGTATAATTATATGTATAATTGTTTATAGGGTGACTGGCAATTAGTGTACGATACCTAAACACGTGATTGTGCTCATGATAACAAACAATAAAAATTGTCTGAAACTTGGAATACATCAATTTTAGTTTAACTGAGTTCATCGCACGAGATGCATTGCATATTATTAACGTTAGTAATGAGATTCGTGACTCACAGGTGTGCACTTGATTACAATGTTATAATTTCACGTTTAAATTCCCATATTTGCTTTGTTTTCATGAAAAAACAAGAGCCTGAAATAAACACTTAGTTAAGTGTAGTTCTTTTTCGAGTTTATAGTAGGAAACAACTTTCGGAAGTCAGTGGTTTTTTTATTAATTTTATTGTTTTTTTGCCACCGACTTCCGAAAGAAAAGTTTTGTAGGTTATTTTACCCTTTTTTGTGGTTGTTTTTGGAGGCGGTTACATTTTTTTTTTAAGTTTTTATTTTACTCTTTTTGGTTTAAATATTCAACCAAAACTCTTGTCAAATACATCATTTTCTTACATGTGCACTAGAATTTTGTAATCCGTAGCACCGGTAATAATATCGTTAACATCTCTTTCATTCCTTCCCTATCTCAAAAACTACTGAACCGATTTTGATGAAACTTGCAGTATTCCTTAAGTTAAACGATACCTAGTACAACATAAAAAGAATTACATAAATTGGACTTGTAGTTTCGGAGATATGCGAACACAAACATAATTTACTAAATCAGTTGATGCCGACTCCTTACTAAAGGAGTTGTACCTTCCATCATCAGCTCATCCACCTGAGATGATGATTATCAGATGCAAATACTTGAACAGCTTTAGAAAATATATGAAAATGGTACTGTGTGCCTATAAAATTTGAAGGTTGCCCTCGATTTCCCTGGGATCCCATCATCAGATCCTGACCTGATGATCATGGGACCACTTTGGAAGTATACCCTTTCAAACAAAAGAAAAATATTCCAAATCGGTTCAGGCGTCTTTGAGAAATCGGAGAACAAAGATAAAAAAAAAAAAAAAAGATTCCGGAAATTGAGAACCTCCTCCTTTTTTTGAAGTCGGTTAAAAAGAGGAATCGAAAGAGTATAATAATAAAAAACCATAGTTTCGTTGTGTCCTTCCGTCTGTCCGCAGCTTAGCTTACAGATTAGTTATGGTTGACAAAGTGCTTTGAACATTTTTGTATGGCAGTCACGTCTGAAACATTCATAGATCGATAGATCATATCAATACAAACATAAATTAATGTATGAGGCAAAACCTCTTAAAGCGTCACGTTTCCGAGTTATGAGCTGTCAAACATGTTATACAAGTAGCTATTTGTACATGTCATCGATCGATCTATGAATGTTTCAGACGTGACTGCCAAAATATTAAAATGACGGATGGCGCCTGGTACAAAAGGTACATTTTGATATAAGTGTGGAAAGTTTGGCATTCGAGGCGGAATACTCGGATAATACGGTGATATGGAGCCGAGAACATGAACACAAACTTTTCCCACTTAATTATCTCAAAGTGTGTTTTTTTTTTCGGGGTCGCGGTACTTGCGCATTACCGTGACCCCGGAACGTAAAGAGCTATTGAAGGATACCGTGGATTTTAGTCAGTACGAGTCTGACAGTCCCTTCCGCTCTACCCTGTGTGGGAGGGCTCATTTGATGATTTTACCACGATAAAAAAAGTGTACTGTTTTGGGGTACCTGCGGTACACATAAAGTGAGGATGTTTATTTTTATCACCTGTAGTGTGAGATCACATTACATGGATCTTCAAAACATTGAGAGTTTCTGAAAACAATTTTTAGAATTCCGAACGTCCGAATGAAAAACGGAACCCTTATCACTCGTGTGTCCATGTCCGTCTGTCCGCCCTTCACAGTAAACTTTCTCCGAATCTACTTGACCGATTTAGTTATTCGATTAAGGAATCCGTTTGAATTAAGCTTCAAAGTGTTAATTTTTCTTAGAGTCCAGTTTCCCACCCTCTACCAGCTAAACGGTTGAAAAGCTTGGAAAAAATTCACGGTAGTAGCTCACATAACGAATTTTAAAGGAACACAATTCCAATTGAACCTTTCACTGTTTGCGATTTTATTGAACTAATGCATATTTACAAAGATATAACGCATAAAAGTAGCGCAAGACGATCTCCGGCCACCGTAGGCGCAGGCATGCGAGCGGCGGCGAGTAAAGGGCAACTCGATGTCCGACCATGGACCATGCCCGGGTCGACGGCGCGTTGTGTTCCACGCGTGCCTCAAAGAGCGTCAGCAAAATGACGGAGTCCTCTCAGATTGCCAAAGCCTGCCGGGGTCGCGGGAGTTATCTCATTACCGTGACCCCGAAACATAAAGGGCTATTGAAGGACACCGTGGATTTTAGTCAGTAAGAGTCTGACAGTCCCTCCCGCCCTGCCCGGGGTGGGAGGACTCATTTTGATGATTTTACCACGATAAAAAAAAAGAATGCATCAAAGTGGTGGCTCGTGACGTCAGAAACAAGTAAAGGTTTTTTCTGTGAGTTAGGCCGAGACTCTACCAAAGCTGTGCGAGTCGAGACGTGTTTTGAACAACCAATAGAATTGCGTTGCGGCACGGGTTGCGGAGTGGAGCTGTGTCAATTACGCAATTCTATTGGTTGTTCAAAACACGTCTCGACTCGCACAGCTTTGGTGGAGTCTCGGCCTTAGAAGTGCAATTAAGAGATTTTTATAAAAATATGCGATTTATCGTTTTTACTCGTAGATTTTTGGAAATTTTGATGTCCACTCAAGTGGACATCAGGTTTAGAGTGTTGTATTAGGTAAGACATATTTAGTGAATAAATGTTATGTAGTAATAATTTGAAGTGAGTAAGTATAACTATAATATTATTTTAATAGTTTATTTTTTATTTAAAATTTTACATTATGATTATTCTTGTTTTTGATGAAATATATTCGGACAAATGTTCGACAGTGTCATACTGGATTTCGCTTGCTGGTCTCAGTTCTGAAACGGTGTTGTTTTGGTGTAACTGGTGAACTGGACTGCTACCACCAGATGCGGGCCGTCCTCTTTTGCTGCTAGGAATTGGATGTACCACCATGTTTATCAGAGCTTTTGCAACGCTCTGCCAACAAACAAAGTGCAACAAATCCAAACGTCTGTACTTGGAATATTACAGGTTTTGCAATCTTCTTGGTATTCCAGCCAGCTATTTATTAGTGCTAGGTCAATGCCCAATGGCACGAAAAATCATACGCAATGTCCATTTTTAGGGTTCCGTAGCCAAATAGCAAAAAACGGAACCCTTATAGATTCGTCATGTCTGTCTGTCCGTCCCATGTCACAGCCCTTTTTGACGAAAGTATAAGAGCTATTCTGTTGAAACTTGGTAAGTAGATGTATTATGTAAACCGCACTAGGATTTTCACACAAAAATAAAACAAAAACCAAATTTGGGGGTACCCCCCGTACTTAGAATTGAAACTCAAAACATTTTTTTTCGCCTGGCCCATACGTGTGGGGTATCTATGAATAGGTCTTAAAAAATGATATTGAGGTTGCCAACATCATTTTTTTCCAAACTGAACGGTTTGCGCGAGAAACGCTTCCGAAGCGGTAAAATGTGTCCCCCCCCCCTGTAACTTCTAAAATAAGAGAATGATAAAACTAAAAAAAATGTATGATGTACATTATTATGTAAACTTCAATTGAAAATTGGTTTGAACGAGAGCGAGTAATTAGTTTTTTTTTTTAAGCGTCATAAATCGTAAACCGCAATTTACTTTTCAAAGTTACAACCAACCACAAGAACGTTTTTATTATGTTACTTGCTGCTACGGAACCCTTCATGGGCGAGTCCGACTCGCACTTGGCCGGTTTTTTTTGGATCTAATGAAGATTTGATACAAACTTATCAGATCACCAGTTTTATCCACACCACCTATACCATTGTTATGTAATTGCACAAGTTCAGGACGCGGTATAGTTACGTAATTAATTTATCTTTTAGATACCTATTTTATTCCATCGTCGAATTTCATCTTGATTTCCAATTCCAACAAAATTTGAAGCAAGTACAGACTACACCTTCCTTCTGCGAAGCAGTCATGCTCGTGAAGGAGGAGGCGGGCCGCGTGAGGGAGAGGACAGCGTTCTCCCTTCACCCCAGCCGCAGTGGTAAACGCCCACGGCGACGGATGTCGCTAGACGATCTCCGGCCACCATAGGCGCGGGCGGCAAGTAATGGGCGACTCGCTGTCCGACCATGGACCATGCCCAGATCAACGGCGCGTTGCGTTCCACGCGTGTCCCAAAGAGTGTCAAATTATTTCATATTTAGGCTTACTGCTTGATTCAGGTCTAGATTCTACCTCCTCTAAGTCTTCTTCCTCTACTATATCGTCCTCCTCTTCAGAGTGATTACCTATCTCTCTTTTGGTTAGCAGTGTCATGTTACTACCCATACGAACAATTTTTAGTGGTGTTGCCTGTTCAATTTCATCGTCACTATCTTCGTCGAGAACCGATATTTTTCCGTTTTCTAATAAATTGAGTAAATTATCCAAATCTTGACTCTTAGATAGATCAAAATCTAAAAAAGAATAAAAATAACATGTAAAAATACAACACAAAGCGTTATTGTAAATACGTTTGGTTTACAACGATTGTGACCCCATGTCCACTGAAATGGACATCGACAATATCTTCAAAATTAGGAAAACAAACGAATATTTAGTATTTTTTGTAATTGTATATTTTATCTTAGCAAATATGATCACTATGCAGAATAAAAAATATCTAAACAATCGATCAATTCGTTTTGGAGTAAATAAAATAACACTAAATACTTACTCGCATTGCGCGTATCCATGGCGAACGTCAACACTTGACTAACTATTTCATCCTACCCACAATGAATCCTTTGGTGTTTTGTTTATCGTAACGTTTCTAGGTAAGTAGTCGGTACAATCAAATGTTTACACTAGCGATTTTAATAACCCACCTCATATTTCACGCAATAATAAATCGTGTCCATTGAAATGGACACTGGGTCTGAAGGGGTTAAGCATCAGTAGTTACCTATTCATTTTCAGTATAATTATATCTTCAGGCTGAACTCAAACATCTGCTTATAAAATAATTGTTCCAAGATACAAAAGGTTTTTGTTAATAAGTTCCAGATGATCTAATATTTCTTGTTTGTTTGCTGTCTATTTAAATATACCTCTTAATAATACGTATTTAAATGTTCAGTAAAGGTCATTAACAGACGTTTTCGGAAATTAATTGGTAAGAGTAAATTATTTGATCTGATCACAAAAAAGTGTAAACGTGAACATCACGAGAGTCACTTACACGTTTGATGGAGAATATGGGTTGTTGTACATTTGCCACAAAGTTAATTTGCCACAGTTTTTAAAACTCATACATTTTTATACAATATACTGTATAAATATGTATGATTTGTGAATGTTAGATCGATGGCGAATTATTTGTCTAACGAAATCTTTTCTGGTACAGAGTCCACCACAAGTTCACGGAGACAGACGCAGACCCTCACAACGCGAAGCGAGGTTTCTTCTTTTCCCACATCGGCTGGCTGATGGTGCGCAAGCACAAGGATGTCTTCGAGAAAGGCGCCTCCGTCGACATGTCCGACCTGGAGAAAGACCCGATTGTTATGTTCCAAAAGAAGTAAGTACTTAAGCAAGTTTACTATTTTATCCCTTTTTTACGTGGTAAAATCAATTAAGTCCTCCCACCCAAGACGGGACGGACAGACAAAGCCCTTTAAATAATTTAAAAAAAAAGACAGGACGGACTGTCAGGCCGAGACTCCACCAAAGCTGTGTCGAGCTGTGCGGAGTCGAGACGTGTTTTGAACAACCAATAGAATTGCGTTATTGACACAGCTTCACTCCGCACAGCTTCAGTGGAGACCGTTGTGCTGGCTGTGTCATATTTTGTATGGCGAGACGTGAGATGTGAGCGGCGTGCTGTGTGCAGCGAGCGGAGTTCTGTGAGACGTGAGCTGTGAGATGTGTGCGGCGTGCTGTGAGACGTGTGCTGTGAGACGTATGCTGTGAGCGGCGGCGAGCTGTGTTGTAAAACAAAAAGAACATTAGAGGTTTTTTTTCCATTGATTATTTTATTTTTATTTTTTTGTTAATATTTCGTTGCAAACGGTGAATTTCAAAAGATCTAGTCTTGAAATGAAATATACAGCGTGAAATTCTAATGGTTGTCTTTCCGAAGCGAAATGAGTTTGTATCGGTAATACAATCGATTAATATTTATAAAAAAAATTAGACTCAACAAATGGCAGATTTACAATTGTGATAAACAAAACTCGAAAGTGACTTGAACCAACAGTAGAGCATCGCGCGATATGATACGCGGAACGCGGGCGGCCGCCTGGTTGGCTCGATCGACCGCGCGGGTCGTTGCACTTTTAAATCAGCTGATCATACTTTGATTCCTGACTTATTAAAACACAAAACCCAATAAGTTATTCCAATTTTCCCTTCATACTTTTACGGATTTAGGACCGTCATAAATAATTATCTTTTAAAAAGTCTGATTTAGATAATTAAGTATTTGAGGCGTATTAAAAAAATGGAATCAACTTATTTACAATGATTTTGATTACCTAACCCACTTTTAAATGTTTATTTACGGGGTACGAGTGAGTACTTACATTTCCCGGTAGCGGAGTAATTGTTCGAAATGCAAACCACTATGTTCAATGCACAAACGAGTACGTTTTAACTGGTTGTCTTTCAGTCTTTATCAAGTCTCACGATATTGAAAGCGTCCACTATCGCACATAACAACACGTCACGAGTTTGATGTATACCTCACAATACACCAGGCGTTTGAGCTGACCACGATAGACCACAGAAAAGATGTCGATAACGTATTACACTTATGACGTTCGCGGAAGGACTAACGTAAACGCAGAGCCAACGACGATATAATACTAGACTCGTAATAACAGGCGACCGATGTCTGCCAACACATTAGGCAAAAAAGTCTTATATCCGTCTCATTTCGACCAATCCTGTGAGCCGTAAACATACGTTGAGACAGAACAGACCTTGAGTTAGCCAATCACAACGCAGTACCCCGTCCCCCTCGCTTACGTAGTACCTCAGCGAGTTGGCAGAATAGTTTTGTTCGTTAGATCGTGCAATGCGTAGTCTAGTATTATATCGTCGTTGCGCAGAGCGAACCTTTTAGCCGCGGGCGCGGCCCCCCCTCACCCGCGCCGCCGCCGTATGCTCCGCGCCACTATGCTCGAGAGCTTGTTTTGCTCTGAACATTTATTATTCACTCGCGAAGGCGCGTGAGTTTCGTGTAGGTACCTACCTACATGCTACTATCGATTCTCGCTCTTTCGAGATTATGAATACTTTTTTAAAGGTTTGAAAAAAAAGAACTTTTTTTTTAAGTTTAACTTTGTGTTTCGATAGTACTACTGATGGGTAATCTTCCTGCCGTGGAAAGACAACCATTAAAATTTCACCCTGTATAAGTAATTTATTTATAAAAGTTTTGGAATTTTTCAACGGTTTTGTCCTATTTTTTTTAGTTTTTTTACCTACTTCAGACTGTTGATAATCGTTATTCTTAACTAATCTAATGTCATTTTTAATAAAAAAGTAATTATTAATTCACTACTTTCATTAAAAGTCGCAATGTAAATAAAACTAGAAATGAAAGGTCATCGTCATCATCACGGCACAAGGCACACCGAACACCGCACACAGTACGCCGCTCGCAGCTCACGTCTCACAGCACACGTCTCACAGCTCGCCGCTCGCCGCACACCGCACACAGCTTTTTTTTTTTTTTTTTTTACGTGGCAAAATCATCAAAATGAGTCCTCCCACCCCGGGCAGGGCGGGAGGGACTGTCAGACTTGTACTGACTAAAATCCACGGTGTCCTTCGGTAGCCCTTTGTGTGCCGGAGTCGCGGTATACGTATGTCCCGCAACCCCGGCAGGGCTGTGGCCCTCTATAGGGGGGCCCCGTCACTATGCTGACGCTCCTTGAGGCGCGCGTGGGACACAACGCGCCATCGACCCGGGCATGGTCCATGGTCGGGCAGCGAGTTGCCCTTTACTCGCCGCCCGCATGCCCGCGCCTACGGTGGCCGGAGATCGTCCCGCGACATCCGTCGCCGTGGGCGTCTACCACTGCGTCTCGGGCGGAGGGAGGACGGTATCCTCTCCCTCAAGCGGCCCGCCTCCTCCTTCACGAGCATGACTGCTTCGCAGAAGGAGGCGACGGCCTCCCACTCCGTCTCGCCCCGCAGCATGGCCGCAACCAATGCCGGGCGCAAGAGGTCTCCGCCTATCGCCGCAGTGAGGACACGGCGGTGCTCCGCCCAAGCTGGGCAGTCCTGCACCGTATGCTCCACCGTGTCCTCCGGGCGATCCTCGCAGTGGTGACACCCGGGCGTTTCCTCCTTTTTTATCATGCACAGGTACCTCCCGAAGCTGCCATGTCCGGTGAGGACCTGTGTCATGCGGTAGGTGAGGACGCCGTGGGACCTATCCAGCCACTCCTCAAAGAGGGGTCTTACAGCCGCGATTGCGGCTAGCCCGTGCCTCGGTTGCGACAGTCGTTCTCTCCAAACTGCCCTGAGATCGCGCCGGAGCTCTTCCCGCCGCGCCTCGACTTCTCGAGGCAGCGGGGATACACCCCGACGCTGCGCCTCCACGCGCCACTCATAGACGCGCAGGAGGGCAGTCGCCTCCAGATCCCAGGGCAGTGATCCGGCAAGCAGGTTGGCCGATTCGCCGGCGATCGTGCGGTATCCTCGGATCATTCGGATTGCCATGACCCTCTGGCATGCGACCAGCTTTGCCGGCCGCGTCCGAATGCTCAGGGCCCACACGGGGGCCCCGTAGAGGGCCATGGACCGCACGACGCCGGCGTGCAACCTCCGGCAGGGGGCGTTTGGCCCGCCGATATTGGGCAGGAGCCGCCCGAGGGCGGCTGATGCCCGGTTCAGCCTTGAGGCCAAACGGGAGAAATGCTCCCCGAAGTTCCATCGGCTGTCGAGGACGAGTCCCAGGTACTTCATCGTACCCCCGACGCCAATGCGAACCCCCCCCACCGTTATGTGGGACTCTGTCAGTGGCGCATTCAGATGGCCATGAAAACACATGGCCTCTGTCTTGTGCAGCGCCACTTCGAGTCCCAACTGCCGGATCCTTTCGACGACTATCGCAACCGCCCGCGTCGCCAGGTCGGCCGCCGCCTGGTGCGACACTCCCTCCGCCAGGACGAGCGTGTCGTCAGCGTAACATATTACGCTGACGTCTAGAGGGAGGTCGCCGCGCAGCACCCAGTCGAAACCGATGTCCCACAGGTGCGGTCCCAAGACCGATCCCTGTGGGACACCGCACGACATCTCTCGCCGGTTCCACTCTCCCCGGTGACCGGGGTAGATGACGGCTCTGTCCGTCAGGTAGTCCTCGACTGTGCGACGGAGGTAGGTCGGCACCCGATGATACCGGAGTGCCTCCCTGATGCAACTCCAGGGCAGGGTGTTGAAGGCGTTGGAGATGTCCAAGGACACCGCCACGACGACCCTGCCCCGGGCCACTGCATCCCCCGTCGTGAGGGCTCTAACGCGCATGATGGCGTCCACCGTCGAGCGCCCCCTGCGGAAGCCAAACTGGCTCTCCGACAGGTTCGGGCCCACCCGATTTAGGTGCCCGACGAGGCGGTCTGCAATTACTCTCTCAAAGAGCTTGCCCACTTCGTCGAGCAGCACGATGGGCCGGAATGCGGACGGAGAGTCCGCAGGGCGCCCGGGCTTCTGGATGAGGACCAGTTTCCCCGTCTTCCAACGAAGCGGGAACTGGCCCCTCGCCAAACACGCGCTAAAGAGCCCCCCCAGTCGAGGCCCGAGAGTCCCGAAGGCCAGGACCCAGGCTTTTCCTGGCAGGCCGTCGGGTCCTGGGGCGGTATTTTTGGCTTTGAGCCGTTGTACCGCCACTCTCAGGTCTACCCTGCCGTGCAGGCCCTAAAGTGCAGTATGAGGAAAAACGCGGTTTCGAGAAAATCGCGAAAATTTTTTAACACTGTTTTTTATAATGTTATTAATGTGTATGGTGCATATTTTTATTGCAACGAGGACTAAGTGACAACAAAGATGGTATTTACGAAAACAAATGTTAATTAAGTTTATTAGATTTTAATTAAAATCAGATTTTTTAAAATCATGGCAGTTACTGCATGCAAAAAGTTACTCATATGCAGATTAAAATGCGGTAAAAATACTCGATACCACAAAATTTTAGATTTTTTTGCTACTTTGCAGACTAATTTGCAGCATAAGACTTTTTTTTACTGCATTTTAATTTGTATCTTGAACAAATTGCACATGCAGTATATAGTATATAACAGTGTCCGCCAACTTACGAGTATGTTTTAGGTAGGAAATGTGGTGTATTTTTTTATTTGTATTGCTTAAGTATATGATACTCATGAAAAGTTTAAGTTTTCGATCTCGAGGAGCCACCATCTTAGATTGAAAGGGTCCACATTCGTTCTTTTTCACATAATGCTTCAACAGTTGACATTATGACGAAAATATCTAGAGAAGTTTAAAGACAATAAAATTCCACAACAAATAGTATTTATACGTTACGTATATTTCGTTTGTTTAGACTCGTGAAACTTGTTTAACCGAATGCGTATTAGACGTTAAGATGTCTGAAGTAAAGGACAACTGATAAAATAAGTTGTTTTTTGATTAAATCAAGTTCTTACCACTCAATTCAGTGCAATTGTCAATTATTTGTCCCCCTAAATGAAGAAAAAGAAAATGTTAAATATGAAAATGTATTAATTCATTAGAACCACAGAAAACAAATCCGCAATACATAAAAAAATCCCTGTATAAAACAAAAAAACCATCTGGCTGACTGACTGATGTATTAACGCCCAGCCGAAACCGCTAGGTGTAGAAGCATGAAATTTTGCACCATCATTCCCCTAGGGCGGATTTTTGAAAATTCATCCCCTAAGAGGTTTAAAAATGGGATTAAAGTTTGTATGAAAATAATTTCATCTTACTCGATTTACTTGAAATTTTCCAATGTCCAATTATCAACAAAATCGATTAAATAAGTGTTAAGAGGCTTTTTGATAATTCTATACCTTAAATACGCATCTTCGTTGACAAAATCGTGGGCAAAATAGGTACTCGTCAAATGTGTAGACGATTTCTTATCAATGTTGAGTGTTCTTCCTTAACTTTGTTTCTATGTGACGTACAGAATACGTACAAATAAAGTTGTTGTGGAATTTTTCTTTAACCTTCTTTTATATATTTTTGACATACTCGTAAAGTGTTAACTTTACGAGTATGTCGTTGAGTTGAGTTGAAGCAATAAGTGAAAAAAACAAATTTGGACCCCTTCAATCTAAGACGGCGGCTATGCATTAGCCGACACTTCTCGAGCTCGAAAACTTACATTTTTCATGAGTAGCTTACACTTAAGCAATACAAATAAAAAGAAACTACACCACATAAAGCAAGGCAAAGCCTCTTTTGGGTCCCCATTGACTGGACTATAATTACTGTTATTTTTCACAAATTTCACTCTAGCTCGAAAAGTACCCCTGATTTTTGCTTAGGTTTTCGTGGTAAATTAGAAGAATTCGACTGATTGAGAGAGAGAGTTAGCGACAAATTCTGACTAGAACGCAGTAAAATATGACCTATAACTGCAGTGAAATTAGTAAAATCGTTCAAGTTACCTATTATAATGCAGTAACAGAGTGTCATACTGCGTTTTAATTAGCATTTTAGTTATTATAATCTTTTGAAAATACTGACTATACTGCAGGAAATAATGATCATACTGCTTTTTAGCTAGTTTTCACGATATAAAGTTACTTCAACAACACTAAATAAAGTACCACTTTTTAGTACTTTGCTGCATTTTAATCTGTAGTTCATTGTGAAATAAACTAGTGATCAACCATGTAGTATTAACACTTTTGGTACAAAAACTACTTACTGCGTTTTATTTTATATTCCTCAATATTTTTTTGGGTGTGGAGTACAGATTTTTTGTGGTAATATCGATATTTACTGCGTTTAACTTGGTAAAGTGACGGATCGTGGTAGACGTAACTGCTATTACTGTATTTTAGTTGGTATTGTAATGTATTTAGACATGCAAAATTAAGTTACTGCTTTCTTAAATTTGATTTTTTAACGGTTTAGAGCATCCTAACAAATACCTGATTAGATCTACATGTTCCTTATAACGTGGACATTAAGGTTCAATATTCAACAAAAAAATGACAAAAAGCCTGTTACTGCGTTTTAGGGCCTGCACGGCAGTACCTCGGTCACCTCTGGAGCATCGTAGACGTCGTCGTCGCTGTGGTCCGCGTTCGCGTCAGCTTCGCCCTCACTGTCAGACTCCGTCCGAGGCGGAGCTGCCATGGGCGGGGGAGCATGCTCCCCTCGCGATGGGAACAGGGCGCTCACCACGTCCTCCACGAACTGAGGCTGGAGACTCTGCGTCAACGGGGGGGCCCAGGGGCGGAGGTTTCCGCGCACCCACCTGTACGGCCAGCCCCATGGGTCCCTGTCCAGAGTCTCCAGCAACTCCTTGCGGGCCTGTTCCTTAGCCCGCTGCCGCTGCCCTGTAGCCCTCGTGCAGCTCCGCCTCCACGGCGGCCGCATCCGGAGGTCGGGTGAGGCGCCTGCGGAGCCTGGAGTACCGGCGTCGCGCGGCAACGCACGCCTCGCGCAGCGATGCTAGCTCGCGCGACCACCAGTAAAGCTGACGCCGGGCGCGTCCTTGCCGGACCCGGGGCATGGCCACGTCGCAGATCTCCGACATGGCCTCCCGGAACCACTCGGCCTCGTCGTTTATGTCGGCAGGCCTGTCCGGTGGTGACACCCAGGCCTGCACGATCGAGGCTTCCAGGAATAGCTCCCGGTCCAGCTGTTTCAGCGCCCATCGCGGACCACTTGGGTTCCGTCGGACCGGCGCGTCTGGGGTCTGGGCGGAGACGTCAAACCGGATATACCGGTGATCGGAGTAAGTCTCCGCCTCCTCCACAACGCGCCAGTCGGTGACGCGCGGTGACAGGGCGGCGCTGGCAAACGTGACGTCTACCACCGATTCGCCCGTCCACCGCACGCACGTGGGGACAGAACCCCGGTTCTCAATGACCAGGCCCTGCGCCAGGGCCCAGTGCTCGAGCAACCTGCCCCGCGCAACATCCGTGTACCGGGAACCCCAAGCCACGTTCTTGGCGTTGAAGTCCCCGAGGACGAGCACGGGGAGGGAACCGAATGCGACGACGACGTCTCCCAGCTCCACAAGGGAGTCCTGGAACTCGGCGAGAGTTCGGCTCGGGGAGAAATATACGCCTACCACGACGATCTCCCCGAACCGGGCTGCGACGATCCCGCGCCCTCTCTCGACACGATCGAGGGGCGGGGTACCGGCGGCGGCCGACGAAATAATGGTCACCGAGCCGTCCAGGTCCGCTACCCAGTCGTTCCTGGGCGGGACAAAATACGGCTCGGCGACCACGGCGACATTTATCAACCACTGCGCCATGCTCTGGAGCAAAAGATCCTGAGCAGCGGCGCAGTGGTTGATGTTCGCCTGGAGGAAGCGCAATGGAGACATTATTCTGAATCCATTGCAGCCTCCTCCAGGGCCCCCTGCGAGGGCGCAGCCACGGCGGCGGCGGCGGCGGCGGCAGCGGGAGCGGCGGCGGCGGCGGTGGCGGTGGCGGCGGTGACGGCGGCGGCAGAGGGCCTACCTCTGCGCCTGGCTTCGGTGGGTGGAGCGCAGGACTTGCCCCCAGCCCGGTGATCGGCCGGCTTGCCAGCCGCCTCACATGCGAAGCAGTGAGGCGGGGCGGAGCACGAGCCGGCCTAGTGACCGGGCTGACCGCAGCGGAAGCACCTATCGCTGCGGTCCACCTCCGAGGTGCAGACGCATGCCGCGTGGTTACCCACTTGGCAGCGGTAACACCTCAGGGGTCGGGGTTCCAGGATTTTCACCTGCGCCGATACCCAACCCACCAGGAGCCTTCGGCCCTCCTGAATCTTTTTGGCCGCCGTAACGGGGCAGCTAACCGTGATGGTTTGCAGCCCCGCAAAGCCAGGACGCAGGGCGCCCGCCCTCACCTCGTCTGAGGAGCACCCCCCAGTCCTGGCAACGGCGGCCACCACGTCCTCCGCCGTCACGGAGTCATCCAGACCCAATATGCGCATGTCTGCGCGCTTTGTGGGTCTGGAGACTCGGGCCTCCTCCGCATTTAAGGACGCTCTGAGCCGTTCGGCCAGAGCGTCAGCGGTGGGGCCACTGGCCGCGCCGGGGAGCTCCAACATGCGAGCCCCCGTTGCAGTGACCCGCAAACGGAGGCCGCCGGCGATGCCGAGCTCCCCGAGGTTTATCGCCTCCCGCGCCTTCGCGAGCACGTCGCGGTACGACACGCCCCTCTTGACCGCGTCCGGCTGCAGTGTTATCACCACCGCCGCGGTCTTAGGGGCGCGCAATCGCGCCGCGACGTCGCGCTCCTTGCGCTGCCGCCGCCTCTCCCTCCGCTTCTTGGACCTGGCCGCCTTGGCAGCCTTCTTCTTCTCCCCGGCCACTTGCCAATCGGCGCCGGCCGGAGGAATTCTTGGAGGAGGCTGCTGCTGCTGAGGCGGCCGGTGTTCAGTCTGGGCCTTTCTTTTGGCCGCCAGTGTTGGCCTCGCTGGCCTCGCAGGCGTCGAGGTCGGAGTCGGCCGCGACCCCGACGGGCCCGGCCTCACCTGGCCGGGCCCGGCCGGGGCCGTCCTCGCCCCCGTAGGTGCCGTCCGCACCGGACACAGCTTTGGTGGAGTCACCCGAGCTGAAAAACAGCTCACTGCCCACGTCTCAGCTTTGGTGGAGTCTCGGCCTCAGACTCGTTACTGAGTAAAATCCACGGTGTCCATCAATAGCCCTGTACGTTTCAGGGTCACGGTTACCTGATAAGACCCGCGACCCCGAAAGGCTTTGGCCCTCTAAGGGGTCACAATGCTGAAAGATCTTCGAGGCGCGCGTGGAACACGATGCGCCGTTGACCTGGGCATGGTCCATGATCGGATGGCACGTCACCCATTACTCGCTGTTCGTATACCGCGCCCACGGTGGCCGGAAATCGTTTCGCGACTTCCTTTGCCGTGGCATTTGGCATCTCCCGAACCCTGGGACTGTCTAAAACAAGTAACCGCGACCCTGAATCGTGAAGGGCAATTGAACAAACACGGTGAATTACGAGTCAATCCCATCTCTTCCCAGACGGGAGGACTCATTGATGAAATTAAAAACTAAACAAAACTATACTCGTACATGTTTTAGCTTTTTTCCAAATACGTTATTGGCAATTTTTGGAACGAAGTTCCTTATCGCGCGTTGCGAAAAGGGGCTAGACGGAAAAAATTAAGACGAAAAGTTGTAACGACACTTTTTGCTGTTACCACGCCACGCACCCCGCGCCTGCATCCCGCGCCCCGTACCCCTCACCCAACAGAAAGCAAGCCAGATATTTTCGTTTCGTCTTTCTATTTGGCATTGAACAGTGTGGTGTCGCGACGATTATTTTTGTTGATTGTATACAGTAACTTCGTTCCATCCGGGTGTCCCTTGACACCTCTCAAGTTTTTTAATTAACTGGACGCCATTAAAATACCTAGTATATAATATACACAAAAATATCGGAATTTCATGATTTATTTTAAAACTGAGTGACTCGACAGCTGCACTATCTCATTTAAGAAGGGAAAAGAAAACCAGCGCTGCCGCGCTGTGACGATTAATTGACGCAGCACATGCTGCGGTAGGAGCCTTTTGGCCTCGCACACGACCAGACTTAATTGTTTTTTTTTTTTGTTTGGTTTTACCTTTTGTTGTTTCTCTTTTATATAATTTTTGTTTTTCTGTGTTGTTTTGACTTTGTTAATGAACAGAACAATAAAATATAATTTTGTTGTTCTGTCCTGTGTGTGTCAATAAATCTCTTTCTTTTCTTTCCTTCTTCTTTCTATGAATATTGACTTCAAATAAGTATAATTAATAAACTAAAATAAACATTTTAATGTACCCTTAGAAATGTTAAATTAATTGTTTTGTCAAAATATTGCTTTAGTAAAGCGCTACACAATAGAAAAGTTCATGGTCGAAGCTTTTTAAATTTCTATTTTTCCGCAATTTTTTTTTTGCTTTCAATATAACCTTTTCCTGATAATAACAAACACAACAAAAATAGAATAATCGAAATCGTTCCAGCAGTTCACGGGTCACGACCAAGGGTAATTGGGATTCATTTTTAAATAATTTAACTGAGTATTGATAGATGAAGAGCGTTATTTTGTTCAGTTTATTTTTTTGACAGCTACTTGAAACCGTTCTTTGCAACCTACGCACAACGGCTTAGCTAGGCAGGGGTGAAGTTTCCCAACTATATTGGGGTCGGCTTCCAGTCGAACCAGATGCAGCTGAATATCAGAATTTTACATGGAGCGACTGCCTGTCGGACCTCCACAAACCAGTAACTGAGTAATACGATACCTAATGGTAAGACTGGTTTTTAGACTTTAGGGCTTCTGACTTACAGTAACGACTGTTAAAGATCTACAAATGACAGCCGGGACCAACGGCTTTACGTGCTTTCCGAGGTACGGAGGTAACTCGCCAGGACAGATAGTCACCCATCCACAGACCAACCTCGGCAAGCGCGGCTTAACCCGGCAGATCGGCCTGTGCGGCTGTAATTATTTAGCCACGAGCTCCTCTTGAGAGAATGAAAAAAGAGAAAAAATCTTGATAACGGTGATCACAAGTTTGCAACGAGTCAGTAATGAGTAGATATTTAATAAGCAATGCTGAATCTCGCCGACGATCACGTTTAGGTCTACTGCCTCCAGTAACTAACTGCGGCAAGTAATGGGCAACTCGCCGCCCGACCATGGACCATGCCCGGGTCGTCGGCGCGTTGTGTTCGCGCCTCAAAGAGCGGCAGCCCCCCTGGTGTGGGCCCTGGTGGGGCCCCCCCTCTAGAGGGCCAAAGCCTGCCTAGGACGCGGGACTTATCTCATTACCGTGACCCCGGAACGTAACGGGCTATTGAAGGACACCGTGGAATTTAGTCAGTTCGAGTCTGACAGTCCCTCCCGCTCTGGCCGGGGTGGCCACGCTAAAAAATAAAAGGTTTAATTTGTAACTGGGAACTGAAAGAGTCAAAGAAACCCCGAAAAACTGATGTCGCTGACAATCACATTTGGTAAAGATATAAAGTCACCTTACAACAAAGGGGCCTTGCGCGAGCAGCGGAGACAGGTCAAATTTTACGTCATGAAGGGGAAGGGCCTCGCAGAAATGTCCTGCGTCCTAGCTTCGGTCTCGATACGCAACTACCTACGCAACACTTTTCGTAATCTAATTCTTTATTAAGGAAATATCCGAAATAATTTATAATAAAGGCAAGTCTGATTAAAAAAATGTAACCGCCTTCAAAAACAACCACAAAAAAGTGTAAAATAATCTACAAAATAACTTTTCTTTCGGAAGTCGGTGCCTTTGTTTTTTTCTTTTCATTGTCTTTTTAGCCACCGACTTCCGAAAGAAAAGTTATTTTGTAGATTATTTTACACTATTTTGTGGTTTTTTTTGAAGGCGGTTACATTTTTTTTTGAAAAAGTTTTTATTTTACTCTTTTTAGTTTAAATATTCAACCCGAATTCTTGTCAAGAACATTATTCTCTTACATGTGCACTAGAATTTTGTAATCCTTTGCACCAGTACTTACATCACTCATGTACACATTAAGCTAATAAAATACCATATCTCAAAAATTACTGAACCGATTTTGACGAATTGAGAACCTCCTCCTTTTTTTGAAGTCGGTTAAAAAAGTATATTTTTAACCGACTTCTAAAAAAGGACTGAAACGAGGGTTACTCAATTCGACCGTATATTTGCTTTTTTTTTCTATGTTTGTTCGCGCAGAACTTCGTCGTTTATGAACCGATTTTGACGTTTTTTTTTTTTCGGAAAGAAGATATTTCAAAGGTGTGATAAGGATGATTCCTTATCACACCTTTGAAATATCTTGATAGGTTTGATGATAGAAGACCAGAGAGGAGCTCGTGGCTAAATAATCACAGCCGCACAGGCCGATCTTCCGGGTTAAGCCGCGCTTGCCGAGGTTGGTCTGTGGATGGGTGACCATCTATCATAGCGAGTTTCCTCCGTGCCTCGGAAAGCACGTAAAGCCGTTGGTCCCGGCCGGTCATTTGCAGATCTTTGACAGTCGTTAGGTGTTAGTCAGAAGCTCTAAAAGTCTGACAACCAGTCTTACCATGGGGTATCGTATTACCCAGTTACTGGGTTGTGGAGGTCCGACAGGCAGTCGCTCCATGTAAAATACTGATATCCAGCTGAATCTGGTTTGACTGGAAGCCGACCCCAATATAGTTGGGAAAAGGCTAGGCAGATGATGATGATAGAAGACCAGAGAAATCGAGGGGAACTTTCGAAAATCGTAGGGGCGACTAGCGTGTTTGTAGGTTTTTCATTAAGAATTTAAAGCACTACAATTTAATAAAGGTCTGGAGTAGATCTGATGATGGAGCCGAGAGACAGTCGAGGGAACTCCTCAACAATTCACATCACCTATCTTGTGTTCGAGCTTGATTAATTTGTATTGATAAGAATTTTACACCTAGATGGGTTGTAACTGTCATTAGGGGTCTGATGATGATGATGTTCAGGGAACTCCTCAACGGTTTACAGTAGCTATACCTTGTGTTTGGACTTAATTCATTTATGTTGATAAGAACTTATATTGATGTGAAAATTATGTATTTGAGAAGAATTTGGGTTGCATATTTAAACTAAAAAGGGTAAAAAAAAAACTTTTTCAAAAAAAATGTAACCGACTTCAAAAACGACCACAAAAAAAGGTAAAATAACCTACCAAATAACTTTTCTTTCGGAAGTCGGTGGCAAAAAACTTAATGAAAAAAAAGCAAAGCCACCGACTTCCGAAAGAAAAGTTTTTTGGTAGGTTATTTTACCTTTTCTCGTGGTCGTTTTTGAAGTCAGTTACATTTTTTTTAGTATTTTTACCTGTTATGAATGAATGATGCGAATAAAATCTTTTATGTTTATTTTTCCCATTTATTTGACTATTTTTTTTTCCAAAACCTTTGCTTAATGATTACCTACAATATTTATCTTGTCTTGACACGACACGTATCGTGTGTATAAGTGTATAATTATATTCTCAGAATTTCTTTGGTTTTATGAAAGAAATAAATGTCAAATGAATCATTTATCGCAAGTAATAGATAAGACATTACTGGTTGTTTTATTAATCAACTAATTGTATTTAGGATTTGATACACAAGTAGGTAATACATGTTGTCGTTGCATGTCTATGTTGTTATTACTGTGTTTTTTCCCGACTGCGCCAGGAGGGTTATGTTTTTCGAGTGTATGTATGTATGTTTCTGTGTGTTGCTCTGCAGCCTAAACGGCTTGATGGATTTTAACTTGAGAGGTGTCGTTAGATTCGTCTTAAACGTGAGATTGTCACTGGGTACATAAAACTGCCCAAGTGCGAGTCGAACTCGTGTGCAAAGGGTTCCGAACTAAAAATATATTTTTAAAATCTCTCACATTCTATCAAGTCCCTATCAAATTAAGAGATTTTAAAAATGGTTTGCCACAATATATATAACTTATATGTTTCAATTTAATTTGGACTGATAAATGCTAACAAAAACTAAAAATAGTAAAATAAAATAAATATTTAAAAAAACAAAAAACCCGACTGCGTAAAAAAACTAAAAAGAAAGAAACAAGCCGATTAGTTTAGAATTCACTCATTCACACTCACAGTCGGGGCCCCTTGGGAAGATTTGATTGGTATAATTTGAATGGGCCCCGACTGTGAGTGTGAATGAATGAATTCTAAACTACTGGGCTTGTTTCTTTCTTTTTAGTTTTTTTACGCAGTCGGGTTTTCTGTTTTTTCAAATATTTATTTTTTCTTAAAAACGGTTCAAGTCATATCATCTAAGTTTAATTAGGTGAACTTGTGGCCTACCTAATGAGCGTGAGTCTTTAGGCTGTGGCAAAGAGATAGCGCTAGACGACTTGTATAGCTCTGTCTCCTTTCCACAGCCTGAACTGGATCGCGTTAAGAGCTCGTGGTAAGGCCTCTGGTAACTATTTTTATAGGTATTCTATTACTTAAACAGCTGAAATCTAGACTAGAGAATTTGAGCTATTTGAGTAAAATAACAAATCGACTATACTTAGTTATAGTAGTACTCATTTCCATTTTCAGGTTTCAATTCACATTACATAATTATCTACTTAATTAAAAAGAAAATGCTATGCCCTAAAGGTATCGCGGGCAACTTATCCTGTATCCAACATAAAAAAACTCACATACACAAATTCCTAGTATGGGGCATTAACAGCCGTGCACCATCTTATTTTTTTGCATCTTTTTCCAGAACATATCTTGTGGTGATGCCAATCCTCTGCTTCATAATCCCCGCCTGGATCCCCGTCTACTTCTGGGGCGAGAACGCCTGGATTTCGTGGTACGTGGCGTCCATCACCAGATACACAGTGGCCCTGCATTTCACCTGGCTCGTCAACTCCGCGGCCCACATCTGGGGCAATAGGCCCTACGACAAGTAAGTGATCAAAATTTCACTTTTACGTTAACCAAGTTTATATTATGAACATTCGGTGAAAGTTGGAAAAAATGCAGCGAATACTTGACCCGGTTATGGATCGGTTAACTCACAGATTATTGAACGAATTATTACTGTTTTTTTTTGTTATTATTTTGTGTAAGTGTGTACTTTGTTATTAATGGCATACTTAGATTTGACTTTGTATTTTTAGCTCCAAAGGTACAAAGTCAAAGTAATTCTGTTTGCAGAAAAAGTTACTTAGATATTATGCTATAGGTACGTTATTCCTTTAAGGCAGAAGCTAGTTTATATTGGCTTCTGCCAGCGAATTCGTTGGTGTGAAAATTAAGCCACAGAGCCCTACCGTGTTTATTAATTTCTAAGTGTTTTTTTTCCCTTTTACTCGACTCCTAAGGGTCGTAACATATCACATAGTCTATCACCTTCCTCAATAATTGAGTTATCCAATAGAAAAATATTATCTGCCACACTACAAAAAGTTACCTATACATATGTTGAACACTTGTCTAAAAAAAGTGTGACTGCAAAACGGACTTTATTTAAACGTCATAATCTGAATTTTTTTAGACACGTGTTCAACAGACGTTTAAAAGTTTTTGTGGTACCACGGTATAATTATGTTTAGAATTTGATTATTCGTTCCGGAGGTTACACTCTATGTACAAACAAATCAAACTCATATCCTCAATATGAATAATATTTGTAACTAGCTGTTGCCAGTTGCGGTTTTAGGTACTGCTACAACTCAGCTATCCGTCATATTATTTTTATCCAGATTATAAACTATCTGTGTAGGTACCGAAATTCATCCAAATCCGTTCAGTACTTTTTTATTAGATAATTTTGAAGCTAATTATTGCAATCAGTACAGTAAACATCAAAATTTACAAAGTAATGAACGCTTAAAGAGCATAATGTGTTATTGATGGATTTAACGAAGTGGCAAATGATTTTAAGAACATATTCCAACAATAATGGAAATATTTAATCTGGGGCACGGCAGTGTCCCCGCCAAGACGAGCCAAGCGAAGCGCAAGGGCGCTGCCTACCTTTTCTTGAAGTGCTTCGTAGTTTTTTGAACCCTCATAGAGTTGGTTTCCGATGTACCAAATAGTTCATATTCGCAGGATATGATGCCAATAATAGACTTATTAAACATACAAAGTCTCAATAGAATAGCTATAATACTTTAGATTTTATTGATATCCAAAATACACGGATTTCGTCACTGACACACTGATGATCATCAAAATTTTTGGCTACTTCCTGAAGTGCTAGAGAGCTGAAATTCGGTATGTGATCTAAGTTTAGTACACAACAAACCAACAAAAACAATCATAAACCTATAACTTTCGCCCCCCATCCCCTAAAATGGGGGGTGGAAGTTAGTATGAGACCTTTAAGTGTTAGGGTACTTCCTGAAGTGCTAGAAAGCCGAAATTCAGTATGTAAAGTTCAGTATACAAAAAAACATACCCCATTCCCCTCATCCCCTAAAATTGGGGGGAGGGGGTGGAACTTGTCATGTATGTGTTTGTTCGCGTGAAATCTTTGAACTCAATTTTGAAGTAGATAATTATCTTCAACCGATTGAGCTGAAAGTCTGTATGCACGTTTAGTTTGGATGACAATGCACGATTAAGTACGTGATGTCATTCTAAATCTAATATGGCGGACCATCTAATAATGCACTTCTACAATACGGGTATCAAATGAAAGGGCTTGTTGAGAGCAACTCTAAAAATAATGTGAGGTAATTATAAATCCAATATGGCGGACCATCTAAGATGGCGGAATAGTTAGATCTAATGCACTTCTACAATATGGGTATCAAGTGAAAGGGCTTGTTGAGAGCAACTAGAAGGATAATGTGACGTCATTCTAAATCCAAGATGGTGAAATAGACTTCTGCAATATGGGTATCAAATGATAGGGCTCGTTGAGAGCAACTCAAATGATAATTTGACGTCATTACAAATTCAATATGGCGAACCATCTAAGATAGCGGAATAGTTATTTTTAATGCACTTCTACAGTATAGGTATCAAATGTAAGAGCTCTTTGAGAGCAACTAGCAGAATACTGTGACGTCATTCTAAATCCAAGATAGCGAAATAGTTATTTTTAATGCAGTTCTACAATATGGGTATCAAATGAAAGGTCTCGTTGAGAGCAACTCGTAACGTGACGTCATTCTAAATCTAAGATGCTAGCAACTTACAAAAAGAATTGAGATCCCACCAAAAACATTTCATGTAAAATGTTGCCAAAACGACCACATCAGGTTTGACCTACGAAAAAGATATCAGATCTCAAGTAGAACCAAGCTTATGAATCTACACGGCCTAACTCTACCGACCCTAACTTCACAAATTCTACACATCAGTAAAAATGTATTGCTTGGCTGTTTCGTTACTTACTTCAGAAACTAAATATTAGCAAATCCACGACGGTAGCGAAACGGTGAAGCCATACATTTTTACTGATGTGTAGAATTGGTGGAGTTTAGGGTCGGTAGAGTTAGGCCGTGTAGATTCAGAAGCTTAAGGTTCTACATGAGATCTGATATCTTTTTCGTAGGGCAAACCTTATGTGGTCGTTTTGGCAACATTTTACATGAAATGTTTTTGGTGGGATATATTTTATTCGAAATAACTTCTTAATAATCATTATGTTTTTGAATAAACTAACAGTTCTAATGGCTAGTCTAGTGTTTTATTTGATAGTTAATTATTACAAGAAAATAGGTTGTTTTCGAATATAACGAAAAACAAAAGCACTCAAAACTTTATCTGTTTGCCTGAAAGATTTGAAATTTTCAACAACTTTAAATAATTTAATCATTACTGTATCTAAATAATAATACGAAAGTTGGGTAGACATGGATGCTTGTTACTCAGTCGCTTGAAGACATCGGTAGAACATCACATCAATAAATAAAGAAAGGAAGATCGTTTATTTGACTAGCTAACAGGAGTACACAACTACACAACATAAACAAACAACAACAAAAAAACATGATAAAAAAACAACAATTAAAAAATATGAGAAAAATAAAATTGTGTGTCTCACGGCTTCGCTGAATAGTATTATGAATATTATGATCTAGACACGCGACGAGCGTGGCCAGCCAAGCACAGGCGCGCTCACAGTGTGTAATATTACACAAACCATTTGGAGGCACTTTTTGGCTAAAAAGTGCCTCCAAGGCAAGGTTCTGAGGGGCTCCTCATAACTCAAAAACTATTAAACTTAGACTTGTGACATTTGGCATACATATTGAGACTGGCGAGATACATGTGTGTTCCAAATTTTATAAACATATCTTAAACGGTTATTTAGATATTAACGTCCAAAAATCGTCATTTTTATGACTGACCTATAGATCAAAACTATATCCCAGTTCCAGATGACCTAGAAAGTTCAAATTTGGCATGCAGATAGGTAATTAGGTGAATACAAAGGGAACAATCAGGAACTGGTAATTTTTTAATATCTTATTATAGTTTTTACTTTACTTATAATTAGTGCCTGTAAATCTCCATTTGTGGATTTTATAATCTTTACGTGAGTATTATAATGAGTAAAACACTACCCTAATTTTTTTAATTCAAATATTACCGTTTTTGTTCTTATAATTAAGAATATAGTAGATTTTCGTATTTATTACGCGTAACTAACCGTATTCTACAACCACTAGTGCCACCTATTATCATTTTCAGAAACTCACTGCTCCATGCACTAAATCAATGAAGGATTGATTTGACAAAGTGAAACTAGATGGCCTCTATTTGTGGATTTTAAGATCTTATAACGGGTTAAACACCACCCTTAATTTTTTTTAATCCAAGTATTCCCGTTTTTGTTCTTTTAATTAAGAATATAGTAGATTTTCGTATTTATTACGCGTTACTTACCGTATTCTACAACCACTAGTCCCACCTACTATTTTTTTAAGAAACTCCATGCACTAAATCAATGAAGGGTTTATTTACTCAAAAGTGACACTTGATGGCGTTGCTTAATTAGTGCCTGTAAATCTCTATTAAAATTTGTGGATTTTAAAATCTTTACGTGAATCTATAAAGAGTTAAAAACCACCCTTATTTTATTTTTTAAACCAAAGCTCCGTTTTTGTACTTATAATTAAGAAAATAGCAGATTTTCGTATTTACATAATATTACGCGTAACTAGCCGTATTCTACAGCTACTTGCGCCACCTATTATCATTCTCGGAAACTCACCATGCCGCCTTCATTGATTTATTTATAAATGGTACTAGTAGCCATCTAGATGGCATTGTGCAATTACGTCACATTTCTGAATCACGGTGTTAAGGTCTGCAGGCGATTAGTATAAGGTTTTGCGAACATAAAATTTTTCTCTTAGATCTGTGTATGTTAATTTCGGTTAAATTATATCATTTGTTAGCCGACTCCAAAAAAAGGAGGTTAGGGGCTTAGGGTTAACCAATTCGACATTTCGACCAATTATGTATTGTAGATTTTTTTCAGTATGTCGGGCAGTTAACTCAAGTCGTCGTCGTTTATTTTGATGATTCTTTTTTTCCTTGGAAATAAGATATTTCGAAAGTGAAATCCCATGACAAGGAAATCAGGGTTTGATGACGAAACCCAGAGAAATCGAGTGGAGCTTTCAAAAATTGTAGGAACGACTAGTGCGTTTGTCAGCTTTTCATTAAGTATTTTAAAGCATTACAATTAAATAAAGATCTGGAATAGATCTGATGATGGAGCCGAGAGACATTCGAGGGAACTCCTCAACGATTGACAGCAGCTATTTCTTGTGTTTGTGCTTAATTAATTTTTATTGATAAGAATTTTACATCGAGATGAGATAAGGGTCTGATGACGAAGGACAGTTCAGGGAACTCCTCAACGGTTCACAGAAGCTACCTTGTGTTTGGACTTAATTCATTTATAATGATAAGAACTTCCGACCCTTACAGTTATTTACCAACTGGGATTTAGTGTTAACTATTGTTTCAATATTAAGCACACATCAATAGTGGAAGATCATTATTTCTGTACAAAAAGTAATGATATCCCATCAAAAACATAAATGTGAAATGAGAGCCAAGCTCAATATTTTGATATTATACCTTGGTTGTTGACTTCAGCGAAAAAAGAAGTGAAATCTAAATGGGTGCCAAGTTCCATGGTCAGTCCTGAAATTTATTTATAACAACATAAAATATATTTCTTCTTACAACTAAGGATCATACGTTGTAGCTTATTTTCTGACTTGGCTAGTTCTCATATACGAATTGTTCGATGGTTAGTACTACCAGCAAGCCAAAACTGACTAATTACAGGTTTAGAAATTATGAAGGCTATAATATAATTCGTATAATAGGAGAAATAGCCAAGTCAGAAATTAGGCTACAACGTATGATCCTTAGTTGTAAGAAGAAATATATTTTATGTTGTTATAAATAAATTTCAGGACTTACCATTGAACTTGGCACCCATTTAGATTTCACTTCTTTTTTCGCTGAAGTCAACAACCAAGGCATAATATCAAAATATTGAGCTTGGCTCTCATTTCACATTTATGTTTTTGATGGGATATGTTTATCCTGGTATGAAGTTCTAGAGGCATAATTTTTGGGTGATATCGCTATCAACACCTAGAAAGTAATAGAAAAATTCTAAGTCCATTTATAACTGCTAATAGTTCACGGTCGATGTGTACAGGTCTGGTTGTTGTAGATCGCGTGTTGTTTGTTATGTAATAAAGACTACTAACTACCAACATCCTGCTGTTTCAGGCCATTTATACGTTCAGTTACAGAAATTCATTGTAGCCTTTTATTTGATCATAATGATACCTACTGCTGTTGATGATGTAATAATAATTAGGTATGACGATTGATTTAAAACCTGTCATTTATGTCGTAGTATCTACACTAGCGAGCAAAAATATTGAATCATTTACTTGGGATTTTTCCTTGATACGAATAACACCTTAAGTATTGGTGTCATTTAAATCAATTTAAACTTATCAGTTAAACCTTTAAAATGGTACCATTTTCGTAAGAGTTCCGTAGCCAAATGGCAAAAAAAACGGAACCCATAAGGATTCGTCATGTCTGTCTGTCTGGCCGTCTGTATCTATGTGTATATTATTCTAAAACGTCAGTCTTGACCCGTTAGTCATAAATGTTTGGCGCATGACACCTGGATATAATAATGAATGCTTTCACATTTTAGTCAGAAATAATAAAAATAAATACTACCGTAAGTAAAACAAAACAAAGCCAAAGCTTCTCGCAACTGTCTTATCAGGAAACCATGACCCCGGAAGGTAAGGGGCTATTGAAGAAGCACCGTGGATTTCAGTCAGTATGAATTTGACAGTAGGACTCATTTTGATGATTATACCATGTAAGGTGCATACCTCTAGGCTTTAATTAAATTAATATTGATATTACAAAAAAAAAAATAACAGCCGCACAGGCCGATCTTCCGGGTTAAGCCGCGCTCGCCGAGGTTGGTCTGTGGATGGGTGACCATCTGTCATAGCGAGTTTCCTCCGTGCCGCGGAAAGCACGTAAAGCCGTTGGTCCCGGCTGTCATTTCTAGATCTGTCGTTACTATTATTCAGAAGCTCTAAAGTCTGACAACCAGTCTTAACGTAGGGTATCGTATTACCCAGTTACTGGGTTGTGGAGGTCCGATAGGCAGTCGCTCCATATAAAATACTGATATTCAGCTGCATCCGGTTTGAATGGAACCTGACCCCAATATAGTTGGGAAAAGGCTAGGCAGATGATGATTACAATAAAAAATGAGGAGCCCATTACGTTTAATTGACGAAATAATATGAGCCTTGCATTAACGCAACATATTGCTTTTCCAGAAACATAGGCGCTACTGACAACAAGGCGGTCGCGATCTGTGCGTTCGGCGAAGGCTGGCACAACTACCACCACGTCTTCCCTTGGGACTACAAAGCGGCGGAACTTGGAAACTACAGCACAAACTTATCTACTGCCTTAATAGACTTCGCTGCTAAACACGGTAATTTAAATAAGATTTCTAATTTTAGCCTTAGCTCACTTTTGCTCCTGAATTTACAATTTTCAGCGCTGAGGCAACCGTTCAAAGTTTATGTATACATTTGTGACTAATGTGGCTATGCTTAATTAATTATTAATGCCTTAATGGAACTTTGTAACTGCAACCTAGATCTACCCACATTGCCTTTAACTAAGTTTTTTGGCGGTTTTCTTCTAGCAGGATATTTTGTTCTTAAAAGACGTTTTAAAACGCACTCACTACTAAAATAATGAGTACATTACATTCGTTCGTTGTTTTGTATTTTTTTTCAAACATTGGAATTGTGGAATTGTTTTGTAATTAACGTGTCTCTTTGTGACATTATAAAGCGATGCTATTGCAACTCGGGTATTCGAGGCTGAATATTTACTAGCACTAGTCAAAGTCGAAAGGCACCTAAACGACTACATTTATGTCACCGAAACAAAATTAATTGAAAGCTGTTCAGTTAAAAAAGCTATTGCATAGCATTTTGTATCAAGTTATGCAATTATAATTTTATTTATTTATTTTATTCATGCAGTATTGCTTTTTCTTTGATATTAATTCAAGTTACAATTTTAAATATTTCTTTAAAAAAAAAAAAATATTATGGTTTTATTATTTTATTATTACATATTATTATAATAAATTAATAATTAATTAATTTTAATAATTAATTTAATAAATAAATAATTTAATTTAATTTAATTAAATTATTTATTAAATGAGCGTGAGGTTTTTTCGTTACGGAATTTCTGGATTCGGTCCCCGCGCTCAAGGCCCGCGATAGAAGCTATGCAATAGCTTAATAATATTATATAATGGAACTAGCGAATGAAGGACGGATTTAGGACTAGGGCTATTACATGAATCACGACCGAAGGGAGTGTTTCATGATGATTGAAGCACGAGCATAGCAAGTGATTCAAGTTTCGAGTGATTCATTGCCCTCGATATAAAGATTATTTTATTCGATAATTCAAGAGTTGCATACTATACTTTATCCATGTCATGACTACGAGAAAAGAAGGATTTAAGCAATACCAGATATTTAATTTTTATTTGACGGTATGGTTTGGACGACACGCAGCGTATTTAAATCCAGCTCAGCCACTGCGCCAACAAATTGCCATTAAAATTAGAACGTTGACTTAAATGAAGAGTAATTTTCTTGTTATTACTATATTGCAATGAGGTTGTATAGCATTGAGGCAATGGTTAAATACATTGATGTGTTCAAACTCAGACACCACTAAACAGCTTGTTATTCACTGTTTTCATTGAGTAAAAGAAACTTTTCAGAAGGGGAATGGTATAAAATTTATTAGAACAGCTTTCAAGAGATTAGAGCTTTAGAACTTTATACCAAAATATCCGCGAGCCGAGAGATTACACAGGAAAAATATTCTGTTTGAAGCTCAGGTTTTCAGTTGACTGAAAACCTGAGCTTCAAACAGAATATTTTTTTAGTTTACATTTTTTTGAACTAAATTCTTTTTTCAGGTTTGGCTTATGATTTGAAAACAGTCTCAGCAGAAATGATCAGACAGAGGGTGAACAGGACTGGGGACGGTTCCCACGCGTGGTCCAAGAAAAGTCTAGAAGAGGAGGAGCACTATCATCCCGAGAACCCGGTGTGGGGCTGGGAAGACGCAGACATGACCGAGGAAGAAAAACAATTCGCTGAAATCGTCCACAGAAAAACTGAATAGATTCCTGTAGTTATGGAATTTCTTTTATTTTTTCTTCTGTACGAATGAACGTCCCTATAATATATTTTTCTGGTGACTGACTGTTATTGTTTTTTTAAGCATCAGCATTATGTTGGACGCACGTTTACAAACCGTGTTTGTAAAATCGATGACCATTTGCTCAAAAATAAATTAGATTAGGAAGTACTTACATCGTGTCACATCTCTATAAATCAAATGATAGAAAGTAATTCCAGTGCTTGTAATTTTGTAAATAACAAATCGTTAATGTAATGTAAACAAGTATACTTTAGAATATATCTAAGTAAATAAAATATAATGCTTGAGAACTTTCTTGGTTTTGTTGTAAATGAAGGTGTTACACATGTTTAGTAAAATTACATTAGATAAGGCATTCGGCCGATATCTTGTATAAATCTAAGTAATATTTAATGCACACAAGAGATTGTGTGTAGGTATTATTCATAAGTGACTGAATCAACTTATGTTTCTAATACTGTTAGTATTTAGTATATTTCGTACACTTGTATGTGATATTGTTCTGATGGTGACTGTTAAAGATATTTATTTTTTAATTTATTGCTTTATTAAGTGCCTGAATAGCGTCACGTTTGAAAATATTTTAGCAAACTTTTAAACGACGCTTAATTTAAGATGTTTCAGGCTCTTAGTGAAACTTGAAAAAACTTGCTGTAAGTTTTAATTTATTTAGCAGCGAAACATTAGAAATGAGAAACTGCTTTAGATAAGTTTAATAATGCCCACTCTGAAACCCAATGAACGCAATATACGTAAAATTACTGACGTTTATTTGTACGGGCTTTAGTATAATATTTTTTGTAAATTAAATCTTAACATTTTAATAAATTGTGAACCGTTGATATTTTGTTTTTTGACTTATATTATGTGAGATTACATTACGTCTCTAGGCCGTTCGTAAAAATTAATAACATGAGCAAGATAATGCCTTTTTTTAAATGGTTAAATCATCCGATGAGTCCACCCCAGGGCAGGACGGGAGGGACTGTCAGACTTGTATACAGACAAAAATCCACGGTACTTCAATCGTCCTTTACGTTCCGGGGCCACGGTTGCCTGATGAGACGGTCCCGCGTCTCTAAAGAGGCCCCGTCAAATTGCTGACAGCTCTTTGAGGCGCGCGTGGAACTTGACGCGCCATCGACCTGGGCATGGTCCAGGTCGGACGGCGAGCCACCCATTACTTGCCGTCCGCATGGCCTACGGTGGCCCCAGTCGCTTCGCGACGTCCGATGCTTTGGGCGTCTCTCGCAGCGGCTGCGTTGTGAGGTTGAGGCTGCCTTCTCCCTCACGGCGCCCGCCTCCTCCTTTGTACAAAGGAAGAGACCGCTTCCTATTCCGTCTTGCCCCGCAGCATGGCCTTAATCAATGCAGGGCGCGGGAGGTCGCCGCCCAGGCGTTACCCTATCAGATACCTACCGACACTTCCGAACTTCCCGAAACTTCCGTGTCCGGTGAGGACCTGCTTCAAGCGGAAGGTGAGAACGCCGTGGCGCCTATCTAGCAACTCATCAAAGAGAGGTCTTACCGCCCGCCGGCGCCGCCGCCGCTGCGATGAGAACGCGTCGGTCAAATATTGGATTTCTGCTTGAAATCTTTAGCGTTTATACAGTTAGGGCGTGGCCCCATGTCTCCGGCGCGGCGCCGTGCCGAGCTACGGTGCCGAGCTACGGCGCCGCCCGCCGGAGAGCGGCGCGGCGCCGTGCCGAGCTACGGTGCCGAGCTACGGCGCCGCCCGCCGGCGAGCGGCGCGGCGCCGTGCCGGGCCACGGCGACGCCCGCCGGCGGGCGGCGCGGCGCCGCGCCGCGCTACGGCGTCGTGTACCGGCACGTACCCTATGTTCAGCAAGTGTATCCAAAGATAAAAATTACAGTTTTGATTTGATATGGACCGCGAAAGGCGTATCCTGGTCCTGTTGCTAGTGTATACATATGTATGTATGTAGTCATACGTATGTCTACATCAAAAAAAAAATTCTATGATAAGAATAAATAAGTTAAAATAATTTCTTTTATTTCTTACCTTACGGTGCGTACAGACTATGTAACATAACATGTTATATAACTGTAATTTTTATCTTTGGATACACTTGCTGAACATAGGGTACGTGCCGGTACACGACGCCGAAGCGCGGCGCGGCGCCGTGGCTCGGCACGGCGCCGCGCCGCTCGCCGGCGGGCGGCGCCGTAGCCCGGCACGGTGCCGCGCCGCTCGCCGGCGGGCGGCGCCGTAGCTCGGCACGGCGCCGCGCCGCCCGCCGGCGGGCGGCGCCGTAGCCCGGCACGGCGCCGCGCCGGAGACATGGGGCCAGGCCCTTACACTGCAAGAACATTTACGTAAGTGGGTAGGTTGTAAAATTGTCTATACCTACTTATAAGTAGGTACATATGAAGCAAACTCAAATCTTGCAGGTTGGTCATATTAGGCTGTTCAGCAGCTCAAATAATTTAAATTAAACAAACAATGAGAAACAGCGAATTTCAGTCGTTTTTAGGGTTCCATACGTCCGAATACAAAAACGGAACCCTTAACTTAGGGCGTGGCCCCATGTCTCCGGCGCGCGGCGCGGAGCCGGCGGGCGGCGCAGCGCCGTGCCGCGCTACGGCGTCGTGTACCGGCACGTACCCTATGTTCAGCAAGTGTATCCAAAGATAAAAATTACAGTTACGATTTGATATGGACCGCGAAAGACGTATCCTGTTCCTGTTGCTAGTGTATATGTATGTATGTAGTCATACGTATGTCTACATCAAAAAAAAAATCTATGATAAGAATAAATAAGTTAAAATTTTTCATAGTACATACATACATACACTTGTAGTGTTATATAACAATGTTATATATAACATTGTTACATGGTCTGTACGCACCTTTATAGTTAAGCCTAGCATTTCCATAGGTTCAACAGGTTTCCTGAACACGTATTTCTTCTGTATACGAGGCGCTATTTTGGTTAGCAGTTCTTCAAAACTTGATACGGACATTCTAAAATATTCGTAAAATTTGTCATCACCACAGTTTTTCAGCGCTTCATATTTCCTCTTGAAATTATCTCCATCATGGTTCATTATAGAAAGGTATGGATTTACTCAATATTTTCTTTGTTTTTGTTTTTTTTTTTTAATTTCTCGTCGTCTTAATAGCAACAGGACCAGGATACGCCTTTCGCGGTCCATATCAAATCAAAACTGTAATTTTTATCTTTGGATACACTTGCTGAACATAGGGTACGTGCCGGTACACGACGCCGTAGCGCGGCACGGCGCCGCGCCGGAGACATGGGGCCACGCCCTTACTCCTAATAGGATCACTCGTGTGTCCGTCTGTCTGTCGCTTACAGTCAATTATCTCCGAATCTATACTAGACCGATTAAGTTGAAATTTGGTACACATATCAATTCCTGTGACCCAAGCACAGAGGTGTGACGTGAATAGATGAAATCTGTATATGGGAGGTAATTATTGGGGGGAAAAAGGGAAAATTAAAAAAAATATATTGAAAACTGCATCGTGTGACATATCGAATGAAACAATGATATTATTATAAGTAAAAAAGGTGTAGATACGTCATACGCGCTCAATAACGTATGCGCTCAAATGAGGCTGATTCACACATCTTGATCTCAGTGCGACGTTGCCAGCGGCACTTCACGTACCACAGACTGAATCAAAAGTAAAAGTGACTCAAAACTACCGAAAATGCCGTCGTGTGTGATGAGATATTGTACAAATTAAACATGCAAGACTTCTAAAAGTCAAGGAATCACATAACATTCGTAAATATACTATTTATCTTTAATATTTTCACAAATAAAACATTACGGTTTCTATAATATGGCGTCGTAAAAGAAAGAGTACGAGCACGGGTGCGAGTGAGAGGAGACGCTGACGTGCGGGGGGATTGATGACGCGTGGCGCTGTTTGTTTATATAGCTGTCACTTTTTTTCTTATTGCGTTGTATCAAGCTATCCTTTTTATTTGTAGTGAAATGTAATGTGTGAATGAAAAAGTGTGTATCTGTGCTGCCGCTCGGCGCGGAACAGTTTTTTCCGTTGTTTTGTACGAGTATAACAAATTGTTTAAAGTTTGTATTTCCGTAGGTTAGTGTATTGACTGGTATATTGAGAGAGAGGTAAAAGAAAAACGTGGCTTGTTCATGGAGTCAATCAGAGAAGTATATTCTTAGCTCAGACACGCACTGACAGTTATGACAGATGACATTAGACACAGACAAGAGACACTACTTGCGGTGTTGCAAGAAAATAAAAATATTAAAATTAAATGTTGGGGATGCCAACATACTGCCCATCAGGGACAAAAATTACAAGTAACAAAATGTTTTACATTCAGAAAAACTTTATCGAAATGTTATACATTTATAACAACTTAATGTAGCCTATGACGTCCTTTATTTTATTTTATTTTTTAAAATAAACAGAGAACTTAGTTACATTACAATAAACTGAACATCAATAGGAACAAGATGCGAGACTTATCTTGAGTACAGTTGTATAATATTATTTTGAAACCTAAGACAAACTTATTACTATTATTAAGGATTAAACATACAATGAAGTATATAAAATACAACAAATATAATTATGCCAACATACATTTTTCTTAGAACTTATTCTTATTTTTCTAAGATGCAAAGTATCCACACATTATGATTGATTAACTGAAACAGAAATAAAGATTTATCTTTTTACTGAAACCTAAATGCCTGGAACTGTAGGCAATTCTCTTAAAGCTAAAACCGACATTTAAACACTTAAATTTAACAAACTTAGCCTGTACTACACTCTATTGGTACTTAAAACTTAAATTTAACAAACTTAGACTGTATTACACTCTATTGGTAGAACACATATTTTTACAATAGAACGTTTATGGGTTTTACCATTTGCTGTTTTAACTTCCACAACTCTGACCTTGTTATCAGCCCCTGGGAAGATTTGCGTTACTCTGGCCATTGGCCAATGCATTGGTGCAGTATTATCTTCTTTCAAAATTACTAAAGATCCTATTTCTACGTTTGGATGACAACTCCTCCATTTGGGCCTAGATTGCAATATATTCAAATAATTCTTTTGCCATACTTTCCAAAAGGAATTCTTCATGTTTATACAAATTTTCCAAAATTTTAAATTATTTGTAAGTTTTACATCTGGTTCTGGAAATGTGTTTAATGCAGATCCTATTAAAAAATGACCAGGAGTTAGACAAGAAAAATCATTAATATCATTTGATAGTGGCATTAGTGGCCTGCTATTCAATATAGATTCAATTTGACACAGCACAGTGTTTAATTCTTCATAAGTAAGTAAAGCCTTCTGAACCACCCTTTTTAAATGAAATTTGAAACTTTTCACGCCTGCTTCAGCCAAACCAGCAAATATGGGGGAATAGCATGGAATAAAATTAAAATTGATGCCTTTTTGTGCCGAAAAATCATGAATTTCCTTTTGATGTTCTGCTGAACTTTGTAATTTATACAATTCTTGCAATTGTTTATCCGCACACTTGAAAGTTGATGCATTATCACTATAAATGTCAGTAGGCAGGCCCCTTCGCGATATGAATCTTTTCAAACAGGCGAGAAATGTTTCCGTTTTAAGGTCTGAAGCTAGCTCTAGGTGTATGGCTTTTGTCGCAAAGCACACGAATACACATACATATGCCTTAGTTTCTACTGATTTTCTTATTCTGGATTGTTTAACTAAAATTGGTCCAGCAAAATCTAACCCAATTTTTTGAAAAGGTCGACATGCATTCACCCTGTCATGAGGCAAAGACCCCATTAATTGTTTGGCCGTATCGGCTTTTAATCTAAAACAAATAACGCATTTGTGAATTACTTTTTTAACTGCTTGAATGCCGTTTACAATCCAAAACTTTTGATTTATTGTTGAAAGGACCAGTCTCTGTCCTGCATGTAGATTCTTTACATGCTCGCTTTGAATAATTAGTTGTGTGACGCGAGAATCTCGAGGCAGAATCGCTGGATGTTTCTGAGAATATGGAATTAAAGCATTTTGTAGGCGACCACCCACTCTGACTATACCCCTGTCATCAATGAAAGGACATAGTGGCTTTAAATTGCCTTTCAAAATTTTATTTTTCGATTTTAAATCATTAATATCATCTTTTAGATATTTTTGCTGCTCAGCTTTCACTATCATCAATAACGAATCATTTAATTCTTTGCTTGTTAAACAGCCATTATTTTCTACATTTTTATACTTTGTATACTGAACAAAACGTAGTATGTATGCTAATATACGTTGCATTTTGTTTATATCTGAGAACTTATTAAGAAAGTCTAAACATATTTGTTCTTCTGGAAGAGTGCAAACAAGTACACTTGAGGGGGAGGACCCACTCTTAGTCTCTGGCAAGTCACCATCAAACGGCAACTCTGACAAGTTTTTGGGATTATGCTCACTACAATGCAATATACTTGGACCACTCCACCATAGGGGATGACTAGGCAACTCGTGTGGCAAGATGCCTCTGCTTAGACAATCAGCAGGGTTTTCCGCAGAGCTTATATAGGCCCAGTTGAATTTATGTGTAAGATCTACAATTACTTTTACTCTATTTGACACATATGCGTTGAGTGTATGTATATTGGTTTTTATCCATGCTAAAACTATTTGTGAATCAGAATATAAGACAACATTTTCAATTTTTAATTTAAGTTGCAGTGTGTTACATATTCTGGCAACAAGTTTGGATAATAATACAGCAGCATTAAGTTCAAGCCTGGGCACGGTTAAGCTTTGTTTCGATGGATTGACACGTGATTTAGAACCGAGTAAAGAGACCTTGACTGCACCGGTAACATCAACGACTCTGAAATAAACACAACATCCGTATGCGGCTGAGCTTGAAGCATCACAAAATCCTATGATCTGGATGGAATCCGCGTTACATGAAATATAACGGGGTATAGCTATAGGCGTCATGACATTAATGCTTTCATAAAAATCACACCATGCTTTAAGCAGCTTATCAACTAGTTGCGCGTCCCAAGCAATATGTGCTTGCCATATCCTTTGCATAATTACTTTGGCTCTTACCACCACTGGCCCAGCTAATCCTAGTGGGTCATAAAATTTGCCAATAAAGCTTAATATTTCACGTTTAGTGGTAGGCATGCAAGTGTTAGACTTTGGGCAAGAAAGCATGAATGTGTCACTATTAATGTTGTAGTGAATGCCTAATGTTTTGAGGGAAGTGCTGGTTTTCTCTAACTCTATATTGTCAAAATGTTGTAGTGATTCAGGTATATCAGTTAACAATTCAGGACAGTTTGAAAACCATTTATGTAATTGAAATCCACCAATTTTCAAAAGTTCACAAAGTTGTCTCTTTGAATCTATTAGAAGACTTGGAGACCTTTGAGACACAAGGGCATCATCAATATACATGTAATTTTCGAGTATTTCTGCAGCCAACGGATACTCATGCTTATATAATTGTGCTAATTCTTTCAAGCAACGTGTAGCCAAATAAGAAGAACTCTTTAAACCGTAAGTGACAGTGTTTAACTGTATGCATTGAATATTATCCTTGGGGCTGTCCCTCCAAAGGATATTTTGTAAAGACCTAAATTCATGATCTAATGAAACTTGTCTGAACATACTTTTTATATCTGTTATAAAAATGTATTTTTCAACTCTGAATAATAACAAAATATCTACTAACTCTTTTTGAACTACAGGACCATTTAATAGCAAGTCATTTAAAGAAATCTTGGTACTGGTTTTCATTGACCCATCAAACACTACCCGACACTTGGTTGTCTTTTTATCAAGTCTTAATACAGGATGATGTGGTAAAAAATATACTGGGTCACTACAAAGGTCATATTTGCTGATATCAATAACAGTGCCATGTCCTTGTTTCAAATAGTCATGTATAAATTCTTTATATAGGTTGTAAAGAGTATGATCTTTTTGTAATCTAACTTCTAAGTTAAGAAATCTTTTTAAAGCTAGATTAAAAGAATTCCCAAGAGTTGAATTAATGGCTTCTAAAGGCAACTTGAGAGGCAGCACAACTTGAAACTTATTGTTTTTATTATCTAATGTTACAGTGCTACAAAATAGCTTCTCACAGGCCTCATGCTCAGGTGATTTTTCATGAAAGACTTCAGGAATACTTTCAGTCTCCCAAAATTTGCTAAGAGTATCATTTAAAGAATCATCACAGGTTTGACAAAATAAAGATGTTACTTGTTTTGGGTTCGGAGCTGCAGGTACAGAGCCAGCAATTACATATCCAAATTGAGTGTGTAGTACTGGCACAGTAGGTGTGGTAACGCTGCCTCCGGGATGAGTGACCTCCTGGATACACACTTCTGGCTCAGGTGGCAGTAGCACCCGGAAGAACACATCAGCTCCTAATAACATGTGTATAACACCTGGTTTATTAAAGGTTCTATCAGCGAGATTTAAGTTTTGAGGAAGAACCATATTTCTTAAATTTATTTTTACTTGAGGGAGTTTAGTAGTAATATTGTTTAATATGTAACAAGTTACAGGTATATTAAACTCATTTATAATTGAATGCAACTGTATGTTGACCTTTTTTCCAACATTAATAGTACTACCAATTCCC
Organism: Agrotis clavis; assembly: GCA_954870645.1. Classification (NCBI taxonomy): domain Eukaryota; kingdom Metazoa; phylum Arthropoda; class Insecta; order Lepidoptera; family Noctuidae; genus Agrotis; species Agrotis clavis. The sequence continues at coordinate 11,360,746 of OX940922.1, forward strand.
AATACCGGGGTGTTTGCTTCCTTGGGTTGTAATTTTAATAATTGTACAAGCTCGCTTGTGATGAAAGATACTTGAGACCCGCTATCAAGAAGGGCCCTAATATGTATTTCTGATCCATTAGACCCTATTAACTTTACTTGGGCTGTAGGCAACAGAACATGTTGATTACTGGATTCTGTAAACAAAGTAACAGGTGACTGGGCCTTATCTTGGTGAAGTAATGTATTGTGTTTTTCTTTACACACTTCACATTTGAAGAAAAACCTGCACTTCTTGTTATGGTTGTTTAGACAAATATTGCACAAATTGTTATCTGTGACAAATTTTAAACGATCTAAAATAGACATCAATTTAAACTTAGGACAAAGAAACAGTTTGTGGGACAACTTACACAGTATGCAGACTGTTGGTGGCGGTGTGGTTATTTTTGATCCAGCTCCTGCATCACCTTTTTTAACAGTTACCATGTGAGTTGCTTTAGCTGTGGGGGCCTTTACCGGAGTCCTCTCTGCATCCTCAAGTGCACTTGCTCTCTTCTCTAAAAACCCTATGAAGTCAGAAACTTTAGCATTTTTATCCCTTATAAATTGGTATTCTTTACTGCAGTATAAGTCCAGTTTTCGTGTCAGTATACAAAGTATAATTGGATCCCAAGAATTGATATCATGTCTTAAATTTTTAAGAGCGGCTAACTGTTGTTTTACAGTGGATACAAATATTCTAATATTGGTTGCCGTTGACTTAACTATTGGTGTTATATCTAAAAGAATATTGATGTGATCGCACGTAATTTTGTAGTCATTATCATAGCGGTCCTTTAATATGAGTCTGGCTTCGCTATAGCTTTCAGCAACTAGTGGGAGATTTTTAACTAGGTCAAGCGGCTCATCTTGTAAGAAGTTTCGGAGATAAAATAACTTTTGGATGCTTTCTAGACCATTATTGTGGTGAATAAGTGCATCGAATAACCCTTTAAATGGTTTGTACTCCGAGTACTTACCGTTAAATATTGGAACATTGACTTGTGGTAATTTTGTAAGCTGTTTTGGTTGAGGTTGCTGCTGCGGTGATGGCGTGGTACTGTTAAGGAGGGATTTTATGATTGTTAAGGTGTTTAAATATTTGGACTCGACGGAATCATAGTCGTCGGCCGTTGGATCGACAGCACAAATCTCCAAATTCAAGTTTTCAAACTTGTCAAAAGCAGATCTCAGACGCTCCTCTTTAACGAGGAGGGCCTGATGGTCGCAATCTTCTTTTTGCTGTTCTTGAAAAAGGTTGAAATATTTTGTGAGAACGCCTTTCACAGCAGCACGCTTCCTCAACAATGTTATCTTTTCATCTTGAACACAATCGGATTTCGACATTTTTGCACTCTAATGCTATACTTTTCCCTCTAATAATTACAATTAACCAACTTAATGCTAGCGTGCACGTGCTTAGTCCAAAAAACCACAAAACGTTCAATGTCTTTCACAAAATGGCGACAGCGAGCAGCGCAGCGAGCCAGGAAAGTGGGCGGAAGCACAACAGCGCCCCCAAGCGTCGAGTAGCGCGAAACAGAACCACGACCGGCTGGGGTCGAGAAGCGATGATTGCAGCTTGCTGAGCAGAATGTAGGCCCGAGGCCTCTGGCGGCGAGCGGCGGTGGGTGACTCGAACACTCGCAGCTGATGAGTCGAACAAACTCGAAGTTATTTGAGATTTACTTGAGACACGCGGGCCGTTGCGATGATGGCGGCTTCCGGTACGACTTTGTCCGTACCGTAACCTAACCTCCCGTTTTGAACCACACCACGTTGTTGAGTTTCTCAAGTCCTTGTTATCTCCACTGTCTTGCAGATTTGATGATAGCAAATTAATTATCGATATTCGCTTATTGGATTGCTCAAATCGATCGGCGGCTGTAGATGTTGGCGAACGTAATCTGCACAACAACACTCCTACACGATACTGAACACTGAACACGTATTGTTTTCTTTTTGCACTGGCCTCTCTCTAAGGTAGAAGGACCATGTTTAAAGTTTGTATTTCCGTAGGTTAGTGTATTGACTGGTATATTGAGAGAGAGGTAAAAGAAAAACGTGGCTTGTTCATGGAGTCAATCAGAGAAGTATATTCTTTAGTGTTGTGCAGGACATACAAGAGGCAGTACATTTGTCCTGGACATGACGTCAAAATGTAAGAGTGGTACGGCGTTTCAAAATGTACTACTTCATATTTTCTGTCGCAGTACGGGCCGGTTGTCGCGTTAGTCGCAAACGAGACGGAGCACAGTATCAGTACATACAAATGAGTGAGAGAGAACGCGTCGAGCCTCCATCCACTTGTTTATTCTTTCATCTCATTTGTATGTACCGGAATGAGATAACAATATGACGCGAAGCTATTTATGTTGTACTAAGTTTATGCTGGAACGTGAACAGAGTTTGCTGGACAAAACAACTAAAACAAGACCGCGACTCGAGACGTAATGATATTAATTTAATATTCACTCTTTAATTTTTTTCAGTACTTTTCTTATTTTTATATTTTATTATATTTTAAAAAAAAAAGTTATTTTTTAATACCTACAGAAACTTCTTTTGTTTATGAGGTACAAATATGTATTAAAATGACAAATTATGCATCAAAATGACAAAATAACATATTTGTAATATTCCCCTCAAATGTACCAACGAGCTCAGAACGCCTCAACTCCTTAAATGTACCGCCGAGCCTGAATGCCTCACCTCATTTGAAGTAGGACATTGTACCGGCTCAGTTTGAAAAAGAGGCTACTCTTACAAACTCTTTTTCAAGTCGTGTCCTACCCAACACTAATATTCTTAGCTCAGACACGCACTGACAGTTATGACAGATGACATTAGACACAGACAAGAGACACTACTTGCGGTGTTGCAAGAAAATAAAAATATTAAAATTAAATGTTGGGGATGCCAACACAAATCTATGACTTTATAATATCATTGGAATGAAAGGTATTGTTGAAAAGATCTTAAATGTATTTTTTTGTAAGTTTCCAAGTTATTCAAGAAAATAGACGAAAATTAACCTCCCCCCCCCCCCTTATTTCCGAGACAACTGAACCTAAAAGTTTGAAAAAAATTAGTTTTCTACTTATAGATTATAGGAAAACCTATAAGAAATCCATGATATTAAATTAATATGGTAAATCACTCAATATTGTGCGTACCAATATTCAATTATTCGTAAATATGTCAGATTTAAAAAACGTGTTAGGTAACACCGTACGGAACCCTCTTCACGCGAGTCCAACTCGCACTTGGCCGGTTTTTTTATGTCGTGACAGTAATAGATGCGTAGTAATAGAGTCAAGTGTAGCTTTTTGTTTAAAATTAACAAATAAATATTCAATATAAAGACTTGCAGAAAGCATGTCACGTACAAATAAGTCACCAAACCTTCTAGTAATTTGAGACGCATGGCATGTGTGTCAACGTATCGAGGACACCTCGATACTTATACTTACTACTTAACAGTATTACAAACTATTTCAGAAATTTTGTTAATAAAATAACAGTTGAAAAAAAAACCTTCAGAGAGAATTAATAATCCTCTACGTAATTTGCTTATCATAGATTTTATTAATTGGATTCCAGAAAAAAAAAACTATTTTTTTCTCAGAACTCCTAGATATTATAAATATACAGGTTGAATTTTTCAACTTAGTGTTCCTTAAGTTTTCCGTATAATATCATTACTGAGAAGTATTAATATACAGCAAACTTAAGGAACTATTTTTTTTAGCGTGGTAAAATCATCAAATGAGTACTCCTACCCAGGGCAGGGCGGGAGCTGAGACTGTCAGACTTGTACTGACTAAAATCCACGGTGTCCTTCATTAGCCCTTTACATTCCAGGGTCACGGTAATGGAATAAGTCCCGCGACCCCGGCAGGCTTTGGCCCTCTAGAGGCCCCGCCCCGTCATCTTGCTGACGCTCTTTGAGGCGCGCGTGGAACACAACGCGCCGTCGACCCGGGCATGGTCCATGGTCGAACGGCGAGTTGCCCATTACTCGCCGCCCGCATGCCCGCGCCGACGTTGGCCGGAGATCGTCTTGCGACGTCCGACGCCGTGGGCATCTACCACTGTGGCTGGGGTGGAGGGAGGACGCTCACCTCTCTCTCTCACGGCCCGCCTCCTCCTTCGCGAGCATAACTGCTTCGCAGAAGGAGGCGACCGCTTCCCACTACGTCTCGCCCCGCAGGCCGCAGCATGGCCTCGGCCAATGTCGGGCGCGAGAGGTCTCCGCCTATCGCTGCCGTGAGGACACGGCGGTGCTCTGCCCAAATGGGGCAGTCCTGCACCGTATGCTCTACTGTGTCCTCCGGTCGATCTTCGCAGAGGTGACACCCAGGCGTTTCCTCCCTCCCTATCCGACAAAGGTACCTCCCGAAAATTCCGTGTCCGTTGAGGACCTGCGTCATGCGGTAGGTCAGGACGCCGTGACGCCTTTCCAGCCACTCTTCAAAGAGGGGTCTTACCGCTGCGATTGCGGCGTGCCCAAACCTCGGTTGCGACAGTCGTTCCTCCATACTGCCCTGTGCTCGCGCTGGACCTCTTCCTGCCGCGCCTCAACTTGTTGGGGCAGCGGGAATTCTACCCGGCGCTGCGCCTCCACACGCCACTTATAGACGCGCTGGTTGGCAGTAGCCTCCAGTTCCCAGGGCAGTAATCCGGCAAAGAGGTTGGCCGATTCACCGGCGATCGTGCGGTATCCGCTGCGGCCTGCGGGGCGAGACGTAGTGGGAAGCGGTCGCCTCCTTCTGCGAAGCAGTTATGCTCGTGAAGGAGGAGGCGGGCCGTGAGAGAGAGAGGTGAGCGTCCTCCCTCCACCCCAGCCACAGTGGTAGATGCCCACGGCGCATGTTCAGGGCCCACACGGAGGCCCGGTAGATGGCCATGGACCGCACGACACCAGCGTACAGCCTCCGGCATGAGGCGTTTGGCCCGCTAAGATTGGGCAGGAGTCGCCTGAGGGCGGCTGCTGCCCGGTTCAGCTTTGGGGCCAAACGCAGGAAGTGCTCCCTGAAGTTCCACCGGCTGCCGAGGACGAGCCCCAGGTACTTCATCGTCCCCCCGACGCCGATGCGAACCCCTCCCACCGCTATGTGGGACTCTGACCGTGGCGCGTTCAGACGGCCATGAAAACACATTGCCTCTGTTTTGTGAAGCGCCACGTCGAGTCCCAGCTGCCGGATCATTCCAACGACTGTCGCAAACTTAAGGAACTTAAAGAATTTAATTATTATAGCAACACTATCGAACGGACGCACTATAATACAAGATCTGATTTTACCAAAATCAGCGGGTTCGATTCCTGGCTTGGATTATTGAATTTTCTAAAACCCAATGATGCAGTTTTAGTTTTCATCAAAATCGATATTCCTCATAATTTCGGTTATAGCCAGCCACGCCCAGTTGAAAAATTCACCCTGTATAAAGAGAGATATAATATGTAGAAACATGATGTTAATCGGGAATCTTATCTTCAGCTGAGCAATTATTCTCATCGTATATAGTGTACAGTTCAATCCGACATTTCGACGATCCCTATATACGTACAAACGGACATCTGAGGTTTACAGGAGAGCGTTTTTAATGTTCAAATCGCTCCAGATACAATTATAAATTATTTGTACAGAGGTTTACTTAAATTCTATGTACACCTACACATATACACCCACGTAAAGTGGCCCACTTAATGTATCCGACCTAAAATATCTCTAGGCGAGGTTTTTTTTTAATCGTTAGTAATAACTTTCATTATTAATAAATAACTACATTGGAAATATGAAACACCCTGTTAAAATGTTTACGTATCAAGCTGTAGAGTATATACCTACCCAGCGCAATAGTTGGGCAAATCATTCCATCTCCATTTTCTATGAGACAAGGGTGTTTCTAACTTCGCCTTGCGTCATAACGAATAAAAAATTTAATTTTTAATTTTTCTAATCTCTTTATACCTATTTTTTAATTATAAACGTGTACTAGCTAGTCATTGGATACAATCATTAACTGGGCTGCCGTTGTAAGACGACTAAAAAAACCGGCCAAGCGCGTGTCGGGCCACGCACAGTGTAGGGTTCCGTAGTTGCCCATCAAAATACTTATGCGAACTAACTAAACTGATTCGCTGAATTTAATTTTAAAAAGAAGAAATTTCAAAATCGGTCCAGGCGTCTTTGAGAAATCGGGGAAAATACATTAAAAAAAAGATTACGACGAATTTAGAACCTCCTCCTTTTTTTGAAGTTAGTTAAAAATAGTTGACAATAAAAACCTATCTATCCCCAAAACATACCCACCTATTATAGCTGTAAAAATAAAGTTGACAAACTTACATTTGCAGTTGAAGAACATGTTCTCCGATACATCCTGTTTAGGAAAATATGTTATCCAAGTACGTTTTATAAGTTGTTCGACTATTACTCGTAAACTTGTAAAGCCTACTCAGTCATGATAATTTTCTTTTAAATGTCGTTACATATACTACTATTGTGAATTTTTTCACACCCCCAAACATAACCGTTTAGCTGGTAGAGGGGGGGGGACACTCGAGTCGAGCAAAAATTAGCACTTTAAAGCTTAATATTTCACAAACGAATCTTTTTATCACAAAATTGTTAATGGAAACTATCAATATTTTTAAAGGCATATTTAATGATACCCCACACAAAGGGGTACGCAAGAAAAAAAAAACATCCCCACTTTACGTGTACAGGAGGTACCCTAAAAAAATATATTTTACTAGATTTTATTTTACCACTTTTTTGGCGCAACAAGTCCGTATATTTACACCAAATAACAGCTTTCTAGTACTGGGCGTCTCTGAGCTAAACTGCGGACAGACGGACGGACGAACGGACGGACGGACGGACATGGCGAAACTATAAGGGTTCCTTGTTGATTACGGAACCCTAAAAAGTCACGGCGTATAATTATTTTTATAGCGATTTGAATACTCGGTTATCCGGTTATCTTTTAAAACTCGGTTTTTGACATGTCCGTTTGTACGAAGGGACCGTCGATTTATTCTTTCTATCCAGAAGGATCTCATCTCACGAGTAAACTAGCTTCTTCTCAGTGGTTCTATCTTCTTTTCAGTGGTTTTATTTTCTTGGAAGCTATAAGTTGCAAAGCAGACTAAAAACTTTCCGTGACGCACTTTTCAATCTGTGAAAACAGAAGCCAAGCAAATTAATGTTGCGATTGCGAGATATGGGTGACGCGCCGTCCGACCATGGACCATGCCCGGGTCGACAGCGCGTCGTTTTCCACGCGCGCCTCAAAGAGCTGTCAGGAATCTGACAGGCCCCCTTACATGATTTATAACCTGTTACTGTAACCCTAAAGCTGGGTATCCACTATGTTCGCGAACCTCTTGGGCTCCGCGCTCTTGCAACAGCTCCGCATAGTGGATACGTTTGCGAACTTGGAGCGCGAATGGTGCGCGCTCCGCACTCAGCGCTCCGTGCGGTGGCGGTAAATTAGGCGAACACAAAGGGGAGCTCAGTCTGTTCGTGGACGCGCGAGAGAGAGATGCGATGGAGATGCGCGTACCGTCTCCATCAGAGCGGTTACGGGAGCGCGGAGCGCAAGAGGTTCGCGAACGTAATGGATACCCAGCTTAAAGCTGGGTATCCACTATGTTCGCGAACCTCTTGGGCTCCGCGCTCTTGCAACAGCTCCGCATAGTGGATAAGTTTGCGAACTTGGAGCGCGAACGGTGCGCGCTCCGCGCGGTGGCGGTAAATTGGGCGAACACAAAGGGGAGCTCAGTCTGTTCGTGGACGCGAGCAAGATATCATGTCAAGTGCGTACGAGTCGTATATCACGCTCCGCGCTCGGTTATTTGTTAGTTATTGTAGCTTTTCGAAATTTTGCCTTTTTTTTGTATAGTTGGTACAACCAAATTATACAAATATTCAAAATTAAATGAAGACATCTGCATAAAGTTTTTATATTGGCCATTCTTGAGATTTGAGTTCCAACACCAATGAATTTGGACATCTTTTCTTGTAAATGTCAGATTCCCAAAAGCGAGGAGGGCTTCTATAGTCTTCGAGTAAATAATGAAATAAAATATATGCTGCACTAGCCACTAATGGTGACGACATGTTCGCTCAATGTTCACAAGAGGACTGTGGAGCATGCCGTGTTTCTATGGAGATGCGCGTACCGTCTCCATCAGAGCGGTTACGGGAGCGCGGAGCGCAAGAGGTTCGCGAACGTAATGGATACCCAGCTTAAAGCTGGGTATCCACTATGTTCGCGAACCTCTTGGGCTCCGCGCTCTTGCAACAGCTCCGCATAGTGGATAAGTTTGCGAACTTGGAGCGCGAACGGTGCGCGCTCCGCGCGGTGGCGGTAAATTGGGCGAACACAAAGGGGAGCTCAGTCTGTTCGTGGACGCGAGCAAGATATCATGTCAAGTGCGTACGAGTCGTATATCACGCTCCGCGCTCGGTTATTTGTTAGTTATTGTAGCTTTTCGAAATTTTGCCTTTTTTTTGTATAGTTGGTACAACCAAATTATACAAATATTCAAAATTAAATGAAGACATCTGCATAAAGTTTTTATATTGGCCATTCTTGAGATTTGAGTTCCAACACCAATGAATTTGGACATCTTTTCTTGTAAATGTCAGATTCCCAAAAGCGAGGAGGGCTTCTATAGTCTTCGAGTAAATAATGAAATAAAATATATGCTGCACTAGCCACTAATGGTGACGACATGTTCGCTCAATGTTCACAAGAGGACTGTGGAGCATGCCGTGTTTCTATGGAGATGCGCGTACCGTCTCCATCAGAGCGGTTACGGGAGCGCGGAGCGCAAGAGGTTCGCGAACGTAATGGATACCCAGCTTAAGACGTAAAGGGCTATTGAAGAACCACCGTGGATTTTAGTAAATGCAAGTTTATTATAGTCCCTCCCGTTCGGTGGAATGATGATTTTACCACCATTAAAGAGTGCGTATTCTGAAAGTTGGCAATGTCAAATATTTACAAGTTTAATTAATTTTGCTTTACTGTACAGAAATCTAATATGGAAATAAGAAATATGGCTCTGTAGTGCACTAAAAATTTATATAGGAATGCAATTAAAACACTGAATTTGATGTTGTAACCGTTTCAGGAGTAAAAAAGGCATTTGGCAGATTTCCAAATACTTTTTACATCCAAAGTGTTACGATATTAATAGTTGCATTCCCTTATCATTTTTTTAGTGCACTACAGAGCCATATTTCTTATTTCCATACAGTAACCATGCCAAATTAATTAAAACATGTTATTATTTTGACAACTACTTGCGACGTAGCTAACTTTCAGAACACGCGCTCTTAAACAAAGCAAATTAATGCTATCTTTTCAAATTCACTATTTCTTCTTCTTTTCCTTTACTTCAAATAATTATAAAATCATATATCGCAATCTCTGCATCAGTGGCGGCCTTAGGGGGGGGCGAACCGGGCAACCGCCCGGGGCCTCGCGCTTGCAGGGGGCCTCGCGCAACACACCAAGCACAAGAAATTTTTTAATTAAAAACTTTTGATTTTGTTTAATTAATTATGTTATAGTCTTAATGAGTAGTTAGGCTACTCATTAAGGCTATAACATAACTGCAAAATTAAATAAGATTTTAGTTTTAGAAAAAATCAAAACTTAAAAAAATCAAATCAAAAAATTCTTTTAATTTATCATCTCAGTGTTGGTTAATTTTATAAATCTTTTATTTAGTACTTACAATAATTTTGGCGCCTGAACGTACGGCTAGTTTAGGTTAAATCCGGTAGTTCAGACTCGTTTATGATGTTGGCCCAATCAGTGACGTAGCGAGACCGAATCTTGGAGGGGGAAAGACGCATCTGCGAGGCCCTTTTCTTTGATGGAGGATGAAAAATATGCGCAGATTTATGAGTTTTTTTTTAAGCCCGTCGTGTGGGTCGCCGCGTGCGAGGCCTTCTTTTTTTGATGACTTGATGATAAGATCGCTTTGCGAGGCCTCTTTGCCTCTTTCTGTTCACAGTTAGAAATAAAAAAATAACCAAGTTATCATGCAACTACGGGGCCTCGCGCGAGAAGCGGAGATATCTTAGAACATCGTGACATTTTCGAAAAAATTAAAAAATGTTGGGAGGGTTTATCTCGGAGACTATTAAGTCTACTGAGGTATTTATATTCACTCTTCATCTTCATCAGCCTATAATGTTCCCACTGCTGGGACACAGGCTACCTTTCTGTAAGAGGGGTCCATAATCCACCATGCGGGCCCCGTGCGGGTTGGTCATGTCACATGTCTTAAAATTTTTGGTTTGTGGACATGCCGGTTTCCTGACGATATTTTCCTTCATCGTTTTGAGAGCAATGGTGATAAAATAAATACATAAAGTAATCCAGACTGGGTTCGATTCCGCGACCTACAACTCGTAAGTCGGGTCGATTAATCGCTATCACCGCGAAACCGTTTGAGACGCACACACCCGCAGTTTTAAAATGGATTTCAAGGTAGCAGTGCGTGTGCGTGTTGTTGCTCTGATAATAAGAAATAGAAAAGAAGACGTCAACGCATATTTCGAAATACTGGATCCATCCACTTACTGGGCGTAGATCTGAGAAAGGTTTCTTTCATAAGAATCATCAAAACTTAAGAGACCATCCTAATAAATTCGTATTCTGGTTCGTTTAAAACAAACTCCGAGTCAGTGGAAGACATGGTTGAAATTGTGCGCCAGCGCTGTGCTCTGCAAGACGGTCTACCGAAAAACCGCCCGTGGTTAACGCCAGTGTGTACGCGTCAACTAAGTTCTATTGATTACAGTTTGGCCGCGGCTTTTACCCGCGAGCATTTTGTAGCAAATCACGGTTTTAAAATCAGTCGCGGGAAAAAACCACGGTGCGGCCGCTTGTATTTTCTAGGGGCACAAATTCACGCCATTAAAAACCACAGCGGTTTAACCGCAGTACGGCCTAGGCCTAAACCCCTTCAAAGTTCTTTTTCAAGTAAAAGTTATAAAGTTTAAAAACATTCCAACTGAAGACATGATATCAGATGCCTTTTCCACATTTGTTGTAAAAAAACGTTGATTTGAGATATTTTTGAAAAGCGCTAACTCTGAAGCTTTTGGGTCTACAGAAACCATTTTAGTCTCATATTGTAGTTTTATTCTACTTTCACAGCGTCGTGCTTAAGTTTCATCAAAGTAGTAAACTAGTTCTTTAAGGTTATAATCGCCAAAAAGGCAAACAAAGTCTACAAAAATCAAAACTACTCCAGTTTACGCAAACACGGATGTTCAAAGTTGTATGAACTGTAAAATGTTTTAAAACTCAAATTACATTTATTTAATTGTACAACTTTAGCATTTGTCCTCAAATATGACAACCAAACCTACTTTCGCATCACATACTTTTACGCAAGGGGCCTCGCAAAGACTTGCCGCCCGGGGCCTCGCAATGGGTAAGGCCGCCTCTGCTCTGCATTTCCGTAGCGCCTACAGACTCAAAAGTGTGGCATCTGCGCCGCATCAAAAGTTAATAAGGTATTTCTCGGGTATATAAGTAAAGCATTTCCTTCGACTCCTAGCATGATAAATTCTGTCTCTATAAAGTAGCACACGAGAAAACTGTTATATTTTTAAAGCTGATGCAGCAGCAAGATGACATACTCGGATAAGATGACACACCTACAGTATTCGTTAAATTATTGTACGCCTCGTGTAATAATAGTACCACATGAGTGTTTTAATACCTAATTATAAAAGTAATTGCATGCAAGACTTTATCTACAATCATGATGTGAATCCTCTATAAAATATTCTCATACCATAGGGTGTTGTACAGTGTTGTTAGAACTATGTAAATTCAAGAAAAGTCTAATTGCGAAGCATGTAAAATAAAAAAAACCTTAATAAGTAAAAGAATTGTTGTTCTTTTTTCAAAATTTTAGCGATCTGGTGGTGAAAATGTCATTGCATGAGAATGTTCTTTTTTTGAAATTCATAATAACACGCATTTGGATGATATAATGATCATAATATCATTGAGTGTTTTAATGTTGGCAATAAGCTAATTGTTGTAGGTTCTTTTATAGAGGATTAATAGCATGATAGTAGATAAAATCTGTAAGAAAACTAAGGCCCGCTTGCACGAACCCGAGTTATGTTTTAACTCAGAGTTAGTTGCTAACACAAGGTTAAATTGACAGTTTGTCATACAATATTGTCAATTTCACCTCGTGTTAGCAACCAACTCTGAATTTAAAAGATAACTCGGGTTCGTGCAAGTGGGCCTTAGTGTGTCATCTTCCACTATTGATATGTCATCTTACACACGTCGACTATGTGCGTTTAATGTTATTTTTTTAATTTTCCATTACGTTGATTGTTATAAAACTCTAATAATATTGATGATTAAGAAACATTTAAAAATATAAATTGGTAAATATCTGATCTGACATGGTTTAATTTATTTTGAATAATAATAATAATATTCCATAACTATCACACAACGCCATCTAGTCCCAAGCTAAGCAGAGCTTGTGTTATGGTTACTAGACAACTGATAAACATATACTTATATATTTCTAAATACATAAATATTATAGATTAATTACACCCAGACACAGAACAAATGATCGCGCACAAACATTTGTCCTGGGTGGGAATCGAACCCACGACCATAGCATAGCAATCAGGGTCATTAACCACTGGACCATCAGGCCTGTCCAATTTTTCTCATAAAACAAAAAGTATGTCATCTTAACCACACTTCCCCTAGTCATTTTTAGATAATTATAGCTTTCGTCCGCACTTCCCCTAGTCATTTTTTTTTAGATAATTTCCCTCACATTAATTTTGAATTTGGCAACCAATTCCGATCGTAATGTCGTCAACGTTAACGTCTTTTTTAAAATAAACGTTCATCATCATCATCAGCCTATAATGTTCCCACTGCTGGGACACAGGCCTCCTCTCTGTGAGAGGGAGAGGGCCATAATCCACCACGCGGGCCCAGTGCGGGTTGGCAGATGTCACATGTCTTCGAATTTTTGGTTCTAGGACATGCCGGTTTCCTCACGATGTTTTCCTTCACCGTTTTGAGAGTAGTGGTGATGAAATAATTTACACAAAGTAATGCGCCTGGCGGGGTTCGAACCCACGACCTACAACTCGTAAGTCGGGACCGATACCACTGGGCCACCACTGCTCTCAATACGATAAAAATACGTTTTCGATGCGCGATTTTAAAAATGATAATGGTCAAGACAATAATACACTTTGGTGAGATTGGCTGTCATACTTTCAAGCTACTTTCAGATTGCATGTAATAACCCGGTTTAGTAATAACAACATTTCATAAACAATATTCAATAGTTATTTAGTTTTTACATGTGGCACAGACTAGAAGTAGATTAATTATCAAAATTAAACACAGCAATTAGGTACAAGTAGGTAACACTTCAGACAAACAGACAGTGAGCAAAGTAAATTAAATAAAATTGTGTCTAAGCTAATAAATACTTAACTAAAATTCAATAAATTATTATTAATACTATGTCTACATACAGCTTATACGTAAGTAGGTACTGTAGGCCGCACGTCAGCTGTAACCAACCTGTTAAGCACCTGTTAAGCCAGCAAGACAAACTGTTACCACTGACATGCGGTTAAGCCTTTTAGGCATTTACAACATGTTTTCTTTGATTATAAACACAATATTAAAGCATCTGAATTGTCAACTAGAGTTCTTTCTAATTAATTATGAACTGGCAAGATTATTATCTTGTAGACAGAATGTTTTGGTAGTCTAATGTTTTCCGTTATGAATATTATCGTTCCCAATGATAGCTAGCATTTTCCCATCAGCGTAAGCTTTCAGCCATTCTGGGTTAACAGAGTAGGCTGGTATTTCTTCTCCATGGTCAAAATGTTCTTCACCGAATGTGTGATCTTCATGCTTGAGAGGCCTCTTATAGTCATCGTATATTAGTCCTCCATAGTGGTCTGAATGGATATGTTCTTCAATATTTGTTGCAGCATGCTTCTCGTTCTTGTATCCGTCGTTGACGTAAATCACCTTGTGTTCATACTTATCGTTGAAAGCATTGTTCCTTAGAAGTGTAAATATGGCTCCCGATAGCGCCATATTGTTCATCATTACAACCATAAGAGTCATCATCTTTAATCCTGGCAAGATGAAAGGAAAGATGGCTGACATAACTAGACCTGGCACTACCATTAATGGTGCGAACTTGTAAAACGATTTCTTCAGTTTCTTCATGCTGCTTCGACCTGTTTCCGCTGAGTCACCTGAAAGTGAAAACAATGAAAGAAATGAAATAATTTTCATCGTTGTCGCACCACTTTCATAGGATAATTAGGAAAATAAAAAGATAACGAGTGCTGCTTCAAGTCGTTCCCTATTTACATCTCATTAATATGATAATTATTTTATAAATTCAACACATAATTTCAAAGTAACGACACGTTTCAACTGTAACGGTAACGACAGTGAAGTGTATCAAACTCAAATAAGTAAATCGGCTTATTAAGGCAATTTAGGCCTACTGTCCACACAGTCGTCTTTCGAAGGATGCATGTATGACGTGCGGTTACGTGGACAATAGGCCTTAATGCTCAAAACATTTTAATAGGAATATTATTCGTCTGCGTCTACTGCTATATTCATTCGTTCATTCATCCCAATTAGGTACATAATTATGCTATACAACTTGGAAAAGAGTAAATAAAAAGTTAAAAATAAACTTACTTGTAAAAATGTCGACTTTCAACGATCCATTTCCTTTAGAACCCAGTTGTAAATTATAGCCAGGTATCATGTTAAATCGCATGGGTCGATATTGAAGCAATTTATTGGTATCATCGTAGAGCTGTGAGTGTAACTGTTCCTCGGTGGTATTACTGTACTTCATCCATGGGAACTGTTCCACATCCTCAGTCAGGTTGAACCGGGTGGCGGGATCTTTGGCGTAAGCTTCGATGGCGCGTTCTGCACGCCAAACACTTAGAGCACTGATACATTTTGTGGGACCTAATGCGCTTGCACAGGATAACAGGCGTTGTACTGGGTGGTAATGTTGTCCGAGGAGCGAATGTAGCGTGGTATCGAGGTATTCGCGCGACGTTCGTGGATGCTGCTGTGCGTACGCGCACTGGCTGGCGGCCAGTAGGAGCAGTGCGGTGAGCGGGCGCATCGCTGCGGTTGAACTGACGCCAAAGCAGGTTCCCTCACTACTCGCTTCAAATGCTCAGTACGTCGCCACAGCGGGCGAAAGCGACATTTGGACGCGCACGAAAAAAATACTTTATCGAGGATTATGTTTTTTTAAAGTAAGTTATAAACATTTCCGTAATGGTGGAAGTAGCGTTTTATTAAAAATGATTTATACACTGTTACGTAGAAATGTTTCCGACAAGAGTAAGAAAGTTAGTGCGAACAGTTAAAAGCACTCAATTATTTACTGCTCCTGAAAAATATTCAAAAATGTAGCCGTAGTCATTTCGTTTATTTTATGTAGTCTTTATTATTTTTATTTTATAGAAACTACCGCGATTTGCTTAGCCATCTAAGATCAATAAAAACTGTGAGGCCTACCTAGTGTCTCGTAAGTAGCTAATGTTACTTTCGCTGGGTACCCATAACTTTCTCGGTTTTCAGTGGCGGCATGCTCTGAATTTTATTTAACGATCAATCGCCTTTTTTTTCTGTTAGAACGATAAACTCCGCTACAATGTCACTAAGCACTACTGCCAAACATCGGCCTGCTAAAGGTTTTTGCCGAAACTGTATAAATAAGCGGGATAATTAAGGGACTTTTTAATTTTGTATTTGAGGCTAGCGTGTCTAATGACGTCACATGTTGAAGCAGCCACTTTTTATTGGTCTAGTTTCTGCCCGTGGCTTCGGTCAGACTCCCTACCCTCTATAGCCTATAACCGTCTCCATAGACACATCTGCCTCTGTACCAAAATTCTTCAAAATCGGTCCAGCGGTTGAAGAGTGAAAGCGTAACAAACAAAAAATAAACAAAGAAACTCGCTCCGAGTATTTATAGATAGACCAATTCGTATTTTATTTTTCTTGTTTATTCCAATTTATATGAGTTTAGCCCTTCTAGTACTTCTGCGACATACTGCGGGGTTTAAAGTCAGTGGGTTGTAGTATCTCATATATATTTTTATAATTAATAGCCAGGTTATTGATTGCTATCCACGCCTTCTTTTGTTGGCTTTTAAGTTCGTAACTCTAATGATTAAATACATGATCACCGGCGAAGTGCGAGTAAGTTTTTTGTATAGGAACCCCTCTTAAATATTTGTGTTATTCAATTTTTTAGTAATTTTTGATATGGCTGCAACAGAAATGCCTACATCATCTGTGAAAAATTTAACTGTCTAACTATATCACGGTTCATGAGATTCAGCCTGGTGACCGACGGACAGACAAACAGACGGACAGAAGACCCGAAGTCTTAGTAATCCCGTTTATATGGGTACGTAAACCTAAAAAAAATGCTTAACATAATTATTATGAAATGATTATTCGATTATCATCATCATCATCATCAGCCTATAATGTTCCCACTGCTGGGACACAGGCCTCCTCTCTGTGAGAGGGAGTTATTCGATTATAATATTCATAAATAATGCATTACTTATTTACGACACAAGAGGTGAAAGTTATCATATATATAAGCAACTTTTACAACCAGAACTAGTTTTAAACTGCGAAAGAATTATTAATTATCTGTTTTAAACTATTTCGTTGAGTAACAGTTCAACATTTAAAGCATTTTCGCATGAAACAGCACAACATAATCATTATATTTTTTGTAACGTTTCAGAATAACTGCTAAGTACAGTGAACAAAAGGATATTCAAATTATGACTGAACAAACCTAATTAGCCCGTCAGATTATCAAAAAATATATTATGACTCGTATTTTTTTTTCACTTTAACCAAAATTGACAAAGATACGACACTTTTAAAATTGTCAAAACAAGTATAGTTTTAGGGAACACCCAAATACTCCGAAATATTTTATTCCGAATTTCGATACTCCGATTTTCAAAACTCCGAATATCATAATACCTAAAAATTACAATATCTATTATTAAGAATCTCGAAATTTATTTGACCGAAAGTCGTATGTCCGATTTCTACTTTTTCCGATTTTCACATATTCGAAAAATGTAATGCTCGATGAGTTCTCATTCCGAAAAACGAAATTCCGAATTTCAATATTCCGAATAAACTGTTTTTTTCGGAATATTGAAAATTGGAAGTTCGTTTCTCATTCCACAAAGTCAGTGACAGAAACGAATTGGTGCAAAACCGGCTCCACGCAATTTTGTCTACCGTACTCCCAGAGTGTTATTTAAACCCGTGTAGGCACGGAGTGGCGAGGCGTATCCTCTTAACTTTCACTGTTTGCCTTCAGGATTTTTATTGTTATTAGGAGAACTTAGAATCCAAGAGCGAGCGAAGCGAGCTCTGGACTTGGGGCACCCCGACTCGGACAGGTTAGGTTCGAAGGGGATGGCGGGGTCTAAAAGACCCCGCCATCCCCTTCGTGTTAGGTTACTTTAAACCTTTCTCACAGAAATAGTCGACCGTCGGCCTACCTTGGTAGGTGGTAGTCAACAAATCGAACAAGGATGTAAGAGCGAGCGAAGCGAGCTCTGGACTGGGGACAACCCGACACGGACAGGTTAGGTTCGAAGGGGATGGCGGGGTCTGAAAGACCCCGCCATCCCCTTCGTGTTAGGTTACTTTAAACCTTGCTCACAGAAATAGGAGCCCCGCGAAGCGGGGCTCCGTTGAACCACCTTGGTGGTGCTATTACTCAGGATGCAATAGCGAGCAAAATGTGTCTTGAGGCACCCCGACTTGGACTTTTCGACCTGACGGACCCGAATCGGAATTCCAATAATCGGAATTTTAATATTCGGTGCTCGTGTTTTTGATGTTTCGGAAAATATGTTAAGTCGGAATTTTTGATATTCGGTCTATTGCAATTCGGTATTTTGAAAATAGTAATTATAATCGTTAGGAATTTTGAAATTTCGGAATTATTAAAATAGGAATATTGATCCATCGGAGTTGTTATATTAGGAATTTTGAAGCATTCGGAATTATGAAAATCGGTATTTTGAAATTCGTATTTATGAATTTCGGAATAAAGTTTTTCGTATTATCGTAGTGTACCCATAGTTTTACTTGTTTCTGACGTCACGAGCTCTCGAGTTTTGATGCGTTATAATTATATTTGTAAATGTGTATTATTAACGAAAGAAAAAGTACGGGTACCGTAAAATGCTGCAACTTTGCACGGATTTTGACGTTTTTCTTTGATAAATCTTTAATCGTTAAGAAAGTCGTATGTTTTTTCAATTACTGTCCAATATTGGACTTTAAGCTATAGGAATACATTTGCTACTAGTAGAAAAAACACCTACAAAGCACCAAAAATTTGCTTTGAAAACGTAGGCAAAGTTGAGGTAAAAATTACAACATTGCCTGTCATAATATCTTTTTAAATGAATAGGTATTTTGGTAACGGATTTGACACCCATATTGCCATGAAGTTCTTTTCCACGTCAGACTTCACTGAATCTTGAATAGCACAAGATTTTTTTTTTTTACAATGCTAGGCAAAGTTGTGCAGGTTTCTCTAAAACTCCCATACAAAAGTGAGTTCGGTGTAGGGCTGCCCCAAAGGAAATGTAACAATTTTTCTTAATATTCAAATACATTTTTAAGAAATCCAATTGTTGTACTTAAATTCTAATAACATTTTTTCATAGGAAAACAAATAAATGTAGGTAGGTAATAACATTAAAAAAAAAAAAATGTTGGTACCTATTACGTATAACAAAATCTGTCGAACAATATGATAACATACTATAAATGACAATCGACAAATAAAATTACATCCGACATCCTTAATTTCTGATGATGATAAATAAAGAAACAATAGTTCTAGCTTCTATAAAACGTTCTTAGATGAATTACAAAAACAAAAATTACACAAGCAAAACCACGGTCGATTAAAGAGTTAGTTGAAAAAATTAAAAGTGGCAGCCCTAACCCTAGATAATGTTGGGTAAAAAGTTGCGAAAATCTGACACAACTTTGCCGACCATGATTTAACGGTTTAAATTAAGATATAATACAGAAAAAACAGTTTAAATACATAAAAGAGCATATTTTCTTTGCTATATAACATATTACGCTAGAAAATAAAGCATAAATATTCACAAAATGAAATTTTCCTGAGAGCCGGTAAAAAGTGAGTATCCGCAGTGACTATGAAACTGACACTGACAGTTTGTTAACTAAGATTTGGAGTGACGTATGATCGAATGTTGCCATACAGATTGCCGACTTGCTTTTAGTAATACCATAGACAATAAAAAACATTTCGCAGCGCGAATAATTTAACTTTTTTGAATTTAGGCAATGTTGAGCTATAAAGGCAATGTTACAGCAGTTTATGGTACTAATTTTTGCAATTAAGTGATGCTGTCAAATTGCATATTTTCATAAAAGGTTTACTGTTATAATTAACTTCCATTTTCACTTCTCCATCCTCCATCACATCTCCATGCCATGCTGATGAATCAAATCAAATCAAAGAAGAATGCCCAAAAAAACCCAGGGTCGATTAAAATAATTTATGAACAACAAAATAGACCTTAAGTCAGAGGACATAAATACGCTATTCGTTTCGCATAAAACCATAACCAAACAGGCCAGCAGCATATACAGGGTGAAAATTTTTCAACTGGGCGTGGATGGCTATATCCGAAACTATGAGGAATATCAAAAAACGTTGAAAGGAATCTCGAGCCCAATTTTAAAGAAAACTAGAACTGCATCATTGGATTTAGAAAAATCAATAATCCTGGCCAGGAATCGAACCCGCTAATTTTGGAAAAAAACACACCCTGTATTATTACACCATTCGATAGTGTTACTAATAAGGATCAAATTCTGGGAAGTAATCATAAACGGCAAACTTAAGGAAATAGCTCATTTGAAACATTATATAGTTGACTTGAAACATTATAAAAAATCGTAACTTATCAGTTACATTTTTTTTTACTTGGTGATGGTTTAATCGAAAACTATTATTGGATTTGGGTTATAGTATGTATACTCTACCTTGCCACACATTAATCGATTCTGGGTTTTAGCTCCATATATTTTTGGGCATTCCTCTTTATTCGTAATTTCGTAAATGCAGGTATCAGTACAATAGGATGTTAGAATAAAAAATGTCAGTTCGCTACATTTTACTCAGAGAGCATACAAATTTTAATAAAGTTCGTTGTTTTGAAATAACAAAAACAACACAATAAAAATTAGAATCACTCAATCACACTAACTGTCAATTCCTTAAGTACTAACACACAATTAATAAACAATGTCGAAATAATAATTTAAATGTAATTCATCATCATCATCATCATCAGCCTATAATTTTTCCACTACTGGGACACAGGCCTCCTCTCTGTGAGAGGGAGTGGGCCATAATCCACCACGCGGGCCCAGTGCGGATTGGTGGATGTCACATGTCTTCGAATTTTTTGGTTCTAGGACATGCCGGTTTCCTCACGATGTTTTCCTTCACCGTTTTGAGAGCAGTGGTGATGAAATAAATTACACAAAATAATGCGCCTGGCAGGGTTCGAACCCACGACCTACAACTCGTAAGTCGGGACCGATACCACTGGGCCACCACTGCTAATTCATTAAATGTCAATTGTGTCCTCCATAAACTCAGTTGAGGAGTAATAAGTAACATTTGAAAATTAAAATTTTTTTGAAGTTCTTTTTAAATATATTATTATTAAGATTCTTTAACTCTCTTGAATTTTTATTGAAAATAACTGGAGCCATTCGATAAATACTTTTCCGTAAAAGAGCTGTTTTACTGCCATCAACACAAATAGCGTTCGAATCCCTTTTCCTTAACCGTGGATCAGTTGGGGCTCTTGTTTTAAAAAGTTGTGGGTTTGTCTTAGCAAAGATTGCCACTTCAGACATGTATAATGACGGCAATGTTAGAAGTTTCAAAGATCTAAAATATGGCTTACAACTGTCTCTTGAGTGTAGCCCAGTTTTTTTGTGCGACAAAAACGTAATTTTTGTCTGTCGAGTCACCCCAGAAAATTACTCCGTATCTCAAAATTGATTCCACGTAGCTATGGTAGGTTTTGAGCAGGGACCGAAAACCTTTATAAATTACGGTACCGGTATTGAAGAATTTCGGTTATTTTTCAGATTTAGGTAACCGCTATCTGGGTAACCAGACCGAAGAAAAATGTAACCTCTATTCAGGTTACCGTTTTAATACCGGTTTCCTAAAGATGACCTTGATTACGAGAAAAAACCTTTAATGAGGTTACCGTTTTAATACCTACCGGTTACCTAAAAATCGCTCCTCGCACCGAATAATAACGTAATGTGATATAACGATACTTTGCGTTTTATTGCATATTCATCATGTAGGTACTCTCTTACACTTTGTCAATTTTTTTCGCATTTTTAACAGACTTCAAAAAGAAGGAGGTTATCAATTCGACGGTATGTTTTTTTTAGGGTTCCGTAGTCAACAAGGAACCCTTATAGTTTCGCCATGTCCGTCCGTCCGTCCGTCCGTCCGTCCGTCCGTCTGTCCGCAGTTTAGCTCAGAGACGCACAGTACTAGAGAGCTGTAATTTGGTGTAAATATACGGATTTGTTGTGCCGAAAAAGTGGTAAAATAAAATCTCGTAAAATATTTTTTTTTAGGGTACCTCCTGTACACGTAAAGAGAGGGATGTTTTTTTTTTTCTCGCGTACCCCTTAGTGTGGGGTATCATTAAATAGGTCTTTAAAAAATATTGATAGTTTCCATTAACAATTTTTTGATAAAAAAATTCGTTTGTGAAATATTAAGCTTTAAAGTGCTAAATTTTGCTCGACTCGAGTGTCCCCCCCCTCTACCAGCTAAACGGTTATGTTTGGGGGTGTAAAAAAATTCACAATAGTAGTATATATAACGAAGTTTAAAAGAAAATTATCATGACTAAGTAGGCTTTACAACTTTACGAGTAATAGTCGACCAACTTATAAAATGTACTTGGATAACATATTTTCCTAAACAAAATGTATCGGAGAACATGCTCTTCAACTGCAAATGTAAGTTTGTCAACTTTATTTTTACAGCTGTAATAGGTATGTTTTTACGGTATGTTTTTTGGGGATAGGTAGGTTTTTATCGTTAACTATTTTTAACTTCAAAAAAAGGGGGAGGTTCTAAATTCGTCGTAATTTTTTTTTTATGTATTTTCCCCGATTTCTCAAAGACTCCTGGACCGATTTTGAAAATTCTTCTCTTTAAAATTAAATTCAGCGAATCAGTTTAGTTAATTCGCATAAGTATTTTGATGGGCAACTACGGAACCCTACACTGTGCGTGGCCCGACACGCACTTGGCCGGTTTTTTTTTTTTGTGTTTGTTACGCGATTACTCCGCCAATTGTGGACCGATTTTCAAAATTCTTTTTTTGTTCGAAAGGAGATACTTCAGGAGTGGTCCCATTGTCACCATGTCAGGATCTGATGATTGGATCCTGGAGAAATCGAGGGCAACCCTCAAATTTTATAGGCCTACACATCGTTTTTCGCAAATTTTATGAAGTAATTTAAGTATTTGCATATGGTAATCATCATCTCATGTAGCTGAGCTGATGATGGAAGGTACAACTCCTCTAGTAAGGACTTGGCATCGTCTGATTTAGTAAATTATGTTTGTGTTCGCTTATCTCCAGAACTACAAGTCCGATTTAAGTAATTATATAATTATATATTAATTAGTATTTTTGTTGTACTAGGTATTGTTCAACTTAGGGAATACTGCAAGTTTCATCAAAATCGGTTCTGTAGTTTTTGAGATAGGGAATTCTGAATGTAAGAGATTTTAACGATGCACTCGTATTTGACAAGAATTGTGGTTGAATATTTAAACTAAAAAGAGTAAAATAAAAACTTTTTGAAAAAAAAATGTAACCGCCTTCAAAACAACCACAAAAAAGGGTAAAATAACCTTCAAAACTTTTCTTTCGGAAGTCGGTGGCAAAAAGACAATTAAATTAATCAAAAAAAGTCACCGACTTCCGAAAGAAAAGTTTTGAAGGTTATTTTACCCTTTTTTGTGGTTGTTTTGAAGGCGGTTACATTTTTTTTCAAAAAGTTTTTCCTATGAGTACATTACAAATTTGTATTTTTATAATAACCATAGCCCTAATATTCCGTTACAGATTTATTGTACTTATTTACGTGAATAATATCGCTTCAAGTGATTACGGATAGCACTGATAATAAGAATTTCAATATGTTACGATAACGATATTATTCGAGTAAGAACAGCAAAATCGTTTTAATTATAGTAAAGTTTTTCCCACGTTTTTATAAACTCACTTTTCTTGTTTGTTTATTTGTTTGTTTGTCGTTCCAGTTGGACTTTTGCAACTCAATTTTTTAGCAATACTACTCCTGTAGAGATTTTATTTCAAAAAACACATTAATATGGCAATGCTGGTTACTATTTATTAGATATGAGCGCCGCGCCGGCGCGCCGCCGCCGCCGTGATCGTCCACAGGCGCCGGCGCGCCGAACCCGAGCGGGCGGCGTTCAGTTTAATCTAACACACTGATCAAACCGAACGCACGATAATAAATGCTGGCAAAATGGAGGCACTAGACTTAGACGTTTATAAAACGATACTCTTTGACATTACAATTTCTGTATTGTCCAAGTTATCAGCAAACAAACACAGTTTTTGTATTTTGGTCAATTGGTTGTTAATATTAGGGAAAAAAACGAACAGATGATGAGCACTCATCAAGGCTTCTTTTTTTAGCGTGGTAAAATCATCAAATGAGTCTTCCCACCCCGGGCAGGGTGGGAGGGACTGTCAGACTCGTACTGACTTCCACGGTGTCCTTCAATAGCCCTTTATATCCCGGCAGGCTTTGGCCTTCTAGAGGGAGCCCCGTCCGTCATCATACTGATGCTCGTTGAGACGCGCGTAGAACACCCGGGCATGGTCCGTGGTCGAGTTGCCCTGTACGGGCGGCGACCGCATGCCCGCGCCTACGGTGGCCGAAGATCGTCTTGCGATGTCCGTTGCCATGGGCGTCCACCACTGCGGCTGGGACGGAGAGGACACTGTCTTCTCCGTCACGTGGCCCGCTTCCGCTTTTGCGAGCATGACTGCCTTGCAGAAGCAGCATGGTCGCGACCAATGCCGGGTGCGAAAGGTCTCCGCCTATCGCCGCCGTGAGGACACGTCGGTGCTCTGTTGAAGCGGGGCAGTTTTGCACCGTATGCTCTACTGTGTCCTCCGGGCGATCCTCGCAGTGGTGACACCCAGGCGTTTCCTCCTTCCTCATCAGACACAGGTTCCTCCCGAAACTTCCGTTTCCGGTGACGACCTGCGTCATGCGGTAGGTCAGGACGCCGTGACGCCTATCCAGCCACTCCCCCAACAGGGGTCTTACTGCCACGATTGCGGCGTGCCCGGACGTCAGTTTCGACAGTCGTCCCTCCATACTGCCCTGAGATCGCGCCGGAGCTCTTCCCGCCGCGCCTCGACTTCTCGAGGCAGCGGGGATACGCCCCGGCGCGGCGCTGCGCCATTCTAGACGCGCTGGAAGGTAGTCGCCTCCAGATCCCAGGGTAGCAATCCGGCAGATCCGGAGATTTTCTGATTTGCCGGCGATCGTGCGGTATCCCCGAATCATTCGGACAGCCATGACCCTCTGGCATACTCATCAAGGCTTACAGTAAAAATATAGCCACCAGGAATTTTTAATGTTATTTTGGTTTGCTCTTTTTTTAGTTTATCTTGCCAATTAATTTTTTCTCGTCAAAATTATAATAAATCTTTAATTATACGTAAAACATTGTTCTATTTCTTCTTTTAAATTAATTAATTAAAGTAGTTAAAAAAAGATCACGCCGCGCCGCCGACGCCGCCGCCGTCGACTCCAAAAAGTCGGCGCGCCGCCGCCGACTGATTGACCATCGGCGCTCATATCTACTATTTATTAATGTATTTAAAATAATAATAGCATATACTTTTGCAATAGTTAACCTAGGTGATCTACACTCAATCTACGATTGCTGTATTATCTATTAACGCGAGAATAAAGAAAGGGATATAATAATATCGAGTATGTGGCATAGATATGTGGTGCGCCGCCGTCGCCGTGAATTCGGTCGGCGCACCGCCGCCGAAAGAAACGCGCGGCGCGCCGCCGCGACGAGTCGCAACTTGCTTTCTCGCTCGCACGCGCGCCCTGATGGCATTCGGCGTTTGTTCGCTCTAGAGCTACACTGACTACGTAGCTTATGCCACACACGTTAGTGCCTTTTTACACGTTCCGGTTGCCGAGTTAGCCGACGGCGCAGTGTATGGCACGTGTGAACAGGGACTTACAATATACTTGCGGTAATCCAGACTTGCGCAAGTATACTGAAACGTGTGTGGGAAGATACTTGCACCTAAGGGACGACACAACGACGTCAAGTCAATCGAATTGCATCATTATTTCTTAGTGGCAAGGTTGATTATTGTGGTTGGAATCGATCAAATCGCGTCACATCACGCCATGGTTAAAGTCCCTAACATGGTCACTGACCTATGTTTGTGCAAGTCTCGATTTGTACAAGTATACTGGTACGTGTGTAGTCGGCTCTACACATTCAAGTGTATAAATTACCGGCCAAACCCGATTTCAGGATAAACTAGTCTGACCTAGGCAAAACTAGTTCTTCCTTCACAAGAGAAATCGACGGAGCCCCGCTTAGCAGGGCTCCTACTTCTAAGCATCGTCAACTTTGTCTTAGTCATTCGTGACCCTAGACTAGGGTCAACGGGCTCGCCGTAAGATCCCTCTTTGAGGAGTGGCTGGATAAGTCCCACGGCGTCCTCACCTACCGCTTAACGCAGGTCCTCACCGGACAGTGGACACGGATGCTTCGGGAGGTACCTGTGTCGGATAAGGAGGGATGAAACGTCTGGGTGTCACCACTGCGAGGGCTGCCCGGAGGACACGGTGGAGCATATAATGCAGGACTGCCCCGCTTGGGCAGAGCACCGCCGTGTCGCCGTTCATCATGACGACCAAGAAGCGAATATTCAGTGATGTCTCTGTGCTCCCCAAGGTAAAAACCGGTAGCGATCACCGAATCGTCAGAGGCACATTGAATTTAATGTGAAGCTTGGAAGGTCTCGTCTCGTAAAGTCTACGCTCCGAAATAGTCCTGCCCACATCCAGAACCCCGAAGACTTTCAACTGGAACTGCACAATCGCTTCCAGTGCCTAACCGAATGCGAAACTGTGGACGAGATTAACAGTGGGTTGGTGGAAACTGTTCAAGCTGTGGGATTCAAATTCTTTAAGACCCCTCACCGCAATAAGTCTCAAAAGCTCTCGAACGGAACCATCAAGTTGATGCAAGACCGGACCGAGATGAGGCTGCAATCTTCAGCTGAAATGTTGGAATATGGCAAACTCAATAGACGAATCTCTTAATCAATGCGGCGTGATCTGCGTGCCTATAGGGTGGCATGGATCAAAGAGGTGATCGAGCGGAACCAGGGCTCAAAAGTCTTATCTCTATTAGGCAAAGTCAAATGACGAAGCTGAAGATTAATGACGGCAGCATCATTTCGACGAAACCTGAGATCCTAAGAGAGCTTCAGAGGTTTTACGGACAGTTATACACATCAACACCCAGTGTCGGTACAGCTCGAGACGCAAGAGCTAAATTGACACTGCACTGAGGATATCCCGGACATCAGCCTGTATGAGATTAGAATGGCTCTTAAACAGCTCTAGAATAACAAGGCGCTGGGTGAGGACCGAATCACAACTGAACTTCTGAGAGCGGGTGGAAACCCGGTACTTTTAGTTCTCCAGAAGTTATTTAATTCCGTCGTATTCGAAGGTACTACACCAGAAGTATGCCACGGGAGTGTGGTTGCTTTCAAAAAGGGTGACAACACCTTGTTGAAGAACTACAGGCCAATCTCATTTCTGAGCCATGTATACAAGCTGATCTCAAGAGTCATTACGAACCGTCTCGAAAGCAGGTTTGATGACTTCCAGCCTCCCGAGAAAGACGGGTTTCGAAAAGGTTTTAGTACCATAGACCACATACACCGTCAGATTATACAGAAGACAGAGGAGTATAATCGGCCATTATATTTAGCGTTTGTGAACTATGGAAAAGCCTTCGATTTAATCGAAACCTGGGCAGTATTGCACGTTCTCCAACGATGTCATATCGACTATAGGTGTATCGAAGTGTTGAGGTGTTTGTATAGAAACGCCACCATGTTTTTCCGACTTCAGGAAGAGAGCAATTGCAGAAAGGAGTGAGACAGGGAGACGTTATTTCTCCGAAACTGTTCAAGACCGCGTTGAACGGACTCGGCATCAACAGCAATGGCGAATACATCAGTCACCTTCGTTTTACCGATGATTATAGTCATCATGGCAGAATCGTTGGAGCACCTCAATGCTATGTTCAGCGACCTCAGTATCGTCTTCCAACGGGTCGGCCTTAAAATGAACGAAAATCATGTCGAACGTCCATGTGGCACCCGTACCGGTTGTTGTTGGGAATGATATACTCTCGAAGTTGTAGACCATTATACTTACCTTGGACAGATTCTTCAGTTAGGTAGGTCCAACTTCGTTCTCGAAGTTGAACCTACCTAACGGACCTCTTTCTAGAGGTCGAAGAAGAATCCAACTCGGATGGGCAGCGTTTGGGAAGCTACGTGATATCTTCTCATCGAGAATGCCACAGTGTCTCAAGACAAGGATGTTTAACCAGTGTGTGTTGCCAGTGATTACGTAGGGGTCTGAAACGTGGTCTTGCACTGCTGGCCTTTTAGAGGCTCGGAGTTTCTTTGCGGGATAAAAATCCGGAACATGGATATTCGGCGAAGAACCAGAGTCACCCACGTAGCTCATACAATTTACAAGTTGATGTGGAAATGGGCAGGCCACATCGCTCATTGAACTGACGATCGATGGAGAACAAAAGTTCTCGAGTGGCGACCACGGACCGGAAGACGCAGCGTAGGCAGGCCTCCCACTAGGTAGGCCAACGACATCGTGAGGGTCGCGGGCAACCGATGGATGCAAGTAGCGAATGGTCGTTTGGCGTGGCGGTCTAAGGGGGAGGCCTATGTTCAACAGTGGACGTCTTTCGGCTGATGATGATGATGATGAGTGTTCTTTTATCAGAAAGCCATAGTTTTATTGAAAGTTATATTTCTAATAATGGATATTACTTAACAGGCAATTGAAGAATAAAATAGTACTCAAACAATAATTTAAATTATAATATATATTATATAGGCGAAAATCGCAGTTACAATCTATTACCGTTTATGTTTGGATGTCATTGTTTAACGAATAACATTGTAATATAGGTACTATTATTGTGCACGCTGTCTTTTTGTTTTTACGCGAATAATATCGTTATGTTTTGTTGCGAAATAATGTTTTTCTAACGTATCCAGTAAAATATATTTTCTTTAATAACTTGGTCCTAATAAAATAAAAATGTAAAACTTTTATTTAGAATGATTCTATAAAAAAATAACTTTCATTTGATGATATATAAATCATTCTCTTAGGTTGGATAATTTTTACAATAAAAACAAAAAAACACTGTTTTATTTTTCCTGTAAAATTTGAATTTATCGATTACGATATTATTCGGTGGGGGGTGCAAAATTACCTTGATAACGAGAAAGAAACAGAATATCGCAATGCCAATTTGGCATTAGAAAATAGTAAAGATTACCAAGAAAGTCTGTACCAGTGCTGGACGCGGGTGCGCCATACTACCTCATACTACCTCAAATGGCTTAGCAGAATCCTGTGATACGTCGAAAATACTGCAGCATTAATTTTGAAATAAATATATGGTAAAGTTGAGGATTAATGTTAGGTCTTATGTTTGGCGACCTCACCTTTAATAAAAAAAAACTAAATTGAAATCGCTTCATTCGTTCGGGCTCTATGGTGCCACAGACAGACAGACAGACAGACACGTCAAACTTATAACACCCCTCTTTTTCCGTCGGCCACAATGACGATGACGACGGCATAATTATAGAGTAATACTGAGTTATACATACATTTATTATCATACTGAATGAAAGACGCGTTGCTCGTGCCGCGTGCTGTGCCAGCCAAGGCCGTGATTGGTCGGCGTTCGCCTAAGTTCGTGTGTCGGCCCGACTCTTTGTCACACACACAGGCGATGCGCGCCCTTTGACTATTGCCGACGGCACGTGTAAGATAGGGGTAATTTTTATTTCGGTAACCGGTATTAATACTGGTTAAGTATTCACTTTAATAATAAAGGTAACCTTTAAATTTACCTGTAAAAGAAAAAAAGGTTGTTACCGAAAAAATACCCGTATTGTTGATACCGGTTTCGGTCCCTGGTTTTGAGCACGGCGTCACGGTTCACAAATTTGGATAACTTAAAAAAGAGCAAAAGCAAAACTGTTAAGTTTTTTATAAATTTCTTGAACATGCGGTTTCCACGTAAGTTGACAATCTATCAGTAATCCTAAAAACTTTGTTGTATCTGTTTTTGTAACCGACTGTCCATCGTGACTAATATCAAGCGGTATTCGTTGTCGTTGACTAAAGTGCATTATACACGTCTTTTCTAAATAAATTTTTAAGTTATTCGCCTGTAGCCAATGTATGGTTTGCTTTAGTGTGTCATTAATTTCTTGTTCACAATTATTGGATTCGTCTTTTTTTGAAGAACCCAATAACACACATAACAAGACCTTTTTTTTATCGTGGTAAAATCATAAAATTAATCCCTCCCACCCAGGGTAGGGTGGGAGGGACTGTCAGACTCGTACTGACTAAAATCTACGGTGTCCTTCAATAGCCCTTTACGTTACTTGCGACCCCGGCAGGCTTTGGCCCTCTAAAGGGGGGGCCCGTCATAATGCTGACACTCCTTGAGGCGCGCGTGAAACACAACGTGCCGTCGACCTAGCAATCAAAGGTCTAATAGGAGTGAAAATAAAAGATCCATAACATAACTTTCATGCACCAAGTCTCTAAGGTTACTGTTATTGCTAGTTCCTCGGTCTGTTTGTAACTTCCGTTCCACTTACAACTCGGGACTTAACCGTTGGATTATCGCTTCCGTAACACTCATAAATAAAGGCGAAAGTGCTCAACCATTAATTGTTTTTAGGTTACATAAAAATTAACTGCTTGGCCTTTACTGTTTATCAGGCATTACTTTTTTTTTAGAGTGGTAAAATCATCAAATGAGTCCTCCCACCCAGGGCAGGGCGGGAGGGACTGTCAGACTCGTAGTGACTAAAATAAAATCCACGGTGTCCTTCAATAGCTCTTTACACTTTGGGGTCACGATTATTCGTGAGTCCCGCGATCATCATGCCCTACTTGTGTCATTGTAAATATGGGATCAGTATTGGTTAAAACAATGTTATTGAGGATACCTTAAAACTCCATTTTAATAAAAACCTACTGGGATAGTAAAATGTGGGTGTACAAAACAGAGGTGCGTTTTGAAGGAAATCAATCAATCAAAGTATGTATTTAATGTGGATCACAGGTTATACAGAACCAGTATGAGTTGATTGTTAATTGTACAAAAAGACCTAGTAACGCGAGGCCAAGTTTTCCTGGTCTTGCATAACTTGATGTGTAGCCGTGTGTACAGTACAAAATACAGATCTTTATAGAATGGAGTTCGGTTATGCCATATAGACACGTAAAAATAGTGTTTACTGAACAATTTTAAAATAATATTTTATAATCAAGAATCTACAACATTATTTTTTGTTTATGCGAAACCCGATACACCTGTCCAATATTTTTGTGTAAAGAATCTATGTACAAAATTTTAAAACCGTATCATAAAAAATCACAAAGTTATAAGCTTGTATATTACCTGGTTTTCCGTTCAAAAACATGCTTATTTCGCGGTACACCCGCGTAAACCGCGTCTCCTGTGTTATACACTCGTGATAATAGTTTAGCAATAGGTACCTAACCGTATGGTGATTGTATTGTAATTACTGGTAATAAAAATTAATTAAAATATTTTTGAAAAAAAATATAACATGGTGTAAAAATTATTGGAATCGAATCAGTTACTGATTCTGAACAAACTATATTCAGGTTTCGCATATACTAAAAATAATGTTGTATATTTAATATTATGCTGGTATCTCATTTTTTCCGTTGAAGTCAATAATCTACATTCCGTCCCCAAGTTGTGAGATGGAAATTTCCTCTGGCTATTAATAGATTATGGTAACGATTTAAAAAGAAAACATATACACCTACAAAAAAAAAGCAAAACGGAAAGTTCTTGACAACAAACAGGTTTTAAACTATCCAAACATTAATATTGTAACAGTTTTACGAATTACGCGGACGGAGGAGGCCCAAATACGATTTATATAGAGAATAATTTTTTATAAGGATAGTAGACCATTTTAGTAAAAAAAATACATTGTGGTGCTGCCTTATCGGGATCGTTCGCCTATATTGTAACGTTACAACTTCGTACTGTAATGACACAGTTTGTAACATGAACATGAACACACACAATGCGTTCTAGGTACTTTTAATTATTTATCCTTAAGGCAAACTAGGCATCTGCCTAGGGGCGCGAAGGTACAAAGGGGCGCGCGGGCGGAATTGTAAATTGTAATAAAGAAAAAATATACAATGTAACATAAAATTAATTGTATCAATATGTAAGGCCACCACTTAGACAATAAAACTATTATTTTTCAATCTCAATTTGCTTCAATTTATAACAAAAGAGAAATTCTATGATGGGACTGACTAAAACTTACAGTACAAACAACTTTGTCGATGGTACATGATCTCTGATTGAAGTTGGAAAGATACGACTGCAATGTTCGTCGCGTCGACTGCGAGCACACGGCGACTTGCGAGTGAGTATCGGACGGATTCGGACGTTCCTGCTTCTAAAATTGCGGGGACGAGAGTCCGGCTCGTGGGCCCGCTAAGCGAACAGGCCCGAACGAATGAGTGGAGTGTCACGGAATTTTAATTTTTTTGTCGTCGGTTAACATTGATTTTATAAAAACACAAGATGCACAGTACTCAACGTCTAAAAAAACCCTAAAAAATGAGCGCAGCATTCTAAATTGTGTCGTCATTACAAATAGTCTCGCGTCGCTCGCGCTTGGGAGCAGTCGTTAAAAAGTTGTTTTTATGACTGATTATAACAATCAAATATTTGATCTCACTTTTAGATTAAAACTTGAAGTCCGGAAACGTTTAATTTTAGAGCTGACTGCGTTCGCTTTTCTGTGAAATATTACCTTGTCCTATTCCAAAAACCTAAAAAATTTCGCGCTCGCTGCGCTCGCGCTTTAAATAAGGTTGGCATTCACTTCTCTTGCCTTCTCTTTTGATAGCTCATTTTTCAATAACAAATGCTTCCGTCCTAAGCTAGTTTAATCTTGTTGTGGTTTACAAAATTTTAAGTTTGTCTTCTCTAAGATGGTATATCACTCTGGGTGTGAAGTTTGAGTAGCACTTGATGATTTCTTTTGTGTTTATGTTCCGAGGCGGCAAGCTTTACAGCTCAAGGGCGCTGAACTTTAAAATACACCACTGACCTACCTGCCATAGAAAAAGATAATATTCAAAATGCTTTAAGCCTGCCAAAAACATTTTTTGCACACAGGCGCCAGTAGCCCTTACGGGGGCCCTGAATGGCTGCTTCTTCAGTGTTAGAACAACGCGTTACAGTCTCCTATTTATTTTAGTCGCATTATAAAAGTGACCCTGTTCTAATAAGTGGAGTCGATTTTTTTTAAGATCTGTTTGACAGATATCGACCTCATGTAAACTGATGCTCTTTTTTTCATGGCCCCCATCTCACCGCGTTTTCCTTAGGTACGGTCAGCCAAGAAAGTGGTGTACCAGTTTTGATTTAGTTTCCCGGTCATCGAAAATTACAACAAGGTTCGTTATAAAAAGATATTACTGAAAGAGACAACATTATCATGACGTAAACCTATGTATTTAGTATTCATACGTCATGTCACATATAAGTACATGACATTTTAACCTTTAGTATAAATGAAAAGGACATTAGTTTCTACAAAGCAATTGAAATGTTTCCAAACAAAAGTAATAAAAACTATTTAAATAGACAACCGAATTCCATTTGAAAAAGAAAACTGACAATTGACATTTTGTCAAATATATGCAAAAAATCGATATATTTTCCGTGTTATTTTTCAATCAACTGCATATAAAATCATCTCAATGCCTGCCAACTTGACCATTGTCGAAAGAGCACAAATAATTGCCCAATTTAATGAGGGAAGCAGTATCAGTGCGATATCCCGGAATTTGAATATATCGAGGCGTTCTGTCCGCTTTTGGATTCGTCGTGAAGGAGAGGAGGGAAGTTTGTTGGATCACAGAAGAAGTGGTCGCCGGCCTGCACTCTCCAATAACGATAGAGAATTCATGAGACGGGAATATGAAATCAATGGTTTTAAGCCCACAAAACATTTTGCGGAGATGTTCGATGTGAGTGCCCTAACAATAAGGAATCATCTACATTACATGGGGTTGCACCACAGGCATTACGCCAAGAAAATATATTTGACGGATGCTCACAGACTTGCTCGTCTGAACTTCGCCAGAGAGCACTTAGAGTTTGATTGGTCTAATACAGTGTTTTGTGATGAAAAAACGGTCAGCATGGACGTCTTCACCTTTGGCGATATAATTCAACACGGTATAAAGATGATCATGTAATTCCAAATAGAGAATCAGGTCGAATTTCCGTAAATATTTGGGGCTGGATGAGTGCGGATGGTGTAGGAGAATTGTGTTCTCTACCTCCTCGAGCGACGGCTGTAAATTATATCGACGTGCTTCAGAATGCAATGCTACCGACAGTCCGTAATGTTTACCCGGAGAACGAAGTGCCACAATTTGATTTTGTTCAAAATAATTGTTCAATTCATAATGCGAGGATCGTAAGAGCCTGGTTTCGTTCACACACTGACGTAAGGGTAATTCAGTGGCCCTCAAGATCGCCGGACCTCAACCCGATAGAAAATCTTTGGGGCCTTATGGTCCAACGATGGTCGCATCAAAATGAAAGAACCAAACAAGCTCTTATTAGTCACTGTTATTATATTTGGGAGGAAATGCGGGGAACCGATATTTGCTCACGGCTTGTTGGTTCAATGAGGTCTGGTCTTTTAGAGGTTATAGAGGCCAACGGCGGTTACACCCCTTTCTAATTTTTAAAAATTTTCAATATCTTCTCAATATTACTATATATGCTATGTTTTTGTTTGTTATAAGTATTTTAAAATTGATTGTAGAAATTTAATAAAAGGATAAATCTATTTTTGGCTTGTTTTTTATTGATATTGTAATTACAAGTTTACAGAAATTGTAGGTTTGTGGATTCGCCTTGTGCCTTTACAATTTTATGTAACTTGTTGATTACAATTCTGAATTTGTAGATACAATTTTGTCATCAAAATCTACAGCCCCCCGCCGTTGATTTTACGACGTCATTGGTTCCATCAAGTTCAAACTAAGAACAGCTGTCACGTTACAAACAGTAATAGTCGTTATCAATAATCAGATAAAGACAGCAATAGAAGGTGTCAGATCGATCTGCAAGCGAAACTAATCTTTATCACCTATGAATCTGCAAGCGATATTCAACCTTAGGGTGGTACACCACTTTCTTGGCCGACTGTACATCGGTTTTGGTCAAACTATAGTATCAACGAGTTATTTTTAATATAGGGGCGCCGATGAGATGCTTGCCTACAGCGCTCTCAACGTTTAATCCGCCACTGACATAATGGAGTAATGACGCCCACCGCACACATAGTATGTGTGCGGTGGGCCGCATACGTTACATTACTCCTCAGTCAGGGAGATAATACATATAATTGTTAGGTAATGAATCTGAAATGTTGCATAACACACAAGTGCTTCTGGTGAAGGAGCACCTCGCATTACTATGCGTTGGCACACATTGAATAAATATGAAATGTCGTACTGAAGATCTAACGTCAATAAAAGAGGTTATGAATCTTTAACACCAAAACCTTATTTATGTTCAAACTTAAAAAAAATATATGGTCGTATTTCGACCACTGGACGACATCTACTTCTACATGAGTTTCTTGATGTATGATAGACTTTTCGTGTCACACTTGTATCCATGATATTATGTTTGCGTGACGGTACAGCTAATCATTTAAAAAATACCTAATTAACGACGAGGATGTGCATGTAAATTGTATTTAAAGATGACCAGCAATGCACGCTATACGCTTTTATATGACTGACAGTAACAAATGAAAGCAACCACAGACCAAAAATACTGTTTTTATTTTTTATTGCAATGCGCAAATGCAATGGAAAGTCTCAGTTAATAAAACAAAGTCTAGACATCAGTCATTATTATCGATATCGAACGGTTACTTTAAACCGTTGTATAGAATAACCGATGTGTGTAATTTTAGCTGTTTTTATGCGTTTGCGTGGCATTATATCAGTGCGAAACAATCAGTTTTAGAGAATGTAAGAGTTACGCTTACGTGATTGAAAGTTTTTTAAACGTTTAACGCGTTGTGAACTATGTGACAACGTTTGTAGCTTATGTTGGAATGTATGAGTTAAGTTCGTTTTTTAACTGTTTACATGTGTGTATAAACGTTTTTATAAAACACAAACGGTACGATATAAATCGAGATGCGTCGATTGTTTGTTGATGCAGTATTGTTTACGCCTATTCAATTCGATTTTCATTTCTCATGCATTATAGTTACACATATTGTGTCATGGGAAACTTGTTAAACCATAACGTTATTTTCTATGATTATGTGCTGAGCGCGAAAAGTTGATTATGTACGATTGTCATCTAACATCTCTGACCTAACTGTACATGTTAATCGAATTGCTATCACTTTTTAACCGACTTCAAAGAAAGGACGAGGTTCTCAATTCGGTCGGTATGTTTTTTTTTTTTTATATGTATGTCTATGTACATCGATTACTCCGAGGTTTCTAGTCCGATTAGTGTGATTCTTTTTTTGTTCGATGCAGTATACTTGCAGTGTGGTCCCATAAAAATATCATCCAATTTGGTTCAGTGCTTTTTATTTTGTGAGCATTTTTATTGATTTCGGCTACTTGGATGACATTACTTTTTGCGTGTTTGTTACGCGATTACTCCGCCAATTGTGGACCGATTTTCAAAATTCTTTTTTTGTTGTACTAGGAATCGTTCACCTTAGGGAATACTGCAAGTTTCATCAAAATCTGTTCAGCAGTTTTTGGAATAGGGAATTTTATTAGCATGTACGTACATGAGCGATGTTAATACCGGTGCCACGGATTACGAAATTCTAGTGCACATGTAAGATGATGTATTTGACAAGAATTTGGGTTGAATATTTAAACTAAAAAGACTAAAATAAAAAACTTAAAAAAAAAAAATAACCGTCTTCAAAAACAACCACAAAAACAGGGTAAAATAACCTTCAAAATAACTTTACTTTACTACTTGTTTTTGAAGGCGGTTATTTTTTTTTTTTTTGAAAAAAGTTTTTCTCTATGTATTTTTAAATACTTAGTGTCAGTAGGCATGTAGGCAGCTCTCACGCTGGATGCAAGCCGCTTCCAACCGGTCCTATTAGAATCTATAGGGTAGCCTATGTTCAGCAGTGGAAGTCATACGGCTGATATGAAGATTATGATGAGGGAGCTCTGGAAACATTGTTTTAGCTGGGACCACCTACATGAAAACAAGGAAAACAAAATTTATTTTGGTGTATTTTGAACCTACACTATATAAATACTCAAACATCTACACTGGGATCTTAAAGACCGACTGTCGAAGCGCCAGATTTCGAGACATGAATACATTGCTTTATTCACGACATGAATGGTAAATCAACGTTGACAAGCTTATATTTCAATAACAAATGAGCAACGCGTGAAAGCACTAATTTCGATCCAAAATTCTAGGCGATAGGTTGTCGTTTCGATTTTTCGGCATTCCGTGTTCACAGGAAATGGCCTATATTGCCGAACTTAGTGTGTGATTAGCATACGCACGGTCACGGACACGACCGAGCGATGCGATGCAACGCCCGCGCAGTGTCGCGCACCGCTGCCCCACGATCGAGTTTCTCTACGCCCGTACGTGACAAGATTCCTGATTAATACCCACTAATTATGCGGCACACACGCAAATCATAATTTTCACTAATTATTCTTACTCGCAATTAAATGAAAGCAAAACTTACAGGAGACATAAAGTTTATGATTGATTTTGCATTCCTGCTTCAGTGAACATAAATTATTTTAATTAAATTTAATAATGACATCCGATAAGATATGAAATAGTCGTAGTAAATCTTGATTGAGTTGAATCCATTAAGTCAACACTTACATCGGAGTCATTAAATTCATAATAAAAATGCTCAAGCGTAACAAAGTTAACTCGGTGCCAGTTAATTAAGAAAATGTTTTGCAAGTTATTAGAATACGAAGTCATAGAAAATAATAAAAATATAATAATTTGTTTATTGTCTTAATTTACATTGTTGGAAACAGTAAACGTTGCCAGACACGAGAAGCTTTTATTGCTCTTACATTTCTCATTACTTTTCCAATTAATTTGCTTGACAATGTAGTCATTGCAGCGAATACCAAACAAAGTTAGATTAAAGAAACCCTGAGCTGATGAGGAGGATATATCGTCACTTTCACCTTTCATTTGACGATAACGATCGCTACAATGTCCAACGGGAGCATACGCACCGTTAATGAATGAACATTAGTCCTTAACCGGCGCAGGCGTCGATATTGGGGCCGACATTTCTACCGTGCAGTCACGTTGTCCTGCGCTTTCTTTTGTGATTCTTTGGTCTCACCGGCCATTGTCTTTCATAGGAGACTTTATATCCTGGCAGGCAGGCAGGTATCCAATCAGTCATACACCAGCTGGCGTCAGGAGATCACCAGCTAATTGTTTTTTTTGCCAAATTACTAAGTGTTAGCCAAAATGTGCAACAAACTCACCCTGTTGTCCCTGACGTACGTCGTTGTCTTCGTCTCTGTAGTGCAGTGTGATAATGTGGAAACTAAGGATTTCTTGAGTCAAGGTAATTTTTTATGATTTTTAATGCACGAAGCTAATAAAACCCTAGCGGTTGTGATGATGTACCGTCTCATTTGATAACATCCCATTTTTCATGCACATTATATTTCTGAATTGGTTGAAAAATCTTGCCAACCTTTAGCTCAGTGCAATGTCAACGGATGGACCACGAGTTTAAAGTCTGTAGTAGATACAAGTAATAATAATTTTACATAAAAAGTTCTGTTAAAGTAAACGAAGATTTGTAAGCTAATGCAGCGCTCACACATCCTTGTATCGGGTATCGGTGTATGCCTGGTTGTCATATGTGTTAACGTGGTCTCAGGAATGACCGGTGTCATGTTAGCCGTACATAAAAATGTTCTGTACTATCTTATTCTAATAAACGGGCTAAAGTGCTTAAAACTCTTGTGATTATTCATGCCCGAATAGGTTATGGGCCCAGCGGACTATATACTATTGATTTTGTGAGTTTCAGATAGTAAATACAGCGAAAAGTTGTGATTAAATAATGGACTTGTCCGTTGACGTTCGTGAAAAGTGAACTCGCCCAAGATTTTGAAAATTACCGTTTTTTCGTCAAATAACGTTATAAACATTATTATGGCTGCGTCTATTAAGATTGAACCATTAGGTTCTAATAATTATGATACGTGGAAGATTCACATGAGAGCCATTTTGAAGAAAAATGATTTGTGGGAATACGTATCGGGTGCTATACCGAAACCGGCACGCACCGACCCTAAGTATCCAGATTGGGTGAAAATGGACGGTAAAGCAGAATCAGATATATTGTTAGCCGTCAGTCCTAGTGAGCTCGCAGCATTAGATAGTTTAGATACCTCAAAACAGGTATGGGATAAATTGAAATCAATGTATGAATCGAGCGGACCAGCTCGTAAAGCATCATTATTGAAGAGACTTGTACTGACGCGAATGAATGAAGGAGACGACCTTCGAAAGCATATTGCTGATTTCTTTGACGCTGTTAAAAAACTGAAAGAAATCGGTTTGGTGGTAATTGACGAGTTATTGGCAATTTTACTGTTATATAGCCTCCCAGATTCTTTTACTATGTTTCGTACTGCAATGGAATCGCGGGATGATCTACCTTCTACAGAGATACTCAAGGTAAAGATTGTCGAAGATTATGAAGGGAGAAAAGTCACCATACAGGACCAAGGTGCTATGTTTGTCAAACGCACTAATAAAGCGCATCCGAAGAGTAATGCGCACGATAACACTCCACACAGCAATAAAACACAAGTAGAATGTTATCGTTGTGGTCGTCGTGGACATATTGCAAGAGAATGTAAAACTAAAAATGTACACAAGAATAAGCATAGTGCAAAGCAGGCAGAACGCAGTGAGAGTTCGGAGCGGCAAGAATACACGACAATGTTTAGCATGACCGAAGAGGTTTATACCGGTGAACAGAGTAGTTCTGTTTGGTGTATCGATAGTGGATGCACAGGACACATGTGCAATGATAAGCGCATGATAAAAGGATTTACGCGACTGGATAATGAACTTAATTTAGCAAATCATGAGAGTACACAAATAACTGGGACAGGTCAAGTCAGTATTTCTGTTGACACAGGTTGTGAAAAACGCCTAGTAGACATTCAGAAAGTGTTCTACGTACCAGACTTAAGAACAAGTCTTTTGTCAGTGTCAAAAATGACAGATCATGGATTTGAAGTTCATTTTACTAAGCAAGATGCTGTTGTTATTGATAAGAACAAAAAGGTTCATATACGGGCCGACCGTGTAGGTAACTTATACCATGTAAGATTGGGTCAGCAGTATTCCAATAATGTACAAATGGTGAAAAAGCCAATTGACATGTGGCATGAGCGCTTGGGACACATTAATGAGCGTGATCTCAAAGCTATGGCCAAGAACAACTTAGTACATGGTCTAAAGTTAGATGACAGTGAGAAGTTGTCAGATTGTGAAACATGTTTAAGTCAAAAAATGACATGTAAACCATTCCCTAAAAGCGGTGGTGAAGGACGTACAAACTCTTTATTAGAGATAGTACATACTGATGTGTGTGGCCCAATGAGGCATGAGTCATATGGTAAGAAGAAGTATTTTGTCACATTCATTGATGACAAATCTCGCTGGTGTGAAGTTTATTTTATTGCAAACAAAAGTGATGTTTTTAAAGTATTTAAAGAATACAAAGCATTCGTAGAGAACTTAACAGGTATGAAAATAAAGCATTTACAGTCAGATAACGGAAGAGAATATATAAATAAAGAATTTGATGATTTCTTGAAAAAAGAAGGAATTCAAAGAAGATTATCTGTACCGTACACACCACAGCAGAATGGTGTTGCTGAGAGGAAAAATAGAACTCTGATTGAGATGGCTCGATGTATGATGCATCAAGCTGGAAGCCCTCCAGGATTTTGGGCTGAAGCTATAAATACAGCTAATTTTATAAGAAACCGATGTCCTACTTTTGCGTTGAAAGGTGAAATACCTTACACTGTATGGAAAGGGAAGAAGCCTACAGTAATTTACATGAATACATTTGGATCAAAGTTATACTATAAAGAAAAAGGAACAAAGAAAGGTAAATTCGATGCTAATTCCGAATTTGGAATCTTTATGGGGTATGACAATCAATCCAAAGCTTATAGAATTCATGACCCTAAAACTAAGAGAATTATTATAGCAAGAGATGTTAATTTTATGAAAGAGAGTGCATTTGATAACCAATATGAAGAAATTCTTGAAAGCGAAAATGAAGAAGATGAAAGAATAAATATAGATCTGAGTGTACAAACTCAAATTGAAGAGAAAGCAAAAGAGGATAAACAGTATAAAAAGGCTACAAGAAATGAATCTAGAACAAGAGAGTCATTGGAAAATATACATGATAATTTGGAGACTGATAAAACAGAGACATTATCAAGAAAAAACCATTCAACTGTACTATGGGAAAAACTATGGGATAAACTGGTAGAACCTGCTAAAAGAGGTAGAGGGAGACCGAGACTGATACGTACAGGTCTGATAGGAAGACCTAGAAAGGAATATCGGTATCAGCAGAATGATGAGCAAGTCACAGAAGGTGAAACAGACGATGAAGAATCGGAAGTACAAATGTCAGCAGGCATGGTAACAGGTGATCCAGTTGATCCAATGACATGGCAGGAAGCCGAAAGAACGAGTGATTCTACAGGTTGGAAAAATGCATTAGAAGATGAATATCTAGCCCAAATAAAAAATGAGACGTGGAATATAGTGCCACGACCAAATGATCGAAAAGTGATTGGCAATAGATTGGTATTTAAAAGTAAACTAACAGGAAAGAAAGTCCGTCTAGTTGCTAAAGGTTGTTCTCAACGGCCAGGGGAGGATTTCCATGAGACATCATCTCCGGTGGTTCGATCATCGTCAATAAGATTGATAGCAGCACTATCATCAGAGTTAGGACTACAGATCCATCAAATGGACGTAGTGACTGCTTACTTGAATGGTACATTAGATGAAGAAGTGTATATGGAGATACCAGATTACATAGATAATGTACTAGATAAAATAATTACTAAGAAGCCGATTGGTGCACGCCGTCAAGTTGTTCAAGATGAGAAAATTATCAAAACAGCTAAGTTATGGATGACAAAGATGAATGAATGTGATGATCCAGTATGTCTATTGAGGAAATCACTATATGGTTTGCGCCAGTCAGGTTTACAATGGCATAAAAAGTTAGTTAGTAGCTTAAAGTTGATAGGTCTTGAGCCAATGCCTCAAGATCCTTGTGTATTTGTGTCACAAAACAGACATAAAATAATGTTAATTGCTATTTATGTTGATGACATAATTATAGCTACAAATGATCCTGCATGGTTGAAAGATGTGAAAAGAGGATTAATGAATGAGTTTGACATGAAAGACTTAGGAGAAATAAGTACTTGTTTAGGTATTGAGTTTAAAATAGATGATGAAAACAGAGTTTATTTAAATCAAAGGAAGTATGTTGAAAAGTTGTTAGAGCGATATGGTATGAGTGAGTGTAAGCCTATAAAAACTCCAATGGATGGTCTGGTCAAACTAGAAAAGCAGAAAGAGATTAAGACAGATGTTATGAGAAAGTTTCCTTATCAAAATTTAATTGGTGCATTAATGTATTTATCAGTGTCCACACGGCCTGATATTACTTATGCTGTGAACTATCTTAGTCAATTTAATACTAATTTTGATGTTCAACATTGGCAGGCAGCTAAGCGTGTGTTGAGATACCTAAAAGGTACCTCTAATTATGGTTTAATGTATGAGAGGACTGGTTTACCATTGTTTGGTGTGGTTGATGCTGACTGGGGTACAAATGCAATTGACCGCAGGTCCTACTCTGGGTATGCATTTATTTTGGCCGGTGCTCCAGTAAGTTGGGAGGCACGTAAGCAGAGAACTGTGGCGCTCTCAAGCACTGAAGCCGAATATATGGCGATTTCGGAAGCTGCTAAGGAAGCTATGTATTTGCAGGATATGTTGAGAAATGTAAGAATGGAATGTGAAGTTGTAACATTGTTCAATGATAATCAAGGCGCTATAAAACTTGCCCAGACAAGAAATTATCATTCGAGAACAAAACATGTGGACGTTAGACACCACTTTATTCGTGATTTATGCGAGAAAGGTGTTATTAATCTGAAATACTTGTGTACAGAGAGAATGCCAGCAGATGGTTTTAACCAAAGGTTTGAGTGCAACAAAACATTATGAATGCTTAGGTAATCTAGGAATGATAGACAAATCAGATTAGCTCACAACTTCGAGGGGAGGTGTTAAAGTAAACGAAGATTTGTAAGCTAATGCAGCGCTCACACATCCTTGTATCGGGTATCGGTGTATGCCTGGTTGTCATATGTGTTAACGTGGTCTCAGGAATGACCGGTGTCATGTTAGCCGTACATAAAAATGTTCTGTACTATCTTATTCTAATAAACGGGCTAAAGTGCTTAAAACTCTTGTGATTATTCATGCCCGAATAAGTTCTACTCGTATTACAAAAAAATATAATTTGAAACGATGTTACTACTTTAATTTTGGACAGTGTAAGTACGTTATTGAAAGATTCGGGTCTTCAAAATGTTATCCGATTTGAAATAAGCTAAAATATTTCCATAAGCTATCTGCATACTAGTTATTTCTAAATAAAATAAAAATTAAGGCAGAGAGTCTCAAAGGAAACAGTAGAATGTCAGCTGTCATTCATAGATCTAATCTTATAAAATGTAAAAGTGATAGATTACCTGCCTATGACAGATTTCACTAATTAAACTTGAAGCGACCAGCTGAAAACCGTATTTAATAAGTAGAAGCTAGCACTATCGTGGGACAAGTCATGTGGAATACTGCCTCATACAGCTCTCATCAAATGAGTCCTCCCACACTGTGTGAAGCAGAAGGGACTGTCAGACTCGTACTGACTAAAATCCACGGTGTTCCTTCAATAGCCCTTTACGTTCCAGAGGCACGCTTACCTCTTTAGACAGTCGATTGGCCTTGTACGGAAGCCCCGTTCGATTGTTGACAGCTCTGATCCGCGCGTGGAATACAGCGACCGTGATCCATGGTCCGTCATCGGACGACAAGTCACTGTTTACTCCCTGTGCGCATGTCCGCGCTCTTAATTACAGCTTAGACGTGTCTAATCGTGTTCTTCCGAAAAATTTCATAATACCAAATAATGTCAGTCAGTTTTCTAATCGGATGTAACTAATCTCAAAAATCCGCCTGTTTACACTGCTGAGACACAGGCCTCTTATCTAGAATAAGATTTATTTTGATTACCTACCAAGTAGTAGCGTGAAAGTCACGCTCTTAAGTAGTTATAACGTAATTCACGTTCTAAGCTTTAAGTTTGTATTTTGCACGTTTTACGAGACACGATTTACATTATTCAGTATAATTGTACCTATACAACAAGTTTACATAGATTATTTTGTATTAAGTACGGCAGATAGGTGTGAATCCTAATCCTAATTTATAATCATAACGCGTGAGTTGATTAATGTGAAAATCAGTACCTATTTATATTATACAAGTTCAGAAATAATTAAACACGTGTTTTTGGATTTTTTGAAAATCACCCCCCAAGTTGGTGAAAAGGGGTATTCAAGTTTTAAGGGGAGGATATTAAACCACTAAAACGTAGAAACCTGAATTTTGGATGATAATTGCAGTTTATAATGTAAGTAAGCATTAAGAAAGGATTTTGCGAAAATCTACCTTTAAGGGGGTGAAAACCTTTGTGGGTATGTAAAATCTTATTCCTTAGGTTGATAAACTTGAAACTTAGTACGAATATGAGTATAAGTAAATAAAAAAGATGAGCATTATTAGTTTCTTAAAACCAAACACAAAAAAAACTATAAAATAACTTTTCATTCGGAAGTCGGTGGCTTTGTTTTTTTTTATTTCATTGACATAATTATGGCCACCGACTTCCGAAAGAAAAGTTATTTTATAGTGTTTTTGTGTTTGGTTTTGAAGTCGGTTCCCTTTTTTTC
This sequence comes from Agrotis clavis, assembly GCA_954870645.1. Lineage (NCBI taxonomy): Eukaryota > Metazoa > Arthropoda > Insecta > Lepidoptera > Noctuidae > Agrotis > Agrotis clavis. The sequence continues at coordinate 11,405,622 of OX940922.1, forward strand.
AAAAAGTTTTTTATTTTTCCCATTTTAGTTGAGATAATCAACAAAAATCTTCATAAAATCGGCGTCTTTGAAAATCCACAATCGTATTAAGCAAAACGGATCAATGTGAGCAACTTTACGAGATATCCATTATTGTTATATACTAAAACCTTCCCCAGAATGTAACAAACACTTTTCTGAAAACTGCATCAAAATCGGTTCAGCCAAACGCGAGATAATCGCGGACAAACATACATACATACATACAGGTCGAACTGAGAACCTACTTTTTTTTTTGAAGTCGGTTAAAAATTAGCAGACGTAGGGAACATAAAATCCAAGAAAAAATAGTTAGGTTTGCCTTTGTCAAACTGACAGATGAACCGAATGCGTGGCGTAGCGTTTTTGTTTATAATGTATGGAATTGTTTGAAGCCCGTCACATAAGAGTATCGGATCGCTTTCGCATTTTTATATGACATGGTTCGGTTCGCTATCGCCTGTCTGTTTGACAAAGGCCTGGGTGAGTGGGTAAGATGAAAAAACGGGGAAAGATAAAAAAATACCATAACTCCGAATATCAAGGAATTCTTTTAATGCTGGCAGCATCGTTGTAGACACCATTTTGCCTTGCCCCGCCCCGCAGTCTGAGTCAGAGTTAGGTAAGTAAGAGCACTCGTGTATTTTTTTACATTTTCCGTACGAACACATTTACTCGCGTAGAAGTGCGATTTTAATCTATCATTATTCTCTTTGTTCATTAGTCTGTGGCCACCCTATTAGCTGCATCAAGGTACCATTCAAACCTCTGACAGCGCTTTGAACTTGTATTAAACTAGCTGTACCCCGAGGATTCACCCCCACTGCTCGGCTCCTGTTGGTAGTAGCTTGATGTTATAGCCTATAGCCTTCCTCGATAAATGGACTATCCAACACAAAAATAATTTTTCAATTCGAACCAGTAGTTCCTGAGATTAGCGCGTTCAACTAAAGAAACTCCACAGGTTTTTAATATTTGTATGGATTTAAAATAAATTTGCATTGATTATTAGAAAGCATGATGACGTATTAATTATTAATAATGTGTAGGTAGTTGTAGCGAAATAACTTCCTGCTTACTTGTACCGGACTTATAAACAAACAAAAAAAGTGTAAAATAACTTTTCTTTCGAAAATTGGTTACCGATATCAACTTTTTTTTTCAAACTTTTGAAAAAAATAGTTGATATTATACTTTTTTAGTTTTGATAATTATTCACATCATTATAACTTTCTTACATGCGCACTATTTGATCAGCTCGTACCATTAAGCCAGCTCCCTTTAGCCTGTACAGTCGTGATGTTGTGTGATTGAATATTGTATAGATGTGTGATATCAGCAAATACGAGGGGTGATCAAAAAGTAATGATAATCGGTTACTCTAGGTCCACTTATAAATCCAAAAAAAAAATGTTTTTTTGCTTGCTTATAGGTATATTCACTACGTCAGCCTAAAAAATCATATGAATAGATCACGATTTCCAGGAGATACATTTATTTGAGTATGAACTGTCGAAGCGATAACATCAACATGGTGAAAAACGAAATTAGAGCTGTCATCAAAAGACATTTTTTTTTTTTTTTTTTTAGCGTGGTAAAATCATCAAATGAGTCCTCCTACCCCGGGCAGGGCAGGAGGGACTGTCAGACTTCTACTGACTAAAATCCACGGTGTCCTTCAGTAGCCTGTTATGTTCCGGGGTCACGGTAAGGAAATAATCCCGCGACCCCGGCAGGCTTTGGCCCTCTGAGAGGGGGCCCCGTCATTTTGCTGACGCTCTTTGAGGCGCGCGTGGGACACAACGCGCCGTCGACCCGGGCATGGTCCATGGTCGGGCACACTCTGCTCTGCTCCTCCATATTATACAGTTTTACACTGTGCCAAGGAGTTTAAACTGGGCAGAACATCCACAAAAGATGAACATCGCGAAGGACGCCCATTCACGTCCTCACTGAAAACAACGTGAAAAAAGTCGAAGAATTTGTGTTGGCAGATCGAAGAGTGACCATCAGGCATGTAGCTGAGGTCACAGGTATCTCATATGGCAGTGTTTAAAAAATCCTTGCGAATGAGTTCCATACGAAAAAGGTCTCTGCGCGTTGGGTACCGAGAATGTTAACCGACGAGCAAAAGAAAAAACGAGTTGACATTTCGAGGGTCAATCTCGAAAAGTTCCAAGCAGATCAAGAAATTTTTTTGTTACGTTTTGTGACTATGGACGAGATCTGGATCTACCATTTTGATCCTGAAACAAAACAACAATCAATGACTTGGAATCGAGCCTCCTCACCGACACCAAAGAAATTCAGTATCAAGTTCGGCGGGAAAGGTTCTGGCATCTGTTTTTTGGGACGCTGAAGGCCTCTTCGTGTGCAATAGTCAATAAGTCTAGTTTGTAGGTGATTCATATGTATTAGTTTATTTATAATTATTATAATGGTATGTATTCTATGTTATGGGCCATAGTTGCCTGAAATAAAGGTATAAATAAAAAATAAATAAATAAATATGGTGGTATATTTGGAAAAGGGAGCCACTATTACGGGCTCTTACTACGCAAACTAAATAAGAAGATTACGGGAGATCATTAAAGAAAAAGACGCGGCAAACTGCGAGTTGGAGTGCGTTTCATCAAGACAACGCACCGGTTCACAAAGCCGCAGTTGCGAGAGCTGCCATTCAAGAAACGGGATTCAAACTACTCGAAAACCCTCCCCAGTCGTTAGATCTAGCTCTTAGTAACTTCTACCTCTTTCCTCGGCTCAAGGAACACCTCCGAGGACAGAAATTTGAAGACGATAATGAAGTGATGGCCACTGTTAAGGAGTTTTGGGAGGGTCTTTGAAATATTTTTTTTTCAAAGGGAATCCTGGGTTTAGAAAAAAGATGGACTAAATGGATTGATTTGTTAGGAGACTATGTAGAAAAAGAAATTATTATTTTACCTTTAAATACCGTGTTTTATATTCATTATCATTACTTTTGGATCACCCCTAGTACGATTAATTTGCCGTCATTTATCCGAAACTTATCATCAGATCGTTACAATTTTTCATTTTTTCTGGGATTCTTTCGAACTCAAAGTATCCAAGTTACTTCAAGTATGCTTATATTTCTGAATTTTATTTACCTACATCATACTTGTCTTGAAGTATTTACTGCTGTTCTTTTCCGATAAAATTAAATATACGAACGAGGAACTATTTCTATCCGTTAAATTAACATCAAAGTTCCCGTTTACTTTAATTCACAAAAAAAGAGAAGTTAGGCAAAGCGAGCACTACGAAAATAAAGCGTTGCGAAAAAAAATCGTCAGTTTGTGAAGAACACAGAAATGTACTACAATCGAAATAAATCGTTTGTCGTCGCAATGTAAAAATCGCAACGATTTATTTTCGTAGTGCGCGCATAGGTATTTTTGCTAAAGCTTCTGGCGTTACCCTTTGCGGGAATTCAAAATGTTGAATGTAATAATATTAAAAATAACATGGTTAGGTAGGTAGCATGGAAAGTTAATTTATCCACACTTTTCCTGCATAAATGTGCATAGGTAATATGCATGAGGGTGGGAGGCTAAAACTGCAAGTTTGGATTTTTGTCCTGCGGTTAAAACAAAAAAAAAAATCATAAGATTTCATAAATGAAGTGTTTGAGTAATTGCGGAGAAAAAAAAAACAATCCACAATTGGTGCAGAAATTGAGGAATGCTAAAACATAGAACCTTTTGGAATCAGTTAAAAGAAGATGTCTCTTTATTTTTATAAAAAGGAAACCACTTTCTTTTTTTAGAGTCTTTGCTCCAGGCTTTAAATCCTTAATCGAAGTAATTCTGCATGAAATAATGTTTACAAAAAGCGCTGCGACATAATAAAAGCCGATTATTTTAAGTGAGTGCTTAGAATTAGAATTCATTACTCCACTTGTGTCTGAAACTTTAAACATAACGCATTAAGATCAAGGTTAAAGCAAAGGATATTTTTATGCCAGTACTACAATGTCGTAAGATAATACGAGTATATAATGAATAAAACCTGCTATCGAAAGCTCAGGCTTTAAATTCAATGCTTCATTTCAGATTTAAGCGTCGGCCGTACGTTTGGTCACAATGCCCTCAAGCGCTTATCCTTCATCTTCCTACCCGTCATGTTCACACTGGGTGTCATCTCCACACTCCTGATGGCTCTGGCAGTCATCTCTGTGAAGAACTTGGCCATCGGAGTCATGCTACTCATTGTAGCCGTCAGTCAGGTAAGGTCATAATAATTATCTGAATAGCTCCTAGAGGGTCCAGACAAGTGCCTGCCTTTTCTCAACTAGGTACATTGGGGTCGGCTTTCAGTCGAAACAGATGCAGCTGGATAACAGTATTTTACATTGAGCGATTGCCTATCGGACCTCCACAACCCAGTAACTTTAGAGACTTTTAGAGCTTCTGACTTATAAGTAACGACTGTCAAAGAACTACAAATGACAGCCGGGAGCAACGGTTTTTTACGTGCTTTCTGAGGCACGGAGGAAACTCGCTATGACAGATGGTCACCCATCCACAAACCAACCTCGGCAAGCGCGGCTTTGGCTTAACCCAGAAGATCGGCCTGTGCGTCTGTGATTATTTAGCCACGAGCTCCTCAGCTCCTCCCAGACAAGTGGCAGTCTTTAATCAAGATTAAAGATAAATATTAAAGATTATGTCGAAGTGTTAGATTATGACTACAGATCGTTTGCCACGTGTCAAGGGAAGCAGTTTTTTTTTTTTGGACAGCGTGCAAACTGAGCGATGAAACAATAAAATAAGAACAAAATAATTTATGATGTGAGATGCCTGATTCGCGTACTACTTGGTACGGGAAGCATTTAATTTGAAGAAAAAAAAAAACATAGAGTCAAATGTAGGTAAATATTGTTTATGTTTTCCCCTAAACCTGTATCAGGAAATGGTAACACGTCCTCTATAAAATGACCATTCCAACAAGATTTATGTGGGGCTCGTGATTGCACTATTTTCTTGTTAGAGAATAGTAAGTTCCATGTTTAGTATTCTAAACATTTTTCTGGTACAAAACGCTCAAAAAAGGAAATTTAAGTGTGATTTGTGTTTTCAGAAAACTTCATAGGTACAGATAAATTTCCATTGTAAGTTAAAAAAATTAGAAAGAAACTTGTGTTTCAAATAAAGTCTTTAAAATCGAATTTACAAAAGTATACGCAGTCAATACTTATAATATAAAGTGTCTATGAACCGTTTCAATAATTTTCAAAAAGTGAAACTTACTTTCATTTTCTCAACTTTACACGATACATAAATGAAGTCGGTATTTAACTCCCTTACAACTGTTTCTAGGTACATATTTTAGTCACTCTAGTTTTGATTTTGAAAGTCTTCAATAATTCTATGTTCTATGGCGTTAATTAAAAATTGTGAAAGGAACTGACCATTTACATTTTGAGATTAATATCAATCAAGAGGTTTGTTTGTTTCTAGCGTGGTAAGATCATTAAAATATAATTCCTCCCACCCAGGGCAGCTCCACCGTGTCCTCCGGGCGATCCTCGCAGTGGTAACGGTGTGATAGCGGAGTTCGAAAATATTCTAGATTAAATGGTATAAATGGATCACTCAATCGACCTGTGTGGAGCGGGAGAGTCGATCGCGCGCGTCCCCAGACGGTTCCGCATAATCCCAGACGGTCCCACGAAACCACTTATATTATTTGTGAAGTAAATTGATACATAAAAAATCTTTCAGGTCGTGATTATACTTATAACCATATAACCAATACCAACCTCTTTTTTCGCCAGGCTGTATCAAGACTGTTCCTGTCCGCTGCGGCGCCAGCATCACTGGTGCACCTCCACCCTCGAGCTGAGCTGCTACCCGCCCCCGCCATCCCCGCCCCCTGGCCTGCACCAGGACCCTTGCTATCACCCTGGGCCCGGTCTGACAACGATGCTCCCATTTCTGACTAGAAACGACGCTATAAGGAATGTTGGGAAAAGACATGAAGTAGTTAAGATGGAGTCTTCATGGTAAAAGAAAAAATAATAGATGGTATGGAATTATGGATGTTATCGCAATCACCATAGATCCAGAGTCGAACGATTAGCAATATCTATATAGCGCTGCGACTTTCCAACATACTCCTGTCTCTACAAAAAAGCCACCTCACATTATGGGTACCTACTCTATTTCTTAATATTCCACGAAAAAAACTAGTTGTTAAGTAAGGCACATGTCTAATAAGTGACTCACAATCGAAACCCACCAATCGAATAAACGCTACGGCTACCTCAACGACTGAACGAATCTGTTCAATTAACAAGCATTTATTTATTCGCTATGAATTAATTTATAAATAGGAATTTAATTACTTGTTTCCTCTCACAAGAGTAATAAGATTTTATAGAAGTGTTTATTTAAGTTCGTCTGCCTCTCGCGAAAACTGTGAGATTTTGTGAAAGATAGACGATCAGACCTAATCTTAAGTATTTATTAAATAAATTATTCAAACAATGTAACGCTGTTTTACTGTGTTGTTACTTTCTTAATGTCGCGAAATGAAATTAAAATGGCGGCACGTCTGGTACACATAACGTAAGTATAATAACTTTACTTTCTCACGTGGAATCCAGAACATTATCACCTTTTTTGTTTTTGTTTTTGCAAATGCCAAGTTTGAATACCTGCTGATATAAAAGTGAAATAACTTTAAAAAAAAAGTTTGTGGCTAGCAACAACGTTTTTACGAGTACGTTTACTATTATAAATACTAATACGTCTCGCAATTAAGCGAAACTTCAATATCAGTTTTTTAATATTTTTTGATACAAAATAAATTGCAAAAGTGAATTGTGCTTATCTGCAGCTACCATGATTCGGCTTCGTTAGTTCTAACTCCTATTTTTTGAAATAATACTGTTATAAAATTAAAACGAACACCTGTATCAAGTTTAGTTTATGGTAGGTAAAAAAATCAACGAAACCTGCTCTAACCATAAACGAATAATAAAAAAAATATCATAATAGTATTTTTTAAGGAGCAATCACACCATAGGTATAGGGAAAGAGCGCTAGACGATGTAGCTACCTGCATACATTGAAGCGCCCTGTGATAGGATCCCCTAAACTCACATGTTCGAAAAGCTCTATTGAACTTAACTAACAGAGACCGAGCGAGATCAATCAGGAGCTAACGAAGTCCGTCTTTAAACTCGCAAGCGCAAACTGCATACTTGTATTTCCACCAACAAATCGTTTTTGCGTTCCCAGAGCGAGCTCATTTTTACTCTTTTCACCCGCTGGCTTTACACTGACGGCTCTCAAACCAAAACCGGTACCTACAAGTATTGGTGTATTCTCCATGGATATCAACATCAAAATATCTCTACGGCTAGAGGTACATATTACAATGCGAATGTGTAGCAATCACCCAAGCTCACAATTAAATAATAATATAGCAGCTATATCTTAGTTATGTAAATCGGTATTTTGAAATTCGTATTTGAGGAGATTCAAAAATTTAGTACAACTCGTATTTGGGCATGTCCCTCGAATTCTTTATTTTTTTTTTACGAATTTCTTAACTTATTCAGGTTCAAATAGTGTCTCAATTGAAATCTACGTACCTGTACTACGCTTTTAAGTAAATAGTAATGTAATCATGCTAAAGTTCTAATTTTGTAAATTATTTTAATCAACTAAACCCCTTAATTTTAGCATGTCCCCAGTAAAATTTGAAACTTTGAGTTCAATTTTATCAATGTTTTCTCGATCGCTTGGACAAGTTTTCATGTTTTTTATAAAAATAAACTCCTATTTAGTATTATATTAATATTAATAAAGCGTTACTTAATTTTATCCATTTTAAACTTAAAAATAATTAGTGTCCCCGAAATTTGATACTTCCGGACATGTCTGGTTTGTTACCTCAATTTCTTTTAAAAAATCCTACCAAATTCTTTTCATGTTAGTTTTATAACTATGGCAATACTAAAGTCTAAAAATTGACCATCTTAAAAATTGAACGTCAGTGTATCGACGTCGTTGGTGAGAGTTTGTTTTCTTACCGATTGGGCTGAGAAGAAATTCGTCGTCAGGTTTGTACCAACACAATTAATTGCTTTTTCGCACGTTCCTTATATAAAAAAAATAAAGATTTGTATGGTTTTATTCTGAACAACTTGTTGTATGTAGTATAACTTTTTTTTTTTTTTTTTTTTTTACGTGGCAAAATCATCAAATGAGTCCTCCAACCCCGGGCAGGGCGGGAGGGACTGTCAGACTTCTACTGACTAAAATCCACGGTGTCCTTCAGTAGCCTGTTATGTTCCGGGGTCACGGTAATGAAACAATCCCGCGACCCCGGCAGGCTTTGGCCCTCTGAGAGGGGGCCCCGTCATTATGCTGACGCTCTTTGAGGCGCGCGTGGGACACAACGCGCCGTCGACCCGGGCATGGTCCATGGTCGGGCAGCGAGTTGCCCTTTACTCGCTGCCCGCATGCCCGCGCCTACGGTGGCCGGAGATCGTCTGCTGACGTCCGACGCCGCGGGGGCCTACCACTGCGGTTGGGGCGGAGGGAGGACGCTGTCCTCTCTCTCTCGCGGCCCGCCTCCTCCTTCACGAGCATTACTGCTTCGCAGAAGGAGGCGACCGCTTCCCACTCCGTCTCGCCCCGCAGCATGGCTGCGACCAATGCCGGGCGCGAGAGGTCTCCGCCTATCGCCGCCGTGAGGACACGTCGGTGCTCTGCCCAAGCTGGGCAGTCTTGCACCGTATGCTCTACTGTGTCCTCCGGGCGATCTTCGCAGTGGTGGCACCCGGGCGTTTCCTCCTTCCCTATCAGACACAGGAACCTCCCGAAACTTCCGTGTCCGGTGAGGACCTGCGTCATCCGATAGGTCAGGACGCCGTGACGTCTCTCCAGCCACTCCTCAAAGAGGGGTCTTACCGCCGCAATTGCGGCGTGCCCGATGTAGTATAACTTAGCGAGAAACTGGACCGCTAATATTTTATTTTAAAGGTCAGCATACGACACTATGTTACTTCGGTTTTGTTACTGCAGGTATGGTAACATATAGTTGGACCGAAAAAGTAACAAAACCGACAGCATAAAGCTATGTTTACTTGGCGGTTTAAACTGAGGATTAGATAGGAGGGTTCGTATGGCCTAATACCTTAAAATTAATTAAAAATATTGCTTAGTTTTATTTGTAACTATTTGGTTGTTTTATTTTAGGAAGGATGATAATGGTGTGTAATTTAATCGGTATTATTGTTTTTTTTTCAGAATATGCTATTAACAATAAAAGAAAAGATGAGTAGGTATAATATGACAAAAGCTGAAGCAGAATCAAAAAGAAAACAGTGGATCTAAGCTAAATATTTAATGAACATATTTTTTAAGTGTTGTAATGAAGCAATGTAAACTGGGCCTAAGAATTTTGTTACCGTCGGTTTTCTTACAGTCCCTCTTTTGTGTTCAAAGATTTTATATGATTTCTCGAAAAATTCTTGATATTAAAGAATATTATTGATTTCGGTTTTTAATATTAGTTATTTAACAACTTTTGAACAAGCTCATAATTTGATATTGTTCATTTTTCATCATAGGCATGAAAAAACATTGTTGATATGGGGACTGTGGTAACAAACCTGACTGATAATAATATTTAAACTGTTTCTGAAATGTTTCTAAAACTTGTGGATTTGTTAATTTAAAAAACAATACAGATTTTTCCAAATAAACAAAACAAAGCGAAAAAATCCCTTATAGTTTTTTTATTATTCGACTCCGAATCTAGTAACAAAACTGACGTAAATTCATACTTAGCCCTCACATTTTAATATTTTAAAAAATGAATACTGTTCGTACGTAAAATATAAATTGATTTTTAATAAGTAGAGAATATATGTATGTTATTTCAGATATTAAGATAAACATTTGAGGAAAAAAAAAATTGAGTCATATTTTCAACAGTTGTACTAAATTTTTGAATCTCCCCATTTATCAATTTCGGATTATAGTTCACCCCTCTCAGTTGTAATGTCCCTTTGTGCATATTGGCCTTGTTTTGTTCTGTCTCCTGCTTGACAATCACCGAAGCTGCCAATACAGTAATGGAAAGAAATATATTTTATAACTACGGGAATAGAATTCTATCCGAAAGTATGGCTGTTTTAATGGCACTGAAGGGCAATAGGTATTATGTCGTCCAACCTAATCTATGAATGTCACTTAGCATTGCAAAAAATTTCGAACCGCAGTCAAGTCACTGGATAAAAGGACATTTTTTTTTTAGCGTGGTAAAATCATCAAATGAGTCCTCCCACCCCGGGCAGGGCGGGAGGGACTGTCAGACTTCTACTAACTAAAATCCACGGTATCCTTGAATAGCCCTTTATATTCCGAGGTCACGGTAAGGAAATAATCCCGCGACCCCGGCAGGCTTTGGCCCTCTGAGAGGGGGGCCCCATCATTATGCTGACGCTCTTTGAGGCGCACGTGGGACACAACGCGCCGTCGACCCGGGCATGGTCCATGGTCGGGCAGCGAGTTGCCCTTTACTCGCTGCCCGCATGCCCATGGATAAAAGGACATAGTGGATCATTAGGTAACGATGCAACAGACGAACATCCAAGGAGAGGTTCGGGTGTGGATGTGGCCGGCCTCACACCCTGTTAGCCAATCCCATTCGGTCAACTCAGGACCTGAATACGTTTGCCAACCCAAACAACAAGGCATTATGACAACCGACTGCAGACAGCCTAGAGAGGCGGTGCCTGCACTAACACCGCGACTGACCAGCAGACTTCTCAGACTCCAACGAACAGACTTACGAGTTGTGATGGGTTACACTCCAAGGTCGCTCCAAGAAGTCTGTGAATGTCCCAGGAGACTGAGACTCTGAGCTTCTGGAAGGAGCTGGGTTGGCTCATATAGCCAACCGTCCCACCTCACGCACAACGTACCAACCGCGAGTCCAAATGCGGAAAAGGGAGTCCCTAACAATAACAATGCTTTAGTTTCATGTTTTTCAATTGTAATAAATTGTCCAAGAATCAAAACAACAATAAATAAATGTTGTAAGCGTAGGTCTATACAACACCATCCATAAATCTGTAATAGGATTAATGTCAGCCTCCAGTTATTGTGATTAATGAAACGTGGCAAGAAGAACATAATCAATTCAAAATCATTAATCATTTTAAGGCTTAATGACCTTGCAGATACAATGCGTTTTAACGAAAAATAGAATGAAATTTGGTGCCATTTTGTGCTTTCGCATTTTTATAGTACGGTTTTTAAAATGTCCAGTGTGCTTAGTGCGAGTTTTTAACGTAGACGCGAAAGTAACGTTTAACCGCGTTTGGCGCTCTCATTGGCCCACTCCAAGGTCGTGATAACTCTCAACCAATCAAAAACCAACCAACTCAAACCAAACTATTGCGTCAACGTAAAAAAAAAACCGGCCAAGTGCGTGTCGGGCCACGCACAGTGTAGGGTTCCGTAGTTGCCCATCAAAATACTTACGCGAACTAACTAAACTGATTCGCTGAATTTAATTTTAAAAAGAAGAATTTTCAAAATCGGTCCCTGGGTGTCGAGTCTGCTAATTATTAGTCAGAATGGCGCCACAATGGCGTTTCAATTGTAGTGCTTATTCGAACCAGCAGTAAAAAATGGTTCGAATAAGCACTACAATTGAAACGCCATTATGGCGCCATTATGGCGCCATTCTGACTAATAATTGTAGTGCTTATTCGAACCAGCAGTAAAAAATGGTTCGAATAAGCACTACAATTGAAACGCCATTGTGGCGCCATTCTGACTAATAATTAGCAGACTCGACACCCAGGCGTCTTTGAGAAATCTGGGAAAATACATAAAAAAAAGATTACGACGAATTTAGAACCTCCTCCTTTTTTTGAAGTTAGTTAAAAATAGTTGACAATAAAAACCTACCTATCCCCAAAAAACATACCGTAAAAACTTATAGCTGTAAAAATAAAGTTGACAATATTGTTAATATTTCACAAACGAATCTTTTTATCAAAATATTGTTAATGGAAACTATCAATATTTTTAAAGACCTATTTAATGATACCCCACACTAAGGGTTACGCGAGAAAAAAAAAAAACATCCCCTATTTACGTGTTCAGGAGGTACCCTAAAAAAAAATATATTTTACGAGATTTTATTTTACCACTTTTTCGGCGCATCAAATCCGTATATTTACACCAAATTACAGCTCTCTAGTACTGTGCGTCTCTGAGCTAAACTGCGGACAGACGGACGGACGGACGGACGGACGGACATGGCGAAACTATAAGGGTTCCTTGTTGACTACGGAACCCTAAAAAATTGCACTAAGCACACTGTTCCACGTTCGAAACAAAACGTAACGTTTTTAGTGAAGCCACTTTTTTGTAAATGTTAGAGTGAGCGCCACGCACTCATTTAAATGTTTTCCTTGAAGATGTTCACTTGTTTTACGTAGGAATCAAACGAGGGGTAATTTTTCTACCGTGTTTTTGGCTTCATTCTCAGTAGCTTACTAGGAACCTGTACCCTTAGCACGAGTTTTCACTCTTTTACTTTACAGCGTCTTTCCAGTATTTACAGCGTTTCTTGTATGAAACAATGGAACAGCGCCTCTGGTGTGCGAAGAAGGAACTAATTTTTTCCTTGAAAATTGTCAATTTGAAATTGTCAAACTTCCAGTTTATTCTATAATAATCTAAGGCTCTTATATAAACAAAATAAAAAAAAAACTTTAAAATGTCAATGAATAGGCCATTTTATTTAAATTAAAAAAGCGCGAGTCTATTGATAACAGGCAATTGGTACGATTAACTTTCTCTGATTAATTATGGAAATACATTAGGTTTCGAAGAACAATCATAGATGAACGAGGGCAAAGCACTTATAGGATTTAGGTATCCACTTTCTTACCAATACGGAGCTCGTTGCGAAACGTGAAGATTTTTTCTGGAAGAATTTGACTACGAGAGGGACTCGGACTGTCTTCCTGGATAAGTACTCCAGATGCTTAACTAACTAATCCCTCAAGCGAAGTCAAATGTTGTTTAACAAAGGCATAAATGCCTTTGTTACCGCTGTTTCGAACCGCGTGCAAGATTCTTTCTTCGCGAATAAATGGAATGAAGAATTCGCCGCGGTGAGAACCTCGGTAGCTCGGTTGGAAATGAGCGTCGGATGTACTGAATCCGAATGCTGCACGCGTTTCGAAATTTTCTTTCCAAAAAAAGAAAATTTTGAAAATACGCTACGCATGCGTTAATGCGTTTAATATTTATAAAATATTTAGTAGGTACTATTATTTTTGTTAACGCTAAAGGACAGTAAACTTTACTATCCTTTGATATTACCTACATCTGATTTTACATTCGATCTTTATTTATAAGGAAGGAATAACTTAATATATAAGTGAATGTTCCAAGCCGGAAACATGACTGGCCTAACCAAAAACTATTACATTATAGTATAAATTATATTTAGTCAAGTTTCACTTTCAAAAGTAAAAGTTACGTCAAAATCAAAAGTCAAAAAGTTGAATAACAAGTTATTTTTAAAAACTCATAAATAAATTTAATGTATTTTATCTAGGATGACGTGCTTTTATAAAATTGCGTGTTATATCATGTTCGTAAATTAATTTATAGGCTGTGGCATGTTATTTGATCACGTTCGTACGGAGCGGACAATATACCTAATACAGTTATTATCTGCGATAATTAAAGCGTTTTTATTGAAGCCATTTTTCGTTGTCACATGGTTCAATGCTTGCTATAAAAGTAGAAACCTCAAAAAGGAATGTCTAGTTACCTTCTAGTTACAGATAAAATGCGGTGAAAGCGGACGCAGGATTCAGGACAAAACTTTGAAAGGGGTTTAACATAATAAAAAAAAAAAAGTTGCCTTGCCATCAAGGTCTTACAATAGGGGAGTATTACCTATTCAATTAATAAAATTGAGAATTTGTTAGGTAGTACAACAGCGGTTTGCCAACGAGTCAACGACGCATGAAACGCAGTATTTGTGGCGTCAAATCTTCAGGCCGAAAAGGGATTGCTGCCTCTTTTTGCTGATGATGATGAACCAAAATCCTCTTCTTCTTCAGTAAAATATAAATGTATAAGCACAGGATATACCTAGCTAGACAGAGGTTTGACAAGTAATTTAAGTACCTACGAGTACCTACTCACATTAATTCCAGAATAATATTTAATGGCTTGAATTCTTGATTTGCGTGCTATATTGAGCAAACTCCTTTGTACACGCCACCTACGCAGAAATTCACGAAATTCCTCGAGAAGTCGAGAAGAAACAAGTTCTTGAACGTTATCCGTAAAATAAAATAAAAAATAAATATATCAACGTGAAAATGTCGTTTTGACGTTGACAGTTATTTTAGATAAGTGTTCAACAGATGTTTAACTATTTTGTGGTAAGACGGTATCTGTCTATGCACGTCTGGGTGCTCCAAAGTTTTATTATATGTATCTACCATATAGGTAAGACATAATATGGCACTGAGACGCGGTCTTCAACAGCTGCTGTGGCTAGTCTCTGTAACAAACAGAATAAGCCCCTTCGAAAGTTCGTACACAACGCGACGCAAGTTTAGTATCCGATACCTTACGACTTTGGTATCCATTTACGAGTGATATAATAATTATGACGTAGAGATTCGCACTCAAGGTACGAACCATAGATTTATATTAAAAAATAGTTTAGTTTAATTAGAAAAAATTATCCGTTTGAAAATAATCTACACTAATATAAATAAAGAGCCAAGATTTGTATTTTTGTGTGTGTGTGTGTGTTTGTGATGAATAAACTCAAAAACTACATGACCGATTTCAAAAGTTTTTTCACCAGTAGAAACCTGCTTTGGTCCCAAATAAATGACATAGGCAAAAGCTAGTATGTATATTAAAAAAAACTTATGTGTTTTTAACCGACTTAAAAAAAAACAACTGAGTTGTGAACCACTGCCATTTTGGATTTGGTTAATTAGGTATTTTGTTTTACATCTCGATTCCAAAAAAAAATATTGTAACAAGGTATCTATGTATAAGGTGCTTTATTATTATCTGCCACGGCTGCAATGGGAGATAGTATTGCGTTTATAGATTACAATTATAGTAAAGATAATTAATTGATTATTTGTCATTTTTTTTTTCATACAAAAAAAAATACGTATAATAAAAATACAAATCTAGTCAGCTGATTTCAGTTTTGATTCTCAGAACAGATAGAAAGAGATAGCAGTTGTTTTCATTGACGAAGCGACACATCGCGCGTATTTTATGAACCACGTTATGCAGAGTAGAGCCAATGTTAATTTAACTTATTTACTGTCTCAAATTGAATTGACTGTTCCGGGGTACGAAATTTCTTCACTATTGTAATCTATAAACACAATACTACCCCCCATTAAAGCCCTGGCAGATATTAATAAAGCACCTTATATATTTCTTTTCTTTTTTTTAAATAACTGGTATGTTATCTTTCTCTATAAACAGAACTTGTTTAGTAAGTGGTATCTTCGTAATGCTGCCAGTGAATGCACATTAATTCAGTCAATGGACCTGTACTAAACTGGTTAGAAACTCTATGTTAGCTGCCGCTTACTCTAGATCGATTTTGTGGCTATTTGTAGGTCTTTGATTTATACGTAGTATTTTAGACAACGTGTAACGTTAAATGCGCAAAACCTCTCGTGGGGTAACTCAGCCCATGTCACTGAACAATGTTTGTTCTAAGACTTTTGGAAATTCACAAAAAAAAAAGATTTTTCATACTGGGCCCGATCAATCTCTCATTTTGTATGAAAAACCAAAATTTTCTTTGCGAATTTCTAAAAGTTTTAGAACAAACATTGTTCAGTAACATATTGGGCTGAGTTACCCCACGAGAGGTTTTGCGCATTTAACGTTACACGTTGTATAAGAATACCTGTAAATATTTAAGTTATTTTTTAAGCGTTGTAATTTTTTTATATTTTTTTTATACACACTGGCAATTTTCTCCAGTTTCGTAGGTGCGTTTATAAACATAGAAACACACAATATCAAAAAGTGAATTCTCTCGCGGGTAGAGCGGAAGGGACTGTCAGACTTTTACTGACTAAAACCCACAGTGATCCTTCAATCGACCTTTACGTTCCAGGGTCAATGTTACGTGATGAGGCAGTCCCGCGACCCTGGCAGGCTTTGACCCTATAATTGGGGCCCCGTCAGATTGCTGCAAGCTCTTTGAGACGCGCGTGGAACATGACATCCAGTCGACCCGGGCATGGTCCATGATCGGGCGGGGAATAACCCATTACTTACCGTCCGCATGCCCAGAAAATCCGCCTATTACATCCATCAACGCAGTCGATGACTGGTTCTTTGGCGAATATCATCGTTTTGGATTTTATCACGAAAAGAAACTCTGAACATAGCTCTCTCCATTACTCGTTGATTGATTCTTAGCCCCTTAGTACAAAACGCACTGGAAGCCTCCGATACCTGTGGGAAGCGGTCGCCTCCTTCTGCGAAGCAGTAATGCTCGCGAAGGAGGAGGCGGGCCGCGTGCGAGAGAGGACAGTGTCCTCCATCCGCCCCACCCGCAGTGGTGGACGCCCACGGCGACGGACGTCGCGAGACGATCTCCGGCCACCGTAGGCGCAGGCATGCGGGCAGCGAGTAAAGGGCAACTCGCTGCCCGACCATGGACCATGCCCGGGTCGACGGCGCGTTGTGTCCCACGCGCGCCACATAATGACATGACGGGGCCCCCCTCTCAGAGGGCCAAAGCCTGCCGGGGTCGCTGGATTATTTCCTTACCGTGACCCCGGAACAGAAAGGGTTATTGAAGGACACCGTGGATTTTAGTCAGTAGAAGTCTGACAGTCCCTCCCGCCCTGCCCGGGGTGGGAGGACTCATTTGATGAATTTACCACGCTAAAAAAAAAAAACCCTCCGATACCTAACGACGTTGGTATTCCTTAAGTCTAGAACCTAAATTAAAAATTTGAAGTAAATCGACGAACCCATACTGGACCCGCATAGTAAATTAAGGCCGTCCCTATCACAAAGAGAAGGTCTAAATACCAGTGGAATCGTTACAGACTGATTAGATTATAGGTACTGTAAGCTGGTTTATGATTTATCTGGACTAGCAAATAGATAGAGAAAATAAAAACTAGGTTCTTCTAAACACCGCCATGAAACTTACACTTTTCATGTAAATACCCTTTACTTCTGAAATTATTATTTTCATCGAGTATTTTATTTGAGAAGCTCGTGGCTAAATAATTACAGCCGCACGGGTCGATCTTCCGGGTTAAGCCGCGTTTGCCGAGGTTGGTCTGTGGATGGGTGACCATCTGTCATAGCGAGTTTCCTCCGTGCCTCGGAAAGCACGTAAAGCCGTTGGTCCCGGCTGTCATTAATTTGTAGATCTTTGACAGTCGTTACTGTTAGTCAGAAGCTCTAAAGTCTGACAACCAGTCTTACCATGGAGTATCGTATTACCCAGTTACTGGGTTGTGGAGGTCCGATAGGCAGTCGCTCCATGTAAAATACTGATATTCAGCTGCATCTGGTTTGACTGGAAGCCGACCCCAATATAGTTGGGAAAAGGCAGGCAGATGATGATGATGATGATGAGTATTTTATTTGATTTGAATTCAGCCCCGAAAGTCGGGAGTTTTAATAAGTTAGCGACTGCCACGATGTAGTAGGAAAGAGCGGTATAAATACGCCTTGTCACCCGAAAAGGAATACCAAAATTCGTTTAGCGAACATTCCAACGTCGAACTGTCTGCCCTTACAAATTCGTTGTTTACTATCGTATTTTCTCATTGCGTTAAATATATTCTGGCTGTGTGAACTAGGTTATTACAAGCGTATTAGAGACTGTTAGGGACTTTACCCATGGCGCGATGCAACGCGATTAACCCGCGCATTGTTGAACCGACCATTTGGGCGTTTATAACCGGTTTTTTGAACCAATCCCAAATGGTCAACAGAACATGGTTTAAACCGATTTCAACTACAAGTAAAAATCAACCTTATCACTACTAAAAGACTACTAATAGTAGCCATACACCATCCTGCCTATCGACGATCGATTTGACGCCTGCAATTGTTTCAAATTGCAATTGTTTAAAAATGCCAATTTGATGGCATGACATGCCAATTTGATAGGTCATCAAATCGATTTGACACAACGTCAAATCGGCAGCAGTGATGCATTTGGCTATTATTCGGTGACGACAGCTACAATTTTATAAATTTGTAGCTATCGGTCACCGAATAATAGCTAGATCGAGCTATAAAGTTGCTAAGTTGGCATCGCTGCTGCAGATTTGACGTTGTGTCAAATCGATCGTACGATAGGCAGTATGGTGTGTGGTGTATATGGACGAACTGCCAATTTGAAACAATTGCAAGCGTCAAATCGATCGTTCGATAGGCAGGATGGTGTATGGCTACCATAAGAAATAATTATGCCATTCGATTGACTTGACGTCGTCGTGGCGATCGTGTTTTGTTTTTCATCTACCCGTAGATATAAACGTGTTTTAAGTCATATGTCGTAGTGGTAAGTTTGATTTTCACTTGTAGTTGGAATCGGTTGAATCGCATCGCATCGCGCCATGGGTAAGCTCCCTTAGTGAAGTTAGTTATAACCCGGTTCATTGAAGAAAGGATTCTTAAATGGCGGCGCTTATTGTGTTCTCTCGCTCGCACACTAGTGCCGTCTATACTCACTCCCGCGCGTAGCGTAAGCAGAAAAAAAAATAGTCTTGATGTCTTGACGCGCTCAGTGATCTTTTACTATAGTTTTCTGTTATTTTTTCGTTGTTACCTGTTGATTATTGTTGTTTTAATTTTGTTTTATTGTAACGTTAAGTTTGACATATTATTGTGACCCAGTCTTGTTTTATTATTTTTAATTTGAAGAAAACTTTAATTTGAAATCTTATAAGCTGACTGTATTATCTGTCAACGCAAGTAGGTACAAGCCGCCATTATAGAATCCTTTCTTCAATGCTCCGGCTTATACTTCGTATTATTATGGTGTCGTGGGAATAACAAATGCATTGAGGTTTCGTGGAAATCCTGAGAGTGCATCAGACGCATGCCATCCCAGTTGTAGACAACTAAGAGAAACAGATTGTTATTATTTGGGCTAACCGCTAACAATAACTGTTTCTACTATTGTTATTATCTCGACCATCTATCTGCAGTTGGTATCCAGTTTACCTATCTTCTCTGTTTTGTGTATCACTTTGCAGGATACTCAGGGGTTTAAGAGATGGAAAACACATACTGCGTATTGCGAATTTGTGGTAGCTTGACTAGAAAATGTCAGTAATAAAACAGACAAAGATATAAATTTTAAAATTCATCAGTTCAATGTTCATGAATTTCAAACAAGTACCTACCCAATTCTTTAGAGTGTAGAGTGTAGTAGACTAATATGTTTGATAAGACAACTAAGAACTCTTTTTTTTAGGATGGTGCTAAAACTATATCAGAGTCTTTATAGTAAAAAACACCCTATTTCTTTACTTGCCCTTTGCTTTCTAGGGTCATGATATCCTTTTAAGACAGTCCCGCGGAAGATGACAAGAACCTAATGTGAGATATGGCAACAGCTAGAAAGTAAAAAAAAACTTACAACGTTGATTTGTGTAAATATAAACAAACTACCGACTTAATTGTAAGTAATCAGAAACTTTGAACAACGTTAGTTACTTATAAACAACTTAATTGACTCACTTCGTGTTTTCTTCGGGTTTCTTATTTACATAGTAATAATAATAATAATAATTTATTTCCAAAAAGAAGTACAATAAGTAAATTAATACAAAATCATTCTAAATGACAATGATAAATGATTGTACAGTGGGGCAATTACATTAGCACACTGATTCCCAAACTGAGACGAGCTCGTACTTCGGGAACATGTTGAAGAGACCTCAATACGGTGCTCGGTCGAGGTGTAATGGATCAGAAAGAGCCGACAACATTGGTGCTCGGGTTGGCTTCGCTTCAGTGAGGCAAGTAGCCTGTCGATGTGCTCCAATTCCACCGTTAGTCACCATTTGAGCATCTAGATACTACATAGTGGTTTTATCACAAGATTTCTGTGTTTTACTTACTTGTGTACTTGAAGTATCTACGGCGCGGCCTTTATGAAAAATTAAAAAACGCTTGAGTGTACGAAACGAATGTTTTCTGTCAAATTGACTAAAACTTCCCGTTATTACGTCAGAAAAACGTGAAAAGTCATGCTAGGGCCTCAAGTCTTACATGATTATTTATTTTGATATCTACTTTCTTTGATGACAAAGAGCAATCTAAGTTACTGGCTTTGAGAAGAATAACTTAAGTAGGCATAGACTTAAATTCAGCAACGAAGTTTGCATGCGATGTTGTGCTTTACTCCTACTTCAATATCCAATTTAATAATATACAATATCTTAATTAAACTTATCATTCTATGAAATGATTTTTAATTCTAGCAACGGAAATAATATGAAATTTTAATAAATTCTACAAATAAATTACGCTAAGCTCCAATTCCAGATTCATCTATTATTATTGGAAAAGCGTATACTGGAAATTCAGTGCGGTATGAATTGGCACAAATGTAGGAAACTCTTCAAATGTTAATTACAGTAAATCAATAGCGAAATCTTAATACATAATATTTCATATTACGAACATCACGTTCCGAACTAATTTCACAAATAATAAGTGAAATTGAATATCGAGAGTGATCGTGGAAATCATGACGCGCTTGACTTAGATCTGTTTAGGGGTACGGTAGGAGAAGTAGTGGGGCGCGCCGGCGCAGGTGCACTGCCCAAACGACCGGCAGAATGGACGCACCGCACCCGTCGCAGATTCTGTGCCTTCTCGCGCTATGCCTTGCAATCTGTGCTGCGTCTGCGCACAATGTACCGCCAGAACAAGATCACGTGGAAGATGATAAAATAGAACTATACGATGGTGTTTTCGTGAACATCCCTAAGGATAATAGTACGGGGAGGTTGTTGTCCTTCGAAGTGGATGAAGACAGGAGTTTGACTGAAGGTAAGCGTATATTTATGTACTAGGATGATCATGACATGAAATCTTGGTCACTTTTGTCGTAATACTAAACAGAATAGCTACCTACCCAGAAATCTGTAAAAATATAATTAAATGGGTAACATTTTAAGTTACTGTAACAAAAAATGTGATTAAAATCATAGATCAATTCCGTAGGTAGAGATTCATTTATTTGTAATGTAATTTAGCTATTTGTGTTGTTTAAAAAATATCCGTTTCTAAGTCAATCGACAAAATAATAGCAAAGTTAATGTTTTGTTTAGGAGTTACCTACCTAACTGTAAATGTAGTTTTCATCTCAAAAGTCGTATCGCTCATAGCCCTCATCGTTTACCTTTGTCTATTCCAAATGTCCAACTTGTGCCAGAGTTATGGTTGTTTGTTCTACATAGATGGAACTTCTTAGACTGGACTTGACAGCATATCGTCATAAGATACAATTCCACTGCTGTGTGGCACTGTGCGGGCAGTGCGGGACAAGTTTTAATGTTCGCTCACTCACTCAAAAATGAACAACACTCCTGGCGACTCACTCAAGCAAAAATGAACAACACTCCTGGGATTTTAGTCCGCTATTTTAATAATTACGAGACCACCGACCGAACAATTATCGACCATTATAAATTACGCAGATTACGAACTTCAGGAAAATGGCAATGAGATCATGTTAGAATGAAAAGAAATAGAAGACTAGGAAGTGAATACTTTTGTTCGCGCACAAATATGCTGCACAGCCTTGCCGCGGTGGACACTGATGAGGCTTAACAATACCAGTTTAGTACATGCACTGCCGATGTTCAGCACAAATAGTGCGTGAACAAATGTGCCGCATACTATCTTGGTGGAATTGCACCTTTAGACCATAACACTTGAAAGTTTCGAGACCAAGGGTTAACTGCAGAGCTTAAACCATGGCCTTTAGAACTCAAGCATTCGATATTGTTTACTTTAAGAAATTAGACAACTGTTTTGATAAGGGATTTGATTATTATAATAGATAGGCTAGTTTCCGATATCAATAGTTGGCTTAATTAGTCTGACTCGGGGAGTTATAATTTGGAAAAAAAAAATGGACGAATTTTGTGTGCGTGTGTGTTTTTTTATAATTGCGTATCATAGAAATGTAATAAAAAATATACCAAACAGGCAAACAGTGAGTAAAGGGTGACTTGCTGTCCGATCATGGACCATGCCAGTATCGACGCGCGACTCAAAAACCTGTCAGCAGTTTAATGGGGCCCCTTTTAGAGGCCCATAGCCTGCCTGGGTCGAGGGGCTGTTTTAGACTTTTGTGACTATGAAACGTAAAGAGCGTAAAGGGCTATTGTAGGAATACGGTGGATTTTAGTCAATATAAGTCTGACAGTAGGGCTGGAGGACCTATTGGATGATTTTTACACGATATAAAAAGGGTGTCGTATTGTGAATCTTGTTTTGTAGTTCGTTCACACGAACGACACTGCGACAAAATGCGTCCGAGCTGACGTAACGTGTGAATAGTCTCTGACAGCAGTTAGACGTTGCAATGTCATTGCCTCGACGCAAGTTTGGTGACTTTGTGGTTGCGTTGTTGTGATTTTGACGATATCTCCCACGACGTCGATAATGGTGACAATACGGTCCCACATCGTATTTCGTGTCGTTGCCGTGCCTGTCAATAGAGATTAGTTTAACATTATGTAAGCTCGTGTTAGCAACAGGGCCGCGCCGCCCCTATGTGCGAAGTGTGCGGCGCACACAGGCGCCAGGGTAATAGAGGCGCCGGATGACTAGTGCCAGTTGTTTAAATTATTTTTGTCACATTACAACTTACCTATTAATACTTGAGTATGGATAAGTATGTAGATACAAGACTCCCAAGACGATACTTATCTAAACTATTTCAATTGACCCACTGTTTATATTTTGGGTTTTATTTACACGAGTTACGAGCTCTGCTTTAAAAATCAAAAGAACCGCCGGCCGCACTGCGTTCGCTATGATAGCCGACTATTTTTTTATTAGTATAATCTGTGTATTTTATTACAAAGGCCGTGCCGTGGTTATAAACGTAACCTGATGCGACCCAACGGGGATTCCCCACAATTACAAACATTTTATCGAAAATGGGTATAAGCTAGTCAAGTCGCGGGTTCGGCGCGTACTGGCAGGAAACTAATAAATTGATAAGTAAAACTAATGAAAATATTTCAGCAAAAAAAAAATGAATTTATAAACGAAATTCGAAAGAAGACTACGTAAAAGGCGCTTCATAGGTTTTGCACACAGGCGCTTCATAGGTTTTGCACACAGGCGCTGCAAGGGGTCGGCGCGGCCCTGGTTAGCAAATTAATCCCAATTATTATGTCGCTGCAACATGAATACAGTCAGGCGTATCAACACCACACAGCGCCGTCAATTTTGTCATTATTAAAGAAGTCAAGTTTTCTTAATAACGCCTATCATTCTCAAACTATACGTGCTATTCCAAAATTAAAAATACCTTTGAAAAGCCGAACAAATACCGGATCTAAATATATAAAACTTTTTTTTGCAAAATTTATTGATTTTTTTCTGGGATTAAAAGCGCCCAATGACGTTTTAGAGGATAAGCATACCAGCTACTAAACAAGACATACCTACTCGTGGAGGTTTGCGACTATTACTAATTTTAAAGTTGACATTATTCACCAGTGAAATACTAGCACTATATCCTAAAAACATAACATTCTAGTAAATACTTGTGGAACTATTGTAGCAGGATACTGGCCATGGAACGGAAAGGGCAATCAAAATTGCAAAGTGGATTTTTTGTCACCCCAATCCTTGTGCTTGTGCAACTAGGTCTCCCAGTTTTAAATTAATGCCCTTTAATAAGTATTGGGTTTTTTTTATTTATTTAAGGTCGCTTTTCAAATCTAAGGTCATTAGCGACCACAGTTAACAACATAATAATTTACGTACAAGATACGGATACATAAGGATACAAAACATATTCTATTCTATTCTATTTTTCTCAAATGGCAGGTCAAGACGATGTCGACTATTCTGTCAAGAGTGACTTGGAAAAACAAGTGCGCATGATAAAATGTCAAAGATAAAAGCTATTTTATAAGAGTCGTTTCTTCGATTGATATAGTCGAACACAACGTAGATCTTGTTGGGTTAGTAAAGGACTGAAACAAACAAAAAGATAAGAATAAATATATAAATTATGATTTGTTAGTACATAAAACACATAATATACCACATACAGTCGTGACAGATTACAATTTAATATTGTTGTGTACAAAACATAATTATTGCATAAACATGTTGGCTTGTTTTGTTTAGTCTCCTGCTTGACATAGAGGGAAGTGAAAACTACATTTATATTCCTTCTCCTCCACTATTATTTTCTAATTGATATCGTTGCAGGATCCAAGACAGTTAAATTCAGTCTCCAAGACACGTCGAGCTTCATTGTCTCGGCGCTTTTCTGGTGGTTGCCACTATTGGTTCTGGCTTTCAAGAGTTGCAGTGGTGTAGGATAACGCGTTGGGATTTTCCAAAAAAAAAGTTTTTGTACGTCGCCCAGGACTAGAGAACTAATCTGATGATTTTATCAACACAAAAAAAAATACAGACGTAGTAAACAATTAAACATGTAACAGCTAGGCAGATTTACTTTCACATTGGTATGAATTGTAACTAGCCAAGATAAAATTTACGTAACTATTATAATGTCTGTAACCAACTGCGTCTCGAGACAATTAATCATGAAAGCGTTCATGTAAGAGATGATTTAAAAAAAAAAAAACTGTTCTCAACACGTGATTGAAACAATTAAGGATAGTTAGAACAGTTTCACTCGATAAAATATGAATTTTCTATTCACTAGTCGGCAAAACCGAACATTCTCGTCGGTAAAGTTCAGGGGTTATCCAATATATCAGTGACGTTTTGTGTATAGCTATTTGCTTACATTGTAAAATGCACTTGATCACACCAGTTTTACATTTTTATTTCTCAAATATTTAAATTATAATGCCACATGATTCCGGGTACCCTTTTTTGAAAGTAATGAACATAGGCCTTGAAATCAGTGCTTACAAGGAAGTTAAATTAACTAGGTAATGTAGAATGGAAAGGAAATGTGATCAACATTGGCCCAATTCATAGTTTCATGTATCGTACCTAGAAAGTCAAAGTGAAATGCGTACGGCATAGAAATAGTCAATAATCAGAGCGGTCACAAACAGCGGTAGTATTTGTAGAATAGCGATAGGAATATTCAATAGGCGACGTTACCAAAACTTTGATCGCTTCCGACCCACATTTTAAGCTATTGCATAGCTTCTGGGGTGCTATGACAGGAAACCTCCACGTGCGCCCGTGGACTGGAGTTCCCTCTCGGATACGTCCGGGGGGAAGACCAGTTTTTCGGGCCGGTGCACCCTGGGATGCGGGCAAAAACTCTTCCTTAGGCACTGTGTGCCTAAGGGGTCTCTTTGCCCGTATGCGAATAGCCTGTCGTGTGGACGCTCCAACGCGTGTCCCTCTGATTAGCAGAGGGCACAGCGGTGGAGCGGGCTTGCGGACGGTGAGTTATGGGTAGCTCGCCGTCCGACCAAGGACCAAGCCCGGGTCGGTGGCGCGTCGTGTTTCGCGCCAAATGCCTGCTGGGGTCGCGGGTTTTTTCTTGACCCAGGTTACCGTGGCCCCGGAACGTAAAGGGTATAGGAAGGAACACGGGTGGATTGCATAGCTTCTATCACGGGCCTTGAGCGCGGGGACCGAATCCAGAAATTCCGTAACGAAAAAACCTCACGCTCATTTAATTTAATTTAATTATTAATTTAATTAAATTAAATTATTAATTTAATTAAATTATTAATTTATTGAATTAATTATTAATTTATTAATATAATAATAATAATAATAAAACCATAATAATAATAAATAAATAATGAATAAAGAGATAATAATAATAACATTTTTTTTTTTGTTTTATTTTTTTTTTAAAGAAATATTTAAAAATGTAACTTGAATTAATATCAAAGAAAAAGCAATACTGCATGAATAAAATAAATAAATAAAATTATAATTGCATAAGTTGATACAAAATGCTATGCAATAGCTTTACCGCGGCAGTCCCCGAGTGCCACACGTCTTTTTTTTATGCTTTGGAGCGATGTAGGTACCTACCAAAAGTTACAGTTTTTGCTGTATTGTCTTGTATTGTATTTATAATAGGTGACGGTTAAAGCCCGAAGTGCGGTTACACCTAGGTTTAGCCGGTTAAACCTAGGTGTAACCGCACTACGGGTATTAGCCGTAACATTATACCTATATAATATTTTAAAAAATATGTTTTTCATAAATATTTTTACAAACTAAATATTTACAAAAAAAGGAATGCTAACACTCATTGAAAACAAACTAAATAAAACTATAGGTGAACAACAAGCACTTATGTGTAAAAGAATGATCCACATCGCTTTCATTCGGAAACAACCAAAAGAAAGAAAAAGACAAAATAGAGGCAGCTTCTGATCAAAGATCACGCGACGTGCGACGTGACGAACGTTCGGCGACAGATTTCCCATATTTGATTATTGACTATATTTCTAAAGATTTCACTTGATGATTCATAAATGTCATAACTAGGTATATCTTTTCTTTGTTAAAATCCTTTGAAAAAGTAAAAACATAAAATGAAAACACTGGACCCAGAAAAAAACGAAGACTTTATTTCAAAATCCCGCCTTTGTCAAAATATTCATGGTATTAATTAAATTATGTGTGTAATAATGAGAATTTTGATTTCCTAAACAAGATGGTGTAACTAACTCAAACCATGAATTTTTGGAAAAGTTTTTTGAAATTAAGTTGTCAATCTTTGTGCCGTGTTTTCCGTTGTATGAAGATAAAAGTAATGTAAGGCTAATGTAATACCTTTTTATTATTTATTACGTTAATTATAGACTTCATCATTAGCATCATATAATGAGACAAATGTTCCAAAGTAATGTCAGTTTTTATGCGTACTACACTAAGACTTGAAACAACATTAAAGCCGAAATAATTGGAGCACTTGAAAGTGCGCGGGCGCGAACAAACCGGTTGGGTCGAACAAAAAACCATGGACTTGAATGTCACTTTTTAAGATCATACTGTGAAGGCAAAAAACCATAAATATAAAATTGATATTTTATTACCAAAGTACGGTTAGGGTTACTGCTACTTTTTAAAATATGTCATTACTGGGATTCAAAAGGAACGGGAAAGGACAAATCAGGCTGGGATACCTTAAAGCCTATCATACATCAGATTTCCTGATCAGGTATACTGATCCGTTTTTCGAAATTTTTACGGGAAGTTAAACAAATGTGTGTGACATGCACACACACTTGTATGAATTCACTGTGGACGGATAGAAAACGGATCAGGATTCCTGATCAGGAAAAATGATGTATGTGGCCGGCTTAAATCCACTAAATCCGGTACCTAAGGAAATTGACAAAAATACTACACAAAGTTGCTAAGATGAATTTCGTTGTTTCTTTCGGTTGTAAATATTTATGATTTTGTTTCCAATAACATATTTTTTTATTCAAATGAAAAGAAAGTAATTTGTACAAAAGACCAAATTCGCAGAAATGTGTTTCTTGTTAAAGTATGTGTCTAATAATACCCACCAAAAACATTAAATGTAAAAAATGCCAAGTCTCTCGATGCAGTCTTTCCATCGTAAAAAGTTTTGAGATCTCACAGAAGCCAAGTCCTATTCAAATTATTTTGTAGTTATAAATCAACATTTAGTAATTATATCAATAGTGTTCTTTATATTATAACTATAGTGACTTGGCAATGAGCACAAGTAAAATCAAATAAAACGGCATATTTGGAGGAGTTGAAAGTTACACACACCGCATGCGTAAACATTCTCTTTTACTTTATAATATTCTCTTAACATTCATCATTTACTTTCATAAAGCGATGGCCCGTAAGGTATTCTTAATTATTGTATTGGAACATGTAGTCGGTAGTGACCATCATGATTCACACATAACAAATAATCTGATCACAGGTCTCGTCAGTAACATTTGCACATAATTCCAGGCAGCAAGTTAATTTGTGCTCATTGCCAAGTCACTATAGTTATAATATAAAGAACACTATTGATATAATTACTAAATGTTGATTTATAACTACAAAATAATTTGAATAGGACTTGGCTTCTGTGAGATCTCAAAACTTTTTACGATGGAAAGACTGCATCGAGAGACTTGGCATTTTTTACATTTAATGTTTTTGGTGGGATCTCATTTATTTTTTGTAAGTGTATTTCTTTCTTTTTTTTAGGTGTCCTCATAATTTCTTGGACATCAGCTACTTTTTTGCTTAGGACCCATTCTCTATCTAACAAACTAAATAGAACTAAACGAACTAACAAATAACTAAATAAATATATATCTGCTAACTTACAAACTAAATATAACTAAACTAAATAACACGTAAACAACTAGATATGTAACTATGTCTATGTTATATTAATAAACTATTTTCCTAAATAACTGTTACAGTAACAATAATAAATCTACTCCGAGTATCGCTACAATATTTTTTTTGTTTCGAAATGGTTGTTCATAGATAGATGGCGCTATCAAATGAAATTTGTTGAATTATTTTAAAGTACTACTTAGACTGCGCTCTGTAACGAAACCATAGCGCGATTCAGACAGGTACAACGCCATCTATCGAGCGCGCATACAATATTTATCGCAATACAATGGAGTTTTAGCTTTATTAATTTAATGAATTATGAACTTTATGTATTAATTTATATTAATTATAGTCTATGTATTACATTTATATTATTCCTTTCTATTCTATGTATGTATTCATCCAATTGAATACTAACTTAAACAACGAACAAAGTTAACAATGCAGTCAAAATCCATACACAATGTTCTTGCCAAACCGCAAATATAAAATTGTTTTTTAAGGTATATTATTTTTTAATGTTTTTATAATTTTTCCTTTATATGTGGCTAATGACCTATCTTGGTGCAAAATTTGAAGTTTCTAAGTATGCTAGAAGTACCTTAGATTTTTGATGATCGGTCAGTGAGTGAGTGACAAAATGGTGTAACTTTGATCGACCGTAACTCCTAAACTATTCATTCAATTGGCATGTAATTTCGAACTTAAGCTTGTTCTAATGCTTACTATTATTCACCGAAAACCTAAACTCCTAGCTTTGTCCACGTCGAAGTTATAGGGGGGGCGAAACAGCCGCGAATCGCTTCCAGAAAAGATGGTACGGCCGTGCCCTTTTGCTCGAGACTTGGCGGGGCACTGCCGTGCCCCCAGATTTCGGATAAATATACGTATTTCTTCGAAATATTATTAGTAAAACTTGCCTAATACAAAACATAGGAGCACAAAATATGTAAATAGAAATAATACCCTATTTAAAAGTTTTTTTTATTAATGTTCTGGATTCATAGGAGTACCTATTAAAGGGTTCCTTTGAGTTATCCTATTTTACTAATCTATTCGTATAACTTGAAGTATGTACCTATAATAATAACTAAAACCTTCCTTTTAGCATCGTAAGTCCATTGTTATTGTACTTTACAATCCATATCGTTAAATAAATAAATTGTATTTCAATTAAAAATCTTACATCACCTTCATTATGTATTATTATTAAAGTCATTTTATTCTTTCGAGATTATGAAAATTAGATACATATGCTAAGCTAATGCCTATTTTATACACTTTCAAATTATACACGCCTATTATAATGTATAATGGTAGGTAACATTTTCATTTTACAAAATGATATTTTTCACATTAAATCTTTCAAACATTTGATTACATTACGCTAAATGTATTTATTTTTAGATCGTGGATATCGTGTGGTTATGGTGAACGTGAAAGTTACAGAATGTAGTTTCCTATTGTCACGCAAACGTAACTTTGTGCCATTTCGCGGTGTTTTACTTAGCATAAGATAATGCATTGTGAGATTTACCTATTTAGTTCAGAATGTGGGTGACAGAAAAAAAAAATGGCCTTCGTGGAAAAAACACAATCATTTAACTGAGGTACTTTACGACGAGTTTCTTTTAGATTCATCAAAACAGTTTCTATTAAACGTCAAGTACCTACCTATAGTACCTATATTAAAACTGTTCTTTTTGTTTTATTACAGGTCGAGGCAAGAAGAAGGGCATGATGCAGAAATTCCTACCGATGTTTTTAATGCCGTTTGTGCTGCAGTCAGCGATAATTCCCCTAGTACTTGGCATGCTCAAGTTTATGCTAGTCAAGTCTTTCCTAGTAGGAAAACTAGCACTTACCCTAATCCTGCTCAACGCCTTCAAGAATCATAACTCTTTCAAGGGAAGAGATACTGAGATAGCCAGTGGACATTACGGTTACCATGACAACGGAATGGAGCACTATGCTTCTTACCTAAATTGAATGTTGAAATCGTCAAAGAACTTTTCTTCAGTAGAAACTGCAAGATGTACTTAGTGCAATACTAATTGCAATCTGTTAAAGAAACTTTTTATGAATGGAATCATTAAGTAATTACCCGAGGGCTTAATTAAGTGACAAGTATGTGATAGTTGTCTAGTAAAACGATGAGGAAAAGTCAGAAAAGTTTTACATTGTCTTCCAATTTAAAAGCTGTTGTTGTAAAAATGCCAAGCACGATTGTCTCAACTCAACTCAGTGCTTAATGACTCGGGTTTGTCTACATTTTTAGATACCTAGCTCCATTATTTGTTTGAATAGATTCAATTATGTGATTTACTCTTGCTGAATTTACTCCCAGACTGATTAACCTATATTTATTTTGTAGATAAGGCCGACTAACAATTTTCAACCAGTTATGTTTTTCAATAAGTCCCGTTTACCGAAAACCTTTACCTACAACTATTTCTGAAGACAAAGAGACATTAAAATTTAACCCCACAAGCCCTTTTCAGGCCCAATTCTGATTTAACATCCACTTTACTGATAACAAACTCGATGTGGGTTGAAAGGGAGGCAAGAACTAATCTGTTTTGTCGTACCAAGCCTTGTGGATTGAAAGTCACTAAAAAAGTCCAGTTCTTTTGAAAATCTGATCTTACATACAAATTAATATCTATTTTAAAATTGTAAATACATAATAAAAAATGTCATTAATGGTACCTATTCGGCTATAAGATTATGATTGTTTAGTATACTTACAGGAAGAATTTTTTACCACCGCCGTCCAAAATTTTTCTAGGCATTGGGCGTTTTTCCATTAGACGGCACGGCACCGGCAGCGGCAGTGTGGCGCAGTGCCGGTGCGGGAAAGCAAAAATGTATGATCGTCGGGCCGACGCCGGCGCCGGTAAGTGCAAAAGCGAGCCATACGTTTTCATACATTTTTGCCTCCCCGGCACCGGCACGGCGGCGCCGTCGCCGTCGCCTGTGCCGGTGCCGTGCAGTCTAATGGAAAAACGCCCATTAGGTATCAATAACTAACCCCATTTAAAAAAAAAATCGATACGTCAAATTTTCATATTAAATCATTTTCTCATAAGAATTATCCGCTCTGCGTGGTCACCAAGCTAAACGCTAATTACTAGTTACTACACTTCTTGCCGGCGCATGAAACGGGCAGAGCGCGCCCCGCTTACCCCCCGCCCCGCCCCGCTACACCTGTACCCTTAGCACGAGTTTTCAGTATTTGAGACGTAAAGTAAACTGGAACTTTAACAATTTCAAATTGACAATTATTTTCAAGGAAAAAATTAGTTCCTTCTTTGCACACCAGAGGCGCTGTTCCATTTTTTCATACAAGAAACGCTTTAAATACTGGAAAGACGCTGTAAAGTAAAATAATGAAAACTCGTGCTAAGAGTACTGAGCAACGGTACTGAGCGACGCATTACAGCGCGCTGTCCAGATTCATCAACTTTTTAAAGATAACTTTGTGACGTGACGTATGATATCTCAATATTTTTTTTCGCCAAAGATTAATATATATCATTTGGATGGTGACTAAAAATCATTCTGTATATTTTGTTACAATGTACTTATACAACATTATTTTTTGTGCATTGTGTTTTATGCGAAACCAGATACACCTGTCCAATATTTATGTGTAACGAATCCATGTACAAAATTTTAAAACCGTATCATAAAAAAATGCAAAGTTTAGCTTGTATTTTACCGTTCAAAAACATGCTCCTTTCGCGGTACACCCGCGTAAACCGCGTCTCCTGTGTTATACACTCGTGATAATAGTTTGGCAATAGGTACCTAACCGTACGGTGATTGTATTGTAATAAAATTTAACTGAAATATTTTTGAAAAAACATATAGGATGGTATAAAAATTATTGGAATCGAATCAGTTACTGATTCTGAACAAACTTTATTCAGGTTTCGCATAAACTAAAAATAATGTTGTATAGGTACGATAATATATTAATGTAGAAAAAAATAACGAAAAGAAGAACTTGGAAGTTTATAGTAGAAGCTACATAGCTAGTTAACTCTTGTAGTCATTATTACTGTAAATAAACGTTATCATATTGATGGCAAAAGTATGTCGACGTTAATATTTGTTGCAAGACCATTACGAATACAATTTATTTTAAACAATTCAAAGATACTTTTAAGACAATATTAATGTATGTTGATGTTCATCAGTTAAGTGATTCGTCATAATTGGTTTAACTTTAGTAGTAATTGTATTTAAAGAACTTGTTATTAATTTATTTATTTATTCTAGAATGTAAGTATATAAATTAGTATTGTGAGAGAAAGGAAACATACTAAAACTGTTTTTACATTCGGACGCGTATATTAATTACTTGCTTTTATTTACGTGTGTAACTGTTACTGTCTGTGTTCATTCCTAATGTGCCTAATTAATGTGTTCATAAAAGTCAAGAAATTAATTACTGGTTAACAAAGTCTTACTTTTATGTTTCACATGTTTTTATAAATAAATTTTATACTTATATATAGATTTAGTGGACACTAACTTAGCCGCACTGTTTAAAATTTTGTGCTATGGCTTATTTATTAAAAATAAAATGATAAGCTCACATAATTCAAAAGTAGGGGAAAGGTGTACGAGATGATCCGTTGAGGGAAGATGATCCTTTGATATTGCAACGAAGCCAGTAGCGTCATCTAGTTGTTTTAAATGGTGAAACGTAGTCCCCGATATTCCCCCGCCTCAGTCAAAAGTAGTGGTGTCGAGAGTGACAATTAAATTTTTTGAGAAAAAAAAACAAATATTCCGTGACTTTGATCTAAGGTAAGGGTGAGTTGAAGTTTATATCCAATTTGTTCTAGGTACTTTATTACTAGGCTGTGGTATTAGTTAGCTTTGAAAATTGCTCTATTTTGTTTTTTTTAATAGCATGGTAACAGTTGAAAGCACATAGTATAAGTTATCGAACATTGAATAAAAAAGTTTATGTTGGGGCAAGATGATTATGTTACCGGTGTACAAGATGATCCCCACGGATCTTCTTGTTAACCGGTAACATACCTACTATTACGGGGATATTTTTAACCTTTGTATGTTGTTATGTTTAAGTTCATATATTTTTGGTTTAAGACTATGCCTCTTATAAAAAAAAAACTAAACGCGGATTGTGGTCAGAACACTCCATGATCAAAGCACTGGATGCTGTTAAAAATGGCATGCCATATAGCACAGTTTGGATTGCCTGTATTATCACTAAAAACGCGGGCTAAAGTCAAAAATAAGATGGCTGTCAGTACAATCAAATATATAGGTGAAAAAATAAACCGAGATTATGGTTTTATGTGGGTTATTCTCTTCCTGGATCCTGGGATCATCTTGGACACCGGGGTGTACAAGATGATTCTTTGACAACGTTTTAAAAATGTGTTTTTTTAATAGTAAAGCATCTAAAAAAATAAAATTTTGAGTATGCCAACAATAAGATAAATAAATTTACTATGTATATACGTATTTACATTCGCGCTAAGTAGGATATCTTTTAATCTACAAGCAATCTCCCTTAAGGGAATCATCTCGTACACCTTTCCCCTATGTTGACCAGAATAAAGAACAAAATAATAATAAATCAGTTTTATCTCTGAAATACATTTATTTTTATCTTTGAGGGCAACAACCTCCTTTGTTGTCATAGTCATAATACATATTTCTCTTTTTATGAGTTTAGTAAATAGAATTTCTGCGAGGAGCCTATTGAAGCACCAAAAAGTATAAACGCATGATTTAGATTTTCCAAAAAATAACGTATACGTATTCACACTTAATAAAAATAAAAAAGGTTGCTAAAAATACTTGTATTGTAGCCAAAATATATTGCAGTTCCATTTTTATTGCATTTTTTTATGTTTCAGGGAGAACGACCTCCTTGGTTGGCATAGCCATTAATATATTATGCGAAAATGTTCTTTTTTAAATTCTTTGTGGCGTTATTTTAGTAACGAAATCGAATCAAAGCCTATTTTTTATTATAGTGTCGCGTACATGTCGCGTGCCTAATCAAAGAGTTTTCTAATATAAAAATACAGCAGCTAACAATAAATTTATTCGTTGTAAAAAACATATTTTATGCAAGTTACTTAGAGAAGGATTCAAACCACAAATGTCTGGCTGTAAAACGTAAAAAACTTACGCTACGCTATATTACCATCGAACAGTTTAATTAAAAAAAAAAACTTGTGTTAGGTATGACCAGGGTTGGAAAAAAAACAGTTTTTTTTCAAATTTATAAAACAAACAGTTCAAATTGTTTTAAACAAGTGTTTTTTTTAGTTTTTTTTTTTAGTTTCTGGTTTTTTTTTTTAAATTAATTCCGCCTCATTTGTTATTGTCTTAACATATAAATCAATTATGTTTCATTTCTAGACTACATCTTTTATAATCCGCCCTTTGTAATGAAATTTTTACGAAAAATGTTCGATGGAAAAAAAACATGTGATGTTTTTTTTCTAATATTTAAGTATTATTTCATTACAATGCCAATAAAAGTTAAAAATATGACATAGCAATGGCATTAGACTCAAATGGCTTTATGTCAAACTATTTAGACTCCTGAATATTAATTTATTTTCATTTTATATGCATTCATCCGCCTTGAAAAGTAGTTGAAATGGGTAATAAAAAACACTGTTTAATTTCAAACTGTTTAAAACACTGTCTTAAACAGATGTTTTAAAACAACTTGTTTTAATCATGCCAACCCTGGGTATGACCCAATTCAGTGTTCTAAAATTAAATGTAAAATATTGAACCTGCCACTCATGAAATATATTATTATACATCAATGCATGTATCACAATAGGACCAAATTCCATCCAGCTGCTTTCAGCGGCTTTAATGTGATTATATCATAATATACGAGTATATTGTGGTACTTACAACTTTCTTTTGTTCGTTTATGTACAGTCAGCAGCAAATGTGTGTATAATTAGCAGATATTATACCATATTGATAAACTTACTGAATTTTCATGAATCTTCTATTTTGGAAGCCATGCTATTACGAAATAGGTCTTATTTCAAACTTAGAAGCCAGTAAATCACATATCTCGTTTGAATTCGGGACTGTAACTTCATTCATCATCAGCCTAGCCTTTTCCCAACCATATTTGGGTCGACTCCCAAACAAACCAGATGCAGCTGAATATCACAGTATTTTACATGTAGCGACTGCCTGTCGGACCTGCACAAACCCAGTAGCTGGATAATACGATAACCAATGGTAAGACATAGTTGTCAGACTTTTAGAGCTTCTGACTTATGGTAACGACTGTCAAAGATCTACTAATGACGGCCGGGACAAGTAGTACGAGATCCGGTAGAAGAAATATATACCATCATCAGTCTGTTATTTGAAAATAGCATATAATACACGCTAGATACTCTAAACGACAATATTTTGGTGATAGGTTGTCGGCCTGAATCGCGTACCGTCAATGTTAATTCATAAAAATTGTCCTCAAAAATTTTCGTTCCACTTCCCCCATCTGTTATTTAGAAAAATCAAGCATTAGCTGATATAATATACCTCAAGGAATCTAAAAAATATAGGTTGTCGGTGTCTAACCCTGTCCTTCTAATTAGTTGTCGGGTTTAAACAGGTGAGTTACCGTAGATAATATTATTATACCCTCATCAGTTATTTAATCGAATCAGATATCAAATGATAGATTATTTTATTCTGAATCCAACAGTATTTAGTTGTCGAAGCAAAACTGTGCCTGAATTTCGGTTGTCTAAATAATCGTGAAATTTTTTGTCTAAGCGTTGAAGAACAAAAGACAAGATAATGATGCAGGTGTGCAGTTCTGCACCCAGACAGGTCGAAAAGTGTTTGGAAGACTAGTATCACTTCCTGCTAAGGTCGCGGCAATAGTGTGAAGTGTTGTGCGCGAAACTGTATGCGGCAAAGATGAAATCAATTCGTTTTAAATAATTTTCCGACTAAGTAAGCACGTTGACCAAACACTGGATTCAACTCAGACTAGATTAATAATAATGATACATGATCATTTATTATCGGCAAGTAATTCAACTACATTTAATT
Organism: Agrotis clavis; assembly: GCA_954870645.1. Lineage (NCBI taxonomy): Eukaryota > Metazoa > Arthropoda > Insecta > Lepidoptera > Noctuidae > Agrotis > Agrotis clavis. Next base: position 11,442,344 of record OX940922.1, read on the forward strand.
AAGAAACCGGATGGTTTCCTTACTACTTCTGCCTGGTTTAAAAAAAAAACCACGAAGAGGATAGCGGGGTCTGAAAGACTCCGCCATTCTCTTCTAATCTAAATTGTCCGAGTCGGGGTACCAGCAGTCGCGAGGCTGCACCTAGTTCTAACAGAAAAAATACACCGTGACTTTTTAGTCGTCTTACAAAAGCAGCCCAGTTCATTCATGTATCCAATGACTAGAACACATTTATAATAAAAAATAGGTAATTAAGAGATTTGAAAAATTTAATAATATAATTTTAATTCGTTATAATATGACGCAAGGCGTAGTTAGAAACACCCTTGTCTCATAGAAAATTGGAATGGAATGATCTGCCCGACTATTGCGCTGGGTAGGTATACTCTACAGCTTGATACGCAAACATTTTAACAGGGTGTTTCATATTTCTAATGTACCTATTTATTAAAAATAAAAATTTGTATGTATTACGATTAAAAAAAAAACTCGCCTAGAGGTATTTTAGGTCGGATACATTAAGTGGACCACTTTTGTAAGACGACCAAAAAGTCACGGTGTATATGACTTTAAAAATAGGGTTATGTTGAGAAAATATAGGAAAACAAATAAAAGTAGGTAGGTATAATAGATGTTTTTTGTTACTGACATTATGAAGTTGAATGCTTCGGAATTATGAAAATTAGAGACGGAGTAGTTAGGAAATGTGATTGTTAGGATGAAAAATGTTAGGAAGAACATTTTCGGGTTTCCAATTAAATTTTAGGTGAACTTTTCGCGCCCCTTCCAAACACTTTTCGACCTGTCTGTACCTACAGTTTCGCGCACAACACTTCACACTATTGCCGCGACCTTAGTAGGAAGTGAAACTAGTCTTCCAAACACTTTTCGACCTGTCTGGGTGCAGAACTGCACACCTGCATCATTATCTTGTCTTTTGTTCTTCAACGCTTATAGACAACAAATTTTACGATTAAAATTTAGACAACCGAAATTCAGCCACAGTTTTGATTCGACAACTAAATACTGTTGGATTCAGAATAAAATAATCTATCATTTGATATCTGATTCGATTAAATAACAGATGAGGGTATATTATCTACGGTAACTCACCTGTTTAAACCCGACAACTAATTAGAAGGGCAGGGTTAGACACCGACAACCTATATTTTTTAGATCCCTTGAGGAATATTCTATCAGCTAATAACAGATGAGGGAAATGGAACGAAAATTTTCGAAGACTTTTTTTATTTTATGAATTAAAATTGACGGTACGCGATTCAGGCCGACAACCTATCACCAAAATATTGTCGTTTAGAGTATCTAGCGTGTATTATATGCCATTTTCAAATAACAGATGAGGGTATATATTTCTTCAATGTATCCTAGACTAAAGGAGGAAACTCGCTATGACAGATGGTCACCCATCCATAGACCAACCTCGGCAAGATCTTTAGTCACGGGCTCATCTCGGGGCTGTACCTTATGTAAATACGTAATTTCCTACTAGTTCCATCCCAAATTCATATGATAATATTATGTTCGATCAATTCTCAATTAGGTACTGAAGCAAACGCAAGTTCGCATCGTTAAGTTGTGGCACTGATTGCGAACTGATGAAACTACTTGGAAACTAATCAATCTATAGAGAACTGTCTCACAGCTACAGTACTCCTGACCATATTTCGGGCTGCTATTGACTCACCCCTGAGTTTGATCCAAAATACAAAGCACTAACAACGTTCGGGGCTCAGTTGTAACCAACAACGTTCAAGTGGCTAACAACTAAACATTAAACCTGGTAAGTTAATAGGCAGGCAATGCCCTACGTTCACAACACTACCTAACAAAATGCAAATCTAATTACTTTACCAGCTAGAGTTCCGAAAAATAATGGACACAACATATTTTTTATTTAATATTATAACGCATCAAAACTTGAGAGTGACGTCAGAAGCAAGTAACAACTTTACTTGCTTGTGTCGTATTGGCAATTTTAAAATTGTCGTAACTTCGTCAATTTTAGTTTACGTAATGAAATAAATAAATAACTAATATAAAAAATAATATTCCACAACTATCACACAACGCCATCTAGTCCCAAGCTAAGCAGAGCTTGTGTTATGGGTACTAGACAACTGATAAACAAACTTATACATTTCTAAATACATAAATATTAAAGATAAATTACACCCAGACACAGAACAAATGATCATGCTCATCACACAAACATTTGTCCTGGGTGGGAATCGAACCCAAGACCCCGGGCATAGCAGTCAGGGTCACTAACCACTAGACCAACAGGCCTGTCAAGAAAGAAAAAATACGTGTCAAATATTTTTTGTAAAACTATTTGACGGACTAGTTAGACTTTTTCTGTCAAATACCCTATTACTTGTGAGGAGTAAAAATAAAGAAGAGTGAAAGTTCAACATACTATGAGTGAAGTTTCGCTGATAAAACTTTTGAGAAAGTCATGAAAGCAGATGCCAATAAAAAAACTCATACCTGATGACTTTAAACAATCAAACCAGACTTCAAACTTCTTTCAACTGAATGATTTAATCAAGCGTAAAGTTAAAAATGTTCAAATTTTATTCAACTTGTTTTGATGAAATTTTCAGTAATTGAATAAGTTATGTATAAATTTCAAAGGGTAGGTATTTGATTGAATTTTGCTTAGGTTCTACAAAACGTGTAAAACAAAGACAGTGAAACCTTGGACAAGGCAGGTACTGAACCCGCCTTGTCCAAAGTTTTAAGGTGATTCGACTTGGACTCAAAGTCGAATCAACCTAATTGAATCAATTTGTCACTTTTGTGTTGATTAAACAGTAGTTTATTTTTTTTTATGTTTTCTCACATTAGAGCACTTGTAGTTTCTAAGATTTCGTGTCCTATGAGTGAGTGGCCTTTCGCTTTTATATGTATGGCAGATAGACTGATAGATGGATCACTGGTTCACAGGAATCTTATTTGAAACTCTAAATATATTACGTATTTTTCTCTAAATCTTTTTTGTTGTGCCGGGGTCGTGGTTGGAGGGGGGTGGAGGACTCATTGGATGATTTCGGCGACCGACGCCGACGTCGCAAGACGATCTCCGGATCTCCGGCCACCGTAGGCGCGGGCATGCGGGCGGGGCGGGCGGTGGCGATCGAAATAATTGATAATAATATTAAATGTAAGAAAAACGGAATCTAGCCGCTGGTTATTTATTTATGAAATAAACTTAACTGTTGTAGATATGACTGTTCTAAAGCCATAACTCTTTTACTGCTTTATGTAACTACATCGTAAATAAATGTACCTATTCAGAGTATAACACAAAATTCTGAGACAATTGACCATTGGGCACGCCGCAATTGCGGCGGTAAGACCCCTCTTTGAGGAGTGGCTGGAGAGACGTCACGGCGTCCTGACCTATCGGATGACGCAGGTCCTCACCGGACACGGAAGTTTCGGGAGGTACCTGTGCCTGATGGGGAATGAGGAAACGCCCGGGTGCCACCACTGCGAAGATCGCTCGGAGGACACAGTAGAGCATACGGTGCAAGACTGCCCCGTTTGGGCAGAGCACCGACGTGTCCTCACGGCTGTGATAGGCGGAGACCTCTCGCGCGCATTGGTTGCGGCCATGCTGCGGGGCGAGACGGAGTGGGAAGCGGTCTCCTCCTTCTGCGAGGCAGTAATGCTCGTGAAGGAGGAGGCGGGCCGCTTGAGAGAGAGGACAGCGTCCTCCCTCCGCCCCAACCGCAGTGGTAGGCGCTCAGAGGGCCAAAGCCTGCCGGGGTCGCGGGATTATTTCCTTGCCGTGACCCCGGAACAGAAAGGGCTATTGAAGGACACCGTGGATTGTAGTCAGTAAAAGTCTGACAGTCCCTCCCGCCCTGCCCGGGGTGGGAGGACTCATTTGATAATTTACCCACGTTAAAAAAAAATAAAGACAGTTGACCATTCCATAATTAAATTAGTATCTACGTCTAAAGGGCTTCACACACAGCAGCTATAATGTAAAAATGTACATTATAGCACGATACATCTCATTACATCTTTCCAGATAAATCGTCAGGAGACCACACACTGCAACTATAATGTATATTTTTACATCTTCGAATCGAAGGTACTGAGCGATACGAAAATTAGTGACCGACCGAAATTTCGGTTTCGGTTTCGGCCGGTTTCGGCCAAAAAATCTAGTTTCGGCCTTAGTTTCGGTTTCGGCCAAAATATAGCCGAAACTTTCGGCCTCGCCGAAACTCAAGTGTCCCTGCATTTTCGTGCAGCGTTCGGCAAAATTCGTAGCTAACACGTGCTTGCTCGCCGGAGGGCCCCGGCTCAGTTCGCAACCGTCAATTTAAACGTGAGATGAAGTTATTTTTTGAGTTTACTGAAGAGTAAGTCTTGTATATTCATGCCATCAAGGGCGTCGCCAAAGAGGGGCAGAGAAAGTATTGAAATATTCAGAATAATTTCGATATTTTACAATATTCAGAATAATTCAGCCCCTTTGTCATAAGCTGGCGACGCCCTTGCATGTCATAATAAAATCTATTTGTTACTTACTTTAATGATTAGAGAACTTATCAATTGTCAAGGCAGTGACTGTATTCGAAATATAAGTTAACGGTTCCTTCTTTGAAATAAATGTTATTTTTTTTTCAACTCAATAATTTCTTATTGCTGAATATATTGCGATTGTTGAGACTTTAATAAAATGTTGACCAATTTTCTGACATAAAAACTCTTTGCTAAGATTTAAAAAAAATACCGTTCGTTTTAGACGGAACATCTTGATAAACCGTGCGTTTTACTTTACCATTACGCACTAGTGCGTTTTACTTTACCATTACGCACACAGAGACCTTTTACGAGCAAATGTGTTATAAAATTATTTATAACACATTTGCTCGTAAAAGGTCTCTTACTGCACCTATTTCAGTATCGTAATGTATCTTATTACGCACTAGTGCGTAATGGTAAAGTAAAACGCACGGTTCATCAAGATGCTCCGTCTAAGGGTGCGTCCACATCTGACGAATGCGCCGCAAATGCGCAGCTCGCGCACCGTTTGTACCAAACCATTGCTGCTGTTACTGCGCGCGTGCAGCTCGCGCGCCGCTCGCAAACCGCGTACGAGCTGCGCATACGCGGCGCATTCGCCAGATGTGGACGCACCCTAAAACGAACGGTACTTTTTTAAATCTTAGCAAAGAGTTTTTATGTCAGAAAAGCGGTCAACATTTTATTATTATAATATTAAATTTGGGAGATGAAATATAGTAAATAAACATTTTATTCTTTAATTTAATTAATTTTGACAATTAATTACAACCATTTATCTGTAATCAGGAGCAGTGGTGGCCCAGTGGTATCGGTCCCGACTTACGAGTTGTAGGTCGTGGGTTCGAACCCCGCTAGGCGCATTACTTTGTGTAATTTATTTCATCACCACTGCTCTCAAAACGGTGAAGGAAAACATCGTGAGGAAACCGGCATGTCCTAGAACCAAAAATTCGAAGACATGTGACATCCACCAACCCGCACTGGGCCCGCGTGGTGGTTTATGGCCCACTCCCTCCCACAGAGAGGAGGCCTGTGTCCCAGCAGTGGGAACAATAGAGGCTGATGATGATGATGATGATGATCTGTAATAAAACCACAAAAGAATTAATTTACTTTATTAGTAATACTGGCTGTTTTTTGTGCCTTTGCCATAAACAAAAGACGCTGATGCGCGAGGATCGCAAATTTATGAAAAAATAAAAATTATTCCGCGTGCTTTTTCTTTTCGCTGTAATGATTTTATTTATTTACTCACAAATGTGTTATAAAACGTCGTATGACATACGTGCGGTTTGATAATTACAGCCTCTGCTTTCTTATAGCACTCACCTAACGGCTCGTGCTAGCAATATCGCCTCAGCTGTAATTATCAACTTACCGCACTTATATCATAATGTACTATTAAATTTATCTTAGATTCGTGCAGTAAGCTCAAAGTCAATGGACATAAAACCAGTATAATCTGGCCTCTTATCCTTTTGGAACTCCCTGTGCCGGGTATGCCAGCCCATGGCGAAAGTTTTATCAACAACGTGGAATCTAGATACTTTACCACAGACGCCTACAGTACCTAAATAGCTACATTTCACCTCAAAGGAGAAAGTGAAGTTACTAAAATTAAGAGGCATAGTTAACATAGATTATTCAGACAAACAAAGTTTATTACTTATATGGGATCCCCTAGTGACCCCTATACCCAGCCTAGAGAATTTCTCAGTAACTGAGTTTGGAAGTTGGCGGTCTGAAGGTAGGATACCCCCATGCTCATGAAAGCCGTTTGTCCTGTGCAGATCTCTGTCCGGTGAAGAAGCCACAAGCTGAACTAAATATTATTAAAATATTACCACCTTATAAGCATGTAGGAATAACCCGAAGAAAGTCTCAGGTTAAAAGGTTAAATAGACCTTACATTGTATTAGAAATTTTAAATATTAAGTTGGATGAGAAAACTGGTTGGCAGCTCATGAGAGCTCGACCTGTTCTATTGAACATAAACGTAGTACTATTAGGTCATAGAATAGACATAAAACGTATCTTGTTTGTATGTACTTACATCGGACTAGACGTGTCTGTTTTTTATATCCAGAGCTGTATTTCAAAATCAAAACCAAACCATCTACCAATTAATTTAAGGCATCAAAAAGGCGCTTATGATACAAAATAGAGGGATACCCATATTACCCATTCGCAAGAGTTACTTCGTTGAGAAAAATGGGCAATAAACTCTATTAGGTCTTAAAATGAAACAAATAATCATCTAACCCTTTTAAAATATTTTAAAATGAAAACGAGATAGATTTTCTGGGTATATCCAGAAAATCTAAAATCAAGAAAATCTAGAGATTAAAAATAGCACAAACAAAATAGTAGATTGTATGACAAGGGAGCAAAGTAATATTTTTACGGCGAGGGCGCTATTTTGAATCCAGAGCGAAGTGAGGGATTCTACTGTAGAATCCTGAACGTAGCGAGGGATTCAAAGTACGCCGCCCGAGCCAAAAATATATTTTGCGCCCGAGTGATACACTCTACTTTTCATCACCCACTATGAGAAAATAAAAAGCGCCTCATATTTTATTGTAATATTATTATTTAATAAAACATAGAGTAACAACTAAATTGAAATTATCTAAATAATAAAACAGCTAAAAACTTATATTTACATTTGAGACATTTTCGCAATTATGAAAATTATATAGAAGATTCCATTGAGAACTAGGCGAAAACATGTGAACGCATCGTGGTTGGTTGGTTAAATTACAACCTACAGTTAATTTAATACATCCATGCCACTGTCCGAAAAAAAAAAGCACTTACCTATATAAATAATTTGTCATACAATCTCCAATTTTTATTTAGCCAGCGACGCGGCGGGCGTGACTATGGGCCGTCATTCCAGCTTCCAGCCAGTCTTTATTCAAACACTATTTGCGTTCGATTTCTTTGGCGCCAAGCACTAAGATGTTCCAAATTCAAAAAGTGCGCGGCAAAGTTCTTTGCGGCGCGGCTCACTTATAAAGAGGATTAAAAACTCATTACTGCCCGCTAAAAGCTTCCCATCAAAAGTGCGCGGCAAAATTATTTTCACCTCACCCGCTCGGAAAGATTCTATTTCTCATTCAAAATCTGAGCGCAAAACTCCATTTTGTGCTCTAGAGCACAAAGTGTTGTTTAAAATTCGAACACGTCTTGTATTCAATTGTTTTCTACACTGCCAGGCGAGCCGCCCCCTGTATAGGTCAATGCCCCCACTTCATTTCCTCGCTGTGTGAGGTGAAAAGTTGTGTGTTGCACTCGGCAGCAAAGTTTTTCTGCGTCTCGTACCTTTGAAAACTTCGCATCGCTCAGGATTCTATATTTGAACCGCTCGTTTCTCTCGCGGTTCAATCTTAGAATCCTTCGCTCGCTCAGTTTTCAATTCAAGTACTCGCGCCAAAAATCAACTTTGCAGCCTTGCATAACAAATAACTATTGCGGCGCACTTATAAAGAGGAATAAAAACTCATTACTGCCCGCTAATTCCAGTTTTGGGCGCACTTAAAGGCGTTTCGAATAGGTGGGATGAAAAAGTATTTGAATCGAAATAATTATGTACCTGCATACAGCAGTGTTGATTTGCTATCGTTTATTGAAGTGTTCCCTCGATTTCTCCAATAAAACATCATTAGATCTTGACCTCAAGATCAAGATCTGATGATGTTCAAGATGATGATGATGATGATGGTCAAAATCTGATGATGTTTCCTGGCAGTATAAACAAAAGAAGGATTTTTCAAATCAGTAAAGGAGTCATCGAGAAACCGGGGAACAAACATTTAATTAAAAACTTTTTCAAAAAAAAAGTAACCGACTTCAAAAGCAACAACAAAAAAAGAGGATAAAATAACCTTAACGACCTTAAATATACAACCCAACTTCTCGTCAAATACACAATTTTCTCACAAGTATACTAGAATTTTGTAATCCGTAGCACCTAAGCACCGGTAATAACATCGCCCATGTACACAATATGTTAAAAAAATCCCTAATCTCAAAAACTACTAAACTGATTTTGATGAAACTTGCAGTATTCCCTAAGTTGAAAAATACCTAGTAGTACGACAAAAAAAGAATTACTTAAATCGGACTTGTAGTCCCGGAGAAATGCGAACAGAAACATGAAAACACACATACATACTTACATTACATACATACATAATACATACAAATACATACACTTTTGAAGTTTGGCACATTTGTTTAGACGCTGATATAGACTAACATATACGAAAACTGGGCAGTTCTGGAAATATTACATACATCGGGTCGAATTGAAAACCTCCTTTTTTTTGAAGTCGGTAAAAAAGGATCATGAATCTGTTAAAAATCTGCTCCGATTTTCCAAGTCGGTAAAAAAAAATACAGACGAATAAATTATGAACCTCCTCTTTTTTGAAATCAGTTACAAATTAGTAGGTATTATTTAGGTCTAGTCAAATAAGGAATTTCACCTCGGAATGATAGCAAGTTCCGTACCTACCTACTCTATCTAAAAAACGACAGACGCATTTAAAAAATGTTTGGCACAAATCTTCTTGCTACGGCTACGTCTACATCTTTATGTTAAGAGGCCTTTTACCCATTTGCGCGTAGAACTAAAATTATGGTCGTCTAATTTACCATATTAAGTAATACTCCAACATTTTTGAATACCTGTAAAAGAAAGATCAGTCTTTCGTGTTGTAATTTGACGTAACATATTTAAAAAAAGTCTTTTATTAACTTTGTGGTAATTAATCTCCGACAAGTAGTTTACTGAAAAATCAACGCAGAGTCGATTTGCGACTCCTACATCTACCATTAATATTCGTAATTTTAACCAAAAAAAATACACAAATCATCAGACATACGTTTTTGTCGTCAAACTGCGTAGTAGAATTTATATTTTTAATAACACAAATTGGTAAAAAAATAAATTCTGAGGTCAATTTTTACGTTTTATATCGCTGTTTTATCGCCATTTTTGGTTCGAACAAAGCGTAATTACATTAAAAAAACTATGTAAATATAAACTATGTTTACAGACTAAACTAATTTCTAAATTTCATTAAAATCCCTTCATGTAATTAAACATACTATCGTTTTTAAAATCACTCTAAACTAGTATAAATTACGAAACATAACCGGGCTGCGATCAGTACGGCTCCAGCGCCCGTCGACGTAGGACCTGTATCACTTTTTTCCTCGTCCTGATTATAGAGCGTACGTATCGTGAACGGAATATTATACTACGACTGCCACATTTTGATTCTCTCCATATTTTTTTCATAAGGTAAGATTTTCGTTACTTTATCAAACTAAAGTATTATTATAATTATAATAGTAGTTTGTAGAATTTGTGCATTAATTAGCCATCCGTTTTTGTTTTATTAGTTTTTGCAATGGGGCGCAAGAGTGGTGAGAAATCCAAAATGGCGGCCTCCCCAAGATCGCGGTCGGGCTGTTTGAAATCCACTCCCATGATATGGGTATCAAATGAAAGGGTTTGCTGTCAGGAATATGAAAAAAATAGTCACGTGTCTTAAATCCAACATGGCGGACATCCAAGATGGCGGATTGGCTATTTGAAATGCATCCCCATGATATGGGTATCAAATGAAAGGGTTTGCTGTCAGGAATATGATAAAAATAGTCACGTACCTGAAATCCAGCATGGCGGACATCCAAGATGGCGGATTGGCTATTTGAAATGCATCCCCATGATATGGGTATCAAATGAAAGGGTTGCTGTCAGTAATATGAAAAAAATAGTCACGTGTCTTAAATCCAACATGGCGGACATCCAAGATGGCGGATTGGCTATTTGAAAGGTACCCCCATGATATGGGTATTAAATGAAAGAGTTTGCTGTCAGGAATACGAAAAAAATAGGCACGTGTCTTAAATCCAACATGGCGGACATCTAAGATGGCGGATTGGCTGTTTGAAATGCACCCCATGATATGGGTATCAAATGAAATGGTTTGCTGTCAGAAATATGAAAAACCCACGTTTTTAATTTTCTTAAAAAAAAAAGAAAATAACCCTACGGGGCTGAGAGAGGGGCCACTCAAAACGTGGTGGCGTATATTATTTATGGGATATATTTACATGACGTGTATAGATCGTGGTTGTAACTTGCAAAGATACGCTCCCACGCTTTGAGTGGCTCTTCTTTGCCCCGTAGCACTGTAAAAATATGGATAGTACGGAAATTACGTACTAACGTTCGAAACGGTGCACTCACACAAACACGCGCATCTACGAGGCTTCTAAGCGGACAGCGCAGTGCTGTCAGTTCTGAGTGCCACGTAAAGACGAGTTGCGTTAATTTATGTTACGTATAATTATGGCTGTTTGAACTCGGCTTCATCATAACCGGAGATTTTGTTTTTTAAACTCCCTGCTTATTTTGAAAGGTAAGAATGATTTTTATCAATATCGAATTCTATATCCGCGTGACCGTTTAATAAATTCGTAAATAATTTGTAAAAAAAACCTACATGGTTTCTGCTACAATTTCTCATAATAGGCGTCTTTTTATAGTTTTCGTCTTCGAGGGTTTTGAATCCGATAGTGCTGTCAAAATGTAAATCCAAGATGGCGGCTGCAAAAATATCGAGGTTTTCGTCATGGGTGTCGTTTTCATGGTTTTCGAGGGTGTTGAAACCGATGGTGCAGTCAAAATGTAAATCCAAGATGGCGGCTGCATAAATTATCGAGGTTTTCGTCATGGGTGTCGTTTTCATGGTTGTCGAGGGTGTTGAAACCGATGGTGCAGTCAAAATGTAAATCCAAGATGGCGGCTGCATGAATTATCGAGGTTTTCGTCATGGGTGTCGTTTTCATGGTTTTCGAGGTTGTTGAAACCGATGTTGCAGTCAAAATGTAAATCCAAGATGGCGGCTGCATAAATTATCGAGGTTTTCGTCATGGGTGTCGTTTTCATGGTTTTCGAGGTTGTTGAAACCGATGGTGCAGTCAAAATGTAAATCCAAGATGGCGGCTGCATAAATTATAGAGGTTTTTGTCATGGGTGTCGTTTTCATGGTTTTCGAGGGTGTTGAAACCGATGGTGCAGTCAAAATGTAAATCCAAGATGGCGGCTGAAAAAAATATCGAAGTTTTCGTCATGGGTGTCGTTTTCATGGTTTTCGAGGGTGTTGAAACCGATGTTGCAGTCAAAATGTAAATCCAAGATGGCGGCTGCATAAATTATCGAGGTTTTCGTCATGGGTGTCGTTTTCATGGTTATCGAGGGTGTTGAAACCGATGGTGCAGTCAAAATGTAAATCCAAGATGGCGGCTGCATAAATTATCGAAGTTTTCGTCATGGGTGTCGTTTTCATGGTTTTCGAGGGTGTTGAAACCGATGTTGCAGTCAAAATGTAAATCCAAGATGGCGGCTGCATAAATTATCGAGGTTTTTTGTCATGGGTGTCGTTTTCATGGTTATCGAGGGTGTTGAAACCGATGGTGCAGTCAAAATGTAAATCCAAGATGGCGGCTGCATAAATTATCGAAGTTTTCGTCATGGGTGTCGTTTTCATGGTTTTCGAGGGTGTTGAAACCGATGTTGCAGTCAAAATGTAAATCCAAGATGGCGGCTGCATAAATTATCGAGGTTTTCGTCATGGGTGTCGTTTTCATGGTTTTCGAGGGTGTTGAAACCGATGGTGCAGTCAAAATGTAAATCCAAGATGGCAGCTGCATAAATTACCGAGGTTTTCGTCATGGGTGTTGTTTTCACGGTTTTCGAGGTTGTTGAAACTGATGGTGTAGTCTGAATGTAAATCCAAGATGGCGGCTGCCAAAATTATCGAGGTTTTCATCATGGATGTCGTTTTCATGGTTTTTGAGGGTGTTGAAACCGATATTGCTATCAAAATAGAAATCCCAGATGTCAAATAACAAAAATCACTTGAAAATAACATGAATAAGATAAATATTAAGTATTGAAAAGTAATTTGCGCAAAGTATTTTTCGTTAAACACAATTGCAGTTACAATATGGTGCCTAGGTCATCTTATACTTAGTTGAAACGCATAGTACGGTGCGCAGCCACCGGGTTAATCAAGCATCAGCGCCACATAATTATGTTCCATTCTCCGCGCTCGTGACAACCCTAACGCTGCAGTTGAGAGCGTAGGTATTTATTTCTACAATTAGGCCTTGTTTCCATACTATCCATATTTTGACTGCACCATCGGTTTCAACACCCTCGGAAACCATGAAAACGACACCCATGACGAAAACCTCGATATTTTTTGCAGCCGCCATCTTGGATTTACATTTTGACTGCACCATCGGTTTCAACTTCCTCGAAAACCATGAAAACGACACCCATGACGAAAACCTCGATATTTTTTGCAGCCGCCATCTTGGATTTACATTTAGACTGCACCATCGGTTTCAACAACCTCGAAAACCGTGAAACGACACCCATGACGAAAACCTCGATATTTTTTTGCAGCCGCCATCTTGGATTTACATTTTGCCTGCAACATCGGTTTCAACACCCTCGAAAACCATGAAAACGACACCCATGACGAAAACTTCGATAATTTATGCTGCCGCCATCTTGGATTTACATTTTGACTGCACCATCGGTTTCAACACCTTCGAAAACCATGAAAACGACATCCATGACGAAAACCACGATATTTTTTGCAGCCGCCATCTTGGATTTACATTTTGACTGCAACATCGGTTTCAACACCCTCGAAAACCATGAAAACGACACCCATGACGAAAACTTCGATAGTTTATGCTGCCGCCATCTTGGATTTACATTTTGACTGCATCATCGGTTTATACACCCTGGAAAACCATGAAAACGACACCGATAACGAAAACCTCGATATTTTTTCATTAAGGATTCATTATTATTATTTTTTTTTATTATTTATTATTTACAAAAAACCTGTATACACTCAACAAAAATAATCGTCGCGACACCACACTGTTCAATGCGAAATAGAAATGAAAAAATATCTGGCTTGTTTTCTATAAGAGAGAGAGAGACAGACAGAGAAACATATCTGTCTGTCTCTTACTATAGCAAAAAGTGTCGTGACAACTTTTCGTAAGAATTTTTTTCCGTCTAGCCCCCTTTCACAACGCGCGATAAGGAACTTCGTTCCAAAAACTTTTTCAGAAATGTAACCAAAGTGCATTACGATTATATCGGCTCAAGATTGTTTAGTCCGTCTCAACACTAGCGCTACACTGGTTGCGTTGTGTATGTGTGAATAGCTACGCACACATGAACATTGCTCCCGTCTTTTACCTAAACTCGAGCGTTCGAATTTTGTGAACTGGCTCTTAACGTCGTTGAAGCTAAAGAAACCTAGATAATTTATTGCGTTTTTTGTAAAGTTTGATCTTGAACAACTTACGACGCAAACACGAGATTTTATGAGACTTTTGACTTTAGAGACCAGTTTTAAGACGCCAAAAAGAAGATGTATACCAGTTTACCTGCAGCTTATTTTATCACATTCCTAAGGCTGTCACTTTCATGTGACTGTATTAATATATTTCTTCATTATATTTCTCCGTCATGAGCGTAAAAAATACAAATACTTTCAAATTTATTCATCACGCGCAACAAAATAAGATTTCCCAGAGGACTGTTATTAGTGTTTTGATAATATTACTCTGAACAATACATTGTAATTAATATTTTCTTCAACTTCGGAATGGACTTTTCTTATACCTTACTGTTAATTTAAAAAAGGTAATTAATGCATTGTTCTTATAATTACAAATTACTTAGTCCTAATTAAAAACTATTTAGCTTCTATTTTTTTCATTGTGATTTACGTTGACTATATTTTTAAGGAAAAAAAATATAATTAGGTATGCTTCCCGCATATATTTTTTTAGGGTAAGTAACTTTAACGTATTTCCCAAGCTCTAGTAGCAAAGGTAGTCGCGTGGGTGAAGTAGCTGGGCGCGGGAGCAAATTGTAAGAAATTTTGCAGTTTTAACTTAATAAGTATTTAAAAAATTACAGGTCTGAGTTAAAAAAAAAAATAGATATGTCTTTAGTATACGAAATTTCCTCTGTTATAGTTACAAAAAATATAATGGTTAGGTACAGCTTAAAAAAACTGAAAAATTTCGAGACGAAAAATTTTTTTTCGTGGTCGTATTGACAATTTTTTTTTCCTAGGTTTAGACCACTTTTGTAAATTGTTTTTGATAAAGTCTTTACTTTATACATTTGACTATACACTGTATTTTTTCTGGCTTGTGGTATGTACAGATGCGACGTAAAACTAGTCGTATAAAGAGTGTTCGCTTATTATGTACAGCGCCTTAACCTTGTTTTAGTGATGCACTTCCAGATTATCTTGATGGTGCTCGATAGTAATATTCTCTTGGATATCACCAATGGATTGGACTTGAAAGAATAAAAATAAGAGATATTTTAGGGTGCCTACCCCGGCAGAGGCGGCCTTACCCATTGCGAGGCCCCGGGCGGCAAGTCTTTGCGAGGCCCCTTGCCCTTCATAAAAAGTATGTAATGCGAAAGTAGGTTTGGTTGTTATGTTTGAGGACAAATGTTAAAGTTATACTAATTTATACTAATTTGAGTTTTAAAACATTTTACAGTTCCTAAAGAAACTGAACATCCGTGTTTGCGTAAAATGGAGCAGTTCTGATTTTTGCTGACTTTGTTTGCCTTTTTGGCGATTATTACCATAAAGAACTAGTTTACTACTTTTATGAAACTTAAGCACGACGTTTTGAAAGTAGAATAAATTTACTACAATATGAGACTAAAATGTTTTCTGTAGACCCAAAAGCTTCCGAGTTAGCGCTTTTCAAAAGTATCTCAAATCAACGTTTTTTTTACAACAAATGTAGAGGCATCTGATATCATGTCTTCAGTTAGAATGTTTTCCAACTTTATAACTTTTTTTCGAAAAAGATCTTTGATGGGGTTTAGGCCTAGGCCGCACTATACGATTAAACCGCTGTGGTTTTTAATGGCGTGATTTGTGCCCCGAAAACTAATACAAGCGGCTGCACCGTGGTTTATTCTCGCGACTGATTTTAAAACCGTGATTTGTCACAAAATGCTCGCGGGTAAAAGCCGCCGCGGCAAAACTGTAATCAATAGAACTTAGTTGACGCGTACGCACTGGCGTTAACCGCGGTCGGTTTTTCGGTAGACCGTCTTGCAGAGCAGAGCGCTGGCGCACAATTTCCACCATGTCTTCCACCGAGTTGGAGTTTGTTTTAAACGAACCAGAATACGAATTTATTAAGATGGTCTCTTAAGTTTTGATAATTCTAATGAAAGAAACCTTTCTCAGATCTACGCCCAGTAAGTTGATGGATCCAATATTTTCGAAATTTGCGTTGACGTTTTCTTTTCTATTAATTATTATCAGAGCAACAACACGCACTGCTACCTTGAAATCCATTTTCAAACTGCGGGTGTGTGCGTCTCAAGTGGTTTCGCGGTGATAGCGATTAATCGACCCGACTTAAGAGTTGTAGGTCGCGGAATCGAACCCAGCCCGGAAAACATCGTCAGGAAACGGGCATGTCCTCAAACCAAAAAAATTAAGACAAGTTACATCACCAACCCGCACGGGGCCCGCGTGGTAGATTATGGACCCCTCTTACAGAAAGGAAGCCTGTGTCCCTGCAGTGGGAATATTATAGGCTGATGAAGATGAAGAGTGAATATAAATACCTCAGTAGACCTAACAGTCTCCGAGATAAACCCTCCCAACATTATTTCATTTTTTCGAAAAAAGTCACAGAGATCAAAGATATCCCAACTCTGATGTTTTGTCTCTTCCACACTTGTTTTTGTTTCGAGATACCGTCAGAGTTATTCAAGTGGTGTCTTAAATATTTAAGAAAATATTATGTATTTAAATATGCAAGAAATAGCAAAGTTCGAAAAATATATAAATATTGAAAAGCTTAACTCTGAAACTACTGGGTCTACAGATATAAATCGGTTCTCATATTGTAGCAAAAGGCATCTATGAAACCGTTCTGAGAAGTTATTATCAACAACTAGTCCTTTACGGTCATAAACGCAAAATTTTCAAAAAAGAACGTAATTTTAGAGGTTTTTTTAATTTTTTACAAAGTAGCGTTCGGTGTTTGAGGTCTCAAACTTTGATTATTTATTGGGCCCCGTGGCGTAGCTAGGCGGGGGCATAGCGGACCCTAGCTAGCCTCGCACATGACGGGGCCTCGCGCTTAGAGATTTAATAAAATAAAATTGACAACGGCAATCTCAACTTTGTTACCACTCAGTAAAGCAGTATAATTTAACTTCTACTATTATTTCTAACTGAGCAGAGAGCAGTGGTGGCCCAGTGGTATCGGTCCCGACTTACGAGTTGTAGATCGTGTGTTCGAACCCCGCCAGGCGCATTACTTTGTGTAATTTATTTCATCACCACTGCTCTCAAAACGGTGAAGGAAAACATCGTGAGGAAACCGGCATGTCCTAGAACCAAAACTTCGAAGACATTGTGACATCTGCCAACCCGCACTGGGCCCGCGTGGTGGATTATGGCCCACTCCCTCTCACAAGAGAGGAGGCCTGTGTCCCAGCAGTGGGAACATTATAGGCTGATGATGATGATGATTATTTCTAACTGAGAACTGATAGAGCCAAAGCTGATGGCGCCGACGATCATATTTAGGTCTAGCAATTCCGCTTCTCGCGCGAGGCCCCGTAGTTGCTTGATAACTTGGTTACTTTTTATTTCTAACTGTGAACAGAAAGAGGCAAAGAGGCCTCGCAAAGCGATCTTTATCATCAAGTCATCAAAAAAAGGAGGCCTCGCACGGGCTTAAAAATAATCACAAATCTGCGCGATATTTTTCATCCTCCATCAAAGAAAAGGGCCTCGCAGATGCGCCTTGTCCCCTCCAAGATTCGGTCTCGCTACGTCACTGATTGGGCCAACATCATAATCAAGTCGGAACTACCGGATTTAACCTAAACTAGCCGTACGTTCAGGCGACAAAATTATTGTACTAAATAAAAGATTTAAAAAATTAACCAACTCTGAGATAATAAATGAAAAAAGTAGATTTTTCGATTTTTTCTAAAACTAAAATCTTATTTAATTAATTAAAAAAATCAAAAGTTTTAGTTAAAAATTACTTGTTTTTTCTTTTGCTTGGTTTGTTGCGCGAGGCCCCCTAGAAGCGCGAGGCCCCGGGCGGTTGCCCGGTTCGCCCCCCCCCTAAGGCCGCCACTGAACCCCGGAAACGTCTTAAAGGGCACCGTGGCTCTGGAAGGGCATTGAGAAGGAACAGGGTGGTTTCTGTCTGCGAGAGTCGGACTTCAGACAATTCCTTCCGCTCCACCTGCGGCGGGTGGACCCATTTACCTATCTTCGTCAATTTTGTTTGAGAATAACAAAAGACAAAAAATGGGTTAAATAATGTTGATAGTCTAATTTAACCGAGGACTTATTCGATTTTTTCAGTAAAATTGCCTATTGTTACTGACCTGATTAAAGTAAATTTTAATCTATTGGGTGGTAGGACTTGTAACTTTGTTTATTAGAACCCTATTAACCCTAGTATTATTATACGTGTTATCCAAAAACAAAGTACCTATGTAAAGCAAATACAAAATAGAAACTAAGGTCTTTCAGTTTGATTTTAGTTTCAAAGCGAGTTAACAAGACATAATTGTTGTTTCTACGGGCTGCCATCAGTAAATTTTGTAGACTAAATAGCTCCACAGGTTTATGTTATATTAATTATATTGTATATTAATTAAACCAATTGTTTAGGTATCTAAATTAACTTTGTTTTGTTTGGCCGTTGTTTTACTTAGGTACCTACTTTAAATCACCATCCCGACAAAATGTCTAGGGTTCGGGATCACAAATTAGTTTGCAAAAATATAAATGTCTGCACACGCCATTTAAGAGTATGAACCTGAATTTAGATCTCTCTTGTAACAGCTAGGTTAGGTGATGAGTCCTTTCGTAATTAAGAAACAGGACTCAAAAAGCAGGTGAAAATACGAAAACGTTGGCAAAAAAAAAACCGGTATTATTTTTTGCTAGAACTGTGAGAATAGTCGTAACAACATGGTTACAATATTAATTTGTCATAGTAGGTAGGTATTGCGTCCATCTGGAGTGAGTGACGGCCGCGGCAAGCGAGTGAAACTTATGTCGTAATATCGATAGCCAGTCCGAGCATTTTAATCGTAGTTGAGTCGGTCAAGCCAGTACAAGCCACATCTTTGTTCTGTTCTATTTGTAAATAATAATAATTTAAAAGTGATAACAAACAGGGCTGTTATAAAATAAATGCATTCATAAAGTGAAAGGATATTAATTTTAGCAAGGTAAGTTATTATTTATTTGCACAGTTAATAAACTTAGCATTGATAAAGTACCTATTTATTTACACATTTATTAGATGCAAGCCTGTTTACTTCTGCACTCATTTATTTTTAGTTTGTGTTTTCACAACAATTTGTTTTAAAAACCACATGATGATGGCGGAGTACCTACCTAGCCAACATCGATTCAGTTGCCAAAATATGAAATTATAGTAATGTAGGTACCTAATTGTATTTTTTTTGTTTTTAGCAGCGAATCCCTAATGCCATTATTGCAGTTACGAGAGTAAATAGGTAATTGGGAAAGTTAAAGTTAGAGCGGTGTGACATTGTTTCATTTAGTTCACGTCAAATAACATTATCTTTCGACTGACTCTATTATTTTTAATTGCTAATCCGTGTTAGTAGATCTGACTAAAAAGTAATTGTGTCACTTTTGTAAATACTTAAAACACCTGTTTAAAACAGTTTGAAATTAAACAGTGTTTTTTATTACCCGTTCCAACTACTTTTCAAGGCGGATGAATACTTATAAAATGAAAATAAATGAATATTCAGGAGTCTAAATAGTTTGACATAAAACCATTTGAGTCTAATGCCATTTCCATGTCATATTTTTAACTTTTATTGGCATTGTAATGAAATAATACTTAAAAATATTAGAAAAAAACATCATCATCATCATCATCTCAGCCGTAGGACGTCCACTGCTGAACATAGGCCTCCCCTTTTGATTTCCACTTATACCGGTTGGAAGCGACCTGCATCCAGCGTCTTCCGGCGACCTTTATAAGGTCGTCCGTCCACCTTGCTGGTGGACGTCCTACGCTGCGCTTGCTAGTCCGTGGTCTCCACTCTAGTACTTATCGACCCCATCGGCCATCTGCTCTGCGAGCAATATGGCCTGCCCATTGCCACTTCAGCTTGCTAATCCGGTGGGCTATATCGGTGACTTTAGTTCGTCTACGGATCTCCTCATTTCGGATTCGATCACGTAGAGAAACACCGAGCATAGCCCTTTCCATAGCTCGTTGAGCGACTTTGAGCTTTGAGATGAGGCCAATAGTGAAAGACCACGTTTCGGTGTCGTAACTCATCACTGGTAACACACATTGGTTGAAGACTTTCGTCTTGAGGCACTGAGGTATGTCGGCCGAAAAGACATTGCGCAGTTTCCCGAACGCTGCCCAACCGAGTTGGATTCGGCGGTTGACCTCTTTCTCGAAGTTGGACCTACCTAACTGGACTACTTGTCCTAAGTAGATATATGAGTCAACAACTTCGAGTCTGAACTCGGGGGGCAAAAGTTGCTCGCGTCCGTAGGATTTACCACCTTTTCCTAGGCCCTCCCTACACGTGTCCCCTGGGTGGTGCAAAATGAGCAACAACGCCGAGCCTCGGGCGGCGGTCAATTAACCCGCACATGGTGTCCACTAACCAAGAAGAATTAAATAACTTCGAAAAGAGTGGCCATAGTGCCTTGGGAAAGCACTATGAGACTATTTCCCAACCCCCCTTTTTTAATGAAATGTCTGATAATGAAAGAGAGTATTTGTCCTGCGATCCGGCTAACACCCGGCGCCCTCCGGTATCCGGGCCGGTGGGTGAGAAATTGACTACCGAAGACTCCATGGAAGTAGGCGACCAGGCTTCCATGACAGTGAATGTTACTGGCAGCAAAAAATATATTCAGCAAGCGTTCCACCCTAGCTTGTTTATATCTCGGCCTAGATGCAACTCTCTAGGTAGCACACCAAGCAGAGACATGCAAGACCCAACAACTAATAAACCGGTTCAGGTTAAAAATACAGCATGGTCACCAAAAAAACATCAAAATCTACCATCAGCTAGTACTTATGATACATGTCGTCCTCCTGAATGGCAAAGAGTTCCTTCTAATAGAAGCAAGAAGCGTAGAAAGCTCTTACAATCGCCCTCACCAGAAGCAATCAAAACCTCAAATAAATACAGTGGCCTACAAATAGATCTCACTGAAGATGAAAATCCACCAAAACTCAAACGACCTAGTAAGCCTCCGCCTATTATCTTATATGGTGTTGAAGATGTTAACAAACTAACAGATCTCCTACACACTGTTGCAAGTAAGGATGAATTCATCTTCAAAATTGTCAACAGAAATCAGTTAAGAATCAATAGTCTTGATATTGAGGTTTACAAGAAAATTATGACACTAGTCCGTGAAAAGGGCCTCATCGGACATACATTCAACAGGAAGGATCAGCGATGTTACCGATTTGTGATTAAAAATCTGCACCACTCAACTCCACACGAAGCTATTAAAGAGGAAATAGAAAAAACGGACAACAAAGTGTTTGGAGAAATCATAAACGTCAAATTTGGTCCTGAGAAACAACCGACTTCTACATTTTTTGTTAATCTAGTGCCTAACCCAAATAATAGTGCAGTTAAAACAATAAAGTCGATTTATCATCAAACTGTCTCAATAGAAGAGCCAAAAAGGAAAACTACAATTCCTCAGTGTCAACGATGTCAACAGTATGGACATTCGAAAAATTACTGCATGATGCCCTATCGCTGTGTAAAATGCGCACAAGCACACAAAACATCTGAATGCCCAAAAAAAGATAGAAACACTCCGGCAAAATGCGTATTATGTGAAGGCTCACATCCAGCAAATTATAAAGGCTGCGCTGTGTACAGGGAGATCTTAAGTAGAAAATCCGGTCAGAAACATATACCCCTCGAATTACCTAAACGTCCACTTGCAACTCCTGCAATCGAAAAAAATAGACCACAAGACGAGAAGAAACAACCACATCATCATGTCAGTGACAAAAATAGACCGACGTATGCAGAAGCCACTAAATGCGAACCCAAATTAGAAATACTACTCACACAACAAGCTGAAAAGCTAGACAAACTATTAGATCAGATGTCCATAATGATGAACCTACTCACAACAATTATCAGTAAACTTGTCCGATGAAATGGCCACACTCAGGATTGGGACCTGGAACATAAATGGATTGGTGAAACACAAACAAGATGTAGAAATACTCCTTGCTCACCATGACATAGATGTTCTTCTAGTTTCAGAAGCACACCTAACACCAAACCACTTATGTACCATAAAAAACTACAATATCTACTCCACTTTTCATCCTGATGGGACTGCACATGCAGGGACAGCAGTCATAATAAAGAAGCACATCCAACATAACATCTTGGAGGAATATAAAACTGAACAAATACAGGCTACCACGGTAATGGTTCAGGATAAACATAGTTCACTAACCCTATCTGCTGTATACTGTCCCCCGAAGCACATCCTAAAAGAAGATAGCTTTACAACATTCTTCAAAACTCTAGGACAAAGATTTATATGTGGCGGTGACTGGAATGCTAAAAATATCTATTGGGGTTCCCGCCTGACATTACCTAGAGGTAGAGAGCTGAAGAAAAGCCTCGACAAAAATAAGCTGCACGCCTTGAGTACGGGTGAACCTTCATATTGGCCTACTGACTCCAATAAAATTCCCGATCTGTTGGATTTCTTCGTTTATAAGGGACTTTCAAATATGTACCTAAGCGCTGAAAGTTGCTTGGATAGCAGTTCTGACCACACACCTCTGATTGTCACGATAAGCACATCCTTAATAGAAAGACAGGCTAAAGAAAAGCTCTATAGCAAGAAAACTGACTGGGTTGGATTCAGACACTATATTGAGATGAACTTGAACCTAAAAATAGCGTTAAAAACAAACAATGACATTGATGTAACTGCTACAAACATCACAAAACTCATCCAGACAGCAGCTTGGAAATGCACACCAACACCCACCAGGCCAAAACACAAAAATATCTCAAAGGAAATAAGGAGCAAGGTCTTGGAAAAAAGGAGGCTCAGAAGAGTTTGGCATAATAGTCGTCTTGCTTCTGACAGAAGAGATTTTAATAAAGCGGCTGCGGATCTAAAGCTTTATCTAAAGAACATCGAAAATGAGACCTTAAAAAACCGTCTCGAAAATCTTGATGCTACCGCCAAAAATGAATATTCGCTTTGGAAAACCGTAAAACACAGTAAAAATGCGCCACAAACCGCGCAACACCCTCTAAAGCTAGCGAATAACACATGGGCAAGAAAAGACGACGAACGTGCTGAGGCCTTTGGCTCTTTTTTGGCCGAGGTATTCACACCGAATGCTAGCGACAGTAGCGACACACCGTTGACTAGAGAGATCGAAAAATAAAGCTCCTGGATATTGCCTTATAACTGCTGAAGTCCTTCGTGAATTGCCAAGAAAAGCCATCGTTTTTATAACACAGCTCTTTAATGGAATCCTGAGAACTGGTTATTTTCCAAGTATTTGGAAAGTGTCGGAAATTATTATGATCCCAAAGCCAGGAAAACCACCGCACCTTGTGTCGTCATACAGGCCAATAAGTCTCCTGCCTGTTATGTCAAAATTATTTGAGAAAGTCACTGCACGTAGGCTTAATGAATTTCTTAAAGAGAGCAGTGTCATCCCACAACACCAGTTTGGATTCAGAACGGGCCATTCAACCGTGGAGCAGGTGCATAGAGTGGTGAATAAGATAAGGGAAGGTCTGGAGCGAAAACAGTACTGTTCGGCTGTATTCCTGGACGTACAGCAAGCGTTCGACAAGGTTTGGCATCAGGGCTTGCTGTTCAAAATTAAAAAACAACTACCACACAACCTGTATGTACTACTGAAGTCATACCTAGAAGACAGGATTTTCCGAGTAAAAATTAATGACTCATACTCGAAATTCTATAACATACAAGCTGGAGTACCCCAAGGCTCTGTATTGGGTCCAACCCTTTACCTTATATACACAGCAGACTTACCAACGTCGGAAGAAGTTCTCTCTGCCACCTTCGCTGATGATACGGCTGCTTTGTGCAGTCACAAAAACCCTAACATTGCATCACAAATTCTGCAAACACACCTAGACAAAACCTATAAATGGATGGAGGACTGGAAGATTAAAGCTAGCGTGAACAAATCTACGCATGTGACATTTACCCTCCGAAAAGACGACTGCCCACCTGTTAAACTCGGAGATGGCATACTCCCACACAGTACAGTAGCTAAGTATCTCGGCGTTCATCTCGATAGAAAACAAACGTGGAGATACCACATAGAGAAAAAACGTGATGAACTTAACATCTTACTCCGAAAACTGACCTGGCTCTTAGGCAGAACATCACACGTCTCACTAGAGAATAAAGTACTCATCTACAAAGCAGTTTTGAAACCCGTCTGGACATACGGCGTTGAGCTGTGGGGCTCCGCAAAGAACTCAAACTTGGAAATTCTCCAGCGATTCCAAAATAAAGCTCTTAGAATTATATCCAATGCTCCTTGGTTTATAAAGACGTCAGAATTACATGAGCATTTACAAATAAAAACCATAAAAGAGGAAGTAGAGCAACGACTGGAAACATACAAAGCTCGAATAATTTCACACACCAACATCTTAGCCTTAGCCCTAAGTGAACCAACAACTGTGAAAAGGCTCAAACGCCACCACATATGGGACCTTATTGAATAAAGCCAAGTAATAAAGAGAGAGGCAGATTCTTCGCTGGAAGAATGGACCTCAGCAGCCAATAGTCATACAAAAAATCTGCTAAAGGTGTACAACCGATTGCATGATGAACAATGGAAAAAAAAAAAAAAAAAAAAAAAACAACTTCGAGTACCGAGTTTCCAACAGAGACTGGGGTGGGCACAACATTGGCATTTGACATAATTTTCGTCTTGTCCATGTTCATTTTCAAGCCCACCCGTTGTGAAACTCGGTCGAGGCCATCGAGCATCATGCTGAGTTCCTCCATCGACTTTGCCATGACTACGATGTCGTCGGCAAACCGAAGGTGAGTGATGTATTCGCCGTTGATGTTGATGCCAAGTCCTTGCCATTCCAGGAGCTTGAAGGCGTCTTCCATTGCGGCAGTAAACAATTTCGGGGAGATAACGTCCCCTTGCCTTACGCCTCTTCTCAATGTAATCGCCTTCGTGCTCTGCTCCTGTACTCGGACCGACATGGTGGCGTTATTATACAAGCACTTCAACACCTCGATGTACCGATAGTCAATACGGCATCGCTGGAGTGACTCAAGTACCGCCCATGTTTCCACCGAATCGAAGGCTTTCTCATAGTCCACAAACGCTAAGCATAATGGCAAGTTATACTCTTCGGTCTTCTGTATAACTTGCCGCAGCGTATGGATGTGGTCTATGGTACTATAGCCTCTTCGGAAACCGGCTTGTTCGGGAGGCTGGAAGTCATCAAGTCTGTGTTCGAGACGGTTCGTGATAACCCTTGAAAACAGCTTATAAACATGACTTAGAAGCGTGATGGGTCTGTAGTTCTTCAATAGGCTGTTATCACCTTTTTTGAAGAACAGCACCACCTCACCTCTACTCCATGTTTCAGGCGTTTTGCCCTCAGAGAGGACGGAATTAAAGAGCTTCTGGAGGACTTTAAGTACCGGTGTTCCACCCGCTCTCAGAAGCTCTGAAGTGATTCCGTCCTCGCCCGGCGCCTTGTTGTTCTTAAGCTGCTTCAGGGCCATCCTAATCTCGTACAGACTGATGTCCGGGATATCTTCGGTATAATGTCGGGACAGCTTGGCTCTGGGATCTCCTACCAAGCGGTCAACGGGCTTTGCGACCGAAGTGTATAACTGTCCATAGAACCTCTCGATCTCGCCTAAAACCTCTGCTTTGGTCGACGCTATGCTGCCATCCTCCCGTTTCAGCTTTGTCATCTGGCTCTGCCCAATAGACTTGTCCTTTGCGAACACTTTAGAGCCTTGGTTTCGCTGTATGGTCTCTTTAACACGATTCGTATTAAAGAGACGCAGATCATGTCGCAAGGACTTAGATATCCGTCTATTGAGCTGCCTATATGACTTCGCGTCGTCGGAAGACTGCAACTGTAGCAAACGTCGTTCAGCCATGAGGTTTAAGGTTTGCTCGGTCAATTTCTGGGGTCTATCTTTACGACAGGGTCTAAAAAACTTAGACCCTACCGTGCGGACAGTTTCCACTAGCCCGTCGTTGATCTCGTCCACTGACACTAAGTTCTCAAGGCAAGCAAAGCGATTAGAGAGCTCGAGTTGAAAGGTTTCGGGGTTTTGAATATGGGGCCGAGTAGGTCGGAGCGTAGACTTCATCAGGCTGGACCTTTCAAGTTTAACATTGATATTCAGCGAGCCTCTTACGATTCGGTGATCGCTACCGGTTTTTACCCTGTTGATCACAGAGACATCGCTGAATATCCGTTTCTTGTCGGTCATGAAGAAGTCTATCTCGTTTCTCGTGAAACCATCGGGACTCAGCCAGGTCCATTTCCTGTGAGGCGGCTTCTGGAAGAAAGAGTTCATCATAAAGAGTTCCTCTTTCTCCAGAAAGTCGGCCAGCCTCTGTCCCCTAGGGTTCCGTTGCCCATACCCAAATTGCCCCACTCTCAACTCATCACCGCTTTTCTTGCCCAACTTTGCGTTAAAGTCCCCCATAACAACAGTGAAGTGGGTTTTGGAGCTATGTATGGCCCTACTAACGTCCTCATACATAGTCTCCACTTCATCATCGGAGTGTGACGAGGTCGGTGCGTATACCTGAATGACCTTCAGCGAATATCTTTTGGATATTCTGAGTATTAGGTATACCACCCTGCTCGACACACTGTCGATGGTTATTATGTTGTTTACGAGGGACTTGTGAACGAGAAACCCGACACCACCTTGAGACTGTTGGTCGCCCTCCCGGTAGTAGAGCAAGTTACCAGACTTCAGGGTTACAGTGTCCTCCCCCTCTCTTCGGACTTCGCATAACCCCATAATGTCCCAGTGTAACTTGCTCAGCTCCTCTTCCAGCTCGCAGATCTTTTCGTCAGTCCTCAATGTGCGTATGTTGTGTGTTACCAGGGCCAGTCGTCGTGGGGGTGGGTAGCCGGATCTCTTCCGGAGATTCTTAGCACCCCCTGCTCCGCCGTTACCTTGACCGCTACCCGCGCCAGGGATAGCGGAGCTGCCGGGGACTGGGGGCCTGGTTTTTGTGGTTCTCATTTGGGGGTAGTTTGCCTTAATCGCCACGCTTGGCAGGCGGGTTGGCGATCGCAGTGAGGATGTGCAGTACA
Organism: Agrotis clavis; assembly: GCA_954870645.1. Classification (NCBI taxonomy): domain Eukaryota; kingdom Metazoa; phylum Arthropoda; class Insecta; order Lepidoptera; family Noctuidae; genus Agrotis; species Agrotis clavis. Next base: position 11,469,438 of record OX940922.1, read on the forward strand.
CGGAGGACGCTGCTGCCCGACCTCCGGTTTGTCCCTTAGTCGCCTCTTACGACACCCACGGGATGATTTGGGGGAGCGCAATTCTAAGCCGGCGCCCCACGGCGAAAAAAACATCACATGTTTTTTAAAAAAGACATCACATGTTTTTTTACCATTGACCAGTTTTCGTAAAAAAATTATTACAAAGGGCGAATTTGAAAAGATCTAATCTAGAAATGAAACATGATTGATTTATACGTTTAGACATCAACAAATAAGGTGGTTTTATTTGAAAAAATAACCAGAATCTTAAAAAAACACAAAAAAAACACTTGTTTAAAACAATTTGAACTGTTTGTTCTATAAGTTTAAAAAAAAAAACCTGTTTTTTTTGGAACCCTGAAAAAACTGAAAAATAACTTTTCTTTCGGAAGTCGGTGGCCATAGTCAATGAAATAAAAAACAAAGCCACCGACTTCCGAAAGAAAAGTTATTTTACCTACAGTTTTTTTGTGTTTGGTTTTGAAGTCGGTTCCCTTTTTAAAAAAAAAGTATTTTATATTTTTTAAATCCACTCGTAGAACTGACAACCGATGGGGAAGAAAAGTTGTCGAGTAGCGATCACGAACCGGAAGACTCAGCGTAGGCAGGCCTCCCACTAGGTGGACCGACGACATCGTGAGGGTCGCGGGCAACCGAATGGATGCAAGTGGCGAATTGTCGTTCGGGGCGTGGCGATCTAAGGGGGAGGCCCATGTTCAGCAGTGGACGTCTTCCGGCTGGTTGATTATGATGATAATGATGATGAAATCCACGGTGATCCTTCGATAGCCCTATAAGTTGCATTAGTCCCGTTACCGCGACAGAAACGAAAGTAGCTTAAATAAGATGAATACCTAGTCACTGCTTTTGCTGCGTAAAATCCGTAGTGAAGACTTGTGAAACGGGTGACTCGCCGTCCAATCATAGACCATGCCCGGGTCGACGGCGCGTCGTGACCCACGCTCGCCTCTTTGCGCTGTCAGCGATCTGACGGAGCCCCAATAGAGGGCTAAAGCCTGCCACGGTCGCGGGTCTGTCTTATCAGGTTGACCTTGCAACCTAAAGGGATATTTAAGGATCACCGGGGATTTTAGTCAGTACAAGTCTGACAGCCCCTCTCGTCCCACCCTGGGAGGGAGGACTCATTTGGTGATTATACCACGATTAAAAAGCAACTAGAGCTGCTTTATGGCTGATTTATTTTTTTCACCTCACCCGCTCGGAAAGATTCTATTTCTCATTCAAAATCTGAGCGCAAAACTCCATTTTGTGCTCTAGAGCACAAAGTGTTGTTTAAAATTCGAACACGTCTTGTATTCCATTGTTTTCTACACTGCCAGGCGAGCCGCCCCCACTACATTTCCTCGCTGTGTGAGGTGAAAAGTTTTGTGTTGCACTCGGCAGCAAAGTTTTTCTGCGTCTCGTACCTTTGAAAACTTCGCATCGCTCAGGATTCTATATTTGAACCGCTCGTTTCTCTCGCGGTTCAATCTTAGAATCCTTCGCTCGCTCAGTTTTCAATTCAAGTACTCGCGCCAAAAATCAACTTTGCAGCCTTGCATAACAAATAACTATTTCACCTCACCCGCTCGGAAAGATTCTATTTCTCATTCAAAATCTGAGCGCAAAACTCCATTTTGCGCTCTAGAGCACAAAGTGTTGTTTAAAATTCGAACACGTCTTGTATTCAATTGTTTTCTACTTTTCTACACTGGCAGGCGAGCCGCCCCCACTATATTTCCTCGCTGTGTGAGGTGAAAAGTTGTGTGTTGCACTCGGCAGCAAAGTTTTTCTGCGTCTCGTACCTTTGAAAACTTCGCATCGCTCAGGATTCTATATTTGAACCGCTCGTTTCTCTCGCGGTTCAATCATAAGCCCGGTTTCCACCGCGAGCGGAACGGACCCATTAATGACTCCTTTAAACTCGCAGGCGCAAACTGCATACTTGTATTTCCACCAACAAATCGTTTTTGCGTTACCAGAGCGAGCTCATTTTTACTCTTTTCACCCGCTGAGCCATTAATGTGTCCGCTCCGCTTGCAGTGGAAACCGGGCTTTAGAATCCTTCGCTCGCTCAGTTCTCAATTCAAGTACTCGCGCCAAAAATCAACTTTGCAGCCTTGCAAAACAAATACGTATTTTTAAATCGTTTTCTTTATTGTGGCATAATATTATGAGTGATGTGCTGTCGTCGGCAATTATCACCATTGCATTGGGTGATGGCAACTTGACCAAGATTAGATTTACTTTCAAATCAGTTCACGATCGAGCATTTTTCTTTTCCAGATGAATATATCAAAAGTAAAAAAATGGACGAACAATAAATTACGGATATTATTCATACTGGTCGCTTTAGGCATGTTCGTGTCTACCGTAGCGCTAGCGACCACAGACAGACAACCATGCAATCAGCTCATTGACCATGAAGAACTTAAAGGTAACTTATCGAAGCAAGAAGCTACTGAAACAGACATAAAGCTGGTAAGTCCGATTGATATCGGTCTTTGATATCAATTATTGTCGTTCTTATTATTATTTTGTTTATTCGTTGTGGTAGAAGTAGCCGTGATGAAACTGGGCTGAGCGATTATATACCTACCTACTTTATTATGTGCTCATATCGCGGGTTAGATCTTCGTATGAAATAAATAGGTAGGTATGTGTAGTACACACGGCTACACATCAAGGTATACAAAACTAGTATAAGCTGACCGTTCACTGTGCGGAAAGATCATTTATTATAAAGCGAGTCCAAGATAAACTAGTTTTGTATAAAGCTTATTGATGTGTAGCTGTGAGTAGGGTCGGCCAAGAAAGTGGTGTACCACCCTAAGGTTGACTATCGCTTGCAGATTCATAGGTGATAAAGATTAGTTTCGCTTGCAGATCGATCTGACAACTTCTATTGCTGTCTTTATCTGATTATTGATAACGACTATTACTGTTTGTAACGTGACAGCTGTTCTTAGTTTGAACTTGATGGAACCAATGACGTCGTAAAATCAACGGCGGGGGGCTGTAGATTTTGATGACAAAATTGTATCTACAAATTCAGAATTGTAATCAACAAGTTACATAAAATTGTAAAGGCACAAGGCGAATCCACAAACCTACAATTTCTGTAAACTTGTAATTACAATATCAATAAAAAACAAGCTAATGTTACACACTTCCGGTGCTGCTTACCCACCAACTACCAACTCGGTGTAAAAACTAGATTAATAATAATTCTCATTTTATTTTATTTACTCTTGTTTTCATTTTTAAAAGAACGTTCTAGTAATTTTAGTTTATTTCAATATTGTAATGTTTTATTATAAAATACTTACCTTCCGCTTGTCAGCTTCCGGTGCGTCGAATAATTATGTGAGGATTAATTGAAATATGAATATTTGCTGATCAATAATTTTGTAATTAGCTGTTAATTAATATTATACAGTTTATTAAGTGATTCAATGTAATATTTAGGTTTTTGTAGTTATAAAAGTCGATGCATCGTGTATTTGAATTCGGGTGATTCGATAACTGTCAGATGGGAAAAACTGATGTAAAAAAAACCAAGGACCATAATAAAAATCTGTGCCACAGTAATATTTGATCATTTTAATAACACGTTGTCACACTTCCGAAGTGGGATGATGTCCGGCCCTTACATTGATGGCATTGGTGCCAAGAAAAGGAGGCGAAATGAAACTGTGTCGTCGTCGGATGATAGCGAAAATTCAGATTTTTTTTCTTCAATTGACCACGATGGCACCCACAGAAGATACCCTCAACGTAAAGGACACCGTGTTACACAAACTGACGCTGAAGTTATTCCAAAGTTTCAGCCTGATGAAAAATCTAGCAACGTGAAAGGATGGTTGCACAAAATTGACCAATTAGGCGATGTTTACGGATGGGACAGCAAGGATCGGCAGTTCATCATGCAAATTCGTCTCCGAGGATCCGCTCGAGATTGGTATGACGATCTAGATAATTATAACCTCACGTGGAAGGAATGGAAAGATTCGTTAGAGGCCGCCTTTCCACGTTCAACTGATTTTGTTGACCTCTTGGAAACTATGCTCGCAAGAAAAAAAACTAACTCCGAAACAATGACTAAATATTTCCACGACAAGGTGTCACTGCTCAAGAAATGCAATATTTACGGCGAATCTGCGATTTCGTGCGTAATCAAAGGTTTACCTGTGGAAATAAGAGCTAATGCAAAGGCTTATCAGTGCGAGACACCACAGCAGCTATACTATGGATATTTATCGTCTCTTGAAAACTACAAGCAAGTAGAAACTAGCAATTCGAAGCAAGACGATTCTAGCAACTCCAAGCGGCCGACCACTACATGGAGGAGAGGGGGTAATGCTTCTTCGAGTTCAAAGGAAAACGAATTGTACGTGAAGAAATGTTATGCCTGCAGAAGAGCAGGGCATGAAGCGAAGGACTGCAGGACGCCACGCTGCGAGGTGTGTTATCGTCCTGGCCATACTACGGCCAACTGCTGGTTTGCGGCCGGCTCTTCTCGTCAGCAGCCACAAAAGGTTAGAAACGTGCTTTTTACAACATACAATATTTATATCGACCTTTACAAGAAGGCAGTGGTAATTAATGGACAAAATCTTATTGCATATATAGATACAGGTAGTAAGTTGAATATTCTCACAGTATCACAAGCTTATAATTTAAATTTAAAAATACTGCCTTCTTCAGTTACTATGAAAGGTTTTGGTGGTGGATATTCAAATTCTTTCGGAACATCACATGTTAATGTTAAAATAGATAATATATTATTAAGTGGTTTTGTTGAGCTGACTACTAATGATCTAGGTGATATAGACTTAATCGTCGGTCAATCTATGATTAATCAGAAAAATGTAAACTTATTCATTTCTGAAAAATCTGTTCGGTTCCTTTGCAACTTTGATTTCAATAATGATTTGTTTAATATACAACTAAATGAGACTGATTGTATTTCAAAATTTCCAGTATATTTGAAAGAGAACAGTGTAATACCAAAACAAAGTTGCGTTTTTGTACAAGTATATATTGATATTAATACTAGCCATTCGTTTTATACAAACTCTGTGTACTTTGAGTTAGGAAGTACGTCTTATGTAATTATAGGAGGACTTATAAGGTCGAGAGATTCTTTTTTGAAAGTAATAAACATTGGAGATGATATTATTGAGTGGCAAGCCAATAGGCTCATAGCACGCGCGGAACTAGTTGACGATAAAAACGATAATATACTCAGGAATGTAATGACTGTTGATCAATCTGCGTATAAGGAATTACAATTATCCGATTTAGATGTAGGCGATTTAGAAACCAATGATTCCATTAGATTGTTACAGCTATTAAATAAATATAAATATTTGTTTGCGAAAAATACGAAAGATTTGGGATGTACAGACGTACTGGAAATGCATATTCGAACGACAACTGAACAACCTGTTTACTGTAAACCTTATCGTCTTTCATACAAGGAAAATGAGATTGTTAATGGAAAAGTTCAGGATTTACTTGATGCAGGTATTGTAAGGGAATCTATGTCCAACTATGCAAGCCCAGTTGTGCTTGTAAAGAAAAAGGGAGGTGATTATAGGCTATGCATAGATTACAGAGCGCTCAATGCACGTACCATCAAAGATCGATATCCATTGCCTCATATAGATGATCAGGTAACGCGACTAGCAGGAAAAGTTTTATTTACCACACTAGACCTCGCACAAGGCTATTATCAGGTGAAAATGTCTGAAGACTCTGTTCATAAAACCGCATTCGTAACACCGTCAGGACAATACGAGTTTTTGAAAATGCCATTCGGTCTGGCAAACGCACCAGCAGTTTTCTCACGTCTCATCAAAATAGTCCTAGGCAGGCTGGGTAATAACGTAGCCACGTATCTTGATGATGTTATGGTCCCAACAGTATCAGTTGATGATGGACTCAAGTTATTGAATGACGTTCTACATCTTTTCTCAGAAGCCAATTTAAAACTTAATTTAAGTAAATGTTCGTTCTTAAAGAAAAGTGTAAATTATTTGGGTCATGAGATTACTGCAGGTACGATACAACCGGGACAGACTAAAATACGTTGTGTAGCTGATTACAAAAAGCCTCGTAACGTCCATGAGATCCGTCAATTTATTGGTTTGACGTCGTATTTTAGAAAATTTATTCGTGGATTTGCCGAGATTGCTAGACCACTCACACAGTTAACAAAAAAGGACGTAGAATGGACTTGGAGTTCCGCCCAAGAAACTGCTTTTCAGACTCTAAAAGAACGCCTCATCGACAGACCTGTCTTAGGTATTTACGATAGAAATGCACGCACAGAGCTTCATACAGATGCCAGCAAACTAGGGTTAGGTGGTATACTCTTGCAATACCAAACTGATGGTGTTCTAAAACCGATTTCGTATTTTAGTAGAGTGACAAGTAAAGAAGAACAGTTTTATCATAGCTATGAACTGGAGACATTAGCAGTTGTAGAATCTCTCAAACGCTTTCGCATTTACCTTGTAGGTATTCCAGTGACTGTAGTAACAGATTGTGCTGCGTTACGGACTACATTAGTTAAAAAAGACCTAATTCCTCGCATAGCACGCTGGTGGCTTTCGATTCAAGATTATGATGTACAAATTGAGTATCGATCTGGTGACCGTATGCGACACGTAGATGCTTTGAGTAGAAATCCAGTATCTAACCCTGTCTTATTAATTGAGGATTCCGATTGGTTATTAACCTTACAGTTGCAGGACGAAAACATTCAGTTAATTCTGACTCAATTGCGTAATAACACAGACAATACTAATATTACTAACAATTATTTGATAAAAGATGATGTTCTCTATAGAAAAACACTTGCCGGTCCTCGTTTTGTTATACCTAAACTAGCAAAATGGGGTTTGTTACAAAAATTCCATGATCAGATAGGACATGTTGGTTTCGATAAATGTGAAAAGACCATCAAAGCACAATTTTGGTTTGAAGGCATGACGAGATTTATCAGAAAGTATATCAAATCCTGCCTTCGATGTGCGTACGGCAAAGGGGAACACGGTAAATCACAGGGAGAATTATATCCAATTCCAAAAGTGGCTGTTCCGATGCACACACTACATGTTGACCACTTAGGTCCGTTTGTTAAGACTCGTAGCGGAAACTCTTATATACTCGTTGTCATAGACTCTTTTACAAAGTTTGTATTTTGTAAAGCTGTTAAGAACTGTAGTTCTGTTGAAACTATTAAACATTTAAAAGATATCATTTCCCAGTTTGGGAATCCCAACAGGATAATCACGGATAGAGGAAAAGCATTTACGAGTCGATATTTCAAAGACTTTGCTAATGAAACACAATTCAAGCACGTGTTAAACGCTATTGCGAGCCCTAGGTCGAATGGCCAGGTAGAACGTGTGAATCGAACTCTGATTAACGGGCTTAATACAATGTCTGATAGCGAGTGCACCTGGGATAATCACTTGAGTGATATAGTTTGGGGTATTAATAATACTCCTCATTCAACAACTGGTTTTCCCCCATTTAAACTTTTATTTGGTCATTCTAATTCGAGACTACCTGCTTATCCGACAGCGGAACCGGATGATTTCGAAAGTCAAGCAAAAGCACTTGAAGAACGCCGATGCACCGCTAAATTGCGAATTGATAAAAATATGTCTTTAATGAAGGATAGATTCGATCGATTTCATAAAAAATGCATTAAGTATACTGTAGGACAATTAGTCTTATGGAAAGGAGGAATTACTAGGGAAAGCGCAAATATAACCAGGAAATTAAATGGATTGTACACGGGACCTTATAAAATATGTCAAGCTGATCAGTCATTAGATCGTTACACCATAAGTAGTATAAAAGGCATGAAAGGGTACAGAAAATTCACTGCAATTGTACGCGGTGAAGTTCTTCGACCTTATAATTCGTCTGTCTCAGATGATAGTAGTGGTAGTGATCATGAAGTTGATAGAGATGATCTGATAGACTTGTTAGAAAGTTAATTAAAACCTTAATTTTCCATAATTTTGCATTGTATTAATTAAAATAGTAATAATATTAGAACGTTTATTGATTTATTCATTAATAAATAATCAAGTGAAATAAAACACATATAAGTTTATTGATACTTATAGATTTCATTTAATGTTTTCGTTTACAGTTACTCTTCTACAAATTAGAGATGCGTGAAATTTAAACGTAAGCTATTAAAGCTGCGTACAATGAGAATATATAAAGCTGTGTGCAATGGGAATATATAAAGCTGTGTGCAATGGGAATATATAAAGCTGTGTGCAAGGGGAATATATAAAACTGTGTGCAATGGGAATAAATAAAGCTGTGTGCAACGGGAATAAGCTGTGTGCTATGGGAATAAATAAATAGCTGTGTGCAACGGGAATAAGCTGTGTGCTATGAGAATAAATAAATCTGTGTGCAATGGGATCAAATAAAACTGTGTGTAATGGGAATGAATAAAGCTGTGTGCTAAAATAAATAAAGCTGTATGAATAAAATTAAATACAATGAAAGCTATGTAAAATGCTACAGATTAGCATTTGTTTCACATTTTACTACTGGAATAATGTACTGCCTCTACTTTCTAATATTTCAGATGCCGAACACCAGCGATAGACCAGGAGCTGTATCAAGGGATATTGACCGCCGTGGGTCACGGCAAACGCAGGATGGCCGAATGTTACACACTTCCGGTGCTGCTTACCCACCAACTACCAACTCGGTGTAAAAACTAGATTAATAATAATTCTCATTTTATTTTATTTACTCTTGTTTTCATTTTTAAAAGAACGTTCTAGTAATTTTAGTTTATTTCAATATTGTAATGTTTTATTATAAAATACTTACCTTCCGCTTGTCAGCTTCCGGTGCGTCGAATAATTATGTGAGGATTAATTGAAATATGAATATTTGCTGATCAATAATTTTGTAATTAGCTGTTAATTAATATTATACAGTTTATTAAGTGATTCAATGTAATATTTAGGTTTTTGTAGTTATAAAAGTCGATGCATCGTGTATTTGAATTCGGGTGATTCGATAACTGTCAGATGGGAAAAACTGATGTAAAAAAAACCAAGGACCATAATAAAAATCTGTGCCACAGTAATATTTGATCATTTTAATAACACGTTGTCACACTAAAAATAGATTTATCCTTTTATTAAATTTCTACAATCAATTTTAAAATACTTATAACAAACAAAAACATAGCATATATAGTAATATTTAGAAGATATTGAAAATTTTTAAAAATTAGAAACGGGTGTAACCGCCGTTGGCCTCTATAACCTCTAAAAGACGAGACCTCATTGAACCAACAAGCCGTGAGCAAATATCGGTTCCCCGCATTTCCTCCCAAATATAATTACAGTGACTAATAAGAGCTTGTTTGGTTCTTTCATTTTGATGCGACCATCGTTGGACCATAAGGCCCCAAAGATTTTCTATCGGGTTGAGGTCCGGCGATCTTGAGGGCCACTGAATTACCCTTACGTCAGTGTGTGAACGAAACCAGGCTCTTACGATCCTCGCATTATGAATTGAACAATTATCTTGAACAAAATCAAATTGTGGCACTTCGTTCTCCGGGTAAACATTACGGACTGTCGGTAGCATTGCATTCTGAAGCACGTCGATATAATTTACAGCCGTCGCTCGAGGAGGTAGAGAACACAATTCTCCTACACCATCCGCACTCATCCAGCCCCAAATATTTACGGAAATTCGACCTGATTCTCTATTTGGAATTACATGATCATCTTTATACCGTGTTGAATTATATCGCCAAAGGTGAAGACGTCCATGCTGACTGGATTTAAACGTTTTTTCATCACAAAACACTGTATTAGACCAATCAAACTCTAAGTGCTCTCTGGCGAAGTTCAGACGAGCAAGTCTGTGAGCATCCGTCAAATATATTTTCTTGGCGTAATGCCTGTGGTGCAACCCCATGTAATGTAGATGATTCCTTATTGTTTGGGCACTCACATCGAACATCTCCGCAAAATGTTTTGTGGGCTTAAAACCATTGATTTCATATTCCCGTCTCATGAATTCTCTATCGTTATTGGAGAGTGCAGGCCGGCGACCACTTCTTCTGTGATCCAACAAACTTCCCTCCTCTCCTTCACGACGAATCCAAAAGCGGACAGAACGCCTCGATATATTCAAATTCCGGGATATCGTACTGATACTGCTTCCCTCATTAAATTGGGCAATTATTTGTGCTCTTTCGGCAATGGTCAAGTTGGCAGGCATTGAGATGATTTTATATGCAGTTGATTGAAAAATAACACGGAAAATATATCGATTTTTTGCATATATTTGACAAAATGTCAAATGTCAGTTTTCTTTTTCAAATGGAATTCGGTTGTCTATTTAAATAGTTTTTATTACTTTTGTTTGGAAACATTTCAATTGCTTTGTAGAAACTAATGTCCTTTTCATTTATACTAAAGGTTAAAATGTATGTGACATATGACGTATGAATACTAAATACATAGGTTTACGTCATGATAATGTTGTCTCTTTCAGTAATATCTTTTTATAACGAACCTTGTTGTAATTTTCGATGACCGGGAAACTAAATCAAAACTGGTACACCACTTTCTTGGCTGACCGTACTATACTTATTTAAGTTGTGACCGTGTGTGTATTTAAGTGAGTTGAAATGTTTTCAACATTTATTAGGTAGCGCCCATATTTACTCTCGGGTCTTTCGTTTTACCAATAAATTAAGGTGATTGCTTCGATGTAGCCCGCGAAATTCAAATTTTTTTACGTTTTTTGCAATTTGCAGGCCAGTGACATGTTGTAACTTTATAAATATTTGTGTTGCGCAAATAACAAGTATAATTTTAAATATAAAAAATATCAAAAAACTCGCTCCATCAGCTCTCACATAGAAAAGGTGCATCGTAGTTAGATTTCGGAGATTTTAACATGATGCACCTTTTCTATGTGAGAGCTGATGGAGCGAGTTTTTTGATATTTTTTATATTTAAAATTATACTTGTTATTTGCGCAACACTAATATTTATAAAGTTACAACATGTCACTGGCCTGCAAATTGCAAAAAACGTAAAAAAATTTGAATTTCGCGGGCTGGTTGGAGCATCCCCCTTAAGTCTTCGCTGTTCAGAAACGCGGGAATATTTGCATTAAAAACGCAACTTCAACAGCAGTTCGTTACAGGTAGAAATTTCGAATTACATTAACCAAATCCTTTTTTTTCAGGATAAAAATTATTACCGACTACCAAGAACCGTTGAACCAAAAAATTATAGACTTACGTTACATCCTAACATGAATAACGATACTTTTGATGGATCTGTAATTATAACATTAAGGGTAAAGCAAACTATTCAAGCAATAATGTTGCATTCAAATAATTTGACCATTCACGCAGTTAGCTTGAAAAACGGCAATAATCAAAACGTACCAATTTTAAACACCAACAAGACATTAGATAAAAGAGAGCTATTGATTATCAACTTAGAACATGAAATACACAAAGAAAACTATAAGTTATTCATTCTATTCTCTGGTAGATTGGATAGTAAAATTGTTGGGTTGTATGGAAGCCGTTTAAAAAATGGTGGGTGAGTATTAAACAACCTCACATTAATTTTAACTGAGTTCAAAAAAAGGAGAAGGTTCTCACTTGGGTGGAATTTTTCTTTTTGGATGTTCCTCGATTTCTCAATGATGACTGCAAGTGTAGCTGTGTCCAGTCCAAGTTATTAATCTAGTTCTTAACTTATATTATTTTATTCATAAACAAAACACAATAACATAAATAACGAAAACTCAGTAGGTACCCCGCGTAATAACGACATTGACATTTGAGACACAAAGGCCCATAAGCAATGTTAGAAATATTAAAAAACGACATTGACACAAATGACACAATGACGTTCCGTTTTTTTTTGCTGGCGCCTGTCGTAAAATCAGCTGTGAAAGTGCAATTCAAAATAAATAAATAAAAAGTTATTTCTTTATTAATTAATGTTATGTTTACGCGATTTATTAATTAAAAAGTGTTTGGGTGTTTATATGCCTCTTCGACTTCGCATTCGCAGACAGATAATTAGATTCACTGATGTTATAATTCAACAAAGCCGGGTTAATTTTGCTTCTGATTCTAAAACCATGGAAATTATACGTCCTAACGTGAAAATAACTGACCGGCTCAACCCGTTAGTTCGTCCTGTAAACTATAACCTTGAATTACGCCCTGATTTAGAAAAAGGCGAATTTCAGGGCAGAGTGATAATTGATATTGTGACCAAACAAGACAGACAATTTTTAAGTCTACACACAAAATTTCTAAATTTAACTGATGTGAAAGTTCATAAAGGAACAGATCAGATCGCCGTCTCAAAGTTTTATGAGATTCCGGAGGTGGAACAATTATTTGTTCATTTTGATTCTCCGCTAAGCCCTGGGAATTACAAAATCTATGTTGAATTCAATGGAGAGCTAACCAGAGATATTGTTGGATTCTATTCTTCGCGTTTGCTTGATTCTAGGTAAATTAGCTTCAAGTAATCATCATAATCAGATAAAAATGATTAATTTAAGCAAAGAGGTTGAATAGTCAATTAAATTATTTTAGAGGTTACATGGACATGGATAGATACCTATGCTTCCAGTCTTGTACAATCGACAAAGTTGAATCATGACCCATTTTGACAAAATATCGTTTGAATCCGTCAAATTGACAAAGATCAAAGTCGTTGCCATGGATATGTATGTTTATGCGAATGTGGACCTAATTGTATTTGAATGTCTGTAGGAAAATAATTTATAGTGGGTCATAATTCAACTTTGTCGATTGTACTTTAAAACAAATCGTCCTAAGGCATCTATTTTTTTTGTTTTTTTTTAAACAAACAAAAGATTTTTTGCATTGAATTACCTTCTTAAAAAAATGTATTGGTGTAGGAAAAAGTATCCTCTTTTTGTAAAAAATTCTTATAAAGATTTACCTAATTGTTCAAGGAAAATGGTGGCAAGCAAGTTTCAGCCCACTTACGCTCGGCAAGCATTTCCTTGCTTTGACGAGCCAGATTTCAAAGCTACTTATGATGTTACACTGTGGAAGCCAAAATCTTACATTGCGCTTTCCAATATGAACGTAAGTATCATACAGAGGAGTATAGCAGAATAAAAGTCATTTCTATTCCTCGTCTTCATTAATTAGAATCAAACCAGTTCTGGATATCTTTCAGAAGTCATGCCGTGTTAGAAATCAAAATTCTAAATTTAATATTGTTTTTTTAATTATCATTAAATCATAATCATATAGTAGGTACTATATTCTATAGCCTTCTCTAATCAACTAACTTAAATATTTTTTCTTCAGGAAATATCATCAACATATTATAAAGATAGCAACATGGACCAGGTGACATTTGCAACCAGTGTGCCAATGTCCTCATACTTAGCTTGCTTTGTTGTCTGTGATTTTGATCACAAAAAGACTGAAATTAACACGGGAGGCATCGGAAAAAGTTTCACACTTCGCTCTTTTGCTCAAAAACAAGAATTACACAAAATTGACTTCGCTCAAGATATTGGAAAGAGAGCAACAGAGTTCTACATCAAGTATTATGAAGTGCCTTTCCCGCTGCCTAAATTAGGTAGGCAATTTTTTTTTTTTTTATAATAAGTAATTGTAAATATCTCTGGTTTCTAATGTATATTTTGATAATGTTTCAGATATGATTGGTATTCCTGATTATGTATCAGGTGCTACGGAGCACTGGGGTCTGATCACCTATAGGGAAACTGCATTCCTAGTTGATGAGGCTTCAGCATCAGCTGCTAACAAAATTAGTGTTGCTAACACTATAACACATGAACTGGCTCATATGTGGTTCGGAAACTTAGGTAAAGGCAGCTTTACAATGTTTCTTATTATTTTTCTTCTTAAGAGTTACAGGCCCTGCAACTGAAAATTATATAGCACTTACAGCCAATTAGCTAAGGTCTGTCAAAAGGCTACGCTTTACTGTAAAAACTTAGTTGTTGGTCTCTGAACTCATAAATACGTACTCAAGTACGTAGGTACTCTGACTGCCTCAAAAAAATTTAGTAACTGTCAACAGTTAGTACATTTTTTTGAGGCAGTGAGAGGCCTAAAAAACTCACAACCCGTGTTACTAAAGGAAATTGTATTTCCTGAGTTTTGAATGTTACTTAGTAGCGATCTAGTAAAAAGAGCTGAACCCAAAATAATAAAGAAAAGTCAGTTTATGATGACATGATTGAAATTGAGCCACGTCTCAATTATGTATAGAAAAAGATTGATGTATTCCTTTAATGATTTTCAGTGACCATGAAATGGTGGGATGAATGTTAGTGTTTAAAACGGGATATTTACCATGTTTATTATTTGTTTTGAGTTTCCGATATTTCGGCACTGTTGCAAGCACCATGATCACGGATGAACCAAAACAAATAATAAACATGGTAAATATCCCGTTTTAAACACTAACATTTATAATAGTGACCATGTCAGTTTAAAAACTTATATGGTGGGATGAAGTTTGGCTAAATGAGGGCTTCGCTTCCTATATGCAAGTCAAAGCCTTAGATACCATCGAGCCAACTTGGAAAGTTGTAAGTTATTGGAAATTTAAAATTTTTACTATCAAATATCGAACATGCAAATTAAATCATGTTGAATTATCAAAGATTTTCTGTGAAAACAAAAATTCGACCGCGGCAGGATTAGAACCTGCGACCTTCGGATTTAGTACATCCGACAACTACTACTACACTTTTAACTTGCTTGCTACTACACTTTTAACTTGCTACATCATTCTCACATAATGTACCATCGCAAAATGAATGATGTTGTAGCTGCAATATTAATCATGAAAAGACATCCGTTCGCGACCGCTGAGTTCCATACATTGAGCGATGCGCGTTTTATTTTTTTGACATTGGCATCTCGCAGGTCAACCTAGAAGAGGTTGTGTGCTGCTTAACCGGACTTTCCTGTGGTTGCCATAGATGACCCTAACTAAGGCCTCCAGCCAGGGGCTTAAAAGTAAAGAAAATTAAGTGACAACACGCTAAGGGCACCCCCTGTGGGGTACGAACCTCGGCTTAGGGCGTCACTGAGGGAGGACAGCAAGGGACAGGCTGGATCGCAATTATCATTATTTAGGGGCTAATTTAAAGCTACAGGCTCAGCATCGCCGGCTGGCTCTTGCAAGGGTCGGGCGGGGGGGGGGGGGGGCGAGCGACCGTTTATCAATGAACCATTTTCTTATATGAAACACGCAAACGATTCCTATTGGCTAATTCATTTATTATGTTATTGTACATAGCCCACTACCTGTATTATATTTTTTAGCAATAAGTCTGCATACATTTTGTAAATAGTATTCCTTAAGCTTCACTTCTTCTCTACCTTAAATATACAACATCGTTACTATCTGGAGTTTCAATCAGCACCAAACAAGCGCTACAATGTAACAACAACAATGAACAAAGGTTCTGTAATAATTCTGGCGATCTAAAAAGAGTGTCCATGGAGTTTCTTGTCAGTTCTTCTCCGTAGAGATCTACTCCTTGGAATGGGCATCTACGGTACTTTCACAGTTATAATGTCTTGTGACTGGGACTGTAGCACCATAATTTTTTAGTGTTTAATTAATTCATTTTTGTCTTTGACAATTCAAAAGTGCGTGTAACTGACCTAATTAAAATAAATGCTGTGATTTTGTATGCTTATGTTTCTTGCAGTTGGACCATTTCCTTACTAAAACCTTGCACCCAGTGCTAGTGACTGATGCTAAGCTTTCAAGCCATCCGATTGTGCAAACTGTGGAAACACCTGATCAAATTACTGCTATATTTGATGCAATATCTTACAATAAGGTATGTTTGTTTATTACCAGTATCAAAAACGGGTGGATAAAATATACTTTGAAGCCAGCACATCAACCTACCTCTGTCTGTTTTTCTCATTTCAAAATAAAAAGTCATTTATTCAAATTAAGCTGATTTATCAGCACTTTTTGAAGTTCAATTTTTACATAAGACAGTCCCCCAAAGCGCCCACCCTTCGACACTTCCTAGTGTTTTGGCTGGGAAGAAGAAGTGGCGGAACAAACTCCCCAGCAATAATAGATTTTAAATCTTATCACAATAGTCGAAGGTTAATTTTCAAAATCTGTCAGATTTGGGTAGGTTGACCTGATGGCGTCTGTACCAGTTATACTGGTTGTCATAAACTAAAAATATTTAAAATAATAATATTTTATAGTTTATGACAACCAGTATAAATGATTAACAGGTATTGTATCACTCAATAAATATGTTGTACATGTCAGAAATGCAGTCCTTCTCTTACGTGGTTGAACATGGATGGTAGAAGCTGATAATAAGAATTTACTGTCACTTAATGGGCACTTTCACGACACAGCAACGACACGACATCGGTAGTTTCATACATTTCCTGGGAAAATGAGCGGGAGCGGGCGATATGTCAGTGTCGTGTCGTTACCGTTATCATCTAATGTGAAAGCGCCAGTGGTAACCATAATAATTATATTGCTAGTAATTTAAAAAATAAGTGGACTTTCCACTTACGTAACGTGTCGAAATGGCCGACCCTCTGGTATCATCGCTTACTTATGTCATATTATCAGAGGTCGGAATTAGGTAGAGTAAAGGCCTATCCGCACACAACAGTGCCGACACGTTCCGTACTGTGACGTGCTATTCATATATACGAGTGTACGAACATCACTGAACGGCACTGACACTGATGAGTACGGATAGCGTCGTACATAATGTATGGTACAATATCATATTCACTGAAACTGATCGATACGGCACTGATGATCACGTCACGGAACGGTACGGTACGGAACGTGTCGGCACTGTTGTGTGCGGATAGGCCTTTATTTTAGTACTTGCATCGGGGGCTTTATAATTTGTGTAAAAATAAATAACTTTTTTTTCAATAAATTACGGGATTTTTCTGCTCTCTAAACGTAATTACAGGATTTGGGGCATATCCACTTTATTCTTTCGCTGTAAGAATAGCTCTACCTAATTCCGACCTACGCATAATGTACTTTTTTTTTTTTAGAGATAGAGGTGAATAGTTTAAAATGTATTATTTGTTTGTAGGGAGCATCAATACTAAGAATGTTAGAAGGTTTCATTGGGCAAGAGAACTTCCGTTTGGGTGTATCAGATTACTTGAAGAAATTTGAGTTTGGTAACACAGTGACACAAGATTTGCTTTCAACGTTAGAACCTTACTTCAAGAAAGATCATCCTAATTTAAATCTTTCGTAAGTAGTTTTTAAGATTATCATAATTTTTTATTTATTTTGACTTTTAAAAAATACAATCGATTTTTTTTGCGTTTTTACGTAAGCTTGTAGCTGTTATCTCCACTAATATAAAAAAAAAAAACAGATAAAGTTTGCAAGTTTATGACTTGTTTGTCGGAGTTAATGTACGAAACGACTGAACTTATTTTGAAAATACTTTTATTAGTAGAGTAAGGCAGTATCCTGCGTAAGCGACAAAAACGACGCGATGCGACGCGACACGAAGTAAATTTTAAAATAATATTACAATAGTAGTTGAATTAGTTCGAATCGCGTCGCGTCGCGTCGTATTCGTCGCTCACGCAGGACACCACGTAAGGGAGCTTACCCAAATCCACGGTGTCCTTCAATAGCCCATTATGTTCCGGGGTCACGGTAATGAGATAAGTCCCGCGACCCCGGCAGGCTTTGGCCCTCTAGAGGGGGGGGCATCATTATGCTGACGCTCTTTGCGGCGCGCGTGGAACACAACGCGCCGTCGGCCCGGGCATGGTCCATGGTCGGACAGCGAGTTGCCCTTTACTCGCTGCCCGCATGCCCGCGCCTGCCCGGTGGCCGGAGATCGTCTTGCGACGCCCGTTGCCGTGGGCGCGATTATGACTGCTTCGCAGAAGGTGGCGACCGCTTCCCAGTCCGTCTGGTTGGTAATAGGGTTAAGGTTGATTTTCACTTGTAGTTGGAATTCGTTCGAATCGCGTGGCATTGCGTCGCATCGCGCCATGAGTAAAGTCCATAAGTTATAAAGTGACTCAAATTATATAAGAAACTTTCTACTTTTTCAGATACATAATGGATACTTGGACACGACAGATGGGTTACCCTGTGCTGGAGGTCAAAATGGGTGACGAGCCCAACACATACTTCGTTTCGCAGTCGCGATTCCTCATCGACCCCGACGCGACTTACCCTAACGATTCCCAGTTCAAGTAAGTTTTTACTCACGTTGTGAAGCAATAGTTTTGTGGATAACTTCAAAAGGCCTTGATTTTCAACGCGTGGCTGGGTACGAACCTCTATCCAAACTAATATTATAAATGCGAAAGTAACTCTGTCTGTCTGTCTGTCTGTTACGCTTTCCCGCTTAAACCTCTCAACTGATTTTGATGAAATTTGGCACAGACAATCTTTAGACCCTGAGAAAGAACATAGGCTATCAAAACACCACGCGAGCGAAGCCGCGGGCGGAAGCTAGTCTTCTATAGATTCGTATTATGGAAAAATCCACAAAATCAAATGTATAGTTTAGATGCCATTTCTTAAGTCATCTTGTTATAAAAAGATAATCTATGCAAAAGGAATAGTGCCAAACTTTCTTTGTCGTAATATTTTTCTATATTACTACTGAAAATGTTGTAGGTATCTTGAAAATTTCGTATATTTTTAGCTACCGGTGGTTCGTACCTATAACATTCAAGACAAGCACTGCAACTAATAACGAGATTGTGTGGCTCGCTGATACTGCTCAAAATGGTAAGATTTGTTATTTTTGCAATTCTTAAAAAATCACCGGCTCCCCATCGTTTTCCCAGTCTAACCCAATGGAGTGTGAGTATCAGGTAGCTTACCATGATGTCTTAAAGCGTGAGTCTTTAGGCTGTGGGAAAGAGAAGGAGCTATACAAGTCGTCTAGCGCCATCTCGTTCACTGAGCGGAACCACTCACGCTTTAAGAGCCTATGCACACCACGTTTTTTAAACGTGCCGTCGACGGCTCGTTTTCATCAGAGCAGTTTGTTGTCGTTTGTGTCGTTTGTTTAAGGGTGCTCTCACATCTATCGACGCGGAATCGGCTTTTTCCGTCGCCCTTTCTCTTTCTGTCGCTTAGAACTGCCATTTGCTAGACCGAGACAATGCGATAGCACGCGGCCGCCTCGAGGATTCCGCCGCGTGCTATCGCATTATGCTTTCTGTCTCGGTCTAGCTAATGGCAGTTCTAAGCGACAGAAAGAGAAAGGGCGACGGAAAAAGTCGATTCTGCGTCGATAGATGTGGGAGCACCCTTAGGCTGCGTCTGATTTGCGTGCGTATCGCGTCTGTATCGCGTCAAACATGCTGCACCGGCGCGTTTAAAAAACGTGGTGTGCATAGGCTCTAATGGCTGCTACACACCTTACGATAAATCGTTACGATTAGTCGGTACAGTTCAAACTGCAACGATAAATCGACAAGTGTGTATGAGAAAAACTGTACAGTTTGTTCAATTTTTAACCGACTTCCAAAAGGAGGAGGTTCTCAATTCGGATGTTTGTATTTTTTTTTTTTTTATGTTTGTTCGGGCATAACTCCGTCGTTTAACAACCGATTTGAAAAAATCTTTTTTTGTTGGATAGGATATACTTCTGGAATGGTCCCATTGAAATTTTATCGAAATCGGACCAGCACTTTTTGAAAAATCAACATAAATTAACAAAAACCTAAAAAGTTTTCAACTTTGTCTACACCGATTACTCCGAGGTTTCTGGTCCGATTTCAATGATTCTTTTTTTGTTCGATACAGTATATCTGCCATTTGGTCCCACAAAATTTTCATTAAGTTTGGTGCAGTAGTTTTTAGTTTTTATACATGGGCGTTGTTATTACCGGTGCTACGGATTACAAAATTTTAGAGCAAATGTAAGAAAATTATGTATTTGACAATAATTTGGGTTGAATATTGAAACTGAAAAGGATAAAATAAAAAACTTTTTCAAAAAAAAATGTAACCGACTTCAAAACAACCACAAAAAAGTTCAAAATAACCTACAAAAAAACTTTTCTTTCGAAAGTCGGTGACAAAAAGTCAATGAAATAAAAATGAAAGTCACCGACTTTCGAAAGAAAAGTTTTTTTGTAGGTTATTTTGAACTTTTTTGTGGTTGTTTTGAAGTCGGTTAAATTTTTTTTTGAAAAAGTTTTTTATTTCTCATACACACTTGTCGATTTATCGTTGCAGTTTGAACTGTACCGATTTATCGTAAGGTGTGTAGCAGCCATAAGACGTCATGGTAGGCCACCAGTATTTTACATGGAATGACTGAATATCAGACCTCCACAACACAGTAACTGGGTAATGCTTTGGATACCACTTGGTAAAACTGGTTGTCAGTCGTTCGGGCATCTGACTCTTCAGTAACAACTGTCAACATGAAAGCCGGGATCAAGACTGTTTGTTTTTACACTAGAGCCACACTGACGGGAAAAGCCGTTTATTATCGCTTTAATAGACGTTTATACGAATACTGTTCGTAGTGTCGTTGAGCTCCTTGTGTTCTGAGTCGAGCTATACGATAACCGACAAATGCTTGCACTGACTGGACAGGTCCACTCAGATCTGTGTGGTTATTTCCTCAAAAGACCATCCCAGACACCCGCAATGATCCTCGTATGACCTGAACAAAACAATGTCACTTTAAAAGAGACTTTAAAAGAGACTGTGACTTCTGAGTTTGTTTCGGGTGTTTCTTCTCAGAGTAGTCAGGTACGAAACACCGGCCTCATCTAGCTTTAAAAAATATTGGTTGTGACGTGTAATAGTAGTTTATGAAACTGGTACATAATGAGGGGTATTATACACTTTTTTAATAGTATCACACGAGTGGTATAATACCTAGTTATGTACAGTTTCATACACTACTTTATCTACTCTCATTGAACACGAACATATCAAATAAAAGATAAAAATTAATAAACATCCACCATGTCATCCACCGAAACACAAACGTCAAAATTCCAACATTCACATCTAGAGCGCGCGCAGCCACAGATAAAAAATGAAATAGATGTATCTATGATCTGTAATCTGTGTCATAATGAAAAAAAAAATTATTATAACATTATTTTGTTAGAGAAGTAGTGTTATAATTTAATTTTTTTAATTTGATTTCGATACTCTATGGTATAAAGTACGTCTTTATAAACTCGTTTTAAATTTTGTATTTCAAATTTTACGATATGAGAGTAGATAAAAGTGTTTTTTATAACCAACTTACAAAATAAATATCATTTATCAATATTTAAGACTAATATCGCGAAAATCAACGGCAAGTACCAATAGGAAACCTTTTTTATTACATTTTTTCAGTAAAACTGAGGGGCGATGAAGGACATCAGTGGATAAAATTGAATATTGATCAAGTTGGGTACTATAGAGTTAATTACTCGTTACCCATGTGGCAAACACTGATTGATGCTATGAAGTCTAAATCTAATCAGGTATGTAAAAATTAAGGATAGGCTGGTTTCAATAACACTATGTGCGTGTGCCGTGTGGTAGGCCCATAATACTGATTAAAAAAAAAAATCTGTTAACCTATTAAATAAAATAAACATATATTTGGCGTTGACTACGTACGTCTTTATTTCAAAGAATTAAGGTTGGTTGTTGTAAACCAAGACTTATTACGGTGCAGCTAAGCTGCTTCCTCATGCTTCATCTGCTATATTAAGCCTTTTTTAAATTAAGGATTGTTTTTAATTTGTTCTAACTAACAAAAATTCGGGAAATTTAAAATTAAAAGTTGATGTCTAAGTCAACGTCTTCTGCATATTAATAAAATATTTTATTTTCGCAGCTAACCCCAGCAGACAGATCCAACCTCATGGATGACATATTTGCCTTGGCGGAGTCTCGCGCGGTGCCATTCAATATGGCTCTGAACCTCACCACTTACTTGCTGGTGGAGAACGACCTCGTGCCCTGGCAGACTGCTTCTTCCATCTTCGGGAACCTCCATGATAGACTGCAAAATACACTGGCTTATGATAATCTACTGGTATATACAGATTTTTGTACTAAACCTAACCTTAATTTTAAAGATTTTCTATGGAAAGAAAATCTTGATCCGCGAGAAGGATTTGTACCTGGCTGCGTCCTCCCAGATTCAGCACATCCGACGCTCTTTCCAACCTAGCCACCGAGGTTCCTGCCTGCAGCGTCGAATTCTTCGCATGCGTTAATGCGTTTTTATTTATTTAAAAATAAAAACGCATTAACGCATGCGATTTAAAAATCGACCGCAAATGGTATTGTTTGCGGACGACACTTCCTTAATATTTAAGATGAAAAGACGTGCCTCAAATGTTGATGACGTAAATGTCGCCCTACAGCAGGTCCATTCTTGGTTCACTGCCAATAATTTAGTATTGAATGGAAAAAAAACTAAATGTGTAAGATTTGCTCTACCGAATGTCAATAGCAATGACTGTGACATAGTATTGAATCAAGAGAAATTAGAATTCGTCGACCAAACTGTTTTCCTGGGAATGACGCTCGACTCGAGGCTACAATGGGGTCCGCATTTAACATCTCTTGCAGGACGCCTGAGTTCAGCAGCATATGCTGTTAGAAAAATCCGTCAATATACTGACATAGATACCGCGAGACTGGTCTATTTTAGTTACTTTCATAGTATTATGTCTTACGGTATTTTGTTATGGGGACGTGCTGCAGACATCGAATCAATATTCATTCTGCAGAAAAGAGCTATTAGAGCCATATACAACCTACGCAGGCGCGATTCTTTAAGGGAACTGTTTAAGGATATTAACATCATGACTGTACCTTGTCAATACATCTACGAAAACATCATGTACGCTAGAAAGAATCTGCATCTATTTAGTAAAAGAGGTGACAGGCACAATTATAATACTAGAACAAGGGACCAATTAGTTCAACCAGGTTTCAGATTAGCCAAAGTAGACTCATCCTTCATGGGGTACTGTTTAAAATGTTACAATAAAATACCTTCTCACATACTCCAACTGAATGAGACGAAATTTAAAACTTGCATTAAACGCACACTGTGTAGTCAAGCGTATTATAAGTTGGGGGATTACATTGCTGATAAAGATGCTTGGCTTAATGCTGGTCCTGCTCCACAACCATAGGGGAAACTGGTTGATTAGCTTGTGAAATTATTGTAGAAGCTGAAACTATTTTTGCATTGTATAGATTCGATTTATTAGTTTTATCTTCCCGACTAGTTATATGGGTTCATATAATTGTTTATTTATTTTTATTTGACTTTTTTAAGTCATTTAGTTTTATTTTTATGCGTTTGTATTTGTTCTATTTTATATTGATTAACGGACGTTATTGTCCTACTTCAGTTTATATTTCCTTTTTTTATTGTTTTTGTGTTTTTTTTTTTTTATCGACATTTGTAGGTTATCACTATATTAATATTTTGAATTTAGATGAAGAATTTGCATTGTATAGAGTTAATCTGTCTAGTATTATATAGCGTCATAGCCAGCATTGTGTGAGTACCATGTACTTCTGAGCTATATTTAACTAGAAACCTACGTCTTTCATTGACTTGAATGTCTCTGGCGGTTGAGAGTATGTCATGCTCACTCAAAGGTCTCGCTGATGGTGGCGTGTATGTCGGATCATTTAGTTCCCTTCAAAATGGTTGAGCTGAATGGTGCTGATGTATGTGTCATGTTCGTGAACGGGCGCTGTCAGTTGGGACTGGTCATCTCTTATCTGCCACGGTCTATTTTAATTATTACTTGTAATATCTTTATTTCTGAATTGTCTTTTTATTTAACTATGGACACTATTAACTAGCCACATCGTTCTCACATAATGTACCATCTGAGGATGAACAATGTAACAAAGTTCTGTAACATTTTGGCGATTGAAAAAGAGTGTCCATGGAGTTTCTTGCTCGTTCTTCTCCATAGAGATCTACTATTTGGAATGAGCACCTACGGTACTTTCACAGTTTTTATGTCTTGTGACTGGGACTGTAGCACCATAACTATTTTTGTACTAGTTTTATTTTATGTCTTTTGACAATTCAAAAGTGCCTGTAATTGGCCTAGTTGAAATAAACGATTTGATTTGATTTGATTTGATTTGATTTATATTATACCTAATTATAAAACCTTAATTTTTGTTTTCGCAAAATTATTTAGAAGAGGAGATTAATTATGTTGCAATGGTGGACCTATGAGCAATCGTGGCCATGATGAAAAAAAAAACCTTCGATATTGGATACGCCCAACAAGAATAAAAAATTCAAATAAGAATTTTGCCAAAAATTTGAAATTGGGCCAAAATCTTTCAACCCGCATTGGGCCCGCGTGGTAGATTACAGCCATCTGACAAAGAGGCCTGTGTCCCAGACTCCCAGCAATGTCTCGTTATAAATGAGACCAACCCTTTTCGAAAAGCCAGCTGACTAGTTCCCTACATTTGTGATATAGCAAAGACGAACAAATTGTATGAATAAAGAAAAAACTAATAGAGGCGACTACACTAGCGAGCAAACGAACAAGATCGCGCGGAATCGCAGTAAGTGATTCTATACTTTTGCTCGCGAGTGTAGTTATTATTATAAGTCCACTAAAATTCAAAACTGAAAATATGTGTTTTCTTTGACAGAAATACATCCAGCGCATAATACAGCCGATTTACGTGAAACAAGACTGGGATGCTGAGAACTTACCTGTTCAAGAGGGGTAACTAATTTTACTGGTTATTTATTTTGTTTTGATTTTCCATGGTTAAACTATGCTATTGTAACATTGTCCCTTTAAATGTCCGAACAACGCCCCTTCCTATTTCACACCCTAAAAAAGGGCGTGTAAAAGTTGCAAGGTTGGCAAAGTGCAATTCAGGGGCTCCCAAACTTTTTCAGCTCGCGACGCACATACAGGTTTAGAATTTTTTCTCGGCGCCCTAGCTTTTTGATACCAGGTGAATAATAAAACAATAATACCTGGTTCCGAATCCCACGACATCAGATTACGTGAATCTGGGTTTGTGGCTGCAAAAGAGATCAATGAGACTGTCCTCTTCTTTCTGGTGGATATTGGTTCCACGCAATATCAATCCGGAGAATGGCCGAACCACGCGTCTTACGAAGCCCCGCTGTACTCTCTACGACGCACCAAGGTGTCGCCTGGGACCCCTGGTGCAAGCGATACCTCGGGTGTTGCAGGGGTCTGTAGGCTACGGTGACTGCTTTCCATCACGCGCCGTGTGCTTCATTGTCATTGTTAATCTTGTTGAACGCTCGACGCTCTAATCTCAGGACCAACGAATTCAAATTCAAAAAATATTTTTATGTTGGATAGCCCATTTCGCCAAGGACGGCTATAGGGTATATAATATAATACGACCAATAAGAGCTGGGCAGTGGTGTTAAAACCGCGGGTAATGGTATAAAAATCGTTGGTAATAATTTAGATAGACCAGTGCTTAAAAATAATTTAATTTGTTCCAGTTTGCTAAGAACTCTGATTCTGTCGGAGGCTGTGCATTATAAGTTACCAGAGGCTGAAGAGAAGGTAAAGATTATGTTCCAAACGTGGTTGAGCCAAAACGCCAAGTCACAAGCATCGGGCAAGCCCATACAACAGGACCTCCGGAATGTCGTGTACTTTAACGGTAATTATTAATGCATACTTTTAGGCCGAGACTCCACCAAAGCTGTGCGAGTCGAGACGTGTTTTGAACAACCAATAGAATTGCGTTATTGACACAGCTCCACTCCGCAACCCGTGCCGCAACGCAATTCTATTGGGCACGCCGCAATTGCGGCGGTAAGACCCCTTTTTGAGGAGTGGCTGGAGAGAAGTCATGGCGTCCTGACCTACCGCTTGACGCAGGTCCTCACCGGACACGGAAGTTTCGGGAGGTACCTGTGTCTGATGCGAAAGGAGGAAACGCCTGGGTGTCACCACTGCGAAGATCGCCCGGAGGACACGGTGGAGCATACGGTGCAAGACTGCCCAGCTTGGGCAGAGCACCGACGTGTCCTCACGGCTGCGATAGGCGGAGATCTCTTGCGCCCAGCATTGGTCGCGGCCATGCTGCGGGGCGAGACGGAGTGGGAAGCGGTCGCCTCCTTCTGCGAAGCAGTAATGCTCGCGAAGGAGGAGGCGGGTCGCGAGCGAGAGAGGACAGCGTCCTCCCTCCGCCCCACCCGCGGTGGTAGACGCCCACGGCGACGGACGTCGCTAGATGATCTCCGGCCACCGTAGGCGCGGGCATGCGGGCAGCGAGTAAAGGGCAACTCGCTGCCCGACCATGGACCATGCCCGGGTCGACGGCGCGTTGTCGATTTTTACTTGTCGTTGGAATCGATCGAATCGCGTCGCATCGCGTCTTGGGTAAGCTCCCTAACTTACATAATTATCTAGATTTTACTTTTTATACTTGTTTCTTTCTCGTTACAGGCATGAAATCAGCTACCATGGCTGACTGGGATATTCTATGGGAGATTTACCAGAAAGAGGAAGATGTCCAAGAAAAGGTGAAACTTCGCAGGGCTTTAGCTGCGCCACGTGACACCACCATATTGCAGAAGTAAGTGGCTCTTCAATTAAATATTGAATTGCTTTGCTCAGTTCATCATTCAACCATTTAATTATATGTATAGACTAGCACTTTGCCCGCTACTTCGTCTGCGCGTGTTTCTAATTTTGAACTCAGTAAATTTAATTCCAGCTCACCCACCTTATAGGATACTTTTAGAAAATCTCTAGTAGTTTCAGGGCCTATATTCAATACAAACAAACAAAAATAAGCTAGGGGTTAATTTAAAAAAAATATTATTATCCTTTATTCGATTGAGAGATAATTTATGCCCAGTTTAGAATTTATGGAAGCAGGCAGTAAATCCTTCCCTTAAAACTTAATCAATACTTTTCAAAACTTAGGGGGTGATTTTCGAAAAACCCAAAAATGGAGGGTAGTTTTGAAAAAAGAATAGTGTCCATCTTTTTTATTTACTTATACTCACATTCGTACCAAGTTTCAAGTTTATAAACCCAAAGAATAAGATTTTGCATACAAAGGTTTTCACCCCTTTTCACCCCCTTAGAGGTAGATTTTCGCAAAATCCTTTCTTAATGCTTACTTACATTATAAACTGCAACTATCATCCAAAATTCAGGTTTCTACGTTTAGTGGTTTAATATCCTCCGCTTAAAACTTGAATACCCCTTTTCACCAACTTGGGGGGGTGATTTTCGAAAAATCCAAAAACACGTGTTTGATTAATTCTTATCTAGTATATAAATACTGATTTTCAAATTCATCAGCTCACGCGTTATGATTTTTCCATACAAACTTTAACAACCCCTAGATTACCAATGGAGGGTAGTTTAAAAAAAATAATGGTGCTAATCTTATTTATTTACTTGTGTTCTCATTCGTGGTAAGTTTCAAGTTTATAAACCCAAGGAATAAGATTTTTCATACAAACGTTTTCACCCCTTTTCACCCCCTTAGAGGAGGATTTTCGCAAAATCCCGTCTTATTGCCAATCTACATGGTAGACTGCAAATGCTGTCCAAAATTCAAGTTTCTGCGTTTAGCGGTTTCGGCTGTAGTCGTGTCAAAAGAAAAACCCCTGTTCTTTTATATATATAGATTAGAAAAGGCAATACTAGCGTGAGGTTACATAACAGGTACTTAGTGATGGCGTGGGAGGAGAGTAACATCCGCAGCCAGGACTACCTGACGGTGGTGTCGCAGATCAGCTCCAACCCGGCCGGCGCCGCGCTCGTGTGGGAGCACGTGCGCGCGCGCTGGCCGCAGCTCGTGCAGCGGTTCACGCTCAACAGTCGCTACCTCGGCTCACTCATACCCGCCATTACTTCCAGCTTCAACACCGAATTGAAGCTCAAAGAGGTGATTTTATCATTTATTTTAACTTTATACTCATTTTTATGGTACTACCTGTATTTGATTGACCACAGAATACTTAGTAGTACTACGTACAGAAGTTTCACTTCCCAAAAACAAACAAATTCAAAATCTATGCTTGAGAGAATAAAGCACATTTTAACAAAAATAAGTACAGAGCGTGTGCGACGGGTGGCGGGCGACAGCCGACTATGAAACCCGTCCCCGGTGCACTCGCGTGTGCTTGCAGTTTCGCGGGGTGCGCCAGGCCTGCTTTGACACCATTTTATCTCGTGGCTATAATTATAGAAATGGCACCACTCCAAAGCCCAGATTACTAATCGCCATCACGTAGGCAACGTGATGGCGATTACTTTTACTAAATTGCTTCAACTACAAGTTTCATAAAACAAACATAGAAATGGAATCATTCATAAAACGACTCTAAATAGCGTTCTTAAGGTTCATTTTATTGTAGATGCAAGCATTTTTTGCTCAATATCCCGAAGCGGGCGCAGGCGAGACGGCTCGTAAGCGCGCGCTCGAGAATGTTCGAAACAACATACGATGGAGTGAATACCATCTCCTCGAGGTGGCGTCGTCAACAACAAGCATCGCTCTTGATCTTTAGGGTACAAGCAGTAGCACTCATACTTTGATTAGAACTATACTCGTCGTTTTAGTAGTTAGATAACTAATTTAATGATCATTTTATTTATACGTATTACTCGTAGTTGATAGCCACACAGACTGATCTGTAATGGTAGTTGTATGAATGCAAGTGGAATATGGCTATATCCGAAACTATGAAGAATATCAAAAAAACGTTGAAAAGAGTCTCGAGGCCGATTTTTAAAATCCAATGCAATGCAGTTTTAGTTTTTTGTCAAAATCGGCCTCGAGACTCCTTTCAACGTTTTTCGATATTCCTCGTAGTTTGGGATATAGCCATCCACGCCCAGTTGAAAAATTCACCCTGTATATTAGCCGTACACCGCGATGTCTGATGCTGCTCTGCTCCTATTGGTCTAAGCATGATTTTATTATGACCTATAACCTTCCTCGATAAATGTACAATCCAACACAAAAAGATTTTTCAATTTATTCCAGTAAGAATGTGTTAAACGTGTCAAACAAACAAACTCTTTAGATTTACAATATTAAAAAGTATAGATAGTTATGCATCTATACATCAAAAATAAAATGTAACCTTGTAGTCTTTTTTAATCAGTCCCATTTTATTTGCAGATGGAAGCATTTTTCGCGCAGTATCCCGACGCGGGAGCAGGTGAATCCGCTCGTAAGCGCGCGCTCGAAACTGTTCGCAACAACATACGATGGAATGAACTTCACCTCAACCAAGTGTCGTCGTGGATCAACAACAACTATCATGCTTAATTCTTGCGGCATTGTCACTTAACATTCGGTTACTAGACGAGGTCACAGGAGATGTATATAGGGTGACTGGTAATCGTGAAAAAAATATCAGCTGTTCAGTACATTAAGCAAACATAAATGTACTGAACGACTGATTTTTTTTCGCGTTTTCAGGTTTGTTCCCATAGTAAAAGTTGTTGGTTATCATGAGCACAATCACGTGTTTAAGTATCGTACACTAATTACCAGTCACCCTATATTGTGTAGATCAGATTATTTATCACATAGTATTTCAACTAGGAACGGGTTATCCGAATCCGCTCACAGGTCGCTTTTATGTATGTATGTCGCTATTTTTTTGAAGTATTTATATAGCGACCTCTTTTCCAGCTGGATAGGCGATGCTCGATTTATTTTATATATGCATTGATGTGACCATAGACAAGTATGGATGTGATTGTGGTTTGAAAAATTGCGCCAAGCGCGGTGTGGAACTTGCGATGCGATACCAGAAAAATAGAGGATTTGATCGATGTAGGTTTAACTCATAATCGTTAATATACAAAATCTATACATACCTGTGTCTTTATTTATACTTATTTATCTGTGCGTAGGATCGTTGCAATTTTTATAATATACTTAAAATACCAATTTTGGTCTTATATACAACATGTAACATAATTAACGCACATCCTGAAATTAGTTTGTTCAGAATCGTTTACTGAATCGATTTCTATCATTTTTAATATAGGTACCTAATTTTTTTATCAAAAATAATTAAAACTACGGAAATTATAGTCACATCACCCCTGTACAGTCAAAACAAACTAAGATAGACCGTAAATCAAGGCATCAAGACTTAAAAGTGCAATTTTATTTGTATTTATACAAATTCCGTCATTAAATACAAAATAAAGAAAAATAAACCTTACTGCAAAATAACTAATTTAGTTAATAACAATGCATTTACATGTTAAATTAAAAATTGAATATAATATGTATTATGATTAAAACGTAATATTCTAATTGGGGTGTCTGAGGGTGTGCGTTAATTACGTTACATGTTGTTTATACTTTTGTACATTTATAATGCATTTGTAGTCATAAAAAGAAAGATAACGAGACACAATATATAAAATACATTAGGTATAATTATAATATAATAATTATGTATTTTTTATAAAAATGAAAACAGTCATAGTAGAATGTTACATAAATATATTCGCATCAAAGATAGGGTGGTCCCACACTTGATGCAGCAATATTATTGAGCAATAAAACCGATGCAAAGCTACAACGTTCTGGGGGGGTATTACAACATCTTAAAACCAGGCTTATTCCGGCGAGTGAAAGTGACAGAGCTATACAAGTCGTCTAGCGCCATCTCGTTCACTCACTGGAACTAGCCTGGTTTTAAGACGTTGTAATAGGGGTATTACAACGTCTTAAGTCTTTCGGCTAGGGAGGCAGAATATTTGTAGACCAGGGGGGCCCTGGTCTACAAATATTCTGCCTCCCTAGCCAAGTAACAAACGATAATCGCAATCGCTCAGTAGTCTCTAATCGATTTTAAAAATTACATTACATTATTTTGAAAAATTATTTTATACAAATAAAATTTATTTACTTTTTAAAAATAAAAATTAAAACTTTTCCAAAAAAAATGTGACCGCCTTCAAAAACAACCACAAAAAAGGGTAAAATAACCTACAAAACTTTTCTTTCGGAAGTCGGTGACTTTTTTTATTAATTTCACTGTCTCTTTTGCCACAGGATTCCGAAAGAAAAGTTTTGTAGGTTAGTTTACCCTTTTTTGTGGTTGTTTTTGAAGGCGGTCACATTTTTTTTGGAAAAGTTTTTATTTGATCTTTTTAGTTTAATATTCAACCACAATTCTTGTCAAACAATATCCGTTAATTCCGGTAATAACATCGTTAACATCTCTTTCATTCATTCCCTATCTCAAAAACTACTAAACCGATTTTGATGAAACTTGCAATATTCCCTAAGTTGAACGATACCTAGTACAACGAAAAAAGAATTACTTAAATCGGACTTGTAGTTCCGGAGATATGCGAACACAAACATAATTTACTAAATCAGTCAATGCCAAGTCCTTACTAGAGGAGTTGTACCTTCCATCATCAGCTCAGCTACATGAGATGACGATTACCATACGCAAATACTTAAATTACTTCATAAAATTTGCGAAAAACGATGTGAAGGCCTATAAACATTGAGGGTTGCCCTCGATTTCTCCAGGATCCAATCATCAGAACCTGACATGGTGACAATGGGACTACTCCTGAAGTATCTCCTTTCGAACAAAAAAGAATTTTGAAAATCGGTTCACAATTGGCGGAGTAAACGCGTAAAAAACACACAAAAAAAAAAAAAAACATACCGTCGAATTGATAACCTCCTTCTTTTTGAAGTCGGTTAAAAACTATGTGTGTCTATAGTACTTAAATATAGCGAAATATGGGTTTTCTATAAGGTTCACATTTGCCTAACCTTTCATAGATCTGATTTGAATTGTTATGATTGTGTATCTGCTCAAATTTTTAAACACTTCCAAAATTTCATTTTAGCTTAGAACCCTACATGTACCTTTGATCATGAAATAAAACTGAACTCGGACATATTCGCATGTACTTTTATTTGACTTGTACACAAAAGTGAAGGAGTACACCAACTAAACACTCTGTGTTGTCCTGTGTCAACGATCTGTGTAGGTATATCTTATGTTGGAGATAATAAAAAAATAGTAATAATAATACACAAATTTTAATATAACGCATTTTAGTGAATCAAAATTATGGGTGACTAGCGACCCGCCCCGGCTTCGCACGGGTGCAATGCTGATACTAAATACACTACAGAAAAACTGCGCAAACGCTACGTCCCGCAATTTTTAAATCTGTAATATCTTCGAAAATATTCACTTAAATCATACGGTGTTAAGGGCCATATAGATCTATATTAAATGAAAAATGTATTCAAGGTATTTAATTGGTTAAGGATTAATGCTGTATTGGTTAAAATCGCTTCGAAAATTAGCCATTATTTGTCGTAAAAAGTAAATGACAAAAAAAAATTATTGTGCGTTATCCATAAGAGATAGACATATACCATCACGGACTTTTCTGTAGACCTTTTCAATGTGTACAATACTTAGTACATTATTTTGATAAAACTCGTAGGGTTCAGCCTGCGTTTGCAATGTAAGCGGAAAAAATGTAATTATTTACGACATCACATTAGAAACCTCAAAAATAACAGTACTTCTCCACTATTTAATGGATGTTATTATACATATAAACCTTCCTCTTGAATCACTCTATCTATTAAAAAAAACCGCATCAAAATTCGTTGCGTAGTTTCAAAGATTTAAGCATACAAAGGGACATAGGGACAGAGAAAGCGACTTTGTTTTATACTATGTAGTGATGTAGTGATGTGGAAATGACGACTCTTCTATAATTCTCATGATACAGTAGCAATTTGTACTTATAATAAATGGCTAAAATTTAAATGCGCATCAATAATTCTTTTTGTATACCAAATATACTGAATGTGCACCAAATCTAAAACTCGCTTTAGCAAGATTTCAGGGACACCCCGAAGTTCGGTTTGGTTAGGTTCCTTTAAACCTTGTACACAGAAATAAAAGCCCCGCGAAGCGGGGCTTCGTCGACCCTGCTTAGGTAGATTTTTTTTTATTACACCTCGTTATGACATATTGAACATATTTTGGTGCACATTCAGTATATTTGGTGGAACACAGGCAAAATTAGGTAAATGAAATGGGAATAAATTGAAGTACTTTTAAATACCATTCATAATAAATTAGGTACTACTTATGTTAATAATATATACAGGTTGTTTCTTTTAAATTGGCCAAAAGGGAGAAATCCGAATCCATAAGAGATACGGGAAAACTTTCTTAGCTCTTTTTTGATTTTAATAATTTTGGCGTTTTTTATTTTTGGTCAATCGTGAGTTGTCCACAGAAATAGGTGAAATTGACCATTTTTTTTAATACCGTTCGACTCTGTTTCATGTAAGGATCATTTCATTGTTTCGGAAGAAAAAAATCGGGACGGCGGAAGTTGGACAAATTTTGCAAAATATTTTTTCATACAAATTGTATGAATGACAAAATTACTAATAGTTTTTTATGATGTTATTTGATTTAATGTTATGTGAGGATCATTTCGTTGTATGGGAAGGAAAATATCTGGACAGTAGAAGTTGGTCATAAGTACAGTAAAGTTTCTTCTAACAGCATAAAGTTTATCAGTAGTAATCAGTATTTTATTAGATTTGACCCACTTCTGTTGCCCAGACATTTTCCTTCCCATACAATGAAATGATCCGTAATACACTAAATCAAATAACATCATAAAAAAGTGATAATTTTATCGTTCAAACAATTTGTATGAAGAATCGGGACGGCGGAAGTTGGTCAAAATTTGACCAAATTCCGCCGTCCCGATTTTTTTCTTGTGATACAATGAAATGATCCTTACATGAAACGGAGACGAACGGCATTAAAAAAATTTTGGCCAATTTCACTCATTTCTGTGGACGACTCACACTTGACCAAAAAAATAAAAACGGCAAAATTGTCAACATTAAAAAAGAGCTAAAGGTTCCTAAGAAAGTTTTCCCGTATCTCTTATGGATTCGGATTTCGCCCTTTTATATTTGAAGGATCAGGATTGCCGAGAGGTACATCGTCAGGATTAGGCGTTCCCATTGACAGGCATAACCAAGGCGGTATAAGCAATTTACAGAGATTTATATTCAGAGGTATTATATTGAGGAGGACCACACAATACAAAATGATACACAATTATAAAAAAAAAACAGCAATTTACAAAGTAACAATACAGTTAGGCGAACCAGACCTTCAAAGTCACAGTTCGTACAGTGGATAAGCCACCCAAGCAAAGTTGCAAAGCGTATCGCAGAGCGATACTGCTAATAATACAGCCAAGCTGTATCGGGTAAACCTGTCGGGAGCGAGTGCTCAATGAGTCGAGTCCGAAGACCGACTGAAGCAAACCAGTGGTGGGATGTCGCTGCGTCTCCGCTAGGGCAGGGAAGCAGCGACAGCGCAGGCGGGTTTTGGACTCTGCTCTCGTGGCTACGGGCACACTCGATGGGTCGGCCTTTTAAGCTTTGTTAGAGTGGTTGCAGAGTTTATTTCTGCAGGCGCGCCACGGCATTGTCAAACAATTACCGCTTGCTTCACTGTACCCCGACGATCCGTACCTGTAAGGTGAGACCCTCAGTTACCTGGGGGAGGCTCGGCAGGAAACGACCAGCGACAGGGGTACAGACTTACGACGCACCTGCAAAGGAGTGGTGACTCCTGCCTAACCCGTTTCCAGAGCTAGCCGGACTCAAGCAAAATCTATGTGCACCGTCTTATAAAGGCACATTTCTCACCGCGCATTCCCTCCAAAACAGCTCTGTCCAATGGCGTGATACGTCAAAGTGTTATTACTCGTTACAGATTACAAATTGATATCAAAATTATCAAAGTTTTACAATGTAAACTCGAATTATCATAATAATGTACCATTAACAGTCATTTAAAAATTAAAATCTGATTTTTAAAATCAAAACAAACGTTCGCCATGTTTAGAACAAACCCAACGACAAGTCAAACCCAAAGACTGTCTTTTATCGAAATTCAAATTCGAAACTATGATTTGATAGCAATAATGGTTTAAATTTATGGCATCATAATACGAGTAATCATTCATAACAAAAATAGTCATCATCAAAACATTCTTAACAAAGATCATTTTTTTATTAATCTACCCACAAATTGATTAACAACTATCTCCGACATATTTGTGAATGTGAATAATGGGAGTCGGTAAAAATCCTTTCATATCAAAATTTGTTTAATGAAACATTTAGTGCACATTCTATAGTAGAAGATAAAGGTGTGTTATAGGGCGTTCGTCAAAAAATGTGCATTCAATTTATTACTTTTTACCCAGTACAGCGTAATAACTGTAGGCAGCTCGTACAACCTGTAATGAAAATATACCTATTAAAATATACTAATATTAAAAGCTGAAGAGTTTGTTTGTCTGATTGAGCTCAGTGATTGAGACGTTAATTGATGATCAGTGTTTTTCACGAGTTTTGGACTCAGGCGGTCTAAAATGGCCACCTTAGCAACTCTTCTAAAAGTGATTAATTTCCTGAATTCCCAGCAACATGATTAGCAATTCTTTCTCTTATTCGTAAATGGTGCTCTCTAAATGTAATGCTCTCTATTGATAGTATTGATAGTACAGGCACAGGCGGAATCGTATTTAATTCATTTCATTTCTGAACATAGACTTGCAGCACAGAGTGAGCGTTAGCTGCCTAAAATTGCGAAATCTCTTCCCTATACCTACATTTTCAAAGACATTATCCATGGAGTACAGGCAAATATAGAGAGTATGGGAATGTAATTTGGTTTTACTACGGAAGGCTCAGCCCATGCTATAAGTCTATGTACCTAAGCATTTTGTGGACCATTTTACGATTTGTATCATGATTCATATCAGGATATAGGTACTATTATGATTCTTCTAAAGTGGCCGTTTTAGACACGCAGAGGAAACGCACTTATAGGTACACACGGCTACGTATCAAGCTATTCAAAACCAATTTATCGTGGTCTTGCTTTGTATGTTCTTTCCGTAGATTAAACGGTCAGATTATACTGGTTTTATATAGCTTTATGTGTAGCCGTGCGTACATACATTGGATGGGGTAACTGGTAGTCATCAACTTTATGAAACTTTTATTTACAGCAGTCTACAGATCTAGTACCTATACCAAATAATTTAATGATCTATCGCATACCTGTATAAAAGACGGCAAATTAAGGACATTGAAGGGTCCAGCGCGCAGGTGTCGTTGGCTCATCATACCGACTCCGAGTATCGTCAATTCACGACGGACGCGTGGACTCAGGCACCATATCGCCGCTACAAAGGGCCCTTGGCCTTGGCCCAACGAGCTCTGATAATAATTAAAGTAGGTATAGTACATTACTGCCGCGGTCTATAATAACCACTTTGCTGGTCGCGCTGATGATGGCCGACAGCGCAGCTCCAGGCCGACACAGCGCGGTCAGTGTGCAGCACTTGATAGACGAGCTGAGATAAAGGCCGAGGCCGTAGGTCGAGCCCTTTACAGCGAGGACAGCAAGGTCTGTAATGATGGCCAAGCTGGAAGGTCTAGAGCAGTGATTCCCAAAGTGGTCCAGGTGGACCCCAGGGGTCCACGGGAGACTTGCTGGGGGTCTACGTAGGCGTGAACAAAAAATGGGGGTCCATAAGATGTTAATTGGGGTCCACGAAAATTTATCTGCTTTTGGTAGTAAAGAGCAAAAATGTAAGCATAGTTTTTATAAGGGCCTACCTACATTGTTTTAGGTACCTAACTAAGCAGATAATATTTTAATATGCATAATGACTTCAAAACCAGGTTTGAAGATATGCTGACGATGGATATACCACCATGGATCATAAATCCATTTGATGAAACGGAAGTGGCCAATGTTATATTACAAGAGGAGCTGCTCGGCTAAGCACCAATGAGGAGCTGAAGGTGAAATTTAGAAAAAGCTACCAAACATTTTGGCTGCAAGCAGAAATACCCGAAAAATATCCTGGACTGTGGGAAATCGCAAGGAAATTTTTAATAGCTTTTCCCTCGTCATACCTTGTCGAAAGGAGTTTTAGTGTCGTTACAAACCTCTTAACAAAAAAAAGGAGCAAATTAAAACTCGCAGAGCGGGGGGATTTGCGGTTATTGCTCACAAAAATAAAGCCAAACATTGATCGTTTGCTGACACCTCCATCAAATACATCCTTCCCATTAATTAAAATTATGACCTGAACATATATTACCCTATTAATTTTTTCTTGTAATTCTTTTGAGAATAGAATCTATTCTTTTAATTAATAAATAAAATGTAGGTATCATTTTTCATTTTTATTTTACCTATCGGAATATATTAGGGACAGTACATACTCAAAAGCGACACAATTTTTATTTTTTGGCGACTTAAGAATGTGGTAGAAATGTAGCAGCAGGGGGTCCACCGAAACCAGTAAAATTTTGAAAGTGGTCCACGAGAAAAATAAGTTTGGAAACTACTGGTCTAGAGCGTAGCTATTATAGGCTAGCTCGAGGCAGTTCAAAGCGTGACCAGCGGCGAAGCAGTCATAGTGCCAAGGCTTGTATAGTGCTTTACTCAAAAATGCAAGTACCTAACCTAAATAAAACCAGCAAGTAATTTAAATAAAATATATATTAATTAACTAGAAATTATAATTATGCAACCGTATATTACTTTCCTTTGAGTTTCGCGGTAGGTATTAAATTTTCAAACACTAATTTATCTTCATCTCTAATGTCTGGCGGTGTTAAACACATTGAATCGGAAGAATTTTCGCTTTGAGAGCTCATTTTTAGCAAAAATAAGTCACTAAATAAAAATAAAATTTTCGCTGAACCGCGCTTTTGTTACTTTTTTTTTTAGCTGTCGGGACGGGACGGGACTGTCTCATCAGGTAACCATGACCCTGGAACGTAAAGGGCTATTGAAAGATCACCGTGGATTTTAGTCAGTACGAGTCTGACAGTCTCTCCTGACTCGCCTTGGGTGGGAGGAGTTTACCACGATAAAAAAAATCGATGGTTCCAGACAGGAGAAATACTTTGTGTAGGTAATTATTTATTTCATCACTATTGCTTACAAAGCGACGAAGGAAAACATTGTGAGAAAAACAGTACCTATGTCCTAGAACTAAAAAGACCTTCGAAGACGTGATGGTGTGCTGGAATACAGCCCACTCCCTCTCATAGCGAGGAGTCTTGCCGGCGTCCCAGCAGTTTGAACATAATAGGCAAATTATTTACCTATGTACCTGGGGGGTCTAATCTCTAAGCATGAAACCTGTGGTTTCGGCCTTACCTACTTACGGACGTTTTGACAACAACCCCGAACTAAGAACGAATGATATTTTACGATTTGAAAGATAGCTCCTTAGAGTCTGCGTCATCAGTCATGACCTGCGGAAAATTCGTGGTAGGTACCTACTTACTACATTTTTTAATGCTATTTGATGTACCTAATGACACCTATACACTAGCGCCGCGTCAAAAGGACTTCAGTCACAGTGCTTCAGTCTTGACAGTAGTGTTAAGTGTTACCCATCCGCTGATTTGATATTGACGTTAGTTACGTTCGTAGGTACATCCGTCTCCGGACCTACCAGTGTCTTCGTTCATGGACTTAGAAAGTAGGTAGACCCCCTACTTACGTTTTCAGTTTTATTGAAGTGAACTAAACTCATCATCACCCTCGTTATTCCACTGTATTTAGGGTCTTTTGTACTTCTTTATTAACACTCATTTCCTAGTAGGTCACATTTTGTAACCTTATCATCTTTCATACAGTCCACCCATCGTTCTTAAACTTAACATTCACTTACCTCGTTAAAGACCGCGTCACCATACCGGCAGAATAAAAAGAGCTGTGTTAGAGTACCGCACATATACTGTGTTAATGATATGAGCTGCATTATGCTCATATCTTCCTAAAAAAAAACAAAATAAATCAGTGAGGGTGCCTCTTTAAGTACCCACCACGTATTCAATCGATCGATGGTGGAATAGATCAATCGACGTTGATCGTTTGTCTGTTTAGTTATATCCAACCAATCGTATCATTGTCGATGTATGCAACCTTGTAGGATATTTTGTAGGTAGTACTTACGGATTTTAATCTGACAGCAACTGAGCACAATGTAAGTGTGGCTAAGAAAAAATACGCTCCAATGATACTGCTCAATAACTTGTCAAGCTCAGTAACTACACTGAAAACATAATAGAATAATTTATGATTACCCTTAGCACGAGTTTTCACTCTTTTACTTTACAGCGTCTTTCCAGTATTTACAGCGTTTCTTGTATGAAAAAATGGAACAGCGCCTTTCATGGTGGTGTGCGAAGAAGGAACAAATTTTTTCCTTGAAAATTGTTTATTTGAAATTGTCAAAGTTCCACTTTACTTTGTCTCAAATACTGAAAACTCGTGCTAAGGGTCAAAGGTAAAAAGTAGGTGTAATATAAATATTGTAGCCCAAAACCAACACTATTTAGGAAAATGAAAAGGCAGCTATAAACTCAATTTCATTGAGTTAAATCTTGACCATAGATACTAACTGTGCAAGTAAAGTATTAGTCTGATGACATCGTACAATCCTGAAGTGAGCTCTATCGTCTCTCCTCTTTGAAAGATTGTACTGATTCCCCTTTCCTCCGATGCGTGAACTATAGTCGCGGAGCAATGAATACTGGCCACACACGAATGTCATGATGCCGATATTTGTTAAATCAAATGCAATGTGGACACCGACACAGTAGACAGCAGACACAAACTCGCATATGACTGATACAATGTAGCCGTAAATGCTCAAGTCATCCAGCGGAGTCCAACAGGGCAATATGTGTGGGTATCCCAAACCTCCCTTGCCACGTATCTTACCCAGAAAATGTTCCACAAACGGAGACGCTATAAAGACAACTGCTGTAAAGCTATAGATTGTAGTCAGAATGGTTGCAGTATTACTAAATTTATTCGTGTAATTATTGATGTAGTCAGTAAAATTGTCACTCTCTTCATCATCCGACTGGTACTCGGATTGTGAAATGGGATCTTTGCGCAATTGTGTGTTTTCCAACAATGTGATTCGTGTGAGAAGATAACGCCAGTTTTGATGGCTTCGACGCAATGAGATTAGTTTGAGGACCCCCATGACACAAAACGCGAGGACACTGAAGCATTCGAAAAGCCTTTCAGGATCGTCCTTAGCCATGAATAATGCGATGACTTGTAATACGAATGTTATGAGGAAACAGAATGTGGCCACATTGGCTATCCAGTGCACTTTATGAAGAGTAAGGTACGACGTGAGGCCTGTGTAGTGAATCAGGCAGGTTATCAGACCGACTAGGTCGTCAGTCCCGCCTCTACGAGCTATCAGAAACCGAAGCATATCCTTTAGCTGCAACCAAATAAAAAATGTCTCAGATATAGCATTAGTAAGGCATGTAAAATTATATAATTAGGTATTCTATATAAATAAGTTATCAAACCTTAGAAAACATCATGGACGAATGAAAATCACGTCCTCGCAAGGAGAATGTCGTAAGTTTTATTGAGTATGGAAATATTGTTTGTGAAAGCTCTACCTTCAAACGTAAACTACTTATTAAGTATTTATTGACCTACTTTATGTGACCGTCAAAGTAAATAACTAGTAACATCGAGAATAAATTGTCGGACATCTCATAAAAAACGGTTTTGGATGAAAGGTATACAGATAATTAGTTTATAACCTGGACTCATACGAGTATGTGGAATAATTTTTATTCCAATTTTATGTTTCCGTGGCAGGTTTTGCTGCCTGAAATTGCTCACTGAGTGAGACAAAGTAACTTTTTAATATTTTTTTTCAGAAATCCGCGAATATCATACAATTCGAAACCTTGACACTCTATAATATCTCTTTCCCGCCAAAGAGAAAGAGACAGACAAAGACCAGCCCTTTCGAAGTTCCGATTTTGAATTCGACCTCAAAGACAAACACGTTCGGAAATTTGTAGTAACTAAAGAAATTTTGCAAAAAATAATTATGTCTTTTCATGTAACTTATTGTTGTTAAACGAACGTATTTACTGCAAATAAAACTGATATTTCACCTATAAATATTTATTATCTCCTAAAGTGTTCTTGCTGCTGAAGTGAAAAGCTATATTATGTGTGTTACACGACGGTCGCGGGACTTATTCCATCACCGTGACCCCGGAACATAAAGGGCTATTGAAGGACACCGTGGATTTTAGTCAGTACAAGTCTGACAGTACCTCCCGACCTGCCCGGGGTGGGAGGTCTCATTTGATGATTTTACCACGTTAAAAAAAAAAGAATGTGTGTTACACGAGAGCAAAGTTTTTTGTATCTCGTGCCTTTGAATCCCTCGCCACACTCAGGATTCAACTTTATCCTTCGCTTGCTCAGGATTCAAAATCAGCACTCGCAGCAAGCAGCAAAAAACGACTTTGCTCTCTTGTTGCACAAATAACTATTCTTGTTGTACCGGGCGAAGTCGCTGGCGACAGCATTTACATACAATCGACCTTCAATGCGAATGGGTTAACGTAAGTCTCAATTTAATGTTAAAAAATACTTACCTATTGGTGTTTATCCGAATCACTCAATACCTACTCTTTAGAAATGTATCGAAATGCCACTACCACCACATTTTCTTGTTTATTTAATTAAAATCAAATTACTACACATTACCCAACTTCGTACGTAGTGTACCAACTTGGTCATTAAAACTATAATGATATCGCAACTACTTAAAACTTTTCTAATTACTTGCTAGTTTCATTAAAAACATATTAAAACAAACAATGTATGTAGGTAGGTACCTACTTAATAAAACACATAACTTAATGAAGTAAATAATAATGATGAAATATATCGTAGGTTAAGTATTTGCGTTAGTCATTTACAATAATGCACCATTCATCTGAATAAAACTTTTTTTACCAGGAATCTTGTAATCATTTTTTTTGCGATAGATAATCACGAGATGAGGAGTCGTCGCATATCTGGGTAGAATATAACGGCATGTTAGACTCTTGCTGAATAAAAAGCACCCTATTCCTTCAGTAGCCCTTTACGTTCCAAGGCCGTGGTACTTTGTCTAGACAGTCCGGCGACCCATTAGGCTAATCCTGAAATTGAAAAAAAGAAAGAAAGAGAGAAATGATTTTATTTCAGGGTGCAGACAGATGAGGTTTCTGATAAAGCAAAATTAAGGTTGTATAATTTTCGACATTTGTGTAAAGTCAACGTTTGAATACAAAAGTTGACTTTAGTAAATTAATTTTGCTGCCGTAACATAGCTTAATTGCACAATTTTCGAAAGAATTAGCGAGGTGTTTATTCAATTGAACGGAAATCAGCCCGCCCTTTCCATGTTTCAAGACAAAATAAACACTAGTAAGACACCTGCACGATTTCC
This sequence comes from Agrotis clavis, assembly GCA_954870645.1. NCBI lineage: Eukaryota > Metazoa > Arthropoda > Insecta > Lepidoptera > Noctuidae > Agrotis > Agrotis clavis. The sequence continues at coordinate 11,511,985 of OX940922.1, forward strand.
CCTGAATGACAATATGGTGATAATCTCGAATGACTCTTTAAACATTCATTACCTTTTATGTATTCCGGTAACTTCTTGCATGAAAATTACACAATGCTATTTTATATGCCTCCAGCATCGCACTATCATTGTTAATCCACCGCCATCTGAAAAAGAATAGGAAGCATAAACCATGGAGGCGGAATACATGAGGGAGAGGACATCCTCATAACCTTAACCCAGCTGATGCGGGAGACGTCCAGGGCTTCATGTGGCCGGCCACCATAGGCGAGGGCTTGCAGGTTATTTTTGTAGCTCGCCGTCCAATCAAGCCTGTTAACGGCACGCAAGTTGCGCGCACGCCTCAAGGAGCTGACAGCCAATTGACGGGGCTTCCACAGGGCCAAAAGCTCGCCGAGGTAGCGGGTCCGTCTATAAAGGTAGCCGTGACCCTGGAGCGTTAAGGCAACTGTAGGAACAGTGTGCATTTTTAGTTAGTAAAAGTCTGACAGTCTCTTCCGCTACACCCAGGGTGGGAGGGCTCATTTGATGAATATACCAACCAAAAAAATTTTTCAATAAAAAATGTAACCGCCTTCAAAAACAACCACAAAAAAGGGTAAAATAACCTTCAAAACTTTTCTTTCGGAAGTCGGTGACTTTTTTTTATTAATTTCATTGTCTTTTTGCCACCGACTTCCGAAAGAAAAGTTTTGAAGGTTATTTTACCCTTTTTTGTGGTTGTATTTGAAGGTGGTTACATTTTTTTTTTGAAAAAGTTTTTATTTTACTCTTTTTAGTTTAAATATTCAACCACAATTCTTGTCAAATACGAGTACATCATTTTCTTACATGAGCACTAGAATTTTGTAATCCGTAACACCGGTAATAACATCGTTAAAATCTCTTACATTCATAATTCCCTATCTCAAAAACTACTAAACCGATTTTGATGAAACTTGCAGTATTCCCTAAGTTGAACGATACCTAGTACAACAAAAAAGAATTACTTAAATCGGACTTGTAGTTCCGGAGATATGCGAACACAAACATAATTTACTAAATCAGTCGATGCCAAGTCCTTACTAGAGGAGTTGTACCTTCCATCATCAGCTCAGCTACATGAGATGATGATTACCATACGCAAATACTTAAATTACTTCATAAAATTTGCGAAAAACGATGTGTAGGCCTATAAAATTTGAAGGTTGCCCTCAATTTCTCCAGGATCCAATCATCAGATCCTAACATGGTGACAATGGGACCACTCCTGAAGTATCTCCTTTCGAATAAAAAAAGAATTTTGAAAATCGGTGCACAATTGGCGGAGTAATCGGGTAACAAATACACAAAAAAAAACGTATCGTCGAATTGATAACCTCCTTCTTTTTGAAATCGGTTAAAAATAACCATAAATCATCATGGCTCTGGAGTAAGGTGGATGGTGTAATGGGTTAATAGTCATTTATATAGGGTGACTGGTAATTAGTGTACGATACTTTTAAACACGTGATTGTGCTCATGATAACCAACAACTTTTAATATGGGAACAAACCTGAAATCGTGAAAAAAATATCAGCTGTTCAGTACATTAAGCAAACATAAATGTACTGAACAGCTGATTTTTTTCGCGTCTAAGGGGGAGGCCTATGTTCAGCAGTGGACGTCTTCCGGCTGATGATGATGATGATGAAGTAGGTACGTACGCTGTGGAACTTGCTTACTTACATAAGATTGTGTAAAGCAGCTAGTATTATATTAACTTTGCTTCTGCAGAGCCATTGAACTTGGAAGAATTGGATCACCTTCAAAATAGGGATTGTTTTCAAGGATGGAGGAGGAGAAGATGCAATTCGTTTAATATATCTGGTTAAACAAGTCTTTTTACTGCTCATTTGGTTAAAAATCGGAAAATAATGCAAAAAAGTGGTTTACGTGCTACTGGGTTCATTCAACTGTGATTAGGGTTACCATAATATATGTAAATAGAGGAATGCCTATCTATGGTACGTAAAATGCCTGAATTTTCAGAAAAATGCCTGTCTAAAGCAAAACGCTGTAGGTAATAAGTAAAAGCCAACAGATAATAATGAAGAAGAATATTTTTAATACTGATATTTGTCAGAGGTCATAATTTTTTTTAATACTTCTTTCTTTTCTAATATACAACATGTAACATAATTAACGCACATCCTGAAATTAGTTTGTTCAGAATCGTTTACTGAATCGATTTCTATCATTTTTAATAAAGGTAATTTTTTTTTTCAAAAATAATTAAATCTACGGAAATTCCCCCTAGACCTCTGTACAGTCAAAACAAACTAAGATAAACCGTAAATCAAGGCAACAAGACTTAAAAGTGCAATTTTATTTGTTTTAATACAAATTCCGTCATTCAATACAAAAAAAAAAACCTTACTGCAAAATAACTAATTTAGTTAAATAACAATGCATTTACATGTTAAATTAAAAATTCAATATATGTATTGTGATTATAACATAATATTCTAATTGGGGTGTCTGAGGGTGTGCGTTAATTACGTTACATGTTGCGATGCGCCCGCGGGCATCGCGCAAAATTTAAAAATGCCTGTCTCAGATCACGCCTGTCTAAACCATAAAATGCCTGTCAAATGCGGCAAACGCCTGTCATATGGTAACCTTAACTGTGATGCAATTAATATTAGGTATGTTTAAACATACCTTTGGGGCGCTTTGGGGTCCCAGAGGTTAATAAGTAGGTATGTCAAATGGTACGAATGGTAGGTCAAATGTTACAAAAATGCAATTACTTAAAACACGTTGTCTAACGATTTAATAAAAATCGAAATTAAAATACATTATATTAATGTGACATCTGTGTGTCGTAATATAAGTTAAGAAAATTAATAAAGCTTTGCATATTTTATGCATTATTTTATGATAGGTTATGATAAGCTAGATTATTTATGTGCCGAGATGATATGAGAATTCGAGATCAAAATAAACATCGGTGCAAAGACGCATATAACATAAAATAACACGTCTTTTGGAAAATGACAATGTTTTAAAAAAAAGATGACAAAACATCTAATAATATTACTAAATGATGAATGACAGTGAAAATCGCTATAAAATACACTACGTAACTTAGAAGGGTCGTTCCCAACAGGTCCATGAGTCTATTGTTCTCAAAAATTGAACGTTCATACATTTGTTCCCAACGGGTCCACGACATTTAAAAATATTAAAATTTTTGTTCCCAACGGGTCCATGAAAATGTTTGGTACAGTCAACAACAAAAGCTTGGTTATAAGCTTAAAAACTGAAATAATGTTACTAACCAGTAAAAGTACTAGGCTGGCATAAGTTCAAAGTGGTTTTTATTGTTTGTTTGTAAACGCATCCACAACACAGAAGAAAAAAAAATCTTCGCTTTTAAAACATTTTAAGGAAACATGCCTCCGATGTTAGGTGATGTTGATATTAGAAAAAGGTTTATTTTTAAGTAAATCATTATAATTATAACCACAATAAATTACTCAAATGTTTTAAACTGATCTATTTTTTTAAATTCATAGTTCAATATTATGTTTCTGTCCCGTGTTTACAATTAGGAAGGGTACTAGGAATCCACGTATGAGTCGATGACGGTAATGATTGACCTGTCATCTAGAAATAACATCAACACGTAGATACTTATCCCCCGCCTTTATCTATCATCATAAACATGCATAGAAAACGGAAATCTTGGGTGCGTCTTATTTCATATAAAGTTATTTGATCTACATATTTTCATTTCAATAACGTTCACATGATATAATCAACGGTTGATATAATTTCTTTACACATAATGTTTGTGTTACTCTAAAACTCATTTCATACTTACGAGTATAATTTTATTTGATACTAGCTGTGCCCGCGACTTCGTTCGCGTGGATGTCGGAATTTAACAATGTATTTTTTAGTGCGAAGCGCTTAATTCTCGCCACGTTTTTTATAAATCATATCGTTTTCATATAATCCCTGTATTTAAAATTTATTTTTCAAGAATATTTGAGGTGATTATAATAAACGCCCTATGTCGTTCAGATTCAGAAGAATTGCTACTGGATTAGAGACCCCATTCTATCTCATTCCATCCCACTCCATCCTACTCCATCCCACTCCATCCCACTCCATCCGACTCCATCCCATTCCATCCCACTCAGTTCCACTCCATCCCACTCAATTCCACTACAACCCACTCCAACCCACTCCATCCCACTCCAACCCACTCCAACCCACTCCATCCCACTCCAACCCACTCCATCCTACTACATCCCACTCCATCCCACTCCATCCCACTCCATCCCACTCCATCCCACTCAATCCCACTCCATCCCACTCCATCCCCCTCCAGCCCATTTCATCCTACTCCATCCCACTCCATCCCACTACATCCCACTCCAACCCATTCCATCCCACTCCAACCCATTCCAACCCACTCCATCCCACTCCATCCCCCTCCAGCCCATTTCATCCTACTCCATCCCACTCCATCCCACTACATCCCACTCCAACCCATTCCATCCCACTCCAACCCATTCCAACCCACTCCATCCCACTCCAACCCACTCCATCCCACAACATCCCACTCCATCCTACTCCATCCCACTCCATCCCACTTCATCCCACTCCATCCCACTCCATCCCACTACATCCCACTCCATCCCACTCCATCCCACTCCATCCCTCTCCATCCCACTCTATCCCACTGCATCGCACTCCATCCCACTCCATCCCACTCCATCCCACTCCAACCCACTCCATCCCACTCCAACCCACTCCATCCCACTACATCCCACTCTATCCTAATCCATCCCACTCCATCCCACTCCATCCGATTCCATCCCACTCCATCCTACTCCATCCCACTCCATCCCACTCCATCCCACTCCATCCCACTCCATCCCACTCCATCCCACTCCATCCCACTCCATCCCACTCCATCCCACTCCATCTCACTACATCGCACTTCATTCTAATCCATCCCACTCCATCCGATTCTATCCCACTCCATCCCACTCCCTCCCACTCCATCCCACTCCATCCTACTCCATCCCACTCCATCCCACTCATTCCCATTCTAGTGTGAGTCTAATAAAAACCTTTTCTTTCTTTCCATTCCATCCCAAACCATCCCATTCTATTCCATTACACTCTACTCTACTCTACTCTACTCTACTCTACTCCACTCCAAACCACTCCACTCCAGTCCACACCATATTTGAATAGGTATGTAGTTTTTCTATTCCAAGCTAGATCGCGCTACTGAACTGCGCGTCTCGGTGTCTGACCGTAATTTTACTTCTGGGTCTGGAACACTTTAAATTCAAATATCTTTTGATAGACTTAACCGATTGCAATGAAACAAAAACTAAATTAGTCCTCAAGTTACGCTCGATTGTTGTGTATAGAGGTTATCTACATTGCCTTCGTACATTTTACGTGATGGAGCTACAAATAAACAGACAAACCGACAAACCGACAAACCGACAAACAGACAAACAGACAAAAAATCTAAAAATGCTGGAAATGGGTTCTGTTGGTTGTCCTTCAACACCCTAGCTATTTTTTTTGGATTTTATTTTAATGTACAAAAACGATTTTTCTACAGTTTTATTATATGTATAGATACGTTTATATAAGCGAAAATCATTACATTTAACGTTTGAAACATACACACATCAAAAGTGTCTAGGGATCAACATATATTTTTGCAATAACTTTTCTCCTGATTGATATTAATTAAAATGTTCTTTAAGGATTCATCAAATAAAGTGTTATCGTTTGTCACAGTAACGATAAACCAAGTCACCTTTGCATTCATAAAGAAATTTGCCATTTTCCTAATAAAGGGATTTTTGACATTTGAACCACTAACATTAAAGTTCGAAAAAAAGACTGAAATAACAGTTTTCTTTAAAATTTTATTGGGTAACTTAAACAATTAATAATCCGTGTTTCTACCGCGAACACTAACAACACAAGAACATCGGTTTGGCATACTCAAAATGAGTTCATCCAAATCACGCTGTGGAATGGCCGCCCATGTTCGTTGCAACAACAAAAAAAGGTCTTCTTGCGACTGGATACCCTCCATATTCGGCAGAGCTCTTCTCTGTAGCATATCCCATGCATGCTCAATCGGGTTCAAGTCTGGCGACTGAGCAGGCCAGGGCAGGACATTGATGTTAGCTGCGGCGAGAGTCTGTCTTACAACTCTTGCGGTGTGCGGTCGTGCATTATCATGCATTAACTGAAATAAGGGACCGATTTGCACTTGTAGAGGAACGATGGCGTCTGATACAATCGTCTCAGCATAAATTTGAGCGTTGAGGTTGCCTCTGATCCAAATCAACTCAGTTCTTCCGCCGATCCAAATACCCGCCCATACCATGATGGTTCCACCACTATAAGGATGGACTTCCTGGCAGGATTTTAATCGCTGTTGGCGTCCAGGGGTTCTCCAGTGTCGTATACGCCTTGTATCCGGTCTCATACCAAAACGAGACTCATCAGAAAAGCACACGAAACGCCATTGTTCTTCTGCCCAATTTCTGTGTTCAAGAGCCCATTGATATCGAATCCTACGATTGTGCATTGCTATAGGTGGTACCCGTAGCGGTCTTCGGGAATGAAGGTTCACTTCATGCAAGCGGTTTCTGACTGTTTGGTCGCTAATTAAGTTCCCTGAAGAGTGATGAAGCCTCACGGCTAACATCATGGCGGTTATTGTTGGAGCTCTTCGAGTTAAGATTTGAATGTATCGGTCTTGTCTCCGTGTGGTGCAGCGATACCGTCCTCCATGGCGCTCAGCCACGGTACCAGTGCTTCGGTAACGTGTCCAAAGTCGACTGATAACACTCTGACTTGTATTCAGAGCTAAAGCCACAGTACGTTGCCGGGAACCAGCTTCTATCATTCCCACGGCTCTGAGCATTTCTTCCCTGCTTAAATGACGTCGCCGCTCCATAATAACGTTGGTTTTAAACAGTAGTAGGGAAACAGTAGCACTAATAATGTCTACAATGCGTTGTATGTTTTTATAGGGAAAATATTGACAGCTGATTTTCATCTTTTACTCGAATTTGATTTACAGTTCCTGATTCAAATTATGAAATGCACCAAAAAGGATCCATATAAATTTATAAAATCATAAATTTATTACAAAGCCACATCTCAATCTCAAGAAATCCGCATAAAAATGCTTGATCCCTAGACACTTTTGATGTGTGTATAATATAACGTTTAAACTATTTTCTTTGATGACTTCGGCTTATCCTTTGAGCTTTGTTTGCTTTCACTATTGCTATTGTTATTAGAAAAATTTTGTGTCCAAGAGCGAGCAAAGCGAGCTCGTGACCGGGGACACCCCGACATTACTTTTATTATATTACATTTATTAGGTTACTTTAAACCTTGCACCCAGAAATAGGAGCACCGCGAAGCGGGGCTCCGTCGAGCCATCATGACAGGTAGTAATCAGTTATTTGACCTAGGATGCAAGAGCGAGCGAAGCGAGCTCGGGACTTGGGGCACCCCGACACGGACAGGTTAGGTTCGAAGGGGATGGCGGGATCTGAAAGACCCTGCCATCCCCTTCGTGTTAGGTTACTTTAAACCCTGTACGCGGAAATAGGAGCCCCGCGAAGCGGGGCTCCGTCGTACATTCATGGCAGGTGGTACTATTACTAGGTAAATCAGTGTTAGATTACTTGCCAGGAAGAAAAAAAAAAAATAGACGAAATAAGTTTTATGTCTTTTGAGTGGTATAAAAACGAATTTATATTCATTGATTGTTATGCTTATAGAAATTAATCATTATAAAATTATGTCAATCGTTTATTATATTAACAGATCGTTATATCAAATAAAATTATATATTCAGTTGTTATCTCTTGTAAATTTTAGAGATTTTGTAGTTATATCATATACTACTTACCCGGAAATCTTTGATAAAAAATAAACATGTTTCGAAATATTACAGTTTATGAGTTTATGTTAGATCTTAATATTTTCAGTTCTAGGACATGCCGGTTTTCTCACGAGGTTTTCCTTCAACGTTTTGAGAACAGGTGATGAAATAAATTACCCAAAGGAAAGCGCCTGGCTGGGTTGGACCTAGGGCATGCTCCCGGGAAATCCCGTTATCGAAAACACCGGGAAATCCCGGGAATTTCTAAATCAATCCGGTACCGGGTCTTCATCCCGTAGTCCCTGTTCTTTCGATACTTTTGATACTTTATTACCTATTTTCTTTCTTGTTTTCAATATACATAGTAACAAATCCTATTCAATAAACTAAGTACTTTTAAATTTATTATATGTATTTGGTTTTTTGTATATTTACAGCTTTTTACTTCCTGATGTGTAGAAGGAGTTCCAAATATTGATATATTTCACTCGTTCGTATTCGCATAATATTCGCATCAATTTATGCGGATGCGAATGTCAAAAAAATTGCGAATATAATATGCGGATGCGAATCCGAATGCGAATATTTGCAACATCTCTATTCCGTAAGTAACTAAAATTTTTCTTCAAGCTGTCACGGAAACAAGAGTCTGAATCTAAAAATATATTTTCTCGTAATACGAGTATCTCGGCATGAAACGACGAGACGCTTACTTTATTGTTAGTATTTTTCTAGAAATTACAGGTCACCTAGGTTACTCATGATTTGAAAAGTATTTGAAGTTATTTTATAAATGACTTCTTAAATTACATTAAAAATAAACATTTCCGTGGGTGATATGCGATAGCAGTAATTGCGGTTGGTTTGCTATCCTTTATTATTAAAAGAGTTCCGTTGTTTTCTTCGAAATCCCATCATTAGATCTTGACCTAATGATCGGGACCACCTGGAAAGTATACCCTTTCAAACATTTTTTTTCAAATCTTTCCAGGCAACTTTGAGCAATTGAGCAGACATACAAAAAAAAAAAACAAACAGTCGATTGGAAAACTTCCTCCTTTTGAGATGTTTGAAACTCTGTAGACTTGCTTACAGTCCATTCATTAGGAAATTGACAATGTGTTGCGAATCTGAACCGTGCATCAATTTAGCAATTTATGTACAATACAAACCTAATAAAGTATCCGGAAGATGTGACAAATTGGCAAGCACATTCTCTAGCTAGAACATTCTTTATTTATAGAAACAACGCATGTTATAAATTTAATAAAAAAACCATATAATATGTAGGTAATATAAAAAGTTGTTAAAGTTTACATCAAACTCAAAAACGACTGAACCAATTTTGATGGCATTGGGCAAAGACAGATTAGATAGAATCAGTTACCCCTCTTAGTCACATTTTTTTTTTGCAAAAATAAGTCATTCATTTCACTGCACATCATGTTTATCTCGTAAAAGTCAGTAATTTAAACTGCTGATTTTCCAAGGAAACTGTATATTGTCTCATTTATTCTTATGAAACTTATGATCACACTCATAATCACGAGCAGTAAAACGTGACAATAAACATCAAAGATGAATAGGTCGTGATCTTTATTTATTTATCACTTTCCTTGGACTAATGCGATAGACCACACACCATGTTTATGTAGTTCGAGAAAGTTTTTCTAGAATGTTCATCAGCATTACTGATATTTGTTTTGATGTGCACGATACGATGTAGACTCGGCAGTCGTTCTATTCGACTTTATAGCCTAGCCCTAAATCTTAATCTGAATGGGTTGAATCGATGAGAAAATTTGTAATATGATAGGTCACTTAAATTCGAATCTCCAATAAGCTTTAAGAACATTTTAGAAAATCTTTTTAGTAAAAAATAAAAAACATTAAGTACAACTTATCAGTAAATTAAAGCTCACTACCTACACATTTAAAACAGATTATAATCTACTGTGGTGTAGGTACACCATTGCTTACAATATGATTTTTTTTTAAGGTAGGTACCTAATACCTCAACGGCGGTTTTATCGCTGATAGCGATATCTTCCAGACAATCTATGGATGGACTAAAATAATAAGCTAAGGTAGTCTCAGTCTTTCTAAAATGCCCACAAACTTAAAATCGATAGGTTTATTAAACAAGTTACTAAGTACAAAATCTTCACTAGCTATTTATAGCAAACGTAGGAGGAACATTAATGTTTAGGTACTCATGCCATTTAGTTAGTGCATCACAATTGGGACTTAAAATCAATGCATAAGCACGCGCCTTCAGCGAACTTCACGTCGGCACATCGACTATTAATCAAGAGAACACGGCGGCAATGCATCGATCATGCATACGTTAACGAACCTTCTTGTCTGTTTTCAGGAAATTATACGTGAAATAATTATTCATCTGATTCGGAGGCCGAAATGTTGTGGAGTATTGACTGCGTACAAAAAGGAACTGCGTCGGTAGGCAACTACAAAGTGGGCAAGATGAAGATACAGTCGTTAGAGTAAAGCTTGGGGAGAGGTCTAATCGTCTGTTTGGACAAATTGAAACACCGCCTATTAAGAAGTTAAATTAGGTATCATAATCATCTTCCTGCTTTTATCCCATTTTACTTGGGGTCGACGTAACACGTTTTCTTCTTCAATATCCTCCTTTAACTTTCATATTATACACTTCTGGACACATCTATTGGCCCACCTTAGAGTTTAGGTTTCGATGGCCCCTACCGAAATATGATTGCTAGATTGAACAAAAACGGTTGATGCAGTTTTAAACCTGATACATTTTACTATCTTTTTCGATCGTATTGTTTTAAATTTGAATTCAGAATACCATACAACATGGAGCTACGCCTAACAAGTCGGATATGCGCCTTGTTAAAGGCAATTGATTTTTGAATAAAAAACGTGTTTTATCAAATAAAGGTTTAATTTAATAACGCATGTTGCCTCCATGGGCATCTACCACAGCTCTCATACGATTAGGCATAGAGTTTATCAACCGCTCTATGAAATTTTGAGGGATCATCTCCCATTCCTCTTCTATGGCAGTTTTCAACTCCTGCATCGTCTGGGCAACTGGCTGACGAGCCCTAACACGTCTTTTTAGCTCGTCCCACATGTGCTCAATGGGGTTCATGTCTGGGCTTCTGGCTGGCCAGTCCATAACTGTGATGTTCACATCCCGAAGATATTCCCTGACGATGCCGGCTGCATGGGCTCTTGCATTATCATACATAAAAAGGAAATTTGGGCCCACATAGTCCGCGTATGGTATCACGTGAGGTTCTAAGCACTCACGAATATACCTTTCAGCATTTAATGTTGGCAGCCGTGGTCCTGTAACAACCTCAAGTTGAGTTTTGCCGCTCGCGGATATACCGCCCCAGACAGTCCATGAGCCACCGCCATAAGCAACCCTCTCTTCAAAGCAGCATTGTGCGAAACGCTCTCCCTTACGTTGGTAGACCTTCTTCCTTCCATCATTGCCATATAACACAATTTTAGACTCATCAGAAAAGAGTACACGGCTCCAATCTTGCTGTGTCCAATTTAAATGACTGCGTGCGAAACGAAGGCGTGCTGTTCGGTGGGCTCGCGTTAGTTTGGGCCCATTAGCTGGCTTGTGTGGTACCATATCGCGTTCTTTTAACCTTCTCCGAACAGTTCGAGCGCTCACAGATACTCCGTGGAAGTCGCGAAGTTGGTTTTGTATCTCAATGGAGGTAAGGTGACGATTTCTCAAGCTGGTCGTCACGATGAATCGATCCTGCCTTTCAGTTGTGACCCGAGATCGTGGCCTTCCTTGGCGACGAACAAAGTCGCCAGTCTCTAGGTACCTCCGATAAACATTTCGGACCGCAGATCGACTTAAATTAAGTTGAGCACTCACGTTTCTTTGGCTGTGTCCAGCCTGAATAAGTGCCACAGCTTGGGCGGCGACTTCAGGTGAAGTATCCATAGATTATTGATAGAACCTCACCTTAATGTTAAGAATAAGTAATGTTTGTTGCAAAACCAAAGATATCAATCACTTTTTCAAGAATTAAATCCAAGTAAACCAATAAAACCAAGTTTTCTTAGTATTCGATTGTTTAATATCAACAAACAGGCTCCAAATTGTCTTTTGTTTCTTTAAAGTCTGTGTTCGAAATTCAAAAAAATACTATTGAATGAAATTGTGAATGTGCCAGGTTCAAAACTGCTTAAAAACTTTTTGCTCGACCTAATATAAAATTTTAGCTAGGACCAAACGAAACTGAAAATACAAGGTGGGCCAATAGATGTGTCCAGAAGATTATTCTTCACACAATCTATCCATCTTTTCTTTGGGCTTCCTTTTCCTCTCCATCCATCAAAAATTATTCTCTTTAGTCACACGATTGTTAATTTTATTGTCCATTGAGTAGTTGTATTATGTTGTCTTAAATAAAATACTCGTACAATCGATATAATCCTTAACCAAATACCTACCTACAGAAAACTGATTGTAACTGTTAAAGTTAATACACCTAGCCATCTCGTTGTCTAGGTTTTGTTCAATAGCCGGGCATGGCGAGGATAACGCCGAGCAGGGTATGATATGACGCGGGGTGGCCATAGTACGTCGTTAAATACGTTTTTACTTCTAACTAGATACTAAGACGCTGGTATTTTAGGCGACAAGTTCAGGAGTTATCGTTACCATATAAGTTTAGCAAACGTGAAACGTTTTGTAAACGTGATAAACGTGGAAAATAACGAGAATATTATGGTAGCTAAACGTTAATCTCGTCACGTAGATACCACAGGCTTATCTTTAAGTCTATGTTTCTAGTTGCACTTAATTAAATAAAGGTTATCGATGATATATAATGATTCAGGCATGGTGCGCAAAACGTGTGACTAGAAAATTACACAATAGGTATTATCAAAGAAACGTGACGGCTCAGACAAAAACTCATGAATTTAAAATGAATTTGTAAGAGATTTTTTGTTGCGGCTAATTTACGTTTTCTAGAAAGAAAAATCATTGATGACTAGGTGAGACCTGTTGACGCACTGAAAATATATCTTAAGCCTTATTATATTGGGGTGCTATGACAGGAAACCTCCACGTGCGCCCGTGGACTGGAGTTCCCTCTCGGATACGTCCGGGGGGAAGACCAGTTTTTCGGACCGGTGCACCCTGGGATGCGGGCAAAAACTCTTCCTTAGGCACTGTGTGCCTAAGGGGTCTCTTTGCCCGTATGCGAATAGCCTGTCGTGTGGACGCTCCAACGCGTGTCCCTCTGATTAGCAGAGGGCACAGCGGTGGAGCGGGCTTGCGGACGGTGAGTTATGGGTAGCTCGCCGTCCGACCAAGGACCAAGCCCGGGTCGGTGGCGCGTCGTGTTTCGCGCCAAATGCCTGCTGGGGTCGCGGGTTTTTTCTTAACCCAGGTTACCGTGGCCCCGGAACGTAAAGGGTATAGGAAGGAACACGGGTGGATTTTAGTCAGTAAGAGTCTGACAGTCCCTTCCGCCCCACCCAGGGCGGGAGAACTCATTTGATGATTTTACCACCTAAAAAAAAAAAAAAAAAAAAAAAAAAAGCCTTATTATATTCAGGAAAAAAAAAAATCATGATAATGATTTATGCAGCGATGTGTAAATGTAGACCTATAGACCTTTGTCTAAAGGTAATGCGCTCTTCTTCATTATAATAAACATGAAAATATTTATCGTTCTTGTAATGAAATAAAAACTTTTTGAAAAAAGGGAACCGACTAAACGAATGAAAATTAATTATTTTACAGTTTTTTTTGTGTTTGGTTTTGAAGTCGGTTCCCTTTTTTTCAAAAAGGTTTTTTATTTTTCCCTTTTTAGTTTAGATGTATTCAACAAAAACCTTCATATAATCGGCGTCTTTGAAAATCTACAATCCAATAAGCAACAAAAACGGATCTATGCGGGAACTTCACGAGATATCCATTATTGTTATACTAAAACCTTCCCCAGAATGTAACGAACTTTTAAAAACTTTTAACAACGTTGTTGTTCAACAAAGTATAACCTGATCATCATATATTATTCAAAAGGTACCTATTAGACTTTGATGTTTTAAATCATACCTGTTTTTAACAAACCGCCACGGCTTCACACTTCATATAGCGCTCTTCTATGAGGAAAATAAACTTTATCCCGAAAATTAATTAAATCATCCGCCAAGCCCTTTCCGAATTATTTTGGGGTCAGCATCAGTCTAACCAGATGTAGCTGAATTTCAGTATTTAACATGGGACGACTGCCTATCAACTAACAACCCAGTAACTAACGTAATAAGATACCTCTTCGTAAGACTTGTTGTCAGACCTTAGCGACTGTCAAAGTCCAATAACAGCCGAGACCAACAGATTTACGTTCTTTCCGAGACACGGAGGAAATTCGCTATGACAGATGGTCACCATCCACAGACCAATCTCAGTAAGCGCGGGCCTGTGCGGCTGTTATTATTTAGCCGCAACCTCCACGAACGTAAGAATAACAATAGAAATATGTTTGGCCGTGTTTATGTGATGCTTCATGAAACATTAGTGGCAATAGGGTAGGTATATCACTAAAAACAAAAAATATTTGACCCGTATTTTTCTTTTGGTACATAAACCAAAATTGAAGAGGATACGACACTTTTAAAATTGGCAATACTTCACCAGACAGTACAATTTTTTTTCTTGCTTGTGACGTCACATACCTACTTAACACGCGCTCTCGAATTTTGATGCGGTTTAAAACTTTAACTGACGGACTATTTACATTTACAAATTATAAATGCTATCAACGTGCCTATTAATGCCTATTGATTTGAATATTATGACGTATAGACAGGAATTTAGTCCATGCACATTCCGTGCTATAAAATTACTATGGCCTGTTGGTCTAGTGGTAAGTGACCCTGACTGCTATGCCGGAGGTCGTGGGTTCGATTCCCACCCAGGACAAATGTTTGTGTAATGAGCACGATCATTTGTTCTGTGTCTGGGTGTACTTTATCTATAATATTTATGTATTTAGAAATATATAAGTATTTTTATCAGTTGTCTAGTACCCATAACACAAGCTCTGCTTAGCTTGGTACTAGATGGCGTTGTTTGATAGTTGTGGAATATTATTATTATTTATTACTTACTTATATATTGTTACCTACATACGAGTATACTATGTATGTATTAAATTTTAAAGCGGAAGAGTTTGATTAGTTAAACGCAATAATCTCAGGAAGTACTGGTTCGAATTGAAAAAATGTTTTTTCACCTCACACGCTTGGAAAGATACTATTCCTCATTCAAAATCTGAGCGCAAAACTCCATTTTGTGCTCTAGAGCACAAAGTGTTGTTCAAAATTTGAACACGTCTGGTATTCAACGGCTCGCCTGTCAGTGTATACACTGACAGGCGAGCCGCCCCCACTGCATTTCCTCGCTGTGTGAGGTGAAAAGTTGTGTGTTGCACTCGGCAGCAAAGTTTTTCTGCGTCTCGTATTTTGAAAACTTCGCATCGCTCAGGATTCTATATTTGCACCGCTCGTTTCTCTCGCGGTTTAATCTTAGAATCCTTCGCTCGCTCAGTTTTCAATTCAAGTACTCGCGCCAAAAATCAACTTTGCAGCCTTGCATAACAAATAACTATTTCACCTCACACGCTCGGAAAGATTCTATTTCTCATTCAAAATCTGAGCGCAAAACTTCATTTTGTGCTCTAGAGCACAAAGTGTTGTTCAAAATTCGAACACGTCTTGAATTCAATTTTTCTACACTGCCAGGCGAGCCGCCCCCACTGCATTTCCTCGCTGTGTGAGGTGAAAAGTTGTGTGTTGCACTCGGCAGCAAAGTTTTTCTGCGTCTCGTATTTTGAAAACTTCGCATCGCTCAGGATTCTATATTTGCACCGCTCGTTTCTCTCGCGGTTTAATCTTAGAATCCTTCGCTCGCTCAGTTTTCAATTCAAGTACTCGCGCCAAAAATCAACTTTGCAGCCTTGCTTATCAAATAACTATTGTATCGAATAGTCCATTTACCGAGGAAGACTATAGGCTATCACGCTAAGACCAAAAGGAGTCGAGCAGAGGGGGTAAAACCGCGTGGAACAGTTAGTTTATGACATAGGTAGAACATCTTACGTGAAATTCAAAGGCCAGTCGGGGTTATGTCAAGTACCTATGTTATTCTTAGCTTGTTATTTATTGTGTAAAAGTCGTTAAATTTTATCTTCTGATTACTACCTAGCATTAACTAGTTAAATGCAGTGGACATGAGTGGACATTCGGTACTCGGTATTATTGTACTTTGACCCAGTGACAATCACCATTTATGTTCTTACAATGATGCTGTATATTTTGTTATCATTTTTTTCGTTTTTTTTTTTTTACATAACTGCGCTATCAAAGAAATGTCTTCTGCACCGTGGCCGCGTGGATGCGTTTACAAAAATTTTAAACTCACAAACACCAAACACCCAGACCTGGAACAACCAGATATTTGTAGATCATACAAATAATTGTTTCGTCTGGGAATCGAACGGCAACAGGTAGACGCTTGAAATAGTCACAGAATATTAAATCACTAGCTGTGCCCGCGACTTCGTTCGCGTGGATGCCGGAACTTAACAATGTATTGTTTAGTGCGAAGCGCTGTTGGAGGATACCGATACAAATCATTTTCTTTATGCTTTTTTTAGCGTCTAAAATCGTCAAATTAGTCTTCTCACCCAAAGCAGGGCAAGAGGGACTGTCAGACTTGTACTGACTAAAATCCACGGCGTCCTTCAATAGCCCTTTACGTTCCGGGATCACGGTAGCTCGTAAGTCCCACGACCCCGGCTGGCTTTGGCCCTCTAAGGGGCTCCGTCATTGTGCTGACACTCTTTAAGGCGCTCGTGGAACACAACGGGACGTCGACCCGGGCATAGTCCATGATCGAACAGCAAGTCGCCCGATTACTTGCCGCCCGAATGCCCACGCCTGTTGACCAGAGATAGTCTTGCGACGTCCGTCACCGTGGGCGTCTACCACTGCGGCTGGGTCGTGAGGTAGACGCTGTCCTTTTCCTCACGCGTCCCGCCTCCTCCTTCGCTGGCATGATTGCTTCGCAGAAGGAGGCGACCGGTTCCCACTCTATTTCACCCTGCAGCATGGCGTCAACCAATGCCGAGCGCGAGAGGTCGCCGCTTATCACCGTTGCCGTTGTGAGGACATGTGCGATGCTCTGCCCAAGCGGGGCAATTCTGCACCGTATGCTCTACCTTAGACCTCCACCCCCCCATAACCTCGTAGTGGTGACATCCAAGCGTTTCTTCCTTCCCCGACAAAGGTACCTTCTACCTTCCAAAACTTCCGTGTCCAGTGAGGACCTGTGTCAGGTGGTTGGTCAGGAAGCCGTGACACCTATCCAGCCACTCCTCAAAGAGAGGTCTTACCGCCGCGATTGAGGCGTGCCCGAACCTCGG
The DNA here is from genome assembly GCA_954870645.1 of Agrotis clavis. Classification (NCBI taxonomy): domain Eukaryota; kingdom Metazoa; phylum Arthropoda; class Insecta; order Lepidoptera; family Noctuidae; genus Agrotis; species Agrotis clavis. Next base: position 11,529,364 of record OX940922.1, read on the forward strand.
TTTCGATAGTCGCTCCCTCCATACCGCCCTGAGATGGCGCCGGAGCTCTTTCTGCCGCGCCTATACTTTTCGATGCAGCGGGAATTTGCCAGTGCTTCTTTATAAATACGTGCTGTCGGACGGCAAACTACCCATTACTCCCCGTCCGTAAACGGCTGGAATATGACCCGCTATTTCCGACGCCTTGGGCGTCTTCAGCGGTGGCTGGGGTGAGAGGTAGAGGGTGCCCTTTCCCTCACGCGCAATTATGACATGCCCAGTATTGCCCAGGCAGTAATTATTTTGTTGTGGCATTATTTTGTAACTATGATATCTCCTAAGATATTCATTGAAATCAAACAATATCAAGGGCAATTTTGTTCAAAATTAAATGCTTGTGATGATTAACGTATTTATTTTGATAAGGATTAATATCATATTAATGAAATCCTCAAAGAGAGGTCTTACCGCCGCGATTGAGGCGTGCCCGAACCTCGGTTTCAATAGTCGCTCCCTCCATACCGCCCTCTTTTTTTTGTATCGTGGCAAAATCATCAAATGATTCCTCCCGCCCAGGGCGGGACAGGAGGGACTGTCAGACTTGTACTGACTAAAATCCACGGTGTTCCTTCAATAGCCCTTTATGTACCAGGGTCACAGTTACCGAGTGAGACAGTCCCGCGACCCCGGCAGGCTCTGGCCCTCTTAGGGGGCCCCGTCAGATTGCTGACAGCTCTTTGAGGCGCGCGTGGAACACAACGCGCCGTCGACCCGGGCATGGTCCATGATCGGACGGCGAGTCACCCATTACTCGCCGCCCGCATGCCCGCACCTACGGTGGCCGGAGATCGTCTTGCGACGTCCGTTGCCGTGGGCGTCTCCCGCGGCGGCTGCGTCTTGATGTGGACGCTGTCCTCTCCCTCATGCGTTCCGCCTCCTCCTTTGCTAGCATTACTGCTTCGCAGAAGGAGGCGACCGCTTCCCATTCCGTCTCGCCCGTAATGGCCTCGACCAGTGCCTATCGCCGCTGTGAGGACACGGCGGTGCTCTGCCCAACCGGGGCAGTCCCTGCACCGTATGTTCTACCGTTTCCTCCGGGCGATCCTCGCAGTGGTGACACCCAGGCGTTTCTTCCTTCCCCATTCGATACAGGATCCATACCGCCCCCTGAGATGGCGCCGGAGCTCTTCCCGCCGCGCCTCGACTTGTCTATGCAGCGGGGATTGGCCAGTGCTTCTTTATAAATACATGCCGTCGGACGGCAAGCTACCCATTAGGTACGCCCCGTGCGTAAGCGGCTGGAATATGACCCACTATTTCCGACGCCCTGGGCGTCTTCAGCGGTGGCTCGGGTGAGAGGTAGAGGGTGCACTTTCCCTCACGCGCAATTACGATATGCTCAGTATTGCCCAAGCAGTAATAATTTTGTTGTGACATTATTTTGAAACTATGATATCTCCTAAGATATTCATTGAAATCAAACGATGTCAAGGGCAATTTTGTTCAAAATTAAATGCTTGTGATGATTAACGTATTTATTTTGATAAGGATTAATATCATATTAATGAAAATACCTACGCAAATAATGCATTACTTTAAAACAAATTTGATTTCCATAAAAAAGGTTGTAGTGACTTAATCTTAAAAGATAGATATATGCTCTCGCGGACTTTATTTTAGAACTTTTTATGAGGAATAATTCCGTAGTACATAATTTTTGTGTATCTTTAACCGTTTACGCAGCGCACGCAACGAAAGCTCTCGAAAAGGAATACATTTTCCCGATTTTAAAACATTTCTCATTGCTGCTCCGCTCCTTTTGTTGATAGCGTGATGTTATATAGCCTATAGCCTTCCTCGATAAATGGACTATCCAACACAAAAAGAATTCTTCAATTCCAACCAGTCGTTCCTGAGATTAGCGCGTTCAAACAAACAAACAAACAAACAAACAAACAAACAAACTCTTCAGCTTTATAATATTAGTATAGATTATATTCGCTTTAAAATTAATGATTAAACTAAAATAAAACAAACTTTTTAACCGGCCAAGTGCGAGCGTCTTTTGTATGGGACCTATCAAGTGACATGATTTTTTAACGTTTTTATAAATATATCAGCCATAGAAGTATAAAGATAGACAAGATGGCTTACCATAAGCTTTCTGAGACCCTATCATGACTTTTTCAGTTTTTGTGACGATTTTTGACGTCAATTTGAACAAAAAAAATTGTTCGTAAGTACTCGTTCTGACACTAATTTATAATACAGAAACCTCGTAATATAGTTAGTAAAAGGCAGACTATGATTTATACATTTCAAAAATATAAGTAATAAATGAGGTTTTTTTATACTACATTTTTTTTACGAAAATAGATAAAATAAATTCGGGCAAGTGATTAAGGGGATACTTCTCCTTCTGGCTGACAGTTTTCGATGACGGATGGGCTTATCACATTGTGGAAGCTTGATTCAATTATACCGTCCTCACCTCATGGACGTACGTTTTCACTAATTCAATCTATTAGCTGGGATACCATTAGCGTAACGTGTTCAAAGAAGAACAAAATAGTAGTTACTTAATTACGTCCAAAAAGACAGTTTATTGATATTATAATGTACTAGCTTCTGACCGCCACTTTGCTGCCATTCATTTAGAATTTGTCAATCAATTCGGATCATACATGTGGTGCCATCTATTATCATAATTATGAAAGTTATTGCTCTTCTTCTCGGGTACATTACTTTTTTGGATGAATGGTACCCTATTTCCGTCTCTGTAAGTATTAATTGACAAGTTAATTTGGAAGTTTGTATTAACATTTACCAACCTTAATTTCACTACGAAAAATATTCCAATTTAGTATGTAAGTGTACGTATAAACAATATTTTTTTTATTAAAATTTACTTAAAACTGTTTTGTTTATAGCCTATTCTATGTCCCACTGCTGGGCAAAGCCTTCCCCTTTTTCCTTCCAAACCTCTTTCTCTATTTTGAAATTTCTGGCCATGTTTACCACGCGAACATGATCAGGTGGCCTACCATGAACTCTTAAAGCGTGAGTCTTTAGGTTGTGGGAAAGAGATGGCGCTAGACGACTTGTATAGCTCTGTCTCTTTCCCACAGCCTAAACTGGATCACGTTAAGAGCTCGTTCTAAAGCAGTAGTTCCCAAACTTATTTTTCTCGTGGACCACTTTCAAAATTTTACTGGTTTCGGTGGACCCCGCTGCTACATTTCTACCACATTCATAAAGTCGCCAAAAAATAAAAATTGTGTCGCTTCCGAGTTCTGTCCCTAATAATTATATTCCGATTCCGATAGGTAAAATAAAAACGAAATATGGTACTTTTTATAACACTATTTATTAATTAAAAGAATAGATTCTATTCTCAAAAGAATAACAAGAAAAAATTAATAAGGTAATATAGGTTTTACCACTAATTTTTAATAGTACAAATAAAAATTGGTGTACCTACTCAGTATCGAATACTGATCATATTTGTGTAGGAAAAAACAAAGTCGAAATCCCAAAATTGTCCATAAAAACGATAACTAACATTTCATCAAATCAATGAGATCACGCGCTCCGTGTATTTGCGTAATTTTTGTCTGCGGCTTCATTGTTAAAACGTGACAAATTGTCAGTACACGTAAACAAAATACTTAAGTACTATAACAAAAAAAAGGTAGGTACTTACTTTTCTTCGGCACTAGCAAACACTGATATCAATTTTCTCACACCTTTTTTTCGAAATTCCGGAAACAAATGAATGAGTTTGCCTTTGGCATCAAGTATTTATAGTGGTGATCAAGTTCATGTCTGAACAAGCATTAAGCATCGTCGGGCGGATAGCGCTTTGCAAATCTGTACACGAAATCTAGTTGATTTTAATAATCGAAGGTAATATCGATTACGCAAGTTTGGACAAGTAACAGATTAAAATATTATCTGCTTAGTTAGGTACTTAAAACCAGGGACCATTTTGGTTACCCATTCAAAGGGTTTTTGATAGGGTTTTGACAAAGTGTTGTTTTAAAACCCATTTCATATTTGTAACACTCTTTTACGAAAACCCCCATCAATGGGTAACCCCTTCCAAACCCTTTCGATTTGATAGCTGTTAATTCGAAAACCTGTTCTTGGGGGTTATACTTTTTAACGTTAAGACGTTTTGAACAGGTTACCCCTTCAACGACTATAACAGAGTTACCCATTCGGTCTACATGTATTGTAATTTTATCTCTCGTGCCTTTACTTTAAAGTACTAAACTGCATGCATTCGCATGGTATGCGTCAAGTTGCAAAACGCAGTCTAGGGCCTAGCGACTTAATACACATACAATTATAGTTATTACTACTGAGATTTTAAAATTCAATGTATTTTGTTTCTAGAATATTCGGGATTGTTGCGTGCATAATCTTCTTTTTTATACGGAATTATAAATGTTAAAGAATAATGGACTAAGTATCAATTTTGAACGTGGATATCTTCCGCCCGGCCGAACGTCGCCATTCGAGAAGTTTTGTTCCCCATCGGTTGTCACTTTTATGTGGCCTGCCCATTGCCACTTCAACTTATAATTTAAATAAGAGCTATGTCGGTGACTCTGGTTCTTCGCCGAATATCCATGTTCCGGATTTTATCCCGCAAAAAAACTCTACAAAGGCCAGCAGGCAAAGACCACGTTTCAGAGTCATATTATGTCATCACTGGCAACACACACTGGTTAAACACCCTTGTCTTAAGACACAGGAATTCTCGATGAGAAGATCACGGTCTACAACTTCGAGAGTATCATTCCGAACAACAACAGGTACGGGTGCCGCCCTCTGCCGGAGGTTGCACGCCGGTGTCGCACGGTCCATGGCCCTCTATGGGGCCCCAGTGTGGGCCCTGAGCATTCGGACGCGGCAGGCAAAGCTGGTCGCATGCCAGAGGGTCATGGCAATCCGAATGATCCGAGGATACCGCACGATCGCCGGCGAATCGGCCAACCTTCTTGCCGGATCGCTGCCCTGGGATCTGGAGGCGACTGCCCTCCTGCGCGTCTATGAGTGGCGCGTGGAGGCGCAGCGTCGGGGTGTATCCCCGCTGCCTCGAGAAGTCCAGGCGTAGCGGGAAGAGCACCGGCGCGATCTCAGGGCGGTTTGGAGAGAACGACTGTCGCAACCGAGGTACGGGCTAGCCGCGGGCTTGTTGTTCTTGAGCTGTTTGAGAGCCATTCTAATCTCGTGTAGGCTGATGTCTGGAATATCCTCAGTGTAGTGTCAGTGTAGGTCTTGCTTCTCGAGCTATACTGACATTGGGCTGTCGTTTTTTTTTTAAAGATAGTTTCGCGTTTGACCACTATCTCGCCTGATGGAAAGCGAAGATGTGGTCAACGGTGAAGCACGCTTGCTTAGAAGTAACCTGATCACTCTTGACTTGAAGACCCCAAGGTATAACCTTGGGGTCTTCAAGTCAAGAGTCTATCGGGAGCTATCGGGAAATACAGATGCCGGCAGGGAATTCCACTCCTTAGCTGTGCGTACAATAAAGATATTAGCAAAACGCTTTGTACGCAACGGAGGAATATCCACCATTTATTATATCGATGGCGCATTGCCGTACGTCTTGCAGTCCAATGATAGAAAGGGCCAGGCGGAATCAAGTTGTGCAGTTCCATCGCACACTCTCCGAAATATAACCGATAAAAAACCGACAGGCTGGCAACACGGCGTCGATGTTCAAAGCTCTGAAGCATTGAATCGACCAGAGCATCGTTACCAGTTAGCCTCTTTGCCCGTTTATCTAATGAGTCAAGTGCATCTAGTTGGTATTTGGCGGATCCATCCCAAAGGTGAGAGCAGTGCTCCATGCATGACCGAACTTGCGCTTTTTATAAATTAAGCAGCTGTTCAGACGTGAAGTATTTTGTCACCTTGGAGAGGATCCCTAACTTTTTCGCGGCCAAGTGAGCCTTTGGCTCAATGAATGGGCCGAAATTGAGGGTTGATGTTAGTGAAATCCCAAGAGATCAAGATGGGCTGTTATCGGTATGGTCACACCTCGGAAAGTTGGAGCCGGGTGGAATTGGATCTTTTTTGCGGAAAAAAGACACGCCTGAGGCTTGGTAGCATTGAACTTGACTAGATTGGATTCACCCCATTCTGAGACAGCCTCCAAAGACAGGTTCAAGTGTTCAACCATGGCCTCTCGGAGAGACCGGATCTGAGGCTCAGTAGCCGTGCATTGGGCACGTATCTCTCAGCAACTGTGCTGTCATCTGCGTACCCAATGGTTCCGGGTTTTAGTAGGTAATTTATATGAAGTTCAACGTTTCTGAGAGCACTGACCCCTGAGGTACTCCGGCGTTAATTTCTAACTGACCTGACGAGCAGCTATCAATAACCATTCCAATAGAACGATCCTTCAAGAAGTCAGCAATCCAACACAGACCACTGGGCAAACCGATGGAAGGATGCTTAGCAATTAAGCCCTCGTGCCAGACCCTGTCGAAAGCCTTCGAGATGACAAGGGAAACAGCGAGTGCTTCCCCGTGTTTCTCGATGGCCTCACTCCAGATGTGGTTTATTTAGGTACAGACTGGACGTTAGCTTGCTTCCAAGCCTTCGGCACTTTTCCGGTCGCCAGTGAAGGGCGATACAGGCGTGTCAGGATCGGAGACAACATAGCTGTCCGTAAAACCTCTCAAGCTCTCTCAAGATATCCGGTTTCGATGAAATGATACTGCCGTCGTTAATCTTCAGCTTTGTCCAATAGACGAATTTTTTGCGAAGAGTTTTGAACTTGAGGTTCCGCTCGATTTCCTCTTTGAATTGTGCCGCTCTAGAGGCACGCAGGTCACGTCGCATTCATTTACAGATTTGTCTCTTGAGTTTGCCATATTCCGAGATATCAGCTGAAGATTGCAGCCTCAACTCGGTCTGGTCTTAGATCAACTTAATGGTTCCGTTCAAGAGCTTTTGAGGCTTATTGCGGCGTGGGGTCGTAAGGAACTCCACTGCTTGGACAGTTTCACCAGTTTCGCATTCAGTTAGGCTCTGGAAGCGATTGTACAGTTCAAGTTGGAAGTTTTCGGGGTTTTGGATGCGGGAAGGACCAGGTCGGACCGTGGACTTCACCAGACGTAACCTTTCAAGCTTTACATCGATATTAAATGTGCTTCTGACGATACGGTGTGATCGCTACCAGTTTTTTACCTTGGCGATGACAGAGACATCATTAAATATTTGCTTCTTAGTCGTCATAATGAAGTCCATATAAGTACCATCGGGCTTATCCACGGTCACCTCCTAGATGGGCGCTTGTGGAAATAGGAGTTCATTAAATGGAGTTCGGTTCGGTTTAGAAATCGGTAAAAAAAAAAACTTAAAAAAAAACAACCACAAAAAAGGGTAACATAATAACCTACAAAACTTTTCTTTCAGAAGTCGGTGACTTTTTTTATTTAATTTCAATGTCTTTTTTGCCACCGACTTCCGAAAGAAAAATTATGTAGGTTATTTTACCCTTTTTTGCGGTTGTTTTTGAAAGCGGTTAATTTTTTTTTTTTTAAGTTTTTATTTTACTCTTTTTAGTTTAAATATTCAACCACAATTCTTGTCAAATACATCATTTTCTTACATGTGCACTAGAATTTTGTAATCCGCAACACCGGTAATAAAATCGGTAACATCTCTTTTATTCCCTATCCCGAAAACTACTGAACCGATATTGATGAAATTTGCAGTATTCCCTAAGTTGAACGATACCAAGTAAAACAAAAAAAGAATTATTAAAATCGGACTTGTAGTTCCGGAGATATGCTAACACAAACATAATTTACTAAAGTCGATGCCGAGTCCTTACTAGAGGAGTTGTACCTTCCATCATCAGCTCAGCTACATGAGATGATGATTACCATACGCAAATACTTAAATTACTTCATAAAATTTGCGATAAACGATGTGTGGGCCCATAAAAATTGAGGGTTGCCCTCGATTTCTCCAGGATCCAATCATCAGATCCTGACATGGTGACAATGGGACTACTTCAGAAGTATCACCTTTCGAACAAAAAAAGAATTTTAAAAATCGGTCCATAATTTTGGCGGAGTAATCGCGTAAGAAACACACAAAAAAATGTACCGTCGAATTGATAACCTCCTTCTTTTCGAAGTCGGGTAAAAAGAAAGCGCCGTCCAGTCAAACCGAGTAAGAAACACTAATGAACGATTCTCTAACATTCCGAACTTTCAAGGCCAATCTATTTCTACACTCCAACGTAATTTTATTTTATTTAAAACCCTTTGATTACCCCTACAAACCCTTTCAAAGGGTTATCTGCTTCAATTGGAAATCATACAAGAGCCGGTAACATCTTGAACTAGTTAACTTATTGAAAGGGTTACCCTAACGTTAGGGTTTTGAAAAGGCTACCACTACCAAGAGGTAACATCTTTATTGACTGTAGCCGTACAACGTGTAACACTTTCGAAAGAATTAACTTATATTCGGGGTTGTACGGTCCCTGCTTAAAACAATGTAGGTAGGCCCTTATAAAAGCATATGCTTAAATTTTTGCTCTTTACTATCAAAAGCAGATAAATTTTCGTGGACCCCCATTAACATCTTATGGACCCCCATTTTTTGTTCACGCCTACGTAGACCCCCAGCAAGTCTCCTGTGGACCCCTAAGCCTCAAATCGTCACACCACCTCTGCCGCGGTCGCGACGGCGATGTACTTACTCCCTCAGGCGTCCAGTGAGTGACGATCCTTGCCCACCTCTCCGGGTGCATTCAACGTGGCCCGCCCACTTCCACTTCAGCTTTGCTGTTTTAACTCCTGCATCAGCTACTTTGGTAACGGAGCGCAGTGGTGTTTCTGATTCGATCCGTTTGCTTCGCACCTATTATGCTGCGCTCCATCGCCCGCTGGTAAATCCTGAGTTTGGACTTTTCTTGTTCGGTACCGCCCGGCGCCCACGGCCCGGAAGACGCAGCGTAGGCAGGCCTCCCACTAAGTGGACCGACGACATCGTGAGAGTCGCGGGCAACCGAAGGATGCAAGTGGCGAATAATTGTCGTTTGGAGGCCTATGTTCAACAGTGGACGCCTTCCGGCTGATGATGATGATGATTGTTCGGTAAGTGGCCAACTTTGTGCCCGTAGCTTAGGACGGGTAGGTAGGACACTTTGAGTGCCTAATAATGTGTGAAACTAACCGCAAACCAAAGAGCTCAGCGCGAGCGTGATAAATTAAAAATGTTTGTCGAAAACACACAAAAAACAAAAGGTTTGATTTAGATTTAACATTGGTATAGTGCATAATCAATCCGTACCTAATGTTTCCACGCTGAAAGCTAACGCTGTAATCCAACACGTGCGCCCAGTTTATGTTGGTGATGTTAATGTTTTTTTTTTTACATCATTATCATCATTATCTGCCTAGTATTTTCATAACTATTTTGGGATCAGATCACAGAATAATTATCTATCCTTCGATTCAGCTTATACCCGGTAATATAGTACCATAAGACCGTTTTTCAGACTTGCGGGCAATTACATATTATGTTATATCTACGAATATTATATTGTTTACATTACATTAACACCGAGTAAATAAATTAAGACACTTCACAAAAATACTAGTTATCCTCTGAATACTTATAAGAGCAGGTAGTTTTAGGCAGAACCATCATAAGTAAAGATCTAATCTTTACTTGATCAAGCCTGTGAACACAATACTATTCAAATGATTCGAGCTCGAATGATGGCAAAGTACTTAAATAATTAGGTGTATATTCAATCAAAATAATAAAGTTTTTTCATAAAAGAGGTACAAGTAAACGACATTGACTTCGTACGTTGCTTCGTTCAATTTTTGCTATTGATTTTAGAAATAACGATTAATTTTCTAAATATCGCCTAAAAATGGTTTATTATCTTATAAAAAATACGACAATTGAGAAACTTCTCCTGGTTTATGTATCACTAGCTGTTGCCAGCGGTTTCACCCGCTGCAACTCGAAAATTATCCCACGGGAACATAAAATCGGGATAAAAACTACCCTATGTGTTAATCCAGGTTATAAACTATCTGTATACCAAATTTTAGCCAAATCCGTTCAGTGGTTTTTGCGTGAAAGAGTAACAAACATCCATACATCCATACATCCATACATCCATACTTACAAACTTTCGCCTTTATAATATTAGTAGGACTAGCTGTGCCCGCGACTTCGTTCGCGTGGATGTCGGAACTTAACTATGTATTTTTTTTTTTATAAAATTGACAAAGTTTCATACAGACTTTCACCTATATTATCCCCTATTTTATCCCCTTTGGGATAGAATTGATCAAAATCCTTTCTTAGCGGATGCCTACGTCATAACATCTACCTGTATGCCTTTCAGCCCGATCCGTCCACCGGTTTGGGCTGTGCGTTGATAGATCACTATGTCAGTCAGTCACCTTTGAGTTATATATATTTAGATAAGCATATAACATAATTGTTATCAGTCTTATTGGCATAATAAAAATTCAGCATTATGATTATTATTTATTAAGCAAGTTTTTTTTTTTTCAAAAAAGTTTTTTATTTCTCCTTTTTTAGTGGGAAGGTACAGGCACGATGCTGTGTAATTGCGTTAACAATCCAATATACGATTGCAGCGATCGCTGTAGATTTTCTATAATTTATTGAAGAGATCCCTCGATTTTTCCAAGATACCTATATCCTTCTAAACATAAATTAAATGTTTTAGGTCCAGGCTTCTTCGAAAAATCCATTTAAAAAAGAAAGAATTGAGGACATAGTTAAAAAATACAACATTCAGACTTTATTCAGAAAGTCGGGTTTTCAGGTTGTAATTGCCTATTGGTGGACGCCTTTCAGCTGAATGATCCGCTATCTGTTCCTACGGGTTTTCTATAAATTGTAAAATTCAATTAACTTTTTTTTGAAAACACTATTTATTTTAAGGTCTTATAAATTATAAATTTATTCTTATTAATTCAACGCAAATATTTAAACTGTTGTTGCCGCCCGCCGTTTCGTTTTGCTAAGTTTGCTACATTAATTGATATCACAACGTGAACCGTGAAGTACATGGATTTTTTAATGTATGCCAAATGTTTTATTAATTTTATTACGTAGGTATAACAAAACACGAAAAAAATTAAAATTTAATAGACTAAATTCAGTTTTTAACTGCAACGTACTTCGCAACTTCACAACAAGTTTCATAAGCCTAGATCCATGCTTCATGGTGATAACGGCGTACTTTGATACTTCACAACAAGGTTATATCTTACAGGGTGAAGTTGGTCTAAAGGTTACCTAAACATACGGATATGTGCATCAACCCACCCGCTGACCGAACCATGCGGGTTGTGTATTACGACCCAAAGTCCTTGCGGTGACGTCACGTGAGTGCGCGCGCGCCGGTCTTCCCGCGATCGGCGATCGCAGCAAATCATAACGAAATCGCATTTGTATATATACAGTCGCGAAGAACTTCAGCTGCCAGTCTTCTGCGGTGCGTCTGTCATCAATCACATCTAACGGGCTGCAACTAGGCGTGATATCGAGTGGATAATACCCTCTCCCGCTAGTTCCCGTATTACATCGTTTTAAAATAAAGTACAGGTAAGTCTTGTTTTTATTGCTAGTTTTAAATTTTAAATTAACTGCGGAGTTTCATTGCTTTTATAAAAATAAATGAAGTGATTAGACTATTGTTAAGTAATTTGTTTAAAAATAGTTGTAGATTTAATTTCAATACTTCATTGCATAAGCTATGTACAAATCCATAAATTGCGTAAAGTTTGCATTTTACGTTTTATTCATAAAAATAATGAGTAAAAATATTAATATTATTGGCACAGCATAGTAAATAAAAAACTGCGTATCCGCTGAATAATATTTTAAGCATAATATTTTAAATTTTTATTCTCAGTAAAATATTTAAATATATATAAATTTTAATAAAAAGAAAAGATGTTAAATGTAATATTTTCGCATTCAGCCATGTACGTGTGTGCACATTAACATAATAAACGTGTTGCACCAGCTTTTTGAAGGTAACAAGTAAAATATTGTCAATAATACACCCATGATTGTACAATAAACTTGCCTTATATAAATGGCAATAAAATTCTTCTAATTTAATTTATATTTTTATATATCATAAATATGTAAAAAGATGTAGATTTAAAGTCAATTGTGTAACAAATAACAGTATATAGAAATAATAATTTATTGGATCATTCATTGTTATCTAAATATCGTGGTCCTCAATGGAAGTTTTATAAATTATTAGTCTCACAAAGGTTAAACAAATTTAACATAATAAAACGGTTGTCAATGCACTAATATAATTTATGGAGATAAATTTTATTGTTGGTTATATTATAGTGTCTAAGATTCCTGTAATTTTCCAACAGTATTGAAGGCTACAAGCAAAAACTAAGATACCTAAAAAATCTAAACGACTTAACAAAAACGATTTAAATTTAGTTAGACCAAACAGCAAAAACTAACGGCTAAACAGTAAACATCGCAATTTTGAGAACTATACTACACTTATAAAGATATCATCATGATTCTTTTGAGAAAATTGAAGACAAAACAAGTTAAAAAAAAGAGGTATAATCATCTCTTAAAAGTTTATCTCTATGTTAACTTCCATAAAGACAAGTTTGATAGACATTCGATCTCGTTCTTTAAATCACCCCTGATGAATGTACTTACTATTTTTCTTGGCCTGATTCGCGATCAATATTTTTCGAGTTGAAAATCCCGCGTAATACTCGTAGTTGACCTAATAATTGCTCTGCTGGGTGACTCACTGTCAGACCATGGATCATGCCCGGGCAGACGGCGCGTTGTGTTCTACGCGTGCCTCAAAGAGTGTCAGCATAATGACGGGGGGAGGGGGGGGGGCGCCATTATGCTGCCAAAGCCTACCGGGGTCGCGGGACTCACGAATTACTAAAGTTTTTTTCGTACCTGTCATGTAAACTGTGGACAACTTAAAATAATAACCCTGTATATAGAATATGGATAAGTAGGAAATTGGAATTAACAAGCTCATTGGATATTGCAAATAACTTATCAGGATCATGACCATTATCGTTACACTGGCCAACCAGTGAATTAATTATGATTGGGATTATGCATAGCCTTTACCTTTAGCCGTTAAGCCAAATATCAAATAATTAGTAAGACCATCAGCAATGACATTACAAACATTGGCCTTCTTCATCATCCACAACCCGTTTTCGCTCGCAGCTGGGTATAGTCCTCTCTTTCTTTATTTATCAAAATCAAATGTTTTTATTTCACAAAGGCCTATGAGGGCACTTATATAACGTTGACAACACTGCTCGGTTCGGGTTGGTCCATTTCATGGAGAAGAACTGGCAAGAAAGTCAAAGGTTACTCTTTTAAAATACGGTATGGTTTTACAAACTGATTGTTACAAATTTTTTGAATACCTACTTAGATATGTGAGAAAAACGTAGGCCTGGTAATAAGGGGTAGTCCTTACAAAAATTAGCGCTAGAAAAGAAGAAATATAAACACACGACCTACAATGTTATCACATTCACAAACAAGGAGTAAGAAGGAATCTATATGAAAAGAAAGCTATATAAGCTGGGTTACTTCTATATTGTCTTACAAACTGTAACAATGCCAGTCTTCCTTACCCATTGACCCGAAAACCTGTTGAAAACTTACCTTAAATTAATTTTATCATAGTTGGTAGATGTTATGGAATTTGTCGCATATGTCACTTTTTTATAATTCAATCTTTATTGTATTTAGTTTTGAGAGAAAGTTCAATGAGCAATTGACTAGTCATTTTTAATATTATATGAGTCTGCACAATCAAACTCACTCATACAAGTGATCAAGTGGAAAACTCATTTTCTATTATTTCACGCCCTGTTGCGTGTATGTTAACAAAAAATTAAAATTTTCTCTTTAAAGGTTATTTTAAATCGTTTATGATTGTTTACATACTTTTTCTTACTTCTAAGTTTATAACTTAAATCTGAGTGTTTTCAATTAAAACACATTTTTTTATTTTGCACGAAATTTTTTTTTTGTAAAAAAAAAAACAATAATTGGCTTCATGGAATTTTTTGAAGTGTCCATATCTGTGAACTAACAACTTAAGAGGATTGTATAGCGGCTGCCTTTTCAAAAAATAGGTATTTAGAAAAACTCGTGCTGTCCCTCTCGCGCGTTGAAAAACCCCCGATCGTGCGATAGAGAGCGTTGCAGCTCGTGACTGACTGTGAGTATTTTTTATATGAAATTTGTCTCTCGGGAGAAAACGTTTTTCACATACTAAATCACGTCCAATCTCTTAGATTCTGGTGTCAATCGTTTCAGCATATTATATTCTAGGTTTGTAGGTTTTGTTTCTTTTCTAAAACTTCTTTGTTTTTAAAATACAAAGGTTTTACTTCAATGAAGATTTTGTCATAAAAATAGTAACTTTTAGGCGCCTGTTACTTTCAAATTATTATAAATTTTGAAAAAAAGAAAACCTATAAACCTAGTTTTTTACAGTGTCAGAAGCATTCTAAAAAAATCATTGAGATAGGATAACATTTAGGGGCAGAAAAACGTTTTCTCTTTTAGTATGGACGAGCGCTCGGTAGACAATAGTCTTAATGTATTTAGTTTTTGAAAGGCAAACAATGTAAGCTGACTTAAAAGTTGTACTTTAAAAAACCGGCCAAGTGCGTGTCGGGCCACGCACAGTGTAGGGTTCCGTAGTTGCCCATCAAAATACTTATGCGAAGTAACTAAACTGATTCGCTGAATTTAATTTTAAAAAGAAGAATTTTCAAAATCGGTCCAGGAGTCTTTGAGAAATCGGGCAAAATACATTTAAAAAAAAGATTAAGACGAATTTACAACCTCCTCCTTTTTTTGAAGTTAGTTAAAAATAGTTGACGATAAAAACCTACCTATCCCCAAAAAACATACCGTAAAAACATACCTATTAAAGCTGTAAAAATAAAGTTGACAAACTTACATTTGCAGTTGAATAACATGTTCTCCGATACATTTTGTTTAAGAAAAATATTATCCAAGTACATTTTATAAGTTGGTCGACTATTACTCGTAAAGTTGTAAAGCTTACTAAGTCATGACAATTTTCTTTTAAACTTCGTTATATATACTACTATTGTGAATTTTTTCACACCCCCACACATAACCGTTTAGCTGGTAGAGGGGGGGGACACTCGAGTCGAGCAAAATTTAGCACTTTAAAGCTTAATATTTCACAAACCAATTTTTTTATCAAAAAATTGTTAATGGAAACTGTCAATATTTTTTAAAGACCTATTTAATGATACCCCACACTATGGGGTACGCGAGAAAAAAAAATAACATCCCCACTTTACGTGTACAGGAGATACCCTAAAAAAAAATATTTTAGGAGATTTTATTTTACCACTTTTTCGACACAATAAATCCATATATTTACACCAAATTACAGCTCTCTAGTACTGTGCGTCTCTGAGCTAAACTGCGGACAGACGGACGGACGGACGGACGGACGGACGGACGGACGGACATGGCGAAACTATAAGGGTTCCTTGTTGACTACGGAACCCTAAAAATTGACTTGACTTGGCACTAAATTTAATAGGGTAGTTTCCAGGGTCAAAATAATTACATTCTATTTAGTCCGTATTTTAGATTATAAAAAAATATTGGACACGTATTTTTTCTTTTTTCGATTAAACAAAAAAGAACAGGGATAATAGCCTATTTAAGTTACCTGTGACGTCACTCTGCGCGAGAAATGCCACGCATCGTGACGTCACACGTAACTTTAATAGGCTATATCTTTGTCATTTTTGGTCTAATTTACAAATAAAAAAATACGTGTCCCTTATTTTTGAATAATCTAAAAGACGGACTAATTACATTTTTTTAGGCAACTAGCCTATTATCTTAATTACAATCCAGAATGCCTTTTAAATATTTAGCATCCCGTTTTTAGTACCTACTAATACCGAGTACCATCATTTTTTAGTTAGTACGTACGATAAAAAAAAACTCAAATTGTCTATGGCTTAGTCTATGGTCTCTGTGGAAATCATTTAATTTGGTGTGTAAGATGTTTTAATCAGTAAAATGAAAGTGTATAAATTACATAATGTTATAAACTAAACCTATACATGTAATTATAGGTCACCTCATAATATTTCTAATTTATTTAAATAAGCAACTAATAAGGTGTCGCTACTGTGCCGTCCGATAATAAAAGGTTACTAATATATAGGACTCTTCTGTTATCCGTCGCGCGATCGCGAACTGTCACCTTTCATTGCACACAAAGCGGGCTCTATCTCGCGATCTCGATTGTGATCGCATCAGACGGATCACGCCACTCCTGCGCACTCGTCATTGCGATCAAATAATACAACACATGAATAGCGCTAGGTTTACTACTGTCTGTTTACATTCGTAACATTCTACACTTGACATGAGAGTTCAATAAAATCTAAAATTTTGATAAAGGTGAATTAAGTGGAAAAATAGCACTTAATGGGGAATAGTAGATATTTTATAAATAGGTACCTAAACTTTTAGTTTAACGTCCTAACAAAATAAGTACCTAAATTTTTTATTTTTTTTATTTTGTTGCTATAATTTGTCTTATTTCCTTCTGTATTTAATATAATGCTGGCTTATAAAAACCATAAGAGAAAGTTTGTTTGATGATAATTATTACACACAATAACAAATGTTTGTAATAATTATAACGTTCAATAATTGTTTACAAACATTCATTTGTTCTCACAAGAGGAAGGGTATTCCATATTGGGCACCGCTGAACTGGCACCTGAGCTATTCTACATATGGCACCAATCACTATATTTCGCAGATACCCTAAGTGGAATAGTATTTGCTTCCACTTGGGCACCTACAGATCGTACTAGTGCTGAGACTTAACATTTTTAGGAACACAAAAATATCTATTCTAATCTATTAAAATCAGTACAGTTTAACCCTTCAAAATAAATTATTACCTTTATTATGATAAATAATCAAAGACTACACCTTCTGTAAATATTTTATGAAAAAAAAATAAAATTAAATAACCTTTATTGATTTTAAGATCGTTAAATTTTCAAGACGCGTGGAGATTTTTTTTTTTGTCGTTTGCATTGTAAGGTACGTTATGAATTTTTGAAATACATTACATCATTACAACTTTGTATTCGAGAATTTGCATACATACAGTATTATAATCCTGTTGCCTAGTTAAAATTATTTTGAATATTCTGAATCTTATCTTACAAACATTTATTTATTGACAGAATTAAGCGAGCTACACACTTCATAAAAAACCGGCCAAGTGCGTGTCGGGCCACGCACAGTGTAGGGTTCCGTAGTTGCCCATCAAAATACTTATGCGAATTAACTAAACTGATTCGCTGAATTTAATTTTAAAGAGAAGAATTTTCAAAATCGGTCCAGGAGTCTTTGAGAAATCGGGGAAAATACATAAAAAAAAGATTACGACGAATTTAGAACCTCCCCCTTTTTTGAAGTAAGTTAAAAATAGTTGACGATAAAAACCTACCTATCCCCAAAAAACATACCGTAAAAACATACCTATTACAGCTGTAAAAATAAAGTTGACAAACTTACATTTGCAGTTGAAGAGCTTGTTCTCCGATACATTTTGTTTAGGAAAATATGTTATCCAAGTACATTTTATAAGTTGGTCGACTATTACTCGTAAAGTTGTAAAGCCTACTTAGTCATGATAATTTTCTTTTAAACTTCGTTATATATACTACTATTGTGAATTTTTTCACACCCCCAAACATAACCGTTTAGCTGGTAGAGGGGGGGGACACTCGAGTCGAGCAAAATTTAGCACTTTAAAGCTTAATATTTCACAAACGAATTTTTTTATCAAAAAATTGTTAATGGAAACTATCAATATTTTTTAAAGACCTATTTAATGATACCCCACACTAAGGGGTACGCGAGAAAAAAAAAAAACATCCCCTCTTTACGTGTACAGGAGGTACCCTAAAAAAAAATATTTTACGAGATTTTATTTTACCACTTTTTCGGCACAACAAATCCGTATATTTACACCAAATTACAGCTCTCTAGTACTGTGCGTCTCTGAGCTAAACTGCGGACAGACGGACGGACGGACGGACGGACGGACGGACGGACATGGCGAAACTATAAGGGTTCCTTGTTGACTACGGAACCCTAAAAACGATCAAAAAATAAAAATAGCTGCCATTCACGAGAGTTTGTTTTCCGACTCCATGTGTGCTATAATAAAAAACCGGCCAAGTGCGTGCGGGCCACGCACAGTGTAGGGTTCCGTAGTTGCCCATCAAAATACTTATGCGAATTAACTAAACTGATTCGCTGAATTTAATTTTAAAGAGAAGAATTTTCAAAATCGGTCCAGGGGTTTTTGAGAAATCGGGGAAAATACATAAAAAAAAGATTACGACGAACTTTTTTTGAAGTGAGTTAAAAATAGTTAACGATAAAAACCTACCTATCCCCAAAAAACATACCGTAAAAACATACCTATTACAGCTGTAAAAATAAAGTTGACAAACTTACATTTGCAGTTGAAGAGCATGTTCTCCGATACATTTTGTTTAGGAAAATATGTTATCCAAGTACATTTTATAAGTTGGTCGACTATTACTCGTAAAGTTGTAAAGCCTACTTAGTCATGATAATTTTCTTTTAAACTTCGTTATATATACTACTATTGTGATTTTTTTTACACCCCCAAACATAACCGTTTAGCTGGTAGAGGGGGGGGACACTCGAGTCGAGCAAAATTTAGCACTTTAAAGCTTAATATTTCACAAACGAATTTTTTTATCAAAAAATTGTTAATGGAAACTATCAATATTTTTTAAAGACCTATTTAATGATACCCCACACTAAGGGGTACGCGAGAAAAAAAAAACATCCCCTCTTTACGTGTACAAGAGGTACCCTAAAAAAAAATATTTTACGAGATTTTATTTTACCACTTTTTCGGCACAACAAATCCGTATATTTACACTAAATTACAACTCTCTAGTACTGTGCGTCTCTGAGCTAAACTGCGGACAGACGGACGGACGGACGGACGGACATGGCGAAACTATAAGGGTTAATCCTTGTTGACTACGGAACCCTAAAAAAAATTAACAAGCTTCCTCACCTAAGTTTGTACAGATGGAAACTGGACACTTTGTATACAGATGGATAATTATTAATCAACAGAAGTCGGGATTCGCAGATGTGGCATTCTTAAGTCTTTATTTTTTCACTCATAAAATATCCAGATTTTTACATAATATATTAAAAACTTTGCAACATTTATCTGAATGTGCTCTTGCAAAAATTAATGTAGTGCAATCATATATTTGTATTACCGATATCTTAGAGCATAAGTTATAAAACGAAGTTTTTTTTCATATTGTTTATAAACTTACCTAGTTTGTGAAGATTATGTACGTATATTCAGATATAGTCATAACAAACTCAAATGAAGTATGATTGTTTTTAGTTAACATGGAAAAATTATGAGAGTCATGTAAGTCTCATATAAGATATTTTATCGACGTACTGGCCCTCAACAATCATCATCATCATCAGCCTATATTGTTCCCACTGCTGGGTCACAGGCCTCCTCTCTGTGACGGGAGAGCCCTCAACAATATTTTCATAAAATAGCCCTCACTCGGCATAAATATAATATAACAGCATATTGGAGCGAGCGGCTTCACCAACGTAGAGTTCGTTAATTTTTTCGGGACTTATACCACACGGATAAAAAAGTGTCCTACCTAATAGTTAGTCCAGACTAAAATCTAGCTCGGTGCCAAATTTTATCAAAATCCGTTCGCCCGTTCTCCCATATTTATCTTACCTAATATTTATAGAAACAAGCTATCTATTTTGTTTAGGTATTTAATCAATCAAAAATGTGTAATGTCGCAAATATTTCAGAAGTATATGTAGGTACTGGGTACCCATTACCACAGCCATTACTAAGATCACCTAACATTAATACCATCATTACCACTGTGAATTTTAATGAGAATGATAATTGTTATTATCTTTACCACTGTGAATTTAAATGCTAGATAAGTTTTTACAACGAAAATACCAGAAAGTGTTGTAGCACATAAACCTGTTTATTTCCATGTTTTCCACAAGGTTGCTTGGCTTTCAAGATTGTGTCAGTGTATGGTTAAAGTTTCTTATTTCTTCCATTATTTTAGACTTAGATATTATTATGTTTTCCAAAACAACACTTTAACGTGACGAACAACGTCAACTGAAGGCTCGTTCACACTGGCTCTACGGCCCTGTCATAACTGAGCGATCGACAATTGAAAGTCAGTGATCGATCAAATGAAATTAATATTAAACCAAGTACCTATTTTTAGTAAGATATTCGACTTTATGACTGAAAGATCGATCAGCTGATCAACATTAGCTCCGCTCCGTCAAGAAATTTCTTGACATTTCTAGGCAGCAATATCGCAAATTGTATTACCTATGTAAATGCGTATAATCGATACCGATGAAGCAAAAGGAGTACGTTTAAATCGTAACTGCTGTTATTCGAACTTAGTAGTTTTTGCATATCCACATGGAGAAAAGCCTTTTATTACTTTTCTTAAAAACCGAGTGACATTTCAATCGATTGAAGACAATGATGTTGAGGGTGTCTGCATTTATAACTAATACTAACAAGTACGTGGCCAGTTTTTGGTCAAGTAATCAGCAACAGCAGTTAAGTGGACTAACCTAATGCAAACGAGCCTTCACGTATGATTGGATGTCGAGCGTATAAAGCTTAGCTGGGATTATGTTGAAGTACAAACGCGACGAAGCACGTGCTGCAATTTCCTTTTTTAGATTGCGATTTCATAATTGTTTACACAAAGTTGTAAGTCAAAATGGCTTTAAATTACTTAAACTTTAGAGGAGGTTAAAAAAAATACATGATTATAAATTTATATCACCAATAGACGGGCCACACAAAATGCCGTTGCATTTTCCGTTGATTTTCGCGATGTAGTCTTTAAATATCATAATCGTCCATTAACGCAATAATAAAAGGCATTTTCCATTAGTGCGGCTCTAGTGTGAGGCTAATAAAATGTATATTTTATTAACTATTCAATATACAACTCTCGACAATCCAATCTTTAAAAAGGTAAGGTCCAGACGAAACTTTGTGAACTGGATGGAGTTTTTAAGTGAAACATTAAACTGAAAGTCTGAAACTAGAACCACGGCACTGTAAATTGTAGAGTAACAACAAAGCAATAGTTCGAAGATGCAGTACTATTGTTTGTTCGTTCCATTTTAGTGGCCATTGAAGAGAGAACCTCCTCTGTATGCCGCCGTTTATTTTCCCACGTTTTTTTATTTATGTGGTTTGGGAAATACTTTGTAGAATATTTTAGTAACAACAGCAGCCCAAGTTCCTTTGTTCGTACGTGTCTAAGAACACAATTAATAAAGTATTATTTTAATTAAAATTATATAACACGGTTGGCACAGTGACTGAGCCATCGACTACTGTGCTACGAGACGAGGGTTTGTAATCTACAAGTAGTTGTTCTGGGTGTAGTATATCTACGTATGTGAGTGTATTTTTGTAAGTTACACCCACGACACAGGAAAATTTACGAGAAGGGGGCCACGATTGAAAAAATCTCCCGGCTTTTTTTCCGGAGGGGGTATGCAGAAAGTACAGAACATCAGTTGCTATAATTATCTTCGCATACTGCTTTTGACTAATTTACTGACTACATTCGTACTCTTACGCATCTGAGATAATAGAAGTAGGTACATTACCCTAAGTAGGCTAGAATTTATGGTATTCTATTAGCTATGTAAAACCAACTAATTATACCTAAATAGTTAGGTAAACATGAGCAATAGGCAAATGACTCACTTTCATTATGTATCTGTGAACCAACGTCTAATGGCAACATTGTGTTGTTATTGCTATCATAGCAAATACGAATACGTGTGGCTATTGAACTGACTTTTATACTTTATATCATTCTTCTGAATGAAAATAGCCCACCTGACCATTTTCAATCAGGATAGTGAATACTCGTACTTGCGGGGACTAGCCAACAGTGAGCCAACAGATATTTTTGGTCACAAGACGTGTGTGCTCGATTATTTCGTGTGTAATTATATTTTATTCTGCGATAGGAGGACAGCCCCTTGCTGGATCACTGGATCCGGCTGCACACGTAAGTGTAAAGTCGTTTGAATTTTTTAAACAAGAAATATTTATATTAGAATTAGGTAAATATATATTATTATTAACAAAATATTGATCCAATCCCATATAAATAAATATATAAAAAGGATAAAATTTATAAAAATACTAGACAGGTGTACGGTTTCGTATAAATACTAAAAATAATGTTGTATAGAATAAGATAGAGAGAAAATCTTTGTAAACTACAAACCTGAGGAGGTTTACAGTCGGCTTCAATAAAATTTACAAGCGACTTGAGAAGTTTTCAATTCTCCTGTAGATCCGAACATTCAATAAGTATTTGCATACGTGAGTTTGCACTCGACCTGTATAAATAGCGTCGTCTGCTTTATTTTCAACTAGGTTTCAGCTATTCTTACCAGGATTCTCGCTGGTCCTGCATTTGTGGGGATTTAAGATCTTCTTTGTCATCAAAAATCATCCATTAAGTCCTCACCCTGGGTGGACCGGGACTGTCAGACTAGGACTGATTAAAATCCATGGTTTTCCTTCAGTATCCCTTTACGTTCCAGGGTCACGATTGCCTGTGAAGACAGGCTCGGAATTTGTCATCAGGCTTAACTACATTTTGTGTGTCTTGTTTGAGGAGAAGGAAAGCATTAGCACAAGACAAATGTTTGCGACAAATAGTGTATTTTATTCTTTCTATATTTTCATTGTTGTACACACGTACGTTTTTGCCGAAAAATATTGAAACATAATGGTGTAGAGCTCTTGCTAGCGTTTTCTTGACACTCCATAATACTTCTTCTAATGCAAGTATTTATTCACAGATATTTTTTTACTAAGTTTTTTTCATCGCACATATTTAAATGGCTAAAATTTAAATGCGCATCAATAATTCTTTTTGTATACCAAATATACTGAATGTGCACCAAATCTAAAACTCGCTTTAGGAGATTTCAATTTCACCCCGAAGTTCGGTTTGGTTAGGTTCCTTTAAACCTTGTGTATACAGAATTAGAAGCCCCGCTTCGCGGGGCTTCTAATCGTCGACCCTGCTTAGGTAGATTTTTTTTTATTACACCTCGTTATGACATATTTTGATGAACATATTTTGGTGCACATTCAGTATATTTGGTGGAACACAGGCAAAATTAGGTAAATGAAATGGGAATAAATTGAAGTACTTTTAAATACCATCCGATTTAAATTATCGTTGTCCCGAAAAATTGGTGCTGAATTTCCTGTAAACTTTCCAATGTGATCGTGAAAACGTTCAGTGGGATGACGTGTTAAAATAAAATGCATCTGACGCCACCCCAGCAATTTTCAGCGCTTTTGCATTCTTCAGAATTTTAACATCAAAAATTATGGACGCGACTATGCAGTCATTTTTATTCCGAAACGAGTTGTGTTGCCTTTATACGACTTCATAAATATTTGCTAGTACGAAAAAATCCCCTGAAATGCACAAAAGTTGTATTTTATTAAAAAATAAACTAGAACTAGCGACCGGCCCCGGCTCCGCACGGGTGCAATCTCTACTATATTATAGAGATAATGTAATAATTAGGGGTAGTTCTTCAGAGAGAAAATTTTCGATGTCTGTGGGTATATTTCTGTAACCAACTAACAAAACGGCATGTAATATTTTTTTCTGTACAGTTTAGCTTTAGCTCTACCTGGGACAAATTATATTTTTTTAATAGTAGCTATCTAGACACAAAATAAAAAATTTTGAAGTCTGTTCTCCTGATTCATATAGGGCGTCCGTTTCCCATTTTCCGGAACAAAATGGTCGATGTCGCATTTTCCTTTTGATTCATCAGTATAAATTAAAGTTATATCGAAAGGTAATTAATTGACCTCTTACAAAAAAAATACATATTAGATATAACTACGTTAGTGTGTTTTTAATTAAGTAAATAAGAAGTGTCCGGCGTATAATACTGATTCATGTGGAGTAAGCTTCGCTTGACTTTACTTGGTCGAGGAATAATGATGAGAGTCTGGGATCCCACGTGGGGGGAAACCTGTCGTACAACGGACGTGCTAGAAGGCAGACGTGAGGCTGGTTGGCTTAGAATCTGGTGAAACAAAGGTAAATGTCTGATTCATCTGTGCTTGGTTTAGGTACCTTGCTGATTACAATGCCTAATTTATTAATTTTATTTTGCTGTTTTAAGACTATAATCTGAGTTTCGTGTGATGCTTCTGGGTTACAGATTCGTGTAGAAAAATGATAATACTGAAATCTGTATGAATGATGAGTTAAGCATGATTTTAGGCAAAATCATGATTCATCTGTGCCTGATTCATATTTTCAAAAACCCATATGAATCTGAAAATAAATTATTTTTCCTCTTTTTCAGCCAGAAAGAAGCACTTTTGTTACGTTATTTTACTTTTCCATGTCAGTAGAGTGTGTGTGAGATAATTTTGACATTATTTTTCGGTATTTATTCATAAGTCAAACTCTATCTATTTTATTTTATTTTATATTGCTGTTCACAACAATGCCACTATCAATAGTAGAATAGATAGAAAAAAATATATCTATGAGAAAAAGAGACACAGAACGTACGAATTTTTCATCCTTCTAAGATGGAAAATAAGAAAAGATCCAGACAAGTACGCTGCGTGGAAATTAAAAATTAAAGAATTATATTTGAAAAAATAGAGAGAAAAAACAAAAGTAAACAGAGAGAATATTATAACGTAGCATTAAAATAACTATCTAGTACCTGTTTATAACAAAATTCTCGCTTTTCTGTAAGTTTTTATTTCTGTAATTGTTAGTTTAAAAACAAGAATTTTATTGTTGAATTGACCAGATTTTTTCCTTGATAATAAATGATCACTGTTAATAAATTAAATGTTTTATAAAAAAATATTATTGTTGTTATAATATTATGATTATTTTCTTAATACAAAGCCCATTTTTATTTAAAGTTTTCCATTTTTATTTCTGTTTCTGATTCATCTGGGCACAAAATTTTTATACGTCGATATCTTAAAAACTACTTTGTAAAAAGGAGTCCCTCAAACAAATAAATGTTATTTGGAATATCTATTTTCATATGAACATGTGTTACTGAGCTGAAAGTGAAATTAAAATTTGACCATATGAATCAGTCAAAGAATCGAATTTCGAAGAACTACCCTTAAGACACCTTTCTCTTGAATCACTCTATCCATTAAAAAAACCGCATCAAAATCCGTTACGTAGTTTTAAAGGTCTTAGCATACACAGGGACAGACAGACAGCGAGAAGAGACTTTGTTTTATATTATGCAGTAATTTGATTTTCAATTTAGCTACTCTGCCATACTATGTCACGATTACGTTATTCCTGTTTTTTTTCGGGAATAGTATTTTTGCTCTGGTTAGGTTTAACAGTTGGGTGAAAAGGTACAAACAAACTAACACTTGAATATTTAAAATATTATAATTTCATAGTACCTATACATATTATTTTTCAAATCTCCCACGCCACTGCAAGTCATGCTTTAATCACGTTATTAAAATAATAAATCAAACGATGTTAAAGACACGTGTGTACTTTGAACAGATTTGAAATTCATTGTTTTTGTGTGATAATTTATTGCTATCGTATTAGGATTAGTGTTAATTGTTTATATTTTTAGTTATGTGTTTGATAAAGTTACTGAGGTAAATAGGTCGGTGCATGAGGTAAATCTGACATAACGCCCTCTTGCCGCGCAGCGGTTTGAATATTTCACATGTGTTAGCCTCTTCGTACACTAGGCGTCGCAAGCCTTGGATATCTTATGACTTTGGTATCCATTGACTTGTGCCTGTGTACGAACCTCTATGGATTTGTATTGCGATAGTCACCTGGATGCCAAAGCATCCATTCGCTAGGTACTACGAGCGCTTTTCTTCAGCACGGTAGCATGCTAGTTTGACACCTTTGTATATAATTCTGTTTTTTCTTTTAGATGGGC
Source organism: Agrotis clavis (assembly GCA_954870645.1). Taxonomy (NCBI): domain Eukaryota; kingdom Metazoa; phylum Arthropoda; class Insecta; order Lepidoptera; family Noctuidae; genus Agrotis; species Agrotis clavis. Next base: position 11,555,584 of record OX940922.1, read on the forward strand.
TCGCGCTTGACCATTATTGATGTAAAAAAAAGTTTATTTAGGAACATATTAGGAAAGAATTTTGGAACTTCATTAAACATCAATAGATTGTGCTGAAGTTGTAATTATAATGCCTGAAATCAAAATCAAAATCAAAGCATTTATTTCAAGTAGGCCAGTTACAGGCACTTTTGAATTGTCAAAGACAATTAAAGGAATATTAAGTATTAAACACTAAAAAGTTATGGTGCTACAGTCCCAGTCACAAGACATAAAAACTGTGAAAGTACCGTAGATGCACGTTCCAAGTCGTAGATCTCTATGGAGAAGAACGTGCAAGAAACTCCATGGACACTCTTTTCAGATCGCCAAAATTATTACAGAATCATTGTTACATCATTTATTCTTAGATGGTACATTATGTGAGAACGATGTAGCAAGTTTAAAAGTGTCCATAGTAAAATTAAAAACAAAGACAATTCAGAAATAAAAATCAATAAATTAAAATAAACCGTGGCAGCTAAGAGATAACCAGTCGCAACTGACAGCGCCCGTTCACGAACATGACACATGCATCAGCACCATTCGGCTCAACCATTTTGAAGGGAGCCAAATGATCCGACACACGCGCCACCATCAGCGAGACATTTGAGTGAGCATGACACACTCAACCGCCAGGGTCATTCAAGTCAACAAGAGACGTAGGTACTCAGTGAATGACAGCTCTGAAGTACATAGTACTCACACAATGTCGGCTATGAAGCTATATAATACAAGGAAGATTGAATCTATACAATGCAAATACAGTTATACAATCTTCAGCAGCTCCAACAATGGTATTAAGTATACTTCCACTATTTATTTATTTATACATTCACTGTCTCATGGAGCAGGACCAGCATGGAGCCAAGCATTATTATCAGCGATATAGTCGCTCAGTTTGTAATATGCCTGCTTACAAAGTGTGCGTTTAATGCATGTTTTGAATTTAGTTTCATTCAGTTCAAGAACGTTTTGTGGTAGCTTATTATAGCATTTTAAACAGAACCCCATGAAGGAAGAGTCTACTTTGGCGAGTCTGAAGCCCGGCTGAACTAATTGGTCCCTATTTCTAGTATGATAATTATGTCTGTCACCTCTTTTAGAGAAAAGATGCAGATTTTTCCTAACGTACATTATATTTTCATAGATATATTGACAAGGAACCGTCAAGATGTTAATTTCCTTAAACAGTTCCCTTAGAGAATCGCATCTACGGAGATTATATATAGCTCGGATCGCTCTCTTTTGGAGAATAAAGATGGACTCGATGTCAGCCGCCCGTCCCCACAATAAAATACCATACGACATTACACTGTGGAAGTAGCTAAAATATACAATTCTCGCGGTATCAACGTCAGTGAATTGGCGAATTTTCCTGACAGCATATGCTGCTGAACTTAATCGCCCTGCAAGTGTTGTTATATGAGGGCCCCATTGTAGCCTGGAATCAAGTGTTATTCCCAGGAAAACCGTTTTATCGACGAATTCTAGTATCTCCTCATTCAACACTATGTCATAATTACTATTTTTAACATTTGGTAAGGCAAATCTTAATGCATTTAGTCTTGTTTCCATTTAATACTAAATTGTTTGCTGAAAACCAGTTATGGATCTGACGCAAGACATTATTGACGTCATCTAGATTCTGAGCTTGCCTATTAATTTTAAAAATTAGGGATGTGTCATCAGCAAATAACACTATATTGTGTAGTTGATTTTTAAGTATATAGGGTAGATCATTTATATATACAAGAAAGAGAAAAGGACCCAATATTGAGCCTTGTGGAACTCCCATTTTAACTGTTAAACCCTGTGAATTTACACCATTTATTTGAACATGCTGTTGCCTATCACATAAATAAGATTTTACCAGACTAAGCGCAAGTTTACCTAGTCCGTAATGTTCAAGTTTCAAAAGTAATGTATCGTGATTAACGCAATCAAATGCTTTGGAGAGGTCACAGAATATTCCTATGGCGTCTTGTGCCTCTTCCCATGCAGTAAATATGTGCTTCAATAGGGTGACACCAGCGTCAGTTGTACAACGTCCCTTGGTGAAACCATACTGCTGATCGTGTAAGATTGTGTAGGTGTTGAAGTGGTTAAGCATCTGATTTAGCATTACTTTCTCAAATATCTTGCTAAAGACTGGCAACACGGATACTGGTCTATAATTGTTAGATCTTTGGAGTCCCCAGATTTAAAAAGAGGCACGACTTTACTGAACTTCATCAAATCAGGAAAAACTCCTTGATCCACACACAGATTAAAAATTAATGCCATTTATGGCGCTACAGTTTCCACAATGCCTGTACAAACTTTGATAGACAATCCCCATAAATCTTCGGTCGCTTTAATTTTGATTTCCCGGAAAGCTTTAATAACTGTCATAGGGTTTATATGTTTAAACTTAAAATCAGCCGGGCTGCCAGAAACGTTCGCCTTTAATAAACCTATTGAAATATCAGGTGAGGAATTTAGAGCCTCCGTAGTCCTGACCGGTATATCAGTAAAGAATTTAACAAATTCTTCAGCTACTTCCAGATTTGAGCTTATAGGACCACAAGATGTCTGCAAAGCATAGTTAGTGTTGGGCTTTTTTTTCCTGCCAGTCTCGTTATTTATAACTTTCCAAACCGTTTTTATTTTATTTTCTGACGATTTGATCTTATTGCTAATATGCATGGCTTTAGCAGCCTTGCAAGTATTTTTAAAACATTTTGAATAGGCAGCAACATACTTATTGAAAGTTTCAGTGTTAATGATTGGCTTAAGGCCATACAGTTCAAATAGTCTTTCCCTACTTTTCCTAATACCTCTAGTCGCCCAGTCACTAAATACAAATTTGGGTTCAATGTTTTTTGTTTTCTTTTCAAAAGTTTTATTGAATTCAGTATGAACTATTGAAAAGAAATTTCCATAAAATTTATTAACATTAATGTCCTCCATATTCATTACACTTAGCTTGTTCTGTAGGGAATTATTAAAGCTACTTAATTTGGCAGAAGTTACTGGTCTAAATTTAATCTCAAGTTGTTGCTTTATTGTATTACATCTAAAAGTTACCGTCTGCCCACTATGATCAGACGGCAGACAATTAACTATGGCCTTATCCAAATAATCACAATTGCAGAAAACATTATCAATACAAGTAGCAGAAGATGGAGTAACTCTAGTTGGCTCTGTAAAAATGTTAGTCAAGTCAAATGACTTATAAAGATTTAATAACCTACTGCTATTTGAATTTTCTTCCAAAATATTTATATTAAAATCACCACAAATTATTATAGATTTATTCCTGACTGCAAGCTTTGCCAGAACATCTTCCATTCTAGATTCAAATAAGGAAAAATTTTGATAATTAGGGGGTCTGTACACACACACTATTACATGCTTATCTAGCTCAACACAGGACAGTTCGATACAATGTTCAACTGAAAGACCTACTATGTCATTACGTTGGTGAAATTTTAAAGAGTTTTTAACTAATATTAGGGAACCACCACGCAGCAAATTTTTAGCATAAGATTAAAACAACTACCCACAGTATAGTTTTCATAATTAAATAGCATTTGATAGTCCTTTAACCAATGTTCAGTAAAACAGATAATGTCAAACATGGTTTCTGTGTGAGTCCTGAGTGAAACTTCTTATAGGTAATTCTTTTAGGTTTTGTAAATAAACACCCTTAACGTAGCTGAAAAGCGTTTGCCATTTTTTAGCTGGTCCTTATCTTCGATTTCTTAGTTACGGCCGATGTTGAAGTTCTTTCTATCTTTCTCAAATGTTTCTTGTTTATTTACAAAAAAAAAAAACTGAAAATAATAAAAACACATGAAAAAAATAAATTTTGCAAAGCGGTAGCGAAATATCAGTCACGTAGGTTTTGGTTTAATCATTCTTAATACCTATCTACATTATCAATCATAATAATTACTATAATTAGGTGTTTAATTTATTAAAATGATATAAAGTGATATATCACTTGTACCTGGGGCATTGATTTGTGAAATGGGTAAAGAAGCATTTCGTGTATTAAATGGAAAAATGTAACTTATAGCGAGGGGCAGGTCAGGAGCTGGCTCTTTTCGGCCCTCATTAAAACAGTCACAGCAATCATCCAGTGGTTAAACGTGATTTCTTAGAATGTAATGGAAAATTACAAAGTTGTGAAACGTGATAGATAAGTATGCAACTTGTCATGAGACCAATAAATAGATCAAACTCTATGCACAACAGTGCACTTGAGAAAGTTAACCCATCGACCCCAGACGTCTTAACTGACGCTCACAACATTCTCCCTAATCCACATATAAACTAAGTAAGTTAACCAAGGAATAAAAGCTAAAACTTGTGTAGTCCGCATTATATTACCAACTTGACTGGTTGGATTTGGCACACTTTTATCTAGCACCAATCTCTTGAATCCCGGTATCGAATCTTGGCTGTAACTCTCGAACTTTTGCTTCTGTATACTTAGTTTAGTTTCCACTATAAACGTGCACTATTTAAAATATTATACTAGTTTGGAATTAAGGAACCCCAATCTTATCTCAGATAAAGATTACTACCTATTAAAAGATAACGAAATAGAATTTTACCATAAATATGACGCACTTTCATTAACAAATGCGAATGTGCTGTGTGTGGAAGTACTAATTAACATTTATTTGGCGCTTCATAAGTGATGTTATAAAATTTTGTGGCCTGTGGTTTAATTAGTAGTTAATTACCGTTATCGATTTAATGTTTATTTGTTAAAATGAAAGGTGAGAGGTTTATTCGGTTTTATGGTTAACGCTTTTGGTCTCGACAATGTGGCGTCATTGACAAACAAGAGGAAATCGGCAGTTCATTAAAACTTAAACAACTATTACAAATATTTCTTTCTATTTTTGCAGATACAATGCCTCCTCAAGGGCAGACTGGTGGGTCCTGGGTCCTCTATGAAACAGATGCTGTGAATGAGGACACAGATGCGGCCCCAGTTATCGTACCTCCATCGGCAGAGAAAAGAGTGTGGAAGATAGTTTGGAGAAATGTTATCCTTATGGGACTCCTCCATATAGGAGGAGTGTACGGTGCCTACCTATTCCTAACTAAAGCAATGTGGACGACGTGTTTGTTTGGTGAGTTTCTTATGTTTTATTTTTGGTATGGAACTGTTTTATTCTTGTTGACCTCACTTTCAGACAGTACGTCATTAATTTGTTTATTTAAGTGCATTGGTTCGTAGTTAGGTAAAGACCTCCCTTTCCATTTTTAATAATAAGGTAGGTAGCTAACAAAATGAAAATCAGGTTTGAACGTTGACGCATGCTTATATATTTCTTGCATCTTTATCTCGTTACTAAATTAGGTAATTAAAACACACAAATACAATGGAATTACACCATTTAGAGTTTCTGAAAATATTTTAAAGAATATCAAATTGAAACTTCTCAAAAGGTTGATGGCCGTATTGATTTTTACTCACAAAACATTTAAATCCCAAAAGTTGACAGAATACCACACAAATGTAGCCAAACGTATTATACATATATTACTTATTATCAAATCAAACATAATTATGCAAGGTGTTTTTAAGAAATACAATAACATAATCTTTAAATTTTGCTCCTACTTTAGGCAAGTGATTATTTATATTTAACATATTACATTAATGAGAAACGTTTACAAATTTTCATTACTTCGATACTTTAGATAAGTAACATAGGGCTCAAACAAATTCTACGTATAAACACTTGTCTGAATTAAATTCCTTAACACCTCCGCTAGCTACGGGTCGATTTCTATAGAAGTTACAAATTAGTGATAGACTCGAACAAATAAGTTCTAGAGAATCACATCTATGGAATTAATTACATTGATCTCCTCGCATTTCTATTATTATGTACATCAAATTAATATTATGATTAAATACACATTAATTTCAACACAATAATACAGAGTCCCTATAAAAAAATAAAGGAGATCTCACAGAAAAATGAGTGCGACACATCGCATTATTTTTATCGCGTTACCTGACGACGACGGGCTATGACATAAAGACTCTTCTTGCCTGACATCTTCCGTGGTTTTCTATGTTATGTACCACGTTATTAATGAATGTTTTTTTGTTTCTTCCAGCTGTGTTCTTGTATATATGCTCAGGCCTGGGTATCACCGCCGGTGCGCACAGGCTATGGGCTCACAAGTCATACAAAGCGCGTCTGCCACTCAGAATTCTGCTCACTCTCTTCAACACTTTGGCCTTCCAAGTAAGTTTTAAATATTTATATACTACTACACGAATAATACTCCCTCCTCTATACATACATAGGGGTCCCTGGGTATGATTCATGGGACTGTTTAAGCAGGCTACCGTAGTGCTGGAATGTAAAGGGCAATTAAAGGAACAGGGTAGATTTTTAGTCAGTAACCGTCTTACTACAAAAAGTTAAACATCTGTTAAACACTTGTCTAAAACAAAGTGTAACTGCGAAATGACCCTTATAATCAACGTCAAATGCCGTTGACAGTTTTTTCATACAAGTGTTCAACCGATGTTTAAGTTTTTTGTAGTAAGATACGAGAGTACGGTAAGACTCTAACAGTACTTTCCGCTCTATCCAAGTCTGGGGAAATTTTATCATCCCAAAAACAAAACATAGAGGAGGTAAGCCCAAGACGGGTAGCCCGCCTAAAACGGGTATGCATGTTAAATTACGCGTCGATCTTGCTAATGAGAATATGTGCGTGCAGGACGCGGTTCCTCATAGAGAGAGGCGACGCGTAATTTAACATGCATAGGTGTTTTAGGCGGGCTACCAGTCTTGGGCTTACCTCCTCTACTGCTCGTTTACGACCTTGGCACTGTAAGCGGTGACTTAGCGCGGGGCGGCGAGCGGTAAGATCAAATGTATTGTTTGAAAGACGCCCCGACGTGCCGCCAGTGGCGAATTCGCGTACTACCAAGTAAAGAATGTCTTATTACCGCCGCTCGTCACTCTGCTCACCCTGCTAAGATCTAAGTCGTGAACCAGCTGTTAGGTATGTGTCAAATAAAAATAGATATTACATAAGCCACGCCTGTATTTCCCGAATGCTTAGGCGAAGTGTACTCAATATAGTACACCCATATCCCACATTTCGTTAGCTAGCTCGTATGTTTTTAAGTCCCATTTGTAACATTGAGCGAGCATAGTGATATATTTTTTGCTAATAATTTCCACTTGTTTATGAATGATCAAAGATTTTATCAAACAAAAGAATATGTAGGTATATGTGAACAATTCCAAAACAATAATCGATATTGACAGGTGAATTTTAAAAAGGTCACAGATTTTGCCTGAAGGTTTTTGACTTTTGAAATAGAGGGTTAAGCAGGGCATTGGTCTCATGAAAAGTCATGTGCCTTGGAATAATTTCTTGACTATCTATCTAAGCACATGTTCAAAGCGTTAAAGTTCATTAAGGTTAAAACGCATAGAAAATATGTGCGTGAAAGATAACGGCTTGCGTAGTTTAGACGTCATATTGTGTATACTCTAGGAAAGCGAGAAAATTACTTGAATGTTATTTAAAGTCACCTTCAGCTATCACTTTAGGTCTAAACATAGAATGACATAGGATGCCCGGCTTTATTGATAGCAGACTTTCACAGCCCATCTTTCACGATCCACTAACCAGAATTTATGGCTTAGTAGCTCTTTCTCTAAAATTGTTTAACGGGAAATTATTTATTTTTTTTAGTAGGAAATCAAATTAATCCTCCCTTTCTGGATGGAGCGGAATGTACTAGATTGATCTTCAGCCTTTTACGTTCTAGGTCTGTGATTCACTTTTAGGCAGTCCGACAAACAAACAAATTATTAATACCCTCACAGGTGTCATTTTTAGTATCTTATCAAGAAAGTATGCGTTGAGATTAGCTAATCTATTCTAGATCACCAAAAAAAATTGGCTTAATTGATATTGAAGCTGCTTTATCAGCGGGTGCAAGTTTAGTACATAATTATATATTAAAAAAAAAAATTTAAACAAGACACACAATTTTTTTTAAAGGTGCAGAATGGTTTGTTCACAGCAACGACGATATAATACAAGACTCGTAATAACAGGCGACCGATGTCTGCCAACACATTAGGCAAAAAAGTCTTATATCCGTCTCATTTCGACCAATCCTGTGAGCCGTAAACATACGTTGAGACAGAACAGAACTTGAGTTAGCCAATCACAACGCAGTACCCCGCCTCCCTCGCTTACGTAGTACCTCAGCGAGTTGGCAGAATAGTTTTGTTCGTTAGATCGTGCAATGCGTAGTCTAGTACTAAATCGTCGTTGGTTCACAGACTCTTACTTACAATTGAAAATTCACCCCGTTTTTTCAATTGCCCTTTACGGTAACCTACTTCGGTAGTCCTACAACCCGAAATGCGTTTGGTCCTATTGGGGCCAGGTAAATTGCCAGGCCTGGCCCTTGATCAGACGGCAAGCTATCCATGCAAGCACCCCCGGCCGGAAATCGCCACGCGATGTCTGACTACAAGACCATACCTTAGCCACGTGAAAAACAAGTTAACTATCATTCCATACATGTGAATAACACGCGTGAGAAACTAACGTTATCAGCATCACTCTTTAACACCAGTGTCATCGATTACCCTTTGACTGCAATTTATTACGTTATCACCGCTAGGTAATGATCTACGTGATCAATACTTTCTTTAATAAACAATATTTTATCTACAGTTATTTATAAACATTACATGATTATTAATAAATAATTCAAACATTCGTGCTTGTAACGTGAGGCCAACTAATTGAGTTGATTAATTAATTGTTTGAATTGACACTTAAATGAAGCTACAATAGTAAAAATTAATAATATATTTTTTACGTTAGAACATTATTTACTTTGTTATAGTTAACGATGTCTTCTATGTTTTGTTGTTTTGTGCGTGTGGCTTGAGAACCAGTGGTTTCGTCCCCGAATTACAAGTTGTCGTGGTCGAGGCTTTGAACCCAGCCAGGCGCATTACTTTATGTAATTTATTAGGCGCGGGCCACATAGAAAAGACGTAAGGCGAGGACGCGTCGCGGACGTGCGAAAATGTATGAGAGTCGCGTCCGCGCCCCGTCTCTTCGGTGTGTTTTACGTCGCGACGCTTCTATACATTTTGTATGAAAGAGACGCCGGAGAGACATATGTCTTCGCCCCGTCTGCGTCTTACGTCTTTTCTATGAGGCCCGCGCCTTACATTACCATTGCTCTCAAAAATGGTGAAGGAAAACATCGTGAAGAAACGGCCATGTCCCAAAACCAAAAAATCGAAGACACACATTAAGACATCTACCAACCTGGGCCTGCATGGTGGATTATAGCCCTATCCCTTTCACTAAAATGATTTAGTTAAAAAAAAAACAAAGGGTAATCAAGAGAAAGTACGTAATAAAACACAATAATAATTAATGTCCAGGTGTAGAGTGCGATGAGCTGTCCTATGATTGATTGGTACATAATCTAGTACGTGTTTTAGATACCGTACCGATTTATCGCGAATATACCAAAAACCCCTGCTTTTCCTTTCCGTATCATAAAAATCTGTTAGTAATACTTATAGATTACACAGATAATTGTGATGATATAATCGTTAATTGAAATGCGTCAAAGTTGACAAACAATGATTAGCTAATTTTGATGAAACAGGTGTAAAAAACAATAACAAATAATTTCCGTCGTGTTGACTGATAAGTTTCTTGCTACAAAAACTTGTATTTTCAGTAGGGGGTTGATAGTTTCACCACAGTAATTTATTTTACATCTCTCATGTTCGGTAAGTAGGTCCTTATTACCCCCAAATGGGGCTTGTAAGTAACCAATTAGCGCTCTAGGGTATTAATGTAGCTAGAAAAGGCCCTAGGGCGGTAAGTAATTAAAAAAAAAGTTTGCGGATATCTAACCATCATATTGGCAATAGACATCATGCATTCAGCCTAATGACAAAAGAGGTCGCTTCGCTATTCAGCCTTGTCTTCGAGTTTAATAGTCATCAATTTTAAATATCGAACGGCGAAGCTCAAATCCCGTTCTTGAAAAAAAAAAGATGAAAAAAGGCGGGAATAGAAAACTTTTACTTTAAATATATAATATATATTATATTGTTTGTTTTTGGGACTTTTTTATAATTACGTGATAATTAGGAAAAAAACATGAGTACTGCAAGTGATGAAGATTTAATTAAGCTGCACTCCCGAATCAATGAAAATGGAAGCTGAAGCAGCAATTAACTAATAAAAACTTTTATTCTTGCAATGCCGGTTTTTTCTACTTACCTCACAATCGAGATGTAAAGCAGAGTAGTTAGCTCGGGTGTAAGCATCAATTGCACCCTCGAACTATAGGCGCCCTCGCTGCGCTCGTGCGCCTAAATATCTCGGGCTGCAATTGATACCTTACAGCCCTTGGCTACTAATCTACTATTACATATCTCTTGCTCTGTAAGTACACCCTTACACCCCTGAATGCCGGGGTGTATGACTATCATTACAGCATAGGTTTTGGAATTTGAAAAAAGAACTGTCATACTCATACTGCACGAAGAATATTTTTAAAAAGTGGAACTATTTGTTTCCACATCGTATGTTAGATGAAATCGATTTAAAAATCAAACTGGCCAGCAAGATTTGACGCGCTTGCGTGCGTGAAAAAAAAAAGGCAGTCTACTAGTAGGCGCGAAAGCATCGCGAAAATAATTAATTTTCTTGTTTGAGTTCTTTTTCAAAAGTTTTAAAATAACAGAAAATATAAACTTAAAATCACCACGTCAAAGCACATCATCTGAGCCATTTTTTAATGAAGAAAATAGTACCAGTCAACTGCCGCCATTTACGATGCAAGAACCTCAAGTCACTCAAACTCAAGTCTTATCATCACAAACTCATATTCAAACTATAAATATACCTAAAAAGAACGTGACCATATCTCTTACAAATTGTAATAATTTTACTATTAATTTTAATTAAATACACATTTTTTTCTTCTTAATAAATGTTCATTGAAACCTGCTGTCTTGTTGTTTACTTACCTCACAATCGATATGTAAAGCAGAGTATTTATCTCGGGCGTAAGCATCAATTGCATACTCGGGTTAATTAGCGCCTTCGCTTCGCTCAGGCGCCAAAAACCTCGTTTGCAATTGATGTCATACAGCCCTTGGTTAATAATCTACTATTAATGGCCATCGTTGTTTTCCCTAGAAAATTTAAAACAAAAGTTGTTCTTTAAACTTTGTTTTATTTATTTATTTATTTCACAGCCCATTGTTAAATAAAAGCTCACAGAGATCTCCCACCATGCCCAGCAGTGGGAACATTATGGGCTGATGATAATGTCGAAATAGCCATTTAGCTTCAGTTGCATCAGTTCATTTTGAACTGTCAGATGCGTTTCAAATCACTTCTAAACTTCATTCTCTGAAAAACTTTCCTAAACTTCTTGTCTCTCTCTTCCAGGATGCCGTAATCGACTGGGCACGTGACCATCGGATGCATCACAAATACTCTGAGACTGATGCTGATCCTCACAATGCGACACGAGGCTTCTTCTTCGCCCACGTGGGCTGGCTGCTGGTCAGAAAACACCCGCAGATCAAGGCAAAGGGCCACACTATCGACCTGTCTGACCTCAAGAATGATCCCATTCTGCGTTTCCAGAAGAAGTAAGTTTAATTATTCTTATTATAACCGGCTGGTTTTTTTTACCCCCAAACAAATGGAGGCAAGTTTGTATGTATTTTTATATAAAAATACATACAAACTTTGCCTCCATATAACATAAGTATGGATGTAGAGACCGTTGACAAAAATGGTGTTCATATTTGATTTGTATTCACACGACGAATATGATGACGGATGTTCGAAACATATTGCTCACAATAAGTACATCCGATATCATAATGCCGAGTTAGTCTGCTGTATTTCGTTTCTGTTCTAAAAAAAGACGTGTTTCTTTTTATGTAGATATTTAAATATGTACGGAGTTAGGTCACTTATTGTCTTAAACATTTATTCCTGAAATGCTAACATGAGCATTTCTTTTGCAGGCACTACCTGATCCTCATGCCCCTGGTCTGCTTTGTGCTGCCGTCCTACATCCCTACGCTGTGGGGCGAATCTCTGTGGAATGCATACTTCGTGTGCTCCATCTTCCGCTACGTGTACGTGCTGAACGTGACCTGGCTGGTGAACTCCGCCGCCCACCTGTGGGGCGCCAAGCCTTACGACAAGAATATCAACCCTGTGGAAACCAAACCCGTCTCCCTCGTGGTGCTCGGCGAAGGATTCCACAACTACCATCACACTTTCCCCTGGGACTACAAAACCGCTGAGCTCGGCGACTATTCCCTCAACATCACTAAACTTTTCATTGATACCATGGCCGCTATCGGATGGGCATACGACCTCAAGACGGTGTCCACTGACGTCATCCAGAAACGCGTGAAGAGGACCGGCGACGGTAGCCACGCGGTGTGGGGCTGGGATGACAAGGAGGTGCACCAAGAGGACAAGGAATTAGCAGCTATTATTAACCCAGAGAAGACTGAATAATCAAATCGACCCCGTTTGATCCAATACCTTTAGTTTTTAGATCGAAGGGTGTTACGTGTATTATACTAAATGTGAGGGAAATGTGATACCAGTAATATTATTTATTTTATTTATAATTACGCAGTGATAATGGTTATCAAGACTTTTAGAATTAATTCTTATTACTTTTAGATTTGTAACAAATGATGCCCATCTGTTTCCTGTAGACAGAATATAATAAATAGCATTTTGTTTTTTGTGACAAACACCCTTTTTGTATAAATTATAGCATAAACCCTCAATTAATGGTCTTATAATGGCCTTGTCAAATGCTTAATTATTGCATTTTAAAATAGTCATGTTGAATTTAGCTATTTTCTTTCACTTTTAGGTTTCCCCTTATGACTTTTTTTAGAACCTTGGGATTGTCTTTAAGTAATGTTTATCAATATCCTTATTGGTAAACATTACATAAAGTCAATCCCAAGGTTTCAAGGTCTGCATCTGCTAGCTCTAAATTCTCCGTCAAAGCAATTGATTAGATACACAATACACATTTATTCAACAACAAATTTCTTATCTCTCCATATTTATTCAACTATCGACCTTGAACACATTTTGCCATCTGAAGTTTTTATTACGTTATCATGCGTGTGAATCACGCGATGTTATTCCAATAAGTCTGAGTTTTGCATAACTACAGTCGACTTTATTTGTTATTTATTATCTTTGAATGATGAACTTTAAGAGACTATCACCTGTTCTTTTACCAAAACATTTAGGTACCTATTTATTAGCTTAGTTTTCCAAGGCATTTGTTTCTTATTTACTTATGTTACAAAGAGGCGCTTTCTATAAAGCTTGTTGAGCACTCAAACAATAGGGTAGGTACTTATAAATAATGAAAGTAGGTAAATTATTAAGATATACACGACCGTATCGTTAAAACAAACGAATCATTCAAAAATTCTTCAAAAACGAGATAATATTTGACCTAATTTTCTTATCAATTGGGTTATTTTCCTATTTATTCTTCAATGTCGGTTCTCTCCTGTAATGGCGGCTAATTTCCTGAAGTTTGGATTAAGTTAGAACTAATTTACACATGCAATTTTTTATACCCAACCAAAAGGAGGATTATTATTTAATAAGGTTAGCGAGCAATTGTATAACTACACAGAATATGGGTACATTGGTGATGATGATGAACACCATTAATTACACATTTATTAGTGCAACAATTATTTAGAGGCCAACACCACTATTTTATGGCTTAACATAAACATAATTTTATAAATATACTTATGATTTAAGTGGCTATAAAAGCAAAACTTATTTAATAAGTATCTAATAATTCATTATAGGCAAGTAAATCAGATGCGAGAGATATTAAAAAAACAATAATTACAAATAATTGGAATTTGACATTACTAAAAACGAGTTATTATTAAAATAAAATATAAATAAATAAGTACAAATTATAATATAAAAAATTACATTTAAATTAGGTCTTGAAATAATTACGTTCGACAATATAATATAATAAAATTTAAATACCTAAATATAAACAAAAATTAACATTTAAAATAATTAGTTTTAAAATTTACATGCAGTAGCGAGATCAGTGGACATTACTGGGTAGAATGGTGATCAACAATTTTTCCACAAGCGTTAACTTTAAATTATGTGTTAATGCTAGTTCCTAGAAACTGATTGTTTTCACGTCAAAATATAATGATCCTTCAGCTAAGTGTCATTGAACCTCGTACGTCTTATGAACTATTAGTAGATACAAATACGTACGCGGGTACGAGCTCCTGTCATTTGTGATTAATTATGTAAGTGTGGGCGAGGCAATTTGATGATATGCATTAGGATTATGACATTCGAATCAATAAGGCCCATTTACCATATTAGGCCTACGATACTACAAGACGAGCGTTTTTAGTCTTCATGAATGTACATAGCATGGACATAATCGACATATAAAGTACTCCCACTGCTGGGATCACAAGTTAGTAAACTGCATCAATAGGTATGGTGGATTAAACCTAATTATTACGTATATTGACAAACGTAGTGTAGGACGCCCTGCGGCAAAATGAATCGATGATTTGAAGAATGTGGCTGGCAGCGGATGGATGCGGTCTGCCCAGGACGGGGAAGATTTGCGGTCTTCGGGGGAGGTTTACGTTCAACAGTGGAAGGCAATTGGCTGACAATAAACGTATGTTGATACCTTATAATACGTGTATTGAGAGTGCACTGAGTGCAGTAAAACAATTAGAATTTCTTGACAAAATGACAATTTGTTGTCGGCGTCATTAAAACTTGTATAACCAAAAATGTGGATGACAGTACGGCTGCGGTTCCACTGAGGCGAAGTGGAGCAGAGAGGAGACGAGCTGTGGCGCGATTCACCGATCACATGGCTTGAAATCCACACCTCTTCTCCCACTCAAGCCATGTGATTGGTGAATCGCGGCACAGCTCGTCTCCGCTCCGCCTCAGTGGAACCGCAGCCTACGGTTTCCTTTTCTTAGCTCCATTCTTTCCTGGTCTGCGTGAGACTTAACCGGATTTTGCCAGCAATATTTGTTGTTTTTTATCGTAAAAGATTGTACGACATTTTCTTTTTCAAGCAAAATCAATATTGTGATTAAAGGGGACTTCCCCGTTTGATCACTGCTTAAGTTAGCAATAAGTTAAAATTCAAGACATTTATAACAAATGGTTGAAAATGACAACGCATGAGACAGAAAAATAAAATCTTGGCTACTATCAGCCAGACATAAACTAGATCACAGTTAAAACCATTATGAACTTCGTAAACAAAAGACAGACAACCGAATTTGCAATGAATGGTCTTCATTTCATCAGACAATTTATCTAGACATAAAAGAAATTATCAGTTTCCCTTCCCCGCGCTTCCCCCGACCACTGTATTATGGCGCTACTTTCTACAACAGGCTGTAATTTCAATTAGGGGTGACCGTGCGTCTGCACTCTATGGTTGCCGCAATTTGACCGCTTGTTTAGATCAACGCAATTACTTTTATAGACATGGTGTAGCTTTTTATCGACCTATTCAGTTATCCTTTTCTTTTTTTGAAATTGTACGTGATACTCTTCCTACGTAATTATATTCCTGCTTTATCAAACAATGTGTAGGTAAACTATCCCTGCACTTTGGCAGAAGCATTTTATTTAATTTTGTGCATCGTGTGGTAAGCAAAAACGTTGGTTGGTTTCGTTCATTATACTGCCTCTGCATATTTATGTATCAGAAAATATTGGCTGCTTAAATAACTCCAAAATTTCGGAAGTCGGTTCAATGATAATGCAATGCGTCATACATAATGCAGCAGGAAAATTTGCCTTCCTCGAAATATCGCAGAACACGAATCATAAATTACTCTCCCATTTTACCAAATCCGCTTCCCAAATGTTTACGTTCTCTTAATTCCCTTGTGGAATGACTGTCTCTGGTGTTTCGAGAAAATACTCGTATCTACTTCAAAGGCTCCGTAAAAGAGCAAATTGCGAAATAGGTACTTCCTTGCTCGAAAATTCAAACCCTCTTCCTGCAACACCGATCTTAACTTTCCAAAAATAAATATCCACTTAAAAATAATGTTATTTCCCATAAAGTGAAATCTAATTCACTTCACCAGTCTTTTGTACTGCGGCGCTAAGATCGAAATCGATTCAACGTTATCGACGAACGTAATAACAATAAAAAATGTTTTAAGGCTCCGATATATTTCTTTTATCACCTTTCTGCATCCCTGTAAAGGTGCCACGTAATACTGAAGGTGACAATTTGGGGGAGAAAATTCCGTAATGTTGAGTCAAAACCGAAACGAATTGAAAGTTTTTAATTCCACCAACCCTGAAAGTCCTTCAAAATGTAAAATAGCCCAATATAATTCTACTGTGGCGATACTTAAGAACTAACATATATTTTGCTACAAGACTCAAAGATCCTAATTTTACGCTTAAACCTAAAAACTAAGTTGGCTAGGTACTAAATATTTTTATGTTTACTAGCTAATCTAGAGTAAACAGTGAAATAACTTTTTTACTCTTAGCTAGACTGAAATATTATAGTAAAGTAAGTAGGTTTACAGCGTTCTTAGATAAAGCTAGGGTCGATTACACAGACAAGTGATTCATCTCAGAACACCTGAGATTCTTCGAAATATTTCTAAACAACTTTTATTATTTTCGCAGTGAATGAAAAAGAATGTAAAAACAGAAACATTACAAACAGAAGCATTATTGTGAACATTCAAAGCATCAAAGAGACAAAACCTAATCAAAGATTTCAGGAAATTACCTGCTGATAGGTATCTGCAATACCTAACACAAACGTACAATTACATTTCTTAGATGTAGAAGAAACTGATCCTATCTGTATCTGGTCCATTGTACTTCGTAGGATTGCTCCTATAACTGCAGACAAGCCAACACTAAAGAGAGGATTTCACTTCATTGCCTCGGGTGAAGTTGATGGCTACGTTTACCGTCATACTAGTGACAACGTTAATTCCTGACTGCACGACTTAGATGGCCTGAAACGTGTCGTTTTTACGACAGGAATAAACCCAGAGACACATTGTAATCCTTGAGGCTTTTACTAGCGCCTTTTTCGACAACGGTTTTAGTGAAAGTAGTTTTGTATTTTTTGGTCGTAAGTCACGATTTATAGTTGTACAAGATAAACTGCTCGTGTATTCTGTTAAAGCCACTAACGAGGTACTGGGTTGGATTCCCAGGTCGGTAAAACGGTCGGTCAGCCGAGTAACAAATGAGCTCGGTTTATTCATTTCTGCAAATGGGATTAATTTGTACCAGAAAGAAGGAATAAACGTTTGTGGCATATCAATTGCTTTACATAATGAACAGTACATTTAGTTTCTCACAGAATAAATAATAAAGCATAAAAGTTTTGTCATATTTCATTTTTTTCAATCAGATTTTATCAACTTCGTAAGAATGGTTCAAAATACAAATCTTCCCTTAACATCATACTGTATAAGGGTGCGTCAAGGCCTGACGAAATTTATTTTTTATCAGTACTTCCCTATCGCTAGCCAGAGCGACACTGCACAGTCAATAGGTATATCGGGCACCCCACTGTATTAAAAAGAGGGAAGTAATACATTCAAAAGTCGTTAAATGCGAACTTTCAAGTAGTTCTAAAATATTTTGACAAACTTAACACAGAAATGTCGTTTATAAACGATAGCGACTATGAGAATAACTCGTTTTCTTTCTTCGGACCCGTGGGGATGGCGTTCTACGACGACGGCAATGTTTTAGAAGACACGTACACCGTCAAGATAGTCGTGAGCATCATCCTGGGGATCTTCATGGTGGTGAGCGTGATCGGCAACGTGTGCACGCTGGCGGTGATAGCCCGCGACCCCACCATGCGCACGCCCACCAACTGCTACCTCGCCAACCTCGCCATCACCGACCTGCTCACCGCACTCTTCATCCCGCTCGAAATATACATCATCTTCGTACCAGACTTTTATCCTTTAGGAGAAGTAGGATGTCGAATACATTTCATCCTCTGGGACGTGCTCAGTAACTGCAGTCTACTCATCATCACAGCATTTACGGTAGAACGCTATATCATAGTGACAAAACCCTTTTTTCGACAAAAGCTGATGTTGAGTTCTCGAGTTTTTAAAATTGTAGGCGTCATATGGATAATCTCACTTGGGTTTTGTATCCCCGACGTGTTCTACATTGATCTGCTGGAAAGAAAAGAGTACGTGTTCTGTTACTACACGTTGACAAAAGCTGTGAGCACTGTGGTCGCAGTTGAGATATTCATTTTCTTCGTAATACCTATGACTACGATATTGGTACTATACATTAAAATAACAATTAAGTTGAAGACGGCGCAGAAGAAATTGCGGAGCAGTCCATCAGTTGGAAAGCAGAACAGAGACAAAGCGGTGAAAATGATTGGTTAGTATTTACGCATTACATATATTTTTTCAAGCGCACCACAAAGAGTGTCAGCATAATGATGGGGTCCCCTTTAGAGGGTCCAAGCCTGCCGGGGTCGCGAGACTTACGAGCTACCGTGACCCCGTGGATTTAAGTCAGTACGAGTCTGACAGTCCCTCCCGCTGTGCCCTGGGTGGGAGGACTCATTTCATGATTTCGCCACGATAAAAGAAAAAGTCTTTCATAAAGGATGATACCACTGCTGGAACGTAGGCCACGATCAAAAGAGAACATAACGATGTACTTATAACGAATATTTTCTTAATAACGAAGTTCCATCCGTAGTTATTAGGAACGCTTTAATAACAGAATTCTTATTATATTTATAAATCATAAACAAGAATATGCGTGGCTCTAAGCAAAAGACATTAATGTAAACAAGAGTAAACAGGAGATCCTGTTTACTCTACAAGTTGTTACAACGAGCTCTAAAAAATGTTCATAATATTTCAATTAAGAATATTTTTCATTTGAAGACAAACTATATGTAAAAAGATAACGTCTTCTTTAAGCAAATGGAACCTCTTTGTTTTGATTTTATTATGGAAGTTTTGTGCAAATGCCTGCACAAAGTGGTGTTAACTACTTTGCTTAGCAGTCCGTGGAAGCGAGCACTATGTATCTTGTGTACTTAAACTTGTTCACTAAGTGAGCGAGTTCATTTCCTTATGCTGAGCAACACGAAATACTAAGTGCAACAATAGAATTAGTACAGATGACAATGTGTTTAAGATTTCATCATTAAGAACGTAGCGTGGTTTAAGGTCAAAATGTTCCCACAAGGTTGGTGCAGAGCAATCGTATGCTACGCAACATGTCGCGGGTTCGATCCTCGGACGGTGAAGTGTAACTCCAAAACGACCCCTAAATCAAGGAGAAATGTCATTTTGACGTTGTCAATTGAATTTAAATTTGAATTTAGGGGCTATCAAAAATGTCAGTGGCTTTTCATAATATTCAGCAGCCGAGTCGTATTGAGTTCCTGTCTAGGGATCTTCAATTAAACGTCGAATATCACATCAGACATGAAGTTTAATAATAATACGGAGCGCAGAATTGTACAATAATGCGATTTTCTTGCACAAACGAGCGGAGATCACAGAGCGGGCTTCTTAAGATGGCGGATCACAGATACAATAGATTCATAGCATTATGGCATTGACCACAGTTTCAATTTCGGTAACTAGCGCCACCCCGTCGCCTCGTTGGAACTATTTAGAACAGTTCCCCTTGAGTACTTACATCATAAAATGCACTCACATCGATCACAGAATTCCATTTTTTTTTCTGTTAAAAGTATACATTTCATGAATTAAGTTAAATTATTGAGTAGTAGTAACTAGAGGAGAAGACCGATAATAATAATTTCGTGTTTTTTTAATATATCACAATGATAAATAAACAAAATCGTAGTAAAGTTTTGAGTCTATCATTAATAATACTGATCTCATCTTGCAAGCATTCAAGAAAGTACTTTATTCAGTAAACACCAAGGTGTATAATAATTTAATGAAATTCCACTTTATTTGGACAAAAATCTGTGCAAAAAAAGGAATTTAAATACCTATCATGTAAAGTAGGTAAACACTGAGAGTCAATTTATGTTTTATTTTCAGCGGCCGTTGCTGCGTCGTTTTTTCTCTCGTGGACGCCATATTGTATTTTCCGTATCATGATGGTGTTACCGAAATTCGACTACGAAGATTATTATAACGTAAGTTATAACTACGCTAGTATGTTTTATTTATCAGCTTTAACACGAATTTTTGGCACATTGGCTGTTTGTTTTATAAAATTGATTATGACAAATGAAACTCAAGATGTTTTGTAGTTTTTTCGGATTTTATAAAAAATAGCTACAGCATCAATTTCATAAGATAAGTTTGTGAATAATATCTCCAAAAAAAGTGTGTAGAGGTCGCTAGTACCGAGACATTTTACAGTAAAATGTGTGGATAATACGAATTATGAAACACTCTGTCAATTCAGTTGGGGCTTAACGTACCTACACCTCCAAAATTAGTACTGGACGCAAACCAACTCATGAGTACTCGCGCCTCTAGAGAACTAACTAACAGATACAATAATTCAAACTATCATTGTAGCCGTCTGCTTATCATCCCTCGAGGACAAAATGTCTAAAACTATTTAAACCTTGTACTTTTTTTTCTAACTGCACATCACCAGGCTAGGAATAAAATGTAAATTTGAACAAGAAAAAATAGTTACATAATCAAGTATTCAGAATTTTTTCCAGTACAAATTGCTTATTAAAAACTTTTACAACAACTAAAATAATTCATGTTTTTTCAGGTGTGGAAAATCGTCAACTACCTGTGCTATAATGGATATCTTTCCACAGCTGCAAACCCCATACTATATAGTCTGATGTCCCGGAAATTTCGACAGGCGTTTAAAGTAAGTTGGTGTTTACTTTCGAACTTCGTCTGGGTTTTCAAGATAGCTTGAACTTTATTGCAAGGGCAGATAAACTGTCGATAGTAGATACATCATTATAAGGACACACACGGCCAGCCAGTGTAAGGTCGTTACACTTTACGTTGCTCTTGAGACTTGTTTAAAAGTTTTAGAAAAGGACGGTAGGTAGAACGATGCCACAGGGATGAATGACCTTGATAAATCAGGTGATAAAAAGAGCTATGGAAGAGGTATTCTACATTGGGCACCCGCTAAAACCACACCTAAGTCCTGCACCTGAGTTATCACTTATTAATATTTTTTGCAGGTGCTATTACTGGATTAATTTATTATTTAAAATTACACATTTATTATGGCACCTACGGATCGTCATAGTGCTGGAGAGTTTATTTTTTTAGAATGTCAAAAAATATCGTAGTCTGGTGGCCTACCATGAACTCTTAAAGTGTGAGTCTTTAGGCTGTGGAAAAGAGATGGTGCTAGACGACTTGTATAGCTCTGTCTCTTTCGCACAGCCTAAACTGGATCGCGTTAAGAGCTCGTGGTAAGATAATGTGGGTACAGTTTGCTGCGGCTTTTGCCTATTCATGAATATAGTTTATATTCTATCTAAATGGCTTAATTACATTCCATGTAGTTACTATAGCAGCCATTTAATTACCGCTACTAATTCGATAGTGTCTATAATAGTGTAAATTCGTACATACCGCAGCACTGTTACCTTTACGTATACAATGTATATTAATTAATGTATGTACTTACTTGCTTGCAAAGGCTTATAAACTGATACAGGTTAGAACAATATTGTTTACAACGATCTTTGATCTTGTTGCCATGCCAGGTGAGCACGCTGGGTAATACAATTAAAATGTTGGTTCATTAATTAAATCTTATATTTTAGTAATTGCCCAAGTGTAACTCCAAATTGTCACAGGAACGTTTTACTGGAATCAAAGGTATTAAAAATTTTACCAAGATCCGTTCATAGATATCTTTAGGGTGGTAATTTCATCACATGAGTCCTCCCGCCCTAGGGGTATGCCAGACTTACTGATTAAAAATTCAACCTGTTCAACAAAAACCTTTTGCATCAATCTCGCAAATGATTAAAGTCTCACTTCTTTACTTCTGCTAATTAAATAATCATCATCAACACCCATCCTTGTTTATAAAATGTAACTAGCTTTTACCCGCGACTTAGTACGCGCATAATGTTTTTTTATCGTTCCCGTGGGAATTTCGGGATATCGGATTTCGGTTTGAGAGCCGAGAATGGACTATCCTATGTCCATTCTCGGCTCTCAAACTATCTTCGTACCAAATTTCATCCAAATCGGTTCATTGGTTTAAGCGTGAAAAAGAGACAGAGAGACAGAGTTACTTTCGCATTTATAATATTAGTAGGGATTACCTCTCCCTTTTTCTTTTTTCATTCACTAATTATCTCGTGAACGAGAGTTTTGGTTCTCTAGAAATAAAACATTTATATTTACATCATTAAGTTAGACTAGGACATATAACAGCCCATAAGACATATAACACCCCATCAAACATACAACAATGTATGTGACAAATATTGAAGAATCGCCCACTTGCCTTGGGTATTAAGCCAACACAGCCACCCTGAACAAAATCCTGGTGAAATCTCTTCCTACTAAACCCAGTTGCTATACAAAGACCATGGCTGCACTCGTGAATCGTCGCTGCTATAAAGAATACGATTCTGTGCACGTCTTTACGCTAATATTTTGTCTGGTCGCGAGTGCTTGGCGTCACTGCCCAACGAAAGTAGTGCAACTTTACTACTCCCATAAAACACATCTGTGCTTTATTATGCACGTTGTCATGCAGCAGATTGTGCTGAATAGGTACCTACTACTACGTCGTACGAAACTTTGATGAAAGCTAGGTTGTGAAAATGAACGCTAGTATTTTTTTGGTACTTAATGTCAGAAGAGTCCTCGCGCCCTGGGTGATGGAGCGGAAGTGACTTACAGACACTTTCTGAGAGGAATTTTACAGTACATAAATAACCCAAAACTGTATGTTCTGATAAAACGTTCTTGATTTGTAATTTTAATTGCTATCTATAAGGAACAAGGTACAGTTATTTTTATTAACAAAATCCTTGTTAAGAGCAAAAAAAAAACATGTTTAAATGCATAATAACCGCATTGCAGAAAACGATCGCCATTGGTAGTAAGTTTCCCGTAAAACAAAAAAGGTTGTTATAAAGTATTTTTACCGTAAAAGCCCGAATATATAAATATATATAAAGCAAAAAGTGACATAAAACCTTTTGTAGATTAAAAAAAATAATAAAAACAACGAAATTAATGGAATCCAGATATTTTTTGATAAAATGTCCAATGGTCGTTTAATAACGTGCAAAGAGGTTGCGTAGTATTTTCATCATACAGGCCAGTTCATGATGAAAAGGTGACGTAAAGCCAGTTAAAAAATAAAAATGAAAATTTTATGGCATCCTCAATTTTTGTGAACTAAACGGCCAGTTCGTTGCTTCATTATCTATAAGTTGATAAAGAAAGAGGTTTCATTATAGTAATTATTGTCAAAGATAAAAGTTACCCCAGAAGTCGTACGAAACTTTGGTGAAAGTTGGGTTGTGAATACGAACGCTAGTTTTTTTTTTTTTGGTTAAATCATCAAAACTCTTTTGATGAACTCCTTGCGCCCTAGGTAGGTAATCCACCCTGTTCAAGGACCACGTCATCATTAAGACAGTCCTGTCACCCCGATAAAAGCTAGCTTAAACTTTGTTTAGATGTCATATAGTTGGCTCCCAAAGGTTTTCTTAAATAAACCTAAATTTAAACAGCTTTTATCATTAAACTTGCCGAGGTGGCTTAATGCCACCTTGGGATCAACAGCAAAGAAAAACAATTATACGTTTTCATTATGCTTTGTTAGCACTAATGAAATATTTTTAAAAGAATGCCAACGGTACGTTACGAAAATTTAAAAAAGGAAGTACCTAAATACATAAAAAAAATAAAGTCAAATGAAAAATCTTCCATTAATGAAGTTACAAAACTCTTTCTGAAACACGTGCGGAATAAACGGCGCAGCACGAATCAAGCAGTTGGAAAGCTTCCAAATAGTTGCCTGTAATGAACAATCGTGTCTAGTGGACCCATTGTCAGCTATTAAGTACCCCGGATTTGCGGTTCCGGCGATTTCGCCCATACGGCTGTTGATCAAAGCGTTCACAATAGAATAGCAAACACAAGTGTTAAAAATACATTTAAATTCTAACTTAAAAAAAAAAACACATTTTTAAATGTCCTAAAAATAAGAAAATAACCCTACGGGGCTGAGAGAGGGGCACTCAAAACGTGGGGGCGTATATTATTTAAGGGATTATTTATGGGATATATTTACATGACGTGTATTTTAAAAACGTGGGTTTTTAGACTTTTTTTAATCTATTAATTAATTTTGTTATTTTTTTTCGAAGTGAAATTATCAATCTAGCTTAAATAAGTTCTCCAGAATTACAAATTTCGTCTAGATAAAATAATAAGCCTGTACAATTGCACATATTTTCTATCACTAGCAAGTAAATTGGTACACCTCCGTAGAGAACTAGGGTCCCTACCCTTTACCCACTTTGATAAATTATATTAAAATATAATACGTAAAATTCTAATATTATTTGAAATTTTGTGATTGATGAAAACCGTTACAAAGATTATTCCAGAATGTATGTATATATAATTATATTTTACAACAAAACAGAAAAAAACTTCTATCTTTTTTACTTCAACCAAAATATTACTCTGGTATCAAAGAAATGTTTTTTTTTCAGGATTTGCTGAAAACTCCACGTGTACTGAGCAGAAAAAGCACAACGCAGAAAACAAAGTCAACGCATGACTCTGTAGTGTAGGAATTTTAAAAAATGTAATCATATTGAAATTGTAGTTTATAAACAACCAAAAATTTAATGTTCTGGAAAATATACGTTCTTGATTTGTAATTTTAATTGCTGTCGAAAACAAGAAACAAGGTAGTACAGTTATTTTTATTAACAAAGTCCTTGCTATGAACAAAAAAATCTCAATGCTTTAAAAAACCGGATTGCAGAAGCCGATCGCTATTGTGACTAAGTTTCGAGTAGAAAAAAAAAGGTTGTATTTAAGGCTGCATATTCTGAAAGTTGGCAACGTCGCAAAGAGCTGTCAAATAATTACAAGTTTTATTTAATTTGGCAAATTTTCTGTATGAAAACAAGAAATATCGCTCTGTAGTGCACTAAAAAAATGATATAGGAGTGCAATTAAAACACTGAATTTGATGTTCTAACCGTTTCCGGTGTATAAAAGGCATTTGGAAAGCTTCCAAATGCTTTTTCTACATCTAAAACTATATATTCGGTGTTACGATATTAATTATTGCATTCCCTTATCAATTTTTTAGTGCACTACAGAGCCATATTTCTTATTTTCATACAGTAACAATGCTAAATTAATTAAAACTTGTTAATATTTGACAACCATTTGCGACGTTGCCAGCTTCCGGAATATACGCTCTTAAGTATTTTCATTGAAAAGGCCCGAACTCGGTAAGTTGTTTTACTCGTAATAGTTAATAAAAATCGCGGTGAGATTTACTAGGAAAGTGATAAATCCTGAATGCCAGTAGAAAACTTGATTATTTTTCTTTAGGTGGGTGGCAAAAAGATACATAAAACCTTTTGTGGATTTTAAAAATATAACACTAAGTGGAAATTAATGGCATCCAGATATTTTTTAGTAAAATGTCCAGTGTCTCTTTTTATCAATGTGCAAAGAGGTTGCGCTAAAGTATTCTCATCATACAGGCCAGTAAACGATAAAAGCGTGACGTAAACGCTACTAAAGAAAAAAAAAATTATGGCATCCTCAATTTTTTTAAACTAAATGGCCTGGTTTTTGCTATATCTTTAAGTTGATATTATAGAGGTTGCATTAGAATAATTATCAAAGGCCAATAAGCAAAATTGTTTCCTTTTCTTTTTAGGCGGCCATCTATCTATTGTGGACACAACGATGCAGAATAATATTCTGGATGAACTATTTTACGGGGTCTCATTTATGAACTCAGTCCGAACTGAGATAAATAAGCTTAAAGTAAAATAATAATATTGTTAATAATATTAAACAATTAGAAGTTAAACTTAGTTTCACCGTTAATGACGAATCATAGTCCCAACTTCGAAACAACCCAACCCCGTTTTCCTTTGGGTGCGCTGTCACTGATAAAATAAAAATTGGTATCTTATATTTTTAAGCGGCAGTGGACCAAATATGAAGAGAATGGCACAAAACAACATCATGACCGAATTATTATCTGGGGTCCTATATCGAAAAATCAGTTCGGAGTGAGCTACGGTTAAGTAAATAATATAACTGTGACGTCTGATAGGGGAGAATGGAAGAAAAAAACGTGTTGCTCTGACCCCAAGTAAAAAGGGATAAGGACAGGAAGATGATTAAGCCGGAAACACATTATTAACACCCGACGCCACCCGATGAAACGTGATGCGTGTTGGGTCAAATCAAATGTATTGTTTTCTATGACCAGAATCACACTATGAACACCCGACGCGACGACACGCGCTCACTGCACATCGGGTGTCGACACGTTGCGTCGCGTGGCGTGTTAAATAATGTGTTTCCGGCTTTGTGTTGATCGATTCCTACGTAAAACAAGTGAACATCTCTAAGAAAAAAAAAGAAAGTGTGCGTGGCGCTCACTCACACATTTACAAAAAAGTGACTTCAATTAAAACGTTTCGTTTTTTTAGAACACGGAATATGGACACTTTTTAACCGACTTCAAAAAAAAAGTAGGTTCTCAGTTCGACCTGTATGTATGTATGTATGTATGTATGTATGTATGTATGTATGTATGTATGTATGTATGTATGTTTGTCCGCGATTATCTCGCGTTTGGCTGAACGGATTTTGATGCAGTTTTCAGGAAAGTGTTCATTACATTCTGGAGAAGGTTTTGGTATATAACATTAATAGATATCCCGTGACGTTGCCCGCATGGATCCGTTTTGCTTACTTGGATCGTAGATTTTCAGGGACGATTGCATGTTTATCCGCAATTATCTCGCGTTTGGCTGAACCGATTTTGATGCAGTTTTCAGAAAAGTGTTTGTTACATTCTGGGGAAGGTTTCAATATATAACAATAATGGATATCTCGTGAAGTTGCTTACATAGATCCGTTTTGCTTAATAGGATTTAAGATTTTCAAAGACGCCGATTTTATGAAGATTTTTGTTGTTGATTATCTCAACTAAAAAGGGAAAAATAAAAAAAACTTTTTGTAAAAAAGGGAACCGACTTCAAACCCAAACACAAAAAATCTATAAAATAACTTTTCTTTCGGAAGTCGGTGGCCATAATATATCAATGAAATAAAAAAAACAAAGCCACCGACTTCCGAAAGAAAAGTTATTTTATAGATTTTTTGTGTTTGGGTTTGAAGTCGGTTCCCTTTTTTACAAAAAGTTTTTTTAATCTAAATTATTGTTAACAGTTTACAAATAAATACAAAAAAAAACTTAACTAATTGAGCGTTAAAAGTATAAAATAAAATTAGTATGATTATAAAACTACCGACCCGACTACCAACCCGCACTGGGCCCGCGTGGTGGACTATGGCCCACTCACTCCCACAGAGAGAAGGCCTGCTGTGTCCCAGCAGTGGGAACATTATAGGCTGATGATGATAAAACTACGGATTAATAAATAATTAGTCGTAGTGCCCAGTACAATGTCCTCGAGCTATTTAACTGTCTGTGAATCTCAAGTATTCTTAAGTCTATGACTTCGTCCTATAATATTATAACGGAGTTCATAATTAGTTTGGGAGACATATTAAAATTTCATGGAATATTAAGCGGACCGACGAACGTAATAATAATATTAAAATTGAAATAACCCGTGCATTGACCGAGATTAGGAAAACTATTAAGGAATCTTAGTTAATTTTGTTTCCAAGGAGTTTCGTGTTATTGGGTATGTTAAACTTAAACCCAGCCTGTAAAATTAATCTCAGACTCGTACTGACTAAAATCTAATGCGGTGATCGTTCAATAGCCCTTTAAGTTCCAGGGTTACGGTTACCTGGTGAGACAGTCCCGTGACCCCCACAGAATGCCCCGTCAGATTGTTTGATCCGATTTGATTCCATGTGCGCCTCAAAAAGCTGTCAGAGCATTTCGCCGTCGACCCGGGCATGGTCCACAATCGGACGGCGAGTCATTCAGCCCGCGCCTGAAATCACCTCACGACGTCCGATTTAGCCTACGTCTGCCTTAGACACAGAATACTTAATATCACTAAGGTACAAATGAATCTACTAACCTAATAATATATAAGGTGCTTTATTATTATCTGCCACGGCTGCAATGGAAGATAGTATTGCGTTTATAGATTACAATAGTAAAGATAATTAATTGATTATTTGTCACTTTTTTTTCATACAAAAAAATATACGTATACTAAAAATACAAATCTAGTCAGCTGATTTCAGTTTTCATTCTCAGAACAGATAGAAAGAGATAGCAGTTGTTTTCATTGACGAAGCGACACATCGCGCGTATTTTGTGAACCACGTTATGCAGAGTAGAGCCAATTTTAATTTAACTTGTTTACTGTCTCAAATTGAATTGACTGTTCCGGGGTACGAAATTTCTTCACTATTGTAATCTATAAACACAATACTACCCCCCATTAAAGCCCTGGCAGATATTAATAAAGCACCTTATATGTCTACCTACTCATACGATACAGGTGCCAATAAAAGACGGCAAGCAAGTAGCAGTTGTTTGCCAATCTCTACAAGTTTACATAGAACTATCAGAAGAGCAAATCTATTGACTCAATTAAAAAAGTAACAATAAAGAACTTTGAGAACAGTGCTAAAGCACACAACAACAGCTAAAACTTCTACAAATTGTCTCTTAGGGTCAGCACACACAATCACGACGCAACGCTACGATTCTAAAGCTCAAAATAATTGTACATTAGTGAAGTTAGATTTTGAGTCGCTCTATTTGAAAGTGCCTTCAGCGGTTCGCGTTCGGCGAAACGTCATCTTTTCGTGTATTAAATAAAGTTATATTTTAAGACGCTTTATTAAAATGTACGCGTAGCGTCGCGTCTCGGTGTGTACTGACCCTTATCGTTTAAAAAGTTTAATCCCTTCAATAGTGAGATCCACCATATCGACGAGGAACATCGTTCAGACTTAAGAGGCCTTTTACCCATTTGCGCGTAGAACTAAAATTTTGATCGTCTAATTTACCATATTAAGTAATACTCCAACATTTTTGAATACCTGCAAAAGAAAGACCAGTCTTTCGTGTTGTAATTATACGTAACACATTTCAAAAAACTCTTTTATTAACTTTGTGGTAATTAATCTCCGACAAGTAGTTTACTGAAAAATCAACGCAGAGTCGATTTGCGACTCCTACATCTACCATTAACATTCGTAATTTTAACCAAAAAAAATACACAAATCATCAGACATACGTTTTTGTCGTAAAACTACGTAGTAGAATTTATATTTTTAATAACACAAATTAGTAAAAAAATAAATTCTGAGGTCAATTTTTACGTTTTATATCGCTGTTTTATCGCCATTTTTGGTTCGAACAAAGCGTAATTACATTAAAAAAACTATGTAAATATAAACTATGTTTACAGACTAAACTAATTTCTAAATTTCATTAAAATCCCTTCATGTAATTAAACATACTATCGTTTTTAAAATCACTCTAAACTAGTATAAATTACGAAACATAACCGGGCTGCAATCAGTACGGCTCCAGCGCCCGTCGACGTAGGACCTGTATCACTTTTTTCCTCGTCCTGATTATAGAGCGTACGTATCGTGAACGGAATATTATACTGCGACTGCCACATTTTGATTCTCTCCATATTTTTTTTCATAAGGTAAGATTTTCGTTACTTTATCAAACTAAAGTATTATTATAATTTTATTAGTAGTTTGTAGAATTTGTGCATTAATTAGCCATCCGTTTTCGTTTTATTAGTTTTTGCAATGGGGCGCAAGAGTGGTGAGAAATCCAATATGGCGGCCTCCCCAAGATCGCGGTCGGGCTGTTTGAAATCCACCCCCATGATATGGGTATCAAATGAAAGGGTTTGCTGTCAGGAATATGAAAAAAATAGTCACGTGTCTTAAATCCAACATGGCGGACATCCAAGATGGCGGATTGCCTATTTGAAATGCATCCCCATGATATGGGTATCAAATGAAAGGGTTTGCTGTCAGGAATATGATAAAAATAGTCACGTACCTGAAATCCAGCATGGCGGACATCCAAGATGGCGGATTGGCTATTTGAAATGCATGTCCCTTAATATGGGTATCAAATGAAAGGGTTGCTGTCAGTAATATGAAAAAAATAGTCACGTGTCTTAAATCCAACATGGCGGACATCCAAGATGGCGGATTAGCTGTTTGAAATGCACCCCCATGATATGGGTATCAAATGAAAGGGTTTGCTGTCAGAAATATGAAAAACCCACGTTTTTAATTTTCTTTAAAAAAAAAAAAACCCTACGGGGCTGAGAGAGGGGCCTGGTATATATTTACATGACGTGTATAGATCGTGGTTGTAACTTGCAAAGATACGCTCCCACGCTTTGAGTGGCTCTTGTCTGCCCCGTAGCACAGTAAAAATATGGATGGTCCGGAAATTACGTACTAACGTTCGAAACGGTGCACTCACACAAACACGCGCATCTACGAGGCTTCTAAGCGCACATCGCAGTGTTGTCAGTTCTGAGTGCCGCGTAAAGACGAGTTGCGTTTATTTATGTTACGTATATGGCTGTTTGAACTCGGCTTCATCATAACCGGAGATTTTGTTTTTTAAACTCCCTGCTTATTTTGAAGGTAAGAATGATTTTTATCAATATCGAATTGTATATCCGCGTGACCGTTTAATAAATTCGTAAATAAATAATTTGTAAAAAAAACCAACATGGTTTCTGCTACAATTTCTCATAATAGGCGTCTTTTTATAGTTTTCGTCTTCGAGGGTTTTGAATCCGATAGTGCTGTCAAAATGTAAATCCAAGATGGCGGCTGCAAAAAATATCGAGGTTTTCGTCATGGGTGTCGTTTTCATGGTTTTCGAGGGTGTTGAAACCGATGTTGCAGTCAAAATGCAAATCCAAGATGGCGGCTGCATAAATTATCGAGGTTTTCGTCATGGGTGTCGTTTTCATGGTTTTCGAGGGTGTTGAAACCGATGGTGCAGTCAAAATGTAAATCCAAGATGGCGGCTGCATAAATTATCGAGGTTTTCGTCATGGGTGTCGTTTTCATAGTTTTCGAGGGTGTTGAAACCGATGGTGCAGTCAAAATGTAAATCCAAGATGGCGGCTGCATAAATTATCGAGGTTTTCGTCATGGGTGTCGTTTTCATAGTTTTCGAGGGTGTTGAAACCGATGGTGCAGTCAAAATGTAAATCCAAGATGGCGGCTGCATAAATTATCGAGGTTTTCGTCATGGGTGTCGTTTTCATAGTTTTCGAGGGTGTTGAAAGCGATGGTGCAGTCAAAATGTATAACCAAGATGGCGGCTGCATAAATTATCGAAGTTTTCGTCATGGGTGTCGTTTTCATGGTTTTCGAGGGTGTTGAAACCGATGGTGCAGTCAAAATGTATATCCAAGATGGCGGCTGCATAAATTATCGAGGTTTTCGTCATGGGTGTCGTTTTCATAGTTTTAGAGGGTGTTGAAACCGATGGTGCAGTCAAAATGTAAATCCAAGATGGCGCCTGCATAAATTATCGAGGTTTTCGTCATGGGTGTCGTTTTCATAGTTTTCGAGGGTGTTGAAACCGATGGTGTAGTCAAAATGTATATCCAAGATGGCGGCTGCATAAATTATCGAAGTTTTCGTCATGGGTGTCGTTTTCATGGTTTTCGAGGGTGTTGAAACCGATGGTGCAGTCAAAATGTAAATCCAAGATGGCGCCTGCATAAATTATCGAGGTTTTCGTCATGGGTGTCGTTTTCATAGTTTTCGAGGGTGTTGAAACCAATGGTGCAGTCAAAATGTATATCCAAGATGGCGGCTGCATAAATTATCGAAGTTTTCGTCATGGGTGTCGTTTTCATGGTTTTCGAGGGTGTTGAAACCGATGGTGCAGTCAAAATGTATATCCAAGATGGCGGCTGCATAAATTATCGAAGTTTTCGTCATGGGTGTCGTTTTCATGGTTTTCGAGGTTGTTGAAACCGATGTTGCAGTCAAAATGCAAATCCAAGATGGCGGCTGCATAAATTATCGAGGTTTTCGTCACGGGTGTCGTTTTTATAGTTTTCGAGGGTGTTGAAACCGATGGTGCAGTCAAAATGTATATCCAAGATGGCGGCTGCATAAATTATCGAAGTTTTCGTCATGGGTGTCGTTTTCATGGTTTTCGAGGGTGTTGAAACCGATGGTGCAGTCAAAATGTAAATCCAAGATGGCGACTGCCAAAATTATCGAGGTTTTCATCATGGATGTCGTTTTCATGGTTTTTGAGGGTGTTGAAACCGATATTGCTATCAAAATAGAAATCCCAGATGTCAAATAGCGAAAATCACATGAAAATAACATGAATAAGATAAATATTAAGTATTGAAAAGTAATTTGCGCAAAGTATTTTTCGTTAAACACAATTGCAGTTACAATATGGTGCCAAGGTCATCTTATACTTAGTTGAAACGCATAGTAAGGTGCGCAGCCACCGGGTTCATCAAGCATCAGCGCCACATAATTATGTTCCATTCTCCGCGCTCGTGACAACCCTAAGGCTGCAGTTGAGAGCGTAGGTATTTATTTCTACAATTAGGCCTTGTTTCCATACTATCCATATTTTGACTGCACCATCGGTTTCAACACCCTCGGAAACCATGAAAACGACACCCATGACGAAAACCTCTATATTTTTTGCAGCCGCCATCTTGGATTTACATTTTGACTGCACCATCGGTTTCAACACCCTCGAAAACCATGAAAACGACACCCATGACGAAAACCTCGATATTTTTTGCAGCCGCCATCTTGGATTTACATTTTGACAGCACTATCGGATTCAAAACCCTCGAAGACGAAAACTATAAAAAGACGCCTATTATGAGAAATTGTAGCAGAAACCATGTTGGTTTTTTTTACAAATTATTTAAGAATTTATTAAACGGTCACGCGTTGATCTGAGGAATTAAAATAGCGGTTTGACATATTTTCTATAGATAAGCTGTCGAACCGCCATTTTTATTCCTCAGATAAAAGTTATCTGACTATTGTTGAAACTTCACTTCTTAGGTTAATCGCAGATTCAGTTTTACTTCCACAACAATAAAATATAACTAACTTTAACTCACAGGTTATTTTTAACACAAAATTTAATAAAAATCACCAAACAGTTTGTAGGTTGTTTTTTTTTCTTTATATTTATTTTTGTTATCACCGCACCTTGGAACACCGGTGTGATTTTGGTACCCGGTGTTGATGTCGGTACTACACCGAACTTTATGTTAAGAATCTTGAGCTCTTTCTGAATACCTCCGGAAGTGACAGTAGATTTGAGGATATCTTCAGCTCCTGGATTCGGGACTCTCCAGGTCCCTGGCGCCCATTAATTAAATTATTATAATTGTTTTTAACTGGAAGGTTCCGGTAGTTATTTAGTTCTGCTTTAGTTATATTAACGTAACCTTGTTAACGGAACAGTACTCGGTTTATCTCCAACCCCCCACGACCCCAGCTCTTCTTTAAACCCCTAAGTTACAACTGGCTAGCTTTAATTAATTAGAAAGGGTAAAGAATCTCACCACAGTAGTTTTATACAAATTTTATTCCCGGACTGTTGTTAAGGTTAATGATTTTTATTATTATGGTAAGAACGTTACAATAATATGTTAATTGAAATTCAATTTAAATGTAATCAATTAATTTAATCGAATAATTCTATTATACGGGAGATTGTTACGCGCAGTAATAAACCGGTTTATGTTATTTTGTGGTTTTATTTTAGTCCGACCCTCAAAGGTTAGGGACAAAATAATTTATGTAACAGTGGCCGCCTCACAGGAAATGGACCTGGCTGAGTCCCGATGGTTTCACGAGAAACGAGATAGACTTCTTCATGACCGACAAGAAACGGATATTCAGTGATGTCTCTGTGATCAACAGGGTAAAAACCGGTAGCGATCACCGAATCGTAAGAGGCTCGCTGAATATCAATGTTAAACTTGAAAGGTCCAGCCTGATGAAGTCTACGCTCCGACCTACTCGGCCCCATATTCAAAACCCCGAAAGCTTTCAACTCGAGCTCTCTAATCGCTTTGCTTGCCTTGAGAACTTAGTGTCAGTGGACGAGATCAACGACGGGCTAGTGGAAACTGTCCGCACGGTAGGGTCTAAGTTTTTTAGACCCTGCCGTAAAGATAGACCTCAGAAATTGACCGAGCAAACCTTAAACCTCATGGCTGAACGACGTTTGCTACAGTTGCAGTCTTCCGATGACGCGAAGTCATATAGGCAGCTCAATAGACGTATATCTAAGTCCTTGCGACACGATCTGCGTCTCTTTAATACGAATCGTGTTAAAGAGACCATACAGCGAAACCAAGGCTTTAAAGTGTTCGCAAAGGACAAGTCTATTGGGCAAAGCCAGATGACAAAGCTGAAACGGGAGGATGGCAGCATAGCGTCGACCAAAGCAGAGGTTTTAGGCGAGATCGAGAGGTTCTATGGACAGTTATACACTTCGGTCGCAAAGCCCGTTGACAGCTTGGTAGGAGATCCAAGAGCCAAGCTGTCCCGACATTATACCGAAGATATCCCGGACATCAGTCTGTACGAGATTAGGATGGCCCTGAAGCAGCTTAAGAACAACAAGGCGCCGGGCGAGGACGGAATCACTTCAGAGCTTCTGAGAGCGGGTGGAACACCGGTACTTAAAGTCCTCCAGAAACTCTTTAATTCCGTCCTCTCCGAGGGCAAAACGCCTGAAACATGGAGTAGAGGTGATGTGGTGCTGTTCTTCAAAAAAGGTGATAACAGCCTATTGAAGAACTACAGACCCATCACGCTTCTAAGTCATGTTTACAAGCTGTTTTCAAGGGTTATCACGAACCGTCTCGAACACAGACTTGATGACTTCCAGCCTCCCGAACAAGCCGGTTTCCGAAGAGGCTATAGTACCATAGACCACATCCATACGCTGCGGCAAGTTATACAGAAGACCGAAGAGTATAACTTGCCATTATGCTTAGCGTTTGTGGACTATGAGAAAGCCTTCGATTCGGTGGAAACATGGGCGGTACTTGAGTCACTCCAGCGATGCCATATTGACTATCGGTACATCGAGGTGTTGAAGTGCTTGTATAATAACGCCACCATGTCGGTCCGAGTACAGGAGCAGAGCACGAAGGCGATTCCATTGAGAAGAGGCGTAAGACAGGGGGACGTTATCTCCCCGAAACTGTTTACTGCCGCAATGGAAAACGCCTTCAAGCTCCTGGAATGGCAAGGACTTGGCATCAACATCAACGGCGAATACATCACTCACCTTCGGTTTGCCGACGACATCGTAGTCATGGCAAAGTCGATGGAGGAACTCAGCATGATGCTCGATGGCCTCGACCGAGTTTCACAACGGGTGGGCTTGAAAATGAACATGGACAAGACGAAAATTATGTCAAATGCCAATGTTGTGCCCACCCCAGTCTCTGTTGGAAACTCGGTACTCGAAGTTGTTGACTCATATATCTACTTAGGACAAGTAGTCCAGTTAGGTAGGTCCAACTTCGAGAAAGAGGTCAACCGCCGAATCCAACTCGGTTGGGCAGCGTTCGGGAAACTACGCAATGTCTTTTCGTCCGACATCCCTCAGTGCCTCAAGACGAAAGTCTTCAACCAATGTGTGTTACCAGTGATGAGTTACGGCACCGAAACGTGGTCTTTCACTATCGGCCTCATCTCAAAGCTCAAAGTCGCTCAACGAGCTATGGAGAGGGCTATGCTAGGTGTTTCTCTACGTGATCGAATCCGAAATGAGGAGATCCGTAGACGAACTAAAGTCACCGATATAGCCCACCGGATTAGCAAGCTGAAGTGGCAATGGGCAGGCCATATTGCTCGCAGAGCAGACGGCCGATGGGGTCGAAAAGTACTAGAGTGGAGACCACGGACTAGCAAGCGCAGCGTAGGACGTCCACCAGCAAGGTGGACAGACGACCTTATAAAGGTCGCCGGAAGACGCTGGATGCAGGTCGCTTCCAACCGGTATCTGTGGAGATCAAAAGGGGAGGCCTATGTTCAGCAGTGGACGTCCTATGGCTGAGATGATGAGATGATGAAACAGTTTGTTAACATTCGACATCAAACGAATTATCTAACAAATAATTATGGCGGCGCCGCCGCCGGGCACATGACGTTCAACCAATCAGCGCGCGAGATGCTTTCCGTTCTATACCATTTAACAGTCTAATAGACTGAATAAACAAAAACACTTGAGAGATGTCAAGGGACACCCGGATGGAACGAAGTTCCTTTCGATTAATAATTAGTGAAGGAATCGTATTTTTTTTTTTAAGTTATAATAATATTTTTTGATTTTTGTTATTTGACATCTGGGATTTCTATTTTGATAGTAATATCGGTTTCAACACCCTCGAAAACCATGAAAACGACAACCATGACGAAAACCTCGATAAATTTATGCAGCTGCCATCTTGGATTTACATTTTGACTGCACCATCGGTTTCAACACCCTCGAAAACCATGAAAACGACACCCATGACGAAAACCTCGATATTTTTTGCAGCCGCCATCTTGGATTTACATTTTGACTGCACCATCGGTTTCAACACCCTCGAAAACCATGAAAACGACACCCATGACGAAAACCTCGATATTTTTTGCAGCCGCCATCTTGGATTTACATTTAAACTGCACCAACGGTTTCAACACCCTCGAAAACCATGAAAACGACAACCATGACGAAAACCTCGATAAATTTATGCAGCTGCCATCTTGTATTTACATTTTGACTGCACCATCGGTTTCAACACCCTCGAAAACCATGAAAACGACACCCATGACGAAAACCTCGATATTTTTTGCAGCCGCCTTTTGGATTTACATTTTGACTGCACCATCGGTTTCAACACCCTCGAAAACCATGAAAACGACACCCATGACGGAAACCTCGATATTTTTTGCAGCCGCCATCTTGGATTTACATTTTAACTGCACCATCGGTTTCAACTTCCTCGAAAACCATGAAAACGGCACCCATGACGAAAACCTTGATATTTTTTGCAGCCGCCATCTTGTATTTACATTTTGACTGCACCCTCGGTTTCAACACCCTCGAAAACCATGAAAACGACACCCATGACGAAAACCTCGATATTTTTTGCAGCCGCCATCTTGGATTTACATTTTGACTGCACCATCGGTTTCAACTTCCTTGAAAACCATGAAAACGACACCCATGACGAAAACCTCGATATTTTTTGCAGCCGCCATCTTGGATTTACATTTAGACTGCACCATCGGTTTCAACAACCTCGAAAACCGTGAAACGACACCCATGACGAAAACCTCGATATTTTTTGCAGCCGCCATCTTGGATTTACATTTTGCCTGCAACATCGGTTTCAACACCCTCGAAAACCATGAAAACGACACCCATGACGAAAACTTCGATAATTTATGCTGCCGCCATCTTGGATTTACATTTTGACTGCACCATCGGTTTCAACACCTTCGAAAACCAGGAAAACGACACCCATGACGAAAACCACGATATTTTTTGCAGCCGCCATCTTGGATTTACATTTTGACTGCAACATCGGTTTCAACACCCTCGAAAACCATGAAAACGACACCCATGACGAAAACTTCGATAGTTTATGCTGCCGCCATCTTGGATTTACATTTTGACTGCATCATCGGTTTATACACCCTGGAATACCATGAAAACGACACCGATAACGAAAACCTCGATATTTTTTCATTAAGGATTCATTATTATTATTATTTTTTATTTTTTACAAAAAACCTGTATACACTCAACAAAAATAATCATCGCGACACCACACTATTCAATGCGAAATAAAAATGAAAAAATATCTGGCTTGCTTTCCATAAGAGAGAGAGAGACAGACAGAGAAACATATCTGTCTGTCTCTTACTATAGCATAAAGTGTCGTGACAACTTTTCGTAAGATTTTTTTCCGTCTAGCCCCCTTTCACAACGCGCGATAAGGAACTTCGTTCCAAAAACTTTTTCAGAAATGTAACCAAAGTGCATTACGATCATATCGGCTCAAGATTGTTTAGTCCGTCTCAACACTAGCGCTACACTGGTTGCGTTGTGTATGTGTGAATAGCTACGCACACATGAACATTGCTCCCGTCTTTTACCTAAACTCGAGCGTTCGAATTTTGTGAACTGGCTCTTAAGCAGAATAACTAGGTACTTAGCCACCTATACTGACAACTCAAACATCACCCGTCAAGATAGATGGAGGGTAGACAGCTGTGATGTCTGCGACAGTAATTCTCTCGTTCAATGAACAGTCACGAACCGACTCGAATGTTTAACGCATCATACACGTGGTGTACTTCTGATCATACATAAAAAATATTAAGTATAACATTATTAGGTTAGAGAAATAGTGTTATAATGAATTTTTTTAATTTCATTTCGATATATGTATTTGTAAAGTACTTTAAAAAAAAAAAAAAAATACAACTTTAGTTTAGAAGTCGCTCTCTAATACAGCATTGATTTGATTGCAATATCAGACGTGTTGGTTGGTAAGTAGTTTGAAACATTACCAATAGATGGCGCAACGTGTAAACAGCGTTAGAAAAACAAGGGAACGAGAAATTCAGCGTTGTGAGTAGTGGTTGCGATGGCCTAGTGGTTAAGGCGTCTGGAGTACCTATCCAGAAGACGCAGGATCGAACCCTGCTCGCAACAAAAAATTTTTCGTTTCTTTAAAAATATCTTTGCGAAGACGCGACGCAGGCGTTATTGCGTTTAAAAAAATATAACTTTTGTAAAGTACGTCTATGTAAACTCGTTTTGAGTTTTATATTTCTAATTTAACGATATGAGAGTAGATAAAACCTTTTGTGGATCTTAAAAATATAACACTAAGTGGAAATTAATGGCATCCAGATATTTTTTGGTAAAATGTCCAGTGTCTATGTGAATGTTCAACGCATCATACACGTGGTGTACTTCTGATCATACATAAATAAATGAGAAATTCTGAAACATTTTTCAATAGTTTTAATTTTTATTTTTAAAGCTAATGATCTTAAATAATAAGTCGGCTCAGTGGGAATTGGACTCGCGCACGAAGGGTTCCGTATCATTCTCTATAAACGCCAACAGGAATTCATCATCTGTGAAAATTTCAACAATCTATCATGGTTCATGAGATACAGCCTTGTGACAGACAGACAGACAAACGGACGGACCAAGTCTTAGTAACAGGGTTCCGTTGCACCCTTTAGCATGTCACCCAATAGACGTGTAGTTAGAAAGTTTTCAGGCCGATTGCGTCTTGTCAATTCCTTTAAAAAAAAATTCAGCAATAACATTGTATCAATTCGTTCTAATTGTTACAATAACAATGAAAATGTTAAAAGAACGTATTCAAAACCGTATCGTAGTTAAGACCTGATCGTAGCACAGTGCTACGCTGTAGCGCCGTGCGTAGCCCATCGTAGCACGTTGTCTACACAAGTTAGTGTTTAGATAAGGCTAAAATTTAAATGCGCATCAATAATGTTTTTGTATACCAAATATACTGAATGTGCACCAAATCTTAAACTCGGTTTAGCAAGATTTCAGGGACACCCCGAAGTTCGGTTTGGTTAGGTTCCTTTAATTAAACCTTGTACGCAGAAATAGCTTCGTCGACCTTGCTTAGGTAGATTTTTTTTTATTACCTACGCCTCGTTATGACATATTTTAATGAACATATTTTGGTGCACATTCAGTATATTTGGTGGAACACGGGCAAAATTAGGTAGGTAAATGAAATGGGAATAAATTGAAGTACTTTTAAATACCATCCTTTAGTTAACACCATCCCCAGTCTCTTGACATATTCTACTTTATATTATGTTTTATTTACAAGTGAGACAAACATAAATGTATTCAGCATTTATATTTAAGAAATCAGGCACACTGGACTCAGTTTACCTAGCAAACAACAATACTTCTAATAAATTAATGGCCAATCAAAAACGATATGAAAGCCACATTACGAACCTTCTGTAGGGATTATCCTAGTCCCGGCTCAGACATACGCGGAATTCGTTGATCGCTAAACCCTCAGTTAAATCGGGCGTCACGAATTTTGACGAACATTGTTAAATCGGCGTCTAACAGCTGCTGACATTTCGTTTGTGTCTCCAATACGTTATCTTATACAACTGTCACACTAAACAAATCGGTCACAAAGACTATGTTCTCGGGCCACCTAATTTAACGATACCTAAATATAATGCTTCGATAATACTAATGTGTTGTCATAGATCACTATTTGTTTTGTTATCGTTGACTCATCGCTAAATGAAACCCAAGGGTGCCACCATTTGTTATTGTATTCACAATGTGTTACAGAGATATTATTATGCTCAATTTATTGTTTTAATACAACCTGCAAGTCGTATTTCAAACAATAGTGCCACAGTTCATACAAATATATATTTTATTGTTGAATATCTTGACAAAAACTCCGCAACGGTTTATGAAGCAAAGAGCCTGATGTAATTGTCAAAATGGAAATCTAAAAAAACTTACTATTAAGCCAAAAAGTGTAATTATCCAGAAAAACCTTTGAAACGGTAATTTCATTAACCAAATTACTTCATAACTTTGCTACTTTACTCGAAATTATAATTCTCATTCCGACCAACTGTTAAAAAGGTATTTTATTCGCTTTTAAAATGTTTGTCCCTACAATGTTTACTGATTTTTCACAGCAACGAATGAAACAGGCGACATTTATTAAAATACGTAAATAAATAAGTTCCGGAGAGGTTGGCGGCTCGCCAGCCAAAAACACCCGTTCGAATGAATTATTCTGACGCGACATTACAACTTGGAAACAAAACTACCACAATAATTATATTCATAGAATATTAATATAAGATTTCTATTTATTGACCTTGGAGTCCTGTTACTCCTGACCTTCTAAATATTTTAGGGTCAAAGAATAGGTAAGCAAGAATGTCAGGAAAATAGAATTGCTATAAACTCATTCTGAGAATAACCTTTCAGCATGTTTTGTTAGCATAGTTAGGTGCTATGTATTTAACATAAGGTATGATCGTACAAGAAATAGTTAAAAAAAGCTGAATAGTCGCTAAATAGGCACCAAATGGCAAAAACGTGAAGGACGATGCTGAGCCCAACAGGAGTGGAGCTAAACTTTTATTGCGATTCTCTGCCAAGCAGGTTAGAGCAATTATTAATGGTATGAGTCGAGGCAAATTTCCAGGACATGATGGGCTCAGTATTGAGCATTTGAAACATGCGGGTGTGCATTTGCCGCGAGTCCTGTCTATGTTTTTCACAATGTGTATTAGTCATGAGTACTTACCACCTGATCTGATGAAGACACTAGTGACTCCCATTGTGAAGAACAAGCCAGGTGATATAACGGATAAAGATATCTATCGTCCCATTTCTCTCGCCACAATTATAGCTAAAGTGTTGGACGGTATGCTTGATACTTGCTTAAATAACTATATACATCTTCATGATGCGCAGTTCGGGTTTAGTCCCGGACTATCAACCGAAAGCGCTATTTTGAGTCTCAAGCATACAGTTCAATACTATACAGCTCGGAAGACGTCGGTGTACGCCTGTTTCCTAGATCTCTCCAGGGCCTTCGATTTTGTCTCGTATGATGTGCTCTGGGATAAGATGGTAAACAGGGGTATACCGGCAGAAATATGTGGGATACTGCATTATCGGTATGGTAACCAGACCAATCATGTGAAGTGGGACGGTACGCTCTCTGAGCCGTATAGGTTGGAGTGCGGGGTGAGGCAAGGTGGCCTGACATCCCCCAGGCTCTTCAACCTATACGTAAATGACCTCATAGAGGGACTCAGCAGTATGCGTGTCGGATGCAGTGTTGGTGGAGTAAGCGTTAACAACATCAGTTATGCGGACGATATGGTGCTGCTGGGTCCGTCTGCGGGTGCAATCGGGGAGCTTCTTAAAACTTGTGAAGTCTACGCTGCCGCGCATGGTTTGTCGTATAATGTAAAAAAATGTGTATACATGGTTTTTGGGGTCGGCGGCAAATGCCGGGAAGAAGGGCCTGGACTAATTAATTATAAATGGGTCAGTAATTAAAAAAGTATCAACATTTAAATACCTAGGTCATTTTCTGTCCGACGACCTTAAAGACGATGTAGATATACAGAGGGAGCGCAGGGCTTTGGCGGTCCGGTGTAACATGTTGGCCCGTAGGTTTGCTCGGTGTACGAATCAAGTCAAAATTACCCTGTTCAAGGCCTATTGCCAGAGTTTGTACACGAATAATCTATGGGTCAGTTACACCAAAAGATCGCTGGATGTCCTGCGCGTCCAGTATAATAATGCTTTCAGAATGTTGTTGGGTCTACCTCGCTACTGCAGTGCGTCGCATATGTTTGCGCAAGTTCGTACCGACGGTTTTCACGCGATTGTACGTAAGAAAACCGCTTCATTACTGAGACGAGTGAGAGACAGTCCCAACAGCATCCTGGGAACTGTAGCGGAGAGGTTATCCTCTCCGCTTATGAAGCAATTTGTGTGTAGAATAATTTTTACTAACACTAGATAATAAGTTGTTTTAATGTTTAAGTACTAACACTACATGGATTTTGTAGTCCGAAATAAATGAATTTAATTTAATTTAATTAAAAATCATTCAACATTTTAAACGGTTGTTGGAATATTAGATAAGTGATTCACTATAAAGCTATTGTCAAACAGACAGGCGAAGCGAATGCGATCCGAAGCGTTTTTATTTGTAATGAACTGTTTGAATCCAGTCACATAGAAAAGCGAAAGCGATCCGATAGTCTATGTTACTGGCTTCAAACAATTCCATACATTACAAACAAAAACGCCTCGCTTCGCGTTCGCCACGCCTGTCTGTTTGACAATAGCTTTAAGGAAAATAACACGGATTACCATCAAAGACAGGATCAAGTCACTCATCATCACATTGGGCATGAATGCCACTCCCGAAAACATCGTATGTCACACATTCTCTGTGATTACACCCCATTAAATGTGTCAGAAATAATGATTCTCTGCAAAATACTCGTATGACCACAATAACATTTTTACATTTTTCCGAACTTCTGTTTATTTTTAGAATAAACGTACTGAAAATAATAATGAATATAAATTCAACAGTTGTTGTTATAACGTACCGAGATATAAATAGAAACCTATTTAAGACTATTTATATCTAGGTACGTTATAGAAATATATTTGAGTAATATTTTCGTAAATAGAAATCTAAATAGATTTCTATTTACGAAAATAATACT
This sequence comes from Agrotis clavis, assembly GCA_954870645.1. NCBI lineage: Eukaryota > Metazoa > Arthropoda > Insecta > Lepidoptera > Noctuidae > Agrotis > Agrotis clavis. The sequence goes on from OX940922.1 coordinate 11,599,290, forward strand.
TACTTAAAATAATATGTTACAGAATATTATTTATATTTATTCAATAATCTGTAATAGAGTACTCGCATAATCGTATTAAAACTTCAATCTTAAGATTATGCTTTCTACTTCAGTCAGTGGTGTTTTGTAAATACGCAGCGAAACGAAATTAAACGAAATAGTGCTATAATAAAAATGTTAATTACTTTTACAAGATTTACATAAATATACACATTCTTAGAACTTCGTTAGAGGCCAAAAGTGTTTTTTTTTTCCTGTAAAAGTAACAAAAATCTGTTTAAGGTAAAAAAAAAAACTCGCTTTCATAATTATTCAGGAAAATTTAGAAATACCAAAGAGCGAGTTAGGCGGGGCGCGGCGTGACGGCGATGTGACGCGACGCGCGATGCTAGCATGGCTTGCTAAGTAAATATGAAAATAGCGCCAACGTGCCGCTTACCGTCAGCACTAGCATAGCGCCGACGTGCCGCTAACCGTCAGCACTAGTGGTGTGTTTTATGGGCCGATTTACATACGTTTTTATAGTAAACTAGCTTCTGTCCGCGACTTCGTACGCGGATCCTGTAACTTATGCCACCGACAACGGGGTTGTCAAAATCGAAGATCTGAAAAGTGTGATAAGTACCCAATTCCAAGAGCCCGGGTAAAAAAATTAATGGGAGTTTGGCCAGTAGAGTAAAATTGTTATTCATAAATTATTCATCGTCATCGAAAATCAGTCCTAAACTGTTACCGCCTTCACTGCGTGGAGGTACTCCCAGCTTATGTTATTTTATAATGGGTGCTAATTAAGGCAGCTTCTTTAAAATGTCATTCTCTTCTGCAAATATATTTAGTTGTCTAATGAATTAATAGGTCAGCGACAAACTTTTAGCGTCTAATAAATGGATTATAAGCGACCATATATTGTAAAACAAGCTACTGTTAATATGACGCAACATGGTGATAATTCTTAAGCAACTGGTCATCGGGCGCAATCCGACCCGGTCGCGGACATGAATGAAAATGGTCTAGAATGAAAGAGCATAATTCACATAATAATACACTCAATTATTTTTGTTGTAATCCATTGGAGAACAAAGTTTTAACCAAAAATGTATTTATTCCAAAAATCTCCGTTCATTGCCTTTCCTCTTGATCTGTACGTTTCAGATTCTCTTTTGTTTTGATCGACTAGATACAATAGTTTACAACCCACTAAATCTGATTTTTAACCGACTTAAAAAAAATAGGTACTCAGTTCGACCTGTACGTATGACGTATGTATGTTTGTCCGCGGTTATAGACTGCCGATTTTGATGCTGTTTTCAGAAAAGTGTTCCTAACATTCTGGAAAAGATTTTAGTATTATAACAATCATGGATATCTCATTCCCCGCATAGATTTTTCCGCCCTTTTTTGTTGCTAACTTGGATTGTAGATTTTCAAAGACGTCGAATATACGAAGATTTTTGTTGAACATCCAAACTAAAAACAGTAAAACAAAAAAAAACTTAAAAAAAGGAACCTACCTACTTCAAAACCAAACACACAAAAAGGATAAAATATTTTTTCTTTCGAAGTCGGTGGCCATATTCGATGAAAAAAGGGTAAATAAAAAAAAACAATATCCAGTCTAGTCGGTGGCTTTGTTTTTTATTTCACCGACTTCCGAAAGAAAAGTCACACTTTTTTGTGTTTGGATTTGAAGTCGGTTCGTTTTTTTTAGTTTTTACTGTTATTTTTGGAATTTCTGTAATAGGCCGGGCCGCCATAAGACATCTGTATGCAAAATATGAGGACCAAGTTTTGCCTTTTCTCATTTAGTTTTAGGATTGTAAAGATGTATATTTTTGATGTTGTCTGTCAGCAATTATCGTGGTCTAAAAAAATGGACGGATGACAGCTTTATAAAGACGCAATTTGCACTTGAGTGACAATTTGCTTCTTGCTGTAAGCAAGAAATGAAGTCTACCTCCGGTAAAGGCAGCCGAACGCGAACTGCCTTTACGTGGGCACGGAAGGTAAGGAGACTGTAGAGGGTCAACACCTAAGTATTTGGCTTGCTTTTCTCAAAGAATAGACTTGCCGTACATAGTGATTGGGTTCATATCATAAGGCGTCCGAGGGATGAGGTGTGGCAGGGGACTAGACCAGTCCAGCACGTGGCAACATGTTTTTAAATAGTCCTAGAATCCATTGCATTGCACACTTCGTAAAACAGATTGCGGTCCTCATATTTTGCAAAAGAAATGCCTTCTGCGACCTGCTTTATGATTAACGTATTTAATCCATGTTACGTCGCAGAAAAAACATACTTTCAGAACTGTTTTTATAATAACATTGGAATCACCTAGTGTTATTCACTAGTTAACTTACCTCGTGTAATACAATAAATAACACCACACGCACTAAGCTTTATATAAACATGCTTTCGATATCGTTTTGTGTATCCCAAATGCAGTAATACATTTATTTATTAAATCGCGTGAGACTGAATCGAACATTTAAACTGTCAAGACAATACTGTCTTGTCGGTTCACTGAAGAAGCTTTATGGCATAAGAACAAACAACAAACAAGAAAAGTGAGTTTATAAAAACGTGGGAAAAATAGGGCAGGGACTTTCAGACTTTGGAGGGAACGACTGTCGCAACCGAGGTTCGGGCACGCCGCAATCGCGGCGGTAAGACCGTGGCTGGAGAGGCGTCACGGCGTCCTCACCTTCCGTCTGACGCAGGTCCTCACCGGGCACGGATGTTTCGGGAGGTTCCTGTGTCGTATGGGGAAGGAAGAAACGCCTGGGTGTCACCACTGCGAGGATCGCCCAGAGGACACGGTGGAGCATACGGTGCAGGACTGCCCCGCTTGGGCAGAGCACCGCCGTGTCCTCACAGCGGCGATAGGCGGCGACCTCTCGCGCCCGGCACTGGTCGAGGCCATGCTGCGGGGCGAGACGGAATGGGAAGCGGTCGCCTCCTTCTGCGAAGCAGTAATGCTAGCAAAGGAGGAAGCGGAACGCGTGAGGGAGAGGACAGCGTCCACCTCACGCGACGTCCGTTGCTGTGGACGTCTCCTGAGGCGGCTAGATCGTGAGGTGGACGCTATCCACTCCCTCACGCATCCCGCCTCCTCTTTCGCTAGCATGACTGCTTCGCAGAAGGAGGCGACCACTTCCCATTCCGTCTCACCCCGCAGCATGACCTCGAACAATGCCGGGTGGGAGAGGTCGCGCCTATCGCCTCAGTGCGGTGCTCTGGCCAAGCGGAGCAGACCTGCACCATATGCTCCACCGTATCCTCCGGGCGATCCGGCTTGCGGTGGCAGGAAATCGACCCCTGCCATATTTTTAGATGAAACTGCATTAATTACGCCGAATAAATATGTAAACTATTATTATTTTTTTTTTTAATTCCCACAGCCCACAAGAATGCGACCCTTACCATGGTAACCAAGAGACATTTAGCTATATATCCTCAAGGTTTGATTTATGTCCGCCGTGGGTTTTTTTCCCATACAATTCGCCCGTTGACCTTTGTGCTATGTCTACTCATTGCCAGCTTCTAATAAGTGTATCAACTTCATCTATAAAATAATATCAACGTACTCTAATTTCATAGAGTCACCGTTATATTTACCTAATTTTGTCTGTGTTCCACCAAATATACTGAATGTGCACCAAAATATGTTCATTAAAATATGTCATAACGAGGTGTAATAAAAAAAATCTACCTAAGCAGGGTCGACGAAGCCCCGCTTCGCGGGGCTTCTATTTCTGTGTACAAGGTTTAAAGGAACCTAACCAAACCGAACTTCGGGGTGTCCCTGAAATCTTGCTAAAGCGAGTTTTAGATTTGGTACTGATTTGGTACAATATATAAAGTAGCTCACTTACAACATTAGTCGCTGAGTTATCAAATCAGAAGTAAATATATTTATCGGTAGCTCGGAGTCATATTAATTTACGCTCGTAAATTGACGCTGGTTTCTTGATATTTTGTTGGAATAGTAAAGATGATGAATTAATATAATTGAAGCTGTTCTATTAACTCGTCGCTCACATATAAAAAAAGACGCTAGGTTGCAGGTGCTAAAGAAAACTTTTGTTGCCGCACATATAATTTCCCTTTTATAATTATTATACAGTGAAATTAGTGATAGCTTTGATTTCCACATCGAGTATTCCAGATCTTCAATTTTTATACATCAATAGATAATGCTCATCAGGTTGAACAACTCTTGCTAAGACGTCATTCCTATATAAAATATATTATAGTGTAGCTGGGCTCTTGGAGTTCCACATCAGGTGTTCCAGATCTTCAATTTTTATACATAAACAAAGAGTGCTCATCAAGCTGTACAACTTTTGCAAAGACGTCATTCCTATTATGTAATAGTGTAGCTGGCCTCTTGGTGTTCCACATTAGGTGTTCCAGATCTTCAAATTTATTCTCTCAGCAGAAAATGCTCATCACATGGAACAATTTTTGCTTTCGCACCATTTTTGTATCTCTTATAGTTTAGCTGGTCTGTTGCGGTCCTGCACCAGGTGTTCAAGTTTCCAAGATAAATTATTCCGTCATAAATGATTTCTGTGTAGCTTTAACCATTAAGGTTGCACACGCGACAGAAGCTTAAAAAATGGAGTAACTTCTCCCGTTTTCCCAACATTTCCCTTCACTGCTCTGCTCCTATTGATTGTAGCTTGATTGAATAGTATACTATAACCAGCTCAGGAGTATGAAAAATATTTTTACCCAAGTTTCGTCAAAATCCGTCGAGTAGTTTTTGTTTCTATAACGGTTATACAGACAGACAGACAGACAAAAATTTTACTGATTGCATTTTTGGCATCAGTATCGATTCCTAATCACCCCCTAATAGTTATTTTGGAAATATGTTTCATGTACAGAATTGACCTCTCTACAGATTTATTATAAGTATAGATAGATAGATAGACAAGCACGCCAAGAACACGCCATGATAATGTCGCGCCACGTTGAGCTCACTTTTTTTGCCGTTCAATTCTTGGAAATCAAAATATCATAAAACCTATTATACCTGTTTTCCAGCAGAAACTGGGTAATTAGTAAGTGGTTAGTAAATAATGAATTTCAACAGAGAAAAAGTTTTTCTTTCTCCATTTGCATGCAATTAAGGTAAGTGGAATGTACTTAATGTAGATTACAAAGGAGAGTTATCTACAAGCGTAGACTTTTTTATACTTAAAAGTTATTGTCATATTTTATTTTGGCTGGGACTGCCAAGCGGCGATCACACTTTAAGGCTATTGTCAAACAGACAGGCGTGGCGAACGCGAAGCGAGGCGTTTTTGTTTATAATGTATAGAATTGTTCGAAGCCAGTCACACTATCGGATCGCTTTCGCTTTTCTATGTGACTGGATTCAAAGAATTCCATACATTACAAATAAAAAAGCTTCGGACCGCATTCGCTTCGCCTGTCTGTTTGACAATAGCTTTAGAACTTTAACCCTCATCCCTGCACTGTTAACACAGCTACTAACTCAAAGCATATTAGGTACTTATTGTTTTAACAAAACAATTTTCGTAATTACAAGTATGTTTCCTAACTACATAATTACATTTCTCTATTATATCTTAACACTATTATACCAAACCAACAAACTGAAATCACATTTCCAACTGCATTTTCACACAAAGGCCCTAAAATAAAATACAACAATAAAATAACTTCAAAAACGTTCAAGAGCACAAATAAGGAAGTCACTAAAAGGCTTGTCTAATTAATTATGTGCTTCTCTGTGCGAACCGTGACAAACAGCATTCCGGCTGAAAACGCCTGTGCCAAAAATCCCCAGTGTTCCAAAACGTTAGCTTCGAAGAACGATATAATTATGTATGTATATCTATAATTGTCTGGATTGTATGCGCACTAACTATCTTTTGAAAAGGTAAATGAATTTGTTCCGGGAGGCTTAAGTTATTGAAATGTATTTCCGTTATTTGTGCCAATGTACTGTTCATGCATTAAAGGACATCATTTTTTTTGGGCCTTTTCTGAAAGTGCCGGCCAACGAAAAAAATTGGTACCTATGGGTAGTACTAGTGATTTGGAGCAATAGTTATTATGGCACAAAAGTTGTAGGATTGCTCTCGGCCAAGTTATACAAGTTCGAAGATTCGTAACTTTCATACATTTTTTAATTTCTGAAACTGCCGAGAATAACCAAATAATGATAAGTATTGCTAGAACTAGCGACCTCAAGCAATTTAACATAACCCTGTAATCCCTGAATACCTCTACCCAACCCAAGTAGAGGTGTACCGAATTAAAATGAATAACAATCTGTTTATTTTTTGTAAAAAGTAATAAAAACATTTTAAAATATACAAATCAGCTGTTGGGACCAGCATCGGGAACAGAATCGAAGCTGCCTGTGGTAGGCCTCTTGGAAGAGAAACCTCCTAACAATACGAGTCGTGACCAAAAGTACTGTTTTCTGAATAAACCACGTTTTTCGGGCAATAAAATCATCAACCGTGGTACGATACCTATCCTGCTGAGATAGTCCCGCGAGCCGGTAGGCGTTTGGCTCCTTAAGGGCCTAGAAAGCTTATTTAGACGCGCGTGGAACACGACATGCTGTCGTCCTGGGCCTGATCCTTGATAAGACAACTAGCTTCGCATTACTTGCCGTACGCGACTGGATTGAGATTTCGAGGGCGTCCTCTTTCGCGTGTTCTGCCTCTTCCTTCGTTGTCATTACTGCTGCAGAAGAAGTGGCAGCCTCCTTTCCGGATTGCCAACGTGTGAGCTGAAAGCAGATCCTCCATCATCTATGTGTATGAGTGGATCACCCGAATAGCCATGATCCCCTGGTGCGATTAGCTTGTGTGTTCGCTTCCTTATGGAAACGACAGACACAGGGTTCCCGTAGAGGGGCTTTAACCGTACCACTTCCACGTAGAGCCTTCAGAAAGCGGCGTTTGCCTCGCAAGGTTGGATAACAGCTTGAAGGCAGCCCCGGCTCGATCCTGTTTTTGATCCAAACATCGGAAATGCTCCTTAAAGTTCCACGGGATGTCAAGGACGAGTATCAGTCAAGTCTCGTTGACTGGACGGTGAGGCAAACCCGTCTTCACCGCTAATTGTGGACCTGACAGTATCGCGTTCCAAAAGCTATGAGGCTCTTTGAGAAAACAATAAATGTATGAATGAAATGTAGGTACCGGCTCGTCGACTATCTTAGTATCTGGAACGCAAAGGGCAACCGAATGAAGAGGGTGGACTTTTAGTCAGCAGGAGTCAGACAGTCTACAGCTCAGTCCAGAGCGAGATAACTCATTTGATGATTTTATTTCCCCCAACAAAGGGTTGATTCAAAAAGCAGCAGTGCTGATCACGTCTCGTATTGTTAGGAGATTCCTCTCCCAAGACCCTTAACCACAGGCAACCTCGGTTCTGTTCCCGATGCTGGTCCCACCAGCAGATTTGTATAGTTTAAAATGTTTTTATTACTTTTCACAAAAAATAAACAGATTATTATTCATTTTTATTCGGTACTCCTCTGCCCAACCCCTCAGGGATTACAGGCGTTATGTTAAATTACTTGAGGTCGCTAGATCTAGCAATACTTACCTTTTTTTGGTGATTCTCGGCACTTTCAGGAATTAAAAAATGTATGAGAATTACGAATTTTCGAACTTGTATAACTTGGCCGAGAGCAATCCTACAACTTTTGTGCCATAGTAACTATTGCTCCAAATGACTAGTACTACCTATAGGTACCAATTTTTTTCGTTGGCCGGCACTTTCAGAAAAGGCCCAAAAATGTATGGAGCGTGAATGTTCTCCTTTGCATGTTGTATTGGTTGTATTATTAAGAAAAATACAGTTGACCTTAAACAATATGTAAAGTAAGTGACACACGGATTTATTCATCACGGGATCACAATATTAAAATAATAAATAAGTAGATTTATTCAGCACTAGCTTCTGCCAGCGACTTCGTACGCGGATCCTGTTGCTTATGCCAGCGGCAACGGGGTCGTCAAAATCGAAGATCTGAAACGTCTGATGTCGAATCCTTAGATCCTGGGGACGGGAAACAACGGGACGCGCATGATGATTCCAGACGTTCCAGTTTTCTTACAAAAGTAAGTCAACAGGAAATACCCATGAGACTAAACAACTCTTGCTAAGACGTGATTCCTATATATGTTATAGTGTAGCTGGGCTCTTGGAGTTCCACACCAGGTGTTCCAGATCTCAATTTTCATACGTCAACAGAGAGTGCTCATTAGGCTGAACAACTCTTGCTAAGACGTCATTCCTATATATGTTATAGTGTAGCTGGGCCCTTGGTGTTCCACATCAGGTGTTCCAAATCTTCAAATTTATTTTCTCAGCAGAAAATGCTCATTACGTGGAACAATTTTTGCTATGGCGCTATTTTTGTATCTCTTATAGTTTAACTGATCTAGTGCAGTTCTGCATCAGGTGTTCAAGTTTCCAAGATAAATTATAGCCTATATGTTGCCCAGATTAATAGCTATACAACAAAAAAAAAACAATCAAATCCGTCCAGTAGTTCCGAAGATTAGCGTGCATGGAGTAACTTCTCCCGTTTTCCTAGCATTTCCCTTCACTGCTCTGCTCCTATTGATTGTAGCGTGATGAAAAGTATACTACATATAACCAGCGCAGGAGTCTGAAAATAATTGTACCAAGTTTCGTTAAAATCCGTGGAGTAGTTTTTATTTCTATAACGGTTATACAGACAGACAGACAGACAGACAGACAATAATTTTACTGATTGCATTTTTGGTATCAGTATCGATCCCTAATCACCCCCTGATAGTTATTTTGGAAATATATTTCATGTACAGAATTGATCTCTCTACAGATTTATTATAAGTACCTATAGATTAAAAGTAAATACAACAGAAAGTCTATAAAATAATTTTAAGTAAAACAAAATTCTATGACTGTATATTAAATGAATGTCTATGGACTAAAAGTTTCAAATTTTATCGCAATTTATGATTCTGCTAAAGTGGACCTTTTAAGACCCCCTCATCACAAGTGACATAACATTCCAAAGTAACAGAAACCAATTACGAAACATCAAAATATCACCAACTTTCCAGAATTTCCCGAAACATACAGACCCACCCACAGTTCAATTTCCGGCTCCCCGGCATAGTTGCGAAGTGCTCGCACCTGGCAAAAGGTCGCTAACTCACTCACTAGATTATGTGGCGACAATAATTGGGTGCCTGAAAACCGGACGGCAAACATCAAATGTACTATTCTAACCACGTCGGGACACGAGTTTGTCGGATTTATTTATGATACATAGCCCTTATTTAATTAAAAATAGTAATATATTATAACAAAAATGATTTGATTTCCGAACGAAATCAGTTGATAGTCAAATATTGTATCAAAATTAATAAAGGTTGCAAATAAATCAAAACTAAATTTCTAAATTAAGTAATCAAGTTTTAAAAAGGTTCTACTACATAAGATTTGTTTATTATTGCTTATTTTATACAACAATGATCTGATTTCCGAACGAAATCAGTTGATAGTCAAATATTGTATCGAAATTAATAAAGGTTGCAAATAAATCAAAACTAAATTTCTAAATTAAGTTATCAAGTTTTAAAAAGGTTCTACTACATAAGATTTGTTTATTATTGCTTATTTTATAAGTTATTTAGCTAAAATGTATGACAATCTGTGATTCGTCAACAATGGCGGCAATTTTGTTGGAAGTGGTACAATTCTATGTTTATAAAAACAGATGTACCGTCAAATTGGTGGTCATTATTATCCAATCGTTTTATAAGGTGAAAGCTGTGCTCTGAGTGGTGTTCTATTTAATTAATGTGATTTAATAATTGTGAATCCAACTGTGTGATGCTGAAAGTTATAATTTGTGTTCTAATGTTCTACAATGAAAATGTAAGTTAATTGATATTTATTATGATGATAATATTGATGTATTTTTATAAATGTGTGACTGTGTACTGATAAAATGATTGTTGCCGTGGAGTTTCTTTCTCCGTTCTTCTCCACGAGGACCTAGGGTTTGCGAACGGAGGTAGCTTGGTAATAAATACCTAGTCTTGATTTTGTGCTTTTCTTTATAAACCCATTCTTGGACAAAAGTCCTAAGAGATACTTTACATACAGTAAATAACTAACGTTAACCATCCTGATATCTAAAACTTGATAATAAAGTCGATATTAATTTCAATAAAACCAGAAATACACATTTTATTTATTCCCACACAACATTTTTTTTTAAATCTTACAAGTTCATCACGAACTAAAGCGACTACATTATTACAGTGAGATATAATCCTGGTCCAATCTGTACGCACTACTATATGATGGCAGGTGGATTGGACTTTTTATAATAAAGGCGACTCTTGAAGTTATAAAATTAACTAAAATAATAATAATAATATACCACAACTATCACACAACGCCATCTAGTCCCAAGCTAAGCAGAGCTTGTGTTATGGGTACTAGACAACTAATAAACATACTTATATATTTCTAAATACATACATATTATAGACTAGCTTCTGCCAGCGACTTCGTACGCAGATCCTGTTGCTTATGCCAGCGACAATGGGATCGTCAAAATCGAAGATCTGAAACGTCTGATGCCGAATTCTTAAAGCCTGGGGACGGGAAAACAACGGGACGCGCATGACGATTCCAGACGTTCCAGATCTTTCATTTTTGTAAGTCAACAGGAAATGCCCATCAGACTAACTCCACCTGATGTGGAGTTCCACATCAGGTGTTCCAGATCTTCAGTTTTTATTCGTCAATAGGGAGTGCTCATCAGGCTGAAGAACTCTTTCTAAGACGTCATTACTGTATATGTAATAGTGTAGCTGGGCTCTTGGAGATCCACATCAGGTGTTCCATATCTTCAAATTTATTTTCTCAGCAGAAAATGCTCATCACGCGGAACAATTTTTGCTATGGTGCTATTTTTGTATCTCTTATAGTTTAGCTGATCTATTGCAGTTCTGCATCAGGTGTTCAAGTTTTCAAGATAAATTATAGCCTATAATTATGTTGCCCAGACTTAATAGCTATACAACAAAAAAAAAACAATCAATTCCGTCCAGTAGTTCCGAAGATTAGCATGTAGGTATGGCGTAACTTGTCCCGTTTTCCTAACATTTCCCTTCACTGCTCGGCTCCTATTGATTGTAGCGTGATGAAAAGTATACTATAACCAGCGCAGGAGTATGAAAAATAATTGTACCAAGTTTCGTCAAAATCCGTCGAGTAGTTTTTGTTTCTATAACGGTTATACAGACAGACAGACAGACAGACAGACAGACAGACAGACAGACAATAATTTTATTAATTGCATTTTTGGTATCAGTATCGATCCCTAATCACTCCCTGATAGTTGTTTTGGAAATATATTTCATGTACAGAATTGACCTCTCTACAGATTTATTATAAGTATAGATAGATATAGATATAGATAGATAGAAGAAGATAAATTACACCCAGACACAGAACAAATGATCGTGCTCATCACACAAACATTTGTCCTGGGTGGGAATCGAACCCACTACCTCCGGCATAGCAGTCAGGGTCACTAACCACTAGACCAACAGGCCAGTCAAACTGTTACAATAATTATTTGGGAACTGAGACTTTAGGGTTAGGATTTTGCTGTTACGCTGGTGGCCGGCTCGGGCCAGCGCCGCCCAGCAGCGTCGTGGATGAAATGAGAAGTCTTGCGCGCTTTTAGCCCCTTAAGTACACAACGCGAAGTAAGTCTCCGATACCGTACGACTTTGATATCCAGGTGACTGTCACAATAAAAATCCATTGAAGTTCGTACACAGGCACGTGTCAATGGACACCAAAGTCGTAAGGTATCGGAAACATGCGTCGCGTTGTGTACGAAGGGGCTAGTCGCCGTAGATCGTCCCTCGCTTCTTCGGTATTCCGCTTCCGTGTAGTTGCGTGTTGCCCATGGCAGAAATGCAGACGTCAACACAATCTATTTACGCACAGAACAGCATAATCATCACTACAACGATGCACTGACTTTTATCCGGGACTTCACCAAAGCGGAGACGAGAGCATATATGTGTTTGAATAACCAATAAGACTTCCACCGAAGTTAAGCGGAGAGGAGATGTGGATTTCTGATTGGTTATTGAAACACATGTCTTCTCGTCTCCGCTTTGGTGGAGTCCGGGCCTTAATGACTAGTAATCGTTCATTATAGGATGGATTGAGAAAAGTGTGCGAGAGGTGACACTTTTCATTTGAAAAAAAAATGCAAATACAGAAAAATACACCAACATACTAAACAGAATTTTGGAAATAAATCTTATTAGAGCGTGAACGCCAAACACAACATTGCATAAAAAAGTCCTTATTTTTCGGAATCAATTATATTGAAACTATTCTTACCGATAAGCGGAATATATAGGTCTTAATACTCAGTAGAATCAATAATGTTTCACTCAAATAAAATGGATTTTCCAATTATCTTTATTTAAATAAGACTTCTTCAAAACATTTGTACTAACTTTTTACAAATTTATCTTGTAATTTAAAAAATGTAACAAAATGCTAAATAGTGATTTTATTTTAGTATGTAGGCTAGGTTTAATAAATAAATAGGTTAAGAATCCTATATAAGTAGTATGTTAGCGTCTTTACTAATTAATCTAGACATCTAGTTGATGGCATTGGTTGCGTAGCGCCTGATGGTCATTAATGATACATCGTGAATCAACCAATTATTTCAGCAAAAAGAATTCATTAAATACTCCAGCTTTACTTAGCTAAGCAACCAAAAAGCTAGGCAAACCAGAACTGATTTATTATTTTAAAAACATTACCTTCCTTCTGGCGCAGTCTGGTAAAATTTAAATGCATAAGTCCTGAAAGGTCAGTTTATTTTATTCTAGACTAGCTTCTGCCCGCGACTTCGTACGCGGATCCTGTTGCTTATGCCAGCGACAACGGGATCGTCAAAATCGATGATCCGAAACGTCATGTCGAATTCTAAGAGCCTGGGGACGAGAAAACAACGGGATGCGCGGCACGATTCCAGACGTTCCAGATCTTTCATTTTTGTAAGTCAACAGGAAATGCCCATCAGACTAAACAACTCTTGCTAAGACGTCATTCCTGTATATGTAAGTATAATAGTGTAGCTGGGCTGTTGGAGTTCCACATCAGGTGTTCCAGATCTTCAATTTTTATACGTCAACAGAGAGTGCTCATCAGGGCTTAACAACTGTTGTTAAGGCGTCATTACTGTATATTTTATAGTGTAGCTAGGCTCTTGGAGTTCCACATCAGGTATTCCAAATTTTAAATTTTTATACGTCAACAGAGGGTGCTCATCAGGCTAAAGAACTCTTGCTAAGACGTCATTACTGTATATTTTATAGTGTAGCTGGGCTTTTGGAGTTCCACATCAGGTGTTCTATGTTCTATGTTCTATGTTAGGGGTTATGGTTTCCGCACTTAGTCCTTTAAGTGGACCATTGTGCGTGGGCCATAGTGGCCTTGGTGGCTTATTCCAACCAGCCCACCTCCCTCCAGAAGTTGATCAGGTTTTTTGGTCTGTGGAGAACATCTGTGTAAGTCCTGGGTGTCCCGAGGGTCTCTGTCCTGATCTGGGTGACACCTGTGCACTCGAAGAGTACATGTGCAACGGTTTCTTCAGTCTCCATGCAAGCCCTGCACAGGGGACTGTCCGTTATGCCTATTGTGTGGAAATGTTTGTTTAGTGAGCAGTGTCCCGTTATGGTCCCTGTCAGCAGGCGCATGCCGGTCCTGTCCAGGCGTAGGAGACGTCTGGTTAGCCTGCCATCTAGGGATGGCAGGGCTTCCTTGGATTGCCTGCATCCTGTTGTCGAGGTCCACCATCTCTCTGCTTGTGTGAGGGTGCGCTCCTGCAGCCATCTACGTATCTGGTTGAAGGGGATGGGTATAATGGGTTCAGGTCCGCAAACTGATGCGCTGGATGCTCTCCTAGCTAGTTCATCAGCCGCGTCGTTGCCCAGTGATCCGCTGTGTCCTTTAATCCATTGTAGTGTCACTTTGTTGCGTTTAGATACCGTTATATGTTCTAGTGCATTGTGACATTCTAGTATTAAGCTTGTAGTGGTATATTGTTTCTCCAACGATTGAAGGACAGAGGCGCTGTCAGAGAGTATACGTATATGGGTGTCCGTAACTCCTCTGGCCTCTATCGCGTATGCTGCTTGTATAATGCCCATGCATTCCGCCTGATAGACGGTGTTGTACATTCCCAGCGGGCTGGATATATTTATGTTAAGGTCGTGTGAGAAAACTCCAGCCCCGGTTCCGGAGTCATTCTTTGATCCATCTGTGTATATCCTCAGCTCTTTCGAGCCTGAGTAGTCACATTGCTCTTCTGCAAGTGTGATACTGTAGTGTTTTGCAAAGTGATATTGTCTTGGGGCTTTGTCGCAGGGTGATGCAATCATTGGCTGTTGTTCGATCGCATCATTCTTGATTCGTGTGTGTTTAATTCTTGAGTCTTTGTTCAGGGTTCCCAAGGCATGAAGCCTAAAGGCGGCCAGGGCCGCCTCTTTCTGCACGATGAGGTGTAGAGGTGGCAGTCCAAGCATTGCCTGTAGGGCAGCGGTGGGTGCAGTTCTCATACAGCTGGTGATTGCCATACAGGCAAATCGCTGCAGCTTTTCGAGGTCTTTTTGGGTTGTGCTCAGGTTTGTTCTGGGCCACCAGACCAATGAGCCGTACGTGACTGTCGGTCGTATGACAGTGGTATCCACATCAGGTGTTCCATATCTTCAAATTTATTCTCTCAGCAGAAAATGCTCATCACATGAAACAATTTTTGCTATGGCGCTATTTTTGTATCTCTTATAGTTTAGGCGGTCTATTGCAGTTCTGCATCAGGTGTTCAAGTTTCCAAGATAAATTATAGCCTATATGTTGCCCGGACTTAATAGCTATACAACAAAAAAAAACAATCAAATCCGTCCAGTAGTTCCGATGATTAGCGAGCACAAACACACAGACAAACAGACAAAAAAAATTAATTACAATTTCGGGTTCGGCATCGATATAATAAAAATCCTGCTACTTTTTTTATATTTCCATTGTACAGACACCACTTTTCTACATTTTATTATACTCGTAATTATGTATAGATAATAATGTGATAATTCTGTGCTAATAAGGAAGGTCGTGCAAGTACTAACGCCTCTTTGCGCTCTAGTGCCTCCCTCAACGACGATATAATACTAGACTCCTAATAACAGGCGACCGATGTCTATCAACACATTAGGCAAAAAAGTCTTATATCCGTCTCATTTCGACCACTCCTGTGAGCCGTAAACATACGTTGAGACAGAACAGACCTTGAGTTAGCCAATCACAACGCAGTACCCCGTCCCCCTCGCTTACGTAGTACCTCAGCGAGTTGACAGAATAGTTTTTGTTCCTTAGATCGTGCATGCGGAGTCTAGTATTATATCGTCGTTGGCCTCCCTATTGTCTGGGGCTGCGTTCTAATGTAGGTACTCTATACTTCGTACTCAAACGGCCCGTGATAATATCTCCGCTTTATACAAATGGGTATTCTCACAGCGCGAACTCCTGACGACCACGCCATAACTCTTTATAACTGAAGTATATTATATTAATATGAATGACATGAGAAGTGGCTCTATTATAACAGTTTTCCACTTTTATAAAACGTTTATTATATGGAACTTAGTTTAGTTACCTTCTGTTAAGTTGCGTGGTCAAGAGTTCTGGGTATCGATGCAGTGGATTTCATTGAATATTGAAGTTTTAAAAATAAAAAAGGAAGTGAATTAAAAAATAATTACGAAAGTCTCAAATATTCGTTTTGGCACTTAACGGTAAGAGTGAAAAGCCAATTCATTTCTGGAATTCAGCACTCAACGGCTTTACAGTTCAGTATTAATTGGTAAAAACACATTCAGCGTCCTGAAAATACTACAGTTTTATTTACGTAGAATCTCCTCTTAAATATCTTTAATAGATAAATTGTTTTCAACGGATGACTATTCTTTAAAGAAGTCAATAACATTATGATCTAAAAAGTTAGTCAATTATCACTTTAATCCAACATGCTACTAAGACTTTCCCAAGCGATCTAAGTTCTAAATACTTTTGAAAAAGTTAAAGAAGTGTGTAAGTACTGAGTAGGTAGCCTACCCTATATAGGACCAGTACCTACTGTAATATTCAAGTTATTAAAGGTGTCATTGGTCTCCTTGCATTTTCTCAATTGCTTTTTTATTCTTTGTTTTTGTTGCAAAACCATCTTTCAAAGTAAAAACTTCTAGCTACCTTCCAACGTTCATCGAAATAGTTTAATTTTTTTTTTATTTCTAGCGTGGTAAAATCATCAAATGAGTCCTCCCACCCCGGGCAGGGCGGGAGGGACTGTCAGACTTCTACTGACTAAAATCCACGGTGTCCTTCAGTAGCCTGTTATGTTCCGGGGTCACGGTGAGGAAATAATCCCGCGACCCCGGCAGGCTTTGGCCCTCTGAGAGGGGGCCCCGTCATTATGCTGACACTCTTTGAGGCGCGCGTGGGACACAACGCGCCGTCGACCCGGGCAGATCGAAATAGTTTAATAACGTAAGTTTGTAATATCAAATTAGAGATATTTTAAAACGACCATTTTATTTTACTGAATAAAAAAACGTAGTTACGAACTATTTTCAACAGAGTCCACATTTTATAAGAAAAAGGCAGGTTTTTTAAGTAAAATGTCTCTGAAGTTTTCGTTTTCATTATCATACTTTAAGATCTCTTTGCATTATTTACTTTGGGTCACCACACCTGTGGTGACTAAATTATATTTTTTCAAGTCTTATGGTCATCATCATCATCATTTCAGCCTATTGCAGTCCACTGCTGGACATAGGCCTCTCCCAGGGAGCGCCACAGCGCACGATCTCCCGCTTTTTTCATCCAGCCACTGCCAGCCACCTTCTTCAAGTCATCGGTCCATCCTTGCCGGGGGGCGTCCCACCCTACGCTTACCTACACGCGGTCTCCATTCGAGAACCTTCCTACTCCACCTATCGTCGGTTCTGCGGCAGACATGACCAGCCCATTGCCACTTCAGCTTGCTACAGATTTGGACAATATCTGTAACTTTGGTCTTATGCCGTAAGACCTCATTCCGGATTTTATCCCTTAATGAGACCCCAAGCATAGACCTTTCCATAGCACGCTGCGTGACATGAAGTCGGTGTGCCAGCTTGACAGACATGTTCCACGTTTCGGCTCCGTAGGTTAGGACTGGAAGGACGCACTGATTGAACACCCGGCTTTTCAGGCACTGCGGCAGTCTAATAATAATTTATTACAATGCGCTTGGCTGTTTGTCGACACTTTGACACTTTGACAGTAATTATAATTAAGGGTTGAACCACATCTGGCAGCACGGAATCGCCTTTTTCCGTCGCCCTTTCTCTTTCTGTCGCTTAGAACTGCCATTTGCTAGACCGACGAATGAAATGGCGTGGTGATGAAGTTCGCCTTTAAATTCATATTAAATCAAGTGTCACTTAAAAATTTCGTTCTAAGGTTCTGTGGTATAAAGTCGTATAGCTGAAAATCAGTGTTTCTGATACAATTGCAGAGGTTCACCACCAAATAGTAAAATCCGAGTAGGGTGGTTATTGTATTCCACAGTCAAATGTCAAGAGCATAATATGAACACGAGTGGTGGGCCTGACGTAACGGGGAGTGTATTCTCTTAGTCCGTCAACGAATATACGGACCAAAACTCGAAACTTTTGACTGAACCCTGCTCCCTATTAGTTCTGAATTCTTGAGTTTTAACAACACATCGGGAGTCGGGACAACTGTTTATTCATGTTGCCATAAATTGTAGTTCGTATCACTTATTAATCTTCTGTCTGAAAGTGCTAAAGAATAAGAAACGCCTGAAATGTCGGTCGAAGTTACGGGTTTCGTGCTTAGATAGTAATACTTTATACTGCTCCTGTCTCGTGCAACTCACGTCGCAGCGGTCGCCGCCGGCACGCCACGGTAACTCTCCGTAATAACTTGAACACGCTCCCCATCCAGAGAATTTAACTACGCTTAAGTCCGACACACCCGTTTCTGTGAATATTGCACCCCGTTAGTTATGCCAGTTCCGATCTCACCTGAAGAACATTATCTTTAGTACGTACCAAGATATTTTCTCACTTAAATTATGTCTGATAAAAAGTAACAGAAATAAACTCCAGTTTTCACTGTTTAATCCGTAAATTCAAGTGTTAAAGGTTGCGGCGGCTTTTATTATAAAAATGTCTCCATTTCAACAATAATTTTCCTAGGACTTAGTAGAGAGTAACCCTGGGATTTAGTTAAAACGCTTTCAGCTTTACAGTGAGATTGTTTTCATTTTCATTGGCATTCCTAACGCCAACAGAATCAAACATTACAAAAAAGTGAGTTTACGTTGGAAGATATTGTACTTTTTCCTTTTTCGTATGTACACATTGTCGCTAAAAGCATTTTCTCTCAAAATCTAACCTAAAAATAGCAATAAAAACTCACTATAAGTTTTTTTTTTTTTTAATCATTTATTTAGAGGCTTGCAGCTTGTTGATCCATTCCAACGTACTTGATAAGCTTAATTTTTGTAATTAATCACCTTTCATTTTATCCTCTGCACAATATAGAATCCTTTCCAAAGCGTCTCTATTTTCTTTTAAACTAAATACTTAATGCAATTTTAAAATAACGAATAAAAGAACAAAACCATCAGACGAGGTGGTTTTAAAACTTGTGTTACATCTAGTTAGTGTAATCAGTCTATCCATGTCTTTGTTCTATTAGGAGTATAAATATTTTAATTCACAAAGTGGGCGAGCATAACGCAGTTACTAGGTTTTCAGGAATTTATTTCAGCAGGCGCTCGTCTGTTCTTAGACTATATTTTCTTAATGTTACTTAAAGTTAGGACATTCCAGACTACACAATCTTGTTGTTTAAATTAAACAGGTTTTTCTTTACAAACTTTGAACATAATACAGAACATTTGTGCTGTCACACCTTTAGTATTATAAATATTAAGTAAAAATGTTTTCTGAGAGTAACACTAAATGAGAGTAGCTCTGTTATCTGCATTAATACCTTTTACCATACAGCAAACTGGGATGATACGTTTTTCTTCAAAATCATTTCCCTACAATTTAAACTTTATACTTTAAAAAAATAATTATGTTATTGGGTCAAGGCCAGGATGCCATCGAGACCAGAGTCTCGTGCTGAGACTATTCCCTCAACGTAAGTGCTACAAACTGTCAGTCAATATTTGTGGTCCCGTCCAGATCGCTCCTGCATCCGACTGTTTTTCATTCGCTATTCAAATAGATTTTTCTATCGCAGCTATTTGCTCGTAGTCTAAGCTCCACAAAGTTTTTCCTTTAAGCTTTGTTTTCTTACCTCAATTCCTTTGGTTTTATTCACATTGAAATAATAAAACACAAATCAACAGCTCGCAATAAACTTCAACCTCAATCGTATTTTCATAAAGAAAATGTTATATCTTTAAATTTTATCCAAAGCCACAAGGGCAAAATTCAACGATTTTCTATGTAAATAAATGTGTAGAACAAAATTATAGCTCTGCAGACAATAACTTCTACTTTCAGTTACATTCTCTACAAGATTACTTCGGCTAGGCTTCAGAGGTATGCGAGAAAATTGAACGGTAATAGACATTTAAACGGCAAACAAAAGGAATGCTTTACAAATCTCACTGAAGAATTCTTATCACTTTCAGGCCTTTAAAGAAGAACCTGAAATTCGCGCAGAATGCGACCCACCTGCCGACTCTTTGACGCGGTTAGCACGAGAGAGGATATGTCGGAATGGTGTCGATGTCGTCAGCATGCGCCGCTAAAGTTCACCGTCACCCACGCAGCATATTATACGAGTATTATACCAATGCGACAAAAGAAGACTATGTTTACTATTTGTATCATGTGTCATTTATGTCATTCAAGTAGGTATTCATTGAAAGTTCCACTTGACATACTTTTATAGAATGACATAACTTTTTATTCAATTTAAATGGAAAGCGGTTTAGTGAAACATTTCTATTCCTACGTATATCTTCAGTACTTATTAGGTACGTTTTTCTTTGTAATTTAATTTTACCGAAACCAATATTCAATGTGAATAAATAACCAAATTAGATTTATGAAATACGAAGCTCACAAATAAATGAAAACCATAAATAAACATCGCTCTTCAAGAACTTAATACTTCTGAAACATGAAACTCTTGGAAAAAAATTTTGATCATGGCAACATCGTTCAATCTCTCAAAACGGTGAAGGAAAACATCGTGAGGAAACCGTCATGTCCTAGAACCAAAATTCGAAGACATTGTCATCTAGGTACCAACCCGCACTGTGACCGCGTGGTGAATTATCATTAAGAACATAGGCTGATGAAGAGGAAAATAGTAAAAAAAATCGAACAACTTATGCTTAGCTTGCAAGACTGTTATTCCACAACAAACGAGATAAATCGTGTAAATTATTTCACATTATTTTACCATAATCTACCGTTGACCGTGCAAACCATGGATCACTATAACATGATAAAAGAGGGTACGGTGCTTATAATTTCCAAAAACACGCACCGGACCCGCGAGTGGTTTATTACGACCCACTCCTTTACGAAAAACGAAGGCCTGTGTCCCAGCTGTGGGAGGGAACATTATTGATGGTATAATATACTTCGGTTCTTTTGTTGTAATCTTCTTCTTTAGTGTGATAATGGCTATCACACAATATGTTTGACCCAAAATTCAGCTACGCGAACTCCGCTAACTGATGCATTATGATCTTCAAGTGTAGGGTGCAGGGCGCTGTCATCTCCCTCACGCGGCCCGCCTCCTCCTTCGCAAGCGTGACTGCTTCGCAGAAGGAGACACGTTTGGAAGCCAGCACATGATTTCTGTACATCGCACTAGATTACTAGAAGAATGGACTTCTCGTACACTAGATCCGGTTTTTCATTTATCATATAACAAATATATGATAAATGAAAAACCGGATCTAATGTAAGAGAAGTTCTTTTACAAGTTCTTTCCAAAACACAAAAACGTGGAAACTCGTGCTAAAGCCTCTGTTATTTCAGGATTGTCAGAACAAAGTTTGACAAGTAGCCTTCTCGCGCAAAATCATAAACAATTATAAACATTAATTTGTTTAATCAAAACATTTGTTACATTAACAGTTACCCTCAGTCTGTTGGTGATCGTTAAGCTCCAAGGGATGAACAGGTCCTTTGTAACAAGGCCGTGTCGTAACCAAAGAGGTTTAGAGATAAATGTCGTAATGTAAAGTGTAAACTATTGTCTCTTGGTTCACCATAACAATACCGTTATCCTCAAGGATCAGCATTCTGATGTCATTTAAAGGTAATGGTGCGTTAAAATAATAATATACAAACGTAGATAAGTAGCGGCAGATGTTTGTGTCCATATTTTTTGTGTTTCCTGGAAATATTTCTCGTGAAAGATACACCGAATAAAAACCGGGAAATACTACGGCACGGTTGCCGCAGTCCCTGAAAGATCGACTGCTCGCAGCGTATCACGACTTCGATTCCCGCACATAAGAAAAAATTGTATGATTTACAAGTTTTCCGGGTTCATGTGTTTGTGTATGTGAGTTTAAATTTTTGTTAACGCACCCACGATACAGGAAAAATCCTAGTGCGGGCAAAGTCTTTATTAACAAAAAAAATGGCCGGTAATCTTCAATCACACACCTTAACCTAACAAACCACGATGGATTTAATACCTCTTCTTGACTGTTTATCGATTCCCCACACATAACGTATCATGCAGGATGATCATCTATCAACCTAATTTAATCTCATCCGTCACAGCATGGCTCATTTGCGCGTCCCCATTAAGTGTTAATTCAAACGTATTTGATAAAACGATATCATAATAAAATTCAGTTGTTCAAACTTCCTTGTTGACAGTGATACTCGTACGTAAATAGAGCTTTTCCCTCGATCTCCAGCATAGTTTACTGAAATTAGAGTAGATTCTGCCTAGAGTAGTTAAATCATTCTTACAAAGTAACTTATATTAATGCAAACTCGCTCACTCACACACACACACACACACACACACACACACACGCACACACACACACACACACACACACATACACACATACACACATACACACACACACACACACACACACACACACACACACGCACACACTCACACCTCACACACACACACGCACACACACACATATTTACTACACTTTAAATTTAAGGCTTCAGTTTAATTTATTTTGTCAATTACTATACTCCTACATTGTTATTGATTATTTTTAGTTTTAAAAGAGCGGGGTCTCCTAGCACAGGTGTTTTTTATACTTAAAAGGAGACCTCTATGTATGATTAAACATTGTAGAATTTGGAAAGAAACTGAAATATATTTTTTTTTTTATACTTCTTTAAACATCTCGGAATCATAGGATCTCGGACTTTTGGAGGGCGTGGCAGGAGCCGAAGCCATCTTGCAGAGGCCCATTACGCAGTTTATATGAAATGAGGCCCCAACCGGCGGTTATCCCTGTATGCACTATGCCAGTATACCCAAGGACAACCCCCGGTTGGAGTTGGACTATTGCGGACTATGGAAACAAAACACAGGGTTATAGCGTTTGGTGGGTTTTGTGGACTGGTTATATAATATCTATGGAAAAACTATGGCCCCTGCCTAATCAATGTTTTATATACATAGATACGTAGGGGGTGACTTGCACACTCAACAAATGGACCCCTAAACATATCGCTAGCACTAGGTGACATAGCGACAAGGGGGTAACATATCCTGAGGTGCTTGAAGAGTGGAGAGGTATTCCACGGTTCTCAGAATCGACCAGGAACCCGGAAGTATGGTCGATCCCTACAAACACTTACTAAAATACTTCCTTCCTCCGAGTACGATGCTTGTAGATAATTATACAAAACTTAAACTTTTAAACTTACTTCTTTATAATATTAGTACTTGCCCTGAGTTCTTACACAGACTAATATGCATGTATTATACATATAAACCTTCCTTAAAAACCACAAAAAATATATCTCTGTTTGAATCTAAGCGTACAGATCGCGAGAAGTGACATTGTTTTATATAAGCAGTTCGTACCAAACCATGGGTATCTTATTTACTTTATTTTATCAAATGTTAGACCGAAACCCGGAAGAATGGGCCGCCTCTAATAAAGATAATGGTACCTATGTCGTACTTTTGAATGTTCGCATCATTTACATTTAATAACATTTAATAATAATTTACACAAACCATTTCGACGTTTACTGCTTCACAGAATATATAATAGTACCTAATAACTGCTTACTCTGGTAATGCATTCAATGCAGTCAATTTATCTTGACTTCCTTCTTAATAATAATGTTATGTGTGGGCGAGTTCCTTTCTTTCCTGTAATAAAAAAAACTTTGAGCATTTTATTAACTTTGAATCCCCGAAAGACTTTCTTTACTCTACCCACAATCTGAAGCTATGGTACCCCTTTGTACAGCTATCACATAACTATGACGACACAAAAAGGTAATATATGTGTTTGACATGACCGAAGACGACATCTTCACCCAGTTTCAAGCTGTTATTCTATTTTCCCGGCATGAAGGTTATATTTGACAAATGGCTACAACTTTGCCATAGATAACGGAATTTTTTTTTTATTATCAGAGCATGACGCAGTTACAATAAGTTTCCTTTACACAGTGAATTTACCGGTGACCAATAACTGGATAAAAGTTGTATAAATACAGAATAGCTGATGTGTGGAAAATATTCGAGCCCATTTTTATCATGTTTCCGCCGCTGTGCTCTCCGCAATCATGTTGTTGAATGTTTGAAATTGTTTGAAGACGTAGTTTTGTGGTTTTATATTTATTTGTTAACGGTTGCCAGGTATTTTTTAATATCTGACAAAAATTGTAGATAGTTTTATTATTGCTGAATATTATTTCTGCTTTTCCAACGTTATTTAATTTACATCGTGGTCTAAATTAAATGTATCTTTTATCTGAAGGTACCGAGTAAGTACCTATAGATAAAAGTGTTTGATGTAAACTTTCTATAGACTTGATACAGGCAATCCCATTACTGAAACAGTAAATACATATTAGGTACGACTATCAAAGTAAAGATTAAGTTAATGAGACCAGTCCATTTTGAAATTAATATGTTAAACTAAGGAGCTGTTCATATTGAGACGCGGCGTGACGCAACGATAAAGTGTATCTTTTGGTGTAGTAGATAAAGTTGTATTTTGAGTCGCTCTCAATAGAACACTTCAATAAATGTGCAGGTAGCGTCGCAGCTTAGTGTGTATTGGCCCTTATAGTGGATTTTATCAATGAAACATGAATGCCATCACTAAATCTAACCTGTGCGCCAGAGCTATCAGTACCTACCAAAAAATCAAAACAATTTATGACACTAAACACGCTGACCGTGGTCTAAATGTGTTTATCTCATTGAATTCCTTTTTAGTGAAATTCGTCATAAATATGTAGTTCGATGTTTTTCTATATTTCAATTGTTAATTTTCTTTTAACATGTTTAGCTTGGAGGTTTTCGTACTATCATCAACGAATGACAGGTTGAGACAAGCCCAAGCGAAGATCGCGAGATGAGATGTACAGCTTGGAAGGACTATAGACACTATAGTGATTGCCGTGAGAAGTGGAAAGCGTGGCCTTTGCTAAGCAGTGGGACACGATGGGCTGAAATAAAAAAAATGTCAAGCAAAGCCGGCCGATTTCGCTCGACAAAATATATGGCGCAACGTGCGACTTATGTCCGCAGCGACGTAAGACGAAGTCGTGCGACTTTGCGGAACTTCGCTGGACATATCTGGCTACATCACGAAGTTTTGTTTCACAACGCAGTCGATATCATGACACCCACCGAGGTAGTGTTGTTGGCTGCGGTGTACATAATTATAAGTTCGGCAACGTCGCGCTACTTCGCTTGATGAATTTGGCGACACGTGTTGCGCGATATTGCCAGACATGTCGAACGAAGTCCGGCAACGTTGCGCTACTTCACCCAACGTCGCTGGCGTCACGTGTCGCACGAATTTGACCCCTTTTTTTTACGTGGTAAAATCATCAAATGAGTCCTGTATCTTTGGCTTAAAAAATAACCAAATCTAATAATTATTTATATGTAGATTAGATATGAGCGCCGATGGCCAATGGGGATTGTCTTAATTTTTCAAACATTCGATTTTATTTTATTTTCTGCAAATTTAGAGCATTTTGAGAAACTAATTTGAATATTTTTATGATTGGCTCAATAGTTTTTTTATTTTTAATATTTTAATTTTTGAGGTAGCTGACGTCACCATTGACCAAAAAGTTGTGCCGTTGCCTCACCAGTGAATAATTTAAAAAACTGCCTGACAACACAACGTCACTTTCTGCTGATAGTAGACGTCAGTTAACATCCTTAGTCGGGGAGCCCAGGGAGGGAATTTTAATGTGACTCCAGCGCATCAGATTATCATAAAGGAGAAATCTTGCACCCTTTAATGTACCTGTACCAAGTATCAACCCTTCATATGGTCCCCACCATTGGTTGTGTGGGAGAACCCGCCAGATTAGTAAAAAAAAATCGATCCACAGAAATACTTGAGCGAGTCAGATTACGAAAAGGTAGATTAATTACGTTCAAAAAATTGTATATGATTATGTACATTGAAGATGGCGGACATTAAATCACGACCGATACTTGCGAACTAACAGGTAGTTCACCTTTTCTCCGCGAGTCTACCGACTTCGCCCCATGGAAAACGTCAGATTATTAGTGAGTATGATTTTTACAGTGTTAGTTTCAATTAAAAAAAAAAATGGAACGCGCTCGAGTATTACAAGATTACGTTTTTTTACCAATAGAAATATGAATTATTACTTTGTGCCACATCCAAATCGTCAGACATTTTAATACGACACTTTTTAAGGTCTACTTTACATACACTTTGAATATCTGACGCGCTTGATTAACTTTTTTTTTGGATTTTCAACCGCTTGCCACGGACAGCCCCCTCGAGTTAATCGTCCGATTAATATGTATTGGTTATCAGAAATAGAAAAGCGCGTTTACACTGTAAATAGCTGACGCGCTCGAGTACTTCTGTACAACTGTTTTTTTTACAGTTTTAAAACTGTTTACTGAGAGCAGTGGTGGCCCAGTGGTATCGGTCCCGACTGACGAGTTGTAGGTCGTGGGTTCGAACCCCGCCAGGCGCATTACTTTGTGTAATTTGTTTCATCACCACTGCTCTCAAAACGGTGAAGGAAAACATCGTGAGGAAACCGGCATGTCCTAGAACCAAAAAATTCGAAGACATGTGACATCTACCAACCCGCACCGGGCCCGCGTGGTGGATTATGGCCCACTCCCTCTCACAGAGAGGAGGCTTGTGTCCCAGCAGTGGGAACATTATAGGCTGATGATGAAAACTGTTTACACGCCCTTCCCACCACTAAAATAGAAAACTTGTCAGAAACTTTTTTCTTTTTAGAACATATTCTTTCAAATCCAATAGGTCGCCATGATGCTCGAGTAACTGCAAATTAGAATCCTCGCCTCCCCTACTATAAAAATACAATAAATTTTTGAAATCGGTTTTTATTTTTGTTTTTTAAAACGGAAAGTCGTCGACGAGGTGACATTATTGTTCGTTTTCCTGAGCAATACTTTAGCATTAACTTAATGAATATACAAAGGTATCTAAAGCTTTGATATCTTACTTACATCAAAATGATCTTCGCAACAGTAGGTACATTTTATAAACCTTGCAATATTACACGCCTACATCACGGCATCACTTTTCTCGCAAATCTTATATAGAGATTATGAGGCATGTTGCAGAAATAATCATAAAATATATAAAAAACTAAACATTATTTTTTTTTTTTTTTTCCCTTTTTGGCAATGAGTTCCTTGACTACTCTGCCAGTGTCATGTGGCGCTAAACATTATTATTTGTTTACATTTTTGACATTTTTAATTTGACACTTGACAGATTGTTGAAAATACTTGCCACTTACTTTTTATTGTCTGAGGCAACGATACAAAACGGTACAGCCAATAATAACGTCACTTGAAGGGCAAGGAAGGTCAAGCGTATTTTATCAAAAATATCAATCAAATATGAACATTTTTAATTTTTGATTGGTTACTAATGATTAGTAACGCTATTCCTAGAAATGGTTTTTCAATTACAACATATTGAAAAAAATGAACAATGCCCATTCCACGGCGGCGGCGTGGCCTGTACATTTTCACGGCGGCGGCGGCGTCGCGGCGGCGCGTCGCGTTCGGCCGTGCGCCTGAGTTTTTTTTTATTAGGGAGAGATTTATTAAGAAGAAAAATGAAGAAAATCATTTTGTTGTTAGGTACCAAAAAAAGTTTTATAAAGAAACGTATTTGCTAATTACAATTTTAGTCTTCTATAATTAGAGATTACGTTTATTAAAAACAATAATTGTTTCAGTATTTTAAGATGCGAGACAGAGTTTTTAATCAAAGCACTATCTATTTTTTTTACGTGAAATGGGTTTGCTCTTGACCCTAGTTTTTTTTTTATCGTGGTAAAATCATCAAATGAGTCCTCCTACCCAGGGCAGGGCGGGAGGGACTGTCAGCCTTGTACTGACTTCAGTAGCCCCTTGTGTACCGGAGTCGTGGTATAAGTGTGTCCCACGACCCCGGCAGGCTTTGGCCCTCTAAATGGGAGGCCCCGTCATTTTGCTGACGCTCTTTGAGGCGTGCGTGGAACACAACGCGCCGTCGACCCGGGCATGGTCCATGGTCGGACAGCGAGTCTCCCATTACTCGCCACCCGCATGCCCGCGCCTACGGTGGCCGGAGGTCGTCCCGCGATGTCCGACGCCGTGGGCGTCTACCACTGCGCCGTGGGCGAGGGTTCTCCCTTGCGCGTCCCGCCTCCTCCTTCGCGAGCATGACTGCTTCGCAGAAAGAGGCGACTGCTTCCCAATCCGTCTCGCCCCGCAGCATGGCGGCGACCAATGTCGAGGTCGTCGCCTATCGCCTGCGTCAGGACACGGCGGTGCTCTGCCCAAGCGGGGCAGTCCTGCATCGTATGCTCCACCGTGTCCTCCGGGCGGTCCTCGCAGTGGTGACAACCAGACGTTTCCCCCCTCCTTATCCGACACAGGTACCTCCCGAAGCATCCGTGTCCACTGTCCGGTGAGGACCTGCGTCAAGTGGTAGGTGAGGACGCCGTGGGACCTATCCAGCCACTCCTCAAAGAGGGATCTTACCGCCGCGATTGCGACGAGCCCGTTGAGCCTAGTCTGGACCCTGGTCACGAATGACTAAGACAAGGTTGACGATACCCAGAATTAGGAGCCCCGCTAAGCGGGGCTCCGTCGATTTCTCTTGTGAAGGAAGAACTAGTTTTGCCTAGGCCAGACTAGTTTATCCTGAAATCGGGTTTGGCCGGTAATTTATACACTTGACTGTGTAGAGCCGACTATACACGTACCAGTATACTTGTACAAATCGAGACTTGCACAAACATAGGACAGTGACCATGTTAGGGACTTTAACCATGGCGTGATGTGACGCGATTTGATCGATTCCAACCACAAGTGAAAATCCATCTTGCTACTAAGAAATAATGATGCAATTCGATTGACTTGACGTCGTTGTGTCGTCCCTTAGAAATTTGTGCAAGTATCTTCCCACACACTTTTCAGTATACTTGCGCAAGTCTGGATTACCGCAAGTATACTGTAAGTGCCTTTTCACACGTTCCGGTTGCTGGGTAGCCGGTGCCGGTATGGCAAATTACGCCGGTACGTGTGAAAGCTATAGAAAATGCCATACACTGCGCCGCCGGCTACCTGGCAACCGTGCACTAACGGCACTAACGTGTGTGGCATAAGCTACGTAGTGAGTGTAGCAAAGAGGCTAGAGCGAACAAACGCCGAATGCCATCAAGACGCGCGTGCGAGCGAGAAAGCAAGTTGCGACTCGTCGTGGCGGCGCGCCGCGCGTTTCTTTCGGCGGCGGCGCGCCGACCGAATTCACGGCGACGGCGGCGCGCCGGCGCGGCGCTCATATCTAATGTAGATGACTGCCATTTCAAAGTCAATAATCATTCCAATAAACTGCTAACAGTCTAGCGAAATTCCTTGAAGGTGGAATCGTAACCCGTAAAGCACAATAATCACATTATAATACAAAAAGAATCCCATAAAGCTATATTTACTGTCATTCCTTATTTCCCCATGGAATACATTAACAATGTTAGGGGAAAATCTCCCAATTTCCATTAAGCTAAGGTTTAATGTGCCACGCATACAGAATGGCAACGCATAAAATTCTAATTGTACTTGGTCGCAGTTAGAGAATTGAAATGGAATCCTGGATGCCCAGTTTTCTCAGTGCAGCGTACAGGAGTATAAGTGAACTAGCGACCCACCCTGTCTTTACACAATTGCAATTTGATAAAAAATATAAATATCCTAGGTAGGTACACACATCAACGTAAGTTTGTGATCACTAAGCATAACCTGTATTTTTAAGGAAAAACAGTAAAACTGTTCTATAATTTTTTATTCTAAATCTATATTTTTACATAAAGAATCAAAAAAGAACAAGAAATCATAATATAATCTGTATGTGTGTACTAGTGATGTTGCGAATGATCGCATTCGCATCCGCATAAATCGATGCGAATGTTTCCGAATATTTCTGAAAAACTATTTTTTAATTTACTACTATGATTTGAATGTGGAAACTAATGTAACGGAATAGTCTTGAAGTAAACTACTAAATCAAAATAGTTTTAGTCCAATTGTATTAAAATATTAACAGAATCGCAACAAAAATGACATAATTCCTTTTTATCGTGATAAAATCATCAAATGAGTCCTAACACCCAGTTAGGGTGTTAGGACTCATATTAAGAAATATGAGAAAAAAGAGTAAAAAATGTATTTAAAATTATTTTTATAAGTTCTTTGTCCATGCCTGTTCTGGTGAAGTGTATAAAAAAATCCAGCTCCAATCTAAACTTGTTGAATAAATTTTATGTGTTGAATGAATGAAGTTACATTCATTCAACTATATCGACTTGGCCAATGTTCGGTTTAGATATTATGTCTGATATGAAATGTCAAACATCATATCTCAATATCATCATGCGTGCGTTTTATATAAAAGTCAATATTCGCATTCGCATTCGCGAATATTGAAATTGAATATTCGCATCCGCATTCGCATTCGCGAATGCCAAAAATCAGACATTCGCAACATCACTAGTGTGTACGTCACTCAGAAGCATATAGCTTTCCAGTGGTGAAGAACTTAAAAAATCGTTTCAGTAGTTCCAGAGATTACTTCCAACAAACAAACACAACCTTTTATGATTTCATTAATGCTAAAGATAGTAGGGGGTCGTGGCTAAGTAAAAAATTAAAGCCATATGAAACCGATCTTCGAGGTTAAGCAGTACTCTGAATTCATTCTGTAGACCCATCCACGATCGTTTTTTAAGTACGGAAATACACCCTTAGAGTGCGGCTGTCATTTGCAGATCTGTGACTAGTTGCGGGTAGTCGAAAGTCTGACAGACAGTCTAAAGGTGACCGCGCATTTATTAGCACCGTACGCGCCGTACGCGCCCTATTTAGAATTCGCTTTATGATATCAGAAACATTGCACATTTATTCACACTGTGCGCGCCGCAAGCGCTGCATTATAATTAGACGTCATAGCACTGCCAGCAACCTTCCATCAATATTCGAATGCTGTTAGTTAGTATTTTCCGAATGCGGCACGTGTGATGCGTACGCTGCTTGCGGCGCGTACACGGACTATGATTTGGATCATTCTCATGTCGACAGAAACGCAACTCTTCAGATTCGCAACTCGTCATATTTTCTGAGGTTTCATTGATTTTAAGTATACAACGAATTTTAAAATGCGGCGCGTGCGGCCCGTGCGATGCTGATAAATGCGCGGTCACCTTTAGACTGCCTGTCAGACATTTGACTACCCCCGCAACACAGTTCTACGGATGTATTCCATTAGTTAACTATCGTGGATGGGTCTACGGACTGATAAAATATGACAAATGCTGATAAATGTGATCACCTCTCAGGAAGGAGGTTGACAGTGCTGAGGAAATCAAAGAAAGCGGTGCGTATGGCGCGTACGGCGCTGATAAATGTGGGACACCATTACAGTAAGGTATCATAGGTATTATCCCGTAACAGGGTCGTGGAAGTCAGATATTCCTTTGTTCCAAGTAAAATATCCGGTAAAGCTGGAAATCAACATCAATAGTTGGATAAAGGCTTTGCAGATAAAAGATAAACTAATTGAAATTAAAGTTCCATTTATTTTTACCTTGGCTGACGTGCGCTTTTGCAAAAGGATTTATTTTTCCATTAATAACAGATTAATTATAAAAGACTTATAAAGCTTTGAATCCTTTATATTCAGTTAAAGGATCCATCCATCATTAATATGCAGGGCTTTAATAAAACACTCAGTGACAATAGTCTACAGATAAGTTTAATGACTCGTTAAATCTTATAAATCATTCTGAAAAGTGAAGTTGACAACATTTATACCTATCGTCGGCTAAGAGTGTAAACCTGCTAACTCCACTTTTGACCAAAAATGACATTTTGATGCAGTCTGTAAGAGAAAGTTAAGCCACACAGTCTGTAAAAGCAGCTACACACATTCTCAATGTAAAATCGGCAAAAAAGTGTGATGCGTAAAACAGCCACATACACTTAATTCAAATTGCGCGGCTAACTCCATGATTGACGCCATTTTGTATTGAGTTTTCGGCGTGACAACTTTCCGTGCAATAAAAATTTAGTTTTCGGTCAATTAACTCGATTTTTTCAAGGTTTCTTGGTTGGAATATAGTAGAGGCAAGCCTTTATTATTACTATTCAATTTTCTTTTTACGTCTAGTATCCAATAAATAAGTTTTTTTTTGGGTTATCCACTTGTTATCCTCTAAAAAAGTTGGCCATAATCCACCACGCGGGCCCAGTGCGGGTTGGCTCATGTCACATGTCTTCGAATTTTTGGTTCCAGGACATGCCGGTTTCCTCACGATGTTTTCCTTCATTTTGAGAGCAGTGGTAATGAAATAAATTACACAAAGTAATGCGCCTGGCGGGGTTCAAACCCACGACCTACAACTCGTAAGTCGGGACCGATACCACTGGGCCACCACTGCACTGCTGTAAACTGTGTACTTATCGTAATAAATTACAATAGTACATTTTTATTCAAGGGGTGAAAGTTACTTATTTAGTCCCGAGAGCAGGTTTGGCGCCCGTTATGTAGTGAGGGTGCTAATAGTTTTTCCGTGTTTAACGATGCAAAGGTGCCAAAGCCGTAATCCGTATCTGAACAAGCCAAAAGTGGCTTGCTCAGATACGGATCGGCCCGTGAACCCGTTTTCCCAAAGACAGTGGGATAAGTCACTGAGCAAGTTGACCGGAATAATCTCATTAATACGTCCACCAATACTGCGGAGCGTGCCCGCCTGCTGGCTGTGGGTGAGTGGTAGTTGGGCCTTTGGATTCAGGCGCTAGCGTCCCCAACACAGGGGACACCAACCATCCGGGTCGCTACTTGTGTTTGGGCGCTCCTTGTGGGGACACAACGCTGTCAATGTGGTGAAATAGTTGACTGCCTCGGACACCGTGGCCATTTCTGTAGCAGGAGTGCCGGTCGGTTAGCACGACATTCAAGCTTAAACGACATAATCCGTCGTGCTCTTCGCACCGCCGGGGTGCCAGCCGTCTTAGAACCCAGAGGCTTGGCACGCGACGATGGGAACAGACCAAATGGTATGACCATAATGCCATGGAAGCTGAGTAGGTGTGGTGTTGTGTGGGATGCAACATGTGTCGACACCCTTGCGTCATCCCATCTTCCTAGTACAGCGTGTAGTGCTGGCGCTGCTGATGCAGGTGCTTGCGAACTTCAAGCGGCGCAAATACATTGGTTTAGCTAGTAGCTATGTGTTTGAGCCATTAAGGGTTGAAACTCTAGGGCCATTGGGTCCGAGTGCTCACGTTTTTAAGGATATCGCCAGGCTATTAGTCGACTCTTCAAGTGACCAGAGGGCTGGCCTATTCCTATGCCAACGAATCAGCATTGCCATACAACGTGGCAATGTGGCCAGCGTTCTCGGCACTGTTCCCATTGCAGCGATGTGGACGTATTCTTTGACGCCCTTTGAATTTATATAAAAAGAAAAACTTTTTTTGTACATATTAACAATCAGTTTTTATTTATAGTTTATATATAATATTAATATAGTAAATTATAATATAGTTATGTTTTGTAAATAAAGTAAAATTAACTAAACAATTAAATTTATTTTACTCTGGATATTTTTCGAAAAACCTGCTATGTCCACAAAATTAAACATTTGCTACCAAAAAAAAAACAGATAAGTCACAAAAACACTAATAACTTATTAAAAACCAAATTTTACTATTTTATTAGTTTCTAGTCATGTAGAATATCCAAAAATACACCAACTGTATTTTTGGTTTTAACCTAAAATTTTAAAATTCAAATTTATTAAGTTTTATCTGTCTCCTGTAAAATTGGGTAAAAGTGAGTTAGCAGGTTTACACTCTTAGCCGACGCTATGTATCTTCGTTGTAATAAAAAATTATATTGAATGCCCACTTTCGCTCAATCATGGTAGCTGTGTTTGAGTACTTTTTAATTGCTTTCAAATGTAACTCGTTTTTTTGTTTAATATTTTAATATATTGAAAACCAGTATAGCGGGAACAACAGAAATTGTGAAAAACGTTTGCGTGACACACGATGTGTTCAGTTAAAATATTACAAAAATAGAACGTTTTTATAACTATTACATAACCGTTAACAAGGTCATTTACATCGATATTAGTAAAAAGATTTATAAATACGAAAGTAACCGAAAAATAACTTACCAGGGCTTAGTGAGTTGCGTGCTCGTTCAGTTCAAGCAATCTAATCAGTGCCAGTGCTACGGCGTAGGCACTGTAGACTATCGCGTAGCAGAGCGAGGCATCTAGCTCCCATACTATGAATACATTTATGAGACTGGTATAGTAGGACGTCCCACAGAGCGCTTCCTGGACTT
This sequence comes from Agrotis clavis, assembly GCA_954870645.1. Lineage (NCBI taxonomy): Eukaryota > Metazoa > Arthropoda > Insecta > Lepidoptera > Noctuidae > Agrotis > Agrotis clavis. The sequence goes on from OX940922.1 coordinate 11,633,561, forward strand.
TCAGTATTCAACTTTCTCATAGCTGCCGTTTATTTCACCGTTATGGCATTTTTATTAGAACAAGAAATGGGTTTGAGCACTAACAAATTTCCTGGCATATAACGATACAGATATAAATAAACGAGCAGTGTAGGACCGTATAGTTGTAAAACACAACGTTTTTTATATCTTCTTTTATTATTACGGAATTAACTCGAAGATAATTTATTTATGTAATTAAACAAGTATCCTAATTACACCGAACTTGACAAATAACATCGGTAATGTTTCTCAAAGAACAAACCTTTCTGAATGTGCAAACATATTCCAAAATAACAATAATAAAACGTTTCGTGCGACAGATATCAAGCTTGTAATCAAATCAGAACTTTTGCCAATTACACGTCTCATTTGCAACGGTACAAACAATGTAAGTCGACTACTTTTAATCCAGCTCGCGCTGTTCTTCATTATGTTATTAATTAATACAACAGAAAATCACAATTATTAATTTAGATGATTAAGTGTAATTTATTTATGAAAAAGCAATTCGAATTGCATAAAAAAATCTTAATTATTTAATTTAAGTAATGGGATCGTGGGGTCGTTCAGCTTTCATCAGGTTACAGGTAGCTTGTGGTGTGTTGCTCCGGGAATATCTATTTATTAATACAAGAAGAAAAACTTTGTATCGTTTTCTGCATAAATTATGCGAGATATGGAGTATGGAATTTGGCACAATTCAAGTTCAAATTTCCTCCTGAGTGTGGAAAAATTGTCAAGCACATACTCGTACATTCATGTCATATTGATCATTGACAGATTGTCGATTGTAAATCTTCGATTATAGGGGTTGTTACAGTGTTTGATAATAGAACCTTCCAACCAAAAGTTTGTTTTATCTACTCTCATATCGTTAAATTCAAAACTCAAAACGAGTTTATTTAAACGTACTTTACAAATAGTATATCGAAATGAAATTAAAAAAAAAATAATTATGACACTATTTCTCTAACAAAATAATCTTATAATAATTTTTTTTTTCATTGCGATACAGATTACAGATCATAATGCATTATACACTAGTGTGATACTTTTAAAAAACTCGCTTCGCTTGTTTTTTAAACTCACACTTTGTGTATAATGCCCCTCATTGTGTACCAGTTTCATAAACTACATTTGACGACCTCTGTATATTTGATCGTTTCAAGCACGTTTTAAGGTGGATAACAAGGAGTCGGTGATATTGTTTAATTAAATAAGGTAAAAGAGCCATACGGAGGGACCAATTCAATGTTGTAACGTTATACTCTTATAACAAACTCATATAAATTAATAAGACACCGGTAATAACCTCACCTTGTTAGTCTTACGACATTTATTTTTCTAGATATTTATGTGACGATCTCATTCGGAATCTTTCTCACAATTTATCGGAAGCCGTAAAAGCTGCAGAGCTGTCGATTTTTTCGAGTATCTAATTACGTATCTTGAAATTGTGCACGACTCGTGTTTTTTTTGTAACTCCGGTGACTGAACCAACACCTCTTTTGAATAAGTAGCGCTAATAAAAGCGTGTTAAAGTATATTACTTATACATATAGTGTTCTACACAATTTACACCCCAGAAAAATAGATCCTTTCGATATTACTACGGTGATCCTTTTTTATATTTAGATTCAACGGAAGATGAACAGGATTTGCAGAATATTTCCAATCTCACATAGCTACATAACGAAGGCCTGAATTTCGTTTGCCGCCTAACAACTCGTAATCCTACAATTTGCTTTTCGTATCTCGACGAACATTTTACTTGCCGCAATGAGTTGCGGTGAAATTTATTGCTAACATACGAACATTTATTTCCTAACTAAGTGATTAATTGTCTTTTGGTTGCTTAGTTCAGGTCCTAATGGAATATAGTAAGCGTGGTGGTAATATAATCTGCTTAATCTGCCGCCCCGCTATCATGTAGCAATTAAAGGGATCTGAGAATAAATACACACATATTTTACTTAAACTGTTTGCTGTCTGTATAGCTAAGTTTGAAAGTGGAAAAAGCTAGACCAATTTGTCTAGAAGTTTTAATCTCTAGACTCTAAAATTTTACTTAAATACTTAGCTGGCAAGTGACTAAGCCCGCTAGCGCATTAATTAAATTTATTTACTATTTCAAAATAATAGTGACAAAAGAAAGGAATATTTATATAGGTACTAGCTGTAGCCAGCGGCTTCGAAAACAATCTTATGTATGAAAAGTATCAATACTGCATATAAATTATCTGTGCACGAAATTTCACCCAAATCCGTTCAGTAGTTTGTGCGTGAAAGAGTATCAAACATCCCTCACAAACTTGTAAGATACACTCAATCAAAAAAAGTTTCTGATCACTTGCGTATTCCGTATTATAAGCAGTTTTTTTTTTCAAGTTTGGAAAAATAATTGAACTGTTTTGTATTCAAAATCTATATTTTTTAAATAAAGATCTAAAGAAGTAAAAATCATACCTAATAAAAACTACCGCCACAAAAACGATTTCGATATTTCAAAGTGATCGCAAACTTATTTTAGAGTTGTGTTTATTAATTCGTAAGTACCTATTCAAGGAAATGATCTTTCAAATTACCAGACAATAATTGATAGAAATACCGAAAAAAACTTATGATCATAACAAAAACCACTCTTTATGATTTTTTTCAAATTCTATTTGCAACTAATTGCCTTCGATATATTATTAAGTGAGAACAGCTACTAGCCAAACGGATCGATCCAAGGTTTATCTACGCTCACCCACGATCCAACCTAGGCAAGGTTAGATCAGCATAGGTGATCATCCATAACAGATCAAAATTAGTGACCGACCGAAATTTCGGTTTCGGTTTCGGTTTCGGCCGGTTTCGGCCAAAAAATCTAGTTTCGGCCTTAGTTTCGGTTTCGGCCAAAATATAGCCGAAACTTTCGGTCCCGCCGAAACTCAAGTGTTCGTTCATTTTCGTGCGTCGTTCGGTAAAATTCGCAGCTAACACATGCCTGCTCTCAGGGTGTCGAGTCTGCTAATTATTAGACAGAATGGCGCCACAATGGCGTTTCCATTTTCGAACCATTTTTTACTCAGCAGTAAAAAATGGTTCGAATAAGCACTACAATTGAAACGCCATTGTGGCGCCATTCTGACTAATAATTAGCAGACTCGACACCCAGGTCACCGGCTCAGTTCGCCACCGTTCATTTAATCGTGAGTTGAGGTTATGTTTTTGAGTTTTGCTGCCAAGAGTAAGTCTTGCATATTCATGTCATAATAAAATATATTTGTTACGTACGTTAATGATTAAAATTTATCAATCGTCAAGGCAGTGACTGTATTCGAAACGTAATTAAGTTAACGGTTCCTTCTTTGAAAGAATGCTTTTTTTTCAAGTCAGTTACTTCGTATTACTGAATATTGTGCGATTATTGAGACTTCAAATCCAGCGGAATATTGAAAACACAGAATTTTTGTAATTTCGAATAGATTATGGCTCAGAACAAGTTAAATAACATAGAAGAATAGCAATTTCTTAAAAATCGGCTATTTCCATAAGTTCGCCGTATTTCATTACTTCCCAGAATTTGGTCCTTATTACTAACACTATATCGCTGTTATAATACAGACAGGCTGTGATTTTTTTTCCAAAATCAGCAGTTTTGGTTTATTGATTTTTCTAAAATCCAATGATGAAGCTTTAGTTTTCGTCAAAATCGGTCTCGAGGCTCTATTCAACGTTTTTCGATATTCCTCATAGTTAAGGATATAGCCATCCACGCCCAGTTGAAAAATTCACCCTGTATGTTTAACACTTTTTCAAATGTAAAAAAAAATGAGAATTTTAAATGTTTTTAAAAGTTTCGGTTTCGGTTTCGGTTTCGGCCGAAACTGAGAGCAAGGCCGAAAGTTCGGTTTCGGTTTCGGTTTCGGCTGAAAAACCAGTTTCGGTCGGACACTAATCAAAATCTCTCCCTAAATGGCCCAGAAAACAATTTAAACAGTTTATCCCGGCTGTTATATTTAGATTTTTGGCAGTTAAAAAGCCTGAAAGTGTTTATAAGGATATCTGTAGCTTTGAGTCCGGTGAAACTGAAATACAACATCTATACCAACATTATAAAGCTGAAGAGTATGTTTGGTTGAACGTGCTAATCTTAGAAACTACTGTTTGAATAATCCATTTATCGAGGAAGGCTTTAAGCTATATAACATCACGATTCAATCAATAGGAGCCCATCAGTGTGAGAAACGGCGGGAAACAGCTAGGAGTTAAAAAAGATTTTTGCGGAAAGAAAAATTCGATTGCAGACAGGACTTGAACCTGTGACCTTCAGATGAAGGACACTAGACTAGGGTTTCGGGGTTTAGTTGGTAAAACGTCCGGGTTACTGAACCGAAAAAATCCATACAATTCACGACACAGATGCGCGATAATGCGTTTAAAAATAGTTTATAAAAGACTAAACAGATGATAATTATAATAATACTAGCTGACCCCCCAAACGTTGTTTTGGCATATATTTTTTTTTTTAAATAGATAGTAGCCGATTCTCAGACCTACTGAATATGCATACAAAATTTCATAAAAATCAGTCGTGCCGTTTCAGAGGAGTATGGTAACTAACACTGTGACATGAGAATTTTATATATTAGACTAGATGAAAACCCGGCTTCTTTCGGGTGAAACGTGACTCATAATAAACATCTAAGTGCAAAATGTAGGTAGATATTTCTGTAGTCATCGGTTCTCAAGCTGTGCCCGCGACTTCGTTCGCGTGGATGTCGGAACTTAACAATGTATTTTTTAGTGCGAAGCGCTGTTGGAGGATACCGATAGAAATATTTTTTATGCTTTTTTATCGTCATAAAATCGTCAAATGAGTCCTCAACCCAGAGCAGGGCAGGAGGGACTGTCAGATTTGTACTGACTTACTGAGTAAATTCCTCGGTGTCCTTCAATAGCCTTTTATAGTTTATAATCTTTTTGTAGATGAATTATAAACTTAATACTCCAAAAGGGAGTTACTACTTCTCAATAAAAAAAAAAAACAAATTTAAATTACAGGAGGCGTTGATGCTTCAGCGCGTTATACCAAGTTTTTTACGCGCTGAGAACCTAACAGTGTTATAAATTTCAGGCCTGATATTATTTTTTCGTCGGTCCTAACGCTACACCAGCTAACCACGTATCCAGTAATAAATTCAATTTTTTTAATCCATTTTTCGCACGGAAATAAACTAGCTGCTAGCGATAGTCTAGGGTCAGAAAATTGAAGCTTCTAAACTCAATACCACCACACTCAATTTGCCTGGTGCGACGAGCGGGACGGGTGCGGGAACGCGGGCGATTTGCCTGTTCACAATGGGCAGTGGTCCGACCGCCGACGATGAACGAGTAACGAGTAGAACTATACACTCTAAAAAGAGTTGGCGATCGGCGGGAAGCGAGTGTAGTTTCGATAGTTTTGTCGCCGGGCGACAGCGAGTGTTCAAGTGCGACGAGCGATTACTCGCGCTACTCGCCCACGGTCGCTTTATGTGACATTTCATTCACTGTACCGACCGAAAGCAACGAGTGAGCGAGCATCGCTGAACGAGTATCGCTGAGCGAGTTAATTTTTGAAAGCTCGTCGCTCAGCGACAGAACGAAGTAAAACGAGTCGTCGCCGGCAGTGTGAACAGTCAGAGAGCAACTTCACGGAATGTACGTTTATTGTGCGTTTCTTGAGAGAGATAATCGCCGCGAGTTACTCGTTCTCTCGCCGTTGGTCGGACCACTGCCTATGGACCGCGGCGCGTCAGCGGTGGCGGTTTCGATATAAGCAATATCGAGTCCAGTGTTTGTCAAAATATAATATGCATTTTTTGTGGAAAATTGAATTGTAAAATGAATTAAACAAGAGATTTCATGTCCAGAGAATAGTGATTTTATTTCATTCCATAATATTAAATTACTTTTTTTTTATGCGAATCAATTGAGATACACGCTCCCGAACGCCCGCCCCGCGCTCTCCCTGCGGACACTTGTATTGAGTTGTATGTACGAAGTAAGGTTTAATTTACCATCAGTTCACACCGAGACGCGACGCGGTGCGACGTGACGCAACGATACTACAAATATGTATATTTTCTTGTAGTATGTATAGGGTAAAATCGTTAGAGTTGGCCATAGTTTTTTAAAAGGTGTGCTGAAATAAGAATAAATACTTTACCTTATTAGTTTTGGCATATTTTCATAATTTTAACATTAATTTTATACATTATTGGCATACTTATCGTTTTAATTAAAGAGATCATGTTCAAAAATACGTTTAAAAATAAAACTCGTTTGGTCATCTCTCCCAGGGTGCCCGTGTAAGATGGCCATATGAGTGAGGTAGTGATGACCAGTACTATGTCTACATACCTTGTTCCTAATTTGCTTTATTTTTTTGAACCACATGTTTTTTATGGTTGTACCTATGGCGATACGTACTCAACATGCACTTATCGTCACACATTGTACAATTTTCATGAACCCAAAGATTGGACAAGATACATTGAATCCAATCTTCGGTGAAAAACGTTATGTAGAAGTTTTTTTATCAAATTTCGAAAAATCGTGCAACAATGTCCCTAAATCGGCTTATCTAGATCAAAAAATCGTGATATTGTTATTATTGGTCATTGGCATGTTTCCCCAACTTTGCATGGCCATCTCTCCATAACTTATGGGAAAGAAGGCCACACCCATTAAGAAAGTAAGTGTATGTAATACGGCAAGAAATTGGAGGTTATAATGTAGCTGCGCTCATGAAGTTATTGGAAAATGTAAAAGAAATCCTTACTATTATAAAATTACATCGTAATTTTGTAAAATATGCGCACATAAAGAAATATTACGGTAGTTTGAAAACATTATGTTGGATTTTACTCTCTTTTATCTTTTTTTTCTCAATACTTTTAACTTACACTTGTACTTGTGCACGATGTGAAGCGGACCTGGCATTTACAGCGATATCCAGCGAGTTGTTGCCGAAATATTTCGATTGGCAATCTCTTCCGTACGGCCAACTCTAACGAATTTACCCTAAATAAAGTCAGATTTTGAGTCGCTGTTTAAAAGGCAGCGCGGCGCCGAGCTGCGTTTCGAAAGGTGTATCTTTTCGTGTAGGAAATGGAGTTAATTATTTTGCTCTAGCTCTTTTGAAATGTGCACGCTGCTTAGCGTCTCAGTCTGAGCTAACCCTGTGGCACAGCCCACGCTGCTTCCCGCGCTCGACTGCCCACTGTGACAATCAAATGAAGTTTGATTATGACGCGTCCGCGCTCTCAACTTTTTGAATAATTCCGTTCAACTTTGCTATTTATTCAAAGTATGCAACAATTTTGGCTGAATTACAGAATATTTGAGTTCTAAAAACGTCCATTAAATTTAAATAATAATAATAATAATAATAATATTCCACAACTATCACACAACGCCATCTAGTCCCAAGCTAAGCAGAGCTTGTGTTATGGGTACCAGACAACTGATAAACATACTTATATATTTCTAAATACATACATAATTATTATAGATAAATTACACCCAGACACAGAACAAAATTAAATAATCGTGCTCATCACACAAACATTTGTTCTGGGTGGGAATCGAACCCACGACCCCCGGCATAGCAGTCAGGGTCACTAACCACTACACCAACAGGTCAGTCAGTCATTAAATTTAAATGCAAATAGCTTGATGAATACTGTTTATTTTTGGGTAGTATAATCATCAAAGGAGTCCGCGGACATCCTGGGTGGGGCGGAAGGGACTACTCAGCTGTTTCTTTAAATGCCAAAGGACTTAGTCCTGCAACCCACAATGAGTACAGTTGTCCTTATATTTTGCAATCGTGATTCCTCATTTTTTAAATGGCCTTTTCCCAATTACGTTAGGGTAGCCTTCCAATTAGAATGCTTCCAAATAGAATGCTTCTGAAATACCTACGATTATTTTACATGAACCGACAACACCACACACCCACATCCACAACCTGAGTTCTGGGTAATACGATACCAGACTTACAGACGGAATCGACTGACAAATGACTGCCGGTACCAACAGCTTCGTGGTATTTGACATACGAGTAGACCAAATTTGCTCCTCGAAAGCACGTCTATGGTTACTCATAGACGGACCTTGGTCAACCAACCTACCCTTGTAGAGCAGCGGTTAGCAACCTGTTTTTGGTAGACTAGGGCCACAAAATGACAAAATTAAGTAAGTTGTGGTCGCATTTTTTTATGAAATGGAAATAAATTTTATTTGATTACTAGCTGTCCTGGTTCCACACGGGTGCGTTCTCTACTATATTATGAATATTATATACATGTAAACCATACACACCACAGCGTCAAAATCCGTTGCGTCGTTTTAAAGATCTAAGCATATACATATTAAGGACAGACAGACAGCGGGAAGCGTCTTTGTTTTATACTATGTAGTGATAGTGATTTATCTATAAAGTTATCTACTTATTTATAAAAGAAAATTTTCAGTTAACAAAATTATCACGGGCCGCAAGGAGGTAACTCACCGTCCGTATGTTGCCTTTTACTGTTATAGAGCGTTCAGCTGTTTTTATATTATGACGTGTTTTACGAAAATTGTCACGCCAGTTTACACAGTTCTCATTCCTTAATTTATTTAAAATGTCAAATAAATTAAGGAATGAGAACTGTGTGGAAATGTGGAACGAGTACCTATCAATCTGTTATTGAAATTCCTATTTCAATATAACTCTAGGTTTATCATCATCATCAGCCTTTAAATGTTCGAACTACTGGGGCACATGCCTCTCTGCGAGAGAGAGTGGGCCAGAATACACCACGCGGACCCAGTGCGGGTTGGTTTCCTCTCGATGTTTTCCTTCGCCGTTTTTAGAGCGACGAAATAAATTACACAAAGTAATGCTCCTAGCTCGAACCCACGACAACGAGTCAATGATTCGTATATAATCATAAAGAATCAATTCAATTCATTTTCATTTCCTGATTTTGTTCCTACAGAGGCATAAGATTCACACCTTATGAAAATCGAAACCTTAATGTCGTTGGTGATATGAAAATTGTTAGAAAACTCTTTGAGTTTAATTTACTTTCTGCCACCTTCTTTATAGCCGTGGATTGATTGATCGGTCTGAATATACAGGGTGCAATCTTAGTCGTGGGCAATATTTTAATCTAATGCTCTACTAACGATACTGAATGTATAACGCAACTCAAAAGCATTATTAATGCAAGTATGTAAAACCTAAAAAAAAATCACAGTGTCTCAAAGTATCAACGCGGCGCGTAGACGCGTTATACTGCGCTTTAAAATTTGGATACTTCAAGACTTATTGGGGATTAAGATTTTTTTTTATTACTTTTAGTGTTTATTTGCAACATTATGCCTTTGCAATGTGACTTAAAACATTTTTAAGGTTTTCCAAACTTGCATTAAAAATATTTTTGATTTGCGAATTATCACCCCTAATGCAATCAGTATCGTGACTAGAGTCTTAGATTAATGTATTGCCCACGACTAAGATTGCACCCTGTATTTAACACTCTCTTTAGCCCGCGGATTCGCGATCAAACTTATTCCACAAAAACGTAAACCAGAAAAAAGGAAGTATTTTTTATTTATAGCTAGTACTATTTGTAGCTAAAGTTTTATACCTAGCAGATATTTTTATCGTGGTAAAATCATCAAAATGATTGAATGAGTCCTCCTAGGGCCACTAAGGCAGGATGGGAGGGACTGTCAGACTTGTTCTGACTGAAATCCACGGTGATCCTTCAACAGCCCTTTACGTTCCAGGTTCACGGTTATCTGATGAGTTAGTCCTGCGGCCCCTGCAGGCTTTGACCCCCTAAGGGGGCCCCGTCAGATCGCTGACAGCTCTGTGAGGTGCGCTTGGAACACGACGCGCCATCGACCCGCCGCGCGCCGTCTGCATGCCCGCGCCACTAAATACTCGTAGTCGTAGTTACTACTTTACAAAGTTTTTATTTTGGCACATTAAGGCGCCTGTGCAAAACACAGCGCCAGCCGTTTTTTTGTACAGTTTTTTGGAGCTACGAGTATATATACTCTTTAACCAAAAGAAATTTCATTTAATAAAAAACACATTAAATTTCTACATAATCTTGGCTCCAAAATGGTACCTACTTTTTTTTTTTACTCTGTATAATGTTTTATTAATCGCCTCACAACGAAACCACTGAAATGACATATAAGTATTGAAACCATGCATCTCCTCGAAAACTAACCATTATTTTGATTTTTGAACTTACAATAATGGATGGACAATTAAATTATGAACATTATGGTAGAAGTTTTTTTTTTAAAAGACCAAAATTAGATTTTATAAAGATTTTATTCTAAAATCTGAGCGTATTCCTTATATGTATTATTCGTTTATCTCTGTCTCTCTCTGATTGCGCTGGGCGAAGAGGGAACGAATGGCTCAAGGTTATTTAGTCAGGGTAGGGCCTTAAATATGTATCTGAACTTTTAAAAATCATTCGTTATCTTCATGTCGAATTGCCAACTTTGTTAAAAAGCTATCCATAGTATGTGCTTCCCTCTCGGTGGCTGCAGTAATTACGCACAATGTATTTTCCTCTTCGGTATCGTTTGTTTAATAAATCTGTTTAAATTTAAATCAGTGACATCGGTGGAAATGTGCATGTGAATTAATTTATCTGATTAAATTACCTTGTTCATAATAAGCTTCGGATTGAATAAGTTTCTGGCACACAACAACCGCTCAATTATAAAAATAAATCTGATTAATCCATTTCACTCTTTTCACTTTTTCCGCTTTTCTCAAATTTTAAAATAATTAAGGTATGACTACTAAGTTCTTATTAGGATAGAATAGAATAAGATTTATTTTCTTACCACAATATACATGGAATACTTATGGAAAAAAACTCAATACAGTAAGTATATTGTAGGAGACTGGTGCCTGAACTAGGCTTGACGCCTGTATTTCAGGACACCAGGTCTCCCTCTTAGATTATAATAATATTCTATTAGTAGACAGTGGCTGCGAATCATTTAACAATTTGAGATTTAATTTCTATATCTGTATAGTGTTAGTATGGTTAGTATTGTGGGGCTGGTGGAGTGTAAGTGTCGGGTTGAGTGATTTTTGTGTAGTGAGTGACGGTAAAGTATTTTCTATTGCTTGGTCAGAAATTTATTTTAACTTTTTACCAACAATTGTTTACACTATTTCACTATAAAACTCATGCTTCTCGATACAGTGTAACAATCACTTATTATTGGTGAACACCACATTATTGACTGGCCTGTTGGTCTAGTGGTTAGTGACCCTGACTGCTATGCCGGAGGTCGTGGGTTCGATTCCCACCCAGGACAAATGTTTGTGTGATGAGCACGATCATTTGTTCTGTGTCTGGGTGTAATTTATCTATAATATGTATGTATTTAGAAATATATAAGTATGTTTATCAGTTGTCTAGTACCCATAACACAAGCTCTGCTTAGCTTGGGACTAGATGGCGTTGTGTGATAGTTGTGGAATATTATTATTACATTCTTAAATTAAATTAAGTATATTATTACATTGCCCTTATGCTTTTTATTATACCTACTTCAATCAAATAATTAAAACAATAATAAAAGTAAAGTAGTAAGTAACAATAAAGAAAACAACTTTAACCAAATTTTCTTATCTATTTTCCTTAATATCTTCAAAGCAATCCTGTACAGCCATCGAAACCAAGTGCTGCAATCAGAAACCTACATAAACGCGAAACTTGAAAATAAAATTCTAATTAGTAGGATTCTCTTCATGGAAAGTAGTCCAAAAATGGTACGCTCAGGCAAAATATTCATTTATTTTAAATTAAAGTCGCTTCACCCCAGTAATCAGATTTGAGTTCAGGTTCCGGGGTTGCGGGACTGGCTTAACGGGTAACCGTGGACCCGGAACGTAAAAGGTATTTAAGGATACCGTGGATTTTAGTCAGTACAAGTCTGACAGTCTGTCCCGTTTTGCTCTGGGTCATCTGCCTAGCCTTTTCCTAACTATATTGAGGTCGGCTTCCAGTCAAACCAAATGCAGCTGGATATCAGTATTTTACATGGAGCGACTGCCTGTCAGACCTCCATAACCCAGTATAACTGGGTTGTAGAGGTCTGACATGGTAAGACTGGTTATAAGACTTTAGAGTTTCTGAATAACAGTAACGACTGTCAAAGATCTACAAATGGCAGCCGGGACAAATGGCTTTACGTGCTTTCCGAGACACGTAGGAAACTCGCTATGACAGATGGTCACCCATCCACAGGCCAACCTCAGCAAGTGCGGCTTAACCCAGAAGATTGACCTGTGCGGCTGTTTACTACTTTATAACGTAAAAAATAAACCCCAGTAATCAGGTTTGGCATGGGCAGAGATAAGCTAACGCCAATGATCTTTGTCCGATGATTAATGTGAAACCGACCCCTGTAATGGCGACCGACCCTATGTCCATTAATTTGGACTAAATCGAATATCGGATCCAACGATATAATTGCAGGTATTATACTCTGAACCTAAATCAATTTAGACGGGCTTTACTGCGTGGTAGAGCCAGGCTGCGGTCGGCAACTGATTAGGTTCAGCTGACGACACAGTTGGCGCACTAGTTGAGCGATCGACTGCTGTGTAGCGTGTCGCGGGTTCAATTCCCTCTTGGTATATTTGTACGATCTACAAGTAGTTGTTCCGGGTCTGGATGGTTGTGGATGTGAGTTTCTATGTTTGTAAACGCACCCACGACACAGGAGATATTCCAAGAATGGGCCGAATTAAAAAAAAAAACAGCTCACAAATAGGCTGCATCGGCCGATAAAGTATCACGCCATTCTGAGGACACAATTGACGTAATGGCTGAGCGATATGACTGCAGCGTTGCGTATCGTTCGGTTCGGTTCCCGCACCGTACAAATATTTGTAAGATCTACAAAGCAGTTGTTTCGGGTCTGGGTGTTTGTGTATGTAAGTTTGTAAAACACAATTGAAATTACTAGGGTTAAAGATACAAAAAAATAAATAAAGAACAGACGCACAGATATTATCATACGTGTCTGTTCTCAAGTTAAGCAATTACATAAGAATACTCAATCTATAACTACTAAGTCGAGCATGACTGCAAACTGAGGTAAAAGCAGAGCCCCAAAGTGAAGCATAAAAGAAAGGAAAAAGCCTTACCTATATGACGTAACAGTGAATGACTTCACTCACATTTCATTAGAAGTCTTCAGGCTCATTAACCCTCCTATTGTATACAAAAGAATGATATCGCGTTCACACGAGTAAGTAGATTTAAAATCCACAAAAGCTAAATTTAATAGCGCACGTTGTTAGTAGCTTATTCATAACGTGCATAAATTTGTCCATACCCTGTTAGAGTGAACACAGACGCTAAAATGGAAAACGCATGATGCATTGAGTGTATCACTGTCAAAATAAATCAAAATGGCATATTGACACTGTTTACTCACACGGTAATGCCGTGCAATTATAAACTTTACCTACCTAAGCATTCGGTACACAACTCATGGCAAGTTAGGATAGAACGCAATGAATTCGACAGCACTGTTTAGGCTTGGTAGCAGCGCTCACATATAACCCTAAAAATTATTATACTGCAGACGCGTTATTTGCCTAGATTTACTCGTAGTGCGTAGCTATGTACGATTCTGTCAACTGTAAACTCTGCTCTTAGCATACTGAACAATGCTGTTCTGAAATTAACACTTCTCGCATTTGTATGAAAATTAAACTAAAATAAATTGGTGTTTAATTATTAGGCAAGCAATAAATTATATTAAGACTGTTCATACATCCTTACTTCTTCTTCTTGGCGCTTCGATGTCAAAAAATTAAGCATGTTGAGTCCGTAGGTAATTCAGCTATACGCAAAAACCACTCATTTAAAAGATCGTCAATCTAAAACACACAACTTTCCCTGAAAGTATCCCTACGTAAGAATTTAGAAGAGCACAATAAATCAAGTATAGAACAGTGCCATCATCAGAAGGTGAAAAAAATCATCATCATGATCTTCCTAGTTTACTTAAAGTCGGCGCAAGACGTTCTTTCATTATTCCCTGTCAGACATCACAGTATCATTTGCTCCTTTTTCTTTAATTTCATTCCTGGCACATTCATACATCCACATCCATAATTATGAAGTAAAAATATGAAAGTCACTGACCTGTTGACTACCTAGGTAGGTACTTATGGCTTGTGTAGAAGTATCAAAGTAAACGCTATAAGCTTTCTTCAGATAATTAACGTCAATTTGTGCCACAAAACACAATCTTGAGTTCGTCTTTTGTTTTTGCTCACTGAAACAAATAGCTTGTACGTTCCTTCAATCATACGTTTCATTTGTTATTGAGCAAGCATTTTCACAGACACGGGTCTAATTAGTTAAGAACATCAATCTAGAACGAAGCTAAGGTCTGGTAACTAATTTATAGATTGAACCCAATTTTATTCTGCTATAGAAAGTCTCGTGATAATCAAGGATAAAACATACGATCCATCAAAAACTTCAATATTTCAACATGCAATCAGTTAAACCTGACATTTATGGTAAGCGTCCACAGGTCCGCATCGCACGTATCGGACGTATCGTACGTAACGGATTTTAGTTTGCCTTGCATTAAAACTCATACAACTGCGTCCACTGATCCGCATCGTACGGACGGCTCATCCGCAATGCCTACATGCGATGCGTACCGATGACGTCATACGGAATGCCGATCAGTGGACGCGATGAAGGTAGCATCGGCAATCCGATTGTTGATACTCGCGTCGGAAATCCGATCGCTGCCGATACAGAAATCCTGCGATGCGTCCGATACGTACGATGCCGACCTGTAGACGCTTACCTTTACAGAACGAATAAGTTCCAATATTCGCATGCAATGAAAGAAAATACAGCAATTATTTCTTTGGCAAACTTATTAAGTATCGCTAAAACGTGCCATTAAAACTTTTACGCAGTCATTCTTGGAGATGCAAACCAATGAACCGCTCGAGTGTTTTCAAATATATTTTCTTGAGCAAAATCAGCGAAGTAACAGGGCTTGCTCGGTTGAATATTGTTTGTACTGGGAAGTAGAGGCCAGGAACTGCGAATCAAGTTTATCCGTGTCCGATTCGACTGGGACTTGTTTTACGGGGTGCTATCGTTTCCTTTACCGGTCGAATGGGCACGTAGCTCATTTGTACAACAAAGTTATCACCTCGATAAGTGTACAAGTTAATGAACAGTAGTTTTGTTTTGTACGACATTTATGAGATTGATATTTATTGAATACGTTGAATATTTTCGTTGGAATCTGTAGGTACCTCATGAAAATACTTCCGATTGAACTTATGATCCCAGTATATTTTGTCAAGTCTTTCCATAGAGACACTTTCTGAGTATGTTTTTGAAACAACACAGCGTACCTAGAAATTCCTTTAGCAATACAATTTGTCAGAAATAAAACCATAAACAAGAATTTTTCATGCAACAAACTGACTTGGCAACTAATCCCGTATTTTCAGGGGTGTGAGGGATAAAAGAGGACACATTACAAAAGTTTGAAAGGTTGAACCGATCTCGACTTTGTAACAGATGTGACCTTTGACCTTGCACGTTCACTGATAAAAGTAAAGGCACCTTTTGAAGCTACTTTTAAAACATTGTTTGGTTTGACGAAGTTTTTTGTGCTAATTAGTAGAACGATATCGCAGTCGTGAAAAAGTTATACGTTTAGTTGTTTTGATCGTTATAATTTGTTCACGTGGCCTACAGTGCAGTTGAGAATATCCACCTAGCAATTAAAGCTATAAATAAATACTAGTACAACAACGCTCAATGATCGGTACTTACTGCGAAAATTTGTTTCACGAATTTGTTTAGCATATTTGCCCTGCGCGAGCTTTTGCACGCAACGAACATTCATAACTATAACAAGCATTCGTTCATAAGAACAGCTTATCTAGTAAGTACTCTAGTTAAGACTTGATTTAGTTTATCTAATTCGAATCCACGTACACATTAAACTAATCGGTATCTTGTCGAGAGTAACAGAAACTTGTGCAATAAATATCTAAATGTTTAAAACAAATTCGCACCAATTTTGTTTGCGGTGAGCTACGCGAACGATCCGGGAAATCGGTAAAATAAAAAGTGAAATGTAGGTAGCAGAATGGTATCAAATAGACCAGTCAATTACTATCCGTCGGGTTTTGGGTTGTGTACTTAACCGTAATAGACAACACAATCGACGATCCACTGTAGAACGTTTGCCTTTCCTGCTCAGCTCTTTATTAAATATTTACACTCGTGCGAGAATGGCCCGCATTCGGTTACGTTTTCGTATCTTAAGGGGAATGCTCCAACCAGCCCGCGAAATTCAATTTTTCTTACGGATTTTGCAATTTGCAGGCCAGTGACATGTTGTAACTTTATTAAAATATGAATTGCGGTAGTAACAAGTATAATTTTAAATATAAAAATTATCAAAACATTCGCTCCACCAGCTCTCACATAGAAAAGCTGCGTCTTGTTAAAATCTCCGAAATCTAACTTTGATGCAGCTTTTCTATGTGAGAACTGATGGAGCGAATGTTTTGATAATATTTATATTTAAAATTATACTTATTATACCGCAATTCATATTTTGATAAAGTTACAACATGTCACTGGCCTGCAAATTACAAAAAACCTAAGAAAATTTGAATTTCGCGGGCAACATCGACGCAATCACCTTAAGAAGGTATTATTACTTTAAAAATATACTACTACTATATTACAAAAATAATATGGTATACATAGCAAAGCTAGCAGGTGTTAGGTACATTTATGTGTATAGTTTCAAATTAAAATTTGTTCTTATGTAGAAAATTGAATGTATATGTAACGTCCTAAAAACTGTAGTGTCTCTCTGAAGTTGCTGCTATTATTTTTTACGCACTAGTGCAGCGTTTAGTAGACGGATATAGTTAGGATACATTCCTTCAATTTCCCTCAAAACATTCCTTACGCCGAAAATCTCCGTAACATACGATATTTCTAAACCAAATGAGGCACACGATTCACCCATTTATCATAAGACCTATTATTTCATGAAGACACTTTTATTTTTTGTGGCCCTTCGTGTCCCTGGAAACTTAGGAGTAGAATCTTGTTAAAAAGTTCTTTTTTTCGTGAAGTACGACCACGAGCTAACACTATGACGAGAAATTGAAAAACTTTGGCACAAAATGATAAGATTGTGTAAGAATTTAAGAAACAAACAGCTCGAGTTAGTGTCAGCATTCTTATTTAGAGGTCTTATAGTGACATTTTTGCGCAAGATCAAGATCAAAACATTTTATTTATTTTGTTTAAAAAAAATGTAAGGATCGTGGCTAAATCTATCTATCATGTCGTCGCTATTTAGGTAAGTTTTCATGTGAATATTATTAAACCATGTGATTCTTTTTTTATTAATTAACGTAACATTATTACATGATGTGTCGTTGATCTAGCAATCGCAAGAGCAGTTCCCGAGTTTCTTTTCACAGTTCACATAATTAATCCCATAATACTAGACACCATTTAAAATTCTTATATTTTGATAACATAGCAAAACTTCTCTATACAATCGAAGTTGTGCCTACACAGAATTTAGTTGCTATTTGTCAGCGTCCGAGATAGTTTTTGTAGTGATAAACGGTGATCGATCCGAGCCTAATAAACCGCTTTGCACTAAATCTGCTGCTAGTGCAGAGCATCTTAATTCTAACGACATGTATGCAATAACGATTAATTTTGCTTGCAGCAAATATCCAGCTTGCATCGTACCTGTAATATACTGAAATCGCCTGTGGGTCAGTGTTCCCAATGCTAAAATATTGCCCATATATCTTGCTTTGGTAAGCGATGCCAAAATGTGTTGAGAGCATAAAACAAACCATCTTCTCTTGTTTGATCCCTTTTTTTAATTCAAGTTGTACACTTTAAACTGTACAACTTGAATTAAAAAAAGGGATACACTTATGATTTACACTTTAAAATTCTATATCTTTAATGCGAATTAAGTGTAGGTATTCAAAGTTTAAATGTGTTAATATTAGGTAGGTTCTTAGAACTTTGTTGCCTGTTTTTACCGACTTCTTAGTTTTTTAATAATTGAATACAAGCAACATAACGTTAAAATCAATTTTCATTTATTATGTACAAAATTAATAAAAAAAGAAATAGAAACGTGAACGTGAAGTGTTCTTATAACAGATTTTTATTTGTTTTTATAGATTATATCAATGTGGGTATTTTTACACTCATTTATTTGATCTTTAATTATACCCAAAATTGAATTGACCTTCCACACGTTTTAGTTCTTATTTTTGTGCAAAAAAAAACACAACGCGACTGGTTTGTCGTCGAGGCAATCATTAAATCAACATTTTTTGTTTTCTTTTCAATTATATGATTCCAACTACATTTTTTTGGTTTTGTGTAATTTATTTCATCACCACTGCTCTCAAAACGGTGAAGGAAAACATCGTGAAGAAACGTGTCCTAGAACCAAAAATTCGAAGAGATGTGACATCCACCAATCCGCACTGGGCCCGCATGGTGGATTATGGCCCACTCCCTCTCACAGAGAGGAGGCCTGTGTCCCAGCAGTGGGAACATTATAGGCTGATGATGATGCGACCTTCCGATTCAGTACACCAAGTCTTTACGATGCGCGACGCAGTGAAATAGCGTCTTTTTACATTTTGAACTAGTATTGGGTTTTCAAACAGTTTTTCGAACTCACCGGCCTCTCCTGACCTGATAACGATAAATCGAGTAAAATACTTCTAAAACACAGTTCCAAAGATCCTAACTGACAAAATGTCAATCTGACATTATTTTTGGCAAGGAAATTCGCAGTAAGTTAGCAGATAACGTCAGATAATCGAAGAACACGGGCAACCCTTTAGCTCCACTGGAATTGGTACTTCAGTAAAATAACCACAGTAATGTAGACCGAAGTGGTGGGATTTAGAACGAGGAGGCGAAATAATGTCGTTTATTTCTTTGGCTTGTTTCGATATGAGCTTTCCCAACCCTATTTTATTCTGAATATTTCTGAACTTGGGGCTGAAAGTAGAATACTTTTTATTCATAGCTTTTTTTCTGTAGGTTAGTAAACTGATCCTATTGCCAAATAAACATTACTTATCTATTGTTAGACCAACCCGCACTGGGCCTAGATTATGGCCTATTCGCCAGCCTGACTCCCTGACCTTGGTCCCAACTGGCAGCAATATGGGGCGAAAGGGTCAAAGGTTGCATAATCCTACTAATATTATAAATGCGAAAGTTTGTGAGGATGTATGTATGTGTATGTTTGTTACTCTTTCACGCAAAATCCACTGAACGGATTTGGCTAAAATTTGGTACACAGATACTTTGTAACCTGGATTAACACAAAGGATAGTTTTTATCCCGATTTTACGTTCCCGTGGGATAATTTTCGAGTTGTAGCGGGTAAAGCCGCTGGAAACAGCTAGTTAGGTATAAGTCTAATCCAATTAGTAGCACTTGTTATCTATCTATCTATCTATAGGCATTTAACAATCAATTGCTGTTTGTTAGTCTCGCTAAAACTCGAGAACGGCTGGACCGATTTGGCTAATTTCAGTTTTGAATTATTGTTGGAAGTCCAGGGAAGATTTTAAAAGGTGATTTTGAGTCGGTACAAAGTTTGCTCTGTCAGCTACCTAGTTATTATGCTCGTATGCTACAATCTAGTCCACATATTAGCCGTTAGTTCAGAAGTACATGAGACAAATAAAGTAATTTAATGCGGTATACTGCGGCGAGTATTTATATTTCAATCAAATTCCCACTTCATATGATGACTAGATAACGTAGTCACTTCTCACACCCCTACGGGTTAGCCTTTGAAGTTCACTGTCATCCAGTTAGTAGCAGTAGTTGTAAGTTGGATAGAAATGGTAATAATAGTGTGTGTACTAACAAACTGTGTGGAACTATTGCAATCGGGGCGCATTTCAGCGAACGGGCGGTTAAAAATAGAACTCGTATTGGTATTGACCGAACTGTCCAGCGCATAGTGAATAACTTTTGTTGATGAGTTTCCATCTTAGCCAGCAATCGTCGATACTTCAATACCAATACAATGAAAGCGAACATAACTCTTTCTGTTACCTTTCGAACGGATTTCAATGAAATTGGCCTACCTGTAGAGTGAAGACCACCTGAGGCACACAATAGGATCCTTTTTTTCTGGTTGTACCTATATATTTTACCGTGGAATGTTTTCCAATCTCCACGTGAATGAATCTAGTGTTTGAGTTAGTTCTGAATACTGTAAGATTTATTTCTGTATTATTTGCTATCTATTATAAACGAATTTGCTATCTATTATATAATTGACGGACCTGTTGGTCTAGTGGTTAGTGACCCTGACTGCTATGCCGTAGGTCGTGGGTTCGATGCCCATCATCATCATCATCATCAGCCGGAGGACGTCCACTGCTGAACATAGGCCTCCCCCTTAGACCGCCACGCCGAACGACAATTCGCCACTTGCATCCATCGGCTGCCCGCGACCCTCACGATGTCGTCGGTCCACCTAGTGGGAGGCCTGCCTACGCTGCGTTTTCCGGTCCGTGGTCGCCACTCGAGAACTTTTCTTCCCTATCGGTTGTCAGTTCTACGAGCGATGTAGCCTGCCCATTGCCACTTCAACTTGCAAATTTTATGAGCTATGTCGGTGACTCTGGTTCTTTGCCGAATATCCATGTTCCGGATTTTATCCCGCAAAGAAACTCCGAGCATAGCTCTTTCCATTGCTCGTTGAGTGACTCTTAGTCTCTCTAAGAGGCCAGCAGTCAAGGACCACGTTTCGGAGCCATATATCATCACTGGCAACACACACTGGTCAAACACCCTTGTCTTGAGACACTGTGGGATTCTCGATGAAAAGATATCACGTAGCTTCCCAAACGCTGCCCATGCGAGTTGGATTCTTCGGGCGACCTCTTTCTCGAAGTTGGACCTACCTAGCTGAACAATCTGTCCAAGGTAAGTATAATGGTCTACAACTTCGAGAGTATCGTTCCCAACAACAACCGGTACGGGTGCCACATGGACATTCAACATGACTTTCGTCTTGTCCATGTTCATTTTAAGGCCGACCCGTTGGGAAACGATACTGAGGTCGCTGAGCATAGCATTGAGGTGCTCCAACGATTCTGCCATGATGACTATATCATCGGCAAAACGAAGGTGAGTGATGTATTCGCCATTGATGTTGATGCCGAATCCGTTCCATTCCAAGAGTTTGAAAACGTCCTCCAACGCGTTCGTGAACAGTTTCGGAGAAATAACGTCTCCCTGTCTCACGCCTTTCTGCAATTGGATTGGTTTCGTGCTCTCTTCCTGAAGTCGGATGGACATGGTGGCGTTTCTATACAAACACTTCAACACTTCGATACACCTATAGTCGATATGACATCGTTGGAGGGACTGCAATACTGCCCAGGTTTCGATTGAATCGAAGGCTTTTACATAGTCCACAAACGCTAAACACAATGGCCGATTATACTCCTCTGTCTTCTGTATAATCTGGCGGAGCGTGTGTATGTGGTCTATGGTACTAAAACCTTTTCGGAAACCGGCTTGTTCGGGAGGCTGGAAGTCATCAAACCTGTGCTCGAGACGGTTCGTAATGACTCTTGAGAACAGCTTGTATACATGGCTCAGAAGTGAGATTGGACTGTAGTTCTTCAACAAGGTGTTGTCACCCTTTTTGAAGAAAAGAACAACCACACTCCTGTGCCATGCTTCTGGCGTAGAACCTTCAAGTATGACGGAATGAAATAATTTCTGGAGGACTAGAAGTACCGGTTTTCCACCCGCTCTCAGAAGTTCTGTTGTGATTCCGTCCTCACCCGGCGCCTTGTTATTCTTGAGCTGTTTAAGAGCCATTCTAATCTCGTATAGGCTGATGTCCGGGATATCCTCAGTGTAGTGTCGAGTCAGTTTAGCTCTTGCGTCTCGAGCTGTACCGACACTGGGTTGTCGTGTTGATGTGTATAACTGTCCGTAAAACCTCTCAAGCTCCCTTAGGATCTCCGGTTTCGTCGAAATGATGCTGCCATCGTTAATCTTCAGCTTTGTCATTTGGCTCTGCCCAATAGACGAAATCTATGCGAAGACTTTTGAGCCCTGGTTCCGCTCGATTGCCTCTTTGATCCGTGCCGCACTAAAGGAGCGCAGGTCACGTCGCATTGATATAGAGATTCGTCTATTGAGTTTGCCATATTCCGACATATCAGCTGAAGATTGCAGCCTCATCTCGGTCCGGTCCTGCATCAACCTGATGGTTCCGTTCGAGAGCTTTTGAGGCTTATTGCGGCGCGGGGTCTTAAAGAACTTGGACCCCACAGCTTGGACAGTTTCCACCAACCCATTGTTAATCTCGTCCACAGTTTCGCATTCGGTTAGGCACTGGAAGCGATCTTGCAGTTCAAGTTCAAGTTCAAGTTCGATGCCCACCCAGGACAAATGTTGGTGTGATGAGCACGATCATTTGTTCTGTGTCTGCATGGTGTAATTAATCAATAATATTTATGTATTTAGAAATATGATGTCAACATTATTTTTTTGTTTATGCGAAACCCGATACACCTGTCCAATATTATTTTTCTGTAAAGAATCTACGTACAAAATTTTAAAACCATATCATTATAAATCACAAAGTTATATGCTTGTATATTACCTGGGTGTCTGTTCAAAAACATGCTCATTTATTATAAAAAAATAGTCTAAATCTCTTATAACAACGTCATTTTCTGTTAGTGTGGTCCTAATCTACTACACACATCAAAAGTGTCTAGGGATCAAGCATTTTTATGCGGATTTCTTGAGATTGAGATGTGGCTTTGTAATAAATTTATGATTTTATAAATTTATATGGATCCTTTTTGGTGCATTTCATAATTTGAATCAGGAACTGTAAATCAAATTCGAGTAAAAGATGAAAATCAGCTGTCAATATTTTCCCTTTAAAAACATACAACGCATTGAAGACATTATTAGTGCTACTGTTTCCCTACTACTGATTAAAACCAACGTTATTATGGAGCGGCGACGTCATTTAAGCAGGGAAGAAATGCTCAGAGCCGTGGGAATGATAGAAGCTGGTTCCCGGCAACGTACTGTGGCTTTAGCTCTGAATACAAGTCAGAGTGTTATCAGTCGACTTTGGACACGTTACCGAAGCACTGGTACCGTGGCTGAGCGCCATGGAGGACGGTATCGCTGCACCACACGGAGACAAGACCGATACATTCAAATCTTAACTCGAAGAGCTCCAACAATAACCGCCATGATGTTAGCCGTGAGGCTTCATCACTCTTCAGGGAACTTAATTAGCGACCAAACAGTCAGAAACCGCTTGCATGAAGTGAACCTTCATTCCCGAAGACCGCTACGGGTACCACCTATAGCAATGCACAATCGTAGGATTCGATATCAATGGGCTCTTGAACACAGAAATTGGGCAGAAGAACAATGGCGTTTCGTGTGCTTTTCTGATGAGTCTCGTTTTGGTATGAGACCGGATACAAGACGTATACGACACTGGAGAACCCCTGGACGCCAACAGCGATTAAAATCCTGCCAGGAAGTCCATCCTTATAGTGGTGGAACCATCATGGTATGGGCGGGTATTTGGATCGGCGGAAGAACTGAGTTGATTTGGATCAGAGGCAACCTCAACGCTCAAATTTATGCTGAGACGATTGTATCAGACGTCATCGTTCCTCTACAAGTGCAAATCGGTCCCTTATTTCAGTTAATGCATGATAATGCACGACCGCACACCGCAAGAGTTGTAAGACAGACTCTCGCCGCAGCTAACATCAATGTCCTGCCCTGGCCTGCTCAGTCGCCAGACTTGAACCCGATTGAGCATGCATGGGATATGCTACAGAGAAGAGCTCTGCCGAATATGGAGGGTATCCAGTCGCAAGAAGACCTTTTTTTGTTGTTGCAACGAACATGGGCGGCCATTCCACAGCGTGATTTGGATGAACTCATTTTGAGTATGCCAAACCGATGTTCTTGTGTTGTTAGTGTTCGCGGTAGAAACACGGATTATTAATTGTTTAAGTTACCCAATAAAATTTTAAAGAAAACTGTTATTTCAGTCTTTTTTTCGAACTTTAATGTTAGTGGTTCAAATGTCAAAAATCCCTTTATTAGGAAAATGGCAAATTTCTTTATGAATGCAAAGGTGACTTGGTTTATCGTTACTGTGACAAACGATAACACTTTATTTGATGAATCCTTAAAGAACATTTTAATTAATATCAATCAGGAGAAAAGTTATTGCAAAAATTATGTTGATCCCTAGACACTTTTGATGTGTGTATATAAAAAGGGAAATATAAAAAACTTTTTTAAAAAAAGGGAACCGACTTCAAAACTAAACACAAAAAAAACTATAAATAACTTTTCTTTCGGAAGTCGGTGGCTTTGTTTTTTTTTATTTTATTGACATGAGGCCACCGACTTCCGAAAGAAAAGTTATTTTATAGTTTTTTTGTGTTTAGTTTTGAAGTCGGTTCCCTTTTTTTAAAAAAGTTTTTTATTTTTCCCTTTTTAGTTGAGATAATCAACAAAAATCTTCATAAAATCGGCGTCTTTGAAAATCTACAATCCTATTAAGCAAAACGGATCTATGTGAGCAACTTCACGAGATATCCATTATTGTTATATACTTAAACCTTCCCCAGAATGTAACAAATACTTTTCTGAAAGCTGTATCAAAATCGGTTCAGCCAAACGCGAGATAATTGCAGACAAACATGCAATTGTCCCTTAAAATCTACGATCCAAGTAAGCAAATCGGATTCACGCGGGCAACGTCACGGGATATCTATTAGTGATATATATTTAAACATTCTCCAGAATATAATGAACACTTTACTGAAAACTGCATCAAAATCCGTTCAGCCAAACGCGAGATAATTGCGGACAAACATGCAATCGTCCCTTAAAATCTACGATCCAAGTAAGCAAATCGGATCCACGCGGGCAACGTCACGGGATATCTATTAGTGTTATATACTTAAACCTTCTCCAGAATATAATGAACACTTTACTGAAAACTGCATCAAAATCCGTTCAGCCAAACGCGAGATAATTGCGGACAAACATGCAATCGTCCCTTAAAATCTACGATCCAAGTAAGCAAATCGGATCCATGCGGGCAACGTCACGGGATATCTATTAGTGTTATATACTAAAACCTTCTCCAGAATGTAATGAACACTTTCCTGGAAACTGCATCAAAATCCGTTCAGCCAAACGCGAGATAATCGCGGACAAACATACATACATACATACATACATACAGGTCGAACTGAGAACCTACTTTTTTTTTTGAAGTCGGTTAAAAATAAGTCGGGTTTTCCTTCCTGACGCTATAACTCCAGAACGCACGAACCGATTTCCACGGTTTTACATTCGTTGGAAAGGTCTCGGGCTACGTGAGGTTTAAAGCAAAGAAAATTCAGGAAAGCAACAGGATCCGCATACGAAGTCGCGGGCAGAAGCTAGTGTTACATAAATATTTCCCACTTGCATACAAGTAAACATTTTGAACCGACATCTTCTGCAGGCCATTACAAATATTTGTTCCGCTTAGAGATACTGCTATATTAAGGATTTATCTCTAAATCCCGTACTGTGTCAAATGTAACTTTCTATTTTCAATTCCCTATTCAAGATAAGTAATATAATATTCCAGCTCTGTGTTGAAAATTCACAGAATTGTGTATCGTCCGTAACTTCACAATTCTCGCGATATCGCAAATAAGTTTAAAAGCACTGACTCTTTATGAAAATAAAATATATTCCTCGCCGATTTATTAATAAATGCTCGTTAAAATTAAATCCGCCTTAGTGATTTTTTTTTATTTGATATAGATTTGCTCTCGACTCTAGTTTTGGACAAAGCCCAATGATTTCAAATAAGTCAATGACAAAGCCTGATGGAACGAGCTTACCCAGAAGAAACCAGTTCACTTAAACTTTGAAGAGATTTGTTGAAGAAAACATTAACTTAAAACAGCGTCAATGAATAAACCCCTAAGTTTTTGAGAACAAAAACTTCCTTTAATACAGTCATGTGTGTGCGGTGCATACACCGCACACCGATTGGATCCTTTCTTGAAACACAAATTACACGAGATATACATCGACACAATGAGATGGCGCTTATACCACGGTAATAATATGTACAGTATTGGAACTCCCTACAAACGGACGAAACGCGAGCTATACCTACGCGCCTCGATGTCGGGGCGCGCTCGAGGCGCAGACAGTCTCGGCCGTACCGTAGTGATAAACGGACGGAGCGTTGTTTTTTTTTTTAGCAAATATGACAAGTAGAAAATATTGTGCTGTGTTTGGGTGTTTAACGTCAACAATAACGCATCCAGACATAAGTTTTTTTAAATTACCTGCAACCTCTGAAAGGCGAGTACTAACTATAAAATAATTTTACTTACTAGTAGCTAGTAGCCGTGCTAGTAGGTAGGTACATAATGTGTGACTTTTTAATGGTTATGTATTTTCCTTTATCTCACGAAAAAAAGGGTATTTGGGTTAATAAATACAGTAAAATGAATAAAGTAAAGGAAAGTTACTGAGGCAAGTTAAATAATTAAGTTATAGGCGGTTCTGAATGAATCATGATACGGTAGGTACTTACTCTTGTGTTAAAACTCCAGTGCATGTGTGTTTTGTTAGTTTGTATTATTCAAAGTAAAGTCATGGTGTAACGGCGCGGTGGGATTGTCGGCGGGCACGGAAATGAAGCAGTGAGCTTTATTTACCTACGGTACGGTGTACAATCAACGTATATTCAGTGTACTACATAAACTTTAACACAGTCATGAATCTTGGAACGTAAGAGTACATAGTTCGCTCCGTATTTGAGTGTGCGCACTCGGTTGCATTAGGCCGACTGCCTGCGCGAGCGATGCGCTGTACGAGGTAGCGCGAGCGGCGCACTGACCTTGAAGGAGCGATTGACGCGAATCCACACGACGACGTAATCAGACCCTTGTTATATCGTCACGGGTACGTTTTACGTAACGGCGCTACAGTAATATTTGTTTATTATCTGTGTTTTGTGTATGAATAATACTAGAAAAACCGGCCAAGTGCGTCTCGGGCCACGCACAGTGTAGGGTTCCGTAGTTGCCCATCAAAATACTTATGCGAACTAACTTAAACTGATTCGCTGAATTTAATTTTAAAAAGAAGAAAGCTTTTTATTAGAATGCGAGAAGCTTTTTATTAGAATGCGAGTTTATTATACTTTAAAATTCAATAATAAAGCATTTCGTACGAGTCAGTCAAGGCGCAAATATTTTTCGGTCGCAAATTTATAAGCACAATTTGTTTTTCAAACAAACATTTGTTTTTAAATTAAATCTATTAATTAAAAACAACACGCATTTTTATTGAACACTTCCTTTTCAATATACAAAGTATTTTATTTGTTTACTTAAATATAAGAAAGGTATATTTACAATCACAACACTAAATAGAAACAGAAAGTAGGCAAATGTAATTAAAATGCTGGAGACGGGCGTCGGACAGCCCTAACGCATGTTTACGTACCGCGCGGCTGTAGGTATTTATTTCTATCATGCGGCCGAGATCCACTACTGTAGATATTTATACTGTGCTTATACCATCGTTGTGACGTACCTACTAGTACAGACTGAGCTACCAATCGGTTCAATTGCATGAACATTGTGACAAAATGTCATGTCAGTGTCAAGGCACTAATTGAAACCGCATTGAACGGAACGTGTTATGTTTGCATGTCCTGTAGTTGCAATAATTGAACCGACTGAGCAACACGTAAACTGCGCGCGTAACTGGCAATAGAACTGACTGAGTGAGTGAGCAACTTGTGCCGTTGTCAAAGGGAGTAAGCATAGACACTCACATGTCATCTGTCTTTCACGCAGAGTTTTTTTCACTTCACTCGCAACTTTTAAAAGGTCTCCATTATTGAACGTCTTAAATCTCTGTCCATTGCACTCTTCTCTAGCAAGGCCATTAAGAGTACAGTCCCATCATTAAACTTGTACTTACTCTGTTAAACGCGAACATGGCGCTTATACCTCAAAGGCTCAGCGCCCGCGCCATGGCAGTCGAAGTTACGGTTAATTGGATACGTCGCGTTACGTTGTCAACTTTATGTTCTAAAGCTTAAAGTTGAAAATCCAATTAAGAGTAACCGTACCTTCGACGCTGCTACGGCGCGGACGCTGAGCCTTACAAGCTCGTCGACGAACTCGTCGTAAATGGTGATGTGTGGGAAATTGTTAGGCGGAAGGGAATTCCTGTTTAATGCTATAGGTTTGTGTTTTTACCAAGAAAGGGTTCTGTCATCTGATTCCCAATTCTTTTTTCACTCTTTGTCTGTTGAGTAATTTTCGATCGACTCTTTGTCACATTGGTGGAAACACTAATGCCTTTGTCAAACTGACGGACGACCCGAATGCGTGGCGTAGCGTTTTTGGTTGTAATGTATAGAATTGTTTGAAGCCTGTCACATAGAGTATCGGATCGCTTTCGCATTTTTATATGACATGATTCGGTTCGGTTCGCTATCGCCTGTCTGTTTGACAAAGGCCTTAGTAAGCATTTTACCTAGAAACGTTTTTTCACCTTACCAACTATGCTATCGCAAGTGCACTCATCGACCTCGGTGAGTGGAGTTACGATAGCCTGATTGGTTAGGTTTTTGGAGAAGAGGACGCGGGTTCGAGCTCCACTCTTAGCTGAATTTTTCTTTCCTCAAAAAAAAACAACCTTTACGATACGCAACATAGGCGTTAATGCGTACAAATATTTAAAATTTCCGTTTAAGCAGTTTTCTCTTGCGAGGTAAAAGAAGTAATCTATGGAACTGCTCTGCTCGCAGTGAAAACCGGGCTTCATAGAGAATACCTAGTCAGAAAATGTACTTCTTCCCGTAAAGTTACTTAACTAGTCTTGTTGAAAATAGTTGTGGTGATGCGGTTTAACAGCGACCACTTTACTTACCGGGTGTTTAAGTGAGGCACTTTACCTGTTTTCACTCTCATTTGAGTCAGCTGCACTTTAACACGTTTAATCTTTTTACTTTATGTTGCACTCTTGCTTTTGACCGGGACTTTTGTGAAATGATAATGCGGCCTAGGGTGCAAGCAAATCCCTTCTAATAGTATAAACGTGAAAGTTTGTGAGATTGGATAGATGTTTGTTAAACACTGAACGGATTTGGAAGCAGATAGTTTCTAACCTTGTTTTTTTAATGTGGTAAAATGATCAAATAAGAAATTAGGGCAGGAGGGACTGTCAGACTTGTACTGACTAAAATCCACAGTGTCCTTCAATAGCTCTTTACGTTCCGGGGTAACGGTAGCTCGTTAGTCCCGCGACTCCGAGAGGCTTTGGGCCTCTAAGGGGGCCCCGTCATTGTGTTGAAAGCTTGTTCTATGATCGGACAGCGAGGCGCCCATTACTCGCCGTCCGCACGCCTACGGTGGCCGGTGTTCGTCCTGCGACCGACGTGGCGTGCCGTTGCCGTGGGCATCTCCAACTGAAGCTAGCTAAGTCGAAATCAAAAGCTAGTCTAATCTAAAAATAAACACATAAATATTAAAATGCACAAATACCAAAAGCAGAAAAGAATTTCGTCAAAAAATAAATTAGTATTACATCACGTAAACTTTTCCGTTCAACTATAATTATGTTAAAAGTTGTCCAGAATCGCTTCCATCCTCCTCATTATTCATAACTGAGCTGCAGAGTGTTACACAAAGTTTTATTTTTCTTCAGGCGTTTAATGAGGAAGCTCAGGGCCCCAATTCTGCTAATTTAGTAATGACTCAATTGAATATCAATTGGATCTCAGTAGCAGTTTTAACTACATTTGGTATTCTGCTACTAATTTAAGACCAATGGTTTTCCAGTGACATTCCATTGAACTGCTATCAGAATATTTGCTAGTCTGCTCTTCAATCGTGTTACAATTGTAAATCGATTGTGGACTTTATCGGTATTCTACTCTCTAATGGCAATACTTATAACTGTTCAACTGAGAGTCAATTACAATTACACTACGATTCCATTACGACTCTATTGAGCTTATACAAGTTTTTGCAGAATACCAAATTTGTTCTAATCGTAATGGAGTCGTGATTGACTCTCAATTGAATATCAATAGCATGTGAGTTAAATAAAATTAGCAGACTTGAGCCCAGTTTTCATAAACTTACTGCTTCAGATATCCATCTGGATATCTGAAGCAGTAAGTTTATGAAAACTGGGCTTCCAAAAAAATTTAATAGCTTTGTTATATGCAATTTTCTAATAAATGTTTAATATACATGTAAGTAAACATTGTAAACAGCCGAGGTTTGTTTATCATAGCTACTGTGTTTATTGTAAAAATAAATAACGAAGCATAAAATGTTCTGCTGTATACAAACCTACCCTACAGACTATGGCGGTCATTAAACGCCCAGGCATATTGTTCTCGCCTCTAGCAATATCCATGGGAGTATGCGGCTGATGCACAGACGCAAGCAGGTCAACCTACCCCAATCTGTCAAATTTTATCAATCAGACATGAACCTTTCACTATTGTGATAAGGTTGGAAATCTATTAAAGAAATTTGATAGTTTGAGGTTGGTTGATGTACGTACAGTACCTACCTATTTTTTACTACTTTGATTTTACGCCTGTATATACCCGCAAGATACCTGTTTTTATGTGTCTAATAATATTGCTTACCGTCCAAATAAGCAAATATTGCCTTGCTTGCGTTATAGGTATTCTATGATAAAAATAAATTAAATCTATATTTCGATCAACAATAACAAAATCCAAGCAGTTTTTGAACGCTGAAACGATTGTATGAATTTTGAAGTAACTCCTGAACTTTACAAGTTAATATTGTCATGGAATTAGCATAAAAAGTCCCTTACTTTTCCTTCAAACTTCATATACGAGTACATGGATATGAGAAAAGTTTGATAAGTGGAAAATAGCGTAAGTTCTTGTTTCTCTTACCATTCAAGGGTAATCTCACTTGCTATGGAACTTTCCTGTGAGAGAAGCACGCAAGTAGGTGTTTGTTTGTACTATAGCAAGATTATGTAGTTCTTGTTTAGTATTATCTTCTAGGTTGCAGGAACAACTAAGGCTAGAAAAACAATTTTACCACAAGTGGGTTAAGCACCTAATTTGTACCTAGTTGCTTTTTTACAGGACTTTGTTTCTTGTAAACTCAAATATTTCGGATGAAGAAATACATACGAATTATGTTCTACGAGAAAATGTAGCTTTTTATGTCAAGCCTACCTTAAGTACATTTTTTTTTATTGTCTCGATAGATAAATCTTCGTAAAAGTTTCAAAATATTTTAAATGTGAAGTTTACAGAAACATTTACTGTTTCTGTACCAGGAAATAGGCTCACAGGCTCTATAATAATTAAAACTTTTTGCAAATACTTACAATCCGTACGCGATAAGGCGAGGCCTACTTTAAAAGTTGTTTTTGTAGTGTGAGCAAAAATAATACATCGAATGTAAATAGATTTTGCTTAAAAAATAATGTAATGGTTGTCCGTTAAATTGATTATTATTTTTTCTATTTAGACTCTACGACAAGGTTATTGAAGACCATAAAACAAGTAGATTTTCAAAGGGAATTGTCCAATTTCTATGGGACTTTGGCCATTCTTAAACAAACAGTTCAGCTAATAATATGTGATTGATTTATTAGCTCAAATCAGTAAGAATGAGGATCTACAGCTAGTTTTGTATCAAGATTTTTGTTTAGATATTTTTTTAACATTTAACTGAAACAGGTTATGTATGAAATAAAACTTGTTTTTTATATTATTATATTTATTAGTCAGATTCATAAGTTATGAGAACATTGTCAAGGAACTTAGCAGGTGGATTAATATGTTCCTGATATCTTTCCCAACTTAAAAACCAAATAATTGTCATAATTATGTGCACAGCAACCTACTGTTCTACGGCCCACCAAACAGTTGCAGCAATATTGTTTTATTGCTGACCTGACCTCCCTTCAATGTTATTTTCCAAAGAAGTGCCGGGGTCGCCAAGAAAGGAAGAATCGAAATCCATTACAAAAAAAAAATAGTGTTCCTTATAAAACTCACAAAATCATCAATCAATCACGATGCAAATTCAAAATGACAACTGTCATTTTGAATTCAACACAACATTTTTTAAGCATCGCGTAAAAAAAAAAACAATTGTATATATTATCGATTCATATGAAATCGATTATGCTGCTATGATTTCTCCAGAAATAATGCATAAAACCTCAGTTTTATAATTTTTGAAGTCCTATTAATTATATCGTTTATTAGAATGTTATTTATATAAATTATCTTATGAAAAGTATTTTTCAATATAGTGGAGAGATTGCATTGTATTTTAAATCGATTTGAATTTGTTGGTTTATGGAGTTTTGATTTGGCAACACTGAAACCAAATCCGCCGGTTCGTGTGTAGCATCAAATCAAATACTTAAAAAAAGGTTATTTTTTTTAATGCCAATTGATACAAAGTTATTTGCACCAGATGTTTACTAAAATAGAATTTAAAATATTGGTAAATTACTTTTTTGTATAGCATCGCGTACAAAAATGGCCAAGTTCAGACAATGCCCTTTATCCGTTAAAGATTTAGCTTCTGCTCTGCCGCGGCACAACTAGCGTTGACGCGACCAAACAAAGCCCGTCAGGCTTTTACGTGGCGTGTCCTAGCACTAACCGAGCTCACTTGCGCCGCTGCACGGCGAGGGAAACTTAGTTTAGCCGAACCGAATCTAGCATTACTTTAAAAAAAAAAATATTGTTATAACAGGACTAAAAAAATAAAATTACCGGCTAAAACTAACTTATCGCGAACGGGTAGAACATAGAAAGGTGCAAAAAGATGCTGTTCATAGACCAACATATGCATTAACACCAAACAAAGTAAACAAGGGGAAGTGTTGTTTACTCATCTGTTACAACTGTATCAGTGTGAGTTATCATAGTATCATAGCGTTTCTCCGGAAATTGTTTCCTCATCGCTCCAAATGTACGGATACAATATATCTCTTCCTGCTTCTGAATAACAAACAAATGGGAAGAAAGTACCTGTTGTTTTTTCCTGGTGGTGCGCAAGGTGGAAACAGACTTTTCACGGTGCTGTCAACCAACATTATGTTAAGGTGGTCGTACATTTGTCAGCACAGCACGTACACGCCGAATTTTAGAATTCGTTGTAATAAATCATATTATGAAATTGGGAAATGCTGTGAGCATCCGAATAATTCTGATGACTGACGTCATCAGAATTATTCGTCATACTTTATATAATGCTGATATATTATGTGCTCACTCAACTCACTTCCTGCGTCGGTGTTCCCGAAAGCATACAACCCGAATCTCTTCAAAGTTAGAGTGAACAGGCTTGTACTGGGTAAGCTCGCTTCATCATTGGCTTTGCCTCAGTTACCGTTGATCTGGACTCGACTAAAGAGCAAATCTATCTAAATAACAAAAATCCGGCCAAGTGCGAGTCGGACTCGCCCATATAGGGCTCCGTAGCAGCAAGTAACAATAAAAGTTCTTGTAGTTTGTTGTTACGTTGAACGGTAAATTGCGGTTCACGATTTATGACGTATTAAAAAATAAAGGAATTACTTGATCTCGTTCCATCCAATTTTCGCTGAAAGTTTGGGAGGGACACATTTTACCACTTTGGAAGTGCCTCTCGCGCAAACTGTTCAGTTTAGAAAAAAATAATACTGGTAACCTCAATATAATTTTTAAAGACCTATGCATAGATGCTAAGTATGGGGAACCCCCAAAATTTGTTTTTTATTGTGGGAAAATCGTAATGCGGTTCACATAATACATCTACTTACCAAGTTTCAACAGGATAGCTCTTATACTTTCGAAAAAAATGGCTGTGAAATACCAACGGACAGACAGACAGACAGACATGACGAATCTATAAGGGTTCCGTTTTTTGCCATTTGACTACGGAACCCTAAAAAATAATAAATATTTATGGCGCAGTTGGGGCAGTGGCCGAGCTACCGACTGCGCCTCGTGACTCCGTTTTTCTCGCACAAACTGACGGTTACATAATTTTAATGATCTACAAGTCAATATTCGTACGTTTTAAGTGTTTATATAAGTGACTTTAAATGTTTGTCAACGCACCCACGACATAGCACACTAGCGTGGGACATTCTTTAAAAACATAATCTAAAAAAATAACTTTTTTTTATTTAGCCATTTATGTCCCACTGCTGGGCAAAGGCCTCCCCCATATCCTTCCAAGTGTTCTTTTCTAGTGCCACTTCGGACCAGCCATCGAGGTACGCATCTAGATCGTCCTGCCATCTCATTTTGGGCCGGCCTCGGCGGCGTCGTCCATTCTCAGGCACCCATTGAGGGCATATTTTTACCCAGCGGCTATCTTGCATGCGAATGACGTGACCCGCCCAATCCCATTTGAGCCTGGCAGCCTTTTTACCTACGTCAATTATTCCAGTTTTAGAGCGCAGCGTGGTGTTACGTATTTTATCGGATCTTCTATGGCGACCCACCAACACGTACTGGACCAGCGTGGTGGGTTAAGGTTCATCAGGTAAGTTTTCAGCCGCAAAACACCATTCATCATAGTTCTCTCTTCCTTTTAATTTCGGCACATTTGCAATGTAATTGGAGTTCATGTTTCCGCGAATTAACAAGCACAATTTATCTTTTTTAAATGTAAAAAAAAAACTGATAAAATCGGGAGAAGCCCATAACCTATTGAAACTAATTAGCTATTCGCAACAGACTGTTTTTATTCAAAAATATAGAACACTGTCACACATAGTAGGGTAAAGTACCCAACTGCTGACCTCCCACCAACTATTGACCGCATAACAGTTTTTATCAAAAATAATAATAAATCTTCTTGCAGTGCTGCATAGAATACAGAAAATGAAATATAATTTATCTTGTAATATATTGGCGTCACAGAAAATTTAAATAAAGCAATATTGCGTCCGTAAACCTATGATAACAAAATACCCTCCTAAAATCATCAAGAAATTTAACAATTTGCTAAGCTGACGGTTGTTTTCAATGTCATATTTACACTATAGATTTTATCTTATCTTATATATTTTATCATTTATTTCAGTTTTACACTATAGATTCCTTTGAGTTTGGTATTTTTTGGTTATTTAAGACAGACACAATGCTTTTCCACATGATTTTCAAGTTTTAATGAGCGTTAACTTGTTAAAATGATGAGGTCAATATCTGGTACACTCAAATTTATGAATAACCATTTTTTTAACATGGCATGTCAATAGCTGGTAATTAACCAAATGTACGAGAATACCAGTTACTGACACCACGGTGTATACGTATAGTTCATTTTTAATGGTGAGGTAGCTTAACTTTAATGCATCTGTATTATGCCCGTGGACGTTGGCACCCCTAAAGGTGTGTATCTGCATAATCACAAACATAAAAATTATCTTAGGTACGTAGTAACCTGACTACCTAGCATAATTTGAGTGAGGTACTTAAATTTTCGGTCTACTGCCACATTCTGGATCCTCCTGAATATTTTACGCTGCTTTCACATTTGGGCGACAGTCGCGCGACAGACGCTGCTTATGCGCGGCTGTTCATATAAAATGTGAAAAAACGCCCTAATGTGAAAGCGGCCTTAGACTTTTAGACTTACTAATATTATAGGAAAAGTGAACGGCTGAATGGATTTTAACACAATTTGGCAAGCAAATTATTTTAAAACCTGGTTAAGTGGGTGTACCTGAACGCAGGATACTTTTTATGTCGGTATATGATCCCGTGGGACAATTGCAGAATATAACACGAGCAATGCCTCAGCCACAGGTTGGTCTATTGCATAAAATAACAAAATATACCCTAACCTGCATGTTTGGGGTGCTATGACAGGAAACCTCCACGTGCGCCCGTGGACTGGAGTTCCCTCTCGGATACGTCCGGGGGGAAGACCAGTTTTTCGGGCCGGTGCACCCTGGGATGCGGGCAAAAACTCTTCCTTAGGCACTGTGTGCCTAAGGGGTCTCTTTGCCCGTATGCGAATAGCCTGTCGTGTGGACGCTCCAACGCGTGTCCCTCTGATTAGCAGAGGGCACAGCGGTGGAGCGGGCTTGCGGACGGTGAGTTATGGGTAGCTCGCCGTCCGACCAAGGACCAAGCCCGGGTCGGTGGCGCGTCGTGTTTCGCGCCAAATGCCTGCTGGGGTCGCGGGTTTTTTCTTAACCCAGGTTACCGTGGCCCCGGAACGTAAAGGGTATAGGAAGGAACACGGGTGGATTTTAGTCAGTAAGAGTCTGACAGTCCCTTCCGCCCCACCCAGGGCGGGAGAACTCATTTGATGATTTTACCACCTAAAAAAAAAAAAAAAAAAACCTGCATGTTTGAACAAACTGACTTAAATCATTTCCGAGGCAAAGTGTGAGCTAGTTTTTTATTTGTATCTATGTTCTCTTCATTTGTGAGGTCTTTTACATAAGTTTAAAAAGTTAAAACCGTCTTATGTAATTAGGAAAATATTAATTCAATGGTTTTTAAACTCACTTTGTAGAACTAAAGCCGTGTTATTTCAATTTATATTTTGCCGTCGAGTATTTTTATATCTGCTGCATAATACAGAACAGTGAAATAACTACTATTAAAGAAGAAAAATTGGACAAAAAGTGATAAAAACTACAACAAAAAGTGATAAAAACTACAAAATTTCAAAAATAAGTGCAAGAATATTATTGACGGCGTTTGAAGACTGAAGACCTAAATAGTGTGAAAAAAGAAAATGAGAAGGGCTATAAGACTAGCTTTGTTTGTTTTTTATCAAATAAAACCTCGTATCACATTCATAATAAATAATATTTGAGTTTATTCTTATACTACAGGAGGTCAAAAAATTGGTCATTTGCATGATGAAAATTTGGTACAAGCATGTTGATAACTGGTCAAATGGCCTGTTCTTGCTAAACTCGAGAAAAAAAACACTTTTTACCTTTGTATGACTGGAAATAATGTTTTAGTTACATTCTCCAATGTTTATTTTATCTTCCGAAAACATTCATTTCCACTTGCAACTCGTACATTAGTTTATTTTGCGAAAGAAGCAAGGAAAACCGCTTAAGGGGTCAATAGTTGGGTGTTTTACCCTATATGGCATTCCTAGTTGCTAAGAGGAGGTTTAATATCCTTATTTATTTTGATATAGGTAATTACTAACAAAAATAAATTAGAAACAACCTCACATATTTTAAAATCATTGTTCAATGTGCGTTATTTGTGATCTCACAGCAGTTATGAACCACCCAGCTCTAATAACTCAATTTTACGACACCCGAGAGCTTTCAACAAACTACTTAAAGTTTTCTTAGTAAATCTTTTATAAATAGCCTGACATTTTATGATACGATACTACCTCTTGTCTACTAGGTATAAAGACGTTATCTAAGGATCTAAAAACATCTCTTCAGCAATGTTGCTAATAGCAATGTTGAAAAATTGTTCTCTATCACTTTTAAAAACTCTATTGCTTGAACAATAGAAGTGAGTATTCTATTTTACGAACTTTATTGCAATGCATATTAAGATATTGCTTTTTTTTTCACGTGGTAAAATCTTCAAATCTGTCCTCCCTCCCAGAGAAGGGAGGGACTGACATCAGACTTGTACTGAGTAACATCCACGGTGTCCTTCAATAGCCCTTTACGTTCCGGGGTTACCTGAGACAGTCCCGCGACCCCGCTATGCTCGTGTACAGTTCTGTTACTCAGTCTACCCATTTCTACACCTTGTTCAATGACAACTTAATCATTTTAACACGCCGTGAATAACGATAGAAGACTGAGGTTATTGAAACAAAAAAAACTGTTTTCTAAATTGTTCTCACAGGTGTAATTCATAACGAAGAAGAATCAAATTTTGACGCGACGCGATTTTATTTTATTAAAGAAAACACATCAGAATATTACATTTACTCTGTCTTAACACCTTACATGAAACAAAGAACTTTAAATTAAGATGGATAGGTCGGAAGCTATTTAGCGTACGGCTACACAGTACACATACAAAACCAGTTTGTCTTAGACTCGCTTTATATGATCTATCCGCACATTGAACGGTCAGCTTATAGTAGTTTTGCATGGCTTGACGTGTAGCCGTGTGTACTTCTAAACAAAAACAATTTATCTTATAGGAAACGCTCAATTTATTTTAAATTAACTTCGCGTTGAGTTCATTCACACCCCATCTACAGTACCGAAATTCAAATTTTTGTCTCTTCCAAAAGATTAGACAGAGCGATTTTGCGTTTTCGTCTTTTCTTGGTCCTGTCTGTTATTTATTACATAAACAAGTATAATGATTTTCCTTGACCCATTTGAAGGCATGGAGGTATATGTTAGAGATTGACTGGTGCTCTGCGTGTCGCAGGTACGATTGCCGCTCGGAACAAATATTTGTGCGATCTGAGTGTTTGTTCCGGGTCTGAGGAGGTAAACATTTTTTTTTTGATTTTGATTTTAGATTTCACTACTTACATTTTGATCATTTAAATACAAATTAAATTACATTTTAATGAGTCCATGTTTTAAAAGAAAATCAAATTACGCAATTAAATGAACGCTTTTTTTTTATTCAAAATAATAGGAACTAGTATCTGACTAAGTGTGAACGACTAGACGTACCACTATTAGAAACATTAGACAATTTTTTATTTGAAATCCAATCTGGTAGGTAGTTCATAGTCGAAATGTTGATTGGTAAACGGGCTCCAGCGACAATTTACATACTTTCAATTTAACGGTCTACTTTAGACCCTATATCACATTTAGTAATAATGATGGTCTCGCGCGAGCCGGCCCACCCCCAACACTCGAATATTACAATACTAGCGACCCGCCCCGGCTTCGCACGGGTGCAATGGTGATACTAAATACACTACAGAAAAACTGCGCAAACGCTACGTCCCGCAATTTTTAAATCTGTAATATCTTCGAAAACATTCACTTAAATCATACGGTGTAAAGGGCCATATAGATCTATATAAAATGAACAATGTATTCAAGGTATTTAATTGGATAAGGACTAATGCTGTATTGGTTAAAATCGCTTCGAAAATTAGCCATTATTTGTCGTAAAAAGGAAATGACAAAAAAAAGTTATTGTGGGTTATCCATAAGAGATAGACATATACCATCATGGACTTTTCTGTAGACCTCTTCAATGTGTACAATACTTAGTACATTATTTTGATAAAACTCGTAGGGTTCAGCCTGCGTTTGCAATGTAAGCGGAAAAAATGTAATTATTTACGACATCACATTAGAAATCTCAAAAATAACAGTACTTCTCCACTATTTAATGGATATTATTATACATATAAACCTTCCTCTTGAATCACTCTATCTATCAAAAAAAACCGCATCAAAATCCGTTGCGTAGTTTCAAAGATTTAAGCATACAAAGGGACATAGGGACAGAGAAAGCGACTTTGTTTTATACTATGTAGTGACTGCCCGTGGCCCGCACGCGTTAAATTTGGAGTAAAACAATCCCCCTTTCCCTAAACCATGAAGATTTCCTGCTATCTTTGGAATATCTAAATTCATACACTACATTTTTACTTATTTACTTTTTACTTTTTTAACTATTTATTTTATTTTTACAACATATAACAGAATGTCTTTATAAACAACGTTCACAGCTTTCTTATCATTAGACAATACAAACATGTTTTCTCTGGAGGTCACTCTTGAAAGAGCGACATACAGTTGTCCATGTGAAAAACAGTCAACGCTCAAATCTAAGCCTGCAACGTTGAAGGTTTGACCCTGTGATTTATTAATGGTCATTGCAAAAGATGTCTTTACCGGAAACTGTAAACGTTTAAATTGGAAGGGTAAATCCGATGGTATCAGAGGGATTCGGGGAATCAATACATCTTCTCCGGTACCACATCCTGTGAGTATTGCACTCTATTTTTTTGCTATTTTCCTCGCTGGAGAGCTCCGATATAATAAACGCGTCCGATCGCTGCTAAATTCAAAGTGCTATAGGGAAAACCGCGGCCTCAGACGCGCTATTTATAGGCACGCTCTTGCCGCACCGGGCGGCCGGCCGGTACCGCCGCAAACGCTACGTCCCGCAAATTTTAAATCTGTAATATCTTCGAAAATATTCACTTAAATCATACGGTGTAAAAGGCCATATAGATCTATATTAAATGAACAATGTATTCAAGGTATTTAATTGGTTAAGGATTAATGCTGTATTGGTTAAAATCGCTTCGAAAATTAGCCATTATTTGTCGTAAAAAGTAAATGACAAAAAAAAGTTATTGTGGGTTATCCATAAGAGATAGACATATACCATCACGGACTTTTCTGTAGAACTTTTCAATGTGTACAATACTTAGTACATTATTTTGATAAAACTCTTAGGGTTCAGCCTGCGTTTGCAATGTAAGCGGAAATAATGTAATTATTTACGACATCACATTAGAAACCTCAAAAATAACAGTACTTCTCCACTATTTAATGGATGTTATTATACATATAAACCTTCCTCTTGAATCACTCTATCTATTAAAAAAAAACGCATCAAAATCCGTTGCGTAGTTTCAAAGATTTAAGCATACAAAGGGACATAGGGACAGAGAAAGCGACTTTGTTTTATACTATGTAGTGATTACATTGTTTAACGCTATAGTTGCATAGAGGTGTATCAGCCTTTTCCAACCTTTTCATTTTTCGAATTGTTTAGGAATTCTAGTCGAAAAATAAATAAGTCACTTATGACATTACATTACGTACAATAAGTGGACCAGAGAATTCTAAAGATCAACTTTTAATTAATCTTAATTAATTTGTCTGTAAACAGCTGCTTTAGGTACATACTTGAAGTCTTTTACTTAACCTTTATTCGCTTTTTGCAGAACCTCATTGAATATGGATAAAAAGAATTTGTGAACCTTAATTACTTTATGATGATTATTAGGTTTTTCATATTTCTTGTTATTGATGAGTAATTTTATTGTACAAACAGCATCTTTATTTATGAGCAGGTAAATACATAATTATTTTTATTCATGTCTTGTTCTACCAAATGTATACAAATATACCAAAGTATATAAGTGGTTGAGCAGTGGGGAATGTGCAAACGGCACAATTTTGTTGAGAAGTGGGAAAAAGTGACAAAATAACAATCATCTTTCTTTTGTTCAGAAAAGGTTTGCTCATCGTCTCATTCTAGCCTAGAGGCAAAGGTGAGGAAAGAATGGAGCGAACTAACGCAGAAGGATCTAGAACAATTAAAACCTGTTTGACGCCGGACTCTGACAGGATGGTAGTCAGCCATGCGGCCCTGGTGTGGCCTCCCGCTGCCATTAAGACCACTCAGCCATCATAGCAGGTTACCTAGGTAGCTTGGTGCCAATGCCCGAAATTAGGGTTGCCAGGTCTTAAAACTGAAACGCCGGACAGACATGTCATATTTTAGCCGTACATTTGGGTGATAAGACCGGACCCTCTAGCGTAGTACACTCTTTTAATTTTAAAGTTCTTGTATAACACCACTTCAGTCCTTTACTATGGGCCTCATTATTAAGCTCAGTATAGTCCAACGAGCTATGGAGAGGGCTACGCTCGGAGTCTCTCTGCGCGATCGACTCAGAAATGATGAGATTCGTAGACGAACCAAAGTAACCGACATAGCCCAACGAATTAGCAAGTTGAAATGGCAGTGGGCTGGCCATATAGCACGCAGAACTGATGGCCGATGGGGCCGTAAGGTTCTCGAATGGAGACCACGCACCGACAAGCGCAGCGTAGGACGTCCACCCACTAGGTGGGCAGACGATCTTATGAAGGCCGCAGGATCACGCTGGATGCAGGCCGCTTACAACCGGTCCTACTGGAAGTCTAAAGGGGAGGCCTATGTTCAGCAGTGGACGTCTTACGGTTGATATGATGATGATAACACCACTATTTTTTTTCAATGAAAGCACGGGTCGATTCAATTAAATAAGCCAAAGATCAACATAGGCCAGACATGCCGGATACGGTATAATTTGGCCGGACACGCAAATAAAAAGACTGACTGTGTCCTGCTCTATCCCGACGCCTGATAACGCTAGTACCCTGTATGGAGCTCTAGGAGGTGGATCTCACCTACCTCACAATCATACTATAATATTATATTTAAAAACATGGATTTCTAGCCTAAACAAGTTTTTTGTACGCTGTTTATTTGTACCGTAAAATGGGGTGAACAGGGACGCAGCGCAGGGGTGAATCGAGACCGTAGTTTTGAACCTGAGGAATTTTACACAGAGAATTTGGCCTTCCAGAAAAAAAAAAAGTTGGATTATTGTGCATCTGTAATCTGTATCACCTTTTTTTCATAATACTCCAAATTTGAGTGCCGGAGGAATTTCTCGGACCACATAGTTAAGCCTCGTTGTTCTTCGTGTTTAAACGATAAATTATAATGGTATGTTGCCAAAAAGGTCCCGAAATAATTAAGTATTATTCAATAAATTAAATTGATTAGTTGTTGGTAACCTATCATATAAGGGTGCTTCTACACGGTGCATGTAACCCGCGCAAGTAAGGGTGCGAGTTACCCGCGCGAGTAATATGCGCAAGCTACTTGATTAAGTTACTCGCGTGTACTTGTAAATGTTGAAAATTACTGGAACAAGTAAAAACGCGGGCTACTTGCGCAAGCTGTATCTAAAAATTATTTGTTTGTGGTCAAGAGTTACATGTGCATGCTATTCGCGCGGTAGCTTTATGACTTAATCGAGTCAAGATGTCTCGACGAACGAAAATTCTTTTAAAAACATTGTTAAAAATGTAATTTCGC
The DNA here is from genome assembly GCA_954870645.1 of Agrotis clavis. NCBI lineage: Eukaryota > Metazoa > Arthropoda > Insecta > Lepidoptera > Noctuidae > Agrotis > Agrotis clavis. The sequence continues at coordinate 11,676,659 of OX940922.1, forward strand.
TGGAATTATGAAACTTACGCACGTCTAAAACTGTTCGCGAGTAACCCGCGCGCGCCGCAGAGCACGCGAGTTAGTTGCGCGGGTGGCTCGCTTTGGTACATGCTCAAGTCGCTGGACCCGCACGTTTTTTAATGGGTGATTGTACACGGTGCATGTAGCTTGAACATGTTGAGGCACTTGCGCGGTTTACATGCACCGTGTACAAGCACCCTTAGTTAAGTATCAAAATCCCTGTTAAAGTTTTCTCCCGATTCACCCCTGCGTCCCTTCACCCCGTTTGACTTTTACCCGCCCGCAACACAAATGCATGCACTTTAATGAAACGAAGGCCATCAAGACAATATAGTGGACATGACATCACTAAAACTATGTACCAAATGCAACAATTTTGTTGGTATTCTGTGCGTGTAGCCCCTTATCTTCCCAGTCACGGACTGTTGAAAGTATGCAGTGCATTTGGATGCAAACAATTTGTTGATAACACTTGATCGTAGATATTTGCACCTTGCTATTTTCTATTGTTCGCAGTTGGAATGCCTCCATGTTGTAAATTGTTTTATTTATGACTGGTAGACGGAACTGAATTTGTAAAAAGTATTTTCTGTTCTTTTTTTTCTTAGTTTACCTACCCTTTTGTGAACTAATAACATGGTAGACTGAATTTAGATTCAGAGACAAAACACTGCTAAGATAACCGCTCGAGAGCACTAGAACGATTCACGCCCGATGACGTCAGACGCACAGGGTCATAAATCTTAATGGCCGACCCGCGCGTCAAGTGGTCCCGCTAACATAAACAACTTTTTGCCGGCGCTCGGCTTACAAAGGGAACTATTCAAGTGTTGTTTTTATGAAGGTTATGAAAGGCCCATTGGAGTCGTGTTAAGAGTTTGTTGATAATTAGTTTCTATGTTTTGAAATGTAGCTGTAAACATTGACTACTGTTGAAAAGAACATCGCGTGAACTTTAAACAGGATTATTTCTAAAAATAGATCGATAACGTATACATTTTATGACTTTTATTGGTGGGTGGGTTATATCTCCGTACGATAAAATAAAAAAACAACACTTTCCAGTACAAAAATAAATATTTACAGGCGTACAACTACCTCGAAAAATTTGCTGACGGGGTAAAAATTTTCACGGAAAGTAAATAATTTATTACAATTATACCTTTTCACAAACATTCAAAATATTCAAATGTGTATGTATTCAAATGTTCATATTGTAACTACTGTGTAAACATTATGTTGATAAGTTTATCTAGTACAGAAAAATAAGTAATTGATTGAAGTAAAACCCACAATTAAACTGCGTTTTTACATTTCTCTTTTGTTTTTGTTCAGTAAAGTTAGAGTAGTTACATCGTACGTAACTATTTTTTACAAGTAATTTCCTTTCCAATTATGTATCACATTTGTTATTCAATAGTTATAGAAAAAAAAAAAGAAATTATAAAAAATCACAATCGGAGAAAGTTGTCTACTTTCTCCGCCATTTCTCTTTGTTTTCGTGTGCAAAAATTCTTATTGAAATTTAGATTCCAATTATGATGTTTATGTTTTGGCTGAAATCTCTTGTTTAGTAAACATATAATGCGATAGTAATTAGTTTTTACTCAGAACTAGTCTCACAATTTAGTAAATTACGATAGCATTCTGACCAAGGTCAAATCTTGTTGCAAGCGTTATTACAATCACACTTATTATGTTATAAACTCACCCTCAGGTTAAAATCCACTTGCACACACATTAAATATAATGTTATTTCACTATTAAAACGTAATTCACTCAATAACACTCATCAAGAACGTAAAAAACACTTAAAATCGGCAGCCACTTGACTACGTAAACACGCGCAACCACAGACTATCTTTGGCATTTTTTCTTTTTTAAACAATGAACTTTTGTGGAACGCGTTTTGTTTATAGAGACGTAGAATTTTATAGAGAATCGAGTGGCATAGACAAAATACATTAAAATAATAGGGACTTAAAAGGAAACAGCAATATTGAGGCGCGAAGTCCCGTTGAACGCGAACGGTAGTAAACTACCGTGTGTGCGTTCTACCACGTTCTACGGAGTTTTTTGCAACGGTACGGAACTACCGTTTGTGCGCTCAAGCGGAGACAAAATCACATTTAAATCACATATAATACAGATTTTTTCTTATTTTTTTATCCTGTTTTTTTGAGAATGTCATCATTCTGTCATATCAATATAACAGGTCCAGTTGAAAACCAGTGTCGATGTATGTATGTATGTTTTTATGTTTGTGTTCGCATATCTCCGGAACTACAAGTCCGGTTTAAGTAATTCTTATTCGTACTAGGTACTCGTATTGTTCAACTTAGGGAATACTGCAAGTTTCATCAAAATCGGTTCATTGTATGTTTGTTCACGATTATCTCGCGTTTGTCTGAACCGATTTTCATGCGGTTTTCGGAAAAAATATTTATTACATTCTAGGGAAGCTTTTAATATAAAATAATAATGGATGTCTTGTGACGTTGCCCGCATAGATCCGTTTTTGTTGCTCGCTTGGATATAAATTTCTAAAGTCGCCTACTATACGAAGATTTTTGTTGAATGTCTGAACTAACTAAAAAGAGTACAATAAAAACTTAAAAAAAAGTACCGACTTCAAAAACAAATAGAAAAAAGTGTAAAATAACTTTTCTTTCGGAAGTCGGTGGCAATAGTCAATGACATAAAATCAAAAGCCACCGACTTCCGAAAGAAAAGTTATTTTACACTTTTTTTTAAGTTTTTATTTTGTCTTGTTCGTGTAGTGTGTTTTTCGTGAGTTTTGTGCCAAATAAATGTATTTTCTTTCTTTCTTTCTTTAAATTGAGAAGCACACGCACGTTAAACTGCTTCCCATACAAATGCGAAGAAATACGGATGTTTCCACCAAATGAGGCCTTTACTTGCCAGAATGAGGTAAAGATACAAAAAACTGATCCATGCCAATGCGTGCAAATGTGATTTCAGCTTAAGACTGACTCTCTGTTATTAATCTTTTAATAATTTTTACATTACGTGTAGATTTCTGGTCTCAATCTAGCCTATAACGAACTCACCTTGAAAGAACTGGAACTCTTGAGCATCTATGGCACCTCCACTCCTCGTCCGCTCTTGACTATTGCACTTTTGATGAACACAAGTATTGTACAATGTTTGCATACCCATGTCGGTAAAATGTGGAGAACTTAATTCTAAAGAAATAACACCCATGTATTATAATTATTAACCCATGTTTGCAAAGAAATAAATTTGATTTGATTTGATCAAAACATTTTTTTCTTCAAGAAAAAAATTTAATTATTTCGTTAACCAAAAGGGAAAATAAGTATAAAAATACACTAAGTTCAGTGTATTTTTACCGACTTCAAAAAAAAAAAAAGGTTGTTATCATTTTCGACCCGTATGTATGTAATATTTCCAGAACTGCCCAGTCTTCGTATAATGTTAGCCTATATCAGCGTCTGAACAAATAAGCCAAATTTCAAAAGTGTTTGTATGTATGTTTTTATGTTTGTGTTCGCATATCTCCGGAACTACAAATCCGACTTAAGTAATTCTTTTTTTGTTGTACTGGGTATTGTTCAACTTATGGAATACTGCGGTTTTCAAAAAAGTGTTTTTTACATTCTGGGAAAGGTTAATAACAATAATGGATATCTCGTGACGTTGTCCGCATAGATACGTTTTTGTTGCTCACTTGGATTATAGATTTCTAAAGACGCCCATATAAATTATTATACGAAGATTTTTGTTGAATATCTGAACTAAAAAAAAAGGTAAAATAAAAACTTTTTTCAAAGAAAGTACCGACTTCAAAAACAAATAAGTAAGTACAATAAAGTTAAAAATAACTTTTCTTTCGGAAGTCGGTGGCAATATTCAATGAAATAAAAAAAACAAAGCCACCGACTTCCGAAAGAAAAGTTATTTTTTACTTTTTGTACTTACCTAGGTATTTGTTTTTGAACACGGTACTTTTTTTAAAAAAAGTTTTTTTTCCTTATTTTTTCCTTATTTTTTTTTGGTTGTATTGTATTGTATTGTTATATTATTATTGTATTGTACCACTTTTGAAAGACGACTAAAAAGTCACGGTGTATATATTATTATGTTCATTTAACCTTTTCATTCACAACAATTACTTACGTGCTTAGATGTGAGCCCGGTCCAAATCTGAAGTTATTATGACGGCGAGATTGGGGGATTAGAGATCCGATTGAGATATAGGTAAGTAAGACATGTTCTTTGGATTACTCTTGTAGACATACTTCCGTGTAGATAGTAAATAAGGGTGATTGGTTCTCAGGTGGGGTATTTTCATGTTTCCGCACACATAAAGGCGCTCCCTCACCGCGAGCATTCACCTGTAATGTAACGTTACAGATTCGAACATTTCATCAGTGAAGGAAGACAATCGAGCATCACAATGCGCACCTTGTATCTAATCTATACTAAATGTACGTGAATGGTCGTCAGTCAGGGAGGTAGTATTGTAATGTAATGCTCAAAGTCGAATCTATAATGTTACATTACACGCGAATGCTCCCGGTGAGGGAGCTTGATGGTAAGCGAAGATGTGGTTACTCTTGACTTGAAGACCCCAAGATTATAGCTGTCGGGAAATACAGATGGCCGGCGAAGAATTCCACTCCTTAACTGTGTGTACGATAAAGGTATTGGAAAAACGCGTTAGTAGTATCCAGTAGTCCTTTAGTAGTACTAGTAGTACTCGTATTATACAGGGTTATTTGTAAAACATTAACAACCTTTCATAGGGTGAAAACTGTTACTACCCAAAAACAAACTAAAAAATTCAGGTGTTTCATATTTGTCAACTAACAATTTTCTATTTTGTATGAAACACCTGGTTTTCAGGGTTGATTTCTTAGTAAAAGCTGTTTATAACATAACCGTGCGTTCAGCAAATAAAAGGTAGTTTATTTTTTACAAATATTCCTGTTTTTTCTTTTTTAGAGTTCCGTTCGTCCGAACAAAAACGGAACACTTATAGGATCACTCGTGTGTCCGTTTGTCTGTCTCTTAAAGTCAATTAGCTCCAAATCTGCTAGATCGATTAAGTTGAAATTTGGTACATAAATCAATTCCTGTGACCCAAGCACAGAGGCGTGACGTGAATAGATGAAATCTGTAAATGGGAGGTAATTTTTGGGAGGAAGGGGAAAAAAAAAATTGGAAAACTGCATCGTGTGACGTACCTATCGAATGAAAGGTCTTGTTGAAAAGATCTTAAATGTATTTTTTTGTAATTTATAATAAATAGTTTCCAAGTTATTCAAGAAAATATACGAAAATGGACCATTTCCCGCCCCCCCCCTTATCTCCGAAACTACCGAACCAAAAATTTTGAAAAAAATACAGAAATTAGTTTTCTACATAAGGATTATAGGAAAACCTATAACAGGTAAGTCCATGATATTAAAATAATATGGGAAATCACTCAATATTGTGCGTACCAATATTCAATTATTCGTAAATTTGACAGATTTAAAAAAACGTGATAGGTAACATCCTACGAAACCCTCTTCACGCGAGTCCAACTCGCACTTGGCCAGTTTTTAATGTTATCACAACTCTAACTTAGCATTGCGCGATCTTTTAAGCTGGGTATCCATTACGTTCGCGAACCTCTTGCGCTCCGCGCTCCCGTAACCGCTCTGATGGAGACGGTACGCGCATCTCCGTAGAAACACGGCATGCTCCACAGTCCTCTTGTGAACATTGAGCGAACATGTCGTCACCATTAGTGGCTAGTGCAGCATATATTTTATTTCATTATTTACTCGAAGACTATAGAAGCCTTCATCGCTTTTGGGAATCTGACATTTACAAGAAAAGACGTCCAAGTTCATTGATGTTGGAACTCAAATCTCAAGAATTAAGTGGCCACTATGAAAACTTCATGCGAATGTCTTCATCTAATTTTAAATATTTGTATAATTTGGTTGTACCAGCTATACAAAAAAAAACTAACTAAGTAACTAACAAATAACCGAGCGCGGAGCGTGATACACGACACGTACGCACTTGAAAGATATCTTGCTCGCGTCCACGAACAGACTGAGCTCCCCTTTGTGTTCGCCCAATTTACCGCCACCGCGCGGAGCGCTGAGCGCGGAGCACGCACCGTTCGCGCTCCAAGTTCGCAAACGTATCCACTATGCTGAGCTGTTGCAAGAGCGCGGAGCCCAAGAGGTTCGCGAACATAGTGGATACCCAGCTTTATGCATTCGGTACTAATCTCGGTGTTCTGTCCATGGCCTCGACAGCTTTTTTGTTCGACATGGTACATTCATCGCCGTCGTGAGGACACAACGGTGCTCTCCCTAAGCGGGGCAGTCCTGCACCGAGTGCTCTACCGTCTAAAACTCCGTGTCTCCTTTTCGTCGTACATTTACATCCTCCATCATCCCTTACTTTATCCTCATGGGGGTTGAATTTATCAAAATCCTTTCTTAAGGCATGCTTACGTCATAGTAGCTTTATGCATGCAAAGTCTCAGCCCAATCGGCTTAAAATTGACAAAGTTTCATACAAACTTTCAACCCCTATTTTACCCCCTTGGGGTTAGAATTGATCAAAATTCTTTCTTAGCGGATGCCTACGTCATAACATCTACCTGCATGCCAAATTTCAGCCCGATCCGTCCAGTGGTTTGGGCTGTGCGTTGATAGATCAGTATGTCAGTCAGTCACCTTTGAGTTTTATAATTATAATTTATTTTGAAATATGGTCACGCGACGTGCTTGTTGACACGTGAAAGTTGTTACCCCGATTGCGCCTGAGACATACTCTGATGCCTGCCGAGATCACGTGACTATCTTTAAATTCCTCCGTGGCCCTGTGATGCAAACCACAACTGAATTAACAGGCTGATTCAGTCAAGTTCCTTCCTCCCCACCCAGGGCAGGAAAACAATTGATGGTTTTGACGCAAATGCTACGAAAAGTAGAGTATTTTCCTAGGTGATAAAGCTGTCTTAGTCTTGGGTGAACTTAAATCCCTCGCTACACTCAGGACACGTCTTAAATCCCTCGCTTCGCTCGTGATATAAGTTTTTAACACCCTCGCTACGCTCGGGAGTAAACCTCGAGTCCTTCGTTAAGCTCGCGAATTAAATCGTCACCCGCGACAGAAAACACTGCTTTATCCCCTAGGTTAATAATCTACTATTACTAGCTGGTATCACTGATAAAGAACGACACAAAAGTACCGCTATTAAATAAAAAATACCTTATATAAGCAAGGTTTTAGCAGTTGTTCCTCGATCGTAAAACACACATTACTTTTACAGGATTGAGATCTCAACAGTGACGTATTCTCAGCTCCGTAAAAGTACCTTCAACTCATGAATTATAAATTAGACCACTTCTCGCCCTTTCAACATCAGAAGTCGGGTCGCATCGAAAGGGTTCCCGCACTTACAGCGAGTTAATTAGGCATACCTACACAATTTATATATTATCTCTCTTTTTTGTAGAACTCCACCATTTTTGAATGTACTATGTGACTACGATAAGGGTGAACAAGTCAATGACCTCTATCTGTCTCTTGAAAATTAGGGTCAGATCACACAGAGACGCGACGCAACGTCACACGACAATACTAGAAATGTGCATCTTTTCAAGTAGTCAATGAATTAAGATTTACAGCCCCGTTGGTCTTGTGGTCACAAGCGCGATCACTAAGCGCGGGGTCCGGGTTAGATTTTCGGGTCCTGCAAAAAGTCCTTTTGGGATTTACTTTGCGTTATAAAACCCCTGTGCTTCCGAAAGCACGTTGAGCCCTATTTTTTGTTTGATCATTGTCAATGTCAGTTTTAATCAAACTTGCCTACATCACGCATCGTTTTAATCAGGCTTAATTTTAAGTAGTTCGCAAATAACAAAGCAGCTGGAACAAATAATATGAAATAATTTCAGAAAAACACTTCAAAAAAACAAATGAGTGAGTTCTTGGAAATTTCCTTTTTAATTCATTGACATTACAGTAATCAAAATAGATCACTCATTATGATATTTTACAACAACAATTATTATTAATCTACCTTTAACAATGATATTATCACTAAAACAATTTAATGTGACACGTTTACTACATCTCAAACAAAACTACGAGGCAGAAATACAACTCAATAAAGTTAATTAATAAAAAGTTAATAAAAGGCTTAATATTTTTAACTGTGGTAATGAATACAAAAAAGAGAAAATATAAGAATTGGTAAACGCATTTATTATTCAAGGCTCATATTATTATGTCTTTGGAATACTAAGAAGTACTAAGTTTAAACATAAATTACCTCGTAGTCGCATAAAAGATGTATCACAATTTTATAACTTTATAAAAAATCACATTTGACCAAACAAAATGGAATTACATCGCTGCATAATTTACATTTCTTTATCCACTAAAATTTATAATCTACTCAAATACACAGCCAAAGCCTTTTATACCCATTTATTAAACTAGCGACACATACTAGTACAAATTCGAAAAAATAATTTTACAAAAGGATCTTAAATAAGTCGCATTTATGAATATTGTCAAAAATAATAACATCATCTCTTCAGACAAATTTTATTTTTTATCTTATCTAAGTCACTTAGGCTTTTTGTTTCGTTTATTCAGATTTGCATACTTTATTTACAGTCTGTTTTTGTATTTACACCAAGATTGTTTTAATGTACCACACCTAGTCCTATACTTACATAGTCTGTTACACTTCATTGACAATGTACGAAGTATATTTTTACCCTTAAGTAAGTACATACATACAACGAGTCATTTTAAAAGTCATAAATGATATAATATACAGTGTTTCGTCATTGACAGTCTCATCGAGTATGGACACACTGTGTCGTTAATTTCACGAGGGCCAGCGCACACTCACCACCCCATATCACAGGCATACATCGTGATACTGCTGTCACGAAAATGAATAAAGTTGGTCAGACGTCCTTGATACGGTCCGGTGATGTATGGCCCGACCCTTACATATTGGGTGGGAAACAACGGTACATTTAACATTAGAAATTCTCACTTTTCGCTTAACAAATACATAATTTATTGAAGTACACAGCTTTCAATTCGATTCAATCGTCTCGCGCTCTTCACTCAAAGTTTTTGTTATTATTTTGTGCTTAGCACATACTTTTTACAACCACCGAACTTAGACACTATCAGTAGAATGTTAAGGGCTTATATTATTTATGTATACGGTATACGCCTATCTAGACTCACATTTAACGAATACAATAGTCTATAGTCACTTTTTAAACTTAATAAATAAACACATACCTACATACTTATTTGTATAAATCACTGATAGTTTTGATCGACATTGATTATAAGTATAAATTATTACCCATTGACTAAAGATAACGGCGTTCAACCTTCTGATATTGAGTATAGATTTATGTTGCTAGTAAGAATGTAAGGTGCCGTTTCCCGTCGTAATTAATAGGTTCAAGAATGAATAATAGACAGCCCGTGCCAAAGATTACAGTTTTATGACAGTCTCCGAATACCCACAAGTAAGCTATAACGGCGGTTCCATCCTCTACATAAATCTTCAAGGACAATTTTTCACATTATTTTATCATCATGTTTCAATAGATTAGCACTTAAGACCAAAATGGACGTAAGTGCACGTTAACATTTAAATATTAACAAAGCCGTAACTAACAATGGACAACATGTTCTATGTACAATTTTAAAATCGCTTAGAAACGTCTATAAAATATATCACACTGTTAGGCCGTCTACGTCACTTGTAGTTCTCTAGGGTCGCGAGTGACGAGCGGTAGCGAAGTCACTGCCGCTTACACAGACGTGTCTCAGGTGAGTCCGCCGATGTTACAGTTCACGTGGTACATGTAGGTGGCCAGCTCTTCGCCGGTGAGCTCGTCGTCGACCTCCCGAAGACTGGAGTTTGAGATGCTTCGAGGGGAGTCGACAGAGTCGGAGGGGTCGTGGATACGTAGTCGCCATGCTCGGGCCCAATGCCCGTTTCCGCTTGGGGACTCGTTAACGGTTGGTAGATCGCGCCCGTTGTAGCACTGCGCAAACAAACATTACTATTTAAAAATCATACAGTGAATTAGCACAAATAAAATAAAGTAAGCAACAATCGCCATGACCCTTAAAAATATGAAATCGAAAAATGCACATTTTCGAGTATTTTTCTTTATACCTCATCTTGGTATACATTTTAAGTACGTTTGTAAATTATCATAAGCATATTTACTACCTATATCAATTAAAAATGTATTAATAAAAACAAGAAACGGACATAGTTATCATTAACAAATATCTAGGTCGAATATTATTAGATGTTGACATCGAGCGATCGCCTACTACTACTCGATAATTCTGAACATAAAAATGCAGATACGTCAATAAAAATAACATAAAGGCCAAAATACATATAAGACACTATGTTTTTTTTTCCTTTTGTGCTCTAATCAAGCAGAAAGGGCCATATTGAACACAACAATGCGCGATCTGGGAAATAAAAATGTGTTATTGTGCACACAACAGCTGATACAAAAGTTGGACGAGCCGAAAACTTGGAATAATGTTAATATATTCCCTCACAACTCTCAATGAAAGATAGAGGGGAGAGAAATAATTGCTACTTATATTATCATGGAAAAATGTTTAGGTACAACACTAAAGATATCATAAATATGCTATGACCCTTCCTCTCTTCAAATGCTAGCGGAATGCTATCTGGCTTTGACGTGAACCAATTGCGTAACCTCGTAGCATAACCTCCTAATAAAGAGAATAAAATAAAACTTCAATATACATACAGTCCAGTAATAGGTTCAGAAACACAAATACAGTTGATCCATTTAAATTAAATAACTTCTTTGAACCCTAAATTCCGCCCCAGCAATAATAGAACCCAAAAGCCTATAACATTAGAATTTGGCATGGAATCTTGTTTATTGTAAGCAGCTGATAAGACTGGGTTTTACGGAAATACCACGAGCCGACGATAAAAAGTGTACAACGAATTGTTTTCACAGAAATAGGTATTTGTATAAATCCGGTTACGAGAAAATTGGTGAAGTTTACGCAGTATATTTTCTTGCTTTAGCAAGGAAAACATTAAATTGAGTCCTTTCTTCTTAAAATATGAAATTCATTGAAACATTACCTAGATTTTGTAGATAGAATTAAGGTAAGTAATGATCATATTGACAATGGTCATGTTTGTAATGGTTCTTTATAAGTAGTTACTCATGAGAAATCTCAAATAGCAAACATATTAAACACGTTTAAAAACCTAAAATTCATATTATCGAAAATTACTCATGATATAAGTTCATTCCCATGAACCCCTTTTGCAAAACATATATGAGGCTATTAATGCCTAAGCTTGACATTAAAATAAGTGTTAGGAGTAGGACACATTTGCACTAAAACTTAATTGAATGTCATTGCTCGCATTATTTCACACGGTATTTTCATGATTATTAAGATTCAACCCCTGCATGCTTTGGCATATTAAATGGCCTTTGCAGAGAGACCTTTACCTACATAAGTCCATAAACAGGTTGGAACATTACGAATTACAAAAAGAGAATCATTGTATCAACAACTAGGGTTGGGCTTTACATTTTTTGCCCATCAACCAGTAAACATTAAATCAGTGAGATAATTACTTACCTGTGAGATACATTATATTTTATTTGCTTTTAAATCTACATTTTTACCAAAGTGAAAAAGAAGGTTACATGTTTAGATAGATAAAAACATTTTTTTTTCTAGTCGCTTATCTTAATTTTTTTTTTTCCATTGGAAACGGCAAACAAGTATAGCACATCGTTATAAGCAAATAAAATATAGCATATTATATTTCATTTGCTTTGAAATCTACATTTTTACCAAAGTGAAAAACAAGGCATGTTTAGATAGACGCGGCTAATAACATTTTTTTCTAGTCATTTTTTTTTATTCCCAATGGAAACGGAAAACAAATAAAGCACATCAAAATCAATCTGTTTCATATTTTTATAAAAGTAATTCGCATTTTACGTGATATTTTTTGTATTTCCCAAAACCCAGAACAATTCAGCCCCTAATATAAATGTATAAAGTTTACGTTCTTTGATGAATTATGATCGCAAAACCGAAATCTTACTAAGCGGTTTTGATAATATATGGGTGGAAAAACGGCTTGCCATAAGCAATCCAAGCCTCAGCTAATATTTTAGAGGCGGCCCCAATAAATCCAAGGGCAAAATTATCACGTGGATCCGAAGAATGTTTAGGATGTTGAAGTAAAATATTAAAAGGCATTAAATCTACGAAATTGTTCTTGAAGATTCCTCAATCTATAATATAAAAATGGATCGCAAAATGTGTTGCTAAGAGCAAAACTTGAAAACGGCTGGACCGATTCGGATGATTCTTTTTTTGTTGTGTTTGTAACCATCAGGACCAGGTTAATAAGGACTAAAATATTCTTTTTTTTTAAACTTTCTGTTATGAAACGCATAATGTATGTTATTCGTCATCTGTTTTTCGTTCCAACTTAAGTATCATAACGCGAACGTCTATTTGAACAGCATTGACAGCAACATCGATGGTCTAGAGGTTATACGATTGGATCGATATATTTAGGGTACAGGTTCGAATCTTAGGATGGTATTTTTATTTGTTTTTTTTTTTTGTGATTGCTTTTTTTTTGTTAAATATGCAGTATGAAATTGAAATAAAAACGGATTTTTCTTAAACTACAATTTTTTTTTTTTTGGGATGTTTAAATTATCAAATGATTTCTGTCGCCTTGGGTGAAGCGGAAAGGACTGTCGGATCACCAGACTTGACCAGAAAATATAAGCATGTAATTGTAAGACTACCACAGACCAATAACTTCTGAAAGAACGACGTTTGTCAGGTCAGGTTTTTACTGTTTGCTTACTCGCCAAGAAATCAAACAAGAAATTTCGTTAACCATAAAGTTCTCGGACACAGATGTTTCGGAAGGTACCTGTGTCTGATGAGGAAGGAGGAAACGTCTGGGTGTCGCCACTGCAAGGATCGCCCGGAGGACACGTGCATACACGACAGGTGGAGCATATACGGTGCAGGACTGCCCCGCTTGGGCAGAGCACCGCCGTACGTGTCCTCACGCAGGAGATAGGTGACGACCTCTCGCGCCCGGCATTGGTCGCGGCCATGCTGCGTGGCGAGACGGAGTGGGAAGCGGGCGCCTCCTTCCGCGAAGCAGTCATGCTCGCCAAGGCGGAGGCGGGACGCGCGAGTGAGAGGACAGCGTCCATCCCTCACCCACGCGGTAGTGGTAGACGCCCACGGCGACGGTCGTCGCGGGATGATCTCCGGCCACCGCAGGCGCGGGCATGCGGGCGGCGAGTAATGGGCGACTCGCTGTCTGACCATGAACCATGCCCGGGTCGACGGCGCGTTGTTTTCCACACGGGACTCAAAAAGCGTCAGCATGATGACGGGGCTTCCCTCTAGAGGGAAGTGAAAGAAGCCGGGGTCGCGGGACTTATCTCATTACCGTGACTCTGGAACGTAAAGGGCTATTGAAGGAAGCCGTGGAATTTAGTCAGTACGAGTCTGACAGTCCCTCCCGCCCTGCCCTGGGTGGGAGGACTCATTTGATAATTTAACCACGATAAAAAAAAAAAACCATAAAGTTCTACAATAAAAATAAAACTTAATTTTGAATAAGTAAAATAAGAAATCTGAAATTGTAATTTTCAGTGTGATTTTTAGTGACACAAAAAGAATTTTAAGTTTTTTTATTAATTTTGTATTTATTATCAACTTTCTTTATAAGGTTCCTCTAGGGTTTGGCTAAATGGCAAAAAACGGAAACCTCATAGATTCGTCATGTTTGTCTGTCTGTCGAAAGTATAAGAGCTATCATGTTGAAACTTGGTAAGTAGATGTATTATGTGAACCGCATTAGGGTGCCTTTCCACCAGAGATGTGCTATGTAGCTGTGCTGCGAGGATGTAAAAGCTGAGCTACGAAACTGTGTGACTGTTTCCATTGATGCTACGCTATGTAGCTGTGCGAGTAAGATGCGCTGTCACAATGTAGCTGCGCTACGCAGGGCCCCCGCTACCATAATTATGTGCAAAGTGTGCAATGCAAGTGCTCAAAAAAAATATATCAAAAATAATTTTGAAATAGGAGTTGAGAACTTATAGGATTAGGTTTAAGTACCTACTAAAGACTTCAAGCAGTGCAGAGCAGTGGTGGCCCAGTGGTATCGGTCCCGACTTACGAGTTGTAGGTCGTGGGTTCGAACCCCGCCTGGCGCATTGCTTTGTGTAATTTATTTCATCACCACTGCTCTCAAAACGGTGAAGGAAAACATCGTGAGGAAACCGGCATGTCCTAGAACCAAAAATTCGAAGACATGTGACATCCACCAAACCGCACTGGGCCCGCGTGGTGGATTATGGCCCACTCCCTCTCACAGAGAGGAGGCCTGTGTCCCAGCAGTGGGAACATTATAGGCTGATGATGATGATGATGAAAGACTTCAAATATTTGATTTCACTTTTAGATTAAAACTTGAAGTCCGGAAACGTTTTACTTTTAGAGCTGACTGCGTTCGCTCTTCTATGAAGAATTACCATGTCCTATTCCAAAAACCTAAAAAATTTCGCGCTCGCTTCGCTCGCGCTTCAAATAAGGTTGACGTTTGCTTTTCTTGAGCTCTCTTTTGATAGCTCATTTTTCAATTACAAAAGCTTCTTATGTGGTCTACACAATTTAAAATTTTAAGTTTGTCTTCTCTAAGATGGTATGGCACTCTGGGTGTGAACTTTGAGTAGCACTTTATGGTTTATTTTGTGTTTAAGTTCCGAGGCGGCAAGCCTTATAGCCCGAGGGCGCTGAATTTTAAAATTTACCACTGACCTACACCCATAAAAAAAGATGATTCAAAAAGCTTTAAGGGGCGCCAAATCCTTTTTTGCACACAGGCGCCAAAATCCTTTTTTGCACACAGGTGCCAGTAGTCCTTACGGGGGCCCTGGCGCTACGAAAATGCGCCGCCACGAGGTAGCTGCGCTATGAAGATGCATAATGCGATACGAAGATGCGTAGCTGCGCTACGAAGATGCGCAGCTGCGCTACAAAGATGCGTAGCTGCGCTACAAAGATGCGCTGTCACAAGGTAGCCGCGCTATAAAGATGCGCTGCCACAAGGTAGCTGCGCTATGAAGATGGGCTGTCACAAGGTAGCTACGCAGCTCGAGCTATGCGATGCATCGATTGTACGGAAAACGACCAATAGCATGTATCCATAGCACGCAGCGAAAGCACGCAGCCACAGCACGCAGCCATAGCACGCATCTTTTCATATAAAAAAACATTTTAGTTGAATCCGTTTCCACCAGTGCTGTGTTATGTAAATATGATTGGTGGATATCAAACGCATCCACAGCAACGTAGCATAGCGCATGTCTGGTGGAAAAGCAGCCTTAGGATTTTCACACAAAAATTAAAATTTTGGGGGTTCCCCATACTTAGAACTGAACTCAAAAAAAAAACTCCAATTCCTTACGTGTGGTGTGGGGTACCTATGGATAGGTCTTTAAAAATGTTATGGAATTTACAAACATCTTTTTTTTCTAAACTGAAGAGTTTGCGCGTCAGACACTTCCAAAGTGGTAAAATGTATCCTCCCTCCTGTAACTTCCAAAATAAGAGAATGACAAAACTTAATAATTTTAATATGTCATAATTCGTAAACCGCAATTTACCTTTTCAAGTTACAACCAACTACTAGAACTTTTATATTATGTTACTTGCTGCTACACGGAACCCTTTATGGGCGAGTCCAACTCGCCCTTGGCCGTTTCTTTAATAGCAGAATAAAGTATTAAGAAAAAAAAACTAAAAGAATCGACTGTTAGGCGGTACGAAGTTCGCCGGGTCAGCTAGTAAAGTATAAAATTGACATTACAGCCAGTCAAGGGCGGATCGGCCCTAAAACGTGTTTTTAGATACAAACCAATAAACTCAACCTTGTATTTATTACTATTGGATACAAGCGTCATTTTTATCTGATATAATATAAAAAAAAGAAGAGCAATAAGGATTCAGTCGTGTTTATAAGCTTACTTTATAAAATAAGTAAAAAAATATATGAAACTCGATTGAATGGCTGTGATCCCGAATATTTTGTCCCTGGTTATATTGATGGACAGTATCCTTGACTAATTTATAAAATGAGACGTGCTACTATTTCGTACGTTGATGGGGTTATAAATTCTTTACTTTATTCTCATTTTGAATTGTTTTGGCTTCATTCGTGCATTTGTTAAACAAGCCATAAACATTCATGTCATGCTAATCGCCTGTTAACAACATACATAAATATTTAGACACAGATCCAGGAAATAAGTTCGTTGCTAGGATAGAAAATAATAAATTTTCTTCTGGAGCAATTAAGGAAAGTCGAACATTCCTGCAAGAACGGAGCACCCATTAAGATCTCAATTCTTTTATTGGTAAATCCCACAGTTCCGCGCGTTCTTTGTGTAACTTATCTCTTCTCTCGTGTCTGTATTAGTCGGTTGGAATACAGATAGAATAGATACCTACACCTACCGATATATTTTATTGATTTTATTCTACACTTTGAATTTACTTTTTTCTCATTTGGGAGCTTTAAGCCTCATTTATTATAGGCTGCCTGTCCATTGATGCGGAGCGAGCTGGTGGAGCGGAGAAACGAGGAAATATTAACCAATAGGATTGCATAAAATCTTCACTCCTCTTTAGTGGTGCAATCCTATTGATTAATATTTCTCCGTTTCTCCGCTCCGCAGCCTCTCTCCGCTCCTATGGGCAGGCAGCCTTAGACGGAGCAAAACTTGCACACGAGTTTCACACCATTGCGGTTTTTGTTTGATCAACTGAATTCGTTGTACCTATAAAGTCCGCAATGTAACGCAATTTGCGTGCGAGTTCTTGCATCGTCTAAATGGGTTACACACGCAATAATGAAGGACTATAGTTTCCGTGATATTTAAACAGTCTCGAAAAAGAAGCTCGTTTTTCCATAATCATAATCATTTCCGAATAATATGGGTATTTTCATCATTCGACATTTTTGTACCACTGTTCCTGGTCATCGTTTAATGGGCAGAACCAACAATATAATTTATTTTGGAACAGATCGTATTCATGAAATGAATTCTAGCTAAGCCTAATTAAATGATTTTGTGTTCGCTGTTGGAGAGCCAGGTTAATTAATTAATCGTTATACGGTTTAACAATGGCATTATTGGCACTGGTCGCGATTTTCGAATAGTAAATTTTAATTTAATCGTGTACTTACGTTAAGTACTGGGATAAACAGTTGTGAAACTGGCCTATGCAGTTTTGTAAATATTGTATTATTATGTTCAATATAGTTAACTGCAAAATTAAAGTCCTTCACTACTGTACCCTTAACACGACTTTTCACTCTTTTACTTTACAGCGTATTTCCAGTATTTACAGCGTTTCCTGTATGAAAAAATGGAACAGCGCCTCTGGTGTGCGAAGAAGGAACTAATTTTTTCCTTGAAAATTGTCAATTTGAAATTGTCAAAGTTCCAGTTTACTTTACGTCTCAAATACGTCTCAAAAACTCGTGCTAAGGGTACAGTAGTGAAGGACTTTAATTTTGCAGTTAACTATATTATAGTCCTGTCCTAGTACGTTGACGCGGCGCGGCGCTAGTGTCTATGAAATTACATCACATTGCATTTAAAAAATGCAATGTGATGTAATTTGTTAATGTAAACTACAAAAAAATTCCGCGGCCCTTCTTTTTTATTGATGCCAAAATTATGGTTTTAGAATGAAATTAAAAAAATAATACCCAATGTAATAGCAGAAATAGGTTAACTTTCAAAAGAATTGGGCGGTCAAGGCAGTCCAAACCAGAATCACTTTTTATTTTAATTGTATTAATCAATCAACACTAGACACCTTAATTAATTTTTCTAATTAAACATTATGACATTTGTTTGACAGACACTCACTAATTAATGCATTCATTGGTGCTTATCTGATGACATTCAATAAATACATGAAACTGATAAAACATTCCTCATTATCATAATTAATGCATTTAAAAGAAAATGTATAATATTTGATTTAATAATGACCCAGACATTGAGTTTCTTGAATACAAGGCTAATTTGTTGTCAATGTCAAAGTAGCAGTAGAAATATAAACTGAATATGATAAATTATGACTTTATAAAGAATAATAATTATTGTTAAGTACTGGAATGGCTAAGTTTCTCAGAAGGAATTTCTACACAAAAAACAAACTCAAAGTAATTAATTCAAATAAATCAGTTGCTACTTTTAAACTGCCAAGGAATCAGACAAGCACAAAGAAGAATAATTACCCATTCGAAAATCCAAGAGATGAGAAATAACAGAAATAAAATACGAATGAAAAGAAAAGTAGTTACTGTTCTGAGAAGACATTATTAATAGAATATTTGAAGACTAATTCACTTGAAAAATAAATCATATTGTTTTCTTTCCAATTCAGCACTAAATATTGATAATATTGTGTCTGTTTGATATTAAAAAAAATATTCTATGAAAAACTAATATAGATGAGCCCATTTGAAATCATATGGGTAAATCATCATATTCATCTTCCAGCCCTTCCCATTCATCATCTTCATCCCATTTCTAACTTAATAGTTACGTTACTACGTTTACCCACGCCCACGCACTGACACACACATACACACACACACACATACAAGACACACACACGCATACAAAACACACACACACACACACACACAACACACACACACACATACCCATTTTATGTAAATCTACATCATAAGTTCTTCATACTTTATTTATTCACGTAAGAATCACTTGATGGGAGAGGGCACTGACTTCCGTAACACAGGTCTGAACCTAGCTCGGGAGTCAGGGACTTCATAGGAATGTTGTATAGTTTTTGTGAATAAATAATATATTATTATTATTATTGTACTTGGGGTCGGACCAACACTTTTTCTTCTTCCATTCTCCCCTATCAGAGGTCACTGCATCATTCACTCCTTTTTCATTCATATCATTTCTTACACAATCCATCCATCTTTTCCTTGGCCTTACTCTTCCTCTCCATCCATCAACATTCAACATTCATACTCATCACTCTCTCATATGGGTAAATCAATATCTTCAAAAAAAATATTTCTCAAAACAAAGCAACTGAATTAACGGAAAGGCTGTTTACATTGGCTTGCGTCTTCAATATATCCATGAAGATGGAGGTCGAGTCACCATCGATATTAATTTTAGGGAATGACGTATTATGTTCCTGTTTATAGAAATCATGAATGCTTCTTCAAATAAATTGGAATAAGGTTCAATAAACTACTTGTTTCGATCTTACGTTACTGACTAAAGCGTCGTTTAGACGATGCAAGAACTCGCACGCGAGTTGCGTTACATTACGGACCTTATATGTACAACGAATCCAGTTGATCAAACAAATACCACAATGTAGTAAAACTCGCATGCGAGTTCTTGCTCCGTCTAAATGAGGCTTAAAAGTCCACCTTAAGACTTCGCTTACCACACAAATCGGATCAGAAACATCGGAGTAATCGGTGTACATAGATAACAAAAAATTTGAAGCAATTTTGAAGTCGGTCAAAAATTAAGAAACCTCGATTCTAAATCTATATTTTTATTGTATCAACGCAAAATGTATAAAATAAATTTTCGAAGTTAAATAATAGTTTCAATTATTATAAAAACGGCCCCTAAAGTTCAAGGAGATCGTACCTACCCGAATGTACGATTAAAATTAAATTAATATTAAAATCGCACTCATACTGTAGAACATGACTATATGACATGTGATTTTAATATTTCATTCGAATGGCTTCTACTTTTTAATTATTTTATTTAAGTAATACCACAACTTATAATATTGCATTGAGGTTTTACCCATGTTTTTTAATTAATTGAAGGTGTTCCTCTATTTTCTTTTTTTATTTAACAGCAAGGTTGTTGATGTTATTACCTTTATACCTAAAGTATACAACTACCAGAAAATTAATGAGTATATTTTAAGAATAATAACACGTATAAACGCACAACAACAAAACACACGGATCAGCTGAAGGACAAAGCAAAATGTAGACACAAACAAACAAATTATTTGCATTGGGTGAACATTGCTACACTGAAACGAACGGACGAACACAAGGAACATACATAAGGCATCCACACTAGCCACCTCTTGTATGATATAGATAATTATGAGATAAAAAAAAAATTGATGAAATGAATCTAAAAGGCTTTATCAGACGCTTCACTCCAGTGACTGCTCATTTTTGTTTCATTTCACGTTCACACTTCATTGAAAAAATAAAAATAAATATTCAACAGTTCTCTATATTCCATTCTTGGGTATTCTGCAAGCAAGGGAATTTACAGGAATCCGATTTAGTTGGATCTATTCACTAACGGTTTCAGTTGTTTACTTTCATCCACTATGCGTTACAATATATCTAATATGTATTATATTTTCGCTTCACAGAAAAGCAAAAATGAACGAAAAATGAAGCGTCTGACATTGGTTCAAAGACAAATGTATTTCTACACATTAATATTAGTTATTAAAGCGTTAGTTACCGTCGCCCATTGTTCCCATTTAGAATTTGATTGTGGGCCTAACCTCACCTGCGCTCGCGGCGGCGCATCATACAATTGTGTGGTGGCTGTGGATAGCCTGCGCAGGCGACGGGTACCTCGCACACTGGCGCAGGCCCCGGGGCCCCCGGCCCTCAGCCGCTGGGACGCTAGAAGGGCGCTATATGAGCGGCCCATGCGAGGCCCGCCTCGACCGCACCACGTCGCTAACGTCACCTGCAACAAAAATGTACACTGTAGTCAAATTACAAAGACTGTGGTTCAGTTTTTCGTTGGTGTAATGTTATGAAATTTTAATTTATTTCCTTGTTACGTCGTTGCTACGCGACCAGTTGGCATGCTACGCCCACCGTTGCTACGCGTCGTGTTAGGATGCTACGCCGTTGCTTCGCCATGTAGCCGTAACAAGACACGTGTCAAGTTAGTGGAAATCAACATCGCAAATTAAAAAGTCGACTATTTTCATTAATATTCAAAACAAGGTTACAACCGCTACGACGAAATAATACAATTTGAAGTAAACAGAATAATGCTCAAAACTTCACTGCCAAGTTCAATGCTATTCGAAACTTCATTGTGTATTTTTTAATTATGTTTAAAAGTAAATGTATTATGTCTTTGACAGTGTTTGCGGATCAAATTCGAGACATTAAATTATAATGAGTGAATAACAATAAGTACAAAGTTCACAAAAATACCTGAATTAATTCTTGAAAATCACGATGATTATACCTACGTGTGAAATTCAACTATTTGCCATACATTATTAAGCTAATCGCATAAATAGGTATATAAAGGAAGTCCAAATACAAGCCCAGGTGAATTTCTATGAGGGGTAATGGGTGGCGTCCGATCATGGACCATGCCCGGGTCGACGGCGCGTCGTGTTCCACGCGCGCCTCAAAGAGCTGTTAGGAATCTGATGGGGCCCACCTTACAAGGCCAAAGGTTGCCGGCGTCGCGGGGCAATCACATCAGGCCCTACAGCCAAATGGCAAGCGACATTCGCTAACGTTCAGCAGTCGCTAATACATTTTCAACTTTATACCCCATTGCATAAAGTTGAAAATCTATCAAAGATTACAGATCGTTTTCGTTTGTTTCGTTCGCTATCGCTCAGCAGTCTTTACTAGATTTTCAACTTTATGCGATGGGGTATAAAGTTAAAAATGTATATTAGCGACTGCTGAACGTTAACGATTGTCGCTTACCGTTTGGCTACAGGCTCAGAGGGCTTGTCATAAGTTTTCAGATAATCTGACGTAAAGAAAACTGCAACATTGACATTTTCAAATGATAAACAAGGAAAAAATTAGTTCCTTCTTCGCACACTAGGGGCGCTGTTCCATTTTTCCACACAAGAAACGCTGCTGTAAAGTAAAATAGTGAAAACTCGTGATTAGGATACAGGTAACCGTAGCCTGGGACATGAAGGGCTATAGCTATTGATGGATCATCGTGGATTTTAGTCAGTACAAGTCTGACAGTACGGCGGGAGGACTCATTTGATGATTTTACCAATGTGAAAATAACAATTCTACATTAATTTCTATGAAAATATGAATCTCGAAATCAAGTGTGACATCTACATTATCTACTGAAATATTACTACTACTTAGGTATTTTTATCAACTTAGTTTTTTACAGAAATAGACATAAACTTAAACAACACGCGTGTTATAAGGCACACGATAACAAAACTATATAATAGCAACATGTTTATTGTTTACAGGATAACAGAAACCAATTTATTTCTCTTAAACACTACTAAAACTTTATGTGTCTGTGTTTATCTTCCTGAACTAGTGACCTACTAATCCTTATTGGAAATCAAAACAAATCTACAGAACTTTCAATCTCGGCATCCCTTTTCAACACGTAAGAGTAAAGCTATTGTCAAACAGACAGGGGTGGCGAACGCGAAGCGAGGCGTTTTTGTTTGTAATGTATGGAATTCTTAAATGCCACACATAGATCTCGCTTTTCTGTGTGACTGGATTCAAACAATTCCATACATTACAAATAAAAACGCTTCGGATCGCATTCGCTTCGCCAGTCTGTTTGACAAATTTAGCTTAAATGTATCAGAGCTATCTGACGAATAATTTCCTTCTAGTTGATAGCATTGTCTGTGATAAAAAAAAAAAATAGATCTCCTGACTGATTTCGGCGACGGTGGTCATACTCAGCGGAGACTAGCCATTTGTGCGGGACATATTATTATTATTAGTACACAAATGTGTGCGTAGGCACAGGTATACTCCCTATTAGTTTACCGTCCGACATTTAAAAACTCCAGGCTGCTACTGAGGAATTGTAAGGCCGAGCGCTTGTCGAGTCAACATCTCCTGAGGATGCCCCGTGGAGGGGCGAAACACGTGTCGAGTATAGGTTTGATTGCATGGCATGTTTTTCTTTTTCTTGCACTTGTGCATATGCATGTGGGCGGGGAGGGTGGGTCCTTTGCTGCATGTGCATATGCATGATTGCATAGGGTGAGATTGCATCCTGCAACAAGCCTGGATTTTTGTCGCGGAATTAAAGCTACATATTTTTCATAACATTTAATACCATTAACACTTTTTGCCGGGAATCGAACCCAGGACCCCACGCTCAGCAGTCGCGCTATCACGAGATCAACGAGACAGTTAAGTGACTAACATTTTCACTAAGAACATTTTCATAAAATACTGTGGATATTTTCGAGCCCTGACCGGCAGGCGCAGCGCTTGCAGAGGTCCATTACACCCCCACATTTCCACTCCACGGAATCCAAAGAATTAAATTAGATCAAGATAAGAATACCAAGTCGGGACGGAATTTTTAATGTCACTTTTCCATCTTAATAGTGTAATTTCATTAAAGTTTTTTCTAAGGATGCAATGACGCAACTGATTTCATTATGGTGTGATTTTATCTTTAATTAGTAGAGGTAATTTTTTAATATGTAGGTGCAAGACTTCAAGAAAATTAGTTTTTAGTTAATGATTATCGTGCCAAACTTGTTTTCAGAGTAATAACTGAAAACATTAGTTATTACAAATTTTACATTTCAAACTAATGCAGAACTAATATTACTTCCTCTTATACGAATGAAGTTAAGCGTATGCGAAACAAATTGTTGACATACGAACCATTTCTTAAAATATTAGAACCAGTTTAACTAATATTAACATTTAATATTTTAATACAAATCCAGGTCAGTTGTTTTTAACGTTGACCATAAAACACCTCATATTTGGACACATTTATGACAGTTTATGACCACATAAAATATATGGGATACCTTCTATTTATGACTGTTACAAGTGCATTATAGATATGTGTCATTAAATTAATAAAGAAATCACAAAATTAAATACGTCGTCGTAGTACTAGAAAGATAACTTGTGAGGCTGTTAAAACAAACAATTGTAATAATCTTTATATGTAGAAACTAGAAACTAGACGTAATAGACTATGATTTCCAGTCTTCTCGTGTACTCATGCATGTGTACTTAACAATATAGTGTTAAATAAAGTCCATAAAACAGTAGGTTTATAATAATACAACGGTTAAGATGTACGACTGAGTACTACTGACGTAGTTTGTCATGATAAATCAATCGTTATACCGCAACAAGAGTTATACAAATTTATAGAATATAAAAATAGAGAACCACCCAGAGATTTACGTAGACAGGCGACAAAACGTTACAGAGATAAAGTTTGTAAGCCAATTTACTCGGATTGATAGCTTTGTCAAAATTCCCGAACGACAAAAAATACTCGTAGACTCGATACAAAACAGCTCTGACGTCATATATCTTAGGCCTGAGTTTATATTGCTTCTAAAACTGTCCCTGCTATAAATAAATAGAAAGCGTGTGGAAATTTTTCTTACATGTAGAATTTTATTAAAATCAAAGTTGATAACTTTCTTACTTCCAATCAACGTTCTTTTTTATAAAATTTCTTCCTTGTTCGTTGTGAAAACTTTGTTAGAATAATTTTCTTTTTAAATATAGGACCATATTTAGACACATCTATTTTAACGCTCGATCTTATTAAATTCAGTCTTCAATCCAAATTCCACTTTATTATGAAACTTGGATCGTCGAAGTCGCATATCTGGTAGATTTGCTACAAAAAAAATATTTGAGGATATTTTAACCGTATGTAATATAAATCAAATTGTTTTTGCAACACGAAGTGTTATTTTATTATGGTTAATGTTGTAGTCTTGAGCTGTCATTAAAGCATGTTTTGTGATAAGACGAATTGGACTTTATTTGGCAACATCCGCCCACCTGTACTACTATTGCATAGCAGTGGTAATGAGAGCACTACCTAACATCTTGTTACAAGATTATGTCAAAATCCGTCACTTAATGGTTTTGTTTATTCAGGTGGAGGCTGTAATACGTTCGCTACGTTTAATTTGCCTGTCCCTCACGGACGGTCCAATTCTACGGACCGTGCAAGCGGACACCGATTGGGCGTTCTCGATTTTCTTGCTGAGCGCCCAAAACTTGTCAGTAGCTATACATTGCATACGTAAAAGTCTCTATTATTAGAGGAAACGCACACATAACAGTACGTCACAGCTGTTGAATTTGAAATTATTTATCGTTTACTAACGACAATATAATGTGTTACCCAAATACTTAATGGCTTAACGTACTTTAAATTATTTTCAAATAACATATCACAGTCATTTACGTCAACAGTTTCTCTCAAAGAAATTTAAGCAACGCCTTTGCCACATTACTGACAAATAAATTGCTCCAAATTATCCACTTAATTACAATCTAGACTCAAGAAGAATATTGCTTCAGATTCCTATAATAGACCTGTCACCTAACCATTTGGGTAACATTAGAGTTTAGTAACTGTAGCTGCCTAGCTGTGTGACGTTGACATATACTGACGTTGTTAAAACGTTACTCTGTAATTCCTCCGCTATTTCTAATGAGTTAAGATTTGGTTTCAAAGTGTTACCTTACGCACTTACGTTAACTGACGAACGGTAGATATGAAATTACATTTATATTGAACAAGAGATTATATTATGTGGAACAGAAACAGGTTTGAATGCTTCATTATCTGGTGTATTTAAGATTTAGAATTTGTACCTACCTACAGTAAAAAATGCAGCAAAAGTAAAGTCGCAGTCAAAACACATTAGTTGACAGATTTGACGATTATTATTTTTGACGATTGACAGGTCGATCGAATCTGCTATATAATGACTCAGCATTAAATATAGCGTCGAGCTTCCTCTTTAAATATGAGACACAATTATAAATATGACAGAGACAACAATATTATAAAAAAAAGAAACTATCAATTTATACAAGTACTCGTATTTCAATTGCTATGAGAAGACAACAGCTCACAATCAGCATGATTTATTTATATTTTAGCCAATTGCACACGTAAACCTTCTTCATAAATCAATCCATCTTTTTGTGAAAACCGTATGAAAATTCGTTCTGTATTTTTGAATTAAACAAATTCAGACAGACAGACGGACAGAAACGGTATGCGAACTTAGATTTATAACGCGTAGTGGTAAATGGCCAGGCTATTAAAAAGGTTTTATCTGTATAGATTTTTGTGCAATAGTCTATCCAGTTCCATAAGTTCAAATGTTCATCAAATGAGGACTCATTTGATGAACATTTGAACTTATCCTGCCCAGAGTGGAGCAGAAGGAACTGTCAGACTCGTACTGACTACCACGGTGGTCCTTCAATAGCCCATTACGTTCCAGTGTCACGGTTACCTGTGAAGACAGTCCCACGACCATGTTATTGAGACTTTATAATAAAGAAAACCTTATAACTAACGAATGTATACAGTCAATAACAACTTTACATGAACACATTTTCCTTCGATGTGTTTATCGTCTGGTAGCATGATATTACGGTGGATATACTCGATGAATACACCGTCCAGCTATTTCCTATGAAAAATATAAAACATTTTTTTTTATTTCATTTTTAAACTCGTTTATGTCCGCATCACGCAGATTACGATCTAAATCGTTTTAATAAAACAAATCGCTACCATGATATCATTACCTGTTGCTCAGCTTTTTATACAAAACTTATTCATTCGACTAATCATCATTTATCATGACACATTATTTTAAATTAAAATATAAAAAAAATCATGTGGTATGTATCGTCAATTCGTGACACGGCACAAAAACTTTTCTCAACCATAAAATGGTTGGTTGCGGGACTTATCTCATTACCGTGACCCCGGAACATTAAGGGCTATTGAAGGACATCGTGGATTTTGGTCAGTACGAGTCTGACAGTCCCTCCCGATAGCCCTGGGTGGGAGGACTCATTTGATGATTTTATCACGCTAAAAAAATAAAAACCATAAAATGGTATTAAAGTAATTGTGTGTATTATTTTTTGCATTTTTAACATAATTATTATAAAAGATTTATTTTGCCTGCGATATACTTTCACGCGAAAATTTTAGATATGTTTTACGTGGCCTAGCTTTATGTACAACAACGCGTTATATCGTACGCCTACGTCGGCTGCGCTAAACAAAGAAATTGTGTAACTAGCAGTAACAGTTAGTGAGTCGTTACGACCGATAGAAACATTTTCACGCAGTACTAACAGCATATTCTGTTCCAAAACACACAAAACGGGATCATGTGTCTCGCAGACTGAAACGAAAACTACATTCTGTAAATTTAAGGATAAACTTTTATAGCTACAGTCTTTATCTGGGGACTTGAGACATGTTTTACTGGATAAAATCCATTTCAAAAAAAATATTGTCCACAAATTTTTTTAATTTTATTTTATATCAATCAAGAAAAACTAGCAGTTTGTTTTATTTGAGCTGCCGGTAAAAACACGTTCTACCCACTGTACAGTCACGAGCAATAACATGTATACACTTAACAACATTCAAACACAAATATTACTCGTGAAATACTGGTTTCCACTTTAAAATAAGACCTATTTCGTAATAGTATGGCTTCCAAAATAGAAGTCTAATGAAAAGGCAAAAGTTTAAACAATATGGTAGCAGAAAAACGCTGTTGAATACTGCTTATTGTATACATACTATTGCTTGTGACTGTACCGAGTTAGACAGTTGAAATTTTCACAGGTGATGTATTTGTATTGCTGCTATACGAGTAACAACAACTGTTTCAATAAAAATATTGTCCGAACAAACTAAGAAGCAATGTACACAGCCCACAGGTACAAATAACAGGTCAATTAATAAAGTTTGTTTTTATTGGAGCTCTCGATAAAAACACGTTCTGCCTACAGACTGAACGATATTTGGACTTTTTTTGCATTAACGCGTTCATTAATTACATAGTATGCATAGAGAAAATAAAAATAGAAGCCACTCGAACGACGCTGATTGGTTAACGACGTGACCAATTTAGATTGCGCTGAATCATGATATTATAAATCGTGATATTATGTGATCTTTGACCCACAATTTGTACGCTAACCATCAAAGTGGTCATGCTCAGTATCAAAGGGACTTCTTGACATCCGTTCTGTGTCTTTTGGGAATCGTAATGGAAGCTTTGGATTTAGAAGTTGATGCAGCAAAGTTTTGATGAAACGGAATTTGACTCGGTCTTCCTTCGTTTCCGCTGTCTGTATATATGACACAAGCCAGCCAATATTTCAACTGCCTTATACTCCAACGGATTGCTAGTAATCATCAGCCAAATACAGGTTTAGCACTACATCACAAAAAAATATTAATGAAGTATCAATCATTTTCCTGCGTAATAAAGCTTCAAAAATCCAGATGTGTTTTTAAATAACACTTGTTTTTTTTCCATTATCATATAAATCGGTTGTTAAAATTACGCGTCTTAAGAGGTAGCTATAAAGTAGGATCGTCTTGTCATACTAATCTCAGTATATTGTGCCCCTGATGCTAATAAACCACGAGTAAAGTATTAATATTAAGTCCAATTTCCTTCTCTTAAAAATGAAGACATTAAAGAAGCTTTGATTTACTAAGGCGGGAATTGAAAAACATTTTATATTTCGTTTTTCCGCCCATGTAGGAAACATTTCACGTGTACGTTAGCAGTTATTAACGATTGACTGATATTTTGTAATGTTAATTTTAATCCGTGATGCTAGGCAACGGGGCTTATCCCAGTTGTAAACATCCCTTTGTGCCCTTTAGCTTCGCCGTTTCAATCATACAACAGTCTTTGTCTTATGCCCCCGTTATTTGTTCTTCCTGTTTCGTGGTGGAAGCCACGACGGATGAATGTTGCTATGGGAATCTTTGAGCTTTGATACGGTCTTTTTATTATTATATAACTGTGGCTAAGAGTAGAATACTTAACTCAAAATGTAGCTTAGAAATCAAATTGTGTTTCACGTAAACTAAGTTCTGCTTCATTAACGGAAGAAGGCCTACCTTCTACCTACCTCATAGTTACTACACTCACTGACTCACTCACTCTACAAAGACTCGAAACTTGTAAATCGTGCCCTAACTCCAAACTAAGAAGTACAAAACAAGTAGCAAGTCAACCACAACCAATTCGAACTGTTAAATGGAGTGTAGCCGTTTCTAAATTCAGTCGCACAAAGTAATCCTCAGGTCCTTTGCTTCTGAACGATCTATTCGTCACCCAATATTGGAAAAGGCAGAACAATAGAAGAACGCAGTCCTTGTGTGCAATGTTTGTGACACATTTACAAGCGAAGTACCAGGGAGTGGCTTGCGTTGGACACTAAGACTAATGTTATTTCTACTATTCCAAGTCAAGCACCCAACTAGTATCGAAACATTACCAGATAATGTAGCTAGGTACTTGAATAAAACAACAAACACAAAGGATTCTTCACAAGCTCTCAAAAGCGGCACGAGCCGGCTCGATACTATTAAAAGCAATAAATCTTCTGTTACACCTATATCACTCAGAGAAAACAGCTAGTGTTCTTTTAGAAGGAAAAACTAGGAATAGAGATAATTTTAAGTAATAGCTAGATAAAAACAGGAGGTCCCGGCAAAATAGAAACTTCATAGGCTAACGAATACTTCTTTAATCTTATAGAAAGTTGTGGAAATATTTTATAAAACGCTTTGCTGGCGATTTCCACTTGTATAGGCACTCACGTCTGTGGATGAGTACTTGTTTGTCTAGATAACTACCATGATTCTCTCTAAGACTAAAATTTAATTTGCGATTGGCAAAAACTTTAGAACAATGACCCCTGTGGTCGTTGTAGATTAAAAGTCAAGGACTAAAGGTGATTTTTTCTCATTTAGCTTAAATTCCTAAAGAGATAAAGTTTTAATCTATCTGTAACTAACCTGAAACCATAAAACCACTGTTGGAATATAAAACAGGCATATTTGTTTAAATCTACCGCTGAGTATTAAAATCGCAAAGATTTATATTCAATCAAAAAATCATGCTTGTACTTACTTTAACTGATTATTAATAGATATGTAATTTTTTACGCAAGTATTATAAATTATAATTAGCTTGAAGTAAAAAAATAGGTAAAGTAAGTCTATGTTGAGCATTAACGTTCATGAGTTTTATAACCACCAATTTAACTCGTTATATTTAAGATCAATGATTTACTTCAATTTAATTACAATTCACCTTCTATTATTAATTATATTGCGAAATAATTACTCATCTTTTTTATATTTTTAAACTTATGGAAAGTAACTCAGTGTAATATGATTGTGTTGTATTTATTATATTGTAAACTGTGTTTATTAAAATCTACAAGATTGAATACTTTCAAGTTGTTAAAATATCGCTTAAATGTATTTCTATACCAAACACGACACTTTTCGCCTCAATCAAAGTGACAAAATACAAAATGTAAACAGAAAAGTACTTGCTGTTCAATTATATTGGCTATTGTGTTTCGTGTGATTGGCATCAACAAAGGAATTATTTGAAAAGTTGTTTATTTACATTATAGCTCTTTCTTCCTTTAATTTTGGGGTACATTGAGAAAAAATATTGACCACAAATAATACTGAATCATTTCTATATTACATCAATAAACAATATCCAATCGTCCTGTGTAAACTTTTATTGAATGATGACACACGATTTTATTGTTTACTAGCTTCTGCCCGCGACTTCGTACGCGGATCCTTTTGCTTATGCCAGCAGTCGGGGACGTCAAAATCGAAGATCTGAAACGTCTGATGTCGAATTCTAGGAGCCTGGGGACGGGAAAACAACGGGATGCGCGAGAAGATTCCAGACGTTCCAGATCTTTCATTTTTGTAAGACAAATGCCACAACATTGCCACAACATTCACAACCGTATCAAAACGAATATTTTATTCAAAAGTACCACCAATCAATCTACAACTGATGCCGTTAAAACAGATTTCAAAATTAAACATTTCTTGATACTTTCAACAAGTCAGTAATACCTCCGTGATAAAATTATTATTTTTGTTAATCAACATTCGACAAATCAGTAATGGAAAACCTGGGCCTCAAGTCTGCTAATTTTATTTAACTCACATGCTATTGATATTCAATTGAGACTCAATCACGACTCCATTACGATTAGAACAAATTTGGTATTCTGCAAAAACTTGTATTTAAGCTCAATAGAGTCGTATGGAATCGTAGGGTAAGTGTAATTGACTCTAAGTTGAACAGTCATAGGTGTTGCCATTACAGAGTAGAATACCGATAAAGTCCACAATCGATTTACAATTGTAACACGATTGAAGAGCAGACTAGCAAATATTCTGATAGCAGCTCAATGGGATGTCACTGGAAAACCATTGGTCTTAAATTAGTAGCAGAATACCAAATATACCTAGTTAAAACTGCTACTGAGATCTAATTGATATTCAATTGAGTCATTACTAAATTAGCAGACTTGGGGCCCAGGTTCTAATGTCAAAATGAATTTGAATGAAGATATTGTTTGCCTGTGAAATATTCCACGAATGGATTGACGGCATTTCATTTTAAACGTGGGGTAGGTACGTTTAAAATGAAATCCCGTCAATCAGTTTAACGTTTGATATTTTCCACGTCACTTGTTAGTGAATCGTTGAGTTATTTTTGTTATTTATTATTGTTTACTTATCCCAATTTCTCCAAAGTTTTAGCATTAATTTAAGTTCTTTCAAACTAAAGACGACAGTTGAGTGACTTGAATGAGGAAAAAACAATTGGAATAACTAATAAAAACAAATGAATAGACTCGAGTTCACTCTAGGTTTTTGTAGATGCGTCTGTTGACTTTTGCCCATTCTAGATGGTGAATTGCGCATCGTTGACATTCATTTAACCGGCAACAGTATAGCATTCAGATAAACAAAAAATCATGTGACATACAAATAAAACTTTTTGCCTATTAGTGATCACTTCAGTGATGTTTAAAGTTTGGTTTTCAAATACTTAAATAAATAACCAACATTTTTGACTTATATAGGTTTCGAAAGCGATAATCCTATTTGTTAATCTTGGTAGATTAACAAATAGGACCTATCTGTGTACAAAATTTCATCCAGATCCGTTCAACCGTTTTGACGTGATTGAGCAACATTTTATATCCATCCATCCATCTACCTCATCCAAACTATCGTATTTATACTTAATACTAGTAAGGATTTTACATTTCGAGAGTCTTGCTATTAATTTTTCATAGAATTGAACATCAAATACTTACAAATCTACAATCAATCAATCATACCTAGAGCCATAAGAGTATCAGAAAAAATGTCAATACCAGACTTGGTATAAGGGTCGCCTGCCACTCTGTCTCCTCACTGAACAAGGGGGATACGCTCAAGCCTTGAGGACGTATATCATTTTCACTCCTCAAGGACTCAAAAATCCTATTTCTAATGCGACGTACTGAAATAATGGTGATTTAAACGGATTGTTGTAAATTCCCCACGAAAAAAAGTTGTTGATCCTGTTCTCCTAGTACTTTTTGTTCAGATTCCACATTGTGTCTTCGTTTTCGGTAGTTTTGTGCTGGATTTTATTATTTAATTGTTCTGCTACCCGTGCGTAAAAAGAAATGGGGCGAATTGAAACCTTTGGCTAATTTATATATTTTTTTTCGTGGGGAATTAATTTTGTGGCACAACAACCCTTTTAAAATTATAAAAATAATAAGCAAGCTGATAAGAGTTTACATACTTAGTTTTTTTTACGTGGTAAAATCATGAAGTGCGAGTCCTCGAACCCATACTGTCATTATTTTCCTGACGGAATGTTGTCGCATATTGCTTCGTCATAATCAATTTTTTTTTAATTTTTATTTCAATATTGTCGTCCTGAAGCTATGGTGCCCAAGCATACCATCTACAACATCTGGGGGCACGGTAGTGCCCCCGCCAAGACGAGCCAAGCGAAGCGCAAGGGCACTACCTACCTTTTCTCGAAGTGTTTCGTCGTTATTTTGAACCCTCATAGAGTTGGTTTCTGATGTACCAGAAAGTTCATATTCGCAGGATATGATGCCAATAATAGATTTATTAGGCATACAAAGTATCAATAGAATAGCTATAATACTTTACATTTTATTGATATCTAAAATACACGGATTTCGTCACTGACACACTGACACACTGATGATCATCAAAATGTTTGGCTACTTCCTGAAGTGCTAGAGAGCTGAAATTCGGTATGTAGTTTAAGTTTAGTATACAACCAACAAAAAAATTCAAAAACTTATAACTTTCGCCCCCTATCCCCCTAAAATGGGGGGTGGAAGTTAGTATGAGACCTTAAAATGTTAGGGTACTTCCTGAAGTGCTAGAAAGCTGAAATTCGGTATGTGAACAAAGTTTAGTATACAAAAAACATCCCCCATCCCCCCATCCCCTAAAATTGGGCGGGGGGGGTGGTAGTTATTTCTAATGCACTTTTATAATATGGGTACCAAATGAAACGGCTCATTGAGAGCAACTTCAAAAATAATGGGACGTCATTATAAATCCAATATGGCGGACCATCTAAGATGTCGGAATAGTTATTTTCAATGCACTTCTACAATATGGATATCAAATGAAAGGGCTCGTTGATAGCAACTCGATGAATAATGTGACGTCATACTAAATCCAAGATGGCGGAATAGTTATTTTTAATGCACTTTTGCAATATGGGTATCAAATGAAGAAGCTCGTTGAGAGCAACTCGATGAATAATGTGACGTCATTCTAAATCCAAGATGGCGCAATAGTTATTTTTAATGCACTTCTACAATATGGATATCAAATGAAAGGGCTCGTTGAGAGCAACTCGATGAATAATGTGACGTCATTCAAAATCCAAGATGGCGGAATAGTTATTTTCAATGCACTTCCGCAATATGAGTATCAAAAGAAATGAATCGTTGAGAGAAAGTCGAAAAATAATGTGACGTTATTATGAATCCAATATGGCGGACCATCTAAGATGGCGGAATAGTTATTTTAATGCACTTTTACAATATGGGTATCAAAATATGAAAGGGCTCGTTGAGAGCAACTCGTAGAATAACGTGACGTCATTATAAATCCAAGATTCTAGCAACTTACAAAAAGAACTGAAATCCCACCAAAACATTTCATGTAAAATGTTGCCAAAACGAGCACATAAGGTTTGCCCTAGCAAAAAGATATCAGATCTCATGTAGAACCAAGCTTCTGAATCAACGCGGCCTAACTCTACCAACCCTAACTTCACAAATTCTACACATCAGTAAAAATGTATTGCTTGGCTGTTTCGTTACTTACTTCAGAAACTTAATATTAGCATCACCTCCATGACGGTTGCGAAACGGTGAAGTTATACATTTTTACTGATGTACCATTTAATTACAATACAATCAGGGACCTATTGCAAAACTATTATCACGAGTGTATAACACAGGAGACGCGGTTTACGCGGGTGTACCGCGAAATGAACTTGTTTTTGAACGGACAATGCAGGTAGGTAATATACAAGATTATAACTTTGTGATTTTTTATGACACGGTTTTAAAATTTTGTATATTACATATATTATACATATAATATACAAAACATAGATTCTTTACACAAAAATATTGGACAGTTGTATCGGGTTTCACATAAACATAAAATAATGTTGTATATTCAACCCAAGAGTTAGTTAAGCTTCACTTAATTCCTAGGCAGTAGACTGCAAGGAGATTGTAGGTATAGACATAAATTGTGGTAGAGGCGTAGGTACCCCAGGCTAACTTAAGCGGCAAAACACCTTCCCTCTACGAACTGCATTATGCAAGAAAGTACTTGCATTATTATATTCCCATAGTGTACCAATGGCAAAATCGAAGAGCGCCTCCCCAGGGTCAAAATTATTGTCATTGCCACGAGAAAATCGCTTTTGAATTCTGTTGTATATAAATATTTATGCGCGCATCTGTCATCATCCGCCTAGCCTTTTCCCAACTATTTTGGGGTCGGCTTCCAGTCAAACCAGATGCAGCTGAATATCAGTATTTTAATTGGAGCGACTGCCTATCGGATCTCCACAACCCAGTAACTGGGCAATACGATACCCTATGCTAAGACTGGTTGTCAGATTTATGAGCTTCCGACTAAAAGTTAACGACTGTCAAAGATCTACAAATAACAGCCGAGACAAACGGCTTTACGTGCTTTCCGAGGCATGAAGGAAACTCGCTATGACAGATGGTCACCCATCCACAGACCAAGCCTGGAAAGCGCGGCTTAACCCGGAAGTTCGGCCTGTGCGGCTGTAATTATTTAGCCACGAGCTCCTCCGCATAATGCGCGCATCTGTACCTACACTAATAGTAGCCATACACCATCCTGCCTATCGACGATCGATTTGACGCTTGCAATTGTTTTGTTGTATTTGATGGCATGACATGCCAATTTGACAGGTCATCAAATCGATTTGACACAACGTCAAATCGGCAGCAGTGATGCATATGGCTATTATTCGGTGACGACAGCTAAAAAGAGAATGGGCATCCTGGGACCACCTTCCAATAGCAATGAGATGTATGTCGTTGGATAGGTCTTTTCATTTGGAACAACTATTGTTCAGACAGTTTTTTTGTGATAGCTGTCCGTTCGGAGTTATGAGACTTATTAGGCCAAAGAAACAAACATATTTATTTAAAAACCTTTTTTTTACATGTTAGTATTTTATGCTTTAGTCTCGTACACTCTGTATCTTCGGGACGCGTCTGGATGCGACGTAGCCCCTGGCATTTTTTTTTTTCGTTTTAACTTTTAAACTTCCAATGAGTCCTCATACACTGGGTGAATCGGTAGGGACTGTTAGACTATAGTACGGAATAAAATCCACGGTACGTGTTATTAGTAAACGGGATTACATGTCTGGATTACACGTATGACTGAGAAGAAAACTTGCTAATATACCTACTAGTTATTCTCGAAAGCCTTTGACAGGTCTTAGTAGATCAATCAGAACGACAACGAAACGAAACGATCAATCAGAGTAGTCGTTGGTGGCTGATCATCTGAGCTTATGTCTATTGATTCCGGAGTTCAACAGGAGTCTGCCATGTTTTCTCTCCAACTCATATTCTGCTGCACATTTTTCTAACACGCGAGGCGGGGCGCGTGAGGGAGAAGACAGCTTCCACCTCACAACCCAGCCGCCGCGAGAGATGCCCACGGCATCGGAAGTCGCGAGGCGATTTCGCGGCCACACCGTAGGCGCGGGCATGCGGACGTCACCGTCCGGAGGTGACTCGCATCGTATTCCACGCGCGCCTCAAAGAGCTGGCAGCAATCTGACAGTGGGGCACTGTCAGATTGCTGCCAGCTCTTTAGAGAGCTAAAATCTGCCGGGGTCGCGGGACTGTCCCATTAGGAAACCGTGACCCTGGAATTTAAAGGGTTATTGAAGGATCATCGTGTAGTCAGTACAAGTCTGACAATCCCTCTCGCCCCGCTCTGGGTAGGAGGACCCACTTGATGATTTTACCACGGTAAAAATGTCTGCCAGTGAGCGAACAAGAAACTAGTCTCTTTTAGCGCCACCAACTAGTCGGTAGTGTAGGTCGAAACTACATCCTTTATGGATTTTTTTCCACTTTTCCGGGTACATTTTTCAGCTTCTGGGCATGGAGTTTATATCCAATGTCAACTTCGGCGCCAATATTGGGCACAAAGCCGAAACTGTGGCCAAAACACTGGGTATCCTAAATAGAGTGAAGTGATACTTTACGCCTGCATAATTTTTGAGCAAGTCCAATTCTGCATGGCGTATCGCAGCAAACTAAACCAACTTAACCTGTGGGATGGCTCAGTTAAATACAAACTTCTGCACTTGACCCAGTGGAACGTAGAGCTCCTTAGATTCATTGGCGACGTGAAACTGGTGGAAGCTAAACTTCACAGCTTAGCTCATCTCATCGTCGCAAGGTTGCCCGCTTTTTGTTTTATTTTATATTGGGTTCGCTCTTGCTAAAGATGAGACCTAAAATGGAGCGAGCTCACGAATTCCACAACCTCATTCCACTGGCCCAAATGCAGTGCATCTAAACTGAAAAATGTCCAGTGTCGGACATTTAAATGAACTGCAAGTCTCCATCCTTCCCTACTTGCCATTCCATTAATTCGCACTAAGCGATTTCAAATATTCTTCTTATTGCGCATGGCAAAATAGTAGAACTGACTAGGTAGTCAGTTCAGGTGTTCAGGTGTTGGTGTTCACGCAGATGCAGGTGCATCTGCGTTCCCGAAGGCATAATACAACTCGAATTTCTTCAAAGTAAGAGTGAATAGACTTCTTCTGGGTAAACTAGTAGACTTTATCTAAGCCACCTCTGATATCATAAAGACACAGGAGCAAATCCAAGTTAAATGTAAAAGTTGTCTGTATGATTTTTATCAGAATAAATACTATGCTTAACAGTTATCTAGTTCTTTTATTGTTATCTGATATCATGGAAAAAATATTTTTTTATCCCGAAAGTCCCGAAAATTCCGGGACTTCCCGGTTCCTTGGAGGCCTGTCCCGAAGTTCCCGGTTCTTCCAACACGAACCGGTTCTCAATTCTCTAATGGTTAAAACACGTAGATCTGTAGACAGCCTTAAACACTTGTTTTTAATGTAACCTATAAGTCTTATAACTCCGAACGGACAATTGTAACAACAAAGGTTTCTTAACAACTATTGTTGCAAATGAAAAGCCCTATCCAACGAAATATATTTTATTGCTATTGGAGGGTGGTCCCAAGTTTCATATATTTTTGCCCATTCTCTTTTGTAGCTATCGGTCACCGAATAATAGCTAGATCTAGCTATAAAGTTGCTAAGTTGGCATCGCTGCTGCAGATTTGAAGTTGTGTCAAATCGATCGTACGATAGGCAGTATGGTGTATGGTGTATATGGACGAACTGCCAATTTGAAACAATTGCAAGCGTCATACGATAGGCAGGATGGTGTATGGCTACCATAATATAAACTATCATCAATTTATTTATAGAAACTCCTGCCAGCTAAATTAATCCAGCCCAATAAACAGAACAATTACCTCAGTTTCACACAAGCTGTAAAATCAGTAGTGAACCGCAGTTGAACTTCGCATGACAAAGTAAAATGCTCTGTCACACGTTACTAACATTCTAAATTCTCTGTCTCTAATTAAATTCTGTGGTTTTGGTGTACCTGTGTCACTATTCTAGACTTTCAGTTTTTAAACTTACCTTCAGTTAAAGTGACAGTTTGACAATGATTCATGTTTGGCTCATGAGAGGCCATTGCCACTGAACCGAGAGTTACGCGGATCAAAGAAATAATTGTAGGTATGTTATTTTTTGGACACAATTATCGGTCAGCAACCTTTACCTAGTACGAAAACATTCACATTTCATCTAGTAATTATTTTTAACAAGGTTAGGTACAGCCATGATTTCCAAAAACGATCATAATTATATCGAATCGGGCGCAATAGAGTCCTCAAACTTAATTAACTTGTTCTATGTCAGGTTATCATAAAGAGCTTTTCTTTTCTTCTTTGTCATCACAACACTTTCCAATTAATATTTGTTAATTTTTCTGACATTCTATCATTTCTACTCGAATGATTTTGTTTGACCGAAAATATACTTATTGATTAATGGCAATATAAATTCTGATCTAATAGCTGAACTAATTAAATATCAAACAGTGACAAGTTTATCTAGTATAATATTATGCATTTGATACGTAATAAGTAGATACAAGGCTTAATCAGATGCTAAAGTTCTAACGCCCCATCTACTGCGAAACTCGTGGAACAGCCGACCTTAATTATATATCTGACTCTCCTTCGACTGGCGATGAATAATAACAATCCTCTATATCTTAATTGTTCCCATAGCAAAGATAATCTTTTTTTAATTTCATTAATTAGTGTCAACATATTAGGAATCAACTGAATACAAATTTCATTACATGACAGTGTGAAAAAGTATTCTTAGAAGTTCCGTATCTATACTCTAAAGACGTTTTTCGTTAAGCACATTTATTAAATTTACTCGCAAGTGTAATGATACCTACTGAGCTACTAGCTAGAACATTATTAATTTTATTAAGACTTTCTGCTGTCGACTGAAACTTAACCATAACTGTTAAACTTAATGGTACAACACCCCCAAAAACCACCGAATAGGGCTTTAATATCTGTTACTAATCCACTTATAACAAAATAATGAATATTATGCACCGTTTTGCTCCATAATCACTCCATTAAAATTACCACTTTCTTAAGTCTAAACCAAGTACAATCTGTAGTGTGTATTTAGCGAGTTAAATTCCCAAAGCTTCTTATCTTCGGGCGCAAGTTGTGTAGGGTCAACGAGAAAATGGGTCAATGTAGCGAATATATGCACAGGAGTGGTCGTAATCTCCAGATCTGTGGTCTATCGATAGCCGAGCCTAGAATTAATTAAGTAGTAAGTACACAAGATCCTAACGTCGTCACGTAGTTAGTGACAAATCTTATCCTCCTCATGAAACACCCACACATTGCTTCGTGTTTAATCAAAAAAAAAATGTTTGTTATCTATGCAAACCGTCTACCAATCCGTTGATTTGTTATTGATGAAACTTTAGTAGCTACGTGCGAAGGTTCCTGGACCAAAAGGCACCATATTTTACGTGGCATACGAGTACACGAAATTAGAAATGGTAAAAACGTAACGGAAACCGCGTGCGCAAAGTGCGAGTAGGTGGATGTCACGTCATTTAGATGCAATTCCGATTATGTTGCGCAAATTAGGGTTAAAGAAAGGCCACGATCTGAACTCTCAACCAACTCCTTTGAAGATGTTCGCAGGATGCAGAGTAAGCAGTAAGTATAATAATCGAATCAGAATACGTTATTTTCAAAGGGTAATGGTCCGTATCCGTACTTACGTAGGATCTACCTATCCGCCCCAAAATCGAACGTGTTCCGCTTAATTTCGCAAACTTATGATAAATATCACGTTGATGGTCAGTTACTGCAACGTGAGCATAAAAGGGAAAACAAGACCGTTTATTTGAAACTGACCCGTTATATAAACAGCAACAGTACTCTTGTATTTTCTGACTATTCCCAGAAACATTAATTGATATTAGCGGCTCATGAAACTGCCATTTCTAATACAAATAAAAGAAGTGAGTGATAATGATAAACATCCAATTATCGGAATATTTACGAAAAACTGTAATCCGAATTAGCCTGATATCGATAAATAAACCAAATTACTGTAAACACCGAAAACAAAGCCCAATAACAAAACCGATTCAGTCCCTCTGTCTGTTCACATTTGGCACTATGAATTTAATATGTCGCCGCACCTAAGGGCATGTATATAATAAAAAGGCGAAATCATGTACCACCATCTACCGAGTTTTATTAGTTTGGAGAGGAATAGGAATCAGCTGGTATATTAGCATTGTGGACGACTCGTACACACATAAATAGAAGTGTGGAACACAATGTTGCAGTTAGGTTTTTATTTTGTTTGTGATGCTCACTCAGCCGACTGCTGGTCTGAATACTGCAGATAAAACCATAAAATGCTGTAAATTTTCAACTTTTAGCATGGCGGAAAATGCCGTTTAAATATCGCGGCTTCCTGAATTTCGATCAAGTTGTTTAAAACTAAAAAGTGCAAAAAGTTCAATATGCTCCATCATTATAATGTAATATTACACCCTTGAGAATATCATTTTAAAACAAAATGTTATGAAAGGTTTAAACAACAAAGCCTGTTCGAAAATGAAAAATGAGGTCCTGTGGTGTAACAATACAAGTAGATCAATCATAAAAAATTCTTACCTTGAAGGCGTTTCTGAACTTATTTGACATGATGTTGTAGAGAAAGGGGTTGATGGCTGTTGACAGGAAATAAAGCACCCCCGATAGAAACGTCAGCACGATGTAGACCTGCACACAAAACAAACAATAAATATCAATATCATAAATATTCTAACATCCAACAAATCTTAAACGAATGGGTGTACAATTTATTCAGTTTTATACAAACTCTTTGTGTATTCCAATTTGAAAAAATAAATGTTAACCTTATCCGTTCTTTTATAGATAACAGTTATAAATTCAAAAGAAAAAGTCCAACTAGAACAATCTCGAAAATCTAATTTTAAAATTCGTGTCCGAAAATGCCTTGCGCTTGCCAACTTTACAAAACTTTAATCTTACTTTGGATAAACGTTATAAAATTCAAAGTTTACCAGGTAGAAGGTATCTGAAGGGTGTTCCAAACTTTTCCCGTAGATGGCAAGCAGTCGCTGCACGTGGAAAGGCGCCCAGCAAATGAAGAATGACAGCGCCACAGCAACTGGAGGAAAAACTGTGTTTACTCTCCGAAGTGGCCCTTTACTCTTAATATAACAAGGGAATTAGGTCAATATTATTGCAAAAAGAATCTGTTTGGGCGGACAGGTTCAATACTAAGTTTCCTAGAGATTGGAAATGTGATGAGATTGTGCTCGAAAGCTGACGTTGGTCGTGGGACTGTCTTAACAGGTAAGTGACCCTGTGTGAAATGAAAACATATTCTTCCTACTCCTCCACTATTCTTTTCTGATAAGTGGTTTGGGAATACTGTGGTGGGTTTGTCCCAAAAAAACCGTGGCCTTAAAGCGTAAAGGGTTATTGAGGGAACACCGCGGATTTGATTTATTCCCGTTGGACCCCACAAAAACAAAAATATTTCCGTTGGATCCCAAATAGTCAATACGAGTCTGACAATCGGATTTCCTTTCATGAAAATACCAAGACAAAAAAAGGCTGAAATTATATCGATATTGCTCGTCCTGAGCACATAAACGTGAACACTCGTAGCCGTCGTCATTCCGCCATCACTGCGTTTTATTATTTCTTAATCGATATTATAAAACTTTCCAGAAAATTAATCAAGTACGAACGAGAAGTAAAGAGGAATGCCCAAAAATATATGGAGCAAAAACCCAGAATCGATTAAAACGACTTATGTGTGGCAAGGTAGAGTATACATACTATAACCCAAATCCAATAATAGTTTTCGATTAAACCATCACCAAGTAAAAAAAAATTGTAACTGATAAGTTACGAATTTTTATAATGTTTCAAGTCAACTATATAAATAATGTTTCAAATCAGCTATTTCCTTAAGTTTGCCGTATATGATTACTTCCCAGAATTTGATCCTTATTAGCAACACTATCGAATGGTGTAATAATACAGGATGTGTTTTTTTTTCCAAAATTAGCGGGTTCGATTCCTGGCCAGGATTATTGATTTTTCTAAATCCAATGATGCAGTTCTAGTTTTCTTTAAAATTGGGCTTGAGATTCCTTTCAACGTTTTTTGATATTCCTCATAGTTTCGGATATAGCCATTCACGACCAGTTGAAAAATTTTCAACCTGTATACGCTGCTGGCCTGTTTGGTTATGGTTTTATGCGAAACGAATAGCATATTCATGTCCTCTGACTTAAGGTCTATTTTGTTGTTCATAAATTATTTTAATCGACTCTGGGTTTTTTTTGGGCATTCCTCTTTACTTAGATAGTTGTTGTTGTCGGTCGGTTTAGAAAATTCTGGGAAGTAAAGGAGGATTTAGTACCTCGTACCTACTTACATAAGTACGAGTTTGTGATAACACTAAAGTTTTTGTTTGTTTAGGTTTCACGTGGCCTAGTACCATGAAAATTATATAAAACTTTTGTTTTCAATTACAAATGATAACAGTTTAGATCATCACAAACAATATTTTGTTTACTTATGCAGTTACGATATATCCAATGTTTTAAATAAATCATTGTTTAAATGATGTGTTTTTAAACACCTACCGAGTCTAAACGTCTAGTTAATAAAACGGAGATCGGAATAGTTATTTTATTGAACAAAATAACTCTCGAGAAGCTGAAATGTTCGACGTAGCGGCAATTTCTCTGTAATTTTCGAACAATGCGTTTACTCCCGCTAATAAACGATAGAAGTAGTTTTATCAAAGCTCCCTCACTGGATGGAGCGAAAAAAACGTGTTTTCTCAAAAATGAATTGTATTTCCAGTTGTATTTTGCATTCCAGGACCTTGGCGTCTTTTTAAAAGAGTCCCGAAACCTCGACCAATATCAGCATGTCTTATGCGCATTCGGGGAAACAAGTAGAAAATATAAACAACAAATATGTTGATAACTTTATTATTTTTGGTAAAAAATATGTGTTTATTAATTTTCGTTAAGCAATAATATGCTAAAATACCTATCCGCATAACATAAAAATACCTTGCAGAAGTAAATAATCGAATAACTAGTCGAAACCTAAGTTTTTTTTTTGTTGGTAACATTTATTAAATTAAAAGCTTTTACGAGTATTTATAATATTATATTCATAGATTATCTTTAATTGTGTATAATAGATATAATAATAGTTTTAATTAATGATTTCTTTGCTTGGGCAAACAAACACAAGATAAATTAAGAATGTGAACAATGCATCCCAAAGAAAATTCAAGAACATAATCATAGGACTTGATTTTTGTTTAAACAGATCAAAATTTACAAACGCTAAGTTACTTTTTTACACAATGCATAGCATGCAATGCAATAATTTTCTTATCGATGTCCAACGAGCTAATTACAATTGCCTGATAAAGACAGAAATATCCTAAAAAAAGTGTTTCTACGAAGTTACTTCACGTTGCGCAGAAATTGAATACAAACTGTAGTACATAGATAATATTCGGATATAAATTAGTTATAAGTATAACGTAGTTATAACAATGAGTGTGTGCATCGGAATTAAATCGGTTTGACGGATATTTCTGTTTGCGTCGTATTCCTATAGTCATTAAATTTTCTCGCCAGTTTTCTTGAAAGAGAATACTGAAACAGATTATTCAGTGTTTTGTGTTTTATACTATGCCTTCTACTATGTCTATATGTTTCTAGCTGGGTGAAAATATGTTTTGTTTTTTCGTGTCTATGGGGCCAATCCAAGGGGGGGGGGGTTGGTGTTAGGCCTTAGTGGAGTGAATTCTTTGCCAGGGAATTTACTCCTAAAAAATACTAAGCAGCCGATAGCGTACGCCTAGGTGTGTGGAGCTAAGCTATCAGACGCGCACCGACAAGTGTTTCATATACGTCCACGCCGTCATTACACTGCCGTAGCGATGTAATGACGGGCCCATATACATACATCTTTATGGGCCGTCCCCTCCGG
Source organism: Agrotis clavis (assembly GCA_954870645.1). Classification (NCBI taxonomy): domain Eukaryota; kingdom Metazoa; phylum Arthropoda; class Insecta; order Lepidoptera; family Noctuidae; genus Agrotis; species Agrotis clavis. The sequence goes on from OX940922.1 coordinate 11,721,073, forward strand.
GCACTGTCACGGTCCTTAACAAGCCCCGCACATACTACCTACCTTGGGACTGTGACAGCTAAATATGAAACGCGAAGGGCGAGTCTTCGGCGCCCAAAAACCGAACAAACTGGCTAAGGGAAGAAAACCCTGAGATAAAAATAACAATACTATGGAAGCAAGACTCAAAGAAAATCTACCCCAGGAGGGTACCGGCCTAGCTGGAGAATCCCTTCCTGAGCTTAGCTCAGGCTGCCCCGCGTATTCTGGGGGGGGCAAAGTATTGCTACCTAAGGAAAAATCAAAAACATTGACCCAACAAATATTCCACCCGGGTCTCTTTAATCGTCAACGTTCAGCATCATTAAGCGATAAAACCAGTGAAACAAAACACAACCCTATAGAGAAACATCTCATTGATAATAATGAAAATGACCTGGACGAATCCAATCTTAACCCAAACGCCCCATGGCAACGAGTGCCAACCCAAAAAAGAGTCCGATCCCCTGAGGAAAAAGCGGGCAACATAAATCCCAAAAGAGTACAGCGAAGGGATTTGCTCACAAGCCAACAAAGAAGCATAAACGAACCAAAACAAAGCAAAAGCTTAGATATTGAAACAAGTAACAGTTTCTCTATGTTGGACATAGAATTGGATGATGTCACCCCAGTTAAAAGGACCCCTAAACCACCACCAATTGTACTCTATGGTGTCGACGATCTTCGAAAACTAACAGAGTTAATAGAAGAAGTCGTAGGAATAAATGACTACACCTATAAAGTCGTGTCGAAAAACCAAATCATCATATCTTCAAGTACGGTTGATAAATATAAAACTCTGATTGAACACATCAGAGCAAAAGGACTAATTGGCCATACTTTTACACGTAAAGACCAAAAATGTATGAGAATAGTCATCAAAAACCTTCATTTTAGTACTCCAAAAGAAGAAATCATTCAAGCTATTGAAAACACTGGAAACAAAGTGCAAGGGGAAATAGTTACAGCACGGGTACCGGGAACTAAAGACCCCTTAAACACTTTCTTCGTTAATGTAGTCCCGCACGAGAATAATAAACTTGTAAAAGATATAAAAATCATCTACCATCAAAGAGTCACTATAGAAGACCCAAAAAGAAAAACTACGATAGTACAATGCACTAGATGCCAACAATATGGCCACAGCAAAAATAACTGTATGAGGCCATATAGGTGCGTAAAGTGCGCTGGCGCACATAAAACTACTCAGTGTACCATGGACAAAAACACCCCGGCAGTGTGTACTCTTTGCTCTGGTAGTCACCCTGCCAGTTACAAAGGATGCACTGTATACAAAGAAATACTTACCAGAAAGAAATTAGAGAATAAACCTCGAACAAACAAAACGAACCATATAGCAACTACAAGCAGTCAAACAACACGTATATCTACTGATAGCTACAACGCAAACGATCTTGACTTAAAAAAAAAGACTGAGAGTAAACAAAATGAAAAGAACCATACTACACCAGGAACTACAAAACAGTACAGTGAAGTAGTAAAAGAAAACAGTAAAAAGAAACCCATTAATAATGCTGCAAAATATAAAGTAACAGATTATGAAGATAGACAAGAAAATCAAATATCTGATAAATCAGAGTTATATAAGCTAAGACAACACGCTGACAATAAGTCACAGAGAACAAGTGGTATAATGATATGCACAGAGAACAACACGAAAGAACAAAGAAGTAATCTAGAAACACTACTGATCAAACAGACAGAAAGAATTGACAATCTCGTAACCCAAATAAGCACAATGATGAACCTCATCATGACACTAATCAGCAAATTGTCATGATGTATTCCCTACGAATTGCCACCTGGAACGTAAATGGGTTATCATCTCACACCCAAGAACTAGAAGTGCTGCTCAAAGATAATAAGGTGGACATCGCTTTAATCTCTGAAACCCATCTCAGTGACAATAAAAAAGTCAAGATAGCCAACTACTCCATCTACAACACAAATCATCCAGACTGTACGGCTCATGGGGGATCTGCAGTCATTATCAAAAATAATATAAAACATCACCTACACAGTGAATTTAGGGAGGAATGGATGCAAAGCACTACTGTGACTATTACTGGAAACCTGGGGCCAATTAATATTAGTGCAATTTACTGCCCACCAAAACACCAACTTAAACAGGATATGTTTAACCGCTATTTCTCCAGTCTCGGAAATAGATTCATCAGTGGAGGAGATTGGAACTGTAAAAATACTCACTGGGGATCTCGATTAACAACAACAAAAGGACGTGAATTAAAAAAGTGTGTTGATCAAAACAACTTAATAACCCTAGCAACAGGAGAACCAACCTATTGGCCAACAGACATCAACAGAATACCAGATCTTGTGGACTTCTTTATAATAAAGGGATTATCGGATATGTACTTTAATGTCGAATCATTGCTTGATTCTGTATCGGACCACACTCCAATCGTAGCTACATTTAGCATCTCACCAATGCAAAGAGTACAAAAGCCTTCATTATACAATCATAAAACTGATTGGAGTGCCTTCACTGACTTCCTAAATGATGAAGTCAACCTTAAAGTAAAACTCAAAACAGAAGAAGACATTGAAGAGGCAACATTCTACATTACAAACCTCATTCAAGTAGCTGCTTGGCGCTCTACCCCAACATTGAAGTACAAGACCGAAGTAAATAATATTCCACTAGAGGTACGGGACAAGCTACGAGAAAAACGAACACAAAGAAGACAGTTACATATGACAAGATCAGACACCGACAGATCACTCTATAATCGAATATCGAGAGAACTAAAGGAACTGATAGAAGAAAATAAGAATGCAATCTTTCAACACAGGATATCTGGCCTTTCAACTCATAAAAAGGACAATTATTCGTTATGGAAAATGACTAAGAATTTTAAAAAACCACAAAATCATATACCACCAATACGAAAATCTTCCAGTCACCTTTGGGCTAGAAGTGATAGTGAAAAAGCAGAACTATTTGCAAAACACCTAAGCGAAGTTTTCACTCCTAACGAATCAAACATGGAAGAGTTTGAAGATGAAGTCGATAAAATTATCAATAGCGACCAGCAGCTATCTGCACCAATCAAACCGGTTACTCCGAAAGAAGTAGCACGCACGATCCACTACTTGCAAAACAAGAAAGCTCCTGGTTTTGACCTTATAACGGCTGAAATACTTAAGCAGTTGCCCAAAAAAGTCATTGTCTTCCTAACAATCCTTTTTAATGCAATATTTAGATTGCATTACTACCCGGAAATGTGGAAAATATCTCAGATATGCATGATCCCGAAGCCTGGGAAACCGCCAACAGATCCTAGTTCATATAGACCTATTAGCCTTCTTCCTATACTTTCAAAAGTGTTTGAAAAGACTCTTCTGCGAAGACTCAAACCCATACTCGATGAGAACAGGATTATACCAGATCACCAGTTTGGTTTTCGAGAGAAACACTCAACGGTCGAACAAGTGCATAGGGTTGTCCACGTAATCAGGCAAACACTTGAGAGGAAGGAATACTGTTCAGCAGCATTCATAGACATACAGCAAGCCTTTGACAGGGTGTGGCACAAGGGATTGCTGTACAAGTTGAAAACGCTGCTGCCTAACTCATTCTTCATGATCCTGAAGTCCTATCTAAGCCAAAGGAAATTCCAAATCAAATGCGGAGATGATTACTCGAAATTGTACTTGATCAATGCCTCTGTGCCCCAAGGATCAGTTCTTGGCCCTGTTTTATATTCAATATATACGGCAGACCTGCCTGAAACAGAAGGTGTTGTAATGGCCACCTACGCAGATGACACGGCATGCCTTGCGAGCGACAAAGAGCCGAACAACGCATCATCGAAACTGCAAGCACAGCTCGATAAAGTTGATTCTTGGCTTCGGAAGTGGAGAATGAAAGCTAGCGTAACTAAGTCCACACATATAACATTCTCACTGAGAAGAGGCGAATGTCCACCTGTTTGTATGGATAACAAGGCCCTGCCAAATCACAACAGCGTAAAATATCTTGGTCTACATCTGGACAGAAGACTGACTTGGAGTAATCACATCAAAGCCAAGAGGAAAGAAGCGAACATCCAATTTCAATCACTGAACTGGTTGATTGGACGACAATCTCCTCTGTCTCTTAGCAACAAACTCTTGGTTTACAAAGCCGTGATAAAGCCCATTTGGACGTATGGCATAGAACTATGGGGTTCTGCGAGCAACTCTAACATAGAAATCCTCCAGAGATTCCAAAACATCGCCTTGAGAACTATCTCAAGCGCGCACTGGTTTGTGAGAAATGCGGAAATTCACGAATACCTGGAAATGCCTACTGTTAAGGAGGAAGTCAGCAATATCAGCAAGAGATACAAGGAAAGACTGAGCAAACACACAAATGAACTAGCAAAGAATTTACTGCAGTCACAGGAAAATGTCAAACGCCTAAAAAGATGGCATATACTGGACCTAGATCAGAGAACCTGAAAACAATAATACATTTTATATGGTGCCATTTATTGGAATGTCGCCTACAAAGTTAATACTAGGAACACATCTGATTATGGCTAGACAGCCGATTGCAGATAAAAGATTGGAAAAAAAAAAAAAAAAAAAAAAAAAAAAAAAAAAATGGGGCCAATCCGTAAGCGATGCAATCAAAACACGATTTCGTATACCTCTCGAGGTAACCAAAATTAGTCTTCTGCTTTAAATAAATATACAAAAAGTTCTATAATAATCACCTACTTCATGAAGTTTTTTACTCAAGGTTCGTTCTCTTGTCTATAATCAAGAAAACCTAAAAAACAAAAACTCTATTACTACGTGACTCGAATGGCAAATTAAAGTTACATAATAATCAAACCTGTATCTACAGGAAATTAAATTATTAAAGGTTTCATAAACAAGAATATTTTCGTTACAAAAAATCTAATTACTATGCAGATACATAGATAAGCATACGATTAATTCTGATTCAATTAAAAAAAAAAAAAAAACCTTAGTTGTCTGCCTGCATCGCACTGCCCCATTATATGGAAACAAGAAAATCGGCACATAATATCCCGATTTTTGTCGATGAGGATGACAAAGAAATAATCGTTTGATAAACGTGTCTCTTTCTTTTCAATTTACTCGAGGATACGTTTCATTTTTGTAAAATGTGTTTTAATAATAATCTATTATTATTTGATTAGATTTCCAGACGTTCAAAAATCTTAAAAAGTACTTAGAGTTCTTTTTTGAGAGGAGGTCGCAGTCAATCTCCCCATATTTTTTTCTGGATAAGTGCAAACAATAATTGTTATCAGACGTCGGGATTAGGTAGAGTTATTTTACTTGCATCGAAATGTTGATACATATTAATAGGGATCTCCCCGGGATTTCTAATAGACAATCACTTGTGGAAAACAGTATTTCAAATAAGTAATAATAATAAAAACATCAGAGATAGATTAGACAAATAAATTGTGTAAAAGTTAATAACTTTTTATAATTATGATAAATCACGGGATATTTCTGCTCTTTAAAAATAATTCCGGGATTTCCACTTTATTCTTTCATATCCACTTTATTCTTTCGCTGTATGAATCGGTGTTCGTACATGAATAACTCTACCTAATTTGAACCTATAATACATACATATGTATATCCCAAAACGCAACTTTTCCCCAGGGAGGTAGGCAGAAACGACATGGCAGAAAGTCATCTAATACGATCCTTAATTCATAACGTACCCTTTTTGCTGCCTTTTCCACAAGTAATACTTATGAAAAAAAACGAAGTCTAAGTATAGGTATACATATATCTACATATAATTTTACACTTCACGCTACGCGCTTATGAACCTATAAGATTTTTTTAAATCATAAATCCACTATTTTTGACTCGAAATACTTTAATAATAGCTTCCGCCGAAGCGAAATTCGACCTTGTGACCCTGTATTCAGACACAAGACGCCAATTATTGAGCTAAATAAAGACGAAACTTGAAACTGGTTGCAACCGTTTATGAATATTAAAAGCTATATGAATATGGAAAACGTCGTAAATAATAATTATGGTTGTAAAATATACATAAATATAATAAGTAAAATAACTGTTTGTTGGCGGTTCTTTCGTTATGAGCCTAATTTGAGGCTTGGTCTTGTACAGTCAGCATCAAAAGTTTCTGACCACATTCATATTTTTAAAATTGCTGTACTCCGCAATAATACGTAATAATACGGTGTACCTACAGCGATTTTGAAAATCTGAATGTGGTCAGCAACTTTTGATGCTGACTGTACCTAAAGTTAAATTAGGAGTCTGTTTATCCGCGGTTTCATGAATTTATATGCACATTAAAATAGATTTATTGTCAAACAAACTAAAAAGGAAAGTAAAAATGAAACAAATAACTTTCTTCATAATTATTCTCCTGATTGTGTCAACAATGACAGCGAAAATATATATGTCTCTCTATGGATTAGGATAAAAATAACAAAAAGATTACTAAGTTAGTAATTTTCCCTTGAAGTCACGGCCCATAAGCCCAACAAAGATGAACCATATAATATCACTAAAAGAAAACAATAAACAGACAGGCGAAGCGAATGCGTTCCGAAGCGTTTTTTAACCGACTTCCAAAAGGAGGAGGTTCTCAATTCGGATGTTTGTATTTTTTTTTAGTTTTGATCGGGCATAACTCTAGCCTAATTGACTTGATTTCTTAATAACATATTCGTGCCAAATTTGAAGTAAATCCATTCAGTACTTTTTGAGTTTATCCCGGACAGACAAACAGACAAAAATTCTAAAAACTATATTCTTGGCTTCGGTATCGATTGTAGATCACGCCCCAAGTATTCTTTTACAAAAAAAAATATATTCAGTGTACAGTTTTGACTTTCCTACCATTTTATTATTTGTATAGATTACAAATAGAGCAAAATCAGAGATAAAATAAACCGTGTGGTTTATTTTAATTTTTAATGACCATAGACAAAGCCTATGCAGCCCACAAAATGGCGCATCAACCCATTAACATTGTGACATAAAAAGCTCTTAACACTCCGAGCCACTTGTTAATTATACGAACAACAGTAATTAAGAAGAGATTTATTTATATTTGAGACGTGAAATAAGTGTACACTGATGTAGGGTATAATATTAATAATGCCTGTATTAATATGGTTACATTATATAGGTACTCTACTGAAGTGACAAATGAACTCTGTAAATAATTTTGCGCGTAGTATTTTCAAAATAACCAGCAGAAATGAATTAATATCTTGGATAATTTTATCTACCTATGTAAAGTGCCTGCATAATATTTCTTTTCACAAAGCTTATTTTCTTACAGACATTCAAATACAATTAGATCCGCTTTCGCGTAAACATACATTTCCATGGTAACGATTTTGACCTTTATCAATTTGACGGATTCGAACGATTTATTGTCAAAATGGGTCATGATTCAACTTTGTCGATTGTACAATGTCTAGGTTCATAATGAAACGATGGAATTCGTCCCCTCCGTCTTGTGACCCCATAAAGTGAAACAAACTGAACCCTAACTCAATCAGATCTGAAACTCTTCAACTTAGCTATGAAATTTTACCTGATTTTAGACTTTACTCTTCTTGGTTTAAATATATTTTAAAACAACCAATAAAAATGTTTTTGCGTAAAGTCATTGTGCTGAATTAATTCCAGTTTCCTAGCTACATGAATTTACATAAAAATTTATTATTTAACTGCATTCCCACATATAACAGTGAACTAAATTCTGAAAATATTTTTCTACGACTAGGTATGAAACAATCAGTTTTGCGTGTCAGTTAGCAACTACAAAATTTTCCATTTTACAGAAAAAGTACTGGAATAATTCCATGTTTGTGAACAAAATATTACAGTTACATGCCTTTTTTTATCATGTTTCATTGTTTATCTATGACTTCAAAACGCAATACAAAAGCAACTCTGTATGGAAAACTAAAAAATGGGATGTTACATAAAATTTTATTTGATTCTGTGTTCCAGATTTCATTTATGCATTCTTGTTATTGGTACGATATTGGATGCAAAAGAGAGTTGGCTGAATAGCAAAATCCAATATCGAACTTATCAAAGTGAAGTTCTAGAATGTGAAGAAACGAAAACAAAGAGTTTTCGGTATACTTACTTTTGAATGTGTATGCACAAGTAGGCATGTTAATTTATAACTTTACATTAACTTAAATACATTTTAAAACTCGACTGTTCTAGTGCAGACAGGGAAACGAAGGGTAGTAACCATAGACATTTTAGATACCATTCTGATGAAACCAAATAAAATAATTCTATCCCAGTTTTCAATGACACTAAAACAAATGTAATAATTCTCAAGTTTATGACGTGACGTTACATTATATTATACCGACTGCTGTCAACACAAGCCCCAGTTGGCACGCTGTCCCGTCGATCATGAGACAGCCACTCCCAGTGATCTGCTCCCGTCATAAAGTAATGTACTACAACTCACATCACTGACCTATTTTGTAAGAAAACAAACAAATGATAGATGTTATGACGGCACGAACTCGCACTCACACACGCGTGTCAATCACTCGTGTTTGACATGTTTTCACTCGGCGCGGCGCGTGAAGTTCACGCCAAGCGTCATAAACGTCCGTACACGTAATGTTTTTATTATAGAAACATTACTTTAAGAAATATTTTTTTTACACGCTTTAACAAATTTATTTTAGTGAATTTCTTGAATTTAACATTAACAGATTACGTTACTGTTTTACACTTTTATAAACCTTCACAACGATATGTTTAAAAATAAACTATTATAGTTGCTCGTTTAATAACAATATTCGTTGTTACTGACCATTTCAAATTTCTCTAAAACTACTTCGGTCCATATTCACATAAATGATGTATGTTTCATAAATTCTGTGATAAATGCTAATATAAATCTTCTAGCTCCTAGCGAACCTAAAGCTTTTCAGAATACCAGTAGACTGCATACCCATACATACCATTTTTAGGGTTCCGTAGTCAACAAGGAACCCTTATAGTTTCGCCATGTCCGTCCGTCCGTCCGTCCGTCCGTCCGTCCGTCCGTCCGTCCGTCCGTCCGTCTGTCCGCAGTTTAGCTCAGAGACGCACAGTACTAGAGAGCTGTAATTTGGTGTAAATATACGGATTTGTTGTGCCGAAAAAGTGGTAAAATAAAATCTGGTAAAATATTTTTTTTTAGGGTACCTCCTGTACTCGTAAAGTGGGGATGTTTTTTTTTTTCTCGCGTACCCCTTAGTGTGGGGTATCATTAAATAGGTCTTTAAAAAATATTGATAGTTTCCATTAACAATTTTTTGATAAAAAATTTCGTTTGTGAAATATTAAGCTTTAAAGTGCTAAATTTTGCTCGACTCGAGTGTCCCCCCCCTCTACCATCTAAACGATTATGTTTGGGGGTGTGAAAAAATTCACAATAGTAGTATATATAACGAAGTTTAAAAGAAAATTATCATGACTAAGTAGACTTTACAACTTTACGAGTAATAGTCGACCAACTTATAAAATGTACTTGGTTAACATATTTTCTTAAACAAAATGTATCGGAGAACATGTTCTTCAACTGCAAATGTAAGTTTGTCAACTATATTTTTACAGCTGTAATAGGTGGGTATGTTTTGGGGATAGGTAGGTTTTTATTGTCAATTATTTTTAACTAACTTCAAAAAAAGGAGGAGGTTCTCAATTCGTCGTAATCTTTTTTTAATGTATTTTCCCCGATTTTTCAAAGACGTCTGGACCGATTTTGAAAATTCTTTTAAAAATTATTTTCAGCGAATCAGTTTAGTTATAGAGCGGGAGCCCGTAACAGATGTCCGTGACCAATTTCCTCTCAAGCGATAATTAGCAGACTGCATGAGGGAGTCGTATCATGAACATTCGTGGAAGTCAGCTGCGATTCCGTTGGTGGGATAAGCAGCAATCGCCGTTCAAACACGTAGAAAAAATATTTTTTTTTAGTCATTTCCTCTCAATTGAAACCTGGTTTATATTGAAGATTACCTTGTATCAAGAAGAATAAAACCAATCAGCCGACGGTACCATGGTGGAATACACGTCAGCTGGTCACTCGAACATGTAATTTTTTATTTTATTTTCAGTGATTTCCTCTCAACCCAAATTTTGCCTGATGAAAGTTTACATGAAGATATGGCTAAAAACAGACGTCAGCTGGGTGTATCTCGGTGAAAAGGTCGTCAGCTGATACTTTGAAAATTATTGTACAAGCAGGACTAAGGGCTAGTACAGACTTGCGGAAACCGCGCGTTCATGAATCGCGCGGTTCGAAACCGCAAAATTGTTATGCAATCAGACTCCGGCGGTTATATGTGATTATCGTACAGGGATAACGTCCGTTTGAAAAAGGAGGTCAGCGAAAAATCGATTTACTGTGGTTGTTGCTCCTTAAAAAAACGATAAGAAAAATGCGGTATGCAATGCAAATGGGTGCATCCAATATTAAGTAACCCACCAAGTTTCCAACGTATTTTCACAATTTCCGAATATCTCCACTAACTCTTGCCAAGCTTGGTTATGATCGTTTTATTTGAGTAATCCTCACACTGAATATCCCATATTGCATTTCTCTTCTCCACTTCATCAATAAACAGTTCAGTGTCGAAACGAACCGTGCCAAACTCACGAGCTGTGATGTGCTAACCGCGCGGTATCCGCCACCACAGACTAAGTAGAGAGTATACACTTCCGCCACGCAACTGAACGAAAAGTAAAGACTCCATAGTAATAGAAACGCGCGGGAGCAGCGCGATTCTATTTTCTGGCGGTTGACTAACCGCGCGGTTATGTCTGAACGATTACTTAATAACTCATACATATAAGACTCTCTCCTCTACTCCGCTTCTTTATACGCGCGCTTGTATCATCAATCCAAACGCAATAACAAATCAGCGTCTACGGCGCCGAAGAGGCGCGTTCCTGAAACGCGCGTCTTCTGCGCGTTTAGAATACGCCGTATGCGATGGGCCTAAGGTTCTCTGCCCATTCTTTGCACGAATATGCAAAACGATCATAATGAACTCTTGAAAAAACGTATAAATGGGTCTATTGATTTATTTTCTCAATTAGTGAAAAGTATAAGAAAAAAAAGCTTTTCTATAAAGAAAACCCCCAATCATTGCTTGATTCATTGTTTGATGTTATTGTCATTTACATTTTTCATTTACATTACATATAAAACAATTAAAAATACAAAATAAACATGTTGTTATGAAACATTTATCAATGGATATCTAGTTCGGACCTCAAAGATAGGAATTTCTTCATAATGCAAGCCGGATCGAGAAGCTCTTCACGTAATCTCCAAGCGAGAGCCTTGTCTCATCATTGAAGATCGTGCGGGAATCCTTCTGATTCTGTTGAACCGGTTAACGGACCTTCTTGATCAGGGTGTCAATTACTTATTCACTCCAGTAAGAACAGTTCCATAACTTGAACAAAATAACGAAATACAACAACAAAATCATTTAATATTGATTTGAAACCTTATGACAGCAGAATGATTTGACAAGATTAGACATTAAGGATGACACAAGTTTTTTTTCCAAATAATATTTTTTTATGGCTTTTTCTATGTGTCATTATGACAGACACTCGTTTCCCATAAGTCCGTTTTGATATTGCAAATAAATTACGTTTAGTTATTCAGATTTAATAAAATATTTGATTCTTCATATTTTATTTTACGGTCTTTCCACCGAGATACAGCCAGCTGACGTTTGCTTTTATCCATATCTTCATGTAAACTTTCATCAGGTAAAATTTGAGTCGAGAGGAAATCACTGAAAATAATATAAAAAATTACATGTTCGAGTGACCAGCAGACGTGTATTCCACCATGTTACAGACAGCTGATTGGTTTTATTCTTCGTGATATAAGGTAATCTTCAATATAAACCAGGTTTTAGTTGGGAGGAAATGACAAAAAAATATTATTTTTTCTACGTGTTTGAACGGCTATTGCTGCTTATCCCACCAACGGAACAGCAGCTGACTTCCACAAATCTTTATGATCCGACTCCCTTATGTAGTCTACTAATTATGGCTTGAGAAGAAATCACTAACGATATTTTGGCCTGGCTTCCGGTCTATTAGTTCGCATAAGCATTTTGATGGGCAACTACGGAACCCTACACTGTGCGTGGCCCGACACGCACTTGGCCGGTTTTTAATAATAACTTCATTCTAGTGCTATGTAGGTACTCCAAAACTAGGTATACTTAAGATAGTCCTTAGCGAAATATAAAGTTGCTCTTTGTGACTTCTTCTTCTTTGTGCACACAAACAACCTACATAAAAAAAAAAAATCTCAGATTTAACACAGAAATGTGATCAACGTTTGTCATCGCGTCAATGCAACCGAGTGAAACCAAGGACTCGAGCCCCTGTTTCACTCGGTTGCATTACCACAATTACATTACTTAGAAACAAATTTCAAAATTCAAGGAAATTTCAGCGACTCCTCGAAAGTCCTGCAAACTGTAGACTTGTAGAGTTTCATATCCTTATCGGATTTCCGAGTACAACTAATCCTCTTCGTACACAAAACGACACAAGTCTTCTATACCTTACGACTTTGGTATACAGGCGACTATCGCAATATAAATCAATAGAGGTAGAGGAACACAGGCACGCCACAATCGATACCAAAATCGTAAGTTATCGGAGACTCGCGTCGCATTGTGTATGAAGGGCCTTACATACAATACCCACGTACGCTAATAATATACTTAAAGCTACACCATGTTATTTTGTTTTATAGCTGTAATTCACAAATTAATGTAACGGCTATAAACATAAAACTTAATGATTCCAAATAAACCAATTAAACTGACCAATTTATTCTATTCATAGTTTTTCAATTTCTTTTTTAACATAATTCACTGCGCAACAAAATGGTTTCCACGCCACAATACAAAAAACAAAGCACGATTGAGATGATAGATATTCATTAACCGACTTCAAAAAAAGGAGGAGGTTCTCAATTCGGTCGGTATGTTTTTTTTTTTTTTTTTTTTTTATGTATGTACATCGATTACTCCGAGGTTTCTAGTCCGATTAGTGTCATTCTTTTTTTGTTCGATGCAGTATACTTGCAGTGTGGTCCCATAAAAATTTCATCCAATTTGGTTCAGTACTTTTTATTTTGTGAGCATTTTAATTGATTTCGCCTACTTAGATGACATTACTTTTTGCGTGTTTGTTATGCGATTACTCCGCCAATTGTGGACCGATTTTCAAAATTCTTTTTTTGTTGTACTAGGGATCGTTCACATTAGGGAATACTGCAAGTTTTATCAAAATCTGTTCAGCAGTTTTTGAGATAGGGAATTTTATTAGCATGTGTACATTAGCGATGTTAATACCGGTGCCACGGATTACAAATTCTAGTGCACTTGTAAGGAAATGATGTATTTGACAAGAACTTGGGTTGAATATTTAAACTAAAAAGAGTAAAATAAAAAAAAAGGTTGCACTCCAGGAGTGCCGGTAGAAGTGAAAACTTTTTTGTTACTATGTTTTATTTTTAATTTGAATGACGTCTTACTCATTTTCGATCAGGGTCACGTGACCCTGACGGTCACGTGACCCTGACGGTCACGTGACCCTGACGCGAGTTTTAAATTTTTTACCCATTACAGAAAAAGTGTACAACGCCGCTAAAGAAGTTTTCACTTCAAAAACTTTTTTCAAAAAAAATTTAACCGACTTCAAAAACAACCACAAAAAAGGGTAAAATAACCTACAAAATAACTTTTCTTTCGGAAGTCGGTGGCAAAAAGACAACGAAATAAAAAAATAAAGCCACCGACTTCCGAAAGAAAAGTTATTTTGTAGGTTATTTTACCCTTTTTTGTGGTTGTTTTTGAAGTCGGTTAAATTTTTTTTGAAAAAAGTTTTTGAATTAAAAGTTGAATGGAAAATCTACTAAAATCTACAATAAAAAGTCTTTCGACTTTGGTGTGACTTACACATCCGACACTAAATAGGGGGCGTTATAAAGTTTAGCGCCCGTATAGTGTGTATGTCTATGGTGTCGCACATGAAAATACTAGTCATTTGTAGAGTTATTTTGAATTATTTAAAACCTAACTACGAGTCTGCCTAAAAAAAATATTTTTTTAGGGTTCTTTAGAATTTTAATTCATTTGTACGTGTGTGAGGCCTATGTTCAGCAGTGGACGTCTTACGGCTGATAATTATGATGATGGTGATACGTGTGTTGGCACCGTTCTCATTCTTTTCTGCAGCATTGGATAGTATGCCGCGGCAGTATAACACAAAAGTTTATAAGCTGTTGAGAAACAGCTGAAAACGTCATAAAGTTTGTCTTGCACACGGAGGGAAATATCATTCACCGGTATAAATCCAATTGTCCCACTAGTATGTACGAAATTAAACCGAGGTGACTGTACATTATACTAAAGTCATTCAACAAACGAATTTATAATAACTCCTAAGTACATTTCCACAAGTTTTCTTTACTACTTGGCGACAGCGTCAAGACTATTTTTAGCTGGGCCAATTTTCTTCGCTGAAATCACAAAATTAATTGTACTTAAATGAGCAAAAACGATCGTAGATTTTTAATAAAGTTATGATTGGATTAAAAAAATCTTAGGAGGCGATAATATTGCTACTGAATGAATTTTAAGCTCCTTAGTACACAATGCGACGTAAGTCTCCGATACCTTACGACTTTGGCATCGTTTGACACGTGCATGTGTACGAACCTTTATGGATGTGCTTTGACTATGTAGCCTGGATGGCAAATTCATAAGGTATCGGAGACTTGCGTCGCCTTGTGTGCGAAGGGGCTAACTGAGAAAAATAACGAAGCTTTTTTTCCACCATTTTAGATCATGTCGCTCCCTATCTCGTGAAGACTATCTTTTCTTTTCAGGAGTGGCACGTTACATCTACCAATAGTAAGTTATAGGTACTAAAATAAAAATAGCTGCGACCCTAATCCTCTTAGCTCTAGCGGGTCCTCTTTACTATGCCATTAGGCTAGGTCTAGTATACCAAAAGCCACATCTTAGGTTTTATTGGATGCTTTCTTATTCTTGCGTTTTTACTCATGCAATAACTTGACGGACGGCAATCATCATCATCATCAGCCTATATTGTTCCCACTGCTGGGACACAGGCCTCCTCTCTGTGAGAGGGAGTGGGCCATAATCCACCACGCGGGCCCAGTGCGGATTGGTGGATGTCACATGTCTTCGAATTTTTGGTTCTAGGACATGCCGGTTTCCTCACGATGTTTTCCTTCACCGTTTTGAGAGCAGTGGTGATGAAATAAATTACACAAAGTAATGCGCCTGGCGGGGTTCGAACCCACGATCGTAAGTCGGGACCGATACCACTGGGCCACCACTGCTAACTACGACGGCAATAAGATGATAATAAATAACTTGATATATTTTCATGACGGAACTAATCTCGGTAGAAATGTGAAAGATTGTAACGTATGAGCTTTAATTTTCATCAGAATTTCGATAAACCAATTGGACTACGAAAATATTGAAGAACATTTTCCTGTGCTTTACAAAAAAATGTTTTTCGACGTTTACGCCACATAGGAATTGAATATAAAACGAATTTGAATAGGGTTCTTAAACGGGCTCTTAGGTGCTCACACATATTGGAAATTCCATAAAAAAACATTCAAAATACTAACCTGACCTAAAAATTGAGCAGCACGAATATTTTTCGGATACAAATTTCCTTATAAATGTACCTACAATACGTGAACATATTATATGATTTTAAGCCCTTTGACACGGAAGTTAATACCACATAAACATCAACATAAAACGTACCGGTGATGTATTAAAATAACCTAATAGGTAAACTGGGTACACAATAATGTAGTTTCCCCGTAAAAGAGTAGATGAGTAAATAATGGTTCAGTCGTCCACGAAATGAACCTAAACTAATACAATTTATCAACGATTGGAGTCCACGCGGTCCTTTCCTACAAATTCTACTTGATTTCCTAATTATTTCCCTTTTTGATTTAGTTACCCTTGGGAAAGAACGAAAAGAAAACCACGGCAAATGAAACATGATTGATTTAATTTAATATCTTTTAGGCCGTTTTACTCTGGGGACATGTCCTAGCCATTTAACCCTTAGCTGATCTCCACCCATCTGTTACTGTGGCAGCCGCAATCATATCATTAGGTGAATAACAATTTGATGAAAAACTATTTAATGTGTGTAATGGTTTGAGGGTGTAACTTATTGTTTATAGTCATCATTTGCAGATGCGTCGTCTGGGACATGTGGCTAATCGGTCTGAAACGAATAGCGCTTCGTGTTTCAAATTATCTAGTTACTTGCCTAAAATCCGTAGGTACTATTACATAGAAATTTCAATTGTATGCTTCGACACAATAAATTTGAAATTTTAATTTACTATTGCGGTCACTACACTTATTCTTGTTAGTTAATTATTCATTATACAGTCGAAATTCTAAATGGTTAGACAATAGGTTGGCCATGAAAAAGTTTATTATAATTTTCAAATAGTGAATTAATTTTCTAGTCCAGAAAATTAAATCCACCTACAACAGCAAGTAAGTTTAAAACTATGTTATTTTGCGATTTTGCCTACCCAATAAACCGAAACATTTTACCAGATCTCAATCTTAAATCTAGGTAACATTATTAATGCGAAAATTTCGATATTCGGATGGATGGATTTTTATGTTTGATACTCAATCAGGTCAGAATGGTGGAACGGAACGTGACGATATTTTCTTTTTTTGACGTGATAACGTCTTATAATTCCAACGACGATATAATACTAGACTACGCATTGCACGTTCTAACGAACAAAACTATTCTGCCAACTCGCTGAGGTACTACGTAAGCGAGGGGGGCGGGGTACTGCGTTGTGATTGGCTAACTCAAGGTCTGTTCTGTCTCAACGTATGTTTACGGCTCACAGGATTGGTCGAAATGAGACGGATATAAGACTTTTTTGCCTAATGTGTTGGCAGACATCGGTCGCCTGTTATTACGAGTCTAGTATTATATCGTCGTTGTATAATTCGATGGCCGGCTGCACGCACGAAAAAAGTCAACGTCATGCGGCGTTACCTCGCTCTGTAGCGTTCCATAGCAACGGCGGCAATTGTTTGTTTATAGCAACGTAAGTGCAGTATTTTCCTATGACGTTGTCACGTTCAACTATCGTCAGTAAACCGACTTTACAGACAACCAATTTTTTAAATTAGAGTAAAAGATGGGTTACAGCATGGAATAACACATAGAATACCAGCTCTTTCCAGAGATTACGTTTAACACAGGGACCGCTGGCATCAACTAGATTATGTTAAATTAAAAATTGATATACTTAGACAATAGGTATCGATTTTCTTTTTCTTTCCATTCCCAACTACACTGTATTAGCTTATGATAAAACCAATTTTCAAAACATGTGCCGAGGAGGTTAAACTAAATATTATATTTAGGCATACAGATTTCCAATCAAGGTCGGAAAAGATAATATCTACAATCGGGATATTTACAATGTTATTAGATGAGGTACGTCTAGGTCAGTAGTTCAATGTCAATATTATCATGATATTATGCAGACTTTTAAACGACGACGCGACGTTCACTGACACTGCATTCTAATCCTTCGAAATTTATCTCAATAGGTACCTATCAATAATGTTTTATTCACGAGTTGTCATCAAATATACCCTAAATCAGGATCGAAACTTTCGCTTTAAAATAACTGAGTGTAAGTAGAGTTGGTAAGTGAAGATGTAAAGTTACGGATAGGTGAGATCTTAATTATGATAACTACGCTCCACTTTGCTGAAAATTTCATTAGCATTATAATTCAGACCAACTACAAAAATTGTTTATATTGGTGCTTACCGAGCATTCTGATGACTCTCCTCTGCGAAGCTCCGTTCCTATACTGCATCTGTCCACTCGCTCTCTCATTACTGTCCACCGAGAGCTTCTTCACGGGATGCAACACCCGAGAGGTCCGCAACTTAACGCCTATCAACGCGTACAACACTGATATCATCGACATAGGCACCACGAAGAACACGAAACTAGATATAACGAACACTTGATGTACACCCACACCCTTCACTGTACACGCGCTCACATTCACCCCATTATCCACATACGACACTATACCGAACTGCATGGCTTGCGGCACCGCCGTGCACAGCGCCACCACCCATATCGCTATTATGAACCGCACAGCTCTCGATAGCTTCGACATGGTGTGCGACATAAACGGCCGACATATCGCTATGTAGCGCTCCACGGTGAACGCTGTGATCGTCAAAACTGTCGCGTTAGCTGACGTCTCGGACGCCAGGCCGATGGCTATGCAGTGCGCCTCGCCCAGCGGGTACGTGTCCGGGTTCCACAATCTGTGCACTTCGAATGGCAACCCACAAACTAATAGTATAAGATCTGAGATGGCTAAACTGAACAGGTAAAAGTTGGTAGCCGTGTGCATGGAGCGGTTGCGGGCGATGACGACGCAGGTGCTGGTGTTGCCGAGGATGCCAGCCACGAAGATGATGCCGTAGGTGACGGTGAGCGGCACCACCAGGTCGAGCGCGTACTGTTCGTCGTAGGCGGCGGGGTGGCTCGTCACATTCGTCGTGTTCATCACGAACGGGTCTTCGTACTCGTCGATGCTCGGGGGCGCTGGCAATGTCATCTTACCTGTGAACAAGAAAAACTTGTTTTTAAAACCCTTATAAAATAAAAATACTGAGCCAGGGGTTAAAGTCCTGCGCGTAACCTGTTTGTCTGTTATTTTTTGTATTTAGTCAAAACAATTATAAAAGCTACGAGTACCAACGTAAATAAATACATTAAGCATAAATTATACCTTTAGACGACTGTGAACCATAGCACGGTATGTTCACACTGTTACTATTTTATTTAACTCATTGTGCACGTAAACATCTTGAAGGTCACTCACTAATTGGCCGTTAACACGACCAAATTACTGATTAGATCGCTATTAACTTGGCTGGTGGGGGTGGACACAGGTGACGTAATTAATGTTCTTATTAAGCCATTTCTTAGAGGAAATTACTCGGAAATAACACGGTGGATAAAAAAAAAGTTTACCCGGATAACACATGTGTTTTCTCATTTCTTCGAACCAGTTATTCACAGTTAAAAAAAATCATGTTAATTCTACAGATCTTATTGACTGAGAGCAATGCTCTACAGGTCAGCATGAATGGTGGTATCTGGATATTTCACGTTTGTATTTAGGTATTTTTATGAGTATTCAATCAAGTCGATTTTTATCATCAGTCACACATATACACACATCAAAAGTGTCTAGGGATCAACATATATTTTTGCAATAACTTTTCTCCTGATTGATATTAATTAAAATGTTCTTTAAGGATTCATCAAATAAAGTGTTATCGTTTGTCACAGTAACGATAAACCAAGTCACCTTTGCATTCATAAAGAAATTTGCCATTTTCCTAATAAAGGGATTTTTGACATTTGAACCACTAACATTAAAGTTCGAAAAAAAGACTGAAATAACAGTTTTCTTTAAAATTTTATTGGGTAACTTAAACAATTAATAATCCGTGTTTCTACCGCGAACACTAACAACACAAGAACATCGGTTTGGCATACTCAAAATGAGTTCATCCAAATCACGCTGTGGAATGGCCGCCCATGTTCGTTGCAACAACAAAAAAAGGTCTTCTTGCGACTGGATACCCTCCATATTCGGCAGAGCTCTTCTCTGTAGCATATCCCATGCATGCTCAATCCCCAACTAGCAAAATAATCCTGGCATGCGATTAAAGAATGCTACCTGGACTTATAAAGCTCCTGAGAAGGTTTTGGTAGTTGCTACTACGCTTTTAACAGCATAAATACGTGCTGTTTTTACTCAAGTACGTTTTATCCGATAATTTGTACTTATATCCGTATATAAAACCATATTTCCTGACATATTTAGGATCAGGACTCCTATAAAAGCATGAAATAAGAGTAGTTACACTCAAGAGTAATTACTCCGGTAAGTTAGACTTATATGCGCCTATAAGATAACATCTGCGGGCTATTTAAATCCTCATACTCTTGCAGAAGCATGTACCAGGAAGATATGGACTGAGGAGCAATTGCTCTTGTTATTTTTACTTTTAGCCTCATATAAGCTAATATTTTGTGGCCAATATAAGTAAATTAAAGTTAAATCACTATAAGTCATTTATGTATCTGGTATGGTTCAACATAAGCTTAGAAGTAACTGTTAAATGAATTTCATATCCACGTTTTATGAATAATAAACACCAAGATTATAACAGCACTCGGTATGACAAAATATTTTCTGTATTATATATTTTTTTAGTTTTATCATATGCCGTTTTAAACCTAGACATGTTTATATTGGCATTCCACAGTAGTGTTATAGTCTAAGTAATCTCAAACAATCCTGGTTAAAACTCTTATGAAACCACTTTTGCTTGTAACGACCAGTACAGGCGAAAACACGCTTTATATAGTTTTGAGAAATTCTATTGTAGGACTTGACATCAGCCATTTTGATTACAACTGTGTGACGACCGTTTTGCGAATTTTAGCGAGGGTTCCGGACATGGCACATTTAGAAAAAGTTAGAACTCCGAAAGTAGTGACTAGTGAGGAAGAACTTTCGGATTATAACAAAAATTTAGAACTGTGTCATTCTATTAAAAACTGTGTTTACACTTCAATATTTCTCATTCTGCATTAAACTCTTTACTTAAAATTTTAAATATGAGGTTAAACAATGTTTTGCCTAAAGATGCACGAACATTACTGGATACCAAGAAAGAAAATCTAAACATCAGTGTTTCAGCCCCAGTGCACTATTGGCACATCGGTTTGGTCAAATGTTTGAAAAAAATAAAATGACAATGTAAGAAACATTGTCATTTTATTTTATTTTTTTGAAGAAAAATTTCATTTACCAAATGAAATTTTTCTAAACATAAATGTTGATGGATTACCAGTTTTCAACAGTTCGAGTTTTGGCTTTGACAACCGGGACATATCTCAGATAACAAGAAATGTGTAGCATTCCAAGGCCATTTTAAGTTCTTTAAAGATCTGAAATCTTTTTTGGTTAAAAATCGATCGATATCCAGGAACATCGGCATAGTCTTGTTTAAATCGTCAGTAACCTATTATATAATTAAGTTAAACAATGTTTAACCTAGCACGTAGGACAAACCTGTTTAAAAATATGTTTTTAACTTATCAATATAATATCAATCGATTTCATCTGGGCACATTGCGGAACCCTAATCGGTAACAATGGCGAATATGCTTCGGTTTTGAGATATTCCAATATAGAACCAACATACTTATATTGGTCCTATATTACACTTGGACATGCTAAAAATACTTATTTTAGCACTATGTTACACTTAGAAATGCTTACTAAGAAAATGTCGGCTGCCTTCATAATATTAATTTAATATTAATTAATACTAAAATGTAAATAAGCAAATTTCAAGAGGCGCTTTAAAATTGTAACCCAAACCACCACAGATTTCACAGAAAATTCATATTCCCCTATGAATAAGCTACCTACTATACGACTAACAATAACTTTTTCTATTGTGGTTGACATTAATAAATTCTGATTCATATAAATACTTAAACACGAGAAGTTAAAAATATTTTCACAGCGCACAACAACTTACGATAGTCTCTTCGACTGTTCTAATTATGAGCTTACAGCAGCATTTCTAGGAGCGTATTAATCAAATTTACTACTATAACTTACTTATATTGAGATTAACAGGAGTAATTGTATTGACGTAATTCTATTTAAGGAGCAATATGGGCGTAGATGGCATTTCAGCGGACTAATATAAATACGTTATAAGTAAAAGTAGACTTATAAAGTGGGCCCTTTTCGCGACTTATATGTGGATATAAGTCTCATATAGTCCTCGATAAATGTGGTTCTAGGATAGCATTAAAACCACTTTTTGCTAGTTGGGTCGGGTTCAAGTCTGGCGACTGAGCAGGCCAGGGCAGGACATTGATGTTAGCTGCGGCGAGAGTCTGTCTTACAACTCTTGCGGTGTGCGGTCGTGCATTATCATGCATTAACTGAAATAAGGGACCGATTTGCACTTGTAGAGGAACGATGACGTCTGATACAATCGTCTCAGCATAAATTTGAGCGTTGAGGTTGCCTCTGATCCAAATCAACTCAGTTCTTCCGCCGATCCAAATACCCGCCCATACCATGATGGTTCCACCACTATAAGGATGGACTTCCTGGCAGGATTTTAATCGCTGTTGGCGTCCAGGGGTTCTCCAGTGTCGTATACGTTTTGTATCCGGTCTCATACCAAAACGAGACTCATCAGAAAAGCACACGAAACGCCATTGTTCTTCTGCCCAATTTCTGTGTTCAAGAGCCCATTGATATCGAATCCTACGATTGTGCATTGCTATAGGTGGTACCCGTAGCGGTCTTCGGGAATGAAGGTTCACTTCATGCAAGCGGTTTCTGACTGTTTGGTCGCTAATTAAGTTCCCTGAAGAGTGATGAAGCCTCACGGCTAACATCATGGCGGTTATTGTTGGAGCTCTTCGAGTTAAGATTTGAATGTATCGGTCTTGTCTCCGTGTGGTGCAGCGATACCGTCCTCCATGGCGCTCAGCCACGGTACCAGTGCTTCGGTAACGTGTCCAAAGTCGACTGATAACACTCTGACTTGTATTCAGAGCTAAAGCCACAGTACGTTGCCGGGAACCAGCTTCTATCATTCCCACGGCTCTGAGCATTTCTTCCCTGCTTAAATGACGTCGCCGCTCCATAATAACGTTGGTTTTAATCAGTAGTAGGGAAACAGTAGCACTAATAATGTCTTCAATGCGTTGTATGTTTTTATAGGGAAAATATTGACAGCTGATTTTCATCTTTTACTCGAATTTGATTTACAGTTCCTGATTCAAATTATGAAATGCACCAAAAAGGATCCATATAAATTTATAAAATCATAAATTTATTACAAAGCCACATCTCAATCTCAAGAAATCCGCATAAAAATGCTTGATCCGTAGACACTTTTGATGTGTGTATTTTCTCACACATAATTTAAAATTACATCTTCATACTTTTACATATAATAAAATTGTAGAAAAGCAGTGTTTGTGCACGCTAATCTTCGGAACTATACTGGACGGATTTGATTGTTTTTTTTTTTGTTGTACCTACAGGGCCTGATTTACCCTTAGGCTAATTAGGCTGCAGCCTAGGGCGCGAGGATCGGGGGGGCGCTGAAATCTTGTCTATGATGATGCCTCTCTTCTTTTTTTTAAATATTTAATTTTTATTTTTTCTCTAGAGTAAATATTTTTTAAAAATGCTCGAGTCGAAGCAACTTCACGCCCTAGATGACCACGCTCATGGTCAATGGCATTGGCAACTAAGTTGTCTATAGAAACTAAGCCAATATAAGTCATCCGGTCAAACACGACATAGATTTGGTTTTCTACTTGGTAGCCTGCAGTCACTTGTCATGATTTTGGTCTTATAATGCGTGAGGTAGATGCCTTTATGTACGGTCAGCTTAAAAAATGGTTTGCTACCCTAAGGTTGAATGTCATCGGGCACGCCGCAATCGCGGCGGCAAGACCCCTCTTTGAGAATGAGGAGTGGCTGGAAAGGCGTCACGCCGTCAGACCTACCACATTTTTAATTCGTGGTAAAATCATCAAATGAGTCCTCCCACCCCGGGCAGGGCGGGAAGGACTGTCAGACTTGTACTGACTAAAATCCACGGTTTCCTTCGGTAGCCCTTTGTGTACCGGAGTCGCGGTATACGTATGTCCCGCAACCCCGGCAGGGCTGTGACTGTGACCCTCTATAGGGGGGGCCCCGTCATTATGCTGACGCTCCTTGAGGCGCGCGTGGAACACAACGCGCCGTCTGTCGACCCGGGCATGGTCCATGGTCAGGCAGCAAGTTGCCCTTTACTCGCCGTCCGCATGCCCGCGCCTACGGTGGCCGGAGATCGTCCCGCGACATCCGTCGCTGTGGGCGTCTACCACTGCGTCTAGGGCAGAGGGAGGACGGTATCCTCTCTCTCTCGCGGCCCGCCTCCTCCTTCGCGAGCATGACTGCTTCGCAGAAGGAGGCGATACCCCTTCCCACTCCGTCTCGCCCCGCAGCATGGCCGCGACCAATGCCGGGCGCGAGAGGTCTCCACCTATCGTCTGCGTGAGGACACGGCGTACTCCACCCAAGCAGGGCAGTCCTGCACCGTATGCTCCACCGTGTCCTCCGGGTGGTCTGACCTACCACATGACGCAGGTACTCACCGGACACGGATGTTTCAGGAGGTACTGTGTCATCAAATGAGTCCTCCCGCCCTGGGTGGGGCGGAAGGGACTGTCAGACTCTTACTGACTAAAATCCACCCGTGTTCCTTCGGATGCCCTTTACGTTCCGGGGCCACGGTATCCTGGGTTAAGAAAAAACCCGCGACCCCAGCAGGCATTTGGCGCGAAACACGACGCGCCACCGACCCGGGCTTTGTCCTTGGTCGGACGGCGAGCTACCCATTACTCACCGTCCGCAAGCCCGCTCCGCCGCTGTGCCCTCTGCTGATCAGAGGGACACGCGTTGGAGCGTCCACACGACAGGTTATTCGCATACGGGCAAAGAAACCCCTTAGGCACACAGTGCCTAAGGAAGAGTTTTTACCCGCATCCCAGGGTGCACCGGCTCGAAAAACTGGTCTTCCCCCCGGACGTATCCGAGAGGGAATTCCAGTCCACGGACGGACGTGGAGGTTTCCTGTCTTAGCACCCCAGGACTGCCACGCTTGGGCAGAGCACCGCCGTGTCCTCACGACGGCGATAGGCGGAGACCTCTCGCGCCCGGCATTGGTCGAAGCCATGCTGCGGGGCGAGACGGGGTGGGAAGCGGTCGCCTCCTTCTGCGAAGCAGTCATGCTGTGCATGGAGGAGGCGGGCTGCGTGAGGGAGAGGATAGCGTCCTCCCTCCACCCAAGCCGCAGTGGTAGACGCCCACGGTGACGGACGTCGGCAGACCTACTTATAAAATTCTCCGGCCTCCCCGTAGGCGCGGTCATGGGGGCGGCGAGTAAAGGGCAACTCGCTGTCCGACCATGGACCATGCCCGGGTCGACGGCGCGTTGTGTTCCACGCGCGCCTCAAAGAATGTCAGCATTGTGACAAACCGCCCTCTAGAGGGCTAAAGCCTGCCGGGGTCGTGGGACTTATCTCATTACCGTGACCCGGAACGTAAAGGGCTATTGAAGGACACCGTGGATTGTGGATTTTATAGGTAGTATCTGATGGTGAACCATGACCATCTTAAAATTTTCACACTACTATTTACTCAGTTACGAGTACTACATACTTTTTAGGCCGTCCTCCGTAACACGCCAGGCGGGGGGCGCGACTTCCTAATTAGCCTAGGGCGGTCAGAACCCTTAATCAGTCGCTGTGTACCTATAGCTATTATAATATAGCTATTATTATAGCTATGGGCCCAAGTAGCCTGAAATAAAATGGTTATTATTATTATTATTATAGCTATTAAGTCTGGGCAACATATAGGCTCTAATTTATCTTGGAAACTTGAACACCTGATGCAGAACTGCAATAAACCAGCTAAACTACCTATAAGAGATACAAAAATAGCGCCATAGCAAAAATTGCTCCACGTGATGAGCATTTTCTGCTGAGAGAATAAATTTGAAGATATGGAACACCTGATGTGGAACTCCAAGAGCCCAGCTACACTATAACATATACAGTAATGACGTCTTAGCAAGAGTTGTTCAGCCTGATGAGCACTCTCTTTTGTCGTATAAAAACTGAAGATCGGAACACCTGATGTGGAACTCCAAGAGCTTAGCTACACTATAACATACACAGTAATGACGTCTTAGCAAGAGTTGTTCAGCCTGATGAGCACTCTCTGTTGTCGTTTAAAAATTGAAGATCTGGAACACCTGGTTGACTTACAAGAATGAAAGATCTGGAACGTCTGGAATCGTTACGCGCATCCCGTTGTTTTCCCGTCCCCAGGCTCTTAGAATTCGACATCAGATGTTTCAGATCTTCGATTTTGACGACCCCGTTGCCGCTGGTATAAGCAACAGGAGCCGCGTACGAAGTCGCGGGTAGAAGCTATTAGAAGAAGTATTTAATAAAAATGTATTAATGAAAAAAATACTATTCCAAAAGGTTTTTTAGGAGATACACCGGATTACTAACTTCACAATCGATTAATTAAAAATATAAAACTATGGCTCATAAACAACAAACATAAGGTGAAAAATCCAGACGGAAATCAGAATAACTAGGACCCTTAAAGTAATCAACTAATAACGAATATGAGAACCAATCGTATTATAGGAACTGCGCAAATGTGGACACTCTGTTGCCGACACCGCAGAGAACCGTATTTCACACAAATAAAATTAGTTTAGGCGCAAAAAGCCCAATTCGCAAAATGGCAACCTAGTCGCAAAAGGACAAGTTCTCAAAATGGCAAATTCTCTATACGCCTCATTCTCCAAATGGCCAATTCTCTAAAAGCCTAACTCTCAAAATGGCAATCGGTCAATTTTTTTTCTACATTAGGGTGTCTAATTCTGATTAATCTAGGAATTCGTCACATACTTACATGAAACAATTTACTTAAACAGGGAGAAAAAATCTTAGATTTTTATGATAACGAAAAAATTTTTTATTGATCTTTTGCCATTTGGGAATTAGGCTTTTAGAGAATTGGCCATTTTGAGAATTAGGCGTTTAGAGAATTTGCCATTTTGAGAACTTGTTCTTTTGCGACTAAGTTGCCATTTTGCGAATTGTGCTCTTTGCGCCTAAACTAATTTTATTTGTGTGAAATACGGTTCTCTGCGGTGTCGGCAACATAGTGTCCACATTTGCGCAGTTCCTATAATACGATTCAGAAGTAGGAGCACCGCGAAGCGGCGCGTCGACGTTTTCTGACATTTTACTAAAAGTTTAGTTTTAAAATACCTACCACAGAAAAGTATTTTTTGTCATTTCACTGAACTAATTTAGGGATTTGTTCCAATCACTAGATTTGTTTAGGGAAATGATAAAATCGTGTTGTTATTTTAACATCTCCCGGGACTTGATCAAATCCCCCGTTTTATCATTTCCCTGCGACATAAATAGATACGTTGTTTATTGATAATTTATTTTTCAACCTGTAGCTATTTTAGTATTATGTTTACTTGGAAAGCCAATTCTCGCCATAGTTAAGAAGTTTGTTAAATACTAATAAATTAGTGTTGTGACATTTACGGAATAGAAAGTAAACATTGACATTCTGGATTTAAAAACTACCCACGTGTTATTGGGGCACTGAGCTTTTTTCCATTAAGTTGTATGACGTATTTGATCATGTACCTAATAAGTTACCAACAGAATTTCAAATGTGTCACTGTAAACACCACCCACGATGTTTTGAAGCGCTCCCTCACCGGGAGCATTCGCGTGTAATGTATCATTATACATAGATTCGACTTTGAGCATTACATTACAATACTAGCTCCCTGACTGACGAGCATTCGTACATTTAGTATAGATTCGATACAAGGTGCACATTTTGATGCTCGATTGTCTTCCCTCACTGATGAAATGTTCGAATCTGTAACGTTACATTACAGGTGAATGCTCGCGGTGAAAAAGCGCCTTTCCAGAAATTATATAAAGCGGACAAAAAATCAGTTAAAATACGTGAAGTGATACGTTATAGTTGGTATCAAGACGTCAGCTTCCTTTTGTGCTATTTAAAATTTGTTTCCGATATGTTTTACCTTGATGTTGTTGACACTCATCTTCACAAAATAACGGAAAACTTCAAAGCAACGAATCGGTTTGATAAGATTTTAACAGACACTGAAAAATTCATTCCAATTTTGATTGAATAGTTTTATAGTAAGGTTATTGTTAAATAAATTAAATACACTCCAATCTTTCAAATGATGTCTTATGTTTATTTAAATCTATTCAGGAGTAAACAATTTAAGAGTAACATAATTTGAATTTTGTTTGCATCTCTATACCTACTACTCGTATTACGTACCTACCCCTTGAAACATGCAAGCAAATAAATAACAATTTTTTCTTTTACTTACGAGTAACTTATGACTCAACGTGTTAGTAAAATGTACCTAACCTATACTTACTTTGTAAAAAGTATAAAAAATAGGTACTTAATAATTATTTACTTGATCATCAAATATAATAGAAAAATAATAAATGTCAATATTACGAGTCCATTGTTTTGCAAAACAAATAATTTCCCGTTTTAATATCCCTTTGTAGTTGGAACAATATAAGACGCAACGTTTGGCAATGAAATGGTAATAGCATCATATTATTATGTTGGTCACACAATAACCTGCAATATGAGGTGGCAAAGATAATATAATATGATTTTATAAATATTATAACCTATGTTTGTTGTTCTAGCCAGGGGCCTATTTTTTAGCGTGGTAAAATCATCAAATGAAGGACTCATTTGATGCTCCTGCCCTCCAGGGCAGGGCAGGAGGGACTGTCAGACTTGTAATGACTAAAATCCACGGTGTCCTTTAATAGCCCTTTACGTTCCAGGATCACGATATTCGTTACTCCCGCGACCCCGACAGGCTTTGGCCCTCTAATACTCTCTCTATATTAGTAGATTACCAAACTTGTCAAAATCAACAATTATAAAATCAATAATAGAGCATTTTGACACTGTTATAGTAGCAGACTTGAGGCCCAACGTGCTTGATGCAAAAATGTCCTATGACCCACAAGAGTGAGAGGGTTAAGCATTTAATATTTCTGTGGTTAAGCATTTTCTTTTTACGCGTGTGGAACTTGTGAAAACTGTCTATAGGCCAGTTCGCTCAGCTTTAGGCGATTTACACACGGCACAGCTCAATTGCGCAGTCGTGCGGATAAGCGGATCTACGCTCAACCGCGCGGACGTGCGGATAAACGGATCACCGCACAACCGCGCGGCCTTGCGGATAAACGGATCTCCACTCGATCGCGCGGGGCATGTGAAATCCTTCTCGAGCGCACAAACGGATTTTATTTCTCTGTATTTAACAGTGGCCCTTTTTAATAATTATTTGACTATAACAGTACATGTTAATTGATGAAAAGTAACGGCTAACGGGAGGTAAACCTTCAAATTAAAGAATCAAGTTGAAGACATTATTCAATTACTATTGAATTTAAAATGCTATAAAAAACTGTTTTTTTTTAATTACGTCCGAACGACTAAACGGATTTGGAAGATAGGTACAGTGGATAAATTTTCGATAACCACGCGGGCGAAGCCGATGGCAATAGTTAGTAGAGAATAAAATACAACAAGCAGATTGCAATAATATTGGTTCAATTTGAATATACCTCATCAGATCTAAATATAGTTCGATGGCCGATGCCAGTGAACGATCATCGGACACAAAAACTATTTAATAAATCGACATCTTAACTTGTTTTGAATCAATTTACTCACCAATCGGAATAATTTTTAGATTACGTTTTACCAGTATTAACATTGATGGCATGTCTAGTTCCTTGATAGAACTTGTTGAATAAAATGCATAATGATGTCGCAGGGATATGATAAAACGAGGGATTTGGTCAAATCCCGGGAGATATTAAAATAACAACACGATTTTATCATTTCCCTAAATTGGTTCAGTGTAATGACAAAAATTACTTTTCTGTGGTATTTTAAAATTAAACTAAATCTAGTAAAATGTTAGAAAACACCGACGGAGCACTGCATCGCCGTGCTCCTACTTCTGGGTGGTTTAAAATCCCGGTTTTTATCATTTTCCTGCGACTTAATTATACATACTTGCATCTGTATTCACATTGATAAATAATATAATTTTGGTTTCACAAGCTGTATTTTATTGATTTTGCATCTTCAGTCGAAGAAAACATAATATTAAACATACTATTTTTTAGAAACACAAAGTACTACATAAATGAACTCAGCGTGTCGTGTTAGTGTCAAAAAGATAAACACTCACAAGATTTTATTTTTACTATTAATTTATGTTCCATTTAGATAAATATTACCTATTATGATGACACAAAGATCAATTAACACGTTCGTTGCATTACGAGATCTATCAGATCTCTTGCAGGACTTTTGTATTGTGCGTTGAACATAATCGTGTTGTTTCACTCCTTGCGGGAGGATCTAACGTGTAAAGTTCTTTAGGTATGAGTTGGACAAATATACATATTTGCTTCCTACTTAAAGCTGAATTCAAGGACATTAAAAAAGAAATTAGAGATGGATTAGGTCCCTAACGCACAGTACTGTAATTATTTTCATTCCTTGCGTTAGGAGATATGTCGGTACTCGTGGAATCGTACGCCTCGTAGACGCAAGAGAGGGAAGGCGGGCGGCGCGGGCGCTGCGTGACTCGTTTTAGTGTTGTCCTAGCATTGACGTGGGATGTCGCGCGCACTTTTGCGAAATAATACCCACGTGTTGATTATCATTTTTGTTATACAATGAGTGCTTTTAAAAGAAGAAAGTGTAAAAAATCTATTTATTTTGGTGAGATTTCTAACAAAAAATCAACGCCGGATTATACTACTGCATCGTCCAGTAAAATATTTTTTTTGGAAAATGTTCAAATTTGCCCCCCATTGGCTAATAATGACAGTGATTCTGATTATGAAATATTTGACGCACCTAAAAAGAAAATGAAACTTTTTCAATCGACAACTGAGATATTACTTTATTCCCATCACTACTTACTACACATATTGAACTATCTTCGGTTGCGGTACGAGATACAATCGATATCATATTTTTTTTGGTATTTGTAGTTTATTCAAATGTCATAACTGCGTGCGAACCTAGGAAAATATAAAACAATAAGCTATCTTTCACCCACAAAAACTTCAATATATATTTGATTGTTTTTTTGGAAGATATAAATTATTTTCAAAACTGTATCTTTAGGAGACTGATTAGGTCTCAAACGCGCCAAAAGGTAGGTTAGTTTCGAGATCTTTTAGGTCTCCAACGCACCAGCTGAAAGTTCTTTGAAAGTGATGGCGCAGGGAACGTGTTAAAAAAAAACGGTTTCAATAACAATATCCACGAACCAAACCATATTATTAAAAAACGTATTACAAAGTCTAAAAAAAATATTAAAAATCCGTCTCCTAAACTATAAGACGAGATGTCGTAAATTCTTGACAATCTTTGTGATACTAACTGCACATATAAAGGCCACCTTTAGCAATATCGTTACCTATCAGTAAAATGTCTGCTATAATTAGCTCAAAGCCGTAGAACTGGCTATAAACATGGGTAATCCCAGGACTAAAGTGGAATTGCCCATTGCAAGCATCGCAAATAAACGCTATCGAGATTCGAGAAAAAACGCACAAAAAGTTTTTTTGTAAAAAGCACACGCGTACCTATTGCCAGCTCAAATTTAAGAATATCCCGTGGCAAGCCTTGTGCATATTAATTAGCAATTTAAATGACCTGTTTTTAGTCTAGCAACTTTTTGGTTCGCAGGTTTTTCAATAGTGTAAACAATCGTTCCGGTTTTGCACATATTCAACTTTTTACTCGGGGCTGCTTTTAGCGTAAAATTTGCAACTAAACGTCCTTGATTTTAGTATTTACACAACAATTTGCTAATATTTTGGTTTAAAAGCCTACTAATTTGGTTTATTCCACTTTGTTCACCCAGGTAAATTGAATGGACTTATTTGGTGTCCTTTGTTCACCTCGGAAAAATTACATCTGGGTGGGTGAACAAAGGCGACTTTTCTTCCACGATCTTGTGGACTTTTAATATCACCTATGTAAAAAGCAATACACAACTTAATTATATAAATAATTGTGCATCCGTTTTTTTAGTAAAAGTTCAGTGTCATTAAAATTTGCACTTAATAAATTACAACTGCCGTTTTCAAACGATTTTTCAATGTCTATTAGAATAAAATTGCATTATGCATAATTATCTTGCAGCGGTTTTATAAACACAACCTAAGTCGAAGCATGTTTAAATATCACACAATGTTTTTTTATATTATACAAGCTTACATTTTCTTTTCCAGATACCGCCTAAGAGGTCATTGTACTAATCATTTTAAACATCTTTTTTTATGGAACTATTTCTGAAATCGCGTACGATACATTAAAATAATATTCAAATATTATGTTTTTTTTTTGAGATTTTAAGCTTGGTACCGTAGTATAAGTTGTTCACAATGATAAGTACAATTAATTATTCTGGTAAAATTAAAGGCGTAGTTTTGAAATAATAAAGAAACACATAATTTAGGAATCAATAAGGTACTTACTGTTTTCTATAGGTATTATCGATTCCTAAATTATGTGATTCCTAAGTTATGTCTCAGACAACCGAAACTTAAGTCACCACAAAAATTTGCAAAATATTTTCCTGCGGCCTCACGTATTCAAATATTTATTATCCACAAAATATTTTACCATGAAACCTAAACGTGTTTGGTCGATCCCTTATTAACCCCTTATTTATCGACAATAGCTCTCTCGCGACTTAAGGCGGGAAGCACCTTAATTCACCTTATAAAGGTTACTAAAGATAATTATTATCATCCGTATCCTGCTCTGCCTCTAGGAAACTAAACTAATAGCCTTGTGAAAGTAGGTGCTATTATCTCGTGTGATTTATTCTGAACCATT
This sequence comes from Agrotis clavis, assembly GCA_954870645.1. NCBI lineage: Eukaryota > Metazoa > Arthropoda > Insecta > Lepidoptera > Noctuidae > Agrotis > Agrotis clavis. The sequence goes on from OX940922.1 coordinate 11,753,930, forward strand.
TATTCTGCATATTATTATAGGTATTCAGTTATTTTTTGTGATAAATATTTCTATCTTAAGGTGAATGCTCCAACCAGCCCGCGAAATTCAAATTTTCTTACGTTTTTTGCAATTTGCAGGCCAGAGACATGTTGTAACTTTATCAAAAAATGATTCGCGGCAATAACAAGTATAATCTTCTATAATATAAAAATGGATCGCTATCTGTGTTGCTAAGCCCATAACTTGAAAACGGCTGGACCGATTCGGATAATTCTTTTTTTGTTGTGTTTGTAACCATCAGGACCAGGTTCGTATGGACTTTTTTTATGAATTTTAATTATGTCCACCCGTGCGAAGCCGGGAGAGACCGCTAGTTTTAAATACAAGAATTATCAAAATATTCGCTCCATCAGCTCTTCCATAGAAAAGGTACATGTAAGTTACATTTCGGAGATTTTAACAATTTACACCTCAACAAATTGCAAAAAACGTAAGAAAATTTGAATTTCGCGGGCTGGTTTGAGCATTCACATTATGCATATCAAAATGTAAAAAAATAAAATTTATATACCTAATGTATTTAACCTTCATTGTCATTAATTCCGGGCTTAGTTAATGGTCTTTTAGGTTTCCAAATCAAACGTTATAACGGCTCGAAGTTTTGCATTTTAACTGCAAAGTTAGACCAAACTAAAATCTAATTTGGCATCTGTAACAAAGCTAAATTCAAATTCAGCGTGAGAAGGGTCTTACTATCCTATCTGAACTAACTGAATTTTAAAAATAAATCAGAACTTTAGCTTGTTCAATCCGTACACGGAATCCAAATCATCCTAACAACTCGGCCATAAAATTTGATTACCAACTTGATAAAAAACTTTAAAAATAATACCAGTTCTTAAAGCTTTTATAAAGCCAAGAGAATTCGAAGTTACAACAGTTATAACTTCAATATGTACGAGTATAAAGTAGAGCACTTCGTCTGATCAAAAATCGTATGTATATCCTTGACTTTGTAACGGTATTACAAAATTCATTACAAAACAAGTAGGTATAATTATACAATTGATAAATGAATAACTAATTATCAAATTAAATAAATTGCTTTACACAGATATCTAACCGGATAAAGTTTGTTTTTGACATCGAGAACATTCATAATTTTAAGTTATTCTACATCAATGGCAAATGTTAATTAATTAAGTAGAATTATTAATTTTAAAGTAGATTTTGGTGTTTCTTGTATTTAAAATTTCGCTGTTATCAACTTGCAAAGGACACATAACAAACATGACATAACTATTAAGATTTTGTAAGGGTTATTATGTAATCTGATACTAATATTATAAAGCTGAAGAGTGTGTTTATTTGAACGCGCTAACCTCAGGAACTGAAAAAATATTTTTGTGTGAGATAGTTCATTTATCGAGGAGGCTATAAAATATCACGCTGCGATCAATAGGATCCGAGCAGTGGGGCTGAAACCACGAGGAACAGATGCAGGCATGCAGGCGGCGAGTAAAGGGCAACTCGCTGTCCGACCATGGACCATGTCCGGGTCGACGGCGCGTTAATGATGTGTTCCACGCTCGCCTCAAAGAGCGTTAGCATGATGACGGGCCTTTAGAGGGCCAAAGCCTGCCGGGGTCGCGGGTCTTACCTCATTACCGTGACCCCGGAACATAAAGGGCTATTGAAGGACGCATAGTGGATTTTAGTCAGTACGAGTCTGACAGTCCCTCCCGCCCTGCCCTGGGTGGGAGGACTCATTTGATGATTTCACCACACTAAAAAATTAAAAAAGCATATACGAGTATAAGGTGACATGACCAAGTTCCTTCAAGAAATAGAAAAGAAAGTTCTTAAGAATAACCACTTAATAAATATAAGGAACCTTGACCGATGTGCGGAACTTTGCAATTTCTCGTAATGGTGAGGATATCAAATCTTATAACAATTCAAAGATATATTTTGCCCGTTCTCCACTTCGTTATTTTATTGAACCGTACCGAACCGAATTCGTTGGATCAATTTCATTATTTTTCTACAAATTCCGTTTATAAATCTCATCTTATGAGATAGATTGTATAGTGAAACACGTCACTTATAAAAGATATTTCACATTCTAAACCATTAACATGTTTACTCGTATTTAGTAGGTTCACAGAACAATCTCAATAGAATTATATATTTATTAAATAAACAACTTAAAACAAAATTAAGAAAAGGAATATAAATTAATAAAATGTAATAAATCTTAATTATTACAAAGCATCAAAAAATTCCTCCTCAACGCTCCGTCAGCTGGTAACGTGCCCAAGAGACTGGCGGTGTTGCCTCGTTGTATGACAGTGCTGGGCTTCTCTCTCTTCTTAAGTACATTCCCAAATCAATCTTAGACTCTAAGCCACCATGTATTTATGGGGCCCAAAGGGTGACCCCCAGATTTTAATGGGTATGTACCAAATTCATGTCGTCGCAAATGAGTAGTTGTCTTCACAACAACCCTGCATTCAATTTAATGAATTTCCCGGAATGTATGAGTTTATTTATAAACATGAGTGTCAATAGCATTTTATAAATATCAGTTACGTTAAACCGCAAGCGATATTTGAGAGGATCGTGCAGATTGGATGGTCGAAGTTATTGATTTTTAAATAAAATGAGTCATACGACACCAGCTTACAAAAATAAAACGTGAATTTTAGCTATTCAAACTAGGAATTGAATATTCTTATCTCATGATCAAGCCATCTGAAGCCTTAGCAAGAAAGATTTCCGTAGTTTACTTACAGCGTACTTGAGTATTTACGGCGTTTATTTGCGGCGTTTATTTACGGCGTTTATTTACATACGGTACGGAGTGTGTACGGCAAAAAAGCGCCTCTAGGTGAACGAGGAACTATTTTTGCCCTAAATAAACTTCGAAGTTCCCATTTACGTCACAAAAACGCGAAATATTCGGATGAATTTAGACCTGCCAGTATTAAAGAGGATCAGCTTCTTGGAAGCCCATCAAGATCAATACTTATACCATCGTCACGATGTGTTGGAAGCACCTGCGTTCGTTACTATTATAGGGTAACCAATAGATAACTCCCATCGTAACCTACAAAATACAAGAAACTTTAATGATAATTCAGTAATATATCTTATGATAAATTCGTTTTTGAAAACTGTGGTAATTATTTGCCAAATTGTGGCCAATCGGAGTAGTAGTTTGAAATTAATAAGAGTACTTTAATAAACCACGTGAAAAAATAAATATTATAAAGAAACCTTGCGTATTTGTGTTCCTAGCAAATAAGCGTTATTTCCTATTAAGAGAATCTCGTACTTTTAATCTACGTTTTCATTACTGCTACCTATTGGATTTCAGTCGTCGAAATTGTCGCACTTAATGAAAGTAACATGAAGTAATGTTTGGGATCGAAGCCGATCTAATTAAACTTAGGTTAAAGGTGATCCCGATCAGACGTCTCGCGTATCGCTCTGATCACCAATACTTCTGCCAGACATAATAATAAGGTCAATATACTGAGAGTCCCACGAAATGATAGCGGGGGCGGGAAAATGTTTCCTAAATATTCCACGAACGCGCGCGGATTTGGAGCTGAGAACGAAAAAGTAGTTCAGAAATAGGAAATATCTTATAATCTAAACAAAGACATTAAACTATATTCGAGCAATAGACGGGACATCACGAAGAAATTTGTGATCCAAAACTTTTTACCAATAGGTAAAAAGTCGCTCAGTCTAGTAGCCGCGTTGCTATGCAACGCTTGATAGCGCTACTGACGCACGGCATCAACAATTTTGTGTGACAATTTTCCCAATGCCCGCTCTATTGAATTTAAATAATCCTTTTTTTTGCGTTACAAAGTCATCAAATGAGTCCTCCCACCAAGGGCAGAGCGGGAGGGACTGTCAGACTCGTACTGACTAAAATCCACGGTGTCCTTCAATAGCCCTTTACGTTCCGTGGTCACGGTAATTCGTGACTCCCGCGGCCCCGGCACGCTTTGGCCTCGTCATAATGCTGACATTCTTTGAGGCGAATACAACGTCCGCGCCTACGGTGGCCGGAGACCGTCTGCCGACGTCCGTAGCCGTAGGCGTCTACCACTGCGGATATAATCTAAATAATACTTAAATAAGAAGAGAAAAAATAACTTTTTGTTGTTAGGCTATTAATGATCCTTGTCGTTACAAAAGCTATTAAGCAGCATCATCTTAAGGGAGGGATGTCAGCATCCTCTTCACCTTTATTATATCTTATTGCGGACACTAATCCCGACGGATTGGCAGGCCCTAAACGAGGCTATTATCACCCTTAAGCTCGTCACTTTAGGAGATCCCTACCGTATTCATGTTTCGTACTAAATAGTTTCCGACAAGACTACGCACTCTCAAAGGGAAAATAATATTGTGAATAAACAGAATTGGGAAGTAAATACATTATGTAAAAGCTTTCTCTATCAATATTCAGTAGTGATCAGTGATGAGATTCGTTTCTTATGTTCGGTTGTAAGTCCTGTGGGCCTAGCACTAACGCGCAGAGCAAGGCTTCATTTATGGGCCTACCACACGCACAAGGTTCACCACAGTTTTGCCTGCGCAAGCCCGGCCGCGTATTCACGAAGGCTATACTATTTTCGTCACGAGTCAGACTCTAATCGATGAGCTTTTGTTAGTGCATATTACTCAACAATACCTAATCTATCTCAGAAAAAAACTTGACTCAAATAGATTAATGATAATTTCTGACATTTTACTTAGTTTAGTGAAATGATCTCTGACTTTATATATATTAGTATTTTGTCATTATTATCACTAGATACTTTTCTTGATAATTGGATTTCATGAAATCTCTGATTTCCTCATTTCACTGCGACATGCATAAACAAAACCTCGACTTTTACCCCCTTATTAATAAACGTGGACTAAAGTTACGCCAAGGTTAATCCTTAAAAAATGTATGGTTAATCCGAGGATTATCCTGGTTGTAACTTTAGTCCACGTTTATTAATAAGGGGGTTAGAGTTTGACTCGTACGTGACTAAAATGGTACTAGATTTTGTCCGTCCATTTTCTTTGAAAATATCAAAACAAAAAGCTAATCTATTTGAGTCAAATTTTTTACCGAGATAGATTAGGTATTGTTGAGAAATATGCACAAACAAAAGCTCATCGATTAGAGTCTGACTCGTGACTGAAATAGTATAGCCTTTGGAAATACGTGTACTTGCCTGTGTGTGGTTAGCCGTTCAGTGTTGCCGTCCGTGTATTGTTTTTTCATGCGAGAAGCTTGCGCAGGCAGAACTGTGGTGAAGCTTGTGCGTGTGGTTGGCCCATTAGACGCATGCGGTTTAACTTACTTGTAATGTAGTCAAACTTGCATGCAAGTCCTTGCATTGTGATAGGCTTTATACAAATCTCATACGACAGCGCCGCGCTCCGACGACGCATCGAGCGGCGAACCGGATCTCACATCGCATTGGCTCATACTACACTTAGAAAACCCCTACTGAAGAGTAGGCTTCGAACTAGAGGATACCATAGAGTGCGTTATACGGAACTCTGTGGATCTGTGATTGACTGAGGGAAACTCATCCGAACTCTTTCCGTTCCGAAGCGGCGTGGACGCACCGCTACAAATTCAACGGTGCCTCCACCCTCCAAGACAATGTCGTGTATTAAACTATCTAATAACTAATAATAAGTAATTGGTTTTATAATTGAAAATACCTACTCTTCTTGTGCGCTATATTAATTTTATTTTTAAAAATTCGAATTATGTCTATGACCGATATAGTAATATTGTAGGTACATAATTCCAATATTAATGCACCAGCAGGTGAGTAACCCTGGTACAATAACTTTATACATTATTAAATTAAAGTACACTTTTTTTTCAAAGAAAATTGGTACCCCTATTAGAACAATTTTCTTAAAAAGAATGTTAGGGGTCATTCGTGCTAGACCCTCTGTAGGTTTAAGATATTGGTAATGGTAACATGCGAGTCACGTTGGAACACTATGTGGGAAAATCTTTTATTTTTCTTATAAATAAGTTATTAGTACAAGGCTTTTTTATTTATCGCAGTTTTTACCTGTTGGGAAATGCTGAACATTATCAATTTCACCGTGACAATTTACAATAATAATATAATAATAATATTCCACTACTAATATTATACAACGCCATCTAGTCACAAGCTAAGCAGAGCTTGTGTTATGAGTACTAGAGAACTGATAAACATACTTATATATTTCTAAATACATAAATATTAAAGATGAATTACACCCAGGCAGAACAAATGATCGTGCTCACACACAAACATTTGTCCTGGGTGGGAATCGAACCCACGACCTCCGGCATAGCAGTCAGGGTCACTAACCACTGCCACATCCAACAGGCCATCATAGTGTAAAGGTGTTGATAAACTTAAGCATTCACTTGTAATGTGCATTCTTGCGAACATTACGTTACAGAATAACAAACGAGAGCGTTTTAGCGAGTTCCAGGTTCCTCTAACGTAATTCTGACGAGTTTTTTGCCGAGCCGACTGTCAAGTCTGACATCATTATGAAGAAAAATTTTTAGACGACCATCGACTAGTGTTCGCTAGAAATAGTTCTGTAAATGTTCGTTGCGATGTTTGGCTTTGTTCGTTGTTCAGTTCGTGGAATTTAAAAAATAATAATCGAATGCTCGATATTCTGTTACGTATTACAAATGCCCAAGTCTGTCAGCACCTTAAAGTTTTTCTTTAGCTTTGTTCGTATTTATGAGATTTTGTCCTTTTATCCACGTTATTCGAGTTGTTCATGAATAGTTCCTTTGAAATATTTATAATTTGAATAGTGAGTATTTTTTATGCATACTTTTTTTTAGTTTATTATTATTATTATATATATTATTTCTTACACGGTAATCAAGTCATTTTTGAATAAATAAATTTTTTGGATGAAAATTTTTAGACATACAGACGGATTCCAGATAACGAAAACAAATAGCTATTAAACATAGACAGCCTTCCTACAAAAACTTAAACATCATCTGACATTTTTTTAGACAAGGTGTTCAACAGACGTTTCAAAGTTTTTGTGGTACCACGGAGACAGTAACGAAACCGGATTTTGGGATTTATTAAATTAAAACATCAATTAAGTAACGTTTAACCTGTCATTAACTAAGAGAAATACTGCGTAGTAAGATTTTTAATTACCAATAAAAGTACATTTTTATTTAGCTTCTTTACCTATGTATAAGATCGAAAAAAGTATTTTATTTAATTTTTTTATTACTAAATGAAATAAACCGTTTATGTGTGAACTGTTTTTTTGAATTTATTGACTGTTTTTTTTTACAGGATAATTAATATAACTTACACACTCGCGTTCGTAGTAGTTCCAACTCTAATACTGGGTTTTTTCGCAGATCGGGGAGTTCCCCATAGTGCGAAGTTAGATGCGGCTTCATAATTATCGCAATTTAATTTGTTTTCTGTTTGTACACTAACATATTAAGTTACTTACGGCCGGGATCGCGGGACTATCGAGTAACCGTGGCCCCGTAACGTAAAGGGCTATTGAAGAACACCGTGGATTTTAGTCAGTACAAGTTTGACAGCCTTTCCTGCCCTGGGTGGGAGGAATCATTTGATGATTTTACCAAGTAACAAAAAAGATAAGTTTTGAGCACATTGTTACTTAGGTAACAAGAATATAGAATAGATCCGAAATAAATGATTTAATAATTATAATATTTTTATTGAAGCACTCCTCATCGAAAATTAGCGATGACATGCACAAAATTCTGACATTTTCTATTTACTATGACAAGTTTTGATTAATAGTTCTTGGTAAAATCACAGTATAAAATGAGACGTTTTATGATAAGTTATGTCGTTCAACTAGTTTAAAAAAAAAACATGCCTACTCATTTAAACATCAAAACGTGTTTAACTGACACCTATAAGATCCTTGAACTATTTTTAGGGTTCCGTAGTCAAATGGCAGAAAACGGAACCCTTATAGATTCATCATGTCTGTCTGTCTGTCTGTCCGTCCGTATGTCACAGCCACTTTTTGTCGAAAGTATAAGAGTTATCCTGTTGAAACTTGGTAAGTAGATGTATTATGTGAACCGCATTAGGATTTTTACACAAAAATAAAACAAAAACCAGTTTTGGGGGTACCCCCCATACTTAGAACTGAAACTCAAAAAAAAAAAAATTTCATCTGACCCATACGTGTGGGATATCTATGAATAGGGCTTGAAAATTGATATTGAGGTTACTAACATCATTTTTTTCTAAACTGAACAGTTTGCGTGAGAGACACTTCCAAAGTGGTTAAATGTGTCCCCCACCTGTAACTTCTAAAATAAGAGAATGATAATACAAAAAAAAAATATATGACATACATTACCATGCAAACTTTAATTGAAAATTGGTTTGAACGAGATCGAGTAATTAGTTTTTTTTTAATAAGTCATAAATCGTAAACCGCAATTTACCTTGCAAAGTTACAACCAAATACAAGAACTTTTATAATAATTATGTTACTTGCTGCTACGGAACCCTTTATGGGCGAGTCCGACTCGCACTTGGCCAGTTTTTTACTTGCCGATTCAAGTTCAAATGCTAGTTTATAAGTCTACTGAACATCTACTATCTGAGATCTTAGTTTTTATCATACTATCATAACTATTTTTCGTCCTTCACATCGACGCATTATCGTTTATGGCTCTCAAAGGGGAAATCCATACCGTAAATTTTCCGCATAAAAATAATTCAGCAGCTACTTACAGTGCCCTTAAAAACCGATAAAAATCGAACAACTTCCTTTTCCTTGGCGTCCATAAGCTATGTCCGTTCGAATTTTTTTTAGAAGGTTAACACTAAAGAGTGCGCTATACATATAAAATGAATGGCGTGGCTATATTGACTTTCTTCCGATGCCAATTCGAGTCTCAGATGTTTCTGACGTTTTGTTAAGTTCGATGTTTAGAGCAGTAACTGGCCAACTTGAGTGTAGAATTGGTTTCTTTGAATTTTTAAATTGAAAAAGTTCGTGGTGCCAACAATAGGACCCAGGAAAGGAAACAGGTGTATAAGGTACTTACTTTTATATTGACGACAAAGATGGTTAAAATTAGGCACCACAAATCTGATATTAATCATATTTTAAACTAACTTTTGCTAGTTAATTTGTCAATAAATTCTGCGACACTTTGGTGCCATCTTTTATGATAAATCGTTACTGTTGTGTGTTACATGATGTACATTACGTACATCATATATTTTTTTTAGTTTTATCATTCTCTTATTTTAGAAGTTACAGGGGGGGGGACACACATTTTACCACTTTGGAAGTGTCTCTCGCGCAAACCGTTCAGTTTAGAAAAAAATCATGTTAGTAACCTCAATATCATTTTTTAAGACCTATTCATAGATACCCCACACGTATGGGTCAGGCGAAAAAAAAAAATTCAGTTTCAATCTAAGTACCTACCCCCCAAATTGGTTTTTGTTTTATTTTTGTGTAAAAATCCTAATGCGATTCACATAATACATCGACTTACCAAGTTTCAACAGGATAGCTCTTATACTTTCGTTAAAAAGTGGCTGTTACATACGGACGGACAGACAGACAGACATGACGAATCTATAAGGGTTCCGTTTTCTGCTACGGAACCCTAAAAAGCTTCCGTTACGGCATCGTATGGCTTTATCCCAGAAACGTTGAGTCAACTACCAAGTTATGATTTGCTCAATAGGTCAATGATATTATAAATAAAAAGAGGCAATAGGTAATGAAAATGTTGAAAGACAGCGAAATTATTAATACCACAACATGCACTGTCAATGTTATTAAAGCCAATCTGAGCCGCTGTACAACAATCTTCTTCAGCCTTAGCTGTCTCAACGCTGGGCAAAAGCCTTCCCAATACCTTTTAGGAGTTGTTATTCTATTCTTCGAACCAGCCCTCGTGATTTCCTCATCCTAAGTGTGCCGATAACAACATAAATTGAGTGTACCCAGAATTAGACAACGAGTTTAGCGCCTACAGAAGCATCCATCAGCTCCTGTAATGAACAGTCGGCAGGGCGTGCAGGGCAAAATATTAAGTCCCTCATTGTTACACTTAAGACGCATCCAAGTCGTCTCGCCACCTTTTTCTGGGCCAAATCCAATGAAATTTCATAGAATCGTGTAGATTGAGTTTTATACCCCTTTATAAATAACTCTGAATTAACTTACGCCAAACTTAGCACCGCAAATAACGAAGGTCGTGAATTGTAACTTGACTCCACATTTATTAATAGGAGGAAAAAACAATCAACATTGATACGGTTTTAAGTGTGGGAGCGGTGAAATGTACCAAAGAAATGATGGATTGATTACGGAAAGAAAATATAGCTAGAAGAAAGTAAACACCGAGATGAGTCTTGATAAAGATGGATGGAAGAAAACGAGCAAAGGGGTGATTATAAATGTATACGTTGGCACAAACTCAACTGTATGCAAGCAGTCATAACCACATACATAATCAAGGTACAAATAAGCGAGCGAATGCTTCGGATATCTTCGTGTTTCCGAATAAGCACGATAATGCCTTTGTCAAACTGACAGACGAACCGAATGCGTTGCGTAGCGTTTTTGTTTGTAATGTATGGAATTGTTTGAAGCCTGTCACATAGACTAACGGATCGCTTTCGCATTTTTATATGACATGATTTTGTTCGGTTCGCTATCGCCTGTCTGTTTGACAAAGGCCTTATCGCACCACAGGATAACCTATCCGGTTGTTTTTAACTAAACATTATTGCCTCCTTTCGTATGTTCCCTCCTCTGGTCTTAACATCATTCTGTTAGCTCGATTAGTTAGTTGTTAGATTATGATTATCAACACCATTCTCCTGCCCTTAACTATCCCAATTCGCCTAGATTCAGTGTTCTTCTATACTTTTTTATTACATGTTATTTCAGCAGTTACCTCCTTTTAGCTATATCATCCTTCATACAATATAATTGTTTATAGTTTCTATAATCTTCCTCTACACTCATAATTATCCACAATCACATTCAAAAATCTTCTCACCGCATAGACCCAAAATTGGTTTTTGTTTTTTTTTTTTTTATAATTGCAAGCAGGGACCGGATTACCGTTATTTTTTTTATAACTTTACCAATTATCGTTACGGTTACGATAAAAAATTAACGATATTAATAACGATAACTGTAAGTCCGTTAACGTTACCTAATAACTAAAATGAGTATCGGTAAAAGTAACAATACATATATCGGTAATTTATATGCCTATCTCTTTCTAACGATGTCCGTAGGTGGCGCTAAATTGCGATGTAATTTAGTTACAAAATTGTCGGTTGCCGCCACCGGCCACCCCCATCGTCTTTCATCACCAAAGTTCGCAACTTCGTACTGTAGATACAAGTACAGACCAGTAAATAGGCAACGAAGGATGAATAGCAGACCGAACAGACCGAATAATTTTCGACCTTATCGACATTTATTTAGTTTGCTTTTTCTCACAATCTCGTTAGCTAACATTGCTCCTTCATTAAAATCCGGTGTCTGCATAAATGTCAATAAGATCGAAAGTTGCTTGAATCTTTTTTTTAACTTCCTATCGTTGTCCCTCAACACCTCTCAAGATTTTATTCGTATTTTGGTTTAAAATAAAATGAATAACACTTTTTTTTTACGAGTGTACATGCGACCCATGTGCGAAAAGCCTTAATCTTCCTGGTTACGATAAGTACACGAAAAGACGACGTGGTACGAACGAAAAGAAGCGCGGCGTGTCATCGGTTTGGCAACGTCGCACCATGAATTGTTAGCTTTTAGTGAATTAACGTTATTAGAACGATACTTAAATAGCGGTACCTAAATCCTATAAATTAACGTTATGTTTAACGTTAACATTTAACGTAACATAACCTTTATGTTTTGGTAATTTTACCGGTATTTGTTCGGTAACGGTAACCGTCAGGAGTTGTAGTAGACAAAAAAAAAATGAGCAATCACTGCAACGGTATAATGTTAATAATTTTATTATTTCCGAAGAATCCCGGAGCTCATACTATCTCTTGGAGATGTATTGTATCTCCCTTGTATCTTGAATCTGTGTCTCAAACACGAAGCCCTTTTAACATTCGAGGCGTACGAGGCCGTAACTTACCGCGAGTGTCTTTTTGACAGCTGAAAAATGTCTGTCCTTTAAAAGTAGAATTTTGGAACAAAAACATTCGAATGACAGACAACTCTGGGTTTGTTTACTTTCATTTACGCGGAGAATGAATAAATGTTGTTTGGATGGAGTCTGTATTTTTTTTTTTTTACGTGGCAAAATCATCTAATGAGTTCTCCAGCCCCGGGCAGGGCAGGAGGGACTGTCAGACTTCTACTGACTAAAATCCACGGTGTCCTTCAGTAGCCTGTTATGTTCCGGGGTCACGGTAAGGAAATAATCCCGCGACCCCGGCAGGCTTTGGCCCTCTGAGAGGGGGCCCCGTCATTATGCTGACGCTCTTTGAGGCGCGCGTGGGACACAACGCGCCGTCGACCCGGGCATGGTCCATGGTCGGGCAGCGAGTTGCCCTTTACTCGCTGCCCGCATGCCCGCGCCTACGGTGGCCGGAGATCGTCTGCTGACGTCCGACACCGCGGGGGCCTACCACTGCGGTTGGGGCGGAGGGAGGAGGCTGTCCTCTCTCGCGGCCCGCCTCCTCCTTCACGAGCATTACTGCTTCGCAGAACGAGGCGACCGCTTCCCACTCCGTCTCGCCCCGTAGCATGGCTGCGACCAATGCCGGGCGCCAGAGGTCTCCGCCTATCGCCGCCGTGAGGACACGTCGGTGCTCTGCCCAAGCTGGGCAGTCTTGCACCGTATGCTCTACTGTGTCCTCCGGGCGATCTTCGCAGTGGTGGCACCCGGGCGTTTCCTCCTTCCCTATCAGACACAGGAACCTCCCGAAACTTCCGTGTCCGGTGAGGACCTGCGTCATCCGATAGGTCAGGACGCCGTGACGTCTCTCCAGCCACTCCTCAAAGAGGGGTCTTACCGCCGCGATTGCGGCGTGCCCGAACCTCGGTTGCGACAGTCGCTGTCTCCATACTGCCCTGAGATCGCGCCGGACCTCTTCCCGCCGCGCCTCGATTTGTCGGGGCAGCGGGAATTCTCCCCGACGCTGCGCCTCCACGCGCCACTCATAGACGCGCTGGAGGGCAGTCGCCTCCAGATCCCAGGGCAGCAATCCGGCAAGGAGGTTGGCCGATTCGCCGGCGATCGTGCGGTATCCCCGGTTCATCCGGATAGCCATGACCCTCTGGCATGCGACCAGCTTCTGTGGTCGCGTCCGGATGCTCAGGGCCCACACGGGGGCCCCGTAGAGGGCCATGGACCGCACGATACCGGCGTACAACCTCCGGCAGGAGGTGTTTGGCCCGCCGATATTGGGCAGGAGTCGCCTGAGGGCGCCTGCTGCCCGGTTCAGCCTTGGGGCCAAACTCAGGAAATGCTCCCTGAAGTTCCATAGGCTGTCGAGGACGAGTCCCAGGTACTTCATCGTCCTCCCGACGCCGATGCGAACCCCTCCCACCGTTATGTGGGACTCTGACCGCGGCGCATTCAGACGGCCATGAAAACACATGGCCTCTGACTTGTGCAGCGCCACTTCGAGTCCCAACTGCCGGATCCTATCAACGACTGTCGCAACCGCTTCCGTCGCCACGTCGGCCGCCGCCTGGTGCGACTCTCCCTGTGCCAGGACGAGCGTGTCGTCAGCGTAACATATTACGCTGACGCCATCAGGGAGGTCGCTGCGCAGCACCCAGTCGTATCCGATGTTCCACAGGGGCGGTCCCAAGACCGATCCCTGTGGGACACCGCACGACATCTCTCGCCGGTTCCATTCTCCCCGGTGACCGGGGTAGATGACGGCTCTGTCCGTCAGATGGAGTCTGTTTAGAATAAAAAACTTGTTGGTAAATGGTTTTTGCCAACAATTTGTCAATATAGTCAGTCTTTATAGATTACCAGTCTGCGATGCTTATTATTGTCATTCTCACACCGTTTGCTTTTTAAAAAATTCTGGTATCTTTCTCAGTACTTACTGAACTGGCAGTAGGCTAATAGAAACAACCCTCGACAATTATTATTTAAAAAATTAATACTCTCATTCGAATACTACAAATTCTTTCTTCCATGTCCTTTTACCACTTCCTTAAATACACAAAATACGCATATTATGCAATAAATAAACCGCACCGTGTAGATCCTCTTTTCAAATGTCGGATATCGAAAACATGATAATGATGAACATCGCAAATTACTTAATATTTTTTTGTTACCTGGCTTGACTGCGTTACCTTAAAGCGAAAATATTCTCCAGAAACGTGAACAAAATAATCCAAAATTAATATTACTTTCAAAACTAGCACCTACTTTGATGTTTATTCATTAAAAAAGGCAAATAAGAAAAGTTTTATCAAATGCTGAGATAGATTGAAAATTGGTCACGATATAAAGATGGAATGGATAGTAATAGGCAGTTTGGGGGCAGGCCTTCGCCATAAAATATAACACCATGGCTCTACACCCTTAGAAAAGGCTATAAAAAGGTTATGCTAGTACTTTCTCATAGGTATGTGCCCTTTGGATGTGCCATATGACCACTGTCGTCTTATGGACCCGGGGTAAAAATAGAAGATCCGTTTAGAACGCGACTGTCTTCAAATACATTATAATGCAAGAATATGGTCTCTGATTATTTTGAATCTACATAGACTTTTTGAACTATAGAATTTATTGATAAAGTTAGAGAAAAATAGCTCAGTAAATATAGACGACGAGATGAGAAAAGATCCCTTTGTCCTTCAAAGGGTTCTCTGTCATGGAAACTTAAAATGAACCGCGCGGATGGAGCCCCGGGCACAGCTTATAGAAATTGTATCGGGTGGACACAACGCGTAGTTTCCGATTTTAGTAAAGTTTTACGGCTTACTTACGGCGCTTGCATTAAAATTTAGTATCCTTTGTAGTAGTAAATACACACATCAAAAGTGTCTAGGGATCAACATATATTTTTGCAATAACTTTTCTCCTGATTGATATTAATTAAAATGTTCTTTAAGGATTCATCAAATAAAGTGTTATCGTTTGTCACAGTAACGATAAACCAAGTCACCTTTGCATTCATAAAGAAATTTGCCATTTTCCTAATAAAGGGATTTTTGACATTTGAACCACTAACATTAAAGTTCGAAAAAAAGACTGAAATAAAAGTTTTCTTTAAAATTTTATTGGGTAACTTAAACAATTAATAATCCGTGTTTCTACCCCGAACACTAACAACACAAGAACATCGGTTTGGCATACTCAAAATGAGTTCATCCAAATCACGCTGTGGAATGGCCGCCCATGTTCGTTGCAACAACAAAAAAAGGTCTTCTTGCGACTGGATACCCTCCATATTCGGCAGAGCTCTTCTCTGTAGCATATCCCATGCATGCTCAATCGGGTTCAAGTCTGGCGACTGAGCAGGCCAGGGCAGGACATTGATGTTAGCTGCGGCGAGAGTCTGTCTTACAACTCTTGCGGTGTGCGGTCGTGCATTATCATGCATTAACTGAAATAAGGGACCGATTTGCACTTGTAGAGGAACGATGACGTCTGATACAATCGTCTCAGCATAAATTTGAGCGTTGAGGTTGCCTCTGATCCAAATCAACTCAGTTCTTCCGCCGATCCAAATACCCGCCCATACCATGATGGTTCCACCACTATAAGGATGGACTTCCTGGCAGGATTTTAATCGCTGTTGGCGTCCAGGGGTTCTCCAGTGTCGTATACGTCTTGTATCCGGTCTCATACCAAAACGAGACTCATCAGAAAAGCACACGAAACGCCATTGTTCTTCTGCCCAATTTCTGTGTTCAAGAGCCCATTGATATCGAATCCTACGATTGTGCATTGCTATAGGTGGTACCCGTAGCGGTCTTCGGGAATGAAGGTTCACTTCATGCAAGCGGTTTCTGACTGTTTGGTCGCTAATTAAGTTCCCTGAAGAGTGATGAAGCCTCACGGCTAACATCATGGCGGTTATTGTTGGAGCTCTTCGAGTTAAGATTTGA
Source organism: Agrotis clavis (assembly GCA_954870645.1). Classification (NCBI taxonomy): domain Eukaryota; kingdom Metazoa; phylum Arthropoda; class Insecta; order Lepidoptera; family Noctuidae; genus Agrotis; species Agrotis clavis. The sequence continues at coordinate 11,770,079 of OX940922.1, forward strand.
ATGTATCGGTCTTGTCTCCGTGTGGTGCAGCGATACCGTCCTCCATGGCGCTCAGCCACGGTACCAGTGCTTCGGTAACGTGTCCAAAGTCGACTGATAACACTCTGACTTGTATTCAGAGCTAAAGCCACAGTACGTTGCCGGGAACCAGCTTCTATCATTCCCACGGCTCTGAGCATTTCTTCCCTGCTTAAATGACGTCGCCGCTCCATAATAACGTTGGTTTTAATCAGTAGTAGGGAAACAGTAGCACTAATAATGTCTTCAATGCGTTGTATGTTTTTATAGGGAAAATATTGACAGCTGATTTTCATCTTTTACTCGAATTTGATTTACAGTTCCTGATTCAAATTATGAAATGCACCAAAAAGGATCCATATAAATTTATAAAATCATAAATATGTCGGATCCGGTCAATAGTACGGACAGCAAACGAATCGTAAGCGCGCCATTTTGAGTATCACGTGGTCTGCGTGCGCTTATACAGAGTCGTGATGTTTCATCGGGGCGGCGAGGAGCGCATTCAATGCCCGACCGCAGCAGTGTGAAGACATCCCGAAACTGTACTCGATTCGTTGTGCCCAGTATAAGTGTAGTGAGTGATTAAATTAAATTGTGTTTGATTTAATTTGTGATTTAAAATTAAAATAACCAAGTGAACCGCACCCAGTGTATTTTCATTGCACGAGACCCAAACTCTGCCCACGTGATGCCTGAATCTGACGGAACAATACAGGTGGCTCCGACATCAGAATTGGGATCAAATCGTGCTAATGAAATTACACGCGGGAACAGTGACAATAACAATCAGTGGAAGTTAGTTACTTTTTGAAATGCAAAACCAGCAAACTTTGAAAACGCAGCCAGTGAAAAACAAGTTTTTAGTGCCGGAATTCGACCCCGACAAACCGGATTCCGATGCGCGGTCGTGGTGCGCCACCACTGACTTTTGTTTTAACGGGAGTGCAGTGGAGGGATGCCAGCTTATTTTGACGCTGAGCAAGGCGCTAAAGGTGAAGCATCAACCTGGCTATCTCAAATAGCCTACAAAGGAATTTAAGGTACTTTTTACAACAAGATTTATTTCACAACGGCGGGTACCCTCATTAAAAAAAATGAGTGGTGAAAAACCAAGTGATAAAGAAACATTACCCATACCCACGTTCGCCAGTCGTTTCATATCTGATGCGAAAAATGAACACTATCTGTGAATCATCGAAAACAAGTGACACCAAGCGAGGAAAAATAACGTCAATTAAGTGTTTTAACTGTGCTAAAACGCCCATAAGCGTATTGAGTGCAGAAGTAAGGCGATGGATACGAAGGGAAGACCTACAGCATCAAGTCAAGTGACGCAGCAGCCGGCATCGAAGACCTTGGTGTGCTTCAAATGTGGCAAGCCAGGTCACATAGCCGTGCGCTGTACGAGCAGTAGTGGCGGTAGTGGCAACGGACCAGTCCAAGGCGCGGCGCGACGCGTCGATGTCTGCATCGTGCAACCACCATCAGACACGTTACAACACAGGTGAATCGTTTCATTTTTACTTACGCCTCTGGTGCCTTGTGTTCTTTATGTTGACTATCGCTGGTTAAGCGTTAGTGAGTTAATATCGCTGGTTAAGCTTTTATTATTATTACTGTCTAAGTGATAGGATTTGTAACGCTGGTTAAGCGCTACAATGTTAAGAACTGGTTAAGTACTTCAGTGATTTACACTACTGCGTAAGTAGTGAAGCATAGTGCTGGTTAAGTGCTGTGGATTTGGGGGGAATGCCTGAGGTTCAAGTACCATTTTGAAGTAGAGATGTTGAGTTGGATGATAGTGTGGAATCTTAGGTCGGCTGGTCGGACCGTACCAGTAGCTATTTCGTAGCCGTAATCCGTATCTTATTGACATCTCGGTGTCCATAGAAGCGCGGTGTGCGGATGGCACTGGCGGAGGTCGTGTATTGTGCGTTCATGGTGAACGGTGTGAAACAAACAGAGGTTTGTTAGTGGGGCTAGTGTTAGCCACAGGCCACGAATTTGATTCCTGCTGTTTTGATTACAATATTGCTGCATTGTGATAATACAATTGCAAAGGTACTTGAATTCTCTGGGATTTCCGATCAGTCTTAATTAGATCCAAAGTTTAAGGGTCTGTTTAGAGTGATAAAGATTTTGAGATGGTGACCGTTACACATTGAAACCCTTGAATTCTAAGTGTACCTACAAACATTCCAACGGGTCATGTACCAGTCGAAGTTACCATAGATTCTGATTAAGTTGTGGTGAGAGGTCGAGTAAAACGGTCTATTGGCCGTCTTGTTTTCGACTGTACCAGTAGCCATTTCGTAGCCGTAATCCGTATCTTATTGACATCCCGGTGTCCATGGAAGCGCGGTGCGCGGGTGGCTCTAGCGGAGGTCGGGGTCTTGAGAGACCATAGTGTGTAGTCAGCGGGTGATGCACTCGGGCGATCCACGTGGTGGATGCGCACAGAAGTTCTGATCCATGCATTGGATGTGTGAAAGCAATGTGATTGCTGGTCGGCTAGAGAGCCGTGGCGTTAGAAGTTTTACTCGAAAGTTGAAGGCCACTGGAAAATCGGTAGTTTTTTGCAATAGAGTTGTGAAAGTAGATTCGAACGACTGTGGTACATGGCCCGGGGTAGTTGTTGGTGGCCCGGGGTGGTTGTTAGTGGCCTAGGGTAGTGATTGATGTATTTTCAATTGGCTATTCCCAATGTTTGATTTTGTTAATGAGTATTGGTTTTAATGGTACAGTAGAGTTCTGAAATTTTCTTATTTTCACTAAAGAACTGAATATAGAGTTTGGTCAGGAATGACCGAGTGGAACAGTATTCTGTCGTGGACTATTTTGTGTTTCAGAGTGATTATTACACGAGGACGAGTGAAAAGAGTTGAAGGAGGCCTACATCAAGATGGTAGAAAGAGGCTGAAGACGAAGAAGATCACACGAGGACGTGTTAATCGCAGGATGGCCGTGTCGGATCCGGTCAATAGTACGGACAGCAAACGAATCGTAAGCGCGCCATTTTGAGTATCACGTGGTCTGCGTGCGCTTATACAGAGTCGTGATGTTTCATCGGGGCGGCGAGGAGCGCATTCAATGCCCGACCGCAGCAGTGTGAAGACATCCCGAAACTGTACTCGATTCGTTGTGCCCAGTATAAGTGTAGTGAGTGATTAAATTAAATTGTGTTTGATTTAATTTGTGATTTAAAATTAAAATAACCAAGTGAACCGCACCCAGTGTATTTTCATTGCACGAGACCCAAACTCTGCCCACGTGATGCCTGAATCTGACGGAACAATACAGGTGGCTCCGACAAATATATTACAAAGCCACATCTCAATCTCAAGAAATCCGCATAAAAATGCTTGATCCCTAGACACTTTTGATGTGTGTATAATGAGGAAAAGTCAATACAGACGAAACGCAAAGTAGCCACCTACCACCAACCATCTGTAAATGATTTTCATGGTCATAGAAGCCAATAAAGTAAATTCTTAATGAAGGTCTTCATAATTATACAAAATACTAATAACGAGAGAGAAATAAAGATATATTAGAATTTAGATGTATTTTGTACTTCAAGCATTTATTCATACAAATTAATTCTCTTACTGGACAGGTGAGCAAGTGCACCCTTCATACCGTCTGGTATGTCTGAAAAATTACTTCAATAAAACGGTCTTTCCCTCAAACAAATAGACAATCTATTTTCGCTGTTATTTAGTTAATCTATCTTACCTATGTGCCCTTTCGAATTAGAGGCGAAGGGTGATTCAGGGGATCGACTCTCTTAGTCCGTCAACGAAGATACGAACCCGTACGAAAGTAACTTGAACCTTGAAACCTTGAGTGAACCCTACCCCTCGATAGTTCTGAAATCATAAGTTCTGACAACACATCGTTTGTCAGGACAACTGTTCTATCATGTAGTCATCAATTCTTAGTTCGTATCACTAAATAATCTTATATTCATTAGTGATAAAGAATAAGAAACGCCCTAAACTAAGGTCAAAACTACGGATTTCGTGCTTAGATGGTAGTCCCCCAGAATGTCAATTATTCCGGAATAATAGTTCAGTGTGCAGATTGATGTCTGATTAGGTGAATGGCTACGTTCCCTATTTGTTATTTGCGCATCGATTGGCAAAGACTTCATGCGAAAATAACAATAGGTTTTCCTTAAGGTTAACCCTTTGCTTCACATACACAGTGATACATGGTTTAATTCGATTAGTATGTTACCCACTATTTAAAGATGTAGTGTATATCGTCTACCTCCCTCAAACAGGATTATACAGAAGCTAGCTAGAAGATAAAATACCTAATACAATATTAGAGAGAGAGAATTTTATTATGAAGTAGGATACTGTTATTTTTTCTTTACCGGTTGTATTTAGAGCACAATAGGCACTTTGAATATGAATTCCATTTCTCAGATGGTCTGAATCCTTACATTGCATTGGCACATAAACAGGCAATATTCCTGTTTACTTCTCGAATCAATAAACAGGCGAGGCGATATACATTATACATTGCTTGGCCTGTTTATACGTTTGAAACTCTGTACAAGAGTGAATGGCAACCAGACTTATTCATAAACCTATTTTAATAATTCCAGGCAGAAAAATGCTTGTCTGTAAAAAAAGTATTATACTTCTTAATGTTTTAGCCAGAACTGGGATAATAAATTCACGTGGGAAGTTCAAATTGGAATATTATCACAACTTAATTGTTTTTATGCCAATATTTTTTTAACATGCTTTCGGAAATCTTCCATCGAAAAACCTACACTCCAAAAAAAAATTCTCCATGAACCAGATCTATCCCGAGCTGTGGGGAAGGTATTGGGAAGGTATTAACAGAATATGGCTTTATTCGGACGTTGAATAAAATCCGTTCAGATGCAGACTTTGAAGCATTTTTGAAAACTGTTTTTAAGCCTGTAAATAAAAAACAGTCAAAAATATTTGGATGTTTTACTGACCAAACAGTGAGAAGTCAGAACATAAATAAATAATGGGCACGTTTTTAGTGGAATGTAATTGTTTTACCTAGGTACTAACTGCGCAGTATTATTGTAACGTTACGCTACGTTAAGTCAATTAATTATTACTAGACATCTGTCTGTTCGCGACTCGATTAAGCCACCCAGTAAGTAAATAAATAATCGAAACCACTGCCAGTCGACCCACAGCCAACTTTACAATGCAAAACAGTTATTTAGCACTTAGATACAGCTGTAAGTACTTTGGCGCGGTTGCTGAAACTTTGATCTTGAAATGACAGGTCCTTTATCAAGATGAATACTAGTAACATAACATCTAACGACCCACGTGTATTCTATGGTTGCCACATTTTGAGCAGGGCCGGATCTAGAGGAGTAGCAAGCGGGGTACGTGCCCTAGGCACCAAATTCTGGGGTTACCTTAATCATTTTGTTTACTTGATGCATGCAAGAAAAAAAAACGAATTGCCTAGCATCTTATAGTATCTTCACGTTGTTGTAACACGCAATTGGTTTTTGAATAAATCATAAGCTAGTGAGTACTCACTTGGCAGTGTTGCATGTAACGGATCAGATACTGTATCAACCTACAAGTGGGTACGTCTCGGCTGGAGAGAGTTTTGCCCAGGTTCGAAAAAAATGTAGATCCACCGCTGATTGTGAGTTAAACCAGTGGAACATTGTAGGGAACGTTCAATCGCACAGAATGATTTGATTCCAGCTCTGAACAACTATTCAATAAATCTCAATGTGAAATATGCGCGCGGAGATAATCTAGTACACACGGCAACAAATCAAGCCATACAAAAACAGTTTATCGTGGTCTCGCTTTTATAGTCTCTCCACACATTCAACGGCCAGCTTATACTGGATCTGAATGGCTTGATGTGTAGCCGTGTGTACCTAGCAGTAGATCTGAATCTGATAGATGGTATCATCAACATTACGTTTTTATTGGGCTTTAGGATTTTATTGACGTCCTGTTTTTAACAATAGGAATCAAATTATGTAACTGTACTGTAGTTATGACTATTGCGGGTCGGGTGCTAAGACCGCTTCTGTAATAAGTGGTCAAGTGTACAAAATTATGAGGACGAGATTACGGAACATAATTATAGATCGGACTAACTTACCAAGTGACGTCCGATCCTCAATTATGTGAAGTAATCTCGTCCTCATCCATTCCCGACCCTACCCAGAATATGTTTCAGATTCTAACCCTTCATGAAAGTTGTGAATTCTTTGAAACAATGACAGATAAGAAACCGTCTAGGGAGGTTACCTTTAAATAGAGATGGGCGCGTTTCGTTTTACGAAAAATCTTTTAATAATGTGGCAACGTTGCACGCAGAGTGCAAACTAATAATAATGAGGCAGTAGGTAGGCAAAACAAAACGAATCTATATTTTCATCACAAGATATTGTACCGTATCTTCCGGCCTCAGTAAAGAAAACCGTATCGCACTGCAATGCAAATGCAAAAATAATTACGCTCTAATTTTTTCTTGGACATTAAAAATAATCGTTGTACTGAATGCTTATTACATTTTTTTTGTTGGAAATAATGTTTTCTTTATTGTTGGAAGATGCAAAAACAATGTCGTAAATAAGATAGAACATTACTGGATTTATTCCTAAGCTGTGTTCAAAATTAGTAGACGTTTAAACCTCCGTAAACGTAGGTTTAAGCAGTCTTGAATTATTAACTAAGTTCAAGTACTTAATATTTCTACATAAACCCTTTATTGTGAAGTTATGACGCAATCAAACGCATACACACACATTCCCTGACAATTTAAATGAACTGATAATAATGATGACATAGATAGAGCCTCGAAAATTAATATTACTGGGATAGGGATTACTGGGAAAGAGATAATGAATAGACAGCATTCATTAGTTATTATTAATTTTACTTCGAGCACTAGCTGAGGTACTAACGACTCCAGTGCAGCTGAAAAATATCTCTAATTACTTTTCATTTATTAACTTTGCCTTAACATTATTAGTTTGCAGATATTTTAAGTGAATTTAATTCTATTTTCACTTAGGCTTGCGATTTGGGGTACAACTCGGGTAACGGCACCTAAGGGTATTTGTAACCTGCGGTGACAGCTGAACGATCCCTATGGTGGTGGGTCTCACCTGGGGCTCTAATCTCTAAGCATGAAACCCGTGGTTTCTGTCTAAAGCCTCATTTAGATGGCGCAAGAACTCGCATGCGAGTTTCACTACATTGTGGTATATCTATATTTGTTTGATCGTTGTACCTATAAAGTCCGCAATGTAACGCAACTCGCGTGCGAGTTCTTGCATTGTCTAAATGAGGTTTTAGTTAATTTTGACGAGCGCAAACTAAGGCCGAGACTCCACCAAAGCTGTGTCGAGCTGTGCGGAGTCGAAACGTGTTTTGAACAACCAATAGAATTGCGTTATTGACACAGCTCCACTCCGCAACGCAATTCTATTGGTTGTTCAAAACACGTCTCGACTTGCACAGCTTTGGTGGAGTCTCGGCCTTACTACGATTTTACAGATAGCTCCTTTGAGTCCGCGCCACCACTCATGACCTGCGGAAAATTTGTGGTACCCACTACATTTCTTTAATGCAATCGACGTATTGACATAGACAATAGCGCCATGTCTAAAGGATGTCGCCATGTCAATCGTGGCGGTAATATCGTTTTGACGTTAGTTACGTTCGTACATCCGTATCCATACCCGTATTTTCGTTCACGGACTTAGAAAATAGACCCCCAGGGCCGCCTGGCTCGCGATCGCCATCCTGTCGCAGTCCAGTGCCAAACAGTTTTTACTGTGTTCCGTCTGTGCGCACCACTTTCAGTTCTTTCCTGGTGATTTCGCTCAATCTTAGGACTCATCTCTGGCTTTGGGCTAGATTGAGGCCACGACGAGCCCAGTTTAAATAAAAATATTGCCTAATAGGATCTGAATTACAGTCATGCTTAAAAATAAGTAAATCAATAAGCCAACGACAATAATATTTCTTTGTCTTTTATGCCCTTAAGGCCGCTGCCTCGAATCTTGCGGGCAGCGGGGCGGCAGCGGCGGCGGCGCGTTAGCGGCGTGGCCGTCGCAGACCTAGAGAAAATAGCGGGCAGATCGCGCGTCACTGTAGTCGCGTAGTGTTGTGTTCGTGATTGTGTCGTCGAGATATTTGTTTTTATTCGCGAACGAAATCTCTCAACAATGGTGGCAACATCTTTTTGATTCATATTTATTACTAACGCTCGATTTATTGTGGGCAAACACTACAGCGCAGGCGCGCGGGCGGTGACCGCTTGACTAGGACACCGCTCGAGCTCGCTGCCCGCTCCCGCCCCGCTGCCGCGCCGCTGTTTTCGAGAGTCGGTCCATTTAATAAATACGCATAACATCCTGCCGCTCCCGCGCCGCCACCGCCGCCGCACAGTGTGAGAATTTCGAAATATAGGGGGATTTAAATCAAAATACAAATGTTAATTTTTTATAACATATTTATAACCTATTTATACCTAAGACCCTATTGGTCAAAGCTACATATTCGAAATTGTTGTATGTAGCTTGAAAAAAATAATAAAAAATCTTGAAGTGGGTTGATAATAGTCGTTGTATACCGACAATGTGAATACGACATTTAAGTGTCATCTTCATTTGAGATTACTGATAAAATTAATATAAAGCCTTGTTTATTGGTTTATTATTCCATTGTGTATATTTGTCAAGATAATTTAGAGTGCATTTTATTAAAGAAATAGTAATACATTACCCATAAAACAACATGTGAAAGCAAAGGTTGAAAAAAGCATTTTTTAAAGACGACTTGCATAATAAAACGTGTATTAAAAAAAATGGCCAGAAGATCCCGGTGTTTTGATTGTTTCAAATTATGGTTTAGAGTCTAAACTTTTGAGAACAGTTATTAACAGGTGCGCTTTTTTGCGCCAATACTTTTTTTTTTCAATTTTCGTAATGACCTCCAATATTACAAAAAAACTGGTTTTTTGATCTCAAATGTGGAAAAGAAGCGAATTAAAGCTATCTTTGCTTTTATAACAGGTACATACCATCAAGTTAAATTTTTGGAAGATACTACAAATGAAATAAAGCTCTTTTTAAAAAGTTTATATTACAAATTTAACGAAAAATTGGTGCAATCGGTAGACATTGTAAATGATGAATATTATTTATTTGAATACCAATTAATTTCATTATAAACTTGTTTCTTTTATTTATTTCAATTTGGAATTAAATCCCGCTAGATTCCGAAATTCCCACACTGTGCGCCGCCCCGCTGCCCGCAAGATTCGAGGCAGCGGCCTTAGAGACGCATCCAACTGTAATACAATTTTATTGTGTTCAGTGTTTTGGTTAGAAATATTACCGTAGATAATACAAGAAGGCTTTGTTTATATCGAGACATTTTGTAGAAAAAGTACAAATGTCGGAAAAAAAAACGAACAATTGAAATCAAGAAATAATTGAGATTTAATTGGCTTGTTGATTTAAGTAAACTACAAGGAGTTTAAGACTTTGTCTTTAAAATTACATTTAAAAGAGTCATAAAACACAAAAAAACGGTTCTTTAATATATAGATAGGTATTAAAGAAAAAGAACTCATTTACAAACCAAATTCATAAGTCATCTCAACATAATTATTTAAATCAACTCTGAATGTTCTCTAAAGAAGGAAGGGCGTTTCTAATTAAATTGTCAAATGGTAAACAGGTTTTCTATATAGACACTTTAGTTCACGGTAAATATTTTTTTTGTGGTTCTGTAGACACCTCTCAGTATTTTATCAATTTGGAATACTTACTATAATCATTCACACGCTACTAAATAAGTAAATCAATAAGCCAACGACAATAATATTATTTTCTTTGTCTTTTATGCCCTTAAGGCCGCTGCCTCGAATCTTGCGGGCAGCGGGGGCGGCGTGGCCGTCGCAGACCTACAGAAACTAGCGGGCAGATCGCGCGTCAGTCGCGTAGTGTTGCTGTTGTGTTCGTGATTGTTTCGTCGAGATATTTGTTTTTATTCGCGAACGAAATCTCTCAACAATGGCGGCAACATCTTTTTGATTCATATTTATTACTAACGCTCGATTTATTGTGGGCAAACACTACAGCGCAGGCGCGCGGGCGGTGACCGCTTGACTAGGACACCGCTCGCTGCCCGCTCCCGCCCCGCTGCCGCGTTTTCGAGAGTCGGTCCATATAATAAATACGCATAACATCCTGCCGCTCCCGCGCCGCCACCGCCGCCGCCCCGCTGCCCGCAAGATTCGAGGCAGCGGCCTTAGAGACGCATCCAACTGTAGTACAATTTTATTGTGTTCAGTGTTTTGGTTAGAAATATTACCGTAGATAATACAAGAAGTAGTGACCGACCGAAATTTTGGTTTCGGTTTCGGTTTCGGCCGGTTTCGGCCAAAAAAACTAGTTTCGGCCTTAGTTTCGGTTTCGGCCAAAATATAGCCGAAACTTTCGGCCCCGCCGAAACTCAAGTGTTCGTGCATTTTCGTGTGTCGTTCGGTAAAATTCGTAGCTAACACGTGCCTGCTCGTCGGCGAGGGCCCGGCTCAGTTCACCACCGTCCATTTAATCGTGAATTGAGGTTATGTTTTTGAGTTTACTGCCAAGAGCAAGTCTTGTATATTCATGTCACAATAAAACATATTTGTTACGTACGATAATGACTAAATAAAAATCTTTTCAATCGTCAAGGCAGTGACTGTATTCAAAACGTAAGTTAACGGTTCTTTTCTTTGAAATGATGCTATTTTTTTAAACTTAGTAATTCCTTATTTTTGAATATAGTGCCATTGTTGAAACTTCAAATCCAGTGGAACATTGAAAACAATGAATTTTTATAATTTTTAATAGATTATGGCTCAGTAAATGTTAAATAACATAGAAAAATTGCAATTTCTTAAAAATCAGCTATTTCCACAAGTTTGCCGAATTTTATTATTTCCCAGAATTTGATTCTTATTAGCAACACTATCGAATGGTGTAATAATACAGTGTAATTTTTTTCTGCCCAAGATTATTGATTGTTCTAAAATGATGCAGTTTTAGTTTTCATCATTGAACCAAAGTCTGTTCGATGAGCTGGTAGTCATTGCCCCAAGTATGGTTTCTGTTGCTAGTCAAATGACACCCAAAGTCACTATAGATCTTACTTGTGAAGATGACAATAGGTCTAATGGTGTAGATAAGATGATTACATGTAGTAGAAACAAATTGAAAAAATATGTAAGAATAAATAAGTACATTAGAAAAACTCAAAAATTAGTGCGCAGACAAAAATTTTTCATTAAAAATGTTAAATTAAACAGGGAACGTCTGTCATTACTAGATAAATTGGATTTTTATTCAGAAAAATGTAAAAGTATTACTTTAAAACATCAAAGTGAAACAAAAAATTTAAATATTGAAATTGAAAATTTAAATAATAAATTAATATCAATTACAAACAAATATGATATATCAGAAATGCAAATAAAGGAATACATGCTGGCAGTGAATGAGTTAGTGGTTGGTTCTCGTTCATGTTCCTGTAAGCAGTCAAAACCATTGACCAATAACACCGTGTTAAACAGTCAGTCCCCACTGGCTTGTTCAATGCCAGCCTGTGATACTGATACTAAAACTACTACTATTCGGAAAAATTCTTACACTTCTGAGGGTACCTCCAAAATAAAATTAAATAAAAACCTAGACTGTGCACAAACCCAAATAAACAAAGATATTGTGATATTTAGTGATGACATTGGGAAAGACATGGGCCCTTTATTATCTAATATTTGCAAGGGACAGTCAGTGACCAACTACTGTATGCCTGGTTTAAGCTTTGTTGAGATAGTGACAAAAATATTAAGTTTGAATTTCCACCAGGATACAACATTAATAATTTTAATTAGTAACAGGGGAAATGTGAATCAGGACAGTCTGCTAAATTACTATTACAAACTATGTGAGCTACACTTAAGACAGATTGTTATGTTTACATTTCCTTATAGTCGCAGTTTGCCACAGAGAGAAAATTATTTTAGGCACAAATTGAATGTAATATTGAATAATCAGACATCTAGTAATAACTTTCATGTACTTGACATTAATAAATATGTTGGTAAATATTTAAATATAACAAAATACAAATTATATTTGCCTAAATGTTTGAAGAGACAATTAGCTTTATCGCTATACAATTTTTTTATTGATTCATTAGCCAATCAGCTGGCTAATACTTGTATTGCTCCTATTGAGCTTTCCACCACTATGTTTGATCCAGCCAAAGACTTGGCTTGTAGTTTTATTGCTCCTATTGAGCTATCTGACTTTTTATTTGATTCACACTCTGACATTACTTTAAATTAGAACTTGGGACAAAAGAGGTAACCTCTTGCTTTACGAACAGAGACAATTTAAAGACATCCATCGTTTCATCAAATAATTTAAATGTTAAAAAAGGTTGTAGTACAATCAACCTGGTGCACCAAAATATTCAAGGTATGTTGAGAAAGGACCTTGAAATTGAACTATTTTTGAACAGTAACAATATTGATATTTTATGTATTACTGAACATTGGTTACAAAGTCATCAATTTATGTTTAATTTCAGTAATCACCAGGTTGGTAGTTCCTTCAGTAGAGATAATGCAATACACGGTGGCTCATTGATTCTATTAACCAATAATCTTAAATATAAAGAACGTAAAGATATTGTGAGCCTATCTGTGGAACGGACTATTGAAATCGCTTGTGTGGAGTTGGAGCAGCATGTTGTATTGAGTGTGTACCGGCCACCATCTTCAGTTTATGATTGCTTTGAAAATGTTATGGATGATGTTTTGCAAAAACTTGGCAAACTAAAAAAAAATGTAATTGTATGTGGTGATTTTAATGTCAACCTATTGGAGGACTCACCAACATGTTTAAGAATTCATAATTTATTTCGATCATACAATCTGACTAATCAATTTTTAGAGCCTACCAGAATTACAGCCACTTCAGCAACATGTCTAGATAATATTTTCACAGATATAATACTTATTAAGAAACAAATAATAAATCAACTGGAATCTGACCACTGTGGACAGTTGATTACATTTAATTTACAAGATAAAAATGTGGCTAAGCGTAGTATTAGGGTTGTTCCTAAATCTGCAGGTCGCTTGGAGAAATTCAAAAATAAACTCATTAGTAAATTACCCTACTTACCTTATAGTGATGATCCTAATCAACTGTATAATTCTTTTTTTGCCATGTATTGTAAAGAATTTGACTCGACATTCATTCCCAAGCAGATCTCAGTAAATGGTTCCACAACCTTCAGTGAATGGGCAACCAGAGGGATACACAACAGTAGAATAAAACTTTATGAATTATATGAAGAAAAAAACTATAATAAGAGTAAAGAATTTAATGAATATGTTAAAAAATATTCTAAATTATTTAAACAAGTCTGTAAAGAAGCTAAGTGTCGGTATATAAGTTCTAAAATTAAAAATAGCCAGAATAAAATAAAAACCACATGGGAAATAATCAATAGTGAAACTGGAAGAGAAAGGAAGCGTAGCACCGGGTTTAGTCTAAATATTAATGATAAAATAATTGATAAGGATGTAGAAGTTGCAACAATTTTTGAAAGTTTCTTTGCTGATATTCCAGTTTCAACCACAAAATTCTTAAAATCAACACCCATTGAAGCCGAGTCATTATTAAAAGAAAATGTTGAAAACTGTAAGCATGATTTTAATTTCGATTTTAAAAGTGATAAAGATATTATTAGAACTTTTAACACCCTCAATGTAAAAAAAACTGCTGATTTATGGGGAAACTCCGTAGAGATTACCAAAAGCATTATAGAGAGTGTAGCGCCTGAATTGGCAATTATTTTCAACAAATGTATTGAGTGTGGTGTGATTCCTGACTTAATGAAGAATAGCAAAATAATACCATTGTTTAAATCGGGTAGCACATCAGACCCCACGAATTTTAGACCAATTTCTGTGCTTCCCACATTTAGTAAAATATTCGAAAAATTGATGTTAGATCAACTGCAGAGACATTTTAATAAATATAAACTACTTAATAGCAAACAATTCGGTTTCACAAGGGGTCGCTCGACAACTGATGCTGGTGTTGAGCTACTTACACATATTTATGAAGCGTGGGAAAATTCGCAGGATGCCTTGGGTATTTTTTGCGACTTGTCTAAGGCATTCGATTGCGTTTCTCATGACACATTAATCAGGAAATTACATCACTATGGTGTTAGAAATACTGCTTTGGATCTTCTTATTTCTTACTTGGATAATAGGATCCAAAGAGTGGACGTTAATGGTAAACGATCTCCGGGTTCTACTGTCACTATGGGAGTTCCGCAGGGCTCAATTCTTGGCCCCTTTTTATTTCTTATATATATCAATGACCTTCCTTGCCTTATAAAGAAAGATCATGATATAGTTTTATTTGCAGATGACACATCACTTTTATTTAAACTTAAACGTCAACAGCCCGTTACTGACGAGGTAAATATAGCTCTCTCTAAAATAGTGCATTGGTTTAGTGTTAATAATTTACTTTTAAACGAGAAAAAGACTAAATGTGTAAGATTTCTGACACCGAACGTTAAGCAGGTGAAAACCAGTGTACTAGTACATGGTGCTGAATTGGATCTTGTGGACACCACTGTTTTCTTGGGTATTACTCTAGACTCGAAGCTGCAATGGGGCCCTCATATTACAAAATTGTCGAAACGGCTCAGCTCTGCAGCATATGCGGTATATAAAATTCGTCATTTAACCGACGTAGAAACAGCCCGTTTAGTATATTTCAGTTATTTTCATAGTGTTATGTCGTATGGCATTTTGCTGTGGGGAAATGCAGCCGACATTCAGGCTATATTTGTGCTGCAGAAAAGAGCCATTCGAGCAATTTACAACCTAGGTAGCAGGCATTCACTGAAGGATAAATTTAAGGAAATAAATATAATGACAGTTGCATCTCAATACGTGTATGAAAATTTGATTTTTGTTAAAAAGAATATTAATCTTTACACAAAATATAGCGACATTCATAGCATAAATACAAGAAACAAGGACTTGCTAAAAGTACCCGCGAGTAGGCTCCATAAAATTAGTAATTCGTTTAAATGCCAAAGTGTACGTTTCTACAACAAAATCCCAAACCATATTAAAGAACTAAGCCTAAACAAATTTAAATCAGTTATTAAACAGCAACTATGTAAAAAAAGTTACTATAAAATCAAAGAATATCTTGATGACAAAATGGCCTGGGAGTAAGCTGCTCCAATGCACCCTCAAGCATCAATTATAGTTTTTTCTAGTTTTCGTCAATCGCTTTTAATAAACTTTTAATGACTTTTTATGTTTTTTTTTTTGATAATGTGAGGAATATGTGGTATCAGAGGTTGTTTAGCTCCTTACGTACTGAGTTGAGCTTCCATTCTCTGACACATGCTTGCACTGACTGAACAGGTCTACTTAAAGCTTTTCTTTGCAGTTATTTCTTAAAAAGACCATTTAATACAAGAATCTACATAGTTCTCACATGTATTGACGAAACAATTTTCCGATTGTTAAACCATTATTTACTGATTTTTTTTTATATATACAATCTGACATGTACGATTTTTTTTTATTTTTATATATACAATCTGACTTGCATATTTTTTTTTCTTTTTATATTTTTTCTTTTCTTTTCCTTTATATACAAACTGACATGTATGATTATTTTATATTTTTATACAAACTGACATTACTTTATTTTTACATGACATTTTAATTATTTATTTTATTTAGTATTGTGAATGCGAGAACCTATGTGGGCCAAGCTGTCGTTTTTTTATTTATTTATTCATTATGATTGTCTGACAGTTTGAGTAACTTAAGCGGCCTAAACAAGTCCTTTCTTTGGTATTGTTCGTCGTGTCGCTGAGCTCCTTGTGTTATAAGTTGAGCTCCACGATAACTGACAAATGCTTGCACTGACTGGACAGGTCCACTCAAATTTGTGTGGTTCTTTCTTCAAAAGACCATTTCAGACATTGCCTGCATGGTCCTCGTATAAAGTGTTCTACATTTATATGTCTGGACTTTAAAAGAGACTGTGACCTCTGAGTTTGTTTCGGATGTTTCTTCTCAGAGTAGTAAGGTACGAAACACCGGCCCCTCCTAGTTTTATGAAAAGACGTGTAAAAGTGTTGAAATAACCTACTTGCATAAATAAACATCATTTCATTTCAACATCATTTCATTTCATTTCATTTCATCATCAAAATCGGTCTCTCTAAATGTTTTAAAAAGTTTCGGTTTCGGTTTCGGTTTCGGCCGAAACTGAGAGCAAGGCCGAAGGTTCGGTTTCGGTTTCGGTTTCGGCTAAAAAATCAGTTTCGGTCGGACACTAACAAGAAGGCTTTGTTTATATCGAGACATTTTGTAGAAAAAGTACAAATGTCGGAAAAAAAACGAACAATTGAAATCAAGAAATTATTGAGATTTCTAATTGGCTTGTTGATTTAAATAAACTAAAAGGAGTTTAAGACTTTGTCTTTAAAATTACATTTAAAAGGGTCATAAAACACAAAAAAAAAAACGGTTCTTTAATATATAGGTATTAAAGAAAAAGAACTCATTTACAAACAAAATTCATAAGTCATCTCAACATAATTATTTAAATCAACTCTGAATGTTCTCTAAAGAAGGAAGGGCGTTTCTAATTAAATTGTCAAATGGTAAACAGGTTTTCTATATAGACACTTTAGTTCACGGTAAATATTTTTTTTGTGGTTCTGTAGACACCTCACAGTATTTTATCAATTTGGAATACTATAATCATTCACACGCTACTAAGTTACAGAAACAGACAAAAATATTAATTCATGCTTATACCACTGGTAGATCATATCATGAATGTACAAATCAGTCCAATATACAGTTCTACCGATATTATAGACAGGAATACCCTGACAAGTCAGGTACACCTCATCTAATTAGTGCCGGAATTTCAAAGGATCCGTGATTTCCCTCACAGATTTAATTAAATGCTGCCTCAGAAGTAAGGGACCGTCACTATATCGTCGCAGTTGATTGGGTTCATAGTAGATTTAGGCCACACGTCAGTTGTAACACTTTGTACCTGCTCTGGACTACGCCAGCTTAGCTTGTATACCAGTATCGGTGACGTGTGGTTTACCGCGCACCGATTTTTAAAAACGAAACGTCCATGCTATGTCGGTTACTCAATGCTTGTTGACTGCATCAATTATTTGTAAATATAATTAGTCAATCTTGTAGAGTTTGAGAATATTTTTCCTTTGTTAAATCAATTAATATTTACTAAGATAATTATAATGCATCAAGACTAGACTAGACTAGAGTCAGCTCATGACATCAAAACTCAGTAAAAATAGTACCTACTAAGTTGTGAAGCCGGCCAATGTTGGTTCACGTTACCAAAGAAAAAACACTGTTTTTTTTTATAATCTGACGGACTAATTTGTTTTTTCAGCCAAATAGCCAATTTTAATAAACTTATTCTTTATTAAAAATGCCCTTATTCGATACATCTTTCCAATAAAACTCAAAGTAAACGCATACCATTCCGTGGATAAGAAGCGCAGCCCAGCATGTTGAGACTTAAAGGCATCAATTTACAATATCATAAATCTCTCATCCAGAAATTTGAAGCGCATTGATAGTGACCATTTATGTTTTTGAATGAAACTTCACTGAGTATCGTTTATTTTCAGTAACGTGTCTTGGAGTGGCGCCGTTGATACGGAAATACTGTAGGTAAATCCTAACAGTCCCGAGTAGACCCGACTCCCTAAGTCTGATTGTTCTCACTGCAAGGAATTCTCGTTCTAAATGCATTTTGTACCAATAAATTATACATACAAATTGAGTAGGTAGGTACATATTTCTTTGTTCATCGTGTCATAACCTGTCTGGCTTCCTATGCATAGGTGTCAAGTTTTTATAACGGTATTAGTAGTTGTTAGCTAAAAGCAAGCTAATTTGGTTATACGAGTATTTATCACCATTAGGTTTGTGTCATTAATGATTTATTTTGCAATAAAACTCTAATATCATGCAATCTGATTCTGATTTGGTTGAAATGTTGAATAAGACACAGAAAATACAGTTCATGCGACTACGTATCCGAAAATGGGAACATGATCTTTACAAATATTATGATGTAAACTTGTAATAGTCTATCGTCATAAGAGAATGGGCAAAAATATATGAAACTTGGGACCACCCTCCAATAGCAATAAAATATATGTCGTTGGATAGGGCTTTTCATTTGCAACAATAGTTGCTAAGAAACGTTTGTTGTTACAATTGTCCGTTCTGAGTTATAAGACTAAGGGCGACTTTCACCAAAAGTTAAACATGTTTAAAATTTTATTTAGTGTCAAAATTCAATAGAATTTTGACACTAAATAAAATTTTAAACATGTTTAACTTTTGGTGAAAGTCGCCCTAAGTTACATTAAAAACAAGTGTTTAAGGCTGTCTACAGATCTACGTGTTTTAACCATTAGGGAATTGAGAACCGGTTCGTGTTGGAAGAACCGGGAACTTCAGGACAGGCCTCCAAGGAACCGGGAAGTCCCGGAAATTTCGGGACTTTCGGGACAAAAAAAATATTTTTTCCATGATATCAGATAACAATAAAAGAACTAGATAACTGTTAAGCATAGTATTTATTCTGATAAAAATCATACAGCCAACTTTTATATTTAACTTGGGTTTGCTCCTGTGTCTTTTCGAAATCAGAGGTGGCTTAGATAAAGTAAAGAAAGTGTGAATAGACTTCTTCTGGGTAAACTAGTATACCCAGAAGAAGTCTATTCACACTTTCTTGAAGAAATTCGAGTTGTATTAAGCCCTCGGGAACGCAGATGCAGATAGTCAGTTCTACTATTTTGTCATGCGCAATAAGAAGAATATTTGAAATCAGTTAGTGCGAATTAATGGAATGGCAAGTAGGGATGGATGGAGACTTGCAGTTCATTTAAATGTCCGATGCTGGACATTTTTCAGTTTTGATGCACTGCATTTGGGCCAGTGGGATGAGGTTGTGGAATTCATGAACTCGCTCCATTTTAGATCTCATCTTTTCAAGAGCGAACCCAATATAAAAATAAAACAAAAAGCGGGCAACCTTGCCACGATGAGATGAGCTAAGTTGTGAAGTTTAGCTTCCACCAGTTTCACGTCGCCAATGAATCTAAGGAGCTCTGCGTTCCACTGGGTCAAGTGCAGAAGTTTGTATTTAACTGAGCCATCCCACAGGTTAAGTTGGGTTAGGTTGCTGCGATAGACCATGCAGAATTGGACTTGCTCAAAAACTATGCAGGCGTAAAGTATCGGGCACGCCGCAATTGCGGCGGTAAGACCCCTCTTCGAGGAGTGGCTGGAGAGACGTCACGGCGTCCTGACCTATCGGATGACGCAGGTCCTCACCTAACACGGAAGTTTTGGGAGGTTCCTGAGTCTAATAGGGAAGGAGGAAACGCCCGGGTGTCACCACTGCGAAGATCGCCCGGAGGACACAGTAGAGCATACAGTGCAAGACTGCCCCGCTTGGGCAGAGCACCGACGTGTCCTCACGGCGGCGATAGGCGGAGACCTCTCGCGCCCGGCATTGGTTGCGGCCATGCTGCGTGGCGAGAAGGAGTGGGAAGCGGTCGCCTCCTTCTGCGAAGCAGTAATGCTCGTGAAGGAGGAGGCGGGCCGCTTGAGAGAGAGGACAGCGCCCTCCCTCCGCCCCAACCGCAGTGGTAGACGCCCGCGGCGTCTGACGTCAGCAGACGATCTCCGACCACCGTAGGCGCGGGCATGCGGGCAGCGAGTAAAGGGCAACTCGCTGCCCGACCATGGACCATGCCCGGGTCGACGGCGCGTTATGTCCCACGCGCGGGACTTATTCCATCACCGTGACCCCGGAACATAAAGGGCTATTGAAGGACACCGTGGATTTTAGTCAGTACAAGTACCTCCGGCCCTGCCCGGGGTGGGAGGTCTCATTTGATGATTTTACGACGTTAAAAAAAAAAAGGCGTAAAGTATCACTTCATTTATGATACCCAGTGTTTTGGCCACAGTTTCGGCTTTGTGCCCAATATTGGCACCGAAGTTGACACTGGATATCAACTCCATGCCCAGAAGCTCAACAATGTACCCGGAAAAGTGGAGTTGGTCGAAATTAGGGTATCGAACCGGGAAATCCCGGTCCCGAAAATCCCGGGATCTCCCGGTTCTTGAAGTATATTTTAAAACCCGGGACATGCGACTGAGAACCGGGAAATTCGGGATTTTCGGGACTCAGAAAAACAGTATAAATAATATGTTTAAACTTGTTAATTCTTTTATAGAACAAAAGCATCAAATTGGATGTAAGGTATTTATTCACTTCGCCGTTAAATACGGAATAACATGTTCAGATACAAGTGTGGTTGACAGAGAAGAAAAGTTGATAGTGTAGTACTGGTTATATCTCGAAAGCCTTTGACAGGGTCTCGAGACAAAAAGCTTCCTTGCTTTTGGTATCTCAATTTTTGTAGCTGGATATCAGACTTTCTTAGTGAACGATCAATCAGAGTTGTCGTTGATGACTGATCCTTTGAGCTTTTGGTTATTGACTCTGGAGTTCAACAGTTATCTGTTTTCTTTGCAACTCTTATTTTGCTGCACATTTCTTACTCACTTCAGCCTGGTATTGTTGGATAGGTAGATAACAGTACTGTTTCAGTGACATACTTGCCCACTGCAAAATCCAGTGGGGATGAAGTTCATTGCTTCAGAGAGACCATGGTAGAGCAAACAGATTTGATACTTAGTATCCCATAAAAGAGAGAAGTTTCTTGTTCGCTCACACAAGAAACTTCTCTCTTTTAACGCCACCAACATACAGGCGTAGGCGCATATTTCCTTAGTGAAGTAGGAGTAAATCAAAACTACATCTTTTATAGAGTAATTTGGACCAACTCCTATTTTTCCTGTTTCTGTAACTGATGACCTTGAGCTTTTGGCCATGGAACTGACATCCAGTGTCAACTTTGACGTGGGCATCCTAAATAGAGTGAAGCGATACCTTACACCTGGATATGTGCAAGCCCATTTCTGCATTGATTGCGTAATAGTAGCCCGCGAAATTCAAAGTTTCTTATGTTTTTTCTAACGGAGTATTGCAGCAACCTTACTCAACTTAATCATTGGGATGGCTCAGATAAATACAACTTACTGCACTAGACCCAGTGGAATGCAGAGCTCCTTAGACTAATTGGATGGTTACTCTACAGCTTAGCTCATCTCATCGACACAGCTTAAGGAATAATAATAATGTAAAGATGTACATTATAACACGATACATCTCATTACATCTTTCCATAGAAATCGTCAGGAGACCACACACTGCAGCAATAATGTATATTTTTACATCTTCGAATCTAAGGTACTGAGCGATACGAAAATATACATTTATATTTCGATACACCTATACATCTCAATACATTTCCGTATATCTCTCTTCGAAAAGGATGTTATGAAATCTAGGGAAATATACATTACATTACCTGTTGTGTGTGTGATACATCAAGATAATTTAAAGCTATACATCCTGGGATGTAATGTACATTAATATACATTATAGCTGCTTTGTGTGAAGCCCTCCCTCTTTTCGTTTTTTTTTTTATTGGGTTCGCTCGTGCTAAGATGAGACCTAAAATAGGTCGAACTCATGAATTCTACAACCTCTTTCCACCGGCCTACTTGCATTAGGTACATCTAATGTCAAGTATTGGACATCTAGATGAACTGCAAGTTTCCATAGTTAGTACAGTTAGAGTGAATAGATTTGCCACCTCTGAATAGAAAAGAGGCTAGAGCAAACCCATGTCCATGAGGCCGTCGAATAAGTTGGTTGTATTATTTTAATCAGAATAAATACTGTACCATAAAGTTATCTTATTATTTTCATTGTTTTCTAATGCCATGGAAAAAATGCATTTTTGTCCCGAAATTCCCGAAAATCCCGGGATTTCCCGGTTCCTTGGACGCCTGTCCCGAAAATCCCGGGACATCCAACAAGGACCGGTTCTCGATTCCCTAGTCGAAATAAATCCATAAAGGATGTAGTTTCGACCTACACTACCGACTAGTTGGTGGCGCTAAAAGAGACAAGTTTCTTGTTCGCTCTGTGGGAGACTTTTTTACCGTGGTAAAATCATCAAATGTGTCCTCCTGCCAAGAGCGGGGCGAGAGGGATTGTCAGACTTGTACTGACTACACGATGATCCTTCAATAACCCTTTACATTCCAGGGTCACGGTTTCTTGATTGGACAGTCCCGCGATCCCGGCAAGCTTTAGCTCTCTAAAGAGCTGGCAGCAATCTGACAGTGCCCCACTATCAGATTGCTGCCAGCTCTTTGAGGCGCGCGTGGAATACGATGCGAGTCACCTCCGGCGAGACACGAGTCTCTCTAAAAGCGGGACATACGATGCGATATAGGTCCGCGCCTACGGTGTGGCCGAAAATCGCCTCGCGACTTCCGATGTCGTGGGCATCTCTCGCGGCGGCTGGGTTGTGAGGTGGAAGCTGTCGTCTCCCTCACGCACCCCGCCTCGCGTGTTACAAATGTGCAGCAGAATATGAGTTGGAGAGAAAACATGGCAGACTCCTATTGAACTCCGGAATCAATAGACATAAGCTCAGAGAATCAGCCACCATCGACTACTCTGATTGATCGTTCACTAAGACCTGTCAAAGGCTTTCGAGAATAACCAGTATATTAGCAAGTTTTCTTCTGAGTCATACGTGTATCCAGACATGTTATCCCGTTTACTAATAACAGGTACCGTGGATTTTATTCCGTACTATAGTCTAACAGTCCCTACCGATTCACCCAGTGTATTCGGTGGCCGGAGATCGTCTGCTGACGTCCGACGCCGTGGGGGCCTACAACTGCGGTTGGGGCGGAGGGAGGACGCTGTCCTCTCTCTCTCGCGGCCCGCCTCCTCCTTCACGAGCATTACTGCTTCGCAGAAGGAGGCGACCGCTTCCCACTCCGTCTCGCCCCGCAGCATGGCTGCGACCAATGCCGGGCGCGAGAGGTCTCCGCCTATCGCCGCCGTGAGGACACGTCGGTGCTCTGCCCAAGCTGGGCAGTCTTGCACCGTATGCTCTACTGTGTCCTCCGGGCGATCTTCGCAGTGGTGGCACCCGGGCGTCTCCTCCTTCCCTATCAGACACAGGAACCTCCCGAAACTTCCGTGTCCGGTGAGGACCTGCGTCATCCGATAGGTCAGGACGCCGTGACGTCTCTCCAGCCACTCCTCAAAGAGGGGTCTTACCGCCGCGATTGCGGCGTGCCCGAACCTCGGTTGCGACAGTCGTTGTCTCCATACTGCCCTGAGATCGCGCCGGACCTCTTCCCGCCGCGCCTCGACTTGTCGGGGCAGCGGGAATTCTCCCCGACGCTGCGCCTCCACGCGCCACTCATAGACGCGCTGGAGGGCAGTCGCCTCCAGATCCCAGGGCAGCAATCCGGGAAGGAGGTTGGCCGATTCGCCGGCGATCGTGCGGTATCCCCGGATCATCCGGATAGCCATGACCCTCTGGCATGCGACCAGCTTCTGTGGTCGCGTCCGGATGCTCAGGGCCCACACGGGGGCCCCGTAGAGGGCCATGTACCGCACGATACCGGCGTACAACCTCCGGCAGGAGGTGTTTGGCCCGCCGATATTGGGCAGGAGTCGCCTGAGGGCGCCTGCTGCCCGGTTCAGCCTTGGGGCCAAACTCAGGAAATGCTCCCTGAAGTTCCATCGGCTGTCGAGGACGAGTCCCAGGTACTTCATCGTCCTCCCGACGCCGATGCGAACCCCTCCCACCGTTATGTGGGACTCTGACCGCGGCGCATTCAGACGGCCATGAAAACACATGGCCTCAGACTTGTGCAGCGCCACTTCGAGTCCCAACTGCCGGATCCTATCAACGACTGTCGCAACCGCTTCCGTCGCCACGTCGGCCGCCGCCTGGTGCGACTCTCCCTGTGCCAGGACGAGCGTGTCGTCAGCGTAACATATTACGCTGACGCCATCAGGGAGGTCGCTGCGCAGCACCCAGTCGTATCCGATGTTCCACAGGGGCGGTCCCAAGACCGATCCCTGTGGGACACCGCACGACATCTCTCGCCGGTTCCATTCTCCCCGGTGACCGGGGTAGATGACGGCTCTGTCCGTCAGGTAATCCTCGACTATACGACGGAGGTAGGTCGGCACCCGGTGATACCGGAGTGCCTCCCTGATGCAACTCCAGGGCAGGGTGTTAAAGGCATTGGAGATGTCCAAGGACACCGCCAAGACGACCCTGCCCCGGGCAACTGCATCCCCCGTCGTGAGGGCTCTCACGCGCATGATTGCGTCCACCGTCGAGCGCCCCCTGCGGAAGCCAAACTGGCTCTCCGACAGGTTCGGGCCCACCCGATTCAGGTGCCCGGCGAGGCGGTCTGCAATGACTCTTTCCAAGAGCTTGCCCACCTCGTCGAGCAGCACGATGGGCCGGAATGCGGACGGAGAGTCCGCAGGGCGCCCGTGCTTCTGGATCAGGACCAGTTTCCCCGTCTTCCAACGAAGCGGGAACCGGCCCCTCTCCAAGCATGCGCTAAAGAGCCCCCCCAGTCGAGGCCCGAGAGTCCCCGAGGCCAGGACCCAGGCTTTCCCTGGCAGGCCGTCGGGTCCCGGGGCGGTATTTTTGGCTTTGAGCCGCTGTACCGCCACTCTCAGGTCTACCTCGGTCACCTCTGGAGCGTCGTAGACGTCGTCGTCGCTGTGGTCCGCGTTTGCGTCAGCTTCACCGTCAGATTCCGTCGTAGACGGAGCCATAGGCGGGGGAGTATGCTCCCCTCGCGATGGGAACAGGGCGCTCACCACGTCCTCCACGAACTGAGGCTGGAGACTCTGCGTCAACGGGGGAGCCCAGGGGCGGAGCTTTTCTCGTACCCACTTGAAGGGGCGGCCCCATGGGTCCCCGTTCAGAGACTCCAGCATCTCCTTGCGGGCCAGTTCCTTGGCCCGCCAGATCTCGTCGCGGAGGACGGTCTTCGCTGCCCTGTAGCCCTCGTACAGCTCCGCCTCCACAGCCGCCGCGTCCGGAGGTCGGGTGCGGCGCCTGCGAGATCTGGTGTACCGGCGGCGCGCGGCAACGCACGCTTCGCGCAGCGCTGCTAACTCGCGCGACCACCAGTACAGCTGACGCCGGGCGCGTCCTTGCCGGACCCGGGGCATGGCCACGTCGCAGATCTCCGACATGGCCTCCCGGAACCACTCGGCCTCGTCGTTTATGTCGGCAGGCCTGTCCGGTGGTGACACCCAGGCCTGCACGATCGAGGCTTCCAGGAATAGCTCCCGGTCCAGCTGCTTCAGCGCCCCTCGCGGACCACTTGGGTTCCGTCCACTTGGGACCGGCGCGTCTGAGGTCTGGGCGGAGACGTCGAACCGGATATACCGGTGGTCGGAATAGGTCTCCACCTCCTCCACAACGCGCCAGTCGGTGACGCGCGGCGACAGGTCGGAGGTGGCGAACGTAACGTCCACCACCGACTCGCCCTGCATCCGCACGCACGTGGGGACAGAACCCCGGTTCTCGATGACCAGGCCCTGTGCCCGGGCCCAGTGCTCGAGCATCCTACCCCGCGTATAATCCGTAGACCGGGAACCCCAAGCCACATTCTTGGCATTGAAGTCCCCGAGGACGAGCGCAGGGAGGGAACCGAGGGCGACGACGACGTCTCCCAGCTCCACTAGGGAGTCTTGGAACTCGGTGATAGATCGGTTCGGGGAGAAATAAACGCCTACCACGGCGATCTCCCCGAACCGGGCTGCGACGATCCCGCGCCCTCTCTGTACGCGATCGAGGGGCGGGGTACCGGCGGCGGCCGACGAAATTAGGGTCACCGAGCCGTCCAGGTCCGCTACCCAGTCATTCCTGGGCGGGACAAAATACGGCTCGGCGACCACGGCGACGTTTATCAACCACTGCGCCATGCTCTGGAGCAGAAGATCCTGAGCAGCGGCGCAGTGGTTGATGTTCGCCTGGAGGAAGCGCAATGGAGACATTAATCTGAATCCATTGCAGCCTCCTCCAGGGCCCTCTGCGAGGGCGTGTGGCGGCAGCGGCGACGACGGCGGCGGCGGCGGCGGTGGCGGCGGCGGTGGCGGCAGCAGGAGCTGCGGCGGCGGCGGCAGTAGCGGGGACGGCGGCGGCAGAGGGCCTACCTCTGCTCCTGGTCTTGGCGGGCGGGGCGCAGGACTTGCCCCCTGCCCGGTGATCGGCCGGCTTACCAGCCGCCGCACATAGAAAACAGTGCGGCGGGGCATTACAGGAGCCGGCCTTGTGACCGGGCCGACCGCAGCGGAAGCAGTCGCCGCTGCGGTTCACCTCCGAGGTGCACTTGCATGCCGTGTGGTTACCCACTTGGCAGCGGAAGCACCTCAGAGGCCTGGGTTCCAGCAGTTTCACCTGCGCGGACACCCAGCCGACCAGGAGCCTTCGGCCCTCCCCAATCTTTTTGGCCGCCGGCACGGGGCAACTAACCGTGATCGCCAGCAGCCCCGCGAAGTCAGGGCGTAGGGTGCCTGCCTTAACCTGATCGGCAGGGCATTCCCCAGCCCTGGCGACGGCGGCCACCACGTCCCCCTCCGAGATCGAGTCGTCCAGGCCCATTATGCGCAGATCTGCGCGCTTCACGGGCCTGGACACTCGGGCCTCCTCCGCATCTAGGGACGCTCTTAGCCGTTCGGCCAGAGCGTCGGCGGTAGGGCCGCTGGTGGCACCGGGAATCGACAGCAGCCTGGCCCCCGTCGCGGTGACTTGCACCCGGAGGCCCCCGTCGATTCCCAGGTCTCGGAGGTTCACCGCCTCCTTCGCCTTCGCGAACACGTCGCGGTACGTCACGCCCCTCTTGACCGCGTCTGGCTGCAGTGTGATAACTACAGCCGCGGTCTTAGGGGCGCAGAGTTTCGCCGCGACGGTTCGCTTCCGTCACTGTCGCCGCCTTTGCCTCTTTTTGGCCCTGCTCTCTCCCGCCACCTGCCATTCGGCATCGGTTGGGGGAGGACGCGAGGGCTGCGTAGGCGGGACAGGTCCGGAAGGCTGACTCGCCGCTGCCGCCGGAGCACCCTTCTTCTTTTTGGCGGCCGAGCTCTGCGGGGCCGCCTTCGCCCCCACCGGTGCCGCCGTCGCCGGAGCAACTCTCCCCGTGGCCTGTTTGGGCGGTGCCGGCGGCTTCGCAGAGGCCCTCTTCTCCGGGGCCGGCCTGGGTGGCGTGGACGCCGCCACAGCCGCATAGGATGCCGACGCGAGCGGGGGGCGCAGGACGCGGTTCTCCAGCACTGTGAACCGCTGGTTGAAGGCCGCCAGCTCCTGCCGCACCAGATTTAAGACAGCGTTGCTGTCTTCTGTTGGTGCGGGCTTCGCCGGCGGCTCCTTCTGTCGCGCCTGCGCCTGCGTCCGCGTCTGCGGCTGCGGCTGGGGCACCTCTTCCCGGCGCCCCTTCCGCAGCCCGACTAGCTCCGCCTTGAGTTGGATATTCTCCTTCCGGAGAACATCCATCGCCGCTGTCAATTTGGAGACCTCCTCCCGCATTTGGGACATTTCGTCCGATGCTGTCGATGTGGGAGGAGGCCGGTTGAGGCCATCCGTCACCGCCGCCATGATAGTGGCCATGACCGCACTTATAGCCCTATCTTTAGTGGCCTTTTTGCCTGGCTTGTTGTGGGTCAGGGTGCGGAGCGCTTCCTCCACCGTCTTCTCAAAGGAGGGCTCATTCGTGAGCCCTCTGCCTCCAGTCCTGCCTCGGCCTTTACCCCGCACACTGGTGGGGATCTTCCGGCTCGAGGCAGCATCCTCCTCGGATGAAGAGACGTCGTCCCGGGAGCGCTTGAGGAATTCCTTCCTCCTGCTGGCGGCGCTCCCCTCGTCCCTCCTTGTCGTGCTTCCAGAGCATACGCTCTGGAAGCTCACGGCGTCTGATGCCGAGTCGGACTCCGACTCGAGCACCAACGCCCCCTTCTTTGTCGGAGCGGCACTCTGTGCCCGCTCGATGTTCGGTGCCGGTGAGTCGGACGTACTGGACAAGTCCAGTGACTCCTCCTCACGGGCACGTGAGCCACCTTGGCTCGCTGCGGCGACTGCCGGTTGTTGGGGGGGTTTTTTTGAAAAATTATACATTTTTGGTCCCACGAGTAAAAACAATATCCAACCATCCATCCAATAAGTGCGGTTCGCACTAACGACTAAGTATGCTACCCATTAGCCAAGCATACAACCTCCCTCGCGGTGCGCCGCCGCTTGGAGGTTTGGGGTAATTTTTTAAAGAGGTTGTCTTCCTCACGGCCCGGGCGGTTAAGCCAAGGCCCTCGACCCCCGTCGAAAGTCATAGACATGATCATGACAATCTTCGGGGCTACGAGAATAGCGGTGGCAAGAGGAGGCGGAAGTGCAAGTCCTCCTCCTGCCTGCCCGACGGCAGGGTAAGTGCACGCCGAGCCCGCTCTTACTCCAAAACCACTGTGCCCTCTGCTACTCAGAGGGACACGTGGTGGAGCGGTGTATCCCTCTTGGTTTGGTTTCTCCCTCCGAGCGCCGGGGCCCAGAGATCATTGAAACCACAAGCCCCACCACGACGACAACGTGGAGATACGACGGTGGGGACATCACTAGTGTTAACAAACAAATATAAATAAAATAATTATGATTTTTGTAATGGCAATTTAAGAACCAGTTCTATCATAATTTGATATATCGTTTGACTTACGACTCAATAGATGACATCTGAAGACGAAATAAACTTAATAATCCACCATCGTGGAGCCAGCATATTAAATAGTCCGGTATGAATATAAATAAAACCCATTCGTGTGTATAACCAACAACTTCTATAAACTAGGTACCTTTTTACACACGCGTAGTTTAATTATTTTTTATTAAAAACTGTAGGTATAATATAATAGATGTTTACATATTTATTTTCTCCCATTTCGTTTGCCAAAATATTTACTTTAGGTAGACGTTGTCATAAAAAAGGTATAGAATATGATAAGCACCTACTGAGAACTGGATACGAAAATATCACAGCGGGTTATTTTCTTTTATTTACAAGATTAAGAACTTTCGCGAAAAAAGCTTTCTGAAATACCTCACAATAACTTATACTTTTCTTATACAGAGTGAATTTTTAACTGGGCGTGGATGGCTCAAAAATCTAATGATGCAGCTGTTGTAGTTTTCGTCAAAATCGGCCTCGAGACTCCTTTCAACGTTTTTCGATTTTCCTCATAGTTTCGGATATAACCATCCACGCCCAGTTAAAAAATTCACCTGTTTATCTTAATTTGGAGACTTCTTGCATAAAAGATGTCGCAGGATAATTTGCAAAAACCGAATTTCTGGAAAATTTCTAAGGATATGGCGAAAATACGGATAATTATACCATGTCAATGATATTTCTTAATGTTTCTGATAAAAAAATAGGGTTTCTGTAAAAACGTTACGCTTTAGTTAGGTTTTGTGGACACCCCGAACAGAAATAAAAGCCCCTCGAAGCGAGGTTTCGTAGAATCTGCTATAGTTCGAAATTTTACTGAGTCATAGGCATTGTCTAACTATTCGTGTTTTTTGCGATATACCTACCTAGTTTTTGTGCGTAAATTCGGTTTATCAACTTTTTCTTCGACATGTACAAGAAGTCTCCAAAATTAGATACCTATTTAAGAAAAATATAACTTATTGTAAAGTATTTCACAAAGCTTTTTCACGAAATGACATGGCCAGTTTCTGCCTAGTTACTCAATGACATGTACATTTTACATGTTTAGTTATAAATACATAAAAAATATAAATATAAATAACTAAATGATTTACGTTTCCGTACAACTTCCGAAAAAATATTTCGACATAAATAGTTGTTTTACGTTTCCGGCGTATCGGGGCAGCACGCTATTTCGGATAAACGTTCCATTCCCTGTTAAGCTATAATATGAATGCCTTGTCAGACTAATATTTAACATTATTCTGACTTAAAATGATTATTCACTTTTGCAATTATAATAAAAACACTTTTGTAAGTTATTCGAATGCTATGAAACATTTATTTTAAATTACTGAAATAATAACTTTTTCCTGCAACAACGAAACGAAACGACATGACAGGTTCGACAATCGCTTGACATCCGTCATATTTTTTGTTTGACATTCATACTATTTTTTTCATTTGTGTTTGCAGCTTGTACGGGGGCTTATTTTTGTTTGTAAACTGTGCGATTATCTTTTCTCTATACCGACCATTGCTATTCTACACGGACTGATTCCATTGCCCAACGATTATCTAGTGCTTTTCATACGGATTTGATTGTGCTTATGTTTTGGACACTGTCAACAATAATACAACAATGAGGTGTATTAACTGCGGTATAGCTACGGGACGGCTAAGAAAACATGTTGTATCTTCGTTAGACATGCCTTTCCAAACGATGCTTGTGCAATTACTAACAATTCAGGCATGTACTTAAAACTTATTATGAAAACCTACAAATAAAACATACTATACACACACTCTATACTTGGTAATACTTGGTTTAAACTGTAGAATATAATGGATATCCATCCAGTGACAAGGGTCACTTTATATCCACGCAAAATAATCTGGATAATATTGAGGTAAGAGCCCGACTAGGTTCATGACCAATTGATGCTTTTTGTTAATTACTAAGAAATCTGAAGTTACTGGATTATGTAACTTTCACAGTTAATTTTACAGCATATTATTATGTTTAAAATAAACCAAAATTGGTCACTGTACATGATTTTTTATTTGCTAGGCAGAGTGCCCTAAGAAAATGGGCCATCTCCTTTCTGTTTGATCTTGTAAATAAAAGAAAATAACCCGCTGTGATACTCGTATTTTCGAAAATGTGGTTTAAGAAATTATCCTACGACATAAATGTAAATCATAGTTTATTTACTCTCATGTGTTGTTTCAAATTTCGAGTATTTTAATTATGAGACTTCCCACTTGAAACGCGAGACAAAACCGCCAATTACTCAACAAAATAAAGAGCTAAACACTCGCTTTGTGTATTTATTCACAAGTCACATAATGTGAGTACAAAATTAACCAAAATTTTGAATAAGTAGGTATTTGGAACTTCTATCACACACAGTCACACAAGAGATGAAAGATGATGACGGCACTGCGAGCGCATGTAATGCTCGTAGTGACGTCCACACGTAGACTTCGCGTTACATTACACGGTGGATTACATTACGCGTCAGTCTGGTCAGTATGTCTTAATAATATAAAAAATGTATTACTCGTATGTAGATGCGACTCAGTTCCATTTAAAGACAATTTCTTTGCTTTGTTCCGTCTTATATTTTATATGCATGAGTATGTAACTCGAACTTGTTATTTATAGGATTCCGTACTTTTGAAGATTTTTGAAGGTCCGAAAATCTAATGTTTTTGATTTAGGAACAATAATCTTTATACATAAATTGAACATCATCATCTCATCATCTCAGCCATAGGACGTCCACTGCTGAACATAGGCCTCCCCTTTTGATCTCCACAGATACCTAAATTGAACATATTCTCAAGTAAATAGTAGAGATGGAAACGCGATTTACTCGTAGAATAATCGACTCGATAAAAAAGAAATCCGAACATGGCACTAAATCACAATTTTGAACGCGTACTGTCAAGAGGTTTCTTCATGGATTTACATATAAATCTAAGTTATAAATGCAAGTTATAACAATAGAAAATACACCTTTTTATTTGTAAATTTTGAAAACATATAATTTGTGTTTTTTTTTCTCCAACAAAAAACAAAAATATTCAAAATGTTGGTTATTTCGATTGCACTTTGGTGAGGTCGTGCGCTCATTAATTTACACACTCGATTACAAATTTAAAACGAGTAGTATCGCTACAAGATTAGGCCCAGTGATATCGGCCCCAACTAACGCATTGTGAGCCGTGGGTTCGAATCCAGTCAGGTGCATTTAGTGTATTTTACTTCATCACCAAAGATCTCAAAACGGTGAAGAAAAACATTGTGGAAAAACTGGCATGTTCTAAAACCAAAAATTCGAAGACATGTGACATCTACTAACTCGCACTGGGCTCGCGTGGTGGATTATGATTTATGGCCCACTCCCTCTCAACGAGAGGAAGCCTGTGTCCCAGCTGTGGGAACATTATGATATATCGCTACGTCCTTACATTAGATATTTATCAGTTTAAAAATCTGAGGAAAACTTGTGAAAATTCACTGATTTCATAATATTAATTGTAAACTTTAACCATGTTGTGCAATCAGGGAATGATAAAGTTATCTTCCACGAGTGCTTCTGAGTTCAGCTTATAACAAACTTTCTTACTTCATACCAGTTGTTGTTGATATTACTTACTGAAAAACAAGAACATAAAGTTCGGGCCAGAAAAACAGAGCTTTGGTCTGTTTTTGATTGCATAAGAAAATATTCTCAAGTACGTGAAAACAATACAAAAAGCACATTATTGACGAGGGAAGGTGAGCCTAAAAGGAAATGAAGCGCAAAAAGAATTCTTGCTCCTAAATCACATAATGATTCGGAAAAGCAAGAGAAAAGGTCGAAGAGTGAAACCGCGAAAAACGCGATAATAACGGTAACGTGCAAAAATACGTTTGAGACACATTACCACAGTTGATGTCACATCGCAACCAAGATAAAATGAAACACGAGGGTGACCTTCATTAATGGAGTTCACTTATCCATTTCATTTATAGCTGAAACGTTCAGTTCCCATAGCACATCGGAGAAATATAAATACCACAAACTACCTATTAAGTTAACTAATCACCATTTATTTTATCAGACTTGTATCTATTTCTACGGTTCAATTAACGTGAGTTGCCGGCCATGTGTGTAGAAAAAAGCAATTATAAAAAATCTCTAGAGGAAAACGTAAGTAAATAAACACGAAAAATATTGCGAAACTGTGTTTCAGGAAAGTGGTAGGATGGAAAACTAATATTGATGTAGCAGTATCGGGTAACATTGGTCGTTTGTAAAGGTGCTCCCTCACCACGAGCTTACCTGTAATGTAACGTTACAGATTCGAGCATTTCATCAATGGGGGAGGGAAATCGAGCATCACAATGCGCACCTTGTAATGATACAAAACGAGTCTACATCAGTGAAGATGGAGAACCGAGCATTACAATGCGCACCTTGTATCAAATCTATAATGTACGCGAATGCTCGTCAATCATCCCGGTAGTGTTGTAAACTTGTAATGTAATGATCAAATTCGAATCTATAATGTTGCATTACACGCGAACGCTCGTCGGTCGGGGAGGTAGTGTTGTAATGATGCTCAAAGTTGAATCTATATTGTTACACTACACGCGAACGCTCGTCAGTCAGGGAGGTAGTATTGTAATGTAATGCTCAAAGTCGAATCTATATTGTAACACTACACACGAATGCTCCGTGAGGGAGCGCCTTAAAGTTTTGCTCACACGAGCAACAATCTGTTCTGTTCAGTTCTAGGTGGACTTTTACATCATCTGCCCAATCTAAGTTGGAGTCGGCTTCTATTCTAACCGGATGCAGCTTAATACATATTTTTTGCACTACTTAAATCTTAACTTCTGTACTAATCTATTTCTATACTATTATTGTAAAGAAGAAAGATTTTTGTATATTTGCAATGAATTAACTCAAAAAGTACTAAACAAAATTCAAAAATTCTATCACCACTAGAAAACTGCGTTGTTCCGGAGTAACATTGGCTATATGGGTAGGCGAGAGATCAGGTAAAACCGCTATTTAATAAGTATGTTAAGTCAATGTAGTTGTCCGTGCATCATTATTATTGCTAT
Organism: Agrotis clavis; assembly: GCA_954870645.1. Lineage (NCBI taxonomy): Eukaryota > Metazoa > Arthropoda > Insecta > Lepidoptera > Noctuidae > Agrotis > Agrotis clavis. The sequence goes on from OX940922.1 coordinate 11,804,073, forward strand.
TTTCATGCAACAGTGTCGTCATAGAGGTTGCCTCACAATAGGATATAAAGCAATTTGATTTATAGTCAGCATTTAGTGGTTCTGACATGGCACATTGTTTATCTTTGACGACTTTTTAACTATCAGTTACGTGAATAAAATGGGTAATATAATTTATGTGATGTTTGTTGTTCCATTAAAAAAAAACTAGTCGCAGAACAGTATCTAAAGTAAAGATTTCACTTTTAACAGAAACTAAAGATGTTCTACCACTAAGTAGTTCGGCTGACCGAGCCAATGCAACTCTTTCGTGACTGTAATTCGGTTGACAAAAAACAACGATTTAAAGTGACCTACCGAAATTTCGGTTTCGGTTTCGGCCGGTTTCGGCCAAAAAAGCTAGTTTCGGCTTAGTTTCGGTTTCGTCCAAATTATTAGCCGAAACTTTCGGCCCCGCCGAAACTCAAGTGTTCTTGCATTTTCGTACGTCGCGTCGTTCGGTAAAATTCGTAGCCAGCACGTGCTTACTCGCCGGTGGGGCTCTGTCTCAGTTCGCCACCGTCCATTTAATCGTGAGTTGAGGTAATGTTTTTGACTTTACTGCCTTAACTGACCTTACTGTTTAGACTTTACTTTGTATTTTCATGTCATAATAAAATATAATTGTTACGGAGGTTAATGATTAAAAAACTTATCAATCGTCAAGGCAAAGACTGTATTCGAAACGATAACGGTTTCTTCTTAGATATAATGATTTTTTTTAACTCTTTAATTTAGTTTTTTGAATTTAGTGCCATTTTTGAGACTTCAAATCCAGTGAAACAATGAAAACACTGAATTTTTGTAATTACGAATAGATTATTATAGCTCAGTAGAAGTTAAATAACATGATACAATTGCAATTTCTTAAAAACAGCTATTTCCATAAGTTTGCCGTAGGTATTTCATTATTTCCCAGAATTTGATCCTTATTAGCAACACTATCGAATGGTATTAAATGTTATGAAAAAATATCTAGTTTTAATTCCGCGACAAAAATCCAGGCTTGTTGCAGGATGCAATCCCACCCTATGCAATCATGCATATGCACATATCAGCAAAGGAAACATGCACATGCACAAGTGCAAGAAACAGAAAAACATGCCATGCAATCAAACCTATACTCGACACGTGTTTCGTCCCTCCACAGGGCATCCTCAGGAGATGTTGACTCTGTTTTGATTTTGTTTGATTAGGTTTGATTGCATGGCATGTTTTTCTGTTTCTTGCACTTGTGCATATGCATGTGGGCGGAAGGGTGGGTCCTTTGCTGCATGTGCATATGCATGATTGCATAGGGTGGGATTGCATCCTGCAACAAGCCTGGATTTTTGTCGCGGAATTAAAACTAGATATTTTTTCATTCATATCATTTCAACATTTAATGTCATAGATTTCCACAAAGTAACGCCTGATTCCATAATTTACTATCGAATGGTGTGATTTTTTTCCAAAATCCATGATTTCGATTCCTGGCTAGGATTATTGATTTTTCTAAATCCAATAATGCAGTTTTAGGGTGAGCGCAGCGGAGAGGATTTTACTAACGCACTTAAAAATAAACTTTAAAATTATTACAATAAAGTGCCTAAATGCTTGAACCTGGCAAAAAATGTTCGCGTGTCCTCAAAGATATGTGGAAATTCCCACGCGGCGTCGAGTCGTCGCGCGCCCGCGTCGTACGCGTACTTTCAGTGTTGTCACTGAGTATACAATGGACTCTATGTCACTGAGTTTAAAGAGAGAGGACGACGATGGCTCACGAGGTCGTGCACAAGCTCGAGCATGCGCGATCCGTAAAGAAAATGCCCGAGACAGCGCGGGGATTATTCCTCTCTGTCTGCGCTGACCCTTAGTTTTCGTCAAAATCGGTCTAGAGATTCAACGTTTTTCGATATTCCTCATAGTTAAGGACGTAGCCATCCACGCCCAGTTGAAAAATTCACCCTGTTTATTTGACACTTTTTCCTGTGTTAAAAAATGTTAAAAAAAAACCAGTAAATATCAGTAAATTATCGAATTTTTAAATGTTTTAAAAAGTTTCGGTTTCGGTTTTGGCCGAAATTGAGAGCAAGGCTGAAAGTTCGGTTTCGGTTTCGGCTGAAAAATCAGTTTCGGTCGGACACTATTTAATGATACTGTTTAGTGGCAGTAGTTCGGTTCACAATTATTTAAGAAATTAAAAATCATAAAACTTGGTCGGTATAATTAAAATTTCGGTCCTCCCGAATTTCGAAGCGTTTTATCTTTGTCCAAAATAATTGATTAAAAAAATAAAACATAAAATACTTGTATATTATTTTTCAATAGGTACTCCAACTGACGAATTAAACAGATTTTTAATATTATCTAAGGCGGTAAACTGCCCTATTGTCACGTTTTATAATATTACGTAGTAGGTATGTACGAATATGGATGGGTCTCCAGATTAATCGCTGTTATCGCTAAAAGATCTATGAAACGTAATTGAAACTTTGAATGGTTTATTTGTTTTGCAATTCACTTCTAGGAAAAATGGTATTCATTAATTTAATTTTAAAATGTTTTTCCTGATGAAGTTCATTATGTTTTTTCTAAGCTTTTGGTATGTTATTATCCGCAATTAGAAAAAGTTAATCTGCTCAAGCGTGTTCAATTTTAGGTTATTTCTAGTTATTTACTAGCTTGATCGGTGCCTACCCAGGTAGGTAGGGGAGATGGGGGCATAACGGGGTTGTAGGGCAAGACGGGGCATCAACATATTCAAGTAACTACGCGCATTAGGTGTGTGTTGTTGTCGCTCAGGCGGTCATTTTGTGTCAATCTTCAATCTGACAGCGATCGCCGACCGGACTACCCGCGTTTTTTTTTTTTACGAATTAAAACGTTTTTCGACGTCATGTCATATAATTTTTAGTGATTACGTAAACGCATGTAAAAAAGGAAGTGTTCAAACTAATAACTATTGTTTTTTATGGTGATTTTCTAGAGATTTTACATATTGATGTATTTTGAACAAAATCACTCTCTCTATAGATGCGTTTCTTTGACAAATGTTTTAAAATAATGTGTCTCATTGGGGCATAACGGGGACATAACTATTGGTTGCGATGTGGTACCCCATTGTGCCCCTTTCAAGCCTTAATCAATGATCGGTTGATTTCATAACATAATTTATTTTGTTTTAGGTATAAAAATGGTACGTACGTACAAAAATAACAATTCGAGAAGAAGTTGGCCTTCCCGAATTGGGTACCCCGTACCGCCCCTACCCTGGGGCACAATGGGGTTTTCATAAGAGTTGCGAAAATTTTGATTAAAGACATTATTTGATTAGCTATTTCACAAAATTCTATGCCAAATGTTAGATTAATAGGTGACCAAAGTGCTATGATTAGTTTTCATTAATAAATATATTTTATTCATTCTTTTATTGTTTGTTATCCTTAAAGTCCCCGTTATGCCCCACCTTCCCCTATAATATTATCCTGATTATTTAGTAGATAAGCAAAGAAATTAAGACATTTTTAGCTATTGCGAAGATGAATGAGATTCCAAAAAAAGATAATTTGAATGCACACTTTTAATTTGGTGGCTTGCCCGAAGTGGTACCTACTCGAAAAAGAGCAATTTGAAGGAAATGAGAGCGAAATAATTAATAACAAATACTTCGGAAAGTAAGCTTTAAAACAGTAGGAACTCTGTTCAACCTGTTTTCTAAGCCAGTTTCCAAGAAACAGAACTTTGAACACCTAATTTAATCCAAGTCAATTATCCTAATATCTATTGTGTTTAAGTTCGCAAAACAAAGCAAACAATAAGTTAATAATTTGCGCCTTTGATAACAAGAAAATACATTCTCAAAGAGAGGTCAAAGAACTCTACGTACAGTCACATAACAAAACTACAATAGCCATAGATTATGGAGGACGTTGAAATTTGAAACGGATATTACAGCGATAAATAAAATTTGGTTGGCGCTGCTAGCGGTGTAAAGGAAGCCCTGGGTATGTTAAAAGACCTTTGACTATAGAATTCAAAGGAAACAAATATTAAATTTTTATAAAGGTTGGGAATCGTGTAATGATCGAATTCGCGCATTACTTCGGTGAGTTCGTCAAGCCGTACATTAACGCACTTCTATAACGATGATATGACTAAGAAAATCGCTTTGAGAATATTAGTGGACCAATGTTAACTATAATTTCAATTGTATTATATTAGTTTTACACAAATCAGGTGATGGTCTTGACGTGTACCTACCTATATATTTCATTTTTAGTTTTATGGCATTATTTGGCCGTATGTACAATTTGCTCCACAGTTCTTTTATAACAAACAAGTTCTAAACGTGAAGACGTGTAATTGGCTGTCAGATTATCGTACTGTTATATTATTGTATTTAGCTGTAAGTCATCCATAGTCTTTAAATAAATAATACTAGAATCCAACTTGTTAAAAACTAAAATATTATTTTAGTCAGTTACTTATTTGATATGTCACTTACTGAGAGATTCTTTAAACGTTTACAATACTTAAAAAGTTAAAAAGCGCTTATAATACTCGAAAAATTAAAACTTTTACTACGGAAACAAACATGAAAAAAAACATCTGAAACTCCATACATTTATCATCTCATGACTCGAACAGATCGCTGCTTAAATTCAAAACGGCCACAAATCGAAAAGTCACTTTTTTACAGGAGAGCCCGTCAAAGTTTTCATTTCGGTTTTTGTTTATTATTTTTATTAATCAACGTTGTATATCTATGTGTTATATATCATCGGATGTGTATTTCAAGCCTCTATTTGTTTGTAATTTGATATTTTCTGTAAGATTACCCAGTCAATAAAAAAATCACATAAGTCCCTTTTGATTATAATAAAAATATTTAATGTTTATGAATTTTCTATATAAAGCAGCCATATTGCCACTTTGGAAGTGTCTCTCGCGCAAACTGTTCAGTCTAGACAAAAATGATGTCAGTAACCTCAATATCATTTTTAAAGACCTATCCATAGACACCCCACACGTATGGGTTTGGTGAAAAAAAAAAATTGAGTTTCAATTGTAAGTATGGGGGGAACCCCCAAAAATAGCCTTATTTTTATTTTTCTATGAAAATCCTAATGCATTTCACATTATACATCTACTTACCAAGTTTCAACAGGATAGCTCTTATACTTTCGTAAAAAAGTGGCTGTGACATACGGACGGACATGACGAATCTATAAGGTTTCCGTTTTTTGCCATTTCGCTACGGAACCCGAAAAAGGGTGATACACATTGTTGAAGAATTATAGAACAATCTCACTTCTGTCCCATGCATACAACAAGCTGTTCTCGAGAGTCAAACGAACCGTCGCGAACGCAGGTTTGGTGACTTCCAGCCCCCGTACAAGCCGGTTTACAAAAAGGTTTTAGTATCATAGTTCATACACCACATACACACCCTCCACCAGATTATAAAGAAGACAGAGGAGTATAATCGGAGTTTAACGTTTGTGGACTATAGGAAAGCCTTTGATTCAATCGAAACCTGGGCAGTATTGCAGTCCAACGATGTCATTTCGACTATTTTTATATCGAAGAGTTGGAGTGTTTATTTAGAAACGGCACCATGTCCATCTTAGTTCAGGAAGAGAGCACGTAACCAATCCAATTGCAGAAAGGGGTGAGACAGGGAGACATTGTTTCTCCGAAACTGCTCACGAACGTTTCCCAACAGGTGGGCCTTAAAATGAACATGGACAAGACAAAATTCATGTCAAATGTCCATGTGGCACCCTTACCGATTGTTGTTGGGAATGATACTCTTGAAAATGTAGGCCATTATATTACTTACCTTGGACAGATTGTTCAGTTAGGTAGGTCCAACTTCGACCTTAGGTCGAAGTTAGACCTATCTAACGAGAGGACCTATACCTAAGAGGTCGCCCGAAGAATCCGACTCTGATGGGCAGTGTTTGGGAAGCTACGTGATATCTTCTCGTCGAGTATCTCACAGTGTCTCAAGACAAGGGTGTTTAAAAAGCGTGTGTTGCCAGTGAAGACATACGGCTCTGGAAAGTGGTAGTTGGCTGCACGCCTCTTAGAGAGACTAAGAGTCACTTAACGAGCAGTGGAAAGAGCTAGGCTCGGAGTTTCTTTACAGAATAAAATCCGGAACAAGGATATTCGGCAAAGAATCAGAGTCATCGAAATAGCTCGTAAAATTTGGAAGTTGAAGTAGCAATGGGTATAATGGGTAAGCCACATTGCTCATAGAACTGATAGCCTATAACGAAGAAAAGATCTCCAGTGGCTACCATCACGGATCAGAAGACGTCTAATAACTTACAATAATGATATTTTCACATTTTGTAATAATTCAAAAGTTCGTTGTTTATATTTCACTAATACAACTAATTCTTGATTATTTCCTACATGCGCAGATCGATTACATGATTCAAAAGGATACAAAGGTTTTACGAGTAGACATAGACCAAACACTTGCCACCAAAATCATTAAAATATCTCAACAAACAAGTTGCTCTCGTAAAACTAAAAAAATAATTTCATTAATACAAACAAAGAGTTAATAGTGTTCGTATCAACAAAGAAACTAACTAGAATATTAATATTATGAAGACTGTGAGTACGTGCGTCACTCACTGGGACAGAATATAGCACGGCTCGTCCTTTCTCCATCGCCTACTCGGGTGGATCCATGGCGCTTAGATTATGTTTTTATACCGGGAGTGAAACAGGCCTGGTTTAGGTTGTAATTATTAAATTTAAATATTATTTGTAGATTTGTTTAAATAAATACTGGTACAATCACCATAATTTCATATGCAAAACAGAAGCATTTCAAAATAATGCACTTTTACATATAAGAATAATAATAAAACACGTTTTATTCAAACTCAAAACGGACATATCACAAAATACGGCACTTTTCCTTAAAAGATTATGATATACTTACATACAATTTTAAAACAATACGGTTGTATTTTGAAATGTGGCCCTTTTTCCCATAACAAACGTGCGCACCCACTGACTGCAGGGTCGTAACCCGGAATATGGCGTCTTTGATCTGAAGTTACCCACCAAAGTGACAAAATCGAAAAAGGGCGGTATTGCGATTTGCTCATTTCTAATGCGAAAATACTGGGTGTCTTTTTGGAATATAAAAATATAGGCTGAATTGATACGATTTTTGCTATAAAAACGATTTCGAAAAATTTCGAATTGTGGCCGTTTTGAATTTAAGCAGCGAGATGTGAGGGCTCCACATAATTACATCCTCTTATTTTTGAATCTCTCTTATAGTTAAACTTACCCATATAAATATAAATACTAAGGACGAATTGTTCGACCAGTAGTTAAGCAAACTATTATTTGAAATCTGTTTTATTTTCAAATGGTTAAAAACTGTATAGAAATTTAATTGGCTTAACTACTGATCAAACAACTCGCCTTAAATATTTCTCACGTTTAACCAATCACCCTATATTTTGACGTTGTGGCTGTTGATGTATGATGTCATACGGGTTAGGGTGCCTTCCCACCAGAGATGTGCTATGTATCTATGCTGCGAGAATGTAAAATCTGAGCTACGAATCTGTGAACGTTTCCACTGATGCTACGCTATGTAGCGGTGCGAGTAAGATGTGCTATGAAGATTCCCGCCGCAAAGTAGCTGCGCGAGGAAGAGTCATACGGTGTATCGATAATAGGGAAGACGACCCATAAGAGACATCCATAGCACGCATCCATAGCACACATCCATAGCACGCATCCACAGCACACATCCATAGCACGCAACCATCCATATAACAACACATCTTAGTTGAATCTGTTTCCACCAGTGTTAAGCTATGTGCACCAATGAATATGATTGAAGGATATCAAACGCATCCATAGCAACGTAGCATAGCACATATCTGGTGGAAAAGCAGCCTTTCGCGTGTTGTTGGCAGTCACGGTCGTGTTTGTCTCGGGATTGCTCAATTAAGTTTGATAATCCCGAACTCCCGGGACAAACACGTGAGGAAAACCGTTAATTATAATAATAAACATGAAGGTGTTTAGTCAAAGTTGTAATAAGTGAGAGCGATTAGTATCTCAGTTAATATTTTTAAGATAAGTACATAGCTGTTCGCCACGCCTTCACCCGCTTACTACTAGAGAATTAGCCCACTGGGAGATAAAAATTGGAATAAAATGTATCATACTTTGTAATCCAGATTATAAACTATCTGTGTACAAAATTCAAATCCGATCTGTAGTTTTTGCGTAAAAGAGCAACAAACATCCACGCAAAAAAACTTTTACGTTTTAATATTAGTATGATAGGAAGTAGAATACATTAGTAAGATTAAAAAAGCCTGCAGGCAAATTGTCTAAATCTTCATTATAGATAACGTAAAATTCATTCAGTCGGAGCGTGTTAAAAACATAATTATGTAACTTTTCTACTAAAACCAACCAAACTTTTCGAAAAAATCTGATTAACAGTCCAGGACAGTTCGAATTTGCAAACTGGGAGAATTGGTGCCAGCACTTCAAAAGTCTGGCTGATGGCGTCTAACGCGACATCTACAACTCTCCGAGCGATTGGGTTTGTAATCAAATTGCACTCGCTCCGTGCAAAAATTCATGTTCATCTAGACCAGCTATATTCAAAGTGTGCTCCGCGGAGCCCTGGAGCACCGCGAAGCCTTGCTGGGGGTTCCGCCAGAATACCTACACCTACCAAAACAAAATATCACAAATAGACTGGATACCGAACCTGATATAAGAATACAACTCTCTTCGATCAAATCTTTAATATAAACCGATTAGGTAGCTAATGAAAACTATGAAATAGTTTCACACCAGTTCATTAGATTTTATTCTCAATCATTATAGTAAGTATACACTTTCATTGTAATGTGATTCCTGTTATTGAAAAATGCACGTAACTTTTTGTTTTATTTTGGGGGTCCGTCAAAATTTTGCTTTTCAAAAGGGTTCTGCCACCAAAAAAGTTTGAGAAAAGATCTAGACCGGCGCCGTAGCACGAACTTACGCTGTAAATACTATTTACAAATTACTTGTTCCTGGTCTGCGTAATTGTGTCGCGTGAATTTTAATGTTTGGTAACGCACTTGCGATACAGGGAAAATTCATAGTGTAGGTAGAGGAACAAAGAAATGGCATGGGCACGAAAATGGGCATTCATGCGAATGAGTATAACAGTGCATTCATACTATGAATTATCAAGCATTATGTCAGATAACACAACGAGTATGTATGCATGTACAGACGCCAGCACATCAACCTTGGAAGGAACCTTATCTCAATAGTAGAAGGTTTATGTTACTCGTATATTGGTAACATTTGACAAATTCAGTTTCAAGACCTGCTAGCGTCTGTACATGAACAATAACCGGATAACCGGAACCAGACTGCTGTCATTGACATTTCTTTAAGAGAATTCAGTATAAATTAGATTAAGTTACATTAACTGAATAATTTACTATTAAAACTCATAAACCTGTTCTTATCGTAGATTATGCACCGAGGGGCTAAAGTTGTGTCTTATGTCACGGGCGTCATATTGAATCTCGAGCGCAATGAAGGATTCGGGATTTAACTCCCGAGCGTAGCGAGGGAGTTAAGAGTTTAACTCACGAGCGAAGCGAGGGAGTTAATACAAGAATCCTGAATGCAGCGAGGGATTCAAGCTAGCCCAAGGCAAAGACACCTTTAGCCCAGAGGAGGATACTCTACTTTTTACACCTACTGTGAGAAAATAATAGCCATAGTACGAAAAACAAAGTATTTATTAAATAAAAAAACAGTAAGAATAACATTTAGAACTAGTTATATAGGTACACTTATATATTAATTCAAGTTAATTGTAACATTTGAGACATCAGTCCAGTTGTGCAAAGATATAGTTATGTTTTTATTTGGTACGTTTATAGATGTTGATGTGGAATTTATTTGAGTATTACTCGTCAATGCTTCAGAATCTTGTATTTGCAGAGAAGCATTTTGGGTGGTGAAAGTTGGTGAAGGTGGTGAATGAGGCTCAGGGAAAGATGGAATGTGATGGTGTGATGTTGAAGGTTGTGGTGAAAAAGAATCAGATGACGTTTTTAAAGTGATGCTGTTACCAATTTGACAGCTTATTTTATTTTTGTTTTGTACAGAATTTTCAATGTATCCTTCTGCTACTGTATCCGATTTCCAGCCACCATGTCGTTTTATTTGGGTTATATCTGCTCCCGCATCCGCCAACAGTGTAGCTGACGTTCGACGAAAAGAATGACCCGTATAGAGCTCGATATTTGGTAATCCTAAGTATTTGGCAATTTCCTTCGGCATGGCACTCATTTTGTTCTTCCCAATCACTTGACGGGTGCATTTTCCACTACTGAACGCTACAAAAAATCGGTTAGTGTTTATGTTAGGAGGCCGCAGAGCTTGATACTTTTCCACAACCTTTACATATGCTCCGCGGATGACAAATGACCTTTCCTTTTTGGTTTTAGTGTCTGGCAACTTAATCAATAACAACTCTTCTGAGTGTTTTTCTATATCTTGGACCTTCATGTTTACCATTTCTTGACAACGACAAGCCCCATTCACTCCAATAATTAAAGCCACCTGTAACAAAAATAAAAATAAATTTTACTAACAACATACGTAAATTCAGTAAGTATACATAAGTGTTCTTGTTGCTATTTGCTACCATGTGGTATTTTATTTAGTTATAAATAAAATGATGTACTTACTTTTACGGCAAGATAGCTATGATCAGGAGCTTCATTTAAAAAAGTTTCAATATTCATAGGTGTGAAAACTTTCGATTTCTTTGATTGGTGACCTTCCGATTTCCTCTTTAGAAATGCTAATAGCTTAGCGTATGTCTTGATATTTATATTGTGTTTCATGCTTATTGTTGACCTAAGCATTGAATAAGTACACCATAGGCTACTTGACTTCTGAGTACAAGATAAATGCTGAAAATACACTAATAGAACTGGTTCCGAAATGGACTTGACGCCTTTCGTACTTTTCCATTTTTGGAAATTGTCATAGGCTTTTATATAAGTTTCCTTTGACTTTTCCGGCAGTAAATCATTGGAAATATTATTAGCTTCGGTTGTTATGAATTCAGGAGTACAATCACTTTCATCACTCGACATTTTATAATACTTTGTTGATAAATTTAAAATTTAAATGCCAAAAATTCGCGCCTTTATTGCGTCTACCAATAAGTAGCCAAGACACGATCAATTCGATTTTCGAAAAAAAAAGTATCTTCTATGGTTTTGTCGTGTTTGTCCTAATGATATCACTCTCATGGATGTGGCGTTTGTGTAAACTAAGTTTTATACAGGGCTGGTAGAATGGTTTTGGATGATTGGCTGTATGCATTTTGAATTTAGAACGTCATTGGAGACGCTCGTGAAAATAGAGTATTTTTGATAAAATGTGATAAATCGACTATATTATAGATAGGTTTTATTATTTATTTATTTATTTATTTACAAAATCCACAGCAATCTTAGTGCAGTTTATTTAAAATAAATTAACTAATGTTACAGCCAATTAATTACGGCGCGGTACGGTATTTGTTATTATTAATGCCAGTTTTAATGTTATTTCATTCCTTTTAAAAAATGGTTCGTAGGTAGTTATCTAATTATTCTTACAATATTATGTCTTCGAAAACATGGCAACGATATGAAGAAGCAATCGTTATGATTTTTTAGGAAATCGAGAATATCATCCACGCGTAGTAAGGGTTTCGAGAATAGCTTTCCTCTTTCTGGCACACTAAATCAGACTTGGCTGTATGGGCTCAGCTCCCTTTGCCTGCCCCAAAGAGGGACGAAAAGAACCAAAAAAAAAAAATCTAGGCTGCATGGGCTAGATAGATCCCTTTGTCTTCCCAAAAGGGAAAAGAAAATTAAAAAAAAAAAATCTTTCTGGCACCAAAGGGTGTTTGTTGTTTATAAACATATTCCAAATTCAAATCACATTATTGACCAGCGGGTAATAATGAAATCCAGTACAACATTATTGACCGGCTGTGCCCTCGGTACTAATGACTCACTTTAGGTTAAGGTTGCTTGACATATTAGACATTTTCGAGCAGGTGGTGTGAAAAAGTATTTTATTTCGCCTAAACCCTAGGACGAGCATATAATCTAAAAAATTCGATAGCACTAGTAATAGACAACTTTATCGCGATGATATCGACTTTCACTAACATAATTTTAGACTAAATAAAATGTCTATGATAAAATATCAGGGTTAATGTTTGTGGCTTGGTGACACAAACATTATTTTCATGTTTATTGAGTTATGTGAAAGATTACTTTCGAAAAACACGTTACGACAACATTACGTAGATAGATAGATAAATAAATATCTATCTACCAACGTTCTAGTGCTAGGCTTACTGATTAAATACTTTCTGAAAGACATTATTATCTAAATTTATGCTAAACACATCGTTCACTAAGGCTCAATTCACACTGAGACGCGACGCTGCTTTATTTACTACACGAAAAGATACACATTTGCAGTATCATCGGTGTGAACAGACCCTTACTCGTTAAACTTAAAAATGGTATCAATAATTCCGTGTTTCCGTGTTATTATTGAAATAGCCGGAATGCACATTGGACATCAATATGCACATATTTGTCACATTTCGAAATCACTATTCAAGATCTTGTGATTACTTTAAAAGTCGTATTTTATTTCCTCTTTAAAACCAGACCATAGTATTGATAAAAGGATCAAAGTCTCAAAGTATTACTAAATAATAACAGAAGTTGATCTTACGTAACATCTAAGCGACAGATTGTAGTTGTCACAATAAACCATGATTAATAACATTTTAATACGTTTCCACTTGTTTATTCCTTGTTAACAGAGGGGATCCTCTCTTTCAAATGCTGACTTCCGCCATGCAACAGAAACGTGAACAGACCCTCACAAATTATAACTAAAAATAATCTCGATCTCGTCGGTATTCAATCAAATAGAAACCGCATCAAAAAAGGGTTTATTCTTTTAGGAGCTACGATGCCACAGACAGAATCACACACACACAGATACGCCGTTATTGGTAAGAATTTTTAACTTATAACAAAACCTCTTTTTGCGTAAAAATACGAGTACAAAAGTCAAAGCAAATCTTTATATAAAAAGTTAATTAACATAAAGCAGTAAAAGGGAAGCCATCAAAATTAAAGCCACAAAAGAAAAAAGTTAATGACTAACGATCACTGCTGAGAGGAAGGTCGTTTCTATAAATTCATAACATTTACGTGACTTTAACGTTTAGAGGCTCAAACCAGACAAGCGTACTTTTTTATGTTGTGAGTTCCGTAATTTTTTGTTCTGGTACAGTGCAGACCACTCATTTTAAGTCGCGAAAAACTTGTCTATGGATCTGACCGAAATTATGCGACTCACAATTCAAAATATACGCTCCTCTGGCTTCACCCTTAAACATTCCTAAATTTTTTCACCGCAGTCTCACACATGTTATCTTTTACATTATTTTAGGGTGGATGACGATTATTCACATCGCGACATCCATTTGTCTTTGACTGGGCCAGCCCAGCACCAGTCGCCTTGAGGCAATCAAAAGAACATCTCAAAATGGATATTTTTTTATATCCCGCATAGATTTTCAAAACTTGCACCTTTATAAGCGCTGACTAGGCCAGACTTGAACATTCACTTGCAACAGAACATTGGACGTTCGACGTTTTTAATTTTATCGATCTTAGCAACGAACTGAGCAACGAACATTTTCACGATCTTTCTAGCAAGCGCTCTAGTCGATGCAGGTCGTCAAATATTATTTTATTCTTAGAGATGTGAGACTTGATAGTCGGCTCAGCAAAAAATTCGCCGGAATGCTCGCCAAAACCACGATAATACTAATCTGCTAAAACGTTTGTAGAATTCGCAGCATGAACACATTACAAGTGAATTCTCAACCGTTTATAAAATACCCTTGTGAATTGTGAAAACCCTTAGGAATGTTTACGTATTGCAATAGCAAAAGTAATGGAATAACCTTAGGGCGAATGAATACTGGTGGAGCAGTGGTGGCCCAGTGGTATCGGTCCCGACTTACGAGTTGTAGGTCGTGGGTTCGAACCCCGCCAGGCGCATTACTTTGTGTAATTTATTTCATCACCACTGCTCTCAAAACGGTGAAGGAAAACATCGTGAGGAAACCGGCATGTCCTAGAACCAAAAATTCGAAGACATGTGACATCCACCAATCCGCACTGGGCCCGCGTGGTGGATTATGGCCCACTCCCTCTCACAGAGAGGAGGCCTGTGTCCCAGCAGTGGGAACAATATAGGCTGATGATGATGATGATGAATGAATACTAATTTAAGCCTTTAGTTTTGGGACAATCTAGAGTGCTGCAGCCTTAATGCGTAATCCAATAAATAACCTTCATTATGAGGATATCAATATTGATTGCGTTCGCGTGTCGAGCAGAAGAAATTCTCCAACGTATGAATGAAAGGACAGATTATGAATGAGTGAATGAGACACTGTTGAATGACTTGGGTTACGTAATTGGGGTGCAAAGTCTATACTAATTAAAAATCTAGAACACTAAAGTTTGAATGTTTTTTTAAGAGTTTTATCTCATATATGTTAATTTTGTTTGTTTTTTTTTTTGTAGTTGTTACTTTCTAAGTTATAAAATAATTGTTAAAATGTGTATTAATTATGGAAATGTACGATTACATAAATATATTTAGTTTAACGTACCATGTCTACCTTTATAATTCACTTAAAGAATTCAGAGAGATGAATTTATTAACATAATCACAGTGTTTGCCAAGCCTTTTTTGCAGATTCGAAATTTGATTTTCTAACACGTTTTTTTCCTTGCCAAAAATATGCCAATAACTTTGTAACTTTTTTCACTAGCAAATGGTCACATAAGCCCCCAAAGATCTTTACTGAAACATTACCTGACTGTGAATACAGCACTTCGTGTTTTAATTAAGTTTTCAAGAAAGGGTTTCTCTGTTACTTATATCGAAGTTCAACATCATACTCGTATTTCTGGGCTCAGGTCATGCTCGGAACTGAGCATAGAAAAACTTTAGTAATAAAATAACTTTTCAATCTTAATATATATAAATCTCGTGTCACAATGTTTGTCCTCAATGGACTCCTAAACCACTTAACCGATTATAATAAAATTCGCACACCATGTGCAGTTCGATCCAACTTGAGAGATAGGATAGTTTAAATCTCAAATTATAGTCGCAATTTTAATAATATTATTTATAAAGATTGCACCCGTGCGGAGCCGGGGCGGGTCGCTAGTAATTTTATAAAAAAAGTTTACAAAGTTACTAGATAGTCGGAAGCGGTCGCGACAGTCGTCCATAGGATCCGGCGGTTGGGACTCGACGTGGCGCTGCACAAGACGGAGGCCATGTGTTTTCATGGCAGCCGTAACGTGCCACAGTCGAGTTACAGCATTACGGTGGAAGGAGTTCCAATCGGCGTCAAGAGGACGATGAAGTACCTGGGACTCGTCCTCGACAGCCGGTGGAACTTCAGGGAGCATTTCCTGAGTTTGGCCCCAAAGCTGAACCGTACTGCAGCCGCCCTCAGGCGACTGCTGCCCAATCTCAGCGGGCCAAACGCTTCCTGCCGTAGGCTGTACGCTGGCGTCGTGCGGTCCATGGCCCTCTACGGGGCCCCTGTGTGGGCCCTGAGCATACGGACGCGACCACAGAAGCTGGTCGCATGCCAGAGGGTCATGGCTATCCGAATGATCCGGGGATACCGCACGATTGCCGGCGAATCGGCCAACCTGCTTGCCGGATTGCTGCCTTGGGATCTGGAGGCGACTGCCCTCCAGCGCGTCTATGAGTGGCGCGTGGAGGCGCAGCGCCGGGGCGTGACCCCGCTGCCTCGCGAAGTCGAGGCGCGGCGCGAAGACCTCCGGCGCGATCTCAGGGCAGTATGGAAGGAACGACTGTCGCGACCGACGGCCGGGCACGCCGCAATTGCGGCGGTAAGACCCCTCTTTGAGGAGTGGCTGGAGAGAAGTCATGGCGTCCTGACCTACCGCTTGACGCAGGTCCTCACCGGACACGGAAGTTTCGGGAGGTACCTGTGTCTGATGCGAAAGGAGGAGACGCCTGGGTGTCACCACTGCGAAGATCGACCGGAGGACACGGTGGAGCATACGGTGCAAGACTGCCCAGCTTGGGCGGAGCACCGACGTGTCCTCACGGCTGCGATAGGCGGAGACCTCTCGCGCCCGGCATTGGTTGCGGCCATGCTGCGGGGCGAGACGGAGTGGGCAGCGGTCAGCTCCTTCTGCGAGGCAGTAATGCTCGTAAAGGAGGAGGCAGGCCCCGAGCGAGAGAGGACAGCGTCCTCCCTCCGCCCCAGCCGCAGTGGTAGGCGCCCACGGCGACGGACGTCGCTCGATGATCTCCGGCCACCGTAGGCGCGGGCATGCGGGCAGCGAGTAAAGGGCAACTCGCTGCCCGACCAAGGACCATGCCCGGGTCGACGGCGCGTTGTGTCCCACGCGCGCCTCAAAGGGCGTCAGCATAATGACGGGGCCCCCCTCTCAGAGGGCCAAAGCCTGCCGGGGTCGCGGGATTATTCCCTTACCGTAACCCCGGAACATAACAGGCTATGAAGGACACCGTGGATTTTAGTCAGTAGAAGTCTGACAGTCCCTCCCGCCCTGCCCGGGGTTGGAGGACTCATTTGATGATTTTACCACGCTAAAAAAAAAAAAAAAGTTACTAGATAGTTTCATTACGAGATATATAGACACCGGGACACACGTAAAGGCTTACGTTTTATTTTATTTGAGAATAAAAAAAAACTATCATTTTCGTGTTCGTATACAAGTAATAATTCATGATCGGCGGTTGTTAGTGACGAACGTTGGCAAACGACGACAGTTCGTAATTTATGACGTTCGGGAATGCGTCCAATCCGTCCTAGTTTTATTGAAACATTGTGCAGTTAGACCGTCCGTAGCAACGCTTTTCAAAATACCGTTTGAATATCGAATATTAAGGCCCGCTTGCACCACTAGTTGCCAAATGCGTTTAGCAAAAACTGAAATTGCTGGGAAACGACGTCTTTTGATTTGGAAAATCACGATTTACGGTAGGGCTAAATGTAACGCACTCAAAACAATGTGCTGGCATTGAATAGTAAAGGGGTCGTGTTGGTAGTTAATATTTATTACATTTTTATTGCGTTTCTGTGAAATATTTGGCATGTGAGGAAATAGTCGTTGAAACAATTATGATATCACATTCGAAATAAAAATATAAAGTTCAGTATTAAATTAATCATTTTCTGCGAAAAGAAATTCTGTTTTTCAGTCTTCGAAAAAAGGGGAACAATCTGGCAGAACATCGTTGGCATTGATTGCTAAACAAAAAAATAAAACCGGCCAAGTGCGAGTCGGACTCGAGCACGAAGGGTTCAGAACTAATATCTATTAAAACAGCAAAAATATCATGTCTGTTGTATGGGAACCCCTTCTTTTTGTCTGTTTTTCTTTTAATAACTGTAGTCATACCAGCGACTGTTTTCTTATCGGTAAAGGATTAAATAAAGCTAATTACTCTTTGGGTGCGGAACCCTCAAAACACAAAATATAACGAATGCGTTACGTGATTTAGGTGCAATTATACCAAAAATAATTTGTCAGATTTTGAAAGGACGCTTAAATGTAGAGCGAATAATTCCGTTGCTATCTGTAATGTCGACCGGTTTCTATCTGGCTTACGGTCCACATTAATATACGAGACCTCCGTATTAAATTAAATAAGTAATTATAAACCCTGGGGACTTTCCCTGGATTTATGTAATAACTTGTATCTTATTAACTTCCAAGTAATTCGTGCCTTAATAATTGCCTATATTTTGAAAGTTTCTATTTAAGGTCCATCAATAATAGAGCTTTAATTACATGACTTTCATTTTATTTATGTGCCTACCGAACGTGTACATGTCTGAGTTTGAACGACTGATTGCAACTGGCTATTTAACTGAAAAAATCCATTTAGGAAGCTTACGATTCCTAACTACAAGTAAAAATCATCCTTTCCACTACGACAGATGACCTAAAGCGCGCGGTTCTCTACGGACAGATGATAAAAAAACACGGTCGCAACGACGACGTCAAGTCAATCGAATTGCATCTTTATATCGTAATAGCAAGGTCGATTTTCATTTTTAGTTAGTAGAAATCGCACGAATCGCATCATGGGTGAGCTCCCTAAGGGACTTTACTCATGGCGCGATGCGACGCAATGCGACGCGATTCGAACGAATTCCAACTACAAGTGAAAATCAACCTTACCACTATGACATAAGACATAAAACACGTTGTTATCTAAGAATAGATGAAAAACAAAACACGATGGCCATGACAACGTCAAGTCAATCGAATTGCATCTCTATTTCTTAGTGGCAAGGTTGATTTTCACTTGTAGTTGGAATTCGTTCGAATCGCAGCGCATTGCGTCGCATCGCGCCATGAGTAAAGTAATTTTTATAAATTGACGGATTTACAACACCTCTTAAAATTGGCAATCTTTGTAAAAACACTAAGTTCTGACTTCAAGAGCCACTTTGAAGTTTTGATGCGTTACACATAATATAAAGTAAAAATCCGTGTCCATTATTTCTCAATACAAAGTAATAAATGACGGAATAATAAGATATTATATACCTATTATTATGCAATTTATGAATGCTGTCAAATAACCAATTATGAATCTGGCCAATCACGGAAGTAAGATCAGAATTTAAGTGTTTTATATTTTTAGAATTTATTTTAATTTAAACTTGATCAGCAAGTAATATAAGTGGACAGATTACACTAATCATAGATCTAATTAGGCAATTTGAAATCAGCAATCACTTCCGTGGATGTACAGCTTTTACCATTCCAAAGGTAATTAATTCTTAAATATGTAATTTTCCAGTAATAAGGAGTATAGCTACTTCATAAGTAATAGAGAAAACTTATAGGTAAGAGTGTTAAAGTTCGTACTTGACCGTGTTCACATAAATTATTTAGCTCCAGGGAACTCTTCTTTGCTGATCCCTTAAAGTTTTTAAATCGTAGATTACGGCCATCATGACTGTGGTTTAAAAGTTGTGAGTGAACGAAAATGATCGATACTTTAAAACTTACTTCAGAACAAAGAATAAATGAGCATAATTATTTTCTAAGTATATCTGTGTCTCTTCCATCGATGTTAAATATTAATCTTAAAGTTAATCTCCGGTTCTTGGGTTTCATGATACCTGGCTCTGCAGTCTTGACAAATATAACGACAAAAATCGCTCGTTAAGTCTAATCGATGTCAAATTTCTTTAATAGATTTTCAACCTTATGCTTTCGAAATAAAGTTGAAAGTCTATTAAAGGAATTTGTCAACGATACGACTTACGACCGATTTTTGTCGCTGTCTAATGTCGAGACTGCAGGGGCTGGGTTTCATCATAAAGGGCCCGTCAAATTCGTATTTTAGTAACAAGGTACTAATTTAGGCATGTATGGAACATAATGCCCTCCCCTCTAGAGGCTCTGCTCAGAACAAACCCCAATTAGGTACCCGCTTGCGTCGGTGCGTGAATTAGGAATATTGAACGCAATGTTGGCACGCTCAGTCCGTGTAACATATTGCTCTTACTACGAACTGCGGGTCTAAAACCACCACTTTTAGCAACTTTGCTAACAAAATTTCGCTAAAAATCAATAATAAGAATACAGAATATTCTATTCTATTGCTCCAGGAGTAGAGTAGATAAATGATAATGTACAATTTGGTCACTCACAAAAAATAAACAAAAACTTGTACTTGTCGGCGCACCTCATTGCTATAACCTTTAAACGAACTCTGAGCACTGGTGAGGTGGCCATTAGTTAGAACGTCAGTTTTTGACAGTGAAGTAATGGAACAGGGGCACACTGCCACGTACTCGGCGGACGTTATTTCCAAAATCTTTAATGACTGGACTATAGTTACAAGTCAAGCTCTAATACAAAACGAGCTATAGCTGTGATGACCAAGCCTTCAATATCCCTCACTCACGCCCCGCACGCAGATTACATCCCTCGCCTACATTTGCACGAAGAGTCCCAATCAGAGCACCTGATATTAGGCGAAAGACTTTATACTTATTATTGATTTATTAATAGAGGTACAGCAAAAACCTCAAGATAATCTCACCACGAAAATTATCTTTTTATTTGGGAACTAAACAATAAAAATATAATTTGCCCAACTTCTGGAATATTCTAAAATTGATAATTACAATTTATTTCAGGTAAGTTAGGAAGAAGGTGAAAGGATGTGATTATTAAAAAAAATATATGCTTAAACAAAATTCAGTTTCATGTTGATGAAATCCAGTTAGTGCATGTTTACAGAACTCTACTAATTTACAAATCTCCGCAAAAAAAGAGCGAATCGGACTCGCCCATAAAGGGTTCCGTAGCAGCAAGTAACCTAATATAAAAGTTCATGTAGTTGGTTGTAACTTTCAAAGGTAAATTGCGGTTTACGATTAATTACGTATTAAAAAAAAACTAATTACTTGATCTCGTTCAAACCCATTCTCAATTGAAGTTTGCATGATAATGTACATCATATATTTTTTTTAGTTTCATCATTCTCTTATTTTAGAAGTTACAGGGGGGACCAACATTTTACCACTTTGGAAGTGTCTCTCGCGCAAACTGTTCAGTTTAGAAAAAAATGAGAGTAGTAACCTCAACGTCATTTTTAAAGACCTATCCATAGATACCCCACACGTACGGATTCGGTGAAAAAAAACTTTTTGAGTTTCTTTAGTAAGTAATATAAGGGGCAACCTCCAAATATAGCTTTATTTTTATTTTTGTGTGAAAATCCTAATGCGGTTCACATAATAACATCTACTTATACCAAGTTTCAACAGGATAGCTCTTATACTTTCGTAGAAAAGTGGCTGTGATATACAGGTGGACAGACAGACAGACATGACGAATCTATAAGGGTTCCGTTTTTTGCCATTTGGCTACGGAACCCTAAAAAGGAAAAACAAGTAGAATGATATACAAAAAAAAAAACTGGATACCAACAATTACATCAAAAAAATATAATTAAATACTACAAAATTATGGTGCTGCAGCCAGTCTTATGACATTAACTGTGAAAGTACCGTAGAAGCACATTCCAAGGAGTAGATCTATAAGGAGAAGAATGGGCGAGAAACTCTATGAACACTCTATTTAGATCGCGAAAATTAAAAAAAAATCTTTGTTACATCAAAAGGCTAACGATAATATAGGTTGTGGTGGAATTATGATACTTACAAACCTAAGACTCATGTAAAACAGGATCCTTATGTTCTGAATTCGTTATAATTTTTTTAATAAAAAAGAACAAAATATTTTGCGGGTTGCTTTGGACCGGTTTATTAAAAAAAATTACACAGCTTTAATATCTATTAGATGTGTCAAACAGAATCATGAAAAGTTTGATCAAAAACCAAAAACCAGAGGCCTTAGCACTTTCCGTATTTTACCGTACAGCGTACTTGAAGTATTACGATAATTGTATGGAAATTGAAAATGCGCCTCTAGTATAGTGTACGAATGAGGAACAATTTTTTTCCATCAAATTTATTAACGTCATACCCCGGGACGTTTACTTAACGTTAGGTACAAAAAAGTGAAAACTCAAGACTCGTTGGGACAGATGAAACATTTTCTTTGAAAACTACATTAAGCAAACATAAATGTACTGAACAGCTGATTTTTTTTTCGCGTTTTCAGGTTTGTTCCCATAGTAAAAATTATTTGTTATCATGAGCACAATCACGTGTTTAAGTATCGTACACAAATTGCCAGTCACCCTATATATCCAAAATAAAGTGTATTATTTGAAGACTGTACCTGGACGCGCTAAAAATAGAGTTTTGACAGTGATGACTTCGCGCACTTAAGTTTTTTTTGGAAACATTACTTATTTACCTATTACTTACTGTAGCTTACATGACAGACGAAGATATTACTGAAGTCTGTTTTCACCGGCCCAGTAGAGTGAATACTCTAAAATTCATATTCTAGATGAATACCTATCTAGAATATGAATTTTTATGCACACCATACAATTTAAATGTAAGGTAATTGTTTAAAATTTACAATATCTTCTAAATGAAACAATGGGCCAACCACGTATGCATACATAATACACACACATAATGAAACATTAAAAAAAATAACCTTAGTATTTACAAAGAGATATTATGTGCGAGCAAATTGACCCCTCTTCATGTTTTTAGAGGGCGTCATTACCAACATTACCTCTGTTGTTCTTGTCGCTAATTTAACTTTGATGAAGTTTAATGACCTTGCACCAGCACTTCAACCATTTTTTGCTAATCTAATATTTTTTTGTTTTGACCAAAAACTTAAATCCTAGCAAAATTCTTTAATGTTTTATAGACCGGTCGTAGCCGGTTGCTTTAAGCAACCTTCATAATTGACTTGATCCATGACACTCAGAAGTGGCCGAGATGGAAAGCAATAACTTGGCACTTTAACTTGAATACATAATAGTGTTTAATGAGGTCCTCTGGGCTTATATGTAGTTAGCACGTACCTAGTAAAAGTTTGGTAGCGGTTTATACATATAAAAAAATAATTAGAATATTTAATTGAGCGTACACATTATTCTCAAAGCAGTGCTATTCACCTCCACCTGCACCTGCACCTCCCTTAACCTAGGGGCTTATTATATAGAGGCCATTTTAGCAGAATTGTATTCTAAACAATTCGTAAACTAGTCTCAAATTCAAAATATTCATCATCATCATCATCTTTTCAGCCTGTTACAGTCTACTGCAGGTCATAGGTCATAGGCCTCTCCCAGGGAACGCCACAGCACACGATATCTCGCTTTTTTCATCCAGGGACTGCCAGCGACCTTCTTCAGGTCATTGTTCCGTCTTCTCGGGGGGCGTAAATGCGTACAATTCATAATGAACCTAATCCTAATAATGATTCTGCTAAAGTAAGATGCCTTTTTAGACCCTTGGTCTGTGCCTCCTCAGTTCTTCTCACTATACTTTCTGTCAGTAATACCTAACTGGCTTTTCTTTTCATAACCTACCAAGTTCAGGTTATTTGAAATCCGACTATAATTTTAACAATGTTTTTTCTAGGATTGGATTTGGATGGTTTCACAAAGTTTGTAGATTTATAAACAAAACAGTGGATTTATTTATTTTAGAAAGCAAGTTTAAACCCTACCCACATTTATTTATTTTGTGTACGAGTGTTATTTTTTAGAGTGGCTTCACTTATTCATTATAATGAACTAACTTCAAATAACATCAAAACGGGTGGATAGGTACACTTTAATTTAATTGTCTCTCAATTTTATCCAACCTTCGTCCTTTAGATACAGACGCCAGCATATCAACCTACCTCAATTTGTCAAATTTCTTCAATAGATTTTCAACTTTATCATAATAGTGGAAAGTTAATGTTCGAATGGTAAAATTTGACATATTGGGGAAGGTTGACCTGTTGGCGTCTGTACGTAATTCACTGGAAACACTTTATTTGTTAACTTGATGAAATTGGAACAGTTGAAAGCCTTTCATCTTGCGACTTCAAAAAGGAAAAGGCGACATGAGAAATACTCTGTCAATATTTTCAAAATGTATAACCAATTTTTACCCTAGGCTCTTTCCTTATTTCATGTAGATATTATTGAAAACAAGATTTCTATTGTATTTTTAATTATTGATACTGGTACTGCTAGCCTACATCATCCTACTGCTGGACAAAGGCTTCTCCCCATGACTTCCAGTTTTCACGATCCAGGGCCAAAGTTAGTGCAGTATTATCCATAAGGCACTTTAGGCCAGTGCCTAGGGGTCCACTATGACCAGGGGCCCAGCACTCCCAATAAAAAAATGAAAAAAAAGGGATTGTGTGGTTTTATGAAACCACGGTAAAAGTGAAACTTTTTTTCACATAAAGTAAAAGCCCCCATTATTGACACTATAAGAGTGACGGTGAATGTCTGAATTTTTTATTTGTATTGAAATTAATCTAACTATAAAATATTTTTTGTATTAGACACTTTTATTAATTTATTAACTTGTATAATTTAATTTTTATACTTTAAATAATCTCTTATTAAATGACAAAAGGTATATTCATTTTTGACTGGGCAGAATGGTATCAGGGTCTATTATTAACAAATTGCGTTGTTGTGGTATGGAAAATTGAGGGCCCGTAACGAGCTGTGCCTAGGGGCCCGGAGATGGTTAATTCGGCCCTGGCCAAAGTGGACCACTGGTCATTGGTCATTTTTTATTATTATTATCAACATAAGATATTTAATTATAGTTTTAAATTAGTCTCTTTAAATAGTTAATTTTTCAAAAAATTAAATGAATACGTTGAATAGTTAGTTTTAGTTCGTAAACCAAGAAAGACTCTTATCTCATCAAATAGTGAGTAAAAAGATCGATATCTGCAACAGTCTACCGATACATTGTTTAAAGCACAGCTATTATAGCTGATGGCTATAATCTCAACAAACAGCAATAACAGTTTACGACCGGAATAAAGAAAATCAATTGGTGATTAAAATGGAATCTCTACTTGTACACCACTCGCCTCTTCAATAGTCCCTGTAGATTTCATTCCAATTAATGTAATTGTTTTTCTGATTGTGAACAGTGATCATTTGAGGGCCTATCTATGCTCTGGTT
Organism: Agrotis clavis; assembly: GCA_954870645.1. Classification (NCBI taxonomy): domain Eukaryota; kingdom Metazoa; phylum Arthropoda; class Insecta; order Lepidoptera; family Noctuidae; genus Agrotis; species Agrotis clavis. The sequence goes on from OX940922.1 coordinate 11,828,893, forward strand.
TTACTCTAAGTTAAATAAGAAACGTAACTTTTTTTTTTCCTTTCTGATAGTTTTCTACAGTCTTCAGACTGAGTTATCGAAGTGTGAGTTTCGTCTCAGTCAAAAACTCATGACCCCTGGTAAATCATCATCATCATCAGCCTATAATGTTCCCACTGCTGGGACACAGGCCTCCTCTCTGTGAGAGGGAGTGGGCTGTAATCCACCACGTGCCTAGTGCGAGTTAGTAGATGTCACATTTCTTCGAATGTTTGATTCTAGGACATGCTAGTTTCTTCACGATGTTTTCCTTCACCGTTTCGAGAGCAATGGCAATGATATTTTTTTTTGGTTTTTAAAAGAAACGCTGCCCTAAACTAGTTATTTACAAACAGTAAAACCCACAGACACAAACACCCAGACCCGAAAGAATTACTTGTAGGTCATAAAGATATTATTCTGTGTGGGGCTGGGAATCGACCTCCGCTGAGCAGCGGTCAGGAGTCGATAGATCAGCCATTACGCCAAATTTAAATAAAAGAAGTACTGCGCCTGAATGGGTTCGATTCCACGACTTACAACTCGTAAGTTGGGGCCGATCCCACAGAGCCACCACTGTTCTTACCTCCAAACTCCATTAAAGAGCAACCTTTAAGAATGTTTAAAAAGAAACTTACCTCAATGCTATTAGAAAAGTGCTATTACTCTGTAAACAACTTCTTAACTGATAAAGATTGTTAATCTCTTAAACAGTTACGATTCAATGTTATGTCAATTTAGTTTCTTTCATAGAATTGTGTTGTTAATATAATAATTAGTTAAATTTAATTCAATTTTAAATACTAGTTTGTAATTGTAAATATTAAGCAAAACATTTATCCAATTAATGTTTGTATGCCAATATGGCAGAATGTACAAGGATTCTGTAAACATTCATCCACCTTTTTTGTTAAACCTACATTCTATGCAAATAAATGAATATTCTATTCTATTCTATTCTATTCTCTACCTTGGTAAACACATTTATGAATTTAGGAAGACCTTACACGTGCCATCTTTACTCAACAACAGTTTTACCTGATGATGGGCCAATCAGGTAAAACTGTTGTTTACTTCCTTCATAGCAATCTAAATTCCCCGATTAAGATCGAATAACAGTAAATAAATGAGCGACGTATTTCCCGCTCAATTTACATAAGTCAAATCAGGGTATGTTTAGTAGAAGGAGGGGAATTTCCGTCTTCTGTGTGGTCACGGATCCAATCCTCAAATCGCATTAACTACTTGAATGTCAAGTGCGGTGTACGCGGTCTTAGCTTGTTGATTTGTAGGAAATATAGAGAAATAGCCACATGTGGTCTATTAAATGCGGCTAAAACTCCATTTCCTGTTACTCTGATGTATCATTTACTAGCTACGAACTTTAAAGTAAACACAGGCAACCCATACACATTAAGTACTTCAGCAAAGTGCTAAGCAACCACTTTTTTTTATCGTGCTAAAATCATCATAAGAGTCCTCCCAACCAGGGCGGCATCACCTTCACTATCTTCTATTTTGAACCCAGGTCTACCTTATTATTTAAAAATTGTGATTTTAACATTCATGCTATAGAACAACACATTCCAAGGGGGTGTTCAATTCTTAGCCTACATTATGTCCATAAGAGTCAGACGTCAGTGGTCACACAAATAACTTGATAGCCTTTTTATAGACGTTTCCAAGGGTTTCTAGTAGTGCACAGGTACTACGTTTACGACTATTCTCCTCCCAAAGCGAGCTATCTATTTTGTTAGAGTGTATTATAAAGAACTAGCTGCTGCCCGCGACGTCATCTGCGTGAATGCGTTGAAGAAATAAAGGTTCACTGCTCGTTCCCCGTAGGTGATAGCGTGATATGTAGCCTATAAATGTTGACCCGACTTCTTAATAATATTCGTGCCAAAGAACAAAATCCATGCAGCACTTTTTGACAGTTGACTTTATAAATCTTTATGAACCTGTCCTACCTTTTACTTGTCCATGTTCATAATATTATATCTATACTAATACTAATATTATAAAGCTGAAGAGATTGTTTGGTTCGACGGCGCTTATCTCAGAAACTTCTGCTTCGAATCGAAAAAATATTTGTGTTGGATAGTCCATTTATCGAGGAAGGCTATAGGCTATATAACATCACGCTATCACCAATAGGAGCGGAGCAGCAATGAGAAATGTTTCAACATCGGGAAAATGTATTCCTTTTCAAGAGCTTCCGTTCTGCTTCGAATTGAAAAAATATTTTTGTGTTGGATAACAACACGTTACGGCTAATAGACACCGAGCAGCGGGTTTAGTCATACAAGACTTTTATTAATTTAAGAGTTATTTCAGAAGTTATTTCTTATTGGGGTGATAGAAATATCATATCCATTGTTACGGAATCTATTCCAAATTGGCTCGTAAAATATCTATTATAAGATTTTCATAACAGGTATTAGATGCTTATCTGGGTGCAGAGCGAATCACAACAATCAAAGCGTTTCAAATAGGTTATAGTGACGCAGAGAGCGCAACTGCCGTGTATTGTTGGTACCTACATACTTCTAGCTGCGGAATACGTACGTAAACCAGCAGGTATTATTAGTATTTAGCTTTGCATAAACTGCTGTGAAATGCGTAATAACTAGGGAAGGAAAGTTTGTATTGTGTCACTTCCATAGTTAGTCGGTTTCATGAAAACTTTTATACATACACTGAGAGAAAAACTGGTGCAAATTGGCGTTATAATAAGGTTTTTATTGAATATTAAAACGTGATTTACCGATTTATTCCCGTAGGATCCTTTGATCTGATATGTTTATCATATACTATGTTTAGAAGTTCAGATATTTCGGCACTGTTGCAAGTACCATTATCACGGATAAACATGCTAACACACACACACATAATGATGATAGAAATTCAAAACAAAAAATAAATCGCTTGATTTAAGTTTTAGTGATGGGTAAGTAATATGTGATATGAATATAAAATCCTTAATATTTACAAGGCTACACAGACTAGGTACCTATTGATTGTAATAATTAAGTAGGACAAATGTTTATGATTGTTATTTTGTTTATTAAATACTTGTATTTTATTATAACTTTTTGAAGTTGCTGTGCCCTTGCAGGGTTCATGACAAGTTCTGGCAAAATTATTTAACATCTTGTAACACCACATGAATGCAATAAATGTTTGATTTCGAGTTTGAGATCATAATTTTCATACATTTCTCTATAAACGGTATTAAATAAATTCAAATGCATTCTTCTGACAGTCTACTATTCCCAAAATTTATTATTAAATCCATATATTGTTTGTATTGGGAAGAATCCAATAAAATTCAAGGATACAGCCTTCGGCAAACAATATATTTACGCACATCTACCAACGCAAGTATTCGGTACCGAGAAAATCCTTTATTATGGCTGCTACACACCTTACGATAAATCGTTACGATTAGTCGGTACAGTTTAAACTGCAACGATAAATCTACAAGTGTGTATGAGACAAACTGTACAGTTTGTTCGATTTTTCTCATACACACTTGTCGATTTATCGTTGCAGTTTGAACTGTACCGACTAATCGTAACGATTTATCGTAAGGTGTGTAGCAGCCATTAAACAGTAAGCCGCATGTACCATAATAGGTACATGTACGTGAAATTAACTGTTTACTAACATTGTATTGTACTGAATCCAGCAGGTGCACCTACCCGAATCTGTCAAATTCTACCAATCGAACATTAACCTTCCATTATTGTGATAAGGTTGAAAATCTATGAAAATTTTCACGGATTGATGTAGGTTTATGTGCTGGCTTCTGTACTAGAGATGTTACGAATATTCGCATTCGCATTCGCATCATGCGGATATTCGCATATTTTTAGACATTCGCATTCGCAAAATTCATGCGAATATTTTGCGAATACGAACGACTGAAAAAATACCAATATTTAGTACTCCTTCTTCCACACACTCCATTCATTCTTTTCTTTTGTCGTCCTCTCCATTCATCTTTTGTTCAATCTGCCTTTTTCTCGCCATTGATCAATATTAATGTTCATCAAATCAATCACAATAATTAATCATAAATATGACCATGCTAAGACAATTAACGTGTTTCTGTTTGTTTTTCTTTCACTGACGCCACTCATAGAGCTAATCTTATACAGGGTGAATTGTTCAATGGGGTGTGGATGGCTATATCCGAAACTATGAAAAATATCGAAAAACATTGAAAGGAGTCTCGAAGCCGATTTTGATAGAACTAAAAATGCATCATTGGATTTTAGCAGAATCAGTAATCCTAGCCAGGAATCGAACCAGCTGGAGCAAGGATCAAATTCTGGTGAAGTAAAAATGAAGTTTTAGTTTTCGTCAAAATCGGCCTCGAAACTCCTTTCATAGTTTTTCGACATTCCTTTTAGTTTCATAAGGCCAACTTCGCCCAGTTAAAAAAATCACCCTGCATACTTTTTCCATTCTCGTTACAGACAGGAAGTAAAAAAAATAATAAAAATAAGTTAAAAAGTTACATTAAAAAGTGTTTCTTTTTGTATTTTCTAAATTATCAAACGTAATTGATTTAAAACTGTCGATGCCGATGGTAATACAGTTTAAAAATATTTAGCAAAAAATTCAGATACGGGAGTCCCAACCCATTACTAATGCAGCCATAAAGCCGTCAGTAAGACATGCTAGGTGTCAGTGACTAATCATTGGAAAACCCATCGCCAAATTAATGAGCAAAAATCCCAAAACAAAATTTATTTTAGTCTACAAAAAAATAATTTCAAATTATCAACGAATAGAAAATAGCACTAAACATAATTCGTGGTACCACAAAAACTTTTAAACGTCTGTTGAACACTTGTCTAAAAAAATGTCAGATTATGACGTTGAAATAAGGTCCGTTTTGCAGTCACACTTTTTTAGACAAGTGTTCAACAGATGTTTAAGTTTTTGTAGTAAGGCTGAATGTGTCGAATGAATCCTATGTTCGATCTGTTAAACTGCCGAAGATCGTATCAAAGAACGAATGAATGAATATAGATCGATAATACAGATATCCATTGACATACACAGTGCGAAATTGAAATTTCAAAGCGATGTGAAAATCAAATCAGCGGAATGTTTATTGATTGTGCCGTTCGATTTAAACAATACGTGATGCCAGTCGCAATGAAATGAAATCTGCCGTAGTTTTCTGCTCGTAGAAATTGGCAACCATACGCGATGATGACTTTGAGTGACTGAAAATATCGGTAAGTTAGGTAAAAATCTATTTTGAATTCAAAATCTAGACGAAGCCACCATTACTATACAAGTTTTACACGATCATATACCACTTAACTAATACTTCACTTAAAGTATCACAAAGTGCTTGATAACGTAACAAGTTTGATGAAAACTAATAGAACCATTTTTAGCAAATAATCAATCTTAATTAGTTTGTCCCAATTACTGAAGCTCGACTCACTTGAAGCTATTGCAATTAAAATAATATTGTGTTTAGGGTATCACAAACTTCAAAGTTTACGAAGGATTCATTTATGTTTGCTAGAACGTCGAATATTCGGTATTAACTTCAACCAAATTCCGTAACGGAGTACATTAGAGGTTCACGTTTAAGCTAAAATCAATAACATTTCTGATGCTTCTAACAACAACATGCAGTGGCTTTCAGTACTAAGAATGTAGGAAGAAGGAAGAAAAAGGCATTATAAGAAAAATAGCACCTAAAACGGCGCGTGGAAGGAAATGAATGAAGAATAGTGAGTAATATTCACAGAGAACCACGTGCCACACGTTCGACAAATGAACGAACGTACGGAGGCTTACGGAAGGTAATTTATACCGCAATTGTGACTCGAAAATATATAGAACGACTAAGGAGCATGTGTTGCTACGACAAAATGTAATTTGTAGTGTACCCCAGACACCCATGGTATTAATCCAGGCCAAAGTTTCGCTTTCTAATATCCTTTTGTGCTGGAATAGAATTTACTATTCTCTTTCATGTGTAAATTGACACAAGGGAGGCTACATGGTATATAGAAATGAGATTTTCCACAGCACAGCATAACATTTGATGGCTCAATAACTCGGATACTAAACTTCCTTATTTATTACTCGAACAGACAAGATAGGAAACACAAGCCTAGGTTATTAAGTCAAGAATGGAACTTGGTTTTTAATCGAATCTTAAAGAGAATGAAGCAGGACAGGACCATTATTTCCTTTCATTACAGTTTTCAATGATGAATTTCTAATCACTTCCGTCCCTTTTATTAAGTGTAAAACAATTTTATTGTTCACTGTTCACGAAATCTTTAACTTTTGACTCCAGATATTTAATAAGGAGATATTCATGTACCTAATGCCTGTTGACCAGAATTTCATTATTATAGGACTCACTGTTGGTAGCGGCTTCACTTGCAATTCATCCCATGGGAATATAATATCCAACGTAACCCAACTCCGAGCCTATCAAGATACGTTCAGCTGTTCTCATGTCATTGAGTAACAAACATTCATCCATCCAAGCATCCAAACTCTCGCATTTATCATATGAAGTTACATGTAAGGGTCGTGGACATAAAGACTTTTTCAATTTTCTACGTTGAGGGATGTGTGGAATCATGACCTAATTACATAAGAACGAATCGGGTGTCAAAGGCCTTTACACCATGTTAAACTACACACGTCAAAAAAAGTTTGTGTAGCATTAGCTGATATTTATTTTTAATTTTAGGATGGTATTTAAAAGTACTTCAATTTATGCCCATTTCATTTACCTAATTTTGCCTGTGTTCCACCAAATATACTGAATGTGCACCAAAATAATCATCATCATCATCATCATCAGCCTATAATGTTCCCACTACTGGGACACAGGCCTCCTCTCTGTGAGAAGGAGTGGGCCATAATCCACCACGCGGGCCCAGTGCGGGTTGGTAGATGTCACATGTCTTGGAATTTTACACCAATATAATATGTTCATTAAAATATGTCATAACAAGGTGTAATAAAAAAAAATCTACCTAAGCAGAGTCGACGAAGCCCCGCTTCGCGGGGCTTCTATTTCTGTGTACAAGGTTTAAAGGAACCTAACCAAACCGAACTTCGGGGTGTCCCTAAAATCTTGCAAAAGCGAGTTTTAGATTTGGTGCACATTTGGTATACAAAAAGAATTATTGATGCGCATTTAAATTTTAGCCTTAATTTTATAGAAAAGCAATTGAACTGTTTCATATTCTAAATCTAAATTTTTAAACAAAGAATCTAAAAAGAAGAAGAAATCTATATGTGCCGTAATAAAAAAGATTTCTCAAACTTTTTTTGATGTGTGTACAGTGTATTTGCAAGTAGGTACTTACGACATTTTAAAAAACAACAACAAAATCAATTTACCTCAAATTAGTTAACAAAATTTAGTATTTATTTGTACGTATAAAGCTTAATTTTCTTAATCAGATCCCGGGTTTTATAATCCACATCGGTCTTTAATCAACTAATTTATTAAAACCAGTTTTTTGAATAAGGTCAATAATATTAATTTCCTAGAACTACTTGTATTCATTAAAGCATAGAATTTTAATCACTTTATTTTATCATAATTTATTTCTTTGATCACTCTAAAGCAGTGGTTCTTAACCGGTGGTCCGCGGAACACTATAGTGCATTCCAAGTGGTCCGCGAAGCCATCCTAATAATATGTGGCGTGACGTAAAGAGTCGAGTCGAAACAACGCGAGCCGCGAGCGCAAAGCGCGCGCGGCTCAATGTTTCCGAAGTCTCAGATGAAATTCAAGAAGAAGTGATTAAATGAAATGCAACACGACACGAACTTAAAAGATACATTCGAATCAGGAATAAATCTTGAGGAATTTTGGAGCCAAAAAGCTATTTCTTTTCCAAAGCTTCGAGACATTGCTATGCGTTACATAACTTTATTTTCATCGACGTATCTATGCGAGCAGGGGTTTTCGACGCTTCTGATGATTAAAAACAAGCATCGAAATCGGTTGAATGCCACTGCCGACATGCGTTTAGCTTTGCACTGAACCAAGAATTCAGAAGTTAGTAAAGAGTATGCAGTCACAAAAATCACATTAAATTAAAATCTGTAACTTTTAAATTTTTGCTAAATAATAAATACATGAGTGCTAATTATAAAATTATGCTTGTTTTCTTTATCAAACAATCCTTAATTTAGGAAAACCAACTGGGTGGTCCCCGGCAAGACAAACATTTGGTAAAATGGTCCCACATGACTAAAAGGTTGAGAACCACTGCTCTAAAGGCATGTTTTCCGTTGTAAAGTATTCGAAGTTGTTTGTTCGATCAACCGGACCTAGTGCTTTGAAATGCCACAATTTCGACTACAAGAGCACTTTCAATTTAATTAAGTTATAGTTACTTAAAAACATTTCGTCAGTTGATTTAATCAAACATGCCTGAAGCAACTCTGTATGGTAAACAACATTCAAATGTTTTTCATTCAAATATTTTTTCGGTCGGTTAATTACACACATCAAAAGTGTCTAGGGATCAAGCATTTTTATGCGGATTTCTTGAGATTGAGATGTGGCTTTGTAATAAATTTATGATTTTATAAATTTATATGGATCCTTTTTGGTGCATTTCATAATTTGAATCAGGAACTGTAAATCAAATTAGAGTAAAAGATGAAAATCAGCTGTCAATATTTTCCCTATAAAAACATACAACGCATTGAAGACATTATTAGTGCTACTGTTTCCCTACTACTGATTAAAACCAACGTTATTATGGAGCGGCGACGTCATTTAAGCAGGGAAGAAATGCTCAGAGCCGTGGGAATGATAGAAGCTGGTTCCCGGCAACGTACTGTGGCTTTAGCTCTGAATACAAGTTAGAGTGTTATCAGTCGACTTTGGACACGTTACCGAAGCACCGGTACCGTGGCTGAGCGCCATGGAGGACGGTATCGCTGCACCACACGGAGACAAGACCGATACATTCAAATCTTAACTCGAAGAGCTCCAACAATAACCGCCATGATGTTAGCCGTGAGGCTTCATCACTCTTCAGGGAACTTAATTAGCGACCAAACAGTCAGAAACCGCTTGCATGAAGTGAACCTTCATTCCCGAAGACCGCTACGGGTACCACCTATAGCAATGCACAATCGTAGGATTCGATATCAATGGGCTCTTGAACACAGAAATTGGGCAGAAGAACAATGGCGTTTCGTGTGCTTTTCTGATGAGTCTCGTTTTGGTATGATACCGGATACAAGACGTATACGACACTGGAGAACCCCTGGACGCCAACAGCGATTAAAATCCTGCCAGGAAGTCCATCCTTATAGTGGTGGAACCATCATGGTATGGGCGGGTATTTGGATCGGCGGAAGAACTGAGTTGATTTGGATCAGAGGCAACCTCAACGCTCAAATTTATGCTGAGACGATTGTATCAGACGTCATCGTTCCTCTACAAGTGCAAATCGGTCCCTTATTTCAGTTAATGCATGATAATGCACGACCGCACACCGCAAGAGTTGTAAGACAGACTCTCGCCGCAGCTAACATCAATGTCCTGCCCTGGCCTGCTCAGTCGCCAGACTTGAACCCGATTGAGCATGCATGGGATATGCTACAGAGAAGAGCTCTGCCGAATATGGAGGGTATCCAGTCGCAAGAAGACCTTTTTTTGTTGTTGCAACGAACATGGGCGGCCATTCCACAGCGTGATTTGGATGAACTCATTTTGAGTATGCCAAACCGATGTTCTTGTGTTGTTAGTGTTCGCGGTAGAAACACGGATTATTAATTGTTTAAGTTACCCAATAAAATTTTAAAGAAAACTGTTATTTCAGTCTTTTTTTCGAACTTTAATGTTAGTGGTTCAAATGTCAAAAATCCCTTTATTAGGAAAATGGCAAATTTCTTTATGAATCAAAGGTGACTTGGTTTATCGTTACTGTGACAAACGATAACACTTTATTTGATGAATCCTTAAAGAACATTTTAATTAATATCAATCAGGAGAAAAGTTATTGCAAAAATATATGTTGATCCCTAGACACTTTTGATGTGTGTATTTAAATGGTAGATGTGAGCACCAGGATTGTCTTCATATTTTAATTTTTATATAGAGTTGTGCACCCTAGCTTATGACTTATACTAGTAGTTTGAACGGAGAAAATGTACCTATATCATTCTAACTACTTAATACATAGTTAATTTCAGTTTAATAAACTATAACTTAAAATCCCATACATTTGCTATCGAATGGTTTAAAATTATGAGATGTTAACTAACAGTTTACTTAACTCCTGATCAAACAACTGACCCTTGTTGCATTCTATTTAAGTATTAATATTTAGTTTTAGGAAATGGAAAGTTGCTATGAAAGTGCAATTGAAAAAGAGTGGCCATGGAGTTTCTTGACGGTTCTCGCCATAGATCTACACTTTGGAAAGGGCACCAACAGTACTTTCACAGTGATTATGTCTTGTGACTGGGACTGCTGGGACTGTAGCACCATAACTACTTTTGTAATATATGTATATTTTTTTAGTGACCGACCGAAATTTCGGTTTCGGTTTCGGTTTCGGCCGGTTTCGGCCAAAATATCTAGTTTCGGCCTTTGTTTCGGTTTCGGCCAAAATATAGCCGAAACTTTCGGCCCCGCCGAAACTCAAGTGTTCCTGCATTTTCGTGCGTCGTTCGGTAAAATTCGTAGCTAACACTTGCTCGCCGGCGCGGCGGGGCCCCGGCTCAGTTTGCTACCGTCCGTTTAATCGTGAGACGAGGTTGTGTTTTAAGTTTACTGCCAAGAGTACCTAAGTCTTGTATATTCATATCATAATAAAAAATATTTGTTACGTACGTTAATTATTAAAAAAATTCATCAATCGTCAAGGCGATTAGAATTAGGATTAGGCGGTATTCGAAACATACGTAAGTAATTAAGTTAACGGTTTCTTTTTTTAAATAATGCATTTTTTTAGTCTAATGTCTCAGTTATTTCGTATTGCTAAATTAATATAGTGCGTTTGTTGAGACTTCAAATCTAGTGAAACATTGGAAACAATGATTTTTTATAATTTCGAATAGATTATGGAGATGGACTCAGTAGAAGTTAAATAACATAGAAAAATAGCAATTCTTAAGATCATCTTCAAATCTATCTATCCATAAGTTTGTCGTATTTCATTATTACCCAGAATTTGGTCCTTACTATTAACACTAACAATAATGGTGTATATATTACAGGTTGTGATTTTTTTTTCAAAATTGGCGGGTTCGATTTTTGGCCAGGATTATTGATTTTTCTAAAATCCAATGATACAGTTTTAGTTTTCGGCAAAATCGGTCTCGAGACTCTATTCAACGTTTTTCGATATTCCTCATAGTTAAAAATATAGCCGTCCACGCCCAGTTGAAAAATTCGCTCTGTGTATTTGACAATTTTTCTTATGTGTCAATAAATGTAAAAAAAAAAAAACAAAAAAAATCAGAAAAAAAACGAAATGTTAAAAGTTTAAAAAAGTTTCGGTTTCGGTTTCGGTTTCGGCCGAAACTGAGAGCAAGGCCGAAGGTTCGGTTTCGGTTTCGGTTTCGGCTGAAAAATCAGTTTCGGTCGGACACTATATTTTTTGTCTTTTTATATTCCAAAAATGCCTGTAACTGGCCTACTTGAAATAAATTATTTGAATCTGAACTCTTATAGGATTCGACAGAAATAATTTCGAGGTTTTCAAAATGGCAGTCGGTAAACAATACATAAATCTAATTCTGTATGAATCTTGAGTCATATTTAAGTACTTACTAGTATTAGTATTATTTTAAGTACCTACCGTGTTATGTCTTGTAAATACCGTGTAGTGTTCGCCAAAAATATCGAAATATTGCATTAATTTTTATCTCATTTTATACAATCGAAACTTACACAAAGATACATTTTCATCTGACTCTTTTATAATGAAAAAGAAGGTGGACGTAACGATAAAATATGGAGAACCCCCAAGACAACAATTTATTTCAGGAATTTCAATATAATAATATAAAATTACCAAAAAATATGGTTTTGATGTCATTAGGCACGAGTGCTGTCAAATAAATCGCCAAAAAATTTGTCACGTAAGTATGTACCAATAATTAGCAATTCAATTAAAGCATATTTATTCATTACATATTTTTAGTTTTTTTTTATAAATGTAACTTTGAACCACCCGATTGATCAAATTGTCTTTTAATTCACCTTATTAATTCAAATAATTTATAAGAATCGTCAATTAAACGGGTATTACATACCTATTTATGAGGAACAAAGTGAAACGCTATATTTTTGAAATCTACTAAATTTTGTAGTCCATATAATACAATTACTTTTGATAAAGATCTCATGAATAATAAAATTTATGAATAATTTTATAAAACAGTCTCTTCGAATTAATATTTGGTTAGGTTTGTGCCTATCGAGTTATGTAAAAGTTAGCGTGACGAATTTTACGCTCCGCGATAAAGAGATGCATTCAAATGCGTCGGCTTCAGCTGAAAATATAATAGTAAACAAATATAAACTGCACTAAAAATCACGAAATACACAAGTATTCGGTTTTAATTTTGGAAATGTTTGAAATTATTTATAAAAGTTTTAAATTACGGCAAAAAATAACTTATTTTAATACATACTTTGAAAAATCACAGCACCCACATGAAAAAAAAACTTTTCTCAACAATCCGATCTTCCGGTATAATGTGCATATAACTAAAACAGTTCGACACAATCACTTTTACGTTAAAACCACGCACTTGAACCATAGACGCGGAAACTGGGCGCTTGTGCGTCGCCCGAACGACAAAGTTGCGGCGCGGACAAATCGCGACTGAAAACATCCGCGCGCCGGCCGCCGCGTGTGATCACCTCAAGCTGCAAAGGTCAATGTCGGCACATCTCTATGACCATCTCTTCTGGATGCATTTTATTGACTACGTTATTAAACTACTTTTACATACCTGCTTACGGTACTAAAGAAAAATATCCGTTAACATTTACGAAAATTCTCGCAGGCAGCACATTCCAAAAGTTTTTCGAAGTTTAATATTTCATTAATGTTCTCCGGCAGTCTCATGATCGACTTTTAAGAACTGCGGATTATTATTATCGGCTGCTGTCGTAGTGAGGGAAACTTTTTCATAGTTATTTATTTGTCGTTACAACGACCCTAGATAATTAATCAGTGTAACCCCAAAATGAAGCGAATAACCCTAATGGTGTCCTTTCAAATGAAAATCCCAGGAAAATTATATTCACTGAATCTAATAACTGTTATAGGATTTTAAACCCGGATTATACAAATTACGAATCACTTCAAAAAGTAAACAAGCTCATTAACCTTGTTATTAACACGATTATTTCCGTAAAGTAAACCTATTCATACATTTATTAGACCATCTTTTATCATCGGTTCTGCCCGTATGTGTTACAGTAAAAATCTTCTCCCTAAAAAAATTGTGTGTGATGAAAGTTTCATGGGGATTTGTATCTTAAACCGATATTTTACTTTTATTTCTACTTACATGAATCACTGATACTTGTGAAGGAAAACATCGTGAGGAAACCTGGTCTTACAAATATAATCAATATAAGTCTGAACTTTTTGGTGAAGCCACTAAACTTGCAAAGCGTTCTTAGAAGATGCTTTACCGCGGGAAAGTTAGTAGAACTTATGATAATTTAATAAGTCAGCATAGAGACGTAAACCTCTACGGTTATTTATGAATTGGCTGGAAAGAAAAAAAAATGTCACAGATAGAGCTACGTGAAAGCGTAACTAATTTGGATTTCAAAATGATGTACTACAAGATACTTTTATTTTTGAATGCATTTATAAGTACGCTTAACATGACTCGAAAGCTACAGTGCCTTTCATATACAGATTAAAGGTACTTTGCTGTATAGCGCACTGATACCTTTATATTTTTTTTATATAGGTATTTTCTTTTTTAATTTCGTACCTCTAACCTAAGAGCATAGAGAGCCTCGAGTTCAAGAGGCGCGTAAATTCTCTTTGAAAAGTTAATGATACGTAATTATATTAATACCACTTGAGTGTGACTTATCTACTCTGTAACCGTTATTCATTCATTCCTAAATAAACGTCAGTGCGTAATCAACCTCTAAGCGTTTCACTTGTGTCACGTACCTAACAGTGGCGACGAGATACCCTCACGATTATTATAAAAAAAAAGTGAAGAATCATGGCTCTTTTTGGGTTATTAACGAGTTTTAATCATGAATCTCAAGCGTGGCAAGAGTATAAGGGACGGTTAACACAATGGTTCATCGCCAACGACATTAGCGCGGCCAGCGATGCCGCTGGCGTCAAACGGCGAGCGGTCTTGTTGAGCGCACTCAGCGAGCCAACGTATAAGCTTGCAGCTGACCTGGCGCTGCCTAAGGATCTCCAGGGGGTACCATTCGAAGACATACTAAAACTACTGGACGATCATTTCACGCCACAAAAATGTGGGTTTGCCGAAAGGTATAAATTTTATACAGCGGGGCAAAATGAAGGTGAAAGCTACCCTCAGTGGGCAGCGAGGTTGCGCGGGTTGACTGCTCATTGCGGATTTTTAAACGTGGAGGAAGCATTAAGAGACCGTTTTGTAATGGGAATGCTGCCGGGAGCAGAACGAGAGAAATTATTCGCTCAGGACATGAAGACTTTATCGCTGGCAAAGGCCGTGGAATGGGCGGAGGGTGTGCGATGCGCGCGCATAGCGGCCGCGCCTACGACGGTGGCTGTGGCGGCGCCCGCGCCTACTGATCAGCTCTTCAAGATTGCGTCGAAAAGCGGTAGTGGTGATAAAGTGTCCTGCTCAGTTTGCGGGTTTAAAAATCATACTTCAGTGCAGTGTCGGTTTGCAAATTATAAATGCAAAAAGTGTAATGAAAAGGGCCATTTACGGCGTATGTGTAAAAAAATTAACTATGTAGCAAATGAGAGTGTCGATGATAACGGCGATGACGGTGAGTTTTACAATATTTGTACTTATGACGGAGAACCGATGACCGAAGTAGTAGATGTCCGAGGAGTGCGAATGAAGTTTCAGATCGATAGTGGTTCAGCTGTTACGGCGATTGCCGAAAAAACCTATTTAAATTTCTTTAATGATGTGCCATTGTCCAAGACTAATAAGCGGTTATTTACGTATACTGGGAACAAGATCGACTGCCTAGGAGTCGTACGGTTGCCATTCACTTATACAGGTAATATACATACATTAGATGTTTACATTATTCGCGACGGCGGCCCTCCGCTCTTAGGTAGGGATTTTATATCGAAATATAAGCTAACAATGCTGCCAGTAAATTATTGTGATTATTCAAATAATATCAGTAAACAATTACAAAGTAAATATCCTAGTGTTTTCTCAGATAAGCTTGGGGCATTTAACAAATGTAAAGTTAAATTAAATTTGATGAAAGATGCAAAGCCAATTTTTTTCAAACCACGGCCGATAGCTTTTGCTTTACGTGATAAAATAGATAAGGAAATAGATCGACTGGTGAGCGCCGGTGTATTAAAACCGGTTTCGTACTCGGAGTATGCGTCACCCGTAGTGCCGGTGTTAAAGCGCGACGGCTCGATACGTTTGTGTGCTGATTATTCAGTTACAATTAATAAACAACTGTTAGTCGACCAATATCCTTTGCCTACTGCGCATGAATTGTTTACGAAGCTGCACGGGGGACAGCAGTTCAGCAAGCTGGACTTGTCTCAAGCATATACTCAGTGTATTTTGGATGAAGAGTCACAAAAAGTAACGTGCATTAACACTCATAAAGGTTTGTTTATGTACACTCGATTAGTGTTCGGCCTCGCTAGCGCACCCGCTATATTTCAGCGAATTATGGAAGGCGTGTTGTCGGGCATGGATGGAGTGTTGTGCATGTTGGATGACGTATTAGTAACGGGGGAGACCAGAGAGGTACATGTTAATAGATTACACGAAGTATTACGACGGTTGCAGGATGCAGGGCTTACACTACAGAAATCGAAGTGTGATTTTTTTAAGGATGAAGTAGAATATTTAGGATATATTATAGATAAACATGGGTTGAAAAAGTCACCCCAAAAAATTTCTGCCATTTTAAAAGCCCCAGTTCCGAAAAATGTTGGCAACTTGCAATCATTTTTGGGTCTTGTCAATTATTATAGGAATTTTGTGCCTAATGCGTCATCAATTCTTAGCCCTTTATATAGGTTGCTTCAAAAGAATTGTAAGTGGCATTGGGATTCGGAACATGGGAACGCATTTAATACAATCAAAAAGATTCTTGTATCAGATCAGGTTCTAGCGCATTTTGATACAACTAGGGAAGTTATCTTGACGGTTGACGCGTCTCCGAGCGGTCTCGGCGCTGTGTTGTCGCAGGTGGATGTTGATGGGGTGGAGCGCCCGGTGTCATATGCTTCACGTACGTTGAACGCGGCTGAACGCAGGTATTCCCAGATACAAAAGGAGGCGACAGCCATCATATTTGGGGTACGCCGATTTCACCAATATCTGTACGGTAGATCTGTTCCATTTATTCTCCGAACTGATCACAAACCCCTCATTACTATTTTTGGGCCACATCGCGGCATACCCGAAGTGTCCGCTAATAGGCTGCAGCGGTACGCAATATTTTTAAGTGGTTATAACTATAAAATAGAATACATTCGTAGTGTTGATAATTGTGCAGATTACTTATCCCGCGCGAGCTTAAGCGATTACACGGAGGGCCGCACAGCTAGCGGATTATCAGAAATAGAAGATAGGGCTACTTATGTGAATTTTGTAGTAGACACTAGTTTGCCTATAACACGGAATTTATTGCTTGAAGAAACACAAAAGGATGTGAAATTGGGTAAAGTGGCAAAATATATTTTAAATGGTTGGCCTAGGAAAATAACCGATCCTAGTATTTCCCCTTATTTTTTATGTAAAAGCGAACTTTCCGTAGAGAATGGTATAGTCATGCGTGGTCACAAAGTGGTGATACCAGGAGTTCTGCAGAATAAAATATTGTCCGAACTTCATCAATCCCATTTAGGCATAGTAAAATGCAAAGCGGAGGCGCGAGGTAGGGTATGGTTTCCGGGAATCGATAAAAGTATCGAATCAATGATCGCGGACTGTAATATTTGCGTACAGCTCAGGCCATCTCCGGCGCGTGCACCGCTCGCTATGTGGCCGCACCCTCGTCAGCCTTTTTGGCGAGTACACATTGATTTCCTTGGACCAATTAAAGGTCAGACATATTTAGTAATAGTGGATGCGCATTCAAAGTGGCCCGAAGTTTACAAAGTGAACAATACATCTTCGGCCGTGGTCATAACGATACTATATGACTTTATGTCGAGGTTCGGATTACTACACACGTTAGTCAGTGACAATGCCACATCTTTTGTATCAGACGATTTTAAAAAATTTTGCAAGTCAAATGGTATATCGCATGTGACATCTCCCGCTTATCACCCAGCTAGTAATGGGCAGGCGGAGAGCTACGTTAAAGTGGTGAAGAAGGGCATAAAGTCTAGCTTAATGATGAGTTCTAACCCGAATGATAGCCACAAAAAATTATTAAAGTATTTATTTGATTATAGGAATTCAGTACACGCTACAACGGGCTCTTCGCCTGCACAATTGGTGTTTGGCAGAAAACTTCGTTCGCGTTTGGATTTGTTAAATACAAACTCGCCAACGCCGTCATCATCTGACCCGCTCCCTAATGTTGTGAAAAACAATCAGTGTTTGCAGAGTAAAGCTTACGGAGGTACAAATAAACAATGTTATAAACCAGGTGATAAAATTATGTTTAAAAACTTTTGTATAAATAAAAAATTCACTTGGAGTAGGGGTATTATTGTAAAACGTATAGGGAAAACAGTTTATTTAGTTCAGAATAGTGAGACATTAGGTCAGTTGAAAAAGCATACAAATCAGCTTATACCCTACAAAGGAACGGACCAAGGGGTTGAAAACCAATATCGAGCTAGCTCGGTGCACAGACCCGATCCAACACCGGAAAATGACCTGACAACATGTGACGATGAGTCAACCGCTGAGACGCAGGTTAGTGAGGTGCAAAATAAGGAGGGGGAGGGAGAGTGCGACCAAGTATTGTTACCAGCAGAAGCACCACGCCCTGAACCCCTGTCAGCAGAGGAAAATGAGGAAGAATTCTACGACGCTCCTACTACAAGTGGAAACGGGCAAGCTACTGAGCCGCAACACGAGCACGCTCATTACAGGTCCGAGTTAACAGGCAAAGCGTTACGTCCGATTACTAGGGTTAATTATAAACCATTCTTTTGTATAGATTTATAGGGGAAACCTGCACCTATTGTCATCTAAAGGTTGGGGAACTGTTGCATATATAAGTGTAGTTACTTATCTACTCTGTAACCGTTATTCATTCATTCCTAAATAAACGTCAGTGCGTAATCAACCTCTAAGCGTTTCACTTGTGTCACGTACCTAACAATATTGTACATAAATTAATTTATTTCTATAGTACAAAATTTAGGCTTAAAATTAATAATATAGTAATTATGTCCATATTAAGAAATATTAACTGTTGTAAAATCGTAAGTATTTAATTTTTATTGTTTGCATTGATGCTTTGGGACTTATTCCGCGAGAATGTTGTTGATTTCTGATAGTTTTCTTTATTATTATTTGCTGTTTTTATGCTCAACGTAATTATATGACATAACTTTGTTAGAATATTTTCATTCTCTCGGAACGGAGAATCAAAAGTTGTATTTAATCGTGGCATTTAAATAAAACGTGTTGGAGAAAATAGACATCCTAGTCTTAACTAATGATATAGATACGAAAATGGATTTGTTTGTTACTTTTTCAGCCATAAATAAACCACTGGACCGCTCATACTGTGCAGATAGTTACCAAATATACATCAACAGACGTACGTTTACGCCGATACTGTTTCATATGAAAACAACAATAAGGTTCTTATGATAAATAGATGGCGCCACGTGACGCCGAATTAATTGTCCAATTCTAATTTAAGTTGAGCGCGAAGCCGGCGGGCAATAGCTAGTTCAAGTAAATTTTTCCTTGCTGTTTATTTAAAGCTTACTATAATAGTATGGTAAGCTTTTTTTACCGTGGACTGACTGCAGGGACTGTCAGACTCGCATTGACTAAAATCCACTGGCCCTCTAACTAGCCCCGTCATTATGCTGACACTATTTGAGGCGCGCGTGGAACACAACGACCCGGGCATGGTCCCATGGTTGGACAGCGAGTCGCCCATTACTCACCGCCACCCGCATGCCCGTGCTTACGGTGGCCGCAGATCGCCTAGCGACGTCCGTCGCCGTAGGCGTCTACCACTGCGGCTGGTCTCAAGGGTGGACGCTGTCCTCTCCCTCACGCGTCCCGCCTTCGCCTTGGCGAGCATGACTGCTTCGCAGAAGGAGATAGTACGGTAAGCTTCAGAGAAATTGTTACTCCTTTTGGTAATGACATCACATCCAAAGGGGGTTATGTACTTTTCTCTGAAGCTGACTGCACATAAGCACTTTATAGTTAAGAACGGAATAGTACCAGTGCGAATGTGACTGTATACATAAACTTAGAGTTATGATCAGCTCGTAAAGGTAACCGAGCGTGAAGATATTAAAGTTCAAATCAATTATCCCGACATTCACACTAGTAGGTGTTATGGAACTACGAAAGCCGTCAGCTGCATGCCATTCTCGCCCTTACGAAAATATTGTTGAGGAACTAAATCATGTTGAAGAGGTGTTTCAGTGTTTTTTGCCAACATTGAAAAAAATCACTTTAGATTATTAAAGTTGGCTGTCCGTATATGTACGTACGTATGTTAACAAGATTTGTTTTTTTTTTGTTTAATATGAAACATTAAAACGGACAGTAAATGTGTAAAAAGTTAAAACTGGTCTACATAACAGGTTTTACTTACCTACATGTTTATTTTTTCGATACCATAAATAAATTATTTATTCGTACGATCATGACTTCATGTACCTACATTTTATGGTAAGTATGTTATTATGCCTAAGGTCTGTAACCTTAGGCCTTACCACCAGCTCTTAACACAATCCAGTTTAGGATGTGGGAAAGAGACAGAGCTATACAAGTCGTCTAGCGCCATCTCTTTCCCACAGCCTAAACTGGATTGCGTTAAGAGTTCATGGTAGGCCACCTTTCACAAAAATGGAAGGTTAATGTTCGAATGGTAAAAATTTACAGATTTGGATTGGTTGACCTGCTGGCGTCTGTACATGAACTATATTACCTTGATAACTGTAAAAAGTGTGGTCGAGACCATAATTTGGTGTGTTTGGGATGCGCAGCTCCTAGCGGTTCTCCCCGGGTAACGGCACCACAGGTCACCATCATCATCAGCCAGTAATGTCCCACTGCTGGGACACAGGCCTCCTCTTTGTGAGAGGGAGTGGGCCTTAATCCAATACGCGGGCCCAGTGCGGGTTGGTAGATGTCACATGTCTTCGAATTTGATGATTCTAGGACATGCCGGTTTCCTCACGATGTTTTCCTTCACCGTTTTGAGAGCAGTGATGATGATATAAATTACACTAAGTAATGCGCCTGGCTGGGTTCGAACCTCCGACCTACGACTCGTATGTCGGGGTGATACCACTAGGCCACTGTGCTCTTGCTCTGCACCGCAGGTCTACCTACATGTTATCTGAGACACCGGGTACTTGGTGATTCAACTGGTGGTGATAGGGCTCACCAGGGCCGCAAGCCTTGCGACCACTGTCCTGTCGAAAACCGGCATCAAATAGTTTTACTGTATTTCGCGCGCAGAACGAGGAGTTCTAGTTTTTTATTGATGAGCTCGCTCCATCTTAGGTCTTTAAGGGTTCTGGCATAGATTCAGGCTATTATGATGTTAGTTCCATGGAGAAAGTTGTTGAGTTTGATTGTCTTGACACCCACACATTTCTAACACACGATGTTTGTACTTATACCATACTTATTTGGAGCCGTTTTTTAAACTCCAATGCTTATTCTTATGCAATGTAGCATGCACTGCTTCGCAGAAGGAGGCGACCGCTTTCCATTCGACTTCTATGGTTATTACCACAAGGTAAACATACTGTTTTTTTTTTTAAGATTTCCCTACTTGCACCCGAGCAGGGCTCGAACAAGTACTACTTTGAGGGTGGAGTAGACGACACTAGTTTTTTTTTTTTTTTTTTTGTGGCGAGTTACCGTTAGCCTTTAAGCCGGGTTTTCACAGTAAGAGTTGGCTCGGATCGAGTGCACTCGTACGAGTCAGCTTCGTACGAGTGTACACGGATAGTGGTTATTGTCGCCCTATTGTTTACATAAAAATGATCCACAGAGTACATTAAAATGATCCGAGTGAGCTCGAAAAATAGAGCAGAGTCCGAGTCTACTCGGATTAGACGTTGGCGTCCGAGTGCGCTCGGATTACGTGTTTACATGATACGATCAGTAGCATCCGAGTAGACATCCGAGTGCACTCGGTCCGAGCCAACTCTTACTGTGAAAACCCGGCTTTAACTTGTTTCACTTACTTTTTTTTTACAGTTTTTTGTTACATAATAATATCATAAGCAGGATAGGCGATGATACATACACAAAGAAGTCTGATTAAAATTATCATAAATTAAAAAAATATTAAATTGCGTTTTTTTTGCCAAAAATATTTTTAATGATTGAATCAATGTTTTTTCAAAGTATTTTATTTGAAATATGCAACAAACAGTTTTTATTATTGTAGTATCGATAAAAATTCTTTTTGTTACTCATTATTGGGTTTTTACATTTTTAAACGTAAACATAAGTTGTTATTTTATAGAACACTGGAAACAGTCGTATAACAAACCTGTTTATTGGTCGAGATGTAATTAATCCGGTGTTTTTTAATGTACGAAATAACTCATTAAATTACAATAATTAGTCAGAAGTTTTGTTGCTAACATGACATTCAATGTAATTCCTACAGAGATATAATAAACCTTATAGCCGGTCCACACTAACGGCATTTCCCGTTGATTTGTTATTATTCTTAAAATAGTTGATCGATATTAGTCTTAAAATAGTGTGGCCCTAGTTCATCAGCAGCCTATAATGTTCCCACTGTTGGGGCACAGCACAGGCCTCCTGTCTGTGAGAGGGAGTGGGCCATAATCCACCACGCGGGCCCAGTGCGAGTTGGTGGATGTCACATGCCTTCGAATTTTTAATTCTAGGTCATGCCGGTTTCCTCACGATGTTTCCCTTCACCGTTTTGAGAGCAGTGGTGATAAAATAAATTACATAAACTAATGCGCCTGGCTGGGTTCGAACCCACGACCTCGAGCTCGTAAGTCGGGCTGATACCACTGGGCCACCACTGCTCTAGTGTTAGTGTCTAGTGTGGCCCTTTTTTTTTTAGCGTGGTAAAATCATCAAATGAGTCCTCTACTGACTCCACGGTGTCCTTCAATAGCCCTTTATGTTCCGGGGTCACGGTA
Source organism: Agrotis clavis (assembly GCA_954870645.1). Classification (NCBI taxonomy): domain Eukaryota; kingdom Metazoa; phylum Arthropoda; class Insecta; order Lepidoptera; family Noctuidae; genus Agrotis; species Agrotis clavis. Next base: position 11,851,452 of record OX940922.1, read on the forward strand.
ATGAGATAAATCCCGCGACCATGGCCCTAGTGCTAGAGTAAAAATATAAATATAAATTATATATTTTTATACAGGTGAGTAGAAATCCTCTAGAAATATAATATACTTAACAGTTAGCTCCTGTCCGTAATTCGTTCAGAGGAGCCCACCCGTCCTATTACTTTTTCCGACATCTTGACAAATATTGTGATAGCTCTGCTAATATGAATGATATAAATTAAAGCATAGGTAGAGCATGTAACATACAGCACTCAAGAATAATGTAGCTTCCTACGAATAAGTAAATACTTAATTATTTAGAATTGGATCATTCGTTCTCGAGTTTTCCCCTACATACTAGTACCTTTAATTTTTTTTTGCTTCTTTGTAATATTAGTATAGATGGATATACAAAAGTACCGACTAGTGGATTTGACGCACGATTTCCTGCCAGCGTGCATTATGGTACGATCGACAAATCGTAGACCCAACGAGCTAAAGCAGCCACCACAAAGCCGCCTGCGACTATACCTAAACCACCTAGTACAGGTAGGCTAGCGCATTGCTACGATGCGCGAAATGGCGTAGCACTCGTACATTCGTAGCAGGCAATTCATACTACGAACAATAGTAGACGAGTAGTAGAGTGACGAGCTAGATTACGATTTACCTACCGTAGTAAAAAGTTACGAACGTAGGCCAAGCTTTTTGTAAACAAACATTTATTTTCTCGTTAGTCGGAATATTCACCCGCGCAAAGTGTCAGTAGCTATTCTTAGGCACTATGACAAATGGACAAAAATATTGTATTCTATCGAGCAATAAACTATTAGAGCGGGAGCCAGGCCAAAATATCGTTAGTGATTTCTTCCCAAGCCGTAATTAGTAGACTACATAAGGGAGTCATATCATAAAGATTCGTGAAAGTCAGCTGCGATTCCGTTGGTGGGATAAGCAGCAATCGCCGTTCAAACACGTAGAAAAAAAATTTTTTTTTAGTCATTTCCTCCCAACTGAAACCTGGTTTATATTGAAGATTACCTTGTATCACGAAGAATAAAACCAATCAGCCGACGGTACCATGGTGGAATACACGTCAGCCGGTCACTCGAACATGTAATTTTTTATTTTATTTTCAGTGATTTCCTCTCAACCCAAATTTAACCTGATGAAAGTTTACATGTAGTTATGGCTAAAAACAGACGTCAGCTGGCTGTATCTCGGTGGAAAGATCGTCAACTGATACTTTGAAAATTACAAACAGGACTTAGGCTCTCAGCCTAAATATGCATTTAGATCAAAGTTTTCAATTCCCCCCTACAGAAAACCTGTTTATATTGACGCTTACTCAATATCACGATGAAAAAAAACATTCAGCTAATGTTTACAGACAGTTATGGATCAAAATACAGAGTTATTCTTATTAAGCTGGGCATCAGGAACATTGTGATTCCGTAAGAGATACGAAAAAACTTATTTAGATAACTTTAGCTCTTTTTTCAGTATAAAAATGTTAGCATTTTTATTTTTTTGGTCAAGTGTGAAATGTCCACTAAAATGAATTCGCTAGGAACAATATTTGGATTATACAAAATGTGCAATACCTTAAAAACTACTTAACCGATTCTCATGAAACAAACTGTACAATAGTTTTTAAAACAAGACCAACACATTAAAATTAGTTCCATTGCAATAACCCCATAAACAAAAAAATACATTTTCAAGTTACGTAATTATGATCAACATAATTATCTCATCTAAGATTTATTTTTTAATGCCTTTCGACTCTGTTTCATGTAAAGATCATTACGTTGTATCAGAAGACAAAAATCAGGATGGCGGAAATTGGTCAAAGGACATCATTTAACATTCATCACGCTCCATACATTTTTTGGGCTTTTCTGAAAGTGCCAAAGTATTAAAAGTCGGCGATGAGACCACCGCTATGACGAGAGGTGCACGTAGTGGGAGGTGCGGCAAGATGTAGGTAAATATTGTTTGTAAGGAACCTCTCTTAAGATATTTTTCTAATCAGTTTTTTTTATGTTATTTGTTTGTGCTAAATTATTATTAGAATACTGCATTTTTCTTCTTAGAGCTAATTAAAATTCATAATATCTTAACGAAACTAACTAGAAAATTGTACTGAAGTTTGATAATTATGTTGATCATAATTACGTAACTTGAAAATGTAATTTTTTGTTTATGGGGTTATTGCAATGGAACTAATTTTAATGTAATGGTCTTGTTTTAAAAACTATTGTACAGTTTGTTTCATGAGAATCGGTTAAGTAGTTTTTAAGGTATTGCACATTTTGTATAATCCAAATATTGTTCCTAGCGAATTCATTTTAGTGGACATTTCACACTTGACCAAAAAAATAAAAATGCTAACATTTTTATACTGAAAAAAGAGCTAAAGTTATCTAAATAAGTTTTTTCGTATCTCTTACGGAATCACAATGTTCCTGATGCCCAGCTTAATCAGAATAACTCTGTATTTTGATCCATAACTGTCTGTAAACATTAGCTGAATGTTTTTTTTCATCGTGATATTGAGTAAGCGTCAATATAAACAGGTTTTCTGTAGGGAGGAATTGAAAACTTTGATCTAAATGCATATTTAGGCTGAGAGCCTAAGTCCTGTTTGTAATTTTCAAAGTATCAGTTGACGATCTTTCCACCGAGATACAGCCAGCTGACGTCTGTTTTTAGCCATAACTACATGTAAACTTTCATCAGGTTAAATTTGGGTTGAGAGGAAATCACTGAAAATAAAATAAAAAATTACATGTTCGAGTGACCGGCTGACGTGTATTCCACCATGGTACCGTCGGCTGATTGGTTTTATTCTTCGTGATACAAGGTAATCTTCAATATAAACCAGGTTTCAGTTGGGAGGAAATGACTAAAAAAAAATATTTTTTCTACGTGTTTGAACGGCGATTGCTGCTTATCCCACCAACGGAATCGCAGCTGACTTTCACGAATCTTCATGATATGACTCCCTCATGTAGTCTGCTAATTATCGCTTGAGAGGAAATTGGTCACGGACGTCTGTTACGGGCTCCCGCTCTATATGTACACATTCGCGATTTTCATACCTACTAAGAATATATGCGGAGGTAATGTGACGTCATCCAAAGAAAGTACATTGTTTATCGGCGCACTTGTCATCGTCACGAATCAATACAAACAAGATATATCTAGGTATATTTTAAGAGCCCTTATTTTTACGATATTGAAGAAAATATTTATGAGTTTAAGAAGCGAAATGTTTCTTTATTCTTGGGTACAAGACGTGAGATTTTGTTCGCTTCAAAAGATGGATATTCCAGATTTTTAAGTTCCCAGGAGGATTTTGGAAAATCTTTATTCTAGCGTGAGCGTAACGGTTCAAATATGTTGTTACTAGGAACAGGGGGCTTAGATCCTGGATGTTGATGGCTTGGTCCGAGTATAGAGCTACAACACGGCTCCGGAGCTCAGTCGACGGCGTTCAACGGTGTCCGAACCAACGAGCCGTGATCTAAAATACTACCTTGGTAAACTACCCAGGAAGCTAGAATTGTGCGCCTTGTTTAACCTATGCAGAAAATACGGATGCATACAATACTTGCTTTGCCTTGCTGTTCGATATAGTGGTTGAAACGCTGTTGATTTCGCCTGTTATTTATGTTTACGTAGAAAATATGGCGCATTATTTTTAAGACTATAAAAATAGTTTGTAAGTCGGTACAAACGAGATATTTCCTCATCGGCGTCAGTGATTTGCAGGAAGTCTGACCAAAACAACACTTTATAAAACTGTTTATTGAAATTGTTATTTTTTGTTGGCATGGACGATTTAAATGAAGTGATCGCTATATTTATTTTTCTTTGTTTTAAATAAAAGAAGTATTTATTCATTGGCTTATTTGTACCTCTTTCCAGTTTTTTTTTTTTTATATACAAGGATTTGGACAGGTCTTTGTCAATAAAGTTAAAACTCGTTTCGTTGAGTACCTCTGAGTGGTTAAATTAACTGGCACTTGTAGTGTTACTAAATTCGATTTAACAACTACATTTTAAAAACCTACAATATTTTGTCATTATAACGGGTTCCCAGGGGATATAAACGAGCCCTTTATTATTGAAAACAATTTATATAATTATATTGACCTATATTTTTTGTATTTCAGAAATTATTCGTGATAAAGGAATAGATAGAAGCTAAACAAAACCGGTTTATTGTGGTCTCGATTTAGGTATATGATATTTCCGCACATTCAACGGTCAGCTTATACCTACTGGTTTTGCAAAACTTGATGTGTAGCCGTGTGTTCCACTTTTGTACACGATCTTGAATAAATAAAATAAATTGAAACAAATCGTTTCTCTCGCGGTTCAATCTTAGAATCCTTCGCTCGCTCAGTTTTCAATACAAGTACTCGCGCCAAAAATCAACTTTGCAGCCTTGCGTATCAAATAACTATTGCTGTCAAAGTAGCGAAGCACGTACCGGGCCGCTAGTAGGTAGGTATAATAAAATTTAGGGTGAGGTGTCTTTCAGACGTATGGCAAAAATAGCCTAGCTTACGATACCAGTCGTCATTGAAAGGTGAGTGACAGAATTAACGTATCTAGGGGCAAAGATTGTCTATCCTGTACAACAGAAGCTTGATACTTTTGAGTGATACTTATTATTTTTAAATTCATAAGTTTTGACAACACATCGCGACTAGGAATAGTTAACTGTTCATTCGTGTAGTTAGGTACAATAAAACCGCGTCCGTAACTGATATGCAAATATATCTACCGAAACTACGAACTTCGTGCTTAGATAGTACCTAATGCTCTTTTTATCGTGGGAATAAGTCCTCCTGCCCAGGGTAGGACGGGAGGGACTGTCAGACTTGTACTGACTAAATCCACGTTGATCCTTCAATAGCCCTTTACGTTCTAGGACCACGGTTACCTTTTGAGACAGTCCCACAGCCCAGACAAGCTCTGGCCCTCTAAGGGGGATATTGCAGATTGCTGACAGCTCTTTGAGGTGCGCGTGGAACACGAAGCGCTGCTGTCGAAATGGGCGTGGTGCATGATCAGACGGCAAGTCACCCATTAGGTACTCGCCGTCCGAATGCGCGATGATGATGACGTAAGGGCTCCCACACATAAACACAATACGACGCGACGTCGCGTCGTGGAAATCTACGACACGACGTCGTCGTAACGTGTCGATGCACGATACGACGTTGTGACTCACGATGCAATCCTGCGCAGGTGTTATTCGAAATTCAAAGAAGACGGATGGTATTGAAGTCGATCATTTAATTACCCTAGTCGAGCAGCGTCCCGTACTATGGAACACAATGCGTCTAGAGCGGTCCATTTTTCGGAATGAACTAAAACACCACCCCACTGTACCGATGCTCATCGTAGTTCTACGACGCGACGTCCCTCGTATCGTGAAACGACGCCGCGCCGCATCATTGTACGACGCGACGTCGTATCGTGTTTATGTGTGGGAGCCCTAATACTCTTCGTTGTGTTTCTGTTTCATAGAACTAAAGGTACACCTATAGTTGTAAATAAAAAATGATAATGGATTTTCCAAGCCACGCTTTTTATGTTGGCCATAACCTTGTTTTCTTGAGTTACCACAAGCGGTTAATCAACCAAAACTGCGGTTCATTGATTTAATTAAAACAATTTAAAAGGTTATAATTAACGTTGTTATAAAAACACTCAAGAACGGTCAACGACAGGATATTTAACCTTAAAAGTGTATGGGCGGGGATCATAATATTTTATTTACGAAAGTACAATCGACAAATTTGAATTATGTCCCACCATAAGTTTATTTTCTTACTAACATTCAAAAACAATTAGGTCCACATTCGTGTTACCTGATCTTTGTTATTTTTACGGATTAGAACAATTTATTGTCAAAATCGGTCATGGATTTCAGTCGGTTGTACCTACCTACGTACATTCCGAAACGAAATTATTCCGAAAATCATTATTTTTATTGGCTCAAACATAACTCGCTATATTTAACGAAAAATCTCACATTCTGAATTTAATTTAACACACAGCAAGGCTACAGACAGATTTGATCGTTTTTTAAAATAAAATGAGGATGCTTCAATCAGCACCACAATAATTGCGTAACACACACTTTCAATCACCATCCGAAGATAAACAGACTACGAACTCAAAGTTTTTTTTTTCTCGACTATGTAAATGACGTAATGCCCTATAATATGGTTAATTCACACCGAGACACGACGCAGCGCACATATTTCAATAGAGTGAATCAAAATCTCACTTTATTTATGACAGGAAATGAAACACATTTCTATATACGGACTCTAAATATTTTGGGGTCAAATTAAAGGCTCTGTGGAAAAACTGTGACCCCACTTTTCACAATCCTTTTAATTTTTAATGGCCGAATCACTTAATATTAGAGATGGAGCCGAAAAACAGTTAATGGGTTACACAATAAAATTTCTGCAAGGATTACTAAACACATCAAATCTATACATCTATACTTATATATGAATAAAATTGGAGTGTCTGTTTGTAATATTGAAATTACCGTTTTTTACTACATGCATACGAATATAATATGTACGGTACATACTCCAAAAAAACATTTTTACAATTTTTGTCTGTCTGTCTGTTTGTAATGGCTAATCTCTGAAATCGCTGGGCCAATTTTGACGGGACTTTTATTGGCAGGCAGCTGATGTAATAAGGAGCAACTTAGGCTACTTTTATTTTAGAAAAATCCCTCCTTATTCCATTTACATTTCCTTCAGGTGTTCCTTTTAAATCCCTTCAACCCCATAGCAAGACTCGCTCCTCTAATCATCGCAATCTAACCATTTCCTCACACAAATCACGCATGAAGTCTTGTTTGTGTACATTTTGTACAAGCTTGCTCATGGAAATGTTAATCGCTCGTCAATCACAGTGAACAGTCGTCAGTCGGTAGTCCACACAAATAACTTGCGTGTTTACAAGCTTGTTAAGACCTTTAAAATGGTTTCTTTGCTGAGAAAATATTGAATTCCTTCATTTCTGACACGCCATCACATCGATCGAAATCAGGAAGTGGAAATGAAAATCTAACCAAAGTGCTTGGCAACTGATATCAATTTGAAAACAATTAATTTGGGAACTTCAAAGTAACATTTTTAAGGACGAAAATTGAATTATTGGCTTCATCAGTGGTTCTGAAAAAGAAAGAATGTCAATTATTTTTTTGTAAGCCTAAATTTTGACAGAGTTGTTTTTATAACTAAAAATGTAGTGCCTCTAACAATTACTCGTAACTATAAAGGAAAAAAAAATCTCGGAACACGATAAATTTTTACAAAGAAACCGTTAGACTATACTCACGTGACGATAGGTCCCCGGACCGGTATAATAAAGTAACAATAAAATTGTCCAAGAATCTCCGATGGCGTGGTATATCGATCGCAATCCGATAATACGCCCTCACTTTATCAAATAAGCTCAGATATCGCCACAATCCGCTAGCCTGGCGGAGATATAGCCAATAACTCTACTGACTTAGAAGACAAAACTGTTCCGACAATTCACATATGGTCACGCGAGCCTGTCGTCGGACAAAGTAAGCATTTCACTGCTTCAGCTGTCTGAATAATAGGTACCAAATAAATAATAAAAAAAGCTATAGCAACACAGATGAATCGAAGAAAAAACTGATAAAATCCGAATTGCTAGAATAACTTCACACATAATAATGTCAGTCAGCCCATAAATTCAAGATTTTCTCTTTTGCATTTTTCAGTGAAGTTTTTTTTTTGTACAAAGATGACAGTCGACAAAGGCTTTAGTAATTGGCATAACTATTACTTTTTCAAATTAGGTTGTCAGGTTGAATAAAAATATATTAATATTATCGCTATAATCCTTCTAAAGAATTTCGTGGTTCTGAAAAAAAAAATTTTAAATACTATGTTTGAAAGTTTTAAAAATTCTATTTTTTGAATTAATTATTTTATTAACACCATTCTACCCCTAAAGTATAATGCTTAAGCGGAACAAAAGGAACCTAGATTTAGTTAATTCAGACTAAATACAGAACAAATCATCATTTTAACAGAGATTTTTTTTTCTCAATTGAAACCCGTAATTACGTTGAACTTTTATCGCTTAGTCAAGTTTGTACTTCTCAATACATCAACTTTACAAAGTAAGTAAAGTACAAACCTTGAATTCCAAACCAAACAATAATTTTGAACTAACGAAATGCAGAAGAAAATTAAAGAAAAACTTTTAAAATCAAAGAGCGGTGAGATTCGAAGATCGTAGTTCATTCGATACACTCTCATTTCATTCAACAATTCTTCTAACTTTTGGTATTGATTTGCTATCAATAGAAAGACATGCAATTTCAGAGCGGAGTTGCACAATTATAGTTCCGTATAATCAGATCTTGTTCAACGAGCTACTACTTCTACAGCTTACCCTTATTTTCACCGCTACGGTAGCTAGATCTCATCATAATTAGTTCAGTCTTTCACTGGTTATCACAGGTTCAACTTTGTTATCGCAGTTCGTACGTACTAACAAGATGGCAGAAAACCACCATAAAGACACTTAAAGAAAACTGCTCCAATTTTCCTTCCACTACGTAACCCCTAATATTAAATTTTCTTTAACCATTTTATATTGTAGGTATTTTACGTAGGAACAACAATATTTGTAATGATTCAGTACGTGAATTAATAAATTTAAGAAGAATAGCCAATGACGTGGAAATGCATGCTGTGAATCATTAAGGAATACTGCTTAAACGCCGTTTTAAACCCGCTGTGTCAAAAGGAAACTTGAAAATGGATCATTCTAAGTCATGAAATTAAATATTATTTTAATTAACATTAAACTGACCCAAATATTTCAATTTGGTTATCTTGAGCCCGAATGTTTTAGGAAGGCTTCAAATATTAAAACTTAAGTGAAGATAAGCTTAAAACTTAATTACTTAAAGGCATAGTTACAGCTTAGATGGAATTTAAGCAAACACTTCAGGCTACAGGCGCCTAAATTGTAATTGAACTCAAACAAAATGGGAAAATATTTAAAAACTCTCACTTTTGTAACTATATTTCGACTTCTACGTCCCCTATCCATATTATGTTAATACGCACGGCATAGGGGACACATTCTCTTTCAGTACCTACACATTTAACGAAATACCTGATGAAATATTTGTGGTAAGTGAAAAAGGCATAGTAATCTAGAGTAGTCTGTCTTCCTAAAAGTTTTAAGATCTCCAAAATAAAAAAGGGTTCGCCATTATTCGATTTTCAGAAAGTTTTTTTTAAAAACGCGGTAAAAAACCCGTTGATAAAAAAATATATACTCGCTTTAATTAAGGGCACTCACATCGTATGAGACAGCCCAATACCAATACTGACCACGTTGACCAAGGCTGTGACATTTAGCTGAAATAGATTTAACAATCCGTCCGCAGTCATTTTATTTATTCCCAACGAATGAAATAAAGATAAAGCCTACACTGATAGCCGTCAGGATTTATAGTCGACTAATAAAATCAAGTCATTATTGGGAAGGCTCATCTACTCTAATTGAGGGCCTTTACTTTCTTTCTTTAGTCTATGGTTTCTTCATTATCTGTACTTATCACAACTTTTGGGTACTTTGGCACAAAGACCTTTATTAAGTCTTGCCAGAAACAATACAAAAAAAAAATTGCATACTACATAAATTAACTATTTGAAATGATGAATGAGCTAATTAATTGAATGAGGTTATCTTATTGGGTAGTACGAGTATTACCGTAGTTTGTAACTTCGGGTCATAATAGGGTAGTTTCCAGGGTCAAAATAATTACATTCTATTTAGTCCGTATTTTAGATTATAAAAAAATATTGGACACGTATTTTTTCTTTTTTCGATTAAACAAAAAAGAACAAAGATAATAGCCTATTTAAGTTACCTGTGACGTCACTCTGCGCGAAAAATGCCACGCATCGTGACGTCACACGTAACTTTAATAGGCTATATCTTTGTCATTTTTGGTCTAATTTACAAATAAAAAAATACGCGTCCCTTATTTTTGAATAATCTAAAAGTCGGACTAATTACATTTTTTGCAACTAGCCTATATTAGGAAGGAAAGCTTCTAACAAGTAACAACCTAAAACCTTTCTTAAAGTCGTCTAAAATTATACCTACTACAAGGAAATGTTTCCTCATTGAGACTAGCAAAGAGATTCTTATTTATGTTTATTAGGCATCAACACAGTAGGATCCGAATTACTGAAATGTACTTAGGTAATAATATTAATATTCCACAACTATCACACAACGCCATCTAGTCCCAAGCTAAGCAGAGCTTGTGTTATGGGTACTGGACAACTGATAAACATACTTATATATTAAAAATAATGAATGCAGGCATTTTGCATCTTTGTTCCTTAAGGGTTGATTGTTTGTCAACAGAACGTAATACACAAGACACGGGTTCATTGTTTTTGCTAAGCCTGCTGTCGCATTGTCACTTGACACCTAAACTGCCCGCAGAATTAAACTAAACAATTGTTTTAAGCTGGAGGGAGTGGGCCATAATCCACCACGCAGGCCCGTGCCACCAACGGTGTGGGTTGGTAGATGTCACATGTCTTCGAATATTTTGTTCCAGGGCATGCCGGTTTCCTCACGATGTTTTCCTACACCGTTTTGAGAGCAATGGTGATGAAATAAATTACACAAAGTAATGCGCCTGACAGATTTCGAACCCACGATCTACAACTCGTAAGTCGGGACCGATAACACTGGGCCACCACTGCTCAAAAATAAACTATTAATTTTGAATTTATTACTGCTGTAAATAAGTACTTACACAGAAAAAGAATTTAATTAAAACTAAAGAAACAACTTGGGTTCTTCCAGTCAGTGCACATATTTTTCTACAACAGAATTATTATGACTCATTCGAGCGGTTATTTCAAGCAAACAATTTTATCTGCGTAGATATAGAAAGTAATTTCTAGACCGAATGCCAACCACGTAGTTCTCAAATAGGTCCGTTTTACGGTAACTAGTTTCTAGATGTCCTAATTCTGAAACAAGAAACTAAGGGACTTCTAGAATCTAGACCCAAATCACGAAGCGGGTTATACAATTATTGTGAGGATTTCCACACGATTTCACATTTAGCAGATTAATTTTTCTGGAAAACAAATGTGAAAGTTAAAACGAATGCCCAAAGTTTTACCCATATCGCGGGCATGCGGGCGGCGAGTAATGGGCGACTCGCCGTCTGACCATGGACCATGCCCGGGTCGACGGCGGCGGCGCGTTGTGTTCCACGCGCGCCTCAAAGACGAGCGAGTGTCAGCATGATGACGGGGCCCCCTCTAGAGGGCCAAAGCCGGCCGGTGTCGCGGTACTTATCGCATTACCGTGACCCTGGAACGTAAAGGGCTATTGAAGGACACCGTTGATTTTAGTCGGTACGAGTCTGACAGTCCCTCCCACCATGGCCTGGGTGGAGGACTCATTTGATAATGTTACCAAGTAAAAAAAAAAGGTTGCACTCCAGGAGTGCCGGTAGAAGTGAAAACTTTTTTGTTACTATGTTTTATTTTTAATTTGAATGACGTCTTACTCATTTTCGATCAGGGTCACGTGACCCTGACGCGAGTTTTGGTCACGTGACCCTGACGCGAGTTTTAAATTTTTTACCCATTACAGAAAAAGTGTACAACGCCGCTAAAGAAGTTTTCACTTCAAAAAATTACCTATATGATTATGACGTATAATATTGGAAAATTACACATGGGCACAATGATATGGTGGATAAGTACGATGGCGGAATCACTGTAGTAATTTTGATGAAGTCGACCTCGATGTAGGCGGGTATCAATTAGTTTGTAAAAAACGGTCAAGTACGAGTGGAACATGAATGAACCTCACGTTCACGGAAATTATCATGCATACAGTTTTACAAATTAACTTTGACACCAGAATTAATAAGAGAAAGAAAGCAAAACTCTTTAATAAACTCTTTGTGAAAAATGGGTGACGTGATCTTCATAATTTAGGGATTATTGAGCCATATTATGGACGGATCTATTTCGATTACTAATAGGTAGACTCATCCAAACTTATTAAAAGCTGACAAAAAATACAACAAAACCTAACGATGATTACCTACTTATTAAATAAAAATATCTAGGTGCTAAAATAACCAATTAAAATGGAAAAACCGTCTTCAACCTTAATAGCTGAGAATTTTAATGATATGTATTAATGAATATATCACATTAGTGAATATATACTAGAACATTATTTATTATGCATTTAATACTAAAATTCGATACGATTGGACTGCTACGCAGCGTGTCCCGGGTCGATTCCCGCACGGTACAAATATTTGTATGACTTTACAAATAGTTTTTCCGGATCTGGGTGTCTGTGTATGTAAGTTTCTATTATTTTGAACGTACCCACGACACAGGAGAAATTCCTAGTGTGGGCAACGCTTAAAAAAATGTACATAATTTAGATCAATTCGGACATTTATTTTTGTCAATGTTTAAATTGAAACTAAATTATTTTAGAAAGTGAGTATGGATTTAAATAATTACTTCCTATCGCCTTTTATTTATTTTCGATTTAAATTACTAATAATTATAACCAATTTACTTCCGTGGCTTAATTAGTGCAGGTTTTGCACCACTTTTGCACCTTGTGAATGTACACCTACAACTATAAGATATCTAAGTTTTTTATAGATTTCTAGTACCTAGTTATCGTATTTTAATGAGCAATGGAAAGAGCTATTCTCGGAGATTCTTTGCATGATTAAATCCGGAACAAGAATATTCGCTAAAAACCGGAGTAATCTACATAAAGCTCTTCATGCAAGTTGAAGAGACAAAGGCAGGCCATCCCTCGTAGAACTGACAACCGATGGGGATGAAAAGTTCTCTAGTGGTGACCACGGACCGGAAGACGCAGCGTAGGCAGGCCTCCCACTAGGTGGACCGACGACATCGTGAGGGTCGCGGGCAACCGTGAACCGATGGGTGCAAGTGGCGAATTGTCGTTCGGCGTGGCGGCCTAAGGAGGAGGCCTATGTTCAGCTGTGGACTTCTTCCGGCTGATGATTATGACCTTGAACCGGAAGACGCAGCGTGGCCTCCCATTAGGTGGACCGATGACATCGTGAGCGTCGATGAATGCAGGGCGTCTAAGGAGGAGGCCTTTGATCGAAAAAGGACGTCCTCTCTCTGGTGATGATTAAGATCTTGTTTTAATATACTTACCATATCCCTGCATGCCTGAGTTATGTGAAAACTATATACCTACCTACTTAGTTGAGCCGCATTGAGAACATCTCATTACGTAATAGTTCGCAATGAAATACATATTTTGTTAGCAACAGGTTTATGGTTCTTTCCACGCTCAATATCCCTCTTAACTGAATAATTCATATTCGCCATCCCTCAGAGGTAATATTATAAACCTGTGTTGGTACGTACGTAGTAAGCTCTATGAATAATATCCTTATATAGAAATCTACTGGAATATAAATTAAATTGCCATAGTTGAAGCTAAGATTGTTCTCAGTATTTTTTGTTCCCATGGGAGCAACAAACGTCGCGGGAAACGCCTACGACTTCGGACGGCGCGAGGCATTTTTCGGGGCATGCGAACGGCGAGTAATGACTGACTGACTTGTCGTCTGACCATGGACCATGCCCGCGTCTACGTCGCGTCGTATTTCACGCGCCCCTCAAAGAGCTGCCATCAATCTGACCTGCCAGGGTTGGGGACTACCTCATCAGGTAACGCGTGACCCTGGAACGTAAATGGCTATTGAAGGACACCGTGGATTTTAGTCAGTACGAGGCTGACTGTCCCTACCGTCCCGCCTGGGATGGGAGGACTCATTTGATGATTTTACCACGATAAAAAAGTACCAACCCACCCAGTAGGTACGTAGGTTACTGTTGAAGCAAATTCCTATAGAAAAAAAGGCCTTGCCGACTGGCCGAAGGCTTAATGCCTACTCATTTAATGGGAGCAAACGGTTTGACTTTAATGTTTTGATATATGCAAGAGAAAATTCTCCATTTATAATATTCCAATAACCTTCTACACGTCTTGCAGCAGTGCAGTGTCACAAATAGTCGTTAAATTTCCGTAAATTGAAACTTCTTGCCGAGCGTAAACTAGCTAGACGCGACTCCATCAGTCGTCAGAAAATCCGACACCGGCTCTTGCAGGCGCCACTGAAACAGGAAAGGCTTCCTTAATTCTTCGGCCACAAAACCACAAAGAAGCAATAGGTACAAAGAAAAATAAGTTAAAAGCTAAGGTTTATTACATACATATACATTAGATTATAATGTAAGTATGTTATGTATTTCATAATACATTTAAAGACGTTAAGTTTTAGTTTATAGCTTAGTATACTTAAAGACGTACCTATCTTTTTAATAGTGTAATTTATGAACGTCTAGGTAATTTACAGAACCCACAAAAAGTACTTAAATTATTTTATGTATAATGATACTAAAGTGTTAAATATCTAACGAATAGGTATAGTAAAAAGGATACTTACACATGTTTATCATAAGTATATAGTTAATAAAACAATTCATCGAAACGTGCTAATACATAACAGAATTAAGTGTTTCGGAATTTCAATCCCACTTCAATGTGTTTTTTTCCGTAGATATTCCACTTTGTTTATCGATGTTCGCGCGTAATTTTTCTTTTTTATTGCCGTAAACCGCCATTTGTATAAAATGTATCCCAGTAACAAAGTGATAATGGTATCAGTTCCTGAATTACGAGTATTACTTTTCATAAGAGAATAATGTAATACTTATTGGATTTGTTGGAATCAAAAAAGGAATCCTTTGCTTTTTATCAGTGGCAAGAGATGCTTTGATTTGTTTTTAGTTTTAGGTGTTGACGTCATCTTACCGCATTTCAATCTTTCTGGCAATTCTTTGACAGTCGTACCAAAATTGAGCTACGAATTTGGCAAATTCAAAAGGGTACAATCAGCTCAATTAAACATCGATAGTAAAGACAGGACATGATATCTGATACTGTACCATGTCATTTGTGGAGCAACACATTTTGCCAAACAGTGAGGACGGCTTCTTATTTAGTAAAAATATATGTAAGTCGGCACACAAAACAGGAAGATGGAAGGATTTGGAGGGACGACTCACTCCAAAGACACGCCACCCTAACGTCGCGCTACGCCGAGTTCTCTGTTTGACAAAGCCTTTAACCTCTAGGGCGGAGTAATAGAAATCGCGAGGCGATTACCTACCGGCCACCGTGGACGTGAGCTTGAGGACGATGTGTAATGGGTAGCACGCTGCTCGACGGTGCGTCAAATACCACGAGCACCTCATGGCACTGTTAGCAAATTGTCAGGGTTGCAGGACTCAAAAGGACACCGTTTCTCGTGGTGGAAAACGTAGGAACAGGTTGGTTTTAAGCCAGTCAAGTCTGACGACAGTCTCTTCCGCTCCACTCAAGGGGGGAGGAATCTTGTAATGAGTTTTCAACCTAAAATCATCAGTATGAGGACTTATACCAATCAAACCATATAAGTCAATTTCAGTGTCTAATCAGGAGGAACAAGAAAATAACATTGAAAAACTTAGAAACAGGAAATTAAAATCTGTTAAAGAATTTGCAAAAGACCAGATGTCCCGCATTTTTCGGGTAGTCTCGTATTTGAAGCACGAATTTTTTAACGTCCTGAAATTTGGCGAAGCCAGGTTACAGTATCTACATTGTCCCGATTTTCCCGTTATTTAATGATTCCATGGCATTTGATGATAAAAATACATATTCGAACAACATTGTTTTTTGGAATAAAGTATTTTTATTTAGTTGATTACTAATTGTTGTATTTTCAAAATATTTATTTTATTATCTCCCACTAAAGAAAAACAAAATTCAATAAGTAAAAGTTTTTTTTTTGTGACATCTTACCAATATAAGTTTGTGATTTTGAATATTAATTTTATTGGTCTAAGCCGTTTATGGACCGGTATTTCATCAAGAATGTCAGCGTTTCTTAATTGTGGGTTAGTTGATCATCCTTTTTCCATTTGAGGGCTTTGGACTAACAATAATTTTTGTATAATTCCAGGTTTTCACGATGTTTTCCGTCATCGATGTCAGTGATGTCCAAGATAAACTAAGAAAGTACATGAATTGAAAAAGGGCACATAGGTACTTACTTGGCCTGGGTTTAGACTCGCAACCTCACGCATGAGAAGTGAAGTATTTGCACGTCACTTGAAACAATATGTACAGACGCCAGCAGGTCAACCTACCCGATTCTGTTTGATTTTACCAATCAAACATTAACCTTCTACTCTTGTGATAAGGTTGAAATTCTAGTAAAGAAATCTGACAGATTATGGTAGCTTGATGTGCTGGCGTCTGTACGTTTTAATCTATCTTCTATAATATAAAAATGAATCGCAAAATGTGTTGGTAAGCGCATAACTCAACAACGCCTGGACCAATTTGGCCAATTTTTTTTTTTAAATGTTCTTTGTAGTTCAAGGATGGTTTTTACGGCGAGAAAAATTAGAATAATTGCCGGAAAACCCCTTAAAACAGCCCTTTTCTTTTTCCCATACAAACGTTTTCTAACTAAAACGTAGTCAATTTGAGCTTTTTTTGTTGTATAGGTATTAAGTCCGGTTAACATATAGTCTATAATTTATCTTGGAAACTTGAACACCTGATGCAGAACCGCAACAGACCTGCTTAACTATAAGAGATACAGAAATGGTGCCATAGCAAAAATTGTGTTGTTGTAAAGCATTTTCTGCTGAGAGAATAAATTTGAAGATCCTGGACACCTGATGTGGAACACCAAGAGCCCAGCTACACTATGACATATACAGGAACGACGTCTTAGCAAGAGTTTTCAGCCTGATAAGCATTCTCTGTTGCTGTATAAAAATTTGAAAATCTGGAACACCTGATGTGGAATTCCACGAGCCCAGCTACACTTTAACATATAAGTGAATGACGTCTTAGCAAGAGTTATTCAGCCTGATGAGTACTCTCTGTCAACGTATAAAAATTGAAGATCTGGAACACCTGATGTGGAACTTCAAGAGCCCAGCTACACTATAACCTATACCTAGGTACAGTAAAGACGTCTTATCAAGAGTTGTTCAGCCTGATGAGCACTCTCTGTTAACGTATAAAAATGAAAGAACTGGAACACCTGATGTGGAACTCCAAGCTACACTATAACATATACAGAAAAGACGTCTTAGCAAAAGTTTTTGAGCCTGATGAGCAACCTGTGTTGTCGTATAAAAATTGAAGATCTGGTACACCTGATGTGGAACTCCAACAGCCCAGCTACTTTATAACATATATAGGAATGACGTCTTAGCAAGAGTTGTCCAACCTAATGAGCACTCTCTGTTGACGTATGAAAATTGAGATCTGGAACACCTGATGTGGAACTCCAAGACCCCAGCAACACTATAACATACCTATATAGGAATAACGTCTTAGCAAGAGTTGTTCAGCCTGATGAGCACTCTCTATTGACGTATAAAAATTGAAGATCTGGAACATCTGATGTGGAACTCCAAGAGCCCAGCTACACTATACTTAATTTACATACATAGGAATGACGTCTTAGCAAGAGTTGTTTAGTCTGATGGTCATTTCCTGTTGACTTACAAAAATGAAAGATATGGAACGTCTGGAATCGTCTCGCGCATCCCGTTGTTTTCCCGTCCCCAGGCTCTTATAGAATTCGACGTTTCAGATCTTCGATTTTGACGACCCCGTCGTCGCTGGCATAAACAACAGGATCCGCGTACGAAGTCGCGGGCAGAAGCTAGTACATATAATAAAATAGTGTATAATAAAACAAAATGTATGGTATGTGTAAGTTCAAACTATCTACTTGAAACTTGTATCCAGGTTTGATAAAATAAAAAGTTAGGGCAGTAGTAAGTTGTAAATTAACTTACATCTGCCTAACTTTTTTTTTGTCGTGGTATAATCATCAAATAAGTCCTCCTACCCAGGGCAGAGCGGAAGGGACTGTCAGACTCGTACTGACGAAAATCCACAGTGTCCTTCAATAGCCCTTTACGAATTATGGTAACATTTGTCCAGGTGTTAAATTGTCCACATGTCATTATATAAAAACGTCAAAAGTTTTGTTTTAAAAATCAAGATGTCCATATGACTAGTAAAAATGAATTTATATCTACAAATTAAATTGTTTAACGACATTGGAACGTAAAGGGCTATTGAAAATACACACATCAAAAGTGTCTAGGGATCAACATATATTTTTGCAATAACTTTTCTCCTGATTGATATTAATTAAAATGTTCTTTAAGGATTCATCAAATAAAGTGTTATCGTTTGTCACAGTAACGATAAACCAAGTCACCTTTGCATTCATAAAGAAATTTGCCATTTTCCTAATAAAGGGATTTTTGACATTTGAACCACTAACATTAAAGTTCGAAAAAAAGACTGAAATAACAGTTTTCTTTAAAATTTTATTGGGTAACTTAAACAATTAATAATCCGTGTTTCTACCGCGAACACTAACAACACAAGAACATCGGTTTGGCATACTCAAAATGAGTTCATCCAAATCACGCTGTGGAATGGCCGCCCATGTTCGTTGCAACAACAAAAAAGGTCTTCTTGCGACTGGATACCCTCCATATTCGGCAGAGCTCTTCTCTGTAGCATATCCCATGCATGCTCAATCGGGTTCAAGTCTGGCGACTGAGCAGGCCAGGGCAGGACATTGATGTTCCCAGGTAGCAAGTGACGTCGGCGACTAAAAAATGACGACATTCTTAAGTCAATTTAGGGTCACCACAGTTACGTCATTATTGTACGTCATACTTACGTACTATTATAGTACTGTACTGTACGTACTGTATAGGTCATAAATGATACCTCCTAACAACGTCATTTTACAGTCTGTCCCTTATTAGTCTAAATCTGCCCTCAGGTTGACGACTGTTGTATGACATATCTGGTCCTAAAGTGACCCAAAGAGCTAAAGATTGGTTAAACAACAGTTTATGGAATGCATCTGACTGACATAATTCCACGAGTGAAGTCGACCACCAACATAGCGAATATTATGGGCAAATACTAATCATTATAACAAGGATTTGTATAGCCGGTACATTAGTCCAGTCAACGAGGATTTTTTTGTATGAAGACTTTCGAAAAATTCCTCCGGTGCTGAAATTTGGCATATGATGAGAGTAGGTGATACAGATTACAGATGCACAATAATCCAAAAAAATTTTAGCCTAGAAGTTCCGTTTTTTTATCTTAACATGAAAATTGCTTATAACTCTCTGTGAAAAATTCCTCAGCCTCAAATTCTTTTTGTATTTGTTTAAATGTATTAGTTAGAATAGGAAAGTATAAAAATCCAACAAAATTTCGATTTCAGTGTCACTCCAAATTAACTTTTTACATAACGCGCTCTAACTTCTAGTGAAAAATTGCTCAACCGATTTTTATTTTTTTATGTGATTTCTTATCCTTAAATACGTAGGTTTTGTTACGTAATCCAAAACTTTTTCCTTTTTAAACAACATTATTTGATGTCAAATTAATCAAATAATGACGTTTGAAAATGAAAAAGGTAACAAAACTATGTATTTAAGGATAAGATAACACATAAAAATATAAAAATCGGCAGAGCAATTAGTTACTAGAAGTTACAGCGAGAACGGAATCACAGCGATCAATATTTATTTAAAGTTTCGAAAAATAGTACCGCCTAGCTCGATAGATGGCGTTGTAGTCGAAATAGAAGTCGCTATGGTTTCGTTACCGCCGATAGTATAAGGTCTGAAGAATTAATTTTGTTTTGTTGAACCACCGTGTTCTTGAACATGCGTGGTGTCCGCATAGAGGCGTGGCGCAGCAAGCGAGGCCCAGCACAGTGCCACAGGTGCCAAAAGTTCCGGCACAGTTCGCACCAGTGCCACCGTCCGCTCGTCTGCGTCAGATGCGGGGGGGGGCATGCAGCCCGCGACTGCACGCGCCCGAGGGAGGAGCCTGCCACCTGCGCAAACTGCGGAGGCGACCACCCAGCCTGCAGCAGTGGATGCCCCGCCTACATAAAGGAGGCTAAAAATAAAAAAACGGGCACTACCGCTACTACACAGCGTCAACGCGGACCCGCTGCAGCCAACACGCGCCCACAAACTGTGGACGACACTGAGGCCCCTAGCACGTCACTGATGGCGGCGGCGAACGAGCCGACCAACAGGGACGCGACCACCACGAAGAGGAGGAAGAAGAAGCGCAAGGGTAAGAAGGAGGGGGGGAAGCCCCAACACGCTCAACACCCCGCGCCCCAACCTGAAAAGACCCCTGCCCCTGCCCAGGCGCAGGCTACCGCTGCAGCCGAGAATGCAGCCACCACCGCTGCTGCCGCCTCCGCGGCAAGACAACAACCCCCTAAGGGACGGCGGACAGGTAAGCCCGCCCAGACACCTGCGGGTACAGGGGCGGCCGTACCGACAACGGCCCCCCCCCCTGCACCGAGTACCCATCCTGAGGCCCGAGGCCCGCAGCAGCGGGGCCCGCCCTCCAAAGCTTTCACAGCCTGCGTCATTAAGCTCCTCATGGACCTCATCAGGGCCATACGGCAGGGGCAGGACGCGGAGCAAGTGATCCTCGACGGGCTCGCCTCGCTACTCACCCTGTACAATGGCTAGCTCGTTGAGGGTCCTACACTGGAACGCCCGCGGCCTCCAAAAGAAGGTTGCACCCCTCCGACTACTACTACGAGAGCAGAACATCGACGTGGCGCTCATCAGTGAGACGCTCCTGGGACCACCGGACAACCCCAAGTTCCCAGGATACCTCCTGTATCGTGAGGATGAGAAGTCGGCACTCGGCATCACTTACCGCGGCCTGGCGGTCTTGGTGAGGCGGAGAGTCGTTCATCAGTTACTCCCCCCGACGTCACTCACCAGCTTCTACGCGCTGGGTGTTCAGTTACACGTCGCCGGCGAGGAACTCGACATTTATGCGTGCTACTGCCCGCCCGCGGCGCCTTTTGACGTTGCCGAGCTGCGGGCGCTACTGCACGCATCGCAGCACCCTACACTCCTCGCTGGCGACTTCAATCTGAAGCACCCGGCGTGGAACAGCAGAGCTACTAATACCGGGGGGAGAAGGCTCTTCGCCGACGCAGAGGCCCGTGGATACACGGTGTCCGGCCCGGAGACGCCGACCCACTACCCGGACCAACAGGGCCCCGCACCAGATGTGCTGGACATATGTATCCACAGGGGCCTGAGATGCCAGGTCGCCCAACAGGTGGTGGACGACGAGATGCAGTCCGACCACCAGCCAGTTCTCGTCGTCCTATCCGACATGCCGACTAGACTCTCTCCTCCAGCGCCACGTCGCACCACGGACTGGAACCACTTCAAGGAAGTGATGGAGACCACCACACCTACTTGGCCCGTCACCACCGCTGCGGACGTCGACGGACTCGCAGGTGAGGTCACCGCTTGCATACAGCGCGCCCTCCAAGAGGCGACTACAGAGACGCAGTCACAGGGGCTCCTTTACAAGCCCCTGCCGCCGAACATAAAACAGATGATCGCCCAGAGGAGGCGCCTGCGCAAGCGGTGGCAACAAACAGGCTGCCCGCGCGACAAGGCGGATCTCAACCGCCACGCGGAAAAGGTGAGGGCCAAGCTACAGGAGCACAACGCCGCGAGCTGGGAGGAGTACATCGACGCCGCCAAAGGAGACTGGCCGGCGATACACAAGCTGTGCAGGCAGCTCACGAACACCCCAGCTCCGGTCCGTCCGCTACTCCATAGTGACGGGGCGCCAAGATACGTCGCAGCAGACCGTGCGGAGATCTTTGCCGAGCACCTGGAGCGTCAATTTCAGCCGAACCCGACCACCGACACCGAGCATGTCGCAGCAGTCGAGAGGCACCTTGGAGAATACTTCGCCTCGCCGATAGCTCCGGAGGAAGACCCAGTGAGCTTCTCGCCTTGTGCAGTCAGACGCGCCATCCTCAAGACCAAGCTAAGAAAGGCCCCTGGCCCCGACGGTATTACCAACACAGCGCTGCGCCACCTGCCGCACCGAACGGTAGCGGCCCTGGCGCGCCTGTACACGGGTATACTGCGCACGGGGGCCTTCCCGACAGCTTGGAAGGAAGGGCGCGTCATAATGCTGCCCAAGCCCAACAAAAACACACTGAGGCCCGAGAGCTATCGGCCTATCACGCTACTCTCGACCATCTCCAAGGTGTTTGAACAACTCCTGCTGCGACACCTCTCCAACCACGTGACTCCGCGCCCCGAGCAGTTCGGGTTCCGCTCGGAACACTCAACGACGCTCCAGCTGTCGAGGGTACTGCACCTGCTCACCGCAACGCTGAACAAGAAAGAGCAAGCGGTGGCAGTATTCCTCGACATGGAAAAGGCTTTTGACCGTGTTTGGCACGCCGGTCTGCTATACAAGTTGTCGCAGACAGACGCGCCCCGTCGAATAGTAAAGGTGGTCTCCTCCTTCCTCTCCAACAGGACTTTCAGGGTGGTGGTCGATGGAGCGCTGTCAAGCGCCCGGCCGGTAGCGGCGGGCGTGCCGCAAGGCAGCTGCATCTCGCCGCTGTGTTACTCACGTTTCACCGACGACATCCCCACGACCCAAGGCACCACGCTCGCGCTGTACGCCGACGACGCCGCGTACATCACCACCTCGCTCAACGCGAGACACGCGGCCGTCAAGATGCAGCGCGTGCTCGACCTGCTGCCAGAGTGGCTCGCCAAATGGAGATTGTCGGTGAACGTGGGTAAGACACAGGCCCTGCTCACCGGCGCCGCGCACCTCCCACCACCCCTCCAGCTACAGGGGGCACCAATCGAGTGGTCGCGCCAGGTCACGTACCTCGGCGTGACTATCGACCGCCGACTCACTATGGGTCCCCATGTCCGCAAGGCCGTCGCTAAGAGCAGAGTGGCCCGCGCTCTGCTTCATCCAGTGCTCTCCTCCCGCCTCCCGCTGCGAGCCAAGCTGGGCGTGTACAAAACGTACATCCGCCCGCTGCTCACCTACGCAGCCCCAGCTTGGCTCGCCCTCACGAGCGAGACGAACAAGAGGCTACTCCGCGCGCAGCAAAATCTTGCGCTGCGGAAAATCGTCGCCGCCCCTCGCTACGTGAGGAATGACGTCATCGCGCGGGACCTCAAGTTTGAGAGCCTGGATGACCATTGCCGCCGCCTCGCGTCCAACATGTTCGCGCGTGCCGACGCTTCAGCTTGGCCCCATATCAAGCACATAGCGCCCTGGCACGCGCGCCCGCCAGACGCGAGGCGCCTACCGCGCGACCTCGTCCTTGCGGACGACCCAGCTGTGCCCCCACCACCGGATTTGACGTCACAATAGAGTAAGTCGTTTAATAAAAAATACACGCGGCTCACTCGCACAAAAGACTCCACATACACTACATACACGCGGCACGCATCGCGTGCTAAGTTAATATAGGCGCGATGCAACCCGCTGCTGACACTCGCCACGTAACAAGCGCAATACTCACGCGACAAAGGACAGCGCGGGCTCCCTTTTAGTCGCTCACATGAGCGGTGTTACTCAACACATTGCCGCTCATACACGAACACGCATGTCGACTCACTGCCTGTACCGTGACCGGCTAGCTCTGGAAGCGGGGCAGGCAGGAGTCCCCCACCCCGCTGCAGGTGCGTCGTAAGTCTGCACCCCTGCCGCTGGTCGTTTCCTGCCGAGCCTCCCCCAGGTAACTGGGGGTCTCACTTGGCAGGGACGGACCGCCGGGGTGCAGTGAAGCAAGCGGTCATTGTTCGACAATGCCGTGGCGCGCCTGCAGAAATAAACACTGCAACCACTCTCACAGGCGCGCGCACAGGCGCGCGCGCCCGAAGTAATAAAGGCCTGAAAGGTCGCCCCAGCGAGTGTGCCCGTGGTCACGGGCACAACAATGATCCCGCGGGAAAAAGGACTAAGTCCATGCCCGCCAGCCGCGCCCCCTTACGGGGACGCAGCGATTACTCACGGGTGTTTTGTTGAGAAGTTATTGAGAGCAATGCATCGGTACATTGAATAGAAGTGTCAAGGTTACCAGTGTTAACAGTGTTCCAATAACAACCCACTCCAAAGAGACCTGCGGATTTATACATGGTTTTGCACGTCATTGGCTGCCCTAATATGTACGGCCCAGTAACGTCCCTATGAATTCAGTATATGATGTCACTCCAACGTCAGTGGCTGCCCTAATACGTACGGCCCAGTAACGTCCCTATAAATTCAGTATATGACGTCTCTGTAACGTCTGTAAACTGACGTCTTGAGGCTGCGACAAATTGACGACATCTGATGGGACCCCCCGACGTCAAGACATGACGTCTCTCACGTCGAGCAGTACCGTAAACTGACGACATAATAACGTAAAAATGCTACCTGGGTTAGCTGCGGCGAGAGTCTGTCTTACAACTCTTGCGGTGTGCGGTCGTGCATTATCATGCATTAACTGAAATAAGGGACCGATTTGCACTTGTAGAGGAACGATGACGTCTGATACAATCGTCTCAGCATAAATTTGAGCGTTGAGGTTGCCTCTGATCCAAATCAACTCAGTTCTTCCGCCGATCCAAATACCCGCCCATACCATGATGGTTCCACCACTATAAGGATGGACTTCCTGGCAGGATTTTAATCGCTGTTGGCGTCCAGGGGTTCTCCAGTGTCGTATACGTCTTGTATCCGGTCTCATACCAAAACGAGACTCATCAGAAAAGCACATGAAACGCCATTGTTCTTCTGCCCAATTTCTGTGTTCAAGAGCCCATTGATATCGAATCCTACGATTGTGCATTGCTATAGTTGGTACCCGTAGCGGTCTTCGGGAATGAAGGTTCACTTCATGCAAGCGGTTTCTGACTGTTTGGTCGCTAATTAAGTTCCCTGAAGAGTGATGAAGCCTCACGGCTAACATCATGGCGGTTATTGTTGGAGCTCTTCGAGTTAAGATTTGAATGTATCGGTCTTGTCTCCGTGTGGTGCAGCGATACCGTCCTCCATGGCGCTCAGCCACGGTACCAGTGCTTCGGTAACGTGTCCAAAGTCGACTGATAACACTCTGACTTGTATTCAGAGCTAAAGCCACAGTACGTTGCCGGGAACCAGCTTCTATCATTCCCACGGCTCTGAGCATTTCTTCCCTGCTTAAATGACGTCGCCGCTCCATAATAACGTTGGTTTTAATCAGTAGTAGGGAAACAGTAGCACTAATAATGTCTTCAATGCGTTGTATGTTTTTATAGGGAAAATATTGACAGCTGATTTTCATCTTTTACTCGAATTTGATTTACAGTTCCTGATTCAAATTATGAAATTCACCAAAAAGGATCCATATAAATTTATAAAATCATAAATTTATTACAAAGCCACATCTCAATCTCAAGAAATCCGCATAAAAATGCTTGATCCCTAGACACTTTTGATGTGTGTAAATAAAATGTCTTTTTTTCTGTTACCTACCGACGAAAAAATTCCAGGCGTCGTTTTATCACAATACCTTGCATTTAAAGTCATGTAGGTACAATCTCAGATGAAAGAAACAGGCAGATAGAACGTGCGCGAACAACAACGTGGTGCCAGTCGTTATTTATGTGTGCGCGGCAGATAAGTGGCGCCGTGTACGGACACGTGCATCTGTGTGCGTTTACGGTTGCCAGATATTGAGAAATACTCCCATATTTTTGTTCAGTTAAATTGTTCTCAAATATTGTACTAATATTTTTTTTCAATTAGAAACACGATTTTGCTTTATGGTTATACCTAGATAGCAAAAGCGAGTAGTATTTATTATTTCACAGAATAATAATAAGAAATAAAAGTTAATATGCAAAATTACTTACTACCTATTTAATTAGTTTATATCAGACCAGAACACTTTTTAACGCTTTTTGGTAATTTGTTTAATTAACTATTTAAGAATAGGTATTTTAATTTAAAAAGATAAACAATTTGTTATAACAATCAACATACTTATTAAAATAATTTTTATTTTACACACATTAAACCTTAACAGCCTTTGTTCTGCACTAATTATTGTACATACATACATACTATTAACGTTTAAAATTGGAAACGCGATTTTGCTTTATGGTTTTATCCAGATAGCAAAAGCGCGTAATATTTAAACAGAATAATAATAAGGGAATAAAAGTTAAAGATGCGTAATTACTTAACTTAATTCACCGATATTTTTTATGCACAATACATATTCCCCTAATTCAGGGTAATTTTCCCGTCATAAACTAGCAACACAGACGATTTACTGTTAAGGTTTTGTGTTTCAAGTGAGCCGAAAATA
Source organism: Agrotis clavis (assembly GCA_954870645.1). Lineage (NCBI taxonomy): Eukaryota > Metazoa > Arthropoda > Insecta > Lepidoptera > Noctuidae > Agrotis > Agrotis clavis. The sequence continues at coordinate 11,877,886 of OX940922.1, forward strand.
TTTAATGTAAAATAAATACCAAAACAATAAAAATAACAAGAGTTACCTGGGAAAAGATATTCCATCTTGTTTTCTTACTTTTTGTGAACAACTTTTGCAGTGTTTAAACACACAAGATGGCATATTTTGACTTATAATGACAAATCACTAGTGACGTGTGAGCGAGACGATGCGTAGCTTGGTACTGTCGCGAGTTTGTAGCAACTTTTGATTTTGTAGTAACTTTGGTGGACCCACTCGCGTGTTCTGAGCGCTCTATCTGCCTATTTTTTTAATCTGAGGGTACAATAATGATATTTTGATATTCTAACAATTGTTGATTTTTGCAAAACTTCATTCTAACCAAATAGAAATAGGTATATTATAACGTTAGGTCATTATGACATGTGGATATTTTAACACTAGGACTAATATTACCATAAAATGTCCGAAGGCACTTGCAAATGCAAAAGTAACTGATGTAGGTACTTAAACCTAAACTGACAACTAGCATGCACTCATCCACAGAACAACTTCGTTCACTATGTAGGTACTTATACCTCTAAATTTTGAATTTTGACCTGTGGTGCTTCTATTAATACATAAAACATGCATAATTCTTAATATTTAGTTTAGTTAATTAACTACTAATTGTATACCTACTTTTGAATAATATCATTCTAAATCTAACACAAAAAGGTTTCCTTTTTCTCCAAAAGAAGAAACTTTGATTCATTCAAACCCATTATTTTCCTTTGTGTGAAGTTGTATAAAAATCGGATAAGGAGCTAGGATATTATTCAGTAAAGGGTATCTTTCTTTATTAATTTTTGTGAAGGCTCCATTGAAAGGTCACACGAGACAGAATCTCAGCGCTAAAGGTCAGATGGCTTTACAAATAAACATTACCAAAAAAGGTTGTTACTATTTAAATACTTACCTAAAAACAATAAAAAGCACACAATCATCTAAGTAAGGGAGGGCCCATGCACACCACGTTTAAACGCGCCGTCGACGCGTGTTTTAGAAACGCGCGTTGACGGCGCACTTTTATCAAACAGAGCAGTCTGTTTGTTGTCATTTTGTATAGCGTCAAACGCGCGGCACCGGCGCGGCTGTATCAATAATAACGCGCGTCAACGGCGCGTTTAGAAAACGTGGTGTGCACAGGCTCTAAGAACTATACACGTACATTGTCAGTGTAATTTTACTTACAGTATTAGATAGGTAGTCATAAAATATACTACATCTGAGTCAATCTACAATGTTTATCAAAAATATAAATTATTTTAATTACATTTAACTTAAATGTTATTTATTAAAATAATTTATAGTTTTGTTTAATGTAAATGGATGGTTGCACTAGTAGTAAAAGTATCGGGCGTCATTATCCTCAACATTGAAGATTGACCCATCCACTTAGTTGCAAGCTCCGCCGCCTCCCGGAACTCTCCTGAATTTCAGTAGCTACTCATTCCGCAATAATACACGTGATCAAACAAAATCGATGTCATAAGCTTTAAAAACGAATTAGCAGAGCAAACTTTACCGTTTAATCGGCTTTAAGGTGCCCTCTGGTTGGTAAGTAATTAAATTTTCGAAGGAATAATACCTGTTTCAAGGTTCCAGCAAGAATTGTTATAATTCCAGAGCCGCTTAATGTAAACGGCGTTAACGCCAGATGCCGACCATAATTTCATTTTATCGAAGATATTTTTGAATGTGGCCCTTTTATATTAGATGTTATGATCGGACGTGCGCTGTGTAAATGTAAATAGGTACTTCAAATAATATTTCGGTTTTTTCTCGTTTCAAATACAATAGTTCCTTAATCCAAATACAGCATTCATACTCGTAGGTACCAGTAAATGATTGAAACCGCGCGCCCGATATCGCTAGGATCTCAACTCTCAGGATATAAGGCTTACCTTTTGTTTTTACTCAAATAAGGTCATAGTAGAGTAATTCACGTTATAAATCAAATAAGGCCCATAACAACAGTTCTTCTATCTCCTTTCTAATCTAATTCTCGAGACATTTTACTAAGAACTCTAATGCGTGCTTATTTTCTTGTTTTTTGCCAGTAGGATACCTGCGGACCAATAAAAATGAAGGGGAAAATTAATTTTCTTTTTCAATGCTCTGCAGATGGGTACAGTGTATCCAATTTTGCTAAAATTCAACTTGTACATAAATATTTCGATTAAATTAGTGCCTACCTTTATATAAAACTTATGAGATGTACAATTGTACATACCTAGTAGCTTTGCCACACATATTATAACGACAATCTTCCAAAATATATTTATAGACGTTACTAGTTCCAATTTACTAAAACCTATGCGTTTATCGAGGCCTATTTCTAAAATTACTCAACTTTTATTACCTACCACCGAGTCCAATACTTACATCTAAGATTGGACTCGCCATTGTAATTTTTATTCACTAGCACTTAACTGTAATACTTCAGTTTTATTGTTTTACTAGCTTCTGCCCGCGACTTCGTACGCGGATCCTGTTGCTTATGCCAGCGACAACGGGGTTGTCAAAATCGAAGATCTGAAACGTCTGATGTCGAATTCTAAGAGCCTGGGGACGGAAAAACATCGGGATGCGCGTGACGATTCCAGACGTTCCAGATCTTTCATTTTTGTAAGTCAACAGGAAATGCCCATCAGACTTAATAACTCTTGCTAAGACGTCATTCCTATATATGTATATTATAGTGTTGTTGGGCTTCTGGAGTTTCACATTAGGTCTTCCAGATCTTCAATTTTTATACGTCAACAGAGAGTGCTCATCAGGCTGAACAACTCTTGCTAAGACGGCTTTCCTATACATGTTATAGTGTAGCTGGGCTCTTGGAGTTCCACATCAGGTGTTCCAGATCTTCAATTTTTATACGTCAACAGAGAGTGCTCATCAGGCTGAACAACTCTTGCTAAGACGTCATTCCTATACATGTTATAGTGTAGCTGGGCTCTTTTCCACATCAGGTGTTCCAGATCTTCAATTTTTATACGACAACAGAGGGTGCTCATCAGGTTGAACAACTCTTGCTAAGACGTCATTCCTACACATGTTATAGTGTAGCTGGGCTCTTGGAGTTCCACATCAGGTGTTCCAGATCTTCAATTTTTATACGACAACAGAGGGTGCTCATCAGGTTGAACAATAACTCTTGCTAAGACGTCTTTACTGTATATGTTATAGTGTAGCTAGGCTGTTGGAGTTCCACATCAGGTGTTCCAGATCTTCAATTTTTATACGTCAACAGAGAGTGCTCATCAGGCTGAACAACTCTTGCTAAGACGTCATTACTGTGTTATAGTGTAGCTGGGCTCTTGGAGTTCCACATCAGGTGTTCCATATCTTCAAATTTATTCTCTCAGCAGAAAATGCTCATCACATGAAACAATTTTTGCTATGGCGCTATTTTTGTATCTCTTATAGTTTAGCTGGTCTATTGCAGTTCTAAATATTCAGGTGTTCAAGTCATAAATTATAAAGTTTTGATAAATTATAATATGTTGCCTAGACTTAATAGCTATAAAACAAAAAAATTCAATCAAATCCGTCCAGTAGTTCCGAAGATTAGCGTGCACAAACGCACAGACAAACCGACAAACAGACAAAAAAAAATTAATTACAGTTTCGGGTTCGGCATCGATATAATAACAACCCCTGCTACTTTTTTATATAAGTATTTCCATTGTACAGACACCACTTTTCTACAATTTTATTATAATTATGTCTAAAAGATGACTGTGTGCGGTTACATTTAATTTTGGAGGTTCTCATTTCGACTGTTTTTTTTCTTATGTTTGTTACCTCATAAGTTACGACTGGGTGAGCCGATTTTGATGCATACATAGGTAGATACTGCATGTCATTTGGTCCCATAAAAATATTTCAGTTAAAGTCAAAGTCAAAGTCAAATCATTTATTTCAAATAGGCCATCAAAGAGGCACTTTTAAACGTCGAATATTAAAATTAAGGAAATAGGATGGGATGGGATTGATTCTACATTGTTAGGTTTAGTATTTTTTATTTTATGAGCATTTTCTCTTCTAAGGACAACATTTTTTTTCTACATGGAAATGTTTATTGTAGCCATCAGTAGGAAGTGCGGCGCCTATTTATATTTTTATCTTTCATCGTACCATTTTCGGGGGTTAACCACATCATACGTGGCCTTGCTAACAATCATGTTTTTCCTTATAGGTAGGATAGCAACCAACTTTTATGGTCAAAAATGTTTCTTACCAATTAACAATGTATTATTGTGACTACTGTTGTATGTAGATGTAGGTACATCTATCGGACAACGACATTTGAAACGATTACCTAAGTAAAGTAGGTAATTATAATTTTTATTTCCGAGAAAATTGGGAAATCTGATGGTTTTAGCGTAAGGGCGTTTGTGCACTACAAGGAATTTTACCGTCCGGCAGTCCGATTCCTTCCAAAAATTGCCAATGAATTTCAATGAATTCTCAATGAAAGTTGATCTTACTGCCGGACAGTAAAATTCCGTGTAGTGCACAAGCGCCCTAAGAATGATCAATTTCTTTAAACAATGCTGAAAATGCCGATCGGCGTTCCATATTATCCTAGTGAGATGCGGAGAATTTAGAAAATAAAAAAAAATAATGTACCTAGGTGCTTTTTTGGTTGAAAAATATTAGAAGACTCCTGCCGCCCCGAGAGAAATGGAAGAGATGCTTTGTGTTCCAGTGCCGCGATAACCTATTACCCGCGACGCCTGGTGGAAGTTCAAAATGTGACTTCATTTAATAAAAACACCAACTAGTTTCGTAGGGTGCATTTTGGAACGTATTAAATAAATTGTTTATGTAATTATGTAAGTGAATATTAACGTACCTACTCACTAAGCATTTTTTTTACTTTGTAATGAGATTTTAATAAAATTCCCTAAAAGACAAATTCTTAACTGAAAGTTCCACTCATCAAGCACCCATCCATCAAGTAACTAATTCAATCATGTTTCTTTAAAAAATCTTTATTTTATCAGGGGATCTAATGTGACTTCCACAAAATAATCTTAGAGAAAACTTTTAAGTTTTATCTTTTGTTCGGGTAAGTACTAAGTACTAGAGTCCGCGCCACGACTGAAGCTCTACTGAAGTTTGACGCGGCCTTATGTGCCTCAACTCAAGGTGCCTAGGTATATCATTTCATCAAACTGCATAAAAAAAATGTACCACGTTTCCGCAGTTCATGATCATGAATGGTGGCCTATATACAGGGTGGATTTTTCAACTGGGCGTGGATGGCTTTATACGGAACTATGAGGAATATCGAAAAACGTTGAAAGGAGTCTCGAGGCCGATTTTGACAAAAACTAAAACTGCATCATTGGATTTTAGGAAAATCAATAATCCTGGCCAAAAATCGAACCCGCTGATTTTGAAAAATACCATTACTATTAGGTACCTACCATTCGATAGTGTTGCTGATAAGGATCAAATTCTGGGAAGTAATCATAAACAGCAAACTTAAGGAAATAGCTGTTTTTTATGAAATTGCTATTTTTGATGTTACTTTATTAATTTCTAGTGAGCCATAATTTATTCGAAATTGTAAAATTTCATTGTGTTTGGGGCAATCAATGACGCTAAAGTTCATGGCACATTATAGCAGTACCGCAACTGCACAACTGCAGCGTTACCTCGAATTTAGGCTACGGCTAGCCGTTAGCGTGCTAACCGCGTCGTCCGCGAGGTGTAAGCTCGCAGTCCGCGCACCGTCTGCAAGGTGCAATCTTGTTGTCACGGTGAACATAATTGTTATAAGGCATTTGTTTCGCTAGCTTTCGAGTCGGCGCGACGTAAGCACGCCGTCTGCACGCTTGCAGCGCGCGGGCTGCGAGGCGAGTTGTATGGTAACGGTAAGCGCGCCGACTCTCCGCCGTTGGCTTTTTCATTTTGACATTATGAAACACATTATACGACACATGATATAAGGCTCTAATTTGAATGACAAGTTAAGAGCCAGTTCACAAAATTCGAACGCTCGAGTTTAGGTAAAAGACGGGAGCAATGTTCATGTGTGCGTAGCTATTCACACATACACAACGCAACCAGTGTAGCGCTAGTGTTGAGACGGACTAAACAATCTTGAGCCGATTTAATCGTAATGCACTTTGGTTACATTTCTGAAAAAGTTTTTTTTTGTTTATTCAGTCTATTAGACTGTTAAATGGTATAGAACGGAAAGCATCTCGCACGCTGATTGGTTGAACGACATGTGCCTGGCGGCGGCGCCGCCATAATTATTTGTTAGATAATTCGTTTGATGTCGAATGTTAACAAACTGTTCTGGTGATTTTAATTAAATTTTGTGTTAAAAATAACCTGTGAGTTAAAGTTAGTTATATTTTATTGTTGTGGAAGTAAAACTGAATCTGCGATTAACCGAAGTGAAGTTTGAACAATAGTCAGATAACTTTTATCTGAGGAATAAAAGTGGCGGTTCGACAGCTTATCTATAGAAAATAATATGTCAAACCGCTATTTTCATTCCTCAGATAAAAGTTGTCTGACTATTATAAATCAGCCCTTAGTCATCGAATATAACCTAAATTTAATATATTTTCCGTGTTTTCATATTTTTTATGAATGTGAACCTTAAACATCTACTACAAGAACACAGAACGAGCTACTGTAAGAAGTTCTGAGTGCCGCGTAAAAGAAGAGTTGCGTTTATTTCTATAAAATCACGAGTCTATTGCGTTGTGTAGGTATATGGCTGTTTGAAGTCGGCTTCATCATAACCGGAGTTATTTAAACTCCCTGCTTATTTTGAAAGGTAAGAATGATTTTTATCAATATCGCATTCTATATCCGCATGACCGTTTAATAAATTCGTAAATAATTTGTAAAAAATACCAACATGGTTTCTGCTACAATTTCTCATAATAGGCGTCTTTTCATAGTTTTCGTCTTCGAGGGTTTTGAATCCGATAGTGCTGTCAAAATGTAAATCCAAGATGGCGGCTGCAAAAAATATCGAGGTTTTCGTCATGGGTGTCGTTTTCATGGTTTTCGAGGGTGTTGAAACCGATGGTGCAGTCAAAATGTAAATCCAAGATGGCGGCTGCATAAATTATCGAGGTTTTCGTCATGGGTGTCGTTTTCATGGTTTTCGAGGGTGTTGAAACCGATGGTGCAGTCAAAATGTAAATCCAAGATGGCGGCTGCACAAATTATCGAGGTTTTCGTCATGGATGTCGTTTTCATAGTTTTCGAGGTTGTTGAAACCGATGGTGCAGTCAAAATGTAAATCCAATATGACGGCTGCAAAAATTATCGAGGTTTTCGTCATGGGTGTCGTTTTCATGGTTTACGAGGGTGTTGAAACCGATGTTGCAGTCAAAATGTAAATCCAAGATGGCGGCAGCATAAATTATCGATGTTTTCGTCATGGGTGTCGTTTTCATGGTTTTCGAGGGTGTTGAAACCGATGTTGCAGTCAAAATGTAAATCCAAGATGGCGGCTGCATAAATTATCGATGTTTTCGTCATGGGTGTCGTTTTCATGGTTTTCGAGGGTGTTGAAACCGATGTTGCAGTCAAAATGTAAATCCAAGATGGCGGCTGCATAAGTTATCGAGGTTTTCGTCATGGTGGTCGTTTTCATGGTTTTCGAGGGTGTTGAAACCGATGGTGTAGTCAAAATGTAAATCCAAGATGGCGGCTGCAAAACATATCGAGGTTTTCGTCATGGGTGTCGTTTTCATGGTTTCCGAGGGTGTTGAAACCGATGGTGCAGTCAAAATATGGATAGTATGGAAACTAGGCCTAATTGTAGAAATAAATACCTACGCTCTCAACTGCAGCGTTAGGGTTGTCACGAGCGCGGAGAATGGAACATAATTATGTGGCGCTGATGCTTGATTAACCCGGTGGCTGCGCACCGTACTATGCGTTTCAACTAAGTATAAGATGACCTAGGCACCATATTGTAACTGCAATTGTGTTTAACGAAAAATACTTTGCGCAAATTACTTTTCAATACTTAATATTTATCTTATTCATGTTATTTTCATGTGATTTTTGTTATTTGACATCTGGGATTTCTATTTTGATAGCAATATCGGTTTCAACACCCTCAAAAACCATGAAAACGACATCCATGATGAAAACCTCGATAATTTTGGCAGCCGCCATCTTGGATTTACATTCAGACTGCACCATCAGTTTCAACAACCTCGAAAACCGTGAAAACGACACCCATGACGAAAACCTCGGTAATTTATGCAGCTGCCATCTTGGATTTACATTTTGACTGCACAATCGGTTTCAACACCCTCGAAAACCATGAAAACGACACCCATGACGAAAACCTCGATATTTTTTGCAGCCGCCATCTTGGATTTACATTTTGACTGCACCATCGGTTTCAAAACCCTCGATAACCATGAAAATGACACCCATGACGAAAACCTCAATAATTTATGCAGCCGCCATCTTGGATTTACATTTTGACTGCACCATCGGTTTCAACACCCTCGAAAACCATGAAAACGACACCCATGACGAAAACCTCTATAATTCATGCAGCCACCATCTTGGATTTACATTTTGACTGCACCATCAGTTTCAACAACCTCGAAAACCATGAAAACGACACCCATGACGAAAACCTTGATAATTTATGCAGCCGCCATCTTGGATTTACATTTTGACTGCACCATCGGTTTCAACACCCTCGAAAACCATGAAAACGACCACCATGACGAAAACCTCGATAACTTATGCAGCCGCCATCTTGGATTTACATTTTGACTGCACCATCGGTTTCAACACCCTCGATAACCATGAAAACGACACCCATGACAAAAAACCTCGATAATTTATGCAGCCGCCATCTTGGATTTATATTTTGACTGCAACATCGGTTTCAACACCCTCGAAAACCATGAAAACGACACCCATGACGAAAACTTCGATAATTTATGCAGCCGCCATCTTGGATTTACATTTTGACTGCACCATCGGTTTCAACACCCTCGATAACCATGAAAACGACACCCATGACAAAAAACCTCGATAATTTATGCAGCCGCCATCTTGGATTTACATTTTGACTGCAACATCGGTTTCAACACCCTCGAAAACCATGAAAACGACACCCATGACGAAAACTTCGATAATTTATGCAGCCGCCATCTTGGATTTACATTTTGACTGCACCATCGGTTTCAACACCCTCGAAAACCATGGAAACGACACCCATGACGAAACTTCGATAATTTATGCAGCCGCCATCTTGGATTTACATTTTGACTGCACCATCGGTTTCAAGTTTCAACACCCACGAAAACCATGAAAACGACACCCATGACAAAAACCTCTATAATTTATGCAGCCGCCATCTTGGATTTACATTTTGACTGCACCATCGGTTTCAACAACCTCGAAAACCATGAAAACGACACCCATGACGAAAACCTCGATAATTTATGCAGCCGCCATCTTGGATTTACATTTTGACTGCAACATCGGTTTCAACAACCTCGAAAACCATGAAAACGACACCCATGACGAAAACGTCGATAATTTATGCAGCCGCCATCTTGGATTTACATTTTGACTGCACCATCGGTTTCAACACCCTCGAAAACCATGAAAACGACATCCATGACGAAAACCTCGATAATTTATGCAGCCGCCATCTTGGATTTACATTTTGACTGCACCATCGGTTTCAACACCCTCGAAAACCATGAAAACGACACCCATGACGAAAACCTCGATATTTTTGCAGCCGCCATCTTGGATTTACATTTTGACAGGACTATCGGATTCAAAACCCTCGAAGACGAAAACTATAAAAAGACGCCTATTATGAGAAATTGTAGCAGAAACCATGTTGGTTTTTTTTACAAATTATTTACGAATTTATCAAACGGTCACGCGGATATAGAATTCGATATTGATAAAAATCATTCTTACCTTTCAAAATAAGCAGGGAGTTTAAAAAACAAAATCTCCGGTTATGATGAAGCCGAGTTCAAACAGCCATAATTATACGTAACATAAATTAACGCAACTTGTCTTTACGCGGCACTCAGAACTGACAGCACTGCGATGTCCGCTTAGAAGCCTCGTAGATGCGCGTGTTTGTGTGAGTGCACCGTTTCGAACGTTAGTACGTAATTTCCGTACTATCCATATTTTTACAGTGCTACGGGGCAAAGAAGAGCCACTCAAAGCGTGGGAGCGTATCTTTGCAAGTTACAACCACGATCTATACACGTCATGTAAATATATCCCATAAATAATATACGCCACCACGTTTTGAGTGGCCCCTCTCTCAGCCCCGTAGGGTTATTTTCTTTTTTTTTTTAAGAAAATTAAAAACGTGGGTTTTTCATATTTCTGACAGCAAACCCTTTCATTTGATACCCATATCATGGGGGTGCATTTCAAACAGCCAATCCGCCATCTTAGATGTCCGCCATGTTGGATTTAAGACACGTGACTATTTTTTTCGTATTCCTGACAGCAAACTCTTTCATTTAATACCCATATCATGGGGGTACCTTTCAAATAGCCAATCCGCCATCTTGGATGTCCGCCATGTTGGATTTAAGACACGTGACTATTTTTTTCATATTACTGACAGCAACCCTTTCATTTGATACCCATATCATGGGGATGCATTTCAAATAGCCAATCCGCCATCTTGGATGTCCGCCATGCTGGATTTCAGGTACGTGACTATTTTTATCATATTCCTGACAGCAAACCCTTTCATTTGATACCCATATCATGGGGATGCATTTCAAATAGCCAATCCGCCATCTTGGATGTCCGCCATGTTGGATTTAAGACACGTGACTATTTTTTTCATATTCCTGACAGCAAACCCTTTCATTTGATACCCATATCATGGGGGTGGATTTCAAACAGCCCGACCGCGATCTTGGGGAGGCCGCCATATTGGATTTCTCACCACTCTTGCGCCCCATCGCAAAAACTAATAAAACGAAAACGGATGGCTAATTAATGCACAAATTCCACAAACTACTATTATAATTATAATAATACTTTAGTTTGATAAAGTAACGAAAATCTTACCTTATGAAAAAAAATATGGAGAGAATCAAAATGTGGCAGTCGCAGTATAATATTCCGTTCACGATACGTATGCTCTATAATCAGGACGAGGAAAAAAGTGATACAGGTCCTACGTCGACGGGCGCTGGAGCCGTACTGATTGCAGCCCGGTTATGTTTCGTAATTTATACTAGTTTAGAGTGATTTTAAAAACGATAGTATGTTTAATTACATGAAGGGATTTTAATGAAATTTAGAACTTAGTTTAGTCTGTAAACATAGTTTATATTTACATAGTTTTTTTAGTGTAATTACGCTTTGTTCGAACCAAAAATGGCGATAAAACAGCGATATAAAACGTAAAAATTGACCTCAGAATTTATTTTTTTACCAATTTGTGTTATTAAAAATATAAATTCTACTACGCAGTTTGACGACAAAAACGTATGTCTGATGATTTGTGTATTTTTTTTGGTTAAAATTACGAATATTAATGGTAGATGTAGGAGTCGCAAATCGACTCTGCGTTGATTTTTCAGTAAACTACTTGTCGGAGATTAATTACCACAAAGTTAATAAAAGAGTTTTTTGAAATATGTTACGTCAAATTACAACACGAAAGACTGGTCTTTCTTTTACAGGTATTCAAAAATGTTGGAGTATTACTTAATATGGTAAATTAGACGACCATAATTTTAGTTCTTCGCGCAAATGGGTAAAAGGCCTCTTAAGTGCTGGGTTGGAGCCGTGCCGTTGCCGTGCCGGTATAGTGTGCCATGACCTTTCCACACGTAATTATTATTAGATGATTTTATCACATCGTAAAACGTGCTTGAAATGGTGATATTTTGTGATATTTTAGCAGTTGTCATTCGTATCGTATTCGTACGAACCCATATTGTAAGCTATCATTGATAAATGGTTAATTAATTCTCTTTGTCCATACTCTATATCTACGATTTAACTTTTTTAGATCTGACAACACAAGTAAAAAATGTCAATCTTTAAAATGTCATCTTGACTGTCACCACTGTCATGTCTTAATTATTTACTTTGTGAATTACGGTTCATGAGATTTCTAATGGAAAATAAGTAAAAAATATTGTTTTATTTTCAAATGGCATATTATAAGTATGATTAGGAACTTATAATGATTAACTACGACGTCAAGTTTCTTACTTGTGATGAAAACTTGCACTTGAAAAGCAGTGACTTTAAAAGTTTCAAGTAAGTTACAAAGTTGTTGAAAACAAATATACATAATTAAAAACTTTCATTTGAGAGACTATAAGCTCGTTAGTGTAACTGATGAAGCATACGATAAGTCTTTGTTTTGCGTAGAAACTTGTACGACTACTTTCATAGCATCTTCGTTATTTGTCATTATAATTTGGACCAACTCAAAAGATGAAGCTTTATTTTATTTACATAATCAGCAAATCTTATCAGCTCCTCTTACATTCTGTACAAATAGCCTTATTCCTTACAGGTATGAAACTAAGAAAAGAGTAGATGAGACTGTTTATGATTCTGGCAAAAGAAGTTACTGTGAGCGTCGTGGTGGTCTATGGCGCGCCGCCCACCCGCGGCAGGTTCGCCAGCTGGAGTCCAAGCTTCGAGACAGGAGCATCATCACCTGCGAATGGACCACAGACTCACTGATCACCATAGTGTTCTCATCGGGAGTTATAGCCTACCTCAGTGTTAAGCAAAACACTTTAGATGTCACTCAGATTCTTTTTGACAGGTATTTTGTGGGGAAACTGTCTGGTCAGACTATAACTAATGGTAAGTCAAACATTCAATAGTTATTAGGCTCTCTGCATATTAAAGTCAAGTTACAATTTGTCTGTAACATCAAAAAACCATCAACATCATTAATTGTCTAAGTCTATGCCAAATTGGTAATCTTAAAAGCCTATAAAAGTAAACTTTCAATTGTTTTTTTATTTCAGTGGCACTATCCAAATCACACATCTTAGTAACACACAGTGACCGGACAGCGACATTAGTAACTTTTGGCAAAACTAATATTAATCTTCCATGCCGCATTACTGACAGAGATCCACATATACAGGTGATCTGGCTTTATAATTTTTACAATCAAGTAAACACATTTACTTCTACTTAAGGATAGGCAAAGGTGACCTAAAATACATCCATGTATTGCTAGTTTATTTAATTCACATAAAATAGTGAGAAACCAGAGTCTTGCTTTTAACCAGATATCCAGACTGGCCTGATACCAAGATATTACTGATGAATAATACATTGGCAAATCTGAACAAAAATAAAAAATAATATTTTTCAGAACATAGAACTAGGTGGCAGCAGTCGCAGGACAGAAAGGCACATATCTACCAATGAGGGTACCAATGGAGCACGGATACTCGTGTGGAGCGTCACTGTAGCGGAGCCAGCGCCTTGGAGCCCTGTGCTAGAGGACCATGCCAACCTCCATCTATACAGCATCAATGGGTAAAAAAAAACGAATAGCCATTTGCCGTTTACTCACGACAAAATAATCAAAGTCACAGCTCTATAAAATAAACAGTGACTTAATAAATGGTGGAATATTTATATTTTTCAGACATCACGTCAACCTGACAGCATACCACCAACTGGAGAATGAGACATTGTCAGCAGAACTATCAAATAAAGGAGATTTAGTTGTTCACATTGTTGAACAAGTTACATGCCATAAGGTAATTGCCTGAACAACTCCTTAACATATAATGCATCTACACAAGGGCGTCGCCAATGGGGGGCAGGGGAGAGCAGTCCCCCCCCCTAGAGATCACATGTTGCTAGCCGAAAAGCGACCAAAGTGCGAGCAAAATTGACTTCCTTACCTATTAATAAATTCCGAATCGCATGACAAAACGTAAATAAATTCACAAGGTCTAGAAAGTATTAAAATATTCAGAATAATGTCAATATTCAGAATAATTCAGCCCCATTGCCCCCGCCTTAGTCATAAGCTGGCGACGCCCTTGCATTTACAAAGCATTATCACCACCCAATATGCTTTTTTTTTTAATGTTGAGAGTTCCTGAAACAGTTGTTTTGCTTTAAAACAGTAGTTTTTAATCAATTAGACGACTTGCATGATGGCTCTGTCTCTTTCCCACAGCCTAACTACTCACGCTTAACTAACTGAACCTCCTTTTTACCGTTGGCGCAAGAAAATAGGGACTTTTTAACCGACTTCTAAAAAAGAAGGAGGTTCTCAATTCGGATGTTTGTATTTTTTTTTTTTTTTTTTTTATGTTTGTTCGGGCATAACTCCCTCGCTTAACAACCGATTTGAAAAATTCTTTTTTTGTTGGATAGGGTATACTTCTGGAATGGTCCCATTAAAATTTTATCAAAATCGGACTAGCACTTTTTGAAATATCAACAAAAATCAACAAAAACCTAAAAAGTTTTTAACTTTGTCTACACCGATTACTCCGAGGTTTCTGGTCCGATTTCGATTATTCTTTTTTTGTTCGATACAGTATATCTGCCATTTGGTCCCATAAAATTTTCATTTAGTTTGGTGCAGTAGTTTTTATTTTTGGTAGTTCTCATTGTGTACATACATAATCGGCGTTGTTATTACCGGTGCTATGGATTACAACATTTTAGTGCACATGTAAGAAAATACCTATTATGTATTTGACAATAATTTGGGTTGAATAGTGAAACTAAAAAGGATAAAATAAAAAACTTTTTCAAAAAAAAATGTAACCGACTTCAACACAACCACAAAAAAAGTTCAAAATAACCTACAAAAAAACTTTTCTTTCGAAAGTCGGTGACAAAAAGTCAATGAAATAAAAAATAAAGTCACCGACTTTCGAAAGAAAAGTTTTTTTGTAGGTTATTTTGAACTTTTTTTGTGGTTGTGTTGAAGTCGGTTACATTTTTTTTTGAAAAAGTTTTTTATTAATCTTAAAAATGAGGGAGCTGTGCAATTTACTTCTGAAGTGGTTTTGAGGACATCATGGCATGCCACAAGGACCATAATGACCTCCTCATTTCAATTTCAGAATGGTGTCAATTTAGACTGGCTACGATTTGAAGTGAATCCCGAAGATCGTGCGACAAAGCTGTCGAGTGGTCGCGACAGTGCGACTCACGTGTCGCTGTCGACGCCCGTACGAATCGTGCGGCGGTCTCCGTGCGACTCGCGGCTTTTGATCGCGTGTATAGATGGCTCGCTGCATGTCGTGCACTGTGTCGCCGGCCTTATGAATACGACTAGGGCTGGGTTTGTAAGTTAACCTTAAGGCGCTCCCTCACCGCCAGCATTCACCTGTAATGTAACATAAAAGTGCGCAATTTGATGCTCTATTGTCTTCGAATGTTCCAATCTGTAACGTTACATTACAGGTGAATGCTCGAGGTGAGGGAGCGCCCTTATGGTTTTGACAATATGAGCATTTTAGTTTATTGTACAATTAAACTTTGTTTTGACAAATCAGTGAGTAAAACATCTGTTGATGAACAATAATAGGCAAGTTTACTGAAAAAATCTAATTAGTCCATATATAAAATTTATTTGATACTATTCTTTTTTTATTTATGTACGTAAGCATCAAAAGTATCTTCGTTTCGTCTCTTCGATTCGTAAAAAAATTACGCTATTCTGAAGTCACTAGGCCACTTTCGAGTTTTCATGCGTTTTATCTGTATTCATTGATAAAAAAAATCATAAATACGCATCCTTTATATTCCAAAACTTGGACGGACTAATTAGATTTGTATCATGCCTATTGTCTTAACCTCATTTGTCTAGTAGTAAGACCTGGGTATAAAGGCTTGCTTGTCCCTTTATTGTTTATAGATCGCGACAGACATCCGTTGGGCAGATGAGTTGATCATAGCAGCAGAAGAGGGCGGACGGCTGCAGTGTTTCGACCGCGCGCTTTCTTTACTACACCATCATTCCAAATGTTTAGATCTCACTTCTTATTTGAGGTAAGATAATGCCCACTTGTTTACCGTTTCAATGTAACGTAGAGAATGAACACAATGGGGTCCTAAAATATCTTACTATCAGGTTCAATAAAGAAGGAGTGTCTATGATCTCCATCTATATTTCGCTATCTGCCTATTGCCTTTTCCCAACTACATTTGGGGTCGTCTTCCAGACGAACCAAATGCAGCTGCAGTCACTTGTCACTTGAAAATCATGTTTAGCAATAAAATACTTTGTGCAAATAATTTTTTAAAGTGTATACTTATTATCTTTATTATCTTGTTAGAGCTATTTTCGAATGATAATTGTTTATTTGAAAGCGTTCAACTGATAATAAGGGGTGTATGACGTCATAATATGGCGTCAGCAACTCTTCTTCTCCTTTACTGTAGGCCTCATTAGTAAGCTCATTATAGTCCAACGAGCTATGGAGAGGGCTATGCTCTGAGTCTCTCTGCGCAATCGACTCAGAAATGAGGAGATTCGTAGACGAACCAAAGTTACCGACATAGCCCAACGAATTAGCAAGTTAAAATCGCATTAGGCAGGCCATATAGCACGCAGAACTGATGGCCGTTGGGGCCGTAAGGTTCTCGAATGGAGACCACGCACCGGCAAGCGCAGCGTAGGACGTTCACCAACAAGGTAGACAGACGACCTTATGAAGACCACAGGATCACGCTGCTTGCAAACCGCTTCCAACCGGTCCTATAATTGGAAGTCTATAGGGGAGGCCTATGTTCAGCAGTGGATGTCATACGTACGGCTGATAATTATGATGATGATGAATTCTTCTTAGTATGACTGCATAGTAAGAACGTCTTTTGGATAGAAATCAGTTTGATTTTTATGTTTCACTCAGGGATTCTCGACGGATGCAACTGCTATCAACTAGGAGCATTCGCGGCGGGCCAGTTATTTTAGCGACATTCTCTGGAGGCCCTCTCACACTTCTACATATCACACATCCTCGGTTGTTAACGGTACGTCGTCATCAACATTTTCATTTTCCTACCCAGGCCCCCTAGACAAACGATAAACGCCATCCAAGCGCTCAGTATATTTTCAACATTATACCATAGCCTTACCGCATAAAGTTGAAAATCTAAATAGTAGATACAGAGCGTTTTCGTTCGTTTTTCGCTTTCGCTCAGCAGTCTTCAATGGATGTTCAACTTTATGTGCTTGGATATTATCCTGAAAATCCATTAATGCCAGGAGTCATTAATAGATTTTCCCGAAGACGCTAATCGCCTGCCGATTGGCTACAGGACGTCCTATAATACTTAAGAGCCAGCATGATACGTTGTGTTGTTCCATACACCATTTTCAGCCGACACGCTATATTTTACTCTTTGTTCTTTTATATCATTCCTCACACAACTCTTCCACCAACAAGCAAAAGTTTAAAACTTTTTATAATCTTTTTTATTCAAGTAGGTTGTAAAAAAGTACCAACCGGTGATAATATAATATATTGGCAGCATGATTGTGGTACTGTTCTTATATCCTTTCTAATAATCTAATGAAAAACTAAAACTAATATTGTTTTCTAGGCTTGGGTCCGAACGAAGCGACCTTCGAATGCAGTAGCGTTACTCCGTGCCATGGACTGGGAGCGAGAAGGCACCGAGTGCCTGTGGGCTATCAACATGCTCGTCTGTGCTGCACTGAGGAGTAAAACTGGTTGGTCCTGTTTCAAAAAACTACTTCACGTGATTTTATGTAACAAAAAAATAAGGAAAGTTCTTCTTCTTTTTCTTGCTGCTATGGAAGTTATTCCAAAAAAATTGTAAGTATTCATATTCTAACAAACTACATCAACATCATCATCCTATAACTGTCGACTGCTGAACATAGGCCCCAATCACAGGCCATTGCACTCGATCACCGGCTGCTCTCGTCCAGCTGTTACCGACCACGTTACGCCTGAAGGGGCTGAAGGCGTCCCATCTTTGCCGATTCACGGTCTCCACTCGAGAACACGTCTTTCCTAACGGTCATCATTCTCAGGACTGGCGTCGAGTTTTTCTCTACCGAATCGGTTTTTTGCAGGATTCGCTTTAGTGGCAACAGTATTTCAATGAATGAGTTCACACATGCATTCAGTTTCAAGACACGGCAAAAAAACCGAATCTTGCTTGAAGTTGACATCCGACTACAAACCGATCCGGCCGTACTCCAAAATGTTAGATCCGGTGCAGTGGTAATATAGCCCATTCAATACACGCGTTCATACGATACACGCAGGGGTAGACAGAGGGATCTCGATACGAGGCCGTCGGATAACGCAATGCAAGATATGCTGTGTGAATACATCAGTCGGTTCTTCCAAATCCGATGAAAATAAGATTCGGCAAAACGTGGCTCAGTGTGAATGTACCGTAATATGACCGCCACATTGCCAATTCAACTTGCTTATGTCGTATTGTATTATTAAAATTTACAGCAATGTAAAGCAGTAATTCGTGGTTTCCTCAGAGGCACACAGCTCAGAGTCGGTAGCACAGAGCGCACTGGGTACATACCTGTCGCCTGCCGCGCCACTGGCGACGCCCGCGCTGCGATACGCGCCGCCCGTTCATGACCTCGCTAGGAAGTTCTTCCATCATTTACTCAGGTACCTCTTATCAGAGTTCTACAGTCTTTCTCCCAGGTACTCTTTTCCCTCAACCCTCAATTCTTCTCCTTGAAGTTGTATGCAAAAAAAACTTAAAAAAAAAATACACAGACTTCAACTTCAACTATCGCAATAAGAGTGTCAAATAACCTACAAAATAACTTTTCTTTTGAAAGTCGGTGGCTTTGTTTCTTTATTTCATTAATTTTTTTGACACCGACTTGACTTTGCGCAAACAAAATACGCAATGTGAAGCATCGCGTATTTTGTTTGCGCAGAGTAAACAAAAAAATCGTTAATGTAGACGATGTAGATACATTTTTAGATGTTTGTTGATTTTTCGGAAACCACCTTGTCCAATTTCGATAATATTTTCATGGGACCATTTGGGAAGTACACCCATTCCATCAATAAAATATTTTTTTTCAAATATGTTGGCAAACAATGGAGTTATGCGCGAACAAACTTAAAAAAAATACAAAAAGCCGAATTGAGAACCTCCTTTTTTAGAAGTCGGTTAATCAAAAAAAAGATATTTTTTTCTGGTTTTGTTGATCTAAAGTGCTGTCCATACAGGCGCGGTCGCATCGAGAAGGCTCTGAGCCTGGCGGTGGACCTGGCGGCCTGGGACCTGTTCTGTGACGCGCGCTGGGCGGCCGCGCGGCGACAGCTGGCCGCGCTCGCCAGCGAGGCCGCCTCGCTCGCGCTGCACTATGCTGATAATACGCCTGGTTAGCACAACTTTGTTAATAAGTTTCCACTTTAGTAGAATCATAACATGAATTGCAATAAAATTCCTAAAATGAAATTTAATAGAATTACATAATTGTATTATTAGATTCTGCATTGAATTATTGAAAATGCTCTTTTTAGAACCCCAGTTCTTAATAAAGGAGCCCAGCTCACCTCATCTTCACCAATCTATCGCTTCATGAAAACTAATTTCCTATTTCCAGGATCCGAATGTTCAGAATCCTGTTCAAGCTGCAGTTCACATTCATACACAGGTTCCGAAGAGGAAGCAAGCGTGACGTCAGAGCTCGTAAAGAAGAAACCTCCCCCACTACCCCGCGTGTCCCTCCCGAACCATCCCACACTCATGCAGGTCCCCATCACGCACACTGAGACCATGTCCACCAATAGCATACGACCCAACCTGCACCAGTACTTAGAGAGAGACAACACGATATGGACCACGGACGTGCGAGACGATACTTACCGAGAGTACCCGAAGCCAATCCGAAATTCCCAAAACATGCGTTGGCATAGTATGGACGTTCTATCCAACTATAGCGCACCAAAACATAAACTATTGACGATCAGTGAAGCCCCCGTCAAATCAACGCACACAGTCGTAGACGTTATACCTCGACCCCTCGATGAAAGAACGGCTGCCTCACACTTCAAACATTTGTATCAAACAGAATTAAGAGAAGAAGCTCCAAACACATTGTATCGTTACCAAAATAATAATAATTATCATCCCAGCACTAGCTTGAAAGATAGAACGTATAGAATGGATAGTGACGCACCAGAGAAACAAGGGAATCGCACTGGTGAAAGGAATAAAGTTAAATTCTCGGATACTGTTACCATCGCTGTTGTTTCGGTAAGTTGAACAGCTATATTCATTAAGAAGACTAATCACTAGCGCACTAACGGATGTGGTATACACCAAAGGAAGAGGTCAAGGGACCCATTTGTGAAGTAACTATTGCTGTATTCCCTATTTCTTTGTTTTCAGCAGGAGTCCCGCGTGTCTCCAGAGCCATCTCGCGAGTTAGCAGCTAGTCTCCCTTTATGTCCACCTCACAAGTACCTCGCCGCTTTCACCCCGCAGCAGGCACTCGCCCCGCCGCCGCCCGCGCACGTGCCGCACGTCTCGCACGTGCCGCACGTGTCACACGTGTCGCACGCGCCTCATGTCGCGCCCGCCGGTACTACGCTCGACTACGTTGAAGTGTGATGCACGCACGCATGCCACTATCTGTCATTTGCACCTCATAAATTGAGACGCACGCGATTCTGCACGTTTTATTTATTACTGATTGCTGCTACACAGAAAAATTTACTCTAAATAGTAATTAAATTGTCTGTATAGTACGTAACCTGTGAGATCGTGTCGCTTTATAATTCTGCTTCTTATTATGGACTTTAAATATCATAATTTACGTATTTATATTGTGTACTAATTGTGCCATTTGGAACCCGAGTTGAACCCCGCATCCTATCCAAAACGATCTCGAACGCGGATTCCAGATCTACTATAATTATATACTACTATCTAGTTTCCTAAATGAGGATCTCATTTAGGAAACTTACCCATGGCGCGATGCGACGCGACTCGACCGATTCCATCTACAAGTGAAAATCAACCCTACCACTACGACATAATTATGACAAAACACTTTGAGATCTACGGGTAGATGAAAAACAAAATATAATCGCCACGATGACGTCAAGTAAATGATGGCGCCACCATAGCTTAGTCCTAATCCGACCACTGACGTAGTACTATTTTGAAGTACCTTTAAGATTTGAACCAATGACGATGCTTGGAACAAGCTATACTAGCGCCATTAGTTCCCCAGTTGCCATCCCCATTGCATCATTATTTCTTAGTAGTGGTAAGGTTGATTTTCAATTGTAGTTGGAATTGGAAAACCCGAATGTATGTCAGCGCGACCACTCATTTGCGTGGGACGATCACATTGGTTAGAAAGCAGCCTTAGGGCTGATTTT
This sequence comes from Agrotis clavis, assembly GCA_954870645.1. Taxonomy (NCBI): domain Eukaryota; kingdom Metazoa; phylum Arthropoda; class Insecta; order Lepidoptera; family Noctuidae; genus Agrotis; species Agrotis clavis. The sequence goes on from OX940922.1 coordinate 11,899,281, forward strand.
TCAATCGAAAAATCAGCCCTTACTCGGATAAATTAAAACTATTCTGCATGGTTTGTTTCATCTAGTTATAAATTATTCTCCATCAAAGCATGTACTTGTCCACTTACTATTACTGCTCGTTGGACCAAAATGTTTTTAAAGTAGCACCATTTAATTTTAGATAAATCCTATTTTCAGAAAACCCTTCGCAAAAGCCGCCGAAAATCAAAGTAGTACATTTCGGCTTGGTATAGAGAGACTGCAATGCATTCCATTTTTTTGCAACATTGTGCAATCATAGTGATAATCACAATCCGTCCAGATTTAGATATAAGTAGCATTTTTTATGTTTAATATATTAATCATTGATTTTGTTTGTAGTTATATCAATAAGTTTGTAATGATAATAATGACTATATAGAAATTGTTCTGATTTTTTGGCTTATGAGCATGCGTTTATGCAATCAAAACCTTAGGTCAATGACATAAGTATGCGTATTTTAATTGTGATGTGTAACACTAGGGCCACACTAACGGGATATGCCGTTAATTATCGCGTTAATGGACGTTTATACGAACATTTCAAGACTATAATCGCGAGAATATACGAGAAATGCCGTTAGTGTGACCCCGGGTATTTTAATGTGAAATCTCGTTTATCAATCAGAATCTCGATATTATGTCAATTTGGAATTTGACACGTCTTCCTTCTATGTTGCGATCAGAGATTATAATGTACAATCTAAGGTTCCGATCCAGTCGAAATTCCAAGTGAATCATTTTAACAAATACCAACCCCCAAACTTGCGTACTTTGAGAAATGCGAGTCAGTTGTTACACTCTTAATTACTCGTCTCGCCGAGGAATACTCTGGGAGCATAGATTTATAAAATAACCTCCTTTTTTGAAGTCGGTTAATAATAGCATTTACCGGTTGTGAATTCTACTAAGTGACACAAATAGAAAATGTAAGCATTTGAATTGTTGATGCATTTATTTTACGCAAAGTATACAAACTATTATTTTAATAAAATGTGTTTTATTTTCTGATAAGCTTTTATTTAGCTATCCTGGGAATATCCCATGTTAAGCTACATCAACCTATGTCTATTGGTGCAGAATACTCAAGATCTGGCTGGCATGGCAACATGCTAGTGTTTGCATGCCAATAATAATATCTATAATAATGTCCTAGGATATGCTCTAAAGAAATTTATTGTGATGCACTTGCCAAACTGATACTCTCACTCTATGCCAAGAAAATGTACAGAGGCCAGCTGCAGGTCATCCTAAACCAATGGGAAAGGCCGGTCAAAGCTAATTGTAGATGGCGCCACCATAGCTAGGTCCTAATCCGACCAATGAGGTAGTACTATTTTGAAGTACTCTATAAGATTTGAACCAATGACGATGATGGGAACTAGCTATGCTAGCGCCATTAGTTCCCCAGTTGCCATCCCCATTTGTAAATTTTTCCCAATCGAATATTAACCTTCCACTATTGTGATAAGGCTGAAAATTCAAAGAAATTTGACAGATTAAGATAGGTTGATGTGCTGGCGTCTGTACATAACAAGGACCGTACTACGTTTTTTTTTTACGTGGTGAAATCATCAAATGAGTCCTCCCACCCAGGGCAGGGCAGGAGGGACTGTCAGACTCGTACTGACTAAAATTCACGGTTTCCATCAATAGGTACGATTTCATCTTTACGTTCCAGGGTCACGGTAATTTGAAAAGTCCCACGGCCACCGTACTACGTTAAAATAAATGAAGCGGGTTAATTTTCGCGCTAGTAGACTATAAATATTCGTAATGTCCATCATTGCAGTAATTAACGGCATTTCCCGTTAGTGTGCCCCCGCATAAGAGCGTGTACTCCAAACAATATTTCAAAACAAGTATGAAGTCCTTGTTTTTGAAATGACTGAACCGATTTTTATGAAACTTCATACTCATATAAATAGGATACCTAAGTAGGTTCAGTAGCATCAAAATAACGATTATGTTCATATTACAACAGATCACCATCGCAGGCACCTAGCCTAGGCCTGTATGGCCTATTTGATTGTCAAAAAACACAAGCAAACCCATGGTAGAGCTGCTGTTCCTCTAAGGCGAAGCGGGGAGCGATTCACCAATCACATGGCTTAAGTTGAGAACAGATGTGATTGGTGTCGCTCTCCGCTCCGTCTCAGCGGTGGAACCGCAGCCTTAGTTAAAATCTTGATGAGTACACCTACCTGTGGTGTTGCTTTAGGGATACTCTGCTGCCCTAAGGCCTATACAATCAGGGGTAAGTATCTATTGCATATTTTATGCAATATAGCATTTCAATTACAGCTAACACCAAAGAGCTTTGTTGCTTTATTACACAATTTTTAATTGATCTTCAAAATTCCACCATTGCTGGTCAATCATGGAGTCATTAATTAAAACAATCAAATTAGCTGTTACACTTTTATTATTAATTTTGGCTTAATTATATGGTTTGCAAATTAAAAGATGGATATGCTATGCATATTGCAAGGAATAAAACAGTTTAATCCTTCAGCTTCTTTTTGGGGCGCAGGTTGTTGGTGTGACCACACTTGGTCTTGCGGCAGTTGGTTGCACGAGGATGGAGGCGAGCATAGCACTTGCGGCAAATCATCTTGTCACAGTTGTACTTCATGGCCAAGATACGCAGAGAAGGCTCAATGGTACCTGGAAAATAACAATTGATAGTACATATTATAAAAGACAAAAATGTATATTATGCAGTTTGTTATGCTAAAACTCTAGAATGGCTAGACTGATTTGGCTATTTTTGGTTTTGAATTATTTTTGGTAGTCCAGGGAAGGTTTCAAATGTGAGTAAATATGATAAAAAAATCATATTTTTTTTAATTTAATGATTCTGGGGCGGTACAAAGTTTGCCGGGTCAGCAAGTATTAAATACATTTTTTCTTCTACTAGTTTAGCTCTAAATCTTACCTCCTCTAAGCCTGAGCACTAAGTGAAGGGTGGATTCCTTCTGGATGTTGTAGTCAGACAGAGTACGGCCATCCTCCAACTGTTTACCAGCGAAGATAAGTCGCTGCTGGTCAGGCGGGATTCCCTCCTTGTCTTGGATCTTAGCTTTCACGTTCTCGATAGTGTCTGAAGCCTCCACTTCGAGGGTGATGGTTTTACCCGTGAGGGTTTTTACGAAGATCTGCATTTTGTAGCTGAAAACAAGTTATTTAGTTACAATAACATCTAAGAGATTTTTTGATGGCAGCTGGCCTAAAGTTTTTGTAAAACAAATGACAAGCGTTGTTCAGACATGACACGCCACGCGGAGATTTAAATTTCGAACACCGGATTAACATGAAACAGTCAACAATTCAGAGATAATTACCCTGAACCTTAAATTATTTAATAACACACTTTTGCATAAAAATAACACACAATCCACGAATATTTTAGATAATTTACGAACTCACCTTCTCCTAAAAACGTGCTCAAAGTAAAAGAACTGTCAATCACAAAAAGAAAAATGGCGTATCTTTCTGATTTTTCGTTCAGAAAATTATTGTGGGATGGAACAGTGCTAAAATAATAAAAATTTACAAAACTCAATAATTTTTGTGTTTTACCACTTTTTGGGGTACATTACACTTACGTAATATAATTTTGTATCCTATAAATACGCGTGCGATATATTTTTACTTGAATTAAACGACAGTCATCTAGCGACTCTTAAAAATCCGTAGTAAAAATCGTTTCCAAACGAACCTGTCCTCTGTGCGTTCGAAAACCAAATACTTTATTTTACCACAGAGTACACAATATTGACAATTTACTTTGACATATTTTTTATACTAGAATAAATTGTTTACTTTAACTTTCATTAGATGAACGTTTAAATAATTTTATAGCTAAATCCAAAGACTGAAGCAACAAATATTTTAAATCCCGCACATTTATCATTGACATTTGAAGTGGTCACGTTTTATAGAGCGAGGTTTCAGAACGCATCTGATAACTACTTGTTTCGTAATCGCTCGATTTTCAGGCACTGTGCAGGTCCAAAATCAAGTAGATTCTCTTTTCAACAAAATGTATCACCAACTTAGCCGAGCAACTGGAAGGCTGGTGGCCTCTACCCACCTGCAGAGTCCACTTTTCCCTGTGGTAAGGCGATACTATTAACTTTGGTTACGTTAGGTTTTTATCGGGTGCTTCCATACCTACATAATAGATAATTTTCCTTTTACATAGGCCCCGATTGCTTTGCAACGGGTAGAGCCACCTTCAATCCATTACAATACTACGCACATGTCGACTGTCGCCGATGCCTGCGCAGCTCCTGGCAGTAGGAAGCTGATCCCTGGCACCAACACTCCTTACGCTCCTCTCTCGGAGAAGATCCGTCAAAGACAGAAACTATTCCAGGTAGGTAATTATTATATTCTACTTCAAATCTATTTGTGAAAAACCCATAATGGTAAACAAATATCCAAGTTCTCGATCAGTACCTATACATCTACAACATTATAGTATAACTTTACTTAAACACTTATACTTGTTTCTACTCAAGTATCTAGTTGTATATGTATAAATAAGTATATATACATAGTTGTATATAATTTTAGAACTATTAATAATAATAAAAATCACCTACTATCTTGATTTTAAATATTTCTTAAATGTAATTTATTCATAATGTAAATATTTAACAAAAACTATTTATAAACGATTTTTTTACGCAGTACCTCAAAAAATCAATTGCCGTCCACTGCTAGAAATTAACCTCCCCAAAAGAGTACCAACCCTCCTGGTCCTGGGCAACAGTGACTCTTCAATTTGACTAGGTTAACTAAACTAAATCATGACATGCTGTAACTCTAGATCACTGGATGGATGCTAAGTTAATTTTCATTTAGATGATCAGAGCATATTAAACTACCTACTAGAAAACATTCATTTGGTAAATAAAGGAACAGAAAAATAACCTTTTTTTATTTATTGAGCAAAAACAGTAAATAAAAAATTAAGAATTTCTTATCAGCCAACTGCTTAAATTATGTTATATGCATGATCTATATTACTTGGAGAGAGTAGGTTATTTATGCAGGTAATAAAGTAGAAAAAATGAATACCTAATAAAATTATTATTCCAGTCCTATTCTATCAGTATTACTATAGGACATAGTGGGTTGTGTACTCATTTCTGCTCGTAATTATTTTATAGAGACTTCATCGGCTAATTATTTAATTACAGAAAGAAGATGATGTCCCTGTGTTCCTGAAGGGAGGTCCCGTGGATGGTATTCTGTACCGCTTGACAATGGCTCTCTGCATTGTTGGCCTTGTTGGTGTCGGCCACACCATCTTCAGCCACGCTGTACCCAAGAAGTAAATACATGAATAAATCAATTACTAAATTATGTATTAGTTGCCTGTGTTATAAGTGTCTCAGCACTGTGATTAGAAAATATATAATGTAATACAAAAACATTGTCGAGTTTTTATTTCATGAAGGAAGAATTCTAAACAGGTCTAAAAAGGTCATCATTAATCATTGTATTTATTTAGTGTCATATTATGAATCATACATAGACTTGTAGCATGGGCTGAGCCATCCATATCCATAATTATCCAAAAAATTAAAATAAAATCGGCATGATGAGAATATCAAAGAATCTCTCCTAATTCATTTTCACTATTTGATCGAAATAAAAACACACCATTCACAGCCATCCGTCATACTTACCTACGCGAAACATGAATCATAGAAGTGAGGTTCCTGGGAATTCACGCAATTAATCAATTGAACATGCCATGGTGACCCCCTGGGGGGTATATTAAAACGTCTTAAAACACCAGGCTTGTTCCGGCGAGTGAAAGTGACAGAGCTATTCAAGTAGTCTAGCGCCGTCTCGTTCACTCACTGGAACAAGCCTGGTTTTAAGACTTTGTAATACCCCCCCTGGTCTTAACCGATTCGTTGCGATGTCTAAATTTCGCTAACTTCTAGCTGTGCGGCGGTAAGACCCCTCTTTGAAGAGTGGCTGGAGAGAAGTCATGGCGTCCTGACCTACCGCTTGACGCAGGTCCTCACCGGACACGGAAGTTTCGGGAGGTACCTGTGTCTGATGCGAAAGGAGGAAACGCCTGGGTGTCACCACTGCCAAGATCGCCCGGAGGACACGGTGGAGCATACGGTGCAAGACTGCCCAGCTTGGGCAGGGCACCGACGTGTCCTCACGGCTGCGATAGGTGGAGACCTCTCGCGCCCAGCATTGGTCGCGGCCATGCTGCGGGGCGAGACGGAGTGGGAAGCGGTCGCCTCCTTCTGCGAAGCAGTAATGCTCGCTAAGGAGGAGGCGGGCCGCGAGCGAGAGAGGACAGTGTCCTCCCTCCGCCCCACCCGCAGTGGTGCACGCCCACGGCGACGGACGTCGCGAGACGATCTCCGGCCACCGTAGGCGCGGGCATGCGGGCAGCGAGTAAAGGGCAACTCGCTGCCCGACCAAGGACCATGCCCGGGTCGACGGCGCGTTGTGTCCCACGCGCGCCTCAAAGAGCGTCAGCATAATGACGGGGCCCCCCTCACCGAGGGCCAAAGCCTGCCGGGTCGCGGGATTATTTCCTTACCGTGACCCTGGAACAGAAAGGGCTATTGGACACCGTGGATTTTAGTCAGTAGAAGTCTGACAGTCCCTCCCGCCCTGCCCGGGGTTGGAGGACTCATTTGATGATTTTACCACGCTAAAAAAAAAAAAAAACTTCTAGCTGTGGCGTCGAACAAAAATAAGGAGTTACCATCGATTTTAAAATGACATTCGTGCCTAACGCGACACGCAAAATGTGATGGCACTGAAACGTTTGCTTGCAATTGCAATACCTGGTATATATCGTTTGTTTTTTAAATAAACGTTGTCCCACACTAGGAATGATCCTATATCGTTACAAACATAAACTTAGATCATACAAATATTTGCTCCGTGCGGGATTCGAACCCGCGACAGGCAGTGCAGCAGTCCAATCACTCAGGCACTGCGCCCATCGTGCCGTCTGCCGTCAATGGTATTTGAATTGTACAGTACAGACGCCAGCAGGTCAACCTAATCGAATCTGTCAAATTTTATAATCGAATTACCTTCCACAATTTATAGGTTGAAAATCAATTAAAGAAATGTCTCCACCCCGTCTTTTTTGTGTGACCAACGGCTATGACAACATGATGAACATAGGATAGGTAACAAATTGATAGGTACCTACCTACACACATCAAAAGTGTCTAGGGATCAACATATATTTTTGCAATAACTTTTCTCCTGATTGATATTAATTAAAATATTCTTTAAGGATTCATCAAATAAAGTGTTATCGTTTGTCACAGTAACGATAAACCAAGTCACCTTTGCATTCATAAAGAAATTTGCCATTTTCCTAATAAAGGGATTTTTGACATTTGAACCACTAACATTAAAGTTCGAAAAAAAGACTGAAATAACAGTTTTCTTTAAAATTTTATTGGGTAACTTAAACAATTAATAATCCGTGTTTCTACCGCGAACACTAACAACACAAGAACATCGGTTTGGCATACTCAAAATGAGTTCATCCAAATCACGCTGTGGAATGGCCGCCCATGTTCGTTGCAACAACAAAAAAAGGTCTTCTTGCGACTGGATACCCTCCATATTCGGCAGAGCTCTTCTCTGTAGCATATCCCATGCATGCTCAATCGGGTTCAAGTCTGGCGACTGAGCAGGCCAGGGCAGGACATTGATGTTAGCTGCGGCGAGAGTCTGTCTTACAACTCTTGCGGTGTGCGGTCGTGCATTATCATGCATTAACTGAAATAAGGGACCGATTTGCACTTGTAGAGGAACGATGACGTCTGATACTATCGTCTCAGCATAAATTTGAGCGTTGAGGTTGCCTCTGATCTAAATCAACTCAGTTCTTCCGCCGATCCAAATACCCGCCCATACCATGATGGTTCCACCACTATAAGGATGGACTTCCTGGCAGGATTTTAATCGCTGTTGGCGTCCAGGGGTTCTCCAGTGTCGTATACGTCTTGTATCCGGTCTCATACCAAAACGAGACTCATCAGAAAAGCACATGAAACGCCATTGTTCTTCTGCCCAATTTCTGTGTTCAAGAGCCCATTGATATCGAATCCTACGATTGTGCATTGCTATAGGTGGTACCCGTAGCGGTCTTCGGAAATGAAGGTTCACTTCATGCAAGCGGTTTCTGACTGTTTGGTCGCTAATTAAGTTCCCTGAAGAGTGATGAAGCCTCACGGCTAACATCATGGCGGTTATTGTTGGAGCTCTTCGAGTTAAGATTTGAATGTATCGGTCTTGTCTCCGTGTGGTGCAGCGATACCGTCCTCCATGGCGCTCAGCCACGGTACCAGTGCTTCGGTAACGTGTCCAAAGTCGACTGATAACACTCTGACTTGTATTCAGAGCTAAAGCCACAGTACGTTGCCGGGAACCAGCTTCTATCATTCCCACGGCTCTGAGCATTTCTTCCCTGCTTAAATGACGTCGCCGCTCCATAATAACGTTGGTTTTAATCAGTAGTAGGGAAACAGTAGCACTAATAATGTCTTCAATGCGTTGTATGTTTTTATAGGGAAAATATTGACAGCTGATTTTCATCTTTTACTCGAATTTGATTTACAGTTCCTGATTCAAATTATGAAATGCACCAAAAACCAAAAAGGATCCATATAAATTTATAAAATCATAAATTTATTACAAAGCCACATCTCAATCTCAAGAAATCCGCATAAAAATGCTTGATCCCTAGACACTTTTGATGTGTGTATTTCAAAATTTAGAAAAGACAGGGAAAAAAACGGTTGTTTAAATAATTCTATATTTGATATAATTTTTATAACTTAACAACACTGGCCTTCACCTATAATGCCATAATTGCAAACCATACATTGTGAATCCATTTAGCATTAACATCCAACAAGCACTCTAATATGTAACACCAATCTACTAATTTGGACCTTAATCGTTAAGTATGATTTCAAGTATACATAATTTGATCGATAATAATATGTAACACCAAGTAAACATAATAATTATAGTACCTACTTCGTGTAGCTGAAAAACATCACCCTCCTTGCGGGCTCCGCCGCAGTAGGTTAAAAAAGGAAAATAATCAGGTACCTTACGTGAACAGTTTCGAGAACAAAACACGTATACTAAAAAAATATATTTAAAAATAGGTCTAAAAGAAATCTAGCTAGTAAAGGAATATAAAAAAATATATTTGGAACTTTTTACCATCAAATCAGTTCAGTCAGATCTACTGACCAAACAACGAATTTAAAAATTATCATGAGATTATTTCATCTCTTTTGAATAAAATGCACAACACAGCCTTTTCTATCGAAGTAAATCTGGAAATTGTTTCCTAATAAATTCATTAAACTTAATTTTCAAAAATGTAATACTCGAAGTAAACATAGGTTAATCATATTTGATAATAACTAATACTAATTGCTAAGCAATATAAATATAAAAAACCATTCAGCACTCAAACCATAATGGGAGCCCTATTAAAATAAAAACTTTAAATGATTTTCTAAAAATGAAATAAGGAAGAAGGTACTCATAGTAATAACAAGACAAGACGATAACTATCGTGCTTCTAGTAAATAAACATTTTCTTACAGAAAAATACAAGACATAGGTACTTGTACATAATTATCATATTAACACTAGGTAGTAGTGGCCTCAGATCCTATAATTTTATCTGAGGTTGATGAAAGAAACCGTTGCAATATAAGTACTTTTAAATTTGAATTCTATTTACCTACTTGCGTAAAAATTAGGTACCCACCTATTTACCTAATTTAAGTTCGTTTACTTGTATTATTCAGAAAAAAAAACAATACGATTAACGATTCGATGCACACCTATTCAAATCTATAAATGCCGATTATACGTTCTAAAACACGACAAAGCACGCTGTATAATTATGATGTCTGCTAGAATGATAGGTTGACTTATTTTACTCTGTGACACTACCATCATTGTCTCCAGTTATTGTATAGAATCAGGAATAAATCGATCTATACGCAAAGCCATGTAGGATGTTAGGACATGCAGTAATAGATAACACTCCAGCAGCGTACAAATGCTAATCATATAGATAGGTAATAACCTACAATAAGGTAAGTATATATCTACCAAAGTGTTTGTTAATGCTAGACTATCAGTAATCACAAGAAACAAAAACAATATGCAGGTATTATTATGCTTTGTCAAGAAAACAAAAAAGATTACGCAAATCTACAGAAGTAAATCAGCCGTAATGAGTTAGCAGATTTATGGGACATTGCTGTGTTTACTAAATTCATGGTGCCCACTAAACAGACTTTAGTCAGGCTATGTTTAGATCTTCATAAAATAACCAATTTGAAACTATAGGGACTCTTCAATTTGCCGACTTATATCTTCCTAGCACACACTTAATCTTACAATACATTATGAAACCTTTAAAAATCAGACCAATCGCGGGTCTTCTTGAATCTAGACGAGCAGACATTACATAGATAGAACATTTTTCAGAACTTTGATATCAAGAGAAAGTGTGATAAGGATAAGCCTCTGCACAGTACATTTCATAAAACAAAGACCATAGTGTATTTATCAATGTTTTGGGACAAAATATGGAAAAGCAACCAAACACGATTAGGTATGCGATTAATCGCTAGGACCGAATTACTTTAGCTAGTGATAATTTTAATAGGTATCATGTCTACCTGTTTCTATCTGTCTGTATTGGTGTCAATTTCAGCGCAGTTGTAAGCATTGTTTGTATGTATTTTATGTAACCAACCACTAACATATTAAAGTTATTAATTATTAGCAGTTTATCCGTAGACCTACTAGTAATAAATTAATAGCGTTACTACAACACACGTTGAAGATACACCGAATACATTAGTAAGTCTAGGGTGCCTAGATATGAAATAATTATAGCTCCGTAACATTATTACATATGTAAGTAGTTGCTATGGAAATGACATTATTGATCGATGGAAATGACTAAGGTTGTGTCCACATGGCGAGCATTGACATGCAACTTATAATAGTAAGTTGCAAAAATTATTTTACGACCACGAAGTTTCATTGGTGGTACCGCTTAAAGTTTCGACAAGCTCCATTCGTCGAAACTGCCTTGATTTTGATCTCAAACGGATTGCTGGGTTCCGCATAATAATACTCGCGGTAGGGACGCATTTCAAGATGATGATGAATTTCAACGATCATGAGTAATTAATATTTATAACGACATGGTTAAGGAGAGACTAACCAATAATTTCATACACACCAGGGCTCTTTTGCCGTCGATGAACAAACGTTTAGCTACCTTTCAAACAAGTACTTAACTGGGTCACAGTTTTGTGATATTGGAATCACTCCAACTCTTTCAAAATAATATGTTATCTTCATTCATAGATTATAATAAACCTATAGATAATAGCTACTGATTTAAAAACATAACATTATTTTCTAACAACATACAAAGACAATAATATATTTTAATTAATATTTATGTATTATAATCTCTTTTAACAGTATGATTGATACAGATTTATATAATTACCTACTAAACATCACACCTCACAAACATGCACAATTAATACATTCTATGATGAATAAGCGTGTCACTTCAGACTTCAGCTTCAATCATCATTAAAAATCAATATGAGAGGCACTCATTGGAACAGTGCCATTTTTTTTTGTTCTAGATCAAATATCCAATCCTGAAAATATATATTAATAATTTCCATTTAATGCTAACTAAACTCTTCAAACATCCCTTAAAAAGAGCCGATAGATTTAATTTCGGAATGAAATTCAATCTAAAAAAAATACAGTCTCTTAAAATGAGAACTTTCGAAAATCGCTTAACGTTCTATTACATTAGGTACGTAATGAAAAATTAAAACTAATAATATTAGTAATTGTGTGAATTTATCAAAGCCAAAGCGTTTTTAAGTAGCGATTGTATCGCACAGTAAAAGTTAATGCAACGCCAAAAATATATTAAATTCGTACGTAAAATTAAATGCCTACTTACAAGTAAAGAGAACATTGAACTGATTGAACAATACTCAGTACTAATTTAAGAGACGGTTTAGAAATAAATAAAGTTAACATATAAAATTATACATACAGTTGTAGTACTGGTGATTACATAATGTATGTATATTTTCATATCAATCCAAATTCACAAATAAGACTAAAGTTTGAATCCATTACGCTGGTCGTGGTCGCGCAGGCAGTGGTGGAGGAGCACCTTGCCTGGCGGGCACCGGAGGCGGAGGGCCGGCCGGCGGCGGCGTGCTGCTCTCCGGCGGCGGAGGAGGCGCGCAGGTGGGCGGCGGCACGCTGTCTGCCGGAGGTGACGCCACAGGGGGCGGCGACGCTTGCGGAGAATGAGCTGTCTTACCCGCGTCTGGCGGGAGCGGCGCCGGTCGCGGGGGTGGAGGACGGGCCGGGCTTATTGCTGGAGCTCTGGATGGCACCAAAGGTGTCGGTGAAGGTGCAGGAGGCCTACTAGGCTGCTGTCTGCGGGGAGTTGGGGGTGCAGACCTGAGAGGTCGTTCTGGTTGAGCTTCTCCTGATAATGGAACTGTATTGTTTGAACACAAACCTATTTCAGCTCGAACGATATCAATCCAATTAGGAGTTTTCAAAGTAATTTGCATTGGGATCGCGCAAGCAGATATTTGCCCCTTTTGTGCAGCTGCTAGAGCATTTTGCCCTTCTCTAAAAGTAATACTCAGGGAGGAATCGTCAATAAAACGTACTAACGTTACTTCACCAATCGTAGATAATTCCTGTAAAACAGCTGCCACCACGTTATCATCGAATGGGCAATCTTCGTTATTGAACTCATCACAGGGTTCCACAATTATACTAGCATCAGGAGGCCCGAGGTCTTTCACAACTTCATAAAATACTTCCATGCATTTTGTATAGCTTACTTGTAGTACTTCGATCTCTAGAATTGCGATTACTGGCCGATGATCGCTTTGTTTCAGTTCTGCGCGGCCGTAATGTAGCAATTTCCCTGCAGCTAATTCTGATGTGCCCTCTGGGTCAATAGTGTGTTTCCTGCTTCTCCATAATACTCGATCGGTCCAAGCAGGAGCTCTGCATTTTTCGCTAGTATCATAATCATCACTGAATAAGTCATATTTGTATGTAGGAGGGAATGTTATCTCACCTTCAAAGCAATTTTTAAACACCAAACCTTGTTCTTTTTGCTGTAGCAATTGATCATGTTCTAAAATTCGTTGTAAATTATTTTGTGACACTAATAACCGTATTTCGTCTTTATCCAAATCGACGCGGTAGTTAAAATCACCGCACCAGAACACATAATCATGAGAATATAGAGAGCGGCCCATTGGGAAGGCGGTTTTTCGCGTTATCTCGGTATAATCGGCATTACGTTCTGTAACTTGAGATTGACCTGCAGCAAAATGAGCGCATACAAAACATAGGGATGTTCCATAGAGGACCATTCTAATGCCAACTGATCCTTTGTTTCCTGTAGTTCCACCAAGACCAGTTTTAACACAATCTAAAGCAACATCTCTAATATGTGGAATCAGATCTTTCCTCACAAAAATAAAAAGGCAGACACCCACTAGCTGATGACTGGAGAGTAAAGTATATGGAGCATCTCTGCATAGAACCTTTTCTAATTCTTCACTCCAAGCTTTAGCATTATCTGTACTAGCTGCCATGATATTGCTAGCATTTAAGTCCACAATTTCTTCAAAGCCGATAGCAAAAATATCAGATGGATGTTCTTTCAAATTGACTGTATTAACCAAAGAAGAGTTAGGACAATCCAGAAGCCAGTCTGCTAATGAAACATCTTTGTAGGCAAGACTTCTGAAATGTTTGCCTCCATTTACATTGTATGTGCCAATAGTGATGCGAATAGTAGTTGGCTGTGTGAATTCACTTGCTCTTCGACACATTTCCCTGAGAACTGGTGTTGATGTATGCAATAAGTTGGATGGTAGCAATATTCGTGAACGGTCAGCGAGTTCAGAGTTCAATGTAGAACCCAACAGTAATATATCAATAGCCTCTTGTTTTGAGTTGTCTAATAAATTATTTTGGATTGTTCTTGCTGCAGATCTTGCTCCATCAATAAGTTTCGAGCCTCCTTGGATGGCTCCTGTACCAGCATAGATTTTAGATATCTCATTTCCGTTATTGACCCACATTTGTTTAAATACTTCTTCAAACCTACTGACATTTTGTTTTTTATCAATACATTGCAAGAGCATTAATTGAATAGCTAACATTTCTAATCCAATAAATGTTTGTATAGAATTGGTTCTGTCCAAGCAATCTAAGCAATTGGTTCTTATAGCTCCTTTTTGTATATTATAGATATCTGAACCTTTAGCACTAAAGATACTTATGTCATCATAGTGTTTTTCAATGATTTTTCTAAATTTTGCTAATGCATTTTCTATAGAAGAAGCTCTAACTTCTTGGTGATAATCAAAAATTATTTGGACTACATCATTGTGGGCAGAGTCATTCAAATGTTTTTGGAATGCATTACTCAAAGTAGCTTCACCTTCACTGCCTCCAATTAAACTCGACCCCAACAGATTAACTACTATTAATGAGCCATAGTTACGTTTTAACTGTGAGAAATGTCTATCACAAGCACTTGTAGAAGCATCATATCCTCTAGACATCTTTACTTTATGTGATCCCACTTGGATGCCAGGTTGTTCCCAAAACAGAGGAACGGAGCCTCTAGTCTGTACATAAGAAGCAACTGAATCATCTATATAGATTGCCTGCTCTGTTTCCACAAAATTGGCAACATTGCCATCATCATTGCAGCCTCTGACATTAAACCTAGTCCCAGCACGCTCACAGCTCAGCCGAGATACTAATATTGCTCTTGCTTGCCTATGTCCAACATAAATAGTCCTTATTTCCACTGAGCCACACATTGCTCGAGTTAACCACTCTTCACAATCTATTCCATATCTTATTAAATGTATAAACAGGGTTCTATTCCAGAAGAATCTGTTATCAGGACTGGCTCCCTTGCTTTTTCTTTGAGCACACAGAGTAAGATCAAACAGATGGTTGCATTTACCTGAAGTCCATGAAAAGTAGAAAGTCCCAGAGTTGACTAATTTTCTTACTTCGGAAACTTTATCTTCACCTTGCGTATGGTAAAAAAGCGGCAGAAATTGGGTCTGGGTAATTTTAAATACTTCAGCGTCTCCGATCTTACCAACTGAGCAGCATCCCGTTATGAGGACAAGATACAGCATACAACTTTCGCCAGAATTCAGCTGTAGGACACCGAGCACCCCGTATGCATCGGCTATTTTGTGATATTGCTTCCGCAATGTTTCTGTTTCTTGGGACGACAGCGAGACCACAGCTTGAGACTCGAAGAGAAGTGCCGAGTCTTTATTTCTGTGTTGCAATATTATACTGTACGGATTCGGTGGAGCCGATTTCTCAAGGACTTTAAATCCTTTTGACATAGCCATGATTTCAACAGACCATTAGTCACTTACATGGATTCAACAGCCATCCGCCCCCTTATTTCAGCTTCAACTTTGCACAACAATCGACCATAGAAAATCTAATGAGAAATAGGTAGCGAAATTCGAAGCAAATCACAAATGTCAACTACGTCAAACAAAGCTGTCAAACGGTAGCTATTTTTAATATTTCTGGCATGCCTTTTGGGCCTTTGTGAAAAAGTTTACAAGGATACTTTTTTTAGACTTTATTTATTTGCACCTTGCGAATGTCCAGGCTTGTGAACAAGTTTTTTATATTTGACTATGCGCTGCGTCGGGACCTGAACATACCGCGACCACATCAATCACGGTGCAAATATGAACAAAGCCGCTAGGGCGTCGTGAACAGTATTTCAATGAATGAGATCACACATGCATTCAGTTTCAAGACACGGCAAAAAAACCGAATCTTGCTGAAGTTGCCATCCGATTTTGCGACTACAAATCGATCCGGCCGTACTGCAAAATGTGGGATCCGGTGCAGTGATATAGCGCATTCAATACATGCGCTCATACGATACACGTACCGATGGGGGGATCTAGATAAGAGGCCGTCGGATACGGCAAAGCAAGATGTGCTGTTTGTATGCAACATTCGGTTTTTCCAGATTCAATGAAAATAAGATTCGGCAAAACGTGGCTCCGTGTGAACGTACCATTAGCCTCATAGCCTGAACCGGAAAAAAGAAAACGGGCGATAGGAAAACAAAAAACAAGTCATAACGTATTTTTTTTATTTTTTTACATTTAAGAATACATGGAATCTTGAGATTACATTGAAAATTTGAGTAACACAAATAATAACAGCGATATAATTTAATAAATGCAACTTTAAAAATTAAAATTAACATATCTATTATACTGTGCGATAGAATCCGGATTTACTTTGATTCGTCCGGAATACCGTTGAACATAGTCCTGGTAGATTTCTCGGGAAGCTTTTGACACAGTCGGCGGGATGACTTCTATGGAACTGTCGATAGTAAATGCACTATTGACGGTCATCACGACATGAATGTCTGACTTGTAGCGCGGGTTGGAACGACGTTCAAAGTTTACATATCTTCTATACCTGCAAAAAATTAAAAATATAAACTTACATATCAGAATTAATGTTGACAAGGTTGACGCAGGGGAAAGCAATCAATTGCTGTGCTGTGTCGCGGGTTCGATAACCACATGAAACACATATTTGTGTGACCTAGAAGCTACCTACAAATAGTTGTTCAGAGGCTCTATCATGAGTTTTCAGTTATTCTGACGTAAAATAAACTGGAACTTGGCATTTTCAAATTGTCAAATTTCAACTTAATTCAAGGAAAAAATTAGTTCCTTCTTCGCACACCAGAGGCGCAGTTCCATTTTTCCGAAACGCTGTAAATACTAGAAAGACGCTGTAAAGTAAAATAGTGAAAAACTGTGATAGGGGTTCTGGTGTTTCTGTAAAAGTTTTTATGTTTGTAAACGCACATACGATACAGGAGAACTTCATAGAGGGGGGAAATTAAAAAAAAAAATGAGATTCCGGCACTAATAATCAGGTTTGGGGCAGTCTAATCCAAAACTGCTTAAAACTGTACATAAGTGAATACGAAATATAGCAGTGACAAGTGTCAGTGCAAAAGCTAAGCAATGCTCTCTCCATCTAAGTTTAGCATTCATCGTTCAACCCATTAGATACCTCATGTGTACCAGGAATTCTAATTGAAATCTTTTTTACCTTGAAACTGTTTTTTTTTTTTGTGAATACTTACATTACCATGTCTCGTTTGCTGGGCTCACTCAAAAGAACCCTGTTCCTTCGTTTGATAGCAGGGAACATGGGTTTTTCCTCTACGTCTTTGGCTTTTAATAGTTTTGCGACTACTGTGAGTGGTGATGGAACTGATAGCCGTGCGCTTGGAGTGGAGCTTGTTAGGTCATCATCCGATGAAGAATCAGCGTTTGAGCTGGAAAATGTAATACATATTTTGTTTATTATTGCGCGTAGGTAGCAGGACTAACGAATTACCGTGACTCCTGAACGTAAAGGGCTATTGAAGGACATCAGGATTTTAATCAGTACAAGTCTGACCCACTCTGCCCTGGGTGGGAAGACTCATTTGATGTTTTAACCACGTTAAAAAAAGTACTGCGCGTAACTCACATCAAGTTCTCATTTATCCACTTATTGCGAGCATAGGTGATAGTCGTGTTCGTTTTGTTTCGCACTGACAGAGAGCGCGTTTAAGTTTTTTCGAATGTGCTTTTAATACGTATTTATGGTTCGTAATACATCTCTTAAACTTGTCATAGGACGGGCTTGGGTACCAATTAAATTTTAATATTTTATGTTTCCTGCTAGAAATGCGTAGCAGGAGGGGGCACTGCATAACTACACATTCTTGTACCAACGCGTGCTTGTATCTGCATTCATTGCAAATAAATTCGTATCTATTTATTTATTCTAGACACGGAGTCAAGTCCAGACAAAGTCAAACGACATTTGAGTAAATAAACCATGGAACTTTTATTCCACACATTATAAGTATTATAAGCTTAATACATACTCGCTGGAGTTATTAGATGTGGTACTGGATCGGCCGCTGATGACCGGGTTCTTTGAAGTCGGGCCTTTGATCTGCCCCATAGTGCGCCCGCGCACGACAAATGGACTGAAACTTTCTGAAAACGTCGGAGCGAGGTCACGAAATGTGTGGAACATCTGTGGAAATATAAGGTGTTGAGTTAAAGTCTTGATTGATAGTTATGTGTTTATTCACCCATGACTAAAGAGAAAAAAAAAAATTCGAATGTGTGCTGCAACTGAAAATCAGCATGAAATGGTAGACATTGGGCTGAGTTAATCAACTTTGGTAAAAAAATCAAAATCAATACATTAATTTTTTTAGCTATCCTAGATTTACAGGACTTACAGGCACTTTTGAATCGTCAAAAGACAAATAAAAATTACTACATTTTCTCATTTTTTTTAATTATTACAGGTGAAGATTTTTCTACATTTCTTTCCAACTATACACCTTGAAACCTTTTAAATACATTATTACTAAATGGTCTTCATTTTAAAAGTTGTTTTTGAAATTATCTATAACAACAAGAGACAGGCAGTATACCATTGTCGATAGCTTTCAACTTTTACCTTAAATTCGAAGCATTCCATCAATACAGTGTACTCAAAGGGCCTGTTATAATCGTGGTAGGGGTCCACCATCTCTATAGTGCTGCTACTGTCGCCTTGCATGCCGATGATCTCGCAGCACAGCTTCCTCATCTCATTGCACGGGAGAGGAAGGTGGCGGAGGACGTCGTCGTCCCACCATTTTGTTAATGATCTTGAAATTAAATTAATTAAAAAAAGTAGCAGAGCAGTGCTGGCCCAGTGGTATCGGCCCTGACTTACGAGTTGTAAGTCATGTGTTGACAGCCAGACATTACTACAATATGTAGGTAATATATTTCATCACCACAGATCTCAAAATGGTGAAGTAAAACATCGTGAGGATTCCAGCATGTCCAAAAACTAAAAATTCGAACGCGTGACATCTACTAACACGCACTGGGCCCATTTGGTAGATTATGGCCCACTCCCTCTCACAGAGAGGCCTTTTTCCCAATAGTGGGAACATCATAGGCTGAAGATGATGGAAAAAAATTTGACAAGTGTAACATACACTTTTTTTGCACTTATCATTTATTTACCGAGGAGCTTGTGACTAAATAATATCAGCCTCACAGGTCGATTTTCAAAGTTAAGCCGCTCTTGCCAAGGTTGGTCTGTGGATGGGCGACCGTCGTTACTGGTAGTCAGAAGCTCGAAAGTCTGACAACCAATCTTACCAAGGGGTATCGTTACCGAGTTACTGGGTTGCGGAGGTCAGATAGGCAGCTGTTCCATGTAAAGAATTGAGATTTTAAGCCGACCCCAACATAGTAGGAAAAGACTAGGCAGATTGACTGCAATGACTGATTTATTTACCTGTTACTAGGAATATACACTATCGCTTCAGGGTGATGTAGATAATAATCGTTCGGGTACTCCCAAATGGGTGCTCTGGACGGATCAGGCACAAATAGTCCAAGGAACAAATTCATTGTGTTTTGTTTCTCAGCATCAGAGAATGTGTTGGAGTAGTATCTACTGAGTGTCTGCATGATATCGTTGCCGTGCGACGACCAAGGTGCTGTTTTACGATATGTCTTTATTCTGTAAAAGAAACATTGGGTAGGTAACTAACTTGTGCTGAAAAACACACGGTTGACTAACAAAAAATAGTTTTTTCGAGTCTGGCTGTTAGTGTTTTCCAGTAGAACTTTTCAGAGTGCGGAGAAAACTATGATTAGTAAAAACATGCCCCACACTACAAATTCCTCCTATCACTTGAAGGCCATAAAAACATTTGCACCAAGCAGAAATCGAACCCGCGACACGCAGCAGTCAATCACTTAACTACTGCGTTAACAGTGCTGTCCAAATAAAAATAGCTAGCAAAACTTCACAGTAGTGATGGGTGTCGATTTCTAAACGATAAAAAATGATAAAACTATTAACAAAATTATTTGTCATTTTTTTAGTACTTAGTGTTTGTATATTTTATAGATTCTTTTACTTGAAAGTTTTATAGTTCTACTCTTAAACCCCTTCTACACGATCCAAACCGACCGCCGACAGAGGTGACCTTAGTCGCGTCAACCGTACCCAACCGTCTGGAACGCTGTCGGCCGACTGTTGGGGCTGACCACGGACGCAGCCTGTCGGGAGGGATGCGCTCCCGACCAAGGTCCTCCAAAGGTCTTTTGACTCCGCCCATATCCGGTCGGCCGACCAACGTCTACACGGTAGATTTTCACACCAACTGGACCAAGGTCACTTCTGTCGGGCGGTCGGGTTGGATCGTGTAGAAGGGGTTTTAATTTGCTTAGGCAAAGACAAGCATAGACGCGTAATTTCCCATACCTGTGTACAAGCTGTGATCCTCCATACTGTAAGGCCAGTGTATCGCCGTGGTCCTCATACAATCCTTCAAGCAACCTGGCGCAATCTGAATCAAACTCTATATTCGGTTCTCCTAGAAGTCCTAGGACGTATAACTGGAAAATACAGGAGTTTCCTATTTAATAATCACATCTGGGTAATGTATCAATAGGACTCATTTCATAGATTTTGGTTGATCAGTTTTTGGCAAAATATCAGAGAACTTCGCGAAAACAACTGAACTTTATTATCATGAGTTAAAAACTTCGCGTTTATAATATTAGATAGTTTAGTACGCGAAAAGCGTCAAGTGTAATGCAAATATCAATCTATCAAGGTTTTAGTTTGTTGAAATTGTCTATTATTAATCAGCCTATAATGTTCCCACTGCTGGGACACAGGCCTCTTCTCTGTGAGAGGGAGTGGGCTGTAAAACAACAGGCAGGCCCTGTGTAAGTTGGTTGATGTCACATTTCGTCGAATTTTGGTTCTAGGACATGCTGGTTTCCTTATGTTTTCCTTTACCGTCTTGAGAGCAGTGGTTATGAAATAAATTACACAAAGTAATGCGTCTATCGGGGTTCGAACCCACTTCCTAAAACTCGGAGTTGGGGCCCTGAGCACTGGGCCACTACTGCTCTTTAAAAAGACAAATAACTTTTAGTTTTCCCTCATCCAAGTTTTGGTTAACCAATTTGCAAACTTAGTACATAAAATAAACATTCTTACTTGGTGTGCGAGAACACACTTCCCGATAGCAAACTGTGCAGTATTGGTTCTGTCGAGGCAGTCCACACAGTTGACACGCACGAGCCCGGTCTGCAGCCGCCCCCCCTGGTGGCCGGGCACCCCCGTCACTTCCCCGAACCCGCTCGTACTCAAGAATATGCCCGTCTTGCGAACTACCGTGCGAGCTATAGCCGACAACCTACAAATAAAGATTGGAATTTAAAGACCTTGTCTATTGTGTAACTTCATCATGTGGTGCACTAAATGTATAAAATTCTCTTTTTCCCCACTGCTCAACTGTAAGTGCTCGTTTAGGAATAGTTGAGCAATAGGGAATCCCCACTGCTCAACTAAACTGAATAGTTGAGGATTCAGGCATTATTCCTGTGCCCTACTTAGTTGAGCAGTTAAGCAGTATAGTTGAGCTGAGGGGGAAAAAGGGTAACATACATTTCTATAAAATAATATCAAAAACTTGTATCAGATGGCTCTTGGAAATGTATATTAGCATTTATAACTCACTTGTCCAACACTTTAGCATCAGATCTCTTATTAGTCCTAGCCATATCCAAATGGTAATATTGTACAGCATGCTCAGGAGGCAGGAATTGATTTAAATACTTTATCCCATTGCTTATCACATCTGTCAACAAAGACTCATGTTTCTTCTTCTCTCTTTTCTTAACCAAATTTAAGAACATGATGGGAGATCCATATCTTCTCATCAGGTTGTTTAAATGTTTTCCAGGTATTTCAGCATAAGGGTCACTCAAGTCAATGGATATTGCTGGTTTCGGCACCATTTTCGAGACATCTTGAGACCAATAACTTGGTATTGAGCCTCTCATTTGAACAAATGAACTAAATCTGGAAAGAAATATGTTTAGAAACATGAACAATTTATTCATTATTTAGGCATTATTTTTAATTAAAAAAAATGGAGCATAGAGCACCAGGTGTGAAGAAATTCTTACCTGCCAGCAGCAAATGATGATACCATAGAATCATGTACAATTTGTTCAGTTTCAACCTCATTGGCTACATCTCCATGCATGTTTGCTCCTCTCTTCAGGAACCTGGTACCTGCATACCTGTTGCTCCTCCTAGCTATCAATGTCAGGTATATGGGTCGGCCAAATATGTTCAAATTGCTCTGTTCTATGAACCCATGGACAATGTACAGGATCCAGTCAGGGTGCAAGTGAGAATGTACTGCTGATAATAGGTGACTGTTCCATACAAATCTCCATTCAGGTACTGAGCGTACGCCAAAGTCTAATCTATTTGGTTGGCAGCTGGAAATTGAAATATTGACATGTTATATAAGTCATTGGCCTTCCTTTTGGGGAACTAATTTCAGGAACAGACAGTTTGTTCATTACAATAATCAGCCCTTAAAACGACCCACAGACTTAATGTTAGTATGGATATAATTATCTTACCCAGTCTTTTGTCTTTGTTGCAGTTGACTCTTCCAAGTTTCAAATATATCTTCTTCATTATCATCATTCTTGTGACACTCACATTTGTCCAGCAAATCCTGGCTTGAGGCTGACCTTGAGTGGTATACTGCAGCTGTTACAGGCTTGGGGAATAATGCAGGTGCAAGCTGCCTTGGGGGTGCCATATTCATTTGAAGAGTATGTGTGATATCATAACTATAGCTATAATAAAAGTTAGTTGATAAGTCTATGGCTAGAAACATCTTTAGGTATCTCTGTTCATCTGGATGAGGAGGTTTATTGCTCTCACTAGGAATGTATATTGTAGCCGTGTCTTCTATTTTGTAGATGGAATGTGAACCAATGACTGCCACCTTTCTTCTTTTGGTAACTAATATTATGTAGTATCCTTCTAAGAATCTTATGAAACCTGAAAATTCATTTTTGGTATTTGTATCTGAATTCATGGAATAGATATTAAGTAGGTGCATTGTGCCATTGTCCAATTGCACTCGGGGCATTGTAGGAAGGCGCGCATTGCAGATGTCAGTATTATTGTGAATCACTGCAACATTCACAAGTGGAAACGGTTTGTCTAATATCACCATGTGTCACCATCCCATAACTCGCTGAGTGTAACAATCCAATGAAGCATTAATGTTAAATTGAATGATTCTTACCAACAATACCAAATGCTGACACAAGTTTGTTAAGTCCTGTTCTCAGCCTATTACCAAAACCTATCATGTTGAGTAGCTGGTGTATCTCCTGCTTATTGTACTCAAACTTGTCATCAACCAGTATCAGCTCGCGTGGGTCTGTCCTGTCTATTTTAAGGACACGAAACCTTGTTTCAGTGTTGTTAGAGCCAATCAAGTAGAATCTCTGGAAAAATGAGTAAGATTTGAAAAATGTTGATGATTGACGTTTTTCAATATATTATTAGTAATTAACATGTAATTTAGGTACGACACTAAATGGCAAATGTAATCAATCCACCCCTTACAATAATATAGCCTTTGCTGCGGAGGTAGGTGTAAAAATTTTTGAAAGAATAAAGACGTCTTTTCTTGGACAAGAAATATATTATGTACTTAATTTTAAGCTATTCGCAAACGTTACTACTTACTGCTTTGGTTTCGTACAGAGCTATTCTTTGTATCGAGCTGATTATCGGATGAAACATTATACTTTGTTTCGACATTTTTGAAGTAGGATTTCTAGAGTTTCTTTTCACTGTCGCTTACTCGAGATTTAGTTGGAAATAATGGCAAATATTTATCGATAAAAGTAAAAACAACAATATAGTTGTTAGTAAACTCAGATTAACTAAATAGGTCTGTCTTCGTGATGAATATAATTATCTTTTGATATTTTGTTTCATGACAGTCAATGACAACAAAACAAGACAACAGATCAGCTGGACGTCAATGTCAAGATGTCAAGCGTCCATGATGTCCGATGGGTAGCTATAGCCATAACTAGCCAAATACCGGCTATGAGCGAAATAGCCACGGCTATGATATCCGTCAACACGATAGCTAGCTATCGGCTACTGGTTGGCTAGATAACTGACAGGGTATGATATAGCCGCGTAGCCGTTCGTAACAGCGTAGCCGCTCGTGGCCGCGTAGCCGCCACGGAGTATAGCTAACTGCGGCTAACTGCTACGCTTTGTAGCCGTCCCGGTATTCGGTAGCCGGGTAGCTAGAGTAGCCAAAATAGCGGATAGCTGTGTGCGTGCTCACTGCGCTACGCGCGTGCGATCTTCATTGGTATCGTCGATATTTTTCTCACTATATTCTCAAAATAGATTAAACAAAGAGAGAGCATTATACTTAGTAATTTCGTTTTTTTAATGAACGAACTTATGAAATGCGATGATTATGAACATTTCATAGTTAGTATTTTGTTTATTGTGACCTCCGAGAGGAAATCATTTCTTAACGAAATCTTTCACCATCTAGATTTTGTTGGCGCAGCGAGGATCGAATTCAGATCGGGCAGTTGATGTTGCGTTATTTAAGTCCTACCTAGCTACACCGGCGCCGCTTCGTTGCGCCGCCGCTATTTACTAAACGCCTTGTTCAATAGCCAAGTAGCCAAATAGCTGGCTAGCTAGCTGGCTATTACACCACAAATAGCCGGTTAGCTAAGCTATTGAAATTTCGGCTAGTTAGGTACCCATCTCAGTCATTGATGATGTCAAACAAGTGTCATGTCAAATCTTATCATAGACATTTTTTTCGTTCGTCTTTTCGTCCCTCTTTGGGACAGGCAAATTGAGCTGAGCCCATACAGCCAAGTCAGATTTGGTCTTATCATAGACAAAAGGGGCAATTACATTGTCCTGAATTCAGGATCCGATATTCAGGATACGATTGAAGTCGCCGAAGCTCGCGATTACACGTACTAAATTGTGTCCTAATTACATTGCCAATTAGGATCCCACTCATCCTAAATGCGATTACACTTTCCTGAATTCAGGACATCCTAAATATCGGATCCTGAATTAAGGACAATGTAATTGCCCCTTTATTTATGAATATGGCATAGAATGTGCTTTGTCAAATGCAAGTAAAAAGCAACAGAGAAACTTACATAAAGGAAAGAGAGTATGCGAAGGATTTGTAAATGTTATGCGTTAAAAAAGCGCTGAGTTTGAATGAAAAGGTATATTGAACAGCAATGAGTCAGACACAGTTCGAAAAAGAGGCACCGCGTTTCAAAAGCGCCGACGTGTCAACAGACACATGGGATTGTATTTGTTCTCTTTCAGCGTCTTTTTAACGCCCATTAAAAAAGCGCTCGTGCAAATGGGGGCTAAGTTTGACAATTTTGAGCAGCAAATTCTCGGTCTATAATTATCTATGGCATAGACATAATAATATGCCGCGTAAACACCGGGCCAGCGAACTCAAGTCCTGCGGAGAATTCATGGAACTTGGAGAATAGACCATACATACGTTATAGTAAATATGGCTAAGTAGTCTGTGGACCTTAGACTTGAACCCAGCATTATTTTTCAGCTTATTGACTTGGGGTGGCGGTTCAGTTGCGATCGAAACAAGCGATGGAGATAAAGGACTGAAAATGGGTACCAAGAGAAGGTAGAATTAACTTTAAGCTATCTATAAGTATCAGTTCAAGAGCAAGACAGTGTTTATGTAGTCTGTGAGCACGACTGAGACAGGAGACATTGCATAAAGTCAAAGTATTTTCTTAGGAAAGAAAAATTCAATCCGCGGGCAGGATTCGAACCTGCGGCCTTCGGATTCAGTACATCCGACGCTCATTTCCAACCGAGCCACCGAGGATCTTACCTGCCGCGGCGAATTCTTCCTTCCATTTCTAACGTCTCATGGTGACGTCCTGCCCGCGGATTGAATTTTTCTTTCCTAAGAAAATCTTTGAAATTCGCTACGCATGCGTTAATGCGTTCAATATTTAAAAATATTAGGCGATTCACACACTGCCCCGCATGATGCTGCATGTTGCGTGTCGACGCACCTACGCGCGTTCCTGCGGGGGTGCAGATCTGCATCATCGTGCGGGTTTTCCACGCACTCACGCGCGTAGGTGCGTTTTGTAGATTCACGCACGGCGGCTTTTATTTATTTATTCGCCGTTCTCTGTGGTGGTCGTGCAGTACTGAGCATTCAAAATCACGCGCGGCACTGCGGGATTCGGTGTGCCATACCTTGCGTCTCGCCCCGCACCTACGCGCGGGGGTGCATGTTTCTCCGCGTGTACGCGCGTGATCCGCATGAACGCGCGTGGATGCATTTTCAGTGTGTTGGACTGTGCGTGTTTTCCATACAAACGGAGATACTTACAAGCAACGGAAGAACACGCATCCACGCGCTACGCTGCATCATGCGGGGCAGTGTGAGAATCGCCTTAAAGTCAACGTAGTCCAGTAACAACAGTCGCTTTCTCCAGTCTCAGTCTCTTGTCTCAGTGGTTTGTCTCTGACAGGACGCGGCCACCTTTTTATAAACTCATCATCTGTTCATATACTTAGAGCATCATCTTTCTGAACTCCTAAAGCCATACTCTACATAATTCTATCCATTGATAAAAAAGGACTGAGTTTTATCAAAAAAAGCATATAAATATACGGTCAAATTGAGTATTCTCCTTTTTTAGAAGTCGGTTAATTAGAAATGCCATGATCTGTAGAACTAGAAACAGAGGGAAGCAGTTGTAGAGTTGTCTTCTCTTTTCTTTACATCAACATAGACAATAATCTGTGTCAAATGGAAATAAACAGACGGTCCTTCAATTAATTTTCCCTCTTTTTGAAGAGTACAGCGATTTTATTTGACACGAGCTGTTAGCGCCGTAGTTTCACCCTCGCTGCTCAGCGCCTTTTTTATTGTCTTAAAAAAGGAGGTTATTTTTAGTAACCTTGCTCCACACTAGCAATTTCTCCTGTATCGTGGGTGCATTTACAAACATATTTAAACTCACATACACAAACGCCCAGACCCGGATCAACTACTTGTAGACCATACAAATATTATTCCGAGCGGGAATTGAACCCACGACACGCAGCGCAGTAGTCCAATCGCTCAGTCACTGCGCTAATCGTGCAAACTCCTCATCTCATCATTTTTCGTATATTGCCCGTGGTACTACCCGTTGGTTGTTCTACCAGTAGTACCACGGGAAAAAAAATTACCCGTGGTACTACCAAGAGATCTAGTAGTACCACGGGAAATTTTAATTTACCCGTGGTACTACTCACATAATATCTACTCGTATCATCCTTAATTGACCCTAACGATCGATGCAATAAAAGTACAGGGTATAATTTTTTCAGATTTTAGCCGGTTCGATTCCCGGGTGTGGGAGAAGAGAATTTTCGAAAAATAATCTTTGAATGCAGTTTGCTTTCTATTCAAAAATAAAGGAATGTTTCCTTTGAGTAAAATTTTCTATCTGCAGTATTAAGGTGAACGCAGACCTAGCCGCACCGCAGTCTCCGCAGTCCCCGCAGTCATCGTTTTCTTACCGCTTCTGCGGCTACTGCGATGCGGGTGAGTGTGCGAGGTTTCATAGAACTTCATACAAAGAATTCGTAATGCGGGGACTGCGGAGACTGCGGTGCGGCTAGGTCTGCGTTCACCTTTAAGAGTACTTTCCCTCCAGTGGCATTACAAAATTCCACCCTGTATATAAAAGAACAGGGGTTTTTATTAGGACTCGACTACAGCTGAAACCGCTAAGCACAGTAACTTGAATTTTTGACAGCAGTTGCAATCTACCATGTAGGGAAGCAATTAAGACGGGATTTTGCGAAAATCCTCCTCTAAGGTGGTGAAAAGGGGTGAAAACGTTTGTATGAAAAATCTTATTCCTTGGGTTAATAAATTTGAAACTTACCACAAATAAGAACACAAGTAAATAAAAAAGATTGGCTGTATTATTTTTTTAAAACTACCCTCCATTGGTAATCTAGGGGTTGTTAAAGTTTGTAGGGGAAAATCATAACGCGTGAGTTGATTAATGTGAAAATCAGTATTTATATACTAGATCAGAAATAATTAAACACGTGTTTTTGGATTTTTCGAAAATCACCCCCCAAGTTAGTGAAAAGGGGTATTTAAGTCTAAAGGGGAGGATCTTTAACCGCTAAACGTATAACCTAATTTTTGGTCGGTAGTTGCAATTTATTATGTAGGTGAGCACTAAAAAGGGATTTTGCGAAAAACCACCTTTAAGGGGGTGAAAAGGGGTGAAAACCTTTGGATGTAAAATCTTATTCCTTGGGTTTATAAACTTGAAACTTGGTACGATAATATGAGTATGTAAATAAAAAAGATGGACATTATTCTTTTTTCAAAACTACCCTCCATGGGTAATCAAGATGATTTTAAAGTTTGTATAAGAAAATCATAACGTGCAAACCGAGGAATTTGAAACTCAGTACATACAAATTAGATAAAAATAATCAAACACGTGTTTTTGGGTTTTTCGAAAATCACCCCCTACACTAGTGAAAATGGGTGATTACATTTTAAGGGAAGGATTTTACTGCTTGCTTCGTCAAACTCAAAACTTGGCCTAAATAATCTCTCAATCAAATAAAGGATGCGTATTCATTTACCTATATTTAAAAAACCACCTCTCACGGGGTGAACATAGGAAAATCAGGACTGGACCATTTTTAAATGTTCCAAAAGTATCCTATGACGAGGGGGTGACCGGGCATTTAAATTCACCGAGTTTGAAGTTAGAAACACGCGCAGACGAAGTCGCGGGCGAAGTGCTAGTTATAAATTATAGATTAATTATTCACAGTTCTCTGTATAAACTTCCGAAGACCATCTCCTTATTGTTTTGCACTAGTTTATATTTTTAGTTTTTAAAATCGTCATAATGAGGCCTCTCGCCCTGTGTTGAGTGGAGAAGAATGTCGGACTCGTACTGACTAAAATCTACCGCGTGTTCCTTCAATTGCCATTTTCATTCCAGGGCGCGACACCAGCATAGTAAACGAGTAGTACCAGAACCGGCTAAAATGTGAAAAAAATATACCCTGTACTTTTTTTTGCATCGATCGTTAGGCTCAAATAAGGATGATACGAGTAGAGTGAGTAGTACCACGGGTAAATTAAAATTTCCCGTGGTACTACTAGATCTCTTGGTAGTACCACGGGTATTTTTTTTTTCCCGTGGTTACAACGGTAGTAGTACAACGGGTAGTACCACGGGCAATAAACGAAAATTCACCCTGTGTAGTCTACAATAGCCTTCCTCAGTAAAAAGACTATACAACACATTTTTTTTTCAATTCGAACCAGTAGGTAATTTATCAGAGTATCATGTTCAACCAAACAAACAAACTCTTCAGCCTTATAGACTTATAATATAGAATTAGGAGTTTGTATGGGATCGAGCCACACGGAACACCCTTCGTGTTCCGTGTTCGTGTATTCTTTATATTATTTTTTTAATTCAATGAATATTGACAAAGATGTAACGCATTAAAAAGCGGGAGTATAATGCATCAGGCTCGTGATCAGCCCACCGTGTGCCATCAATTATTGCCCTTTTACGTTCCAGGGTCGCGTTACCCGTTTAGACAGTCCTTCGACCCATCTATCTTTAACCGCGGTTCAAACGTGAAAAAAAAAACAAGCAAGCTCACTGTCAGATTTGAAACACTAGTCAGGATTAGGGTGTCTTTCCACCAGAGATATGCTATGTAGCTGTGCTGCGAGAATGTAAAAGTTGAATTACAAAACTGTGTGTCCGTTTCAGCAGATGCTACGCTATGTAGCGGTGCGAGTAAGATGTGCTATGAAGATGCTCCGCCGCAAAGTAGCTGCGCTAGGAAGATGCGCAGCTCGAACTATGCGATGTATCGATACTAGGGAAGACGACCTATAGCACGCCTCCATAGCACACATCCATTTCACGCAGCCATAGCACGCAGCCGTAGCACGCATCCTTTCATATAAAAAACACATCTTAGTTGAATCCGTTTCCAGCAGTGCTGTGCTATGTAAACCAATGAATAATGATTGGGAGATATGAAACGCATCCGCAGCAACGTAGATTTTTTTTTTATCGTGGTATAATCATAAAATTAGTCCTCTCACCTAGGGCAGAGCGGGAGGGACTGACAGACTCGTACTGACTAAAATCCACGGTGTCCCTCAATAGCCCTTTACGTTCCGGGGTCATGGTAGCTCGTTAGTCCCGTGACTCAGGTTTTGGCTCTCTAAGTGGGCCCCGTCATTGTGCTGACAGCTCATTGAGGCGCGCGTAGAACACCACGACGCGCCGTCGACCCGGGCTTGGACCATGATCGGACAGCGAGTCGCCATTACCCGCCATCCGTTGGAGAGGGCATTGTGCAGACTCTGCAGAATCATTTGATGAATTTAACACGCTAAAAAAAGTAGTAGCTGGAGAGCTACTGAACCCTGCGACTAACGGTCTTCCTGTAAGGTTAGAAATTTGTACACGTAATATTTTTAGCATGCTAAGAGCAAATAGCGTCGACCTGGCAGGCGTCAGCCGTGCACATCATTAGACAATTTAATTTTCAAAGTGTAAAAAATATTGAAAAAAAAAACTTGTTCCTGTAAGCTTAAAAATTTAACAGGATGTGGTTTATTTATTGTAAATCTTGGAAAAAAAATGACAGGCGATTACAAGGTGCACAAGTACCTATGTGACAGGCGAATTGAAAAGTGCAGAGTTGATGAGGAAAAATAAACTTTCCCTGTAAGATCAAAATTATCTCGCGTTTGGCTGAACTGATTTTGATGCCGTTTTCAGAAAAGTGTGCGTTACATTCCAAGAAAGGTTTTAATATACAGGGTGAATTTTTGGACTGGGCGTGGATGGCTATCTCCGAAACAATGAGGAATATCGAAAAACGTTGAAAGGAATCTCGAGGGCGATTTTAACGAAAATAAAACTGCATCGTTGGATTTTAGAAAAATCAATAATCCTGGCCAGGAATTGAACCCGCTGATTTTGGAAAAAAAATCACAGCCTGTATTATTACACCATTCGATAGTGTTGCTAATAAGGATCAAATTCTGGGAAGTGATCTTCCTGTTGCTTATGCCAGCGACAATGAGGTCGTCAAAATCGAAGATCTACGTCTGATGTCGAATTCTTAGAGCCTGGGGGACGGGAAAACAACGGGACGCGCATGACGATTCCAGACTTTCCAGATCATTCATTTTTGTAAGTCAACAGGAAATGCCCATCAGACTAAACAACTCTTGCTAAGATGTTATTCATTATTATATGTTACAGTGTAGCTGGGCTCTTGGAATTCCACATCAGTTGTTCCAGATCTCAATTTGATACGTCAACAGAGAGTGCTCATTAGGCTGAACAACTCTTGCTAAGACGTCATTCCTATATATGTTATAGTGTAGCTGGGCTCTTGGAGTTCCACATCAGATGTTCCAGATCTTCAGTTTTTATACGACAACAGGGAGTGCTCATCAGGCTGAACAACTCTTGCTAAGACGTCATTACTGTATATGTAATAGTGTAGTTGGGCTCTTGGAGTTCCACATCAGGTGTTCGGTATCTTCAAATTTATTTTCTTAGCAGAAAATGCTCATCACGTGGAACAATTTTTGCTATGGCGCTATTTTTGTATCTCTTATAGTTTAGCTGATCTATTGCAGTTCTGCATCAGGTGTTCAAGTTTCCAAGATAAATTATAGCCTATATGTTGCCCAGACTTAATGGCTATACAAAAAAAAACAGTCAAATCCGTCCAGTAGTTCCGAAGATTAGCGTGTATGGAGTAACTTCTCCCGTTTTCGTAACATTTCCCTTCACTGCCAGAGGCTTCTCTAGCCCTTCTGGCGCCCGTGTGCAACCAGTACCCTGGCGCCCTCTAGACCCTCTAGTCTAGTAGGAGCGGGGTCTTAATGGAATACTAATAGTTATATTTTCAAATGGTAATTCGGATGTAAATGGTGCAATTTTAACATAAATGATGTCGGGAAGCAAAACGTTTTTTTAGGAAGGAAGGGGTTATAAGAATAAAAATGACAACTTTGTAGTTCTTTCAAAAATATTTAATTTAAAATCTATTATAGTTACAGCTTGGCAAATTAGAGTAGAAAACCGGAAGTCGCCACTGTGCTCTCGCTACCAGCACTTTGAAGATTAAAAAAAAAAAAACACTTATTACGTTAGTTTTACGGAACAATAATAAATCTAACAAACCTGCGTTCTTTGTTTACATCAAATGTCAAAGATTTTAAAACGTTGTCAGCAAACAAAAAGATTAGTTTCGTTTCAAGACGTTCTGGCCAAGCTGTACATAACAAACAGGACGCTCGTACACAGAAATATATAATTATACACACATCAAAAGTGTCTAGGGATCAAGCATTTTTATGCGGATTTCTTGAGATTGAGATGTGGCTTTGTAATAAATTTATGATTTTATAAATTTATATGGATCCTTTTTGGTGCATTTCATAATTTGAATCAGGAACTGTAAACCAAATTCGAGTAAAAGATGAAAATCAGCTGTCAATATTTTCCCTATAAAAACATACAACGCATTGAAGACATTATTAGTGCTACTGTTTCCCTACTACTGATTAAAACCAACGTTATTATGGAGCGGCGACGTCATTTAAGCAGGGAAGAAATGCTCAGAGCCGTGGGAATGATAGAAGCTGGTTCCCGGCAACGTACTGTGGCTTTAGCTCTGAATACAAGTCAGAGTGTTATCAGTCGACTTTGGACACGTTACCGAAGCACTGGTACCGTGGCTGAGCGCCATGGAGGACGGTATCGCTGCACCACACGGAGACAAGACCGATACATTCAAATCTTAACTCGAAGAGCTCCAACAATAACCGCCATGATGTTAGCCGTGAGGCTTCATCACTCTTCAGGGAACTTAATTAGCGACCAAACAGTCAGAAACCGCTTGCATGAAGTGAACCTTCATTCCCGAAGACCGCTACGGGTACCACCTATAGCAATGCACAATCGTAGGATTCGATATCAATGGGCTCTTGAACACAGAAATTGGGCAGAAGAACAATGGCGTTTCGTGTGCTTTTCTGATGAGTCTCGTTTTGGTATGAGACCGGATACAAGACGTATACGACACTGGAGAACCCCTGGACGCCAACAGCGATTAAAATCCTGCCAGGAAGTCCATCCTTATAGTGGTGGAACCATCATGGTATGGGCGGGTATTTGGATCGGCGGAAGAACTGAGTTGATTTGGATCAGAGGCAACCTCAACGCTCAAATTTATGCTGAGACGATTGTATCAGACGTCATCGTTCCTCTACAAGTGCAAATCGGTCCCTTATTTCAGTTAATGCATGATAATGCACGACCGCACACCGCAAGAGTTGTAAGACAGACTCTCGCCGCAGCTAACATCAATGTCCTGCCCTGGCCTGCTCAGTCGCCAGACTTGAACCCGATTGAGCATGCATGGGATATGCTACAGAGAAGAGCTCTGCCGAATATGGAGGGTATCCAGTCGCAAGAAGACCTTTTTTTGTTGTTGCAACGAACATGGGCGGCCATTCCACAGCGTGATTTGGATGAACTCATTTTGAGTATGCCAAACCGATGTTCTTGTGTTGTTAGTGTTCGCGGTAGAAACACGGATTATTAATTGTTTAAGTTACCCAATAAAATTTTAAAGAAAACTGTTATTTCAGTCTTTTTTTCGAACTTTAATGTTAGTGGTTCAAATGTCAAAAATCCCTTTATTAGGAAAATGGCAAATTTCTTTTTGAATGCAAAGGTGACTTGGTTTATCGTTACTGTGATAAACGATAACACTTTATTTGATGAATCCTTAAAGAACATTTTAATTAATATCAATCAGGAGAAAAGTTATTGCAAAAATATATGTTGATCCCTAGACACTTTTGATGTGTGTATTTATATACACAAAAGTATTTACAAAAAAGTTACTTTTCGAGTTTTTGCATCAGCGAAATTTTTAATAATGTCACTACTTCAATTTTGATTTCATGTTCAATACTTATTAACGATAAAGTCAATCTACT
This sequence comes from Agrotis clavis, assembly GCA_954870645.1. Taxonomy (NCBI): domain Eukaryota; kingdom Metazoa; phylum Arthropoda; class Insecta; order Lepidoptera; family Noctuidae; genus Agrotis; species Agrotis clavis. The sequence continues at coordinate 11,933,557 of OX940922.1, forward strand.
TTGCGACAATGTTGACCTAAGGTAGTTTTTATTATTTTTAGTTTAGAAAATGACCTTTCGCTATGTGCGACCGTGACGGGAAGTATCAGGTATATTATCCTCAGTGCTGTGGACAGATTTGGGAACACTGAAATTAATTTATTCGTAAACACGTAATTTAAATTACCAACGGCGTAGTGGAATCATCAATAAACATCGGTAATAATTGCGGCACGCGTACACAAGCCTTTGAAAATGACCGCCATACGTCCCTGGGAATTTTTATTTGAACTTTATAGCATTCTAATATAGCAGAGTTAGCAATGACTGTCGGCGTGTTGTCAACTTGTCAAACGAATTAAAACAAACAAGTGCCGATAGGCGCACGTGTCTTTGGTAGCGATGCGACATTACGCCAATTTAATCTTTAGTTACTTATCTGTTTTAAAGCTGATTTCACGTTAAAACAAAAGTTATTATGTAAATTTAAATAGAGTAGGAAAAGGAGTAGCCTTGCTTTGCTACCGCGCGTCCGGCGTCGGGCCTAACACGAGCGTCGCATCGACTCATCTTTGGAGGTGTCGCGTTAGGGGGGCGCCGAGGCGCCCCCTTAGACCCGGCGCCCGCGTGCACCGCACACCCTGCACCATAGGTAAAGACGCCTCTGTTCACTGCTCTGCTCCTATTGATTGTAGCGTGATGAAAAGTATACTATAACAAGCGCTGGAGTATGAAAAATAATTGTACCAAGTTTCGTCAAAATCCATCGAATAGTTTTTGTTTCTATAACGGTAAGACAGACAGATTATTAATTGCATTTTTAGCATCAGTATCGATCCCTAATCACCCCCTGATAGTTATTTAATGAGAACGTGCACGACATCAGCGCCACCTAGCGTTCGCAACTTTAGGGGCTCTGACCGTTCTAATTGAAATCAGATTCTTTAACAAATCACTTGGTTTTGGATTCCATGGCGATTCATTGGCACTGAACAAAATTAAATAAGCATAGGCAAATTGTATTCTATAAGAAAAATATTATCAATTAAAGGATTAAAATTAGGGTTATGATGTTATTCACTTTTCTCTTCATGACAGCTAACCATCTCCTGCATTGTTCATCTTTCCAAGAACCGCTTGGGAATCAATAAAACTTAAATTTACTATTTCTGCTAGTATTCTTGCAGTTTAGAACACAACAACTATTTTTTCCAGCGGAATAATGCGATTATAAAAAAATACGTAGGTACAGACGACAGAGCTGAATGTCAGAGCCGTCGTATTCCGACTGCGCCCCAACCTGCCGTTGAAGAAACTACGATATCACGTCAGATATTCATTGAAAACAAATGATGTCATGGGCATTTTGTTTAAAATGAAATGCTTGTAATGATTAACGCATTTTTTTTGGATATGGATTAATACTATATACATTAAAACATTGTCGCAAGAAATGTATTATTTTAAAACCAATTTGGTTTCCAAAAGAAAAGTTATGGTGAGTTAATCTTAAAAGATAGACATATGCTGTCGCGGACTTTATTTTAGAACGTTTCTTATGGAACAATTCCGTCATACATCATTTTTGCGTAATATAAACCGTTTACGCAGCGTACGCAAGGGAAGCTCTCAAGGAGAATTTCCTGATTTGACAACATTTTTCATTGCTGCTCTTCTCGTATTGGTCATAGCGTGAAGCTAAATAGGCTATAGCCTTCCTCGATAAATGAACTATCTAACACAAAAAGAATTATTCAATTCGAACCAGAAGTTCCTGAGATTGGCGCGTTTTTAGCAGTTGGCAAAACTGAATGTCCTCTGAGATTAATCCCCCATTAGTTCTACTATTCGCCACCTTGAGCGCTGCAATCGAATAGTACTACTCCCACAGCCGTCGTGCACGTTCTCAATACATAATTATAATAAATTTGTAGAAAAGTGGTGTCTGTACAATGGAAATATACAAAAAAAAGTAGCAGGGGTTGTTATTTTATCGATGCCGAACCCGAAACTGTAATTAAAAATTTTTTTGTCTGTGTTTATGCACGCTAATCTTCGGAACTATTGGACGGATTTGATGGATTTTTTTTTGTTGTATAGGTATTAAGTTCGATTAACATAATTATAAGCTATAATTTATCTTGGAAACTTGAACACCTGATGCAGAACTGAAACAGACCTGCTAAACTATAAGAGATACAAAAATGATGCCATAGCAAAAATTGTTCCACGTGATGAGCATTTTCTGCTGAGAGAATAAAATTGAAGATCCTGGACACCTGATGTGGAACTTCAAGAGCCCAGCTACACTATAACATATACAGGAATGACGTCTTAGCAAGAGTTGTTCAGCCTGATGAGTACCTTCTGTTGATACTCATCAGGCTGAACAACTCTTGCTAAGACGTCATTCCTGTTGATGTATAAAAATTGAAGATCTGGAACACCTGATGTGGAACTCCAAGAGCCCAGCTACACTATAACATATAAGGGAATGACGTCTTAGCAAGAGTTATTCAGCCTGATGAGTACTCTCTGTCAACGTATAAAAATTGAAGATCTGGAACAACCTGATGCGGAACTCCAAGAGCCCAGCTACACTATAATATATACAGGAATTACGTCTTAGCAAAAGTTGTTTAGTCTGATGGGCATTTCCTATTGTCTTACAAAAATGAAAGATCTGGAACGTCTCGAATCGTCTCGCGCATCCAGTTGTTTTCCCGTCCCCAGGCTCCTAGAATTCGACATCAGACGTTTCAGATCTTCGATTTTGACGACCCTGACTGCTGGCATAAGCAACAGGATCCGCGTACGAAGTCGCGGGCAGAAGCTAGTTTTGGAAATATATTTCATGTACAGAATTGACCTCTCTACAGATTTATTATAAGTAGGTATAGATAGAAGATATAGATAGATAGATATAGATAGATAGATAGATAGAAGATAGATAGATAGATGAGGTATGTACTTGTAATAACAAAACTTTAACTTTAATAAAAATCATTAATCTTCATTCATAATTTATTGATCGCGTTGATGTCTTTTCTATGCACATTCTAACGCATGCTATCAAAATGTATCGCAGTTAAGATGGCTGACTGCAATTTTGTGTTTAGGCTCGTAGCTTCTCGTTAATTAATTCTACTAATTTTACAATATTAATCTGTTCTATGTCCACTAGGTTGTTTATTTCTTGATACGACGATTTACCTCGTGTTCAAGTGCATCGCACATTCAAGGTACTCACCGATATATTATTATATCAGTGAGTATGTACCTTGTGAGCCGGTGAGCACCGTTTATAATAGTATATTCAAAAGTGATACCAAACTTCTTAAGTTCTTAAAATCCTTAAATTTTCCGGGAATTGTACTCTTTTCTGGGGACCGTTATACCGTTTTGAGATTTTAATAACATGAAGATTTTAAAAGCTTCACTGTCTTAAGATTTTAAAAGCTCCAGCTATTGTAGTCTTAAAACCTGGCTCTCATTATAGGAAGACTTTTGTTGCACAAGACGCTCTCATTCTGTGGCTATGATTTAGCTACAGATGAAATTGTTCAGGTATTACATTGACGGTTTGTGAAAAATGCAGTATCTAGTTTCATGTAACCTACAATTTTCATTACATTGTTTCAGGAAGACTCTGTGGTTACTTAATGATTTGCACAGACTGCGGTGGAGTAAAACAGTAAGCAAAGAAAGGGTCTACTGTATTTATAATCCTCTTGCATTAATTAGCATTACTAATGAGATAAAAAAGGAAGATTCACGCGAAACGAACTAGGAGGCGGAAGATTTCAGAAAATTCTAAGCAAGAAGCTGGAATCAAAACGAAACCGAAATGCTTGCAATTATTGTTTAGGTAGGTTTTGTGTAGATCTTAATGTTTTTTTTTTTTTTGTATTTTTGAAAGGTAATTCGTTATAAAAAGACTTTTCAAATAAACTGTTAATAGTTTCCAAGCCATCTTTGTACAGGCGTCAGGCTTCATATTGTGCTGGATACATTGACAACAAACAGAGGAATTTTTCAGGCAAGGTATACAAGTATTAGAAAAACTTTCAACATCATTACGTGCAGGTTGCTTGTGATACGTACTTACAAGTACAGAGAGTCGCTCGTTAATGGTGTTGGCGGCATCAAAGAACGAAACAGTGCAAGCGTTGTCGGAGCCCTGCAGACATAACATAGGTGTACGTACGTAATAATATGTAACGAGACATATTGTTACGTCAAAGTGCCACTCCCAGGCTCACTGAAATATTTGTGTGAATTTAGAACTGGGTCAAGCTGTCGTTATTCACGTCGCTATCCCCGAATTACAGCAAGCCTCGGCTGGCGACCATCCCGTTTTGTATTCCGAGGGTTTTTAGATAACCTGCCGGTCTGCATTGAACATTCATTGTGTGAGTCCATGTGTGTAAATGAGGCTCTGGGCCTCCGGCCGAGGCACCGAGCAGCGGGCGTGGTGCGGCGCGCGTGCGCGCGGGGGCGCTGGCGTCGCCGCGCGCCAGTCCCGTGCGCGTCTCCGCGGCCGCAGTACCTGCCGCGTGCCGCCTGTCGCCCTAGCCTCCACACACGATACTGCCTCTCTATGAAAAAACAATGAATTCCCACACTGTCCCCCTCGCAGCTGTGCTACTATAATAGTTTATGTGATCGCTACCGGCCCAGTGCTCTCCCGGCCGAGAGACCGGTCCAGATCGGGAAGCTGCGCCGGCCTCACGCCCGACTACATTGGAATGCGGCAATTTTAACTACTGCGGACCCCGGAGACCCATATAAGAATAGGGTTCGAACGATTATAATCCCAGCATTAAGGTAAGTCATCTGTCTCTATTTACTTTAGTAGTTATCCAACAAGAAGTACCGCATCGGCCGTAAAGATGAGTTGATAAAGTAAAGTGGACTGCCGTAGTAAATAAAACATCAAGTTGATGCTATTTCATCTCTATAACACAGAATGTCTATGGGTACAGCTTTACAGTTACCTACGAGAGCTTGAATATCATTTCACTTGAAACTTACTTAACTCTAGCTTAACTAGTTTCTGTTTTCGTGACTTCAATCGTTTTTAATTACTGTTTGTCTCTTATCGATTATTTTTAAGTCTGTAAATTAATTAAATTTAAGTAGATTCAAAACTATTCAAAATAATCAGTAGTTTTTAATTGATCAGTTTAATTATTAATTACGTCTTCGACCAATAAGTTCCTAGCTAGGTAATAGAAAATATTGCGCACACATCACTTAAGAAAACTTGATGAAACTGAAAAAGCAGGTGACATGATACAACTGAAAACATTAATTTCTTGAGAACAATTTGATGATACAATAACCCTTATTCATCTCTCATTCATGTCTCAGCGCAAAATGTATACTAAATCTACTTAATACCAAATCTTTGACTGACATCGGTATAGGTTGCGTATTTTGCAGTCCATAAGAAATGTGTTTTAGCCAACGCCCTATATTTTGATTATACCTAAGTGCCTAGTTACTACTTAGAAACTTTAATAATGCCAACATTAATCTAAATCCAATTAGGAACCTCACTATACTATTACTAGAGTCCTACTTATTTAATTATGTAATTTTTGCAGCTACAATCAAATACACTTGAAACTTTTCACAAATTAGAATTTTATATCAGCTTATTAATGTGATCCAATTTCAGGTTTTAGGAAATCAATTGAAAAATCAAAGGAATTCTATAACATTCAAGCTTACGAGTTTTTCTAATCCTTGGAATATGTTCTCGTGAATAGCAATTCGTACCAACGGTTATAGGCTGAGACTCAGATCAAAGAAATAGGAGATTTAATCGTTTAAGTCGTTAAGAAATTCTTACACAATATTCATAAAAACTAAACGGATAACATTTGAATTGAAGGAAGCTAATAGGATGCGATTGGTATCGTAATTACTTTGTTTAAAAAATCTGTTTAGATTTATAGTTATAAATCTTTTGTTTAATAGTTTATAATAATGACGTCTATCTGTCGATGAAAGTGAACAAGTACATTTGAAATAATCGTCGGCAATAATTCTTCAATAACGTACCGAGACGTTCTAAAATTGCAAAAGAGCCGTGATGTCAGAACACTGAGCGGTGAGCAGGCAGGTATACGACGGATTAAGTAAGATAGCCATGGATCGCTTTCTTTTCTGCCGACGACTCTAGGAGATCTATTCAGTTTCGCTCTCAATTTCTCACGGTAAACGCCAAACACGAAACCTCAGAGCAAAAAGCTGAATGCATTGTATTCCATCTCTTTTGCAACATACAATTTGTTTTTTCTTATTACTTGTTTTATTTAGATTTTGTTCAGATGTCCAATTCAGTTATCTAATCTCACACTGATCGCCATCAATTGATCAATCTTGATCAATCTTCTCAGGTTTCTGTATGCAGAAATATCGTTACAATATACGAGTATTTACGCTTAAGAACTGGTTCGTGTTTTTTATTACCGTAAATATTGACTTTAATTGGTTGAATTATTAATCGAACAGCTCTACTTTTGTAGTTGCTATAAGTGCTGTGAATTTTCTCATCAAATAATTTTTAAGGTGCGTGTTATCATATAAATAAAACATTGATTTTAATAGTTTACCTGTGCCATGGTTGGAATAAAATGTTCAATCTTCGTTTAGTTTATTTGTAAGTGGAACACTCGTTGAAGAAATTAATATCGTACTTGTAACCACACGCTTCACTGGCCTCATTTGGTCGCTATACAAAGACTATGTTAGAAGCATATAATTTTCATATAATTTAATAAGAAACTATTTAATATTTCAGACCTATTGGAAGATAAATTCAACTTGAGCTTTGTTAATGGGATACCTAGGTAGAATTAATAGATGTCCACACTAAAATAATTGCATTGTTTTGGGTCCCAGTTGTTTAATAGGTAATTCGATAAACGCAGACCAATTAAGTAGATAAAACATTAAAATATCGACATTATCCATAACAACGACTTCCAAAATAATGGTGGGTTATATCCTAAAAGTATATAACCAACCCGCATTGGGCCCGCGTGGTGGATTATGGCCCACTCCGTCTCACAGAGAGGAGGCCTGTGTCCCAGCAGTGGGAACATTATATGCTGATGATGATGATATAACTAGGATAAACAGTTATGGCTATATAAAATACACTAGGGAGGGATTAAACCTAGTTTAACCGAGATATTATTGAAATCATTCGATTCTGGCAACAGTTTCCGTGGTAACAGTTTGACCGCAGCGGAACTATTATGAAACCACAATATGGAGCTAAACCATGAGTTCACAGTAATACTAGGTGTACCCTGGCTTATAACCGTGCAATAGATACACCACAATTTGGAAGCTGAAGTTTAATTCCGACTTCATGTGCTGATGTGCATTGGTTGAGTAATTTTGAACAAAGTATTTGTAAATCTTTATTTGATTACCATGCATGCTAGTTGATTTTAATTATATACTAGCTTCTGCCAGCGACTTCGTACGCAGATCCTGTTGCTTATGTCAGCGACAATGGGGTCGTCAAAATCAAAGATCTGAAACGTCTGATGTCGAATTCATAGAGCCTGGGGACGGAAAAACAACGGGACGCGCATGACGATTCCAGACGTTCCAGATCTTTTATTTTTGTAAGTCAACAGGAAATGCCCATCAGACTTAACAACTCCTGTTAAGATGTTATTCATATATATGTTATAGTGTAGCTGTGCTCTTGGAATTCCACATCAGTTGTTCCAGATCTCAATTTTCATACGTCAACAGAGAGTGCTCATCAGGCTGAACAACTCTTGATAAGACGTCATTCCTGTATATGTTATAGTGTAGCTGGGCTCTTGGAGTTCCACATCAGGTGTTCTAGATCTTCAGTTTTTCTACGACAACAGGGAGTGCTCAACAGGCTGAACAACTCTTGCTAAGACGTCATTACTGTACATTTAATAGTGTAGCTGGGCTCTTGGAGTTCCACATCAGGTGTTCCATATCTTCAAATTTATTTTCTCAGCAGAAAATGCTCATCACGCGGATCAATTTTTGCTACGGTGCTATTTTTGTATCTCGTATAGTTTAGCGGATCTATTGCAGTTCTGCATCAGGTGTTCAAGTTTCCAAGATGAATTATAGCCTATATGTTGCCCAGACATAATAACTATACAACAAAAAAAAAATCAATCAAATCCGTCCAGTAGTTCCGAAGATTAGCGTGTATGGAGTAATTTCTCCCGTTTTCCTAACATTTCCCTTCACTGCTCTGCTCCTATTGATTGTAGCGTGATGAAAAGTATACTTTAACCAGCGCAGGAGTATGAAAAATAATTGTACCAAGTTTCGTCAAAATCCGTCGAGTAGTTTTTATTTCTATTACGGTTATACAGACAGACAGACAGACAGACAGACAGACAGACAATAATTTTGTTAATTGCATTTTTGGCACCAGTATCGATCCCTAATCATCCCCTAATAGTTATTTTGGAAATATATTTCATGTACAGAATTGACCTCTCTACAGATTTATTATAAGTATAGATATAGAAGATAAGAGTTATTAAAGATTCATCAATCAAGATAATTCTGAACCAGGTGAATACCTACTCCCAACTGCATTACAAGAAGGACATTCCAACATTGTACCTTGTAGTTACATAGGTAACATCGTAAAATACGAACATAACATGTGAATAAGTATGATTTTAATCAGTATGTAAGTATAAGTCTGACAATAATAAGCGGAAGGACTCATTTGCTTGATTTTACCAAGATAACAAAAAAACCCATCCGTACTCACAAACATTCGGTTTTGTAATATTAGTAAGATTATAGGTAGTTATAAGATTAGATAAGTAATAGGTACACAACATTTCGATGTATGAATCATGAATTCATGACCAAAGCTAATTTAAAGAAATCTGAAGATGTGCATCTTCAGAATTCTTTGGAGAGATTTGTCTCGATTTCCAGACTTTAAACACGTAGGAATTTGTTCGTAAAACAGCCACAGTACCGAAAGTTTTCCGGCCAACATCTGCCGTGCCGTCGTACCTATCGTAAGTTATTGTAAAAGGAAACAGTGCATAGCTCAGACATACAAAGTAAATATTTTATCAAATTCCGTTTAAAAGTTATTTATTTGTTATGTGTTCGATCCACGATTCAATCTTTTTCGAAATACAGTATACTCGGCGTAAGAAATACGTTTAGTAAACAACTTAACATTAATTACATTATTTCTTTAAAAAGATGTTGTACATTTATATGTGAATAGTGGCATATATTTCTAAATTACTGACAGACGTAACCGGGTGAATCTTGAGAGGCTCATTTTACGTTGTCCGAAGAAAAAAACTACCCGTAGTATTTAAATTAGAAACCAAAATATTTTTTTTATGCTACTATATTGTATGATCTTACTGTTGCACGATAGTTTTTGTGTCTAATTTGGTTCTAAACAGTCGAAAAAAAATCCAAAAGGCTTAAAAATTGATAACCCTGGCGCGTCCGACGCACATTTCGCAAACAAAATACCAATAAAACTCTTACTTACGAACGTAAACAAAATAAACATTGTGGTCTAATCGCTACCAGGATTGTTGTAGATATATTTAAAAAAGATACAGCATGTTTAATTATGATAGTTTTTTTATAAATTACAATATAAAGTTTGTCCGAGACTAAACAGTGATTCCCGTGGCGCGTCACAAATCTTCGTATAACTTAGTAGAATTTTAAAGAAGATTGTCTCCGTGCCGTCGCATGTGCGCTGCTGGTAGAGCTTCGTACGTCTTTGTGAAAGATTACGCCGCTCGTTGGTCCAGGACGAAATTATGAACATAAGTATTTGATTCCCCTGGTTTTGGTTTCGCTAGCTCGTTGATTACCCTGACCACGTTTTCAAATGCAATTTGTGATTTAACGATTTGTGGTCGGGTATTGAAAGTGATAAATTGTTAACGAGACTGATTAGTATTATATAGAGGCTACTTTAAAATAGTAATAAAACTTGATTTTCCCCTACCTTTTTTTGATTCCCCTGGCCAAAAAAAATTAAAACGCCGTATATTGGGAACCATACGGCCTAAAGTGATGCCAATTTGTTTAATGTGTTTATAATGAAGCTAAATTTTATATTACATTGTTGGTTATAAAAAATCTGTTTAAATAAATTTCGCCAAGGGAATCACCTAAATATGCCGAATCTCAGGATTCACCCCCCGCGACATGATGTTTCGCTTTTTTTTTTTTTTTTTTTTTTTTTTATTTTTTTTTTTTTTTACGTGGCAAAATCATCAAATGAGTCCTCCAGCCCCGGGCAGGGCGGGAGGGACTGTCAGACTTCTACTGACTAAAATCCACGGTGTCCTTCAGTAGCCTGTTATGTTCCGGGGTCACGGTAAGGAAATAATCCCGCGACCCCGGCAGGCTTTGGCCCTCTGAGAGGGGGGCCCCGTCATAATGATGACGCTCTTTGAGGCGCGCGTGGGACACAACGCGCCGTCGACCCGGGCATGGTCCATGGTCGGGCAGCGAGTTGCCCTTTACTCGCTGCCCGCATGCCCGCGCCTACGGTGGCCGGAGATCGTCCTGCGACGTCCGTCGCCGTGGGCGTGCACCACCGCGGGTGGGGCGGAGGGAGGACACTGTCCTCTCTCGCGCGCGGCCCGCCTCCTCCTTCGCGAGCATTACTGCCTCGCAGAAGGAGCTGACCGCTTCCCACTCCGTCTCGCCCCGCAGCATGGCCGCAACCAATGCCGGGCGCGAGAGGTCTCCGCCTATCGCAGCCGTGAGGACACGTCGGTGCTCCGCCCAAGCTGGGCAGTCCTGCACCGTATGCTCCACCGTGTCCTCCGGGCGATCTTCGCAGTGGTGACACCCAGGCGTTTCCTCCTTCCGCATTAGACACAGGTACCTCCCGAAGCATCCGTGCCCGGTGAGGACCTGCGTCAGGCGGAAAGTAAGGACGCCATGACTTCTCTCCAGCCACTCCTCAAAGAGGGGTCTTACCGCCGCAATTGCGGCGTGCCCGGCCGTCGGTCGCGACAGTCGTCCCCTCCATACTGCCCTGAGATCGCGCCGGACCTCTTCCCGCCGCGCCTCAACTTGTCGGGGCAGCGGGATGATGTTTCGCTTGGCCATGGTCCTGTAAACGTAAACCTACACATCTATGTATAATACTTATTAATATTATACAGAGGTGAGTAGTTGAGCCGTGCTCAACGTGTCGTGGGTCGCACCAAGCCACATTTCATCACCACTGTTCTCAAAACGATGAAGGAAAACATCGTGAGGAAACCAGGTCCAAGAAACAAAATTTCGAAGACCCGAGTGGTGGATTATGATCCACTCCGGGGCTCCAGACAGGAGGCTTGTTTCCCAGCAGTGGGAATGTTATAGGCTATTGATGATTAAAAAGATGAACCATGTTTGTAGGATCTCTGGAACTATTGAACCAATTTAGAAAAGTTTTCACCAGTCAAAAGCTGAATTAATTAAATATTATTGGGTGATAGACTACATTTTTATTTTCAAATTGTATCTATGCGACGAAGCTAGAGTGCGTCGCTATTACATTATAATATACAGACATTTTATAAGTGACTAACTATATGTATACATAGTTACTGAATGATTATATCTAAAGGAACATATAAACAATTGTCATACGTAAACTTGAACAAACAGGATATCTTTACCTTATTTCACACACGTCAGTGCACACCCCATTGTCTGGGGATCCCGGTTTAAGCGACTTCCAAAAACGAAGAAGAAGGATCACCTCCGGTGATGCTCGGTTCTGCCAGTCCTGTCTTAGTTAAAAATATTACTAACTAAATATTTACAAAAGATACTAAAACAAACCTAAAATTAAAAATATTATTTATAAAACAAAAAGGCAATAAGACACCCAGGCGTCAAACTACTCCTCCGCATCGCTGACATCAGGGAACGTGCGCAGAAGAGGCAGTACTCGTATAATTTAGGTAGCAGCAGTATTTATAAATAACTCGTAATAAAAACTATGCGGAATTGAGTATAAAAAAATGTGAAAGATCACTGAAACTGATTACGATTTTTTTCACTAGTTTTCACTTCGTTCATTTGAATGCATGAAGAAGGCATGAAGCTTAGCCAAGCCAATATTTGACCATCTAAATTGTTAGTTGTTTTAGACCTTACATAATTATTTTCTCTATTCTTAAGTGAACGAGCAGCTTAATAAAGCTTGCTCAACTAACAAAGCTTACTCAATGAATTCTAATGCATCATTTCAACTCTACAAGATTCTTCTATGTCTCCAACTTAAACTTGAATGACGAGATTTGAATAACCGTTTAGTGCGATTAGCCCGTTCTCTCGCCTCTTCCAATAAAAAAGAGTCAAGCTCGAGTTGTACGCGCCAGATTACGATATTTTAAGCAATACCGGTTTTACTACGAAGTAAAAATTATTGTTATTTACAAACTAGAGTAGATACAAGATGAGCTTTTTTAGAAGATAGTCGTTAGAATAATGTTGCTATATAAGAATTCACGAAGTCAGCTTCGTTTTTAATAATTTGTTTCAAACACTAACACTATCTTTATGATAGGCCATAAACTAAAGGGATTTAAAGACTGCAGTACCCTAAAACTGAACAATTCTGCCAACCAATTTATTGTCACACAGTTGATACACATTATAATATTAAATAGTAGTTAATAGTGTATTCTTTGGCTTCGCTTCTCCCAGTTGTAATGTCCCTTTGTGCCTTTTGGCCTTGTTTAGTTCTCTCTCCTGCTTGCATGGAGGGAAGTGGAAACATATTTATTTTTCCTACTCCTCCAATATTCTTTTCTGATTAATTTTTTGGCAGGATCCAAGACAGGTAAATTCATTCTCTGGGACACGTCGAGCTTCATTGTCTCGGCGCTTGTGGTTGGTCAGGTGGTTGTCACTGTTGATTCTGGCTTTCAGGAGTTGCAGTGGTTTGTGAATAGTGTGGCGGGTTTGTCCCAAATACAGTAGCTAATAGTTTCAGTTTTAAACAGAAAACCGTACATTGTAACGAATGTAAGCTTCTCCGTGCATTTAATTAGGTACCTTACCTTCTACCAACGTCACTGTTAAACGTGCGGTTTTATATTAACCAAGTGTACTTTTGTAGTACACCTTTAATAGGACAGATATGGATGCATGCAATTTTCAGCAAAGTATTTACCTACTGTAGGTACTTACTACCGGCCTAGCTAACTGCACCACCGATGTCGCCCGGCATCCCTCATCGAGTGATTACGACGATACGTCAAATCGATTACCGCCAATTAATTGTGAACATGGTGCCGAGTTATAATCGAATTTACAACTCATTAACTCTTATTCGAATAATTAAAACTTCAACTCAGTGCCGTGAACTGTTATCATATTATAATCACGCACAAAATGATGTTGAATGCGCGGAAATTCGTTATTGAAACAATTTAAAGAGAACGTTATTAACGTTGGTTTTCACTTCATGTTAATTCTGTTGCCTTCAGTACTTTCGCATCTGTATGAATGTAACCTGTTTTTAGGGGTACATATTTGAATATCGAAGATTAAAATATCTACGCTTAAAATATCGATGTTCAGAATATCGAAAATTAAAATATCGATTGTAACAAAATATCGAAAAATGTTACATCTACGCTTAAAACGTCGAAGATTAAAATGTCGGCTGATTTAAATATCGAATGATTCAAAATATCGAAAGACGTTATGTCGAAATTCAAAATATCAACGTTTAATACATCGAAGTTCATAATATCTAATTTCATAATATCTACGTTAAAAATACCTACCAGTTGAAATATCGAAAAAAATAACCACCTACCAAGATAAGTCGACGGAGCCCCGCTTCGCGGGGCTCCTATTTCTGTTTGCAAGGTTTAAAGTAACCTAACACGAAGAGGATGGCGGGGTCTTTCAGACCCCGCCACCCTCTTCGAACCTAACCTGTCCGAGTCGGAGTGCCCCAAGTCCCGAGCTCGCTTCGCTCGCTCTTGCGTCCTTAGTCAAATTACTGATTACTACCCAACAAGGTAGCTGGACGGACTTCGGATGCAAGAGCGAGCGAAGCGAGCTCAGAACTTGGGGCACCCCGACTCGGACAGGTTAGGTTCGAAGAGGATGGCGGGGTCTGAAAGACCCCGCCATCCTCTTCGTGTTAGGTTACTTTAAACCTTGCAAACAGAAATAGGAGCCCCGCGAAGCGGGGCTCCGTCAACTTACCTTGTTAGGTTCGATATTTCGAACATTCGATAATCTGTACTTCGATATTTAGGACATTAGATAATCTGTATTTCGATATTCAGATCTTTCGATGTAACTTTTGTAGATATTTAGATTTTAGATATATTGGACGTCGATCATTTAATCATTCGATATTTTAAACTTTCGAAATTTTAATTTTCGATTTTATTGTCATTCGATATTTTCATTTTCGATATTTTGAACATCGATATTTTAAGCGTAGATATTTTAATCTTCGATATTCAAATATGTACCCGTTTTTAGTGATCTAACATTTCTGCGTTTTTCTATCTAACATAATACGCTATTTTATTCGCTCAAATTTAGTAATAGCGAGAACCATTTATCTAATAAGCCATTAGCATTTATGAGGTAGAAGAATATTAGGTATACCAATATGTAGCAGGAAATGGGTATGGAGCACGCAAGCGCGCGTTAGAATTAATTAAATTAGAGGAGCTATGTAAGTTGTACGTTACACAAACAAACACAACAATGAGAAAGACGTGGTGGCGAAGTCCTTATTTAAACTCAAATACTATCTAGTTGGAGAGGAGGGCCATACCCAGTTCCGTGTATCAAGACCGTTGTTAAGCGACCATTGTAGCAGCCTCATTCAAATAGTAACACGAGGGTGGTGTGAAGTGTTTCACGCGAGCCCGTTCAATTGTATACAGGTAGAAAACTATTGACAAAGCGACCGTGTGCGTTGTTGCCTCGCCCGCCAGCCGCTCGCCTCTCCGCGGGGCGCTCGCTCACTAAACTAAACACGCTATAACAGTACAAGTTTGCTCTATTTCAACAATCAATACGTTACCTTTCTTATCATCTTGTTTTTACCTCACTATCTTCTTGAAACATTTGACTTTAGTGTTGCAGTCAAGTTGTATTGTCTGAGCTTTTGTTATTTTTTGCAGTTCCGCAAAAACGTATTTCGGTTTCGAGATCTTTTGACTTGAGTCACTCAATTACGCAACAAAAAATCACTTTTCAGTTTTCAGAATAGCTAAATTGCAGTTCAGTAAGTAAGTATCTATTGTGTTTATTTTAAAACGTCCATTTTTATGATAAGTGCAAGAAAGACAATGGTTTAGTATCCTATCACTTGTCAAAGTCAAAAGTTGCGAAATGATTGTGTTAACCCGTTGAATGCTGTGTGAGAATCAACACAATGCTAACGTGGGAACCGACGGAACTCAAATAGATGAAATCTATTCCGTTTACTGATGTCTTTCGGGTATTTTTAAATATTAGCTTAGGAACTAGATTTGAAGGGGTTCTGATTTATTTGCCCACACAATTTTAAAGGGATTCATCTTAAAGCCAAGACGACCATTGAAATAATGACATAAAGTACGACGAGACTTGAGAACTTTCTCAGAAAAATTGTTTTAATGTTTGCTGATAACGGAAAATCAAAATTAAATACATCTGAGGGTGTTAACTGCATACAAATAATGAACCAATTCATAGAAAAAAAAAATACCATAACCAGTTGTTCATCAAATTCCATAAGCAACGTCAATTAAGCGGGACTGCGGGATAGTTCACGAATATCACCAAGACTCGCGCATATATCAAGAGTTCATGTCAGCTAGGATAGGTACTTTTTACCTCACAAACTTGTACTAACCAATTACTTGTAAAGTTGATTGTATAAAGCCTTCAACAGGGTTGGAGGGAGGATGCACAAATCACAGAATGTAAAGCGTCCATATTCTGTAGCGTGAAAGCTTACGATGCGTGGCGCCTCTACCGACTTTATCTCTCTCTATGTACTACATATTTGGCAGGTTGAAGTAAAACTTTTGACTTTTTTACGTAATGGCATGATTATGGCAGTTAATGGCAGAATTATGGTAACATTGACGAATGTTACCATAATTGGTGATAGGTCTGCCGTTAATAGCGGGCCGATACCTAATTCCACTCCTTTGTACCTAAGGCCTAAGAGAGGGATGTCCACCATGTACCGACGGCGCATTGTCCTAGATACGTATTGTAGTCCGATGATGGAAAGGGGCAGGTGGAATCAAATCGTGCAGTTACATCGTCTCTTCTACAAGTCTTACCCTGTTGCGGTATGAGTTAGGTATTATAGAAGTCTTCCCCTTCTGCTAAGATATCTTTGACTGTGCGAATATTCACGTTCCTATGATACGTTCATCATCCAGTTTAGGCTGTGGGAAAGAGGCAGAGCTATACAAGTCATCTAGCGCCATCTCTTTCCCACAGCCTAAACTGGATCACGTTAAGAGCTCGTGGTAAGGCCTCTTGTTGGTTTAGTATTTTTACAAACCAGTGGTTTGTAATCAAATTCAGGATAATTTAATGCTTAGCAGTGGCTAAGCATTAAATTATCCTGAATTTGATTATATGGTTGAGCAAAATGTTATTGGTTCCGGGGTCTTGGGACTTTCTTATCAGGTAACCGTGGCTTACCCTAGAACTTAAAGGGCTATTGAAGGAACACCGTTGATTTTAGTCAGTACAAGTCTGACAGTCCCTCCCGTCCCACCCCCGACGAAAGGACTCGTTTGATGATTTTACCATGATAAAAAAGTGTTATTGGTTTAACCAACCAAGTACTTCACAGTTTTAGTCTAAAGTATGGATTTGAGAAAAAATCTTTATCCTTTATGATGGAATTTAAAGCACGAACGAAATTGGTTTTAAAAATCTACATTTTTGCCTAATCTATTAAGTGTACATAATAAAGCTTCTTACAAAAGTCTCTCAATATATCGACTTAAAAAGGGGAACAGCGTTGAAAAGGCTTTGACAGTGATTTCAAGAACGTTTAATGCACTTGTCTTGCTAGTTGACGTTAACCAATTTCAGAGGGTGAAACAACATAAATGTAGCTCGGACTTGCTAAAGTCGCGAGTTCTTAAGGATTCCCAGGCAGAAACAGAAATCTTGTTAGTGGACATCAAGGTTTGAAATGGCATACAAAATCAGGTTAGGTAATTGACTTATGCCCGGTTTCTGAGGACCACAAACTAAACTGATTTGCAAGACTACCAAGTTGATTCAAAACTCTTCAAACTAAACACTAACAACTTTCTACACTCATATTATAAAGAGGAAAGATTTATATATTTGTGTGTATGTTTGTAATGAATAGACTAAAAACTCACAGGGCCGATTTCAAAGTCTTTCACCAGTTGAAAGCTGCTTTGTGTCCTGAGTGAGTGATATAGGCAATGAGGGGGGGTGAGCGGGACTAGACAGTTGAAAAAACTACTCGTAAAAGCGCGAGCGGGCATGGCCAAAATTTCACGCGAGCATGTAAGCAAATCCACTTATACATAATGCTTTTGTTTCACAGAAATCGACTATGGATTTGCATTCACCGCCTAAAACCATTAGCGAATAACGTAAAAAACAAAACAGTCACAAATTCATAAAGACCTTATGGAAAAAAGCTAGTGTTGTCTATGTCGGGCAAGTCCGGGTAACATGCAAAGGATTAACATTCCGGCGGCGTAACTAAGGCACGTGTGAGCGGGGTTACGATCAACTCACTGACATTTCACTCACGTTCACGCTCTAGTCATCATGGATTCATGGCCCGACATGCTGTTTGACATGCTTTTGATTTGATACTTTTGTAGGTAATTGTTAAAGGAAGCCTTTTGTTAGATAATGGATATAAAATGCCATGAAATTACTGGATGATTCCATAGATACATTGCATATTTAATATAGCAACGAGCTATTTATTGGATTTTACTGCTGGCCGTACGGATATGTCCTGTCCCAACCATTACTTATTACCTTAAAACTTCTCTCCCACAGTTCCATACATCATCGTTCCAGCGACAATCTAACTTTGTCTCGTGTGACATCCCTAAGGGCTCCGAAAATTTTGCCGAACGAGAGTTTTATTGCTACAGACGCATGCGAGAAGACACGAGATGTAGCTAGCGTTCTAATCAAGTTACACCAACTGTATATACCTCCGCTTTTATCGATTCGTTTCGATGTAATAACGATTTATGTTACGATTATTGGTCAAGGACGAAGTTTACGAACAAGACGACCGCCGCCGCCGCCGTGCAGTTTTGAAATAGCTACGAGTATGTAGGCTGTAAAATTGGAAACGAAGAAATTCTGATGTTCATTTTAGCTACCAAACAAAGAAATAGGGCCTTGAAAAGTTACTCCGATCGGATAGCTATTTATTTATATCCCTGTAAGTTTTCTTTAGCAAGTTTTCTTTAGTTTTCGTGTGGTAGGTACTTATGTACCTACCACACGAAAACTTGAGAACAAAAAGTGCCTACCCAAGGTTTTGTAAGAAGAAAACACCCCATACACACCCATATAATAATCTGTATTATCTTTCGTAAAAGACACGGTACCACGATACGAGTAATATTTTGAAATGCAAATGAGAGTCGCTGAAAGTACGTATGTTTGGGAAAAGCAAAATAATGTTATGTAACACGTTCCGCGCACACATTGCACATTTCTTCTACCTTCATTTCTCGCAAAGCTTTTGTCCTGTACTAGCACACTTCGAAATGTGTTCTAAAAACAGTAGAGAAAGCACTACTTTCGTATATCGTACGTTGGTATGAAAACAGTGAGTGATGAGTGCCGCGTCGGCCAGTGCTAATGATGCAGTGTCTGGCGAGTAGCATGTGCGTCCACTATTATTTAGCATGTCCGCAGTAGGGCTACATTGTAACTGTGTGAAGGACTCTGGCATGACGTGAACACAATGTATTTCGCGTGTGGAGGCGACACGCCACGCCCTGTCTCGTATCAAATGCATGCTCTGTTGTGCCGTTATGTTTGTAAAGATCTGCATTATCTCCTTTATTATTGAAATACATTACATAATGTGTTTGTGGACTAGACTTTAATTAGATGCTATCGTCAATCATTATCAGTAACCGACCCTAATTCAGTATTAAATGTCACATAATGCCAATAGTTTATCTGAATCTTGTTAGTTCAGTCTACTAAAATAGCAATTACCCGATAAGGTTCCATTATTTCGCGAACCGCACTCGACTAATGTTTCTGGAATAAGATAATTAGTTGAGTTATACGCGTATTTATTGACTGGTAATAGAAGTAGTGAAAGGAGCATTCAGTCACCCACGCGCTGTCTGGAGCATACCTCGAGCCGCTATCAATCTGTGTTACTATAGTGAGGTGAGTGTGATTCTGAATAAAAGTGCGTGTAAAAACAACATCGTTTGAAACATTGAAAGCTCTCAAAGCGCCCCGCGACACTATTGTGTGTTGATTTCTTGAAAAGATTGTTCGCAAACACGTGTAGGTGGGATCTTACGTAGAGGGTGAAACAACACGAGCCATTTGTAGGCGCCAAGTGTTTGCTGAAGAGTCGCTATGGCATTGCTAATGAGGGAATCGGAGAAAGTGCTCGTGTTAGAGTGAACCGCAGCAGCCGCACCGGCAGTCGCACTTGTACTGGTACTTGCAGTAACCGCTGCGCTGCGCCGCCGCCTACTTCCTCTCGCTCGCCCTCTTGCTACCGACTATCTTTGGACAAATACAGCGACGGCCATGTCTATTTTTTTTTTTTTTTGAGTCACCAACATTTGATTACACCATAACAAAAAAAAATACAAACAAGAGGGCATGAACTTAAGTGTATCAAACAATTATAGGTAACTACAGCGTTCACTAATACGACGTACCTACTATTTAAGAAGTGCTTAATTGCTATCTTGTATACAGAAATATCTCCATGATAATTACAGTTATCATAATCGACGTTGATTTGAAAAGTTCTGTGGTTTTCACGCTTTAATTGAATGTTTTCATTTTGAAAAAAAAAAACCTACCTATCTGAGATACCTACTCTTTAGTCGGAAATGCTACAAGCGAAAATTAAAAAAAAAATCCTAATAAATTGTATTAACACTGGAGTGCTAGAGTAAATGAACCAAAAAGTAGAGCAGTCGACGCGTCAGTTTCCCTTTAGCGACGTACTTCTAATGGGCAAAGTTAGGAGGTTGGTCGAGTGGCGAGCGTGGCGAGTGTCCGTTACATAATTGCAGTTGACGCGAGGAGACGGATGCGTAGTGGTCGGACTGCCGGAGACGACAGGCGAAACCTGCTGGACGAGCGCGGTTCGATGCCCGGCCGAGCACTTGTCGCTTCGTTCGTATCATTTTTTCTCCGCTCGCCATGACCATACACTATTATGACCTTGATTTTTTATACATGTAACGTATCATATATTAAACCGCTGTTAAAACAATCTTGATTTTGGTTTTAGCTTTTGGAAGTTAAAATAGACAATGCTAGCTAGAATTAGCCAATTGTAGGTACCTTGATAAACATAATATGTCATGTCTTCACAGTGCCTAGTTTAAATTCCTGTCTTGTTGAAACCATTGATTTTCATAAATATGTCTCAAAGCACGCACCTGTTTCTCTCGATTGCTATCATCAAGTTAAATTGCGTTCTGCTTCGTCCGTAAACCACATGTCGGTATTCACCTGTCTCCTACAGAACCCCTGTTTGCTGAGTAGTTCTATGTGATCCGCAGTTATTTAATAATTTCGCTGAGCAAAGACGCAGTGGCCAGGCGAGTGTTTGCGCGATCCGCATCCCGCCGAGCTCGCCGAGCGACGAGCCCGGACGTCGGAGCGTCGTGTTTGCACTCAATAAGCCGCGGCAAACAGTCTTCGGTCGACCTATTCTTTATCCAAAGCCTTTAACACTCACACTGTAATGTAAGTTAAAGCGATTCAACAAGCCTTGTGTTGGTAGAAAGCAAATAAGGCTTGAGATTTATCACCGGATTGTAATGGAAGAAAACAATGGTGATCACGATTATGTGAGAGCTCAGAAAACGATTACGTTTGTATGTCACAGAGCATAGACTTCATCAACCTTTCATTAGTCATCGTCAACCAAGATTTGCATTTTTTAACATCAATTATAAATTTTGATTTCCCTTTCAACTCTTATAAGCTAACATGTATGTCAATGCCAATTTCTATACCTGAGTTTCCCCGTTACTGCAAAAGAATAGTAAATGTAGCCAAACAAAGCCGGAGAAATACTCGGAAGCGTATAGACGTACTCTCTCCGAAGCACCTCATGTCAATGTTGATGGATGGTCTCCGTACTCCCCGTACGGCGAACGTACGGAAAGAGAACATTCTTTTAGCTATTGTCGCCGACTCGAACAAAAATAGAAATGCAGAATCTCTTGATCTCAGTCGGAAATCACTTCGTACGTTCGATGTTGTTTGAAGTTTGCACACTGCCTGTGAGATTGGATCCACTCTCATTTTTTACATTTTGAATTCTGGGCAAAAGCTTTTTTCATTTATTTGAATGTAGTGCATTCTTTATAGACTACTACAAAGTTGCAGGCAACGTTCCAAAGGCAAAGCGTCTTCTCCGTAATCAAAGAGATTTAAAAGAACCTATAGAGCGGGCATTGGGAAAATTGTCATACAAAATTTTTGATGCCGTGCGTCAGTAGCGCTATCTAAGCGTTGCATAACAACGCGACCACTAGACTGAGGGACTTTTTACCCATTGGTAAAAAGTTTTGGATCACAAATTTCTTCGTGATATCGTCTATTGCTCGTGTATAGTTTAATGTCTTTGTCCATAATGTTATTGAGCTTAGCTGTTGTGAATTGGATCACTGAGTTTTAAGCTTTCCATTGATTGTTTAATACACAATCGGTTGCTCGCAAACATTTTCCTTGAAACTTAAATATAAACTAAAAAAATACTATGTAATCATACATGTCTAATTAACCGACCGAATGCACCATTAAGTTCCGTGAAGCGCGCGGGACCTTCAAAGAATTCGCGTTTTGCAGCAAATAGTAATAAGGAGCAGTGCGCGTGCACACCGGTGCACGGTGTCGTAATACGATTTCTTGTTACTTGAGAGATCGAATGAGCTGATTGCTATTTAATTGGAATAATTTCCCATGCCCACCGCATTGTTACGCAGATACCAGGTTACAATATTTTAATTGTAAAGTGAACCTTTTTTCCGTTTTCAATTCATTTTTACTTTGACAAATTATGAATAATGTTGCATTTTGAAATGGTATGGTTGCTTTCAGTTTTTTGGACTTGGGACAGCACTTAATCATCACCATTACATAAATACACATGTTTCCACTGCTGGGAGACATTCTTCCTCTCTGTTCATAGGAGTTAGCTATAACCCACAACGCGGGCTCATTTGAAGGAAAGCACTCACCAACTTACCAGAACACTCCTATAGGACTATACTACATATAGTAGCTGATTGTTATGCTTATAATTCCCTAGCAAGTGCCCGCTGCTTCGTCTGTACCTAACAATGTAACTTAAATAAGTCATGGCGTTTTTGAAAGCACATGAACAGTTTTGGAGATTATCATTTACATCAACAATTAACAAACGGTTCCTCTTAATTACTACTGCAGTAGATACGTGTAATCGGTCTTTTATTAGTAGCCCTCATGCATTCTGTTATAATAATTTCATTCAAACCGGTAATGATATACAACGTTTGTAAAATTAAATTCAAACATTACATAACTGTGACCATGACACCACATAAACTTGAATAACGTGTGAACTGTATTATTTAAGTGCGTAAATAACGGTGTTCGGTATTCCATGAATGCTATTATTTACAGCATAAGTTACATTTTTATTGGATCAGCTAAATATTGCCGCTGCTTTTCTTTGCAGCAATATTGTAAAGCGATATCAACGACGACGACTGAAATATTTTATATTATAAAACAAAGACCACAAAAGCTGTCGGTATGTAATTGATTTTGTCAAAAACTACTGATCGGATTTTTATACAGTTTTTGCGAACTAAAAGTGCATTTTTTGAGGAAGGTTTTATGTCATTTAATTTACTATCATTACGGTTTTAGACAACTCCGGTAAACCTGCGTACCTACCATGGAAAAATCTACATGACTAACTGTTTAATAAAACAATAGCCCATGGTTTATGCTAACTGATCCTAGTATTAAACAGGATCAGTACAAAGCTGTAATTTTCAGTCGATTTGGCAGTAACTGTAACATAACTACCGTTTGCGGTGCAATGTTAAGCTTGTAATATATGTAACTAATTTGTTATACTACCATAACAAATTAGTTAGATGCATAGCGAGCTTATTGTTGCAGCAATGTTATCGTATTACCTACTGAATAAAAGTAGTCACATAAATGAGGTCTCTAAAGCTATTGTCAAACTGACAGACGAACCGAATGCGTGGCGTAGCGTTTTTGTTTGTAATGTATGGAATTGTTTGAAGCCTGTCACATAGAGTATCGGATCGCTTTCGCATTTTTATAAGACATGATTCGGTTCGGTTCGCTATCGCCTGTCTGTTTGACAAAGGCCTAAGCGCGAAATCCGTGGTTTCGGCCTTAACGTTTTGACATCGAGCCGAACTAAGACTTAATCATATTTATGGTTGAATAGATACACCTCAGTGACAGTTATATGACTTATTTTTTAGTTCTATGGAAAATAGGATAATTAAGCCAGCAATCGGCTGTTAACCCAAACTATGTTGCTACGGTTTATTCCCTTTACGTCGAGTCCCGTTATGTCGAGCCAAAAACCTTGTCTCGCTTTTATTACCCCTATGTCTCGAGCTTAGTTTTCTGTCCTGTTTCTATTCCCTTTATGTCGAGTTTATAAACCACGCTTTTATTACCTTTATGTCGAGTTTAATTATATAATATCTTAGAAGTACAGTCACGTCCAATGAAATGCACATAATTTAGAATCAATTTTTACACAAAAATGGTACCCCGACAAGGATAGTTTAGTTTTAAGGATATTAAGAATTTCAATGATGGGTCCTCTGGACTTTGATTGTTTGCCTTCATGATTGGAATTGTTATGAGAACTTGGGATCCAAGAGCGAGCGAAGCGAGCTCGGAGCTTGTGGCACCCCGACACGGAAAGGTTAGGTTCCTTTAAACCATGCACGCAGAAATAGGAGCCCCGTGAAGCGGGGCTCCGTTGAGCTCCCTTTTTAGGTAATCTTCACCTATACTTGTTTTAGTATGTTTTAATGCCATTGGCTTTTAATTTACATCCCTGACTGTACTTGTTCATCAAACTCGACATAAAGGTAATAGAAAGCGTAAAATATCATTACTTTGGAGAACAATAGACTTCCATGCTCGACATAACGGGACTCGACATAAAGGGAATAAATCGTTGCTATTGCGATATTCCTGGTAAAAATCTCATAACACTGCCCAATCTGGCAACCCAAAATCTAACAGTCAGAAGTTCCGCAAAAGACCAAAGATGTTTTAATTACTTGATGCGAAAAACTCGTTGACACATAATTTAATTAATGAATTGTCACATAATAATGTTACATTTTAATAAATGGCAATACTATCTATGCACCGCAGCATCGTTAAATTTTCATAATGAATGATCAATTATTTGAGGCATGTTGTGGTTTCATTGAATGATAAGTTTTATTATAATGGCGCTTGCGACTATGTACTTTCAACATAGTATTATATTGCTTTATCTTCCTACTACCTACATTTACATATATAAATCTATACCTATCAATAAAACATCAGTAGTTAATTAATTGCTAGAAAATATATATAAATATAAATCACACACTTATAATCTTATTTTTATTAGATACGTTACAAAATCACTAAATAATAAGTAAAAAAAAACTGATACGGTAAGAAATTTTGAAAAAATATACCTTTTAAATGTACCTAGGTTTTTAATTTCCAAAGTTTAAAAATGAACTTTAGTGAATATTAAAAAGAATTACACGAATAAATAATGAAAATTTAGTTGCCAGTGCGCTAAGCCATGGCCGGTCTCCGGTAACCTTTAGTTTAAGGAGTGTTATCTCTGTGGGCGTGTACTCTATGGTGAAGTTATTGGGAAATCTCATAGCATCTACTCTGTATATCTACTAAAAAGAGTGGGATATTATGGGAATATCAATATCTGTGAAAGCTAAAGCTCTGTAACAAAAAGAATTGCTGTATGCTTAATTTTCGGGATAAGTGCGAATTTTTATACAAAATTGTGAAACAGACCAATCTCACAGCGAGGAAGCCTGTGTCCCAGCAGTAGGAACATTAAGGCTGATGATGATGATGACCAATTTTGAAGAAACCTGTATTTTATGGACTTTTAACTAAGATCAATAAATTGATAGACCGAATTTTGGGACACTAAACGGTTTATTTTTTGTTTATTCTTAAGTTCTCATTTTGCGTTTCATCGTCATAATTCTTAACATCTGCATGTCATTGTGGACCTAGTTACGCTACTTATGATTTAGTTTATGAGATTTCCGTTTGACTAACTGTTTTTTTTCTACTTTCAGGTACATACCTACTCTATACACACAGCTGTGACAACTGTTTCGTAAGTCTTTTATGTTACTGTAAATTAAATACTGTTGGAAATAACGACTTAGAAGAAAAATAGATTTTTCACAACGCATCTATGTCCATATTTTTAGTTATTCCGTTAAAACAGAAAGCTACTAACGTAGTAAAAATATAAAACAGAAATCCGCGTGATATAATAATAGAACTAACATTAAAAACAATCTGTTACCGCAGCGCACCGCATCAAAACTTTATTATATTGTACGTCGCATATCTAGTGGACACGTCTAACTGGATAAACAAGGATAACGCAGAATGGAGTAAAAGTTTTTTATTACAATAACAATATGGGACCGATAAGTTGACGGGCGCGGTATCATTGTTTAGCTGCTCGCAGAGTTTTCTCATATCGCGCCTTCCGCTCGTTTCATCGCAACTTATGCCGTCCTAGGCTAAACTTCAGGTTAATTAACTCGTCTCAACTGTGTAACTACTGATAAACTAGCGTTATTACTCGCTGTTTCATTGTCTACTATTTCCCAATCAACTGGCTACGTAAATACGTGAACTTTATGTAGTCTTGTCAGCTGTGTAGCTTTTATCTACTTTTATGTAATTTTAAACATATTTGAAATGATTTGTTAGCTATTTTAGTGATTGACTTATCCGAATTTGTACAAACCACTGTCTTTCATTATAGAAAAGATAGATTAATATTATAAGTCCTGAAAACTGATCTGATGTGATCTGTGAGAATCCAAACATGTTAGAAACAAATAGAATATTTATAATAATTTTAATTAAAACCTATGTATTTAATAATAACTTGTTAGGGCCAAACAAAACGCTGAGGTTAAATTAGATAAGGGTGACGCACAGGTACGGCGAGCTTTGTTGGGACCAGGCATCGCAACCGCCGAATGTATGGGCGTTTGACGGCTAGCTTAGTTAGCCCCGGAATAAACGCGGATTTATCTCGTCTTCCCAGCCCTGATATGAGCGATCCAATCCGAACTGACTTGTTTACCCACAGTATTCTCACGATTAATCACTTTGATACATGTATAGACCGCATCAAATTAGATTCTATTAGATAAGATTGCTCTACATTCATTAACCCTTACATCCGCTGAGTTGTGGGAATCTTTCTGTAATATATACCTACCTAAGACAATGAAACCAATAACACAAAAGAAAAAAGATTAAACAAACACGTTATAACGAATTTCTACCGACAAAACAACATTGTACAACAAAACCGACTAGGTACTAGTTTACATAATTAGAGTAGTTTGACCGTACTATAAGTAATTACAGTAGTTTAAAGACATTATAAAGTCTACCTACAGTAACTGTTCTAGAATGGAACACGAAAAATATGCTCTATATAAATAAATCAACATGCCAAGAAAATAAATAATGGCACACACGCGAGTACGCTACTTTGCCACAACCGCAGACGTAGTAATCAATAGAAGGGTCGGTCGGTATTAACTGTGCGTACAGTTAGGCCCTTCGTACATTCGGAAACTCAAGTTTCCGATACCTTACGACTTCAGTATCCAGGCGACTCTCGCAATAGAAATGCATATACGTTCGTACACATGCACGCGACGCGCGACGCTAATCGCGCGCTACCTATCTGCTGACATCGCGGCGACTTGAGTTTCCGCGACTTTCAAGATGGCGGAACAATTTATTTACCATTTTTAATTTTATTCACAGAATAAAGGGTTCCGTAGCATATTCTTGAATAATTTTTGGAAAGTAATTATTTTAAAACGATAGAAAAATATTTACAATCCTCTATCAAATCATAATTTTGTATGCAGTTTTATTAAAAAGTTGGGAGAGATGGTTTTTTTTCTATTTTATTGAATAAAAATTTTAAATTTTGTTATAGTATTTGGATTTGGATTAATGTTAGGTTCCCAGGAAATTAACTGTGAAGGACGGACTGTCACACGACTGATCTTATAAAGATTCCGTTTTTTTTTGAACCTTCGGAACCCTAAAAAATATACTTTGATCGTCACAGTCATGTGTCAGCCATTTTATAAATTCATATTCTTGACCACCCATCATGACCTTTTGACGCGGCGCTAGTGTCTATGTCGTTACATCAAATTGCATTATAAAAATTTAGTACCTCGAATTTTCTGCAGGTCATGAGTAGTGGCGAAACTCTAGTATCGGAAACTTGCGTCGCCTCGTGTACGAAGGTTCGTACACGAGGCGACGCAAGTTTCCGATACCTTACGATTTTGGTTTCCAGGCGACTATCGCAATACAAATCCATAGAGGCTCGTACACAGGTCGCGTCGCCGACATGCGTCGCCGACTCTAGTCGCTCGCTACTCATCTATCAAGATCGCCGATACCCAAGTCTTCGCGATTTTTAACCGACGAAAAATTTGTATCTATTATTTTAAAATTTATTATTAAAGTATCTGAGGTAGAAAAATATCCTTGTTTGTATCATTACAATTAATAATAATAATATTCCACAACTATCACACAACGCCATCTCGTCCCAAGCTAAGCAGAGCTTGTGTTATGGGTACTAAACAACTGATAAACATACTTATATATTTCTAAATACATAAATATAATATATAAATTACACCCAGACACAGAACAAATGATCGTGCTCATCAAACAATCATTTGTCCTGGGTGGGAATCGAACCCACGTACTCCGGCATAGCAGTCAGGGTCACTAACGACTAGACCAACAGGCTTGTCAAATTCAAAAGAATATTCTAATAGATAATTAGCATGGAATAAGCTTTTTTTTTTAAGTGGTAAAATCATCATATTAAATGAGTCCTCCCACCCCGGGCAGGGCGGGAGGGACTGTCAGACTCGTACTAACTAAAATCCACGGTGTCCTTCAATAGAACCTAACAAAACAATAGCGCGATCTAACTCGACGACAGCGCCATCTATCGAGCATGGTGTCAAACTTTTTGCACTTTTATAAATTATTATGGTTTCGTTACAAACATTACTACTTTAACCTAGCTTCGTCATGTACTTGCACATACGACAAAAATAAAGTAATTAAGAAAACGAAAACATTAATAAAAACCTATTTAAATCTGAAATTTGAAACCACGGTCATCATCGTAGCAGTAAGGGCGTCAGCGTTCCGGTGCAAATAAAAGAAAACTATAAAAAAAAAACCTAGAAAAAAATTGAATAAACCTCTAAAAAACAACTGAAACACGAAAAAGAAAAATTCTATGTTTACCTGGGGATTGAACCCATGGTCACCACCTTGAAAGTCAAAGCTTGAACAAATCGAGCTACCTCGTAGCCGGTTGGCGCGGCGAAATTATGAACCATATTCTTTCTAGATTGATTTTTTCCTCTATACGCGCCAATTTTTAATTCCAAAAATTTGAAATAGGAATGCGCTTGTCGGATTTATTTATGATACATAGCCCTTATTTAATTAAAAATAGTAATATATTTAAAACAAAAATGATTTGATTTCCGAACGAAATCAGTTGATAGTCAAATATTGTATCGAAATTAATAAAGGTTGCAAATAAATCAAAACTAAATTTCTAAATTAAGTAATCAAGTTTTAAAAAGGTTCTACTACATAAGATTTGTTTATTATTGCTTATTTTATAAGTTATTTAGCTAAAATGTATGACAATCTGTGATTCGTCAACAATGGCGGCAATTTTGTTGGAAGTGGTACAATTCTATGTTTATAAAAACAGATGTACCGTCAAATTGGTGGTCATTATTATCCAATCGTTTTATAAGAAAAAGCTGTGCTCTGAGTGTTGTTCTATTTAATTAATGTGATATAATAATTGAGAATCCAAGAAAGTGTTGCTGAAAGTTTTAATTTGTGTAATAATGTTCTACAATGAAAATGTAAGTTATTTTGATATTTATTATGATGAGAATATTGTATGTTTTATAAATGTGTATACTGATAAAATTTATGTTGCCGTGGAGTTTCTTTCTCCGTTCTTCTCCACGAGGACCTAGGGTTTGCGAACGGAGGTAGCTTGGTAATAAATACCTAGTCTTGATTTTGTGCTTTTCTTTATTAACCCATTCCTGGACAAAAGTCCTTAGAGATACCTTACATACAGTAAATAAATAACATTAACCATCCTGATATCTAAAACTTGATAATAAAGCCGATATTAATGTCAATAAAAACCAGAAATACACATTTTATTCATCACACACACATCCTAAATCTAATATCAGAAGTGTTAGTGTTGTGTTTACACAATTTATTCTCACACAATAATTTTTTAAAATCTTACATCAGAAGCGGGATTGTGCCCTAACCTATTTATTAATTCTAATGAACTTTTATTATGTTTTTCATAATCAACGTTGGAGCTATCAATCTGCACGTCCCTGCTGAAAGCTGTGACGGGTGGACGAATCGTCTTTAGAAGGGCGATGAAGACGTGCTGCCATCTCGAACAGCGGGACTGCGACGCTGCTGAAAAGGAGCGAAGCCATGCCGAGGATAACGAAACGGGAACTTCTGCACTACAGTATGAATTATTGTCTTAATGTCGGTAAGGCCCTCTGAGGCTCTTGTTTTATTATGTTGTAATCTAACTAAAATCGAGTCGAAAAGATTATAGATTTATACCATGAAACTTATTTTATAATTGTTTTTGAAAGTTGAGCTTCGTTAATAATTTAACGAACCTAAAAAAAAAAGGGGGAGGGATATAATTTAAAAGTGAAAAATTATGAAAAACTGATAACAGGTTGCAAAAAAAAAAACGGTAACAAGTTGTTACATTATTGAGTAAAAGGAACAATTGATAAAGATTAAGACTAATGAGGTTTTTCTTTATTGATTCTGTTTTTCATTTGCAAAATACAGATAGATAGTTTTCCTGGAGGTGTACAGAATTTATACTTGTCGTAGAAAGCAAAGTAGTTGTAGATCCTCCGTTCAATGACCAGATCTTAAACTAAAGGTCATTTTCATAAGAAAAAATACATTAATTTATAAACAAAAAAAAAAAAAAAAAAACTTTTTTTTTTTTTTTTTGCAATTAGTGGGTACATTTGTAAACATTAGTTTATTTTTTTCAATCTGCTAAAAATAAAAAGACGTTTTGATTATGAATATAATGTCATTCTGTCATTAATAAAATAATTCATTGAAAGTTTGATCAATGTTATAAGATCTTGACTGATATGAAAATTATAATTTGATAGAAAGATTTCATTAATGAGCCAAGTCTAAAAAATAAAAGTAAAGCATTGCACCATGTAGATTAAAGTTGTGAGGGTCTCGACGTGACAAAACTATTCCAATAATAATATTAGATAATAATAATTTTACTGCAGTACAAAATAATTCACCTTTACAAACAGATAATTAGAATTTCGCCTTGGTTCACACCCGTGAGATTCTATAAATACCAGGTATAAATAAATTGTCAGAATAGCCGAGCCGTAAATTTCTTTGGAAATTAAAATGCAAATCCATGATTCATGTACAAAGAAAAAGGGAAATAATATGTATTAGTATATAGGTACGGGGTTGAGGACATACAGAATAATATGCAAAAGAAAATGAAAAATAACTAAGTGACAGATGACATTATTGTTTGTTGTCCTTGATATAATATATTATATACACTATCTGAATACAAATTTAAAAAAAGAAAGAAACAATCTAAGTTTAATCTAGAGATTAAGTGATGTAAGATGATGATGTTATTTTGTTATCGTTAATGTATTGTATTTTACATTGGTGAAGGTTTATTATAATTAGTTTAAAGATGATTGATAATGATGATTGTATGTATTATGTATGAATTAAAACCTTAGTTGTGGTAATGACATTCACTGACTGCGGGTGATTGAGCTTCACCGACGGCGGGTGTTTTGGTCTGCCCAATAAGGTTGACATTATGAACTGACTATTGAAATTATGAAGTGACTATTGAAATTATGAAGTGACTATTGAAATTATGAAATGACTATTGAAATTATGAAATGACTATTGACATTATGAAATGACTATTGACATTATGAAATGACTATTGACATTATGAAATGACTATTGACATTATGAAATGACTATTGACATTATGAAATGACTATTGACATTATGAAATGACTATTGACATTATGAAATGACTATTGACATTATGAAATGACTATTGACATTATGAAATGACTATTGATATTATGAACTGAATATTATGTATATGAACTGCTGGTCGGTCACTGCCCTGATATCTTTCTGAAATTCACGCGCAGCAGGTGATAGGACTGATATGTCAAGGCCAGAGACTATTGTATGAATATTATGTATATGTACTGCTGGTCGGTCACTGCCCTGATATCTTTCTGAAATTCACGCGCAGCAGGTGATAGGACTGATATGTCAAGGCCAGAGACTATTGTATGAATATTATGTATATGTACTGCTGGTCGGTCACTGCCCTGATATCTTTCTGAAATTCACGCGCAGCAGGTGATAGGACTGATATGTCAAGGCCAGAGACTATTGTATGAATATTATGTATATGTACTGCTGGTCGGTCACTGCCCTGATATCTTTCTGAAATTCACGCGCAGCAGGTGATAGGACTGATATGTCAAGGCCAGAGACTATTTGAAAATAATTTATTTATTTAATTATTTATTAATATCGTTATGACTGTGCCCATGGCTGATACTGTGCCAGTACCGTCCTGTTGCCAGTGCCTGTGGCCATGACTGTGACTGTAACCTATGACTTAGACTGATGACTGTGCCTATGGCTGATACTGTGCCAGTACCGTCCTGTTGCCAGTGCCTGTGGCCATGACTGAGACTGTAACCTATGACTTAGACTGATGACTGTGCCCATGGCTGATACTGTGCCAGTACCGTCCTGTTGCCAGTGCCTGTGGCCATGACTGAGACTGCAACCTATGACTTAGACTGAGCCTGTGGATTTACCTGTGGCTATTCAGATAGTATAAAACTGTGTATACATGTGTGATGATGTACAATGTATGTTAATGTTAAATCATGTACTGTGTATATGTTAAATCATGTGTATTAAAATTTATTAACTAACATATTTTATCAAAAAGGTAGAAACTTCGAGAACGAAGTTTTTTTTCAGAATGGCCGTGTCGGATTTATTTATGATACATAGCCCTTATTTAATTAAAAATAGTAATATATTTAAAACAAAAATGATTTGATTTCCGAACGAAATCAGTTGATAGTCAAATATTGTATCGAAATTAATAAAGGTTGCAAATAAATCAAAACTAAATTTCTAAATTAAGTAATCAAGTTTTAAAAAGGTTCTACTACATAAGATTTGTTTATTATTGCTTATTTTATACAACAATGATCTGATTTCCGAACGAAATCAGTTGATAGTCAAATATTGTATCGAAATTAATAAAGGTTGCAAATAAATCGAAACTAAATTTCTAAATTAAGTAATCAAGTTTTAAAAAGGTTCTACTACATAAGATTTGTTTATTATTGCTTATTTTATAAGTTATTTAGCTAAAATGTATGACAATCTGTGATTCGTCAACAATGGCGGCAATTTTGTTGGAAGTGGTACAATTCTATGTTTATAAAAACAGATGTACCGTCAAATTGGTGGTCATTATTATCCAATCGTTTTATAAGAAAAAGCTGTGCTCTGAGTGTTGTTCTATTTAATTAATGTGATATAATAATTGAGAATCCAAGAAAGTGTTGCTGAAAGTTTTAATTTGTGTAATAATGTTCTACAATGAAAATGTAAGTTATTTTGATATTTATTATGATGAGAATATTGTATGTTTTATAAATGTGTATACTGATAAAATTTATGTTGCCGTGGAGTTTCTTTCTCCGTTCTTCTCCACGAGGACCTAGGGTTTGCGAACGGAGGTAGCTTGGTAATAAATACCTAGTCTTGATTTTGTGCTTTTCTTTATTAACCCATTCCTGGACAAAAGTCCTTAGAGATACCTTACATACAGTAAATAAATAACATTAACCATCCTGATATCTAAAACTTGATAATAAAGCCGATATTAATGTCAATAAAAACCAGAAATACACATTTTATTCATCACACACACATCCTAAATCTAATATCAGAAGTGTTAGTGTTGTGTTTACACAATTTATTCTCACACAATATTTTTTTTAAATCTTACACGCTCGTCATTTTTAAAATAGAAGCATTTTAATTTATGTTATGAGATGTACATTTTGTGTTTTGTACAATGTATTATTAAGGTTGAATATAGAATGGTGGCCGAATAGACGATTTGAGTCTTACACCGGCTCCACACGTTGGCCCCAACGCTCGTACCAACGGAGACGGCGCTATACCAGAAAGCAAGACGCAAATAATTCTATCTCGTTTCTTAGTATAGCGCCGTCTCCTTCTATTCGGCCAACAGGGCCAATGTGTGGATCCGGCGTTACGACTCGAGTCGCCGCTGTGTACGGATCGTGCGCTACTAGAGTCGCGCGACTTGGGTATTCGACTGGAGTATCGGATACCCGAGTCGCCTAATGTACGAAGGGCCTTAGCCACAGAAGTAGTGTAGCGGTGCAGCAGCTACCTGCGAGCTGTAGATAATAACTCGCTTCGGTAATCCGACAACTAGACAAGTACCTTCTTATTATGTAATTTTTACGCTGACACAGACACAAATTGTGTGTCGGCATCGGTAATTGTGTCATAATTACATTGATTTGTAAGCAACTTTGTTCGTATATATATAAACGTTCTCCTATTGATTTAGTTCATGCTTTAACAAAGCGGTTGGACTTCATTACAAAAGATTTCACTCAATTTCGTAGCCTATAAAAATGGTATAACTTTTAAAGTTTCCGCAAAAATACAGCGTTATTTTTCGTGTACATCGGTTGCTTGGTAGGCAGGTCGCGGAGCCGCGCGGACTCAGGTCACGCAAATAGGTTAATAGCTACCGCCGAAAAAACGCCGTAAAGGAAGCTTAATCAAAGAAAAATATTGCTACTCCTTTCAAGTCGGACGCTTTTATTGAATAGGCGAGGAGAACGGAAGTCACCCTGATTCAGTCGAATACGTTTGTACCTTGTTTCACGAATACGAGTAATACAAGGCTGAGATAACGCAACTTTTACAGAAAGACCCAAGACTATGCAGACTAAGCAAATAAAAAAGCTAAAAAAGAAACGACAATGAAATTCCGACCCGCAGTTCGCATATCTACAAAGCTTTTACCAGAAGCCAGTGTTTGTAAAAAACAAACGAAAGTTTGCATAAAACTAAAGAGAAAAGCAGAAGCAATGTTATTACAAAGTTATCAAATAAAAGCACTTATGAATTTTGTGTCGACGAGTGAGAGAATTTCTAAAGACATTTTGACACTTCGACTTAATAATTGAGGTTGGGGACACTCAAACGCAATGATGTTTGACTGAATATTACAATAGAGATAGTAGGCATGTCATGTCGTAAAGAAATCAGTTCACTCTGTATTTCAAGCATGACCCTAAACGTTCAGTTACGTCTAATACAATATTAACAAGACTCGAAAAAGGTAGTAAATGACAAATTGTCCGTCATTATAGGAAAGGGAACGAGGTTAGAAAGCTTGTACATTTTTCGTATCGCGCCGATTATATGTTAGTTGCATGCAACGGTTACAACACGACGTTCGGACCCGCTCATTATAGAACATGTACACTGACGTACAGTTGTGGTACAGTTATTAATGTCGCAACGTCTTTTCGAACTATTGCTCTACAGTTCTTTATCATCTCAATTTTCCAAACTGATAAACTTATTAAATAGGTACTTTCATTTCATTGTTAACTAGCCTCAATTCCCAATCAAGTCAGCCAAAAACTTTCATTTAGGTGTGTTCAGTTTCCACCCCTATAAAATTCTGATAATATTTTATACAGAACGTCAGTCATTCTGGCTTTCGACTGTCTGTACGTCCGCCACCGGCTTGACAACTGACTGATGACGTGAACGTGCTCTCCGAAGCACGGAGAGACCTCAATCTGTAAAGAATGATCATTGATCACCGAGACCGACCCAGCTAATAGCAGCAAGCGGAAGCGTCGCCGATCGATCGCCTGTGATGTAGACATGTAGCTCCGCGGCTGCGAGCCCCTCCAGAAACAATTTAGGTGTTACAGAGGTTTATATAACAGAGATAAGAGAATCCTTAACACTTCCGATCCGCGTGGCACCGTGCCAAGGATTGCAACACTGCTTCTCCTCGCTATATTGCCATTTTCAATGATAATTTATTCATCTTCACGCTATATTCTTTAAGGGGGCCGGTGGATGTCGGAAGCTGAAAGCTATCAGCGATAAGAGCAATAGAGCTGTTAACGATTTCGATCTTTCTCATGTAGTTAATTCCTGATATCTTCTTAATTAGTTTCAACGTTTAGCAATACTGGCCACTATTTGCCGTGATGAGAAAATCAAACTATAATTTTGAATATAATAGAAGCAATTATTTTAAGTGGCATTTACGTATACCTTCGTAAATGCTTGTTTTCCAAAATGCTGACCTTTTACTGAGACACACAGAGTAAATAATAAGCAAGAAACCCTCTCGTGCTAATGATCCGCGGCGTGTCGATGGCATCAATAAATTCGATAGAAGCCTTCGTTCTCACGTAACAAAGATTCGCAGCCATTCATTGTTCAATCCATTTTAGCCAGAGGCGTATGTTTCTAGCATTTCAACAGTACCGGCCTTACATAAGAAAAGTATGTAATTACTAAACTAAGAAACGACAATATGAAATACTTAGCATTATCACCTGTGTCACGAGTTGTAAAGTTTAATTTGGAAAGAAATTTTTAATTTAATTTTTCAAAATAAACAAAAATTCAAAATAATTTTTTCACCGCGGTTGCTCGATTGGCAATACTTCTCGAACAGTCGATTTTTTTCTTACTACTAAAAAACCTTAAATCCAAATAAGCTATTGCCAAATGCAAGCTGCTTAAAATATCGTAGCAAAAGAAAAAAAAAGACAACTATAAAATAAGTACCTAAATTAAACGGTTCATTCAGTTTTGTAATAATTATATGTATATTCAAGATCTCGGAGAATTTATCTTACTGTTATAAAGTCATAAAGGGCTTACCTTACGGCCTGACCTGGGCAGGAGCATAGAGGATTATACTGCAGTCAATACCTTAGACCAGTGTTTTTCAACCTGATGGTCGCGACCCCTCGGTCGCGAAGCTTCTATAGGGGAGGTGTAAAAGGTTCGGAAAGCTACTACAGTAAAAAAAGAAACTTTTAAAGATTTATTAGGAAAAATGTTAACGAAAGAATAAATCTTATTGTATCATTTGAAAATGAATATTACTTTGTCACAAAATAAAATTCATTAAAAAAACAGCAACGGTCGCAAAATATTTCTTCATACTAAAGGGGCCGTGCTATGAAAAAAGTTGAAAATCACTGCCTTAGACCTTAGAACTGCCACTTTTGGTAACGTCTCTATGAAAGTTGCGGTGCAAGCACGGTTCTCCGTTGCTTTTTAACATAAGAAGACGAATTATCTTCATGTTTTTTTTTCTAAAACCACGCTTATTTCAATTCCCCTTTACTTTCCACGGTCACGGTTATCTGAAGAGACAGTTCCGCGACAATTCATGATGGACAAAGTTTTTGTCTTAGATAGTTCCTTCGACGAAATACAACGAAGAGTTTTCATTATCAAATAATCACTTGAAATGGATAACATTTTTAACCGACTTCAAAAAGAAGGAGGTTATCAATTCGACGGTATGTTTTTTTTTTTTTTTGTGTGTTTGTTACCCGATTAGTCCGCCAATTGTAGACCGATTTTCAAAATTATTTTTTTGTTCGAAAGGAGATACTTCAGGAGTGGTCCCATTGTCACCACATCAGGATCTGATGCTTGGATCCTGGAGAAATCGAGGGCAACCCTCAAATTTTATAGGCCCACACATAATTTTTCGCAAATTTTATGATGCAATGTAAGTATTTGCGTATGGTAATCATCATCTCATGTAGCTGAGCTGATGATGGAAGGTACAACTCCTCTAGTAAGGACTTGGCATCGACTGATTTGGTAAATTATGTTTGTGTTCGCATATCTCCGGAACTACAAGTCCGATTTAGATAATTCTTTTTTGTTGTACTAGGTATCGCTCAACTTAGAGAATACTGCAAGTTTCATCAAAATAGATATTAAAGTTTTCGAGATAGGGAATGAATGTAAGAGGGGTGCCCTCTATCTGGCAGAAACTTGTTTCTCCGAAACCTATTTGGCAGAACTCACTTGGCAGAAACTTTTTTAAACGAACATTGTTATGGTATAATTTTTTTTTAATATAATTGTTTTTTGGCCTAATGTTTTTATGTCCGAATTTAAATTGGGATACTTTTAAGATGGCAGAATTGTATTGGGCATAATTACTTTTGTCAGAGTTACAATTTTGCATATTTTCATTTAGCATAACGTTTATTTAGAGCGCCGATTATTTGGAATAATTTGACTTGGTATACTTCGAAGATCACAGAATTTCAGAATAGAAATAATTTAATAGTCATAATAAAAAATAAAAAAAATGTTTTATAAAATCAATATGGTGTGCTACAAAAGTTAGTGACAGAAATGAATCGCTGCAAAACCGACTTCACGTAGTCTTGTCTGCCCTACCCCTAGAGTGTAATTTATAATCGCGTAGGCGCGGAGGGGCGAGGCGGCCCGTGAGCTAACGAGCAGGTGGTTTTAACGCACACCGCCGCGGCTGAGGCTGGCCGGCTTGCCGGCCAGTAAGCCGAAGCTGCGGTGGTGGGCGTAAAATCATCTGCGACGATTAGCTCGCGTGGGACCGCCAGAGACCCGCAGCGCCGGAGCCGTGACAGAAGCCATGCCTGCTGCATGTGCTGAATGCTTGCTGCATGCTTACTGCATCATCTTACTGTCTGGGAAATAAAAACCACACAATTATGCAAAAGATGATTCTGGTTGTGAACTTTCTACGATATGATGGTTATACTTATTGATTATTATGGAAATGAAATTTATGCCTAAAGATGATTCTGACTTACAAAATTATGGGTTTCGGTGTTATGGTAAATGAGTGTATGCCAAACGATTTTCTGCGAAAAGAGGTTTATGCTATCCGTTGCTATGCAAAATAAAATTATGACGTAAAAAGTTCTGCTATAAAGGGTGGACCCATGTAAGAGATTATAACGATGTTATTAGCGGTGTTACGGATTACAAAATTTTAGTGCTCATGTAAGAAAATGATGTACTCGTATTTGACAAGAATTGTGGTTGAATATTTAAACTAAAAAGAGTAAAATAAAAACTTTTTCAAAAAAAAATGTAACCGCCTTCAAAAACAACCACAAAAACCGGCCAAGTGCGTGTCGGGCCACGCACAGTGTAGGGTTCCGTGGTTGCCCATCAAAATACTTAAGCGAATTAACTAAACTGATTCGCTGAATTTAATTTTAAAAAGAAGAATTTTCAAAATCGGTCTAGGAGTCTTTGAGAAATCGGGGAAAATACATAAAAAAAAGATTACGACGAATTTAGAACCTCCCCCTTTTTTTGAAGTAAGTTAAAAATAGTTAACGATAAAAACCTACCTATCCCCAAAAAACATACCGTAAAAACATACCTATTAAAGGTGTAAAAATAAATTTGACAAACTTACATTTGCAGTTGAAGAGCATGTTCTCCGATACATTTTGTTTAGGAAAATATGTTATCCAAGTACATTTTATAAGTTGGTCGACTATTACTCGTAAAGTTGTAAAGCCTACTTAGTCATGATAATTTTCTTTTAAACTTCGTTATATATACTACTATTGTAAATTTTTTCACACCCCCAAACATAACCGTTTAGCTGGTAGAGGGGGGGGACACTCGAGTCGAGCAAAATTTAGCACTTTAAAGCTTAATATTTCACAAACGAATTTTTTTTATCAAAAAATTGTTAATGGAAACTATCAATATTTTTTAAAGACCTATTTAATGATACCCCACACTAAGGGGTACGCGAGAAAAAAAAAAAACATCCCCTCTTTACGTGTACAGGAGGTACCCTAAAAAAAAATATTTTGCGAGATTTTATTTTACCACTTTTTCGGCACAACAAATCCGTATATTTACACCAAATTACAGCTCTCTAGTACTGTGCGTCTCTGAGCTAAACTGCGGACAGACGGACGGACGGAAGGACGGACGGACATGGCGAAACTATAAGGGTTCCTTGTTGACTACGGAACCCTAAAAAAGGGTAAATAGCCTTCAAAACTTTTCTTTCGGAAGTCGGTGGCAAAAAAAACAATCAAATTAATAAAAAAAAAGTCACCGACTTCCGAAAGAAAAGTTTTGAAGGTTATTTTACCCTTTTTTGTGGTTGTTTTTGAAGGCGGTTCCATTTTTTTTTGAAAAAGTTTTTGTAAACTTTTTTTTCATAACCGGCATAGGTATGATAGTTTTAAATAAATACATAGTTAAAAATTTAGTACCTACTTACTATGCAGACTAGAAATGCACATTTCGTACACAGTTTTTTTTGAGGACGTTCTCTTTATTCATTTGTTGCCTTTCGAAATATCCATAAAAATACTTTAGAAATTATATAATATTTAACGTCGTCACCAGATACCGTAACTATGTGATGTAGTTTTGTTTTATTATATTTTTATATTTCGAACAGCACGTGTTATAATGAGGATATTGACTGTTCGGAAACAGGTCTGAGGGTACAGTTACTTTGTCGAATAAATAAAATACCCTATCCAAATATTCGAGATATTTTATGCAAATATGGTCAAATATATCTATGGAAGGACATCGACACAACGTTTTTGCGTATTAATCTTGTTAGGTTAGGGTTCCGTACCCAAAGAGTAAAACTATTACTAGGACTCCGCTGGCTGTCCGTCTCTCACCAAACTGTGTCTTATGAACCGTGATCTAGTTACACAATTGAATTTTTTATTTATACTCGTAAATTTCTATTACCGCTATAACAATAAATACTAAAAAGACAGAATAAAATAAATATTTAAGGGGACTCCCATACAAGAAACATGATTATTTTGTCGTTTTAAAAGAACGAAACGCTTCGTGCGCGCGTCCGTCTCGCACTTGGCAGGTTCTTTTGCGTATAATAATCTTGTTTTTCATTATTTGACACTTCATTATTAAATTATCTATTACCATTTGAAAAATTACCGTCGTAAATTCTTAAGTCATTTATGAAATCAAATGGTTCGTCAACCTCTTTGAACTTTGAGATCGATATTTGAGTAATATTTCAGACACGCCTAGCGAGGCGTCTAACGTAGCCAACGTTGCCATGTCACAAATCGATATGCTATCATAATATTTTACACTAACTACGTATCGTGCTACAGCTACCCGCATCAGTCTGTTATGCTACGCGGATCTCATTGGACAAACCATAGTAGCGTAGCGGTGACGTAGCGCTGGGCAAAGTTAAAACTTACTGAATTCGTTTAGGTATAGATTGTAGCAGGTGGCGCGGCGTTAATGACTATCGTCGCCTTTAGAGTGAAAACCTCGGGAATGCACAATTTGCTCAAAATTTTATTGCATTTCTAGCAAGAACACCTCGAGACGCCCATCCTGATCTGACTGATTGGTTCATTCGATATCCATAAAATGTCAAATGTCAGTTTCGAGTATAAAAGCCATATATAAATATGTAAACAAAGAAACTAAAACAAAAAGCCATACGAAAAAAATTATAGCACGTCGTTGTTTCTCCCTCCTGAAAAGTTACTTCTACACTTTTAAACGGGGTTTGTATGTAGGCACTTATGTATATTTTATCTAGTGCATTATGTATCTAGTAAACGCTTACCTAATAATGTTTTACAGTGCCATCGTCATCTAAGAAACTCTGAAAACTAAGTCACGATAAGGGTTCCAATCTATGCAAAATAAAACTGCAGTGTGCGCACTAAAAAGACGGGGAGAAGTACCAAACTAACCTCCATAAGTATTCTCAACTTCTTCTAGCAACTTCGGTAGATATCACACGAGACAGCGTGGCTGCCGCTAACCTAACATTTATATATGAACACTATAGAGAGCTATAGACATCGCACTATCGCAGTAAAACTGTGGCCATTAAATTAGCCGGTAAATGACTGCCCTGTCCTGCCACCTGCCTTTTATAGTCGTTGTATGGTAGCCAATTGGAAGATAGGACGTTAAATCTCCAGGTACGTAAGAAAAGTTAAGTGCTAAAGAGAAACTATTGTACTGCTTCCAAGAATATTAAGAATATTTTAACACTTACTAATCAGACGCCCTGTTTGAAGAAAGGTACCGCTGTACTCAAGTAGATAGTAGACTGATATTAATTACCTCGGTCCTTCATCGTGAATATAAAAATATTACACATAAAAAAGAAATCCTATATCCATATCTGTAATAAAATCAGAAATGCATTTAAAACGGTTGAACCAATTTTGATGAATTTTGGCCCACACTAGAGACATAGGCTAAATACATATTTTTACGGCGAGGGAAGCCTCTGGCAACAGCTAGGACTTTAGAAAGTTTTAAAATAAACACGAGAATAAGGAATGTTTTATGAATCAGTAGCATCTATTCCGCCGATCATTCCAATCAATGCCTTCAACAAATAAATAAAAAAGCAGCAACTTCAGCATCTCCACTTTTTTTGTTTAAATGAAAATGCAATTAAATAATTTAACGGAACATTTCATCCATTACAACGAATTGAAGATTGAAGAAAAAGTAATTAACCGTGTTTTAGTAGCGAAATTGGAATAACACTTATTATAAAATTACTTTGAGTTTTGACTGTCAGCTGTTTGTCATTTGTACTCTATAGTAGCCCTTTTGAAAGTAGAAAAGTAGACAAATCAAAAACTAATACACACATCAAAAGTGTCTAGGGATCAACATATATTTTTGCAATAACTTTTCTCCTGATTGATATTAATTAAAATGTTCTTTAAGGATTCATCAAATAAAGTGTTATCGTTTGTCACAGTAACGATAAACCAAGTCACCTTTGCATTCATAAAGAAATTTGCCATTTTCCTAATAAAGGGATTTTTGACATTTGAACCACTAACATTAAAGTTCGAAAAAAAGACTGAAATAACAGTTTTCTTTAAAATTTTATTGGGTAACTTAAACAATTAATAATCCGTGTTTCTACCGCGAACACTAACAACACAAGAACATCGGTTTGGCATACTCAAAATGAGTTCATCCAAATCACGCTGTGGAATGGCCGCCCATGTTCGTTGCAACAACAAAAAAAGGTCTTCTTGCGACTGGATACCCTCCATATTCGGCAGAGCTCTTCTCTGTAGCATATCCCATGCATGCTCAATCGGGTTCAAGTCTGGCGACTGAGCAGGCCAGGGCAGGACATTGATGTTAGCTGCGGCGAGAGTCTGTCTTACAACTCTTGCGGTGTGCGGTCGTGCATTATCATGCATTAACTGAAATAAGGGACCGATTTGCACTTGTAGAGGAACGATG
The DNA here is from genome assembly GCA_954870645.1 of Agrotis clavis. Lineage (NCBI taxonomy): Eukaryota > Metazoa > Arthropoda > Insecta > Lepidoptera > Noctuidae > Agrotis > Agrotis clavis. The sequence goes on from OX940922.1 coordinate 11,976,730, forward strand.
ACGTCTAATACAATCGTCTCAGCATAAATTTGAGCGTTGAGGTTGCCTCTGATCCAAATCAACTCAGTTCTTCCGCCGATCCAAATACCCGCCCATACCATGATGGTTTCACCACTATAAGGATGGACTTCCTGGCAGGATTTTAATCGCTGTTGGCGTCCAGGGGTTCTCCAGTGTCGTATACGTCTTGTATCCGGTCTCATACCAAAACGAGACTCATCAGAAAAGCACACGAAACGCCATTGTTCTTCTGCCCAATTTCTGTGTTCAAGAGCCCATTGATATCGAATCCTACGATTGTGCATTGCTATAGGTGGTACCCGTAGCGGTCTTCGGGAATGAAGGTTCACTTCATGCAAGCGGTTTCTGACTGTTTGGTCGCTAATTAAGTTCCCTGAAGAGTGATGAAGCCTCACGGCTAACATCATGGCGGTTATTGTTGGAGCTCTTCGAGTTAAGATTTGAATGTATCGGTCTTGTCTCCGTGTGGTGCAGCGATACCGTCCTCCATGGCGCTCAGCCACGGTACCAGTGCTTCGGTAACGTGTCCAAAGTCGACTGATAACACTCTGACTTGTATTCAGAGCTAAAGCCACAGTACGTTGCCGGGAACCAGCTTCTATCATTCCCACGGCTCTGAGCATTTCTTCCCTGCTTAAATGACGTCGCCGCTCCATAATAACGTTGGTTTTAATCAGTAGTAGGGAAACAGTAGCACTAATAATGTCTTCAATGCGTTGTATGTTTTTATAGGGAAAATATTGACAGCTGATTTTCATCTTTTACTCGAATTTGATTTACAGTTCCTGATTCAAATTATGAAATGCACCAAAAAGGATCCATATAAATTTATAAAATCATAAATTTATTACAAAGCCACATCTCAATCTCAAGAAATCCGCATAAAAATGCTTGATCCCTAGACACTTTTGATATGTGTATTTTGATTACGAAACCCGAACACTAAATCGACTTTGGCAACTTTTCTAAATTGAAATTGTCTTGAAATACAATGATGACGCACTTAATAGGTGTATAACAAAAACCACCTGTGTGACGTTCTGGAGCCGCAACGAGTATTGCGTAAAATTGCCATCGTATACCGTGGAACGAGTAATATTAGGTAGGTAAGGCAAGTTCTGATTAAACCGTAAAAGAGATTGGTTCCTCGGCTGAGTGCTTTATCGTTGACGTTATGTCGGCAATTTGGTGTCGTCTCCCCCCGGGCCACGGCGCGGCGCCTTGCCGGGATTTCTGCCGAACGAGTTACCTACGCATAAAAACCGAACAACGAAATGAAAAAAGTTGAATCGATACGAACGAATACTAATAGAGTGTTGAAATAAGCCGTACAATTTATTGGACACAATTTTCTGACTGATATCATAAGCTTGGAGATTTCAGCTGTATTAGAGCTTCATATATTGCAAGAAAATGTCGGGTGTTAGGACCAATACCAATAAGGAGTTTTTTCTCTTCATCAGATAAAAAATCTAAGTACACGACATCTTCATTAATTAATAACCTACATTGGCATCAGTCGTGAAGTTTCCTCAAAAGTGTCCATAATTACGCGCTATACGACTTAACGATAATTATAACGAGCTTTTGCCAAATTCAACGTATTAAAGCTTTAACATTCCCGTGGGAACCTTCACTAAAAGCATAATGACGTTGGAACAAATAATGCATCATATCATTTATGTAAAAAGTATTCCCAGCGTATTAAAAACTGAACCATAAAATGTTTTTTTTAAAACAAGTGTTCACGGGCAGTGAGCGGCTCGGCACGGGGAGGCACTACGGTAGGCACTTGGCACTTGCAGTAAAAACATGCTCAGATAAAACAGGTGGTGGCTGATATATGGGTCCGCATTGGCGAGCGAGCTCACTGCAGCTGTCCCGCGCTCTCCTAGCCCGCGCCCGCTTTATGTATGCACCCACTTATCAAATCATTATTTGTACCAAACTTCCCGATTTTATCCTGAACATTTTGGCTTCTAAACTTAGGCGAGTTTTGCATGAATCTGTAATTTGCGTTCGATAACTTCGCGAAAATACCACAATGTGAAATGAGTTCTTTGACAAAAAGTTTCATATCTGATTTTACAAAAAATCATTCACAACAGTAATATTATTACCGCAACGTAGGATGTAGCAATCAATTTGAATAATAAATTGGGCGATGTTTTGTGACTTTACTTTTATGAAAAAAGAAATAATCGTGTAAGTAATTATTTTATTTTCCCCCAATATGTTACCAATGTGTACAATCGACAACGGGTGAAACAAGGTGTTTGCAAAGGACTGTGACCTATGAGCTTGTTTATGTGGCAAAGGCACACAGAGCAATGCCAGCTTATATTACACCTAATGCTGGAATAAATGTTCGCAAATAGCAATAACTTTAACATTTTGTTGAGTTTCTGTTTAGTTTTGTTACGACAAAAGGTTTATTGGAATTTGCACGCGTTACCTAAGAAGTAGTACCTGAATATAAAAAAAACTACTGATAAAAACTTTTTATTCACAAAAAGGTTTTATACCCACCTACTTTCGTGCATGTTAATGTCCACTACTGAATTGGCCCTCCCGAGTGCCCTAATAAACCGCCACTACAAAGGGCTTCGGGGCCTCGAGGGTTATATTGCCATAATCACCACGAAGGCTGCTGCCCATCCTGCTGATAACATCCTATAGGCTGCTCTTACGACTTCCGCCGGAAATCATAGGGTGGTCTCCACACCCAATGTTATTTACCTGTTTCATTAGAGTTGTTCGGTGTGAAAGACCAGTTTTTACTAATAACCGATAGATTTTGGTCCTTCCAATCGCATCCGTATTATGAAGCCTTCAATATAAAATGAAAATTAAAGGGTTTTGTTAAAGAAGGATAATAAATGTAGCGATGATTTTTTGAGGAAAGAAAAATTAGATTGCAAGTGGGATTCGTACCCGCGTCTTCTGGATAGGTACGCGGGTTCGAATCCCACTTGCAATCTAATTTTTCTTTCCTCAAAAAATCATCTTTACGATGCGCATCGCATGCGTTAATGCGTTTAAAATAATTAATAATAAATGTAACTACTAAGGATTATAATTATGTTACTGATACAGCGGAAGACAGGCTGGGAATTAAACAAAAATCGGTTCTTGACATTATGTTTTGATTTTGTTAAGTTTATTAAGTGTTACTAGGTACTTTATTTTCTCACAAATAAAACGCTATCGTACGCCATTATGTTATTGGAACAAAGCGACTTTTGCAAATACCTGCATGAAACGTGCCTTATGCATTTCATGTTTGTAACGCTAGACACGTTCAAATAAATCTCGCACTCGCACCTACCATGAATGAGTCTGGCGGTACTATCTTGGTGCAGTCTATTCACCTGTTTAAAGGACATCATTTGGGTTTACAAAAATAAGAAATTTTCCAAATCGGTACAGGCATCATTGAGAAATCGGGGATAACACTTTAAAAAAAAGATTCCGAAGAATTGAGATCTTTTATTTCATTTATAAAAACATTTAAAATAAAAGTTATAAAGAGTGCGGATAAAAATTCAATGTAAGTATGTATTAACATTTTTAGTAAGTGTCTGTATTATAAACCAATAAATAGGCGACTTTGCGACTGAAATGTTTTTTCCTAGATCAACGCTAATAGAATCCTACAAAACTAATAAATATATCTATAACTCTAAAACCATTATGACCCCACCGTTGTAATAGGAAGGTGTCAATCAATTTTATTTCAAGTTTCAATATGAAATGAAAATTAAGCAAGCCGTACTCTATGTTGTAACCTTTTTAGTTGTCTCTCATAAATTCAAACAACGACTGGCCATCGTTAGTCAAAAGAATTGTGGGATGCCATTTAGTAATATTTTTTTTGTTGTTTTTCTTACAGTATATGGCTTCTGATTTGGTTTTTCTACGTATTTAACAGCTTGTATTTTTTAATAATTTAACGATATTTATACTATTTTACATAAAAACCATTAAGTAGTAAAAATATTGAAATAAAGAATTGACTACTCTTGAATATTTTAAGCGTGTTCGATTTGAAAAATCAGTTCTAAATGGAATCAGGCAAACCGTATTTATCTACTTAATGCAACCTTATTACGTTAATAAATTCAATAGATACTGGTCATCACTCGGTAAAAGAATTGATATGCCATTAGGTTTTTTTTTTATAAATATATTTCTTCATGCAATAAATGGTTTCTTAGTATTTTTTTAAGTATGTCAGCTAGTATTGTCAATAAATAACAAGTTTTTTTAATATTTTAGGTTCCCTCAATTTCTTCAGAATTAAAAAAAAAACGCAGCGGTAGGACGTGTTGACAGATTACAAAAAAAATATTGCTTCAAATTGAACAACAGAATAATTCGAGGTGAACTTTGCAGGTCAATCGGCATCAATAGCCGTAACAACTGTCACAGAGAATGCCAACGAATGCCGAGTTATTTTCCGCCTGTCGATCGCGTGCCCGCCATGAACTGTCAAAATAAACTACTCGTTTAAATCAGACTTCAAATAGTTATAATATCGAGTTACGTAAAATATTTTTTATGAATCTTAGTGCAATTCCAGAAATATGGATTGATCGTGAAAACTGAATTTGATTTGATTTGAAACTTTGATTTGTTCTTATTCGCTGTGACATGAATACAAAGGCTTATATAAAAAAAAAGTAGCCTCGACATATACCGATTCATCAATAAAAAAGGTAAGTCACTTAGAAGCCTTAGAACAAAACTTCAGCTCAAATGTAGAAAAGAAACTGCAAACAGAGCAAACAAGTCTTGCGCTGATTAGAATGGTTCGTCCAACTTTTTGTGTGCGTAATTACGTTTCAAAGCGTCGAGGTGTTACTAAATAAGGTTATCATCTGAAAAACCTAGTTGCACACATAGCGGGCTAGCGGAGAGGCGCGTAAGCTCTAGCGAGGTCGGTGACCGCGGACCGGTCGGCCGCCTGATCGCCGTCTTCCACTGCGTCCGACACGACTGATAAGCTTGTTCAATACTGTTTGCTATTTTATTATACCTACGACCGTTTACGTTAATGACCGTACGGTTCAAGTGCCTTCGGAACCGGCTCGGAAACTTCCTACGAACACACGGCTGTAGTTAGATGCGCATCTCGTTACGCTGATCTGCGGATGTAGTCATTTCATCGTTACTCATAACTCTAGACTAGACTACGAGTTCACTAGCACAGTTTGAAAGTGGAAATTCCTATAGGTACCTAGATTAAGCAATTCTTGGAAGGCTGCGGTATTAGTATGGACAGTAAATAAATTAATAATATTTCATTCAAGAACACAAATATAACAACAATAATCGTTACTGATAATACTTTGGAGGCCCTAGAATAGCATTCAATATGAAAGCCTACAGCGTTTAAGATAAGAACCGTCAAAGGAGCTCTTTGGACGCTTGACTGAATGTTGAAACAATAAACTATCCTAAAATAACATCAGTGAATATAGGCTTTGTCTACCACTAACCATCTTAAACGGAAGTTTTTCGAGTCTATATTGAATGATCAGAAAGTTTTGTATATTTACCAAGTACCAGCGTTCCGCAGAGATTTTCCTTTTCAAATTATTTTGGAGCGGAAAATAATGAACTCTCCACTGTAATGAAAGCTCATAATTGATAATATTTTAATAATATTCCTCGAAGCGTAGCCGTGGGAGGTCGCTGCAAACCATTTAACAGGTACATTAGAGCTTTTATGAGATAATAGTGTTACCGTTTTTACCACGTTACACAACCGAGTGTCGTCGTACGTAGGCGATGCTTTTACAAGGACATAATGAGCGTGTAAACAACGGAAAAGTGCATGTGGGAACGTAAGTAAGTTATCGTGTAGACGGTCGCGCTTGGATGCGTAGGCGCCTGATGTACGTCGGCCGTTCACTCACAGCTGTTGAGCTGCCTATACAACGCGCACAATGAGCTGTATTACGCACTACATAATGCTTGCTTGTAGCATGACATTGTACTGATCTTAAGATGTATGAGCAGCAACGTTTATATTGTGTGCCGGGTGATTCACAGGCCTCGGGGTTTATTGGCTTACAAAGAGTATTTGAACAAACATACAAAAGATATTCAAAAAATTCATGGGTCTCGTGATATCCTGACCTATCATTCCTGTTCGCATTCATTTTTTTTCTCATGGCAACCCAAACAATTCAATGCCTCTTCCTAGTAGTAGCAAGATTTCTGTAGAATTAAACCGTCAATTTGATTGAATCTAATTACATTACCTATTGAGTACAGACAAAGGCTTCGATTTTGATCAACCGTTACAATGCTTTGTACCCGTAGCTAATTTGGCGCACATAACAGTACAGAACTACGTATGTGCAAACAATAATATTCAAAGGATGTTTAGATATTTACATTAAAAATACTCGGTGATCAAAGATACTCTGGAATGGGAATGAATTCTTTGATGTAGTGTGTAAATCGCGCGCTGTACCCAATGTATCAACTGATACTGTAAGCTACTTTAGCTACTACTACCATACTGTACGGGACGCCAGCAAATCAACCTACCCGAATCTGTCAAATTTTACCAATCAAACATTAACCTTCCACTATTGTGATAAGGTTGAAATCTATTAAAGAAATTTGACAGATTGAGGTAAGTTCATAAGTTGATGAGCAGGCGTCTGTACAATTGATATCAGAAATACACATTGCGAAGCTTAAAGTGATTTTCTCAAATAGTTATATGTGTACATACTAATAAAACTATATAATCTCTGACAGTCAACATATAAAATGACGTGTCATTCATTTTTTCAATGTAATTTTACGGTTTTTGTAGAGTTGTTTCCAGTTTGAAAGGTATAACATTTTCAGACCCGCGTGTTGATTAAGTAACGGGCGAAATGCTATTAATAACTAAACTAAAAAAAATGTAACCGACTTCAAAAACAACCACAGAAAAGGGTAAAATAAACTACACAAAATAACTTTCTTTTTCGGAAGTGACTTTGATTTTTTTTATATTGACTTTTTTGCCACCGACTTCGAAAACCTCGGAGTAATCGGTGCACATGCATAAAAAAAAACCGACCGAATTGAGAACACTGTAAAAACACTGTCCAACTAATGTAGCTGAAACTTTTGTTGGTAAGTAATTGTGTAAATAGGTTTTTCTTGTTCATTTGTGATAGCCAAATTGATACCTAGTAATAACGTTGCAATGTCACAAATCGATAAGCTATCACAATTTTTAAGCTTTTCCATAGCTTTTATCGCGGGACACCCCGCATCGTCTAACGTCGTTTCAGTTCGGCAGACTTCGGCACGGTGTTTGTTTTTCTTGACGTTTCACTTGATTGACGTGGCTGACCATAGAATAAAAAAAAATCCATAACTTGATAAAAAAGCTAAGGGGCTATTGAAGGACACCGTGGATTTTAGTCAGTACAAGTCTGACAGTCCCTCCCGCCCTGCCCGGGGTGGGAGGACTCATTTGATGATTTTACCACGTTAAAAAAAAAAATGCAATAGCTTTACCGCGGCAGTCTCCGAGTGCCACATGGTTTTTTATTCTAACTACATATCGTACATATTATTATCGTGTTACAACTACCCGCAACTGTTATGACGATCTCACTGGACCTTTTCAATCTCCCTCATTGTACAATTATGCAGTCAGTTACCTCTTGTACGTGTGTTAGTTTAATTTATTATCAGGCGTGACTTTACCCGCTGTGAGCTAGCACCTGGTGCTATAATATGATGACTTAATGACCTAATACCCTATTACTTACACTGGGAAGTTATAATCAGCGCTGCCAAGGACATTACAGGGCTTTTTTTAAATTCAATATTTATGTTTTGTACATGTTGGTGCCTAGTTATAACACAGGTTATAATGAAAGTAGGTATAGTAATAAGAATAATGAAATGAGATTTAAACAAAGGTTTTCCGTAACTACTACAGCACCACAAAATAAAGGTACATTTCCGAATAGGCAACGATAAATGTCACAAATATTACAAAACAATTAACCAAATATGGGAACATATCCACAAGCATATCATATATGTAAATAACTCCTTATTTAAAACTAATAATCGTTATTAAATATCACATTGATGTTCTTATAAGGAGTGGTCGTTGGTCGGTCAACGCTAACAGACGGTACCTACGTTAAAGACAGATTGATTGTACTACTAACGCGTTGGCGGCATAATATTTACATGTCATTAAATAAAAAATCTATTTAGATCAAGGTTTTGTAAGATGACGCAAGCTTAGACACTTTTGTTGCCAAATAAAAAATGGGATTTTGTCGATAATACTATAATGAATGAGTGTAAACACGACAAATACGTTGAAAGTAGGCCTCAGTCATTTCACGACGTCAGTAATTTCTTACTCATATGCATTACTAGCTGTTGCTAGCGGCTTCACCCGCTACAACTCGAAAATTATCCCACAGGAACATATAATCGGGATAAACACTATTCTATGTGTTAATCCAGGTTATAAACTATATGTGTACCAAATTTTATCCAAATCCGTTCAGTGGTTTTTGCGTGAAAGAGTATCCAACATACCTACATACACATACATACATCCTCACAAACTTTCGCATTTATAATATTAGTAGGATTAGTAGGATTGACGTTAAACGCACAATTATAAAGTGTGAATAATTGTAAGTAATAGCAATAGCAAATGGTAATTTATTTCTTAAAGGAGTACTTAGATTATTAAATTATAGTTAAGTAAAGAACGAAACATCGTGAGGAAACCGGCATGTCCTAGAACCAAAAATTCGAAGACATGTGACATCCACCAACCCGCACTGGGCCGGTGTGGATTACGGCCCACTCCCTCTCTCAGAGAGAAGGCCTGTGTCCCAGCAGTGGGAACATTTATAGGCTGATGATGATGAAATAACGAATAACTTCGTCACCAAAGGCATAGGACCTCATGCAGCATAAGTTTCAGCTATGGAGATTTCTCACTTATCAGGGGGGATAACAATGTTTCACTGTGACTAGTGCCACATATCAGTGCTGTACAGTGTACAGTGCGACCCAATCTTCCTTGTTTAAGAAAACAAAGAAACTAACATTACGTGCTTTATCGAGTTAAAGTCAATATGTGCTACTTTCCATAATGTTTGGACGATAATATAAGCCGAGACGCAGCAAGAACGGTAAAGAACACATTTAAACTACGCAGGAAAAGTATTAGAAATTATTTACACATAAGATACATAAAATGTCAAATAAATTTCACAGAATTTGAAAATAGAAAAAAAAAAGTTACCTAATACAAACGTGTTTTCTAGCAACGTGGAATAGCAGACAGTACCTACCCGGTATTGTAACAAAAAATCTTCATAGAGACTTTTCTCTCTTTTTCTGAAATCGGAATAAAAACTAAAACCCATTTAAAAACTATCCGAGTACGGTTCTCTCTCGTAATCTAGATCTGATCGGCGATCTGCATCCATTGAGGAAACGCGGGAGTCGGCGGCGGCGTCCCAAGATACCTAATTACTTACCGATCATAATTGGATTCCCGGTACCGCTCAGATAGTTTAATTTATTGCTCGTAGATTTAAATCTATGTATAATAGAATAGATGTTTAATTCATGTAGAGATGTCTCAGATACTGCAAGAGAAAGTTTGGAAAGGGTTTGTAAACTTTACAAATTACTTGTACTGTCTTTTTTAATATTACAATTTCTAGAACATTTCGTAGTAGGAGGTATTGACACTAATCTTAGAGCGAATGAGGGCAGTAAGGTGTTAGTAACAGTGACTATATTTGCTGTAAAAGCAAAACGTCACTGTATATTATAAAGCTGAAGAGCTTGTTTGTTTGGTTGAACGTGCTCATCTCAAAAACTACTGAATAGAATTGAAAATTATTTTGATGTTGGATAGTTCATTTATGGAGGAAGACTGGCTATATAAAATCAAGCTACAGCCAATAGGAGTCGAGCAGCGGGGATGAACCCACGGGGAACAGCTAGTAGTTATTAAGGGTGCTTGCACACGGCGCATGTAACCCGCGCAAGTAAAGGTGCGGGTTACCCGCGCGAGTAACATGCGCAAGCTACTTGATCAAGTTACCCGCGGGGTACTTGTACACGACGCATGCTAAGCGACGACAGAACTCTCACTTTCCTCGTATAACTAATTATCTGTACATATAAATAAAATTGGAGTGTCTGTTTGTAATATTGAAATAACCGCTTTTTACTACATGCATGTATAAACGGTACATACACCAAAATAGCATTTTTTACAATTTTTGTCTGTCATTCTCTCTGTCTGTTTGTAATGGCTTATCTTTGAAACGGCTGGGCCGATTTTGACGGGACTTCTATTGGCAGGTAGCTGATGTAATAAGGAGTAACTTAGGCACTTAGGTAGGTACTTTTATTTTGTAAAAATACCTTTGTTTTATAAAAATACATTGTTGAGTTCCGACATCATACGCGAAAGAAGTCGTGGGCACAGCTAGTAGTACCTAATACGATGTAATTTAAATTCTTCCCCGGCAACGGCAGTGTATGTGAATCTGTTTATTGTTAAGATCTCAATGTACCTTATAATCTCAGAAACAAATAAATCATTATCATTCATTTATTTTGCTTTATATCCTATGAAATAACGGAACCGAAGTGGTCCTATATAATAGAATGTGCTAGCTTATTTAGTTTTAAATGTAATTATGTAAGTGACTTTAAAGATCATTTATGATGTGAACTTAAACGATGAATAATTCAACCTATGTCAACTATTACGAATAGGTATCTACAAATTAACATACAAACAATTTTCAGTTCATTGGACCTATATATGACAGTGAGTCGATTAACACTTCTCTTCACTAAGGACATGTTTTCAGTGCTGATTTTCCAAATAATATCGATGTCCAATATTTCGGGATATAAAGTTGAATAGACACAATAATATGATTTCAAAGTATAGTCAACTGGAGAAAGAAAGAAAAAAAGATCAAACCGGGATTCAGGACAAAGCTCTATCGGTGCTAATATTGTTGTCAGGTGAAATTCAAAGAATTTTTCATCTGTAAGATATTTTAATATAGAAAAATATTACGAACGAATGGTCGGCTGCAGGTGTTCAGAGCTTTATCAGATACCGACAGTTCTTTAGGTACGTTCCTTTTCACACCTTAAAATATGGCTGCAACCAAACAAGCGTATTTTTTAGAGTTGTAGATCGCGTAATTTGTGTTCTGGTACAGTGCAGACCACTCATTTTGTATCGCGAAAGACTTTTCTATCAACCTGACCGAAATTACGCGACTCACAACTCAATTTACGCTCGTCTTAGTCGTAAAAGATAATAATTAAATTTATATTTCATGATAGCATGTATGAGCAGGTTAAATTTCAAAATAGCATTATATGATTATTTACATGAAGGGCCACGTCGCTATTAATATTCTAAAGTGTGTAAGGTAGGGCGAAGGGCGAGCGGGTTACGCAAGCTTTTGAATAAATTAGTAATAGTTAGGCGAACGTTTGAAAAAACTTGGGTAATATGTGCGGTGAAGTGTTGCTAAATATACATGAGACGAAGAACACTGTGGTCTCGGGCCCGCCATTCAGACGTGGTTAGATTTCAATTACGTGTTTACCTTAGATAAATGTAAACACTTATAAAACCATGTGTGAATATTCTGAAGTATTTTTCCCCACACCCATAGATAATATTTTCTTGCCTTTTCATTATTTTATTGGTGTATCTGGTTTACCGCTCGATTAATCTTTAGTCTCATTTCTCGACTAATTTACTTAGAATACCTAAGCGACCTTTTATTCGAAGGTTGCAGCATTATATGCTTATATTGTTATGGTATAGTTTCACAGTAATTGAGATTTATTAAATAAAAGTTCTTGGACTTGTGTTCTGAAGGTCTTAACCTTTTATGTTGATTATGAAACACTTTTGATGAAAAGCTCTGTTTCAGTTTGAAACTAGAAAGATCGGGCATAAGTAATAGAGATTTATTTGGAGAAGATCAAATGTTAACTCGGTTAATCTGCATATGTATTTATATACACACGAAAACAACGCCATTATTCCTACTCATGAAGTAAAAAAATGTCGTAACAATAACATAAAACTCATATAATCACGGAACATTAGACAGGTAGCGAGAACCCTCCGCGACAAATTAGCAGTATCGCGGTTACCTCACCTTTGCACTGTCGAAGTTAAAATATTAAAAAAGTCACTTAGCAGTAACAGACGCGCCCTCTTCACGCCGCGCCCTCCCTGTGCCCATTTACCTCTCCCTCGGGAAATGACACACAAATACACATAACAAACACGATTTTATAAACAATTAAACGTAATACTTTTAAGTGCTCTTCATAAATAAAGCTTACACAACTACTTAGGTATATCAAAATGTTTTTGTTAGGGTTTCCTGAAATTATTAAAATATCATCCATTTCATTTTCCTGAAACTGCTTTCATAGTATTGTTAAGCTATTGCATAGCTTCTATCGCGGGCCTTGAGCGCGGGGACCGAATCCAGAAATTCCGTAACGAAAAAACCTCACGCTCATTTAGTTTAATTAAATTATTAATTTAATTACATTATTAATTTATTAAATTAATTATTAATTATTAAAAATAATTAATTATTAAATTATTAATAAAATAATAATTTGTTTTTTTTTGTTTATTTTTTTTAAAGAAATATTTAAAAATGTAACTTGAATTAATATCAAAGAAAAAGCAATACTGCATGAATAAAATAAATAAATAAAATTATAATTGCATAAGTTGATACAAAATGCTATGCAATAGCTTTATTTTTTAAAAGCTTTTCCTGAAATTGTTGTAAATGAGTGCAAGTCAATTTATTTATTATCATGCCTGTATCCCAATCATAGGTACGGCGAATTGATTTATTTCAACAAGACAAAACGTGTGGCGCTTTTCGCAGCATCAAAAAGCAACCGCCTGAAAATTTATACGGTAATATGTAACATGAAAACAGACATAGGCTACTGTTGTTTATCTCAGACATAAGCAAGGCCACGGGGCAAGCGCTAGTGCTAAATAATATATCAACGCCATGCGCCAGCCCGCTTCCGTTCGAGGCGCACTAAAAACAAGCGCCAACGACACACTCCACGGTTAATGCAGATGAGATCTACTTACGTACACTCAACACTGCACTGATTCCAGATTTTCAGAGTATTCAGACCAAAGCAAATTATTTATTCATTCTCGCAGTGTACATTTTCTAATAAAGGAAGAGTAATCCAGTTGGGATGTAGAGCCAGCGCGCTGCGTTACAAACGAGTAGGACGTAGTCGTGCAGCCGCCAAGTTCTCCGCGAATATCATTATCGGCATAAACAATCATTATTCGTCTCCCACGGAAGACGGTGCATGTTTTTTAAGTGCGGCTCGGGAAGCGCGTTGACGTCGCATCACCGACAGAGCGGAAACTGCGTAATGAAGATGAATGCGACACTAAATGAATGTTCAAGAAATATGACTTTAAATAATAACTTTAGACTTGACGTGTGGTATCTAATGCAAACTTGTCCACAGTGTCTCAAGACAGTTGCCAGTGATGACTATGGCTCTGAAACGTGGTCTTTGACTGCTGGCTTTTTAGAGAGACTAAAGAGTCACTCAACGAGCAATGGAAAGAGCTATGCTCGGAGTTTCTTTGCGGGATAAAATCCGGAACATGGATATTCGGCGAAGAACCAGAGTCACCGACATAAGAGTAGCTCATAAAATTTGCAAGTTGAAGTGGCAATGGTCAGGTCACATCGCTCGTAGAACCGACAACCGATGGGGTAGAAAAGTTCTCGAGTGGCGACCACGGACCGGAAGACGCAGCGTAGGCAGGCCTCCCACTAGGTGGACCGACGACATCGTGAGGGTCGCGGGCAACCGATGGATGCAAGTGGCGAATTGTTGTTCGGCGTGGCGGTCTAAGAGGGAGGCCTATGTTCAGCAGTGGACGTCTTCCGGCTGATGATGATGATGATGATGAAAACAAACTTGTATGTTAATAACAAAGTGAAGGTGTAAAATGTGATTCCTCGGATTAATAAAATAAAGACGAGATGACGCATCCAACAACGGACTGTGTACTAAATGTACTCTTATAAAGCATTCTTCAAAGCAAAAGTTAGAACATTTTAATTCCCGCGGCGCAGATCACATTTGTTATGTAAACCGAGTCAGTAGTTACAATCATGCATAATTTCTGTAGCGTATGTACACGAATACAGTACCGCTTTGGTTAAAAAGAGTGAGCCAGGGTAAGATTGTCGCGGACAGGAAATAAGGAAGATCTCGTTTTGCTAGAGGGAATCAATTATTCAAGGATAAACCCTCGGAGTTCGCTCCACGTACACAGAGCAAAAGAAGCACCGTAAATACGTTTGTACTTCTGTCTACTTTTTTTGACTAGAGACCCATTGCAGTAAGCAAAATATAGAATGATAGCATGGTTGAATCAATGCAAGTAAATAAGTACTAAGTAATATAAATATTTATATCATGTTACACAGTTTAGTAGGAATTGCACATAAAAAGTTAGAACTGTCAGTCTAATCTATATTAATAATATAAATTAATAATGATATTAAAAATAGGAAAGATTTGATTGTTTGTTTGTATTGAATAGGCTCCGAAATTACTGGACCGATTTCTAAAATTATTTTACCAGGTGAAAGCTGCTTTGGTCCTGAATGACATAGGTAATAAGGGAGGGGGGGTGAGGTCACTGAAAAGCCGCCGAAAAGCTAGTAATAATAAATATGCTTTTTGTCAGTTACGTTACAAATAATCACATTATCCGTGGGCGCGATCGATGCTATTTATGCCAGCTTCGCAAATTGAAATGAAAACTCAGAAACAACAGAGGATAACTTTCAAGCTCATTTCAAAGCTTAGCCCCTAATCAGTGAAGTTAATTAATGTCTACGTCGATTCAGTCTTAGAGCTGCGTCTGATAACCTGAATACCCTTGTATCCGTAGCCACAGCGAGATTCAGCCATCAAATATTCACGTGTGGAGGTATGGTTGCCGTTTTACTGCCTCCCCTCCCCCCCTCGCCCCCAGTCCTCCTGAAACCCCTCGCAGGCCCGCTCGCGCCCTCAAACGACCCTGTCTGAAACAACTGAATGTGCTAAAATCAATAACTGTTGTTTGACGACAAAACTTTTACTCTAGCTAAGCGTTGAGCTATTCACAACTAAATTGTTCTATATAGTGAAAAGTCACGACAGAAATAAACAAGTCTCCACTCCACCTGGTACCGATAAACATATTAAAAAACCTCAATATTAAGTATTATTACAATATAAATCCGTATTAAAGATCTAATACAGAACGTTGAGTTAACGTTTAATACAAAAAGGGAGAATTAAATCTCTATTCAGAATATAAACGTTACATAAATACCGTTTCTTGCTCCCCGTTCGTCGTCGTCCCTTTAAAGTTCGTTAAATACTGGATGACGAGTTAAGGCCTCTCGAAACTCAATAAGAACCGCGACTGAGCCCGTCACAAATTATGATTATACTCTCCTTAAATAAAGTTCAAGAGAATTGTTTTTAATTTACTTTAAAGGAGAAATCAACACGAGATATTAAAATTATAATTCTGAAGACTTTCTCCAAGAAATTAATAATCAGCGTAGGTAGATGTCTATTTTATATAAACTCACGTACGCAGATACGTTTATTTTTGTAAAAAAAATACGGTCATTGAACTAATGCAACACCACAAGTTATTACATTCAAAATTAATTTTCTACGGTTTAAGTTAAACCTGTAATGTAATAAAACTTTCGAAACGAAAGTAAAAAAAACCAAATTAGTAACATTTATTCTCGTATACTATTGCACATTCAACGTGCACGTTCAGTGCAATATTTACTTTTATTTATTTTACCTATCAAAAAAATCCGGTAAATGACGAGTATGCATAATCTTTTGGTGCGGGGTTTCAATTTTTCCTGACTCGAGAGTCGACCCGCCACCCCGCTAAAGAGGTCCAAGAAGTTGGTTAGGTTAGTTGCCTCGGCCCGTAGAGTCCGCGAACCGCTACAGACCGAGCCGGCAAGGAGCAACGAAACGTGCCGGTCGGACCCTTATATGTTGCCGCAGAAAAATCTCGATAGCGCGATTCAGGATTCGACGTTAAAAGAACAACGCCATCTAGTTTCTTGTTATGAATTAAGGTTTTTTTTTTTATGCCCAATAAATTAAAGCTTAGAGGTTCTAGTTTTTGTGTATTAAGTTTTTTTTGTCTCGGACGACAGTGTTACATTTGAGGCGTTTAACACCCTTTGCCAGGTAGGCAAACTTGAACCGTGACCACCGTGGCGTGGCGTGGGAAATATTTCAAAACTTTGATTGTGTGGGGAGTAACATTTGTAAGCTAAAAACTGTACAATTAAGTTTTTTTAACAGTTACAAGAAAGCTTAAAATATTCGTAACATGTTGGTGTTGACAGGTACTCATATAGGTATAATCATACTTTTTTTTTAGCGTGGTAAAATCATCAAATGAGTCCTCCCACCCAGGGCAGGGCGGGAGGGACTGTCGGACTTGTACTGACTAAAATCCACGGTGTCCTTCAATAGCCCTTTACGTTCCAGGGTCACGGTAATTTGAAAAGTCCCGCGACCCGGTATAATCATACTTACATTATTTACTTCGAACATTTAAGTTTGTTTCATTCTGGTTAGCTCTTAACCTTGAATGTGTTATAATTATAAACTATTGTAAAAGTATACTATACAGATAGGAGCAGGGAATCTAAAAACGGCACTTTATAATTTATTAATTTTAAAATGTTGATAAATTGTTTTTTATCAGATAACTACTTTATTGCTTGAGCAATAGAATAGAAATAATTATCGCAATAGAAAATTTGTCACAATGCATATTATGATATTGCTAAAGTGGCCTTTTTAGACCCGCAGGTACTTCCTTTTGTGTGAAGTTACATAGAATACCAATAAATGTTGAAAAAGTATACAAACTTTGCTCAAACTATGATGTACTTATGAAGATGAATTTATTTAAAAATGCTTTTATTTCTTGATAATATTTTTGTCAAGTGTTATTGTCTGTCACTATCTAAGTATTTCTCCAAACATATTTTGCTACGATCTATTTGTTCCAGTCGTTTCTTTCATCTTACACAAACAATTAACATCTTTACTTCTTGACAACCCCTGGTGAGCCTGGCGTGTGCAAAAAAAAAAGGCGAATTACGTTTCAAGAAATTACATAGGCGCAAAAAAAAACATGTTTAATAATAACTTTTACTGTGCACTTTACTACCATAATTTCAAAACCGTAAATATAGTTACTTTCTCTTTTTATAAGGCATTATGTCCGGCATATCGATGTGATATCGCGTGGTTTCCTCTGCTCGCACAGGATGGGCTTGTGGTTACGGCAACCGATAGCAACCCCGCTATAAGACTTCAATGAAACCTAACCGGTCCACCATTTCCTCTCTGACTCTGAGGCAACATCCTCAGTACCTAAGCAACTTTTTAAACCAACTATTAATTTATAAGTGTTTGTGTAATTAAGGGGAGGTTGCAGTACCTACCTTTTTTTAAATTTTTGAACGTCTGGAAATCTTGATTATATTTTAATAACTAATAATAATTTTTAGAAAAAATGATCATAAATAAGCCCAAGTAATTCGTAAAAATAGAATTACTTTTTGAAATAACTGGCTCCATAAAAAATTTCTAACGTACTAAGTAGATACTAAATCACAATTTTAAATGTGTACTGTTTAGAGATTCCATGATTACATTTCATGAATCTAAATCAATACCATAAAGTTAGATCAATAATAAAACTTTTTAAAAAGAAGTAAATGTTGGAAACATATTTTATAATTTATTTTCTCTTAAAAGAAAAGCTATCAAAATCTAAGCACTGTATCGTTCGTATTTTGGCGGGTAGTAAGGTCGTGTGCTCTAACTCCTGCAACCTCGCCTTAAATCTGGTTTGCTAGCCTGTATCTTTTAGCTTGTAGCTAACTACATATAGAGTTGGTGCAGTAGCTGAGCGATTGGACTACTGCGCTGTGTGTCGCGGGTTCGATTCCCGCACTGAGCAAATATTTGTATGATCTAAAAGTAGTTGTTCCGGGTTTTTGCGTTTGTGTATGTAAGTTTATGTTTGTAAAGGTACCCACGACACACGAGAAAATTCCTAGTGTAGGGCAAAGTTTAAGTAAAAAGAAATCTACTAGTTGGCCTTTTTACAGCCTTCTAGCTAGTCGTACTAATCTCAGACGAAACATCTATCTATCCATATCTTCTATACTTATAATAAATCTGTAGAGAGGTCAATTATGTACATGAAATATATTTCCAAAATAACTATCAGGGGGTGATTAGGGATTGATACTGATGCCAAAAATGCAATTAATAAAATTATTGTCTGTCTGTCTGTCTGTCTGTCTGTCTGTCTGTCTGTCTGTCTGTCTGTCTGTATAACCGTTATAGAAACAAAAACTACTCGACGGATTTTGACGAAACTTGGTACAATTATTTTTCATACTCCTGCGCTGGTTATAGTATACTTTTCATTACGCTTCATTCAATAGGAGCAGAGCAGTGAAGGGAAATGTTAGGAAAATGGGAGAAGTTACTCCATACACGCTAATCTTCGGAACTACTGGACGGATTTGATTGTTTTTTTTTTTTTTTTTTGTATAGCTATTAAGTCTGGACAACATAAAGGCTATAATTTATCTTGGAAACTTGAAGACCTGATGCAGAACTGCAATAGATCAGCTAAACTATAAGAGATACAAAAATAGCGCCATTGCAAAAATTGTTCCGCGTCAGGAGCATTTTCTGCTGTGAAAATAAATTTGAAGATATAGAACACCTGATGTGGAACTCCAAGAGCCCAGCTACACTATAACATATATAGGAATGACGTCTTAGAAAGAGTTGTTTAGTCTGATGGGCATTTCCTGTTGACTTACAAAAATGAAAGATCTGGAACGTCTGGAATCGTCATGGGCGTCCCGTTGTTTTCCCGTCCCCAGGCTCTAAGAATTCGACATCAGACGTTTCAGATCTTCGATTTTGACGATCCCATTGTCGCTGGCATAAGCAACAGGATCCGCGTACAAGTCGCTGGCAGAAGCTAGTCTTCAATATTATGATCATAAGTATTTAGTAGGAAAAGTAATTCCTCCTGCTAATATAAAGCTTTTTCTTCAACTTTTCCATGTCCATCGCTCTGCCAATACTTACGATCTGTTATCTAGCTCGACGGAAATTTGTTCTCTTATCGCGTTCGTGCAAAAATTCGCATTAGCCACCCTCTATCTGTTGTTACATGGAAATTAAAATCCTGATTCGTCGAAATGAAACGTGTTGTAATAAAAGTTAACGAAATGGACAATTTGTTTTACACATTTGAAGGTATGAACGTGGTTGATAATTATGCAGCTTGTGTAAAGATTCGATAATGCCGAGCAATCTCCGCTGGAATACAATCAAACCGGGCAGCAATTGAGTTTAGTTTGTATCGAGTATCAACTGCTTGAATTTTGGCAGTATGAGCAATTATGTAGTCAAATTCTCTATATAGCCACCGTTTTATTGCTTGACTCTTTCCTATTAATTTTTTTTTTTCTAAAAGTACCGACTTCATAAATAAATACAAAAAAGTTTTAAATAACTTTTCTTTCGGAATTCGGTGGCTTTGATTTCTATTTCATTGACTATTGCCACCGACTTCCGAAAGAAAAGTTATTTTAAACTTTTTTATATTTATTTTTGAAGTCGGTACTTTTTTAAAAATGTTTTTATTTTACCCTTGTTAGTTCAGATATTCAACATGTATTCAACAAAAATCTTCGTATAATCGGCGTCTTTAGAAATTTATATCCAAGCGAGCAACAAAAACCGGCCAAGTGCGTGTCGGGCCACGCACAGTGTAGGGTTCCGTAGTTGCCCATCAAAATACTTATGCGAACTAACTAAACTGATTCGCTGAATTTAATTTTAAAAAGAAGAATTTTCAAAATCGGTCCAGGAGTCTTTGAGAAATCGGGGAAAATACATAAGAAAAAAGATTACAACGAATTTAGAACCTCCTCCTTTTTTTGAATTTAGTTAAAAATAGTTGACGATAAAAACCTACCTATCCCCAAAAAACATACATAGAAAAGCTGTAAAAATAAAGTTGACAAACTTACATTTGCAGTTATCTCCGATACATTTTGTTTAAGAAAATATGATATCAAGTACATTTTATAAGTTGGTCGACTATTACTCGTAAAGTTGTAAAGCCTACTTAGTCATGATAATTTTCTTTTAAACTTCGTTATATGTACTACTATTGTGAATTTTTTCACACCCCTAAACATAACCGTTTAGCTGGTAGAGGGGGGGGACACTCGAATCGAGCAAAATTTAGCACTTTAAAGCTTAATATATCACAAACGAATTTTTTTATCAAAAAATTGTTAATGGAAACTATCATTATTTTTTAAAGGCCTAATTAATGATACCCCACACTAAGGGGTACGCGAGAAAAAAAAAATCCTCGCTTTACGTGTAAGTACTGGAGGTACCCTAAAAAAAAATATTTTTCGAGATTTTATTTTACCACTTTTTCGGCACAACAAATCCGTATATTTACACCAAATTACAGCTCTCTAGTACTGTGCGTCTCTGAGCTAAACTGCGGACAGACGGACGGACGGACGGACGGACGGACGGACGGACATGGCGAAACTATAAGGGTTCCTTGTTGACTACGGAACCCTAAAAACGGATCTATGTGGGCAACGTCACGAGATATCCATTATTTTTATAATTATATTAAAACCTTCCCTAGAATGTAACAAACGTTTTTGCGAAAATCGCATGAAAATCGGTTCAAACGCGAGATAATCGTGAACAAACATACAATCGACTTTGAAAATCTACGATCCAAATAGGCAAAAAATTCCCTATCTCAAAAACTACTGAACCGATTTTGATGAAACTTGCAGTATTCCCTAAGTTGGACAATACCTAGTACAACAAAAAAGAATTACTTAAATCGGACTTGTAGTTCCGGAGATATGCGAACACAAACATAAAAACATACATACATACATACATACACTTTTGAAATTTGGCACATTTGTTCAGACGCTGATATAGACCAACATATGCGAAAACTGGGCAGTTCTGGAAATATTACATACATACGGGTCGAATTGATAACCTCCTTTTTTTTGAAGTCGGTAAAAATAAAATGGCGATAATTTATGAACTAAACGAATTTTGAACTTCCTTCTTCCTTATTGTTGTAGTAAAATACTATTTTGCAACAATATTGGAAAATAACTAAACGTTTTCAAAATAACACTAAAATCTTGTCTAAATTGCCCAGAACACATAATTTATAAATCTGCATCGTATAATCTAATTACCGAAATAACCATCCAAATTCAAGTCTGAAAACATTACAAATTAATTACACTACATGTGACCTACAAACAAGAACATCGTTTTAAAAGCGGTGTTTGCGACTCCACGATCAGCCACGTCGTGTTCGAAGCGGGAACTGGGAGTCCGGGAGCCGCCGACGTCTGGCCACTAAGCAAATATTCCCGGCGCATTCCCCGCTTCCTTCCTCCCCACTTTGCACTGATAAAACTGAAATTCAGTTCGTATTTCGAAATGAAACTCACCAGATTATTTCACATGTTGAAAATATTGGATTATATGCCTATGTGCTACTGGTCGGCTTGTTTGGGGCAGGGTTTTATGAGAATGTTTTAGAACTGTTTCTGATAATGATGAAATATGCAGTGCTGTGAATTGTTTGCTTATGAGTATGATTTAGAAAGTTTAATAATGTGATGAATTGATTAGAGTAAGAGAAAATTTCAGAACACGGGTCTATGAAACATAAAGAATTTAATCACAAAGTCAAACGTTAATAATTGTTTTTGATGATAACAATATCTATCAGATACAACCGACTTAGTTTCCTCATTAATGCAGCTTAAAAAGTGACGCCTGACAACAGCTACATGCATAAATATAGAGCTCATTCACCTTGTGATTCTATCATGGAACCATTTTATAATTATCCCATCCTGCTTGCACAGAAACCATTTGTCATGCAGGGACGGAATACTGAATTTTAGGATATATTGATATACTAGTTGAAGTAAGCACAATATTCCTGCATGCATACTTTTACTTTAAAGTGACCCAATTAATCACAACACAACAACATTTTTTGATAGAGATGATCATTTCAATATGTTTTAAGTCACGGCTTTATGCCAGACACTTTGTTATGCTTTAACTATCCGTCATGCATGCCCCAACGTAACAGGTTCTTGCTTTACTTTAAAATTTAGAGAAAAAAATACATTCCAAAAGCACCTAACGAAAATAATGGTAATCTCTTCAACAATATTAGAAATTCACCGTTTTGTGGATTGAAATAACTCTCAAATGAAAGGCACGCTACGTTCCATAATCGCATTACTAAAATGTCCGGACAAAAGTATAAGAATTTTCCCGAAATCCGTAGATATACCTCGCTAGGTGGTGAGACGTCATTTTACTCTCGGAAAGCGAAAACGTAACCGTAAATTACATTTATTTAGAGCAGTATCTGACTTGATTTATTCCCTTTTTATGGTACTTAGCACATTCACGGCGGAAGAAAATGTATACCTGCTGAAAATGAAAAGAAAAATGTATTAGAAATTTATTTTTCAGTCATTGTGGTAGCCGAATAAATCACAGCTAATAATAATGTAGCTTCAGTCGTGGGCACTGTTGTTGTATTTATTTCAGGCTACTGTAACGTTATGTAATCCAACTTCTGTATTATTTAGGGTACGTTATTTAGCCGCCGTTATTTGGCATAGGCCACTCCACTACGACTGGTCTCTTAAAATAAAATTAAAAGTAACGTCTACAACCCTATTAGAGAATAAAAACAGCTGAATGCAATGCTGAATTGATAATTGTCGAGCAAACGTTACAATATCCAAAAAAAAAAACTCGATACAAAGTGGCAGCCAATAACATATCGGAATACAACCCCACAAATGTTTGCAAATAGCTACAGCTATTCAGCACAGTCGTTATTGTGTCGTGTCGTTTTAGGATCAACTGTTCATGTATTCAAATAATGCTGGCATGTCGCGAGCTGTTGTAGCTAACGAGTAGATATGGCAACATGGCCGGGAGCCCGTGTCGAACACCCCTCGATGATTAAAACCAGCCCAGTTGATTACGTTGCATGTTTCTACCCTTTCACCGCGTATGAATACCGACCGATAGCTTTATTTTGGTTAAACATGCTTCACATACCTACTTTTTTCAAATTGCTTCGGTAAAAATATAAATAAGAAAAGCAAATAAGTAAATGATATCGATTTGTAGCTATTTTTCTTAAGTACTGTTAATAACGCTGATAAAACATACAAGCCGCCAATTTATCTAATCCAATTTCTATTAAAGTGCTCCGCCCTCGATAGTAGGTACAAATAAACATCAGAGTCTAAACACGGTAGATACAGTTCCATAAAAAGCTTAAAAGATTTAGGTCACCAAAGAGAAAGAACAGTCATGTTACCTAATATAAACACACCAATTAACGTAGCGAGCACTCAAATGACGTGTTTATAATAAAGCTTACATTAACCAGAACGTGGATTACGTCGCACAAACTAGATCATAGCCATAAGCTGCAATGTTGTGCGGTGATTACCATGAACGTCGGGATAATCAATTGATTCGCGAATTGTGGTGCGCGCAGTATCAAAAGATTCATAAGCCGATACAGGAAACGGTGCGATTAAGCTGAACGGAGCGGAAATTACGCGCCGCCGGCAGCCGTCTCTGAATCTAACAATGCACGATATTGATCACATCACTACCGAGCTACGTATTGTATGTATTAACTCAATGTTGATTGCTGACGAATATGCTCCTAACGTAGCTCTAGCTATTTGAACACAAAACGCTTCTTGGATTAAATCCGAATCAGTTTTTAAGCCTCTGTTAGCTGCACACAAATCTGAAGCCTTTAATGTCCCTCAATCAGGTCTTAACTACTTTGTCGCAAGTAAACCCCAATTAAGCTCACGTTGAAAAATGAGAGAACACATCGTGAAAAAGGATTAACCGGAATTCGTGCCCGAAAAGTGTGAAATGAATATAATTTAATTATTTTGGGTCAGATATATTAAGCCGGTAGCTCGGCAGTAAAGAAAATTAATATTTTGCAGCTGAACGCCTCTCTGGTAAAATATTTTATACCGCACTCGTTCTGTCCACCACAGGCTATCCTAGAGCCACTAGAACATTTTAATATTGCTGCTATTCCATTTCTTGGTTAAATTAAGTGGTGCGACAAATTATGTGGACAAGTCAACAGACATTATTATATTGTAATTTGAAACGAGCCTTGCTGAATAAATTGTGCTTTTGGATTAAAGTAGTCATGGTTTTAAGCTAAAATAATAGAAGCATTAGCCCAGTAATAGTGATATGTAAGCGACATCAATCACATCTGCGGTGGGTGTCGAATGCGACGCCGGAGCGTGCCGAACGATTTGATGTGTGACGCTTCCTTAGATCGCTTAGCACCATTCAGACGTTTTTGATTGGATTCCCGACATTCCTCGGTTCTTAGACCCTTTGGACTGTGAGCGATCACAGTTTAAATCGGAATTTAGATTGCATGTTAAGGAGGCCGGCGGTTTTTTGAGAAAAAGGGGAGTCGCCTATTGAGATTCCGAAGTGGAGCATTGTGGGTGGCAGCCTGCTGTGCTTCACTTCCTAAACACCTAGTTTATGTGTTAATGAGGTCGGACGTAATCATTGCTGTTATTGCTTTCCATTATTTCGGCTATCCTCACAGCAACCAGCACTATACCTTACTGCCTGACATTCATTGTTGTTTTTGTTCATATGAAATCAAGAAAGTCAATCATAGGGTTATGTACTTCAAATTCAATATTATAAATGGTATTTAACGGATAATGGTCATCATCAGTAGTTACTCCAATCCAAGCTCAAGTTGGCTGGCATGGTTGCCTAGTTAAGCTGCTATACTATACATCGGAGTCAGTAGACGGTCCACAAATTTTGACGGAGCAGATTTACCTACTTGTATGAACTTTGGATTAAATCGTTTTTTTTTTTTTATTAGCGCGTTTACAAACATAGATACTTACATACACAAACACCGGACACCCAGACCCGAAACAACTATTTGTATTTGTAGATCATACAAATATTTGTTCCGTGCGGGTATCGAACCCGCGACACACTGCGCAGCAGTCGATCGTTCAGCTACTGCGCCAACCGTGCCGTCAAATCTGAATGTAGTCTCTGATAAATGCTCCCAATAAGGTAGGGATCTCGTAAATTCAGAATACCAGATCTATCAGTGACGTAAGTTCTATAGCTCCGGATGTATCCTAGATGCGGCTCCGTCTGCGGGAGCACGCCAATCAATCATGGCGGCCGCTGACAGCGCCAGCTGTTGGTGACGCGCGGCACTACACACCCGCTTCACGCCGCCGTCATTAACTAGTGGTCACAAACAAGCGCTGATTAAAACAACGCCTAACTAACACACAGCTAATATTGACACATCACTCATGTTTATTATGCCATTGCTAATTATTATTAGTTTACTATTCATATAAGTCAAACACAGACTGCAACCAACCTCGATAATCAATTCCTCATCGCCATTTGTTTGTGTAAAAATAAAAACATTCCATGTTATGAAAGAATATTGCGAAAAGAAGAAAATCGCCATCTTAGGTAATCTTAACAGTGGGCTATTTCCTGTAAAATCGACTTCGTTCATGTCTCCGAGATAAGTAGCCCACTGAAATCTGAAGCACACAATACTTACGGAGCGCGAACGTTTCGAGCACTTCCAGCGCTTTTATTCACGAGCAGCCCAAGCGTGACCACAGATAAAATATCACAGTAAGAGCTGAAAGCTCGTGGAAAATACTCGTAAAGTAGCCTGATAGTTTTCTTCAGAATTCAGTTGATTTTCCATACGCTGATTGGATGTAGAAACTGTTTTTTTTTCTTTGCAGATATACAGATGCATAGACTTTATGCAGATTGCATATATGAATGACACTACTTGTCAAGTATATACAACATGTAACGTAATTAACGCACACCCTCAGACACCCCAATTAGAATATTATGTTATAATCATGATACATATATTGAATTTTTAATTTAACATGTAAATGCATTGTTATTAACTAAATTAGTTATTTTGCAGTAAGGTTTATTTTTCTTTATTTTGTATTGAATGACGGAATTTGTATTAATACAAATAAAATTGCACTTTTAAGTCTTGTTGCCTTGATTTACGATCTATCTTAGTTTGTTTTGACTGTACAGGTGTAATGTGACTATAATTTCCGTAGTTTTAATTATTTTTTGATAAAAAATTACCTTTAATAAAAATGATAGAAATCGATTCAGTAAACGATTCTGAACAAACTAATTTCAGGATGTGCGTTAATTATGTTACATGTTGTATATATGGTTGCTAAGGTTTTACAACCAATAAAGGTATCATATGAAACAAAATTAAACAGACAAAAAAAAGGCATCAGCCGTATGGCTCACAATTTCAAAATCTAACACGATATTTTTCAAATTCGTACATCTGTTGTGGTCTACCATTCAATTGGAAACGATGCCACTGTCGTACTTATAACGGCACTGAACAACATAGCAATATGATACGTATACAATGCAATAAAAACATTCTTCTTCTTCAATTAGTATCACGCACGAATCAAACGTGCGGCGCTTATAAGCTTTTGGTTCGGTATGTGAGAATCCAAGATATCAATAGAACGCAAGCAGGAAAATTATTAATGTTTCAAAGAATGTATTATACAGAAAGTGTGTTCACTTTTGCACGGATTTTCTTATAGAAGTAGGAATAGGATATCACAATAAAAATCTAGGTGATGCTCACTGGAGTGTACCTACGCCTATCTAGTCTTTACTCTTATGATATCTAAAATATGAATATATCTAAAGTAACTGACGCCGTTATATCACTGCATTCATTAATTAATTAATAATGAACCTCGCTTCGTAAATAACAAAGTAATAAAGTTCTCAATACGGCGTTTTAAAGTTGTTAAATATAAAATGAAGAGTGTATTTCGTTGTTGCAGAGCCTGGCGCCTGGCGGTGGTCGATGCAGCGCGCACTGGTAAGATATCCACTTGACTTTGTTTCTCTCTTGAAACTATTCGCTGATTCGCTCCACTCAACTAGTTTGGCTCGGTGCCTTTCCACTAATTATACTTCCACTTAAACAACAGTTAATATTTTCGCAAAATATTCTGATTCAATTCTTTAGTAGTTTTCTTTAAGGCTCTATTGAAACTTCCGTGAAAAGTTCTGCTCAATGTTCGTTTTATTTATCTTTACTGCATATGTAAAGGTTGTTTTAAATTGTGACCTATGTTTGTATGATAAATAAATGATATTTATTTTGTAAGTTGATAATAAAAAAAAGACATTTTTACATGTCACAATATTTTTAAAGCTAGATGAGGCCGGTGTCACGTACCTGACTACTCTGAGAAGAAACAGCCGAAACAAACTCAGAGGTCACAGTCTCTTTTAAAGTCCAGACATTGTTTTGTTCAGGTCATACGAAGACATGCGGGTGTCTGAAATGGTCTTTTGAGGAAAGAACCAAATAGATTTGAGTGGACCTGTCCAGTCAGTCCAAGCATTTGTCGGTTTTCGTGAAGCTCGACTCATAACTCAAGGAGCTTTACGACACGACGAACAATACCAAAGAAAGGAGAACTGATTAAAATACTCGTTTACTGTTATAGAGAATCTAAAAAAAAATCAATCTTCAACTAATTTAGTTAGTGTTCCCAATATTCTATCAATAAATATTTTTACACAACGCGATAAAGGTAGGTAATTAAAGTGATGGTCCACTGTTTACATATTGGTCCACTATCGACACACCCCCCGGTTCACAGTGTACTTACTTATGCAGGTACACAGTGAACCATTCGCCATCTTAAAAAACAACCATATTACCAATAAACTATAAGAATAGAAACTGAAATTGATGTGCCAAACACAATTTTAATTTTCCTTTCGTCTAATTTCATCATCATCATCATCATCAGCCGGAAGACGTCCACTACTGAACATAGGCCTCCCCCTTAGACCGCCACGCCGAACGACTTCGCCACTTGCATCCATCGGTTGCCCGCGACCCTCACGATGTCGTCGGTCCACCTAGTGGGAGCTAGGCCTGCCTACGCTGCGTCTTTCGGTCCGTTGCCGCCACTCGAGAACTTTTCTTCCTCATCGGTTATCAGTTCTACGAGCGATGTGGCCTGCCCATTGCCACTTCTACTTGCAAATTTTATGAGCTATGTCGGTGACTCTGGTTCTTTGCCGAATATCCATGTTCCGGATTTCATGTCAATAGTTCTTAATTACATTCACGTACGGTGGATTTTTACATGTTTAATCTTTTAGTGGTTCACTGCTTACCATGTCACCCTAATCTTCCTATCGCTGCTAGAATTTCATGATAATGTTATCAACTTTTAGTTAAGTCCCGCTGAAGTCCACATACGTAGGAATAGGAACTGAAAGAAAAACATACAGTTTCGATCAATTTACTGAATACGTCAGAAAATGACCAGAAAGGCTTCAACCAATTACCAGTGGTAGTGCAGATGTAAGGGCTACAGAGCAATTTAAACACGCCACTCATTTCATTACACAGAGATAAGGGTCTTGTGAATATTTACGCTCAATTTGGCACATTTATGTTTTGGCGTTGAGTGACGTTAGTGAAAAGTACTAGCCGAACACAAATCTTGGTCTTTATTTATAAATGAAGGTGTGACCAATGAGGGTAAAACAACAACTAGGTACCTACAACTTTACGTAAGACTAGCCAGAAGGAGGCTGACGGAGGCTGTTAAGGTGGTGCATGTACCTAATTAGATTCGGGTATCATAAGGCCAACAAGTCGACAAAACTCGTAATTGGCCGTAACTGCAGCTCCAGTGTATAATTGGCCAGAATCAAGTTGGCCGCGTGCGGTACCCGTTGACGTCACACTCGAATGAGAAACGCTAACTAGTGGCACTCAGCTCGCCAACATGAGCCCCGACAAGGCTCACAGTACAGATAGTGTTTCCCCTCAACTCGGACGAGCTCAAATAATCGCGTTATCGTTGCGATATTCCCGGGAGCCATAGAACGGGGAAGGCTGAACGAGTAATCCGCTTTGGTCGCGACAGACACAACTTTGTCGATCGCTCTTCTGAATTCTCTACTTTAAACTTGCATGCCGCGACAAAAGAGTAATATTATTCGTTCACGGATAACTTTTTAAACCTTTAAAATCAAACTTAGATTTTATTCGGTAGATATACTAATCCTTTGAAAATGTCGGCGTTTGCGGCGACACGTCTTGAATACCTTGTTATTGAACACGTCGCCGGTGCGTAAACTACGCGCGCATATTGTACTTACGTACTATACTATCTCTACATCCTTAGTCTACCTACATCCATTTTAAAGATTTACGTGTTCAGTGTTTATACGTATACTTTGTTTCGGTGAACAATAACAGATTTTGTACTTTTTTCATTGATATAGATTACGAATTTTCCAATACAATAATAATTCAATACAATAATTTTGCCAGCACGATATCAAGAAACGCTGAAACTAAAGTTAACTGTTAGAGTATTTCTTGAACAGGTAGGTAGGTCTCGTGCTGTATGATAAAGGGAGACCGTGATCGCAGGCACCGCTGCACCGCGACGACCCTGTACGGTCGCTTGCTGCATTATTTAACTGCATTCTAAGTTTCAGTACCCAGTGTAAAATTTGTATCTGTAGTGCAGTGCTCGTGAATTTATGAAGCGACGTGTCTATTACACTAATGTCACGTGATATATCGCTATACTAACTCATTCTTTTGAACATCTGACTCCTAAACTAGATACTCTCATATCCTGATGAATGTTTTGCCACTATTGGTAGCTGCGTGTGTACAAATATGTGAGTGCGGCACGATACACACGTAAACTTCGAATTTATCGGCAACTATTTATTATATTTCGGGCGCCTCGAACAGAAATGGTGATATGAAATGTCTATAAAATATAAAAGGCGGCATGTAGTATTTTCGGTGAGAAAGTCATTTTACTGAGCGTCCCTTCCTGCGCCAACCCGACCGGTTCCCGTCTTCCATCACTCATTCCGGTCACGAAATATCTGGATATGTGTGTAGTGTGTACCTACATAATATTTCTGCCGCAACACAGCCGTGGAAGGGTTCGCTTAGGAACTGGAGAACGTATTATCTTTTCCCTACACTAGCTTGCAAATAATGACGGAGCTGTCTACCAAAAGGATTACGTTTTTGTATCTCTTAATGCGTACGTACTAATACGTACCTACTAATTAATCCTATTAAGAGTTCTGTACGTGATGTACTACTTACACTCATACGTTTAGAAATAAAGAAAGGTTCTCAAGCTTAAGTTAATCTCACGGAAATATTTATTTTATTGATAAAAAATACTAGTTCCTTACTTTCACGAGCTCAAAAATGAAAATGCGTATTTTAATAGCAAAATGCTCATTGCAATGCATCTAAACAAATGTCCTTTTTTGAAAATAAAATACGATGTTTTATTTTCATTTGAAGTGGAGAAAACCTTTCCGAGCGACGCGATGCGATGGCGACTTGTGAGCAGGGTTGGCATGATTAAAACAAGTTGTTTTAAAACACCTGTTTAAAACAGTTTGAAATTAAACAGTGTTTTTTATTACCCGTTTCAACTACTTTTCAAGGCAGATGAATGCATATAAAATGAAAATAAATTAATATTCAGGAGTCTAAATAGTTTGACATGAAACCTTTTGAGTCTAATGCCATTGTTATGTCATATTTTTAACTTTTATTTGCATTGTAATGAAATAATGCATAAAATTATTAGAAAAAAAACATCACATGTTTTTTATCCATTGATCATTTTTCGTAAAAATTTCATTACAAAGGGCGAATTTGAAAAGATGTAGTCTAGAAATGAAACATAATTGATTTATACATTTAGACATCAACAAACAAGGTGGAATTAATTTGAAAAAAAAAAACAGAAACTAAAAAAAAAACAAAAAAAACACTTGTTTAAAACATTTTGAACAGTTTGTTTTATAAATTTGAAAAAAAACTGTTTTTTTTCCAACCCTGCTTGTGAGAACGTATGATATTTGGGTGTACGAGTGCAGTGATAGGCTTTTATGAGATGTTAGCAGCCTGGGTGACTGGCTGGCAACACTCCACAACTGTGCAAGTGTGCACTGCCACCTCACACGTCACATTTCCTTGAGCAAAGCTAAGATATAGCATTATTAAATAAAAATCAGAAATAATTTAGGTACAATAAAATTACTATGTAAGTGAATCTTATCCTACTGATATTGTAAAACGTGAAAGTTTGTGAGATAGAAGATAAAACACATTTTGATAAATCTATGTAAAGTATATAGCTTAAACATCAAAATAAAACTTCCATAAATTGAAGAAATAACGCAGACGAAGCCGCGGGTAGACGCAACATTTAGATGTTGCGTCCACTAACTATGCCCCACGCCCTAAGAAGCCTCCATCGTTTGATTTTTCTTAAGGTGCGCGGGGCAATGATATTGAGGTTTCTTATACCTAATTATTATTTTTATAAACTGAATAGTTTGCTCGAGAAACACTTTCAAAGTGGTAAAATGTGTCCCCCCCCCCCCTGTAACTACTAGAATAAAAGAATGATAAAACAAAAAAAAAGATTTACATTACCATGTATACTTCCACTTCTTCTTATAGTTATTTTTAATAACGTCATAAACCGTAAACCGCAATTTACCTTTCATTCAATCAACTAAGATAAAAAAAAAAACTTTAAAAAAATGTAACCGACTTCAAAACAACCACAAAAACAGTTCAAAATAACCTACAAAAAAACTTTTCTTTCGAAAGTTTGTGACTTTACTTTTTATTTCATTGACTTTTTGTCACCGACTTTCCAAAGAAAAGTTTTTTTGTAGGTTATTTTGAACTGTTTTTGTGGTTGTTTTGATGTCGGTTACATTTTTTTTAAGTTTTTTATTTTATCCTTTTTAGTTTCACTATTCAACCCAAATTATTGTCAAATACATAATTTTTTACATGTGCACTAAAATTTTGTAATCCGTAGCACACCGGTAATAAGAACACCATGTAAAAAAATAAAAACTACTGCACCAAACTAAATGAAAATTTTATGGGACCAAATGGCAAATATACTGTATCCAACAAAAGAAGAATCATCGAAATCGGACCAGAAACCTCGGAGGTTTTTGTTGATTTATGTTGATTTTTCAAAAAGTGCTAATCCGATTTCGATAAAATTTTAATGGATTCATTCCGGAAGTATACCCTATCCAACAAAAAAGAATTTTTCAAATCGGTTGTTAAACGATTGTGCCCGAACAAACATAAAAAAAATACAAACATCCGAATTGAGAACCTCCTCCTTTTGGAAGTCGGTTAAAAATTAACATTTATTTTTTTATAGGTTATGGCACGGAACCCTACGTGTGCGAGTGCGACTCGTACTTAGCCGGGTTTTTTAGAACTTTTAAAGAATAGGTAACAATTTTTGCGTAACTCTAACCGTTTACGCAGCGCACGCAATAGAAGCTCTCGAAAATGCATATTTTTTCCCGAACATTTTTTGCAACATTTTCTGTACAGCTCCGCTCCTATGGGTCGTAGCGTGATGTTATATAGCCTTTATATATTCCCGATAAATGGACTATCCAACACATTAAAAACTTTTTTTAAAAAAGCACCGACTGTAAAAACAAATACAAAAAAGTGTAAAATAACTTTTCTTTAGGAAGTCCGTGGCTTTGATTTTTATGTCATTGACTATTGCCACAGACTTCCGAAAGAAAAGTTATTTTACACTTTTTTGTACCTATTTGTTTTTGAAGTCGGTACTTTTTTAAAAAATGTTTTTATTTTACCCTTTTTTTAGTTAGTTCAGATATTCAACAAAAATCTTCGTGTAATCGGAGATTTTGATGAAACTTGCAGTATTCCCAAAGTTGGAAAATACCTAATACAACAAAAAAAGAATTAAATCGGACTTGTGTTTCCGGAGATATGCGAACATAAAAACATACATACATACACTTTTATTTGGCACATTTGTTCAGACGCTGATATAGACCAACATATGCGAAAACTGGACAGTTCTGGAAATATTACATATATACGGGTCGAATTGATAACCTCCTTTTTTTGAAGTCGGTAAAATTTACTTTTCAATTTCAAGCAAACCCAATTCCTGAGATACGCGATAGTTCAACCAAACAAACATAACTATAAACTCTATAATTTTAGTATAAATTGTAGTAAATAAGAAGTGTAGTATACATATATTACGTATAATGTCATATTATAACTCTTTAATAAATTACGGTAGGTACCTAGATAATTATTTTGATCAAGTATGTAACCAAAGTTCTGTTATGATATAAAACCCATCTTCATTATTTGCCAAAGGCAAATAAAAGGTTCGATAGGAAGGTCGCTATGTATTCTTTGCACGCACAATGAAAGATTTTTGGAAATACGGTCCCCAGGAGGGGAGGGTAGCTAAATGTATTTTCTCGAACTCGCTTCTAGAGCAAAAGCTTAGTTTAAAAATATAAATACAGAACCAAGTTATTCCCTATTGTATAAAAAGGGAACGTTTTAATTCTCCGCATTCATCTATGTCTTTGAACGGAAAACGATAGTGCTTAATTGCCTCGTTAAGCTAAAAAAAAAACAATTTTTTGTTTTACGTACGGAAATCTTGAATTATGCCTGCTTTAAAAATCAATTAATCTGTGTAATAATTTTCAGTAAAAGCAATTTTCTATCGATCTAACTATCTAATCAATAAAATCAATTACAAAGCTAGAAAATGTGTATCAATGTCGTAGATCCGGCGTAGGCCGCGTAGCAACGCGTAGCCGTAGCGGACCTCGTAGGCACGAACTACACAACTATTTCTAGCTGTGAATTATTTTATTTTAATTCTCTGTTTTATTTAAAAAAAAGTTTTAACCAATACCAAATTACACTACTAGCTAGTTTAATTTGGTATTGATTCAATCTGATTTATATTCGGTAAAAATCGTTGGCGTGACTCGTTTTCATTATTATCTAAATAAACTAGCTAAGTAACAGGATATTTGACGTTCTCATTGTTCAGGTTGAATGAGGTCACCATAATCTCCAAATAAAACCATTAGTCTTTGATCAGATTCTATTTTGGGAAGCAAATAAGGATATCTAAAGTAAGCGTAGCCGTCGTAGCCAGTGCCTACGCCGCGCTACGTAACGCGCGTCAAAAAACAATGTTATTGCCATGAGAATTGTATTTTTCCTTAAGCATTATAACACAACGGTTACGGTATAAACGGTATATGTTTTAACTAACAAAAAGCCTGTGTTATATTAAGGTACAAATAAACTTTATTGCTTGACTATTTAGCTACGGGGTATGACGTTGGCGGTACAATAATTTTTGTGCATGTCATCGAATCTGGTAGAGTAATCAGCGCCTGTATAAACTGTAGAAGGGATTTGCTGTGATCAGTGACAGCGCATTAAGGCGCATATTGGCAATATAGGCGCATTGAGCGTCAGCCGGCTCAATACCGACGCCCCTCGCGCTACACTCATAAACCTGTCGTTGAATGCTCCATTATGACTCTTATAGAAGACATCGACCACCACGCTATTGTCAAGCTTTAGACTTTATTATGCAAAATTGTTCTAGAGACAATAGTTGTCATTTGTCAGGCAGTTCTGCTCGTATTTAATGTTATATATAGAAGTATAATTTAATGTTATATATAGACATGCACTCATATTTAAACCAAACTATACAATAAGCATTTTTTTTTTTCATATTTATTTTAAGTATGACTTTTTTAATCTCGTTGACACCAAAAAGCAAATTAAATTGGGCTGTTAAAATTGATCACATTATTGGGAACGATGTGGGTAACCTCATTTTTGGCTAAATGATGAGTGAGTAATATGAGCGTGGGGAGTATCGACATGCAGCGAGGACGTAGTGGTGGCGCGGAGGTCACACAGCAGGCCAGGCCGCGAGCACGTGAGCTTCCACCGGGGACCATTCATGTGCGAGGGCGGCGGCTTGCGCGCGCAGCGATCAATACGCGCTGGGCGCGGGCGGGCAGTGCCCGGCCCGCCGCGCGACGCCTCGCACGCGTTCCGCCGCCGCGAGCCCATGACCGCCCTCCACAGATGACGGAGCCCCGCACCCTACGAGAGCGCCGCACTGTCCCCGTCAGCACGACCACACTCGCCGCGCGCCCCCGCACTCGCTCGTACCGCGCGACGATAAGGTAGGAAAATCGATAGCTCCGAGTGCCGCAGCATCCGCTGACCGCTCCGCCGGCCGCACGCGCGCCGTCTGCCCGCCTGCTCACCTGCCCGCGGCCCTGCTGCCTGCTCCACGCTGCTCACTGCTCACAGCAGTCCACCACTCCAGCCAGTGTTCGACATCTGTGCCACGTTGTGCCCTTATCTTGTTTTTGATAACGATAAGTTATTATAACTCATAATATTATAATTTTCGGGTTTAGCGTACCTACATTTAGTATACATATTTCTCTCTTTCCTATCAGTACATGTTTACTGCAGTACCCTTCATTTATATTCCTCATACAGACCAACTTGAATGACTTAGTACCAGAAGTGTAAAAACATACAACTGAAATTAAATGGCGGGTAGATTACATACCAAAAGAGATAACATAGTTTTCTAGAACACCTGGACTTCACCTTAATGTCTTTTCTTGCGTTAATTTATTAAAATTATAGATTTTCCTGACTTTGTAATGGCTTTAAGATGAAAGCCCTTTACTTTAGTGAGCACAATATGATAAATGAATTTCCAAGCAATAGAAGTAACGGCTACATGTGTGGTTTCTGAGTTAGTTATGATAATTTATTAACAGCTTTCAGTACGTTAGTACATTATCCCTTAAGTCTTTAATAAAATAAATACATTAAATTCTATGTTAAATGCTAACGGACCTCGTTCGCCTCACATTAATTCATAAAAGTTCAATTTTTCAATTCAAACTTTTTATTCAGATTTTATAACCTAAATCTGCAGCGTGAATGTACAATGTCTATGTGTAAGTAGGTACTATGAAATATCTTAAAGCGCACCGGTGCTTACTTGTAGACTTTCTTTCAAATAAAGGTCGTGCTTTTAGCTTCTTCGTATTTCGGCCAAATACCAAATGATAAGATTTTAAAGTTGAAATATCAAAAGTTAGACTTTGGATTATTTGTTAAAATTCACGTGGTGTCATTTCGACACAGTAACGCCATATGAATTACTTAACACCCCATAATACAACAAGTAGGTATTACAAATTGAGGATCGAAAATTTGCCAAACTTGAAAACATTTTAAACCGTAAATTGTACCAGACACTTGAGGTAACAGCATGGATCGTGGATTCGGATGGTGCATCAAGGAAAAAACCTTTCTTGTTCATAATTTGATAAAAGGCCCTAATCCTGTTATTGTTATTCCACAAGGTACGAGTACATTTCGAAAAGCAGTTTTGTAAGGGTTATGATGACAGGAGCACCCTATTCATATTTGAGGAAACAGTTGTATCGAAACTCGTTTATTAGAATGGGGTGTCAAATAGGGGTGCCATCTGACCGAATACCCCACAAGTAAAACTCAAAACCGTCATTTATAAAAAAGTGCTTTTAAATCCTTCCGAAATCAACATTTTATAAAATGAAATATTTATTCAAAAAGGGCCACGCTTTTCCTCAATATTATGTTGATTTATTTTATAGTCTGCCGTTATTCCACATTCAGGCCGGGAATCTGCTGCGATTCATTTTGCATACAGAAAATTACAGTCATTGTCATAGGAGAAAGTCACTTTTGATAGATATAGGTATCTACTTTCTTGCAAAATATAAGAAACATCAATGTTCGTATCAAGTTAAAGTCAAAAAATTTTCAAGGTTAGAAGATATACTTCTATGTTTAGTAGGCGTATTAACTGAAATGCAACAAAGGCACCATAAATAAAAGCTTGTCATGTAAGCGTCATTAGAATATTGACGACTACTGTAGGCTGAGGGGCTGGGGTGTAGGTCGATTGTATGTCGTGATGCAGTGCAATTACTAGCCACGGGAAATAGTCCAAGGACGAGCGCTGTTCAAAGGCCACCCACCTCTCATACACCGCCCAGCTTATCGGCTATGCTAATATGTACGATATTTATATACGAAGGTAGTTAACTGCGTAATTACTTACTTTGACTATTAACTGAAATTGGATTTGTATGAAATGATATTTTATTGCAGTACGGATTCTTTACTAGAGCTTGGTAGGCAATAAAATCTGCATAATTGTAGATCCATCAAAGTTGAAATAGAGATTATTGTTCAAGGATTTATGAAATAAATCTGTGTCCATTTTCTTACTTCAAATAACTTTTTATTGAATGCTTTAAACCTCTTAAAATTGCCAAAGTAGCAATGGCAGAACCTAAAAGAAATTTACTTACATTCAATAAAAAAGATTGAAGAGAAGAAGTTACTTAAAAATACTGCCATAACGTTGGCTACAGTTACTTATGTTGGTTTTCATCCATGTTTGCAGAATAATGTCGTCGCCTCAAATCCTTCGGTAACTGACACATTTAACAAGGAGTTAAATCTTCGACAAACATGTATCAGTCCCGATTACATGAGGGTTTTTTTTTGTTATACAAGCATGTTTTTTCATTGGCCGTTTTGCCGAGTAATTTTAGAATATTGGAAAATCGAAAATATGGACAGCTGGTAATATTCACACGAATGTTTAGACTTTACGAACAGATAATAAGGGGTTGATAGACAGGGTGCTGAATACCCTAAATTAGTAGCTACTGTACATAAACAATTGTTACAAACTTGCAGTGGGTAAAGAAACTTCAAAACGACTTTATATTTAAGTTCCAAAGGTCATAACGAGTTTCGTTCTCCATGATAAGGGGCGTGTATCATGTTTTGAGTTGAGCTTAGACACACTTTTGCAAATTGTAACGCCATAATTGTTCTGGTAGTTGTAATTATGTTTTGGTATACACTAAATAGCCTTTATCAATGCGGAAATATCGCTCTATACGTCATGTTAAATTCAGAGAAATTGAGCTTGAATAATTGAATAAGTATATCATTATATCACATTAGGTCCAATAGGAACAGACACTGTCGGCGACTGGTAGCTATACCTATCGTTAGTTCATAATACTTAATACTTACTTAAGACTCCTTAAACGGTTCCCCTTGAAAGGTAAACATGACAAGGTAATGACAAGTTCTAATGCCATACTAAATAACTAAAGCACATCAGCATAGGAAATTGTCGGAACAGACATTCGTCCCTCGATTATTTATGGAATTTGAAATGAGTTGCGGCATTTGTGATTACTCTGACAAAATATAGAGCAACACATGCATGACAAACAAAGTACAGAGTTGCTTTCGGTGAGGGTGAAAGGCATAAGAAAACCGCGACAAAATTAAGATTTTCAAACTTTTACCAAACTCTCTTTGTGTTTAGCAAAAGTAGTAAAGGAGCGCTGATTCATTTTGTATTCAATTGAACGTACAGCGCTCGGCGACGATAGTTCATCCGATCCGACCGTGCACTATTAACTTGCTTTACCCTGACTAAATTATTATAAACTAGCTGTTGCCCGCGACTTCGTCCGCATTGTATTTGGTTTTAAGGCACCTAAATTAATATTCTCTTTTTTAATTTGTTGAGAAAGTGAGGGTACCTGATGTCCCACTTTAAAGTTTGTTATAGAATCTATAACAAACTTTAAAGCAAATGAAATGAAAACTTCCAGACTTTTATTCCCTCTGGTGCTAAAATAAAAAGGTGGTCAGCATTACTGACAGGCGAGCATGTGTTATATAGTTGGCCGTGGGAAAAACAGTTGGACCTTAGGTCGACATCAGCTTCCTTCAGGGTCTATCCTTGGGACTTATTTATGGTCATCGCAAAGTAAGCGGCTACCGAGAATTGTGTGAGTTTGAACTGGAAAAGGAGTGGTATTCACGGTATCAATGCAGTTTCCCCTGAGCCACATCCGGTGAGAATATCAGCTTCGCTTAAATTTCTGTGTAAAAGTGCGTACAGACCATGTAACATGTTATATAACATGTGTTATAACACACTACAACTCTATGTAGAATGTTACCATGAAAAATGTTATATAACAATGTTATATAACATGTTATGTTATATAGTCTGTACGCACCGTAATGCAGTAACTATTAGTCGCGTTCCATTGCACAATTTTGGTGGAGTTAGATTTCTTAGAAGCATTATTATTACTTTTAGGTTATTTTATGAGCTCGAGGACCACAGGCAGTTGATGAATTTAAAATCTCGAGTGGGTAGTTGCTGGCATCACCCTAATTGACGACGTTATTGTATGATGTGTAAACCACATCATTCCCAACAATTTCGCCTAATATGTTTTCATTTATTGCAGCGGTTCGGTCATTTTTTTAGTATCGCACGATCACATAGCCAAGAGTTTTCCTGAAGTGTTATACTTGACGGGACTCCGAATACGTAACTTATCAATTCTTCTTACAACGGGCAGTGTCTGCCGGAATTTTACAGAGAACAGTACCTACCGTGATATTGTCCATGGGTCTATCATCATGGCTAATGTCTCAAAGTGTTCTGTCCACGGCCTCGACGGCTTTTTTGTTCGACATGATACATTCAGACGATTACATTTTTTTAGCGTGGTAATACATCACGTGGAACACAACGTGCACTCTTACTCGCCGCCCGCATGGCCGCGCCTACAGTGGCTGGAGATCGTGTAGCGACGTCTGTTGCCATCGGCGTCTACCGCTGCGGCTGGGCTGGAGGTGGACATTGTCCTCTCCCTCATGCGTCCCGCCTCCTCCTTCGCTAGCATGACTGCTTCGCAGAAGGAGGCGACTGCTTCCCATTCTGTCTCGCCCCGCAGCATGGCCTCGACCAACACTAAGCACGAGAGGTCACCGATTATCGTCGTAGTGAGGACACGGCGGTGCTCTGCCCAAGCGGGTAGTCCTGCACCGTATGCTCCACCGTGTCCTCCAGGCGATCCACGCAGTGGTGACACCCAGGCGATTCTTCTATCCCTATCAGACACAGCTACCTCCCGAAACTTTCGTGTTCGGTGAGGACCTACGTCATGTGGTAGGTCAGGCGGGACGCCGTGACGCCTATCCAGCTACTCCTTAAATAGGGGTCTTACCGCCGCGGTTGGGGCGTGCCCGGAACTCGGTTGCGACAGTCGCTCTCTCAATATTGCCCTGTGATCACGCCGGAGCTCTTTCCGGGAATTCATCCTGGCGATTGTATTGTATAGCGGGCTGGTATCCGCAACGGTATAGTTTAGCTGGGCTTTTGGTATTCCACATTAGGTGTTCCAGTTCTTAAATTTTTATATGTCAACAGAGAGTGCTCATCAGGCTGAACAACTTTGCTAAAACGTCATTCCTTTATATGTTATAGTGTAGCTGGGCATTTGGTGTTCCACATCAGGTGTTCTAGATCTTCAATTTTTATATGTCAACAGAGAGTGATCGTCAGGCTGAACAACTTTGCTAAGACGTCATTCCTGTATATGTTATTGTGTAGCTGGGCTCTTGGTATTCCACATCAGGTGTTCCAGTTCTTCAATTTTTATACGTCAACAGAGAGTGCTCATCAGGCTGAGCAACTCTTGCTAAGACTTCATTCCTATACATATATGCTATAGTTTAGATGGGCTTTTGGTGTTCCACATCAGGTGTTCCAGAGATCTTCAATTTTTGTATGTCAACAGAGAGTGCTCGTCAGGCTGAACAACTTTGCAAAGACGTCATTCCTGTATTTGTTATAGTGTAGCTGGGCTCTTGGTGTTCCACATCAGGTATTCCAGTTCTTCAATTTTTATTATGTCAACAGAAAGTGCTCGTCAGGCTGATCAACTTTGCAAAGACGTAATTTCTGTATTTGTTATAGTGTAGCTGGGCTCTTGGTGTTCCACAACAGGTGTTCCAGATCTTCAATTTTTATACGTCAACAGAGAGTACTCATCAAGCTGATCAACTCTTGCTAAGACGTTATTCCTATATATGTTATAGTGTAGCTGGGCTCTTGGTGTTCCACATCAGGTGTTCCAGATCTTCAATTTTTATACGTCAACAGAGACTGCTCATCAGGCTGAACAACTTTGCTAAGACGTCATTCCTTTACATGTTATAGTGTAGCTGGGCTCTTGGAGTTCCACAACAGGTGTTCCAGATCTTCAATTTTTATACGTCAACAGAGAGTGCTCATCAGGTGGAACAATTTTTGCTATCGCACCATTTTTGTATCTCTTATAGTTTAGCTGGTCCGTTGCGGTTCTGCACCAGGTGTTCAAGTTTCCAAGATAAATTATAGCCTATGTGTTGGCCAGACTTA
Source organism: Agrotis clavis (assembly GCA_954870645.1). Lineage (NCBI taxonomy): Eukaryota > Metazoa > Arthropoda > Insecta > Lepidoptera > Noctuidae > Agrotis > Agrotis clavis. The sequence goes on from OX940922.1 coordinate 12,018,465, forward strand.
ATATCTATACAACAAAAAAAAAATCATTCAAATCCGTCCAGTACTTTTTGAGTTTATCCCGGACATACATACAGACAAACAGACAAACAGACAAACAGACAAAAATTCTAAAAACTATATTTTTGGCTTCGGTATCGATTGTAGATCACACCCCAAGTATTCTTTTCAAAAAATATTCAATGTACAGTTTTGACTTTCCTACTATTTTATTATATGTATAGATTTTAGAAAACTCGTTCAACTTTTCATTTCTCTCCGTACACAACTACACACAATAAGTATGCATCTACAAAAGTGGCAACACCCAAGGACATTGGATGGACATTAGGAATGGCCCATCTCAAAAAAAAATTAGACCTGGGAATAGGGTACAAAATAAATCTATCTATCTTCTATATCTTCTATCTATCTATACTTATAATAAATCTGTAGAGAGGTCAATTCTGTACATGAAATATATTTCCAAAATAACTATCAGGGGGTGATTAGAGATCGATACTGATGCCAAAAATGCAATTAATAAAATTATTGTCTAACTGTCTGTCTGTCGGTCTGTCTCTCTGTCTGTCTGTCTGTATAACCGTTATAGAAACAAAAACTACTCGACGGATTTTGACGAAACTTGGTACAATTATTTTTCATACTCCTGCGCTGGTTATAGCATACTTTTCATCACGGTACAATCAATAGGAACAGAGCAGTGAAGGGAAATGTTCGGAAAACGGGAGAAGTTACTCCATACACGCTAATCTTCGGAACTACTGGACGGATTTGATTGTTTTTTTTTTTGTTGTATAGCTATTAAGTCTGGGCAACATATAGGCTATAATATAATTTGGAAACTTGAACACCTGATGCAGAACTGCAATAGATCAGCTAAACTATAAGAGATACAAAAATAGCGCCATAGCAAAAATTGTTCCGCGTGATGAGGATTTTCTGCTGAGAAAATAAATTTGAAGATATGGAACACCTGATATGGAACTCCAAGAGCCCAGCTACACTATTACATATACAGTAATGACGTCTTAGCAAGAGTTCTTCAGCCTGATGAGCACTTTCGTTATCGTATAAAAACTGAAGATCTGGAACACCTGATGTGGAACTCCAAGAGCCCAGCTACACTATAACATATATAGGAATGACGTCTTAGCAAGAGTTGTTCAGCCTAATGAGCACTCTCTGTTGACTTACAAAAATGAAATTAATATCTGGAACGTCTGGAATCGTCATGCGGGTCCCGTTGTTTTCCCGTCCCCAGGCTCTAACTATTCGACAGACGTTTCAGATCTTCGATTTTGACGACCCCATTGTCGCTGGAATAAGCAACAGGATCCGCGTACGAAGTCGCTGGCAGAAGCTAGTTGATAATAATCAGCCGGTTACATCATTGTTGATAACGGTTATCCTCGTATACCTTCAAATAAGTGAGTTGTGTTTTAAAATTGTTTGTAGTAAAACAGTTGGTACAATGTGGTTGTTGCCTCTTGCCAGGTGATGCATCAACGATGAGTCGCCGCGCGCGGCCGTGACATGGGAGCGCAGGCATGGGCTGGCGCGCCGTGCAACCGCCGCACATCGCCGCCGGCTTGCTCCTACTGCTGCTAGTCAACCTGCCAGGTATACCCGCACAACTATCAGTTCAGTAACACATCTTTGGTTACTCTTTTGTTTTACAAGCTGTCAGTGAGAGTAAGTAACCCTATCTGGCTCCTCTTAGAATTAAGAGGACTTGAGTCAAATTTTAGCACCACATCACCTAACGTAATTAATAAGACGTGATCCGCTTTGCCCGCGCAGTAACCTGCCACCAAGACCACCAAGATGCTGTGCACATCACGGCGATCCTCGGCGAGAGCGTGGTGTTCAACTGCCAGGTGGACTTCCCGGAAGACATCCCGGTGCCGTACGTGTTGCAGTGGGAGAAGAAGGTAGGCGAAACGGTACGACGGTCCACACTCCACTCTTACAATACAACGCTGCTCATCTACCGTGTGTGTGTTTCTGTTCAGTAGAGGTCGGCTCGTCCGCGCGACGCGCCCCGCAGAATGTAAAGTATATCTCGTCTGTGTCGGCTTCGACACCTCGTATTGTCCCGTGCTAGTGGTAAAGCGCGGGCGCCGCGGGTCGGGGGCGCCGCCCCAGCGCCCACGCCCCGCGCGCGCTCTCCGCACGCCTTTTGTGTATCTCTGCCTCTTCTGCGTACACTGAGAAAACTGGCAATCATAAAAGAGGTGAATTCAGCTTAAAGTATGATGAATTCACTCTAAGGACGGAGCATAGTGATTCACCAAAAAGAACGATGATAATACTGATGTTGATGATAACAGTATTTAAGATGATGTGTCACCATGGATTTAATAGGACGAGCATACATTATATATTAATATTTCCCACAATTTTTCAGTGACGTTATCATATATCCAGTTACGTCCTATTATTTTTCCTACTATTTTACGATGATTTCCTCACATATCCAGTTACGTCCTACTATTTTTCCTACTATTTTACGATGATTTCCTCACATATCCAGTTACGTCCTACTATTTTTCCTACTATTTTTCGATGCCTTCCTCATATATCCAGTTATATCCTATTACTTTTCCTACTATTTTTCGGTGACTTCCTCACATATCCAGTTACGTCCTACTATTTTTCCTACTATTTTTCGATGCCTTCCTCATATATCCAGTTATATCCTATTACTTTTCCTACTATTTTTCGGTGACTTCCTCACTTATTCAGTTATGTCATACAATTTTTCCTACTATTTTTCGGTGCCTTCCTCATATATCCAGTTACGTCCTACTATTTTTCCTACTATTTTTCGGTGACTTCCTCACTTATTCAGTTATGTCATACAATATTTCTATGACTTAATGATATAATGCAGTTATGTTCTATTATTTTTCCTACTATTTTTCGGTAACCTCCTCGTATTTTAGGTTAGATCCTCTTACTTTTCCTACTATTTCCTCATATCTCTGGTTATAGCCTATTATCTTCCGGAGGTCGCCCTCAATAGGAGGATTGTGTTTTTTAATAAACCAATTAATATCTCTATAATACACCATAGTGATTAGTTGTAGTTCTACTCATTCTCCATCAGTAGGACTACAACTAATCACTGGTGGTTTACACAGAAATTGTTTGGATTATTAGAAAACACAATCCTCCTATAATTGAGGGCGCCACAGGACTTACATGATCTCCTTATTTTTAAGTATCCAATATTGGTTCTTTCCTTTTAAATATTATTAGGTGTGAGCTCAATATAAAAAAAAAAACTGAAGAACCATATACTTGAACCTAAAAAAAAAGGAAGCAAGTAAAAAAATTCTTGGCAAGAATGGTAAGAAGGTAAGAAGGGATGTATGTATAAATTAAACAGAAATTTGAATCAATGGTATTTTTATTTCCATAGTATGAATGAATATTATAAACTCTAAACATTTATTCAGTATAAAAGAAGACTAAGAAATTCATTCCGAAGCGCCGGCCGACTGCAACTGCAGCCGGTGAATTTAATCATACAATACCGGCGCTAGTGTGACTTATCCTACGTCTTAAGGTGATTGCTCCAACCAGCCCGCGAAATTCAAATTTGTTTATGTTTTTTTGCAATTTGCAGGCCAGTGCTAGGGTGTATGTTGATGAAAATTTGATTCGCGGCTGTAAGACGTATGTAGTTACAGAATTATAATCATCAAAATCATCAATACAACCCTCCGAGTTCATAATGGTGCAGGAACAAAAAAAAAAAAACAGAAAAAGTCATTTCTACACCACTATGAACTTGGAGAGTTGTATTGATGATTTTTTTTTAACAGATACTCAAAAGTGACGTTTGACTATACGAAATCTAAAGTTTAGGAGCTGCTCAAATGTTAAGCAGCCCTTTAATTTTGAGTGACGTTTCAGTATTCGTGGGTGAGTCTGCACAGCGGCGCCACTAATCGATTATTTTTTTAAGTGTAAATCAGTTAAATTTTAAACAAAACTGGGAACGAATTTGACGAGTAAGTTATCTCTAATATTTTCTGAGTCGGTGCAGGTGTGACTTTTTACTAGTCACATTCGTTCCAAGTTTTGATTTTAACTGAACAAGATGAAAAATGTTAAATTTTTAGTGGCGCTACTGTGCGGAAGATACACATGGAGTGCCTCGCCTTAATGATTACAGTATCTATTTGTGGGTCATTATAAAGAATCATTAAATAAAATCATTATATACATTATGTTCAATAATTCTAGTTTTTATAAATTAAAATAAAGGTTGTTTTACAAGGTTGTTTTAAAGCTTAATTTACAAAAAATAGAATACTAGTTGAGCGCACCCTGCTATAAAAAATTAACTGCCCTTTGGACTCTGCAGTGCCTCAAACTAGCAACGCCGCGTACGGTATAAGTACATAATTAATAATTCTAATAATAATAAGTACCTAATTAAAACTTCAGGATAGGATACTTATTGAAGTACTCCTGTAATGTCCCTTCCTCGTAGTACAAGTACCGGAGGCGAGCTCGCACCGTCTCCCGCCAGAGGGCACTGACCTCCTGCCACGGACCAGCTGAGGGACTTGTGACAGCTGCTCTAATGCTGACGCTACGTCCTCCACTTCACCTGCACACAAAAATTAAAACGATTAATAATTAGTACAATAACAATAGCGGTTCTTAGATTCAGATATTTTGTAATTTGTTACGAAAATTTATACAAATTCAGATATTTTTCTCAATAATTTTGTTCTTGATAATTTAATTCAATCTGAAAACATAAAATTTCTTGAAAACGAGTTACCTTCTTTAAGTCCGGTTAGGTCGATTCCAGCGAGTGAAGGGCTGTCCACTGGACTTGGAGCGAGAACGTGACTTGGGCTTTTCAATAAGGCCCAACGAAACTAAATGCTGCCGTCGAGCCCTTCTGGCGGTGACTAACCAGCCAGAGATATTGCGCTTAGCCTGGTAAGCATCAGCCGACAGGTACGGCGCGTAGTATAGGGGTGGTGACTCTTCTTTAAATAATCTGCCAATGTCGTAGGAGAGAGCAAGCAGCTGCGAATCTGTCAGAAGTACCGGGTTTTCGGCCGTAATGAGCTTCTCCATAAGCAGCTTGCATAAACGCCCACGCACGTTTGAGGGTAAGGCCGTTTTCTGCCCAATTGCTATTATTTGTTTTCCCTCGACTGATGAATTCAGTATGACATTCGCCTGAAACACAAATAGTATAAGTATGGCATTACAAACTAAATATGCAAGGTAAAAGTAAAAAAAAAGCTTGCAAAAATGTCACTAAAATGTTGAAAATACAGGTTCACCTTCTATTCAGTATAATGATTAGTTGGAGTCGGTGCCAGTCTAGGCATCATGAATTTAGTCATTAGTTATAGCTGTCAACAACTCCAAATATATTACTAATCTTTGTGACAGTATAGCTCCTAAACGGCCGTCCGTACACACATACAGGACAGGACAGGTACAGACGTTAAACTTATCTGTTTGTGGGGTTAAAAATATTGAATGTCAATTTAAATTCCTTATAAAAAGTACAGAGTAATAGGCAATAACTTACTAAATTGCTCCCGGTGGACTCTTGTGTAACTGCTTCACCCACTGACGACGACGAGTCCAGTGGTATCACCAATATGTCACCATCCTAAAATAATATTTAATTTGAGACAATGTTATAATAGTACATGTAAAAGAAGGTGTGATAATATGAGTATATATACGGTCAGTTAACCTCAATAATCGTTGAAATAATCACTAAATGTGTCTGAGTGCGACCGTTAACTAACAGGCTATAGCTAGCCCTAGCCGGGGTTAACTCAAGGGAAGTGTTATATTTTTTTTTCTAGTAATCGGTTCAGCATTGCAGGTGTGAACGGTCCTGTCCTCGGCCCTTGATCCGGCCCTGATAAAAACTAATCGATCAAGATCAGGACTGATCCTGGTCTCAAAGAATGTCTATACCAAATTTTGCATCGGTTCAGTGTCTTAGGTATGAAAATGTGAAAAGGTCCTGCCCCAGCCGACAGATAGACAGACAGACTTACTTTCGCATTTATAATATTAGTATGGATGTAAGTACAAATTAATACATATTGCTCTTGAACCAAACAACAGTAAGTACGAGTACTTTTCTACAATTTTGCATAACTTACCAAATTTTCCTGGTTAAGTCCTGCTTCGCAGTCTTGGTTGAAGATTGAGCTTTGCAGTCCTTCACACGGTGGCAGAGGCTCTAAGTTACAAGGTAGACTAGTTAACAAGTCATTCCTCAGGACCTCTTCAAAGAGTGATGAATTGTAGGAGTTATCTTAAAATTTAACAAGAAATTTAAAAAGGTAATAATAATGTACTTAGTTGGTAAACTAACAAGACTGATGAAAAGTTAGGATTTTATTCCACTTTTTAAATAAATACTGCACTGGTTAAATTGCTAGGTATCTTAATTTAACCTACAGACTTTAAATAAAAGTTAATAAGTAGGTACCTACCTACATGCAAGTAGGAGGATGTGCATTTAAGCGACGCAGGGCATGTGTAAGCAAAAAGTTTAAAACAAAATTTACTTTTTTTAAATAAAATTTAACAAGAAAACAAACCATATCTTTTGGTTGGTCGCTTTTTTACATGGCCAGAGCTGCTTCAAACCGGAGTCTGTCCCCTATTTGAGGGAACATACTATGTATGTATGTCTTGTTTACTAAGCATCTGCATTGTTGCAATATCAATTCTTTCAGCTGAAAAAAAAGGTAAATTTAACAGCGCCCTGATTGCTGCTGTGAAATGCACTACGTCGCATCGACTTTATAAAATGTAGGTTGGTACCTATTTGTTTTTTTTTTGGGTTGCAGTTGCACATCGAACCTAGTGTATAATATAAATATGAACGTATATCTAGGTAGGTGGGTAGGTACCATACGACAAAACTATTCTTGGTTGGAGTGTACGGCGGCCAAAAAATTGTTATTTTCGCAAATCGTTTATTTTCTCGATTCTATAGTATGTAACACCTAGAAAAGCTAAAAGTGTCTTGGTGTTTTTTGTCTCCGACCAACCGTTTGTCGTAAAAACGATGTCGAAGGGATCCATAGGTTAGGTTATGTTAGAGCTGTGACCTTGAAATTGGTCGCGAAATTTTTTTAAGTATCTTTTCATAGTGCCCCTAAGACGACACTCTGACCCTATTCTTGCTAGAAATTAGAATGTGTGAATGTAATGTGTGAGCTCATGCTAGCAACTTACTAGGTTTGTCAACTTACTTTCAAAACGATCGATGTAGCGTTCCAAATTCCACTTCTTCAAAAGATCACGCGTAGCCGTATCCATTTTTGCACTGATCAAACACGTTCACTGGCACTGATAGAATTGTTATTGCTATAACAAATTAAACGAGTCGTGAGTCGTGACCGGCTGGCTGTAGCGGTAAAATAAAAATGGCGCGGGGCGGCGGAATGAAGTGAGAGAGGGTTGCCCATTATAAAATTCCGTCACCTTAAATTTGTAGGACATCATTCAAAATTTGATGCTACTCTTAGATGGGTTTCTGTAATAATAATTTAGTAGGATACACTTAAAATAATATGACTATATTATTGAACTTTGATGCTTACTCTAAAAATATGAGATTATTTAATCGTATTATCATAGGATTCACATAAAATAATATGACTGTAATATTAAAAAATGATGCTTACTTTAAAAATGTAAGTTTAAAGCATTATAATTTAATATAGTACATTAGGTCCCAGGTCATCGTATTTTTAGAGATACTTCTTCATATTAAACTATGAAATCTACTTAAATTACGGTGACTGTCATTGTGTTTTTTAATTAGAATCTTATTTATAATTATCATACTAATTTATGGGACAGTGGACCATTTTCTATTACATAGTGCTATTATTTGACGAAGACAATGTTATTTTAAAATGACAAATTTTTACGATGACAAGTATCATAATATTGCATTATTTACCCAAACAATTCGATTCCATCTTAACACATTTCAGTTCTAGCGTAATATTTACTTATTATCAACATATTTTAGGACAACGCATCTATTTTAAACCAACGTCACGATATTTTAAGATTATGCCAAAATGACATTTTTCTCAGTGTATTGCCTCGTGTACCTACCGCGCTCGTCACAGACCGGTTCGACATACCCACAGTGATAAAGGCCTTCAAAGCGAGTCCGAGAGAGCAGCAGACCCCCGTTAGATACGAACATACACATACACGCCACTTTACATGTACAATAAGATTTTTTCCTCTATTATTTTATTTGAGTGCACCGTTGTTATTCTGAGATAGTCTCGGGCGCACTATCGCTTACACGGCTGACACGGATCACGCGCACTCTCGCGCACTGGCGGCGGTTCTGTCTGTTTCTCTCTTCCTGTGGCTGTGGGCTTCTCCCACGCTCTGTCGGCAACAGTAGATTCATGTACAACTTACTTGACATACTTTGTACTGTAACTCATTCAAGTAACTGCACAGTTGATCTACTTTGTTGCATGCTGTAGAAATGCTTAAGTTTCCCCGTCTCCACTTCTGCATGCACAATAAATTGTATCTTATTGAATAAACGTTCGTTTTAATATAAAGATTTTTGAAATTGCGTAATGCAATTATTACGACAGCTACTTACGAGCTTCAAACTTAGTAAGATCTGATCATGAAATGCGTAGGTACACGTAGTCAGTTTCATGATTTGTTTATCATCCTTGCATGTTTCAGTAGTTTTCTTTCTTTATGTAGTTAGTTTTGTATCTTGTAACCACAACACCATAATGACCTCCGCGTGCAATTGTGACCGAGTTGCACGTCACGTTACAAGATTAAGCATCTGATTCTGTCTATGTTTTGTGAAAACGCATCGCTTCGTCTTGAAAGCTTTAGACAGAGTTGGAAATGTGTAGCGCCACAACCAGTTATGCGGCGAAAAGTATTTAGTATATAAGTATTTAGCTGTATGTAAGATAAGTGGTAGAGTTAACCATTTCGCACCAGACTGGTTCAATTGTTAACATGTGGACGTGTGTGTGTAGGGACAGGACATCCCGATCTACATCTGGTACGAGAGCTACCCGACGCACAGCGGCGAGGGCTACGAGGGCCGGGTGTCGCGCGTGGCGCCGGACTCGCCCTACGGTGCCGCCAGCCTCAACCTCACCAATATCCGGGAGTCTGACCAGGTAACACCAAGTCATGCGATCCGAAGACAATATATTGACCACATTATAGATTCCGAAAATAATTCATCCAAAAACTTTGAAATAAGGATGGTTTTAGAACAGTTTTTTTTTTGTTATTTCTCCAGGGTTGGTACGAGTGTAAGGTGGTGTTCCTCAACCGGTCACCCAACCAGCACAAAAATGGCACATGGTTCCACTTGGACGTGCACGCGCCGCCACGCTTCTCCATCACACCGGAAGACATTATTTACGTTAATTTAGGTAAGTTCATCCAACTACTATCAACTCTGAAAATATAGAAAATGTAACATAACTAACGCACTTATGTTGTTACGTTAATTACATTATGTTGTAAGTATATAGAAACGATAGGGCATTCATAAAATACACAATAGTAATGACAATCTTAGTAACAAACTATTTCTTGTCCCACCAAGAACAATCCAGGACTCTGTCCTAAATCATATAACAGAAAGCTACAGTAGCCATCCATCCCCCATACTCCCACAGTTCAAAAATAATGTTTTCTTATAGCAGTCACCTTGTAACTAACCCATAATCATCGATATTTGAGACTAGATATTAAAACTATTCAAAACAAAAATAAAATACTTGTACTTACCGGTACTTCCAGGAGACGCCATCATCCTCAACTGCCAAGCAGAGGGCACACCGACACCGGAGATCCTGTGGTACAAGGACGCCAACCCGGTGGAGCCTTCGGGCACGGTCGGCATCTTCAACGACGGCACCGAACTGCGCATCAGCAACATCCGGCACGAGGACATCGGCGACTATACGTGCATCGCGAGGAATGGCGAGGGCCAGGTGTCGCATACCGCGCGCGTCATCATCGCAGGGGGAGCTGTTATCACCGTGAGTGTGATGTTGATCAGCTTAGAAGAACTTTCATAGAATTCTTTTTATATCTAGGCCTATCAGGTCTTGAAATATTTAAGACTGTAGCAAGATAGATAGAAGTGTGTGTGTAGCAAGATCCTGCAGAGCATTAATATTAAATATCTCAAGTGCACACATTTTAATGCGTTATTGCCTTTCTGATCTGCCTTTCTGAGACACGCAATTAAGGATCTATACGATGTTAATTACGTGGATCGTTGGTTAGTTAGGAAAGTACTCGATTGAATTATGTTCCCAATCCAAATATAAATAGAATTAAAATAATTTCTCATGTTCTTCTCCAGATGCCGCCAACAAACCAAACGAAGTTAGAAGGAGAGAAAGTACAGTTTTCATGTGAAGCTAAGGCCTTACCTGGAAACGTGACGGTGAAGTGGTTCCGGGAGGGTGCTCCGGTAGCCGAGGTGGCGGCCCTGGAGACGAGGGTCACGATCCGAAGAGATGGAGCGCTCGTCATCAACCCTGTGGCGGCCGACGACTCGGGGCAGTACCTGTGTGAAGTGTCCAACGGAATCGGGGACCCGCAGAGCGCTTCAGCCTATTTGAATGTTGAATGTGAGGATTGCGTTGCTTAAAATTTACCAGAGTATAGTTGCAGTTCTAAATCTTAATCTTGTTAACAATTAATTTTGATCTTGTACTTCAAACTCTACATAAACAGAATTACTTTCAGGTATTTACTTAGGATACCTTTTTTATTGTGGTAAAATCATCAAATGAGTCCTTCCGGGCGGGACGGGAGGGACTGTCAGACTAAAAATCACGGTGATCCTTCAATAGCCCTTTACGTTCTAGGATCACTGCTACCTGATGAGTCAGTCCCGCGACTACTTAGGATACGATACATGGATTCGGATAACACAGTACTGGTACAAACTTATCCAAGCCAGAATACAAAACGGATGACACTCAACCATTGTTATTTCCTCAGATCCAGCAAAAGTAACGTTTACTCCAACCGTGCAATACCTCCCCTTCCGCCTGGCCGGTGTGGTGCAGTGCTACATAAAGGCCAACCCTCCCCTTCAGTACGTGACGTGGACGAAGGACAAGCGGCTACTGGAGCCCTACCAGACCAAGGACATCGTGATCATGAACAACGGCTCCTTGCTGTTTACCAGGGTCAACCAGAATCATCAGGGTCGATATACTTGTACTCCTTATAACGCACAAGGGACTCAAGGTTCTTCAGGTAAGACACTAAAACGTTTAACATTAAAGAGCAACATCGTTATGAAGGAAATTGCCTAATGAAGATTTATTCTTGCAGGTCCAATGGAAGTTTTAGTACGTAAACCACCAGTGTTCACAGTGGAACCGGAACCTCTGTACCAAAGAAAGGTAAATAATCTAATATCTTTAAACGAGCAATTCTTGTATATTTATATATAATCAGGATCTCGGAAACGGCTCCAAGGATTTTCATGAAAGTTACAGATTAGGGGTTTTTCGGCTCAAGGAATCGATTTATCAGGGTCAGGTCAGGTCCCAGGTTCGAGAAAAGCTCGGTTCCCAAGATATAGACATTTTAAAAACCGAGCGAAGCTCGGTCAACCAGATATTAGTTTTAATATGCCATTGATCAATGCAAACCTACGAACGCAACAAAAGCTTCAGCTATTTTGATTTTTAAATGAAATAAAGGGGTTATTGAACAAGTTAATTCGTCACATTTTTGAACTCACACATTGAAAGTTAATTCACCACATAACCATGGGACTTGAACGTACCTATAAGCAAAAACCACGTACTCTGCAAAGTATAATTTTGCAGTATTCTTCTTCTTTCGACCATCTCGGTGTAAGCTTCGTCAAGTCTTTCCACTCTTCACACTCTTGGAACCAATTTTAACCCGCAACCGTTCTTTACGTCGTCTTTCAGCACATTTGGACTGAGACCGGGAGTTGGCAAATTAGGTAGCGTATGTGAATGCTGCCTTAAACTTAACGGGAAATGCGGTTAGTGTAGCTGGGTTATGATGCTTTATTTGCGATGTATTAACGCTGTGTGCTTGGATTAAAAAATGTCCAGATTCCGTGTTCGAAACAAAACGAAACATTTTAAGTGCAGCCACTTTTTTTTTAAATGTGTGAGTGAGCGCACACATTCAATTCGTAGTGGCCTACTATAAATCTGGACATTTTTTATGTGTGTGCTGTATGGGTGACAGGTAGGCGAGTCAGTGGAGATGCACTGCGAGGCGCAGGAGGCGGAGGGCACGCAGCGGCCGAGCGTGGTGTGGCGGCGCCGCGACGGACTGCCGCTGCAGAAGAGCCGCGTGCGCGCGCTCGGCGGGAACGTCACCATCGACACGCTGCGCCGCCAGGACTTCGGCATCTACCAGTGTGTCGCCTCCAATGAGGTAACAAACAATTGTATTCAGACTACCGCTACAGAAGAGCTACTAAATAATAACTTAACGCATGAAGTTCTGTCACTGCTGACTATTAAGCCTCATTTAGAGGGAGCAAGAACTCGCAAGCGTATTTCACTCCATTGCGGTATTTGTTTGATCAACTGAATTCGTTGCACCTATAAAGTCCGCAATGTAACACAACTCGCGTGCGAGTTCTTGCATCGTCTAAATGAGGCCTTAATCATCAGTACGCAGACAATGCGGGCAGAATAGTTTTGAATATGAATGTGAATAGAAAGAAAGGTGATTAACGGGGAAGGCCGGTCAAAGCTAATTGTAGATGGCGCCACCATAGCTAGGTCCTAATCCGACCAATGAGGTAGTACTATTTTGAAGTACCTATAAGATTTGAACCAATGACGATGCTTGGAACAAACTATACTAGCGCCATTGTTTCCCAGTAGCCATCCCCATTGATTATGATACTACCTGTTGTAGCTACAATCATTTGACTATGGCACGAGTAACACTTTATCTCTCTCTTCAGGTGGCAACAATAGTAGCGGACACGCAGCTGGTGATCGAAGGCACGCAGCCGCACGCGCCGTACAACGTGTCGGGCACGGCCACGGAGTTCCAGGTGACGCTGCGCTGGCAGCCCGGGTACGCCGGCGGGCCCGACTACAAGCAGGACTACACCATCTGGTACAGGGAGGCCGGCTTCTCCGAGTGGACTAAGGTTCCGGTTACGCCGTCTGGTGCTACTTCTGTGAGTATTTGCAGTTTTTTAAAAGAAGTGTGTTATCATTTTGACGTGTGTCTGTGTATCTTTTTGTGACAATTTAGCTCCTAAACGAATGGACTTATTCTGATGTGTAAGCGAGATACTTTTCAGCTATAATTTATGAATGTTTATACTCATCTACACAGTATGCGTCGGGGGTGACATTTTTAAATTTTAATATAACTTTTGTTCTTGTGTTGAATACAACAAGTAAGAGTAGTTGCAGAGATAAAAAACGATCGGTAAGCGTTAGGTACGGGTTAAATAGTAGATAGCCAAATTAGTAGATGTGATCGCATGTATAGAAATTGGTGTAAAAAATGTTGAACCTATTAGCAACTACAACAACCTATAGCGTCACGAAATCCATTGAATGTACTGAGCCAGCGGCAAGGCTCGCGTGTATCTTTAAAATTATTCCATGGGAATAATGCAATACCGGAATGACTGACGGTAAACTAATACCAGACCATAACCTATCTCTGAGACAGACATCAAGAGCCGTTCAGCCGTTCTGACGTCATTGAGTAGTTTATTACTTAGAAATAAAGAAAATTGTGTTTATTGGCACTAAAACTTAAAACTAATAATACATATCAAAGTTCAATAAAAATAAATAAAATAAGTAAAAAAAATACTAACGATTTAATGCCATTGGGCCTCAGGTCAGTATGAGTTAAGCCAGATGCAACACAAAGTTTTCCTCCCGACGCTGATTTTCAGCTGCAGCTCACGAGCTTACTGACATCCATCCAAGCTTTCACATTCATAATATTAGTAAGGATTATTCCGAAGATATCAGTTATCTCACACACACGTACAAAAATGGATTAAAAATCCAGTTATTCGAATCACGAACGCGAAGTCGCGGGCTACAGCTAGTCCATAATATTAGTAAGAATGTACGGTTTACAAATCAAGTGAAGGAATTACATTGGCAGAACTCAAAATGAGCGTAGCTGTCATACTTAATCAAAGTTTATAGATCTCGTAGCAACTCTCGTAGAGGGTCTACGCCGTAGCACGGAACATTTAGTTCGAAGGACCAAAATGATTGATGACCTCTGAAACTGTAATCTTTAGGTTGGTGAACTTTATTCGAGACAATTTGGGTGAGGGTTCAGGGTTCTTTTTAACCAGCACTAGAGAAATAATTTCAAAAGTACGTTTCGTTTGACAAATTACGAACTACAACTGATTTTATTACACGTTCTTCGTTATTTATTCTTCGTTCTAAAAAGGACCAAAAACTAACTGACCTTGCTGTTCTTTACACACAGGTCACAATAAATCGGCTCCAGCCTGGTACAACGTATGAGTTTCAAGTAAATAGCAAGAATACGATAGGAGAAGGAATGATGAGTAAAGCAATTACAATAAGAACTCTTGGTAAGTGTTGCTATCACGTTTGCTTATTTATATCTGTGGCGGGACTTAACATATTGTGTGTTTTATAACTTATAACATGTTTATAGATATGAAATAATATTATACAGTTAATAATTATAAAAAAACTTTCCGTGTAATAACAGGTATGGGTTGTGGACTTGCTTGATAACTTTTGTGTCTGTGGGGTGTTACACAAGGTTCCAATTTTAAGTTCTAGTTGGATTTAAGGTGGGTTGTTTAACTTACTTGCCTTTTGTAGATGTAGGCGCCAAACCGAAGGCGGCACCCACCCCGGCGGGGCCTGTAGACGAAAAGATATTCCAAAACGCACCCGAAGGCTCTGGTATATACCCATGAATGTTGCACAGTTATCACTAACTTTATCACTTCATCACATCTCATTAGTCATTTGTTAGATAGATATTTTGCTTCAAGTAGACTCGTCTATACTATTCTGTGTTTATTTAGCGCATGCTTTACGTTGATTTAGTTGTGTGCTTGTATTTAATTTGATTCTGGACTTCAATAAATTATAGTAGTTGCATGTTAATAACTTATCTCCATATTTTTCTTTTCTCAATACTTTATGATTTCATTTATAATTTTAACGAATATTTTTATGCCACAATCTTTACTATTTGTCAGACATATTCCTCACATTTAAATTATTTGGTGTTACCACAGACGTATAATGACATTTGCACACTTTTGTTTATTCATTCATTGCAACGCATCTTAGTTTACGCACCCTGACTTAAAGGACCAGATAACTGTAATAATCTGTACACGTAGGTCCGAAATCTGGTCCTCCGCGGAACCTGACGGTGACGGAGGTGCACAACGGGTTCCTGATCACGTGGCAAGCTCCGCTGGAGCGCGCTCACCTCGTGCAGTACTACACCATCAAGTACCGCACCGATGCGCAGTGGAAGACCCTCAACCGAGGACAGATACGACCCGAGGAGACCAGCTACTTGGGTAAACTTCTAACTTTTTCTAATATGGCCACCGGTGGTGTCAGAGTTATTGAAGCCGCCTCGGGGAAACCCACAGGCCCCTGCCTATTGTCAACGTTTGCTTTTTTTTGTTTCTGAGGAATTCCTGAATCTGGAAAAAGTCTAGTGTTATTGTATAGTGAGATAAAAGACAATTAATCTTTTTTTAATGTATTTAAGTAAAGGCTTGACCAATGTAAGTGAGATACGATAAAATCTTACAGGTTACTGAATTCCTATTTGAGATCAGATTCAAGTACGATTTTTGTTCCTTTTAGAAACTAATTATCCCAGGTAATAAATATGTCGTCTTAGATAAATCTTTTCAACATCACAAAATATATGAGCGTTGAGATCGAGTAACCAGTCTTTCTTTCTTTAACTTACGGACATACAGACTAACTTAACATAGATATATAACTTAGTTCTACTTTATAAACAGAATCAGATCACAACACAGTACAGTTCTCATCAGAGTTTACTAATATTTCAGTTAAAAACCTAGTCGGTGGTCGCACGTACTATTTCCGAGTGCTGGCTAATTCGGCGACCAGTTACGAGAGCTCCGAAGAGGTGAAGTTTCCAGTGCCGGCGCGGGTGAAGCACAAAGCGATCACCGCGGGCGTGGTGGGCGGGATCCTATTCTTCATCGTGGCCATCATTCTGTCCGTCTGCGCCGTCAAGATCTGCAACAAACGTAAACGCCGTAAGCAGGAGAAAGGTGAGACTCGTGACACAAGCAGCCGCTAGCCCGCTCCCGGCGCTAGTTCTCCCGCGACCTTACATTCAAATGCGCTAGCTTTTGTGGCAACTTACTAATGCCGTAAATTCTACACCTTTATCGGTTAAAACGAACTGTGTCGCCTTACAAAACGATACTAATATATCGAAATTAAAAGAACTAGTCGAACGTCTTTTTCCATAGACTCGAAACAGTGTAATGTTTATTAGTACTACCTAGCCGGTACTACCAATAATTTGTATCAGATTATACAAGATATAATATATTATAGTACAAAATAAACATTCCACACAACTGCAGTTCTTCAGTTCAGTTGAACTGAATATGTCATACCTGACTTAGTCGCTGCAATGTTGCAGCAAATGTTGTCTACCAATTTATAACGTAGGTATAATAAACGACACAAGTTCTGTAGGCTCTTTACATAGATAACGCATTCGTTCAGGACAGGTAGACTTCCGTACATAACTTACCATATTGTCGGCAAATTACATATTCGGTCGTATGTTATCTGCTTAATTCACTCATACATTGGTGTTTCTTTTGTAAGCTTTTTGCATGCGTTTAGTTCATGTAAATATGTATTGCATTTTTGTGCTAACGATAAGTTGACGATAACTACTGGTAAAACATCACGTATTATTAACTAGCTAACTTTATTTAACATAGATAATATTCTCGTGGGGTTTTGCCATGACCAAAATAAACTGGTATCAACATTATGAATCTGTAATGTTGCCTGTAGCTACTTCAAACATGTTATTCGTGAGAGTCATGGACAAAGCTACATAGACATCATGATAGCCATTGGATGAAGGAGGTTTGTATGTGATATAAATAGATATCAGCTTATAATTTCATTCAACTTTTGCGCAGAATACATTCGTATGCACGTTGGGTGTCAAGTTCATTGCAATTGTGTGGATAATGATAGTCCAAATCCTGCTTGTAGCCATCATTATGTCACAACATTATTGCATAGATTCATCGTAATAACAACATGCTCTGGACTGAACTATCAATACTCCACTCTGAAGGTTTGAAATGATAACTACTTACTACTGTAGCTCTAGCAGCACTAACAGTGCTGGTGGTGTAAAGAATACCAAAAGTAAGATAAAGTCCACTGCAGGTCGTTGTTCTTGGTTGACAATATGGTGGGTGGTGGTGGTAGAGTAGCGAGGGTGGCGGGCGGCGGCCGTGGCTGGGCTCGGGGCGGAGCGCCACTTCACTACGTTAATGTTCAGAAATTATCCGATTGCAGCATACAACATGGTAGCCGCGCGACTGACAGACCTCCGCGCCGCTGATAGCACTCAAGTGCCTTTTAAGAAGTGAGTATCAAATGTAATGTACCCTTGTACCGTACGCACAATTGTAAATCATTTATTGATTTCTTTGGTCCTTTTGAACTGTTCTAATTTATTCTTGCTACTACGTTCATGCTGCTTTAACAGGAAATCAGGTCAGTTTTTCACAAACCTACATTACCTACGTCATAGCATGAATGATTATTGAATTTGACAAAAAATCACACGTTACATCTGAAAGAAGAAGAAAGAAGAAAGAAAAAGTTTTATTGGACTCACACAGGACAGAACAACAACTTAAAATGCAAAACAAACATGTAAAAATTAAATAAAAGAAACTTAACTTAATACTTACAAAATAAATTATACATCTATGACTGTAATGAGTATATCTAACATGTTTGTCGTATTTATACAGATTTAGAGAACGCGGAATATCGAGTATAGTGCAGTGTTTGCGGTTTACCGCGAACTGGGTGTGGCCGGCGTCGCGCTGCGGCGGCGAGGCGCGCTACTGGGCGACCGTGCGGCGCGTGTCGCCCGCGCCGCCCTCCCCCTCGCCCTCCCCGGCGCCCTCGCCCGCGCCCTCCTCATCGGACGACGGCGGGTTCCTGCCGCGCCTGCGAGCGCCGCTGCGGCCGTCCGCTGCGCCGCCGCTGTTCCGCGCGTCGTCGCCAGCGCTGGCGCTGCACTGGCCGCCGTGGCCGCCGTGGCCCCCGTGGGCGGCCGCGTGGACGCCGTGGTCGCCGCTGCACGTATCCGACCTCAGCTCCGTGCCCTTCCCGAGCTCGGCCGACGGCTCGTTCCCGACGCCTCCGTCTCCCTTCCGACTGAGATCGCTTCGACAGAGCGCACACGACCCGACGCGCGCCCCTTCCGGGCCGCTCGCACGACCGCGCGCCCGGCCCGTGCCGCGCCACACTCGCCCGCGCGCTGTAGCGGACCTGCCGCCGCCTCCCCACGAAGCCTCGCCCGAGAGCCGCTCGTCGTCGAGCGGGTTCGGCAGCAAAAACGCTTCGTCATCGCAACACAACCGCAGCAGCCGCACGGGCAGCCTGGCGGAGTGGCGGCCGCCGCCGTACCGGCCGCCGCCGCCCGCGCCGCCGCCGCGCCCCGGCTCGGGCGAGGCGGGCGACGCGGGCTCGGTGGACGTGCACTACGAGTGGGACCGCGCCACGCGCACGCCGACGCCCTCCACTCCGGAGCGGACGCGCGCGCGCCCCTCCCGCGACGATGTGGAAGCTCGAGTGCGCGCCATGAAGGAAGAGTTCCTCGAGTTCCGCAAGCGCCAAGCGTTGCGGCGTCGCTCACCGGAGCCGCTGGCCCCTCCGCCGCCGATGTCGCCGCTGTCCCCGCTGTCCCCGCTGTCCCCACTGTCCCCGCTGTCCCCGCTGGCAGCGCTGACGCACTCGCCGGCCGCGCCCGCCGAGACTGTCTGCTGAATGCTACGATACCGATCATTCGAGCCATGAGCTCTAAATGGTCGCGTTACTCCCCACCGATCTCCTCAGTTTTATTATAGATCTGCGCTTCATCTCTTACATGCCTAGATGCGGTGAAGTAATGTTAACTTTCCTTATTTTTCTTCTGCAAGTAAATCATTATAATTTGAATAACACTTTAGCTTGGGCATAAATTATTCAATATCGAGCACAAAAGATGAACGACAATCAATTTTGAAAGTCGATAGACAATCATCATTAAATAGCCCCAAAATCTACAAAACGGGCTAATCGGAAGTAGATATTGATTTGGTACGTTCACTGATTATGTAGTGTTAAAAGATCCCACCAGGTCACTGGCGTTACGACCACGCCGCCGGTAACCGTTATTATAAATACTAGATACTTAGAAAATGATGACTTAAGTCGCACAAGAATATTTGCGACTGTAATAATGTACGTATAAAAGTGGATGCTGTGGCGTTTCATGCTCGCACTGTCTGCTTTCCTGTCTGATAAAATATGTCAATTAATTGTTCGAAGTAACCTCACGCACGGCGGCTCGGACGTTTGATAAATAAACGTGGCAAAATATGACCATAGTATAGTGAAAAACGCAGGCACTTCCATTTTTATTCTAATTGAATTAACATACGATAACCGTTAGGCTAATATAGGTAATGAATGCTGAAAGTGATTACTATGAACAGAATGTGCCATATACAGATCAAATATTATTTTATATTTAAAGTGACGTGGGCGTATGCCCGGCGAGCAGCCAGTGCGAGAGACGTTCACCTTAACGCTTTAGGTATGAGCGGGGAAGCATCCACGACACCGCTCATACCAACATTATATTGTAGTTATTATTGTAACTAATTACGAATAACGATTTACTAAAACAGCAGCCGCGACTGGTAGTCGAATGCGCGAGCAGGACGCCTGCGTCCGGCGGCGGCGCCCCGCCTCCGAATCATGGGCGCCACAGTCAAGTGGCGCCACAGTAGTCGTCGCCGTAGTCCAGTGGCACCACAGCATGGTGGCGCTGCAGTCGGGTGGCGCTACAGTAGGGTGGCGCCGCAGTCCAGTGGTGCCACAGTTGGGTGGCGCCAAAGTCGTTGGCGCCGCAGTCGGGCGCCCGCCACAGCCGGACGCCGACTGCCCATTCGGGCGCCAGTCCCGACTGCTCGTTTATAATATACAACAAAATAATCATTAAGTAGATTTTAGAAATAATTTAGATTGATACAAAACGTTTAAACTCAGTTTTGTTTGTCATTTTCAAATGAATTATTATTTTACAAGTACAAATTTATTTTTATTACATTTTATTTATGTAGTTACTTACAATAATTTAAAAGGAACAACTGTAAATATGTAAAAACATATTAGATATTATATACATTTATTTATTTAGGTGTGGTGTGGTATGATTGAGGTTCTGAAGAACTGTTTGTCAGTGCTTGTGACTACTTGAGAGGCACTCGACACTGTCGCCATTAGACACTGCCGACTTAGGAACTTCCCACGTTTATATTAAGTATCTTTGTAATAATGACTAACTTATTTTTTTATTCTTGTGTGGCTGATGATGACTTACCTGATATATGACGATGCGACTTGATGTGTCAATGCCCAAAGTAATCGCAAAGGTTCAGTCAATTGTTTTGAACTATTGAAAAAAGATAAAGATTGTTTTAATGATTTTTTATATAATTTTTAAAGCTTTTCTACAATTCACTATGTTAAAACAATAATTGCGTTTGTTATTTCAAAAGAATAATAATAATTTACTTATCGGTTCCTTGAGTTATCCCACCTATGTAGTTGACCAGTCAAAACCAAGACTGTTTAGAATTATGTTCGTTACTAGGTTTACTTATTGTGTCAAATGTGCTCTTAGATATTTCCTTGCATGCACGTCGCACTTTTTGTACCTATTGTTTGTAAAACAGATTTTTTTATTCGAATATCGAGTTAAGGACCTCCTAAAAATAAGTATAAAAATGTACGCTTTAAAGAAATTGGAATAAATTACTCATAACAAATAGATAGGTAGGTATGATAAGGTGTAGTTATTTATGTGCGTGCATGGAAGCGTCTGATGCGGAGAATACGGCGCGTTGCGTCAGGAGGCACGCGACACGTCGCGCGGCTGCTCTCGACCGCTCGCGGGTGCGCTCGGCGCCGAGCGGCCGCGCGGCGCGCCCGGTCGTCCACATTGTGTATTGTTACGTCAAGGACAGCGAACAAGCGCATCATTAGTTCACTGCTGATGACGGTGTAGAGTTAAGCTACGTATAACGACACAATAGACCCTTGTTTTGTTTTTTTTACTCGTTCTCTAAGTTACTTCCGCCATAGCATACACTTAGTATATTAGGATCGACGATTTGTGCAATAAATTATCCACTGTTCAATATGAATAAATTATAATATGTTAACATAATTATGTATGTATATGCTCAATATTTTCGACTGACCAACTATAAAAAATATTATTGGTAAACGAAATCATGATTGTTTAATGCGAATTTATTATGCTTTGGTGTAGTAATTGATAGTTTGCAATTTTTTAATCGAGACAAAGGTAGAGTATTATTGCAAACAGATAAGTATAATTCTTGGGCAAGCTTACACCGTGGCCTTGTGGCCGGCAGCAGTAGTGCACACTGCACGAGCCTAACTTGTAATTCTTGTTGTTTTATTGACCGTGGCGGCATATCACGAAACTAAAAATAATAATCCTGTTTTTAAAGTTTAATCTTTTAGTGTACCTAATACTTATAGATTGTAAATATTTGTTTGATTGATTTCATGTCATTCGGCGAGTGATATAAAGCGACCACAGATATATCGCACACAGTACCTACGTAGGAGCACGACTACATTCGAGTAGGTTGCGTAGGTTTTTTAATACAATGCCTAAATCACTCGTTTTACTGAAATTATATTTAAATGCGATCATTGTAACAACCACCAAGACTTGAAATTCAATTAACGTGAGCTGTTCACAACGTATGTACCTACTTAGGTATTATTTTGACAATTTTATTATAATTGTACGTACAAGAGTAAGAAACAAGAGTAATATATACATATAGCTCAAACCATGTGATATCTAGTCTTTTCCATTATAAAATTATCCTTCCTTTACATAACTACTAAAAATTTCATTAAAAATCGCATTTTCACTTATTTTACCTTTACAGATAATTTGGATATGACTGCCTCCTATTTGTCTGGATTCTGTCGATGTCAAAGATACTCTGAAGTTAGGCCACACTCGAAGTACCTGCATTGTTTCAACCGTCTCCATACTCAACTTTTATCGTCCAATTATTTCATAAACCTAAGTGAAGGCTAAGGAAGTAAAGCATTGCTGAATCAAATAGCCCAAACATCATTCGACAATTTCTAGACTAAAATGAAAAAGATAGCAATATTTTAGATTAATGTACTTAACTAAATCGTATGTATCAGTTTGTATAAAGGAAAGTAAGTTAACGAAGTTATTGCACATTGGCAGAATGTATTGCGGTGAAACAGGGCACCCAAATCTTAAAAACTTAAGGCATAATGCACAATATCTCAGCACAATAAGTGATATTATAAAATAATCGAATCTTCAAAATGTCATACTGCGCACTTTAACTGTTACTCCAATGAATCCAATATAAGTTTGCCTCGATTGAAAACAAAATATGCACAAGCAACATTTTTATAACTCGAGTAAATATCCATTTTCATTTATAGAATATTTTTAGTTATAAGTGTTGAGATCATGTGTTTACTGTGTAAGCACAAAAAGGATTCAATTCAAAAAAATAAAAATACAATAACGTTGCTATGATTATATTGTTGTATTATTTTACCTAGCGCTGGCGCTGCTTTAAGCAAAAATTAACCATTCGATACTGTCGATAATAATAGGATCAAATTCTGTAAAGTAATGATTTAATACCAAACTAATGTTTTAAGACCTATCCGATGACTTACCACACGACCGATAGGCAATAAAAAAGACATCAACGCTTCACGTCTGTGACCCTAAAAAACATTCTATATTGAGATTGTAATTTACCACTTTGTAAATAATTTGTAGAATTGTAAATACGGGTGGAGATGGCGAAACTGCAAGGATTCCTTATAGACTACGCAACCGTAAAATTGAATGTTAACACGATGGGACACTTTGTGTTTTCGAAACTCATGAGTCCGAAAATAATAGGTAGTCAAATTACTTTAGAAGTTTCGATCTACTTTCGATCTTAGAGGTAGGTAGTTTTAACGAGATCTTACACTACCTAAAGGTAAATTAATTCCCTTTAAAAAATTGCTACACGTTCACAAGAAATGTTGAGGAAAAAAGACAGCAAACCAAGTGATAAAAATGTAAAACATGAAGAATATTTTAAACTTGATAAGTAAACTACACACCCGTTGCCTGGAGAGTCAAGAAAAGTCCGAAATTAGTCTCAGACTTGGTGCAAACGTGAACACATTGAAGGATATGATTTCCATACTGTTAATTGTATACAAGTGCCTAGTAGGTAAGTACATTTAAATAGGTATATCTCTTCAGCTCATCCATGATCGATATGCACTTTCAAAAGTGCACTCTCTGTTCCTTCGCTTTAGTCCGTTAGAACGGCAATACGCCACCACGGCACTCAGGGGCGCCGAGTTTTTAAAATTCCCGTGGGTGCTCCAGCTTTTTTAATGACATAGGTACATACGAGTACCTAGCTACTTATAAATGTACGAGTAGGTAGTCGTATTTTGAGAGGTAAATAGTGGGTGCTCGGCACCCACTATTTACCTCTCGTGGGTGCTGGAGCACCCGAGCACCCACGGAGTCGACGCCCCTGACTGCACTGTTAGAAGATCAGTCTCAGATCTCAGACACAGGACCAAAAAACTTGGACGAAGTTGATAATTATTTCAGAAAGATTTTATTCAAGTTTATAAAATTCGGTTTTTTGTTAACCCTCAATAAGTATTGGTAGAACCATTTTTTTTTTTATCGTGGTAAAATCATCAAATGAGTCCTCCCACCCCGGGCAGGGCGGGAGGGACTGTCAGACTTCTACTGACTAAAATCCACGGTATTCTTCAATAGCCCTTTCTGTTCCGGGGTCACGGTAAGGAAATAATCCCGCAACCCCGGCAGGCTTTGGCCCTCTGAGAGGGGGGCCCCGTCAGTATGCTGACGCTCTTTGAGGCGCGCGTGAACACAACGCGCCGTCGACCCGGGCATGGTCCTTGGTCGGGCAGCGAGTTGCCCTTTACTCGCTCTCGTCTCGCGACGTCCGTCGCCGTGGGCGTCCTACACCGCGGTTGGGGCGGAGGGAGGACTCTGTCCTCTCTTGCGCGCGGCGCGCCTCCTCCTCCGCGAGCATTACTGCTTCGCAGAAGGAGGCGACCGCTTCCCACTCCGTCTCGCCCCGCAGCATGGCCGCAACCAATGCCGGGCGCGAGAGGTCTCCGCCTATCGCAGCCGTGAGGACACGTCGGTGCACTGCCCAAGCTGGGCAGTCCTGCACCGTATGCTCCACCGTGTCCTCCGGGCGATCTTCGCAGTGGTGACATTTATTTAAAAAAGTAAAATTACTAAAATTGGTAATATTGAAAGTTATTTTTTTTGGAACTGCTATATCTTTAATACTTGTGTAATATTATTCAACTGCCTCGTTTTGGTCTCGTTGTGCTGCTGAGCGTGAGATCCAGATCCCCGGGTTGGGCAAAAAAAAATGCTATTTACGTTAAAGTACATTATTTTGTACGGTCTACAAAAAAATGGTACGTAACACGAACTTAGATACCCTCTTTGAAGTTACAGTCTCCTACACTTCTGCTCTACCGTACGAGAATGAACAAGGGCCGGAATACGGCGACGAATGGATATACTTCTACGACGATGCAGGCAACACCCACACCATGAACTTCTCTACTCTACCACAGGAATCGCGTGGAATGATTTTTGGAGACGCTTACTATTACTTATACACCAGGTGACCAACGTTCAATTATGGTTGGTTTTGTAATCACGCTACTAGGCAGCGCGCTGCTGGTGGCCTACCACGAGCTCCTGTTTACGCTCAGGGAACTAGATGGCGCTAGACGACTTGTATAGCTCTGTCTCTTTCCCACAGCCTAAACTGGATCGCGATAAGAGCTCGTGGTAAGGCCTACGGCGCGAGCTTGAATAGTTTTTGCACTGTGAAACGAGGTTAGTACTGCGCGTTCCGCTGCTGTGAGACAGTCAGTAAACAAAATGTCTTATGGCACGTCTTAACGGCATCACAATAAAACGCAGACTGGCCGTAAAAGCGCAGGAGCGGCGGGCGTTTCGGCAGCGCCCGCCGGTGAAGTGCGTGTTTACAGAACGCAGCGCTGCGCAAAAACGCGACTTTGGCAAAGAACTACTACCCCAACGCGCGCTCCAACTGCGCTGCCGAAACGCGTAACAATTAAACCAGCTGAAGTTCCTGTGCCCTAATTGTCACGATGTGGGAGTAAGTTAACAGTTGCACGATGATACTTGAGACAGTTTGATTGTATTTCCGCTAAAATATGCATACAGGTGTAAGGCACTTAGACGCACGAAGTGTTGTTACGTCATCATGATTCTAAACCCCATAAACATAAAAAAACATCGGTTCACCTTGACAACTACTTGGTGGGGGACGATATGAGCGCCGATGGCCAATTCCACGGCGGCGGCGTGGCCTGTATATTTTCACGGCGGCGGCGGCGTCGCGGCGGCGCGTCGCGTCCGGCCGTGCGCCTTAGTTTTTTTTTTATTAGGGAGAGATTTCTTAAGAAGAAAAATGAAGAATTCATGTTGTTGTTAGGTACCAAAAAAAGTTTTATAAAGAAACGTATTTGTTAATTACAATTTTAGTCTTCTATAATTAGAGATTACGTTTACTAAAAACAATAATTGTTTCAGTATTTTAAGATGCGAGACAGAGGTTTTAATCAGAGCACTATGATTTTTTTTTATGTGAAATGGGTTTGCTCTTGACCTTAGTTTTATTTTTATCGTGGTAAAATCATCAAATGAGTCCTCCTACCCAGGGCAGGGCGGGAGGGACTGTCAGACTTGTACTGACTAAAATCCACGGTGTCCTTCAGTAGCCCTTTGTGTACCGGAGTCGCGGTATAAGTGTGTCCCACGACCCCGGCAGGCTTTGGCCCTCTAAATGGGAGGCCCCGTCATTGTGCTGACGCTCTTTGAGGCGCGAGTGGAACACAACGCGCCGTCGACCCGGGCATGGTCCATGGTCGGACAGCGAGTCTCCCAATACTCGCAACCCGCATGCCCGCGCCTACGGTGGCCGGAGGTCGTCCCGCGACGTCCGACGCCGTAGGCGTCTACCACTGCGCCGTGGGCGAGGGTTCTCCCTCGCGCGTGCCGCCTCCTCCTTCGCGAGCATGACTGCTTCGCAGAACGAGGCAACTGCTTCCCACTCCGTCTCGCCTCGCAGCATGGCGGCGACCAATGTCGAAGTCGTCGCCTATCGCCTGCGTCAGGACCCGGCGGTGCTCTGCCCAAGCGAGGCATTCCTGCATCGTATGCTCCACCGTGTCCTCCGGGCGGTCCTCGCAGCGGTGACACCCAGACGTTTCCTCCCTCCTTATCCGACACAGGTACCTCCCGAAGCATCCGTGTCCACTGTCCGGTGAGGACCTGCGTCAAGCGGTAGGTGAGGACGCCGTGGGACCTATCCAGCCACTCCTCAAAAAGGGATCTTACCGCCGCGATTGCGGCGAGCCCGTTGACCCTAGTCTAGTTCTCGAATGACTAAGACAAGGTTGACGATATCCAGAAGTAGGAGCCCCGCTAAGCAGGGCTCCGTCGATTTCTCTTGTGAAGGAAGAACTAGTTTTGCCTAGGCCAGACTAGTTTATCCTGGAATCGGGTTTGGCCGGTAATTTATACACTTGACTGTGTAGAGCCGACTATACACGTACCAGTATAAATGATATATTTTGCAAGTTTTTCGTACCTGACTACTCTGAGAAGAAACATCCGAAACAAACTCAGAGGTCACTGTCTCTTTTAAAGTCCAGACATTATACTTTTAAAGCCATACGAAGACCATGCAGGTGTCTGAAATGGTCTTTTAAAGAAAGAACCACACCGATTTGAGTGAGTCAGTGCAAGCATTTGTCAGTTATAGTGTAGCTCAACCTGTAACTCAAGGAGCTCAACGTAACGACGAACAATACCAAAGAATCATCATATACTTGTACAAATCGAGACTTGCACAAACATAGGACAGTGACCATGTCAGGGACTTTAACCATGGCGTGATGTGACGCGATTTGATCGATTCCAACCACAAGGGAAAATCAACCTTGCCACTAAGAAATAATGATGCAATTCGATTGACTTGACGTCGTTGTGTCGTCTCTTAGAAATTTGTGCAAGTACCTTCCCACACACGTTTCAGTATACTTGCGCAAGTCTAGATTACCGCAAATATACTGTAAGTGCCTTTTCACACGTTCCGGTTGCCGGGTAGCCGGTGCCGGTATGGCAAATTACGCCGGTACGTGTTAAAGCTATAGTACATGCCATACACTGCGCCACCGGCTACCCGGCACCGGCTACCGGGCAACCGGAACGTGTGAAAAGCAGGGACCGAAAACCTTTATAAATTACGGTACAGGTATTGAAGAATTTTGGTTATTTTTCAGACTTAGGTTACCGCTATCTGGGTAACCAGACCGAAGAAAAATGTAACCTCTATTCAGGTTACCGTTTTAATACCGGCTACCTAAAGATGACGACTCTTTGTCACACACACAGGCGATGCGCGCCCTTTGTCTATTGCCGACGGCACGTGTAAGATAGGGGTAATTTTTATTTCGGTAACCGGTATTAATACTGGTTATGTATTCACTTTAATAATAAAGGTTACCTTTAAAATTACCTGAAAAGAAAAAAAGGTTGTTACCGAAAAAACACCCGTATTGATCAAACCGGTTTCGGTCCCTGGTGAAAAGGCACTAACGTGTGTGGCATAAGCTACATAGTGAGTGTAGCAAAGAGGCTAGAGCGCACCACAAACGCCGAATGCCATCAGGACGCGCGTGCGAGCGAGAAAGCAAGTTGCGATTCGTCGTGGCGGCGCGCCGCGCGTTTCTTTCGGCGACGGCGCGCCGACCGAATTCACGGCGACGGCGGCGCGCCGGCGCGGCGCTCATATCTAGTGGGGGTAGAGAATCTTAACTACAGCTTGGCAAATTAGAGTAGAAAACCGGAATTCGCCACTGTGCTCTCGCTACCAGCACTTTGAATGTTTTTTTTTTTTCAATTATGACGTTAGTTTTATGGCACAATAATAAATCTAACAAACCTGCGTTCTTTTTTTACATCAAATGTCAAAGATTTTAAAACGTTGTCAGCAATTAAAAAGATTAGTTTCGTTTCAAGACTTTCTGGCTAAGCTGTATGCTGAATACGTTGTAAACGTTTGTTCATCGATCTATACTTACACAATGTTTTTTTTTGTAAATTATCAAATACTTTTTCTTATCTGGGAGGAGCGGGAGGGACTGTAAAATTTGTACTGACAAAATCCGGCCCTGCTCCTTCAATTGACGTTTGTGTTCCAGGTTCGTAATTACTTGTTCAGGCATTCCTTTATATTTATGTTGTAGACGAAATATTAATGCTGAACAATTGGAAATTCCCGAAGACAATCAACTATTTACAAGCCAATACTTTAACTCATCCAATGAGATTAAAGTTATAACCCATGGGTGGTTCTCCCACGAGAGAACGGAATGGCTTCAGGAAATAAAAGATGCTTTCTTGAGAAAATCGGACTTCAACGTCATTACTGTGGACTGGAGTGAAATAGCACAAAACCCGGCCTATCCATGGTCAGCATTTAGTACCAGATATGTGGGGAAGAAAACGGCAAAACTTTTAGACTCAATCGCAAGAACATATCAAATAGACGGAAATGTCATGCATTTAATGGGACACAGTTTAGGTTCACATGTCATGGGATATACAGCATTATTTTCAAACCAAAGAATACATAGAATCACAGGTGAGAAAGTTTCCAGTTTGACATTTTTTTTATTTCTTTTATCGCTGCGTTTGTATAAGGCCCTTCGTACATTAGGCGACTCGGGTATCCGATACTCCAGTCGAATACCCAAGTCGCGCGACTCTATAGTATGTACCATTTAACATGGCAATAGCGGTCATTGCTCCGACTTTCATCCCGATATCTCAATATTAGCGATACTTCCTCTTCACCCGTACAAATCTGTCGCAAACAGTCGCAAAACTGACATCGCTTGAGTCTCATAATACATCAAAAATGACCACAAAAACAAAACAATGCACAACCCAAAATAATAGAAAATCTAGCAAACGTACCCTACGTAATATTTTTTTTTAAATATTGTATTTTCGTTTTTACACAAGTTTATCACACTGAGACAATTTAACAAAAGTAAACATATTATTATGCATCATATAATTTTGCATTAACCTATAATACAATACTGAGTAATTATAAAGTTAGTGCATATTGTATGGATATAAGTATATTAATATTCTTTTGATATCAGGATGGTAAAAACACCTTATTTTTCCTAAAATAAATTACAAAAACTATTTCATCACAGAAAATGCTAATTTTGATCTTATGTCGTTTTTGTTTTACGAGGTCATCGCGTCAGGGGTGCAGCACCCCCGGCAGCAGCCGCCATTTAGATTTAACATTCTGTGTGGAAGTTCGCTTGCGTTCGGTCTGTGCAA
Source organism: Agrotis clavis (assembly GCA_954870645.1). Classification (NCBI taxonomy): domain Eukaryota; kingdom Metazoa; phylum Arthropoda; class Insecta; order Lepidoptera; family Noctuidae; genus Agrotis; species Agrotis clavis. The sequence goes on from OX940922.1 coordinate 12,048,402, forward strand.
AGACATTAAACTAAATACGAGCAATAAACGGGACATCACGAAGAAAGTTGTGATCCAAAACTTTTTACCACTAGGTAAAAAGTCGCTCAGTCTAGTAGTCGCGTTGCTATGCAACGCTAGATTGTGCTACTGTCACACGGCATCAATAATTTTGTATGAAAATTTTCCCAATGCCCGCTCTATAGGTTCTTTTAAATCTCTTTGGGTCTGTGCTATAATTTCTTTGCTTTTATTGTTATCGTTGTTTAGTTTGTTACAGTTTTGTTTTTGTGTTCTGTGTTGTTATTGTTACTTCATTTGTTGCTTGTAAAGAAGCATGGAACCAGAAGCTGGAACATCTACTGGTGAAACCAGTAAACGCCGTCGTCGTCCAAACATATTCCAACCTCAAGAAGGTTCGGAATCGATACCGTTCACATCGCCGCCAGCAAAAAGACAGAAGACGATTCTCACCAGCGGAGAACGTCTTATTATGATTACTAATATTTTTAAATACGTCCGAAACACAAAGCCCGAGGATAAATATTTAACTAACCATGATCTTGTCAAACGTACGTCAGAAATATGTGGGGTGAGAGATCGATATATCGGGTATTACGTGAATACAGAAATACTCATAAAATAACGCAACCTGAAGGTAAAAGGAGTAGACCAAACGTTCTCCAAAAAGTTGACAGTTGGCAATTACTTAAACTTTTGGAAAAAAAAAATGATTTTTCATACAAAATGAGAAAATGATCGAGCCCATCAGTATGAAAAATCTTTTTTTTTTATTTTTTTTCCAAAAGTTTTTGAACAAACATTGTTCAGTAACATGGGCTGAGTTACTCCACGAGAGGTTTTGCGCTATTAACGTTACACGTTGTATATACATAATTATATACATTTGATTCTTTTGATACCTGCGCATTCCACATTTTTTAATGATGATTCTTTCACAGTCCAGGCTGTCGTTTGTGGAATGCAGTGCTTGTATCAGTAAGACAAGCCAAGTCACTGGTTTCTTTTAAAAGCTTAGTCTTAAATGATTTCCTTTCTCTCTAATACCTAATACATATTTATATTTATGTATGTATGTGTATTTTATTTTATTATTAATGTTTGTGTGTATTGTATTTATATTATCGGTTATCTATTATTTGATGTGCATCACTGTCTACCCTCATTTTTTTTTAAGTTCTTCAAGTCCATCATAATTGTCTGGAAGATATCGCTATTAGCGATAAGACCGCCGTTGTACCCTTAGTATTCATAAAAACTTTTTTTAAAAAGTACCGACTTCAAAAACAAATACAAAAAAGTGTAAAATAACTTTTCTTTCGGAAGTCGGTGGCTTTTGATTTTTATGTCATTGACTATTGCCACCGACTTCCGAAAGAAAATAATTTTACACTTTTTTGTATTTGTATTTGAAGTCGGTACTTTTTTTTAAAAAGTTTTTATTTTACCCTTTTTAGTTCAGACATTCAACAAAAATCTTCGTATAATCGGCAACATTAGAAATTTATATCCAAGCGAGCAACAAAAACGGATCTATGCGGGCAACGTCACAAGACATCCATTATTATTGTATATTTAAAACCTTCCCTAGACTGTAATAAACATTTTTCCGTAAACCGCATGAAAATCGGTTCAGACAAACGCGAGATAATCGTGAACAAACATACAATCGACTTTGAAAATCTACTATGATCCGCGCGCGGACGAAAATACATAATTATGACGGGAAAAGGGCCGTTACCTATCACTACATCCATTAAATCCGTCACACACAGTGGAACATTTTTTACGTCACGCGTAAATTTATAAGCACACAATTTGATTTCTTGAAATAAAAAATAATAATTTAGAATTAGAGCAACACAAGATTCACAACCCCTGTATGTCAAGCAGGCTGGTACCACGATACTGTAGCGATAGAAGCAACTATCGCTTATTAGTAGTTTTAGGTAACAATAAGTGTCATTATCGCTTAGTGATGAAAAACTTGGTAGGAGGGAGTGAATGACCTCTATTGCCGTGTTAAATGGCACATACTATAGTAGCGCACGATCCGTACACAGCGGCGACTCGAGTCGTAAGACTCAAATCATCTATTCGGCCACCATTCTATATTCAACCTTAATAATACATTGTACAAAACACAAAATGTACATCTCATAACATAAATTAAAATGCTTCTATTTTAAAAATGACGAGCGCATTCCTATTTCAAATTTTTGGAATTAAAAATTGGCGCGTATAGAGGAAAAAATCAATCTAGAAAGAATATGGTTCATAATTTCGCCGCGCCAACTGGCTACAAGGTAGCTCGATTTGTTCAAGCTTTGACTTTCAAGGTGGTGACCATGGGTTCAATCCCCAGGTAAACATAGAATTTTTCTTTTTTCGTGTTTCAGTTGTTTTTTAGAGGTTTATTCAATTTTTTTCTAGGTTATTTTTTTATAGTTTTCTTTTATTTGCACCGGAACGCTGACGCCCTTACTGCTATGATGATGACCGTGGTTTCAAATTTCAGATTTGAATAGGATTTTTTTAATGTTTTCGTTTTCTTAATTACTTTATTTTTGTCGTATGTGCAAGTACATGACGAAGCTGAGTTAAAGTAGTAATGTTTGTAACGAAACCATAATAATTTATAAAAGTGCAAAAAGTTTGACACCATGCTCGATAGATGGCGCTGTCGTCGAGTTAGATCGCGCTATCGTTTTGTTAGGTTCTATTGAAGGACACCGTGGATTTTAGTTAGTACGAGTCTGACAGTCCCTCCCGCCCTGCCCGGGGTGGGAGGACTCATTTAATATGATGATTTTACCACATAAAAAAAAAAGCTTATTCCATGCTAATTATATTATCTATTAGAATATTCTTTTGAATTTGACAAGCCTGTTGGTCTAGTCGTTATTGACCCTGACTGCTATGCCGGAGGACGTGGGTTCGATTCCCACCCAGGACAAATGTTTGTTTGATGAACACGATCATTTGTTCTGTGTCTGGGTTTAATTTATCTATTATATTTATGTATTTAGAAATATATAAGTATGTTTATCAGTTGTTTAGTACCCATAACACAAGCTCTGCTTAGCTTGGGACGAGATGGCGTTGTGTGATAGTTGTGGAATATTATTATTATTAATTGTAATGATACAAACAAGGATATTTTTCTACCTCAGATACTTTAATAATAAATTTTAAAATAATAGATACAAATTTTTCGTCGGTTAAAAATCGCGAAGACTTGGGTATCGGCGATCTTGATAGATGAGTAGCGAGCGACTAGAGTCGGCGACGCATGTCGGCGACGCGACCTGTGTACGAGCCTCTATGGCGCCATCTCCACGAGCGAGGAAAACGCTGCGAGTCCGTCCTTCTATCGTCGGAGAATCTCCACGATGAGCGTTTATTCCGCCAGCGTATCGTCACGGAAACGCCGCGCGCGCGCGACGACTCGCAACGGAATCGCCGCGCACCCGCGACGAGTCGTTGTGCTATAGTTTTGTTTTGTTTCGCTACGGCGCCATCTCCACGAGCGAGGAAAACGCTGCGAGTCCGTCCTTCTATCGTCGGAGAATCTCCACGATGAGCGTTTATTCCGCCAGCGTATCGTCACGGAAACGCCGCGCGCGCGCGACGACTCGCAACGGAATCGCCGCGCACCCGCGACGAGTCGTTGTGCTATAGTTTTGTTTTGTTTCGCTACTGGTAACGCGCTCGTCGCGGGCGCGCGGCGATTTCGTTACGAGTCGCCGCGCGCCCGCCGCGCGCTCGCTGCGAGAGCGCCACGAGCGCGCGGCGATACGCCCTACTAATGTCACACATTGCCACTCGTCGCATCGCCGCGATAATATCGCCGTGTGGAGACGCGTTCATAGAGAGTATATGGAAATACGTGGCACGACGATAATATCGCCGCGATTCGCTCGCTCGTGGAGATAGCGCCTACTGGTAACGCGCTCGTCGCGGGCGCGCGGCGATTTCGTTACGAGTCGCCGCGCGCCCGCCGCGCGCTCGCTGCGAGAGCGCCGCCTGCCCTGCTAATTGTAAGTGCAGTAATCGTCATTTTTGCGATTTTCACTTTTTTGCAAAAATGACACCTCAAGGGGCAAATCTATACATAAAAAAATAATTTTCATGTATTTTTAAATTATAAACATGTTTTTTATATAACAAGATACGCAGTACTTGCACCAAATTATTACTTTTGCTAACAGGATATGCAGTACTTAGCATGTGCTAGAAGGTTGTGCAGTACTTGCTATGGTTACTACAAGTACTACTAGTAATTCGCAACGTATACTAACTAAAGCTTAACGCAGTATTCAACATGTTGGGAAGGAAGGGTTTTGTTCGATGAGAATAACTCCAAAAATACTTCACATAAAGGTATAATTTTGATACCATTTTATAGCCTGACTCAAATACTTTTAATTTAATGAAAACCTAAGCAAAATACCGGTGTACTTTCGAACTAGAGTAAAAAATGTGAAAATATTCAGTATTTTTTATATACAATTTCGTGTTTGCCCGAGTTTTTTGGTTCATTTTACATATTGTTTAGAAAACTTTCGTAAGTTTTTAAAAAGCCTCAACGTTTAACTTTACAATAAAGTCATTTGCATGTATGTAGGTCTCTTGGATTCAAATATATTTGCATTTTATTGTACATACCCCAGTTTAACCGATCAAAAAACTAAAATGGCTGCTATTCGCGAGGTGTTGGAGTAAGTTTTTTTTTAAAGCAGTTTTGTCGATGAAGATGAGTTTTTAACTTTCCCTTTAAATATCGCTGGTTCAAAACCAAACACACTGTATAGTATCTGATAGCTGAAGTAAAAGGATAATACATCTTTCAACTAGTACCAGGCATGATAATACGAAACGATTAATAAATAGAAACGCAGTATTGAACACGTGCTAAGTGATTTTGCAGTAATGAACACAAATACTGCCTTTGGGCTTAGTGATACTGTCATGTTCACAAGTCTAGATGGAAGAACAAAATGCAGTAATGCGCATTTTATCCAAAAGAAATAATAAAGGAAAGAAAAAAATACATCAATACAAAGTTTGATTTTTTTCTTATTTTTCTGGTATATTTAAATAAATATTTAATTCAGACTTGTTGTGTAGATATCACAAAACACGTTTACCGCGTATATCTCGGAACCGCCAATTTGCGAGTACTGCATTTACAATTATGAGGGCAGCGCCCACGAGCGCGCGGCGATACGCCCTACTAATGTCACACATTGCCACTCGTCGCATCGCCGCGATAATATCGCCGTGTGGAGACGCGTTCATAGAGAGTATATGGAAATACGTGGCACGACGATAATATCGCCGCGATTCGCTCGCTCGTGGAGATAGCGCCTATGGATTTGTATTGCGATAGTCGCCTGGAAACCAAAATCGTCACTTGCGTCGCCTCGTGTACGAACCTTCGTACACGAGGCGACGCAAGTTTCCGATACTAGAGTTTCGCCACTACTCATGACCTGCGGAAAATTCGAGGTACTAAATTTTTATAATGCAATTTGATGTAACGACATAGACACTAGCGCCGCGTCAAAAGGTCATGATGGGTGGTCAAGAATATGAATTTATAAAATGGCTGACACATGACTGTGACGATCAAAGTATATTTTTTAGGGTTCCGTTGGTTCAAAAAAAAACGGAATCTTTATAAGATCAGTCGTGTGACAGTCCGCCCTTCACAGTTAATTTCCTGCGAACCTAACATTAATCCAAATCCAATACTTTAAATTAATTTTTAAATTTTATTCAATAAAATAGAAAAAAAACCATCTCTCCCAACTTTTTAATAAAACTGCATACCAAATTAAGATTTGTTATGAGTATTGTAAATATATTTATATCGTTTTAAAATAATTACTTTCCAAAAATGATTCAAGAATATGCTACGGAACCCTTTATTCTGTGAATAAAATAAAAAATGGTAAATAAATTGTTCCGCCATCTTGAAAGTCGCGGAAACTCAAGTCGCCGCGATGTCAGCAGATAGGTAGCGCGCGATTGGCGTCGCGCGTCGCGTGCGTGTGTACGAACGTATATGCATTTCTATTGCGAGAGTCGCCTGGATACTGAAGTCGTAAGGTATCGGAAACTTGAGTTTCCGAATGTACGAAGGGCCTAAGTGGCTAAAATGCGATTGCAAAAAATGAGTGAGGTTCTAGGTTCGATTCTCCAAGGGTCAGGCAGTAGTTATTTGTTACTGGACTTATCAATCAGGAATTTGTCAGTAGTAGCCACTGAGAGCCCCAATTTAATTTTTCGCCGGTAGATGGTAATAACCACAACCCCTATTACAATAAGTAAGCACCTAAGTAGTCTTCACCAGTTATTTCTTAACGTATGCCTCTATCTCACCGTTCAAGGGCATGTTATGTAATTATGTTGTAACTACGTAATAGTTTTACTTTTTATAAGCATCAATATTTTTGAATAGTCTAACAAGTTGTCTAGGTCAGCGGTCGGCAATCGGCAATGCGCGGCCCGTAGGCAGCGATCAGGCCGAGAGCTACCTCCTTACAGCCCCCGGCTGTTTCGTAAACTGGAGGAGATTGAGGAGATTAATAGGAGGAAATACGAATAAAAAATATTTACCTATTTCCGTTCTTAACTTAAAGATTGTGGCCCGCAGTAACTCGATTTTGCCACTTTGTGTCCCTTGCCCATAAAAAGGTTGCCGACCGCCCGTCTAGGTAATGGTTTCTTTCTCGTAGGTTTAGATCCCGCTCGACCTCTCTTCGAGCTTCCATTGATGGCAGCAGATTACCGCCTAGAAAAAAGCGATGCTGAGTTTGTAGACATTATCCATTCCTGTGGTGGAGTTTACGGATACTGGAGAAGCCACGGTCATGCGGACTTTTACCCGAACAACGGGCGAGCGAAGCAGCCCGGCTGTGAAGGGACGCAACAAGTAATTGGTAGGTCCTACTTGACAATATCACGTATGAGTTACGACAGCATTTCCCAGGACTCTCTTGAGATGTGCTGTCGACCTTCTGCGAAACTGTTATGTCGCCGAAGGAAGTGGTTGAAAGAGACCCTAAGATGACCCACTGACCAGAAAGACAGCTGACTAGTCCCCGCCCATTCTGCAGACGCATTGAGTGCTTGCAGAGAGCGGTAGTAAACAGGTCCAGATTGTGACGGATATTTCATAATGACCAGTAGCTCAATTCACGTAGCTAAACAAGTGCTGTTGCAGTTAAGTTTCGATCAAAACAACGCTTTTCGCATTCTCTACCGCTGTCAGACACGCTCGCATCAAGTTCGCGTCACGCGAGCGCATTATCGGTATTCTACTGTTGCGCGTCTTTGGTGCGTGTTTTGGATCGCAACATGATCGTGAATCTTGATTGTCAATCAGCAATAAAATCTGTATTTTTTAAATATTTTATTAATGTCAAATTCATTGAAATTTAATCGATTCCATTCGATTATTTAGTGGGCAATAATTTTTCTCTCCTGTGGCACAGAGTAGTCTGTGCCTGTGGTCACACCATGAGTAAGTTTGGTACAGTTTGGTTGTCGTACAGTTGACGTGCAGTTCACGCGCAGCTTACGCGCAGTTCAAAGATTACAAGAATACCGTTTATCACTCGAACTTGAACTTAAGAGGCATTTTACCCATTTGCGCGTAGAACTAAAATTATGATCGTCTAATTTACCATATTAAGTAATACTCCAACATTTTTGAATACCTGCAAAAGAAAGACCAGTCTTTCGTGTTGTAATTGTACGTAACATATTTCAAAAAACTCTTTCATTAACTTTGTGGTAATTAATCTCCGACAAGCAGTTTACTGAAAAATCAACGCAGAGTCGATTTGCGACTCCTACATCTACCATTAACATTCGTAATTTTAACCAAAAAAAATACACAAATCATCAGACATACGTTTTTGTCGTAAAACTACGTAGTAGAATTTATATTTTTAATAACACAAATTAGTAAAAAAATAAATTCTGAGGTCAATTTTTACGTTTTAAATCGCTGTTTTTTCGCCATTTTTGGTTCGAACAAAGCGTAATTACATTAAAAAAAAACTATGTAAATATAAACTATGTTTACAGACTAAACTAATTTCTAAATTTCATTAAAATCCCTTCATGTAATTAAACATACTATCGTTTTTAAAATCACTCTAAACTAGTATAAATTACGAAACATAACCGGGCTGCAATCAGTACGGCTCCAGCGCCCGTCGACGTAGGACCTGTATCACTTTTTTCCTCGTCCTGATTATAGAGCGTACGTATCGTGAACGGAATATTATACTGCGACTGCCACATTTTGATTCTCTCCATATTTTTTTCATAAGGTAAGATTTTCGTTACTTTATCAAACTAAAGTATTATTATAATTATAATAGTAGTTTGTAGAATTTGTGCATTAATTAGCCATCCGTTTTCGTTTTATTAGTTTTTGCAATGGGGCGCAAGAGTGGTGAGAAATCCAATATGGCGGCCTCCCCAAGATCGCGGTCGGGCTGTTTGAAATCCACCCCCATGATATGGGTATCAAATGAAAGGGTTTGCTGTCAGGAATATGAAAAAAATAGTCACGTGTCTTAAATCCAACATGGCGGACATCCAAGATGGCGGATTGCCTATTTGAAATGCATCCCCATGATATGGGTATCAAATGAAAGGGTTTGCTGTCAGGAATATGATAAAAATAGTCACGTACCTGAAATCCAGCATGGTGGACATCCAAGATGGCGGATTGGCTATTTGAAATGCATCTCCATGATATGGGTATCAAATGAAAGGGTTGCTGTCAGTAATATGAAAAAAATAGTCACGTGTCTTAAATCCAACATGGCGGACATCCAAGATGGCGGATTGGCTATTTGAAAGGTACCCCCATGATATGGGTATTAAATGAAAGGGTTTGCTGTCAGGAATACGAAAAAAATAGTCACGTTTTTTAAATCCAACATGGCGGATATCCAAGATGGCGGATTAGCTGTTTGAAATGCACCCCCATGATATGGGTATCAAATGAAAGGGTTTGCTGTCAGAAATATGAAAAACCCACGTTTTTAATTTTCTTTAAAAAGAAAGAAAATAACCCTACGGGGCTGAGAGAGGGGCCTGGAATATATTTACATGACTTGTATAGATCGTGGTTGTAACTTGCAAAGATACGCTCCCACGCTTTGAGTGGCTCTTGTCTGCCCCGTAGCACAGTAAAAATATGGATGGTCCGGAAATTACGTACTAACGTTCAAAACGGTGCACTCACACAAACACGCGCATCTACGAGGCTTCTAAGCGGACATCGCAGTGCTGTCAGTTCTGAGTGCCACGTAAAGACGAGTTGCGTTTATTTATGTTACGTATATTATGGCTGTTTGAACTCGGCTTCATCATAACCGGAGATTTTGTTTTTTAAACTCCCTGCTTATTTTGAAGGTAAGAATGATTTTTATCAATATCGAATTCTATATCCGCGTGACCGTTTAATAAATTCGTAAATAAATAATTTGTAAAAAAAACCAACACGGTTTCTGCTACGATTTCTCATAGGCGTCTTTTTATAGTTTTCGTCTTCGAGGGTTTTGAATCCGATAGTGCTGTCAAAATGTAAATCCAAGATGGCGGCTGCAAAAAATATCGAGGTTTTCGTCATGGGTGTCGTTTTCATGGTTTTCGAGGGTGTTGAAACCGATGTTGCAGTCAAAATGCAAATCCAAGATGGCGGCTGCATAAATTATCGAGGTTTTCGTCATGGGTGTCGTTTTCATGGTTTTCGAGGGTGTTGAAACCGATGTTGCAGTCAAAATGTAAATCCAAGATGGCGGTTGCAAAAAATATCGAGGTTTTCGTCATGGGTGTCGTTTTCATGGTTTTCGAGGGTGTTGAAACCGAGGGTGCAGTCAAAATGTAAATCCAAGATGGCGGCTGCAAAAAATATCAAGGTTTCCGTCATGGTTGTCGTTTTCATGGTTTTCGAGGAAGTTGAAACCGATGGTGCAGTTAAAATGTAAATCCAAGATGGCGGCTGCAAAAAATATCGAGGTTTCCGTCATGGGTGTCGTTTTCATGGTTTTCGAGGGTTTTGAATCCGATAGTGCTGTCAAAATGTAAATCCAAGATGGCGGCTGCAAAAAATATCGAGGTTTTCGTCATGGGTGTCGTTTTCATGGTTTTCGAGGGTGTTCATGTTGAAACCGATGGTGAAGTCAAAATGTAAATCCAAGATGGTGGCTGCATAAATTATCGAGGTTTTCGTCATGGGTGTCGTTTTCATGGTTTTCGAGGGCGTTGAAACCGATGGTGCAGTCAAAATGTAAATCCAAGATGGCGACTGCCAAAATTATCGAGGTTTTCATCATGGATGTCGTTTTCATGGTTTTTTAGGGCGTTGAAACCGATATTGCTATCAAAATAGAAATCCCAGATGTCAAATAACGAAAATAACATGAATAAGATAAATATTAAGTATTGAAAAGTAATTTGCGCAAAGTATTTTTCGTTAAACACAATTGCAGTTACAATATGGTGCCAAGGTCATCTTATACTTAGTTGGAACGCATAGTAAGGTGCGCAGCCACCGGGTTCATCAAGCATCAGCGCCACATAATTATGTTCCATTCTCCGCGCTCGTGACAACCCTAAGGCTGCAGTTGAGAGCGTAGGTATTTATTTCTACAATTAGGCCTTGTTTCCATACTATCCATATTTTGACTGCACCATCGGTTTCAACACCCTCGAAAACCATGAAAACGACACCCATGACGAAAACCTCGATAATTTATGCAGCCGCCATCTTGGATTTACATTTTGACTGCACCATCGGTTTCAACACCCTCGAAAACCATAAAAACGACACCCATGACGAAAACCTCGATAATTTATGCAGCCGCCATTTTGGATTTTCATTTTGACTGCACCATCGCTTTCAACGCCCTCGAAAACCATGAAAACGACACCCATGACGAAAACCTCGATAATTTATGCAGCCGCCATCTTGGATTTACATTTTGACAGCACTATCGAATTCAAAACCCTCGAAAACCATGAAAACGACACCCATGACGGAAACCTCGATATTTTTTGCAGCCGCCATCTTGGATTTACATTTTAACTGCACCATCGGTTTCAACTTCCTCGAAAACCATGAAAACGACAACCATGACGGAAACCTTGATATTTTTTGCAGCCGCCATCTTGGATTTACATTTTGACTGCACCCTCGGTTTCAACTTCCTCGAAAACCATGAAAACGACAACCATGACGGAAACCTTGATATTTTTTGCAGCCGCCATCTTGGATTTACATTTTGACTGCACCCTCGGTTTCAACACCCTCGAAAACCATGAAAACGACACCCATGACGAAAACCTCGATATTTTTTGCAGCCGCCATCTTGGATTTACATTTTGACTGCACCATCGGTTTCAACACCCTCGAAAACCATGAAAACGACACCCATGACGAAAACCTCGATAATTTATGCAGCCGCCATTTTGGATCTTCATTTTGACTGCACCATCGCTTTCAACGCCCTCGAAAACCATGAAAACGACACCCATGACGAAAACCTCGATAATTTATGCAGCCACCATCTTGGATTTACATTTTGACTTCACCATCGGTTTCAACACCCTCGAAAACCATGAAAACGACACCCATGACAAAAACCTCGATATTTTTTGCAGCCGCCATCTTGGATTTACATTTTGACAGCACTATCGAATTCAAAACCCTCGAAAACCATGAAAACGACACCCATGACGGAAACCTCGATATTTTTTGCAGCCGCCATCTTGGATTTACATTTTAACTGCACCATCGGTTTCAACTTTCTCGAAAACCATGAAAACGACAACCATGACGGAAACCTTGATATTTTTTGCAGCCGCCATCTTGGATTTACATTTTGACTGCACCCTCGGTTTCAACACCCTCGAAAACCATGAAAACGACACCCATGACGAAAACCTCGATATTTTTTGCAGCCGCCATCTTGAATTTACATTTTGACTGCACCATCGGTTTCAACTTCCTCGAAAACCATGAAAACGACACCCATGACGAAAACCTCGATATTTTTTCATCAAGGATTCATTATTATTATTATTTTTTATTATTTACAAAAAACCTGTATGCACTCAACAAAAATAATCGTCGCGACACCACACTGTTCAATGCGAAATAGAAATGAAAAAATATCTGGCTTGCTTTCTATAAGAGAGAGAGAGACAGACAGAGAAACATATCTGTCTGTCTCTTACTATAGCAAAAAGTGTCGTGACAACTTTTCGTAAGAATTTTTTTCCGTCTAGCCCCCTTTCACAACGCGCGATAAGGAACTTCGTTCCAAAAACTTTTTCAGAAATGTAACCAAAGTGCATTACGATTATATCGGCTCAAGATTGTTTAGTCCGTCTCAACACTAGCGCTACACTAGTTGCGTTGTGTATGTGTGAATAGCTACGCACACATGAACATTGCTCCCGTCTTTTACCTAAACTCGAGCGTTCGAATTTTGTGAACTGGCTCTTAACTGCAACTGCACTACTACTTCATCGGCACGTCATAAGATAACGTGAATTAGCCTTCAGATATATTTGAAAATATTTGTCGTTTTTCATTGATGAAGCGCGACAACCTGGACCTGAGCAAGGGCGGATCCAGCTTTTACATCAGGGGGGGGTCACTATGTCGCAGACAGCTTGTCACTGTAGCTAGCTATACTTTTTTTTTATCGTGCTAAAATCATCAAATGAGTCCTCCTACTCAAGGCAGGGTGGGAGGGACTGTCGGACTCGTACTGACTAAAATCCACGGTGTCCTTCAAAAGCTCTTTATGTTCCGGGGTCACGGTAATTCGTGAGTCCCGCGACCCTGGCAGGCAGTGGCGCCTCAAGGCTCAAAGAGTGTCAGCAGAATGACGGGGGTCATTTAGCTGGCACTCTTTGAGGCGCGCGAGGAACACAACGCGCCGTCGACACGCGGGGTATGGTCCATGGTCGGACAGCGAGTCGCCCATTACCTACTCGCCGCCCGCATGCCCGTGCCTACGGTGGCCAGAGATCGTCTGCCGACGTCCATGAGTCCATCGCCGTGGGCAGTGGCGGGCCTAGGGTTTCAAAACGATGCAAGCCCAATAAAATTTTAACCGATTTCGAAATCAGCAATTGCATACCTCCGGTGGCTTTGAAAAAAGCCGTTTGGTTTGCTTCATTGCTTGAGGGAACAAAGTTATGGTAAGTAGTTGCTTGGTTCATATCAGAACTAACAGGTTACAGACAAAAAAAAAACAAAACAGAAAGTTACAAAACGAAAGTTACAAAATATCTAGATAGAATGTAGGTAATAAGGAATTTAAATAAATTATTTATATTCTAATTGGAATCGTTTATCTTTCTTAAGAAATGATTTAATTACATCAGAGTAAAATGTTGGTGATCGTTTTAATTCTACCAATAACTGTTTTTCAATAGCTATCATTGATACTTTGGAAAGACGCTCTTGATCTTGTGTATTTTTCAGATAGGTATGGATACGTTTATGAGACGAAAAAGCACGTTCCGCGGAAGAACTTGTAGCCGGAATAGTTACAAGATACGCTAACTTTAACAGCTCGGTAAAGGCATCTTCGAGGTTATTCTCATGAATGAAATCAATTAATTCGAAAACATTACGATCTTTCAGATCAGGACTAAAATACAAGCAAATCAATTGACTTTTTAATGTTTGTTTGTCGAATTAATTTACATAAATGTCAAGTAATGAATAAATAATTTCTCTGTAGGAAAATGTGAGTGATAATTGTAAATCCAACTTTTAAACACTGATCTATTAAATTTTCGTTTATGCGATTTACTGGTCTGAGAAATACACAGATTAGGCGTCGGTTTTAATGAAGAAATTACCTGTTTTTTCTGAGCAAAGTTTAAAGATTTTACCTTATCTTTGCCAATCAAAACTTGAACGCATTTTAAATCCTCACAAGGTACTATTACTTCCATGGTTGTAGGTAAGTCACTAAAACAATTGTATCACTGAGAAAATCTAAGAAAACACACAAAAAACTTTAACAACAAAACTTTTTCCCACTCAAGCAAACGAAACTGAAGTGAGTTGCACTCGGGTGTCAGGAATTACTTACGCAGAGTTGCAGTGTTGTCATTTAGGCAAAAAAAGTCCCCAGGTATATGAAAAATCTAGCTAGAAGTCGCAATTTTGTATATTCATGATATTGCTTGAATATTTAATTTCGTTATTTAAGTTATTTAAGTCGCTAGTTTTTATTGTTGCTAAACCTTAGTCTCTAAACTTTTTAAAAATCTCCAAGATCTCACGACGGTCGCTAAAACGGCAACACTATAGAGTTTGCAAAGTGACAATACGCGTACAACTTCATACGCATGCAGGGCTTAAATCATCATACAGATCGATTTGTAGACGCACAAGGCTCTAACTCGTTACACGGCACATCGCTGGAAGTGCGAAAGGGACGAGAGATAGTATTTGAAAGCCCGGTAAAAGCCCGGTACGTGTAAGCGTGATAGCTATATTTATGTAGATGCTGCTTAATGCGAAACTCTGCGCGCGACCATTAGACCAATCGCGATGTTTATTAGTGTGGCATAGGTAGATACTTTGTGTTATTTTGATAAGAATTAAGCGCGCGAATTTTTAAATAGTTCGGGTTTGATATTGATTCTCTATCGAGCATTTCTAACGCATGCCAGGCTTTTGGGCTTGTATGAAAAGATCGCCACTGGCCGTGGGCGTCTACAACTGCGGCTGGGGTGGAGGGAGGACGCTATCCTCTCCCTCACGCGGCCCGTCTCCTCCTTCGCGAGCATGACTGCTTTGCAGAAGGAGGCGACCGCTTCACATTCCCTCTCGCCCCGCAGCATGGCCTCGACCAATGCCGGGCACGAGAGGTCTCCGCCTATCGGCGTCGTGAGGACACGGCGGTGCTCTGCCCAAGCGGGGCAGTCCTACGCCGTATGCTCCACCGTGTCCTCCAGGCGATACTCGCAGTAGTGACACCAAGGCGTTTCTTCCTTCCCCATCCGACACAGGTACCTCCCGAAACTTTCGTGTCCGGTGAGGAACTGCGTCATGCGCTAGGTCAGGACGTCTCTCGTGACGCCTGTTAAGCCACTCCTCAAAGAGGGGTCTTACCGCCGCGATTGCGACGTGCCCGAGATATAGCTATACTTAATATTTTAAAGGAACGCGAAAGTGTGTTTGTCAATTTTCACGTTGAAACCGCTAAACGAATAAGATTTCATGGGGTCGATTGCATTGGTCCTCCACTGCAGCGAAGTTACCTGGTCGCGGACGGAGTCACCGGAAAAATCTAGCAATAATACTATTCGTAAACAATAGTTACTTGTTATGTAAGGCTGAAAAAAAACTGAGCAAGCGAAGGCCAGGGGGCCAATTCTCGGCTTTAGAGATTGGTGTCGAACTCGACAAAAAATTCTAATGACGTCATTTTTTCGACAAATTTTAAAAGTTGCTATTCTGGGGATGTCTAATTCGACATTTGTCGAAGGCTAACGTTAGAGTTCATGTCGAGTGCTTCTGAGCAGTAGAGATGTAATGTCGATTGTAGAGATACGTCATTTCTGAGTGAATTTGTTGAGTTTTGGATTGTAGGTACACTGTTTTCTTTTCTTTAGTTTTTAATAAAATACGGCTTGGCATGTCATACCTACTGGAAATTCGATTTATACTCTTGATTTTTGTACTGTGTTATCTTGAAACGACGACCTTCGCGCAATTAACAAACTCTGTAATTTGTGTACCCACGATTGCACTAGAAACCACTGAAAGATGGACGAGTTTATTAGCATTTTATCTCGGAGTTGTTGGAAAGTGGCGAGCAACTGGCCAATACACGGCGACAACAGCACACTTATCCCGTCGTCGATATTTACGATTTGAGCGAAACAGAAGTCATTAAAATAATTACCCTCCATGTTAAAATAAAAAAATCATGAAATGTAAAACAGCACAGCCCATTATTGATTTATAAACACAGAGTCCATGTAACATAACAAAACAAAAGACGCAAATTCTAACACTGACAGACAATCAACTGTCAAACTGATTATTTTTACGTTAAACGTTTCGTTTCATACTAAAATAATTCGATTTAGTCAGCGTTTTAAAACAAAATCATTCATTCACCTATAGTTACCTAAAACGGAACGTGCGATTCTTCATAATGGTAACATTATGTTCACTCGACTCGACATTTTCGTGACATTTATTTCTATTTTTACTGAGAATACGTATTTCTGCTCAATTCGACATTTTTTGGTAGAGATAGAGATATTTTTGATAGACATAGAGATCGACTTACAATCTCGAACTCGAGAAAAATGACGAAAATCGAGAATTGGCCCCCTGTTCGCTCGCGGTCTCAAATATAAGTCCTGAGCGTAGCGAAGTTTTCAAAGGTACCAGAGGCAGAATAACTTTGCTGCCGAGCGCATCTCTTCGCTGTAGTGAGGTGAAAAGTTGTGTGTTGCACTGGGCACTAGTTATTCTGCGTCTCATACCTTTGAAAACTTCGCTTCTCTCAGGATTCTATATTTGAAGCGCTCGCAATAATTGCAGTGGCCACCTATGACCCAGCCTCTCGCCCAGGGGGGGGTCATGACCCCCATGACCCCCCCCCTTGTATCCGCCACTGGACCTGAGACGGTAGCATTCCACGCGCCTCTTACACACTTACTCCCCGTCTTCTTCCCAAAAAACTCCAAAAACTCAAGTCTTTGTTAGACGTTAGTGATGTAAGTAAAGTTCGGCCGTTCAGAGAATGCGTTCCTGACAGGTCGCGATTGAACTGATGACGTAACTTTGTAATGGCGTTGCAGTTACGATAAAAATATTTTTTGCTGGTTGTTTACCGTTTTAACAATTGATGAGCATTAAAACAACATTATTATATCAATAATCAATGAATGTTATAATTTTATGACAAATACATGTACTAACTGATAGGTGTCAGGAACGCATTCTCTGAACGGCCGAACTTTAGTATAGTTTAATTGGAACGAGTACCTACGTAGGGTTAGACCGCGCATTTGCGGAAGTGTTGGTAAATAAGGCAAACATCAGTAGAAAAATATTTGGATTGGATGCAATGAACGAAATAGAAGGTAGCTCAGGGGCTCTCAGACGACGACACGGGGCGGCGCGTGGCGGCGGTCTTATCAGCTGCAATGTACACACGGCTACACATCAAGCTATGCAAAACTAGTATAAGCTGACCATTCAATGCTTTTCTGGTGGTTGCCTCTATTGATTCTGGCTTTCAGGAGTTGCAGTGGTTTGCGAATAGTGTGGTGGGTTTGTCCCAAAAAAGAAGACCGTTCAATGTGCGGAAAGATCATATAAAGCGAGTCCAAGACAAACTGGTTTTGTATAGCCTACTAATAATATGGTGACCTACTGGTTTTAAAGATTATGTTCTAAAAAGAAAAAAAGTTTTGACAAGTTTTCTATTTTAGTGGGGGGAGAGCGTGTAAACAGTTTTAAAACTGTAAAAAAAACAGTTGTACAGAAGTACTTGAGCGCGTCAGCCATTTACAGTGTAAACGCGCTTTATATTTTTGATAACCATTACATAATTATTAATCTGACGATTAACTCGAGGGGGCTGTCCGTGACAAGCGGTTGAAAATCCAAAAAAAAAAGTTACTCTAGCGCTTCAGATATTCAAAGTGTATGTAAAGTAAACCCTAATAATTGTCGTATTAATAAAATGTCTGACGATTTGGATGTGGCACAAAGTAATAATTAATATTTGTCGGAGAATCAACACCGAAGCACAACAATTTAGAATAACGCCATCTATTATCGTTGCAGCGGAATCAAAACAGAAACACAATTTAGAATCTCAATTGATTATTGTAATTTAGAATAACGCCATCTATCTCTCATTGGAGGAACTATGTAGTTAAATTTGACAGATAACGTTTAGGAACGTCAAGTAATAACTTGGGGATGGTTAGCGTGGAGTAATGGCAACACCCAGTGAATAGTCAAGTTGAATTCGATCGAATCGATTCGGAAGTTTAATAATCAGCTATTCGACGTTGACAGATAGGTTGGCAAACCTGTGGGTGTAGGTAGGCCACGTGGGCGGTGACAGTTGAGTGGAGCGAGCACTTTGAATCGAGCCGTCGCGTCGGTCTGAGTAGACGTTCATTACTCCACGAGTCCACGCTAAACTTCCCGCGTTCTGAAGTTTTTATATTGATTTTTGATTTCTTTAATCGAGCCATATCTCGGGCATCTTTGATTATTTTGTATTCAGTGTGTTTTAGCAAGTAATTAAAAGTGTTAACGAAGGTTTTGTGAGTGTTATTTCCGATGTCGCGACCCACTGATAACGAATCCTCGTTATATTAATATTTTTGGCACAAAGTATTTCGAAATGACTTTTTTTTACAACTTCAGTACTCGCTCATTTCCTAATGCCACGCTCAAATTGTCAGATTATTGTGATATACATTCTTCTGAACGTAATTAATCTACCTTTTCTTAATCTGACGCGCTCGAGTATTTCTGCAGATCGATTTTTTTTTACTAATCTGACGGGTCGGGGGATCTCCCAATACATGTAACAGTGTTGATACTTGGTACAGGTACATTAACGGGTGCAAGGATTCTCCCTCATAATAATCTGACGCGCTCGGGTCACTGCAAAAATCCGTTCCTGGGCTCCCCTACTGCCTTGTTTATGTTGTACTACGCGGCGGTTTTATCGCTTAGAGCGATATTTTCCAGACCTCTAAAAATGGATTACCAATTTAAAATAAAAAGGCAAATTTAAATATGGAGACATGTTTGAGATCCGGTAACACTAAATCTAGTATGATAAGACTCCCACTTGATATCTGTAAAAATTAGTCGGATCATTAAAGGCACGAAATCCCGATGCTACAATGCAAAAAAACTTGGTAGGGCCGTTAACAATTACACTGCCGTTACCAAAAACTTTTTCTAAAAAAAAAATGTGACCGCCTTCAAAAACAACCACATAAAAGGGTAAAATAACCTACAAAACTTATCTTTCGGAAGTCAATGACTTTTTTTATTTATTTATTGTCTCTTTTAGAAAAAGTTTTTATTTTACTCTTTTTTATTTAAATATTCAACCACAATTCTTGACAAATACATCATTTTCTTACATGTGCACTAGAATTTTGTAATCCGTAACACCGGTAATAACATCGTTAACATCACTTTCATTCATTCCCTATCTCAAAAACTACTGAACCGATTTTGATGAAACTTGCAGTATTCCCTAACTTGAACGATACCTAGTACAACAAAAAAAGAATTACTCAAATCGGACTTATAGTTCCGGAGATATGCGAACACAAACACAATTTTCTTACTAGAGGAGTTGTACCTTCCATCATCAGCTCAGCTACATGAGATGATGGTTTCCATACGCAAGTACTTAAATTATTTCATAAGATTTGCGAAAAACTATGTTTGAGCCAATAAAATTTGAGGGTTGCCCTCGATTTCTCCAAGATCTAATCATCAGATCCTGAAATGGTGACAATGGGACCACACGGGAAGCACCATTTTCAGATAAAAAAAGAATCATGAAAATCGGTTCACCCAGACGCAAGTAATGAGGTAACAAACATTAAAAAAAATACAGTCGAATTGATAACCTCCTCCTTTTTTTGAAGTCGGTTAAAAATCGAACTTTATTTGTTGTATGAGATTTTTCACTTGTTGTTTACTAATTTGGGCTTGTTGATTTCAAATATAGGTACTGATGGCTTAGTCTAGTAGGACCTGTGTCAACTACCCAAATAGATTGTTACATTTGTGGCGAATATACATTCCAAAAATTCTGTTACTTCGTGAAAAATGCCTACATGGATTCAACGTCCATTAGAAACAAACAACAATCCAAGAGGTATCCTTTGAACCTCGTTACCTCCTATTATGACTTGTCGTGAACCGTCGAACCACCACTAATGTTATTTCTGCGTTAAATACATAACAGGAATTAACCGACAAAATCAGTCACTTGGTTTGCGTGAAACATATACAAATTATACAATAGAACTAGAATACAATAGAACCCCAACCAAGCACATCTTAGATACATCCATACAAAATTATCCAACTCATAGAGGAAAGTGACACAAGCTGCAAAGATAGTACCTACCTACGTACTTTCTACTTTCAGCAACTTGGATGTAGGTAACATGAGCATTAAGATGCATTTCCTTCATAGCCACCTTTATCGATTTCCTGAACATCTTGGAGATTTAACCGAGGAACTGGGAGAAGGCTTTCCTCAGAATATTCGCACCATGGAGGAGCGCTGCTAGGACTATTGGAGTAAGAGTATGTTGGCTGACTACCTACTGTTGGATTATCCAGAATAGTAGATACTTAATAGTAAAACTCTAATACACTCAAGAAAGCCACAATAAATTAAAGTTTTGTTCTAATTGAATAATTTAAATAATTGTTACATGACTGAAAACCATGTTTTTTTATTTTTATTTTTAAGAGCTACCCTTCATATCTCAGTGTCTGAGTACAGATTTGATATCAGGGTGGAAAATGCAGCTAGTTAGATCCATAAAATCCATAAAAAACACTATGCAACAAAAATGCTTTTGTGCAGGGTTATTTTCAAAAAAAAAATTAAAATCGGTTATCTAGTTTAAAACTCCCCAAGTAACCTTTGTTCCTCGCAACAGGGAATGGATAGGGCTATACGATAATGCTATGCTGGAAGCCCCTCTGACTGGCCTGATCGGTGTCAGCAGCATTAGAAGCAAACGCCTAAAAAAGAAATGCTCATCTGAATGATCATCAATTGTTATCTAAGAAAAACTGCTGCATTTTCCAAACAGTGGAGAAAGTGATAATCATTACCATGGGATAGAAAGAGACGTCAACAAATCAAAATAGCGAGCTTACTCCTGCTCGCGTATAGATTGGAATCTAGAGTTTAATGATGCGATTACAATAAAATGTATTACCTATTCAGTATAGGTATAGGTATCAACGGGGAGTCTGAGTTAGTATCATCGGCTCTACTACTACTAAATGCGATGCACTCAAAATAATTGGGTAACCACACAACATTTTAAAATAAAACAATTGAATTCAAGTAATTTACACTAACGTATATGATAATAATAATGTCATTTATTTTCAGAAGGTTGTAGTCATGGACGTTCAACGCTATTTTTTGCCGAATCTATAGACTCCAAAATTCCGTTTGTGGCATACCCATGTGAAAATTGGAAATCATTTGAGAATGGTGAATGTAAGGAAAACTCTGTTAACATGGGTTACCCTGTTTCAACTAACACAAGAGGAGACTACTACCTTTATACGAATAGTCAACCAGAATTTGCTCGCGGTGAAGATTAGTACCATCTACTCCAATAATATTAAAATAAAAAACACAGTTTTCTTAAAATCTGACACGTAGGAAAAACTCGGATTATTGAATTTCATATTTTGTTATTTATTATGATGTAATCCAAATCAGCAGTGCTTTTCGCTAAGGATACAGATACAGCCTTGTACCAACTTGTGACTTTCATTTTTGACTATGCGAGGAGAGGAGCTCGTCGTCGACTTACTAGCCAGACGAGTCACTGGCACTGGCTTGGCCACCATTATGGGATTTTAAGGCGGGGTTACAGTAATTTTTATGATTTTCAAACGTCTGAAAGTCTCATTAACTATGATATTTTTAATAAATAAAAATTATAATTTAAAGTAGAACATATCCTCGAGTGAATCGTAAAGATAGAAACACGATTTGGAATAATTCGCTCGATAGAAAAAAATGTCAAACATGACACTAAATCACAATTTTTAAACGTCCACTGCTAAGAGATTTCACAATGAATTTATATGAAACTTATTTAAATAAAAACAGCTCATTATTTAGAAGTGAATGGTAAAAGCAGATTATAAAAAATCGTTATAATTTTTCTCCAAGAAATAAAAAACCCAAAATATTGGCATTATTTCGCTCGCCGGGCGCTCGCCAGTGCCAGTCGAGACGTGATGGAGGATGGACGTACGTCGTTGCTGCGCAAGAATTCCCCCCGCGGTTACGTATTAGCAGGCATAGAACTGAACTACTACATAGAAACAAGTCACACACACAAGCGATTGCGGGAATAGAATAAAATAGTCAAGTGATCTAATGGGGATGGCAACTCAAAGCTAATCGTAGATGGCGCTGCGATAGTTGGTCCCTACGTCAGATTACTGTCTACCTTGTACAAAAAACAAACAAGATTTATTGTTATAAAAATTGAGTATAAATACAAAACAAATATGAAATATTATTCGTCAATACAGGTGCATATACTAAAAGAAGAACTAAGACGCCGCGGTGCATCGACAAGAGGAAAAAAAGTGATTTAATTGAGTGGTTATACATTTGATTTTACCGTATTAAATCCACAATTACTTGTAGTTGAGGTTTAAATTTTTGTGTTTAGGTATGTTTTACCTGTCCTTTCCTCTACCAAGAATATAATGCTGCTTTTGACTTTCTATTTTGATAAAATATCATACCTAATGTTTTAAGTCAGTAATTTTACCCCTTTTTTCTATTTAGATTCGAGAAATATCACAACATATTTAATTTCTTAACACCACAACTATCACTAAACTCGTTCCAGGTGATAATTCTCCCACCAGACGAACCATTTCATGATTTATAGAGCGATGCAATACTGGTACTTAACCTCCAATAGAAAAGTAGATGTTATTTTGAAAAGTGTATTCGATTGTTTAGTTATGGTATAATCATAGAATTTCATTAATAAACTCAACTAACGGCCTGTCTCGGCTTCGCAAGGGTGGATATTTGTTTATTTTATAGCTTTTCCTTAGTTAAAATACAATTTTTGTTCTCAAGACAGTCACAGCAGCTACCCATTATTTCTTGATAGTGTGAATTGTCGGAAATTTGTATATTCCATCATTTTTACAGCTTATTACACAACATCTAGTCATTTTACATCAATAAATCGTGTTTTTTCAGAAAATTCCTTTGATTTGACAGTTGTTTTGGGACCAAACTGTCACTTGTCACTTTGACACTTGCCTTCCCCATTTTGACACGATATAATTTTTTTTTTTATGGACCACGTATTTTTTAGCTAAGATGCGAACTTGATGGATTGACCTGCAGGTCTACATCTGTGACTGCTGCTAGAACTCGGCGACGGATCGAACTAGATGTGCCGAGTTTGGGCTCGTTTTGTTAGTTATGATGAGATCTTACCACCGGACTTGATGGAGTGACCTGAAGATCTACATCGGTGACTGCCACTGGAACTCGGCGACGGATAGAACTAGACGTGCCGAGTTTGGGCTCGTTTTGTTAGTTATGATGAGATCTTACCTCCGGTCTTGATGGAGTGACCTGAAGGTCTACATCGGTGACTGCCACTGGAACTCGGCGACGGTTCGAACTAGATGTGCCGAGTTTGGGCTCATTTTGTTAGTTATGATGAGATCTTACGTACGGACTTGATGGAGTGACCTGAAGGTCTACATCGGTAACTGCCACTGGAACTCGGCGACGGATCGAACTAGATGTGCCGAGTTTGGGCTCGTTTTGTTAGTTATGATGAGATCTTACCTCCGGACTTGATGGAGTGACCTGAAGGTCTACATCGGTGGCTGTCACTGGAACTCGGCGACGGATCGAACTAGATGTGCCGAGTTTGGGCTCGTTTTGTTAGTTATGATGAGATCTTACCACCGGACTTGATGGAGTGACCTGAAGATCTACATCGGTGACTGCCACTGGAACTCGGCGACGGATAGAACTAGACGTGCCGAGTTTGGGCTCGTTTTGTTAGTTATGATGAGATCTTACCTCCGGTCTTGATGGAGTGACCTGAAGGTCTACATCGGTGACTGCCACTGGAACTCGGCGACGGTTCGAACTAGATGTGCCGAGTTTGGGCTCATTTTGTTAGTTATGATGAGATCTTACGTACGGACTTGATGGAGTGACCTGAAGGTCTACATCGGTAACTGCCACTGGAACTCGGCGACGGATCGAACTAGATGTGCCGAGTTTGGGCTCGTTTTGTTAGTTATGATGAGATCTTACCTCCGGACTTGATGGAGTGACCTGAAGGTCTACATCGGTGGTTGTAACTGGAACTCGGCGACGGATCGAACTAGATGTGCCGAGTTTGGGCTCGTTTTGTTAGTTATGATGAGATCTTACCACCGGACTTGATGGAGTGACCTGAAGGTCTACATCGGTGACTGCCACTGGAACTCGGCGACGGATCGAACTAGATGTGCCGAGTTTGGGCTCGTTTTGTTAGTTATGATGAGATCTTACCAACGGACTTGATGGAGTAACCTGAAGGTCTACATCGGTAACTGCCACTGGAACTCGGCGACGGATCGAACTAGATGTGCCGAGTTTGGGCTCGTTTTGTTAGTTATGATGAGATCTTACCTCCGGACTTGATGGAGTGACCTGAAGGTCTACATCGGTAATTGCCACTGGAACTCGGCGACGGATCGAACTAGATGTGCCGAGTTTGGGCTCGTTTTGTTAGTTATGATGAGATCTTACCACCAGACTTGATGGAGTGACCTGAAGGTCTACATCGGTGACTGCCACTGGAACTCGGCGACGGATCGAACTAGATGTGCCGAGTTTGGGCTCGTTTTGTTAGTTATGATGAGATCTTACCACCGGACTTGATGGAGTGACCTGAAGGTCTACATCGGTGACTGCCACTGGAACTCGGCGACGGATCGAACTAGACGTGCCGAGTTTGGGCTCGTTTTGTTAGTTATGATGAGATCTTACCACCGGACTTGATGGAGTGACCTGAAGGTCTACATCGGTGACTGCCACTGGAACTCGGCGACGGATCGAACTAGATGTGCCGAGTTTGGGCTCATTTTGCTAGTTATGATGAGATCTTACGTACGGACTTGATGGAGTGACCTGAAGGTCTACATCGGTGACTGCCACTGGAACTCGGCGACGGATCGAACTAGATGTGCCGAGTTTGGGCTCATTTTGCTAATTATGATGAGATCTTACGTACGGACTTGATGGAGTGACCTGAAGGTCTACATCGGTGACTGCCACTGGAACTCGGCGACGGATCGAACTAGAAGTGCCGAGTTTGGGCTCGTTTTGTTAGTTATGATGAGATCTTACCAACGGACTTGGAGTAACCTGAAGGTCTACATCGGTGACTGCCACTGGAACTCGGCGACGGATCGAACTAGATGTGCCGAGTTTGGGCTCATTTTGTTAGTTATGATGAGATCTTACGTACGGACTTGATGGAGTGACCTGAAGGTCTACATCGGTGACTGCCACTGGAACTCGGCGACGGATCGAACTAGATGTGCCGAGTTTAGGCTTGTTTTGTTAGTTATGATGAGATCTTACCAACGGACTTGATGGAGTAACCTGAAGGTCTATATCGGTAACTGCCACTGGAACTCGGCGACGGATCGAACTAGATGTGCCGAGTTTGGGCTCGTTTTGTTAGTTATGATGAGAACTTACCTCCGGACTTGATGGAGTGACCTGAAGGTCTACATCGGTGGCTGTCACTGGAACTCAGCGACGGATCGAACTAGATGTGCCGAGTTTGGGCTCGTTTTGTAAGTTATGATGAGATCTTACCACCGGACTTAATGGAGTGACCTGAAGGTCTACATCGGTGACTGCCACTGGAACTCGGCGACGGATCGAACTAGATGTGCCGAGTTTGGGCTCGTTTTGTTAGTTATGATGAGATCTTACCTCCGGACTTGATGAAGTGACCTGAAGGTCTACATCGGTGACTGCCATTGGAACTCGGCGACGGATCGAACTAGATGTGCCGAGTTTGAGCTCGTTTTGTAAGTTATGATGAGATCTTACCACCAGACTTGATGGAGTGACCTGAAGGTCTACATCGGTGACTGCCACTGGAACTCTGCGACGGATCGAACTAGATGTGCCGAGTTTGGGCTCGTTTTGTTAGTTATGATGAGATCTTAGCTCCGGACTTGATGGAGTGACCTGAAGGTCTACATCGGTGACCGCCACTGGAACTCGGCGACGGATCGAACTAGATGTGCCGAGTTTGGGCTCGTTTTGCTAGTTATGATGAGATCTTACCTCCGGACTTGATGGAGTGACCTGAAGGTCTACATCGGTGACTGCCACTGGAACTCGGCGACGGATCGAACTAGATGTGCCGAGTTTGAGCTCGTTTTGTAAGTTATGATGAGATAGCACACAAAACTATAAGGCCGCTGCCTCAAAACTAGCGGGCAGAGGGGCGGCAGCGGCGGCGGCGCGGCCGTCGCGGACCCGTTCTCGAAACTAGCGGTCAGATCGCGCGTCACTAGGTATAGACGCGTTGTGTTGTGTTCGTGATTGTGTCGTCGAGATATTTGTTTTTATTCGCGAACGAAATGTCTGAACAATGGCGGCAACATCTTTTTGATTCGAATTTATTCCTAACGCTCGATTTATTGTGGGCAAACACTACGGCACAGGCGCGCGGGCGGTGACCGCTTGACAAGTAGGTACACCGCTCGCTGCCCGCTCCCGCGCCGCTGTTTTCGAGGGACGGTCCATTTGATTATACGCATAACATACTGCCGCTCCCGCGCCGCCGCCGCCGCCGCCGCCAGCCGCCCCGCTGCCCGCAAGATTCGAGGCAGTGGTCTATACAATGTGTCCGGTATCGGTCTGTACAAACTTAAGAGGTGAGGAGGTAGCTTGGTAAATTCTATCAATAAAATTATTCTACACTCAGCAGCATTTGTTGCCAGAGGTTTCACACCCGCTACAACTCAAAAGTTATCCCATGGAAACAAAAAAAATGGGATTAAACCTATCTTATTTTTGTTAATCCAGGTTACAAACTATCTGTGTAAGAAATTTCATACAAATCCGTTCAGTAGTTTTTGCGTGAAAAAGTAACAAACATCCATCTATCCAAACTTTCACGTTTTTATTAATATGATATTATGAGGTCGAAAACAATACTGAATGGTAGCCATTTTTGTTTTGGCATGATTTTGAATGAGGTATCAGTTTCAATTTAAAGTTCAGTTAATTAATTAAACTTTTTAAATGGTACCGTTTTAGTATTCCTTACTAGAGTACTCAGTATCGCGCGGCGCGGACTCGGAGTAAGGGCCGAACTACGGTAAGCAGATGCCCGCGTGGTTCAATACAAGAGTGCTGTCGTGAGGACACCGCGCGTACATTTTTGTATCGAACCGTTTTGGTTCAAGTTGCAGTTTCGGTCCTAAGTGATTCCATACTTTTGGTAGCGAGTGTAGTACAAATTAAGAGGAATTTATTTAAGGGCCATTAATTTATTACGTAAGATTTAGGGGGAGGAGAGTCGTTCAAGTCTTATTTTTTCTTACAAGGGAGTAGGAATTTGTAAAAATTGCTACTTAAGTCCCAATTTTTTTTTCCGTGGTAAAATCATCAAATGAGTCCTCCCGCCCTGCCCGGGGTGGGCCCCGGGCAGGGCGGGAGGGACTGTGACTCGTACTGACTAAAATCCACGGTGTCCTTCAATAGCCCTTTTATGTTCCGGGGTCACGGTAATGAGATAAGTCCCGTGACCCCGGCAGGCTTTTGCCCTCTAGAGGGGGGCCCCGTCATACCTAAGTACCTACTCACGAAAAATAAACATTAAAACATCCCAAATGTGTATTCATTTTTCCTTCCTCATCCTTTTTCCGAGTTTTTCGTTATAAATATTAAACAGAGGGGGAGGGGTCGGCCTATTCTTTTTTTTTATATTAGTGGCGAGGGGGCCAAATACTATCGAAAAGTCTCACGTAATACATGAATGAGCCCTTACCATCAAAAGTTATAATAAGTAGTATGTTTATGGTCGTGTACGATACCTAATTGGTCTGTTGGTCACTGGTTAAGTCATGGTCAGCTTCTCCAGCTTGGCCTCTTGTGAATCTCATAAACTAAGATAGATGGAATAAAGAACAAATGGAATAAAGATATCCAGTTTGCGCCAGTGCGTTAGTACAGAAGAGATAATATTTAAAAAACAAAAAACCCGACTGCGTATAAAAACTAAAAAGAAAGAAACAAGCCCAGTAGTTTAGAATTCACTCATTCACACTCAAAATCGGAGCCCCTTGGGAAGATTTGATTGGTATTATTTGAAAGGCCCCCGACTGTGAGTGTGAATGAGTGAATTCTAAACTACTGGGCTTGTTTCTTTCTTTTTAGTTCTTATACGCAGTCGGGTTTTTTGTTTTTTTATAATTTTTATTTTATTTTACTATTTTTAGTTTTTGTTAGCATTTATCAGTCCAAATTAAATTGAAACATATAAGTTAGATATATTTTGGTTAACCATTTTTAACATCCTTTAATTTGATACCCCACTTGATAGAATGTGAGAGATTTTAAAAAAAAATTTTTAGTCCGGAACCCTTTGCACACAAGTTCGACTCGCACTTGGCCAGTTTTATGTACCCAGTGACACTCTCACGTTTAAGACGAATCTAACGACACCTCTCAAGTTAAAATCCATCAAGCCGTTTAGGCTGCAGAGCAACACACAGAAACATACATACATACACTCGAAAAACGTAACCCTCCTGGCGCAGTCGGGTAAAAAATAAAACAAAACATTTTTCCAAATTCTGTTTATTATGGTAGTTTACAATGACAATTAACTGCACCTAAGCTTATACAAGTTTTTGATGTTTTCCTGTACAAATACATCTCGTTTAAAAATAGGGACATTCACAAGAATTAAACATTTTGTAACTGAAAAGTATCCATAAAATTAAAAACCCTTTCTTGGCAATTGGCTAATAAATATTGTGAGCATTGCTAGATACATGATGTACATTAAGAAAATATTACGCTAGGTCGGCCATAGAAATCTCAAATATTTCTATGGCCGACATAGCGTAATATTTATAGCGTAGTATAAATATGATAAAATTAATAAAATGTTTGTCATTCTTCTCCACTTCCTTTCCTCCTATGGAAATCTGTAAAAAAAAAAATCGAGTCATTATAAAATTTATAGATGTGGCGAATTAGATTAAAGAAAATTAATTACATCAGAACATAAACATTATACTTCATTATACGTCAGTCGGGAAAAGAAGACAAAAAAAATAGAATCATCATGAAAATAAGTCTACTAAAATGAATAAAATGAGTATGTACTATGTTAGTTATAAATAATTACCTGAATTTCATAAGTATGATAGCTCAATTGCCTCTGGACGGTAAAAGCCGGAGGCCCGCCGACAGCTCTTGGCACTGAAAAAATAAAATCAAACTTTAGAAGCGTTGCATTAGCTTCGAATCGCGGCTACTAATTTTTTATATGTTATTTATTGAAAAATAAGTCATTACAGATTTAGAATGTTTATTACAGCTTTTAAAATACAAACATTGTATAAACACGACACGATGTTTAAGATTTCAAAATAATGTAAAGACTTTTTCTTCAAATAGTTCAGATTTTAATGCTTATGCTTCATTAAGCATCAGTCGGGAAAAGAAGACAAAAAATAATGAATCATCATACTTTCAATCAAATAGTCAAATAATGTCGCTCTTTAGGTAATTATGTTAACGCACCTTGCACAAACTATCCAATCGTGTTCTACATTGTTGTCAACGCTTCAACCTTGGCTATCTGAAATTAAAAAATAAAACACTATTTTTTTTTTTTTTTTTTTTCTTTATTTGTTTTAGGAACTTTTAACAATATGTTACGCTAGTTCCATCATATACTAATCTAATTACAAACAAACTTACAAATTAACCAATGAATATACCTAAAAAAAAAAAACACTATCATAAGCAAATCTTAGTAATCGTCAATGGCAGAAAAATGAAATATCGTTTTAAATTAAAGTTTTTTGCCCCACACTAAGAATTTCACATTCAGAAACACAGACCCAGAACTACTACTTGCAGGTCAAACAAATATTTTGTTCTGTGCAGGGTTCGAACCCGCGACACGCTGCGCAGCAGTCGATCGCTCAGCCACTGCGCCAACCGTCCCGTCATAATAATGTGTCTTTTAATTGGTTATTTACATATTTTACCGACGAAAAAGAAAAGGCTCGCTATCGCCAGTATCGCGTACGAATTCGCCGCTAGAGGCGCTTGAGTAGCGTGAGATCCCCGGTAATGTTGTGTATGAATTATGATTCATATAACAACTATAAATTACGGGTTAATAAATGTCGCTGACCAACCAACAAATCACTACAACTACAATGGGATCTATTAAGTTAATAAAAAAAATATATGCAAAAGCTAGTTTAAACTACTCAAAACTAAATAGGACTTGTCCACCATGTTTTTTGCTAAAACTTAAAATTTAACCGAAAAATTCGCGGCGGCGCGGCGGCGGCGCTGCGGCGGCATCGTGTACATGAGCCCTGACGGTTAAATTCATAATTTTGCAACAACTAATATTATATATTTAGGCCAAAATAGTGACTAATTTGAGGTACACAAAATAGGCCCCCTATTTTGTTTTGAGTAGTTTAGCTAGAGATAAGTATAGATTTTCAAGTAAAATCCTTAATGGCAGTCGTCAACACACGAACCTACCCCAAACTGTCAAATTTTCCCCATCGACTTTATACTACTCTACCTGTGTGATAAAAGTTCACAGATTTGAGTAGGTTAATGTGCTGACGTCTGTACATGAATAGGAAAAAGATTTAATATTTACCTGAATAAAAGCCCAGGCAGGTCTAGCTAAAAACTGAAACCTGTGAACATAATAATAACGTATTTGTAGCATATAATTTTATAAACATAATAACACGATTTGAACTGAAAAGTATTAATTACATTAAAGTCAGCATTTTAAGTAATTACTATTATATTTGAAAAGATTCAAAAGCGTTAAATAAATTTTAAAAAAAGAAAGTTTTATTTTAAAGGGACTGTATATATATACTTATAATTTTTGCTATAAAATATCTCTATGGGTTATTATTCAGTTTCAAATGCTTTGGTTTGCCCAAGTTCATGCTGACTTATGATTATGATGAAGTAGAAATATCTATTTTTCTGAGTTTAGTTAAGTCCTAACCCAAGATAACCCACTACCTATTTGTTGCCTTGTAAATATTAATTTGTTAGGCTTTTCATTATTGTGTTATATATTTTAAATACCATTATAAAATATAGTTTCATTCGTCACGTTCTTTAGCAATATGGAAAATAAACAAAGTTAGCAACGTAAAATATTAAGATTTTAAAATATTGTTGAAAGGTTAATATCGCAGATAGACACATCATTTTGTAAAAAAACACGTCAACGTGCAACCGTAGATCTCATTGAATATTATCGGGTCAGCTCTTCAACATTTGCATACGTTTACTAAACATCAATAAAGGCATAAATGTATTATAATTATTTTCTTTTCCAATAAAGGATCAGGTAGATTTTGGCAATCACCGACCTCAAACGAACAAGTAATAGGATTTCCATAAAATCAATGTTTTCTTAAAGTGTCAGTAGAGAAAGAGTAAGGGGAGCGTACGGTTTAAAAGGTCAAAGTTTATGACCTGAGATGCATTATATCCTTTAACTAAAGAGAATAAATAAGCATCGATTTAAAAATATAAATTTCGACAGAAATTTAAGCCATGAATAAATATTTGTGTTAAAAACTTTAGAATTACTTTACATTTCCTTAGTATTAAAAATACTACATCCGGAAATGGTTCACAGAAGAAAATAATGAATATGCAGATAAGGTTCTATTCTGTGGTGGCAAAAAAAACCGTAATAAAATTAATTTAATTTGACTACAGCAGTACATTGGCTATTTAATTTAAAATTTAATCATGTTTATCATAGCATTCAGGTCTTATTAGAAAAGGTTTAAACACTTTAGGATACTTATCGTTCTAGGTATAATTATATTCTTAGTATGTCCGGTTTCTGATCAACCAACACGCACTGGGCCCGCGTGGTGGATTATGGCCCACTCCCTCTCACAGAGAGGAGGCCTGTGTCCCAGCAGTGGGAACATTTATAGGCTGATGATGATGATGTCCGGTTTCGGTCTGCACAAACTTAAAGGAAAGGTATCTTGCTCAATTCTGTCAATAAAATTATAAAACAGTAGCACTCCGTTTGCGACTTTATGCCCGCGCGAATTTTGAACTTTGCTTCCGTAAAATTCTACTACCGGCCACCCTCTTTATGGGATACTTTTGAAAAATCTAAATAAAAACCCAATAAAAATTTGAGACTAGGAGTCTCAAATTTTAGTGCTTGTAGTAACAAAGTTTCATACAAACTATCAACCCCAAAAACAACCCTTTATTGGGTCGAATTTCTTAAAATCCGTTCTTCATGCACACCTACATCATATAAAGAACGCATATGCAAAATGTCTGCTGCGCGTTGATCTATCAGTCAGTCAGCCAGTCAGTTTTGAATTTTATATACCTATAAAGATAGATAGAAGATAGATGTGGGGTCGGAACTCAACCCCTACTGAATTGTAGCCACTTGTACTGTAACTTTGGGTTTAAAGTTACAGAATACTGCGAGCTTTCTCTTAATATCTAGCCTTTATATCTAGAGAAATAAGCAATCGCTATCCGTTCTAGCAGTGCATACAATTATTCAACTTTAAGATGTTGTCTTATCAGTCTTTTATACAAAAATTGTTGATGGAATTTTAAAATGCAGTGATTTGTCAAGCTCATTTTCTTTTATATACATTTCTTGTTATCAGATACAAATGTTAGTAGGTATCTATTTTTACTGCACTTTTAGATTTAAGAATCTATACTTCTACATACATAAATGTATTTATATATTACGAGTATAAAGCTGAAAATGTTTGTTTGGTTGAACGCGGTAATTTCAGAAACTACTGGTTCGAATAGAAAAAATAATGTTGTGTTGGATAGTCTATTTATCGAGCAAGGATATAAGGCTGTATAACATCATGCTACGACCAATATAATATATATATAATAGCTAGTTTATTATTATATACCTAACGAACTTTATTTTTTTTTGTAACTACAAATTGTTACTTTGTTGGCAATGTAATCGTTAATGCTGCGCGTAGGTATACCTGTGGTAAGCACGTAAGTTTTACATTTTTGTTTTCAATTACAACTTGTGAGTATTGCTGTACCCTATCTAAATTAATAAATTATTTACAGTTGCTAAATTTTATTTTTTTACAATTCCGTTTAGATGGCAAAACTACCAAAAAACAGAAATGGCTACTTAGTAGTTTGATATCCGACCCCACATGTAGAATATTATTATTAACAGAATCGAGCAAGCAACCTTTAAGTTTGTACAGTAAGAAACTGGACACATTGTACATGGCTGTATTAAGTACAAGTACATTGTAGACTTTGTAATATACGAGTCGTTTGTACGGAAGAAGAACTGTTCAGTTTGAGGGAGAACAGCTTTAAAACAAGTTACCAAAAGAAAAAAATATTCCTATCACTCAACATTTTTTTAAGAATAGATTGAAGTTGTATTATGCTTATCAACAATAATAATAAAATTAGTGACTCACTGAATATACTCAAGACAAAAGTTTTTTACTAAGACATTTTTTTATTTAGTTACGAGTGAACTGTATAAATATTATGTTCTTTTTGAGAAATAAGCGTCTAACCGAATTTATGATATACAATTTATTAATCAAATATATACTTATTTGTCTTATGTGTTTCAGTAAAATAATGTTCTCAAAGTACAATCGACAAAGTTGAATCATGACCCACCATAAGCTTATTTTCTTACAGACATTCAAGAACAATTAGGTCCGCTTTCGCGTAAACAAACATATCCATGGTAACGACTTTGACCTTTATCAATTTGACGGATTCAAACGATTTATTGTCAAAATGGGTCATGATTCAACTTTGTCGAAAGTACATAATTATTAGAAAAACAATCTCTTAAAATATTTTAATGAGTTACAGTATTCCTTCTTAATTAATGAAATTCCTGTGGAGCTTGAAATTGAATAGATTCGACTTCAAATCAATTATACAGATTACAATTAGACACATAACGGGTAACATTGATATATTCCCTTTATGTCGAGTCCCGTAATCCCGTTACGTCGAGTCTGGAAGTCTATTGTTCTCCAAAGATTTTACGCTTTCTATTACCTTTATGTCGAGTTTGGTGAACAAGTACAGTCAGGAATGTAAATTAAAAGCCAATGGCATAAAAACATAATAATATTAATACAAGTATAGGTGAAGATTACCTAAAAAAGGAAGCTCAACGGAGCCCCGCTCCGCGGGGCTCCTATTTCTGCGTGCATAGTTTAAAGTAACCTAACACGAAGGGGATGGCGGGGTCTTTCAGACCCCGCCATCCCCTTCGAACCTAACCTGTCCGTGTCAGGGTGCCCACAAGTCCCGAGTTCGCTTCGCTCGCTCTTGGATCCCAAGTTCTCCTAATAACAATTCCAATCATTAATAATTCTAAATTATGTGCATGTATTCATTTCACTGGACGTGACTGTACTTCTAAAATATGATATAATTAAACTCGACATAAAGGTAATAGAAGCGTGGTAAATAAACTCGGCATAAAGGGAATAGAAACGGGACAGAAAACTAAACTCGACATAGGGGTAATAGAAGCGAGACAAGGTTTTCGGCTCGACGTAACGGGACTCGACATAAAGGGAATCAACCTGCGAATCTAGTCTAAAAAATTTTGCACAAATAGGTACTATTTTTTCTTACTAATCCAAATCTAGGCAATTCAAGGGCAGTTTTTAGCACATTTTTAATCATTTTCATAATTTATTTATTTTCTATGGATTTTATAAATAATTTATTTGAATAATAATCCTACTTTGCCAAAATAACGATGATATTTATAAAAAAAAATCTTCAAGACATTCCTTCGTTCTCTGAAACTTAATATGTCATTATGACATTCTGTCCCGAATAGGAAAGGCAACTGTCAAGTGGCGCTGTTTACGTTTATAAAAAGAAAAAATAAATTAATCGGTATTTATAATGACAGAATGTCGTGGCAAAAATGTATATAAAATATGAAAATACATATTACCGACAATTCCCACTATCAATAAAGAATGGGTAGCTGCTGCGAGAATAACAAAAATATGATCACTGGGTAACAGGCTATGCAAACAAATATCCACCCGTGCGAAGACGGCGCAGACCGCTAAATATTCAAAAATTTCAACCACAACTACAATTTAATGTGGTATTAATATAGTATAATCAAATGTAATGTAATATAGTCACAACTAAATCACTTTTTTTAACCTGTCCTTAGAATAAACTTACACAGCGCCATCTACAATAACTGTGAGTTACCAACCCAATTAGAGATGCACGGATGACGGAAGGAAATTGGATATAGCGCGTAAACTACCATAGAACTTCATAGAAGTATGGTAGTTTACGCGCTACTTGGAACACAATTACACGCATTCAGGTTGGATGCAGTGCGTAACCGCTCTAAGGGTTCCCGAACACGGGCCACAAAACGCCGCCACACGCCACTCGCGCGATTCCGCACCCCTCTCTCTCTCTCTTACCTCAGTAATGCATTGGTTAAAAAAGTAGCAACCAACGACTGCAAGTGTCGACCACCGGCCACAAATGGCTGTCGCGCGCTTCAGCTACCTCTGTAGCCGCTTCTAGCTTCTCGTGGCGGCGTTTGTGGCTGTCACGAGTGGCTCGTGTGCGGCGACACTAAGAGTGTGTAAAATATATTTTAGAGCAGATTTTGCTGGTAAATGAGCGTGATTATTAAAGTCTTGAGTTTCTCGCCGCAATAAAAAATTCGTCACTTCCGTGGTCACAGAAATATTGTTGGTATTTTTCCAATTGTGATCTAACCGTGCTCTAAATACAGCACGCATAGTTTGAAACTACTTCAGGTTATTTGTGAAGACGTGTTGCATTTAGATGTTAACTTACCAGATAGTTACTCAGATATAGCCGCAGTGTTTCAAACAGATATAGGTACTGGGTGTCTTCGATGAAGCAAATGTGGTATCTTATTCTGCTCTTCGTGTATTCCTCCATTTCAATGTTACATTACAACTGCTAATTTAAACTGAGGAAAAAATATTAAGCTGTGCAGGCAAGCTACAATTGAATTCTTTCGTATTTTCCCAACAACACGCCGTCATCCATGAAGAGTTACACAAGTTTCGTGTTTATAAGGCATGCCAAGACTGTTGCAATCAATGCTCACAAGTTTCGAATCTAAGAAACCCCAGATGAAAAAGCCAATAATTATCTCTAACTTCTAAAAATTTTAACCTCGAAAGGGTGGAAAACAAAGGCAGGAAATAATTCATGATGGCATGTAAAGTTGTTTTCGATGAATAACATTGCATCTCATATTAATTTTTCGGATTAAATTTCCGCGAATGGGAGAAACTGTCCGAATTAAATAAATTCGTTTACGTGCATGATCAAGTTAAATGACCAAGTTTGGCAAGGCAAAAATGAAAGATCCAATTCAAATTCAATAACTGAGGACAAAAATATACTAAAAAAAATACAAGAGAGTATGAACAGTATCTACACTGTACATTACAGCGCGTTCTTCTGTTATTTTCAGTTAAACACAATATTTTCTTCACGAATCAATGAAGGCGTGAAACATCAAACTGAACGGTGTGACGAAAACATAACGGTGCATATAGCATGAAAATTCAAAAAAATTATAGGAATTTATATTTCTGATCAAAAGCTGGGTTTTACTTTAAAATACGAGTACCTCCTTACTATCTGGCCTTACCCAAACATATAATGCGCTTCCAGTGCAACTGGTTGCAGTTAAATGCTGTCACTCCATGCTGCCTATCGACTGCACAACCTCGTAATTAGGTAGCAAGCAGGATACCCCTTGTCAGACTTGCAGGCTTCAGACTACAGCAACGACTGTCAAAAACTATGAACGGTATCCGCAGGAAACAGCGGGAAGGATCAACTATGTAATCAAACTCCATGGACTGACTATCGTCGCTCCAACTTGAAGATCAACCCGGCCGTTATTAACACGTTGACATTGGACACAAGCTCAAGTTAATACTTTAATGTTTGCACGTGCCTACTCTATATAGGTAGGTCCGGTAAAATTCGCGGAGGTGCACTGCCCGAAACAGGTTGTCGGTACGAACAGATAAGTACGTTTACGTGCCGATCGTTACGTTTCAAGCCTCTATACAGAAACCGGAAAATCTGCTTAGAGTAACCATCACCGGACACGCCGCAATCGCGTGACGCCTATCCAGCCACTCTTTGAGGAGTGGCTGGATAGGCGTCACGGAGTCCTGACCTACCGCACGACACAGGTCCTCACCGGGCACGGAAGTTTTGAGAGGTACCTGTGTCTGATGAGGAAGGAGGAAACGCCTGGGTATCACCACTGCGAGGATCGCCCGGAGGTCTCGATGGAGGACTGCCCCGCTTGGGCAGAGCACCGCCGTGTCCTCACGCGCCCGGCATTGGTCGAGGCCATGATGCGGGGCCGAGACGGAGTGAGAAGCGGTCGCCTCCATCCGCGAAGCAGTCATGCTCGCAAAGGAGGAGGCGGGCCGCGTGAGGGAGAGGATAATGTCCTCCCTCCACCCCAGCCGCAGTGGTGCCCACGGCATCGGACGTCAGCAGACGATCTCCGGCCACCGTAGGCGTGGGCATGCTGGCGGCGATAATGGGTGACTCGCTGGCCGACCATGAACCATGCCTGGCTCGACGGCTCGTTGTGTTCCACGCGCGCCTTAAAGAGTGTCAGCATGATGACGGGACCACCCTCTAGAGGGCCAAGGCCTGCCGGGGTCGCGGGACTTATCTCATTACCGTGACCCCGGAACATAAAGGGCTATTAAAGGACACCGTGGATTTTAGTCAGTACGAGTTTGGCAGTCCCGCCCTGGGTGGGAGGACTCATTTGATGATATATAACCATCATGCCTTGCAATTGGTCGGAAAAATTTTTTTTACTTCTCAAGAAAGTTGATGAGTGTGCATAAATCGTTTCTGATGCCGCCGGCCGGGTAGTCAGAGAGGATTCACGGAATCACTACTACAGACTAAGTACTGTCTGAAATCGTACCAATTTTTTAGTTAGCATATTGTTAGTTAGCATAGAGCACTTGACCAATACAACTTAACCATAAAGTTAGGAAACACGTAGCATTTTCTTCTGTACGTAAGTACAGGTGCTGTATGATTCATTAAAAGTCTGCAAAAAAAAAACACTCCAGTCAACAATATGTCGTCGTTTTGTCAAGCAGAACTTTACGTTACCTCGTCGCGATGTCGTAATATTTGGTCTAGCCATCAATCGATGAATAAAAATGGTCAAGTCAGAGCGAACTTGGTCTACAAACTAATGTGATGTAGTTATATTTTAAGGTGGTTACACTCACAATCCTGGAAAAAAAACGTGAAATAAATTAGTGAAAATGGCTTTAGTGCATTTTTTTAATTTACTAACAATTTTTATTTCTTCTAACATGCATGTTTTTTTTATTCCCCAGAATTCCAACCATGGATATTTGTAGGAAATAAGACTTCATGCTGCCCAGACACTAGACCATGTATTTTACTATACATCAATTCATGTCTCAATTGAACGCAATTAATACATACTTACTAAAAAAATAAGTATGTACCTTATATGGTACATACCAAGTTAAGAGGTACAGGCAATTGAATTATGGCTTTTCTGTAGACTTGTAGAGGATCTCCCCAATAACCTCAAGTGAAATTTGAAGAAACATTAAATAGACACTCATTTATTAGACAAATACTTGGATGATAAAATTATTCTCGTATTTTATTACTCTTTCTCAAAAACTATTGGGACTGATTTCAATGCTGTTTTTTTTACCTACTTGGAGCACATGGTTAACATATTTTTCAGTTAACATTTCTGTATGAGATTTTCTATGTTTGTAAACGCACCCACAGGAGAAATTCGTAATGTGAGACACAGTATAAAAAAATACAAACTAAAAAAGGAAAAAATTGAATAGAAACTCAGTATTTGGTATGTGTAAATAAAAGTATAGTTTTAAGTCGAGCTAGCACATCCTATGTCCTTTTGATGTTGACAGTTTTTGTTATAAAAGTGTTCAACAAATGTTTATCTTTTTGTGGTAAGGCGTTTAGTGTCTACGTAATATTTCTTAAGATGCGTCTACTGTAAAATGTGCCTACATTTCCAGACAGCTCATAAACATTTTCTGTTTCCGGCCATCAAAAACATTTTAGTGTAGATACATAGTAGTTTTAGTTTCGGCAATATTTCTGAACTAGAATGGCTCATTCATACGTGCTAATTCAGTACACATTGTGTGGGTGTATAATAAATTGCGACAAGCACAGAGACGCACTACAGCGAGTCATCATTCAGTTGGTAGTGTAGTACATACATCATACCACTCAAAATGTTTTTTTTTAGGAATGTAGTAATTGTCTACCTTCACCAATGTGTACACAATATGCGTACAATTTAGACATGATTTTATACACAGCAAAATAGATTATATGGTGTCCGAGAAGGAAAACGTCCAATAAGTAGGGGAAAGGTGTACGAGATGATCCGTTGAGGCAAGATGATCCTTTGATATTGCAACGAACCCAGTAGCGTCATCTAGTTGTTTTTAATGGTAAAACGTAGTCCCCGATATTCCTCCGCCTCAGTCAAAAGTAGTGGTGTCGAGAGTGAGAATTAAATTTTTTGAGAAAAAAAACAAATACTTATTCCGTGACTTTGATCTAAGGTAAGGGAGAGTTGAATTATATATCTAATTTGTTCTAGGTACTTTATTACTAGGCTGTGGTATTAGTTAGCTTTGAATATTGCTCTATTTTGTTTTTTTAATAGCATGGTAACAGTTGAAAGCACATTAGTTTAAGTTATCGAACATTGAATAAAAAAGTTTATGTTGGGGCAAGATGATTATGTTACCGGTGTACAAGATGATCCCCACGGATCTTCTTGTACACCGGTAACAAACCTACTATTACGGGGATATTTTAACCATTTGTATGTTATTATGTTTAAGTTTATATATTTTTGGTTTAAGACTATGCCTCGTAATTATAAAAAAAAACTAAACGCGAATTGTGGTCGGAAGACTCCATGATCAAAGCACTGGACGCTGTTAAAAATGGCATGCCATATAGCCAGGGACCATTTTGGTTACCCATTCAAAGGGTTTTTGATAGGGTTTTGGCAAAGTGTTGTTTTAAAACCCATTTCATATTGATAACACTTTTTTACGAAAACCCCCATCAATGGGTAACCCCTTCCAAACCCTTTCGATTTGATAGCTGTTAATTCGAAAACCTGTTCTTGGGGGTTATACTTTTTAACGTTAAGACGTTTTGAACAGGTTACCCCTTCAACGACTATAACAGAGTTACCCATTCGGTCTACATGTATTGTAATTTTATCTCTCGTGCCTTTACTTTAAAGTACTAAACTGCATGCATTCGCATTGTATGCGTCATGTTACTAAACGCAGTCTAGGGCCTAGCGACTTAATACACATACAATTATAGTTATCATTGCTGAGATTTTAAAATTCTATGTATTTTGTTTCTGGAATAGTCGGGATTGTTGCGTGCATAATCTTCTCTTTTTTAACCGACTTCAAAAATAGGAGGAGGTTATTAATTCGACTGTTTTTTTTTTTATGTTTGTTACCTCATAACTTGCGACTGGGTGAACCGATTTTCATGATTCTTTTTTTATTCGAAAGCTGGTGCTTCCCGTGTGGTCCCATTGTCACCATTTTAGGATCTGATGATTGGATCTTGGAGAAATCGAGGGCAACCCTCAAATTTTATTGGCTGACACATAGTTTTTCACAAATCTTATGAAGTAATTCAAGTACTTGCGTATGGAAATCATCATCTCATGTAGCTGAGCTGATGATGGAAGGTACAACTCGTGGACTGATTTAGTAAATTATGTTTGTGTTCGCATATCTCCGGAACTACAAGTCCGATTTAAGTAATTCTCATTCATTTTTTGTTGTACTAGGTATCGTTCAACTTAGGGAATACTGTATTCATCAAAATCGGTTCAGTAGTTTTTGAGATAGGGAATGAATGAAAGAGATGTTAACGATGTTATTACCGGTGCTACGGATTACAAAATTCTAGGGCACATGTACAAAATGATGTATTTGACAAGAATTTTGGTTGAATATTTAAACTAAAAAGAGTAAAATAAAAACTTTTTCTAAAAAAAAATGTGACCGCCTTCAAAAACAACCACAAATAAGGATAAAACAACCTACAAAACTTTTCTTTAAGGAAGTCGGTGGCAAAAGAGACAGTGAAATTAATAAAAAAAAGTCACCGACTTCCGAAAGAAAAGTTTTGTAGGTTATTTAATTTTTATCCTTTTTTGTGGTTGTTTTTGAAGCCGGTCACATTTTTTTTTTACGGAATTATAAATGTTAAAGAATAATGGAGTAAGTATCAGTTTTGAACGTGGACATCTTCCGGCCGGCCGAACGTCGCCATTCGAGAAGTTTTGTTCCCCATCGGTTGTCACTTTTATGTGGCCTGCCCATTGCCACTTCAACTTGTAATTTAAATAAGAGCTATGTCGGTGACTCTGGTTCTTCGCCAAATATCCATGTTCCGGATTTTATCCCGCAAAGAAACTCCGAGCATAGCTAAAGAGCTATGCTCGGAGTTTTTACAGTCACTCAACGAGCAACGGCTTTCCGTTGATCGTTGAGTGACTCTAAAAGGCCAGCAGTCAAAGACCACGTTTCAGAGTCATATTATGTCATCACTGGCAACACACACTGGTTAAACACCCTTGTCTTAAGACACTGGAATTCGCGATGAGAAGATCACGGTCTACAACTTCGAGAATATCATTCCGAACAACAACCAACAGGTACGGGTTCCGCCCCCTGCCGGAGGTTGCACGCTGGTGTCGTGCGGTCCATGGCCCTCTACGGGGCCCCCGTGTGGGCCCTGAGCATTCGTACGCGGCCGGCAAAGCTGGTCGCATGCCAGAGGGTCATGACTCATGGCAATCCGAATGATCCGAGGATATCGCACGATCGCCGGCGTATCGGCCAACCTTCTTGCCGGATCGCTGCCCTGGGACCTGGAGGCGCCTGCCCCCCTGCGCGTCTATGAGTGGCGCGTGGAGGCGCAGCGTCGGGGTGTATCCACGCTGCCTCGAGAAGTCGAGGCGCGGCGGGAAGAGCTCCGGCGCGATCTCAGGGCAGTTTGGAGAGAACGACTGTCGCAACCGAGGTACGGGCTAGCCGCAATCGCGGCTGTAAGACCCCTCTTTGAGGAGTGGCTGGATAAGTCCCACGGCGTCCTCACCTTACCGCATGACACAGGGCCTCACCGGACATGGCTGCTTCGGGAGATACCTGTGCATGATAAAAAAGGAGGAAACGCCCGGGTGTCACCACTGCGAGGACCGCCCGGAGGACACGGTGGAGCATACGGTGCAGGACTGCCTTGCTTGGGCGGAGCACCGCCGTGTTCTTACGCAGGCGATAGGCTCTCGCGCCCGGCATTGGTCGCGGCGATGCTGCGGGGCGAGACGGAGTGGGAAGCGGTCGCCTCCTTTTGCGAAGCAGTCATGCTCGCGAAGGAGGAGGCGGGCCGCGAGAGAGAGAGGATACTGTCCTCCCTCCGCCCCAGACGCAGTGGTAGACGCCCACGGCGACGGATGTCGCGGGACGATCTCCGGCCACCGTAGGCGCGGGCATGCAGACGGCGAGAAAAGGGAAACTCGCTGTCCGACCATGGACCATGCCCGGGTCGACGCACGCCTCAAGGAGCGTCAGCATAATGACGGGGGGCCCCGTCATTATGCTGACGCTCCTTGAGGCGTGCGTACGACTGAGGCCCTATAGAGGGCCACAGTCCTGCCGGGGTTGCGGGACATACGTATACGGCGACTCCGGTACACAAAGAGCTACCGAAGGACACCGTGGATTTTAGTCAGTACAAGTCTGACAGTGGGGAGTGGGAGGACTCATTTGATGATTTTATCACGAAAAAAAAAACGGGTACCACATGGACATTCGACATGGTTTTCGTCTTGTCCATGTTCATTTTAAGGCCCACCTTATGGGAAACGATATCGCTGAGTGTTGGCGCGCGTATAATCTCGCGGAGCGTGTGTATGTGCTATGTGGTCCATATTGGTAGTAAAACCTTTTCGGAAACCGGCTTGTTCGGGAGGCTGGAAGTCATCAAACCTGCGTTCGAGACGGTTCGTAATGACACTTAAGAACAGCTTGTAGACATAGCCCAGAAGTGAGATGGATCTATAATTCTTCAACAAGGGTCAAGGTGTTATCACCCTTTTTGAAGAAGAGAATAGCCACACTCTTGTGCCATACTTCGGCGTAATATCTACGAGTATGACGGAATAGAATAACTTCTGGAGGACTGAAAGAACCGGTTTTCCACCCGCTCTCAGAAGTTCTGTTATGATTCCGGCGCCTTGTTGTTCTTGAGCTGTTTGAGAGCCATTCTAATCTCGTGCAGGCTGATGTCTGGGATATCCTCAGTGTAGTGTCAGTTTAGGTCTTGCTTCTCGAGCTATACTGACATTGGGCTGTCATTTTTTTTTAAAGATAGGTTCGCGTTTGACCACTATCTCGCCTGATGGAAAGCGAAGATGTGGTCAACGGTGAAGCACGCTTGCTTAGAAGTAACCTGTTCACTCTTGACTTGAAGACCCCAAGGCTATAGCTATCGGGAAATACAGATGCCGGCAGGGAATTCCACTCCATAGTAAAGATATTAGCAAAACGCTTTGTACGCAACGGAGGAATATCCACCATATTATATCGATGGCGCATTACCGTACGTCTTGCAATATGCCAATGATAGAAAGGGCCAGGCGGAATCAAGTTGTGCAGTTTCATCGCACACTCTCCGAAATATAACCGATAAAAAACCGACAGGCAACACGGCGTCGATGTTCAAAGCTCTGGAGCTTTGAATTGACCAGAGCATCGTTACCAGTTAGCCTCTTTGCCCGTTTATCTAATGAGTCAATTGCATCTAGTTGGTATTTGGCAGATCCATCCCAAAGGTGAGAGCAGTACTCAATGCATGACCGAACTTGCGCTTTATATAAATTAAGCAGCTGTTCATACGTGAAGTATTTTCTTACCTTGGAGAGGATCCCTAACTTTTTCGCGGCCAAGTGAGCCTTTGCCTCAATGAATGGGCCGAAATTGAGGGTTGATGTTAGTGAAACCCCAAGAGGGTCAAGATGGGCCGTTATCGGTATGGTCACACCTCGGAAAGTTGGAGCCGGGTGGAATTGGCTCTTTTTTGCGGAAAAAAGACACGCCTGAGGCTTGGTAGCATTGAGCTTGACTAGATTGGATTCACCCCATTCTGAGACAGCCTCCAAAGACAGGTTCAAGTGCTCAACCATGGCCTCTCGGAGAGACTGGATCTGAGGCCCAGTAGCCGTGCATTGGACACGTATCTCTCAGCAACTGTGCTGTCATCTGCTTACCCAATGGTTCCGGGTTTTAGCAGGTCATTTATATGAAGTTCAACGTTTCTGAGAGCACTGACCCCTGAGGTACACCGGCGTTAATTTCTAACTGACCTGACGAGCAGCCATCAATAACCACTCCAATAGAACGATCCCTCAAGAAGTCAGCAATCCAACACAGACCACTGGGCAAACCGATGGAAGGATGCTTAGCAATTAAGCCCTCGTGCCAGACCCTGTCGAAAGCTTTCGAGATGACAAGGGAAACAGCGAGTTTCTCGATGGCCTCACTCCAGATGTGGTTTATTTAGGTACAGACTGGACGTTAGCTTGCTTCCAAGCCTTCGGCACTTTTCCGGTCGCCAGTGAAAGGCGATACAGG
This sequence comes from Agrotis clavis, assembly GCA_954870645.1. Classification (NCBI taxonomy): domain Eukaryota; kingdom Metazoa; phylum Arthropoda; class Insecta; order Lepidoptera; family Noctuidae; genus Agrotis; species Agrotis clavis. The sequence continues at coordinate 12,093,373 of OX940922.1, forward strand.
CGTGTCAGGATCGGAGACAACATAACTGTCCGTAAAACCTCTCAAGCTCTCTCAAGATATCGGTTTTGATGAAATGATACTGCCGTCGTTAATCTTCAGCTTTGTCATTTGTTGTTCAAGTTGGAAGTTTTAGGGGTTTTGGATGTGGGAAGGACCAGGTCGGACCGTGGATTTCACCAGACGTAACCTTTCAAGCTTTACATTGATATTAAATGTGCTTCTGACGATACGGTGATCGCTACCAGTTTTTTACCTTGGCGATGACAGAGACATCATTAAATATTCGCTTCTTAGTCGTCATAATGAAGTCCATATCATTTCTAGTACCATCGGGCTTATCCACGGTCACCTCCTAGATGGGCGCTTCTGGAAATAGGAGTTCATTAAATGGATTTCGGTTCGGTTTAGAAATCGGTAAAAAAAAAACTTAAAAAAAAAACAACCACAAAAAGGGTAACATAACCTACAAAACTTTTCTTTCGAAAGTCGGTGACTTTTTTATTTAATTTCAATGTCTTTTTTGCCACCGACTTCCGAAAGAAAAGTTTTGTAGGTTATTTTACCCTTTTTTGCGGTTGGTTTTGAAAGCGGTTAATTTTTTTTTTTTTTTAAGTTTTTATTTTACTCATTTTAGTTTAAATATTCAACCACAATTCTTGTCAAACACATCATTTTCTTACATGTGCACTAGATAATAACATCGGTAACATCTCTTTCTTTTATTCCCTATCTCGAAAACTACTAAACCGATATTGATGAAATTTACAGTATTCCCTGAGTTGAACGATACCAAGTAAAACTAAAAAATAATTATTTAAATCGGACTTGTAGTTCCGGAGATATACGAACACAAACATAATTTACTAAAGTCGATGCCGAGTCCTTACTAGAGAAGTTGTACCTTCCATCATCAGCTCAGCTACATGAGATGATGATTACCATACGCGAATCCTTAAATTACTTCATAAAATTTGCGAAAAACTATGTGTGGGTCCATAAAAATTGAGGGTTGCCCTCGATTTCTCCAGCATCCAATCATCAGATCCTGACATGGTGACAATGGGACTACTTCAGAAGTATCTCCTTTCGAACAAAAAAAAGAATTTTAAAAATCGGTCCATAATTGGCGGAGAAATCGCGTAACAAACACACAAAAAAAATATACCGTCGAATTGATAACCTTCTTCTTTTTGAAGTCGGTTAAAAAGAAAGCGCCGTCCAGTCAAACCGAGTAAGAAACACTAATAAACGATTCTCTAATATACCGAACTTCCAAGGCCAATCTATTTCTACACTCCCAACGCAATTTTATTTTATTTAAAACCCTTTGATTACCCCGACAAACCCTTTCAAAGGGTTATCTGCTTCAATTGGAAATCATATAAGAGCCGGTAACATCTTGAACTAGTTAACTTATTGAAAGGGTTACCCTAACGTTAGGGTTTTGAAAAGGCTACCACTACCAAGAGGTAACATCTTTATTGACTGTAGCCGTACAACATGTAACACTTTCGAAAGAATTAACTTATATTCGGGGTTGTACGGTCCCTGCATATAGCACAGCAAGTAAACAGTTTGGGTTGCCTGTATTATCACTAAAAACGCGGGCTAAAGTCAAAAATAAGGTGGCTATCAGTACAATCAAATATAGGTGAAAAAATAAACCCAGATTATGGTTTTATTTAGGTTATTCCAGTGAACGAAGAAAACATAGAAGCATTCCTAGAGCCCGATAATGACCCAACGCAGATCGTGCCTCGGTAGGCGGGGCTTATCAATCGTGCCTCGTAGGAGTTTAGTTCGGCTGTGACGGCACATGTCGTTGTTCGTATTTTTATTCAGTTTAAAACTATAAATTATGCCTTCTTGCGCAGTGAAATGGTGTATAAATCGATCTCATCTACATAATAAAAATGCTGGAATTAGTTATCACCTGTAAGTAGCCCTTAGACTACTACATTATTTTTATATTAATTATAAACATGGATCAATTTTTTTCTATGGGGATGGTGTTATGCCCGATGGACTAAGTAAATTAATGTTGAATGTTTTTTTTTTTTTTTTTTTTTTTTTAGCGTGGTAAAATCATCAAATCCAAGTCCTCCAACCCCGGGCAGGGCGGGAGGGACTGTCAGACTTCTACTGACTAAAATCCACGGTGTCCTTCATAGCCTGTTAAGTTCCGGGGTTACGGTAAGGGAATAATCCCGCGACCCCGGCAGGCTTTGGCCCTCTGAGAGGGGGGCCCCGTCATTATGCTGACGCTCTTTGAGGCGCGCGTGGGACACAACGCGCCGTCGACCCGGGCATGGTCCTTGGTCGGGCAGCGAGTTGCCCTTTACTCGCTGCCCGCATGCCCGCGCCTACGGTGGCCGGAGATCATCAAGCGACGTCCGTCGCCGTGGGCGCCTACCACTGCGGCTGGGGCGGAGAGAGGACGCTGTCCTCTCTCGCTCGCGGCCTGCCTCCTCCTTTACGAGCATTACTGCTTCGCAGAAGGAGCTGACCGCTTCCCACTCCGTCTCGCCCCGCAGCATGGCCGCAACCAATGCCGGGCGCGAGAGGTCTCCGCCTATCGCAGCCGTGAGGACACGTCGGTGCTCCGCCCAAGCTGGGCAGTCTTGCACCGTATGCTCCACCGTGTCCTCCGGGCGATCTTCGCAGTGGTGACACCCAGGCGTCTCCTCCTTTCGCATCAGACACAGGTACCTCCCGAAACTTCCGTGTCCGGTGAGGACCTGCGTCAAGCGGTAGGTCAGGACGCCATGACTTCTCTCCAGCCACTCCTCGAAGAGGGGTCTTACCGCCGCAATTGCGGCGTGCCCGGCCGTCGGTCGCGACAGTCGTTCCTTCCATACTGCCCTGAGATCGCGCCGGAGGTCTTCGCGCCGCGCCTCGACTTCGCGAGGCAGCGGGGTCACGCCCCGGCGCTGCGCCTGGCAGCGGGGTCACGCCCCGGCGCTGCGCCTCCACGCGCCACTCATAGACGCGCTGGAGGGCAGTCGCCTCCAGATCCCAAGGCAGCAATCCGGCAAGCAGGTTGGCCGATTCGCCGGCAATCGTGCGGTATCCCCGGATCATTCGGATAGCCATGACCCTCTGGCATGCGACCAGCTTCTGTGGTCGCGTCCGGATGCTCAGGGCCCACACAGGGGCCCCGTAGAGGGCCATGGACCGCACGACACCAGCGTACAGCCTACGGCAGGAAGCGTTTGGCCCGCTGAGATTGGGCAGGAGTCGCCTGAGGGCGGCTGCTGCACGGTTCAGCTTTGGGGCCAAACTCAAGAAATGCTCCTTGAAGTTCCACCGGCTGTCGAGGACGAGTCCCAGGTACTTCATCGTCCTCTTGACGCCGATTGGAACTCCTTCCACCGTAATGCTGTAACTCGACTGTGGCACGTTACGGCTGCCATGAAAACACATGGCCTCCGTCTTGTGCAGCGCCACGTCGAGTCCCAACCGCCGGATCCTCTGAACGACTGTCGCGACCGCTTCCGTCGCCACGTCGGCCGCCGCCTGGTGCGACTCTCCCTGATGTTGAATGTTTGAAGTAAAATATGTTTGTGTTTTCTTTTTTCTACATTACAAAACATTCTGCTCCTTTGACAGATTTCCACAAGATCCAAATCTCAAAGAACAATGGACGAGATCAGTTCGCTTGGAGAGACAGGAAAACGACTGGTCCCCAAGCAAAACAACAATAATTTGTTCAGTCCATTTTCAAGATGACGATTTTTATATGACGAAAAAAGGATACCAGAAGCTCAAAACAAACGCTATTCCAATTTGACATTTCCAACATTTTTGACATTTTGGTAAAACAAGCTATGTTAGCCATTTCTGTTATTCATTTTTAAACAAAAGGCAATAAGACTTTCTAGTTAATCTCTAAGGAGGCCGTAGCTCACAGTAGGTGGCATGTGCCAAATAAATAATTATGTTTTACTTCTATTTTATTTTCTTTGTTTAAACATAGTCGTATGAGCCATTTTATGTAAATATAAACGTGAACTTTTTGTTGTTATGTATCTACATCAAATGCAAAAGAAATAAAAATACGTAATAAAAAATATTCAAATCTTTCATTGCTACTTTTTATATAACTCGTCCATTTTGACAATTCTTGCAGCCCGTCAAATTAATGTCATGTGTTCATTTCTAGCGCCAATGATGTCATTGTTACTATGCGTTGCTTAGCCAATTAGAGACGAGGGTTGACAACCTACCCAATCATAACTTCGTGATGTTAATAGAGAACAAACTAGCTGTTCAAAGAAAACAAACGTCGTGGGCCGTCTATCAAAAAGATTTTGTTTGAAGTTACTCTTCCATGTTTTCTTCGTTCACTGGGTTATTCTCTTCCTGGATCCTGGGATCATCTTGCCCCTACCGCAAGGATCATCTTGGACACCGGGGTGTACAAGATGATCCTTTGACAACGTTTTAAAAATGTGTTTTTTTAATAGTTAAGCATCTAAAAAATTAAAATTTTGAGTATGCCAACAATAAGATAGATAAATTTACTATGTATATACGTATTTACATTCGCGCTAAGTAGAATATTATTTGATCTACAAACAATCTCCCTTAAGGGAATCATCTCGTACACCTTTCCCCTACATTATTTATTGTAACGGAAGTAAGTTTGAGTCAAAATGGTGTGAATATGAACAAACATTGAGCTTTTTCCGTGTATTTAGCTAACTTGATTTAACTTTCTGTCAACTGGCGCTTATGAAAGTCCAACCCATAGGACGTAACATACGCCTATTATGTTCCTCGAAGTAAAAAGCGGTAACTCTTAAACGGCTTGATTGATGAATGTATGGGGCGATAAATGTATCGACCCATTAATTAGGCACAAATGCCGAATCAGTGTATCAATAAGAAATTATCAACAAGCTGAATCTTTCTCCAGCAACTCTCCTACAGTACGGGCCTTAGTTTTTACAATGAATCCTCTAGAACAGGCATTCTCAAAGAGTGCTCCGCGGAGCCTTTGTCCCCACAAAGGCCTTGCGGAGTTCCACGAAAATACTAGTAATAATCAGAAAAAATACACCTCGTCCAGTCTACGTACGTAGTACTACTAAAATAAAATACCGCAATAGACTGTGTGCTGAATAATTATGTGCTGAATATATACAGGGTGAAATTTTAATGGTTGTCTTTCCACGGCAGGGCGATTACCCATCAGTAGTACTATCGAAACACAAAGTTAAACTTAAAAAAAAAGTTCTTTTTTTTTCAAATCTTTAAAAAAGTATTCATAAACTCGAAAGAGCGAGAATCGATAGTAGTGCACTAGACATGACGTAGGTAGGTACCTACACAAAACTCACGCGCCTCCGCTCGCTGTCGGCAAACAACAAAAGAAGAGTGAATAATAAATGTTCAGAGCAAAATAAGCTCTCGAGCATAGTGATACGGCATTAAATAGCCTGCACGAACGCGGCCCTTTTATGCTACGGCGACGGCGAGGGTGAGGGGGGCCGCGGCCTCCCTCACCCGCGCCCGCGCCTCTGCGTTTACGTTTAGTCCTTCCGCGAACGTCATAAGTGTAATACGTTATCGACATCTTTTCTGTAGTCTATCGTGGTCTGAGCTCAAACACCTGGTGTATTGTGAGGTATACATCAAACTCTTGACGTGTTGTTATGTGCGATAGTGGACGCTTTCAATATCGTGAGACTTGATAAAGACACTCTTATCTTATCAAACTGAAAGACAACCAGTTAAAACGTACTCGTTTGTCCATTGAACATAGTGGTTTGCATTTCGAACAATTACTCCGCTACCGGGAAATGTAAGTGCTCACTCGTACCTCGTAAATAAACATTGTAAATAAGTTGATTCCATTTTTTTAATACGCCTCAAATACTTAATTATCTAAATCAGACTTTTTAAAAGATAATTATTTATGACGGTCCTAAATCTGTTAAAGTATGACGGGAAAATTGGAATAACTTATTGGGTTTTGTGTTTTATTAAGTCAAGACTCAATGTATGATCAGCTGATTTAAAAGTGCAACGACCCGTGCGGTCGATCGAGCCAACCACGCGGCCGCCCGCGTTCCGCGTATCATATCGCGCGATGCACTACTGTTGGTTCAAGTCACTTTCGAGTTTTGTTTATCACAATTGTAAATCTGCCATTTGTTGAGTCTAATTTTTTTTATAAATATTAATCGATTGTATTACCGATACAAACTCATTTCGCTTCGGAAAAACCACCATTAGAATTTCACGTTGTATATTAAGACTTCAACTGTCTTCGAACAAACCTAATAAGAGTATTAAGGTCAAACAAGTCAACTTTTTTTCCATAGAAACTTCGTTGGGGTTTTACTCCACTATTTGACAAGGTACATTCAAAATTAAACATGGTATCGTTTTGTCTCATTATTAATTTTGTCTGTACGGAAGCAGAATTGTAAAATATGAAGCTATTAAAAAGTTACGAGCTTCTAAAGTATCGTTTTTTTGCTAATTTTAACACAACTTTAGGTGTAAATTAGAAGCTAAAAAAGCATCAAATTTCCAAAACGAAGTCCGTACCGACACAGCAAATTTATCGAAGAATTTAATAAATTTTATTTGAAATTAATTGGTGCAGTGGTTTTTTCATAAAACCCCAACTTCCAAAGGCTTTTTCGTATTTTTTTACGCGCGCCTTTTACTCTGAATGATCGTGCATCTCACTGGATAAGTTTTCCCCTGTTTTCTCCACGGGGGGATGACGCTCGCGCACACATGAACAATATGGCTCGATTTCCGGTGAAATATCATGGTTTTTGACCATGCCTGCCAGTGAGTTCGAGCTCGCGACTAGCGCCGCCTTAATCGATGGATTCAAAACCACCCAAAAAAGTTTGAGACCCGCTGCTCTAGATTGTTTTTTTTTCCGGATCTCTATTAGGGCTGAAGCCCAAGCTCAAGGCGGTTTGACACAATCGCTTTGGGCTTGGGCTTTTATTACAATGAAGTGAAATAGTACAGTCAGCATCAAAAGTTGCTGACCACATTCATAATTTCAAAATCGCTGTACACCGTGTTATTACGATGTACAGCGATTTTGAAAATATGAATGTGGAGACCCGCTGCTCTAGATTGTTTTTTTTCCGGATCTCTATTAGGGCTGAAGCCCAAGCTCAAGGCGGTTTGAAACAACCGCCTTGGGCTTGGGCTTTTATTACAATGAAGTGAAATAGTACAGTCAGCATCAAAAGTTGCTGACCACATTCATATTTTCAAAATCGCTGTATACCGTATTATTACGGTGTACAGCGATTTTGAAAATCTCAATGTGGTCAGCAACTATTGAAGATGCGATGCTGACTGTACTCAAGTTCGCGGTGTGACGCTGCATGTCTTTTCATCACGCTGCATGACCGTGATGCATAGTTAATGCAATGAGAGTGCGAAGTAAATAAAATTAGGCTGAATCTGGACCGTTGGGGTGGCAATCTCAGCGTCGTCTCGTCATGAAACTACAAAATCTTGCTTGCCGTGCCGTGCCATACCGTCAGCGGCCTAAGGGTGCACGGCTCCTTATATTGCAACACTAAATGGTACATTGTTATCCAAGGGGTGAAAGTTACTTATTTAGTGTCGAGACGGGGTTTGGCGCCCGTAACGTAGTGAAAGCCCTAATAGTTCGAAGGACAAAATAAGTAATTTACCGGAGGTACCGGAGGTAAACTAAACACTGTACTTTTCATTACGAATACGAGGAAATTAAAAATAAGAATATCTATCAGATAAAGAAAAATGAGTGTTGATCGAATTGTCACTTTCCTGTTTATTTAGTTTTTTTTTTTTTTTTGGCCTTTGGTCAGCTAGCTAGTCATCAGCTAGCTATAGTTTCGGAAATAGCCAGCCCCCAGATGCACGCCCAGTTCAATAGAAATGTCACAATAGAATTTCTTTTCTTAAATTTGGCAGCTGTCAGTTGAAAGCGATTCTCCCTAGGCCTGCAATGGATAACTTTCAAATCGCCTAATCAGACATTTGTAATGACCTACTTTCAGAGTATGAGTAATGAAAAACGATGTGTTAACCAATCTAGTTATATTTTGGCGGGAGGAAAAGCCTGGGTGTCACTATCGTGTCCTACCGAAGACACTCGATGGAGCACTGCTATGTGCAGAGGCGACAGTTGGCAGCGACCTCTAGCACCCAGCGCTGGTTGAGGCCGCTACTAGAGACGTCCACGTCGTCGGACATCGCGTGACGATTTCCGGCCACCGATGGCGTGGGTTTGCGAGTGGCGAGTAATTCAAATTCAAATTCAAATTATTTTTATTTTGGGACAACTGGATCCACGGGTTAGTGTACAACAAAAACTTACAACTATTGTTAGTATTAAAATGACACATACAAAGGCACAACCAAAAACACTCATTACATAAATAAAAACAAATACACAAAAATAAACATTAAGTAATAATTATAATAATATTGCCCCTGTGCTGAGACATTCCGCCCCCCGGACTAACCAACAGAGAGATACCTCCCTAATAGATCACCAGATGGACGAAATGCCTCAACACAGGTGCGCGCACATCTTCCGCTATGGTTTTCAGGATGCTGTTGTGACTCCCCCGCACCCTCCTCATCAGTGAACCAACTTTTTTCCGGATGATGGCATAAAAGTCGTCCGTATGAGCCTGTGCAAACATCTCAGAGGCACTACAGAAGCGAGGGAGTCCCAACATCATCCTGAAAATATTATTGTATTGGATGCGCAGGGTGTCCAGGGATTTTTTTGTGTGACTAACCCACAGACCACCCGTGTACAGACCTTGACAATATGCTTTAAATAGCGTGATTTTGACTTGCTCCGTACAGCGGGCGAATCTACGGGCCAGCATGTTGCCTCGGACAGACAGAGCCCTGCGCTCCCTCTCTATGTCCACATCATCCTTAAGGTCGTCAGTAAGGTAGTGTCCAAGATACTTGAACTGCGACACCCTATCCAAGTCAATACCATTCAAAGTAATGGAAGGAACAGATTCAGGACCCTTACCGGCGGCCTTAAAGACCATGTACTGACTCTTCCTAACATTATACCTAAGTCCGTGTGACTCAGCAAATGCTTCACAGACTTTCAGCATCTTTCTGATCGCCCCTGCAGTGGGACCCAGCAGCACCATGTCATCAGCGTAGCTGATGTTATTTACATTAACACCACCCAAACTGCATCCGACACGCATGCTGCTGAGTTCCACGATGAGATCGTTTACATACAGGCTGAAGAGCTTTGGAGATGATAATCCTCCCTGCCTCACGCCGCATTCCAGCCTGTATGAATCAGAAAGAGTACCTGACCATTTGACACAGTTCGTCTGATTACTGTACCAATATCTAAAGATGTTCAACATCTCCATCGGTACACCCCTGTCTCCCAGCTTCCTCCAAAGCACCTCGTAAGAAACGAGGTCAAAGGCCTTGGAGAGATCCAGGAAACAGGCATACACCGGTGTCTTACGATCTGTGTAGTACTGGACGGTGTGCTTGAGACTTAAGATTGCGCTCTCAGTAGATAGGCCGGGCCGAAACCCAAACTGCGCATCATGTAGTTTTAAATAGTCTTGCAAGCAAGAATCAAGCAAACCGTCCAGCACCTTGGCTATCACGGTCGCGAGGGAGATCGGGCGATAGTTGTCCTTGTCCGAGATGTCACCAGTCCTGTTCTTAACTATGGGCACCACTGTGGTTTTCATTAAGTCAGCTGGAAGGTACGCGTGACTGATGCACATAGTGAACAACAGAGACAGGACCCTCGGCAGGTGCACTCCAGCATATTTCAGGTGTTCGACACTGAGCCCGTCATGCCCAGGAGATTTGCCTTTGGTCATTCCTTTAATGTGAGCACTAACTTGACTTGCTGAGAAACGCAGCAGGGGCTCCACCCCCGGCCTGCCGGGCGCAGTGTCAACCACCGCAGTAGAAGGACCGATCGACGATTTTACTTTAAAATGGCTGGCGAACATATTTGCGATCTCACTCGGATCGCTTAAGCCACTCACACTCGCCGGGAGGCCAGGCCTAACGTCCAGTTTTTTTGTAGCTTTCCAAAACTGGGAAAAGTTTTTAGAGACTCGACACTTCGCGATCACATCCATTTTTAATTGTTCTTGGTTTTTACGACACCACTTCACCCTGCCTTTAAAAACCTTATGAGACTCGCGCATTTGCTCGTACACTATGCCCTCCAGTGGCCGATTATGGGAAACCCACGATTTAAACCTAAGCCTGGCCTCCCGATGAGCTTCTCTTACATGTTCGTTCCAGCCGCACAGAACCTTTTTCCGGCAATTAGTTGTGCTTCTAACCTTACTTAGGATAGCCGCCTTTTTTAAGACCTGCACAATTCGGTCATATAATGTGTCTATTATTATTGTGTGGGCACTCTTGTTACATGCTCCGTAGCTACAGTTAGTGAATTCTAAAGGGAAATCAATTTCTCGCAACCCTTCCTGACATACGTCACGGTATTTACTGATTTGCGATTCATTCCTCTCCCCCCAGATAAGAGAGAGAGAGTAATGTGTAGCTCGCTGCCCGAACATAGATAAAGCCCTGGTCGACGGCGCGTAATGTTCAAAGTGCGCTTCAAAGAGCTGTCAGCAAACTGACGGGCCATAGGACCAAACGTCTGTCGGAGTCGCGGGAATGCCTAGACAGGTTTGACCCTGGAATGTTAAGGGTAATTGAAGGAACAGGGTAGTTTTCTAGTCAGTAAAAGTCTGACAGTCCCTTCCGGTTCACCGAGAAGAACTGAAGAACTCTTTTCTTATTTCGGGAGGAAGAACTTATTTGATGATTTTACCACCCATTTTACAACCCGAAAAAAGTCTTGTACATTTAATTTTGTTTCTGATTGTTGTTAGATATCGCTGCCATGTAATAGCGGGTAGGAGTGAGTCAGGCCCAACACAAGTATTATTTATAACTTAATGGGGCTGCCTCAATTTTATATGTAAAAGTGATCATTTGAAACCCAATAAATTATTATTATTATTATATTATTATTATTACATTTTATTTGGCGGGTGGAGGCGCAGCGCCGGGGCGTGACCCCGCTGCCTCGTGAAGTCGAGGCGCGGCGGGAAGAGCTCCGGCGCGATCTCAGGGCAGTATGGAAGGAACGACTGTCGTGACCGAAGGCCGGGCACGCCGCAATTGCGGCGGTAAGACCCCTCTTTGAGGAGTGGCTGGAGAGAAGTCATGGCGTCCTGACCTACCGCTTGACGCAGGTCCTCACCGGACACGGAAATTTCGGGAGGTACCTGTGTCTGATGCGAAAGGAGGGGACGCCTGGGTGTCACCACTGCGAAGATCGCCCGGAGGACACGGTGGAGCATACGGTGCAAGACTGCCCAGCTTGGGCAGAGCACCGACGTGTCCTCACGGCTGCGATAGGCGGAGACCTCTCGCGCCCAGCATTGGTCGCGGCCATGCTGCGGGGCGAGACGGAGTGGGAAGCGGTCGCCTCCTTCTGCGAAGCAGTAATGCTCGCAAAGGAGGAGGCGGGCCGCGAGCGAGAGAGGACAGAGTCCTCCCTCCCCCCCACCCGCGGTGGTAGACGCCCACGGCGACGGACGTCGCTTGATGATCTCCGGCCACCGTAGGCGCGGGCATGCGGGCAGCGAGTAAAGGGCAACTCGCTGCCCGACCAAGGACCATGCCCGGGTCGACGGCGCGTTGTGTCCCACGCGCGCCTCAAAGAGCGTCAGCATAATGACGGGGCCCCCCTCTCAGAGGGCCAAAGCCTGCCGGGGTCGCGGGATTATTTCCTTACCGTGACCCCGGAACAGAAAGGGCTATTGAAGGACACCGTGGATTTTAGTCAGTAGAAGTCTGACAGTCCCTCCCGCCCTGCCCGGGGTGGGAGGACTCATTTGATGATTTTACCACGCTAAAAAAAAAAAAAAAAAATTACATTTTATTATTATGATATAAGAAGAACTCTCTTATCCGTGGAATGTCTCGCCCATTCTTCATACAGATCAATGCTTTAGAATGGGCAACCAGTCCTTTTAAAGATATAAGCTGGAACTAGAGTGCCTGCAAAAGGATTAAACAGAAAATAATAGACATTTTGATTTATTTCTTAGTTTGAATTTGCGTGTCGTCATTTGTCCTCATCAATAGGGTCAGTGGAGTTCGAATAAAAAATGTAACTTAAAAGTTGTTTTTAATCAAAGTAATAATTCAAAAATTGAAAATTTATCTTTAGGCGGAGACTAAAGCTGTTTACACACCGAAACCGCCGCCCGCCGCCGGCCCGTAGCGGCGTCGGCACGAACCCGCGGCTTTAGAAGTTGCGAGTCTGAACAATGAAAAATCGTCAAAATCAGGCCGCCGGCCGTCAACATTAGGCCGCACGCCGCGCCGTGTTCGTGCCAGTGGGCTTCGGTGTGTAGACAGCTTAAAGAATTATACCGGCGGTGTGACAGCGATGCTACCACAACAAAACAGCTATTCTATTGTCTAAAATACCGTATGGATGGGTTTGCAATCGATTTTCATCTTTATACTGCAGAGCATAAAGTTTAAAATCCGACTACGAGGACCGAATCTGCTGCCGTGGCTCTGGTGCCGTGGTCTTAAAAGAATAGCACTACTGATAACATTGTATATTTTGCTTAACTCTCATTGGATCGTTGGAAAGTTACGAAGGCATTGAAATTGAAATTTATTTATCGCATTGCACTAAATTCGTCTCTGTTTAACATCAATGCGGACATCGGGAACTTATATTATTTCGCTGTCCCCATTAACGGAACGAAGTAATGGTGATAGCGGGAGCAACTTTTAATTATTTTATTTAAGTCAATCTGTCCCCATTAATGGGAATTGATCAATGGGGAAAGCGGGGACACGTTGCGATACTAGCTGAGTATTGTCCTGTGACGTGGGTACAAACATAGAAACTCACATACACAAACAACCAGACCCGAAACAACTACTTGTAGGTCATACATTTATGTTCCATGCGGGGATCGAACCCTCGACACGCTGCGCTGTAGTCGACCGCTCAGCAATTGCACTGGCCAAATGTAATAATATATGGAGACTGTGGAAAACACCCAATGAATTAAGCTGCACACATGGCGCTAAGGGCTCGCCAGAAATACAGGATTCCCGTCGAACTATGGAACACGTTACCAAGATTACTTTAAATTCGTCTAATATCAATCATAGCGATTGCAATACACATGTATTTAAAAAAATGTCATGGCTAACTGCTATAATTTTAGTTGATGCTTCTACAAGAACCCCTCTTAAAGGCATCTTTCATTACATCCCAAAAAATCCGAAATTAACCCTTTTCTTGACAATGTATCTTGTGAGATACATCAATAAAAAAAAAAAATATCTCTTTGACAATGCATGTAAAGCGGAATGTTTAATTATTCTTCTATAAACTATACGTTTCTGAATGCACATTAGGGACACAATGTCAACTTATGTTAACTTCTTTTTCAAAATTAGTCAAAAAAGCGAACCGGTCGAGTGCAATTCCGCGGAAGAAGATAAGAATTCATTACATTTAATGGTTTTTCTTTAAAAATTGCATGAGTTATTGGTGTTATTATAATTTAAAATGTTTGTACTTATGCTGGAAAGTAATTAAACAGGAGACATAATTACGCTTGGCTTCGCAAACTAACAAATAAAGTGAATGTATCCTACAGGATACATTGCCAAGTGCGCTAAGAGTTTATTATAATATTTTTAAACGTGTTTTGGGAAAAAGGCATTGTAAGATTGGCGTGAGAATGAGGGAGGGCTTTTTTTTCAAAGAAAGACGCAAAGTGTAGTACATAAAGTTCGTCACACAGATGTGCGATTGGCGCTTGTGCGACCAAACTCTACTGCGACTCACTACAATTTCACATCGCATGTGCGACACACTGACAGATAATACATAAAATGAAAAATAAGAAAATCTTCCGCATCTTAAAATAGTCAAAACCCTTACGAATAATAATTTTTAAAAACTTTTTACAGACATTCAAATAATGAATCGATCTATCTTGGTCTGTTACATGTGCAACAAAAATTAAACCACTTATTTTTTTATTTATTTAATCAATTTGCTAGTTGATTTTGGTTTTATCGTAAACAATGTTATGTAATAAATATTATAGTTATAAAATATAAAATGATAAGTACATATATGTCAAATTTGTATACGTACATATTATTTAGATAGTTTTTTTTTGTTAATTCCCAAAACTTGGCAGTGTATCCTCAAAGATACATACACAGTTCATTGCTAAGCTGGCAATGTATCTTCAAAGATACATTTAGAATCTCATTACCTGGTTATGTTCGATTTTTTTCTATATTTTCCCCTAAATCCTAGGTTCATAATTAACATCATATCTGAAAATTAATTAAAAATATTAATTTTTATTTTTTGGCAAGAAAAGGGTTAATATTTTGCTTCTCTTTTATTGTGTGGGGTGGGCTTTACCCCTCAGAGAGAAAACACGTGCATTAGCCACAACATTCAATGTACTTACCAATAAAAGAAAAATATACTCAAAATGTTTCACAAAGCAAATTTTCTCTTGAACGAAAATTAGGCAAAAAAAATGTAACCGGTTTCAAAAACAACCACAAAGAAGGGTAAAATAACCTACAAAATAACTTATCTTTCGGAAGTCTGTGGATTCGTCTTTATTTCATTGACTTTTTTGCCACCGAAGTTGTTTTTGAAGTCCGTTAATTTTTTTTTTAAACATTTTTTTTTTGTTTAAATATTCAACCCACAACAATATACATATTTAATTACATATACTAGAATTTTTAATCCGTAGCACCGGTAATAACATTGCCCATGTATGATAAAACTACAGAACCAAACTAAAATAATAATAATAATATATAATATTCCACAACTATCACACAACGCCATCTAGTCCCAAGCTAAGCAGAGCTTGTGTTATGGGTACTTGACAACTGATAAATATACTTATATTTCTAAATACATAAATATTATAGACAAATTACACCCAGCTACAGAACAAATGATCGTGCTCATCACACAAACATTTGTCCTGGGTGGGAATCGAACCCACCTCCGGCATGACCACAGGCATAGCAGTCAGGGTCACTAACCACTAGACCAACAGGCCTGTTGATGAAAATGAATGTTTTATGGGGCCATTTATGTCAGGTAAACTACATCGAACAAAAAAAGAATCACACAAATTGGACCAGAAACCTCGAAGTAACCGGTGTGGACTGTAGACAATGTAAATAATTTATTAGATTTTTTATAATTATTCAAAAACCACTTGTCCGATTTCGATAAAATTTTCATGGGAGCATTTGGGAAGTACGTTTAATAAATACCGTTTCCAAAAATTTTTTTTAACATCGATTTGTAAACGACGGAGTCATGCCCGAACAAACATAAAAAATGTAATAAAATGATGTAAACATCAGAATTGAGAACCTCTTTTTTTGAAGTCGGTTAAAAACCAAACGAAATGATTACCCTCAAAACGTTAAGACATAAATAAAGCTTAAACATAACTTTTAATTGTAATGCTAGCAGGGTCTTTCTTTTAAATTGGCCTGAAGGGAGAAATCCGCATCCATAAGAGATACGGGAAAACTTTCTTGGGACTAAACTTTCTTTCTTTAGCTTTTTTTTTGATGTTGACAATTTTGGCGTTTTCTTTTTTGTCAATTGCGGGTTGTCTTACAAAAATTGAGTGAAATGTGGCAAATTTTATTTTTTTACTGCCGAACGACTCTGTTCATGTAAGAATTATTACACTGTATCAAAAGAAAAAAAAATCGGGACGGCGGAAGTTGGACTTTAGATTTTTTTTTCCGACAAATTATATGAGCGAAAAAATTACCTATTTTGTTTATGATGGTGTTTGGTTTAGTATCACGTAAGGATAATTTCATTGTATGGTAAGGAATTCTCTAAAAGCTATTTTGAGAAATTGCCATTAATTATGAAAATCAGGCTTTTAGAGAATTTCCCTTTTTGAGAACTTGTCCTTTTGCGACTCGGTTGCCATTTTGAGAAAACCAATGAAATGATTCTTACATGAAAAAGATGACCGTAAGGTATTAAAAAATAATTTTGGTCAATTTTATTACAACTCAAACTTGATCAAAAAAATTAATACGCCAGAATTATTCACATCAAAAAAGAACTAAAGTCTTCAACAAAGTTTTTTCGTATCTTAAAGATTCAGATATCCCCTTTTGGACAATTTAAGAGAAATACCCAGAAGAAGCTTGTCAAGTATGACAACTGAATACAGCCGAACCAAACGAAAGTTAGCGCTTTCCAAGAGGGTTGAAATAAAATAGTAGCTTCACTGTATTCTTCCTCTTGAAACAGTTTACTTGAATAATTTGTAAAATTTTGCCATGGTCGAAATAAATATGGAGGGGACGACTGTCGCAACCGAGGTCCGGGCACGCCGCAATCGCGGCGGTAAGTCCCCTGTCCGGCGTCCTGACCTATCGGATGACGCATGTCCTCACCGGACACGGAAGTTTCAGGAGGTTCCTGTGTCTGATAGGGAGGGAAGAAACGCCCGGGTTTCACCACTGCGAAGATCGCCCAGAGGACACAGTAGAGCATACGGTGCAAGACTGCCCCGCTTGGGCAGAGCACCGACGTGTCCTCACGGCGGCGATAGGCGGAGACCTCTCGCGCCCGGCATTGGTTGCGGCCATGCTGCGGGGCGAGACGGAGTGGGAAGCGGCCGCCTCCTTCTGCGAAGCAGTAATGCTCGTGAAGGAGGAGGCGGGCCGCGAGAGAGAGAGGACAGCGTCCTCCCTCCGCCCCAACCGCAGTGGTAGACGCCCGCGGCGTCGGATGTCGGCAAACGATCTCAGGCCACCGTAGGCGCGGGCATGCGGACAGCGAGTAAAAGGCAACTCGCTGTCCGACCATGGACCATGCCCGGGTCGACGGCGCGTCGTCGTGTTCCACGCGCGCCTCAAAGAGCGTCAGCAAAAATGACGGGGGTCTCTCAGAGGGCCAAAGCCTGCCGGGGTCGCGGGATTTATTTCCTTACCGTGACCCTGGAACATAAAGGGCTATTGAAGGACACCGTGGATTTTAGTCAGTACAAGTCTGACAGTTCCTCCCGCCCTGCCCGGGGTGGGAGGACTCATTTGATGATTTTACCACGCTAAAAAAAAAGAAAAAAAAAATGATCGAAATAAATAAATATGAATACATTGAACGCATTTTAAAATGCCACTGACGTATCACGTTACCATGGAATAATAAACACTCATGTCAAATCCATACTTACAGTCTCCTCCAGTTCACGAAAATCGATACTACGGCTAAGCGAAGTATCGGCTCAGTATATTGGGTTGGTTTTCATCGAAAGTAAATTCTAAAGAACTGTCTATTTATACGAAATGAATGCTTAGAACATCGCGCGTCTCTAAGCACTGGCTTAAGCTTGGCTGTTGCTTGGGTACGACTATTTATCTCGGCTTAATAGGTTTTGATTACACCTCGAGCGTCAAAATATGCGACAAAAAAGGGCATAAACGGGTCGCATCATTAGATTGTGTTGACTTAGACGTTTGATCTTTCTCTGCACAAAGCGTTAGCCTTGAGTATTTGATATGAATGTCAGCTTAATACCTACATGCTTTCCTGAGAAAAAGGGGTCTTGACAGACTGACAACAAAGTAATTCGTTTTTCTGTTGATGTATGGGACCCTAAAAAAGGTGACTGGGACTTTGAATTTAAATCTTTTAAACTGAATCCTACTTAGACAATACAAAGTTATTTGTAAACATTAATAGCCTTTCATTCATGGGCTGAAAGTATTCATGGTTATGAAAAACTTTTACTATAAGTTATAAACGAATCCTGGAAGATAAAAAACAGAGTTGGTTTCACAGTAAAAGTTGTTTATAACCAAGTACTTTCAGCCTATTAAAGGCTTTTAAACTTTTACAAATAACCCAGAAGCGCCTCTAAACTTGAATTCTGGTAATATTTTGAGTTCGACTGTCACACAAATGCTAGAGTTTAAGTTGTCTTTCACCCAATTTAACGTTTGCTCTTAGCAATACGGGTTCGCAAAGTCAAAGGCATGAGGTAGAGCGTTTGGTAGAAATTAACAGAGATATATAATAACAGCTTTTTAGGCCCGTCCCTCTGCAGGGCAAAAGCGTGGGCACGCTGCAATCGCGGCGGTAAGACCCCCCTTTGTGTTATGTAATAAAAATGTTTTGCAAACCGTTTAAATATTAGTTGTTACATAATAATTATTTACATTATAAATGATGATGAAATTTGTTAGATGGAACCTATCACCGTGTTAGTCAGTATATTTGGTAAAATGATCGCCAACTTTGTACACTAAAACAGACGGGTGATCTAGAAATAAGAATCCAAAAATAATTTCTAAAATAAAGTTGTTTATTTACGATGTAAAAACTAAATTATGAAATGTTAAATAATCTTTTCACACTCAATTCACTTTACACAAGTTAAAATAACATAAAACTATTGGCTTACAACCCGCACAAGGGAAACGTCATCTAATGAAACATTAAATTAAATGTTATATGAGTCGACTTAATTATTGCAGTCTATAGCAGGCGAAATACTACCCGAGTGCTAAAAATATTTCAATTTCAAAACTTAATTCAATAAGCTTCTCTTTAGAAATATTTAATTGAGACATTTTCGGCGTTGGTCTCTGACATTTCAAATAGCCCTCTTTATAAAGGACATTACTGAAGTACTTTATCCTTCTACGTAACATTGAAATAATGAAATATTTAAGTTCTTTATGCTGGCGGATATCTTCAGATACTTAACCTGTGATGCGTTCATGGTAAGAAATAGGTATACAAGAAATATTGATTAACAAAATTTTTAACGAGATACAGAACAAGCCATAGTTATTGGGATAACATCGTCTTTATAGACAAGGTGAAATACTGATATTCAAAAACGTTTCAAATTTTGGACTTAACATTAAGCAATTACAGTGGAATCCGTTTAAATGACATCGACAGACGTCATATAAATTATTTTTTACAAAATAAACTCCGTTTTTGTCAGTTTGTATTTATTTTAAAAGAGACAAAATAGAAATAAGTCAATAATAATTCAACTTAGGAGGCTCTTGTTTGGCAGCTAGATCAAGCACTTGAATCAGAAGGCAGTACTCCTGGACACGGCGCGTATTGTTAGGAGATTCCTCTCTCAATAGTCCTGACCACCGGTAGCCCAGGCCCTGTTCCCGATGCGGGTGGACTAGTATTTTTTTTATATATTTTAAAATGTTTTATTATTTCTTTTTTGTAAAAATATTTAAAAATGTAAGGTATAAGTAACAGAAACGACTAAAGAACTATTATTCAACTATGAATTACCCACTGAGACTCAAAAAACGCGCCGGGCGTCGTCGAGTATCGCGTGACTCTTCCGAACACTCGGAAGTGTTAGGAATCAAGTCGTTCATAACTTCAATTGGACACAATTTATTGAAAATGGGTCTTATTAAGCGACATGTCAATAAATGCAAAATCATTATATCCAACAGTGTTTAAAGAATTTTATTTGAAAACAAAACTTCGCTGTGTAATTTATACGTCATAATAAGCGGTTGGTCATTTTAAGCGGAGTCATAATAAACGGATTCTACTGAATTATAATTATCTAATACACAATTAATTACAATAAAATAGTGTGATTCCGGAGGTTTATTTGAAATTGTGGAATTTTCGCGTGTATAATAAAAAATACATATTTTTATGATACATTTTTTTTATAGAGTTTGGGACAGTTTGAATGATAAAGTTCATTTTGAAATACCCTATTAAATTATTCCAATTGCAGTGGTGCAGTGCAGAATCAGGTCATAAAAAATAAATTAATTTTGTATATATGAAATGTGTAGTATAAATTATATACTCATATTATACTGGAGTGTTCCCGGTAAAAAATGTCAATTTAAATAAAATCGGGATTTTTCAAAGTTAAATTACTACAAATTGGCACGACATTATTAAAAAATAATTTGAGTACCGCATTAGCATATCCATAAATTGTATTTGTATAAAACTGGCACACGACACAACTCGGCGCCTGTGTAATTTATTAGTAACTTTGAAATTTTATATAGTCGATAAAATAACTTTATGTAAGTTTTTACTGATTTTTGTTTGCCTGAACTCCACTTACAGTGTATTTTTAAAAGTTATTTCAACCTTAATATTAAATAAAAATGATGTTATATTTTGTCAAATTTAGGCTGAAAAAACATTTTTTTAGGTGTTTAATGAATTAAAATTACTTTTGTATTTTAAACAATAACGGTATCATTCCTTTTTCTACGTATTTTTCCAGGCTTCTACGACTCATTGTTGATTCATAATTTCATTCCGAATTTCAGTCTTCGCGTATAATCTCAGAAATATGAGTTCAAAATATGCTTTCATTTTGACATTTAACGTTTTTCAATTTTAATTCTATACAAATACAGTAAAAAGATATGCTTAATGCGGTACTCAAATTAGTTTTTAATAATTTCGTGCCAATTTGAAGTAATTTAACTTTAAAAAAACCCCGATTTTATATAAATTGACATTTTTTACCGATAACACTCATAAAGCTAGTGGAGTCTGTAATTCAACATCCTTATATTGAAAGGATAAATACAAATGTATCTGTAAGTGAAGGATTTCTTATAAAATCCACAATTCCGTTTAAGGGCAGAACAGTAAAAACAAGATATCGCATATGCTATAATCTTAATAAATAATAAATTTTCTAACTTTCATTATTTCTTATTTTGTATTTATTGTAATTTATTTACGTGATACAATGCTAACGGCCGCAGTGCCAATTTATGTTCTATTTAAGTCTTTGGTTAGGACAAATAAGGGAATATTTTTGGGAAACATAAAATGGGTATAACAATACTTGCGATCAATACAAGTGAATTTCTCTTGTTCGATTAGATTAGATCAAATTAACGCTGAAATTGTGTTAACAAAAAATAATAGATCATGAAAAGCAATATTTTTGAAAGTACCTACATACAATATTTACCCATACAAATATACCTTATTTGTAACCGAACCAACGACCACGAAAACAAATTATATGCTTCATAGTCGGAAACAACGTAAAATTATACACTATGGGCTCATTTGAGCTGATTTAGAAACGACGACGTTTGTTAGGATAATCATCCATTTGGCGCGGTCCTTCCCAACCGCGATTTGGCGGCATGTCATCATAACTCCCACGTGGCATGTCGTACTGGTCTCTGAAGCCTCCATCCTAAGTAAGCAATCATAATACTTTCTAATAGAATTTTACTAAAAGTAACGTAACAAGTATAACAAATAAAAATCAAGTATATGTACCGTTTTGGAGATTGTAAATCAATGCAAATTCCGTTTTTGATGAATCCAAAGGATTCATGATTAAGCATTCGAGTAATAATAATTTATACTATCTAATCCTAAGTATTTACTAGGGACCAAAGATTTTGAGAACAACTGATTTTCAGTGAAGAGTATTACAAAAACAATAACATTTTGCTCCAGATAGACCAAAATGTTAATTTGTCAACATTTTAAACATCAACAAAAAGTTAAACATTCGAAGAAAGCTTTTCCATATCTCTTACAGGTTCGGATTTTCCCCTATTAGGCAACTTGAAAGCATAACTCTGTATAGTTTCACAATAATTTGTTTCATTTATGTTCCGCGAAACCCGACAAAATTGGTTACACGATTGTAAAAACTACTTGGTAACAATTTACCTAATTAAGTGGCAACGTTTACCTCTTATAAATGATGCCACTCAATTAGGTTAATTGTCTTCTCGTAGTCGTGTCTACGGAGTCGGAAGTAAAGTTGCACTGTTAATGCTGGAGAATTGGCTGTCTGATGGCAGGATATAAATATATCAATGGATAACGAAAAGAAAATTTTCATATATCAAAGTTCGCAGAATGATACAGATTTTTCAAGGATGATTTCTGCATACTTTATCTTTGAGTCCTCAATCTGTATACATAATATACATGAGCAAATTGCTTTTCTTCCCGCGAATTTGATATAGCATAACACAGGATCAAATTGAATATTTAACTCCTCAACACACAATGGGTATCGTCACGGTTGTTCGCTACTGCTTCGCCGCCGTTATTTTGGTTTTATATTTATCACGCATCACGTCTGCGGACCTACGCTAGCTTATTTTATAGGACACAATACAGCTACATTTAAATGTAGCGCCGACTCTTTGCAATGGTACAAGGACAGCACGAATATGGTGTCACATGTTGCGGCGTCCTCCACCAGAATACGCTACCTTTAATGACTTATGAATTATGAAACAATACAATGAAAAATATTATTTCAACTACAAACAGTCATAAACCGTTTCACTGATTTCAAAAAGATTCCGAGATGTCTAAAATAGAAATACTATGTAGTTCAAAATCTTTTGCAGTTAATATTGATGATGTACCCCCCAGTAATTTAAACCCCCAGTAATGGAATCGATTGAATCGCAATGTATAGAAGAATGTATAGAAAAGGCTTGGTACTTATTTACAGAAGTATACCTTCTGAGAATTTCAGCATCAGCTTCCACATCCTTAATGCAACTTTACAAAAACTTACAAGTGAAATGCAGCCACAATATATTATGTTCTGTTGTCTAAGTCCCAATTATATTTAAAATTATAATAAATATTATTGAAATACGTAGCAATAAATTTTTCAAATTATATAAGAACTTTATACAAAATTACGACTAGCGACCCGCTCTGGTAGCAGTTCAACATGTTATGACCCTTATACGTATATAGCAAAAGGTGCCGACCTCTGGCTATAAGATCTTTCAATATTTAAGACTTAACTGATTTTTTGTTATGCTGATTAAATAACGTATTTTAGAAAATTTAAGCACATCCTCCTACACATTTTAGAACATTAAATAGGCATGATATATTTTTTTCTTTTAAACTACCCTGCGCATTTCTTTTTTTTTTAAGTTAATGAAGTTGATTTGCCAACCCTTGCTTAAGTTATAATCCTTGACATTAAAATGCTGTTGTTACCTTGAAAGAAACGCCTTATGGCTACAGGAGCGGGGCGAGCCTGGGTATCAGAGTAACATTGGAGAAATATTAACTAGAATTTTAATGTGTAAAAACCATACAGCACAACCATTATGTACTAGCACGGGAACTTAGTTTTGATAAAGGTCACTTAAAGGTAAGAGTATCGGCAAAAACATTTACGCATTAATTTAATTAAGACATAAAGCTATTCTGTGACCTATATGCATGGTTTCATAGTTACAAATTTGTTCATGACTTAGCTGCTTTGCTAGAAATATTTTTTTAGGTATTTCTTGCAAAGCAACCAAGTCATGAATATGTCATTTCTCATTTACAGAGAAATTTAACAATATGTAAAATTGAAACCGCGATAAATCGCAAAAAATTTGTTCCTTAGTAAATACTGGTAAATTAAGTAGTAAAGTTGTATTCATTGAGTTACTGAGTAAAGTTGAGTTTTAAAGACGCATAAATAAGACTTCGGTAAATGTAGCGACTGTTGAGCATATGTGTGACATATAAAATAGCAACATAGTGTACGCCAATAATAAACGAAAATCCGTTTAGAATCATGTCGGTGTTATCGATCTAAGTCATAAAAATCGATACAACAGTTCCTTTTTCGGTAGTCATTTTATGTAACGAAAATTATTTTTTTCATTTATTATACACATTGTATTTATATGCCTACAATTAATAGGATTTTTAGGAGACAAAAAAACCTGGTTTTTAGGAGAAAAGTATTGTTAAATTGAATATGTCAAGTTAAGCGATAATCAAAGTAGCATTCGAATCACTTTGTGCATCATTGGTCAAAGATATTTCGGTTTATCTCAGTAGGCTGAGATATCAGACTAAATAAAATGCATAACTCACCATTGGTTGCTGCTGGTCAAACATGCCTTGCTCTTGGCGGTCTAACATGGAGTTCAAACGTTGGGCCTGTTAACAAAAAGGATATGCATTAAATGCTTGTTTTGTACTCTGCCTTTTGATTTTATTAGGTTTTCGATAAGTAGGTGAAGGTGAACCTTAACTTCGCCTACTCATCGGAACCCTTATGAAGTGTGATAGTTAGGCAGTTGAAATAATCACAAATGTATTTCTGTAGCCACTCAACAAATGCTAAAAAACGGAATAAAATAAATATTTAACGGGCTCCAGTACAACAGACATGATTTAAACCCTTCGTGCGCGTGTCCGACTCGAACTTGGCCGTTTTTTATTAGGGTTCCGTAGTCAACAAGGAACCCTTATAGTTTCGCCATGCCCGTCCGTCCGTCCGTCCGTCCGTCTGTCCGCAGTTTAGCTCAGAGACGCACAGTACTAGAGAGCTGTAATTTGCTGTAAATATACGGATTTGTTGTGCCGAAAGAGTGGTAAAATAAAATCTCGTAAAATATTTTTTTTAGGGTACCTCCTGTACACGTAAAGTGGGGATGTTTTTTTTTTTTCTCGCGTAGTCCTTAGTGTGGGGTATCATTAAATAGGTCTTTAAAAAATATTGATAGTTTCCATTGACACTTTTTTGATAAAAAAATTCGTTTGTGAAATATTAAGCTTTAACCTCTATCGTCCTGAGATACCAAATGTGGTTCCTAAACGGTCACCACCGTTGAGTCCTGAGGAACCATATGTGGTTCGCGCGCGGCACGCGCGTACAAGCCTACTTCAACCTTATTTATATTAAACACTATGGCTCAGAATTGCTTGAAAAAATTCATCCATAGAGCTCGATTTTAGTCGATTATTATTGTACCGAATAGTTACTGAAATCAACTGGGTGTCATTATAAAAAAAAAAAAAAGTATCGCTCTTTGTCGATGTCAAAATGTCAAGTGATTAACCACTTGTAATATTGTTTATGTCTTATTTTTTCCATGATAGGACTATAAGTGTACTGAAATTGATAAAGTGTCGTGTTTATGTTAGATTTCAACTAAAATTTTAATTGGAAAACGTAAATTATCGAGTAGAAATAGGTTTTTGTCCCTCGTATAGGCCAATTCGGTTGTCAACAATGTATTTCTAATACCATGGAATTTCCGTTGTTTATTTTTTCGATTCAAGGTTAGTAATCAGTTGAAGAAGGTTTATGTAGTATCCTAAAAAACATTTTATAGTGATACCTGTTCATAATAACACGGATGATCGTTTACAAAGTCGTGCATTGAACTGCGCATGGAAAAATTACAGCTCCATATAAATAAATGAATTTTAGAGTTGGAATCTTATAGGAATAGTGTATGTGAGAATTTTTTTATTAGAATACTTATGTATTCGTTATATTAGTTCTAAAGTTTCGTGTAAATTGATTCAGTAGTTTTATCAAAAATAAATAAGGTACGTCAACAGGTCTAGTTACGGCTGTGGTTACGGCGAGATCTCTTATCTACAGGATATTTTAATTCCGAAGTACTTATACAAGAGGTGTTTATATTGAAATACAAAGTCTCGTTACTAAGGAACACGAAACTTTTTACCGTTTGAGATAAGAGTCATTGTATCTCGAGTGATTACAATTATTGTGAGCGTCGGCCAGTGTTGACAGTCGCGCAATATTAACAAATAATAGCTCCATGTAAGTTGAATTTTGAGTTGGAATCTTATAACATTATATGTTGGAATTTTCTTATTAGATTACTTATATATTCGTTATATTAGTTCTAAAGTTTCGTGTAAATTGATTCAGTAGTTTTATCAAAAATAAATAAGATACGTCAACGGGTCTAGTTACGGCGAGATCTCTCCTATCTATGGGATATTTATAATACCAAAGTAGTCATACAAGAATTGTTTATGTTGTAATACAAAGACTCTTTATCAACGAATACGAAACTGTTTACAGTTGGCCATTTGAGTAATTCTAACTGGAGCGATAACGGTTAATGTAAGCGGCCGCCACTTGACGCGCGCGATGACGTAAGCGCTCGTAAATGTCAAGGACGGGACGGAGTTTACGATACGCGAGCGCGGTACCTGAGAGGTTAAAGTGCTAAATTTTGCTCGACTCGAGTGTCCCCCCCCTCTACCAGCCAAACGGTTATGTTTGGGGGTGTAAAAAAATTCACAATAGTAGTATATATAACGAAATTTAAAAGAAAATTATCATGACTAAGTAGGCTTTACAACTTTACGAGTAATAGTCAACCAACTTATAAAATGTACTTGGATAACATATTTTCTTAAACAAAATGTATCGGAGAACATGTTCTTCAACTGCAAATGTAAGTTTGTCAACTTTATTTTTACAGCTTTATTAGGTGTTTTTTGGGGATAGGTAGGTTTTTATCGTCAACTATTTTTAACTAATTTCAAAAAAAGGAGGAGGTTCTAAATTCGTCGTAATCTTTTTTTTTATGTATTTTCCCCGATTTCTCAAAGACTCCTGGACCGATTTTGAAAATTCTTCTTTTTAAAATTAAATTCAGCGAATCAGTTTAGTTAGTTCGCATAAGTATTTTGATGGGCAACTACGGAACCCTACACTGTGCGTGGCCCGACACGCACTTGGCCGGTTTTTTATTTAGTATTATATGAATGGCTTGCCAACTTTCCGCCAGTTTAGTTACTCTATACTCAAAATTATGTATAGAACTTATCAATTGTAATCAATTTGTACTAAAATCTTTGCGACAAATTACTGAATCTGAGTTTATTATTAAGTTCCTCGTGAAGACACGGCGGTGCTCTGCCCAAGCGGGGCAGTCCTGCAAAGTATGCTCCAGCGTGTCCTCCGGGCAATCCTAGCAGTGGTCACACCCAGGCGTTTCTTCCCTCCCAATCAGACACAGGAACCTACCGAAACTTCCATGTCCGGTGAGAACCTGTGTCAACCAGAAGGTGAGGACGCCGTGACGCCTCTCCAGCCACTCCTCAGAGGTTCTCCTCGGATGCAATAGTAGGGGAGCCGAGGATGCTAAATTTGCAGTTACTCGAGCGTCATGGAGACCTATTGGATTTGAAAGATTATGTTCTAAAAAGAAAAAAGTTTCTGACAAGTTTTCTATTTAAGTGGGGGGAAAGCGTGTAAACAGTTTTAAAATTGTAAAAAAAAACAGTTGTACAGAAATACTCGAGCGCGTCAGATATTTATAGTGTAAACGCGCTTTATATTTCTGACAACCAATACATATTAATCTGACGATTAACTCGAGGGGTCTGTCCGTGGCAAGCTGTTGAAAATCCAAAAAAAAATAAGTTACTCGAGCGCGTCAGATATTCAGTGTATGTAAAGTACACCCTAAAAAGTGTCGTATTAAAATGTCTGAGTCTGACGATTTGGATGTGGCACAAAGCAATAATTCATATTTCTATCTGTAAAACAAAAACGTAATCTCGAGATACTCGAGCGCGTCAGATTTTTATGCGGGAGGTTCAAGTTGATATCATAGTCCTCCTAAATAATAATCTGACAATTATATGGAGGGATATCGCTATTCTGAACATCTTAAACGAAATTTATTACAAGATAACTGCATTCACGTATAAAAAACGTATAAAATAAAATTAAATGTATTAATTACGAATAAAAACCCATCTACATCATTAAAATCCTATCAAAAACACAAATGTGAAATGAGAGCCAAGTTCAATTATGATTTTTATGCCTTGGTTTCTTGTTGACTTCACGGACAAAATAAGTGAAATCTAAAAGGGTGCCAAGGTCAGTGGTCAGTCCTGAAATTTATTTATCTTTATACAGGGTGTTTCTTTTAAAGTGGCTAAAAGGGAGAAATCTGAATCCATAAGAGATACGGGAAAACTTTCTTAGGAAACTTTAGCTCTTTTATGATGTTGACTATTTAAGCATTTTTTATTTTTTCGTCAAGTGTCCACAGAAATGAGTGGAAATTGGTTTCATGTAAGGATCATTTTATTGTATCGGAAGAAAAAAATCGGGACGGCGGAAGTTTGTCAAATTTTGCAAAATATTTTTTCATATAAATTGTATGAATGACAAAATTACTTACATTTTTTATGATGTTATTTGATTTCGTGTTATGTGAGGATCATTTTATTGTATACGCTATAACGCGTATTGTATACGCTATAAGCGTATAAGTCGAAAGTTTTCGACCAATGTGTGTTACCAGTGATAACATATGGCGCCGAAACGTGGTCCTTTAAGCCTCTTGTACACGGGTAGAGTATTCGGTAGAGTAGCGCGGTAGAGTACTAACTATCCCACTAACTATACTGATGTAGACAGCATTGGTAGAGTAGAGTACTAAAATTTGGTAGAGTAGAGCAGCTAGCACCGGGGGCAAGCTACTCTACCACTTTCCTTCCCCCACTCCGGTGTCCACTCTACTCTACCGTACACTTTACCGCCTAGTCGACCCATGTAAATGGTTAGTAGAGTAGCAAGTTCAGATTTGTTTACAGCACGCACGTGTCATTGTTTATGTTTTTTGCTAAGTTTTTATTTTGGTAGTTATTTATGCAAATAAACAACATGAAGTGGACTGATTCAGAAACTATAAAGCTGGTGGAGCTTTACGTCCCCGTAAAGCTCCGATTCCGAGTATCTGGGATATAAGCCATCGTGATTATAAAGACAAAAATAAAAGAATAGCTAATTTATATTCATTAACATCCTCTTCAGCCAACTCTTTCAAAAGTAGTGCTGAAGCCCCTCGGGCATCTCTTCTTAAAATCCAATCTCTCGTCCAAATTCTCTTTTTCCTAT
This sequence comes from Agrotis clavis, assembly GCA_954870645.1. Taxonomy (NCBI): domain Eukaryota; kingdom Metazoa; phylum Arthropoda; class Insecta; order Lepidoptera; family Noctuidae; genus Agrotis; species Agrotis clavis. The sequence goes on from OX940922.1 coordinate 12,122,190, forward strand.
TTTGTTCCTCTTCGAGAGTCTTTGTTACCTCTTTCAATAATAAATCAGTTAAGTTTTCTTGAGTGACGTTCATGATGTCCTACTTCTATTATACTATCATGTGTATATAAACCAGACACAATAGTTAAACAATTGACATACAGCTCATTTTAAGAGGTCAAAATGTAAATTTACGTGTAGACAGTTACTCTACTAAAACTGGTAGAGTACTTGGAACTGGTAGATTAGTGTGCTAGTTGACTCTACCGAATACTCTACCCGTGTACAAGAGGCTTTACTATGGGCCTCATTAGTAAGCTCAGTATAGTCCAACGAGCTATGGAGAGGGCTATGCTCGGAGTCTCTCTGCGCGATCGACTCAGAAATGAGGAGATTTGTAGACGAACCAAAGTAACCGACATAGCCCAACGAATTAGCAAGTTGAAATGGCAGTGGGCAGGCCATATAGCACGCAGAACTGATGGCCGATGGGGCCGTAAGGTTCTCGAATGGAGACCACTCACCGGCAAGCGCAGCGTAGGACGTCCACCCACTAGGTGGGCAGACGATCTTATGAAGGCCACAGGATCACGCTGGATGCAGGCCGCTTACAACCGGTCCTACTGGAAGTCTAAAGGGGAGGCCTATGTTCAGCAGTGGACGTCTTACGGCTGATATGATGATGATGATGATGATGAGTCAGTATTTCATTAGATTTAACCCACTTATGTTGCCCAGACATTTTCCTTCCCATACAATGAAATGATCCTCACATAACACGAAGTCAATGCCACTTTTCGTTGTAATTTTATAACTGAAGAACGGGCTCACCTATCCAAACCAAATGTTTAGGCTTTGTTCGAACTATTTAGTAGATGGTTTATGTGAAGTTTGCACAAAATCAGTAGAGCGGTTCTTCATTTATCACATTTTTTAATTAATTCAATAAATGGCGGATCATTTTGACAATCAATGATCGCCATCGAAGATGGCGGACATTAAACCACGACCGATAGTTGCGGACTAACTGGTAGTTCACCTTTTCTCCACGATTTTACCGACATCGCCCCATGGAAAACGTCAGATTATTTGTGAGTATGATTTTTACAGTTACCTTCAATTAAAAAAAAAAAACGCGCTCGAGTATTTCAAAATGACGTTTTTTTTTACAACTTCAGTACTCGCTCATTTCCTAATGCCACGCTCAAATTGTCAGATTATTGAAATATACACTCTTCTGAACGTAATTAATCTACCTTTTCTTAATCTGACGCGCTCGAGTATTTCTGCGGATCGATTTTTTTTTTACTAATCTGACAGGTTCTCCCAAACAAACCCCACCAGATGAAGGGTTGATACTTGGTACAGGTACATTAAAGGGTGCAAGGATTCTCCCTTATAATAATCGGACGCGCTGGAGTCACAGCAAAAATCCCTTCCTGGGCTCCCCAACTACAACAATCTTTCCCTCCAAACCGCCCTGATATCGGCCGAGAGCTCTTGTCGCAGCGCCTCGATGTCGAGGCAGTGGAATCTGAACATAGCCTTAACGCGGCCTTATTGAGTTTCTTTTCCCTCTTGCTTCATATTGTCTCATTAGGCATACTGTCCAGTTTTGATCTGTACAAACTTAAGAGCGTATATTCCGAAAGCTGGCAACGTCGCAAATGGTTGTCAAATATTAACAAGTTTTAATTAATTTAGCATTGTTACTGTATGAAAATAAGAAATATGGCTCTGTAGTGCACTAAAAAATTGACAAGGGAATGCAATACTTAATATCATAACACCGAATATATAGTTTTAGATGTAGAAAAAGCATTTGGAAGCTTTCCAAATGCCTTTTATACACCGGAAACGGTTACAACATCAAATTCAGTGTTTTAATTGCATTCCTATATCATTTTTTTAGTGCACTACAGAGCGATATTTCTTGTTTTCATACAGAAAATTTGCCAAATTAATTAAAACTTGTAATTATTTGACAGCTTTTTGCGACGTTGCCAACTTTCAGAATATGCAGCCTTAAGTAGCTTGCTCAAATCAGTCAATAAAATTGGAGCACAAATGGGGTTGGAAACCAACTCCACATACTGTTCAGCATCTCTTTCCTGGTGGCTTAATATAAGCATTTTGCTGCATCCAACCCCACATATTTTTGGCAAGTTAATTGGGCAAGTCTATGTTCCAGCAATACAATCTCTTAAGGTGATTGCGTCGATGTAGCCCGCGAAATTCAAATTTTCTTACGTTTTTTTTGCAATTTGCAGGCCAGTGACATGTTGTAACTTTATCAAAATATGAATTGCGGTAATAAAACCCCTTCTACACGGTCAGACCTGACCGCCTGACAGAGGTGAACTTGGTCGTGTCAACAGTACCCCACCGTCTGGAACGCTGTCGGCTGACGGTAGGGTCCCACCGCGGACGCAGCCTGTCGGGACGGCTGCGCTCCCGACTGACTCCGCCCACATTTGGTCGCACACCGGACCAAAGTCACCTCTGCCAGGCGGTCAGGTCTGACCGTGTAGAAGGGGTTTAACAAGTATAATTTTAAATATAAAAATTATCAAAACATTCGCTCCATCAGCTCTGACATAGAAAAGGTGCATATTGTTAAAATCTCCGAAATCTAACTTAGATGCACCTTTTCTATGTGAGAGCTGATGGAGCACCCTTATTAGTTACATTATTCAATGTGTGAAACATTGAATAATGTAACTAATAAGGGTGCTCACACATCTATCGACGCGGAATCGGATTTTTCCGTCGCCCTTTCTCTTTCTGTTGCTTAGAACTGCCATTTGCTATACCGAGACAATGCGATAGCACGCGGCCGCGTCGAGGATCCCGCCGCGTGCGATCGCATTATGCTTTCTGTCTCGGTATAGCAAATGGCAGTTCTAAGCGACAGAAAGAGAAAGGGCGACGCAAAAAGCCGATTCCGCGTCGATAGATGTGGGAGCACCCTAAGAGTTATAATAATAAGTGTTCCTATTTGTGTTTGTGTGTGTATTATTTGTTGATGTCGAGTGATGTTAATTACCTGCACAAAAAGCGTATTCTCTTGCTGGCGGCGACGCAGCTCGTCGTCCTGCTGGCGCATGCGCTGCGCCAGCTCCTCCTCCTGGCGCTGCAGCTGCGCGCGGTCGCTCTCCCGCCGCTCCTCCGCCGCGCGCTCCGCCATCTCCCAGCTGCGCTTCTGACGTTCGCGGTCCTGCTCGCGCTGCCGCAACTGTTCGCGAAGCAGCTCTGTCTCATGCTCATACCTGAAGAACACGAGTTTAATTTGTTGCTACGATTCAGTACATGTGCTTGAACATCTTTTTTGGAATTAAATTAGTCAACTCACTTGGCATACTCCATCTGTGCTTCTAGTTTTTCTTCTTCTGCAGCCAATTCCTTTTTCAGTGCCTCCTCCTTTTGGCGGTGAAGCTCATGCAGTTGCTTCCACCTTGTGCCATATTCATGCTCAAAGCTGTTCAGCTCAGAAAAGCGAGGTCCCAATTCACGCGCCCTAAGGAATTCAGGATGTTTTTTGGGCAAATTCTTTTCAGGGTAACCATCAAACTCGTCAGGCTCCTCAAAACTTTCCACAATAACTGGACGAAGTGATCTAAAACAGAACATCACACTTTATAGTTTTGAATATTTCAAGATTGTATATCATTTTACAACTAAGATTTAAAGTAAGGACTTACGAAGTCAAGAAGAAACACTTCTCTGTGCAATTACGAATGGCAGCCAAGGCACTAGGCTTTCGTGCAAACTCCACTACTCCTTCACCCAGAGTTTTTCCACGCTCATCTACTCTCACATATGCCCTCTCAATTTTTCCGAAAATCTCAAAAGCACGATACAAAAGTTCGTTGGACACAAATGGGGGCAGATTTTTCACCCTGACTGCACTATTATGAGGAGCAAATCTTACGCGAAGTGTTCTTCCATTTCTATTTTTACCATCCAATTCTCTCTTTGCCCTTTCTGCATTAACCCTGTAATCCTATAAAAAAAAAAGGAATAATTGCACAAAACCATTTTTAATTTCATCCATAACAAAATTTTCTCTATGAGCAATATGAATAGCAAACATTACCATTTTAATGAATCCAAAGTTTTTCTCTTTGTTAATAAATAATTCAGCTGTTTCACCAAACGGAGCAAATAGACTAGTAATTTCATCTTCAGTAGCATCACCAGTAAGATTTCCAATGTACAAACGACTTCTTCCATTGAACTTGACTTCAGATTGATCAATTGTGGGCAAATCTGTCAACGGTCCTGCCAAGTCCTTAAGCTTGTTAGCTAACATATGTTCCTGCAATCATTATAAAATATAAGTGACCCATTGTTTTTACAACTAATAATATTAGTTTTAATGATGTCGGACTAATATTTGTTATGATGATGCCTTTTAAGTGTCAAACCGCAAATGGTGCAACACTATCAGAATATGGTCCAGTATTGTGTGAGATGGTCTTGTCTCACTTTCATTGAAGAGACAAAATTAATGGGCCTCAGTTAATTAAACGCCAAGAACCTACTTCTCCACTAAGTACATGATAAGAAAAGAGCGATATTTACATCTCTTTGAATTATTAGGCCCGAGATTTATCCTAGGCGGTGATTTTAATGCTAAGCATACGCATTGGGGATCAAGACTTACTACGACTAAGGGAAGGCAGCTCTTAGGCGCAGTTAAAGATACACGTTGTGAAGTTATGAGCACAGGAAAACCAACATACTGGCCTACTGACCACCAGAAGATACCAGATCTTATAGATTTTTTTATATGCAAAAACATATCCGCCAATTACGTGAGCTTGGAGGAAGGTTTTCATATGAACTCGGACCACTCTTCAATTATACTAATGCTTAGTCAAAAAATCTTACTCAAAGAAAGCCACTTAAGAGCCAGTTCACAAAATTCGAACGCTCGAGTTTAGGTAAAAGACGGGAGCAATGTTCATGTGTGCGTAACTATTCACACATACACAACGCAACCAGTGTAGCGCTAGTGTTGAGACGGCCTAAACAATCTTGAGCCGATATAATCGTAATGCACTTTGGTTACATTTCTGAAAAAGTTTTTTTTTGTTTATTCAGTCTATTAGACTGTTAAATGGTATAGAATGGAAAGCATCTCGCGCGCTGATTGGTTGAACGACATGTGCCTGGCGGCGGCGCCGCCATAATTATTTGTTAGATAATTCGTTTGATGTCGAATGTTAACAAACTGTTCTGGTGATTTTAATTAAATTTTGTGTTAAAAATAACCTGTGAGTTAAAGTTAGTTATATTTTATTGTTGTGGAAGTAAAACTGAATCTGCGATTAACCTAAGAAGTGAAGTTTGAACAATAGTCAGATAACTTTTATCTGAGGAATAAAATGGCGGTTCGACAGCTTATCTATAGAAAATATGTCAAACCGCTATTTTCATTCCTCAGATAAAAGTTGTCTGACTATTATAAATCAGCCCTTAGTCATCGAATAATATAACCTAAATTTAATATATTTTCCGTGTTTTCATATTTTTTATGAATGTGAACCTTAAACATCTACTACAAGAACACAGAACGAGCTACTGTAAGAAGTTCTGAGTGCCGCGTAAAAGAAGAGTTGCGTTTATTTCTATAAAATCACGAGTGTATTGCGTTGTGTAGGTATATGGCTGTTTGAAGTCGGCTTCATCATAACCGGAGATTTTGTTATTTAAACTCCCTGCTTATTTTGAAAGGTAAGAATGATTTTTATCAATATCGCATTCTATATCCGCATGACCGTTTAATAAATTCGTAAATAATTTGTAAAAAAAACCAACATGGTTTCTGCTACAATTTCTCATAATAGGCGTCTTTTCATAGTTTTCGTCTTCGAGGGTTTTGAATCCGATAGTGCTGTCAAAATGTAAATCCAAGATGGCGGTTGCAAAAAATATCGAGGTTTTCGTCATGGGTGTCGTTTTCATGGTTTTCGAGGGTGTTGAAACCTATGGTGCAGTCAAAATGTAAATCCAAGATGGCGGCTGCATAAATTATCGAGGTTTTCGTCATGGGTGTCGTTTTCATGGTTTTCGAGGGTGTTGAAACCGATGGTGCAGTCAAAATGTAAATCCAAGATGGCGGCTGCATAAATTATCGAGGTTTTCGTCATGGGTGTCGTTTTCATGGTTTTCGAGGGTGTTGAAACCGATGTTGCAGTCAAAATGTAAATCCAAGATGGCGGCTGCATAAATTATCGATGTTTTCGTCATGGGTGTCGTTTTCCTGGTTATCGAGGGCGTTGAAACCGATGTTGCAGTCAAAATGTAAATCCAAGATGGCGGCTGCATAAATTATCGAGGTTTTCGTCATGGGTGTCGTTTTCATGGTTTCCGAGGGTGTTGAAACCGATGGTGCAGTCAAAATATGGATAGTATGGAAACTAGGCCTAATTGTAGAAATAAATACCTACGCTCTCAACTGCAGCGTTAGGGTTGTCACGAGCGCGGAGAATGGAACATAATTATGTGGCGCTGATGCTTGATTAACCCGGTGGCTGCGTACCGTACTATGCGTTTCAACTAAGTATAAGATGACCTAGGCACCATATTGTAACTGCAATTGTGTTTAACGAAAAATACTTTGCGCAAATTACTTTTCAATACTTAATATTTATCTTATTCATGTTATTTTCATGTGATTTTTGTTATTTGACATCTGGGATTTCTATTTTGATAGCAATATCGGTTTCAACACCCTCAAAAACCATTAAAACGACATCCATGATGAAAACCTCGATAATTTTGGCAGCCGCCATCTTGGATTTACATTCAGACTGCACCATCAGTTTCAACAACCTCGAAAACCGTGAAAGCGACACCCATGACGAAAACCTCGGTAATTTATGCAGCTGCCATCTTGGATTTACATTTTGACTGCACCATCGGTTTCAACACCCTCGAAAACCATGAAAACGACACCCACGACGAAAACCTCGATATTTTTTGCAGCCGCCATCTTGGATTTACGTTTTGACTGCACCATCGGTTTCAACACCCTCGATAACCATGAAAACGACACCCATGACGAAAACTTCGATAATTTATGCTGCCGCCATCTTGGATTTACATTTTGACTGCACCATCGGTTTCAACACCCTCGAAAACCATGAAAACGACACCCATGACGAAAACCTCTATAATTTATGCAGCCGCCATCTTGGATTTACATTTTGACTGCACCATCAGTTTCAACAACCTCGAAAACCATGAAAACGACACCCATGACGAAAACCTTGATAATTTATGCAGCCGCCATCTTGGATTTACATTTTGACTGCACCATCGGTTTCAACACCCTCGAAAACCATGAAAACGACCACCATGACGAAAACCTCGATAACTTATGCAGCCGCCATCTTGGATTTACATTTTGACTGCACCATCGGTTTCAACACCCTCGATAACCATGAAAACGACACCCATGACGAAAACCTCGATAATTTATGCAGCCGCCATCTTGGATTTACATTTTGACTGCAACATCGGTTTCAACACCCTCGAAAACCATGAAAACGACACCCATGACGAAAACTTCGATAATTTATGCAGCCGCCATCTTGGATTTACATTTTGACTGCACCATCGGTTTCAACACCCTCGAAAACCATGAAAACGACACCCATGACAAAAACCTCTATAATTTATGCAGCCGCCATCTTGGATTTACATTTTGACTGCACCATCGGTTTCAACACCCTCGAAAACCATGAAAACGACACCCATGACGAAAACCTCGATAATTTATGCAGCCGCCATCTTGGATTTACATTTTGACTGCAACATCGGTTTCAACACCCTCGAAAACCATGAAAACGACACCCATGACGAAAACCTCGATAATTTATGCAGCCGCCATCTTGGATTTACATTTTGACTGCACCATCGGTTTCAACACCCTCGAAAACCATGAAAACGACACCCATGACGAAAACCTCGATAATTTATGCAGCCGCCATCTTGGATTTACATTTTGACTGCACCATCGGTTTCAACACCCTCGAAAACCATGAAAACGACACCCATGACGAAAACCTCGATATTTTTTGCAGCCGCCATCTTGGATTTACATTTTGACAGCACTATCGGATTCAAAACCCTCGAAGACGAAAACTATGAAAAGACGCCTATTATGAGAAATTGTAGCAGAAACCATGTTGGTTTTTTTTACAAATTATTTACGAATTTATTAAACGGTCATGCGGATATAGAATTCGATATTGATAAAAATCATTCTTACCTTTCAAAATAAGCAGGGAGTTTAAAAAACAAAATCTCCGGTTATGATGAAGCCGAGTTCAAACAGCCATAAAACGTAACATAAATTAACGCAACTCGTCTTTACGCGGCACTCAGAACTGACAGCACTGCGATGTCCGCTTAGAAGCCTCGTAGATGCGCGTGTTTGTGTGAGTGCACCGTTTCGAACGTTAGTACGTAATTTCCGTACTATCCATATTTTTACAGTGCTACGGGGCAGAGAAGAGCCACTCAAAGCGTGGGAGCGTATCTTTGCAAGTTACAACCACGATCTATACACGTCATGTAAATATATCCCATAAATAATATACGCCACCACGTCTTGAGTGGCCCCTCTCTCAGCCCCGTAGGGTTATTTTCTTCTTTTTTTTTAAGAAAATTAAAAACGTGGGTTTTTCATATTTCTGACAGCAAACCCTTTCATTTGATACCCATATCATGGGGGTGCATTTCAAACAGCCAATCCGCCATCTTAGATGTCCGCCATGTTGGATTTAAGACACGTGACTATTTTTTTCGTATTCCTGACAGCAAACCCTTTCATTTAATACCCATATCATGGGGGTACCTTTCAAATAGCCAATCCGCCAACTTGGATGTCCGCCATGTTGGATTTAAGACACGTGACTATTTTTTCATATTACTGACAGCAACCCTTTCATTTGATACCCATATCATGGGGATGCATTTCAAATAGCCAATCCGCCATCTTGGATGTCCGCCATGTTGGATTTAAGACACGTGACTATTTTTTTCATATTCCTGACAGCAAACCCTTTCATTTGATACCCGTATCATGGGGGTGGATTTCAAACAGCCCGACCGCGATCTTGGGGAGGCCGCCATATTGGATTTCTCACCACTCTTGCGCCCCATTGCAAAAACTAATAAAACAAAAACGGATGGCTAATTAATGCACAAATTCTACAAACTATTATTATAATTATAATAATACTTTTGTTTGATAAAGTAACGAAAATCTTACCTTATGAAAAAAATATGGAGAGAATCAAAATGTGGCAGTCGTAGTATAATATTCCGTTCACGATACGTACGCTCTATAATCAGGACGAGGAAAAAAGTGATACAGGTCCTACGTCGACGGGCGCTGGAGCCGTACTGATCGCAGCCCGGTTATGTTTCGTAATTTATACTAGTTTAGAGTGAATTTTAAAACGATAGTATGTTTAATTACATGAAGGGATTTTAATGAAATTTAGAAATTAGTTTAGTCTGTAAACATAGTTTATATTTACATAGTTTTTTTTAATGTAATTACGCTTTGTTCGAACCAAATATGGCGATAAAACAGCGATATAAAACGTAAAAATTGACCTCAGAATTTATTTTTTTACCAATTTGTGTTATTAAAAATATAAATTCTACTACGCAGTTTCACGACAAAAACGTATGTCTGATGATTTGTGTATTTTTTTTGGTTAAAATTACGAATATTAATGGTAGATGTAGGAGTCGCAAATCGACTCTGCGTTGATTTTTCAGTAAACTACTTGTCGGAGATTAATTACCACAAAGTTAATAAAAGAGTTTTTTGAAATATGTTACGTCAAATTACAACACGAAAGACTGGTCTTTCTTTTACAGGTATTCAAAAATGTTGGAGTATTACTTAATATGGTAAATTAGACGACCATAATTTTAGTTCTACGCGCAAATGGGTAAAAGGCCTCTTAACCCTGATTAATAAATTCACAGATTGGGAAAGTTTTTCGCTTGATCTCGATAGTATAATCGACCTCAAAACTCCAATAAAAAAGCAAGATCAGCTAGACTCCGAGGTAAACAATTATATTGTTCACATTCAGCAGTGTGCTTGGAACAACACACCGCAATTAAAAAGTAAATTTAAGGGGTTTACTTATCCTAAAGAAATCGTGGATCTACTATCTGACAAAAGAAAGCAAAGAAAACTGTGGCAGCAAACCCGATGCCCGCGAGAAAAAACATTATTAAACAATTTGACTAAAAGATTGAAGAGAAAAATCCAACAATATGAGGAAACATCTCTGAATACCAACCTTCTGCAGTTAACTAATGACAAATCAACAGATTACTCACTTTGGAAAGCAACCAAAAATCTAAAAAGGCCGATTAAGCAAATACCGCCCATCAGAGATAGCGATGGAAAATGGGCCATAAGCAATGACCAAAAAGCTTCAAGGTTTGCTCAGCATTTAGAAGAAACTTTTAAACCCAATGAAAACTTAACAGAAATACTTGATACTGACAACTCACCACAAAATCAGATAATTAAGCTTGTGACTCCTAAAGAAGTTATGAGAGAAATTCAAAATAATATTAGCTCAAAAAAATCTCCGGGATACGATCTCATTACAGGCGAAATTCTAAAACACCTACCGCTCAAAGCTATAGTAAAGCTGACTAAATTAATCAATGCTGCATTTATTTTAAAATATGTACCTGCACCGTGGAAGGTTGCTGAAGTCATTATGATTGCGAAGCCAGGGAAACCACCACACGAGGCATCATCATACAGACCCATTTCTTTGTTGCCTGTGTTATCAAAACTCTTCGAAAAACTATTGCTGAAACGGTTAAAACCAATAATAGAAGAAAAAGGCCTTATTCCAAATCATCAATTTGGCTTTAGGGAGAAACACTCAACAATAGACCAGGTACATAGAATAACTAACATCATTGAAAAAACACTGGAAAATAAGGAAGTCTGCGCAACGGTATTTTTAGATGTCGCGCAAGCTTTTGATAAAGTTTGGCATAAAGGCCTAATATTCAAGCTCAGGCGCATGCTGCCAGAATTTGCAGAAATATTAGAGTCATATATAACAAATAGAATGTTCAGAATACGGCAAGAAGACGCATATTCCGAACTGAAACCTATAAAAGCTGGGGTACCACAAGGAAGTGTGCTAGGCCCAATTTTGTATTTGCTATACACTTGTGACATTCCAGAACTAGAAAACAACACCATTGCGACCTTTGCAGACGACACTGCAATTATGGCAACGGGGGCAAGTCACAGAGAAGCAGTAGAAAAAGTCCAACTAGCTGTGAACAAAGTTTATGACTGGACACAAAAATGGAAGATCAAACTGAATGAATCAAAATCAATTCACATTGACTTCACAAATAAAAATCTAGACTATCATCCCATATACATAAATGGCATGCAAGTGCCTTATGCCAATACGGCCAAATACCTTGGCATGACTCTCGATGCCAAGTTGCGGTGGAAAGCTCATGTCAAAAAGAAAAGACAGGAACTCGACATACGTTATAAAAGTATGTATTGGTTACTTGGAAGGAAATCTTGTCTATCAATACATAATAAAATTACCATATACAAGCAAATACTGATGCCAATTTGGACGTATGGTATCCAACTTTGGGGCTGTACTAAACCAAGCAACGTCAAAATAATTCAACGGTTCCAAAATAAAGTACTCAGGGAAGCTGTGAATGCACCATGGTACATAAGAAATGACGACCTTCATCGTGACCTTATAATGGAATTCGTCACCACCATCATCCAAAAATTTGCTGAAGCCCACGAACACAGATTACACCGACACGTGAACGTTGAGGCTATTCAGCTCCTAGACAACACAGACTTAGTGCGTAGGCTAAAAAGAACTAAACCTTTTGAATTAGTGTAGTGTGTAAAGTGAGTGAACAATAGTAGCAGTGTTGTGCTATACATATAACACACGAACATAGTGTTTTTATAAAATGATAGAGACTCTAAGAAAGTGCAATGGACTTGTGTAAAAGTGCTAATGGACACTATTCTTAGTTTTAAAATAATGTATAACGTAGCATATTAAGTTAGAGTTAAATTACTTATTAGTCTTTCAGGCTAGATCGTAATTAATTTTATTAAGAAGTCTGTTCTTAATAACACAAAGGAAAAAAAAAAAAAAAAACTAAGTACTAACCTCCCTCTGGACTGGTTTAAGTCCATCCTGCTGAGGTCCACGCATATTGTTAGGTCCGCGCTGTTGGTTTCGAGGCGGTCCCCCAGGACCACCGCCGACTTTGGGTCCAAATGGTTTATTACCCTGACCAAAGTTACCACCTCCTTGTTTGCTTCCAGGAGGACCACTTTGACCTCCCCATCCACCCTGCCTGTTACCTCCAAGTCCAAAATTGCCATTGAAATTCTGTGGAAAAACAACATGTTGCTGAACTCTGTAATAGTAATATAGATTCTTTTCTTTTAAACTGGCCAACAGGGGGATATACATATAAATTGGCAAAAAAAAAATGCCAAAATTTTTAACATCAAAATCGAGCTTAAAGGCCTATCCGCACACAACATGCCGACACGTTCCGTACCGTACCGTTCCGTGACGTGATCAGTGCCGTATCGATCAGTGTCAGTGAAATATGATATTGTAACATACATTTTGTACGACGCTATCCGTACTCATCAGTGTCAGTGCCGTTCAGTGATGTTCGTTCACTCGTATAATTATATGAATAGCACGTCACGATACGGAACGTGTTATGTAGGATAGGCCTTAAATCTTCTTATTGAACATTTTTTCGCATCTTTTACGGATTCAGATATCTCCTGTTGGCCAATTTAAAAGAAAGACCCTGTCTTATTGTTTTGTTATTAGACATGGTGAATTACATACCCTCTGTTGGTTTTGAATAGAATTTTGGTTTTGGTTAGATTGCTGGTTGTTCTGCTGATTAGGAGACTGGTTTGGGTTAGATTGCTGGTTCTGATTAGAATTCTGGTTTGGCTTCTTTTGCTCAACATTTATTGATTTGTCAACATGATCCTCATTCTTAGCTTGAGCAACAGGGGCAGGCTTTGGTTGCTGTTGTTGCAGCTGTTGTGGCTTCTGAGGTGCCTGCTGAGCAGCCTGTGGTTTAGGTTGCTGGACTTGCTGTGGGGGTGCCTGCTGAACTTCAGGCTTGGGTGCCTGTTGTTGTTGAGGTTTAGCCTGAGACTGATTCTGTTGTGGAGCTTGTTGTTGAGGCTTCTCAACATTTGGAGTGGGCTTTGTCTAAAACCAAAAATGTTTATAAATATTTGACTTCCGAAATACATCAATTACTGTAAGTATACTAGGTACTAAAGGCGCGCTAACACGGGCACTAAAAAATGCTCAATTATGAGCAATGATGGTCGCTTGCAACAAAATATCTAGCAATTTACGGCACCTCGGCACGGCACCAAGTCTGCAAAAGTTTGTATCGCTGCTACATTGTTGATCGATAAGGAGCAACTCCCAAGAAACTAGACAACACTTTCATACACAAGCAATCAAGAAGAAGTAAGACTTTCCTCTACTTTTCAGCCATTCAGCCCATGCTGTTCTAGGTTACTTATTTTGTAATAAATGTAATTTGTAATTAGTATTTTAGTGTTTAATACACTAGACACACCCTCTCACACTCACTCATTCACCATCACACATTTTACCACTTTGGAAGTGTTTTTCGCGCAAACCGTTGAGTTTAGAAAAAAATGATGTTAGTAACCTCAATATCATTTTTCAAGACCTATTCGTAGATACTCCACACGTATGGGTCAGAAATTTTTGAGTTTCAATTCTAAGTATCCCAAAATTTGGTTTTTGTTTTATTTTTATGTGAAAATCCTAATGCGGTTTACATAATACATCTACTTGCCAAGTTTCAACAGGATGGCTCTTATACTTTCGTCAAAAAATGGCTGTGACATACCGACGGACAGACAGACAGACATGACGAATCTATAGGGTTCCGTTTTTTGCCATTTGGCTACGGAACCCTAAAAACCTAACGATAATAGTTGAAAAGTTCTAGGTCAAATGAAATTCTGTCAAACGTTTTTCGATCTTATGATAGGTAACCCTTGCCAATTAAATGTGTCTAAAAAAATCGTAATTATGCGTGAAATATTGTTTTATTTCTTCTCTTAAATTAAAAGTTAAATAAAGGACACGCCGCGCCGCCGACGCCGCCGCCGCCGACTTCAAAAAGTCGGCACGCCGCCGCCGACAGATTGACCATCGGCGCTCATATCTAATGCAGACGGCTAGTGATGGGCGACTCGCTGTCCAATCATGGACCATGCCCGGGTCGGAGGCGCGTCGTGTTTCACGTGCGCCTCAAAGAGCTGTCAGCAATATGATATGACCCCTTAGAGGGCCAAAGCTTGCCGGGGTCGCGGGAGTATCAGGTAACCGAGGCTCGGGAACGTAGCGGACGAACACGTCCGCTACGTTCTTGTACTTGTACTGATTGAAATCCACGGTGTCCTTCTATTGAAGGTAGGTAGGTTTAATCAGTACAAAAGTGTGACCTCCCGTTCTGCCCTGCAGGGCTAGCATGCGCAAGTCGACAAAATTTTGTCGACACATTATCTCGTGCTGAGACGACTTATGTCTGTTTGTCGATGGGAGGGGCTAACATGCGCAACATTATCTCGTCCTGAGACGACATAATGTCTGTTTGTCGATGGGAGCTAACATGGTGACACTTATATGTCGTGTTGTTCTGACATAGAACTCATGTCGTTCTGTCAAACCTGTTTTTCTCGTCATGCGCGCTATATTTAGTCGAATTTTGACATTTTCCTATGACAAGTTTCTCGTCGATGGTTTTCGAAGACGAGAAATCGCGACAACAGTGACTAAAAACTGAAAACAGTGTTCTGTAAACTTTTAAGTATAATGGCGGTGCCGTACTACAATTATCATTTATCTGTGTATGAGGAGAGGGAAGCATGAAAAATACAGAGGAAGGTGATTCGCGACGTCTGCAACCCATTTGACCTAAGGGATAACGAGTTCCAGTCCCTTTGGCGAATTACAAAGCCTATGGCTATTTATGTTATAGATAAGCTCCAAGCCGATTACATTTACAGTTATTTACAGTTCAATTTGTAACTATCAATCTATCTCTTTCAATTAATAAGGGCACTATTATTGTACAGTACCTACGTACACACACGACAAGTAAACTTTCGTTCGTATTACGAATAATGTTTCGCAGCAATTTCAGAACTTTGTACTTTATGAATAGTCAACATTCAATCTTGATTTATGGTTGGCATAGTGTTTATTTTGTACATTACATTTAGGACATTTCATCGAGATAATTTAATGTTACATAGTATTATGATTACATAACTTAGAACTTTGAAAAATCCATTATTTACACGGTTTGTTTTGTAAATCAATTACAACATTCATCATCATCATCATCAGCCTATATTGTTCCCACTGCTGGGACACGAGCCTTCACTCTGTGAGAGGGAGTGGGCCATAGATATATTATAGAAGGAGATATGGCGTGGAGTTCAAAATGTATAGAAAACCGGTGAAGCCACAACTGCCCCACCATAAAGATAATATTACGCATGTAGTATATCAAAACAATACTACGAACAAGTGCACACACGCGCCGTCGAAAACTCTGTCATTTAAATATAAACCTTATTCTTTAAACCACAGCGTACTTTTTCCGTGTAATTTACTCAAACTAAAACAATTATCATTGTGTGTCGTCGGGACACGGGGGCGGACTCGACAGTGTTTGACTAAATCGAAGAGTTCACGATAAATATATCGATAAATTATAAAGGTTTGGAAATAAAATTAATAAAAAACGATATGAAACCGTTTTTATTATCTTTATTGTATAGATTACTATTAATTTAGTCCATAGATTACTAAACTAAACATTAATTAATTTACTTAACCATCTTCGGTTTCGCATTTATTTAATACTCTGTAAAATAATAAAAAAATGTAAAAATCCATGAACCACATCGGCCTTCCAGCCTTATTACAAGATAAAAAAATCAAAAAAAAAAAAAATAGCAATTAGCAGTCGACTTTCTTGTCGATAGACTTTGTCGGATTTCTAAGAGCACGTCACTAGCCAGCGGCCGTACCATGCGACATTACGGCTGATTGAGGTATCGTTATGTCAGTTTTACATTGCTTGTTCAGTCACTATGTGATGCAATGATGTGGTTGTAAAAGAGCAATGTATTTATTGCAAAAATAATACCGTCGGAGTAATGTAGGAAAACAAAAGTACAGTAGTACAAGTCAGATATATTTTACTGCTTGTTGTTTTTCGTGATTTTTAAGACAAATATTGTAAAATACTTGTAATTACATGTGAAACCCGATGCCATGACTTCTAAAATATTTGTTTTGGTTTCTATTTTTGCACAAAAGCACCGAACAAGACGGCATAATCGTTTTTTTCACGAATGCGGTTGACAACAGACTAACTCGCGGTGACGGCCATTTTTTCACTTTCTGAGCGTACCGCTCAGAACCACATGGTAGCGGACACGTCCCCTTGCCACTTCTCCTGTTTTTAATATTTCTGTGGGCCCAGTGCGGATTGGTGGATGTCACATGTCTTCGAATTTTTGGTTCTAGGACATGCCGGTTTCCTCACGATGTTTTTCTTCACCGTTTTGAGAGCAGTGGTGATGAAATAAATTACACAAAGTAATGCGCCTGGCGGGGTTCGAACCCACGACCTACAACTCGTTAGTCGGGACCGATACCACTGGGCCACCACTGCTCTGGGCCATCATTGAATAGGTGATAATAAACTAAATTATGCATCTCCGCCATCTGTAACGGGATTTTGATCTAATACTTACAATTTCTTTGATGCCAAAGCCATCTAACAATTATTTCAAATTCGAAAATATTTAGCACGAGCGAACCACAGGGGGTGCGTTTAAATCTTCCGTCGATGTTTCGCCGGAAAAAAATTAAACTAGCGAGGATTCGCTGAATTGAGTCATAAGTTTATGTCAATGTTAGTTGTCAAATTCAATTGACAGCTCAGTTTATTGAACAAATAATCATTTTGCCGGTTTAATATAAATCCATAATCCACAAATAATATTCACTCTCTAAAATAAAAATAATATTCGTTTTTACGGCGCGAATCGAGCAAAACAACAAAACTTAATGTCAATCTGACAGCAGGATAAAATTTTGCGAGGTAACTTAACTAATACGGTTTGTTTTCATGAAATGGTAATATCGGTTATCTCGCGTCGTGAAGGCGAAGTCACGACGAGATATCTTCTCGTGGTGCGCATGTTATGAAAAGTGACAAACGAATCGAGAACGACAAAATAAGAGATAATGTCGCCTTGCGCATGCTAGCCCTGCTGGGCGAGACTCAGTCGATGATTTTGGCACGTAAAATCTTTTTGTAGAAAAAAAAAGGAACCGGCTTCTAAAACACAAAAAAGCGTAAAATAACTTTTCTTTCGGAAATCGGTGGCTTTGTTTTTTATTTATTTTATCGACTTTTGCCACCGACTTCCGAAAGAAAGGTCATTTTACGCTTTTTCTTGTTTTTGTAGTCGGTTCCTTTTTTTTAGGTTTTCATTTTATTTTACCCTATTTAGTACAGATAATATTCAATATCTTCGCCTAATCGGCTTGAAAATCAACCCACGTACGCAAACACGGATCCTTGCCGGCAACGTCAGGGGACATCATAGTTATATACTATACTTACTTGTTATATACTAAAACTTTCTCCAGAATGTTACAAACACGTTTCTGAATACCGCATCAAAATCGGTTAAGCAAAACGCTAGATAATTGCGGACCAATCGTCTTTGAAAATCTACAATTCAAGTAAGCAAAAACGTATATATGCGGGCAATAATAAGGGATATCCATTACTGTTTTATATTAAAACCTTCGGAATGTCATCATCATCATCAGCCTATAATGTTCCCACTGCTGGGACACAGGCCTCCTCTCTGTGAAAGGGAGTAAGCCATAATCCACCACGCGGGCCCAGTGCGGATTGGTGGATGTCACATGTCTTCAAATTTTTGGTTCTAGGACATGCCGGTTTCCTCACGATGTTTTCCTTCACCGTTTTGAGAGCAGTGGTGATTAAATAAATTACACAAAGTAATGCGCCAGGCGGGGTTCGAACCCACGACCTACAACTCGTAAGTCGGGACCAATACCACTGGGCCACCACTGCTCCACTGCTCGGAATGTAACGAACACTTTCCTGAAAACCGCATCAAAATCGGTTCAGCCAAACGCGATATAATCGCGGACAAACATACATGCATACATATAGGTCGAACTAAGAACCTACTTATTTTTGAAGTCGGTAAAAAAAAGGCAAGTTGCTGATGGATAATCCGCTAGCTACTAGATTCAGGGGGGGGTATTAATCAGGGGTATTATAATAATAATAAATTGTGATTGTGTCTTATGCAAGACAAAAACAACAACAATATTGCATAATATGAACATAATTATTGTGCGATATTGCTTCACTTAGGTTATATTGACCCTCAAAAATTTTTTTTCCTAAATGAAATACAGAGTAACGCCCATAGTAAAAGTTATTCCTAAATAACAGTACTTTCATTTGACACTAAATTAATTGATGGGCGCCGAACGCCCAGGACCGCCCATTCTCCTTTAACACATTTGTTAAGACGCTGATATAGACTAACATAAACGAAAACTGGACAGTTCTGGAAATATTACATACATACAGGTCGAATTGATAACCTTCTTTTTTTTTTAAGTCGGTAAAACGTGATTGTGTCTAGAAAGATCTAAAAAAATGAGTTTAATTATTTTTCTGTGATTTTTCAAATAAATATCTATTTTATTCAAGGCCACAGTAATAAACATCAACATGAGACTATCAAATGACTTTTACATGTATAACACTATCCGAATGTTGGCAACATTCGGATAGTGTTAAACGTGTAAAAGTCATTAGGTACATATTTATTTGATTTTCGTGTAAACTTGTAAAGCCACCAAAATAACACACAAAACACAATATTTACTTTTGAAATAACTTACTATCAGTATAATTAAAAAGTAAATTTTTCGAAAAAACGTTTCATACAAAAGAATTTCTTGAAATAATTAAACATTGTCGCAATCATAATCTATGTAAAGCGCCATTTAGACGGGGAGTTTCTCGTAAGTTTCCGTTCGAGAATGTCTAAGCAACTATCGCAAGCAATAATCGCCATAACATAATCGTATCAAAATGTTTATGGCTGCTACACACCTTACGATAAATCGTTACGATTAGTTGGTACAGATAAAACTGCACAGTTTCGGCAGTGCCCACACACCTTCAGACAGGTACTAGAAAACTGTACGATTATTCATTAGTTGAACCATGGCTTCGACTGACGATGCGTTGGCAGTTGTTGGTTTATAAGGTAAAAACTGAACAAATGGCCACACACGTTACGATTTATCGGTACAGTTTCATCCGATTCCGATTTATCTATCCAAAATTTCATACTGCTCCGTTCAACTGTACAGTCTTATAAAATCGGACAAACTGTACAGTTTTTCTCATACACACTTGTCGATTTATCGTTGCAGTTTATCTGTACCGACTAATCGTAACGATTTATCGTAAGGTGTGTAGCAGCCATTACACACAGGCAAGAACTAAAATCTCGTCTACGATTATATCATACGAGATTCGCATATTATGACATTATCGTATGCGATAATGTCTATGTTTGTTTACGCGGCGAAATTATTGTAAGAAGATTCTCGCATACGAGAATCTCGATTTGTCTAAACACGATCTCGTATGACATTTTTTCACGTTCATACGAGTATCGTACAAATAAGTTTGAAGCGTTTTGAGTGCGAGTTTTGTCATTCAAGTTTTGCGATTTCTGGGATATTCACAGAGATCATGGTTCTTAAAATGACACATATTGTTGAATGTCTTTTCATATTCCAATTGTAAAACAAGGCAAAACGTGTTAGATGCTCCCAAATTATTTTGACTCGCTATCCATTTTTTAACCAAACACTTTTATTTCTTTTGCCGTTTAATTACTTCATGCCTGAAGAGCAGAAATAATCAAAACACCCTCACGTACTGCATTCATGCTAGCAACTGTCATAAAAACTCGAAATGCGATTATTGCTTCGAAATTCTGTTTAGACGGACACTTTCCCTTACGAGAAATCTTCCTATGCGAGGCAATTATCGCCCCAGTCAACGGGCGAGAAGAGTGAATGTTTAGACGAAGACAATCTATAATACATAAAAGCAAAAGGTCACTCACTCATAGAACACGAAATCTCGGAAACTACCAGTGCTAGGGATTTAAAATTTTGCATAGGGGTTCTTTTTAGGACGTAGGTACTCGCTAAGAACGGATTTTGCAATATTACGCCCCTAAGGGGTTGTTTTTGGGGTTGACAGTTTGTATGAAACTTTGTTACTACAAGTACTAGGCGTTTTAAATTTTGCATACGTTTTTCGAAATTCGACCCCTAAGGGGTTCTACAAGTTACTACAAGTGCTAGGAGTCTCAAATTTTGCATGGGGGTTGTTTTTAGGACGTACACACTACATAAGACGGGGTGTTTCGAAATTCAACCCCTAAGGGGTTGTTTTAGGTGCTGATAGATAGAGGTCTAAAAGGAGGTGTTTTTTTTTCGGCCCAAACATGTACCGAGGTACAAATTACTATTAAAATCCCTTCCATTATTTAGTATTTTTAGCAGTATTTTATATCCTTCAATACTAGATAGAAAAAAAATAAAAGTATATGAAAAAACACTACTTCGCAACGAAACTGCGTTCAAAGAAACGTTTATGACAGCATTTACGGCTGTCAATCTGTTTCATCTGTCAAAATCACGTCAAAAACCGGCCAAGTGCGTGTCGGGCCACGCACAGTGTAGGGTTCCGTAGTTGCCCATCAAAATACTTATGCGAACTAACTAAACTGATTCGCTGAATTTAATTTTAAAAAGAAGAATTTTCAAAATCGGTCCAGGAGTCTTTGAGAAATCGGGCAAAATACATTTAAAAAAAAGATTACGACGAATTTAGAACCTCCTCCTTTTTTTGAAGTTAGTTAAAAATAGTTGACGATAAAAACCTACCTATCCCCAAAAAACATACCGTAAAACATACCTATTAAAGC
Organism: Agrotis clavis; assembly: GCA_954870645.1. NCBI lineage: Eukaryota > Metazoa > Arthropoda > Insecta > Lepidoptera > Noctuidae > Agrotis > Agrotis clavis. Next base: position 12,143,422 of record OX940922.1, read on the forward strand.
TGTAAAAAAAAGTTGACAAACTTACATTTGCAGTTGAATAACATGTTCTCCGATACATTTTGTTTAAGAAAAATATTATCCAAGTACATTTTATAAGTTGGTCGACTATTACTCGTAAAGTTGTAAAGCCTACTAAGTCATGACAATTTTCTTTTAAACTTCGTTATACATATATACTACTATTGTGAATTTTTTCACACCCCCAAACATAACCGTTTAGCTGGTAGAGGGGGGGGACACTCGAGTCGAGCAAAATTTAGCACTTTAAAGCTTAATATTTCACAAACCAATTTTTTGATAATTGTTAATGGAAACTAACAATATTTTTTAAAGACCTATTTAATGATACCCCACACTATGGGGTACGCGAGAAAAAAAAATAACATCCCCACTTTACGTGTACAGGAGATACCCTAAAAAAAAATATTTTACGAGATTTTATTTTACCACTTTTTCGGCACAACAAATCCATATATTTACACCAAATTACAGCTCTCTAGTACTGTGCGTCTCTGAGCTAAACTGCGGACAGACGGACGGACGGACGGACGGACGGACATGGCGAAACTATAAGGGTTCCTTGTTGACTACGGAACCCTAAAAATGACATCGGTGTTTCATTATTTGACAGCTTTATGACAGTAATGAATTTCAACAACAATAGAAAAAAACTATCGGCCTAGGTCGGGAACCCTGGCTTTTGGTCGGCAGATAACCAAACGCAAAAATTATTACGAAAGGTGAAATAAATGTATTTTTTTTTATTCTTTTTCCCATGATTATTCACAAAAAATGTGTACTAGTAATTAAAACTTATTTGAAATACATAAATAAATTCTATAAAGTACATTTTTGGGTTTTCACACGTTCATAAATGAAGTAACGAAACGCATCATGTCGGAGACGTATGACATTGCTAGATTGAAAATCAATTCTTGGGTTGCAAGTTTTAACATCTTTGGTCGACAATTTCTGGTGGTACAAATACGCGAATAAATCCAACATATTTTTATTCAAAATCTACGATTTTTTTCCTATAATTTCGTACTTTTCTCCTTGAGGTACACGGTTTGGCCATGATTGTAGGAAAAAAAAAACACCTCCTTTTGCATAGTGATTCTTGTACGCGGTACCGAAGACGGGAGTTTTGCAAAATTCGACCCCAAAGGGGTTGTTTTTGGGGTTAACAGTTTGTATGAAACTTCGTTACTACGAGTGCTAGGAGTCTCAAATTTTGCGTGGGGTTGTTTTTAGGACTTAGATGCTCGCTATGAAGGGGTGATTCGAAATTCGAACCCCATGGGGTTGTTTTTGATGTTGATAGATACAGGTTTCAAATTTTGCATGGGGATTCTTTTAATGACGTAGGTGCTCAATAAAACGGGACTTTGTTAAATTTCACTTCTAAAGGGTTGTTTTTGGGGTTGATAGTTTTTATGAAACTTTGTTATTACAAGTACTAATTTTGTAAGTACTAAGTTACTGAGTTTAAAATGTTGCATTAGGGTTCTTATTATGATGTAGTGCTACTTAAGACGAGAATTTGCGAATTCGACCCTTAAGGGGTTGTTTTAGGAGTTGGTAGTTTGTATGAAACTTTGTTACTACAAGAACTAGGAGTCTCAAATTTAGCTTGGGGATACTTTTTAAGACGTACATACTACTTAAGATGGTATTTTGTTAATTCGACCCCTAAGGGGTTGTTTTAGTGTTGGAAGTTAGGTGTCTCAAATTTTGAATAAGTAATGTTTTCTTTTTAGGAAGTAATTACACACTACGGCGAGATTTAACCCCTAAAGGGTTGTTTTTGGTGTTGATAGTTTGTATGAAAATTCGTTACGACAAATTCAACTTCAAAACTTTCGTTACTATAAGTGCTAGGGGTTTTAAATTTTACACGGGATTTTTTTTAGGACGTTGGTGCTCACTTAGGTGGGATTGTGCGAAATTCGAAACCTAAGGGGTTGTTTTTAGGGTCAATGGTAGATAGGAGTCTTAAATTTTACATGGGGATTTTTTTTAAGATGTAGGTACTAGCTACGACGGGATTTTCTAAAATTCTATCCCTAAGGGGATATTTTTGGGGTTGTTAGTTTGCATGAAACTTCGTTATTGCAAGTGTTGGGAGTGTCAAAATATGCATAGAGGTTTTTAGGGAGTAGATGCTCACTAAGACGGGACTTTGTTCTTGATAGTTAGAAGTTAAAAATTTTGCTTAAATATGTGTTTTTAGGACGTTGGTTCCTCCTCAGACGAGTTTTGGATGAAACAACCCCTAAAGGGTAGTTTTTGGTGTTGGTAGTTTGTATGAAAATTCGTTACGACAAATTCTGGGAGTCTTCAAATTTTACGCGGTAGCTATTTTTATTTTAGGATGTAGATGCTCATTAAGACGGGGTTTTGAAGTTGGTGAAGTTGGACCCCAAAGGGGACGTTTCTGGGGTTAATAGTTTGTATGAAACTTAATTACTACGAGTACTAGGAGATTTAAATGTTTCACAGGAGGGTTTTTTTAGGACGTAGGTGTTGCTTAAGACAGGATTATGACGGGAAATTCCCCCCCTAAGAAAGGTAGTTTTTAACTTCAGTTTGTATGAGACTTCGTTACTACAAGTGCTAAAAGTCTTAAATTTTCCCTGGGGTATATCTTCAGGACGTAGATTAGATGCTTATTAAGATGGGATATTGCGAAAACCGACTGCTAAAGGGTTGTTTTGTGGTCGATAGAATTTTATTTTGAGGGTGGCGGGAGAAGAAATTCACAGAAGCAAAGTTCGAAATAAGCGCGAAGTCGCGGGGCGATTTCTTCTCACCTATTTTAATGTATGAAAGGCTGCTATTGTCCTTTCGACAATTCACACTATCAAGAAATTATGGGTAGCTGCTGTTAGAATAAAAATTGCATTACCACTAAGGAAATGGGATATTTAAAGAAATATCCACCCTAGCCGGGACAGGCCATTAGTTGAATTTATTAATGAAATTCTATGATTATACCACAACTAAAAAATCAAATATACTTTTCAAAATAATATCTTAGAAGTTCCTTTTCTATTGGAGGTTAAGTACTGCATTGCTCTATCATGTAATGGATCGTCTGGTGGAAGAATTATCACTGGGAAAGAGTTTTGTGATAGTTGTGTTCAGAAATTAAAATTCTTGTGATATTTCTCTAATCTAAATAGAAAAAAGGGGAAAAATTACTGACATAAAAAATTACATTTTACTAAAATAGAAAGTCAGAAGCAGTACTATGTTCTTTGAAGAGGACAGAACAGGGAAAACATAGTTAACTCAAAAATGTAAATCTCAACTACAAGACGTAGGTAATTGTGAATTGTATAATTAAATCAAAAGATAACGGCTTAACTATATCACTTGTTTTCCTCTTTTAGTAGCACCACGGCGTATTAGGTAGGTAATTCAGCTTGTAAGTTTATGCATTTGCATAGAAGAATAATATTGTACCTATATCTATTTTGAATCTAAACTCAATAAATTTCACGTAAAAATCTGTTGGTTTTTTGTACAACATAAACATTAGGTAACCTGACATCTGGACAAACGTACCCAGCGCCATCTACAATATAATGAGTTGCCATCCCTATTAAAGCAGAAGCCGATACCTATTCAGAATACGATCTAAGATATGAAATTTTGTCACCGAAGCTCGTGATTCCACGTATTAAATCGTGTATTCGTGTCCTAATTTCCTAATTAGGACACAAATACATCACGAATACATGCTACTCATCGATTACGATACTACGATTAAACTTTCCTGAATTCAGGACATCCTGACTATCGGATCCTGAATTCAGGACAATGCCCCATAGGCATGTATTTTGCGCAGCCCTGCCCACATATGTCAGAGAATTGGTAGAGAAATATTGATCTATCCTCCGGAATTTAAAGGATAAATCATAGAACAGCAAATGCTTCCTTGGTTTTATTAGGTACTTTCCACGTCCTCCGTTACTAACTGAGCATTCGACAAGAAATGTTAGTTTCGGTTTCTTTCGGAAATCAATAATCCCTAGCAGACCACAAAGCTAACACAAAATGGCGTCGTGTCTGACACGGTGATTTTCTTGGAAGTCGCTCCACTCTGCATGGTCAAATCAAGATTTTGATTATATATCAATACTAAACATGTAAAAGACATAATTGTAAGTTAAGCTAATCTGATAAACCAAAATAATTTTCTCGATAAAAATTTAGCACCAACCTCATTAGGCCGTTGACCTCCTTGACCGTGATTCTGATTCCTCTGCGGATTGCTCTGCGGACTATTATCAAATCTTGAATTACGAAAGCCTCCTCTGTTATTACCACGACGACCCTGTCTCTGCGGTTGCGGTGGGCCGCCAAATCCTCTGTTTCCGAATTGATTCATGGCTTGCATTTGCATGCTACAAAAAAAAATTGTGAAAGTATGTCCACAAAGTACGAAACCGCAAATTTTATATAAAAAAATGACACTTTATCCTTACCTACTCACTGCTGCTAATAATGATGAATTTAACTTTGTCCGGGTAAATTCAATTTATTTAAAGACAGATTTGCGGCGCACGCAACTCCTGGAACTACCTAGAGCAGCGTATCGCGTCGCGATGCAAAAATGTCGGCGTACACGATATGGCGTCGTTTCCGTCCGCGTCCATTTCCGCTGGTTTTTTTCATGAACGTTTCTGGGATAGCTTCTGGGCCTTTCTGCCATATTTCCGGCGTTGGCATTGTTATGGAAAGCCTAGTGCAGACAAAATCTAAAGTACAAAATAAATAAACTATACAGTGTATCCGGGCACGAATTAGCGATATTTAAAGAGGATATTCTAGGCTCATTTTCATCGACAAAAATGCTTTAAAAAAAATTCTTACTCCAAAACTTCGCGAATGGCAGCCATTTCAATTTTTTGATCTGTCGAACTGGGGTGTGTACAATAAAATGCAAATATCTTTGAATCCAAGAGACGTACAGTCATGCAAATGACTTTAGTGCAAAGTTAAATGTTGAGGCTTATCAAAAACTTACGAAAGTTTTCTAAATAATATGTAAAAATAACCAAAAAAACATGGGCCAACACGAAATTGTACGCAAAAATTACTGAATTATTTCACATTTTTAACTCTAGCTCGATGAGTACCCCTGAATTTTGGTAGGGTTTTTGCATTAAATTATAAGTGTTTGAGTCAGGCTATAAAATGATAATGATATACTATTTCCTTGGGGATCATTTACATGGTGGTCAATAATGCCAGCTCATAAATATTCGTTGGAACGATTTAGCTCACCCACAGAATGCGACACCAGGAGGCCAATCGCGCTAATTTGAAACGTCTGCAAACGTATACGATAACGTTATGGTTCGATTGCAACAGTGGTTACGTTTCGATTCAGTTTTTTCTGATTTTGGTATTGCGTTATAAGTTCAAACGCTAACCAAAGTTAGATAGATAAATTCATAATAAGATAATATCATATCAGTAGGATGTAGTGTAGAATCACTTCACAACAAAGACAAAACACTCCAACGATGCAGTAACGATCATAAAAAAGTACGTTGTTTACGTTTGACAGCGGTTACGTTCCAGCTACGATCGCGTTGCGTCTCAACTTGCTGTCAAAATTTTAGCGCGATACGAAACGGTCAAAAAGTTGTGTTATGGTAGCGGTTCAGTTGCGATTTCGTTGAAAAAAAATAGCGCGATTGGCCTCCTGTAATATTGGGGTACGTGCCCTAAGGAAGGGTGATGTTCAAGTGAGAATAACTCCTAAGATACTTAATGTAGAGTGATAATTTTGATATCATTTTATAGCCTGGCTCAAATATTTTTCAAAATTCAGGAGTACTTATCGAGCTACAGTTAAAAATGTGAAATTATTCAGTAATTTTTGTGTACAATTTCGTGTTTGACCATGTTTTTTGGTTATTTTTACATATTATTTAGAAAACTTTCGTAAGTTATTGATAAGCCTCAACGTTTAAGTTTGCAATAAAGTCATTTGCATGAATGTATGTCTCTTGGATTCAAAGATATTTGCATTTTATTGTACACACCCCAGTTCGGCAGATCAAAAAATTAAAATGCCTGCCATTCGCGAAGTTTTGGAGTAAGAATTTTTTTTAAAGCATTTTTGTCGATAAAAATGAGCCTAGAATATCCCCTTCAAATATCGCTAACTCGTGGCCGGACACACTGTTTATAAGCGGCTTTCAAATGTTCATGAAAATGGGGATGGCAACTCAAAGCTAATCGTAGATGGCGCTGCGATAGTTGGTCCCCACGTCTACCTTGTACAAAAAAACAAACAAGATTATTTGTTATAAAAATTGAGTATAAATACAAAACAAATATGGAAAATTATTCGTCCATGCAAGTACTATATACTAAAAGAAGAATTAAGACGCCGCGGCGCATCTACAAGAGAAAAAAAGTGATTTAATTGAGTGGTTATACATTTGATTTTACCGTAATAAATCCACAATTACTTGTAGTTGAGGTTTCAATTTTTGAGTTTAGGTATGTTTTACCTGTCCTCTCCTTTATCAAGAATATAATGCTGCTTTTGACTTTCTATTTTGATAAAATATCATAATGTTTTAAGTCAGTAATTTTAACCTTTTTTTCTATTTAGATTCGAGAAATATCACAATATATTTAATTTCTTAACACCACAACTATTACAAAACTCGTTCCAGGTGATAATTCTTCGATTTTCGAGCGATGCAATACTGGTACATAACCTCCAAAAGAAAAGTAGATATTATTTTGAAAAGTGTATTCCATCATTTTTACAGCTTATTACACAACATCTAGTCATTTTACATCAATAAATGTTTTTTTTTTCTGAAAATTCCTTTGATTTTACAGTTCTTTGGGGACCAAACTGTCATTTTCACTTTGACACTTGCCTTCCCCATTATAATGAATGATGTACAATAGATAATGAACATAGTGAATGAAAACTGCCGGTAAAGGTGAACGCAGACCTAGCCACACCGTAATCTCCGCAGTCCCCGCAGTCATCGTTTTCTTACCGCTTCTGCGGCTACTGCGATGCGGGTGAGTGTGCGAGGTTTCATAGAACTTCATACAAAGAATTCGTATGAAGTTCTATGAAACCTCGCACACTCACCCGCATCCATCGCAGTAGCCGCAGAAGCGGTAAGAAAACGATGACTGCGGGGACTGCGAAGACTGCGGTGCGGCTAGGTCTGCGTTCACCTTAAGTCTACGTTTACCTTTAGAGGCCATTCAAACGAGCGCTTTTCCTTGAGGCGCAAAAAAGGCACGAACGCTTTTTTATTGATTTATCTTGAGTAACGCCCAAGATAAAACGATAAAAAAGTGTTCGTGCCAAAAAAAGGGCCAAAATAGAACAAATGCTTTTCCATGCATCTGTAAAACCTTTGACGTTTGTTAAAAAAAAAAATAACGCAGGGTTGTTAGATTTAATAGTGTGCCATAAAATTAACGTAATAAGTGAAAAAATAAATCATTCAAAGTGCTGGTAGCGAGATTATTTATAAAGTTTTTATGCGATGTTTGGTAGAAAAGGGCCCAAAACCCTATCTTACCGATCTCAACGATGTTTACTAAAGGTGAACGCAGACCCAGCCGCACCGCAGTCTCCGCAGTCTCCGCATTACGAATTCTTTGTATGAAGTTCTATGAAACCTCGCACACTCACCCGCATCGCAGTAGCCGCAGAAGCGGTAAGAAAACGATGACTGCGGGGACTGCGGAGACTGCGGTGCGGCTAGGTCTGCGTTCACCTTAAAAAGCCGCTGATAATATCAGCGGCTTTGACAAGTACAGCTTGACATCAAAATGTAGAAAACCGGAAGTCGCCACTGTCTTCGCGCTACCAGCACTTTGAATGAATTTATTTTATTTTTTTATACTTATTACGTAAGTTTTATGGCACAATAATAAATCTAACAAACCTGCGGTCTTTGTTTACATCAAATATCAAAGATTTTAAAACGCTGGCAGAAATAAAAATTTTAGTTCTGTTTCAATCCGTTCTGGCCAAGCTTGTATGTAACTGTTTGTCTTATTATTGTTATGGTGCGTACAGACCGGCCCAACGAACGCCCAACGATGGATATTTATCGTTCGCTAGCGTTGGCTTCCGCACGCTCGTTGGAGTTCGTTAATACATCCAAATACATTTAGAGCTCGAACGAACGTTCGTTGGCACTTGATTCCGGTTCTTTTCTCTTTCATTCGCAATTTAATCATGGCCGACGACGACATCATTATAATTGCTAGTTTTATATACCAAAAATAATTAGTTTTTCTCCATGATCTAAATAGCGGGAAATATCCAAGTAATTATCAAATTGGACGTCTACACGCTACGCTCTCTTGCTTCAACTGAGCGTTCGTTCGTTGGCCTTCGGCAACCGCCCAAACAGAGTTCGATCAAATAGCTCGATTTCTTTGATGTTACCGCCACGCTTCGGATCGCCGGCACACGGCAACGAGCGATCGTTGGCATTCGCTAAGCCGTCCAGATTGCAGCAACGAAGGTCAACGAAACCCGTTCGTTGGCGTTCGTTTGGCCGGTCTGTACGCAGCATTAGATGAATCGAATGAATCCCATTCTTTTTTGAATAGCATACGAAATAAGTGAAAGGACATCATTTTTTTGGGCCTTTTCTGAAAGTGTGGAGCGAAGGGGGGAGGTGGCGAGCGAAGAATTGGTATAAATACCTATGAGTAGTACTAGTCATTTGGAGCAATAGTTATTATAGCACAAAAGTTGTAGGATTGCTCTCGACCAAGATACACAAGTTCGAAGGTTCGTAATTTTCATACATTATAATGATAAGTATTGCTAGAACTAGCGACCTCAAGCAATTTAACATAACGCCTGTAATCCCTGAGGGGTTGGGCAGCGAAGTACCGAATAAAAATGAATAATAATCTGTTTATTTTTTGTGAAAAGTAATAAAAACATTTTAAAATATACAGCTTGGCCAGAACGGATTGAAACGGATCTAAAATTTTTATTTCTGACCGCGTTTTAAAATCTTTAATATTTGATGTAAACAAAGACCGCAGGTTTTTTTCAGATTTAATATTATTGTGCCATAAAACTAACGTAATAAGTGAAAAAAACTAAAATGAAATCATTCAAAGTGCTGGTAGCGCGAAGACAGTGGCGACTTCCGGTTTTCTACATTTTTATGTCAAGCTGTACAAATCAGCTGGTGGGACCATCATTGGGAACCGAATCGAAGCTGCGGTAGGCCTCTTGGGAGAGCAACCTCCTAACAATACGAGTCGTGACCAAAAGTACTGCTTTCTGAATCAACCACGAGATAGTCCCGCAAGCCGGTAGGCGCTTGGCTCCATAAGGGCCACTGAAAGCTTATTTAGACGCGCGTGGAACACGACATGCTGTCGTCGTGGGCCTGATCCTTGATAGCTCCGCATTACTTGCCATACGCGACTGGATTGAGATTTCGATGGCGTCCTCTTTCACGTGTTCTGCCTCTTCCTTCGCAGTCATTACTGCTGCAGAAGAAGTGGCAGCCTCCTTTCCGGATTGCCAACGTGTGATCTGGAAGCAGATCCTCCAGCATCTATGTGTATGAGTGGATCACCCGAATAGCCATGATCCCCTGATGCGATTAGCTTGTGTGTTCGCTTCCTTATGGAAACGACAGACACAGGGTTCCCTTAGAGGGGCTTTAACCGTACCACTTCCACGTAGAGCCTTCAGAAGGCGGCGTTTGCCTCGCAAGGTTGAGTAACAGCTTGAAGGCAGCCCCGGCTCGATCCTGTCCCTAGCCCGGTTTGATCCAAACGTCGGAAATGCTCCTTGAAGTTCCACGGGATGTCAAGGACGAGTACCAGTCGAGTCTCGTTGACTGGACGGTAAAGCAAACCCGTCTCACCGCTAATCTAAAAGCTATGAGGCTCTTTGAGATAACAACAAATGTATGAATGAAATGTGGGTAACGGCTTGTCGACTATCTTAGTATCTGGAACGCAAAGGGCAACCGAATGAAGAGGGTGGACTTTTAGTCAGCAGGAGTCTGACAGTCTCTACAGCTCAGCCCAGAGCGAGATAACTGATTTGATGATTTTATTTCCCTCAAAAAAGGGTTGATTCAAAAAGCAGCAGTGCTGATCACGTCTCATATTGGTAGGTAGGAGATTCCTCTTCCAAGACCCCTAACCACAGGCAACCTCGGTTCTGTTCCCAATGCTGGTCCCACCAGCAGATTTGTATATTTTAAAATGTTTTTATTACTTTTCACAAAAAATAAACAGATTATTATCATTTTTATTCGGTAATCCTCTGCCCAACCCCTCAGGGATTACAGGCGTTATGTTAAATTGCTTGAGGTCGCTAGTTCTACCAATACTTATCATTATTTGGTGATTCTCAAGCACTTTCAGAAATTAAAAAATGTATGAAAATTACGAATCTTCGAACTTGTATAACTTGGCCGAGAGCAATCCTACAACTTTTGTACCATAATAACTATTGCTCCAAATTACTAGTACATACTACCCATAGGTAGCAATTTTTTTCGTTGGCCTTTCAGAAAAGGCCCAAAAGTGTATGGAGCCTGAATGTTTTCATGGAGCACATAATTATGTTATGTTTACATTTTGTCTGACATTACTTTGGTATGGTATTTAGGGTCCCTGTACTATATACTGTTGAAGAAATATATATAGTACAGCTTGGCCAGAACGGATTGAAACGGAACTAAAATTTTTATTTCTGACAGCGTTTTAAAATCTTTGATATTTGATGTAAACAAAGACCGCAGGTTTGTTAGATTTGTTATTGTGCCATAAAACTATCGTAATAAGTGAAAAAAAAAAAAATCATTCAAAGTGCTGGTAGCGCGAAGACAGTGGCTACTTCCGGTTTTCTACATTTTTATGTCAGGCTGTACGCGAAAATACTATATTTCAGTACAATAGCCCGATGTTTATATTTTGCCTACTAAAATCAGTAAAATGAAAAAAAAAAACTTCCTGCAGTTTCGAACGCGTCTTTAAAAAAGGCAAGAGGGTCAAGCTGCGAACAAATTATCGGACGCGTCCGTCAGCCGCGGCTGAAAGACGCGGCTTATTCAATATCTAGACAGTACATTTAATACTACACTGTGCAAACTGTCGGTCGTAAGACGCGGACGTGACCTTGAGCGTTCGGACGTCCGAACAGAATCTGGCCGGTTGTCGTCCGAACTACCGTGCACACTGCTAAGCCGCGTCCCTCAGCCGCGGCTGACGGACGCGTCCGATAATATGTTTTTGAACTTCCGTTTAGGATAATGACGCCCGATACTTTTCCTGTTAGTGCAACCATCCATTGACAAAAAACAAAAATATAAATTATTTTAATTACGTTTAACTAAAATGAAATTAAAATATTATATATTTTCGTTTTTTGTCAATGGATGGTTGCACCAGCAGTAAAAGTATCGGGCGTCATTATCCAAAACGGAAGTCCAAAAATTGAAGATTGGCCCAAGAAGTGCAAATAATAAGTCATCATAAAAAATAAATAAGTAAAAAATAATAATAATCTATATATATAAAATTCAAAACTGACTGACTGATCTGACAACGCACAGCCCAAACCGCTGGGCCTAGAAACTTGAAATTTGGCATAAACCCTCCTTATACCACGTAGGTGAGCACTAAGAACGGATTTTGCGAAATTCGGCCCCTTAGGGGTTGTTTTTGGGGTTGATTGTTTGTATGAAACTTCGCTACTACAGGTGCTAGGAATTCCAAATTTTGCATGGGGTGTCTTTTTAGAACGTAGATGCGTACTATGACGGGATTTAGCGAAATCCGACCCCTGAGGGGTTTGTTTTTGGGGACGATAGTTTGTATGAAACTTTGTTACTACAAGTGCTAGGCGTCTCAAATCTTGCATGCCGGTTTTTTTTAAGACGTAAATGCTCAAAAAGGTAGAAATTTTGTGAAACTCGACCCCTAAGGGGTTGTTTTTGGGGTTGATAGTTTTTAGACTTAAATTTTTACATATAGCTTTTTTTGGACGTAAATGATACTAAAGACGGTATTTTGTGAAATTCGACACCTAAGGGGTTGTTTTTGGGGTTGATAGTTTGTATGAAACATCGTTACTACAGGTACTAGGCGTCTCAAATCTTGCATGGTGGTACTTTTTAAGATATAAATGCTCACCAAGGTGGAAATTTTGTGAAATTCGATCCCTAAGAGGTTGTTTTTGGGGTTTTCAGTTTGTATGAAACTTTGTTACTACAAGTGCTAGGCGTCTCGAATTTTGCGAGGGGATTCTTTTTAAGACCTAAATGTTCACTAAGACGGTATTTTGCGAAATTCGACCCCTAAGGGGCTTTTTCGGGGTTGATAGTTTGGAGACTCAAATTTTGCATAGAGGTTCTTTTCTGAACGTAGTTGCGGGTATTTTATGAAAATAGACCCCAAGGGGTTGATTTAGGGGTTGATATTTTGTATGAAACTTCGTTTCTACAAGTGCTAGGAGTACTAAATATTGAAATAGGTTCTTTTATGACGTAAATGCACACCAAGGCACTATTTTCTGAAATTCTACCCCTAAGGGGCTGTTTATGGGGTTGACAGTTTGTATGAAACTTTGTTGCTACAAATGCTAGGAGTATCAGCATGGGGTTTGTTTTTGGACCTAGGTTATCACAAAGACGGAATTTTACAAAATTCGACCCCTTAGGAAGGTCTTTGGTGTTTGTAATTAGAGGACTCAGCGTTGCAGGAGGGGTTCTATTTAGGATACAGTTTCTCACTAAGAGAGGATGATACGAAATTCGACCCCTAAAAGTTTGTATTGGGGTTGATAGTTAGGAGTATTAAATTTTGCATTGGGATTATTTTTAGGACCTAGGTGTTACCTAAAACGGAATATTGCGGATTGACAGAAATATTTTTGTTGAATAATGATTTAGTTTTTCCAACAGCATCCCATATAGAGGGTCGCCGGAACTAGAAATTCACAAAGGCAAAATTCGAAAATCACGCGGACGAAGTCGCGGGCGGAGTGCTAGTATAATAATAATAATATACTTTATTGACACAAGTCCTTACAATCATTACTTACTATCTAGAGAAAGTTCACAATAATGAAGGTATACATCAGTTGAAACCCTGATTCATAAACTAGGAGTACCTGTGACTCAGGAATCAGTGTTCTACTGCCACTTGGGCACATATAAACTCTCTAAATTAAACTGAAGAGCCAGAAGTTGACTTTACATATAAATTAAGTCAATTTTTTATTCTTCCCTACTAAAATATTATATTTTTTTGAAGTGTTCCATATTTTTTCTAGCTTTTTAAAAAAATACGATATACTGACAAAAAAAAGTTGGCAACCCTATCTGCAGTACTCTGTGATCATTAAAATCCCTTCTACACGATCAGACCCGACCACCCGACAGAGGTGACCTTGGTCCGGTGGGTGTGAAAATCTACCGTGTAGACGTTGGTCGGGCGACCAAATATGGGCGGAGTCAGTCGACCTTTATTTTTTTTTTTTTTTACGTGGCAAAATCATCAAATGAGTCCTCCCACCCCGGGTAGGGCGGGAGGGACTGTCAGACTTGTACTGACTAAAATCCACGGTGTCCTTCGGTAGCCCTTTGTGTGCCGGAGTCGCGGTATACGTATGTCCCGCAACCCCGGCAGGGCTGTGGCCCTCTATAGGGGGGCCCCGTCACTATGCTGACGCTCCTTGAGGCGCGCGTGGGACACAACGCGCCGTCGACCCGGGCATGGTCCATGGACGGGCAGCGAGTTGCACTTTACTCGCCGCCCGCATGCCCGCGCCTACGGTGGCCGGAGATCGTCCCGAGTCCCGAGTCTACCACTGCGTCTCGGGCGGAGGGAGGACGGTATCCTCTCCCTCAGGGCCCCCGCTACCATATGTGCAAAGTGTGCAATGCACACGGGCGCCATCCTTTAGGGGCGCCAAAGTCATCCTTTAGGGGCGCCAAAGCAAAGGGCCCAGAAAAAAAAAACAAATAATTTTTAAATAAAAGTTGAGAACTTAATTAAATAGGATTAGGTTTAAATACCTACTAAAGACTTTTTGATCTCACTTTTAGATTAAAACTTGAAGTCTGGAAACGTTAAACTTTTAGAGCTCACTGCGTTCTTCTATGAACAATTGCCTTGTTCTATTCCAAAAAGCTAAAAAATTTCGCGCTCGCTTCGCTCGCGCTTCAAGTAAGGTTGACGTTCGCTTTTCTTGCCCTCGCTTTTGAAATTCATTCTCCATTTTCAATAGCAAATGCTTCTTATGTTAGTTACATAATCTTGTATTAGTATACAAAAATTCTGGGTGTGAAGTTTGAGTAGCACTTGATGGTTTTTTTGTGTGTTTAAGTTCCGAAGCGGCAAGCTTTACATCCCCAGGGTGCTGAATTTTAAAATACGACACTGACTGACCTACCATAAAAAAAGATAATTCAAAATGCCATAAGGGGCGCCAAAATCCTTTTTGCACACAGGCGCCAGTAGACCTTACGGGGGCCCTGCTCTCCCTCAAGCGGCCCGCCTCCTCCTTCACGAGCATGACTGCTTCGCAGAAGGAGGCGATGGCCTCCCACTCCGTCTCGCCCCGCAGCATGGCCGCAACCAATGCCGGGCGCGAGAGGTCTCCGCCTATCGCCGCAGTGAGGACACGGCGGTGCTCCGCCCAAGCTGGGCAGTCCTGCACCGTATGCTCCACCGTGTCCTCCGGGCGATCCTCGCAGTGGTGACACCCGGGCGTTTCCTCCTTTTTTATCATGCACAGGTACCTCCCGAAGCTGCCATGTCCGGTGAGGACCTGTGTCATGCGGTAGGTGAGGACGCCGTGGGACCTATCCAGCCACTCCTCAAAGAGGGGTCTTACAGCCGCGATTGCGGCTAGTCGACCTTTGGATGACCTTGGTCGGGAGCGGATCCATCCCGACCGGCTACGTCTGCGGTAGGACCCGACCGTCAGCCGATAGCGTTCCAGACGGTTGGGTACTGTTGAAACGACCAAGATCACCTCTGTCGGCGGTCGGGTCTGATCGTGTAGAAGGGGTTTAAACCTCTTCTACACGATCCAACCCGACCGCCCGCCAGAGGTGACCTTGGTCCAGTTGGTGTGAAAAACTACCGTGTAGACGTTGGTCGGCCGACCAGATAACTTTGGATGACCTTGGTCGGGAGCGCATCCCGCCCGACATCGTCAGGCTGCGTCTGTGGTCGGACCCAACCGTTGGCCGACAGCGTTTCAGACTGTTGTTGGGTACGGTTGACGCGACCAAGGTCACCTCTGTCGGCGGTCGGTTTGGATCGTGTAGAAGGGGTTTTACATTACTTACTGATCATCCAGTTCGTTGATTTGATCCAGTTCAAGTTCAATAGTGTACACATTTTGTCTATTCCGGTTGGATTATAAATACGTGTTAATAATTATTTTATAGGGTGTTATTTTACCAATACAAATGGTCTAACCTATTATGAAACGAATAGACTAACATTACCGACAGCTATAAAATTATTTCACAGTGGTGTCATCAGTCATGATTTTGGGTTAGTTTCTAATCTTGCGTTAGTCTACAACAGCAAAAAACACTCAATTATTTAAGTATCATGAATAAGAAAAGAAACGTTAGTTTTATAAAACCGGAAGACCCAGAATTTCTTAAAGTATTAAAACGGCAAGCTGGCTATGATGACAAAAATCACAAGTTTGATGAACTGATGAATAATGAGGAAGATTTTGCTGAAGATGAAGACAGTGAGCAACCGCAAGTAGTGGTCCTTAAAGAAGGTGACCTAACAGCAGAAGAAGCAGAAACAGAGAGGCTAAGAATAGAAAAATTAGAATCTGAGACAAAAGCTGACTTAAGTCAACGAGTTGTGTTTAAGACCAAAGAGAAGCCATTGGCAGAATCGGCAACTTCTAAAAGGAAACTAGAGAAACCTAAAACAAAAATCACAAAAGAAAAAAAGAGCCGTCCAATTTTGTCATTTAATGAAGATGATGATGAGGAAGATAAAAACGATGATACATAATATAGGAAATAATAAAGCAAAATTGTAAGGGCTGGTAAAATTAAAAACATAAAAACTAAGAACAATTAATTTTATTTACCGAAGTAGTAGAATCCTTATTTAAATTTTAAATATGCAGGTAGACATTAATATTATGTCTGCAAAGTCTGTTTTAAACATTTCTGCCATTTCTGGTTTCATTTTCATGTATTAAATTTTCATGATGGTATCTTTTTTTTACCAATTTCATTATCTAGTGTCTTCGCAGCTTTGTCTTTTCTTGATTTTTGTTTTTGAGCCATTAGTTGTTATAATAATATTGTCATTCTTCATAAAAACTTGTGACACTTCATTATCATTTTCATTTTCTAGTAGTTTGTGAAGTAAAAATCTTCTTTCATCTTTAACAATTAGTATACTTTCCTGAACTTTTGCCACTTCATCACACAATGCTGCATTCTCCTAAAATTAAGTATCATTAGAGCTGGCATTATGGTGTATTATGAAACAATAAAAAAAAGTATGCTTGGTGGCGTAATCCACTATGAAGTATCTATAAACCTTAAGGGCGTATATTCTGAAAGTTGGAAACGTCGCAAATAGTTGTCAAATATGAACAAGTTTTAATTAATTGGCCAATGTTACTGTATGGAAATAAGAAATATGGCTCTGTATAATAATAAAAGCCTTTATTCAAACAGTAGCGTTTTTACAATTATTAAATAATATCAGTGTGTTTTTAGCAGTTACTTGGTTGACTTCCTGTCTGTTTGCCCTTTGGCAAAGGCTTCCTCCATCTGTTTCCATTTAACCCTATCTCTGGCTGTTCTTGTCCAGGTTGCACCCGCTATGGCCCTTATGTCATCAGCCCATCTTTGGACAGGTCTGCCCCGATTTCTTTTCATGCCTCTTGTGAACCAGTGCGTTATGGTTTTGGACCACTTCTCCTTCCCTCTTACTGTGTGTCCAGTCCATCTCCATTTGAGCTTCTTTATAGTGACAACCACACTCTTTGTTTTTGCATGTTTCTTTATGGTTGATATTTTTATTCTGTCACTACAGAGCAATGTTTCTTAATTTCATACAGAAAATTGTCCAAATTCTTTAAAACTTGTAAATAATCAACAGCTATTTGCGACATTGCCAACTTTCAGAATATGCGCTCTTAATACACAGTGTCATAAGTTTGACCATTATATGTGTCTTTATGTGGTGCTGTAGCTCATAAATGAAAGTTGTAAGACATAATATTTTATTCATTTGATTCAGCATAGTTTTTTCCAATTTTATTGAACTAGCTCTATAGTCATTTAGTATCAATCTTACACTATTGTCAATATCAAAGTAACCACCAACAGAAATAGCATGTCTGATGAATTTATGTTTGTGACTATTATTTATTGGTTTATAAAGTACTGGATACCAATAAGTAAAATCCTACCATTCAGTGTATTTTATATTAGATCGAGCTTTATATAGTATAAAGTTGGGTTTACTTTGAATCTCTCTGGGAACACCTGGACTATGCTTTACCTGCTCGAATCGTTAGCGACCCACTGACCAGCAGCCCTACTATTAAGATCTTGAAAATGCAAACCATTGCAAAATTCAGATATTTATCACGAGTACTTACTAATATTAAACTTTTTATTCTCATTTTCATGTATTTGTACTTTTTGCGATAACGTTTATTTTGTTTATCATTTTGATTAATATTCATTATACTTCACTGTTAAAAAAAGTGTCGATAAGCAGTATTTTCAGTCAAAGATAGGAGTCTGATCAAGAATCACAAATAACAACGTAAGCAACCAAAAGAATATTATAATAACGAGAAAGAATCGCAAATCAAAACAATACACCAAGAATGGGGAAGGCAAGTGTCAAAGTGACAAGTGACAGTTTGGTCCCAAAAGAACTGTCAAATCAAAGGAATTTTCTGAAAGAAAAAAAACTATTTATTGAAGTAAAATGACTAGATGTTGTGTAATAAGCTGTAAAAATTAAGGAACATACTTCTGAGAATTCACACCGTTGTTTATGAAAAATTACATGTTCTTTTACTCTCACCACTATGGGAATCCTTCATCAATGAAAACACTTGATTAGTTTATTTTCACTGTTATATTTCCATCAACCTCACGTGCACATAATATAAGTCTTTATAAAATAAACATTTAAAAAACTTATGATATTTTTTTAACAACTTTTCACCAATTTTCGCAGCAACCAAGCACCGCTATTCAAAACAAAACCGAACACATCAAAACGATAAACCATAGAGTTTATGCTGCCAGTAACAAACCCCATAAAATTCCTTAAAACCTTAACCTTAAACATCCCCTCTGAATTTTATGTTTAAAACAATTAGGACAACATACAGAAAACAAACTTATAACTAACTCCCATCGACTCATTTAAAACCCAACTTAATTAAAAACTACAAGTTACAAACTTTTGAATTAATTAATCTAAAAACCTTACATCACTAACTTACAACAAAATTTCTAATTAACTCCCAAACAACATTATCTCATCTCATTAAATCTTCAAACACAACACATAACCCTTCACAATAAAGAATGTCCTTTACTTATCACTCACTAAGCATCACAGAACACATATACTCCTAGAAGCATTGTCTTAAATCTCAAGAACTTTGTTCTGTCCAGTGGTTTAGTTAAAATATCAGCCAAATTATTTTTAGTAGAACAGTAATTAATTTCTAACAAATTTTTATCTATCTTTTCCTTAATAAAATGATATTTAACATCAATATGTTAGCTCCTTCTATTTAAAATTCCATTCTTAATCAATACTATAGCAGATTGATTATCAACAAACAACTGTGTTTTCGGCAATTTATTCGTCAATTCGTAGATCAGAGTCTGAATGTACAGCAGGTCTTTTATGCATTCGGCTGCAGAAATGTATTCAGCCTCAGTACTTGAAAGAGCAGTGACTGACTGCTTGCGTGAACACCAATGTATAGGTCCACCACCATAAAATATTACAAAGCCAGTCGTACTTTTTCTAGTATCAGGATCACCTGCGAAGTCTGCATCACAGTATGCTTTTCGACTCATATCGTTCCCACGAACATACTGTATACCTACCACTACTAATTGAGTTTTTAATGTACCTAAAAATATTCTTAATATTACTAAAATCATTCAAATTCGGATTTTCTTGATGTCTACTGCAATAACCTACATGAAACGATAAATCCAATCTTGTTCAATCAGGTTCTCAATTCGGTCGGTATGTTTTTTTTTTTTTGTTTTTTTATGTATGTACATCGATTACTCCGAGGTTTCTAGTCCGATTAGTGTCATTCTTTTTTTGTTCGATGCAGTATACTTGCAGTGTGGTCCCATAAAAATTTCATCCAATTTGGTTCAGTACTTTTTATTTTGGAGCATTTTAATTGATTTCGGCTACTTGGATGACATTGCTTTTTGCGTGTTTGTTACGCGATTACTCCGCCAATTGTGGACCGATTTTCAAAATTCTTTTTTTGTTGTACTAGGGATCGTTCACCTTAGGAATACTGTAAGTTTCATCAAAATCTGTTCAGCAATTTTTGAGATATGGAATTTTATTAGCATGTGTACATGAGCGATGGTAATGATTAAATTCTAGTGCACTTGTAAGGAAATGATGTATTTGACAAGAATTTGGGTTGAATATTTAAACTAAAAAGAGTAAAATAAAAAACTTTTTTCAAAAAAAATTTAACCGACTTCAAAATCAACCACAAAAAAGGGTAAAATAACCTACAAAATAACTTTTCTTTCGGAAGTCGGTGGCAAAAAGACAACGAAATAAAAAAATAAAGCCACCGACTTCCGAAAGAAAAGTTATTTTGTAGGTTATTTTACCCTTTTTTGTGGTTGTTTTTGAAGTCGGTTAATTTTTTTTTGAAAAAAGTTTTTTTATCAACTAAATATAATAAAGAACCAATTAATTGTCGATATTTATGTACATCATCAACTCCACCTTATAACCCGTTGTTTATGAAAAATTACATGTTCTTTTACTCTCACCACTATGGGAATCCTTCATCAATGAAAACACTTGATTAGTTTATTTTCACTGTTATATTTCCATCAACCTCACGTGCACATAATATAAGTCTTTATAAAATAAACATTTAGAAAACTCATGATATTTTTTTAACAACCATTCACCAATTTTCTTCCATAATTTCTTACAATTTTTTCAAAGACAAAAGCACCGCTATTCAAAATTCAAAACAAAACCGAACACATCAAAACGATAAACCATAGAGTTTATGCTGCCCGTAACAAACCCCATAAAATTCCTTAAAACCACACACTATCAAGAAATAATGGGTAGCTGCTGTGATGTGACTGCCTTGAGAACAAAAATTGAATTATAACTAAGGAAAAGCTATATAATAAACAAATATCCAGCCTTGCGAAGCCGAGACAGGCCGTTAGTTGAGTTTATTAATGAAATTCTATGATTATACCATAACTAAACAATCGAATACACTTTTCAAGATAATATCTACTTTTTTATTGGAGGTTATGTACCAGTATTGCATCGCTCCATAAATCATGAAATGGTTCGTCTGGCGGAAGAATTATCATCTGGAACGAGTTTTGTGATAGTTGTGGTGTTAAGAAATAAAATCTATTGTGATATTTCTCGAATCTAAATAGAAAAAAGGTACAGCTTGGCCAGAACGGATTGAAACGGAACTAAAATTTTAATTTCTGACAGCGTTTTAAAATCTTTGATATTTGATGTAAACAAAGACCGCAGGTTTGTTAGATTTATTATTGTGCCATAAAACTAACGTATTATGTGACAAAAAATAAAATAAAATCATTCAAACTGCTGGTAGCGCGAAGACAGTGGCGACTTCCGGTTTTCTACATTTTTATGTCAAGCGTAAAACTACTGACTTGAAACATAATGATATATTATTTTATCAAAATAGAAAGTCATAAGCAGCATTATATTCTTGATAAAGGTGAGGACAGGTGAAACATACCTAAACTCAAAAATTTAAACCTCAACTACAAAATAATTGTGGATTTATTGCGGTAAAATCAAATGTATTACCACTCAATTAAAACACTTTTTTTCATCTTGTAGATGCACCGCGGCGTCTTAATTCTTCTTTTAGTATATGCACTTGCATTGACGAATAATTTTCCATATTTGTTTAATTGTTTTGTATTTATACTCAATTTTTATAACAATAAATCTTGTTTGTTTTTTGTACAAGGTAGACAGTAATCTGACGTAGGGACCAACTATCGCAGCACCATCTACGATTAGCTTTGAGTTGCCATCCCCTGCACAGACTACTTAGAGATACTACTGCTGCTTTCCAATGGGGATGGCAACTCAAAGCTAATCGTAGATGGCGCTGCGATAGTTGTTCCCTACGTCAGATTATTGTCTAACACTGTCTAATACCCTCAGGTATGCGTAACCCTGAAACGTAAAGGGCTATTAAAGTTTCACTGTGGATTTTAGTCAGTACTCGTACAAGTCACAGTCCCTCCCGCCCCGCTGTACAAAAAAAAACAAACAAGATTTATTGTTATAAAAATTGAATTTAAAAGCTGCGTAAAATAAAATAAACTGCTAAAATAAACGTAAACATAATTGGACGTAGTTACACAAAAAGGATCCAATCCACATGAAGGTAGTTTTGAGTTATAGGCCAATGAAGTTGTAACCCAGTTTAGTCGAACATTTGATATGTTTAGATCATATGTGTTGTGATCAAAGACATTAAACTATATACGAGCAATAGACGGGACATCACGAAGAAATTTGTGATCCAAAACTTTTTACCAATGGGTAAAAAGTCCCTCAGTCTAGTAGTCGCGTTGTTATGCAACGCTTAAGCTGGGAACATATTATCGGACGCGTCCGTAAGCCGCGGCTGAGGGACGCGGCTTATTGAAATCTAGCCAGTACATTGAATACTACACTGTGCAAACTATCGGTCGTAAGACGCGGACGTGACCTTGAGCGCTCGGACGTCCGAACAGAATCTGGCCGGCTGGATGTTTTGTGCATCCGCGGACGGCAGCGGACGGTGTGAACGGGGCACGGGACGCGTCCGCGGACGTTTTGAGAATATGTGTTCTGTGGTTTCGAGTGTCACAAGCAAAACCGCGCTCGCGCATTGACACCAAGTGAAAGGACAACATAGGGCAGCTGCTGCCAACTCCATAAATTCGTCCTCGCTATCGCTGCTCGTCATGCTTCCCTTTTGACAAACATAATTACAAGGAATGATCGAAGTGTCTACGTAGTCTATGGATCGAGTAAAGACGTCCGAAGACGTCGTCCGAACTACCGTGCACACTGCTAGCCGCGTCCCTTTAAGCTGCGAACAAATTATCGGACGCGTCCGTCAGCCGCGGCTGAGAGACGCGGCTTATTCATTATCTAGACAGTACATTTAATACTACACTGTGCAAACTGTCGGTCGTAAGACGCGGACGTGACCTTGAGCGTTCGGACGTCCGAACAGAATCTGGCCGGTTGTCGTCCGAACTACCGTGCACACTGCTAAGCCGCGTCCCTCAGCCGCGGCTGACGGACGCGTCCGATAATATGTTCGCAGCTTAAGCCGCGGCTGACGGACGCGTCCTATAATAATGTTCGCAGCTTTAGATAGCGCTACTGACGCACGGCATCAACAATTTTGTATGACAATTTTCCCAATGCCCGCTCTATAGGTTCTTTTAAATCTCTTTGGTTGTGATGATTATTTAGGTAGCTAATTTTTCGTATTCGTATTAAGTTTTGTAGTAAAAGTAATACAATTTTATAGAGATAATGTGGAAAAAGTGTATTTGAATCCTTTTTGCTAAATAAATAAGTGTTAGGGTGCTGCTCAACGTACAACATTCATCATAACGATCCACATAATATTTTAGTAACTTATTCAATAAAAATCAACGTATAATAATAGTTTTTATTAAATATTAATAATTATTATCAAACTTAAGGCTAACAGAGTATTTTTGGCTTTATTATCACGCACTGTAATTGGTTGAAACTTGCTAGTTTCGTATGAAAACTATCAATAAAAAGAGATCAAAATAGTTATGTCACTATACCACTTTTACTGTAGAAAGTGCAGACTTTGAGTATGTATACATAAAGGAAAACCATTCCCATATCAGCCGTAAGATGTCCACTGCTGAACATAGGCCTCCCCTATAGATTTCCAATAGGACCGGTTGTCGCGGCTTGCATCCAGCGCGATCCTGTGATCTTCATCAGATCGTCTGTCCACCTTGTGGGTGGAAATCCTACGTTGCGCTTATCGCTGCATGGTCTCCATTCGAGAACTTTACGGCCCCAGTTCTGCGTGTTATGTGGCCTGCCCACTGCCACTTCAACTTGCTAATTTGCTGGGCTTATGTCGGCAACTTTGGTTCGTCTACGAATCTCCATTTTTATGATTCGATCGCACAGAGAGACTCCGAGCACAGTCCTTTCCATTGCTCGTTGGGCTATCTTGAGCTTACTAATGAGGCCCATAGTAAGAGACCAAGTTTCAGTGCCATAAGTCATCCTTGGTAACACGCATTAGTCAAAAACTTTCGATTTGAAGCACTGAGGTCTGAGGTAACTCGATTGACTTTCCCAACAGGTGAAGTGAGTGGTGAGTACAACTACAACGACTATTTATATATTACTAGACTACGCATTGCACGATCTAACGAACAAAACTATTCTGCCAACTCGCTGAGGTACTACGTAAGCGAGGGGGACGGGGTACTGCGTTGTGATTGGCTAACTCAAGGTCTGTTCTGTCTCAACGTATGTTTACGGCTCACAGGATTGGTCGAAATGAGACGGATATAAGAATTTTTTGCCTAATGTGTTGGCAGACATCAGTCGCCTGTTATTAGGAGTCTAGTATTATATCGTCGTTGGGTGAGTATAACCCGGTTCATAGAAAGGATTCTTAAATGGCGGCGCTTATCGTGTTCTCTCGCTCGCACACTAGTGCCGTCTATACACACTCCTGCGCGTAGCATAAGCAGAAAAAAAATTAGTCTTGATGTCTTGACGCTTGACGCGCTCAGTAATCTTTTTCAAGAATATTTACTATAGTTTTCTCAAACTTTTCCGTTGTTACCTGTTGATTATTGTTGTTTTAATTTTGTTTTATTGTTAGGTTGAGAAATTATTGTGATCAAGTTTTGTTTTTAATATTTTTAATTTGAAAAAAACTTTAATTTGAAATCTTATAATATGCTGACTGTACTATCTGTCAACGCAAGTACAAGCCGCCATTTTAGAATCCTTTCTTCAATGCTCCGGCTTATAGAAATATTTTTATCTTGATTCCCATAAAGTTAAAATTATTTCTATCAAAACCTTCTTACAGTTAAAATGGTGTAGGAATGCTAACATCAAACTTGGCTATCTGCATCAACTTCAAAGTCAATAGTTAAAACTGTTGAATCCGTCAACGTCCTCTTAAATTTGAGCATTGCCCAGAGGCAATAGTCGCTCATAAAATTCCAAACAATCGTTTGGAATTAAATCAAACATGGACTCAAAGGGGGCCTCCCTTTGTGCTGACACTCTTTGAGGTGCGCGTGGAACACAACGGGCCGTCGACCCGGGCATGGTCCATGATCAGACAGCGAGTCGCCCGCGCCTGTTGGCCGGAGATCGTTCTGCGACGTTCGTCGCCGTGGGCGTCTACCACTGCGGCTGGGTCGTGAGCTGCATGCTGTCCTCTCCCTACTCCTTCGCTAGCATGACTGCTTCGCAAAAGGAGGCGACCGCTTCCCACTCTATCCCGCGGGTATCTATTTATCAGCGGGTATTCGCCGTACCAACAGTTCATGGACCAAACGACTGTTGGTAAAACGTTTCGGACGCCTAATATTATAAAGAGGAGAGAGATTTGTATTTTTGTGTGTATGTTTTTAATGTACATGTTAGTTTGTAATGAATAAACTCAAAAACTACTACTGCTACCGCTTTGACTTGCCTTCCCCATCTTCCGGACCATAGTTCCGGACACTGACATAAGTTACAGTTTATTGGTTTTTTTTTTAATCAATAGTGAAGGCACAAGGGTAGAAACTTGAGGAGGTTTAGTAACTACCACAGAGTACTTTTATTAATAGGGCATAGAGATCTAACTTCACGGGTTTTTCGAGCAATGGACAACAGCGACATCTAGTTTTCTCCGACGAAAACTTTTCTGTATATAGTTATATAAATATAGGTATATACAAAGCTTGCTCATTCCTTTTAGTGTTTTAATTGACTATTAATAATTATATGCCTACATTAGTAAAAAATAAAACAAATTTGTTAAGTAATTATATTTATTTCATCAACTATGAGGCCTTTTACAGTGTTTTTTACAGTAATTTCTAGCCATTACTTGATATTTATCGGTGTCACTGTCCTCACTGATAGTATCTTGCTTTCCAGTAAGAATTTTATTAGCATGGAAACAACACACGGATACACTACTTTAGAATAGGACCAAAAGCAGAAAATGCAGGAAAATAACGAACCGCACCAAACGAGAATCGAAATTTTTCTGCAAAGTGCAATGTGACACTGACATTTTATTGACGTATTGAAAAGACATCGCACCTTCGGTGCAACAAAGTCACAAATAGCCAAAACTGCAAAATCACAGATATCTTAAAGAAGGAGATATGGCGTGGAGTTTAAAATGTATAGAAAACCAGTGAAGCCGCGACAGCCCCACCATACCGATAATATTGCGTATGTAGTGCAATCTTAACAATACTACGAACAAGTGCACACACGCGCCACCGATAACTCAGTCATTTAAATATAAACCTTATTCTTTAAATCACAGCGTACTTTTTCCGTACAAATGTACTCACACTAACAATTAATTGTATCATTGTGTGTTGTCGCGACACGCGAGGGGCGGTACTACTCCCGCTCAAATACAACGGACGCACCACGCGACATTACGGCTTGATGAGGTATCGTAATGTCAGTTTTACATTGCTTGTCCAGTCACTCAGTGATAGAGTGAGGTGGTTGTAAAAGAGCAATGTATTTAATGAAAAACAATACAGTCGGAGTAATATAGGAAACAAAAATAAAGTAGTCCAAGTCAATAGCTGGCCAAAACGCTCAGAACCACGTGGTCACCAACACGCCCCCTTGCCACTTCTCCTGTTTTTAATATTTCTGTGTGCAAAATCGACCTAAGTATTCCAAATTGTTTCTAATAGTCCAGTCATTAAAGCCTAAACCCGAAAATAATTAGTAACTTGCTGAAATAAGGGGTTCTTAAGGAAGGTAAAATAACATACCGGGTGATTTTGCAGCGTTCTGGGGTGTACGGAAAGGGTTGAAAAGGGGTGAAAAGTGTTTTTTGCTAATAACATTGCCAAAAAAATTAGTAACACGCTGCAAATTTGGAATAAGGTTGTTCATACGGTTTTGTAACGTGTATTAAATTTGCAGCGTTTTGCAACATACGACACATTGTTTTTTTTTTAAAAACAGTGCAATTAGTTAAAAACAGGGGTAAGAAAATTAGTAACACGCTGCAAATTTGGAATTAGGTTGTTCTTACCGGTTTGTAACGTGTATCAAATTTGCAGCGTTTTGCAACATACGGAACATTGTCTATTATTAAAAACAATGAAATTATTTAATCACACGGGTGAAAAAACTTTGTAACTCGCTGTAAATTTGTAATTAAGTTGTTTTTACCGTTTCGTAACGTTTATCAAATTTGCAGCGTTTTACAACAAATCGAACATTGTTTATTATTAAAAAAACAGTGCGATTTGTTAGTAACAAGGGTAAAAGTAGGAACACGCTGCAATTTTAGAATTAGGTTGTTCTTACCGGTTTGTAACGTTTTGCAAAAAACTGAACTTTTTTCATTCATTACCATATAAACAAATGTTTCAGTTAGTAACAATAGTGAAAAAGTTAGTGAAGAGTTGCAATCTGGAGAAAATGTTGTCAACACCTTTTTGAAACAATTTTCAAAGGAGAACATTCACGCTCCATACATTTTGACTGGCCTGTTGGTCTAGTGGTTAGTGACTCTGACTGCTATGCCGGGGGTCGTGGGTTCGATTCCCACCCAGGACAAATGTTTGTGTGATGAGCACGATCATTTGTTCTGTGTCTGGGTGTAATTTGTCTATCATATTATGATGTATGTATTTAGAAATATATAAGTATGCTTATCAGTTGTCTAGTACCCCTATCACAAGCTCTGCTTAGCTTGGCTTGGGACTTGGGGCTTGGGACTAGATGGCGTTGTGTGATAGTTGTGGAATTATTATTATTATTTTTGGGCCTTTTCTGAAAGGAACGAAAAAAATTGTCACCTATGGGTAGTACTAGTTATTTGGAGAAATAGTTACTATGGCACAACAGTTGTAGGATTGCTCTCGGCCAAGTTATACAAGATAGAAGATTCGTAATTTACATACATTTTTTAATTTCTGAAAGTGCCAATAAGCACCAAATAATGATAAAAACTAGCGACTTCAAGCAATTTAACATAAAATATCATTACACCTGTTATTCCTGAAGGGTTGGGTGTCCGTTGTCTCCATAAGAAAGAGACCAGATAAGCTGATCGCACCAGGGAATCATGGCTTTTCGGGTGATCCACTCATATATGCTTGGAGGGCTTCTGTATCCAGATCACACTGTGGCAATCCGGTAAGGAGGCAGCCGCTTCTTCTGCAGTAGCAATGACAGCGAAGTAGGAAACAGAACACGTGAAGGAGAGACGCCCTCGAAATCTCAATCCAGCTGCATACGGCGAGTAATGAGGAGCTAGTTGTCTTATGCCTGCCAGGTCGCAGGACTATCTTAGCAGGATAGGTACCGTAGCACAATTTTGATGATTTGATTAGCCAAACAAACGTGGTTGATTCAGAAAGCAGTTCTGTTGGTCAGGATTTAGTGGATTTAGCCGATCCACATCATCCAGACCAACCTCCAACATAGGCAGACTGCCACGGCTAGCTTACGCAGGGCCCTGGAGGTAAAACCCGAACTATCGCACTGATCCAAGAGCCGTGGATCAGAAACAACAAAATCTGCGGCCTCAGTAACATCGGAGGTAAGATAATTGTCGACACACACAGATCAGACAAACCAAGAACATGTGCTTACATACCCAAAGAAATCCCCACCGCGCCTCTCACTCAATTCTGTTCCAGAGATCTGACAGCCGTCAGGTTGCAGACAGGAAGCGACGTCCCCGATGTCGTACTGGCCTCAGTATACATGCCAGGCGAGAGCACAGACTGCCCGCCGAAGGAAATGGCTGACCTAGTGCGACACTGCGAGGACGCCAAACTAGACCTGATCATATGCACTGACTCAAACGCGCACCACCCACTCTGGGGCAGCGACGCACCGAACGCCAGAGGAGAGGTACTATCCACCTATTTATTCTCTACTAACCTTAACATCGTAAACCGGGGTTCGGAACCCACTTGGGTCACAGTCCGAGGACAAACGATCATAGACCTAACGATTGCTACAGAAAACGCGACTAACCACATTACTAACTGGCATGTATCGGACGAGCCTTCCTGCTCTGACCATAGAAGAATCCGCTTCACACTGACCACCAACACGAGGAAACCCACACCGAGGCGAAACCCGCGGCGCACTGATGTGCCTGGATATTAGGGCTTGCAAGAACCGGTTCTTTTTAAAGACCGGTACCGAAGTTTCGGTACTGGACGTGGAACCGGGATTTCCCGGGAAATTCGGTACTTTCGGTACTCACGTACAAATGTCGCTATTAACTTATTGTATGAAAGGCACGAGCGTGCACACTAACTACATGACGTAAGTAATTATCTAAATCATATATGAACTCATTACAAATGTGGGTGGGATGGTCTAGTTCTAAATCTATAATTTATTGACAATAATCATCAGAACACAAACTCAAGGAACCGAATTTGAATGCTTTTTTAAGCTGTTGCATAGCTTTTATCGCGGGCTCTGATCGCGGCGACTAAATCAAGACATTCCCAACAAAAACCTAACGAAAATACGTAACACCACGCATCGTATAACGTCTTTTCAGTTCGGGAGACTTCGGCAATCATAAAAATATCCGTCATAAAAACAATTTGCTTTATCTTACTGATTCTAGAAGACTAGCTACAAAAGGTGTTTTCACAATGAAACCTACTTATAAAATTCTCCTGCAACAAAAAAGTTCTATATTACAGTTGTGCATCACAAACATTTCATTTTCTTTTAAAATAAAATAGTTATTTGATATTATACCGAAGACATCCCGGACATCAGCCTGTACGAGATTAGAATGGCCCTTAATCAGCTAAAAAACAATAAGGCGCCGGGTGAAGACGGAATCACTTCAGAGCTTCTGAAAGCGGGTGGAACACCGGTACTTAAAGTCCTTCAGAAGCTCTTCAATTCCGTCTTGCTCGAGGGTACAACGCCAGAAGCATGGAACAGAAGCGTGGTGGTTCTATTCTTCAAGAAGGGTGACAACACCTTATTGAAGAATTACAGACCCATCTCGCTCTTGAGCCATGTTTATAAGTTGTTTTCGAGGGTCATCACGAACCGTCTCGACCGCAGGTTTGATGACTTCCAGCCTCCCGAACAAGCCGGTTTCCGAAAAGGCTACAGTACCATAGACCACATACATACGCTGCGTCAAGTTATACAGAAGACCGAAGAGTATAACTTGCCTTTATGTTTAGCGTTTGTGGACTATGAAAAAGCCTTCGATTCGGTGGAGACATGGGCAGTGCTTGAATCTCTCCAACGATGCCGTATTGACTATCGGTACATCGAAGTGCTTAGGTGCTTGTACAATAATGCCACTATGTCGGTCCGAGTACAGGAGCAGAGTTCGAAGGCGATTCCTTTGAAAAGAGGCGTAAGACAGGGAGATGTGATATCTCCGAAACTGTTTACTACCACTTTGGAAAACGCCTTCAAGCTCCTGGAATGGCAAGGATTCGGCATCAATATTAATGGCGAGTACATCACCCACCTTCGATTTGCCGGCGATATTGTTGTCATGGCAAAATCGATGGAAGATCTCAGCACGATGCTCGGCGACCTCAATAGAGTTTCCCAACAGGTGGGTCTTAAAATGAATATGGACAAGACAAAAGTAATGTGTAATGGCCATGTTGTGCCCATCCCATTGTCAGTTGGGAACTCGGTTCTAGAAGTTGTTGACTCGTATGTCTACCTGGGACAAACCATCGCGCTAGGTAGGTCCAACTTCAAGAAAGAGGTCAACCGCCGAATCCAACTCGGCTGGGCAGCGTTCGGGAAATTGCGTAACGTTTTCTCGTCCAAAATACCTCAGTGCCTCAAGTCGAAAGTTTTCGACCAATGTGTGTTACCAGTGATAACATATGGCGCCGAAACGTGGTCCTTTACTATGGGCCTCATTAGTAAGCTCAGTATAGTCCAACGAGCTATGGAGAGGGCTATGCTCGGAGTCTCTCTGCGCGATCGACTCAGAAATGAGGAGATTTGTAGACGAACCAAAGTAACCGACATAGCCCAACGAATTAGCAAGTTGAAATGGCAGTGGGCAGGCCATATAGCACGCAGAACTGATGGCCGATGGGGCCGTAAGGTTCTCGAATGGAGACCACGCACCGGCAAGCGCAGCGTAGGACGTCCACCCAATAGGTGGGCAGACGATCTTATGAAGGCCACAGGATCACGCTGGATGCAGGCCGCTTACAACCGGTCCTACTGGAAGTCTAAAGGGGAGGCCTATGTTCAGCAGTGGACGTCTTACGGCTGATATGATAATGATGATGAGTTATTTGATAAGCAAGGCTGCAAAGTTGATTTTTGGCGAGAATACTGGGATTGAAAACAAGGGTAGCGAAATTTTCAAAGGTACGAGATGCAGAAAAACTTTGCTGCCGAATGCAACACACAACTTTTCACCTCACTAAGCGAGGAAATGCTGTGGGGGCGGCTCCGAGGCTCTCCTGCCTGTGAAGAAAATAATTGACTACAAGATGTGTTCGAATTTTGAACATTTGCGCTCTAGCGTGCAAAATGGAGTTTTACGCTCAAATTTTTAATGGGGAATAGAATTTTTCCGAGCGTGTGAGGTGGAAAAAAAAGGTAGCTTCACCGCGGCAATTTCCGAGTGCCACATGTATTTTTGATATTGATATCAAAAAGCTTTTAAATATAAGAATTAAAATGTATATCAGGACTATATTTGGAAATTCCTACTCCTACTAAATTTTGAATTAGGAATAAGCCTATAAGTCTTTAACATACATATTACAATAAGTAACATCTCATAGTGACTTTGTTCCTTCTACTATAAATAAATATCATTAAACAAACAGTAGCTAAACAAATATAGTGTAATGTTTTTCGGATGAAAAAAAATAAAACACAAGAAAATAATGTAACAAACGCTATTTCCTTTAAAATAAAGGTAGTATGATAAAAAAGGAAAGACTTTTTACAGATTAATAAACCAAATAATTATAAAATAAACAAAGTCTGAGCACGATTAAAGTTATTCTCTTTAAAATTAAAGTAATGCAATAAACGAAACAAATCAAAAATCTACTGACATCTATAGGTAGATTTTTGATCTGTTTCATCATAACTGACCCCTTACTTACATTGCTGATTAGTTTTATTTGTGAAATTCTCATTATTTTCAAATAATAGTAGTTTATGTACTGGTACATAATGAGGGGTATAGCGAGTTTTTTAATATATAGTATCACACGAGTGGTATAATACCTAGTTATGTACAGTTTCATACACTACTTTATCTACTCTCATTGAACACGAACATCCATCCAAACTATATAATATTATAAATGCGAAAGTAACTCTGTCTGTCTGTCTATCTGTCTGTGTGTTACGCTTTCCCGCTTAAACCTCTCAACCGATTTTGGTGAAATTTGGCACAGACAATCTTTAGACCCTGAGAAAGAACATAGGCTATCAAAACACCACGTGGGCGAAGGGCGAAGCCGCGGGCGGAAGCTAGTATTAAATAAAAGATAAAAAATAATAAACACTAATAATCATCCACCGACACATAAACGTCAAAATTCCAACATTCCCATTAAAAGCGCGCGCAGCCACAGATAAAAAATTAAATAAATGTATCTATGATCTGTAATCTGTATCATAATGAAAAAAAAATATATTATAACATTATTTTGTTAGAGAAACAGTGTTATAATTTAATTTTTTAATTTCATTTCGATACTCTATGGTATAAAGTACGTCTTTATAAACTCGTTTTGAGTTTTGTATTTCGAATTTTACGGTATGAGAGTAGATAAAATGTTGTATATCAACAATATTGTAAAAGAATAGTTTATTGGATATGATACGTTACTTTATATTGAAAACAAGAAGGAAAATAATAAAGTACCGAAAGTATCGAAAGTACCGGGACCACGGGTAGAAGAAACGGTACCGGATTGGTTAAAAAAATCCCGGGAATTCCCGGTATTTTCGGTACCGGGATTTCCCGGTTGCATGCCCTACTGGATATAAACGCCTCCTAGCCTCCTTGCTGGCTAGACACCTATCACAAATAACCATAAGAGACCCAACCCAACTAGAATACACAGTAACAAAACTATCGGAATATCTAACAGAAGCTTACCATGCATGCTGTAAACTAAGAGAGCCAAAAACCAGTCATGAGAGGAATCCCTGGTGGAACGCTGAACTTGGTAAACTCAGAGATGCATTACGTAAGCAATTCAACAGAGCCAAAAACACTAGACTCCCAAACGACTGGGAACTATACAAAGAGACCCAGTACACATATAAAAAGCAAATCAGAATAGCCAGAAAGACAGCCTGGCGCAAATTCTGTGAATCTATTGAGACCAACAACGAAGCCGCAAGGGTAAGGAAAATCCTCTCAACCGACCAGGACCGAACCCTTGGAACGCTGAAAAAACCCGACAATACATATACACTCACGGACCTGGAAACCAGTAAGGTCCTTCTTGAGACTCACTTCCCCGACTGTAAACTCCTAGAGGACAGGACATGGGAGGCGGAACCAGACTGGACCCCAACGGAGAACGGACATGGACTGGTCCAGAGCCCACAGCATAATAACGGAAGACCGGATAAGGTGGGCCATTAACACCTTTCAGCCATATAAGTCCCCAGGACTAGATGGCATCTTTCCGGCCCTACTACAGTGGGGGGTTGCACATCTACTACCATACCTGATGGAAATCTATCAGGCCTGCATAGCACTTAGACATATACCCCTAGCATGGCGGGAAGTAAAAGTCATCTTCATACCCAAACCTGGCAAAACGGACTACACCCAACCCAAGGCTTATCGACCTATAAGCCTTACATCTTTCCTACTGAAGACCCTCGAGAGACTCTGTGATAGGTATATCCGAGACGGACCTCTTCGGGAAAAACCGCTTCACAAACAACAGCACGCATACTCCACGGGCAGATCAACGGAATCCGCGCTACATAGCGTAGTATCCAAGATTGAATGTGCAGTGGACCACAAATGCTCAGCACTGGCCGCCTTTATTGACATTGAGGGCGCCTTTGACAAAACCACGTTCAACAGCATCAACATGGCCTTAGACAGGCACAACATAGACCCAACCCTGAGCGGATGGATTAGCAACATGCTCAAGCAAAGAGCTGTACAAGTTACAGTAAATGACACTACGAGGGCCATCGTGGCGAAAGGCTGCCCACAAGGGGGAGTCCTCTCACCGCTACTATGGAACCTGGTCGTAGATGACCTCATTAAAACACTAAATGAAAATGGTTATTTCACTGTAGGGTATGCCGACGATATAACCATAATAATAAATGGCACTCACGAAAATACCCTGTGCAACCTCATGCGCCAAGCATTGAAAATAGTGGAGGACTGGTGCAACAAACACCAGCTATCTGTAAATCCTTCAAAAACCGAGCTGATTCTCTTCACAAAAAAGAGGAAGCTACCCTACAGCTTCCACGCTTCTTTGGAACCACCCTAAGCCTATCAACTGAAACCAAATACCTGGGCATCTTTTTGGATAAACAGCTGAATTGGGCAAAACACTGTAACGGTTAATGGTGGGTTAAAATAAAAGAACCCACCAACGTTTACAATAAATTTATTATAGGTCGTGGTTCACAGCCGTCACTTGGTATTTAATCGTTCCGTGGAAGTAGGCGCACTAGGTACTGTCCTGGCTTATCGCGTAGTGCAGAGACGCGATGGCGAGGAGTTGTCCCGAGGTGAGAGTGACCCCAGGGACAGGATGGTGGATGCGCCGGCTGGTCAGCTGGGTGCGGCTAGGTGCTGTGTGTGCGCAGGCCTCGAACGTTCGGTAGCGTGAGTCAGCTGTCGAACTCAACGAACGTTGAGGATGGGAATTTCAAACCCCAATCTTGTTCCCTGGAATCAACGTCCAGCGGTAAATAAAAGGTCCACTGTAAGTCCTCTCTGATGATGACCCCGCAGCGTAAGCGAAAGCCTAGGACTTAAAGCGCTTAACCTCTTAGGTCCCGATATACCGTAAGTGGTTCGAAAACGTCAGTTGCCGTTGAGCCCCGTAATACCGTATGTGGTATCGCGCGTACAAGCCAACTTCAACCTTATTTATATAATACACTATGGCTCAGAATCGCTTGAAAAAATTCATCCATAGAGCTACATTTTATTCGATTATTATGGTACCAAATTTTTACTGAAATCAACTGGGTGTCATTAAAAAAAAAAAAAAAGCATCGCATCTTTGTCGATGTCAAAATGTCAAGTTGTCAACCACTTGAAATGTTGTTTATGTCTTATTTTTTCCATGATAGGACTATAAGTGTACTGAAATTGATAAAGTATCGTGTTTATGTTAGATTTCAACTAAAATTTTAATTGGAAAACGTAAATTATCGAGTAGAAATAGGTTTTTGTCCCTCCTATAGGCCAATTCGGTTGTCAACAATGTATTTCTAATACCATGGAATTTCCGTTGTTTATTTTTTCGATTCAAGGTTATTAATCAGTTGAAGAAGGTTTATGTAGTATCCTAAAAAACATTTTATAGTGATACCTGTTCATAATAACACGGATGATCGTTTACAAAGTCGTGCATTGAACTGCGCATGGAAAAATTACAGCTCCTCCTAAATAAATGAATTTTAGAGTTGGAATCTTATAGGAATAGTGTATGTGAGAATTTTTTTATTAGAATACTTATGTATTCGTTATGTTAGTTCTAAAGTTTCGTGTAAATTGATTCAGTAGTTTTATCAAAAATAAATAAGGTACGTCAACAGGTCTAGTTACGGCTGTGGTTACGGCGAGAACTTTTATCTACAGGATATTTTAATTCCGAAGTACTTATACAAGAGGTGTTTATATTGAAATACAAAGTCTCGTTACTAAGGAACACGAAACTTTTTACCGTTTGAGATAAGAGTCATTGTATCTCGAGTGATTACAATTATTGTGAGCGTCGGCCAGTGTTGACAGTCGCGCAATATTGACAAATAATAGCTCCACGTAAGTTGAATTTTGAGTTGGAATCTTATAACATTATATGTTGGAATTTTCTTATTAGATTACTTATATATTCGTTATATTAGTTCTAAAGTTTCGTGTAAATTGATTCAGTAGTTTTATCAAAAATAAATAAGATACGTCAACGGGTCTAGTTACGGCGAGATCTCTCCTATCTATGGGATATTTATAATACCAAAGTAGTCATACAAGAATTGTTTATGTTGTAATACAAAGACTCTTTATCAACGAATACGAAACTGTTTACAGTTTGTAATTTGAGTCATTCTAACTAGAGCGATAACCAGGGATTAAAAACGGTTCTAAAATACCGGTAAAGTACAGGTATTTAAGGGTTACGGTACCTATACCGGAACAGGAACCAGTACCTAAATTAGAACCATTAAGAACCTTTATTTTACCGGTTCCTATGCAAAGCGAACGCGAGTCCTACATACCTACGCCGTAAAGTATTAAGAATGCAGCTACAATCTTATTGAATACAAAACATTGAAATTAGACACTTTTTTTTTTAACTTGGTAATATATCATCAAATGAGTCCCAGGGCCGGGCAGGAGGGCCTGTCAGACTTGTACTGAATAAAACTCACGGTGTCCTTCAATAGCCCTTTACGTTCCGGGCTCACGGTAGCTCATTAGTCCTGCGACTCCGGCAGGCCTTGGCCCGCCAAGGGGGGCCCCGTCATTGCGCTGACACTCTTTCAGGCGCGCGTGGAATACAACGCGCCGTCGACCCGGGTGTGGACCATGATCGGACAGCAAGACATCCATTAGTCGCCGCTCGCGTGACCGTGCCTACGGTGGCCGGAGATCGTCCTGCGACGTCCGTCACCGTTTAATACTGTGGCTGGGGAAATTAGACATTTTATCTATTTTTTATTATCAGTCTATTGGCGTCCACTGCTGAACGCGCTTCCCCCAAAGAGCGCCAACCCTCCCGGTCTTGGGCAGTCCGCATCCATCTGATGCCAGTCACATTCTTCAAATCATCGACCCTACTTGTCGCAGAGCGTCCCACACTATGCTTGCCCATTCGCGGTCTCCACTCTAGAACATATCTGCTGCATCTACCATCTGTCCGGCTACAGACGTGGCCGGCCCACTTCCACTTCAGCATGCTTATTCTCCATGGACCATGCCCGCGTCGACGGCGCGTTGTGTTCCACGCGCGCCTCATAGAGCGTCAGCATAATGACAGGGCAGCCTCTAGAGGGCCAAAGCCTGCCGGGGTCGTGGGACTTATCTCATTACCGTGACCCTGGAACATAAAGGGCTATTGAAGGACACCGTGGATTTTAGTCAGTACGAGTCTGACAGTCCCTCCCGCCCTGCCCGGGGTGGGAGGACTCATTTGATGATTTTACCACGCTAAAAAAAAAGCATGCTTATTCTACGCGCAATGTCGATTACTTTGATTCTTTGGCGAATGACTTCGTTCCGAATTCTATCCGCCATAGAAACTCTGAGCATTGCTCTCTCCATTGCACGCTGAGCAACCTTGAATTTGTGGACCAGGCTTATGGTAAGTGACCACGTTTCGGCTCCGCAAGTCATTACGGGTGTCCTACCCGTACAGTCCGTGCGCTGGTTAATAACCCTGGTTTTGAAGGATTGAGGGATGGATCATTCGAAGATATGACACAGTTTCTCGAATGCCGCCCAGCCCAAGCATATCCTTCTGGTTGCTTCTCTCGAAGTTGTGCCGGCCCAGTTGTGTAGTTTGGCCTAGATAATTATATGTATTCTTGCACAACCTCGAGGGCAGCACCATTTACGATTACAGGTCTCGGGGTGAGTCATGACCATTGAACATGAGTTTTGTTTTGTCTAAATTCATTTCGAGACCCACCTGCCTTGAAGAATCGCCTAGGCGGTTCAGCATTACTTCCAGCTCCTGCAGAGACTCTGCCATGATGACAATGTCATCCGCAAATCGGAGGTGCGAGATGTGCTGACCCCGTCTTTTCCAAGCAAGCCTCTTGAAAACATCCTCCAATGCGTTTGTAAACGATTTAGGAGAGATGACGTCTCCCAGTCTTACCCCTTGACGCAGTTGGATTGGTTGCGTGCTCTGTTCTTGTACTTGGACGGTCATTGTTGCGGCCTTATACAGACATATCATCACCTCAACGTACCGATACTCGATGAGGCATCTCTACATGGACTGGAGTACAGCCCAGGTTTCAAATGTCAGTCTAGGCACAGAGGCTGATTAAATTCCTGGGTCTTTTGGATGATTTGCCTGAGGGTGTGTATGTGGTCCACGGTGCTGAAGCCTTTTCGAAATCCGACTGGAAGTCATCGAACTTTTGGGGGAGACGATTCGAGATCTCTCGAAAACAACTTGTAGACATGGCTCAGGAGTAAAACTTGGCGGTAGTTCTTAAGAATCGTGTTGTTTAGAAAAACAAAATCACCATGCTCCTGTGCCATGCGTCCGGTGATGTGCCAGTGTGGATGATGGAATCTTCTTCGTCGTGTCGATGATTCCTTAAGTCTAAATGAGCTTCGACCAAATCTCTGCCACATTTACGGCGTTGGTGGTGGCCTCGGACAAGTCCCTTAGAGCGCAGGTGGAATTGCTTAAAGCACAAGTGAGCATCATTTGTGCTGAGGCTCCGCAGTCGCACCTTTCCTCATCACAGTACCCCCACCGGACCATGTTATACTTGCAGCGACCAACCTGGCTTCGTAAACGGTTTGAGGTCTTCCAGGTGGGCCGTGGCAGTTGGTGGCCTGCTGGAAGCTTTTCTGCAGGCTCAGCGTAATGTTCTGGAGGAGGATATCTTAGGAGCCATTGCTGTTTCCGGGCTTCCCCAGCCGAACTATTGCTGACTGATTTAGTGGACCTGAGGAAACTTATTGAAATTGGAATTGAAGAGCTTCACAAGCTCTATCAAGACAGGTGTTCCTCCTGCATTGAGCAGCTCTGTGGTTATCCCGTCATCCCCGGAGCTTTGTTGTTATGTAGTTGTCCGAAAGCTATTCTAATCTCACCCACGTCAAAGTCGGGAAGCTCGTCTGTGAGATGGTGTGAAAATCTGGCCCATAGATCATCCGTGCTTTGGGCCTGAGGTGGACAAGTTTTTTGGGCATATAAATCACCGTTAAACTTTTCGACTTCATGGAATGGACTTACTCTCGACTCACCACTCTCTTGTACTCCCACTTTTGCGTTGAAGTCACCTTGAAGTCACCCATAACAACAGTGAAGAATGTTTTGGTACGAGACATACGCATAGCTTTTACTATGTCTTCGTACATGGCCTCGACTTCATCGTCAGGGTGTGATCTTTAGTGAGTACCTTTCTGATATCATTAGTACAAGGTATGCCACCCTTGCCGACACACTGCCACATTCCACAATGTTGCTCCTGAGTAACTCGTGGACCATAAACCCGATGCCAACTTTTTTTTTTTTTTTTAGCGTGGTAGACTCATCAAATGAGTCCTCCCACCCCGGGCAGGGCGGGAGGGACTGTCAGACTTCTACTGACTAAAATCCACGGTGTCCTTCAATAGCCCTTTCTGTTCCGGGGTCACGGTAAGGAAATAATCCCGCGACCCCGGCAGGCTTTGGCCCTCTGAGAGGGGGGCCCCGTCATTATGCTGACGCTCTTTGAGGCGCGCGTGGGACACAACTCGCCGTCGACCCGGGCATGGTCCATGGTCGGGCAGCGAGTTGCCCTTTACTCGCTGCCCGCATGCCCGCGCCTACGGTGGCCGGAGATCGTCTAGCGACGTCCGTCGCCGTGGGCGTCCACCACCGCGGGTGGGGCGGAGGGAGGACACTGTCCTCTCTCGCGCGCGGCCCGCCTCCTCCTTCGCGAGCATTACTGCTTCGCAGAAGGAGGCGACCGCTTCCCACTCCGTCTCACCCCGCTGCATGGCCGCGACCAATGCTGGGCGCGAGAGGTCTCCGCCTATCGCAACCGTGAGGACACGTCGGTGCTCTGGCCAATCGGGGCAGTCTTGCACCGTATGCTCCACCGTGTACCCGATGCCACCTTGGGATTGTTGGTGTCCTTCTCGGAAGTAGAGCAAGTGGCCACTATCGAGGGCTATCGTCTCCTCCCCCTGTCTACGGATCTCCGATAATCCCACGACGTGTCAATTAATACGACTTAACTCTACTTCCAATTCGGAAACGTGCTCGTTCAAAATTGCGTTTAGGGTACCCTACCGTTGCCCGGGGATTCTTAGCACCCCTCGCCGCACCGAGACCGTGGCCGGTACAATGGCCAGGAATAGTGCAGCTACCTGGAACTCCCGGCCTTAAATCATTGCACTTCATCTTTGGGGGGATTACCGTAGTCACCATGCTTGACAGGCGGATTGGTTATCGCAGACGCTGAAATTTTTTTTCAGTTGGTGCTGCTGCCCACCATCAGGTTAAGCATTTTGGAACATTTCAGCAAACGACATGGTTAAACCGCCAAGAACCGGTTGCTTGAGCCAAGGCAGGTGATCTACCGGGGAGAATGGAACCGGTGAGAGATGTCGTGCGGTGTTCCACAGGGTTCGGTCTTGGGGCCGCACCTGTGGAACATCGATTACGCCGACGACACGCTCGTCCTGGCAGAGGGAGAGTCGCGCCAGGCGGCGGCCGACCTGGCGGAGCAAGCGGTCGCGACAGTCGTTGGACGGATCCGGCAGTTGGGACTCGAGGTGGCGCTGCATAAAACAGAGGCCA
This sequence comes from Agrotis clavis, assembly GCA_954870645.1. Taxonomy (NCBI): domain Eukaryota; kingdom Metazoa; phylum Arthropoda; class Insecta; order Lepidoptera; family Noctuidae; genus Agrotis; species Agrotis clavis. Next base: position 12,183,732 of record OX940922.1, read on the forward strand.
TGTGCTTTCATGTCCGAGTCCTACATAACGGTGGAGGAGGTTCGCATCGGCGTCGAGTCGACGATGAAGTACCTGGGACTTGTCCTCGACAGCCGGTGGAACTTCAGGGAGCACCTCCTGCGTTTGGCCCCAAAACTGAACCGGGCAGCAGCCGCCCTCAGGCGACTCCTGCCCAATCTCAGCGGGCCAAACGCCTCCTGCCTGTACGCCGGTGTCGTGCGGTCCATGGCCCTCTACGGGGCCCCAGTGTAGGCCCTGAGCATTCGGACGCGACCAGCAAAGCTGGTCGCATGCCAGAGGATCATGGCTATCCGGATGATCCGAGGATACCGCACGATCGCCGGCGAAACGGCCAACCTCCTAGCCGTATTGCTGTCCTGGGATCTGGAGGCGACTGCGTCTATGAGTGGTGCGTGGAGGCGCAGCGCCGGGGAGAATTCCCGCTGCCCCGACAAGTCGAGGCGCGGCGGGAAGAGGTCCGGCGCGATCTCAGGGCAGTATGGAGACAACGAGTGTCGCAACCGAGATTCGGGCTCGCCGCAATCGCGGCGGTAAGACCCCTCTATGAGGAGTGGCTGGAGAGACGTCACGGCGTCCTGACCTATCGGATGACGCAGGTCCTCACCGGACACGGAAGTTTCGGGAGGTACCTGTGTCGGATAGGGAGGGAAGAAACGCCTGGGTGTCACCACTGCGAAGATCGCCCGGAGGACACAGTAGAGCATACCTATGGTGCAAGACTGCCCCGCTTGGGCAGAGCACCGACGTGTCCTCACGGCGGCGATAGGCGGAGACCTCTCGCGCCCGGCATTGGTTGCGACCATGCTGCGGGGCGAGACGGTGTGGGAAGCGGTCGCCTCCATATGCGAAGCTGTAATGCTCGTGAAGGAGGAGGCGGGCCGCGAGAGAGAGAGGACAGCGTCCTCCCTCCGCCCCAACCGCAGTGTTAGACGCCCTCGGCGTCGGACGTCGGCAGACGATTTTCGGCCACCGTAGGTGCGGGCATGCGGACAGCGAGTAAAGGGCAACTCGCTGTCCGACCATGGACCATGCCCGGGTCGACGGCGCGTCGTGTTCCACGCGCAAGCAAAAATGACGGGGCCCCCTCTCAGAGGGCCAAAGCCTGCCGGGGTCGCGGGATTTTATTTCCTCACCGTGACCCCGGAACATAAAGGGCTATTGAAGGACACCGTGGATTTTAGTCAGTACAAGTTTGACAGTCCCTCCCGCCCTGCCCGGGGTTGGAGGACTCATTTGATGATTTTACTAAGCTAAAAAAAAAAAAAAGGCAGGTGATCTTACATTCTGGCTAACATCCCTTAGTCGCCTTCTACGACATCAACAGGAGGAGATGGGGTGGCCTTCTACCGCCCGGAACCACAGGTGGAATCCATATTCATTTTAATATAACCTAATTAGTAACAATGATTATTGTTTACTCGTATATCGTCGTATAATTTAGTACCCTGCAATACTAGGAACGAAGACGAACTAAAAGAAAAGGCATGGTATGCTAAGCACTCTCCGAACACATCTCCTCTTCCGTAAAGAACCTTTAAAATAAGTGGCAAGGAACCGGTATAATATGAACCGATTTAAAGGTTCTAGGAACCGGTACATCAGAACCCAAACCGGAACCGATACCGGAACTGGAACCGTACCGAAAAGAGGAACCTTTTTATGAACCTAAATGAAGAACCAGAACCGAAATTGGTACCGGTTTTCAATCCCTGGCGATAACGGCTAATGTAAGCGGCCGCCACTTGACGCGCGCGATGACGTAAGCGCTCGTAAATGTCAAGGACGGGACGGAGTTTACGATACGCGAGCGCGGTACCTGAGAGGTTAAGGCGTTTGTGAGTTTGGTCAACATCAGAACGGAGTTTACATGGTGCATACACAATATTAAATTAGCGTGAAACATTAACACATAACATTATTATAGGCCTACGAGCGCATGGAACACTCGAGGCTTAACAAAATAAAAACCTAACAGACAAAGAAAAAATAATTGAACACAAAATAAATTAAGTCTGTAGGTAACTGCTCAATACAAAAAGATAGAAACACAAGCTAGCAGTTATAAAGGTTTGGTTTGGCAAACTTACCCTAAATACGGGGCGAACACTAATTAAATTATTATATAATTATTTAAATTATAAATGTTTAAATCTATTAAAACAATAACCGGAACCGACAGTTATAGGTAGTAGTCGAGCTACGATTTTTCTGTACTGAATTACGTCTCAGCTGGTTGCTACAAAATGCCTCGCTCAAAGAGAAGGGGAATTGGACTTTGCACGCGTGAGAGCGAGACAGCATAAGCATTGGCATTCATTCATCCGTTGCTGGAACATTCCACCGTTAAACTGTCAACAGATACTATCAGTTTAGAAATACCCACTTAAAAAAATACTTTTTGTCTCAACGTAATTCAAGAATATTTTACTAGATACCTACAAAGGAGAACATTCACGCTCCATACATTTTTGGGCCTTTTCTGAAAGTGCCGGCCAACGAAAAAAATTGGTACCTATAGGTAGTACTAGTCATTTGAAGCAATAGTTACTATGGCACAAAAGTTGTAGGATTGCTCTCGGCCAAGTTATACAAGTTCGAAGATTCGTAATTCTCATACATTTTTTAATTTCTGAAAGTGCCGAGAATCACCAAATAATGATAAGTATTGCTAGAACTAGCGACCTCAAGTAATTTAACATAATGCCTGTAATCCCTGAGGGGCTGGGTAGAGGAGTACCGAATAAAAATGAATAATAATCTGTTTATTTTTTGTGAAAAGTAATAAAAACATTTTAAAATATAGAAATCTGCTGGTGGGACCAGCATCGGGAACAGAACCGAGGTTGCCTGTGGTTAGGGGTGTTGGGAGAGGAATCTCCTAACAATACGAGACGTGATCGGCACTGCTGCTTTTTGAATCAACCCTTTTTAGGGGGAAATAAAATCGTCAAATGAGTTATTTCTCTCTGGGCTGAACTGTATAGACTGTCAGACTCCTGCTGACTAAAAGTCCACCACCCAATGGGGAGCGTCCCCTCAAGTCCTACGAACAACTGCAATGGCGCTCTGTTTTTCGGCTGGTGAATATGCCTGTCCAGTATGGGACCGTTTTGCCCACGCCAACACAGCGGATACAGCTCTAAATGAGACGAACCGGATTTTTAGTGGTTGCCTTAAACCGACCCCGGCACGAATGCTATATTCATTAACGGGAATTGCGCCTCCTAAAGTAAGAAAACTTACAGCCAGCCCAATTGGGAGGACGAAGCTGCAAGCTGACTCACGACACCCAATGTACGGACACGTTTCAGTGACTCGGAGGCTTAAAAGCCGTAACAGCTTCTTTGGGTGCGTTAGTCCAGATAGTTCAGTCGGTAGTAGCACCTCAACAACAATAAGATGTGAAGTTTGGCAGGAACTGTTCAGACCTTCGAAGCACGAGCCATCTGAGGGCTTCCGGCGGGTTACGCGTTGCAGTGGCCGACTTGGAAATCTCTTAATAGACTGCGAAGCCAAGTCGGTCGTAGCAAGGATTATCTCCACAGATGATGATTCACGGACGGTTCGGACCTGAAGTGTCTGTGTGGCGTATCACCTCAGACAATGAACCACTTTTTGTCCTGCGCCGCATGCTCTGTAACCTGAACACTGGACGATCTTATGGCAGCATCAGTGAGCGGGGTTCGCATAGCTGAATTTTGGGTCAATCATAATATATGACATAACGACACAAATACAATATTTGCTATCGACATGCTAAGAAGAAGAAGGTCTCTCCTCCTCATTCGGTTGTCCTTTGCGTTCCAGATACTAAGATAGTGGACGAGCTGGTACTTACATTTCATTTATACATTTGTTATTTTCGCAAAGAGCCTCATAGCTTTTGGAAGGCAATACTGTCGGGTCCACAATTAGCGGTGAGACGGGTTCGCCTCGCCTCACCGTCCAGTCAACGAGACTCGACTGATACTCGTCCTTGACATCCCGTGGAACTTCAAGGAGCGTTTCCGACGTTTGGATCAAAAACAGGATCGAGCCGGGGCTGCCTTCAAGCTAATCGCACCAGGGGATCATGGCTATTCGGGTGATCCACTCATATACATAGATGCTGGAGGATCTGCTTTCAGATCACACGTTGGCAATCCGGAAAGGAGGCTGCCACTTCTTCTGCAGCAGTAATGACAGCGAAGGAAGAGGCAGAACACGCGAAACAGGACGCCCTCGAAATCTCAATCCAGTCGCGCACGGCAAGTAATGCGGAGCTAGTTGTCTTATCATGGATCAGGCCCAGGACGACAGCATGTCGTGTTCCACGCGCGTCTAAATAAGCTTTCAGTGGCCCTTATGGAGCCAAACGCCTACCGGCTTGCGGGACTATCTCAGCAGGATAGGTACCAGCACAGTTGATAATTTTATTACCCGAAAAACGTGGTTGATTCAGAAAGCAGTACTTTTGGACACGACTCCTATTGTTAGGAGGTTGCTCTCCCAAGAGGCCTACCACAGGCAGCTTCGATTCTGTTCCCGATGCCGGTCCCACCAGCTGATTTGTATACTTTAAAATGTTTTATTACTTTTCACAAAAAATAAACAGATTATTATTCATTTTAATTCGGTACACCTCTGTCCGGGTTGAGCAGAGGTGTTCAGGGATTACAGGCGTTATGTTAAATTGCTTGAGGTCGCTAGTTCTAGCAATATTTATCATTTTTTGGTGATTCTCGGCAGTGTCAGAAATTAAAAAATATATGAAAATTACGAATCTTTGAACTTGTATAACTTGGCCGAGAGCAATCCTACAACTTTTGTGCCATAGTAACTATTGCTCCAAATGACTAGTACTACCCATACGTACCAATTTTTTTCGTTGGCCGGCACTTTCAGAAAAGGCCCAAAAAAAATGATGTCCTTTATAATAATGAACTATTTATAGTTTTGAAATGCAACGTTGGTAATCCACAACGTTACAACACATCAACTACATCACCACAAAAGCCAGCATATCCCTGTGGCAATGCAAGCGAATGCTTGGCAGGAATTGGGGGATCAGTCCCAAGATCACTCACTGGCTATATACCACTGTCATACGACCGACAGTCACGTACGGCTCATTGGTCTGGTGGCCCAGAACAAACCTGAGCACAACCCAAAAAGACCTCGAAAAGCTGCAGTGATTTGCTTGTATGGCAGTTACTAGCTGCATGAGAACTGCACCCACCGCTGCCCTACAGGCAATGCTTGGACTGCCACCTCTACACCTCATCGTGCAGAAAGAGGCGGCCCTAGCCGCCTTTAGGCTTTATGCCCTGGGAACCCTAAACAAAGACTCCAGAATTAAACACACGCGAATTAAGAATGATGCGATCGAACAACAGCCAATGATGGCATCACCATGCGACAAAGCCCCAAGACAATACCACTTTGAAAAGCACTACAATATCACACTTGCAGAAGAGCAGTGTGACTATTCAGGCCCGAAAGAGCTGAGGATATACACAGATGGATCAAAGAATGATTCCGGAACCGGGGCTGGAGTCTTCTCACACGACCTTAACATAAATATATCCAGCCCGCTGGGAATGTACAACACCGTCTACCAGGCGGAATGCATGGGCATAATGGGCATTATACAAGCAGCATATGCGATAGAGGCCAGAAGAGTTACGGACACCCATATACGTATACTCTCTGATAGTGCCTCAGTCCTTCAATCGTTGGAGAAACAATATACCACTTCAAGCTTAATACTAGAATGTCACAATGCACTAGAACGTCTAACGGTATCTAAACGCAACAAAGTGACACTACAATGGATTAAAGGACATTTTTTTTTTTTTTTTAGCGTGGTAAAATCATCAAATGAGTCCTCCGGCCCCGGGCAGGGCGGGAGGGACTGTCAGACTTCTACTGACTAAAATCCACGGTGTCCTTCATAGCCTGTTATGTTCCGGGGTTACGGTAAGGGAATAATCCCGCGACCCCGGCAGGCTTTGGCCCTCTGAGAGGGGGGCCCCGTCATTATGCTGACGCTCTTTGAGGCGCGCGTGGGACACAACGCGCCGTCGACCCGGGCATGGTCCTTGGTCGGGCTGCGAGTTGCCCTTTACTCGCTGCCCGCATGCCCGCGCCTACGGTGGCCGGAGATCGTCTCGCGACGTCCGTCGCCGTGGGCGTCCTACACCGCGGTTGGGGCGGAGGGAGGACTCTGTCCTCTCTCGCTCGCGGCGCGCCTCCTCCTTCGCGAGCATTACTGCTTCGCAGAAGGAGGCGACCGCTTCCCACTCCGTCTCGCCCCGCAGCATGGCCGCAACCAATGCCGGGCGCGAGAGGTCTCCGCCTATCGCAGCCGTGAGGACACGTCGGTGCACTGCCCAAGCTGGGCAGTCCTGCACCGTATGCTCCACCGTGTCCTCCGGGCGATCTTCGCAGTGGTGACACCCAGACGTTTCCTCCTTCCGCATTAGACACAGGTACCTCCCGAAGCACCCGTGCCCGGTGAGGACCTGCGTCAGGCGGAAGGTAAGGACGCCATGACTTCTCTCCAGCCACTCCTCAAAGAGGGGTCTTACCGCCGCAATTGCGGCGTGCCCGATGGATTAAAGGACATAGCGGATCATTGGGCAACGACGCGGCTGATGAACTAGCTAGGAGAGCATCCAGCGCATCAGTTTGCGGACCTGAACCCATTATACCCATCCCCTTCAACCAGATACGTAGATGGCTGCAGGAGCGCACCGTCACACAAGCAGAGAGATGGTGGACCTCGACACCAGGCTGCAGGCAATCCAAGGAAGCCCTGCCATCCCTAGATGGCAGGCTAACCAGACGTCTTTTACGCCTGGACAGGACCGGCATGCGCCTGCTGACAGGGACCATAACGGGACACTGCTCCCTAAACAAACACTTCCACACAATAGGCATAACGGACAGCCCCCTGTGCAGGGCATGCATGGAGACTGAGGAAACCGTCGCGCATGTGCTCTTCGAGTGCACAGGTGTCACACAGGTCAGGACAGAAACCCTCGGGACACCCAGGACTTACACAGATGTTCTCCACAGACCAAAGAACCTGATCAACTTCTGGAGGGAGGTGGGCTGGTTGGAAGAAGCCACCAAGGCCACTATGGCTCACGCACAATGGTCCACATGAAGGACTAAGTGCGGAAACCAAAACCCCTAACATAGAACATAGTCGACGACCCGGTACATTTCATTCATACATTTGTTGTTTTCTGAAAGAGTCTCATAGCCTTCGGTACGCGATACTGTCAGTTCCCAACTATCGGTTGGACGGGTTTGCATCGCCGTCCAATCAATGAAACTCGACTGATACTCGTCTTTGAAATCCCGTGGAATTTCAAGAAGCAGTCCCGGGGCTGACTTCAAGCTGTTACCCAATATTGCGAGGCAACCGCCTCTTTTTGGAGACTGATCTTTGCGTTATACTCGTGAACGGGTGCTGCTTGTGGTGTCTGGTCGACTTGCTGATCTTTGGTTTTGTTATATGTAATTTAATTTATTTTCTAGTTGTTTTTTTACTATGATGGATGGTCCTAGTTTATCTTTATGTGCCTTCTAGTCACGATTGAGGTGTAATCTCGGATTGATGTACAATGTGAATGTTCTGTTCTATTAAATTGTATAAATCTTGGTTCTTCTAACCGTACAGACAGATGTGTTGCTGGGGAGTTTGTTCCGCCACTTCTTCTTCCCAGCCAAAACACTAGGAAGTGTCGAAGGGGGGGCGCTTTGGGGGACTGTCTTATGTAAAATTTGACCTTCAAAAAGTGCTGATAAATCAGCCTAATTTGAATAAATGACTTTTGATTTTGATTTTGATTTTGATTTTTGACTCTACGTGGAAGTGGTGCGGTTAAAGCCCCTCTATGGGAACTCTGTGTCCGTTGTCTCCATAAGAAAGAGACCAGATAAGCTGATCGCACCAGGGAATCATGGCTTTTCGGGTGATCCACTCATATATGCTTGGAGGGCTTCTGTATCCAGATCACACCGTGGCAATCCGGTAAGGAGGCAGCCGCTTCTTCTGCAGTAGCAATGACAGCGAAGTAGGAAACAGAACACGTGAAGGAGAGACGCCCTCGAAATCTCAATCCAGCTGCATACGGCGAGTAATGAGGAGCTAGTTGTCTTATGCCTGCCAGGTCGCAGGACTATCTTAGCAGGATAGGTACCGTAGCACAATTTTGATGATTTGATTAGCCAAACAAACGTGGTTGATTCAGAAAGCAGTTCTGTTGGTCAGGATTTGTATTGTTAAGAGGTTTCTCTCCCAAGATCCCTACCACAGGCAACTTCGATTCTGTTCCGGATTCTGGCCCCACCAGCAGATTTATATATTCTTTTAACATGTTTTAACTTCTTTTCACAAAAAGTAAAGTGATTTTCATTCATTTTAATTGGGTACACCTCTACCTAACCCTCTTTTTTTTTTTAACGTGGTAAAATCATCAAATGAGTCCTCCAACCCCGGGCAGGGCAGGAGGGACTGTCAGACTTTTACTGACTAAAATCCACGGTGTCCTTCAATAGCCCTTTCTGTTCCGGGGTCACGGTAAGGAAGTAATTCTTTGGCCCTCTGAGAGGGGGGGCCCATCAGTGTGCTGACGCTCTTTGAGGCGCGTGTGGGACACAACGAGCCGTCGACCCGGGCATGGTCCATGGTCGGGCAGCGAGTTGCCCTTTACTCGCTGCCCGCATGCCCGCGCCTACGGTGGCCGGAGATCATCTGCTGACGTCCGACGCCGCGGGCCCCTACCACTGCCGATATTGGGCAGGAGCCGCCTGAGGGCGGCTGATGCCCGGTTCAGCCTTGGGGCCAAACGCAGGAATCATCATCATCGACCGTGCTACGGTACCTATCCCGCTGAAATAGTCCCGCAAGCCGGTAGGCGTTTGGCTCCATAAGGGCCACTAAAAGCTTATTTAGACGAGGGTGGAACACGATATGCTGTCGTCCTGGGCCTGATCCTTGATAAGACAACTAGCTCCGCATTACTTGCCGTACGCGACTGGATTGAGATTTCGAAGGCGTCCTTTCGCGTGTTCTGCCTTCGCTGTCATTACTGCTGCTGAAGTAATGGCAACCTCCTTTCCGGATTGCCAACGTGTGGAAACGACAGACACAGGGTTCCCGTAGAGGGGCTTTAACCATACCACTTCCTCGTAGAGCCTTCAGAAAGCGGCGTTTGCTCACAAGGTTGGGTAACAGCTTGAAGGCAGCCCCGGCTCGATCCTGTTTTTGATCCAAACGTCGGAAATGCTCCTTGAAGTTCCACGGGATGCCAAGGACGAGTTTCAGTCGAGTCTCGTTGATTGGGCGGGCGGTGAGGCAAACCCGTCTCACCGCTAACAGTATCGTGTTCCAAAGCCATGAGGCTCTTTGAGAAAACAACAAATGTATGAATGAAATGTAGGTACCACCTCGTCGACTATCTTAGTATCTGGAACGCAAAGGGCGTCTAGGAGTCTGACAGACTCTACAGATCAGCCCAGAGCGAGATAACTCATTTCATGATTTTATTTCCCCCTAAAAAGGGCTGATTCAAAAAGCAGCAGTGTATTGTTAGGAGATTCCTCTCCCAAGACCCCTAACCACAGGCAACCCCGATTCTGTTCCCGATGCTGGTCCTACCAGCAGATTTGTATATTTTAAAATGTTTTTGGTACTATTCTCAAAAAGAAACAGATTATTATTCATTTTCATTGGGTACTCCTCTGCCCAACCCCTCAGGGATTACAGGCGTTATGTTAAATTACTTGAGGTCGCTAGTTCCAGCAATTCTTATCATTATTTGGTGAATCTCGGCACTTTCAAAAATTAAAACATGTATGATTATTACGAATCTTCGAACTTGTATAACTTGGCCGAGAGCAATCCTACAACTTTTGTGCCATAGTAACTATTGCTCTATTGACTAGTACTACCTATACCAACCAATAATACAAAAGGTACCAATTTTTTTCGTGGACTTTCAAAAATGGCTCAAAAAAAATGATGACCTTTGAAAAATGTTTCAAAAAGGTTTTCACAACATTTTCTCCAGATTGCAACTCTTCACTAACTTTTTCACTATTGTTACTAACTGAAACATTTGTTTAAATGGTAATGAATGAAAAAAGTTCAGTTTTTTGCAAAACGTTACAAACCGGTAAGAACAACCTAATTCTAAAATTGCAGCGTGTTCCTACTTTTTTTACCCTTGTTACTAACAAATCGCACTGTTTTTTTAATAATAAACAATGTTCGATTTGTTGTAAAACGCTGCAAATTTGATAAACGTTACGAAACGGTAAAAACAACTTAATTACAAATTTACAGCGAGTTACAAAGTTTTTTCACCCGTGTGATTAAATAATTTCATTGTTTTTAATAATAGACAATGTTCCGTATGTTGCAAAACGCTGCAAATTTGATACACGTTACAAACCGGTAAGAACAACCTAATTCCAAATTTGCAGCGTGTTACTAATTTTCTTACCCCTGTTTTTAACTAATTGCACTGTTTTAAAAAAAAAAACAATGTTCCGTATGTTGCAAAACGCTGCAAATTTAATAAACGTTACAAAACCGTAAGGACAACCTTATTCCAAATTTGCAGCGTGTTACTAATTTTTTTGGCAATATTATTAGCAAAAAACACTTTTCACCCCTTTTCAACCCTTTCCGTACACCCCAGAACGCTGCAAAATTACCCGGTATGTTATTTTACCTTCCTTAAGAACCCCTTAAAATTTTAGCAAGTTACTAATTATTTTCGGGTTTAGGCTTTAATGACTGGACTATAAACCATGCCTTTACTTGGGGCAACAAAGACATCCGCGAAAGTATCTCGAAACTACACTAGATGGCAGAAGTGCCTTTGTGGTTATTGGCGGTTTTTCCATGCGTTTTGGGCCGACACCGTTTCATTGTAAGTAGTGCCCCCTCGCCCGCGACTTTATATTGAGGTCTTTTTTCGCTCAAAATCTTGGAGCAACAAAGGTATAAAACATAACAGTCATAAAACTAAATAACTTCTGGTGCAACAAAGTCACAGTTCAGGACACTTTTTTTTGTTATGTCTTTTATTAGGATTTCTTTGGCAATTAAATACAAGATTTTTACGTATAACTATAGCCAACTAAAAAACAATTAATTAAATGTAAAGATTTCAAACCTTCTTTAGATAGTTATCCAGAACCGAGGAAAAACATGCAAAAAAAATATTAAAAGTCTTCTCCTGTAAAACACAGATTATATAATAGGTAAAATTAAAAAATGAGCTGTTACGTCTTTGTTGCACCGAAGGTGCGAATGTGTGAAAATTAAAGTTACCAGTAGGTAGCCCAAATAATTATAGAATTTGGGAAAATATCGAAATAGAAAAACATATTATATAAATATTGAAAAACGACACAATAAAAAAGATAACTAAACATTAAACTAGGAACATCATTAAACTAGAAACGTAATAAAATACATGATAAATAATAGTATTTTTGGTATAAAGGCCTCATAACCACGCCAAAAGCTTTCAAAAAAAAATATAATGTCTGTTTAAAGCTATAGTAGCGACATCTCTATTCGTCAGATCGAAACTCGTATTATAATACTACTAAATTAAAAAATACATCTCTAAGAAGATTTATAAGTTACATTTGGTACTCCACAATTTTTAGTATAATGATCTAAGTCGTGCCAGGCTTTTAGTTAGAAGATTGATGACCCTTAATACACCACATGACACTGGCATGCTAACAGTGCTATCAACAGAATTATTGACAATGGGCATTGTTCATTTTTTTTAATATGCTGTAATTGAAAAACCATTTCGAGGAATAGCGTTACTGATCATTATGTACTAATTAAAAATGAAAAATATTCATATTTCATTGATATTTTTAATAAAATACGTTTGACCTTCCTTGCCCTTCAAATGTTTAACACCTTCTTCAAACCTTTACACTGTACACAGTTTTGTATCTTTGCCTCAGAAAACAGAAAATAAAAAAAATATAAAACCGGCCAAGTGCGAGTCGGACCCGCCCATAAAGGGTTCCGTAGCAGCAAGTAAAGTTCTTGTACCTTGGTTGTAACTTTGCAAGGTAAATTGCGGTTTACGATTTATTAAAAAAAAAAAAAACTAATAACTCGATCTCGTTCAAAACAATTTTCAATTGAAGTTTGCATGGTAATGCACATCAAATATTTTTTTTGTTTTATCATTCTCTTAGTTTAGAAGTTATGGAGGGGGGGGGGACACATTTTACCACTTTGGAAGTGTCTCTCGAGCAAACTGTTCAGTTTAGAAAAAAATATGTTTGTAACCTCAATCACAGAATAATAGTACTACCTCAATATAATTTTTCAAGACCTATTCATAGATATCCCACACGAATGGATAAGGCGAAAAAAAGATATTTTGAGTTTTAATTCTAAGTATGGGAGGTACCCCGGTTTTTGTGTGAAAGTCCTAACGCGGTTCACATAATACATCTACTTACAAAGTTTCAACTTTTTGTCGAAATTATAAGAGCTATTTCTTGTAATTTCGACAAAAAGTGGCTGTGACATACGGACGAACAGACAGACAGACAGACATGACGAATCTATAAGGGTTCCGTTTTCTGCCATTGGCTACGGAACCCTAAAAAATAAGTGAGTTCTGACAGCGTTTTAAAATCTTTGATATTTGATGTAAGCAAAGACCGCAGGTTTGTTAGATTTATTATTGTGCCATAAAACTAACGTAATATGTGAAAAAAATTAAAATAAAATCATTCAAAGTGCTGGTAGCGCGAAGACAGTGGCGACTTCCGGTTTTCTACATTTTTATGTCAAGCTGTACCAGTTTTCAGTGTCACGTACCATGTACCAAGATTATTACTCGAGAAAAAAAAAACCAAGATTGGACGTTGACCAACAATACAGAATAAACGACAAATTTTAGGGTGCAATCGAGTATTATTATTATTAATAGCCTTTATTTAACAATCTTACAAAACAAAAACATTAAAAGTAAGTTTACATTTTTTTTCCCACTCTCTTTTATATATCTATATATGTATTATTAGACACCGATATTGAGATTGTCTTGCGATTTCGCAAAGGCCTCCCCTGTAGCTTGCCACTCCTTCCGATTATGGGTCATACTCCTCCAAGTAGCACCAGCCATCTTTCGAAAGTCGTCTTCCCATCTTAGGCGTTGCCTTCCTTTCTTTCTTTTGTTATATCTTGGACACCATTTGGTTACGTCCTTAGCCCATTTATTATTAGTACTCCTCGATATGAGATGCCCATCTCCATTTCAATTTCCTTATGCAATATGTGATTTCGTTGATTTTAGTTTGGTTTCGTAATGTCTCTAGTTTGATTTTGTCTTTTAACTTGTCGTTGAGCATGCTACGCTCCATGCTATGTTGACAGGTCTCTAGATTTCGCATATTTTGTTTATTAATGCTCCAAGTTTGACATCCATACGTCATTATAGGTAAAATGAAGGAATCAAATATTTTGTTAGATTTGGGAGGAACCCGACGATTTTTGACAACCTTGTGTGGCCAATATCTCTTCCACGCTAGCTGTACTCTGTTATCTACACACATCAAAAGTGTCTAGGGATCAAGCATTTTTATGCGGATTTCTTGAGATTGAGATGTGGCTTTGTAATAAATTTATGATTTTATAAATTTATATGGATCCTTTTTGGTGCATTTCATAATTTGAATCAGGAACTGTAAATCAAATTCGAGTAAAAGATGAAAATCAGCTGTCAATATTTTCCCTATAAAAACATACAACGCATTGAAGACATTATTAGTGCTACTGTTTCCCTACTACTGATTAAAACCAACGTTATTATGGAGCGGCGACGTCATTTAAGCAGGGAAGAAATGCTCAGAGCCGTGGGAATGATAGAAGCTGGTTCCCGGCAACGTACTGTGGCTTTAGCTCTGAATACAAGTCAGAGTGTTATCAGTCGACTTTGGACACGTTACCGAAGCACTGGTACCGTGGCTGAGCGCCATGGAGGACGGTATCGCTGCACCACACGGAGACAAGACCGATACATTCAAATCTTAACTCGAAGAGCTCCAACAATAACCGCCATGATGTTAGCCGTGAGGCTTCATCACTCTTCAGGGAACTTAATTAGCGACCAAACAGTCAGAAACCGCTTGCATGAAGTGAACCTTCATTCCCGAAGACCGCTACGGGTACCACCTATAGCAATGCACAATCGTAGGATTCGATATCAATGGGCTCTTGAACACAGAAATTGGGCAGAAGAACAATGGCGTTTCGTGTGCTTTTCTGATGAGTCTCGTTTTGGTATGAGACCGGATACAAGACGTATACGACACTGGAGAACCCCTGGACGCCAACAGCGATTAAAATCCTGCCAGGAAGTCCATCCTTATAGTGGTGGAACCATCATGGTATGGGCGGGTATTTGGATCGGCGGAAGAACTGAGTTGATTTGGATCAGAGGCAACCTCAACGCTCAAATTTATGCTGAGACGATTGTATCAGACGTCATCGTTCCTCTACAAGTGCAAATCGGTCCCTTATTTCAGTTAATGCATGATAATGCACGACCGCACACCGCAAGAGTTGTAAGACAGACTCTCGCCGCAGCTAACATCAATGTCCTGCCCTGGCCTGCTCAGTCGCCAGACTTGAACCCGATTGAGCATGCATGGGATATGCTACAGAGAAGAGCTCTGCCGAATATGGAGGGTATCCAGTCGCAAGAAGACCTTTTTTTGTTGTTGCAACGAACATGGGCGGCCATTCCACAGCGTGATTTGGATGAACTCATTTTGAGTATGCCAAACCGATGTTCTTGTGTTGTTAGTGTTCGCGGTAGAAACACGGATTATTAATTGTTTAAGTTACCCAATAAAATTTTAAAGAAAACTGTTATTTCAGTCTTTTTTTCGAACTTTAATGTTAGTGGTTCAAATGTCAAAAATCCCTTTATTAGGAAAATGGCAAATTTCTTTATGAATGCAAAGGTGACTTGGTTTATCGTTACTGTGACAAACGATAACACTTTATTTGATGAATCCTTAAAGAACATTTTAATTAATATCAATCAGGAGAAAAGTTATTGCAAAAATATATGTTGATCCCTAGACACTTTTGATGTGTGTATTTCTTTAGTTACAATCGAGTATTGCTTACTAAAAAATCTTTTTTTTTTGAGCATGAATTCAAATATAGCACGGACAAAAATCGCAGTCGGTTGTTAGTATTTATCCACTATACGGTTGGTAAAACTGCGTGTTTAGTGTTTACTGCCCTCTATTAACAGTAAAAGAAAAAAAAAAGATTTTTCATTCGTATTTGATTTTCGACACATTTTACCGATGTACCAATATTTCATATTGGTACCAATATTTCATATTGGTACATCACAGTGGCCGTCTGACATCCCTGATTTTCTCAAGTGTCAATTTGTAAATGTCAAAGATGTAAACAAACAAGTTTTTATTGTAACTGCAAATTGCTTCATTATCTCGGTTAAATCTGTTAAATCGGCATCGGCAATATAACATAAACTACAAGTAAAATAGAATACAGGAAGTGCTTTGTCCCAGCTTGCAACAATAATACTAATAATAATCCAAACAACATTTTGTTCGTACTAAAGAAGATTTGTCAGAAAAGTGGTGTCGTGATGACGGCGTGGAATGTTGCAAGGTTTATACAATGTACTGTTGCGAAGATCAGTTTGATGTTAGTATTTCAGAAGCCTTAGATTCCTTTGTATGTTCATCTAGGAGTAATTTTGTTTTGTAAATAATAACCTAGCGGGATGTAAGTGACGTTTAGACAGTTGACGTTGTGTTGACAGTTTTTTAATTTTGCTCTAGTAAGGAAACGGCACAACTTTTAGGCCAATGGTGACGTCACCTACCTCAAAAATTAAAATATTAAAAATAAAAAAAACTATTGAGCCAATCATTAAAATATTCAAATTAGTTTCTCAAAATGCTCTATATTTGCAGAAAATAAAATAAAATCGAATGTTTCAAAAATTAAGACAATCCCCATTATTTGGTTTAAAATTAAAAATCAATTTCAAAGTCTATAATGTCATTTGGAGATTCAGTAATCTCTTCGTCATTGGTTGATGATGTGGATTGTAATTCAGTTTGTTTTACCGATTTGACCGTTTTTGTGACTTTGTTTAAAACTTCAGGTGGCCTACCATGAACTCTTAAAGCTTGAGTCTTTAGGCTGTGGGGAAAGAGATAGCGCTAGATGACTTGTATAGCTCTGTCTCTTTCCCACAGCCTAAACTGGATCGCGTTAGGGTGCTCCCACATCTATCGACGCGGAATCGGCTTTTTCCGTCGCCCTTTCTCTTTCTGTCGCTTAGAAGTTCTAAGCGGCAGATGGCAGTTCTAAGTTAGAACTGCCATTTGCTAGATCGAGACAGAAAGCATAATGCGATAGCACGCGGCGGAATCCTCGAGGCGACCGCGTGCTATCGCATTGTCTCGGTCTAGCAAATGGCAGTTCTAAGCGACAGAAAGAGAAAGGGCGACGGAAAAAGCCGATTCCGCGTCGATAGATGTGGGAGCACCCTTAAGAGCTCGTGGTAAGGCCTCAGTAGGCAAAACATAATTGTGGCAAGCTTTTTTTTTAATAATTTTTAATTGGCTTTTTGTAGTTTGGTTTAATTAGGTAGTCGCTAGACTTCTAATAGTAAAGAAAGTTCAACAATCGAAAAATCAGCCAGAAGTGGCAAGATTTACTTTGGTGGCTGAAATGGTTTTCTATTTGGCTAAAACCGTTGAAAATCCGCTAGATCTAGCCACAAAGTGGCTAAAACGGCGAGGTTGTTACACCAGTGTGTACTGACCATGGATGTATAAATATTAAGGGATAGAAGGCTTGTAACATTAAAACCGTGCCTTATTTTTTAAGAAAGAGAGGCACATAGCTTGGGGTTTTTCTCCTTCTGGCATTGATAAGTGTTTACACAAAATAAAAACATTACCAACATTTAATTAGATAATGAGTTAGTTTTTTTTTAAATGCATACTTGTACAATTATATTACATTTTTTTATAGCTTGTGATAGTTTTTATATTCTGTAATGTATTTTAGTTACTCATACTTTTAAGTAAAATGAAAAAAAAGATCACAAAACTCCAATTATACAGGGTGTTGATCCGCATCCTAGACAAATTCAAGGACGTCATTATACTAATGATTCTCGACCCAAAACAGCAATAAAATAGGTAGGTATTTTTTTCTTTTATTTTTCCTTTTTACTGAAATCCGTAAGTGTGAACCAGCCGTATTTAAAAGCGGCGCGTCTGATACTAGCCCTATCGCGCTTTCACACACAAACAAACGCAAACATTCATGTACACAACGCATACGCAACGGTCATTCAACAAATTCGTAGGCAATCATCGCACCGCAACCAATCCAAAGCAAGGGCGCTGCACCGCGCCCACGCGCCCCGCGCCCGTCACCCCGCGCCCCGCGCCCCGCGCCGTGGTTCGCAGGCGGTCGGCACCCGAACCGACAGTCATGTGTTTGATGTCACAGCAGTGCATGCGTTTTGCAAATTCCGCTTCTAGGTAGGTGCATTGTTGAGACGGCATTCGATACAAAGTACAAGACGACGGACAATTACTCTAATGTCGAGTTGGAGAAGATGGTTCGCCTGTATGCCATCAGTGGAGACAGTTCCCGTTCACTATGGTCGAAAAGTTTGGTGAACATTGGATCGGGTCGCCGAGACCCTGTGGTGTGACAAGTGTAACAGAATCACGTGCCAGGATCATTAGTGCTTTCGACACTAAAAACGAATGTGTTAGTTTTACGTAAGCTGAAGGAAAATTGTGCCAAGAGTGTGATGGTGGCAACATTTAACAATAAGTACCTCCGGGTAACCTAAGTAGGTAGGTAATTTATTTGTACATTTTGTAAATACGTTGTTAACTAATCGCTTTTATTTGTGTAAATAAGTTGATTTCAAATTTTCAACTACGCCAATAATACCTAAAAGTCGAAAGTATCACCACTTACTTACATTTAACTAGCAAATCTTTAAAAAACATTTTTTATACTACGGAGATCGGGGTAGGTATTATTGACGGTCTAAGCCCGAGGAAAACTTCAAATCAACCAATTTTATCCACAAATAAAAACAAAATCACTACGAAAAGTTTAGGGTGAACGATAGCAATCAAGCAAAACTTAAATTTTATTATTCATCTGATAGCAGGTCAGTGAACTTTTTATGGCGGTCTAGTATTACTGTCATTATTAAGATTTCGTATTATGCTGATGCTTCGAATAAGTTAATATCAAACGAAATGACAATAATGTGGGTGATTTTCGAAATAAAATTACGTAAAATTATTGCTAAGGGTCGCCAAGGTCACTTCTCGGCGCACGATAGGTACTCGCGCGTCATTGAATTCACGCACATCTAATCATCGATGTGTGCGTACGCGCGTAAACTGCGGTCGGGTGATTCTCTTTCATTTGTATTGAATTAAGGGTTTAATTCTGAAATACGGTAAAATTTCAACAACAAAAAAAAAGCAGCCCTTATTAGTTTTGCCCGGTACTGTTCTTTCAATTGATTATTTATGACTTTTGTGACAACCACCTGAAGTTTGACGTAAATGCAAAAAAACAGCCTGTATTTCCCGAAAAATTAGGTGTATTTAACGTTTAAAATAGCAACCCTACGATGTTGTCGTTTGTAGGGTGACCAATATAAACTGGCTTCTGAGATTAATCGTTTTTGAAGAAAAAGTAATGTTAATTAACTAATTAGAGGAATAGTTTTATTTCGATTTATAGTGAGTATCTATATTATAAGATGTTTATGAAGGACCAGGCTAGATTACTGTAAATATGAATGTGACATTTTTCTTACAGTTTTTTCTGTAGGTATTCAACTTCCTTAGAGAAAACTTCATTATTCTTTATTGTCAGTGGCGTATTTACCCTTAGGCCAAGAGGGCCATGGCCCGGGGCGGCAGGCTGCGAGGGGCGGCGCAAGCCGCACCTCATTTTTATCTTCGTGCGCATAAAGCGGCTGAAGAAATTAAAAAAAAACTACAAAAACCTAGGTTTGACATCAAAACGCGGGACTATTGTATTAGAATAATGTTGGTGCGGTGGGGGGCAGCGTACCCTCGCGACTCGAAACTAATCGGGGCGTTGCTCGTATCACCAGGGCCGTCGCTAGCGGGCGTGCAAAATGTGCGGCGCACTTAGGCGACACGACCAGGGGGGCGGCAAATCGAGCGACCACATACATGCGTAACATTTGCAACAGTGGTGGCCTGTATTGCTACATCAGGTCACTTCAACAGATCAGATAACTACATACTCTCGTGATTACATACTTTTTAATGTCAAGTTAAAAACTTCAACTATCCCAGTTCGAAACCTCACATTTGTCCGAAAACCTTAAAAAATTTCGCACTCGCTTCACTCGCGCTCCGAATTCATGTAGGATTGGCTTTTCATGGCCTCGATTCTAATGGCTCATTTTTCAATAACATAATCATTCTTCTTGTGCACATACATGCGTAACATTTGCAACAGTGGTGGCCTACTGTATTGCTACATCAGTACCCTTGCACGAATTTTCAGTAATTGAGACGTAAAGTAAACTGGAACTTTGACAATTTTCAAGGAAAAAATTAGTTCCTTCTTCGCACACCAGAGGCGTTGTTCCATTTTTTCATACAAGAATCACTGAAAATACTGGAAAGACGCTGTAAAGTAAAAGAGTGAAAACTCGTGCTAAAGGTACTGATCAGATTACTACATATTCTCGTTATTAGGTATTAATATCAAGTAAAAAACCTTAACTATCCCAGTTCAAAACCTCACATTTGTCCTAAAACCTAAAAAATTTCGCGCTCGCTTCGCTCGCGCTACAAATTCATTTAGGATTGGCTTTTCATGACCTCGATTTTAATAGGTCACTTTTCAATAACATAATTATTCTTGTTGTGTTAGTCTTGTCGTGGTCTAGAAACCTCAAAACTTTAAGTTTGTCTTCTACAAGGTGGTATGGAACTCTGGGTGTGAAGTTTGAGTAGCAATTGACTAATTATTTTTTTTGGGTTTAAGTTCCGGGGCGGCAAGCTATAAAGGCCCAGGGTGCTAAATTTTAAAATACGCCACTGTTTATTGTACACACATAATAATTATAATTAAAATAAGTTTTTTTAATTCTAAGTTTTTGCAAAAATGTAATTTAATTCCGGAATGTCAAGTTTATTTTTTTTTCTTATAAACTTCGTAATTAACCGACTTCAAAAAAAGGAGGAGGTTCTCAATTCGGTCGAAATGTTTTTTTTTTATACACGCTGTTTTTTTGCACTTTCGTCAAACTTCAGGTGGTTGTCACAAAAGTCATAAATAATCAACTAGCTGTGCCCGCGACTTCGTTCGCGTGGAAGTCGGAATTTAACAATGTATTTTTTTGTGCGAAGCGCTTAATTCTCGCCAGGTTTTTTATAAATGATATCCTTTTCATATAAACCCTATATTTAGAATTTATTTAGATTTTTCAAGAATATTTGACGTATTTTTAATTGTAATAAACGCCCTCTGTCGTTCAAAGGCAGTACTATTCAATTGCTACTGGATTAGAGCACCCATTCCATCTCATTCCATCCCACTCCACCCCACTCCATCCCACTCCATCCGACTCCATACCACTCCATCCCACTCCATAAAACTCCATCCCACTCCATCCCACTCGATCCCATTCCATCCCACTCCATCCCATTCCATCCCACTCCATCCTACTCCGTCCCATTCCATCCCAATCCATCCGACTCCATACCGTTCCATCCCACTCCATCCCATTCCATCCCACTCCATCCCACCCCATCCCACTCCATCTCACTCCATCCCTCTCCATCCCATTCCATACCACTCCATCCCACTCAATCCTACTCCATCCCACTTCATCCCACTCCATTCCACTCCATCTCACTCTATCCCACTCCATCCCACTCCACCCCACTCCATTCTACTCCATCCCTCACCATCCTACTCTATACCACTCCATCCTACTCCATCCCACTCCATCCCACACCTTCCACACCATCCCACTCCGTCCCACTCCATCCCACTCCATCCC
This sequence comes from Agrotis clavis, assembly GCA_954870645.1. Classification (NCBI taxonomy): domain Eukaryota; kingdom Metazoa; phylum Arthropoda; class Insecta; order Lepidoptera; family Noctuidae; genus Agrotis; species Agrotis clavis. The sequence continues at coordinate 12,204,902 of OX940922.1, forward strand.
ACTCCATCCTACTCCATCCCTCTCCATCCCATTCCATACCACTCCATCCCACTCCATCCCACTTCATCCCACTCCATCCAACTCCATCTCACTCCATCCTGCTCCACCCCACTCCATCCTACTCCATCCCTCACCATCCTACTCCATACCACTCCATCCTACTCCATCCCACTCCATCCGCTTCCATCCCACTCCATCCGCTTCCATCCCATTCCATCCCATTCTAGTGTGAGTCAAATAAAAACCTTTTCTTTCTTTCTTTCCATTCCATCCCATTCTATTCCATTCCACTCTACTCTACTCTACTCCACTCCACTCCAAACCACTCCACTCCAGTCCACACCATATTTGAATAGGTATGTTGTTTTTCTATTCCAAGCTAGATCGCGCTACTGAACTGCGAGCTGCGTGTCTCGGTGTAAACTGACCGTAATTTTACTTCAGGAACACTTTAAATTCAAATATCTTTTGATAGACTGATCCGATTTCAATGAAACAAAAACTAAATGTTACTTCAAGTTACGGTCAGTTGTTATGTATTAAAGTTATCTACATAGCTTTCGTACATTTTACGTGATGCCCGAACAAATAAACATACAAACAGACATACAGACAAACAGACAAAAATTCTTAAAATGCTAGAAATGGGTTCTATTGGTTGTCCTTTAACACGCTGGCTATATTTTTTGAGTTTTTTTTTAATGTACAAAAATTATTTTTCTACAATTTTATTAAATGTATAGATTGAAAGTACAGTACCGGGCAAAACTAATAAGGGCTGCTTTTTTTTTGTTGTTGAAATTTTACAGTATTTCAGAATTAAACCCTTAATTCAATACAAATGAAAGAGAATCACCCGACTACGCAGTCCGCGCGTTCGCACACAGCGATGAGCAGCTGGTGTGCGTGAATTCAATGACGCGCGTGGATCGTGCGCCGAGAAGTGACCTTGGCGACCCTTAGCAATAATTTTACGTAATTTTATTTCGAAAATCACCCACATTATTGTCATTTCGTTTGATATTAACTCATTCGAAGCATCAGTATAATACGGAATCTTACTTACTAATGACAGTAATACTAGGTGTCCATCAGCCCAGCAAGAAAATGTCTTTTACAAGGAATTGAGTTTTGCCATTAATTAGTGCGTAATAAGCTGTAAATGTGCGTCACATTAAAAAAATTGTGCGTGCCATGTTTAAGGAATAAATTCGAAAAAACGATTCCTGCTGGGATAACGTTTTTCCAGCAAGAAAATTTTGAACGAGTGACCGCAGCCAAAAAAAAAGTATATCGGCATGTAGCCTATATTAGTGCATAAATGTGCGCTGAAAATAAAAATTGTGCAGCTTAAGGCTTCGTAGATATTTCATTTCCTGCTGGGCTGACGTTTTGCAAAATCTGTTTTTTTAGGAAACAATGATTGTGCGCCCGTAGAAAAAACGCAAGTTCGTAGATCGTAATTTGTGCGTTATTTGTGAAATAATAGATTTTCAAAAACATCTACCGTTTCGAAGTAATCATAAATTTATGAAAAACCTAAAAATTATGTTATCGCTTAAATGAACAAACAAATAAACGTGCTGTTATCGGAATTCGGTTTTGCTTGCTGTTTTTAACACCCACCAAAAGTTTAAAGGCAAAGAGCACACACGTTTTTGAATAATACCCCTTTAAGTTAAACTGAAAATGCTTAAGCTTTGACGCGAAAGTGCAAGAAATAGAACCAACCCAAGATAATTATTTATGGACCAAAAATTAGAGCGTTTAATTAAGTATACATTCCGTAAATTTCAGCTTCAAGCATCTCTTATTTTAGCAGATATAAATCAAGAACCAAAACTATTTCTACATTACTGGTTATCCGACCAAATGCGAATGACAGCAAAAAGGCGACGGTTTCATACATACCGACAACCTTCTTAAATTTTCTTACATACATTTTATGCCTGAGTACACTTAGGAATAAAAGCGTTAGGGTAATAGATAAAAGTTTTAGGGTACTAATATAGTATTTTTTATTTTATTTTGTTTGATATACATATTAAAAAAAAGGTGCGGTGCTGCGGATATTTTATTGCTTAACGAAAATGAATAAACACGTTTAGTTCGTTTTTTTTTTTAAGATATACTAAGTAGGTATAAAAAGTTCTAATTCATTAAAGACTTTTATTTGGGAACAGTTTTTATCCTGTCACGCGTTTGAAACTTGACATGTGATACTTGTTTTCCTGAATTCGCAAACTGAGAAAACAGGTTGTTTTTTTTTTTGCTCCACCCAGTGCCTGAGGAAGTGAGGATGTAGTTGATTTTTTTTTTTATCAGAACAACATAAATTATGTAATTCATAAATATACAGGTTGAATTTTCAAACCTCCGATTGGCGGTGATTGTTTTTTTTTTTTAATTATCGGCATTGATCTACGCGTTTTTATGACTTAGAAATTATCTGAATATTATTAATTTATAAATGGAATACCATATATAAACATTATTATTTATAATTGATATTAACTTTTATTTGTGTTCTAAATTCTAAAATATTAAAAAAAAAAATTTGCATATTAGTCTGTTTAGCGACTTTATACCTTTGCCCCTACTTCAACCTGGCGAAAGCAAATTGCAAAAAAAAAAGTAAAACCATAGCTTCTTTTAGTTCCTGTTTATATTATAATTATATTTCCCGCGTCTAGAACGCGGGAAATATTATTTCGTCAGTATAAAACTATTTAATGCGTGAAAAATGTTTTTCTCTCTATTCTACTTCGTAAGAGATTTATGATTCTAAGTTATACTAAAAATATTGTTTTCATTATGCATTTTTATACGTATTCTCCGTATGACTTCAGGATAGACCTGTGCTTTTAGAAATTACAAAAGTCCACTCATTAAACCTATTTTGATTTTATTATTTTTTCATTTGAGAACAATATACCTACCTATGATTTTCAAGTACCTTACTTAATTTGATCAAAGCTCGTTTAATATTCGAATTCGAATTTAATTCGAAAAAAAATTCGAATCATTAACACGACAAACAAGAATAATAAAACTACTGCCAATAACGTGATGGACGCCACTGTACACACAATAGCTTCACATAGCACTGTAATTTATAGAAGGTCATCGGTATGTATGAAACCGTCGCCTTTTTGCTGTCATTCGCATTTGGTCGGATAACCAGTAATGTAGAAATAGTTTTGGTTCTTGATTTATATCTGCTAAAATAAGAGATGCTTGAAGCTGAAATTTACGGAATGTATACTTTATTAAACGCTCTAATTTTTGGTCCATAAATAATTATCTTGGGTTGGTTCTATTTCTTGCACTTTCGCGTCAAAGCTTAAGCATTTTCAGTTTAACTTAAAGGGGTATTATTCAAAAACGTGTGTGCTCTTTGCCTATAAACTTTTGGTGGGTGTTAAAAACAGCAAGAAAAACCGAATTCCGTTAACAGTACGTTTATTGGTTTGTTCATTTAAGCGATAAGATTATTTTTAGGTTTTTCATAAATTTATGATTACTTCGAAACGGTAGATGTTTTTGAAAATCTATTACCTATTTCACAAATAACGCACAAATTACGATCTACGAACTTGCGTTTTTTCTACGGGCGCACAATTATTGTTTCCTAAAAAACCAGATTTTGCAAAACGTCAGCCCAGCAGGAAATGAAATATCTACGAAGCCTTAAGCCGCACAATTTTTATTTTCAGCGCACATTTATGCACTAATTTAAGCTACATGCCGATATACTTTTTTTTTGGCTCCGGTCACTCGTTCAAAATTTTCTTGCTGGAAAAACGTTATCCCAGCAGGAATCGTTTTTTCGAATTTATTCCTTAAACATGGCACGCACAATTTTTTTAATGTGACGCACATTTACAGCTTATTACGCACTAATTAATGGCAAAACTCAATTCCTTGTAAAAGACATTTTCTTGCTGGGCTGATGGACACTAATACTAGACCGCCATAAAAAGTTCACTGACCTGCTATCAGATGTTAATAAAATTTAAGTTTTGCTTTATTGCTATCGTTCACCCTAAACTTTTCGTAGTAATTTTGTTTTTATTTGTGGATTAAATTGGCTCATTTGAAGTTTTCCTCGGGCTTGAGACCGGTAATAATACCTACCCCGATCTATGTAGGTACCTAGTATAAAAATGTTTTCTAAAGATTTGCTAGTTAAATGTAAGTGGTGATACTTTTGGAATAAACTTATTTACATGAAAAAAATCGATTAGTTAACAAGTAATAAATAAATTACCTACCTACTTATGTTACCCGGATGTACCCAGGGACCGAAAACCTTTATAAATTACGGTACCAGTATTGAAGAATTTTGGTTATTTTTCAGACTTAGGTAACCGCTATCTGGGTAACCAGACCGAAGAAAAATGTAACCTCTATTCAGGTTACCGTTTTAATACCGGTTAACTAAAGATAACGACTCTTTGTCACACACACATGCGATGCGAGTCCTGTGACTTGCCGACGGCACGTGTGAAGTGTGCAAGATTAGGGGTAATTTTTATTTCAGTAACCGGTATTAATACTGGTTATGTATTCACTTTTAATAATAAAGGTAATCTTTAAAATTACCTGTAAAAGAAAAAAAGGTTGTTACCGAAAAATACCCGTATTGATCATACCGGTTTCGGTCCCTGGATGTACCTATTGTTCAAAGTTGCCACATTCACACTCTTGGCACAATCGAGCACAACTTAGCTGGTTTTCCTTCAGCTTACGTAAAACTAACACATTCGTTTATAAAGTGTCGAAAGCACCAATGATTCACGTGATTCTGTTACACTTGTCACACCACAGGGTCTCGGCGACCCGACCCAGTGGTCACCAACTCCTCCAACTCGACATTAGAGTAAGTAATTGTCCGTCGTGAGCACTTTGTATCGAATGCCGTCTCAACAATGCACTACCTAGAAGCGGAATTTTGCAAAACACATGCACTGCGGTGACATCAAGATCAAACACATTCAGACTGTCGGTTCGAAGGCCGGGTGCCGGCCACCCGCGGGAGGGCGCAAGGCGGGGGAGCGGGGCAGCGCGCCGCGCCTCCTTGGATTGGTTGAGGTGGGATTGATTGATCGTTGCGTATGCGTTGTGTACATGAATGTTTGCGTTTGTTTGTGTGTGAAAGCGCGATAGGGCTAGTAACAGACGCGCCGCTTTTAAATACGGCTAGTTCACACTTACGGATTTCAGTGAAAAGGAAAAATAAAATAAAAAAATACCTACCTATTTTATTGTTGATTTGGGTCGAGAATCATGAGTATAATCACGTCCTTGAATTTGACTAGGATGCGGATCAACACCCTGTTTAGATACATCGATTACTCCGAGGTTTCTAGTCCGATTACTGTGATTCTTTTTTTGTTCGATGCAGTATACTTGCAGTGTGGTCCCATAAAAATTTCATCCTATTTGGTTGAGTACTTTTTATTATGTGAGCATTTTTATTAATTTCGGATGACATTACTTTTTGCGTGTTTGTTACGCGATTACTCCGCCAATTCTGGACCGATTTTCAAAATTGTTTTTTTGTTGTACTGGGGATTGTCACCTTAGGGAATACTGCAAGTTTCATCAAAATCTGTTCAGAAGTTTTTGAGATAGGGAATTTTATAAGCATGTGTACATGAGCGATGTTAATACCGGTGCCACGGATTACAAAATTGTAGTGCAAAAGTAAGAAAATGATGTACATACCTATTTGACAAGAATTTGGGTTGAATATTTAAACTAAAAAGAGTAAAATAAAAAACTTTATTCAAAATAACATTAACCGCCTTCAAAAACAACCACAAAAAAAGGGTAAAATAACCTACAAAATAACTTTTCTTTCGGAAGTCGGTGGCAAAAAAGACAACGAAATAAAAAAAACTTTTTAAAAAAAAAAAATATAACCGACTTCAAAACAACCACAAAAAAAGTTCAAAATAACCTACAAAAAAACTTTTCTTTCGAAAGTCGGTGACTTTATTTTTTATTTCATTGACTTTTTGTCACCGACTTTCGAAAGAAAAGTTTTTTTGTAGGTTATTTTGAACTTTTTTTGTGGTTGTTTTGAAGTCGGTTATATTTTTTTTGAAAAAGTTTTTTGTTTTATCCTTTTTAGTTTCACTATTCAACCCAAATTATTGTCAAATACATAATTTTCTTACATGTGCACTAAAATTTTGTAATCCGTAGCACCGGTAATAACAACGCCTCGGCCTATGTATGTACACAATGAGCTAAAAATAAAAACTATGGAATACTATAAGGAACCAAATGGCAGATAAACTGCATCGAACAAAAAAAGAATCATCGAAATCGAACCAGAAACCTCGGAGCAATCGGTGTAGACTGTGTAGACAAAGTAGAAAACTTTTTCGGTTTTTGTTGATTTTCCAAAAAGTGCTAGTCCAATTTCGATAAAATTTTAATGGGACCATTCCGAAAGTATACCATATCCAAACAAAAAAAGAATTTTTCAAATCGGTTGTTAAACGACGGAGTTATGAAACATAAAAAAAAATACAAACATCCGAATTAAGAACCTCCTCCTTTTGGAAGTCGGTTAAAAAACAAAGCCATCGACTTCCGAAAGAAAAGTTATTTTGTAGGTTATTTTACCCTTTTTTTGTGGTTGTTTTTGAAGGCGGTTAATTTTTTTTTTAAGTTTTTAATGCTTACGTTCCTTAGCAGCCTGAAAGCTTCGCCCTAAGACTAGATTAAGAGCCAATCAGGAAAAGGCTATAGCTTTTAAATTTTAAGATAATCGCGAATATTACTATCTTTTTTTTACCAACTTATTTAATCAATGTTTGCAAGTTTTTTCTTCATAAACTGTAGCCACACATATGGACTACAAACGAAAAAAAAAAACAACTGAAAATCTAGCGGGCTTTCGGAGAAATATAATCCCGGGCATTCTGGGATTCGACTTCACTCAACATTTGCAATTCGAAGATTGTAATTACAAACTTCAATTTCTTCCAGTGACAGACATTCTATAGTACGGGAAGGAGTCCACCCTCGTCAAGCATGATGCTAAAACCCCGCATTAATACAAACTGCCTGAAGGAAGCGGCGGTGACGTTCAAAATTACGGTGAAGATAGCGTGGAATGCAAAGAAACCAATGAAAATGAGTTCACATCTATTCTGACAAACGAATATGACGTATTTTTAGCAGAAAATGAAAATTAAATCAATTGTTATTTTGTTATAATTTAGTAGCTAAATAAAATTGCTTTTTGCAAAAACTAGTCTGGTAGGAGTTTTTGTCTAGCATAAACACGTTTCTTCATACAATGAGCTCATAAAAATAAGGTATCCCAAACATTGGTACCAAAATGAGGTAAAAAATATACTATGTGCCGGGAATGAGAGGTCGCCGCCTATTGCCTCAACGAGGACACGGCGATGCTCTGCCAAAGCAGACCTGCACCGTATGTATGCTCCACCGTGTCCTCTGGGCGATCCTCGCTGTAGTGACACCCAGGCGTTTCTTCCTTCCCAATCAGACACAGGAACCTCCCGAGGTATCCGTGTGACGCCGTTACGCCTCTCCAGCTAACCGACGCGATCGCGGCGTGCCCGACTGGTGATAATAATAAGTCATTTTGGGATAAAATATAACACGGTGTATAAATGATTGGAATCGATTCAGTTATTTTTGTAGACAGATAATGGGTACCTAAGAACAATGTTCTCTAAAATTATTTGTTCTTCAATGATCAATTAATTGATCTATTTTTTTTTTAACTAAGTAAATGACATGGCCAGTTTCTGCCTAGTTACTCAGTGACATGTACATTTTACATGTTTAGTTATAAATACATAAAAAATAAAAATATAAATAACTAAATGATTTACGTTTCCGCACAACTTCCGAAAAAATATTTCGACATAAATAGTTGTTTTACGTTTCCGGCGTATCGGGGCAGCACGCTATTTCGGATAAACGTTCCATTCCATGCTAAGCTATAATATGAATGCCTTGTCAGACTAATATTTAACATTATTCTGACTTAAAATGATTATTCACTTTTGCAATTATAATAAAAACACTTTTGTAAGTTATTCGAATGCTATGAAACATTTATTTTAAATTACTGAAATAATAACTTTTTCCTGCAACAACGAAACGAAACGACATGACAGGTTCGACAATCGCTTGACATCCGTCATATTTTTTGTTTGACATTCATACTATTTTTTTCATTTGTGTTCGCAGCTTGTGCGGGGGCTTATTTTTGTTTGTAAACTGTGCGATTATCTTTTCTCTATACCGACCATTGCTATTCTACACGGACTGATTCCATTGCCCAACGATTATCTAGTGCTTTTCATACGGATTTGATTGTGCTTACGTTTTGGACACTGTCAACAATAATACAACAATGAGGTGTATTAACTGCGGTATAGCTACGGGACGGCTAAGAAAACATGTTGTATCTTCGTTAGACATGCCTTTCCAAACGATGCTTGTGCAATTACTAACAATTCAGGCATGTACTTGAAACTTATTATGAAAACCTACAAATAAAACATACTATTATACACACACTCTATACTTGGTAATACTTGGTTTAAACTGTAGAATATAATGGATATCCAGTGACAAGGGTCTCTTTATATCCACGCAAAATAATCTGGATAATATTGAGGTAAGAGCCCGACTAGGTTCATGACCAATTGATGCTTTTTGTTAATTACTAAGAAATCTGAAGTTACTGGATTAGGTAACTTTCACAGTTAATTTTACAGCATATTATGTTTAAAATAAACCAAAATTGGTCACTGTACATGATTTTTTATTTGCTAGGCAGAGTGCCCTAAGAAAATGGGCCATCTCCTTTAAAAAATATTTTTTTTACCATGATCACATACACATTACATTATAACGTTAAAATTTAAACATTAATATGAACAATTCTGACGCCACACAGTGACAGTCTTAACATCTACTTTACATGTTTTTTTTATTGCATATAAATAAATATATAATAACTCGTATGTTTTAGATTTTCAATGAATAAGACAAGTACAAGGAAAAATATAAGGCAATAGCACAGTTGATAAACTATTGGTAAACAATTTGTTGGCATGAATCATACTACCAACAGTGACGATAGCGGCGATGGCGTTGTAGGTCAGTAGGTAGTTGATAATGTTCTAATTGAAGTCAAACAGATCAATGGGGATTGTCTTAATTTTTCAAACATTCGATTTTATTTTATTTTCTGCAAATTTAGAGCATTTTGAGAAACTAATTTTAATATTTTTATGATTGGCTCAATAGTTTTTTTATTTTTAATATTTTAATTTTTGAGGTAGTTGACGTCACCATTGACCAAAAAGTTGTGCCGTTGCCTCACCAGTGAATAATTTAAAAAACTGCCTGACAACACAACGTCACTTTCTCCTGATAGTAGACGTCAGTTAACATCCTTAGTCGGGGAGCCCAGGGAGGGAATTTTAATGTGACTCCAGCGCATCAGATTATCATAAAGGAGAAATCTTGCACCCTTTAATGTATCTGTACCAAGTATCAACCCTTCATATGGTCCCCACCATTGGTTGTGTGGGAGAACCCGCCAGATTAGTAAAAAAAAAATCGATCCACAGAAATACTTGAGCGAGTCAGATTACGAAAAGGTAGATTAATTACGTTCAAAAAATTGTATATGATTATGTACATTGAAGATGGCGGACATTAAATCACGACCGATACTTGCGAACTAACAGGTAGTTCACCTTTTCTCCGCGAGTCTACCGACATCGCCCCATGGAAAACGTCAGATTATTAGTGAGTATGATTTTTACAGTGTTAGATTCAATTAAAAAAAAATGGAACGCGCTCGAGTATTTCAAGATTACGTTTTTTTTACCAATAGAAATATGAATTATTACTTTGTGCCACATCCAAATCGTCAGACATTTTAATACGACACTTTTTAAGGTCTACTTTACATACACTTTGAATATCTGACGCGCTTGATTAACTTTTTTTTTGGATTTTCAACCGCTTGCCACGGACAGCCCCCTCGAGTTAATCGTCCGATTAATATGTATTGGTTATCAGAAATAGAAAAGCGCGTTTACACTGTAAATAGCTGACGCGCTCGAGTACTTCTGTACAACTGTTTTTTTTACAGTTTTAAAACTGTTTACACGCCCTCCCCCCCACTAAAATAGAAAACTTGTCAGAAACTTTTTTCTTTTTAGAACATATTCTTTCAAACCCAATAGGTCGCCATGATGCTCGAGTAACTGCAAATTAGAATCCTCGCCTCCCCTACTATAAAAATACAATAAATTTTTGAAATCGGTTTTTATTTTTGTTTTTTAAAACGGAAAGTCGTCGACGAGGTGACATTATTGTTCGTTTTCCTGAGCAATACTTTAGCATTAACTTAATGAATATACAAAGGTATCTAAAGCTTTGATATCTTACTTACATCAAAATGATCTTCGCAACAGTAGGTACATTTTATAAACCTTGCAATATTACACGCCTACATCACGGGCATCACTTTTCTCGCAAATCTTGTAAAGAGATTATGAGGCATGTTGCAGAAATAATCATAAAATATATAAAAAACTAAACATATTATTTGTTTACATTTTTGACATTTTTAATTTGACACTTGACAGATTGTTGAAAATACTTGCCACTTACTTTTTATTGTCTGAGGCAACGATACAAAACGGTACAGCCAATAATAACGTCACTTGAAGGGCAAGGAAGGTCAAGCGTATTTTATCAAAAATATCAATCAAATATGAACATTTTTCATTTTTGATGGGTTACTCATGATTAGTAACGCTATTCCTAGAAATGGTTTTTCAATTACAACATATTGAAAAAAATGAACAATGCCCATTGTGTGATAAGAATTGCAATCGTACAATTTGAATTTGTATTATGATCAGAGGTCGGAATTAGGTAGAGTTATTCATGTACTTACACTGATTTCATATAGCGAAAGAATAAAGTGGATATGCCCCAAATACCGGGATTACTGTTATAGAGCAGAAAAATCCCGTGATTTATTAAATAAAAAAGATATTTATTTTTACAAAATTTAAACCACGCACGCGCACCGTTGCCAAATTGCATCAACGACATCTGTACCCCTAGCACGAATCACTTTCGGAAAAGTATTCGTATCGTCTTGGAAAGTATTTTGTATGGGAACTTGAGCGCCTTTGGTGAGCGTAAATTAAACTAATTTTCAGAACATAATACACATAATTAACAAAACTAATAGTTTAATTTACGCTCACCAGAGGCGCTGTTCAAGTTCCCATACATATTGGTTTCCAAGACGATACGAATACTTTTTCGAAAGTGATTCGTGCTAGGGGTACGGATGTCCGAATTTTGCATTGTAAAGTAAATACTTACTAATAATAAAATAAATATTTAAAAAACAAAAAACCCGACTGCGTATAAAAATTAAAAAGAATATACGCAGTCGGGTTTTTTGTGTTTTTAAATATTTATTATTTATACTATATTTTATTTATTATTTTATTAAATATTTACTATTTTTAGTTTTTGTTAGCATTAATCAGTCCAAATTAAATTGAAACATATAAGTTATATATATTTTGGTAAACCATTTTTAACATCCTTTAATTTGATACCCCACTTGATAATATGTGAGAGATTTTTAAAAAATATTTTTATTTCGGAACCCTTTGCACACGAGTCCGACTCGCACTTGGCCAGTTTTATGTACCCAGTGACACTCTCACGTTTAAGACGAATCTAACGACATCTCTCAAGTTAAAATCCATCAAGCCGTTTAGGCTGCAGAGCAACACACAGAAACATACATACATACACTCGACAAACATAACCCTCTTGGCGCAGTCGGGTAAAAATTGCATGTTAATTGTCTTTCATTTAGTTTTCTAATTTATCTATCGAGGTTTTTATTATTGTTTATTTGTAATACTGTTGGCCACACTTGATTGTCTATTATGAATCCCGGGAAGTTCCATATTAACATCAAGGTTTCGATGCAAGTACTAAAATAAGTCTACCTAATTCCGACCTCTGATTATGATACAACTCTGATCACACGGCCTTTTCAGACCCGCATCGCCAAAAAAAGGTAATGTCGCTGTGACGCCGACGAACGATGATAATGAGTACCTACCTATCTATTGTGTCTGCTAGAGCTTTTTTATTATTAGGTTTATTAAATCTTAGCCTGTCTGCTATTTTAATAACTACCTAGACTATCCTACTAATATTATAAAGGCGAAAGTTTGTAAGTATGGATGTATGGATGTATGGATGTTTGTTACTCTTTCACGCAAAAACCACTGAACGGATTTGGCTAAAATTTGGTATACAGATAGTTTATAACCTGGATTAACACATAGGATAGTTTTTATCCCGATTTTATGTTCCCGTGGGATAATTTTCGAGTTGCAGCGGGTGAAACCGCTGGCAACAGCTAGTCTACATATAAAAGAAAGTAAAAAAAAAACTCATAAAGATGTCAATAAGTAGGTGCCTACATGCTACTTAATGAGGAACTATGGGTGGGACATTTATTACGAATAAATGCAAACATGAGCTAGTTTAGTCAATTGATCATAATACAGGTACCGGCGATAATTATTGGACATCGATCTTCGATCGGGAAAGGGATTCTGTGTTAGTTCGGTTTCGTAGAGCGTTGTGTCTCTCTCAGACGCACTGGATAGGTATGTGTTGTTTGTACCTAAGCTGGTTTTCAAACCCGATATAAGCCGATTATATCTTTTCGCATAATGAAAAATTCATGACTTTAAAATCATGTAATACCTACAGAATATGCAGAATATTTAGTTAACCACACTTTGGTGATATATTTTGAAATGATTATAATATGTATTATTTATGAAATAGCTAATCAATAAAAGCATTTTACCAAAGAAGTATGCTTTAATATACATAGATTGATACGAAATTGGATACGAAACCACAGGAGTACCTAGGTACAGTACCCGACACGTAACTTGTTAAGATTTTGGCGTAGTGGGGGTAAGTTGGCGCATCGCACTTAGTGGTACAAAAAATTATCACTATTATTGCTTTTCATTAGGTATTCTACGGTTTTTTTTCATTGTTTGTTTAGATTAGAAGAAAGTTAAAGAGGGGAGAGGAATTAGTGAAGTTAATTATTAGTACCTAATATAATAATCTAAATGCATATGAAGTCGGTTAAAAAAAGACAATAAATTTTAATAATGTAGGTATTATAGAAAATTATATGTTGTCGTTGTCACTATCAGTTAAGAAAACAGTTACCCCTGGCATCACATTAAAAGTAAAGGGCATTGCCAAGTCTTCAAAGAAGACTCGGCCCAGAACCGAACAAAGATATTATCTGTAAAAAGGAAAACAATTATAGAATTTAATAATAATATAATAAGTTTTCCGTAAGGAGGACTTATCTCATTACCGTGACCCCGGAACATAAAGGGCTATTGAAGGACACCGTGGATTTTAGTCAGTAGGAGTCTAACAATCCCTCCCAAAATCATCAATGATTTTCCACGCTACAAAAGAAAGGGGGGGGGGGGGGGCGTTCAAGTATTACGTAAGCTTATTTATTACAATTATTTACCCCCCGTCAACCTTGTCAGCAAAAGTAAGAAAAGCTCTTACCGGGGTCCCCCCATGTTTTCGTAAACATTTTTCAATTAATGGAAGTATTGTTTTTATTTAATAAGTAATTTAAAAAACTTTTTCAAAAAAAAATGTGACCGCCTTCAAAAACAACCACAAAAAAGGGTAAAATAACCTACAAAACTTTTCTTTCGGAAGTCGGTGACTTTTTTTATTAATTTCACTGTCTCTTTTGCCACCGACTTCCGAAAGAAAAGTTTTGTAGGTTATTTTACCCTTTTTTGTGGTTGTTTTTGAAGGCGGTCACATTTTTTTTTGAAAAAGTTTTTATTTTACTTTTTTTAGTTTAAATATTCAACCACAATTCTTGTCAAATAAATCATTTTCATGATTCTGAAACATAACTCCGACAAACGTTTCTCCGCTTAACGATTCGCCGACACAACGATTCATTCCTGGACGGTTCAACGACAGAACCTTTCCTCGACGAACGTTTCGCCGACAGAACGATTCAAGTTCGAAGTCATGACTATTGTGTTTCATGAAGTTTGTATAAATGAAGATATTTAGACGAAGGCCCGCTACGCGGGGCTTCTATTTCTGTGTTCAGGGTTTAAAGGAACCTAACTAACCGAACCTCGGGGTGCCCGGTGCCCCTGATGTCGGATTTAGTTACTAGTAATATAATGTCAAACCATGTCTTTGTCGACGAATCGTTCTGCGGTGAAAGTTTTTGTCGTCGAACCGTCCAGGAATGAATCGTTGTGTGGACGAATCGTTAGGCGGAGAAACGTTTGTTGGAGTTGTGTTTCAGAGTGCATTTTCTTACATGTGCACTAGAATTTTGTTATCCGTAGCACCGGTAATAACATCGTTAACATCTCTTTCATTCAATCCCTATCTCAAAAACTACTGAACCGATTTTTATGATACTTGCAGTATTCCCTAAGTTCAACGATACCTAGTACATCAAAAAAAGAATTACTTAAATCGGACTTGTAGTCCCGGAGATATGCGAAAACAACATAATTTACTTAAAAGAGGAGTTGTACCTTCCATCATCAGCTCAGCAACATGAGATGATGATTTCCATACGCAAGTACTTAAATTACTTCATAAGATTTGCGAAAAACTATGTGTGAGCCAATAAAATTTGAGGGTTGCCCTCGATTTCTCCAAGATCCAATCATCAGATTCTGAAATGGTGACAATGGGACCACACGGGAAGCATCAGCTTTCAAAAAAATAAAGAATCATGAAAATCGGTTCACCCAGTCGCAAGTTATGAGGATATTATAACAAACATAAAAAAAAAATACAGTCGAATTGATAACCTCCTTTTTTTGAAGTCGGTTAAAAATAAGAATATTTCTTATTTTTAACCTTTTAAATTTAGGGAGCGCGTGCTTCTTACTAGAAAAAACCGGCCAAGTGCGTGTCGGGCCACGCACAGTGTAGGGTTCCGTAGTTGCCCATCAAAATACTTATGCGAATTAACTAAACTGATTCGCTGAATTTAATTTTAAAGAGAAGAATTTTCAAAATCGGTCCAGGAGTCTTTGAGAAATCGGGGAAAATACATAAAAAAAAGATTACGACGAATTTAGAACCTCCCCCTTTTTTGAAGCAAGTTAAAATAGTTGACGATAAAAACCTACCTATACCCAAAAAACATACCGTAAAAACATACCTATTATAGCTGTAAAAATAAGTTGACAAACTTACATTTGCAGTTGAAGAGCTTGTTCTCCGATACATTTTGTTTAAATGTTATCCAAGTACATTTTATAAGTTGGTCGACTATTACTCGTAAAGTTGTAAAGCCTACTTAGTCATGATAATTTTCTTTTAAACTTCGTTATATATACTACTATTGTGAATTTTTTCACACCCCCAAACATAACCGTTTAGCTGGTAGAGGGGGGGGACACTCGAGTCGAGCAAAATTTAGCACTTTAAAGCTTAATATTTCACAAACGAATTTTTTTATCAAAAAATTGTTAATGGAAACTATCAATATTTTTTAAAGACCTATTTAATGATACCCCACACTAAGGGGTACGCGAGAAAAAAAAAAACATCCCCTCTTTACGTGTACAGGAGGTACCCTAAAAAAAAATATTTTACGAGATTTTATTTTACCACTTTTTCGGCACAACAAATCCGTATATTTACACCAAATTACAGCTCTCTAGTACTGTGCGTCTCTGAGCTAAACTGCGGACGGACGGACGGACATGGCGAAACTATAAGGGTTCCTTGTTGACTACGGAACCCTAAAAACGATCCCAAATCGGTGACCTTGAAATAAATGAAAGGCACCGACACAGCAGCCTGTTCCTTTCTAATAGAGTGTCACTGTCCATGATACAAAATTTTGAGGATAATCTTATTTTTATACTTACAATGTTTTAGAATCCGTTTATTATTTTGATTACTAAATTACTCCGATACGGAACTTACATAATTGGACTAATTGGATACCTTAAACGATACCCCTTGGTAACACTGGTGGACTTTTGAACTTCTGAGTAGAAAGCCAGAACCAACTCAACTATTCCCCTTGGGAAGATTTGATTGGTATAATTTGAACAGCCCCCGACTGTGAGTGTGAATGAGTGAATTCTAAACTACTGGGCTTGTTTCTTTCTTTTTAGTTTTATTACGCAGTCGGGTTTTTTGTTTTTTTAAATATTTATTTTATTTTACTATTTTTAGTTTTTGTTAGCATTTATCAGTCCAAATTAAATTGAAACATATGAGTTATATATTTTGGTAAACCATTTTTAAAATCCTTTAATTTGATACCCCACTTGATAGAATGTGAGAGATTTTAAAAAAATATTTTTAGTTTGGAACCCTTTGCACGCGAGTTCGACTCGCACTTGGCCAGTTTTATGTACCCAGTGACACTCTCACGTTTAAGGCCGGAGCACACCAAATGCGTGGCGTGACGTGATGCGTGCACGCACCAGTTGTAATGTATGAAACTGTAAGAAAGGTGTCAGACCAGATGCGTGACATGTGCACGCGCGTGACCCACGCACGCAGAGCCGCATCTTGTGACAAACCGAGTCCGTGCGCGTGTGTAGCGGAACGGCAACGTCGCACACGCGCCTGCAGTGATGACGTTGTATTATATGGCGCTCCCTGTTAGATGCCACACCGGGCACGCACGCATACGCATCGGTCATTGCTGCACGTGCGCACGCACGCAAAGTTGTATTTATTTACAAAAAATGGTTTCACCAAATCATGTAATTCTTCAAAAGAGCTTCTTGACATGAAAATACCAATAAAAACGATCTTCATAAGACTCCAGCTCCCGGTATAATTTATAATATTCACTGCATTCCTATCTTCTATTATTAATATCATGGACCCAAAGTCTCTTTGTAGCAGCAGAAGATTCTTGGCATAATAGCAGCAATAAAGCTTCTTCATCAGAAGAACTGCTGTTGTCTAACATCTTTTCGCTAAATGATCTCAACTCCAAATGCCTGCTGGCAAGGCGGCTCGCACGTGCGTACAGCAGTTCTGCGTAACGTGATGCGTGCGCGCGCGACGTGTGCTGCACTGATCTTGGCCGGTGTGACAGTGCTCGCACGCGCGTGTGCACGTCACGTCACGCGTCACGTCACGCCACGCATCCGGTGTGACCCGGCCTTTAAGACGAATCTAACGACACCTCTCAAGTTAAAATCCATCAAGCCGTTTAGAACACAACGAAACATACATAATTACATACACTCGAAAAACATAACCCTTCTGGCGCAGTCGGGTAAAAAAACTTTTAAAAGATTTTTAACCGACTTCAAAAAAAAAAAGTAGGTTCTCAGTTCGACCTGTATGTATGTATGTATGTATGTATGTATGTTTGTCCGCGATTATCTCGCGTTTAGCTGAACCGATTTTGATGCAGTTTTCAGGAAAGTGTTTGTTACATTCTGGAGAAGGTTTAAGTATATAACACTAATAGATATCCCGTGACGTTGCCCGCGTGGATCCGTTTTGCTTACTTGGATCGCAGATTTTCAGGGACGATTGCATTTTTGTCCGCGATTATCTCGCGTTTGGCTGAACCGATTTTGATGCAGTTTTCAGGAAAGTGTTTGTTACATTCTGGAGAAGGTTTTAGTATATAACACTAATAGATATCCCGTGACGTTGCCCGCGTGGATCCGTTTTGCTTACTTGGATCGTAGATTTTCAGGGACGATTGCATGTTTGTCCGCGATTATCTCGCGTTTGGCTGAACCGATTTTGATGCAGTTTTCAGAAAAGTGTTTGTTACATTCTGGGAAAGGTTTGAGTATATAACAATAATGGATATCTCGTGAAGTTGCTCGCATAGATCCGTTTTTGTTGCTTAATAGGGTTGTAGATTTTCAAAGAAGCCGATTTTATGAAGATTTTTGTTGAATATCGCAACTAAAAAGGGAAAAATAAAAAACTTTTTAAAAAAAAGGGAACCGACTTCAAAACCAAACACAAAAAAACGATAAAATAACTTTTCTTTCGGAAGTCGGTGGCCATAACTCAATGAAATAAAAAAAAAAACAAAGCCACCGACTTCCGAAAGAAAAGTTATACTTTCTAGGTGGTCTTATATAATCAAAAGGTCAGACATTTTTTTTTTGTTTTGTGGACCAGTGTTGAAATTTTTTTTAAACTGTTCATTATAAAAGGTATGCCCTTTCAAACAAAAAAAGAATTTTCCAAATCTATCCAGGCGTCTTTGAGAAATGGGAGAAGATAATACTATTTCGAAATTCTTTTATATGGACAACTCAAGGACAACTGCATAACAAATCTCGCAATTTTTAAATGTTTGCCAGTAAGGATCCCGATCATTCCGGTTATTATTTTATTACACTATACTATTGTTAATTTGAGATACTACTCGTTTCTGCCGGGGCTGGGTTTTTTTTCTATGAAGCGTGAGCATTCTCCTTTCAGTATAAAAATCTAGACACGCGAGAGCGTGGCCAGCCAAGCATAATATTATCCTCAAAATATTGTATCATGGACACTATTAGAAAGGAAGAGACTGCTGTGTCGGTGCCTTTCGTTTATTTCAAGGTCACCGATTTGGGATCGTTTTTCTAGTAAGAAGCACGCACTCCCTATATTATAAACTGCTTGGATCCGCATGACCACCAAAGAGATCTCTAAACGATTTTAAAGGTGAACGCAGACCTAGCCGCACCGCAGTCTTCGCAGTCCCCGCATTACGAATTCTTTGTATGAAGTTCTATGAAACCTCGCACACTCACCCGCATCGCAGTAGCCGCAGAAGCGGTAAGAAAACGATGACTGCGGGGACTGCGGAGACTGCGGTGCGGCTAGGTCTGCGTTCACCTTAAAAGCGCATCTTATAGACTCTTGCAAGTTACGTGCCGGGGACTGTAAGGAAAAAAATACAGGTTATCATCCAGGGTAATTACTTAATGTAGTATTTTTTACTTAGTCTGAACGAACACACATGACTGTATCATACTAGTTATTTAGCAACCCTTGATTGCAAACATTAAAGTCACAATAAATAACGGTAATTTCTCATGTTTAAATAAAATGCATATGCATCTGTAGGCGTATAAATGCAGCATAATATTAAGAATGTAGATTCGGGACGTTGCCCGATTAATACCTATTACAATGACGATCAAAAGATAAATTATCCCTTACTGAGTTCATTTTTTGGGTGATTTGTTGTTTTAAACTCGAATCTAAAAATACATGATAATTAGTATCACCCAGAATAAATAATGTTCTACCAACATTAACAATCTACAATAGAAACGCATAAACTACATAAAATACTTTGTATACATCACTGATTTAGGTACATTAGTACCAGTCTAACAAAGAAGCGTATTCGGTTCCAATTCAAAAACATTGCCAACTCCATCAACGTTCGCGACGTGCTCGTTTGGCGCGCGCCGTCGGTAGAGAAGCATTAGAGTCATCAACGTCTCTCTTCTTTGTGGGTGCCTGAGGACGCTGCAGCTGGCTCTGTGCTGTTAACTGCAGCTGTAGTGCGTGGGTATTCAATCGTTCAGCTAGAAGTAAAGGCCGCAGTGCTGCCATCTTGTGGCTGTACAGAGTGACACGAGGCCGACTGTTGACTGCAGCCGTTAGCTGCTCACGCACAGTCATCTCTGTATTCTCCGAATTATTGTTCCATTTGTCATTGTCACCTTTGTCTTTGTCAACATTCTCTGATGATTTATTTGACTCCGAGTGATCATCGGTGTCAGTTTTACATATGATGTTGACTTGAGCTCTTACCTCCGCATCAAACTTTGATATTGTGCTCACAAGGGGTTTTGCCCAACCAATATGTAGAATTGGTGTTTGACTGCCTTCTTCCCATTTGCAGATGCCATCATAAAACCTAAAATTTAAAAGAACTTTTATGTTCAACCATTTTATAGGAAGTGAGAAAAAAGTGTGCTGAGTATTTTTGAAATGCAAGCCATACCTAAGTAACGACGCAAAGCACTCTGGGTCCTTCAAAATTGATCTGGCAGAGTGACCAGAACTTTCAGCTTTCATTAACTGAGGGATTAGTTCATTTGCTATCTCTGAGAACTCTTTATATATCTCTTCATCATCACGGGAATAGTTGTAGCTATAAAATGGAATATGTTGTTATTATGATTAAGAAATAATTAGTTGTTTGGTTAGATCAAAGAATTAAAATTATTAACATGATGCAATCATTCTCTATACAGTCATTTTTTAAGAGTAAGTTGGCCAACACAGAGAAATCTGAATCTGTTATGGATTTTGGAAAGCTTTCAAATAAACTTTAGCTTCTTTTTGATATTTAACAATTTTGAATTTTTTGTTTGGCCAATTGCAAGTTGTCCATAAAACAAGTGTTAAAGACAATTAAAAATTAATGCTATTCAACTATCTTTTATGTAACAAGCTATGGCATTGTTGGCTAACTTAAAAGAAATGACTCCGTCTTAATATTTTATTCAGGCGACTAAATAAAAAAAAAAAAAAAAATTCAATCTCTGCACCTTTATTTTTTCTATTGTTAATATATTTTGAATCATTTTTTATTTTATTTGTCTTTATTTTCAACAGAATAAATAGAGGTATAGATATATGATCTACGTTAAAAAAATACAAAAATATGAATTAGAGGACTCACTGTCTAATAACGTCGCCAGCACATGCCCATGCATGGAAAGCTTCTTTGTACATTTTATGGCGATGGTAGTGGCCTCCTTGGAAAGTGTATGGGTAAACATGGCGGTCATCATAATTTGTTCTTGATGAGCGAATAGCTTGTGCATATAGTGCAGCAGGGTCTGGTCTCTGTGTGCCGTCTGGGCGCAAATTATCCAAATCATTGTGTAGAGGCAATTCCACATCAGCTTCTACTGAACAATTGGCTATCCTCATGTATTCATCTAAGTCTCCAAGATTGCCCAATGCCATGGGATAAGTATCTAAATGACCTGAAAAAGAAAAATGGCCATTTTATAATATTCAACACAAGAGCGAGGACACACGATGCAATATTAGTATAGCCCGTTGGTCTCGTGGTCGCAAGCGCGACTGCTGAGCATGGGGTCCTGGGTTCGATTCCCGGTTCGGGGAAAAAGTGCTATTGGATTTTTCTATAAGAATTTCTCAGTAACTAATAGCCCGGAGTTTGGTAGTTGGCGGTATGATACCCCCGTGCCTCAGAAAGCACGTTAAGCTGTTGGTCCTGCCGTCCTGCGCCTGATCTCTCTCCGGTCGTGTCGGATTGCCGTCCCATAGGACTATGACAGTAAAGGAACAGAGATTGCAGCTGCTTGTGCACTATAATATTTCCCACGCAGGTAATCTCCGTCAAGATTAGCCACCGTGGCCGAAAGGCTCTGGAGGACTACTATAGCTCGGGATAATTACTGCAATTATTTCGGGCTAGTGATGGGCGGAGGATAAATACTCAGAAGATAAATACTCGAGTATTTATCCGAAACGGATAAATACTCGTTTTTTATCGTTTTTATCGGATATTTACTCAAAATGATGGATATTTATATTTTTTGCGAATAAAATGGTTATTTTTACAAATTCAATGACAAGTATTGTTACTTGGGCTTTCCAAAAATGATATTATTGTATTATTAGGTCTCAGAAGTCTCTCCAGTCAAGGAGAAGCAATTTGTTTCTCACTGCAGCCTAACTCGGCCTCATTTTATATGCAGTTTATCTTGTTTGCGTATCTTGGATCTGTAGATATCCTGTTTGGCTTCTGCCAAACGTGCATGTAGGTGTATTGACTGACTGACGAGGCCCCCATGGTGGGCCAAACGCCTGGCGAGGTTGCGAGACTGTCTAAACAGGTAACAGTGACCTTGAAACGTAAATGGCCATTGAACAAAGAGATTTAATAGAAACTATAGAGCGGGCATTGGGAAGATTGTCATACAAAATTGTTGATGCCATGCGTCAGCAGCACAATCTAAGCGTTGCATAGCAACGCGACTACTAGACTGAGGGATTTTTTACCTATTGGTATAAAGTTTTGGATCACAAATTTCTTCGTGATGTCCCGTCTATTGCTCGTATATAGTTTAATGTCTTTGCCATTGAAGAAACACCGTGAATTTTAGTCAGTACAAGTCTGGACGACTCATTTGACAGTTTATCCTCGTAAAAAAAGGGCTTTGGCTGAGGAAGCAATCGCTCAGGGTGAGGACATCTTGGCAGTGTCTCTCGTCATGACGAACGTCTTCCAGACTTTGCCCTAGAATTGAATTAAGGAAGCGCTCCGCTATTATGAAGTTTCGATTTCAAACAATCTACGGTGCACCGTCGCATTTGGAACCTGGCACACTGTTTCTGCTTGACCGAGCGCTACGTGGTACAATCCTCCATGGTATCGACGTTGTCTGCTACGCCGATGACATGTTTGACCGTAAAATAAATATATTTTCTTTCTGCTTAACGAAGTGGGGAGGACGTACCGTGACTAGTCACTACTGATAACTGCCTGCAGGGCAGGGGTTGAATAGGTCCTGCCACAGACACGGCAATTAGGACTTGAGATGACGTCAACAAGGCCAAAGCCCTATGTTAGGTAGGGTTGAAAACAAGTTTTGTTGACATGTTTTTTAATAGGTAAACCGTTTAATATGAAAAAATAGATCAAATCTCGGAGTAAGACCCGGTGTCGAATACGGTTAGACTCAGTAAGACTTGTTTAGACTCAGTCATACTCGGGCAGACTCGGTAAGACTCGGTCAGACTTAGTAAGACTCGGTAAGATTCTAAGATTCGGTAAGACTCGGTTAGACTCAGTCAGATTCAGAATCAGATTCGGTCAGCCTTGGTAGGACTCAGTCAGACTCGGAATCATACTCACTAAGACTGCGTAAGGCTCGATAAGACACGGTCGGACTTGGTAAGACTCGGTCAGACTCGGTAAGACTCACTAAGAATCGGTCAGACTTAGTTAGGATCGGAGTCAGACTTGGTAAAACTCGGTCAGACTCGGAATCATACTCGTTAAGACTCCGTAAGACTCGGTCAGACTCAGTAAGAATCGGTCAGACTCAGTCAGACTCGTTCAGACTCGAAATCATACTCGCTACGACTCCGTAAGACTCGGTAAGACTCGGTCAGACTTGTTCGAACTCGGAGTCATGCTCGTTAAGACTCCGTAAGACTCGTTCAGACTCAATAAGAATCGGTCAGAGTCAGTCAGACTTCTCCAGACTCGAAATCATACTCGCTAAGACTCAGTAAGAATCGGTCGGACTCAGTCACACTCGGTCAGACTCGAAATCATACTCGCTACGACTCCGTCAGACTCGGTCCGACTTGTTCGAACTCGGAGTCATGCTCGTTAAGACTCCGTAAGACTGGGTCAGACTCAGTAAGACGGTCAGAGTCAGTCATCTCGACTCGTTCAGACTCGAAATCATACTCGCTAAGACTCAGTAAGAATCAGTCGGACTCAGTCACACTCGGTCAGACTCGAAATCATACTCGCAAAGACTCCGTAAGACTCGGTAAGACTTTATAAGTCTCGGTCAAACTTGTTCGAACTCGAAGTCATGCTCGTTAAGACTCCGTAAAACTCGTTAAGACTCAGTCATACTCGGTATTAGGTTCGGTCAGACTCAGACTCGGAGTCAGACTCCATCAGAATCGGAGTCAGTCTGAGTGTCTGACGGTTACACTCAGTTAGACTCGGTTAGATTTGATCAGACAAATGTGTGGTCGCATGTCCGCTTCAGTCCTACTTCATAATTAATTAGAAACTGAAAATTATGTTATATTTAAGTTTTGATTGAAAAGTTGAAAAAAAGAAAACAAAGAATTATGAAAAAACGTGAATATTTCCTCCTTTTTTCAACGCGTATAGTAATTGTAATTATTAAAGTGATTAAAAAAGTACGTTACAAATCTATATTTACAGATTTTCATGTATTTCAATCATTTTTCTTGTAAAAATAACAAAATTTACGATGAACAATGTAACTTACACTGTAAGTAGTATTTATCCACTGTTTTGGATAAAAACTCGAGTAAAAATGGAAATTTATTGAGTATTTATCCATTTTGAGTATTTATCCGGATAAAAACCCATCACTATTTCGGGCTAAAGGATGCCACATCATGAGTGGTGAGGGGCGGTGCCACAGTGGCACCGTAAAAGCCGTGTTACTCCGGCGACGCGCGACGGAACGGTGTACGTTACTCCAGCAAGAAAGTATCTCCTAGGGTTATAAGAGTAGGACGTATAGTTGGTGCCATAACTGCTGTAAATGTGCCCCCACATAAAAAATGTGTGCACCCTGTCGTTTTGAAAAAAAAAAACGGAAAAACGATTATTGCTGGGGTAACGTTTTTCTAGCAGGAAAATTACACATTTAAAAATTGTGCATGGCCAGAGCTTATATGTGTGCCACAATGTGCCCTCTAAAATAAAATCTGTGCCCCTTCAGATTTTCGAGATATTGCGTTTCCTGCTGGAGTAACGTTTTGATGAATCGTATATCTCTAAAACCATTGCATGTGCCCCTGTAGAATAAACATACACGAGTAGCTCTTAATGTGTGCCCATATGTGCCCCAATTAGATTTAAGAAAATATTTATAGTTTTCAAGTTATCGTGGTTTTATGAAAACCCGAAAATAAATCGCAGCGCTTAAATGAGACAAGGTATAAGTTTGCTGAAAACTGTATTCGGTCCTTCTTGACGCTAATAATAACCATACAAAGTTTCAAAACGCTTCATGCATGCGTTTTTGAATAATCTTGCTAAGAGTCAAAACGATGGTGTCATAACTTTGACGGCAAAATGACGGCCATGCACAATTTTTCTCTCTCCGATCACTCGTTTAGAATTTTCCTGCTAGAAAAACGTTACCCCAGCAAGAATCGTTTTTCCGTTTTTTTTTTCAAAACGACAGGGGTCACACATTTTTTATGTGGGGGCACATTTACAGCAGATAAGGCACCAACTATACGTTCTACTCTTATAACTCTAGGAGATACTTTCTTGCTGGAATACAAAGAAGTATGTGAATTCAAATGTTTGTAAATGCACCCACACAGGATGAATTTGGGAATTAAGTTGGGTAGCAACTAGCAACATTTTTCCAATAAAAAAAATTGTAATGAATATTTAGTCAACTATGAAAGCAGAGCTATGTATTTCTTCTGGTATTTATTTTTTCCTTGCAAAATAAAGATATAAAACTTTCTCATATTTACCACTGTCATACAATAACCACAGAAGCCTGTGCTGCATTTGAGCAATTTCGTGGACATCTGTGGTTTGAGTCAATGTGGGGTTGATTGAAGACACAAGTGCAGCAAGTTCCATTACTCGGTTGCATATGACTGGTTTGCCAGCTACATACAGCCATGAATGTGCAGACACTCCATCACCAATTGACCTGCCGCGTTTGTCTTCATTACCTTTGCCATGCCAAGTTACCTAGAAATATATACTATTGTTCAATGATAATAAATAATTAGCTGTTGAATTATAACTACATAATATCCTACATAGAAAAAAAAGATAACCTATCTAGAACTAAGACCTCATTTGATTACGGCTACAAAGCCGACGGCAGAACTAAAGAGAAAACAAAAAAAAAGATACATTTGCTAATTGGAATCGGGCACGAGGGGTTCCGTACCATTACGTTTAAAACGGCAAAAAAAGTCTTTGGTATGGGAGGCCTATTAAATATTTATTTTATTTTGATGTTTAGTATTTGTTGTTATTGCGGCAACAGAAATACAATGTCTAACTTTCACGGTTCACAAGACAGACCTGGTGACACACAGACAGATAGAGGAGTCTCAATAATAGGATCCTATCTCACCCTTTCAGTAGGGAATTCAAGAATGGGCAATTGATTTAGATAAGGCATTTTTTTGGTACACAGATTGACAACAGAGATAATTTTGTAGAAGACCACAATATGCTATACTAATACATATTATAAAGTGGTAAAGTTTGTTAGTTTGGGGGTTTGTTTGTGGGAACTAAAAAGTATTAAATAAGTCTCTTGATTTAGTAAACCAATTTTGAAAGTTCTTTCACTGGTAGAAAGCCACATTAAGGCATTATTGTTTACAAATGTTTAATTAAACAAATAATAATAATATAATAATAATATTCCACAACTATCACACAACGCCATCTAGTCCCAAGCTAAGCAGAGCTTGTGTTATGGGTACTAGACAACTGATAAACATACATATATATTTCTAAATACATACATATTATAGATAAATTACACCCAGACACAGAACAAATGATCGTGCTCATCACACAAACATTTGTCCTGGGTGGGAATCGAACCCACGACCTCCGGCATAGCAGTCAGGGTCACTAACCACTAGACCAACAGGCCAGTCAAATAGTAGTATCATCATTCTTGAGTGCCTTAAGTTGAAAGTTTGTGAACATTTGTTCAAGAATCTGGCATACTCAGACATAGACAGACTCGTAAAGCTTATTTGTTTTTGGATGGTATTTAAAAGTACTTCAATTTATTCCCATTTCATTTACCTAATTTTGCCTGTGTTCCACCAAATATACTGAATGTGCACCAAAATATGTTCATTAAAATATGTCATAACGAGGTGTAATAAAAAAAAATCTACCTAAGCAGGGTCGACGAAGCCCCGCTTCGCGGGGCTTCTATTTCTGTGTACAAGGTTTAAAGGAACCTAACCAAACCGAACTTCGGGTGTCCCTGAAATCTTGCTAAAGCAAGTTTTAGATTTGGTGACCATTTATCCATTTTGGTGTACAAAAAGAATTATTGATGCGCATTTAAATTTTAGCCTTTGTTTTTACTGTTTTCCCCATCTCTGTTGTTATCTCCCTTTTATAGTTTAGTTAATGTTCATTGTTTTATAATATTTAACAATGTATAAAAACATTATTTATTAATTTTCCTGATTTTCTTTTTTCTTATAGTGTTTTGCAACTACTGTTTGTTTCTCTGCATCATCCTACAATTAAACTGTTTGGGGGCAAAGCATTTCTGTGATGCTTACCTCAGCTGTTTCTGTGCCATCTTTCCCAAACACTACCCAAGCATGGTCTTCAGATAAGGCCAGGTGAACATCTGTTTTGCCAAGAACTTGACAACCGGCAGTTACTGCAAAAGCGACACCAAAGCAATCAAGTTTATTTCCTGTTAGAAAACTATATATAGATTGCAAATGTGCTCGGTCCTTATAGTAACTGCGAGTCAAAGAATTCCAAACTACATCGGCAACACGCTTCACCAGATCTCTTGTGGTGTAAGCTCCATTTAGCAGTTTTACATCGACACCTCCACGCATCAGTGCCACAAAACGTTCATGCAGTGACTTCACCTCTTCGTATTCAACAGACGGAAACTTCATTTTCCCTGTTTTACTTGCCACCAAATTCATTTCTTTGTCGCTGTTTTTTATGTTAGTTAAATTATTTTCAACCGCTCCAACAATAATAGAAAACAACGCTAAATCTGCCTCCTTCTCACTGCGTAGTTGTTCTTCAAACAGATCACATATTTTTTGTATGCTATCTATCGGAAAATATTGTTTATAATCTAATAGCGACATTGTTATTATTGAGATTATTCACATATTTTCTAAAAACACAATAATATTGATTAAAAATCAGATAATTTTGCCGGCTTGAATATTTTTGATAGATTCGTGTTGTGTTTATGTTCAACGTTTATTTTATTGACATTCATTTTGAGACATGGGTTATTGGGATCATAGACTAAAAGTATGGACTGCGCATTGGCGGCCTAAAAATTACCCCACTCAACCACAGCAGGTGCACTTCGCAGTGACTTCGCACTAAAACCCCTTCTACACGGTCAGACCTTACCGCCTGACAGAGGTGACCTTGGTCCGGTGTGCGACCAAATATGGGCGGAGTCAGTCGGGAGCGCAGCCGTCCCGACAGGCTGCGTCCGCTGTGGGACCCGACCGTCAGCCGACAGCGTTCCAGACGGTGGGGTACTGTTGACACGACCAAGTTCACCTCTGTCAGGCGGTCAGGTCTGACCGTGTAGAAGGGGTTTAACAATCAAACAACTATAAATTTTTACTCGAGAGAATTAAAACCCCTTCTACACGATCAACCCGACCGCCTGACAGAGGTGAACTTGGTCGTGTCAACAGTACCCCACCGTCTGGAACGCTGTCGGCTGACGGTCGGGTCCCACCGCGGACGCAGCCTGTCGGGACGGCTGCGCTCCCGATTGACTCCGCCCATATTTGGTCGCACGACTAAAACCCCTTCTACACGGTCAGACCTGACCGCCTGACAGAGGTGACCTTGGTCCGGTGTGCGACCAAATATGGGCGGAGTCAGTCGGGAGCGCAGCCGTCCCGACAGGCTGCGTCCGCGGTGGGACCCGACCGTCAGCCGACAGCGTTCCAGACGGTGGGGTACTGTTGACACGACCAAGTTCACCTCTGTCAGGCGGTCAGGTCTGACCGTGTAGAAGGGGTTTTACGTCTACACGGTAGATTTTCATTCCCACCGGACCAAGGTCACCTCTGTCAGGCGGTCTGGTCTGACCGTGTAGAAGGGGTTTAACCCCTTCTACACGGTCAGGTGGTCAGGTCTGACAGAGGTGACCTTGGTCCGGTGGGAATGAAAATCTACCGTGTAGACGTTGGTCGTGCGACCAAATATGGGCGGAGTCAGTCGAGCCTTGGTCGGGAGCGCATCCGTCCCGACAGGCCGCGTCCGCGGTCGAACCCGACCGTTTGGAACGCCGTCGCACGACGGGTCCGCGTCAGTGTGCAGTTGTCAGTCAATGCGGGTGCACGTCGAATTTTGAAAACCGGCCAAGTGCGTGTCGGGCCACGCACAGTGTAGGGTTCCGTAGTTGCCCATCAAAATACTTATGCGAACTAACTAAACTGATTCGCTGAATTTAATTTTAAGAAGAAGAATTTTCAAAATCGGTCCAAGCGTCTTTGAGAAATCGGGGAAAATACATAAAAAAAAAAGGTTGCACTCCAGGAGTGCCGGTAGAAGTGAAAACTTTTTTGTTACTATGTTTTATTTTTAATTTGAATGACGTCTTACTCATTTTCGATCAGGGTCACGTGACCCTGACGGTCACGTGACCCTGACGGTCACGTGACCCTGACGCGAGTTTTAAATTTTTTACCCATTACAGAAAAAGTGTACAACGCCGCTAAAGAAGTTTTCACTTCAAAAATTACGAAGAATTGAGAACTTCCTCCTTTTTTTGAATTTAGTTAAAAATAGTTGAGAATAAAAACCTACCTATCCCCAAAACATACCCACCTATTATAGCTGTAAAAATAAAGTTGACAAACTTACATTTGCAGTTGAAGAACATGTTCTCCGATACATTTTGTTTAGGAAAATATATTATCCAAGTACGTTTTATAAGTTGGTCGACTATTACTCGTAAACTTGTAAAGCCTACTTATTCATGATAATTTTCTTTTAAACTTCGTTATATATACTACTATTGTGATTTTTTTCACACCCTCAAACATAACCGTTTAGCTGATAGAGGGGGGGGACACTCGAGTCGGGCAAAAATTTGCACTTTAAAGCTTAATATTTCACAAACGAATCTTTTTATCAAAAAAATGTTAATGGAAACTATCAATATTTTTTAAAGACCTATTAATTGATACCCCACACTAAGGGGTAGACTCCTTTATTAGGTACCATAACTTAGAAAAAGAAAGTTATTTATTTATTGACATTGACATTCAGTCTTGTAAAATATTTGCTAATAAACTAATGTTTTGTAAAATAGACTTTATTATATTGGCGACGAGGATGGTTGAAGTGAAAACTTCTTTAGCGGCGTTGTACACTTTTTCTGTAATGGGTAAAAAATTTAAAACTCGCGTCAGGGTCACGTGACCGTCAGGGTCACGTGACCGTCAGGGTCACGTGACCCTGATCGAAAATGAGTAAGACGTCATTCAAATTAAAAATAAAACATAGTAACAAAAAAGTTTTCACTTCTACCGGCACTCCTGGAGTGCAACCTTTTTGAAGTGAAAACTTCTTTAGCGGCGTTGTACACTTTTTCTGTAATGGGTAAAAAATTTAAAACTCGCGTCAGGGTCACGTGACCGTCAGGGTCACGTGACCCTGATCGAAAATGAGTAAGACGTCATTCAAATTAAAAATAAAACATAGTAACAAAAAAGTTTTCACTTCTACCGGCACTCCTGGAGTGCAACCTTTTTTTTTTATTTTTAATTTGAATGACGTCTTACTCATTTTCGATCAGGGTCACGTGACCCTGACGCGAGTTTTAAATTTTTTACCCATTACAGAAAAAGTGTACAACGCCGCTAAAGAAGTTTTCACTTCAAAAATATTTTACGAGATTTTCTTTTACCACATTTTCGGCACAACAAATCCGTATATTTACACCAAATTACAGCTTTCTAGTACTGGGCGTCTCTGAGCTAAGCTGCGGACAGACGGACGGACGGACGGACATGGCGAAACTAAAAGGGTTCCTTGTTGACTACGGAACCCTAAAAATGGTGAACGCCGGACCGAACTGACAAGTTTTCCGACCGTAGCGCATCCCTCCCGACCGTCGACCGGACCGTCAGCCGACAGGGTGCGTCCGCGGTGCGCGGTCGACCGGACCGTCGTCAGCCGACAGCGTTCCAGACGGTGGGGTAGGTACTGTGACACGACCAAGGTCACCTCTGTCAGGCCTGACCGCCTGACCGTGTAGAAGGGGTTAAGTACATTTTATTTACCTCGCGTTTGCATCGTATACCTACTTTTATCTTTATTACCCGATTACGGAAAAGCCAAAAGGAGGGTTATGATTTTGACCGAATATGTGGGTAAGGCCGAGTAACTTTGCCGGTTTCGTTGAATTGATCATGTCCTCAACTTTGTGTCAATGTAAGAAAAAATTGGTAGCGATTTGTTGTAACATAAACTTATGTTTGTCGTGATCAATATTTATCCGCCTAAATAAATCCAAAAAAGCCGGTGGTATTATTATGTTACTTGCTGCTATGGAACCCTTTATGGGCGAGTCCAACTCGCACTTGGCCGGTTTTTTACAAGAATTGCAAATTTGGGTTGAATATTTGAACTAAAAATGGTAAAATATAAAGTTTTCAAAAAAGAAGTAACCGCCTTCAAAAACCACTACCACAGAATACTTAATCTTATATATAAAATTTCCGTGTCACAATGTTAGTTACCGTACTCCTCCGAAACGGCTCTACCGATTTTTACCAAATTTTATATGCGCTACTACTAGCTGTTGCCAGCGGCTTCACCCGCTACAACTCGAAAATTATCCCACGGGAACATAAAATCGGGATAAAAACTATCCTATGTGTTAATCCAGGTTATAAACTATCTGTGTACCAAATTTTAGCCAAATCCGTTCAGTAGTTTTTGCGTGAAAGAGTAACAAACATCCATACATCCATACTTACAAACTTTCGCCTTTATAATAGTAGTAGTCAAAGTCAAAGTCAAATCATTTATTCCAATTAGGCCATCAAAGAGGCACTTTTGAACGTCGATATTTAAATTTAAAGGGAATAGGAAGGGAAGGGATTGATTCTACACCCATTCGCTAAGGTAGGTTATATGGAGAAGAATGGGCAAGAAACTCCATACTTACTTTACTTAGTAGGATTCAGTAGGTCTGAGAATCGGCTACTATCTATTTTTTTTTAATTTATACGGCAAAACAACGTTTGCGGGTTCAGCTAGTAGTACTATAAAACATCAGCTTCTAAAACGAGAGCAAATATTGCAGAATGGTGCCCGAGTATGCACGGGGAAGTTTTGTTGGTTAAGCTCGCCTTTGTGCATAACTTACCCTTAAGTGTAATGTTAGTTTAATTTATGTGTGTACAATAAAGAATAATGAAGGAAGTTGAATACCTACAGAAAAACGGTAAGAAAAATGTCACATTCCTATTTATAGTGTACAGTACAGTAATTTAGCCTAGTCCTTCATAAACATATCTTATAATATAGATACTCACTATAAATCGAAATAAAACTATTCTTCTAATAAGTTAGGAACTTTTTCTTTAAAAACGATTAATCTCAGAAGCCATTTTATATTGGTCACCCTACAAAGTAAGTAAGTAAGTAAGTATTCTTTATTTCAAACGACAACATCATAGGGCTGCCATAGGCTCCAGTACACGTTGGCCGAGCGCGCTCGGCGAATGCGCTCGGCAGATTTTCGTGGTACTGTTCACACATTGGCGTCTTTCATTCTGCGTTGGTCGCTAGACAAAGACGGACGTTAGTAAAAGTTCTCTGTGGTTGTTCATTTTTGGGGTTTTTAATGTATTCATTGTGGTTACGTTACGTTACTCTATGACACCATCATGACCGTGAAACAATTTGTTGGCGCAGTGGCTGAGCGATCGACCGCTGCACAGGCCACAGCGTATTTTGGGTTCGATCCCCGCATGGAACAAATATTTGCATGATCTGCAAGTAGTTGTTCCGAGTCTGGGTGTTTGAGTATGTGAGTTTCATATTTGTAAATGCACCCACGATACAGGAGAAATTCCTAGTGTAGGGCAATGTTTAAAAAAAAGACTAAATGACGGACTAATTAGATTTGTTGATACTGTCAAATAGCCAATTAAGCGCTACACTACTGTCTACTCCGACGCATACCTAAACCTTTGAAATAAACACTCGGCCAACGTGTGATCGCTGTTTGCTGCTTGTGCCAAATTTCTTTGATTTGTGCACGAAAAACCGACACTAATCGGATCGTCGGCGAATGTTGGCCGCAAACGACAAATACACACAAAACAGCCTACTACACATTTGCCGAACACACTCGCCAAACGCGCTCGGCCAACGTGTACTGGAGCCTTTAAATACTTCGCCAAATTTTTCGGGAAACATCATTGGAGTTGAACTAAAACACATTACAGAATACAAAAACTATCACACTATCACAAGCTATAAAAAAAAAATGTAATATAATGGGAAAGGCAAATGTCAAAGTGACAAGTGACAGTTTGGTCCCAAAAGAACTGTCACATCAAAGGAATTTTCTGAAAAAAAAACGATTTATTGATGTAAAATGACTAGATGTTGTGTAATAATCTGTAAAAATGATGGAACATACAAATTTCCGACAATTCACACTATCAAGAAATAATGGGTAGCTCCTGTGACTGCCTTGAGAACAAAAATTGAATTATAACCAAGGAAAAGCTATATAATAAACAAACATCCAGCCTTGCGAAACCGAGACAGGCCGTTAGTTGAGTTTATTAATGAAATTCTATGATTATACCATAACTAAACAATCGAATACACTTTTCAAAATAATATCTACTTTTCTATTAGAGGTTAATTACCAATATTGCATCGCTCCATAAATCATGAAATGTTTCGTCTGGCGGAAGAATTATCACCTGGAACGAGTTTTGTGATAGTTGTGGTGTTAAGAAATTAAATATATTGTGATATTTCTCGAATCTAAATAGAAAAAAAGGGGTAAAATTACTGACTTAAAACATTATGATATTCTATCAAAATAGAAAGTCAGAAGCAGCATTAAATTCTTGTTATAGGAGAGGACAGTTAAAACATACCTAAACTCATTGTTGAGGTTTTATTGTAAACGAAACGTCAGTTGTCTTGTTGATTTTTAAAAAGAAATAATAAAAATGTCACACTCGAATGGAAGGCATGTTTTATTGACTATAATCCTGAATATTATTTAATCCACTAATTCGAACCTGAAAAAAGCATCCAGAGATTCGGCGACGAACGCTGGCCGTTCGTGAGCTTGCTGGACACTCATAAATTGAAACCTCAACTACAAGTAATTGTGGATTTATTACGGTAAAATCAAATGTATTACCACTCAATTAGATAACTTTTTTCCTCTTGTAGATGCACCGCGGCGTCTTAATTCTTCTTTTAGTATAAGTACTTGTATTGTCGAATAATTTTCCATATTTGTTTTGTATTTATACTCAATTTTTATAATAATAAATCTTGTTTGTTTTTTGTACAAGGTAGACAGTAATCTGACGTAGGGACCAACTATCGCAGCGCCATCTACGATTAGCTTTGAGTTGCTATCCCCACCCCATTGATTGACAGAACAAAACATGACATGTCATACATCATGACTTATCTGTTATTTCACACGAAAAATCAAAAAGAAAAATATTGACTAATGTTTGTGCTTGTGAAATAGTTATCTTTACAACTTTTGTATCTATTTTTATTAAATGGTGTTGTGGGTTATGCATCAGTTGATATGAATAATTTGTACATCGATGAAACCATTGGACATGTTATGAAAATAGTTGAAAACATGCAATGTGCTATTTGGTAAGTTGCGGAGTAAACTTGTTGACTGTGGATAGACATTAATCAGACTTGTTTTAGGAATAATGTGTTCTTCATGTTATTGTTGTTATTGCCCTCATCATC
The DNA here is from genome assembly GCA_954870645.1 of Agrotis clavis. Lineage (NCBI taxonomy): Eukaryota > Metazoa > Arthropoda > Insecta > Lepidoptera > Noctuidae > Agrotis > Agrotis clavis. Next base: position 12,239,523 of record OX940922.1, read on the forward strand.
CTTTTATTTCTTATTTAAGGCGCTGCGCAAACGTAGACACTTTGTTGCTGACATGGCATACCATCCTGGAACCGCAGTGTGTTACATGTGTTAAATGGATGAAGGCAACTGGGCACAAAAAAATGTTTACAAATGTGCTGGGAGTAGATTATTTCATACTGATTCTATTAGTAATAAACAAATATAGCTTGTATCTGACTCGAGACATAAAGCGTCTTACGTTTGTGCTCTGCCTATCAGTTCCAAGATTACTTTTCAGCTGCAAGCTTTATTTTTAACCGATTTCAAAAAAGAAGAGGTTATCTATTATGATGATTACCTATCTAAATATTTCTAAACATATGTCCCAAACATAAGTCAGTCATTCTAAAGAGGGATTTGCAAAATCCTACTCCCAAGAAGCTTCTTTTGAAATGGTCCCATAATAATTTGTGATTATTTATTGATGGTTTCTGTGACAGACAATGGATAAATGCCAGCAAATCAACCACAATTAATTGATGCTGTTCATATTTGTGCATTGTTAAAGTTAGTAAAGTTGTACTTTTTGCATCGGGTTCCCCATTGTACAGTTTAAAATGACACATTATTATGGCCTAGTGTTTTATTATTTTTTTATAATTTAATAATACATGTGTTATTTATTTTAATAGTAATCTGTAAATCTCAATAATGTTTTTTTTTTTCAGTGATAAAAAAGAAGGGCAACATATGAGGTATGCATGTGGACATACTGCATGTGATGAGTGTATTATTGATGCAGCCGACTGCCAGCTTTGTCTCACTCCACCTCCAGTCTCTAGTTCACAGCCCAAGCTTGACAATGCTTTGACACAGAGAGTAAAACATGCATCTGATCTACTAAAAGTGTGTGAAGATTTGTTTAATACAGATGGTATGCTATTAATTATAAATAATTTTGACTAATTTATATATTTATTCAATTGCAGTGTTAAGTAATCACTCTTATCCTTTTTTTAAGTTTTCAAACACAAACGATTATCAGAGCAGTTAAGGATTGAAAAAGAACTGTTCCCAGAATGCATTCAAGCTCCTATGAAGTATGAGAACAAAAGGAAATCTTCATTAATTTCTCACAAAAATAAAGAAAATAGCAACAGAACATTGTATCCTGGAGAAGATACATTACTTTCCAGTGGAAATATCAAAATGGAAAGCTCTGTAAGATATGTACAACAGTGGCTCAAAAAAAATGACTCAGATTTTGCAAGAAAACCATTTAGAGATTTAAATGTGAACACTCAATTAGGTCTTAATACAATTCTTCCCAAAAATAATAAACCACAAACTAAAAATGAAAATCAAAATATATCAGTTCTCAAGACAAACAGAAAGAGATCACACTATAAAACTACTGCTAAAAACAAATCACAGAGTGGAAGTATGAAGTCAATTGTGAACCAACATTATGGTAGCTCTAAGAAAGTTAAAAAAGAATTACATCTGCCTAATGCATGTATTGTAAGGAATAAAACAAAGACAAAATGTGAAAATGAAGAAAGTGGCATTTTTATGGATGATGATCCTATTGTAATAGATGACTCACAAGAAACAGTCATTGATAAAGATAGAGATGCATGGCTAGCTGTGCTGAGAGCCAATGAAAATGAAGAAATTGAATCTACCTCACTAGTTAACTTAGATAGTAATCATCATAAAACTTATAACAATAAGGAAATTCCAATGCAGTCTGATGGTTTACAAAGCAAAACAGACCCAAATATAAAAGTACCTTTTTATAAGAAAAGTAATATCATAGAAACATGTACATATTGCAATGTTAACACTGATAAAGCTATAAGTCAACCTAAAAATGTGGAAATAACCATTGATAATGCCAACTTTACAGCTACAATAAGAATCTTAAAAAATGTAGAAAATTGTTCTAAACTGAATACAACAAGTTCAGTTTCAGTTCAAACTGATGTTAGTGAAACTACTCCCATTGATAATATTGGATTGACAAGGTTGCAGGAAAAAGATGCCAATAAGGATGTAATTTCACTAAAATCGGATGCACAAAGCGAAGATTTATTTGAAGATGAAGAACAGCTAAATATTGGCAATGAGTGCAAACAAAGTAATCTCCATGACTTTTTAGTAATCGCAGAATCAGACAGTGACATGGAGCTGGAAGTTAGTGGCCCATTGCCAGTCAAAGTTGATGTCCACAGGTCTTGTGATGAATCGTAAGTTCAATCATGTAATTGCAATATAACATGACAAGTTTGACTAAGATCAACACTTAAAAAAGGTTACTTCTTTACTATTTTAAGATCTTTTTTTATGGCACAATTTTAAATGAAAATCAACAACTCGTTGTTAAAATTAAATATTTTCAGATTTCTCATAATTATTTTAATTCCAGGGAATATGGTGTGCTCAGTGAAATAGTGAACATTCAGGAGAACGACGGTAAGCCCAGGCGTGGGCCGCGAGGGCTCACTCCCACAAGCACTGATTCTTCAGATAAAGAAAATTATAATCCCAACAGGATGAAAAATAATACATCTAAAAAGAAAAAAAATATTAAAAAGTGACAAATGTACATTTCTTGTATGTTGAGGATGTTGCCACAGTGTTTTAAGCTACATGCTTGGATTGAAGAATTTTATTTTAGAATGTTAATCAGTAAGTTAGTTTTATAAAATTAAAATTAAGTATTCATAATTTTATTAGAATTCTGTTTGTGCCTTAATTACCTATTAAGTGCAATGATCTTAAATAAATGTTACGTATTAAGCGGTAGTATTCTTTTAGTACAAAATGCCTTTTTTGGGAGGGGTTCGCATCGGCGTCGGATGTGGTCGGGTCGACGATGAAGTTCCTGCGTTTGGCTCCAAAGCAGAAACGGGCAGCAGCCGCCCGGCGACTTCTGCCCACTCTCAGCGGGCCAAATGCCTCTAGCCGGAGGTGGTACGCCGGTGTTTTGCGGTCCATGGCCCTCTACGGGGCCCTCGTGTGGGCTCTGGGCATGCGGGTGCGACCGGCAAAGCTGTTCGCATGCGGGAGGGTCATGACTATCCGGATGATCCGAGGATACCGCACGATCGCCGGCAAACCGGCCAACAAACTTGCCGGATTGCTGCCTAGGGATCTGTAGGCGAATGCCCTCCAGCGTGTCTACGAGTGGCGCATCGCCGCGCCGGGGCCAATCCCCGCTGCCCCGACAAGTCGAGGCGCGGCGTCCTCACCGGACATGGAAGTTTCCGGAGGTACCTGTGTCGGATGAGGAAGGAAAGTCAACCCCAACAAACATTTTAGTCGTATAAATAAAATATAAATGCGACTCAAAGTTTTGTAAACATCGCATTGAAGTAATTTAGCGTGTAATACGGCTTAGAGCATCTTATTCTTATAAAACTTTTTGTCGTTTTTTACAGTCGTATAGAAATCATATTAACTTCTATAGGTAGGTACTTACGACTATTTTTATGACTTATACGTTTTATGTAGAAACGGCGTAGTGGTAAAACCAGTGTCGTGATCTTAGTGACGTCTATATGACTTTTATCCCACCATTAATCGCGTTAGGATCGCGAGAACCACCATCAAGGACCGTGATAAATTGCACCGTTATTACGAGTTTAATCCAATTTTATAACTTAAACTACCGGTAAATTACCGAATGTTCTATTATAGTGCTCACAAACTGCAAAGAAATAAATATTATAAAGTTTCGCTTCTTTTATAATGTACATAAAAACTGGATTTGGTTCCGTACAAGATTTTATGAATACAAAAGAATTGATTTCGATGCCAAGTAAATCTTAACAAAACGTTTCGATAATGCTGTAGGTAATACAAAATGGATATATACTAGACTAGTAGATGCAAAAGAAGATGAAGTGGAAGAAAAATATTATAATTTGGAATAAAAGTAGGTAAAATGGTTTTTTAAGCACTACAAAGGAACCCTACAGCTTGGCCAGAAGGTCTTGAAACGGAACTAATCTTTTTATTTGCTGAAAACGTTTATAATCTTTGATATTTGATGTAAACAAAGAACGCAGGTTTGTTAGATTTATAATGGTGCCATAAAACCAATGTAATAAGTGAAAAAGAATAAAATAAAATCATTCTAAGTGCTGGTAGCGAGAGCACAGTGGCGACTTCCGGTTTTCTGCTCTAATTTGCCAAGCTGTATTTCAGTTGCCCGGGTCGACGGCGCGTTGTGTCCCACGCGCGCCTCAAAGAGCGTCAGCATAATGACGGGGCCGTCTCAGAGGGCCAAAGCCTGCCGGGGTCGCGGGATTATTTCCTTATCCGTGAACAGAAAGGGCTATTGAAGGACACCGTGGATTTTAGTCAGTAGAAGTGTGACAGTCCCTCCCGCCCTGCCCGGGGTTGGAGGACTCATTTGATGATTATACCACGCTAAAAAAAAAAAAGCTGTATTTCAGTTAATATTTAATTATGGCTGACAATATTGAACAAAAAGTATGTGCACAGAATGATTATTCGTTTTGATGTAATATAGTTGTATCTTTAACTCTGAGCCGTATAGAGGTGACTGTTAGCACGTTTACTAAAAATATACTTGATTAAATCACTTAATTTGCATGGCGCGTTAATTAAATTGTCATCATTATCATTAGTTCATATTACCCGATATAATTAAATTCCCAATAGATTGAGTGGGCCCAATGAGTTTCAAAACAAGATAATACAAGTGTAACGTTAAATGCGCAAAACCTCTCGTGGGGTAACTCAGCCCATGTTACTGAACAATGTTTGTTCTAAAAGACTTGGAAATTCACAAAAAATAAAAAAATATTTTATACCATTCCCACTTTAAAAAGTTAAGGCCTATTCAGACCTAAGCGATATTCGCTGCCGCTGTGGGTAGAGGTACATACCGCGCGGGTTTCGCTCAGGTATTTAGTATCAAGTACCGCGACTAGAGCGACCTGAGCGAAATTCGCTGCCGCTGTGGGTAGAGGTACATACCGCGCGGGTTTCGCTCAGGTATTTAGTATCAAGTACCGCGGCTAGAGCGACCTACCGCGCGTTATTCTACCCACAAGGATAGCGAAATCCGTTTTGATGTGAACAGTAATATTACCGCATAACCACTGGGTTTTCTCTGCCGCAGACGGTAGCGAATACCGCTTAGGTCTGAATAGGCCTTTACAAGCTCTTTTTCTCACTGTTTTGGTGTTTGAATTTAGAACACATTGCTGCGGTCCACCCCCGTCAGCCCTCGTGTTGTTAGGATAATGTTACTCTTAATTTAAATCATTGTTCACGCGCGAACGCACCCATAACGCGGGGAGGCGAGGCGCGGGACGGCAACGCTGCTCGCCATTCGCCGCCGCGCCGCCCGGCGCGCGGCCGGCGGCCTATACAAATGTACTCTATGCGGCGGCCGCACATTCCATCTAAAAAAAGGGACTCGACAACATTGCGAGCGAGCGGGGCGTTCCGCCATTTTATATAATACCAATCTCATGTAGTTTTCAATAATTTTGTCATTCATCTTCATTAAACCTTCATTAAAAATACAGTCCACTTATTGAAGAGACCCAGCCCAAACAATCATTGTTCCGAGTTTAATGTCAATTTGTTGGCGCAGTGACCGAGCGATTGGACTACTTCGTCGCGTGCAGTGGGTTCGATTCCCGCACGGAGCAAATTTTCGTATGATCTACAGTTATTTGTTTCGGATCTGGGTGTTTGTGTATGTGAATTTAGATGTTTGTAAACGCACCTTTGTCTTTTTTTTCTTCGTTAAATAGGTACCTATCTATTATCGCTTGATTATTATTTTTCTTGTGGTCATGGTATAAAGTATCGTATGTAACTCGTGAATAAAACGGATTTAAATCGAGGGCCTGAATCACTCGCGTCGCTCAGGATTTAAATCAGGGCTCGAAAACGTTTTCCAAAATAACGTTTTTAAAACGATTAGAACAGTTCTTTGCACCTCATTTTGTTCGAAACGAAAACGAAATAGGAACGTTTTCAAAGACCTTAAAATACCGGTTTAATACCGCAGGACGTGGGGGACGGGGGTGCGCCGCCGCCGCCGACAAGAAAGAACTTGATTCGTTAAATTGAGTAGATACCGCACGGTCCGCATGACTGTATTCCTTTCGTTTCATTATTCTGTTCGATGCGCTTACGTATAATTTTTGGTAGTGCTACTTGCGTTGACGGAGTTATTATTCTGATAGTGGTGATTAGATAGTACTACAAACGGTATGGATCGAAATCGATCTAGTGTAAGTTTTAGAAATTGAGCTGTTTTTGTATACTTTTCTGAGGATTTATTAAAACGTGTTTCTTTTTTTTTTTTCATTCACGCCACTCTTAGAGCTACTCTTACAGACTCCTTCCATTTTCGTTACAGACTGGACGTAAAATAAGTTATAAATTTCAATATTTCAAAATCTAAAGGTACTTTAACATTATAAAGCAGAAGAGTTTGTTTGATTATTTGTTGTCCCGTTTGCGGGAAGCCATCATCCACTTACCTACGACTATCGGCGGGATGAGGGTGGTGACTATTGTACAAGTAAGAAGTGGCACATCGTAAATGGGCCGTAGGACTAACTTTAGATAGAGTATTGGTGTTTAATATTTTAGAAAGTTACGTTGCTAAACCTGTTTTTAAGTATACCAGCAGGTTTACAGTAGTATAGAATATTCTGTATAACAAAATTTATATTGTAACGGTTAATGGTGGGTTAAAATAAAAGAACCCACCAACGTTTACAATTAATTTATTAAAAGGTCGTGGTTCACAGCCGTCACTCAGTATTTATTCGTTCCGTGGAAGTAGGCGCACTAAGTACTGTCCTGGCTTGTCGCGTGGAGCAGGGACGCGATGCCGAGGAGTTGTCCCGAGGTGAGAGAGACCCCAGGGACGGGATGGTGGATGCGCCGGCAGGTCGGCTGTGCGCTGCTAGATGAGTGTGGCAGGTCAGCTGTGTGCGCAGCTAGGTGCTGTGTGTGCGCAGGCCTCGAACGTTCGGTAGGGTGAGCTTGTCGAACTCAACGAACGACGAGGATGGGTATTTCTAACCCCAATCTTGTTCCCTGGAATCAACGTCTAGCGGTAAATAAAAGGTCCACTGTAAGTCCTCTATGATGACCCCGCAGCGTAAGCGAAAGCCTAGGACGTTTAGCGCTTAAGGCGTTTGTGAGTTTGGTCAACATCAGAACGGAGTTTACATGGTAAATACACAATATTAAATTAGCGCGAAGCATTAACACATAACATTATTATAGGCCTACGAGCGTATGGAACATTCGAGGCTTAACAAAATAAAAACCTAATAGACAAAGAAAAAATAATTGAACACAAAATAAATTAAGTCTGTAGGTACCTGCTCAATACAAAAATATAGAAACACAATAGCTAGCAGTTATAAAGGTTTGGTTTGGCAACTTACCCTTCACGGGGATAACACAGAATTTAATTAAAATGTTAATTTAAATTATAAATTTATAAATCTATCAAAATAATATCCGGAACCGACAGTTAAAGGTAGTACCTAATATAGAGAGGGACTACTTGCTGCGTGTTGGTCGGATTTTTCGGATTTTTCTGTACTCAATCATGTCCCAGCTGGTTGCTACAAAATGCCTCGCTCAAAGAGAAGGGGAATTGGACTTTGCACGCGTGAGAGCGAGACAGCATAAGCATTGGCATTCATTCATCCGTTGCTAGCACATTCCACAGTTAACTGTCAACAGATATTATCAATTTAGAACTACCCACTTAAAAATTACTTTTTGTCTCAACGTAATTCAAGAATATTTTACTAGATACCTACAAATTTATAATAATGAACTATTTATAGTTTTGAAATGCAACGTTGGTAATCCACAACGTTACAATACCCCCTCGCGCAGTCAAGGATTTTGTCTTCTATAATGACAAAATCCGCACGAAGAATTAGACCTAACTATTGTTTTACCTATCAAAAATCATCATTCGTACTTCTCGCAATCATAACTAGCGGCAGCTATTGTATCCAGTGATACGAGAGATAGCTGTCGCACAATATAAAATATTTAGGAATCCTGTTGTCATTAACCTGATGCCTTACAATAGTTTTCTTCAAAGATGAAAGTGTACTAAGCGAGAGAATAATGTTATCAATGTATTGAGTTCAATAAAATATTATTGTTAAATTATTTTATTTTTTTCTTTAACCATCTACCAACCAATACTAATCCACCTACCAGTTTTAAATTTTACTGTAAGTAATTGAATCTAAATTTAGATGATAAAATTATGTTTTTGGTTTAAGGCTTATTTACGGAGTTACCAACCGCTCCTGCAAAGGCTTATTTAAAGAGTTGCGACCGCTCTATAGAAAACAACACAAATGGTGTAGACCATCAGTATTAAGTGAACAAGCTATGTCCTTTGGTTTTGTTTTTTGATTTATGGTTTATTTAAGGAGTAATCGACCGCTCCTGCAAGGGCTTATTTAAAGAGTTGCAACCGCTCTATAGACACAGTTGTGTTTTTTATGATGCAAGGGCTTATTTAAAGAGTTGCTACCGCTCTATAGACACAGTTGTGCTTTAAGATTTATGGTTTATTTATGGAGTAATCGACCGCTCCTGCAAGGGCTTATTTAAAGAGTTGCTACCGCTCTAAAGGAAAACACAACCGTGAAAAAAAAAACACAACCATGTATTACAAAACCAAAGTGATCGATGGGTTAGAGCCACGATCAATATAATAAATACCTTCGGTGTAGGGCCGATAGGTATAAAAAAATAAAATATAATGAATGGGGTAGGCCATCATTATACGTAAGTAACTATAAGGTAGACCAAAAGTAATAACAAAAGAAAAGAATTGGTAGGTTAGATAGGTTCGGTATAGTAATAGGTATTCAAAACTAAAAAAAAAAGTTCAGATTTAAAATTTACGGGTATATTTACGAATGTCAAAATAATAAAGTTAAAGTTATAATTATGAAAGACTACTAGAATGTCAAAATTTAGTTAAAGTTATAAAGATAAAAGACTAACCAATATGTCATAATGGAAGTAATGGTCCATATTTAGCTATCCGTTTATGTAAGTCCTGTACCGTGACAGAAGGTGATACGCCTATAATGTTCACTACGTACTCAAGTTCAGACTTATGAAGAGACATAAACGTTACTGGATAAGTCATGATTTAAAACTTTTTCAAAAGCAAAAAAAAAAATTAAAAGTGTAGGGTAAGTGCCAAAACAAAAAAAAATTCAAAGAGAAAAATAAAATTAACGGTTATGTGTACTAACACTCCGTCTGTTACAATTTGAATTTAAAAATCTAATAACGTTTTGGTTGAGAACAATCTAGAAAACAAGCACAAAAAAACAATTGCACCGAAATGAAAATAAAAAAACACACAAAAGGAGTTAATGCAACCAATGTGTACGCTTTACAAAAGGTTAAGCTTTAAAAAGCAATTACAATTTAAAACAAATTGAAAAAACAAATTGACAGAATATTGACAGAATGAGGTAGGGTCTGCAATAATATGTACCTAGGTTTTACAAAAGTTAAGTTAACTAAAAAAATAATAATTACAATTTAAAACGAATTGAGAGGAGAAAAAAAAATTGACAGATTGAGATAGTCTGCAATTATGTTCTGTTTACAAAAGTTAAGTTGTTTGAAAATATTATACTATTGAACAAAATGAATTGAAAAAAAAAATATTGTTGGTATTGACAGAATGAGGTAGCCTGCAATAACCAATAAAAAAACAAAAACGATTTACCTATATAAAAGAAAAGAAAGTAATAATTCTTTTATAGGCAAACGAACCCAGGTGATAAGGTTGTATATTTATGTGCCTGTAATGAAATCCCGGCACCCACACCCTACAACCGAAAAATAAAAATTACTAGCGACCCGCCCCGGCTTCGCACGGGTGCAATGCTGATACTAAATACACTACAGAAAACAGAAAAACTGCGCAAACGCTACGTCCCGCAATTTTTAAATCTGTAATATCTTCGAAAATATTCACTTAAATCATACGGTGTAAAGGGCCATATAGATCTATATTAAATGAACAATGTATTCAAGGTATTTAATTGGTTAAGGATTAATGCTGTATTGGTAAAAATCGCTTCGAAAATTAGCCATTATTTGTCGTAAAAAGTAAATGACAAAAAAAGTTATTGTGGGTTATCCATAAGAGATAGACATATACCATCACGGACTTTTCTGTAGACCTTTTCAATGTGTACAATACTTAGTACATATATTTTGATAAAACTCGTAGGGTTCAGCCTGCGTTTGCAATGTAAGCGGAAAAAATGTAATTATTTACGACATCGCATTAGAAACCTCAAAAATAACAGTACTTCTCCACTATTTAATGGATGTTATTATACATATAAACCTTCCTCTTGAATCACTCTATCTATTAAAAAAACCGCATCAATATCCGTTGCGTAGTTTCAAAGATTTAAGCATACAAAGGGACATAGGGACAGAGAAAGCGACTTTGTTTTATACTATGTAGTGATGATTTGCGGTTGCAATAAGTGTGGTGGTAGTACTTCCCCGGACGGACCTTCACAAGGGCCCTACTACTACGATGAGTTTAAAAAATAAATAAATAAAGTCAAAAAGAAAAGTAAAAAAAAATCGTTACTTTCTTTTTCAAACAAAATAGAGAAAAAAAAAATGTGTAGTGTAGGGTACACTTTGGCTGCGTTACACCAAAAACGTTTCACAACACAAAAACAATAAAAACACAAAACACACAAAACACCAAAATACCACACTTACTACCTCCACAGAACAAAAAAAAACCAAGTGACCTATTTAAAAAAAAACCACGTTAATGGGCGCCAATGTAACGGTTAATGGTGGGTTAAAATAAAAGAACCCACCAACGTTTACAATTAATTTATTAAAAGGTCGTGGTTCACAGCCGTCACTCGGTATTTATTCGTTCCGTGGAAGTAAGCGCACTAAGTACTGTCCTGGCTTGTCGCGTGGAGCAGGGACGCGATGCCGAGGAGTTGTCCCGAGGTGAGAGAGACCCCAGGGACGGGATGGTGGATGCGCCGGCAGGTCGGCTGTGCGCTGCTAGATGAGTGTGGCAGGTCAGCTGTGTGCGCAGCTAGGTGCTGTGTGTGCGCAGGCCTCGAACGTTCGGTAGGGTGAGCTTGTCGAACTCAACGAACGACGAGGATGGGTATTTCTAACCCCAATCTTGTTCCCTGGAATCAACGTCCAGCGGTAAATAAAAGGTCCACTGTAAGTCCTCTCTGATGATGACCCCGCAGCGTAAGCGAAAGCCTAGGACGTTTAGCGCTTAAGGCGTTTGTGAGTTTGGTCAACATCAGAACGGAGTTTACATGGTAAATACACAATATTAAATTAGCGTGAAGCATTAACACATAACATTATTATAGGCCTACGAGCGTATGGAACATTCGAGGCTTAACAAAATAAAAACCTAATAGACAAAGAAAAAATAATTGAACACAAAATAAATTAAGTCTGTAGGTACCTGCTCAATACAAAAATATAGAAACACAATAGCTAGCAGTTATAAAGGTTTGGTTTGGCAACTTACCCTTCACGGGGATAACACAGAATTTAATTAAAATGTTAATTTAAATTATAAATTTATAAATCTATCAAAATAATATCCGGAACCGACAGTTAAAGGTAGTACCTAATATAGAGAGGGACTACTTGCTGCGTGTTGGTCGGATTTTTCTGTACTCAATCATGTCCCAGCTGGTTGCTACAAAATGCCTCGCTCAAAGAGAAGGGGAATTGGACTTTGCACGCGTGAGAGCGAGACAGCATAAGCATTGGCATTCATTCATCCGTTGCTAGCACATTCCACAGTTAACTGTCAACAGATATTATCAATTTAGAACTACCCACTTAAAAATTACTTTTTGTCTCAACGTAATTCAAGAATATTTTACTAGATACCTACAAATTTATAATAATGAACTATTTATAGTTTTGAAATGCAACGTTGGTAATCCACAACGTTACAATATGATCTGACAGTCCCTTCCTTTATAGCCAGGGGAGGACTCATTTGATGACCTTCCACCCTAAAAATAAAACATACAATAATATTGTCCTAACGAGGATGGTGATAAATCTTCTAGACAACCTTTGGATGGACAAAAACAGTGCTTCGAATTTAGGCAATATTAATTCCGTGTAATGGGTAGATATTAAGTGAGCGTTGATCCTAAACCTGCAAACTTACGTCGCAAGCAAAGACAGAATAGTTTAATAAAACGGACAGTTATACACATCAACACGAAAACCCAGCGTCGGTACAGCTCGAGATGCAAGAGCTAAGCTGACTCGACACTACACTGAGGATATCCCGGAAATCAGCCTATACGAGATTAGAATGGCTCTTTAACAGCTCAAGAATAACAAGGCGCCTGGTGAGGACGGAATCACAACAGAACTTCTGAGAGCGGGTGGAAAACCGGTACTTCTAGTCCTCCAGAAGTTATTTGAGAATAGAATTCCGTCATACTCGAAGGTTCAACGCCAGAAGCATGGCACAAGAGTGTGGTTGTTCTTTTCTTCAAAAAGGGTGATAACACCTTGTTGAAGAACTACAGGCCAATCTCACTTCTGAGCCATGTATAGAAGCTGTTCTCAAGAGTCATTACGAACCGTCTCGAACGCAGGTTTGATGACTTCCAGCCTCCCGAACAAGCCGGTTTCCGAAAAGGTTTTAGTACTATGGACCACATACACACGCTCCGCCAGCAGATTACACAGAAGACAGAGGAGTATAATCGGCCATTGTGTTTGGCCTTTGTGGAGTATGAAAAAGCCTTCGATTCAATCGAAACCTGGGCAGTATTGCAGTCCCTCCAACGACGTCATATCAACTATAGGCATAACGAAGTGTTGAAGTGTTTGTATAGAAACGCCACTATGTCCATCCGACTTCAGGAAGAGAGCACGAAACCAATTCAATTGCAGAAAGGCGTGAGACAGGGAGACGTTATTTCTCCGAAACTGTTCACGAACGCGTTGGGGGACGTTTTCAAGCCCTTGGAATGGAACGGACTCGGCACCAACATAAATGGCGAATACATCACTCACCTTCGTTTTGCCGATGATATAGTCATCATGGCAGAATCATTGGAGCACCTCAATGCTATGCTCAGCGACCTTAGTATCGTTTCCCAACGGGTCGGCCTTAGAATGAACATGGATGGACAAGACGAAAGTCACGTCGAATGTCCATGTGGCACCCGTACCGGTTGTTGTTGGGAATGATACTCAAAGTTGTAGACTATTATACTTACCTTGGACAGATTGTTCAGTTAGGTCCAACTTCGAGAAAGAGGTCGCCCGAAAAATCCAACTCGGATGGGCAGCGTTTGGGAAGTTACGTGATATCTTCTCAACGAGAATCCCACAATGTCTCAAGACAAGGGTGTTTAACCAGTGTGTGTTGCCAGTGATGAAATATGGCTCTGAAACGTGGTCTTTGACTGCTGGCCTTTTAGAAAGACTAGAGAGTCACTCAACGAGCAATGGAAAGAGCTATGCTTGGAGTTTCTTTGCGGGATAAAATCCGGAACATGGTTATTCGGCGAAGAACCAGAGTCACCGACATAGCTCATAAAATTTGCAAGTTGAAGTGGCAATGGGCAGGCCACATCGCTCGTAGAACTGACAACCGATGGGGAATAAAAGTTCTCGAATGGAAACCACGGACCGGAAAACGCAGCGTAGGCAGGCCTCCCACTAGGTGGACCGACGACATCGTAAAGGTCGCGGGCAACGGATGGATGCAAGTGGCGAATTGTCGTTCGGCGTGGCGGTCTAAGGGGGAGGTCTATGTTCAGCAGTGGACGTCTTCCGGCTGATGATGATGATTATGAAGATATTAATCCTTATCCAAATAAGGAATAATACGTTAATCATCACAATTTTGAACAAAATTGCCCTTGACATCGTTTGATTTCAATAAATGTCTTAGGTAGGAGACATCATAGTTTCAAAATAATACCACTAAAAATAATGACTGCCATGGGCATGTCATAATTATTCTGCAGCTCCGGTAAGATATAAGGGGTTGCCATCTTTAAAATTAGGAAACCAGGACAAAAAGTTTGAAAACCCCGGATTATAGCGTCCAGAAACCGGACATGAGTTAAAGTACGCACGGCAGTTTGCATGCCCGACTTATGTCAACCTTACGATGGCACGGGTATACCCTGGGACTGCACATTTCTCGGTAGTGGAAGGTCTTTGCATAAAAGTCCTGACGCCTTCACTTACTTATACAGCCTCATCATGGATAAATGTGGCCACGTGCGTGGTGTAGTATGGAATGGACTGCAGATGGGTAGCAGAGTGTGGACTCGCCTATCCAGGGTGTCGAGTTTAGTCTGAGTGTGCCGAAAGAGTAAATTAAAACCGACATGACGCAACCGTTGAAGGCTTGTTGCTGCGTTGAAAGAAGTGATCCTTCATCAATTGTTTCATGTCTACTACATTAATGCCAATTGCTTCGGACATACAACATTAACATCTATAGGTTTTGGATGTGGGGAGGGATCTAATGTTTATGCAATCTGAATTCCCACAGATTCCATTATTCCTCTTGCTTTACATGCATGGCAGCACATTTATACACACCAAACTCCATCCTTCTCACTTTTAAATGTTGGAGTTACCTTTATTGGGCCCATCAGCCACAATTTTTTGGAGGTAAAGAGTTCTAATCATCCATGTACTTAAATGAAATGAGATATGACCTGACTAGTTCTCCTCAACCTACACCTGAATCCTCCAGTTACGTGCTTAGAGGATTAACAGAACAACGTAATTACCACGTGCCACGACAGCCCCACAGTACAGGATCGAGTGTATATCAAGGAGGCTCTCACGACTCTCCAATACTTATATTCTTTCAATATTATTTTGGTTAGCCCTTTTCTTACATATATTTTCATTTAAAATACATATTACAAAAAAATTAAAAAATAAACGTCTTTCATTGTTGTTACCAAAATAATATTAGGTACTCGAGAAAACGACGAAAGAAACCATGCCACGCGGTCGTGTAATATCAACGAACTAAAAATGTTTGCATTAAAACTTGTACCTACGTCTTGAAGCAAAATAATGGTTAAAAAACGGTTTAAAACGTTTTATGAACCAAAAACGATAAAATATTGTTCTTCTCTAATACCGTTTTTTTTTACGTTCCGTTCGAACGAAACCGATACTACATAAAAAGTTCGTAGGCATTTAAGACGAAAACGTTTCGAAAAATAAACCGTTTTCCGAGCCCTGATTTAAATACTTGAATCACTCGCTTCGCTCGTGATTCAATCATCATGAGTCACTCCCTGCGGTCGTGATTCAGTCATTAAAATCCTTCGCTTGCTCTTGATTCATATATATGGCCCTCGCTTTAAATCCGCTCTTTATTCAATCGTTGCATAATGTACTATTTCACTTCAGTAGCTCAAACATGTAGGTTTTGCTGCCTGAAATCAGTGAGCAAAATGCGATTTTGCTCACTGAGTGAGACAAAGTAACTTTTTAATTAGGGTTCCGTAGTCAACAAGGAACCCTTATAGTTTCGCCATGTCCGTCCGTCCGTCCGTCCGTCTGTCCGCAGTTTAGCTCAGAGACGCACAGTACTAGAGAGCTGTAATTTGGTGTAAATATACGGATTTGTTGTGCCGAAAAAGTGGTAAAATAAAATCTCGTAAAATATTTTTTTTTAGGGTACCTCCTGTACACGTAAAGAGGGGATGTTTTTTTTTTTCTCGCGTACCCCTTAGTGTGGGGTATCATTAAATAGGTCTTTAAAAAATATTGATAGTTTCCATTAACAATTTTTTGATAAAAAAATTCGTTTGTGAAATATTAAGCTTTAAAGTGCTAAATTTTGCTCGACTCGAGTGTCCCCCCCTCTACCAGCTAAACGGTTATGTTTGGGGGTGTGAAAAAATTCACAATAGTAGTATATTCGAAGTTTAAAAGAAAATTATCATGACTAAGTAGGCTTTACAACTTTACGAGTAATAGTCGACCAACTTATAAAATGTACTTGGATAACATTTTCCTAAACAAAATGTATCGGAGAACAAGCTCTTCAACTGCAAATGTAAGTTTGTCAACTTTATTTTTACAGCTATAATAGGTATGTTTTTACGGTATGTTTTTTGGGGATAGGTAAGTTTTTATCGTCAACTATTTTAACTTGCTTCAAAAAAGGGGGAGGTTCTAAATTCTTCGTAATCTTTTTTTTATGTATTTTCCCCGATTTCTCAAAGACTCCTGGACCGATTTTGAAAATTCTTCTCTTTAAAATTAAATTCAGCGAATCAGTTTAGTTAATTCGCATAAGTATTTTGATGGGCAACTACGGAACCCTACACTGTGCGTGGCCCGACACGCACTTGGCCGGTTTTTTTTGTTTTCAAAAAGCCGCGAATATCTTATTCAGCCTTGAGTTTTTACACTCTATCTCTTTCCCGCCCATAGAAAGAGAGAGAGACAAAGACCAGCCCTTTCGAAGTTCCGATTTTGAATTCGGTCTCAAAGACAAACACGTTCGGAAAATTGTATCTACTAACTAAAGATAGATAATAATGTCTTTTAATGTAATTTATTGAATTTTTAACTTATTGTTGTATTTAAATGAAAATAAGCATTCACTGTAAATATTTATTTCTAGTTTCAATAATGATACGTAAATATTTTGAATAATAAAATATTATGGGTGCTATTTCCGAACACGCCTTAAGGGAAATGCTCGAACCAGCCCGCGAAATTCAATTTTTAGGGTTCCGTAGTCAACAAGGAACCCTTATAGTTTCGCCATGTCCGTCCGTCCGTCCGTCCGTCCGTCCGTCCGTCCGTCTGTCCGCAGTTTAGCTCAGAGACGCACAGTACTAGAGAGCTGTAATTTGGTGTAAATATACAGATTTGTTGTGCCGAAAAAGTGGTAAAATAAAATCTCGTAAAATATTTTTTTTTATGGTACCTCCTGTACACGTAAAGAGGGGATGTTTTTTTTTTTTCTCGCGTACCCCTTAGTGTGGGGTATCATTAAATAGGTCTTTAAAAAATATTGATAGTTTCCATTAGAAATTTTTTGATAAAAAAATTAGTTTGTTAAATATTAAGCTTTAAAGTGCTAAATTTTGCTCGACTCGAGTGTCCCCCCCCTCTACCAGCTAAACGGTTATGTTTGGGGGTGTGAAAAAATTCACAGTAGTAGTATATATAACGAAGTTTAAAAGAAAATTATCATGACTAAGTAGGCTTTACAACTTTACGAGTAATAGTCGACCAACTTATAAAATGTACTTGGATAACATATTTTCCTAAACAAAATGTATCGGAGAACATGCTCTTCAACTGCAAATGTAAGTTTGTCAACTTTATTTTTACAGCTGTAATAGGTATGTTTTTACGGTATGTTTTTTGGGGATAGGTAGGTTTTTATCGTCAACTATTTTTAACTTACTTCAAAAAAAGGGGGAGGTTCTAAATTCGTCGTAATCTTTTTTTTATGTATTTTCCCCGATTTCTCAAAGACTCCTGGACCGATTTTGAAAATTCTTCTCTTTAAAATTAAATTCAGCGAATCAGTTTAGTTAATTCGCATAAGTATTTTGATGGGCAACTACGGAACCCTACACTGTGCGTGGCCCGACACGCACTTGGCCGGTTTTTTTCTTTCGTTTTTTTCTGATGGAGCGAATGTTTTGATAATTTTTATATTTAAAATTATACTTATTATTACCGCAATTCATATTTTGATAAAGTTACAACATGTCACTGACCTGCAAATTGCAAAAAACGTAAGAAAATTTGAATTTCGCGGGCAACATCGACGCAATCACCTTAATTTAAAATTAAAAAGCGGGAATAAAATTTCATGGCTGGCGCAAAGAGTTGAATAACATAAAAAATATTAAAACATGAGTAAAACTAGCGACGAGAACAGTACTTATTTTAACACCGGAAGAGTAAAAACAACAAGATAATAATGCAGAATTAAATTTCCTACCTCAGAAGTCTCGCGAGAAATATCTGAAACCATACCATGTCTTCAATGAATGGAGACTTACAAAGGGCGCAAGCAGTTTTTCGGAGACGGTGTTGCTATCTTATTTTTTAGATTTATCACAGACGAGGCGATTATCTACAATGTGGAGTATTTACTCATTGTTGAAAGCTACTTTTAAAAAAAGTTATTTCAATCTATTCCTGTTTATTATTTTATCTCCTAAAGTGTTCTCGCTGCTGAAGTGAAAAGTTATGTGTGTTACACGAGACTTCACGAGAGCAAAGTTTTTTGCATCTCGTGCCTTTGAATCTCTCGCCACACTCAGGATACAACTTTAGAATCACTCGCTACGCTCGTGATTCAATCCTTGAATCATTCGCTTGCTCAAGATTCAAAATCAGCACTCGCAGCAAAAAACGACTTTGCTCTCTTGTTGCACAAATAACTATTTCATACGGATGGGTCCGATCAATTTGCGAATTTCTAAAAGTCACAAACATAATTGAAAAATTTTGTAGTCAGAGTCACCTTCAAGTGGATCTGACACATAAAATATTGAAGTCATGCAGGCATAATAATTTAGGTACGGCATTTATTTCACCATTTTATCAGAAAATCCTGTGTCTATGCTACGCTAAGTATCTACCTATTTGCAACAAGAACACGAAGAGTGTCATCACAATGACGGGCGGGAGGTCCTCAGGGCCAAAGCCTGCCGTGGTCGCGGGACTAACGCGAATTACCGTGACCCCGGAACGTAAAGGGCTATTGAAGGACACCGTGGATTTTATATTGACAGTGCAAGTCTGACAGTCCCTCTTGCCCTGCCCTGGGTGTGAGTACTCAAGCGGACACCACATCCATCCAAACAAACTTTCACGTTTGTATTTTGCAGGTTTTGGTATAAAGAAAAAGAATATTATTAAAACAACAACATCGGAGGTATCACTGTATTGTCGGAAATTTCGCTATAAGGTTAGTAGAGACGGATCACCACCAGCCGCCGCCGCCACCACCACTGGACCAGCCACCGCCGCCGCCGCCGGACTTCCAGCCACCGCCTCCGCCTCCGCTCGACCAACCGCTGCTGCCACCGCCGAGCTTCCAGCCGCCACCGCCGCCGCCGCTAGACCAGCCACCGCCGCCGCCGCCAGACCTCCAGCCGCCGCCGCCGCCGCCGCCGGACTTCCAGCCGCCGCCGCCACCACCTGGACAAACAACAATAATATTAATTAGTAAGTATTGCCATATCGTTAGGTCAGTGCTTTGTAAATAGGTAAGTCAAAAACCTTAATTATATAGTGTAGCGGTCAAATATTCTGATACTTTGTATTGAAATAATTTTAAGATTGCGTAAAATAAGTGTAGGTACTATTGTATACCTATTGCAGATTCAAATTCTACAAAAACAACACACAGACCAACTTTACTAATGTCCAAACTGAATGCAATCATTGCGAAATTCGTAATAGCTGCCGCTGAGCGAATGGATGACCCTAACTGTTGGTGATGTCTCGACCTCCAAGCGTTAGATATTAAATTGTCGGTAGATACTTATATATAACTAACTAACGTAATAGGCCACCTATAATATGTAGTTATTGATTTTGAAAAAGGAAATAATAAACACTGCATGACTGCATTGCTTACACTTAATTACTAATTATAAAAGCTGATTATAAAGTTAGTGGAAGGGAGTGGGAGTTTTAGGTTCATCGACATGACGTGACTTCTTCGGTACGAGGTCAGTAAAACGTGGGTTTGTCCGCTAAGTTCTGCAGTGCATTTGTAAACAAAAATTATTTGCATCGTAGTTCGTAGAGCTGGTAGCGTGGGGGCAATCTACTTGTGAACCTAAAAATAACTGATTCACAGGAATAATTGATCAGGATTAAAGCTGTCGTATCTGTTTCTAGATTTAAAAAAAAGACTGAGCACTTCACAGAAAATGAAAGAAAGTAATGGAACTCACCGTAGCCTCCACCACCACCTCCTCCAGTAGTGATGATCTTGATGATCTTCACCTCTGTGCAAACAAAAAAGAAGTATTAGTACAAAACTTATCAAAGACTTATCATTTAATACGATCTATATACCTATCGCAATGTGGTATCGGGTCCGTCTGTGTGATGCAACCGCTTAATTCTTATATTATAAGTTAAATACACAATAGATTTAAATGGGACCTTGGAAAACCGCACTTGCCGGGGCTGGGAGGCACAGTTGACCTCGTAATTGCTTTACTTACGTTACGAGTAGGTACTAAGTAAGTACTCGTACATTTGACGAAAACAAGCAATTTGTAACTTCACTTACGATGATGATCCAGTCAAATCGGTCGGAATACTTTTCGGTTCGTACCTACAGTACCTATTTCACCTTATGGTGGTAAATAAATTGGCGGGACTGTAAAGATGTAACCGCGACCCTGGAACGTAACGGGCTATTGAAAGAAGGAATACTCTTTATTCAGTACGAGTTTGACAGTCCCCGCTCCACGCTGGGCGGCAGGACTCATTTTGGTGATTTTACCACGTAAAAAAAATGATGGCCATCAACCAATTACTACCAGGACTACACGAATCGAGTTGTTTGGGATAACAAAAAATGGTACTCCTATCTTCCAAAGCTACGACCATCAATCAAACTAGATTTCTAACACAAAAATTATCAGGTCAGCCGTCAGATAGTTTGGTTAGGTTAGACAATCTTTTCAATGGGAAGACTGGATTATGTCACAAAGAAGCTAGTAATAAAACTGCTATCACGTTTCACGTCATGTCATAATTATGGGTCATGGGTCGAATCATCAGGAGACGACTGCGGAGCCGTTTATTTACTCCACTCCTTGAGCTGGGAACAGTATGATTGACTCACGTCCTCCGCTACCGCCGCCGCCGCCGGACCAGCCGCCGCCGCCACCACCTCCGCCCAGCTTCCAGCCGCCGCCGCCACCACCGAAGCCTCCCCCGCCGCCGCTGGACCAGCCGCTACTACCGCCCCCGTAGCCGCCGCCACCGCCGCCGCCGTATCCGCCTCCACCACCGCCGCCGGACCAACCACCGCTACTGATGTAGCCGGCTTTGGCCGCGACCACGGCTAACGCTAACAGACAGACGAACACCTGTAAAGAATAACTCAATATTAGTCAAGTAGAAGTTTCGAGTTTGTGGTTTCTGCAGTCACAAAACTAACTACTCGTATGACCTTTATAAAAGCGACATCATGATTTCAGTCCAAAAGTAATAAGGGACAAACACAGATGATAGGTAGATACAAACACAATTGGTAACACTTTAACTGATCTCAAAATAATAATGAGAAAAAAAAATTGAAGGTGATAAAGGTCACAGTGGAATGAAAGGAGGAAATATTTTACATTTACATAATAAGTCGTAAAGCATATCTAATAAATTCAGTCTTCTTTACGTACTAACGTTACTATACTAATTACAGTAGTAACTACATAACTTCAGATTTAATACATTGCTAGCGAGGTTTTCAAATTTTTTCATAGCGCCATATTTTGGGCAGATGGCGACTTCAGCACCTATTTGGGGACTTTTATTTCGAATTAGATTTCCTAGCGATCATATTAATGATATTCGTCTTAATTCAGCCAACTCGCGAATTACCGTGACCCCGGAACGTAAAGGCCTATTGGGACACCGTGGATAGTCAGTACGAGTCTGACCTTCACTCCCGCCCTGCCCTGGGGGGTGGGAGGACTCATTTGATGATTTTACCACGATAAAAAAAAAGTTGTTATTTATGAAATTTCGTAACACTTCAGGCACAATAAGCAAAGGGCTAACTAAGGGCCTTTTAATCTTATCCGGCTGCGGTTCTTTAAATAATTTCAATAATTGAATCACTTTGATCCTAAATGCTAAAGTTGTTAAATGAAATAATTATTACCTTCATGGCGAAGCTGAGAGCAAACTGCTTGCTGAGGGGTCGTTGTTTTCGCATTATATATGTGATGTAGCATCTCCCACTCGGGTGCTCCGCTCGCGGCCGCCAGCGCCGAGCGCCGTGAAGAGGCGAACGGAAGCTGCTCTGCGGCCGTCACTGACGCAACCCATTGTCCCTGCGTCCATTTGCCGGACTTGCTATTACTTGCATTAGTCTATATCCCGCGGAGTTTTACTGACATGCGCAGTGTTGGTGATTAGGTCAGATTAGGTCTTTTTAGAAGATCCATTACCTATTTGACGTAAAATGTAAAAACGTAATCGTTCGCAGTCGTGTAATCTCTAGAATGTCACGGTACGCGGTCTTGATGGCACGGCTGCCCCAATGTTGCATTGCATGTCGCGGATTCGATTCCCGCACGCACAAAATGTTTAATATCATCCAAATAGGTAGGATTTGAATTTATTGTGTCAACGGCGCACCCACGAAACAGGCAATGTTTTATAGAAAAAAGTTTTAGCGATGTGCAGTTCCAGCAATGCCCTGGCCCCTCTGCCAAAGGCACACCCCAAAATATAACAAAGCGTATATAGACCTCAAAATATTAACTGTAAAACTTCAAATTTTGTAAAGCCACTGGTGGTACCTACCTTCTACTGACAGACAAGAGCCGGCCTACTGTCAAACGAATTTTAATACACGACGTATGTCGTTGCTTAGTGGTTTAGAGCTTTGTTTAAATAGCGCACTGCAAGTTTAGTGTTCTTATTTTCATTTTTTAGCGTGGTAATATCATCAAATGAGTCCTCGGAACCCAGGGTAGAGCGGGAGGGACTGTCAGACTCGTACTGACTAAAATCCACGGTGTCCTTCAATAGCCCTTTACGTTTCAAAGTCACGGTAATTCGTATTCGTAAAACAGAATAAAATAATGTTTAAGGGGGCTCCCAACAACAGACATAATTTTTTGCCTTTTTTATTTTATTGTTAATGGTACGGAACCATTCGTGCGCGAGCCCTGCTCGCACTTGGCCGGTATTGAAAGAACAGAACATAACCTACTCTATAGAGATTTTCCGAGGCAGAGCTGTTTCTTTCCATCAACAAAGCCACTTTCAAATTTTAGGAAAATAGTGATCTGTACCTTTAACCTGAAGTGGAGACAAAGGTCGGTAGACGTTAAGTGTAGGTTTGCTCACTGACTGAGCAAAATGTTCTAATTGCTTACACGTGATTTAAAAAAATCTCTCAAGACATTGAAAGTAAGCCGCAAGAAATGATGCCGTAATAATACAAAATAATGTTACTTCCGGGATTATTCGAACACCTCACCTCTATCTAAATTCTTGAGTGTTTACTTACTTATTTAGGTAGGTACCTACTTAAAAATAATTGTGTACGAATAGTCTAGGTAATTCCAAAGAGGAATGTAGGGAGACAATCGACTAGGTTGACAGAAGTGTCCGGAAGAAACTGGATAGCCATTATTTTAACTAGGATTTTAGTCAGTACAATTCTGACAGTCCCTCCCACCCTGCCCTGGGTGGATTTTACCACGCTAAAAAAATTAAATTAAAAAAGGGACACCACTTTGAGTAAGTACATTACACACATTTCCATTTTCCTACATTAAAAAAAAGGAGAGAGAGAGTGTCTAATTCCTTCCTAATTTAGCCCTGGATTCTTAGGTTATTGTTAAGTATGCAGTACAGTGTTCTATAGTTTCCAGACGCCGAGATAATCCAAACCCGGGTTATCGTTGTGGACATCATGGGCAGGGCCCCCGTAAGGTCTACTGGCGCCTGTGTGCAAAATAGGATTATGGCGCCCCTTGAGGCATTTTGAATTATGTTTTTTTTTTTATGGTAGCTCGGTCAGTGGCGTGTTTTAAAATTCAGCGCCCTGGGGCTGTAAAGCTTGCCGCCTCGGAACTCAAACACAAAAAAACCATCAAGTGCTAAGTACTCAAACTTCACACCTAGAGTAAGACAAAAATGTTTGTAGACCAAAACAAGATTAAATAACATAAGAATCATTAGCTATTGAAAAATGAGCGATCAAAAGCGAGGTCACGAAAAGCGAATGCCAACCTTATTTGAAGCGCAAGCGAAGCGAGCGCGAAAATTTTTAGCTTTATGAAATAGGACAAGGCAATTCTTCATAGAAGAACGCAGTGAGCTCTAAAAGTTTTACGTTTCCGGACTTCAAGTTTTAATCTAAAAGTGAGATCAAATATTTAAAGTTTTTAGTAGGTACTTAAACGTTCTCAACTTTTATTGAAAAATTATATATTTTTTTTTCATATTTTTTCTGCGCCCTTGGCTTTGGCGCCCCTTAAAGGGTGGCGCCCGTGTGCATTGCACACTTTGCACATATGGTAGCGGGGGCCCTGATCATGGGTGTACCCACAATCCTAATACTTACACTTAATGTACTCGTAACGTCACACTTTCATGGTTACGAGTTAAGCTTCACTTCGTCTTTTTTTTTTTTTTTTTTAGCGTGGTTAAATCATCAAATGAGTCCTCCAACCCCGGGCAGGGCGGGAGGGACTGTCAGACTTCTACTGACTAAAATCCACGGTGTCCTTCATAGCCTGTTATGTTCCGGGGTCACGGTAAGGGAATAATCCCGCGACCCTGGCAGGCTTTGGCCCTCTGAGAGGGGAGCCCCGTCATCATGCTGACGCTCTTTGAGGCGCGCGTGGGACACAACGCGCCGTCGACCCGGGCATGGTCCTTGGTCGGGCAGCGAGTTGCCCTTTACTCGCTGCCCGCATGCCGCGAAGCTTCACTTCGTCTTAATAAATACTTGACTTGTTGCAGACCACAAAACTAAATCTTGTCGAGGCACAGAAAGGTCCCATTTCTCGGGCTCGCTACACTCGCACATTCAAATAAAGATTTGGCTTTTCAAGCCTCTGAGAGCCCAAAATATTGTCTTCAAGCAGTGATGCAGAAATGTTCCATTTTTTCGAACTCTCTGGATCGCTCTTAAATCATGGCCTAATGAGCTATAATTTTACCAGCTCAATTTTTTATGTTTGTAATGAAATATTGTCTTGTAAATGGCCCAGAAAGCTGAAATTTTTGGAGCTCGTTACTCTCATTCTCCTACGAAGGGTTTCCCTATCAGGGTAGGTATGTATAGGTACCTAAAGGTATTCATCAAAAAAGATTTCTAGTCTGGTTTGATCGATATATTTTGTTAACATCTACTTTTTATTAATTAATGCACCATAATCCGACTCACCCTTGGCCTGTTTTAGGGTGGCTATGCCCACAACCTTTTTGACGGATGTATCCGCGCCTGACAGAGGCAGTCCGTGTGACGCGTACTGGGTGTTACAGTATAGGCGTAGGTTTTGGTTTCCTGTGGAGTACAGGTACCCGGGTAATTCTATCGTGGAGGATGGATCCAGATAGGTAGTTGATTTATGTACCTAAATTAAAATATTGGGTTTCAGCTGCACCCAGTAAGATGAGAAGCCGACCCCAAAATTTTTATTTAATGAAGTAAATGTTATTGATTATTCATTTTAAATAAATATTGTTAAATCAATAACAACATTTATCATTTATTAGTAAATTAATTTAGAAGGCTTTAGAAGGTAATAATTAATAAACTACGCAACGCAAGGTTAAAAATCTCATACCTAGGTACCTAGTTGGGCGATGATGTGATGATGCATTTGAACTCGATATTTAAAACGGAAAGTTCATGAAATAATACAACGTGTAACGTTATTAGCGCAATCTCTCTCGTGGGGTAACTCAGCCCATGTTACTGAACAATGTTTGTTCTAAGAATTTTGGAAATTCGCAAAAAAAAATTTGCTTTATAATACAAAATGAGAAATTGATCGGGCCCACCAGTATGAAATAGTACATTACGCACCAAGGGAATAAAGCAGTGCCTTACGTCACAGGCGTATTGAATCCCGAAGCGACACTAAGGATTCTGGGGGTGAACCTCCGGAGCGCAGCGAGGAGGTTCAAGTGTTAATTCCCGAGTGAAACGAGGGAATTAAGCTAAGAATCCTTAGTGTAGCGAGGGATTTAAGTTAGCCCAAGACAAAGGCAGCTTTATTCCTGAGGTGAGTACTCTGCTTTTCACACCACCTGCGAGGAAATAAATTCGAATTTTGAAATTTGATGTGGTACGACAACCTTCGAACGTGAGCATGCTGTGGTGCCCACCTCAGCAAGCGATCAGCTGTTGCAGTGGGGACTGCCGGGGGGCAGCCGCCGCTGCTTCAATTCCTTCGTTCAAAGTTTTCATACTATGTTTTGTTTGAGGTTCCAAATTCAAATCACATTATTCCCACGGGAATAATGAAATTCAGTACATATATTATTCCCGGCTCGAGCGGGAGGGAACAATGCCTTGCTTTACGGCCGGTTAGCAGACATATAATTTGACATTTACGAGCAGGTGGTGTGAAAAATCATTTTTTTTTTTGCGAATTTCCAAAAGTCTTAGAACAAACATTGTTCAGTACCTAACATGGGCTGAGTTAACCCCACGAGGGGTATATTTTGCAAATAATTCTAAGTTAGTGTAATAAATTCTGAGTTATAATTATTAGATATGCATTTGGTATGTTTGTAAATATTTAATTCATTCATGAAACATTAAATTACATTGAAATATATAACCTTAGAGAAATATTATAGGAATTTACTCAGGATAGGTAGGCAACTTACTTAAGTAAGTACTTAATTTAAACTAGCTATTGCTCGCGACTTCGTACAGGTATAATAATTAAAATGAAGTAGGTATCTGAAGTACTTATAAGATATTTTCAAGCGTGGTCGTGTCGGTTTAGGCGGGAGGAAACTCCTAGATGCTGCACAGTTCTGTTGTGTATGTATGTACCGGCCGGAGGTCATGGTGGAGCATACGGTGGAGGTCTGCACTTATTGGGCGGACCTCTCGCGTCCGGCACTGGTTCAAGCCTTGCTACGGAGTTAGGGGGAATGGCTAGCAGTCACCTCCTTTCAATTTTAGCGAAGGAGGAGGCGGAATACATAAGGGAGAGGACATCCTCCATCTCGCGACCCAGCCACCGCGGGAGACGCCCAGTCGCCCAGCTATTCTATTCTCTATGAAATCTCATCGCTGGACTCAACGATGTGCTCGGAGACGAAGCGGATTTGAAATCGGCCGATCGTGCAGCGCGAGTACTCGCCGCTTGCACTGCAGTAGCTTAGTGAATAGCAAACTTTAGTCCCAGGGTGGCGTGAGCGCTGCGGCCACGCCGTCACAAGGCTGTGTTTATAGAGAATAGCGCTGCGCGGACATCGCGGTGTGATTTTCGGCCACCCCGTAGGCGCGGGGTCGAGAACGAGAAATATATATCTCAAGGACCAGGTCCGAGTTGACGGCGCATCGTATTCCAGTCGCACACCTCATGAAGATGTCAGCTATCAGACGGGGTAAAAGAAGGAACAGGGTGTTTTTTTTTAGTTAGTAAGAGTCTGATAAGTCCCTTCCGCTCTACTCAGGGCGGAAGGACTCATTTTATTACACTACCATTAAAAAAAAGCTGGTGAAATAATTTAATTCCATTCAGTAGTTTTTGCGTGATAGTAGGTACGTACAAACACACAGACAGACGAAATAATGTTAAAAAGTTACCTTCATACTCGCCTCTACCACATATAGCCCTCTACGAATACCTTAGGTATTTAATAAGTACTAGGTATTTAGTAACTCAGTGCAATTTATTTCCTAACATTATTTATTTGCTAGCTATGTGCATCATGCCTACCTAGTACCTACCTACCTTTTAACCTAATGGAAAAGCGGCGTATACTCCATAGATAAGTTTTTAAACCTTTGCATTGGGGTATCTGCATGCAACATTTTTAGGGTTCCGTAGCCAAATAGCAAAAAAACGGAACCCTTATAGATTCGTCATGTCTGTCTGTCTGTCCGTCCCATGTCATAGCCCTTTTTGACGAAAGTATAAGAGCTTCCTGTTGAAACTTGTTAAGTAGATGTATTATGTAAACCGCATTAGGATTTTCACACAAAAATAAAA
This sequence comes from Agrotis clavis, assembly GCA_954870645.1. Lineage (NCBI taxonomy): Eukaryota > Metazoa > Arthropoda > Insecta > Lepidoptera > Noctuidae > Agrotis > Agrotis clavis. Next base: position 12,267,530 of record OX940922.1, read on the forward strand.
CAAAAACCAAAGGGGTTTGCAACTTTTTGGCATCAATTTTTTTTTTCTTTCGCCAGTAATGAAATTTTGGTCATTAGTAGAGACCGCAACCTAGGAAGTTCGTAAAAAATAATAAAAAAAATCTAAACCGTAACCAACCAGAGATATGACGGTTTTTATTTTGTTCAAATCTAGAGTTACTTTTAGTATAAATCAATAGATTGATTGATGTATTAGCTTTATCCCGCGGCTTTGCCTACTCCAACCACATTTATGTGTTGCCTATAACCGTCTCTAAAGTTCTATCTATCTCTGTAACAAAATTCATCAACATGTGTTCAGCCGTTTTGATGTAAAAACTGAATATACCTACAGACATATTTCGTATTAATTTGTAATACTAGTAGGTTTACGAGAAATAATGAGTGATTTGTTTATAACACTGTTAAGAAGATATTTTTACCGACTTTAAAAAAGTAGGAGGTTCACAATTCGGCGGAACTTTTTCTATGTTTTTTTATGCCTTTATTTCTCAATGACGCCTGGAGCGATTTGAGTAATTCTACTTTTGATTGAAGGGTATCTTAGCAGATGGTCCCATTATAGTTACTCGGTCATGACAGAATCTTGGAGAAATCGAGGAAACTTCAATAAATGACAGCAAAAATCATCTTTGATTGCTGCTATCGCAAACACACAACATAATAATTATTACGCCTGTACCTATAACTAAGAAGGGTAAAACAAAATCGTCTTGTTTTCTAACTATGAATGTTTTTATTTTTTTGTTAAAAAGGGAACCAACTTCAAAACCAGATTTAGATAATATTCAACAAAAATCTTCATAATTATTAATAGGCGTCTTTGAAAATCTACAATCCTAATGAGCAACAAAAACGAATCTATGCGGGCAACTTCACAAGATATCAATTATTGTTATATACGAAAACCTTCCCCAGAATGTAACGAACACTTTTCTGAAAACCCCATCAAAATCGGTTCAGCCAAACACGAGATAATCGCGGACAAACAAACATACATATACGTACACACAGGTCGAACTGAGAACCTACTCTTTTTTGAAGTCGGTTAAAAATAATCAGAAAGTGAGTTTCCCGTCCTTGGGTGGAGCAGAAGAGACTATCAGGTTCGTAAGGACTAAAATCCACCTTGGTAAAAAATGACGACGGGATAGTGAGAAAATCTAGGAAAAAAACTTACAGAAAATCAACGGATATTTAAGCATTATTTACGCAATCTGAAAACAATATACTATGTCTGTACCCACTTGGCACTGGCTCACGAATTACCGTGACCCCGGTACGTAAAGGGCTAATTGAAAGACACCGTGGGTTTTAGTCAGTACAAGTCTGACAGTATGGGTGCGGATCTTTGGTGCGGATTCATTTGATGAATTTACCTCGATAAAAAAAGCGTCATTGAGAAATCTAGGAACATACATAAAAAAGAAATATTGCGACGAATTGTGAACCTCCTCTATTTTTGAAGTCGGTTAAAAAGATCTTCATAACATTATTTTAAACAGACCACTCATTATTCTTCGTTAACCTACGAATATTACAAATACAAAATCAAGTCTATAAGTCTGTTCCATTTTTACGTCAAAACGGCTGAGCCGATGTTGATGAATTTTGGTACAGAGATAGATGGGACTCTAGAAACAACTATAGACTAAACATAAAGGTGGTTGAGGTGGGCAAAGTCGCGGGCAAAAGCTAGTACATCAAAAAATCGATGGAATCCTACAAAAAATAACTCCCGATTAGAACAAAATACAAACCGCCATATCTCTGGTTGGTTACGGTTTAGAAACTATTTTTTTTTTCTATGGACTTCTTAAGTAGTAGTCTAATTATGCCCAAAGTTTCATCACTGGCGAAAGAAAAAAAAATGATGCCAAGGTCCGTACTAAAAATTGCAAACCCCTTTGGGGGTACCCCCCGTACTTAGAATTGAAACTCAAAACATTCTTTTTCGCCTGACCCATACGTGTGGGGTATCTATGAATAGGTCTTGAAAAATGATATTGAGGTTACTAACATCATTTTTAGGGTTCCGTAGTCAACAAGGAACCCTTATAGTTTCGCCATGTCCCGTCCGTCCGTCTGTCCGCAGTTTAGCTCAGAGACGCAAAGTACTAGAAAGCTGTAATTAGGTATAAATATACGGTTTTGTTGTGCCGGAAAAGTGGTAAAATAAAATCTCGTAAAATATTTTTTTTAGGGTACCTCTTGTAGGTACCTACACATAAAGCTGGGATGTTTTTTTTTCTCGCGTGCCCCTTAGTGTGGGGTATCAATAAATAGGCCTTTAAAAAATATTGATAGTTTTCATTAACAATTTTTTGATAAAAAGATTCGTTTGTGAAATATTAAGTTTTAAAGTGCTAATTTTTGCTCGGTTCGAGTGTCCCCCCCCTCTACCAGCTAAACGGTTATGTTTGGGGGTGTGAAAAAATTCACAATAGTAGTAGGTATATAACGAAATTTAAAAGAAAATTATCATGACTAAGTAGGCTTTACAAGTTTCCGAGTAATAGTCGACCATCTTAAAAAATGTACTCGGATAAATAACATATTTCCTTAAACAAAATGTATCGGAGAACATGTTTTTCAACTGCAAATGTAAGTTTGTCAATTTTATTTTTACAGCTATAATAAGTGAGTATGTTTTGGGGATAGGTAGGTTTTTATTGTCAACTATATTTAACTAACTTCAAAAAAAGGAGGAGGTTCTAAATTCGTCGTAATCTATTTTTTTATGTATTTGACCCCGATTTCTCAAAGACGCCTGGACCGATTTTGAAAATTCTTCTTTTTAAAATTAAATTCAGCGAATCAGTTTAGTTAGTTCGCATAAGTATTTTGATGGGCAACTACGGAACCCTACACTGTGCGTGGCCCGACACGCACTTGGCCGTTTTTTTCGAAACTGAACGGTTTGCGCGAGAAACGCTTCCAAAGTGGTATAATGTGTGTCCCCCCCCCTGTAACTTCTAAAATAAGAGAATGATAAAACTAAAAAAAATATATGATGTACATTACCATGTAAACTTCAATTGAAAATTTTGAACGAGATCGAGTAATTAGTTTTTTTTTTAATCGTCATAAATCGTAAACCGCAATTTACCTTTCAAAGTTACAACCAACTACAAGAACTTTTATATTATGTTACTTGCTGCTACGGAACCCTTTATGGGCGAGTCCGACTCGCACTTGGCCGGTTTTTTTAAGGATAATTTTTATTGTGGTGAGGTGAATAAAACGAAACGTGGAACGTGGTCTTTGACTGCTGGCCTTTAGAGAGACTAAGAGTCACTCAACGAGCAATGGAAAGAGCATGCTCGGAGTTTCTTTGCGGGATAAAATCCGGAACATGGATATTCGGCGAAGAACCAGAGTCACCGACATAGCTCATAAAATTTGCAAGTTTAAGTGGCAATGGGCAGGCCACATCGCTCGTAGAACTGATAACCGATGGGAAAGAAAAGTTCTCGAGTGGCGACCACGGACTGGTCGGGTCGATTTATACTAGCACAGAGTCGAAGCGCATCGAAGCGCATTTTCTAAAACTGAACATAACAATTTCAACCGCACACTTTACTTCTAAGATTTTCAAGATTCACGATCGGCGTTGTTCGCGCGCAGACGCGCGAATTCTGAAGAATGCGGGCGACTTTATAAAATCTTAGAAGTAATTATGTGCGTTACGCTGTGGAGTTAAGGTAGAAATTGTTATGTTCAGTTTTAGAAATTCGCTTCGATGCGCTTCGACTCTGCGCTAGTATAAATCGACCCGAAGACGCAGCGTAGGCAACAGTTGCGGGCAACCGATGGATGCAAGTGGCGAATTGTCGTTCGGCGTGGCGGTCTAAGGGGGAGGCCTATGTTCAGTAGTATGATGATGATGATGATGATGAGGTGAATAAAGAAAGAGAGAATAAGTATAAGAAAAATTTTGCTTTTTTTTTTATTCATTCTCGTTAGATTTAGAGGTAAGGTAACCAATTTTTATTTTTCGCGTTTAGCTGTAGGTATCCTGTAGAGACTGCTACCACGCCTAACACAATTACAAAAATGTTGAAATTATCTAACAGCCACATTATTGATAAGTATCGAAGTTCAAAACCAAAAAAGACCTTGTTGTCCTAAACGTGCAAATGACATTGAACCTTATATAAGGTGGTTAAGCATTTATGAGATCTAAGTACTATTACTGTTTTAAACTCCAAGTATGCTCAATGTCTACGTTGTAATATGATTGCAACAGACGCACAACCTACGGTGGATCATTATAAATTACCTAATTATTATTTGTCATCAAACTTATCCATGACCCGTGCGTTAGTGCGTATGCGTTTAGAGAGAGAAGTTTACTATTTAGTCTGATATACAATCGCCTATGAGCTGGACTTGAGTATTCAGGCCACGTAGATAAGTAACCTCCACAGTTTAACATAGGTTCGCGGGAGGCCCTCCTCTTAATTTTGCACTATGACCTTCAACAGACTGCGATTTCTTCATTGTAGTTGAAAGGCTTTATGCTCTTTGAATGGTCTTTCGGACAGTGGCAGCAGGCCACATAATGGCTCTTGAAATTGTTTCGTTATGCTAATTAGACGCCTGTACAGTTATCAAAGCGTAACATTGTAAATCTTTCTGCACTCATTGTAATTTTTTAAATTTTATATTCATCGGTGAAGTGGGATAGTTTAATAATTTAATAAAAAACTTTTTGAAAAAAAGGGAACCGACTTCAAAACCAAACACAAAAAAACTATAAAATAACTTTTCTTTGTGTTATTTTTTATTTCATTGACATATGGCCACCGACTTCCGAAAGAAAAGTTATTTTATAGTTTTTTTGTGTTTGGTTTTGAAGTCGGTTCCCTTTTTTTCAAAAAGTTTTTTATTTTTCCCTTTTTAGTTGAGATACAACAAAAATCTTCATTAAATCGGCGTCTTTGAAAATCAACAATCCTATTAATCTATGCGAGCAACTTCACGAGATATCCATTATTGTTATATACTCAAACCTTCCCCAGAATGTAACAAACACTTTTCTGAAACATGCATCAAAATCGGTTCAGCCAAACGCGAGATAATCGCGGACAAACATGCAATCGTCCCTGAAAATCTACGATCCAAGTAAGCAAAACGGATCCATGCGGGCAACGTCACGGGATATCTATTAGTGTTATATACTAAAACCTTCTCCAGAATGTAATGAACACTTTCCTGAAAACTTCATCAAAATCCGTTCAGCCAAACGCGAGATAATTGCGGACAAACATGCAATCGTCCCTGAAAATCTACGATCCAAGTGAGCAAAACGGATCCACGCGGGCAACGTCACGGGATATCTATTAGTGTTATATACTAAAACCTTCTCCAGAATGTAATGAACACTTTCCTGAAAACTGCATCAAAATCCGTTCAGCAAAACTCGAGATAATCGCGGACAAACATACATACATACATACAGGTCGAACTGAGAACCTACTTTTTTTTTTGAAGTCGGTTAAAAATAATAAGCGCCAGAATAAAAACAAAGGAATCTCATTTCTCGGACATGCCCGCGGACAAGTCTGCAGACATGCCCGTTTCCCGTTGCGCAAGCGAGCGTGATGCGAATTGTGGTTACACCCTTGAAAGCGTAGGTGCTTTCAAGGGGGTTAACCTCATCATGACGTTGTCTTTTACCATAGAACAGTAAAACATCTGACGGTCAACTCTACCACCGCACGCAGTCACGCACTCATTGGTCAAATCAAATGGGGCGCTTTACCGGCTTCTGTTACTGTTACACACTTCCGTCCCAATTTACGAAATCACAGATTGCAGGAAAGGGATGTGTTGTGAAGATAGATTTCACATCGCTTAGCCCTTGGGAATTCCATACCTTCTGCTACTTACTTACTATACTTAGTTCAAACATTTGCAATTATGTAGTTTGTGCGAATACGACAATTAATAATTAATTGAACATCACTTAATAAAAACTTTAAAAAAAAAAAGGGAACCGACTTCAAAACCAAACACAAAAAAACGATAAAATAACTTTTCTTTCGGAAGTCGGTGGCTTTGTTTTTTTTTTATTTCATTGAGTTATGGCCACCGACTTCCGAAAGAAAAGTTATTTTATCGTTTTTTTGTGTTTGGTTTTGAAGTCGGTTCCCTTTTTTTTAAAAAGTTTTTTTATTTTTCCCTTTTTAGTTGCGATATTCAACAAAAATCTTCATAAAATCGGCTTTGAAAATCTACAATCCTATTAAGCAACAAAAACGGATCTATGCGAGCAACTTCACGAGATATCCATTATTGTTATATACTCAAACCTTCCCCAGAATGTAACAAACACTTTTCTGAAACATGCATCAAAATCGGTTCAGCCAAACGCGAGATAATCGCGGACAAACATGCAATCGTCCCTGAAAATCTACGATCCAAGTAAGCAAAACGGATCCACGCGGGCAACGTCACGAGATATCTATTAGTGTTATATACTAAAACCTTCTCCAGAATGTAACAAACACTTTCCTGAAAACTGCATCAAAATCCGTTCAGCCAAACGCGAGATAATCGCGGACAAACATACATACATACATACAGGTCGAACTGAGAACCTACTTTTTTTTTTTGAAGTCGGTTAAAAATGCTTCAGGCATTTTATTAAAAAAAAAAAGAGTAAACTTTTATAAAAATAAACTGTTGTTCTAAATATGTATGCAAGAAACTTGTATCGCGCTAGAAATTGATAAGATAAATATTAGTTATTATCCTCTTTCTCTATATTTTTTTTTGCGCGAAAGGAGCTTTTAAAGTTGTTTGACATTTAACATTCATCAGCACGACCCTTGCATCAATTTTTTTGTTGTTGTTGTGGCTCACATTTACTGATTTATTTATTAAATGCTTATTTTTAAATAATATAAAAATCAAGTAAAGTATTTTTTCTGTAAGTTGCGAAATACAATACAACTCCAACTCCTAGCTCTAAAGACTTCAAGAAGTAATTAATGTAGTTTTAATTAAGCAATAATTTGTTTGTCATGAGTTCATGACAGAACAAATGAGCTCAAAATCACATAATTCCACGCTCCATACATTTTTGGGCGTTTTCTGAATGTGCAGGCCAACGAAAAAAATGGTACCTACATATATGGGTAGCACTAGCCAGTTGGATCAATAGTTACTATGGCACAAGACTTATCCTTAATTTCGCCACTTCCAGCTGGAATGTATACGAGTATAGCTGTGGAATAGGTGCCTGCAATCTTCATGCCTCTGTTATTATGCATTTGATTTGATCACATTTTGTCCGTTAAATTGTTTTATGATCGATACCACTTAGCTAATTAAAATATAAGTAGATTCATGATCTGAACGAGTCACGAATTCACGATAACGAAGGTTCCAGACACTAATTAGGCTCGTAAAACATGATAGGTAACCCCTTCTTCAAACGTCGGGTAGTAGCATCACAAAACACGTTAATATGCTGAGCATAGATTTCATGGATAATCTGGCATTTTCACGTGGACAATACTAGTTACAGAAAAAACATTTTTTTACATTATTCATAAAATCACCGCGGGGCGGCTGGATCTTGACGTGGAGGATCATCTCTCCCTCACGTATTCCGCCTCCTCCTTTGCTAGTATTACTGCTTTACTGAACGGTTCAGGTTAGCTACAGATAGAGGAGGAGGAGAAGGAGTGGGAAGCAGTCACCTCCATCGGACTCTCTCTCGCTCCGTAGCTAACCTGAAACAGTGCCGGGCGCGGGCCGCCCGAAAAGGACAGACCTCCACTGCCTCCACTGTAAGCTCCGCCGTGTCCTCCGGGCGCACACATTATACACGCTGTTTTTTTGCATTTTCGTCAAACTTCAGGTGGTGTCACAAAAGTCATAAATAATCAATTGAAAGTACAGTACCGGGCAAAACTAATAAGGGCTGCTTTTTTTTTGTTGTTGAAATTTTACAGTACTTCAGAATTAAACCCTTAATTCAATACAAATGAAAGAGAATCACCCGACTACGCAGTCTGCGCGTACGCACACAGCTATGAGCAGCTGGTGTGCGTGAATTGAATCTACTACTCTTGAAGAAACTAGTTCACACTTACGGATTTCAGTAAAAAGGAAAAATAAAATAAAAAAATACCTACCTATTTTATTGTTGATTTGGGTCGAGAATCATGAGTAAAATCACGTTCTTGAATTTGTCTAGGTTGCAGATCAGACCATTATATTGTTACCTTGCGATGTGATTATCTTCTTCATACTGGTAAATCATCTATCTATTACCTGCATCATCATCATCTGCCTAGCTTTTTCCCAACTATATTGGAATCGGCTTCCATGCAGTCGAACCCGAAGAAGATTCAGCTGAATATCAGTATTTACATGGAGCGACTGCCTATCGGACCTCCACAACCCAGTATCTGGGGCAATACGATACCCCATGGTAAGACTGGGTGTCAGACTTATGAGCTTAAATTATGACTAACAGTAACGACTGTCAAAGATCTACAAATGACAGCCGGGACCAACGGCTTTACGTGCTTTCCGCGGCACGGCGGAAACTCGTTATGTCAGATGGTCGCCCATCCACAGACCAACCTCGGCAAGCACGGATTAACCCGGAAGATCGGCCTGTGCGGCTGTAATTATTTAGCCACGAGCTCCTCGTGAAAGCATCAGTTATTACCTGCATCAAAAAATAAATAATTAAAATTTTATTGAATTCTAATTAATAATTCTAATTATTAAATACTTGTAATTACTTTGGAACGTAGGCTGTTTTTAAATAGAATTAGTTAGATATGGTACAAAGATGGTATCATAGTCCTAAATCGTAGAAGTTGGTACAATACCTACCTGTACGAATTAGGTAGGTGCACATTGATTCGTATCAGATTGTTATTGAACGATCACCAAAATCGCAACTATCCTACATTTTTTGTTGCGTAAGTTTTGCCTTTTACTCGGATGTACGAGTAACTCCGAGACATATGGATAGTGAAGAGTTACGGATTCTCTTTATGATTGATCGTCATGAAGACTTAGACGTCATGAAGACTGTGACCTTCTTATTATCAGTTAAATAATACGATACGAAATAATACGTCGTAGTTTTAGGTTGTTAGTGCTTGATAGATAGGTACACCATTTGGTTAGTGTTTATGGGATCCCCCAATGGACTGTCAAAACCTTTTTTCAGGGAGGATTCATTTGACGATTTTACCAAAAAAAAACATTGATCACTAGCTGATTTACGGGTTATTTAATTTTGTGTCAGATTCAGTCAAGGTTAATAAGGAATATTTTTTTAATTAAATTGTAGGGTGAAGAAACTATGCTGAGTGTGCAAAGAGAAATCTGACTTGGATGATTTGGGAAGACAGTGTTCCTTATTTTTTAAAATTAAATTATACTTATTCCTGATCAATAGATATAATTATATTGATGACCTCTCAGTGTGGAATGAATATCTCATTTTATAAGTAGGTACCTATCTATAAATGTTTATTTTTTTACCAGTATGAATAATGAATGTTTCGAAACAGTTAAAGAAAATGCAAGTATTAACATTAATTGTCATAAAATTTACATTTTTTTTCATATAAACGGGGCAATAAAATTATGAGATTTCAATACTATTATGTACAGTCGCCATGCAGTAGGTCAACAAATAGAATCTATCAAATACCAATCGAACACTAACCTTCCACTATTGATAAGGTTGAAAATCTATTGAATTTTGACTGGCGTCTGTACATTAAAACTTATAATATTTTACTTAGAATTTTTGAATGATTATAAAGTGCGCAATTTAAATTATAGTATAAAAATATGTAAAAAGTGAGGTTTTTATAATTCGGATCGCTAACAAGAATGCTGAACACTACTCAGCCGTCACTTCGAATGGACTGTCTTGAACCGTGTCTATCAGATTAAATATTTGGGACTTACTTGTAATGTTGAGAGAAAACGGAGAGCGCTGGCAGTGCAGTGTTCCTTACGTTTACAAACATAGAAACTCACGTACAGAAATACCCAGTCCCAAAACAACTTTTTTTTTTTTTTTTTTTGTTAACGGGGGGAAACCTTCAAAAGGCTACCGGTCTTTGGGGAAAAGACCGGGGAGTGTGGGATTTGTGCCTCACTAAAACCACCCCGGTGGTCACCATCAACACATGGGAGGAGGCCCCGTTTCCTCTTAAAAGACCTGACCGTGGCCCCCTCTGTGCAACGCCTGTTAGGGCACATCCCTAGGGAGACTGTATTGGCCTCCTATTAGCTTCGCTGTACAAATTATTGTATACGGCGGCACGTGACCACTGTGCCACCGTCGTCTATGACCAAAACAACTCTTGCAGCTATCATACAAATGGGCATCGAACCCGTGACGCGCTGCGCAGCAGTCGATCGCAAAGTGTGTGCGCAGGCACAGTTGGCCTACCATGAATTCTTAAAGCGTGAGTCTTTTATAGGCTGTGGGAATGAGATGGCGCTAGACGACTTGTATAGGTTATATAGCTCTTTCCCACAGCCTAAACTGGATCGCGTTAAGAGCTCGTGGTAAGGCCTCTGGTGCACTCTCTGTTCCTTTTACTGTCATAGTCCGATGGGACGGCAATCCGACACAGAGGCGGCCTTACCCATTGCGAGGCCCCGGGCGGCAAGTCTTTGCGAGGCCCTTTGCCCTTCTTATAAAGTATGTGATGCGAAAGTAGGTTTGGTTGTCATGTTTGAGGACAAATGCTAAAGTTATACAATTAAATAAATGCAATTTGAGTTTTAAAACATTTTACAGTTCATACAACTTTGAACATCCGTGTTTGCGTAAAATAGAGTAGTTCTGATTTTTGTAGACTTTGTTTGCCTTTTTGGCGATTATTACCATGAAGAACTAGTTTACTACTTTGATGAAACTTAAGCGATGACGTTTTGAAAGTAGAATAAATTTACTACAATATGAGACTAAAATGATTTCTGTAGACCCAAAAGCTTCCGAGTCAGCGCTTTTCAAAAATATCTAAAATCAACGTTTTTTTTTACAACAAATGAGGAAGAGGCATCTGATATCATGTCTTCAGTTGGAATGTTTTCCAACCGCTGTGGTTTTTAATGGCGTGAATTTGTGCCCCTAGAAAACTAATACAAGCGGCCGCACCGTGGTTTTTTCCCGCGACTGATTTTAAAACCGTGATTTGCTACAAAATGCTCGCGGGTAAAAGCCGCGGCAAAATTGTAATCAATAGAACTTAGTTGACGCGTACGCACTGGCGTTAACCACGGGCGGTTTGTCGGTAGACCGTTTGCAGAGCAGACCGCTGGCGCACAATTTCAACAATGTCTTCCACCGAGTCGGAGTTTGTTTTAAACGAACCAGAATACGAATTTATTAGGATGGTCTCTTAAGTTTTGATAATTCTTATGAAAGAAACCTTTCTCAGATCTAATGCGCCCAGTAAGTGGATGGATCCAATATTTTCGAAATATGCGTTGACGTCTTCTTTTCTATTTCTTATTATCAGAGCAACAACACGCACACGCACTGCTACCTTGAAATCCATTTTCAAACTGCGGGTGTGTGCGTCTCAAACGGTTTCGCGGTGATAGCGATTAATCAACCCGACTTACGAGTTGTATGTCGCGGAATCGAACCCAACCTAGATTTGTGTATTTATTTTATCACCATTGCTCTCAAAACGATGAAGGAAAATATCGTCAGGAAACCGGCATGTCCTCAAACCAAAAATTTTAAGACATGTGACATCACCAACCCGCACGGGGCCCGCGTGGTGGATTATGGACCCCTCTTACAGAAAGGTAGCCTGTGTCCCAGCAGTGGGAACATTATAGGTTTATGAAGATGAAGAGTGAATATAAATACCTCAGTAGACTTAATAGTCTCCGAGATAAACCCTCGCAATTTTTTTTAAATTTTTCCGAAAAAAGTCCCAAAGTTCTAAGATATCCCAACTCTGACGCATTGCTATGCCTCTTCCACACTTGTTTTTGATTCGAGATACCGCCAGAGTTACTCAATTGGTGTCAAAAATGTTGACTTGTTTGACCTTAAGGTCAAACAAGTCAACATATTTTCCATAGAAACTTCGTTGGGGTTTTACTCCACTATTTGACAAGGTACATCCAAAATTAAACATGGTATCGTTTTGTCTCATTATTAATTTTGTCTGTACGGAAGCAGAATTGTAAAATATGAAGCTATTAAAAAGTTACGAGCTTCTAAAGATTCGTTTTTTTGCTAATTTTAACACAACTTTAGGTGTAAATTAGAAGCTAAAGAAGCATCAAATTTCCAAAACGAAGTCCGTACCGACACAGCAAATTTATCGAAGAATGTAATAAATTTTATTTGAAATTAATTGGTGCAGTGGTTTTTTCATAAAACCCCAACTTCCAAAGGCTTTTTCGTATTTTTTTACGCGCGCCTTTTACTTTGAATGATCGTGCATCTCACTGAATAAGTTTTCCCCTGTTTTCTCCACGGGGGGATGACGCTCGCGCACACATGAACAATATGGCTCGATTTCCGGTGAAATATCATGGTTTTTGACCATGCCTGCCAGTGAGTTCGAGCTCGCGACTAGCGCCGCCTTAAATATTGCAAGAAATTGCAAAGTTCGAAAAAAAATATAAATTTTGAAAAGTTCAACTCTGAAACTACTGGGTTACAGATATAAATCGGTTCTCATAATTGTAGCAAAAGGCATTTTCTATGAAACCGTTCTGAGAAGTTATTATCAACAATCAGTTAGTAGTTAGTTCAATCAATATTTAGTGCATGATGTGCTTACCTGTAAGAGATTGATACACTAAACCCGATTTCATTCTATGTAACACATAATTGTTTGAGTGTACTCAATTGTTGGTGAGCCAAATAAATAAATAAAAATAAAATAAAAAACTAGTGCTTTACGGACACAAACGCAAAATTTTCAAAATAGAATTAATTTTTTTACAAAGTAGCGTTCGGTGTTTGAGGTCTCAAACTTTGATTATTCATTGGGCCCAGTGGCGTAGCTAAGCGGGGGCTTAGCGGACCCTAGCTAGCTTCGCACATGGCGGGACCTCGCGCTTAAGGATTTAATAAAATAAAATAAAATTGACAACGGCAATCTCAACTTTGTTACCACTCAGTAAAGCAGTATAATTTAACTTCTACTACTATTTCTAACTGAGAATTGATAGAGCCAAAGCTGATGGCGCCGACGATCATATTTAGGTCTAGCAATTCCGCTTCTCGCGCGAGGCCCCGTAGTTGCATGATAACTTGGTTACTTTTTATTTCTTACTGTGAACAGAAAGAGGCAAAGAGGCCTTGCAAAGCGATCTTATCATCAAGTTATCGAAAAAAAGAGGCGTCGCACGCGATGACGGGCTTAAAAAAAAATCACAAATCTGCGCGATATTTTTCATTCATCCTCCATCAAAGAAAAGGGCCTCGCAGATGCGTCTTGCCCCCTCCAAGATTCGGTCTCGCTACGTCACTGATTGGGCCAACATCATAAACAAGTCTGAACTACCGGATTTAACCTAAACTAACCGTACGTTCAGGCGACAAAATTATTGTAAGTACTTAATAAAGATTTACAAAATTAACCAACTCTGAGATGATAAATTAAAAGAATAGATGTTTTGATTTTTTCTAAAACTAAAATCTTATTTAATTTTGCCGTTATGTTAAAGCCTAAATGAGTAGTAAACAAAATCAAAAGTTTTTAATTAAAAAAAAATATTGTGCTTGGTTTGTAGCGCGAGGCCCCCTGCTAGCGCGAGGCCCCGGGCGGTTGCCCGGTTCGCCCCCCCCTAAGGCCGCCACTGATCCGACACGACCGGAGAGAGATCAGGCGCAGGACCAACAATGGCTTAACGTGTTTTCCGAGGCACGGAGGTATCATTTTTTTTTAGTATGGCAAAATCATCAAATGAGTCCTCCCACCCCGGGCAGGGCGGGAGGGACTGTCAGACTCGTACTGACTAAAATCCACGATGTCCTTCAATAGCCCTTTATGTTCCGGGGTCACGGTAATGAGATAAGTCCCACGACCCCGGCAGGCTTTGGCCCTCTAGAGGGGGGCGCCGTCATCATGCTGAAGCTCTTTGAGGCGCGCGTGGAACACAACGCGCCGTCGACCCGGGCATGGTCCAGGCGTTTCCTCCTTTCTCATCAGACACAGGTACCTCCCGAAACTTCCGTGTCCGGTGAGGACCTGCGTCATGCAGTAGGCCAAGACGCCGTGACGCCTATCCAGCCACTCCTCAAAGAGGGGTCTTAGTCTTACCGCCGCGATTGCGGCGTGCCCACGGAGGTATCATAACATAAGAGACCCCAAACTCGACGCTTGCGACCACGAGACATATTACCCTCAAACTTACCACTTTGAAGGCGCCCTAAGCAATTTTCTTATGTAATTTATAAAGGATTAGACCATATTTTCCTATGTCGGTTATATGAGTAAAGGCGAGTAAAAGAAAGGTGTGCTACACTACAGATTATCCAAGTTATTAACCCTGCAATTGCAGCGGTTTTCTGGATGAAATATTGTCCCGAAAAGCAGCTGATGGACTAATATTGGCCCAGTCTCCTGCTTGTTGAGGAAAAGTGGAAATAATGATTTTTCCTACTCCTCCGTTACTTCGCGGATGATCTCCAATCCTCAAATATTAGACATTCCAGTTCAAGTCAAGGATTACTTACGTTGTTTTCATATATATTTATTTTGACAAATCGGAATCGCAAAACATTCACGAATTCATAATTTGTTTACTCATGTATATGAAGGTAATCTTTCTTTATTCAATCTAATCCATCTATCTTTTAGCTATAACTAATTATTAAGTATTAAATTATACAAAACGAAGGTAATTTAACAGTGAGGTTGTTGCGAAATCAAACTACAAGACATTTAGATTACTACATATTGTTGAGAATCTTATGTACATAATAAAATTAATGTTTACACGGTTCTACGGCCTTCTCACCGTAATAATCTCATCTAACTCATCTCGATCTCTACCAATGGTAAAGTTTGCTTGTATTCGGTACAATTACTCGTACGAACCATTTCCGAATCGCCGTCCTTCCTCAACGTATATTTATGAGTAGTTACTTGAATGAAGTGTGTGGTTTTTAATTGATGTTATTTGATTTATACGCACGTTCGATCAGCGCAATTTTTTTTTGCCGGAAATCTATAAACCGTGATTTACACAGGGCCATTTATATGTATTTCAGGCAAACAATTTTCATGAACTTCTATCTCCATGATGCATCATGATGAGATGATACCAAAGTACCTCCATATAGTTTACTCGAAAGAAATGAAATTATGTTTTTTCAAGAAATTGAAATTGCCGTGCACTTTTGTAGCAAATTAAATACTTACTTTTATTCCACCTTGAATATAATAAGTTTCCTTAAAACATGTTAATCAAACCTGCGTTCTTATCATGAAACCTTCGTGGATGTGGTAGCATGGTTGCTAATGTTAGGGTCAACTCACACCAAAAGAGCGGCGAAGGGGAGCGCACCCAACTAGCAAAAAGTGGTTTTAATGCTATCCTAGAACCACATTTATCGAGGACTATATGAGACTTATATCCACATATAAGTCGCGAAAAGGGCCCACTTTATAAGTCTACTTTTACTTATAACGTATTTATATTAGTCCGCTGAAATGCCATCTACGCCCATATTGCTCCTTAAATAGAATTACGTCAATACAATTACTCCTGTTAATCTCAATATAAGTAAGTTATAGTAGTAAATTTGATTAATACGCTCCTAGAAATGCTGCTGTAAGCTCATAATTAGAACAGTCGATGAGACTATCGGAAGTTGTTGTGCGCTGTGAAAATATTTTTAACTTCTTGTGTTTAAGTATTTATATGAATCAGAATTTATTAATGTCAACCACAATAGAAAAAGTTATTGTTAGTCTTATAGTAGGTAGCTTCATAGCGGAATATGAATTTTCTGTGAAATCTGTGGTTCGGGTTACAATTTTAAAGCGCCTCTTGAAATTTGCTTATTTACATTTTAGTATTAATTAATATTAAATTAATAATATGAAGGCAGCCGACATTTTCTTAGTAAGCATTTCCAAGTGTAACATAGTGCTAAAATAAGTATTTTTAGCATGTCCAAGTGTAATATAGGACCAATATAAGTATGTTGGTTCTATATTGGAATATCTCAAAACCGAAGCATATTCGCCATTGTTACCGATTAGGGTTCCGCAATGTGCCCAGATGAAATCGATTGATATTATATTGACTAGCTTCTGCCAGCGACTTCGTACGCGGATCCTGTTGCTTATGCCAGCGACAATGGGGTCGTCAAAATCGAAGATCTGAATCGTCTGATGTCGAATTCTTAGAGCCTGGGGACGGGAAACCAACGGGACGCGCATGACGATTCCAGACGTTCCAGATCTTTCATTTTTGTAAGTCAACAGAAAATGCTCATCAGACTAAACAACTCTTACTAAGACGTCATTCCTATATATGTTATAGTGTAGCTGGGCTCTTGGAGTTCCACATCAGGTGTTCCAGATCTTCAGTTTTTATATGACAACAGAGAGTGCTCATCAGGCTGAACAACTCTTGCTAAGACGTCATTACTGTATATGTAATAGTGTGGCTGGGCTCTTGGAGTTCCACATCAGGTGTTCTATATCTTCAAATTTATTTTCTCAGCAGAAATGAAATGAAATGCTCATCACGTGGAACAATTTTTGCTATGGCGCTATTTTTGTATCTCTTATAGTTTAGCTGATCTATTGCGGTTCTGCATCAGGTGTTCAAGTTTCCAAGATAAGTTATAGCCTGTATGTTGCCCATACTTAATAGCTATACAATTAAAAAAAACAATCAAATCCGTCCTGTAGTTCCGAAGATTAGCGTGTATGGAGTAATTTCTCCCGTTTTCCTAACATTTCCCTTCACTGCTCTGCTCCTATTGATTGTAGCGTGATGAAAAGTATACTATAACCAGCGCAGGAGTATGAAAAATAATTGTACCAAGTTTCGTCAAAATCCGTCTAGTAGTTTTTGTTTCTATAACGGTTATACAGACAGACAGACAGACAGACAGACAGACAGACAGACAGACAGACAATAATTTTATTAATTGCATTTTTCGCATCAGTATCGATCCCTAATCACCCCCTGATAGTTATTTTGGAAATATATTTCATGTACAGAATTGACCTCTCTACAGATTTATTATAAGTATAGATAGATATAGAAGAAGATAAGTTAAAAACATATTTTTAAACAGGTTTGTCCTACGTGCTAGGTTAAACATTGTTTAACTTAATTATATAATAGGTTACTGACGATTTAAACAAGACTATGCCGATGTTCCTGGATATCGATCGATTTTTAACCAAAAAAGATTTCAGATCTTTAAAGAACTTAAAATGGCCTTGGAATGTTACACATTTCTTGTTATCTGAGATAATTATGTCCCGGTTGTCAAAGCCAAAACTCGAACTGTCGAAAACTGGTAATCCATCAACATTTATGTTTAGAAAAATTTCATTTGGTAAATAAGAAACATTGTCATTTTATTTTTTTCAAACATTTGACCAAACCGATGTGCCAATAGTGCACTGGGGCTGAAACACTAATGTTTAGATTTTCTTTCTTGGTATCCAGTAATGTTCGTGCATCTTTAGGCAAAACATTGTTTAATCTCATATTTAAAATTTTAAGTAAAGAGTTTAATGCAGAATGAGAAATATTGAAGTGTAAACCCAGTTTTTAATAGAATGACACAGTTCTAAATTTTTGTTATAATCCGAAAGTTCTTCCACACTTTCAATATCGCTCATAGACTTGGTACTTTCGTAGTTCTAACTTTTTCTAAATGTCCGGAACCCTCGCTAAAATTCGCAAAACGGTCGTCACACTGTTGTAATCAAAATGGCTGATGTCAAGTCCTACAATAGAATTTCTCAAAACTATATAAAGCGTGTTTTCGCCTGTACTGGTCGTTACAAGCAAAAGTGGCTTCATAAGAGTTTTAACCAGGATTGTTTGAGATTACTTAGACTATAACACTACTGTGGAATGCCAATATAAATATGTCTAGGTTTAAAACGGCATATGATAAAACTAAAAAAATACATAATACAGAAAATATTTTGTCATACCGAGTGCTGTTATAATCTTGGTGTTTATTATTCATAAAACGTGGATATGAAATTCATTTAACAGTTACTTCTAAGCTTATGTTGAACCATACCAGATACATAAATGACTTATAGTGATTTAACTTTAATTTACTTATATTGGCCACAAAATATTAGCTTATATGAGGCTAAAAGTAAAAATAACAAGAGCAATTGCTCCTCAGTCCATATCTTCCTGGTACATGCTTCTGCAAGAGTATGAGGATTTAAATAGCCCGCAGACGTTATCTTATAGGCGCATATAAGTCTAACTTACCGGAGTAATTACTCTTGAGTGTAACTACTCTTATTTCATGCTTTTATAGGAGTCCTGATCCTAAATATGTCAGGAAATATGGTTTTATATACGGATATAAGTACAAATTATCGGATAAAACGTACTTGAGTAAAAACAGCACGTATTTATGCTGTTAAAAGCGTAGTAGCAACTACCAAAACCTTCTCAGGAGCTTTATAAGTCCAGGTAGCATTCTTTAATCGCATGCCAGGATTATTTTGCTAGTTGGGCAGTTTCAGTGTCATATGAATTTAAACTTTATTTACATTACGATAATACTTATTATCGCTGAAACTCGAACTAGTCGCGCGGAAGCCTGCGGCGCCGCGGGAATTCCGGCTAATTCCATAAACGGAGCCGTGCGACTCCGCGCTTTCGATAATGACACTGAAACTGCGCTCCGCTTCGTCGCCCTTCGCCGCTCTTTTGGTGTGAGTTGAGCCTTACTGTCTGCAATTACTACATCACAGGCAGTTGAGTGCAAATTGCAATGTTTCGCATCTGAGCGCAATATTCATTTTTAATGCTTATCATTGTGTATGTTGCGAGATGAACATGTCATACAATAACGTGTTGATAAATCGCAGCATCACGCATTTGATCTACATACTGACAGACTAATGTTTCCAGAGGGCCGTCTATACCTATTGGAGGCTCTGGGTACATACATACTTGGGGACTCTGGGGCTCATGTAATGTAGGGGGCAATTAAAGCGAACTAAATGATTCGAATTTAGAAAGACACAGGCTCGGATAATGTAAGCTTTTTGCCCATTTTATATTTTTAATTTGGTGAAACACTTTACCAGTGCTTAAAAGATTCATTCATCTAACAACGATGTCTAAATATATATAACTCAAAGGTGACTGACTGACATAGTGATCTATCAACGCATAGCCCAAACCACTGGACGGATCGGGCTGTTTGGCATGCAGGTAGATGTTATGACGTAGGCATCCGCCTCATCCGCTAAGAAAGGATTTTGATCAATTCTCCCCCAAGGGGATAAAATAGGAGATGAAAGTTTGACATTGTTAAGTTCAGACATCCACGCGAACGAAGTCGCGGGCACAGCTAGTTAGTATATATAAACGCTTAATTATAATTAAGCGCGAAAATCATGAGAATCTTAGCTTAAACATAAAAACTGAGCGCAGCTAGTTGGATTATTTTATTTTATAGAATCTCCCTAGGAGAATTAAGTTTTTAAAGCCCCATTTATGATGTTGAAAATCGGGGCTTCGAAGAATGGGAGGCCCTGGGCTCATGACAAGATTGCTCAATGGGAGATTGCGGGGCCTCCGGGGGATTAGGTACTTACGTAAGAGAGGGAGATAATGTCACTATATGTGGGAACTATATGGGGCGACTGGCAATTAGTGTACGATACTTAAACACGTGATTGTGCTCATGATAACAAACAATTTTTATTATGGGAACAAAGACGAAATCGTGAAAAAAAAAATCAGCTGTTCAGTACATTTATGTTTGCCTAATGTACTGAACAGCTGATTTTTTTTCACGATTTCGGCTTTGCTCCCATCAATCACGTGTTTAAGTATCGTACACTAATTGCCAGTCACCCTGTATAGGCTGATGATGATTTATATATCTTTGGAACCTATATTTTGCAACTAAGTTTGTAATAGAGGAAGATTAAGCTGGATCAACCCCTTACAATTTGGGATTTAGAACAGGAGAATGATCATGATGAATTTATAACCAAGTTCTAGATACTGCGAGTTACTACTACTAAATCTACTAATGCGTTGCTTTGCGATGGGCATTTGTATCTTGTCTACTTCTTCGCTCAGTTCTTTTTAACTAAGTACTATAACCCTTAAGAATTAAGAGGAGGCTTTGTCCTGGAGTGACAAAATATAATTAGTGATTGAAATGAACAGGTACAATCCCAACTAGCAAAACAGTCTCAGAACTCGCACTTTCTAAGAGTAGTAGACTTAATGCGCTCTTATATTTGTTTTGATGATACCATCGATCCTATATTACTTTTAGACAAGCCGGTATGGTCTCAAGAATGCTCAGTCTCATAACCAAGTCTCATATATGTATATAAGAGCATTTACTAAGACTAGTTGCACTTGAGAAAAACTTGCTCTTATATTGGTATTTTCTAAGCTCGTTTGTTTTTATATTAGACTTGCTAAATGCTATTGTAAGATGTCAGACTAATATCAGCATAGCATAAGAGTACTGTGAGTACGTGCATTTCTGATCTTATCTGAGACTAATATAAGATCAATACCACTGGATAAGTATGATATAAGAGTGATTTTAGTTCAACATATTTTATATTTACAATACAAAAGGCAAGACCCATTTAAGAGCGTTTGATCTTAGATCGATTTTGGGAATAACTAATTTTAATGGTTTTAAGAGTAATTTTGCTGGCCATATTTTATTTTAAGTTTTTAAATTTAATAGTAATAATGGGTTACAAAAACTGGAAAAGATTTATGAAAACTTTAAAAGAAACTAAAACTACAGGAGGAAAATTGTAAAGAAGTACAATGAAATCCTAATTTATTCCAATATATCTTTAGTATAAGTACCGAATGCTTAAATTAGAGTAAACAATCTTAAATTGGTTTTATAGTGCGCTTGTAAAATGCAGTTATACTAATGGCGACACTATCAATATAAATTGACAAATAAAATAATTAAACGAAAACAGAAAATACCTTATTTAACAAGGCGCATGAATTTTGAAGTGTGAAATGAGGTATAATTAACAATAAATAATAAATTCCAATACGATTATTTACCGTATAACTAGTTTTACTCTTATTATAACTACTTTTACTCTTATACTAAAGTTACGGCACTTTAGTATAAAAACACAACATAAATAAACATTAACTTCACGCGACTTTAATTTGTTTTCATTTAATTTCCAACTTTGAATTTTGATCTGACAAAAAATTCTCATAATGTTCTAACCTTAGACCAATATAAGCCTATGCAGGCTTACATGATACTTACGTAAAAGCAAAATTAGCCTGAGTCGGCTTAAATTAATTTTGGCCAGATTTCAGTAAGTGCAAACAGCATTCAATTAGACTGATATTAGAACGATATTAAACTAAATATACTTATAATTGGTGCCCAAATCCAGGCTTATATCATTATATAGGAGTGATTTAAGAGCCACAAAACAGTAGTCTTGAGATTGTTGTAAGCCTAGTTTTTGCTGGTTGGGATGTATGTAGGTACATAGTACATAGGAAAAAAGCCTATTAAGTAGTTGTAATATTAATAGATAGGTTTATCATATAATACCTATTATTACTAAGTATTACAAGTTCATAGCTTGAAATAAGTTGAAGTATAAGGCCCGTCATCCACCAAACCGGAGAGGAGAGGAGATGTGTTTGAATAACTAATCAGATGTCTGTAATAAGCATCTGTCAATAAGCGGAGAGGAGATGTGGACATCTGATTGGTTATTCAAACACATCTCCTCTCCTCTCCGCTTTGGTGGATGACGGGCCTAAGTTTTCCCACTCGTTCATAGCTAGAGAAGAGAAAGAAAGTCTAACTGCAAACCTAAAATAATATCATCAGTCATCTGACCGTAATCTGACCTGTCATAAATACCGAAGACCGATAATACCTATATGTCCTTACATAAAATACTGTACGATCTCAAAAAATACTTACCTAATTATCTTGTCGACTACGAAATCTGTCACACGCCCAGTGTTGCAAACTAGGCGATCAGTTTACCGAGCAGGGAAAGGATCTAACTCAGTGATTACTGAGATACTGCGATATTGTATTACATTGCACAAACAAATTTAAGAGGTTTCCTTTCATAATATGAGACGTTGAGTAAAGCCCATTTAAGGAATTGTGTAGTATACTCGTACCTAGCAGGTACACTACACAAGTACCTACACATATAATTTACGTGAAGTAATTTTAGATTTAGACACTGTATTTTTCAGTTAATCGAATTATTTCAGATAACTCAGTTTCACACATAAGTCAACAGTCCTATACACAAGAGAGAAACCTTGAAAAAAGCTTGAGTTTTTGCTTCAGTTGTGGAAACCCTTTCTTCGGGTTGAGTAATCATCAAAACCTACCCTATTACTTCAATTGCTATTTGTGTTCTTCCAAGGCCGTGGTAACTCTGTCAGTCATGCTGTCAGTGTTGATTGAGGCGCGCGTGGATTGTAATTCCCAACAACAACAACAACTAGAGTCTCAGTTACGGAACCCTCCACTCCGGCTCACACTTGCCTGTTATTTTATTAAAAGTAATTATATTTAATGCGTTCTTATTTTCGGTAGACTAGACTAGATAACATCTAGATCATTGCTGTTAGTTACAAAATGTAGTCATTACTTGATCGCATTAAGTAAGTCTTAAGCATACATGGAAATCTGTTTGTATTAGTTGCGTATTTTCTCACTGTTTTATTCCATTGTGATACTCACAATGATTGTCAAGAGTGCACCAGATAGTGTAATTGCATGTGTCGCAACCTACAGCAATACCTGCAACCTCTATTAGTATGAGTACAGAACCTACACAAATTAGTGTAGGTTAACTTTGTCGGTGGATGTTACCAATTCTATGTCGGCAAGGAAATAACTTTATTAACTCTGTTTTGGTAATCTCATCTCATAGGTTACTTACTATACTTACATAAGTACCTATGTAGGTACCTATTTGTTGATCTGGTATTAATGTGCGCGAAGGTCGGAAACGAATAGATGGCATCCATCCGATATATGTGTTATATATTTATGAATTTTATACACTACATGTACACCTTAGTGTACACTTTCGAAAAATGCGCCGTCAGTCACGAATGACCATGCATATTGATATTGTTGATGGCAATCCACAATCCAAAATCACGATCGGGGATAATTAAGTTTTACGTAACTGTTGTTATTATTATTATGTTATACCTAGTCGGTAGCATTGAAGATTTCTGTTAAAATGTTAAAGGCTGAACATTAATGTGTTGGACTGTTGGCATTACTTTCATTCATTCGCATAACATTATATTTATTACGACGCAATGTTCAAATTGTATTGCTTTGCCAACAGGCAGGGTCGCAGTGACAACGCAAGTTGTACTGTACAGGGTATTTGTCGTTCATGATCGATCGGTTTATCCTGTTGGAGAGGGATTTGGGTGTTAGAATAGGTCAATAGGTGACAAAAGTAATTGCTTTATTTTTATTCAGACAAGTTAGAAAGAAGACACAATTACAAATACCTATCTCATTGGCTAGTTGGCTACATAATTCAGACGACTCGTCTAAATTTGTCCCTATTGGTCATTTTTGTCTCTTCTATTTATTTTCTACTAGCTGTGCCCGCGACTTCGTTCGCGTGGATGTCGGAATTTAACAATGTATTTTTAGTGCGAAGCGCTTAATTCTCGCCACGTTTTTTATAAATCATATCGTTTTCATATAATCCCTGTAGGTATTTAGAATTTATTTTTCAAGAATATTTGAGGTGATTATAATAAACGCCCTCTATCGTTCAGATTCAGAAGAATTGCTACTGGATTAGAGCACCCATTCTATCTCATTCCATCCCACTCCATCCCCCTCCATCCCACTCCATCCTACTCCATCCCACTCCATCCCACTCCATCCGACTCCATCCCATTCCATTCCACTCAGTCCCACTCCATCCCACTCCAGCCCATTTTATCCTACTCCATCCCACTACATCCCACTGCATCCCACTCAGTCCCACTCCATCCTAATCCATCCCACTCCATCCCACTACAACCCACTCCAACCCACTCCATCCCACTCCATCCCACTCAATCCCACTCCATCCCCCTCCAGCCCATTTCATCCTACTCCATCCCACTGCATCCCACTCCATCTCACTCCATCCCACTCAGTCCCACTCCATCCTAATCCATCCCACTCAGTCCCACTCCATCCCACTCAGTCCCACTACATCCCACTCCAACCCATTCCATCCCACTCCAACCCACACCATCCCACTCCATCCCACTCCAACCCACTCCATCTCACTACATCGCACTCCATTCTAATTCATCCCACTCCATCCGATTCTATCCCACTCCATCCCACTCAGTCCCACTCCATCCCACTCAGTCCCACTCCATCCCACTCCAACCCACTCCATCCCACTGAATCCTACTCCTTCCTACTCCATCCCACTCCAACCCACTCCATCCCACTCCATCCGGTTCCATCCCACTCCATCTCACTACATCGCACTCCATTCTAATTCATCCCACTCCATCCGATTCTATCCCACTCCATCCTACTCCATCCCACTCATTCCCATTCTAGTTTGAGTCTAATAGAAACCTTTTCTTTCTTTCCATTCCATCCCAAACCATCCCATTCTATTCCATTACACTCTACTCTACTCTACTCCACTCCAAACCACTCCACTCCAGTCAACACCATATTTGAATAGGTATGTAGTTTTTCTATTCCAAGCTAGATCGCGCTACTGAACTGCGCGTCTCGGTGTAAACTGACCGTAATTTTACTTCTGGGTCTGGAACACTTTAAATTCAAATATCTTTTGATAGACTTAACCGATTGCAATGAAACAAAAACTAAATTAGTCCTCAAGTTACGCTCGATCGTTGTGTATAAAGGTTATCTACATTGCCTTCGTACATTTTACGTGATGGAGCCACAAATAAACAGACAAACCGACAAATCGACAAAAATTCTAAAAATGTTGGAAATTGGTTCTGTTGGTTGTCCTTCAACACCCTAGCTATTTTTTTTTGGATTTTATTTTGATGTACAAAAACGATTTTTCTACAGTTTTATTATATGTATAGATAAAGTTACTATCTATGGTTACTTTACTACTTAGATATAAGTAGCTACGTACTTCTGAATGACATCATGGTATCTACAACCAAAATGCATCAATTGACCTTAGTGTTTGATCTTACTCATCTACGGGCAACCACATGTTTATAAAACATAATTATGTATAAGAGTCTGTGTTTCCTGATGGCTACAACCTTGAGGTCTTTAAGTCAAGAGTAAAGAACAGGTTACGTCTAGGCAAGCATGCTTCATTAGCTAAATACGACGTGTCGTGGATTTGATTCCCACCCGAAACAAATCTATAAGGTTGCTCCGGGTGTGGCTGTTTGTGAATGTGAGTTTAAAGCAGGGGTGTCAAACTCGATTTTGCATAGGGCCACATATTAGATTAAGAATGTATAGGCGGGCCAGGTTCAAATTAAAAAAGTAAAACATACTGAATTATTTAAACACCTTTCTTTATTTAGTTATATATAGTTGTTGCAAATCATACCAAAAGTAAGAAAGAGGGTAATTATTTTGAGCTCGAGGATCCGGATACCTGACTTCTCTTGTTTTTGACTATCATATTGATGTCAGTAGTGATGTTGCGAATATTCGCATTTGCAAATATTCGATTCAATTGCGAATATTCGCATTCGCAAATATTCGAAAGTTTTTTGATATTCGCATCCGCATAAATCGGTGCAAATGTTTGCGAATATTTTTTTAATTTACTTCTATGATTTGAATATGGAAACTGCATGTAACGGAATAGTCTTGAAGTAGACAACTAAATTGAACTATTTCTGTTAGTCCGGTTGTATTAAAATATTAACAAAGTCGAAACAAAAATGACAAAATTCCTTTTTTTCGTGATAAAATCATCAAATGAGTTCTATCACCCAGTTATATTAAAAATCTACTACATAATTTTGCATAGGTATATGAGAATAAAGAGAAAAACAAAAAAAATTTTTTTAATTATTTTTATAAGTCGTGACTGGTCGTGACACTCGTGACACTCGTGTCGTGACATTCATTCAACTATATGGACTTGGCCAATGTTCGGTTTAAATATATCTGACATGAAATGTCAAACCTATCTATCATTTTGCATGCGTTTTATTGAAAAGTCAATATTCGCATTCGCGAATATTGAAATTGAATATTCGCATCCGCATTCGCATTCGCGAATGTCAATAATTAGACATTCGCAACATCACTAGATGTCGGGTATCATATTCGTGGTAGTTATTTTAAGAGTTGATTGGAGATGTTTATTCGATTTCTCTTGAAATTACTTTTAAGTAAAGCGCGCGCTATTTTAAAAAAAATAGTAAACCTGCGTAGAGGCATCGAGTGCAGTCTAAAATCTCTAAAAAACAAGATTCATTTATTTGTGATATATTGTGATCGCGGGCCGTATCGAAATGGCCCGAGGGCCGGTTTCAGCCCGCGGGCCGTATTTTTGACATGACTGGTTTAAAGGTTTGTAAACGCACCTACAGCCAGAAGTCAGACGTTTTCATACTTGTCCAGCTTACGTAGTACGCTTCTACTGGACTTCATTGGCGCGTGGCCCGACACACGTGTGGTGTGGCGTTCAAGACCGCACCCCACCGAGTCTATGGACGAAAACTCGATGGTGATATTTTTCCGTCAACCGTTGAAACACACAACTGCCCAGGTAGTACCTAAGTCATAGTAAATGCAGTGTGTTCCGTGACCTAGGAAAAGGGTTCAATAAACTAACGTCAACCTCTACGAAAGTTTCATTGCCCCCTTTCCGAGACCGCAGTCTTCCTATAAAAGGGGGACGAGTACCTTCTACCCGCGTGTTCCCAAACACGCTTGTTTTGTGATTGGGATACTTTCGATTCTTCAATTTTAGCCCCCCAATGCTGAATGTACTGGGCTACTACATCTCTTCCAAATCTTTTTACATTAATTCTGTCAGTTTTGTGTTTTCAACCGACTTCAAAAAGGAGGTGGTTCTCAATTCAGTCGAAATCGCGGTCAGTCAAAAATTTAAAATTTAAAGGGATACGTACAAGTATGACTTCTCACGTCACATTGGTTTACAAGTTGCTTGAATTGAAAAAAAGAACTTTTTAAAAAAAAAAATGTAACCGGCTTCAAAACAACCACAAAAAAAGTTCAAAATAACCTACAAAAAAACTTTTCTATCGAAAGTCGGCGACTTTATTTTTTATTTCATTGACTTTTTGTCAAACGTTAAACGACGGAGTTATGCCTGAACAAACATAAAAAAAACAAACATCCGAATTGAGAACCTCCTCCTTTTGGAAGTCGATTAAAAAACAATCTACATTTCTAATTATATCTACTTGTGCAACTATTGGAACTTGTATGTAGGTTTGTTCAAGTTGCATACAATTTGCAACTTGTATAATGGAAACACGGCCATAATTAACAGGTCCAATCAAGCAGAGAGATGGTGGACCTCGACACCAGGCTGCAGGCAATCCAAGGAAGCCCTGCCATCCCTAGATGGCAGGCTAACCAGACGTCTTTTACGCCTGGACAGGACCGGCATGCGCCTGCTGACAGGGACCATAACGGGACACTGCTCCCTAAACAAACACTTCCACACAATAGGCATAACGGACAGCCCCCTGTGCAGGGCATGCATGGAGACTGAGGAAACCGTCGCGCATGTGCTCTTCGAGTGCACAGGTGTCACACAGATCAGGACAGAAACCCTCGGGACACCCAGGACTTACACAGATGTTCTCCACAGACCAAAGAACCTGATCAACTTCTGGAGGGAGGTGGGCTGGTTGGAATAAGCCACCAAGGCCACTATGGCTCACGCACAATGGTCCACATGAAGGACTAAGTGCGGAAACCAAAACCCCTAACATAGAGAACATAGAACAGGTCCAACTCGAACGCAGTCGAGTCGCAGTGTTATGTATCTTAAAATAACTGCCCTAAATCTACCATTGGGGTTTATTGTTTTGCAATGAAGGTAAACAAGCCTGTGGATGTACTCAATGCTGTACGCTAGTAGGTACCGGTGATGTCAAAATATGTGTGCCAGTGAACGTGTTGAGACTTTGATATCGATGAGTAAGTAGGTAGTCGATCGATGCATCTCTAGGGCCTAAAACATACACAAGCGACGTAAGGCAGCAGGCGTGGAACAGGCGTGCCGCAGGCGCGCGCCGCTTCAAAACGATTTTATACAAAATGTATGCAGGCGGTATGTTGAATTATACTGAAGCGACGCAGCGCAGACATGCCGTTTCGTTGCCTGCGCCGCGTCAGTATAATTAAAAAACGTCGCCTGCATACATTTTGTATGAAATCGTTTTGAAGCGGCGCGCGCCTGCGCCCTGTTCCACGCCTGCTGCCTTACGTCGCTTGTGTATGTTTTAGGTATAGAGCGAGTCGCCGACGACCACCGCACCGCAGATCAAAACAGCTGCTAATTGATCCTATAAGATTATATAGTTTCTGACCGAAACCGAGGTGATGTTGACGTCGTAAACACAAAAAATCGAAACTGAATCCTGAATCACAGGCCGTGGTCTCAGATTCGGTCGAGACCAAACCTTTCTGAGACATACAAATTCATCGAACACGAGACAGCACAGTGGTGAGATTAACTACTCCGCTGCGTGTCGCAGATTGGATGCCCGAGCGGAACAAATAGGTGTATAACGTATTATTGTTCTGGGTCTGGCTGTTTCTATGCGAATTTAAATGGTTAAGGGAACAACGTTGGAATTTCATGTTTAAATAGAGTTATTGAAACATCGAAATGTGAAGCATTATGCATTTAGGAGTCGCTTAGTTTTAGTGGAAACATGCAATTGTATATTATTATTAGGGTGAGTGGGGGTAAGTTGGAATGAAAAATTGATGAGATGAACAGTGTTGATTTGAAACTGTTGTCACACAATGGGATTCAATGCAAATGCAAAAAAAATTGTTTTGGGTAAAAAAGCATGGTCAAGTTGTTTCTATAATGTTGAAAGAAATCTTTGTGAAACAATTAATTTTGAAAAAACTGTAATTAAAATTGGTCATAATGAAGAAAAGATGTAGGGGTAAGACGAAATGCCCAAGGGGTAAGACTGAAATAGTGACTAAAATAGTCCTTATGATTATGACCATAAGTACGTTTTTATTCTTACCCCGTTTGATGGAAGACTAAAATTTCAATTTTACGCGGATAATGTGTACGTACGGAAAATGTCAAAAAACACACAAATGCTCTCACTTAGCGACTGACGCAGACTGCGGTGGGGGCAAGATAAAACGGTGTCTACAATGATGTTGCCAGCATTAAAAGATTTCCTTTATATTCGGCGTTATTGTATCTTTTTTATCTTTCCCCGTTTTTCATCTTACCCCCACTCACCCTACCCACATAAGTTTCTTTAGTTGATTAGATTTAGAATCAATGAATAATATCTCAGATATCAGAAAAGCACCTACACGATTAGGTATTGATTAAGACACAAAATGAGGATTGATTACTTAAAGCGAAGCATTTAACAGATTGAAAGGTGTGAATTCTTATAAGCTTTGGGGTTCGGTAAGAGTTAAGTAAGACTTGTTTTTGTGTGTTATTTCTCTATTGTTATTAGCCTGTGAATAACGATCATTAGTGATCGAATCGGATGCCGGGAAGCTGAGCAGAAATCACGCAAGTAGGCAAGGTAGACGGGTGAAAGTGGAAACATTTGCGAGTTTTTGCAATGTCGTGTACTTGTGCTTCATCCGGACGTAATCATCATAATATTTATGTAACTGCTTGTGTCATGAGTCGTGGTCTTTGTATAGCAGATTTAGATAAGCTAAGATTACATAGTACCTAACTAACAATACGAAACTTCTATGACGTTTTCTTGGTTCACAGACAACGGAGTAATTACGGACTGGGCAACCAAGGAAATATTAACGTAACACAACTTCACGATCGTAATCCTTGTAGGATAAGGCGAGATGTGCCCAGATTTCACCAGTTACGTTAATGTTCCATGTGATAAGGGGCAGGCCTATCATAAATCAGGCACCAGCCCAGATTCCGTGGTGGCTGTTGGGAAATTCCTAATGAAAAACCACGACCTGGGAATGGAACACTCATGGTCAGCAGGCTAACATCATATCTAGTAAGTTCCAACTTTATTAATATTTTAAATGCGAAAGTATTTTTGTTTGTTACCTTTCTACGCATGAACCGAATATCCTGTTTTGCAAACGTTATCAGGTCTACAGAAACGGATATAGGGTACATTTTCATTCCGAAAAAAGTAGGCACTGTTGCCGAAGACAACACGCGTACACATCAAAATGTTTTACAAACAGCACGAAGTCGTATTAGTTGCGGTCAATGTTTCATATTATTTGACCCACTTCTACTGCCCAGATGTTAAATGAAGTTTTTAACCGATTTCAAAAAGAAGGAGGTTATCAATTCGACGGTATTTTTTTTTTGTGTTTGTTACCTGATTACTCCGCCAATTGTGGACCGATTTTCAAAATTATTTTTTTGTTCGAAAGGAGATACTTCAGGAGTGGTCCCATTGTCACCATGTCAAGATCTGATGATTGGATCCTGGAGAAATCGAGGGCAACCCCCAAATTTTATAGGCCCACACATCGTTTTTCGCAAATTTTATGAAGTAATTTAAGTATTTGCGTATGGTAATCAACATCTCATGTAGCTGAGCTGATGATGGAAGGTACAACTCCTCTAGTAAGGACTTGGCATCGACTGATTTAGTAAATTATGTTTGTGTCAAATATCTCCGGAACTACAAGTCCGATTTAAGTAATTCTTTTTATGTTAAGTTGAACGATACGTTCAACTTAGGGAATACTGCAAGTTTCATCAAAATCGGTTCAGTAGTTTTCGAGATAGGGAATGAATGTAAGAGATTTTAACGATGTTATTACCGGTGTTACGGATTACAAAATTCTAGTGCTCATGTAAGAAAATGATGTATTCGTATTTGACAAGAATTGTGGTTGAATATTTAAACTAAAAAGAGTAAAATAAAAACTTTTTAAAAAAAAAATGTAACCGCATTCAAAAACAACCACAAAAAAGAGTAAAATAATCTTCAAAACTTTTCTTTCGGAAGTCGGTGGCAAAAAAGACAATGAAATTAATGAAAAAAAGTCACCGACTTCCGAAAGAAAAGTTTTGAAGGTTATTTTACCTACCCTTTTTTGTGGTTGTTTTTGAATGCAGTTACATTTTTTCTAAGAATGTTTTGTTTTTAGATGCTGATTTCCCCCTTTTAGCCAGCTTAAAAGAATGACCCTGTATAAGTCTAGTGCCTTACTACTACATTGATTAAAATTCATACGATTTTATCTTCATCAAGTGCGTATTTTTCTTGGCAACAGTTTAGTAAGTTTTTTTTTTAATTCTCTTTTAATCATACTGTAAAGGTCTACAGTGTTTGAACACATTCGAACTACAATGATCTATAGAATAGTGTTAGTAATGAAGTACCTACTGTATCTACACAACAGGTTTTTTAAAATAACCAAGCATACATAACATATAACATAATTTATTCTATTGCTGCTAAGATACACACTACATATAAAACAAAAATAACAAACACTTTACTTTTTCTTCTTTTTTTCAGCGCGACTGCCGCCCATGTCTTGAAGTTGCTGCTTGAGTTCCAGTAGTTGGTTGTCGGGCACGTACCGGACCTCTTCGTGCGCGATCTCGTGCTCGTGCACGCGCAACGTGCAGCCTTCGGGCAACACGGCGCGAGCCACGCGCAGCAACGTGCCCAGAGCCCATGCTGGCACGTCAGTTACCTGGAACGTCATCCCCATTTTATTTTTTAACCAAAAACTATAAAATAACTTTTCTTTCGGCACTTGGTGGCCATAATATGTCAATGAAATAAAAAACTAATCCTAGTAAGTAACAAAAACGGATCTATGCGAGCAACTTCACGAGATATCCATTATACACTAATATTATAAAGAGGTAAGATTTGTTTGTATTAAATAGGCGCCAAACATGAACCTAATCTATTATTTTCGACATCTTATTAACTTTTATTAATATTACTACAATCTACATGAACTAAGGCTAGCTAGACCAGTCATGGCAGTTTGCCACCTGGTTACACTACTGACAACACTTAGAAAGGATTATTTTTTGTTATAATTACCTGCACATTTCTCTCATAGACATTAAGATGGTACTCAGCATCAAGTGCGGTACCTCCTGGCTTAAACCGTTGTACTTTCAATTGCTTTGCTGGTGTCGCCCAACTGATAAAAACAAAATAATCATTATAAAAATCTCATGGTAAGGTCTAAAACTGTGATAAGCAGTGTCTTTACGTTGGACACGCTCCTGAATTCCATGGAAATACTACCGACAATCCTCGTTGCGATGTTTATGTAGGAGATTCAGAAAATGTTAAAATCATGGAAAAACTAGTTAGCCAAAGCATACTGGCCGCAGGGCCTGGCGGCCTAATGAGCTACACGATTATCTAGTGTCACATGCAGTGTTCAATTACGAATACCCAAGATGATTAACTGAATCAGACCATGACTGCTACCACAGACGGGCCCTATGTGTTCCTATGGCTTATTATGGCACTAGACTGTACTGGACTGGTCAATTGTCTACAATGAACTTTTGTATAGAGCCCTGCAGGCAGCCAGGACTTTTAACATGAAACAATGAAGTTAGAAACAACTAATTTGAGTTAAAAATATGTTACACCAACTATGAGACACTATGCCAATCCTTAATAAATTGAAATTAGGGCACAAAAATGATGATTGGGATAGGGGTCAATGAATAATAAAAATTATCTGTACATTTAGTTGTTTACCATTCATCTACTTGAATTCCCATAACTTCAGCATATCTGTGGATCTGGCTCTGACAAGCCTCCAACACAGCAAAGTCATACCCCTTCAGCTGTAGATTCAGGCAATCATATACAGGCTCGTCAGGCTCCATACTCTGAAAATATAAGCATTTCACTTTTATCTCACTTATTACTAGCATGCTACCCTGAGGGTTTAGCAGAGGTGCATCTAATAGTACAACCACATTCCACTAGTTATGTTTCAGTCCCTACACGAGTGAGTCAATCTTCATCAACCAGACTCAAATCAAGATTTCATGGCTACTACTGACCTTGATGAAAAACCCAATTACATATCGCTCAAGATCTCTTTCATGCTGTTGCTTAGGAATCATTTGTGCTAGCCACCACTAGAATCACTAGATCAATGGGCTAGTCTCTTACCTACCTATGCTAGTGTCCATTATAAGTAATATTGTTCCTATGAATGTGCACAGCTTCATATAAAGATATAAGTTAAATAAAAGATATGAATGATATATTATTATGACTAGGAATGAAGTTAACACTGACAGGATACCAATAAAAATTAAACAAATAATAATCACTAAGTAATAATAAGAATAAACTTAACTATAAATAGTTAGCTATTAACCCTATACCTTTATTACTTACTATTAAATAATCAGGTTCATATAGATCACTTTTAAATCTTTTCTGTTGATTTGAAACCGCTGGCATGCTGAGATTGTGTAGGTTGTTATACTTAAAACATTGACGAAGTTTTAGCTGAAATTGAATAAAAAAATATTATGTAAGTACACCAATTTCAGTGAAATAAAGTTGGTAAATTGAAAATACTTACAAAATTTATTGCTTTTCTACTTAACATTTTCTAAATATAATTAAAAATAGAAAATAAATCTTAAATTCCTTAGTTGGCGGTTCACCGGTTGTCGGAGGTTATTTAATTCGCACAGATGAGAATACTGCTAAATACATAAATAATATCAGATTAAAAAAATATATATTTGAAACGGTTTGACACAGATCAGAAAATAATGCTAAACTCCTAAAATTACAATAATAAATGAGCAAATGTAATTGACAATTTGACATTTGGTAATGTCCGTGAGTGACAGGTGGCAGTGACACTGACAGATGACCATGGAACAGCATTACTTTTTTTTAATATTTCGATGGCTCTAAGGCCTTTAAGCCAAGAAACAGCATTATGTACTTTTGATCACCTCTAGCATGCTGTTGGGTCAATCTTCAATTTTTGAACTTCCGTTTAGGATAATGACGCCCGATACTTTTACTGTTAGTGCAACCATCCATTGACAAACAACAAAAATATAAATGATTTTAATTACGTTTAACTAAAATGAAATTAAAATATTATATATTTTCGTTTTTTGTCAATGGATGGTTGCAACAGCAGTAAAAGTATCGGGTGTCATTCAGTGCCGGATTAAGCCGGTGCGGGGCCCGTAGCAAATGTAACCATGGGGCCCTAGAGTTACATTGCCTTTTTTTTTTTCGCGGTAAATCCACGGTGTCCTTGAATAGCCCTTTACGTTCCGGGGTCACGGTAATGAGATAAGTCTCGCGACCCCCGCAGGCTTTGGCCCTCTAGAGGGGGGCCCCGTCATCATGCTGACACTCTTTGAGGCGCGCGTGGAACACAACACGCCGTCGACCCCTGGTCCATGGTCGGACAGCGAGTCGCCCATTACTCGCCACCCACGTGCTCGTGCCTACGGTGGCCGGAGATCGTCTGCCGACGTCCGTCACTGCAGCTGGGGTGAAGGAAGGATGCTGTCCTTTGCGGCCCGGCTCCTACTTCGCGAGCATGACTGCTTCGCAGAAGGAGGCTACCGCTTCCCACTCCGTCTCGCCCCGAAGTATGGCCTCGACCAATGCCGGACGCGACAGGTCTCCGCCTATCGCCGCCGTGAGGACACGGCGGTGGTTTCCAAGCGGGGCAGTCCTGCACTGTATGCTCCACCGTGTCCTCTGGGCGATCCTCGCAGTGGTGACACCCAGGCGTTTCCTCCCCCTTATCAGACACAGGTACCTCCCGAAACTTCATGCGGTAGGTAAGGACGCCGTGACGCCTATCCAATCACTCCTCAAAAAGAGGTCTTACCGCCGCGATTGTGGCGGGCCCGGACCTAGGTTGCGACAGTCGTTCCCTCCATACTGCCCTAAGATCGCCCTTGAGCTCTTCCCGGCGTGCCTTCACTTCTCGAAGCAGCGGGGATACACCCCGGCGCTGCGCCTCCACGCGCCACTCATAGACGCGATGGAGGGCAGGTTGGCCGATTCGCTGGCGATCGTGCGATATCCCCGGATCATCCGCATAGCCATGACCCCCTGGCATGCGACCAGCTTTAATGGTCGCGTCCGGATGCTAATCAGGGCCCACACGGGAGCCCCGTAGAGGGCCATGGACCGCACGACGCCGGCGTAAAGCCTCCTTGCATGATGCGTTTGGCCCACTGAGATTGGGCTGGAGTAGCCTGAGGGCGGCCGCTGGAGGCTTTGGGGCAAAACTCTCAATACGAAATGCTTCAATGTGGATTGCATTGCTTCGATATAGCCATGTAATGATTTATACAGAGCGTATCCTGTATTAAGGTCTTGAGGAGACGACTGTAACGAGGCGTTAGTAGTGACAGTGTGGCCAATCGCTCACTTTAAGAATAGCCAAGGTGTATTACATATTTGTGATTTTTTTTGGGCACTGGCGCGGGGCCCCCCAATGCGCGGGGCCCGTAGCATTTGCTGCCTCCTGCTATATGGCTAATCCGGCACTGGTGTCATTATCCTAAACGGAAGTCCAAAAATTGAAGATTGGCCCTGTTACATGTGACGATATGTAACGGGTTTTATTTTATTTAGCGATAGGCTCGTGTTTGCTCGCGTTTGACCACTATACCGCCTGATGGTAAGTGGTGATGATGATGTGGTCGACAGTGAAGCACGCAAACAATAATTGTGGAATTTATTACTTCCGCTGTAACAATGTGCGCGGATCTTCGCAAAAAACATTGGATGCTTACTAATCCACATGCGAGTACACGAACGGCAATTACAGCGGAGCTGAAGCAAACGCTCTGGCCGAAATCAGTAGGTTCACATCAATTTAGATGAAGTCACAGAATTAATCATATAATGTAATATGCCAGCAGCCTTGATCATAAAGTGAGTGCCACCTGGTTTGTAGTGCCACCACTCCTAATCTGCGGAAAATTCAGGGTATTTACTACATAGTTCCATAAAAAAGCTCCGCTGACAAAGGGGTTGTCATAGACTTGTCATAGACATAATGGGGAAGGCAAGTGTCAAAGTGAAAATGACAGTTTGGTCCCCAAAGAACTGTAAAATCAAAGGAATTTTCAGAAAAAAAAACATTTATTGATGTAAAATGACTAGATGTTGTGTAATAAGCTGTAAAAATGATGGAATACACTTTTCAAAATAATATCTACTTTTCTTTTGGAGGTTATGTACCAGTATTGCATCGCTCGAAAATCGAAGAATTATCACCTGGAACGAGTTTTGTAATAGTTGTGGTGTTAAGAAATTAAATATATTGTGATATTTCTCGAATCTAAATAGAAAAAAAGGTTAAATTTACTGACTTAAAACATTATGATATTTTATCAAAATAGAAAGTCAAAAGCAGCATTATATTCTTGATAAAGGAGAGGACAGGTAAAACATACCTAAACTCAAAAATTGAAACCTCAACTACAAGTAATTGTGGATTTATTACGGTAAAATCAAATGTATAACCACTCAATTAAATCACTTTTTTTCTCTTGTAGATGCGCCGCGGCGTCTTAATTCTTCTTTTAGTATATAGTACTTGCATGGACGAATAATTTTCCATATTTGTTTTGTATTTATACTCAATTTTTATAACAAATAATCTTGTTTGTTTTTTTGTACAAGGTAGACGTGGGGACCAACTATCGCAGCGCCATCTACGATTAGCTTTGAGTTGCCATCCCCATTTTATGAGCGTTTATTTAGCCCTCATACGCACGAGCGCTTTTTTATTGGGCGTTAACAAGCGCCGAAATGGTTTGAAGTGATGGGTGGTGACTGACATTTAGGTTCAACTTCACCTTTTTGTTGGGCGTTAAAAAAGCGCTGACTTCGAAGTCAGCGCTTTTTTAACGCCCGTAAATAAAGTGCTCAGTGCTAATGGGGACATTGGGGACTATTATGACTTCAACATAAAATAATAAAACTGGCAGTGTAAATCCACATGACATGACTCACACACAAAAAATAAATGTCAAAAAATTGTCTATGTTTTTGTCTACCTTCGTGCGTGAAGACATCAATGAAATGGGAAGAATGGTAAAGAAAATCATAAGTTAGGTGTTCTTTAGTGACGGTATTTTAATCGCGATAAACTTAATGGTGATTCGTTTATGGTTTAGTATATCTTGAAGCAATTTCCGAGAAGAAATGGCGTCTACAGGCAGTACACCCTTTCCGAAATGGCAATTGGCAATTCTTCTTGGCGCACCTCTTGCCATTGGTTTAGGTTACCTTTATCTCAGAAACAGATTAGAAGACCCAGAAAAGAAAAAAGTGTCTGAGTTAAAAGCCAAGACTACTATTTCATTGGATAATGAAGAAAATAACGCCAAAGTTTCTGAGAGCGCTATCGACCGCGCGATGAAACTGAAAGGTGCCGGAAACCGGGCTTTCCATGCAGGAGAATATGATAAGGCTATAGCTTTATATAATGAAGCGATCGAGGCTTGCCCTCCCGACCGTCGCGTCGACCTTGCTACTTTCTATCAGAATCGTTCAGCATGTTACGAAAAACGCGAAATGTGGGAACAAGTCAAAGAAGATTGTACGTTTGCTCTTAAACTCAATGAGAAATACGTTAAAGCTTTTTTGAGACGCTCTCGTGCTGCTGAGAAAAGTGGTGATCTCGTTATGGCTCTGGAAGATGTTACTTCTGCCTGTATTCTTGAAAGGTTTCAGGTACAAAGTTCTCTCGTTAATGCTGACAGAATCTTAAAGGCCCTGGGCCGACAACATGCTTGCGAAGCCCTCGCCAAACGTCGGCCAGTCATGCCATCTAAGCATTTCATAAAGACATATTTCTCTGCTTTCTCTGAGGATCCCATTACTAAGTTGCAACTTGATAAGGCTACTAGTGGCTTTGCTAAAGCGAAGAAGGCTCTTGATGCTCAAGATTATGATTCCATTGTTGAGGCATGCTCTGAGGAACTGAAAGAAGCTGATGGTAAATACAAAAATGAAGCCTTGTTGCTGCGTGCCACCTTCTATCTTCTATTAGGCAGACATGATGAAGCCCAAGCAGATCTTGCAAAGGTCATTGATAGTGATGCTTCTACTAAAGTTAAGGTAAATGCCTTGATCAAGCGTGCTTCATTATTTACACAATTGGAAAACACTGAACGCTGCTTAGAAGACTTTGAAAAGGCTGCCCAGCTGGATCCTAACAACTCTGATATTTATCATCATCGAGGACAAGTGTATTTACTCTTGGAGCGCATGGACGAGGCCACAGCTGAGTTTGCGAAAGCTGTTGAGTTGAACCCAGACTTTTCTATTGCTTACATACAGAAATGTTATGCTGATTACAGACATGCACAGATTAATAAGAATGTTGCAGCTCTGACACAAGTTCGAGCTGACTTTGAAAGGGCTTTGGAGAGATTCCCTCGCTGTGCTGAAGCATACATCTTGTTTGCTCAAGTATTATCAGACCAGCAGGAGTGGGGACGTGCTGAGGCACTGTTTGATGCTGCCCTGTCTGTGGACCCCAACAATGCCACACTATATGTGCACAAAGGGCTAGTGCAGCTGCAGAAGAGCACAGACTTTGATAAAGCTGTGAAACTGATCAACAAAGCCATTGAAATGGATGACAAATGTGATTTTGCGTATGAGACATTGGGTACCATTGAAGTACAGAGGTAAGCTAAATATTTTGTTATTATGTTTTATTGCATAGGTTCATTTAAAACTTATCCTAACTTTAGTCAGATTTGTGCTTTGACATGGGCCTCTGATGCCACTGCACTGTTTATGTTGTCCTGCCAATCTCCACTTGTGGGACAGATCATCCTCCCACCTCTTGCGTGCCAGGCCAGTGCAGGCCCCCTCTCCCATTGTGTGGCCCCCTCCATCTTCACTTCAGTCTCTTGACTCAGTTGGCTATATCTGCCATCCTTTGCATGCCTTACCCAATAGTTAAATATGTTTTGTGATTCATGGTCATAAATATTATCTATGAATAACTAGCTTATGTCAGCAGCGCTGCCTGTGTGATATACAATGTCACATAGGGATATAAAGTATCCTTAGCATTAATCCAGGTTATAAAATATCTGTGTACTTAATTTCATCCAAATCCTGTGCACCAAAGTTCAGTAGTTATTGTCTGAGTGATAAACATCCATTTCATCCAGTCAAACTTTTGTGTTCATAATATTAGTGAGTTTGTTAAGTAAGATTTCTTTACTATTGAAGTCCTTTATTGGTGTATTATCCACTGTTATCTGTGAGCTGTTTTATCATCCTAACTAGTAAATATATACATGATAAGGAGCTTTATCTTACACTATCTAGTAAAAAGAATATTGTTGTATTGTTATGTAAGACACCAACCTTACAATACAGGTCCTTGATTTAGAAATATTTGAAATAAATAACTAAGATATAGCATTTTGAACTGTATTCTGTTTCAAAAATTATTGTAAGTACTTTTATTTACCAAAAAAAAATCTTTTTCAGAGGAAACCTGCGACGATCCTTAGAATTATTTGAGAAGGCTATCTCACTAGCCAAAACTGAGCTAGAGATGACACACTTGTTCTCTCTCAAGGATGCAGCTGCAGCACAACTGAAGGTATCGGAGCGCTGGGGACTGGACTGGACTGTGAGCTAGACTAATGCCATCCAACTTGCCTCATACTCAACGAGAATAGAACCTGGCCGTCCAAGTTAGCCAGAGAGCTCAGTTTATTCGTAATTTATAATTCTCAGTGTATGTATCAGTATAATATCCTTTTATGTTCATTATCCAAATTTTTAAATTTGTTAAAGGTTTAAGACTGTTGGAATACTATGATTCTAAAGTGTCATATTAAATCATTATAATTACCGATTTATTCGATTTTAACATAAATCGTGCCAGATGGTATTCTCGTTGCGGACTACTGGTACCTAGCCGCCGCCGACTCGCATCTCATCGTTACAAGTCCTTTTTGGTGTTCATCTTTCTAGAAAGCTGCTTTTTCAATAGAGCTTTACTTCTCAATGTATTGTAACTATGTAACATGTTAATGTCCGTTTATAACATGATTATTCAATTCAGTAGATAAACACAAAATGCTACTAAATGATTAATGTCTGTTATGTGCTTCTTAAATGTGAATCACGAAATAAAACAATAGTTTACACAGGGCTGTAGCCAGTGAGGTTTGGTGTTCAACCCTCTTTAAAATTTCTGCCAATAATACAAATATCAACCTATTTCATGTGGGATTTTAAAATTTTCTCGCCTCCTATATATTCTATACTTTATGACTTTTCTACAGGTTCATAGACTTTCAAAAATTATCTAATTTATCCAAGGATGTGTTAAAAGTAACTTCTGATTTGCTTCCTCTTGCATTCTCTTAGTTCTCAAAACTAATAGTTCGAAAAAAAATAATTAAAGGCTGTATAACATCACGCTGCGACCTAAAAGGAGCCGAGCTGCGGGGGTGAAACCGCGGGGTAGAACTAGTCTCCCATACAGAGTGAATTTTGCAACTGAGAGTGGATGGCTAATTCCTAAACCATGAAATAATACTGATAAAGAAGACTTCGATTTTAACGAAAAGTAAAACAGCATTTTTGGATTTTTGAAGAATCAATATTCCGGGCCAGGAACAGAAACAAGCTGATCTTGGGAAAAAAAGTGTCGCTATTGAGGATCAGATTCTGGGAACTGGGAATGATAAACTGCAAAATTTACATTATGAAAAATGATAATGTCATTATGATATTTATTTTGCAAATGGGTTTTGAGAAACTCTTTTGTTATAATTAAAAAAATACGGTGTTTCTTATGGCTGCTACACACCTTACGATAAATCGTTACGATTAGTCGGTACAGATAAACTGCAACGATAAATCGACAAGTGTGTATGAGAAAAACTGTACAGTTTGTCCGATTTTATAATGGCTGCTACACACCTTACGATAAATCGTTACGATTAGTCGGTACAGTTCAAACTGCAACGATAAATCGACAAGTGTGTATGAGAAAAACTGTACAGTTTGTTCGATTTTTCTCATACACACTTGTCGATTTATCGTTGCAGTTTTAACTGTACCGACTAATCGTAACGATTTATCGTAAGGTGTGTAGCAGCCATAAGACTATAATTGAACGGAACAGTTTGAAATTTTGGATAGATAAATCGAAATCGGATGAAACTGTATCGATAAAAATCGTAACGTGTGTGGCGACTTGTTCAGTTTTTGCCTTATAAACCAACAACTGCCAACGCATCGTCAGTCGAAGCCATGGCTCAACTAATGAATAATCGTCCAGTTTTCTAGTACCTGTCTGAAGGTGTGTGGGCACTACCGAAACTGTGCAGTTTATCTGTACCGTTCAATCGGTAACGATTTATCGTAAGGTGTGTAGCAGCCATTACAGACTTTGAAAAGAAATAGCTGTAACAAATTTA
Organism: Agrotis clavis; assembly: GCA_954870645.1. Classification (NCBI taxonomy): domain Eukaryota; kingdom Metazoa; phylum Arthropoda; class Insecta; order Lepidoptera; family Noctuidae; genus Agrotis; species Agrotis clavis. Next base: position 12,309,438 of record OX940922.1, read on the forward strand.
GAATGTGAGTCTCTTTTGAAGTCCAGACATTTTTTATTGGGACAGTTATACGAGAAACGTGCAGGTGTCTGAGATGGTCTTTTGAAGAAAGAATCGCCCAGCTTTGGGTGGACCTGTCCTGTCAGTGCAAATATGTGTCAGATATCGTGTAGCTCGTCTCATAAACTCTAGGAGCTCAAAGATACGACAAACAATACCAAACATAGGACATTTGGCATAATTATATGACTTCAGTCCAAACAATGTATCTAGTGCTAAAATTTTGAGTGCTCAACTCTAACATTCTGAATTCCTTTCGTTCATGAGCTTTTCTTCACCTGGATAAGTTCCTGACAACTTCGTTTTTAAAAGTCATTTTAATGACCTACGTTGTAGAACCCGTCGGTTGTTCTGCATCTTTTATTTAGGTAAAATCCTCTGAAATTGTAATTCCTGGCTATGGCTCCGAGTCAACACATTGTGGTTCACAAAAATATGTTGTAAATATTTATGAAATTCTGTTAAAAGCAGCCAACAGACATATTATAGATGTAAATTGATTTATTCATTATTGGTATTTATTTATTCAGGCTTGTTCCGGCGAGTGAAAGTGACAGCTATACAAGTCGTCTAGCGCCATCTCGTTCAATCACTGGAGCAAGCCTGGTTTTAAGACGTTGTAATACCCCCCCAGATACTTGATTCAAATGTCAAATATTTATGTAGGTTGTATGCCTGCTTCATATTGAAGTGGTGAACTAATTGTTTCTCAAAAAAACTATTAGTTTAGATTTTTATTTAGGTACATTTTCTGCATTTAATATGAACAAAATATTATGTGTAGCTAAATTGTTATCTAAATTTCAATTGTTGGATGTTAATTAAGAAAATAAATTAAATCCTGTAATAGAAAGCTTCTACATAAATATTTAGTGAATAATTGAGTAATGAGTGAGGCTGAGCGCGAATTTGTGTAGGGCATGTTTTGTTTTTGCAATAAGTTTGTTAACTTATCGACTTTACATTGTGATATATTTTTTATTTTTTATTTGCATTTATAGCGACTTAGTTATTTGGATTGTATATTGAGTTTTAAATTGATCTATTGTAATATTTTTAAAACATGTATAAACAAAATATCGCTCAGTCCCATACATTGAAATTGTATAATATTTAAATGTTGAAATATAGTACTCAATTCAAATACAACTTATAATATTTCTGGAAAGTCAGCACTTACGATATGCGCATGTTGAAACTTGAGCACGCATATCACGCAGGATGGCTATTTGATCGATATTATGACTTACAAAATGAAGAATTAATGTTAATTGCCGACTTGAGTTGTGTAACATTATAGATAAATGTGTATTTAGTTTTTTGGGTCCAAAGGATGACTGCAAGTTAGTGCAGCAACACTTATAAAATTTGTCGTTATGTATTGTTGCTATTTACGTAGTTTTGGGAGTGCGCCTTGAGTTTGTGCGGCGGTGAACGAGTGCTGGGTGCGTTCAATACATTTACTCACACATGCAGTGCAATAAAATCCAGAAATGGACTAATATAATAAACACTTTAACTCCTTACTACTGATAGTTATTTTATTCAACATAAAAAAACTGTCAAGAATAGTCTAATAATCGCTTTTAACAACATAGATTCTAGTTTGAAAATACTTGATTATGATGTTTTGGATGCACCCTCAAATTATCAGTTAGATTGTGAATTTAGATTTGTAGCTCGCTGAGATGGTTCTACAAAAGTTGTTACCTCACCGATAGTGGATAGTTATCAATTTATGGAAACTACGAAATACATTATTGAAACTTAATACAAATTGGTTTCTTTATACACTTATTTACTGCATCCGGCTCTGGTTCAGGTCATGTAAGAGCGAGGCCCCATTAGTGCGTTGCGCTGCGTTGCGTCGCGTCAACGCAACGGAACAACGCATTGTATGCCACACCTGTGTTGCGTTGACGCTGCGCCCACGCAACGCAAGAGGGTATGCACGCCGACGCAGCTGCGTCTCAGTTCAGCCTTTGCAATGGATAGATACATCACTGTTCGGCGTCGCAGCGGAGCTCCGACAACGCAGCGCATCACCCTCCCTCCCGCTTCGTCTCTTGTCCGTCGATCCGTTGAAAAATCGCGCGCGACGACGCAACGGTCTAATGGGGCATGTCATAAAAAATGTATGGAAAAGGACGCTGCGACGACGCAACGCAGCGCAACGCACTAATGGGGCCTCGCTCTTACGGAGTAAAGGGAAATGGGAAGCAGTCACCTCCTTCTGCAAAACAATAATGTTAGCGACGGAGGAGGCGGCACGTGACGTCCCCCGTCGTGTTTCACGCGCCTCAAGGAGCTTTCAGCTAAGTGACGGGGTCTATAGGACCATTATTTTATTCCTTTCCAAGAAAAGCGGAGTGATTAGATACTGCAGCAGCATATAAAGCAACCACCACAAAAGCGCGCAAGGAAAGAAATTAGACTTAAGATTTGAACTAAAGAGGGTAAAAGAAAAAAAAATAACCCACTTCAAAAGTGTAAAATAGTACTTATCCTTTGAACGTTTGAACGTCGGTGGCAAAAAAGTCAATGGAATACCATAATATAATAGTCACCGACTTCCAAAAGAAAACTTATTTTACACTTTGTCATGGTTTTTGAGGTCGGTTATTTTTTTTAAGTTTTGTTTTTTTTTCTCCTGTATCACTGGTGCGTTTGCATGCATTTCAATTCACTTACACAAAGACCCGGAGCCGGGAAAATCTACTTCCTAGCAGTGCCGGATTAGCCATATAGCAGGAGGCAGCAAATGCTACGGGCCCCGCGCATTGGGGGGCCCCGCGCCTGTGCCCAAAAAAAATCACAAATATGTGATTTTTTTTGGGCACAGGCGCGGCTATTCTTAAAGTGAGCGATTGGCCACACTGTCACTACTAACGCCTCGTTACAGTCTCCTCAAGACCTTAATACAGGATACGCTCTGTATAAATCATTACATGGCTATATCGAAGCAATTATTATTATTATCAAAGATTTTCTTTGGAAAGAAAAATTCGAACCGCGGACAGGATTCGAACCTGCGACCTTCGGATTCAGTACATCCGACGCTCATTTCCAACCGAGCAACCGAGGATCGTAACCGCCACGGCGAATTCTTCATTCCATTTCTAACGTCTCATGGTGACGTTTAGCGCCATCTATTGCAGAGTATTCCAACTACTGCACCAACATGTTAACATTACAGTTAAATCAATGCTGTAACAGATGACGTCAACCGTACCTATTATTTTTAAATATTAAACGCATTAACGCATGCATAGCGAATTTTCAAAGATTTTCTTTGGAAAGAAAAATTCGAACCGCGGACAGGATTCGAACCTGCGACCTTCGGATTCAGTACATCCGACGCTCATTTCCAACCGAGCAACCGAGGATCGTAACCGCCACGGCGAATTCTTCATTCCATTTCTAACGTCTCATGGTGACGTTTAGCGCCATCTATTGCAGAGTATTCCAACTACTGCACCAACGTGGCGGTTACGATCCTCGGTTGCTCGGTTGGAAATGAGCGTCGGATGTACTGAATCCGAAGGTCGCAGGTTCGAATCCTGTCCGCGGTTCGAATTTTTCTTTCCAAAGAAAATCTTTGAAAATTCGCTATGCATGCGTTAATGCGTTTAATATTTAAAAATAATAGGTACGGTTGACGTCATCTGTTACAGCATTGATTTAACTGTAATGTTAACATGTTGGTGCAGTAGTTGGAATACTCTGCAATAGATGGCGCTAAACGTCACCATGAGACGTTAGAAATGGAATGAAGAATTCGCCGTGGCGGTTACGATCCTCGGTTGCTCGGTTGGAAATGAGCGTCGGATGTACTGAATCCGAAGGTCGCAGGTTCGAATCCTGTCCGCGGTTCGAATTTTTCTTTCCAAAGAAAATCTTTGAAAATTCGCTATGCATGCGTTAATGCGTTTAATATTTAAAAATAATATTATTATTATTATTATTCCGTTTATTCATTTTTCATACATACTATTACATTTTTAAATATTTCTTTAAAAAAATACAAAACAATAAAAAAACATTTAAAAATATAAAAATAGTAGTCCGCCGGTGTGGGAGCAGGGTCCAAGCTACCGGTGGTTAGGGTTCCAGAGACAGGAACCTCCTCACAATACGAGCCGTATCAAGAAGTACTGCCTTCTGAATCTGGCCCTTGATCCAACTCCCTAAGGAGAGCCTCGAAAGGTGTTCGTCGAGGCTCTTTGCCATCAGGCCATTGGCAGTCACGACGATCGGCACAATGATAGCCGAGCTCACATTCCACATGTCGACAACCTCGCGTGCCAGATCAAGATATTTGATTTGTTTATCTTTCTCTGCCTTCACGAGGTTCTCGTCATGCGGGATGGTAACATCGATTGTCATTGCGCGGCGCGCTGATCTGTCTATCACTACTATGTCAGGCTTATTGGCCACAATAGTCCTGTCAGTAATGATAGGCAGATCCCAGTACAACGTGACATGGTCTTTCTCGAGAACTGGGTCGGGCACATACCTGTAATACGGTACCTCAGATTCCACAAGTTTGTATTTCAACGCAAGTTGCTGGTGGATGATTCTGGCTACTAGGTTGTGCCTGTGCAAGTACTCGCCGTTAGCAAGACGAGAACAACCAGAGATAATATGTCGGATGGATTCACCTGGACGATGGCATGCCCGACACACGTCAATCGTCCCATCCTTTATAATATGTCTCCGGTAGTTGTTCGTCAAGATAACTTCGTCCATAATCGCACAGACAAAACCTTCGGTTTCCCCAAAGAGGTCACCGAAACGTAGCCAGGACACAGACGCTAGAAAATCTACATCGGGCCCATGAAGGGCCCGGTAGAAGCGTCCGTGTAGCTCCTTGCCTTGCCATACCTCCTTGCGGTCTTCGGCACTGAGTACTACAGGTTTGTGCCAGTTCTCTTTAGCCATGGGCAGCGGGGTGAGTCCCTTGTCTACCGTGACCACATCTCGGTGCATACCCACTTCCATTTTCAAAAAATATTCTCTGAGGCTGCACACCTCGCGGTTGTGGAGGGTCTTAGCATTTAAAAAGCCTCGACCCCCGCACTTCCGCGGGATGTACAGCCTCATTACCGATGAACGTGGGTGATGCATCCGGTTTGCGGTCAACAGTGTACGGACCCGCCTATCCAAGGCGTCGAGTTCAGTTTGAGTCCATTTGAGTATGCCGAAAGAGTACATTAACACCGGCATGACCCAACCGTTGAAGGCGCGCACCTTGTTTCCGCCTGAAAGAAGGCTATTTAAAACCCTTTTCAGGCGTCCAAAGAAGCGCTCCCTCAACGATTGTTTCACGTCCGGTACAGCAATGCCTAACGCTTCCGACATACCCAAATACTTGTAGGTTTCGGATGAGGAGAGTGATCTAAGGTGTATGGAATCTGAAAGCTGGATCCCTTCAGATTCCATAATCTCTCCTCGCTTTACATGCATGACTGCATATTTGTCCACACCAAATTCCATCCTGATGGCACTACTAAACGTTTCAGTTACCTTTAGTAGCTTCATCAGTTGCAATTTGTTGGGGGCAAAGAGTTTCAGATCATCCATGTATAGAAGGTGAGATATGACCTGACCACCTCTCCTCAACCGAAAGCCTAGACCTGAGTCCTCCAGCAATGTGCTTAGAGGATTCAGGGCTAAGCAGAACCAAAGCGGACTCAAACTGTCGCCCTGGAATATTCCCCGCTTGATCCATACAAGTTCATCATTCGCCTGGACCTGTCGACATCCGGGATAGCAAAGGACCGTTCTCCATTGGCCCATACATGACTCAAGGAAGGCGCGTAGAGTTGCATCTATCTTGTACAACTCCAGCACCCTCATGAGCCATGTATGTGGCACCGAGTCGTAGGCCTTCTTATAATCTATCCAGCATGTGGACAGATCCCTGCGAGATCGACGAACCTGTTGGCTAATGGCCATGTCAATGAGGAGCAGCTCCTTAGTACCACGGGACCCATTCCTACATCCATTTTGAGAGGCAGACATAATGGAGTTACTTTCAATATGTGTGTTAATTTTCACTCTCAAAATGGATGTAAGAAGTTTATAGACCGTCGACAAACAAGTGATCGGTCTATAGTTCTTGGGTTCCGTGGTACTACCTGATTTGTGGAGCAGGTGGGTAATACCAGTTGTTAGAAACTGGGGTAGCGACCCAGACTCTAAGGATGACTGGAATTGAGATGCCAGGCAAGTATGTGAACTAGTTAGCCACTTAAGCCAAAAATTATGCAGTCCGTCCGGTCCCGGAGATTTCCAATTCGGTAACGGACGGACTGCTTTGGCTACATCCAGTGGCGTTATTCTCACTTTTTCCATTTCTGGAATTGTTTCACATACTTGCTCGACATCACGCATCCAGTCAGCCTCAGTATGACTGACTGGTACCGACCAGATGCCGCGCCAGAATGTACTCGTGGCGCCGTCATCCGGACGGCACAGGTCAGCCACGCTTTGTTCAGGTCGCTCCCAACCTCTATATACCCACCTCTCATCGCTCCGGAACATGCGATTCTGTGAGTACCGATCAACTCGTCGCTTATACCGCCGAATACGGCTTGCCCATGCACAAACTTTTTGCTTCAGGAAGTCGATGCGCTCTGTGACACGGGACATGTATTCCTGAGGACCAATACCAGTCCCCGAGAATGCCCGCCTCACAAAGCGCATCACACGTGGTCGTGTATTTCCCTCCCTGAAGCAATATAGTTTGCCAATGAGTACCCTGGCCTCGCCAATACGACGCTCAATCCTGCATTGCCAGGCTGGTACAGCTGGTTTTGGTCGATTAGCTCCGTCACTGTTCGGAAACTTGACATTAGCCAATCGACATGCCGCAACAGCCCCACAAAACAGGATTGAATGTGTATCGGCAAGATCCTCGCTGCTTTCGAAAAGATTCTTAAGCAGCGAGTTCAAGGCACCCACCAGCGCCCTATTTTTTTTGTGCATGGGTAACCGTGGCAATCGGGGTCTAAGTGTAATGGGAGTTGAGCGGTACTCACGAAGCGCATCCTCCAGTGCGCTCCTCAATCGTTCGTTGCACTGGCTACTTACCGTGGCAACCGTATCATCCTCCTCCACAACAGGAGCAATATTTAACTGCGACGGAACCCTGTTGATAAATACGGGTGTCGTTGCTGGTGGTGGAGATAAGATGGTACGGTTGCTCAGTACCTCTGAGCGCAGCCTATCAAGCGCGGTGTCGTCCAACATGTGATTACGTTGGATGACCCGCACCTGATCCGAAAGTCGTTGAGCCGAGACGTTTAGAGTTGGTTCAAGTACCTGGAACAGAGACAGCATCCTAACACGGTACGCAGTGAGGTTAGTTCCCCCCTCTGTAGACCCGTAGTATGCGCGCATGACATTTTCATTTATGGACTGAGTCCATCTCATGCGCTGCACACAACCACCGGTAGCGGGGACCCGGCTCGGGGCCGGTTGGCCCCTAGGTTCCAAGCTCTTCGGCGGCCGGTGTCTCCCCTGCCGACGTACAGGTGTTGGCGACGTCGGCGGGGAGAAATATTCGTCGCTCGAACTCGACGCAACTGCCGCCGCCGGTGATGTGGGAGACCCGATGTCCGGTGGCGGCGAGGCGGAGCTGAGCGGCGACTCCGGGGATGGAAGGCGTGCGCGTGCTGCTCTGGCTCGTGTCAACATATTAACTCAAACATAATATTTCGTCTAATTCATCCATAATTTTCATAATTTTGATCATTTTTGATTTTTCACATGACATTTGTGTCAGCCGCTGTCATAAATGGTTTTTTTCTTTAAAACACATGTTTTAGCTTGTCTTGTATTGGATTTACTATATTTGTTGTTAGTTTACTATTGTAAGTTGATTTGCTCTATTTATTAAAGGTTTAAACATATATTTTTTATTAAAAAGGAATAGTGAAATTTTCAAGTATATGTTTGACGTACAGTATTTTATTATTTATTTACTTCAGATTTTAAATCCATATTTTGTTAGTAAAAAATCTTAAAACTAATGTTAGTAGACACCAAAATACATTATTTACAAAATTCAAAACGACTGAGTACACCTACGTGTGCAGCCGTATCCAGTGAGCCAGCATGGGGCTGTCCCACCTATCGCACAAAACACTCAGGCAATGCAATCCCGTTGAGGCATTTCGTATTGAGAGTTTTGCCCCAAAGCCTCCAGCGGCCGCCCTCAGGCTACTCCTGCCCAATCTCAGTGGGCCAAACGCCTCATGCAAGGAGGCTTTACGCCGGCGTGGTGCGGTCCATGGCCCTCAACGGGGCCCCCGTGTGGGCCCTGATTAGCATCCGGACGCGACCATTAAAGCTGGTCGCATGCCAGGGGGTCATGGTCATGCGGATGATCCGGGGATATCGCACGATCGCCAGCGAATCGGCCAACCTCGCCGAATTGCTGCCCTGGGATCTGGGGGCAACTGCCCTCCATCGCGTCTATGAGTGGCGCGTGGAGGCGCAGCGCCGGGGTGTATCCCCGCTGCTTCGAGAAGTGAAGGCACGCCGGGAAGAGCTCAAGGGCGATCTTAGGGCAGTATGGAGGGAACGACTATCGCAACCCAGGTCCGGGCCCGCAAAAATCGCGGCGGTAAGACCCCTTTTTGAGGAGTGATTGGATAGGCGTCACGGCGTCCTTACCTACCGCATGAAGTTTCGGGAGGTACCTGTGTCTGATAAGGGGGAGGAAACGCCTGGGTGTCACCACTGCGAGGATCGCCCAGAGGACACGGTGGAGCATACAGTGCAAGACTGCCCCGCTTGGAAAGCACCGCCGTGTCCTCACGGCGGCGATAGGCGGAGACCTGTCGCGCCCGGCATTGGTCGAGGCCATACTTCGGGGCGAGACGGAGTGGGAAGCGGTAGCCTCCTTCTGCGAAGCAGTCATGCTCGCGAAGTAGGAGGCGGGCCGCAGAGGACAGCATCCTCCCTTCACCCCAGCTGCAGTGACGGACGTCGGCAGACGATCTCCGGCCACCGTTGGCACGGGCACGTGGGTGGCGAGTAATGGGCGACTCGCTGTCCGACCATGGACCAGGGGTCGACGGCGTGTTGTGTTCCACGCGCGCCTCAAAGAGTGTCAGCATGATGACGGGGCCCCCCTCTTTTATGAGCTACAACGAATTCTTATCAATGACGGTTCTAATCGCTGTTTCCTAATGCGGCCCGGATTGCCTCACAACAATAATCTAGTTGGCTGTACCGACCTATTCCTTATCCAATGTCACAAATAACCAAAACAGATATTGGATAAATGCTTCTATTTGTAATCTTGAATTTAATTGTAATTATCCATAAAACGTATCCTTTATTATGTTACAATGGCACGTTCACATTTAGACGATACGGACAAGACCCTGTGACTTATAGAGGACTATTCGGGCCCAGTCGGACAGAAGTGGCAAGAACACGATGTTCACTGACAACACGCTGTAATATAAGTTCAGGTTACCCGCATAATATACCTATTGTTTTCAAGAAAATTATGAAGAATTGCCTAGGAGCCCCCAGTGTAGGCAACTAACAGTGGACTGTTAGTTGCCTACACTGCGGGAATTCGGAGACGAAGGTAGACGAAAAATACAGATCTTACAGCGCAGTAAGCGCTGCAGGTGCTGATCGGTAGAGACAACGAATTTACGTTATACTTCTGCGTGCCTAATGATCGCAAATGAAGCTTTTATACGCTACTCACCAACTACGCAAGTTGCCGAGACTGCTAAACTTACCAAGTTTCAACTGGCCTTTTTACATAATAAGAAGGTCGGCCTCATTCCATTATTCTATGGCATACCTACTCCGTCTTGTCTCTATGCCTGTCTAACATTTGTCAAAACGTGTATAAATTCACCGTATCACACTACTCATAGATGACACGTACTACTCGTTTCCACAAACTTGAGTACGACATAATTGGACACGAATCCTTTATTAACTGATACCTATTCACCTAACAGTCACAGTGCTAGTTTCTACTGATTTCAAATATGCACAAACACACATGTTGTTGATAAAGTTGTGGCTTTGGTTGTTTTTGTTTAGTTCAAATGAGGCACTGGTCTGCTATAACTGTTCTTCAACCCAGAGTGATTGGGAGCGGTGCGGAGGAGACTTCGTACCGTCGACTTTTACATTTAACAGCACACGGATGTTTCTTATCAATTGCACAGGAGGTGTTTAGTCTTGATACTGATTACTTTGATATACAGTTGTGCTTGAGTTCGCAGCTTCAATAGGCTTCTGTATTCCAGAAAACGCGATGTGCTTTGTGAGGTCGTGGAGAGCGCGGGCGCGTCATGCCTGGATAGTGCAGAGGGGATGTTATCATGCTACAGCAGACGACGTCCTTCCTCGATCCTTGACATTACCCACTAGAGCTATGTCTTGTAAACAAGAAAGGTGAGTAGTATCCATTTACGTTGAACGGTTGAATCTATTGATAGAGTACCTATTTAGGATTCGGATTTATGAATTATTTACTTATTTATGGATTCGGATTTCTCCCTTTTGGCCCATTTTAAAGAAAAACCCCGTATATTTCAAATGTGCACATCAAGCCCTTTAATTTGAAACCCATGTCGATACTGTGCGAATTTATTTTTCGGTTACGACTACATTCCCAAGCGGGCGCCATATTGGATTTGGTGACACGTCACCTACCCTTTAGCCAGCGGAAAACTGAGACGCTTCTAACGACACCTCATTTGTTATGTAATGATAAGTAGTTTAGAAGTTATGAGGGAACAAACAAACATACATACAAACGTACATAGGTAGTGGTACAAACATACATACCGGTCAAAATCATAACCCTCCTTTTGGCTTTGCCGTAGTCGGGTAAAAATTACAAAAAAATATGTTTTAGTTCCTCATCACATGCTACATTCTTCACACGATGCGATGCATTCTTGCCTTTTTATTTTAAGATCGTGGCGACTTCTTATGGGTTTTCCTTTGTATGCAAATAATATTGTAATAGTATATTTCTTTTTTAATTTTAGACACAGTATTTGATAGGGCTTTTGTTTTAAATTGGCCAGCAGGGGGATATCTGAATCCGTAAGAGATTTATTTTACGTAGTAAAATCATCAAATCAGTCCTTTCACCCAGGGCAGGGCGGGAGGGATTCAGACTCGTACCGTTCTAAATCCACGGTGTCCTTCAATAGTCCTTTACGTTCCGGGGTCGCGGTAGCTCGTTCATCCCGCGACCCCGGCAGGCTTTGGCCCCCTAAGGGGGCCCCGTCATTATGCTGACAGCAGCCGGGCATGGTCCATGGTCGGACAGCGAGCCGTAATAGTTACAAAAAAACTTTTTTAGGAGACTTCAGCTCTTTTTTAATGTTAACAATTTTAACATATCTATTTATTTTTTTGGTCAAGTGTTAGTTATCCACAAAAAATATTGAAATAGGCCGTTTTTTTAATTCCGTTCGATTGTGTGTCATGTTAGAATTATCACAAAAGAAAAATATGTGATATACTTTCGGAACATGGTGATTTATTTATTTCATTGAGGTTTTATTTTTCTTTGATTTTAAATTGGGCCTAACGGGAAGCGTATTCACACAACTAAAAAAAGATTCCACGTAACCGGTTGATACATCCAGTTATTTCTAAGTGAGCTCACTCCATCATAGTTATCATCTTTACTGCTGGGCTAGGTAAATTAAGGTCTTATCACCTGCACAGCGTTATAAGCTGAATAGCTGTATGTACTACATGGAGTGACTGCCTACCTGACCTCCACAACCCAGTAACTTGGTAAGATTGGTTGAGTTGTCAGACTAAACCTTCTGACTAACGTAACGACTGCCAAAGATCTACAAATGACAGCCGGGACCAACGGCTTTACGTGCTTTCCTAGGTACGGAGAAACTCGCTATGATAGATAATTTCGTAGTATTCTATCTACAGACTATATTAAACTTCGGCAAGCACGACAACCTTGAAGATCGGCGGTCTGTAGGTTACCTACCACTGTTATATTTAGCCACGAGCTTCTAAATTAAGGTTTGTCCTGATAATTTAGAAAACAAAAAAAAAACGGTGTTCTGTGGACTCTGCGGTAAGAAACTTAAAAATACAATCTAATCAAAATCCCAAAATTGATACCTACCCACAGTATAACACACAAAGTCTGAAGCGCGGCAGTTTTAACCCCCCACAAATTAACGGTCCGCTCTAACCTACATCAAACTGAGATGAAACTTATATTTTCCTTTATAATTATTTTGCTTTGGTAAGGGCGTGGCCCCATGTCTCCGGCGCGGCGCCGTGCCGAGCTACGGCGCCGTCGCCGGCGGGCGGCGCGGCGCCGTGCCGCGCTACGGCGTCGTGTACCGGCACGTACTCTATGCTCAGCAATCAGCAAGTGTATCCAAAGATAAAAATTACAGCTTTGATTTGATATGGACCGCGAAAGACGTAGTTCCTGTTGCTAGTGCATTGTATGTATGTAGTCATACGTATGTCTACATCAAAAAATAATTCTATGATAAGAATAAATAAGTTAAAATAATTTCTTTTATTTCTTACCTTATAGTTAAGCCTAGCATTTCGATAGGCTCAACAGGTTTCCTGAACACGTGGGTGGATCTCCAAAACGGGCGTATTCGTGTGATCGCTCTGGTGCTTTTCAGATATTGATATTTAACGGTAATTATGTATCTCATTAAAAAGTATGATATTCAAATAGAATATTTTTACTTTTGGCCTTCAATTTACACTAACAGTTATGGAAATATTTAAGTTCAAAAAATTTCGCGACCAGAGCAATCATAATTGGTGCCAGAGCGATCATAAATGGTCAAACCAATTTAAAAAAAAAAGAATATTGATAAAAAATTATTAGTTTTGGCGTTTTTAGTCATATTCAGTTGGTATACGTGTAACAAGATAACATGTAAGTGATACCTTTTCTTCCGGAAGTCGGTGGCTTTGTTTTTTATTTCACTGACTATGGCCATCCGACTTCCGAAAGAAAAGTTATTTTATACTTTTTTGTGTTTGGTTTTCAAGTCGGTTCCTTTTTTTTTCAAAAAGCTTTTTTATTTTATTTTTCCCTTTTAGTTTAGATATTCAATTAAATCGGTGTCTTTGAAAATCTACAATACAAGTCTGCAAAAAAATGGATGTATATGGGTAATGTCACAAGATATCCATTCATTATATATATTAAAACCGTTCATCATCATCATCTCAGCCATAGGACGTCCACTGCTGAACATAGGCCTCCCCTTTTGATCTCCACATATACCGGTTGGAAGCGACCTGCATCCAGCGTCTTCCGGCGACCTTTATAAGGTCGTCTGTCCACCTTGCTGGTGGACGTCCTACGGTGCGCTTGCTAGTCCGTGGTCTCCACTCTAATACTTTTCGACCCCATCGGCCATCTGCTCTGCGAGCAATATGACCTGCCCATTCCCACTTCAGCTTGCTAATCCGTCGGGCTATATCGGTGACTTTAGTTCGTCTACGGATCTCCTCATTTCGGATTCGATCACGTAGAGAAACACCTAGCATAGCCCTCTCCATAGCTCGTTAAGCGACTTTGAGCTTTGAGATGAGGCCGATAGTGAAAGACCACGTTTCGGTGCCGTAACTCATCACTAACACACATTTGTTGAAGACTTTCGTCTTGAGGCACTGAGGTATGTCGGACGAAAAGACATTGCGTAGTTTCCCGAACGCTGCCCAACCGAGTTGGATTCGGAGGGTTGACCTCTTTCTCGAAGTTGGACCTACCTAGCTGGACTACTTGTCCTATGTAGATATATGAGTCAACAACTTCGAGTACCGAGTTTCCAACAGAGACTGGGGTGGGCACAACATTGGCATTTGACATAATTTTCGTCTTGTCCATGTTCATTTTCAAACCCACCCGTTGTGAAACTCGGTTGAGGCCATCGAGCATCATGCTGAGTTCCTCCATCGACTTTGCCATGACTACGATGTCGTCGACAAACCGAAGGTGAGTGATGTATTCGACGTTGATGTTGATGCCAAGTCCTTGCCATTCCAGGAGCTTGAAGGCGTCTTCCATAGCGGCAGTAAACAGTTTCGGGGAGATAACGTCCCCCTGTCTTACGCCTCTTCTCAATGGAATCGCCTTCGTGCTCTGCTCCTGTACTCGGACCGACATGGTGGCGTTATTATACAAGCACTTCAACACCTCGATGTACCGATAGTCAATACGGCATCGCTGGAGTGACTCAAGTACCGCCCATGTTTCCACCGAATCGAAGGCTTTCTCATAGTCCACAAACGCTAAGCATAATGGCAAGTTATACTCTTCGGTCTTCTGTATAACTTGCCGCAGCGTATGGATGTGGTCTATGGTACTATAACCTCTTCGGAAACCGGCTTGTTCGGGAGGCTGGAAGTCATCAAGTCTGTGTTCGAGACGGTTCGTGTAATTATAATTATATTAAAACCGTTCCCAGAATAAAACTAACACTTTTCTGAAAACCGCATCAAAATCGGTTCAGCCAAACGCGAGATAATCGCAGACAAACATTCGTACACACATACAGACCGAACTGCGAATCCTCTTTTTTTTAAGATGGTTAAATAGTTTTATAACGTACAATTAATGCAAAATATCATTGCTCTGGTCTTTTTGGACAGAGCAATCACAGCCATATCGATCAGAAAAAGTCACAAAATCATGAATATAGCCGAATTTAAAAGCAGTAGAAATTTATAATTACGTGTCATAAAAACCATCATAAAGATCACCCAATTCACAAAAAAAACAAATTTACAAACTTAATATTTAATTTAAATAACGTGCCATATCAATCATAAAATTCGAGAACCAAATCCAGAGTAATCATAAACTTGGCTTCGTGAACTTACCTTCGCGGATACGTGGCACAAAGGTATCCTCCTCAAAGGTTAGACCACTGCTGGTGCTACCCAGCGAGAGTGGAATAGAGTGTCTATAACGCGTAACTAGGCTTGAGCGCGATGTTTTACCTCAGCGCAGAGCGATGAGATAAAATGCCCGGACACAAATTTAAATTCAAATTGTGGCAAAAGTATTCATAATAAAACTACAAGTATTTTATAACAATGAAGATTAACTATTTCTTATGTAATCTAAATAAGTTGTTTCATATTTAGCTTCTCATTAAAAAAATAAAGAATATTTTTTTCATTCAATCGGGAGTGAGGACAACCCAGAGCGATCAGGATTTTAGGGTTTAAGATTTTTTTTGAAATACTTTAAATAAACTTATTCATAATATTAGCCTTGTACCAGGTAGATTAGACACTGAACTGCATATAAAAAAATATTTTGAAAACGTTTTTCAATTTTAAAATGGGTTTATTCAGCCCGACCCGAAAAAAAATGCCTCTGGAGATCGACCCACGTATTTCTTCTGTATACGAGGCGCTATTTTGGTTAGCAGTTCTTCAAAACTTGATACGGACATTCTAAAATATTCGTAAAATTTGTCATCACCACAGTTTTTTTTTAATTTCTCGTCGTCATAATAGCAACAGGAACAGGATACGTCTTTCACGGTCCATATCAAATCAAAGCTGTAATTTTTATCTTTGGATACACTTGCTGAGCATAGGGTACGTGCCGGTATACGACGCCGCCGTAGCGCGGCACGACGCCGCGCCGGAGACATGGGGCCACGCCCTAACGTCGTACATATACGTGAGTGCGCAAACTATGAAATTTTTTTTCAATCGCAAATCCAGCTCTTATCGCGGTCTAAAGTCTGTACGGCAATCGAACTGTCAGACAAACTGGTAAACGTTCAGCAATGCTATCCTCTATACATAAACCAACATAAACAAAACCTTGTGGCGACCGAGCGCTCACGCCACGCTGCAGGATCAGTAGTCGATCTCAAAGCTGCCTCTTCGAAGAGCATGTCGTAGAATCCAGCGATGATATTCAAAGCATAGGCGTGGGCGTGGGGGCAACGACTTTATCCTGTTTGACCTCTTCTCGCCTCCCCGAGTTCGAGGGGTTCCCATTTTCCCACGTTTTTATACACTCACTTTTCTTGTTTGTTTGTCGTTCCGTTTGGACTTTTGGAACTCAATTTTTTAGTTCCGTTTAGCTAGCTTATTATGCCACTACATAAAACCGTACATTTTCCACACGCGACTCACGTGTGCTGTGTAACGTGTGGGATCAAAAATATGGGTACAATCTGAAACATAGTAATACTATAGTTCAAACTGTTCTTCCTAATTAGATACTTACCTATTAAATTGTGATGGAAATAATCGGTCGGTACACCCTTAGTTCCTAGCTACAAGCTTGAGCTTATAACTATAGCGACGTCCCTGATATTAACACTGCATTCTTTTTTCAGACATCCTGAGGCCGAGTACAAGGTATGTCTGTGCCAAGCAGACTGGTGTAACTCAGCGACGAGTGAGGTCCCGTCTATTACACAACACTTCGCTAAGTTTCTCACGTTCTTAGTTGCGAGCATTATTACTTTCTGATCGTTTAAGTTACCCACGTTTCCATAAAAAGGATGTTATGTTTAAATGTTTACTGGTGTAGCAAAGTATCCATTCACGCTGTTTTACTTATCTGCCATTGACCCTCCATCATAGATGTCTCCTTATAGGCTACACTGGATCGCAATAAATGTGACTTTATGGGTGTTTATAAGCAGCTTTCACTTTATCTAAGGTGTCTCTGTCTATTTCTACGAAAAGGATGGTAAGAAATGTGTGTGTTAGTGGGCCGCGTCCGCTGCTCGCACGTGTCTTTTTTGTAGACGTGCATCAATCTAAACCTACATACTTAATTAGAAAAATGGAATATTATCTAAGCTGCAATTTGCCAGGGCTAGGCACAACGGAAAAACATACACAAAATACGAGTACCTATATTCGTTGTGTGCGCGATGACAGCGCCCCTAGTGGCCGCAACTATTCAGGACTTGTCATCTGTCAAATCATGTCAACTAGATGATAAGATATCTTTGTGATATTAAATTTCGACTAGTTTTTCAACGAAATTGAAAAAATAGTGTAAAAAGTGAGTGTGTATATTATACCTAGCGATTTTCTTCCTCGTGGAAAATATGGATATTATAATACGCACGGGATTTGAATCGGTTAAGCATAAAATACATTTCCAACCTCAAACTGAGCAAAAAGGGAAAAAATTAGTATTAGCACAGCATGTGAGAGAAGTGGAAGAGCTTAGAACGAACGGGAAAAGTTAAAGTTAAAGTTTTCGTATTAAATTATAAAGAAAGTTATGAAAATAAAGCAACTTGACACATGACAGCCCAGAATTAATTCACATTTCTGCCACGTCGTGCGCTACGATCGATTTGCCGTTCCCCACCACCCACTTCGCACATAGTCAATACCAACACGCATAAGAGTAAACGTACGAACGATTTTTAATAAAAAGTGCTCAGAGCTAAAAAAATGCTCCTCATAGTTATATTATTATATAGGTACACAATATGTATAAAAGGCAAACTAAACCGTACTTTAGCAGACCGACGCATAAACAGTGGCGGATATGCCCTTACCCTAAGGCCCAGTAGGCCCGGGCCTAGGGCGGCCAGATATTGGGGGCGGAGATCGTGTCATAAAAATCACTGATGGTAACAATATCATCAAGAAATAACTCAAATGAAATAGTAGATTATTAACCAAGGGGATAAAGCAGTGTCTTCTGTCGCGGGTGACGATTTAAATCGCGAGCGTCACGAAGGACTCGAGGTTTACTCCCGAGCGTAGCGAGGGTGTTAAAACCTTAAATCACGAGCGAAGCGAGGGATTTAAGACGAGTCCTGAGTGTAGCGAGGGATTTAAGTTCACCCAAGACTAAGACAGCTTTATCACCGAGGAAAATACTCTACTTTTCGTACCATTTGCGAAAAAAATAACACAATAATAATATAAGATAAGCATTTAATAAAAATAATGAAAATTAAAAGTAAAAGTTAATATTTGAAACATTGGTCCAATTATTTATTGAAAGAGTAATATTTTTGTTGGGTACATTTATTGTTGATGAGTTAATTTGAGTATTTCTCTGTTCAAGTTGCGTCTGAGGAACTTGCGTTTCATTGCAGCTAGTAAACGTCGGAGATAGTGGTGGTGGTGCAATGTCAGTTACGGACGAAGATAAGATGCCAGAAGTTGATGGTTGTGGCTCTGATGGATTAAATTTTATGTTTTTGTTAATTTGACTGCTTAACATAGTTTTATTCGCCATTGAACTTTCAATATACCCCTCAGCTACTCCATCAGAGCTCCAACCACCGTGTCTTTTTATTGACGTAATATCCGCCCCTGAATCCGCCAAGAAAGTCGCCGAAGTTCTTCTAAAGCAGTGACCGGTGTAGAGTTCAACATCTTTAAGTTGTAGATATTTTGCAATATCCTTTGGCATGTTGCTAATTTTATTTTTGCCGATGGCTTGTCGAGTACATTTCCCATTCCGATAGTTTATAAAAAATCTACTGTTTTCCATGTTGGTGGGACGTAATGCTTGGTATTTGTGAATGATTTTAGTATATTCTCCTTGTACGATGAATGAGCGATTTTTCTTTGTCTTAGTTTCCTTTACATTAATCAGCAGCAACTCATTGGAATGATTTTCAACGTCCTCCACCTTTAAGTTTACAAGTTCACATCCGCGGCAGGCACCATTGAGTCCAAAAATTAAGGCCACCTATAACAAAGATAAAAAACAGGTAAATATATAGAATAATTACCATTACTAAGATACGAAATATTCATAGTTATATCATGTACACTTACTTTTGTGGCCAGATAAACTTCGTCAGGAGCTTCATTAAGAAATTTTTCCACATTTTGAGTCGTAAAAATTTTAGACTTCTTTGCGCAATGCCCTTCTGATTTTCTTTTTAAAAAAGCCAGCAATTTCGTAAATCTGTTTATTTCAATGCTGTGTTTGATGCTTATTGTAGCTTTCAGTTTTGAGTATATGCACCAAAGTGTATTCGGATTCTTTGTCTTGGATAAATAATCAAAATAGACAAGAAGTACTGATTCTGAAATTGATAGGCCTTTCGCACTTCTCCACGTTGAAAATTCTTCATAAGTTTTTAAATAATTTTCCTTGGATTTTGTTGGAAGCAAATTATTTATAATTGCGGCAGCATTTGCACTGATGGAATCAGACAATTCACTGTCACTGTCGCTTTGATTTAACATCGTAACTTATTTTTCCCACGTTTTTATATTAGAATATTAATTTATTCATAAAAATAAATTAAAATTGTATTTAAAAAAACAAAAACGCGGCAGATTCCTAGACTAATATTTTTTTGTCGGAAAAGCAAAGGCATCAAGCTCATACGGCCTCGACGGTTTTCGTAATTGTATTGAATAATCATAACTGCATAATAAATGCGTATTCCTTTTTCAAAAAGTTGTATAATTTTTTAAATACAAACTCAATGTTGTAAAGACAGACTGATGTAGTTCAGTATCGGTAAGTATTCCAAATTCAAATCACATTCTCTCCCTAGAGGATGAATGAAATTCAGTACAACTTTCTTTCCCTAGGGAAAGCTGTTTCTAACAGATTAATAATGACTATTGTTATGTACGCTTTTTGTGGCATAGAATGTCACTTTTTTGAGCAAGTGGTACGAAAAGTATCTTATTATATTAAACGCTGGCGTTTTTCATATCGCTATAGATACTAATAATTTTGTACATTTAGTTTTTATTAACTTCAGCTAAAGAAAACCTAAAATCATTATGAATGTTTCCTTTATATGTCCAATAATCCCTGAAACCTCGGAAAATATCTACTATATAAAAATAAGTCGGGTTTTCCTTCCTGACGCTGTAACTCCAGAACGCACGAACGGTTTTCCACGGTTTTACATTCGTTGGAAAGGTCGGGCTCCGTGAGGTTTATAGCAAAGAAAATTCAGGAAAAATTTCAACAGAAAAGCGGGAATAGTTATTTGTTATGCAAGGCTGCAAAGTTGATTTTTGTGCGCGAGTACTTGAATTGAAAACTGAGAGAGCGAAGGATTCTAAGATTGAACCGCGAGAGAAACGAGCGGTTCAAATATAGAATCCTGAGCGATGCGAAGTTTTCAAAAGTACGAGACGCAGAAAAACTTTGCTGCCGAGTGCAACACACAACTTTTCACCTCACACAGCGAGGAAATGGTAGGTGTAAGAGAAACAGCTTAAACAATTTACTATATAAGTATTTATTTATTCATTTTAGAAATTAAAAGTAAAATTACTACAATTGTTAATATTGAAAGTTAAATGTTTTTTTGGAACATTAATACTTGTGTTTGTCACTTGTGTGCTATTATTACGTAAATTTACGGAAAATTGCTCAAATTCATTGGATTCCATTGTGAATGTTGGAGACAGAGACAGATATGTATAAGGCGGTAGAAGACGATTTTCTCGAATTTTAAAAACTCAAACTTACCTACGACATCTACTACTTAACACTAATGTTCAGAAAAAAAAAATAGGTTGGTGCACTGACATGCAGTGGGGGCGGCTCACCTGCCAGGTAGAAAATAATTGAATACAAGACGTGTTCGATTTTTAAACAACACTTTGTGCTCTAGAGCACAAAATCTTTTTCACCTCACCCGCTCGGAAAGATTCTATTTCTCATTCAAAATCTGAGCGCAAAACTCCATTTTGTGTTCTAGAGCACAAAGTGTTGTTTAAAATTCGAACACGTCTTGTATTCAATTGTTTTCTACTTTTCTACACTGGCAGGCGAGCCGCCCCCACTACATTTCCTCGCTGTGTGAGGTGAAAAGTTGTGTGTTGCACTCGGCAGCAAAGTTTTTCTGCGTCTCGTACCTTTGAAAACTTCGCATCGCTCAGGATTCTATATTTGAACCGCTCGTTTCTCTCGCGGTTCAATCTTAGAATCCTTCGCTCGCTCAGTTTTCAATACAAGTACTCGCGCCAAAAATCAACTTTGCAGCCTTGCATAACAAATAACTATTTCACCTCACCCGCTCGGAAAGATTCTATTTCTCATTCAAAATCTGAGCGCAAAACTCCATTTTGTGCTCTAGAGCACAAAGTGTTGTTTAAAATTCGAACACGTCTTGTATTCAATTGTTTTCTACTTTTCTACACTGGCAGGCGAGCCGCCCCCACTACATTTCCTCGCTGTGTGAGGTGAAAAGTTGTGTGTTGCACTCGGCAGCAAAGTTTTTCTGCGTCTCGTACCTTTGAAAACTTCGCATCGCTCAGGATTCTATATTTGAACCGCTCGTTCCTCTCGCGGTTCAATCTTAGAATCCTTCGCTCGCTCAGTTTTCAATTCAAGTACTCGCGCCAAAAATCAACTTTGCAGCCTTGCATAACAAATAACTATTTTCACATACAGAAAGGTTACATAAAACGAAGCCATCTGGTGGCGAAACGGAGTTCGTCGGGTTTGCTAGTTACCTACATAAAAATTAGCATCTTTCAGTTAACGTTAACCAATTTTCTAAGGGCTGATTTTTTAATAGTCAGATTACTTTTATCTGAGGAGTAAAATAGCGATTTGACATATTTTCTATAGATAAACTGTCAAACCGCCATTTTTATTCCTCAGATAAAAGTTATCTGACTATTGAAAAACCAGCCCTAAATCAGTTTAAAGTGCCCAAATTCAAAGTCTCTACGGTTGCTGAGAAAGAGGCGGCGCATGGTGAGGGGCCTAAAGCGGCTGGGACTGAAGAGAGAAAGAAAGAATAGTTATTTGTTATACAATTGAGTGCAAAGTTGATTTTTAACCGCGTGCTCAATTTTGATGACCGAGCAAGCGAATGATTCTAAAATTGAATCACGAGTGCAACGAGTGATTCAAAAATTAGAATCATGAGCGATAGCGACGGAATCAAAAGAGCACAAGGTGAAAAATCTTTGCACTCGAGTGCAACACGTAACTTTTCATCCCACCTCAGCGAGGAAATGTCTAAATGCAAAAAAAAAAGATGTACATTGTACGATACAAGATAGGTACTTTTATTTCAGTTTAGGTATTAACTACATTATTTTAAGTAAATATTTACAGATTTTTTTTAAAATTATAACAAATAATACTTAGGTAGTAGGTATTATATTTTCAAGTTTCTTATTTTATCTTGGTTTATCTTAACAACATGACGTGAAAAGAAAACCGCACAAAGCAAATTAAAAAAAAAGGTTAAAAACAGTTCTGAGTCAAGAAGGTTTCGAGTCTGAGATTGTAACAAAATAATAGTAGATTACGCACCAAAGGATTCAGATTCAAGTTAGCCCAATGCAACGCAGATTTACCTCCGAGGACCGTACTCTGCTTTTCACACTTATATGCGAGGCACCAAATTCTATTTTTGAAATTTGATGTGGTACCACAACCTTCGAACGTCAAGTGGACACCACAGCAAGCGATCAGCTGTTGGGGTCAGCGGGCGCCATTACTGGTACAACTCTTTAGTGCACACGATGTTCTTAATTCAATTTACTTATCCACTAGAGGATAAAAACGGCTTTTACGCTCAGGGGTGCGTTTAAATCTTCCGGCGATATTTCGCCAGTAAAAAATTAAACTAGCGAGGGTTCGCTGAACGGAGTCATAAGTTTCTGTCAATGTTAGTTGTCAAATTCAATTGACAGCTCAGTTTATTGAACAAATAATCAATTTGCCGGTTTAATATATATCCATAATCCACAAATAATATTTACTCTCTAAAATAAAAATAATATTCGTTTTTACGGCGCGAATCGAGCAAAACAACAAAACTTAATGTCAGTCTGACAGCAGGATAAAATTTTGCGAGGTAAAAAGGTCGCAAAAATTTATTCCATTTAGTAAAAACTTATACCAGCGGACGACCGTAAATGGGGCAGATTAAATTTTAGTTAGCTTCATTTTTCACCTCGCGGTGTACTTAAACGGGGTGTTTGACATTTAGTCAGTATAAATTTAAACTGGATAAAGGATTTAAACGCAGCCCTGGGCTGCGTTTAAATCCTAGATAAATGAACTATCTAACACAAAAAGAATTATTCAATTCGAACCAGAAGTTCCTGAGATTAACGCGTTTTTAGCAGTTGGCAAAACTGAATGTCCTCTGAGATAATCCCCCATTAGTTCTACTATTCGCCACCATGAGCGCTGCAATCGAATAGTACTACTCCCACCGCCATCGTGCACGTTCTAAATAAAGCATTATACATTTTTTTGAAAAAGGAATACACATTTATTATGCAGTTATGATTACCTATAATTAAAATTAAGAAAACCGACGAGGCCGTATGAGCTTGATGCCTTTGCTTTTCCGACAAAAAAATATTAGTGTAGGAATTCGCCGCGTTTTTGTTTTCTTCAAATACATAGACGTTAAGTTTATTTTAATTTATTTCAATTGTCATTATTTTTAATAAATGCATATCTCATAATATTATTGTGTTAATTTTTTCGCAAATCGTACGAAAAGTAGAGTATTTTCCTCGGTGATAAAGCTGTCTTAGTCTTGGGTGAACTTAAAACCCTCGCTACACTCAGGACTCGTCTAAAATCCCTCGCTTCGCTCGTGATTTAAGTTTTTAACACCCTACTACGCTACGCTCGGGAGTAAACCTTGAGTCCTTCGTTGCGCTCGCGATTTAAATCATCTGCACCCGCGACAGAAGACACTGCTTTATCCCCTTGGTTAATAATCTACTATTATTGCCACACGCCGCAAGTGCACACAGTAAAAGAGAAAACAATAATTATAATTTAAAAAAAGACAAATAAATGCAATATCGATAAACGCACAACTGATAGTAAGGTACCTAAGCATCCCATAATGAGGGATTTTTGAAAATTTCTCATCTGTGCGGGTAAAATAGGGTTTGAAAGTTTGTATGAAAGTTCATTTTTAGGGTTCCGTAGTCAACAAGGAACCCTTATAGTTTCGCTATGTCCGTCCGTCCGTCCGTCCGTCCGTCCGTCCGTCCGTCTGTCCGCAGTTTAGCTCAGAGACGCACAGTACTAGAGAGCTGTAATTTGGTGTAAATATACGGATTTGTTGTGCCGAAAAAGTGGTAAAATAAAATCTCGAAAAATATTTTTTTTTAGGGTACCTCCTGTACACGTAAAGTGGGGATGTTTTTTTTCTTTCTCGCGTACCCCTTAGTGTGGGGTATCAATAAATAGGTCTTTAAAAAATAATGAGAGTTTCCATTAACAATTTTTTGATAAAAAAATTCGTTTGTGAAATATTAAGCTTTAAAGTGCTAAATTTTGCTCGACTCGAGTGTCCCCCCCCTCTACCAGCTAAACGGTTATGTTTGGGGGTGTGAAAAAATTCACAATAGTAGTATATATAACGAAATTTAAAAGAAAATTATCATGACTGAGTAGGCTTTACAACTTTACGAGTAATAGTCCACCAACTTATAAAATGTACTTGGATATTATATTTTCTTAAACAAAA
Source organism: Agrotis clavis (assembly GCA_954870645.1). Lineage (NCBI taxonomy): Eukaryota > Metazoa > Arthropoda > Insecta > Lepidoptera > Noctuidae > Agrotis > Agrotis clavis. The sequence continues at coordinate 12,333,953 of OX940922.1, forward strand.
TGTATCGGAGAACATGCTTTTCAAGTGCAAATGTAAGTTTGTCAACTTTATTTTTACAGCTTTTATAGGTATGTTTTTTGGGGATAGGTAGGTTTTTATCGTCAACTATTTTTAAATAACTTCAAAAACAGGAGGAGGTTCTAAATTCGTCGTAATCTTTTTTTTTATGTATTGTCCCCGATTTCTCAAAGACCCTGGACCGATTTTGAAAATTCTTCTTTTTAAAATTAAATTCAGCGAATCAGTTTAGTTAGTTCGCATAAGTATTTTGTTGGGCAACTACGGAACCCTACACTGTGCGTGGCCCGACATGCACTTGGCCGGTTTTAAAAGTAAGGAGTTAGAAGGATTAGTGTTACCCACCGCTTTTTAACATTCCGCCCCCGACGGAGTAAAAGGGGAATAGATTGGTGTTTCCATCCATACACAAATTCTCTTTAAAACAAAACTCTTTAATTTTCAAAATAAACATTTCACTTAATCTCTGTGGGTTATTCTCGCGTAAGCTCGCCCAGCAGTTTGGTGATTTTGGCAATCGCACAACTAATAGGTAGTAGGTACTAGTATTGTAGGTAATGTATGTAATTTGTATACGTAGAGTATAAAGAATGGAGTCGTTAGAGTTTTGTAATAATTCATACAATTCAAAGCCTCATACCTGAAACAATTCTTAGATATTTTCCCGATAATGCGATGTAACCAAACTCCACGCGGACGAAGTCGCGGGCAATTGCTAGTTACATAATACATGTAACTCTTGTGTAAAAACGATGTTTTTAAATACACGTGTTGATGATGACGGAACTAGCCTTAAAATGTAGGTAATAATTTAAATAAAATCTTAAATTTATATGAGAAGTAATATAATTATTTCGTTAAAAGTATCGCATATCACTAAAATAAATACATTCACTAAATAAGTACTAACATACAAAATATTCTATTAAGTCCAATTTTATTTACTTCGTCACTAATCCACTCCCCATCCAGCGACATTTTTCATTAACTCTTTATTTGGTAAAACAGGGTATTTGTATTGGTGTAACAATACAAATTGTAATATTGATCATTCATTAAATTATTCTCTACTTACATTATAAGGAACGCATAATTTCCACATTAGGTGTATTCGTTTGGGCATTACATATTATAGAAAATAATGTAGGTGCATTTACAAACACCCTTAAGGCCCGACGCTGCGTTAAGCGGATGCCCGCGCGGTTCTATACAAAAGTGCTCCGTCGCGGGGACCCGCGCGGGCGTCCGTCGCGGGGAGGTGCACCCCGCACCCACGCAACGGGGCCCGCGCGGAGCCACGCGTGGGGCCACGCGCGGAGCCACGCGCGGGTTTACGCGCGGTGCCTGCCAGCGGTAACACGCACGGGCTTGTTCAGTCAATAAGGGTGCTTATACACGGTGCATGTAACTGGAGCAAACAGAGAGCAATATTTTTTTGTATGAAGACTTTCGAAAAATTCCTCCGGTGCTGAAATTTGAAATATGGTGAGAGTAGGTGATACAGATTATAGTTGCACAATAATCCAACATTTTTTTTAGCCGAGAAGTTCTGTTTTTTTACCAAAACATGAAAATTGCTTATAACTCTCTGCGAAAAATGTTTAATGTCTTTGTTAATTAGTCTCAAATTCTTTTTGTAGGTATTTGTTTAAATGAAATAATAGGAAAAAAAAGTATAAGTTAGAATAGGAAAGTATAAACATCCAACAAATGTTCGATTTCAGTGTCACTCCAAATCAACTTTTTGCATGAAATAAAAATCTTCAAATTGAACTAGCGACACTGCGTAAATCGGTCTCCGCGACGGGGACCGTCGCATACCCACGGAAACCAGCCGCGTATCCACGCGCGTGTCCCCGCGCGGTACCACGCAAGGGGCCACGCGCGGGGCCACGCACGGGGCCACGCGCGGGACCACGGACGTGGACCCGCGACGGTTGCCCCTCGCGGGCGCCCGTTTAACGCAGCGTCGGGCCTAAAACAGATACGGATTTTAAAACAAGCCAGTCCTAAAAATGTGCGTTAGAGAAAAAAAAACAAAATTTTACTGGTTTTCTCATTCTTCATTTTACAAATGTCTCGAATTGGTCGACGACACCCGCTTCAATGAGTCTTCTGACGCTTAGGATTTTCTCAAAGCTGTTTTTATACATTTTACAGAAAAAGTGTTGTTCCGGGATTAGTATAAGTATCCGTCGAGTCGGTGGGGTCATTGTTCAACAACTAAAATTAAGTTTATTTTTTTAAATTATCAAACGTTGCACCAAAATCGTTTTATTTTTTGGTATTGTGCTGTGAAATTTATCCTATTAGGTCTCCAATAAGCACTCCATAACCATTCATCTTTCTTCTTGTTCACTTTCATCGTCATCTTCTAACTCGTCTACGGCTTGTGCTGCATCACTAGTGACAGCTTGTGCAATTAATCCTGTGATACCAGTCTCATTTTTTCTCCCCTCTAAAAAATTATAAACGTACTCTTCAATATCCTCTTCATCAAAGGGTAATAAATCTTCGAGCTCAATTTGTCGTTTTCTCCTTAATTCTTTAGTATTTTTCCTAGTGGTTGAATAGTTGTGTTCATCATTGTCGACAATGCCTTTTCTGTATATTTCTATCGGCACATCACTGCCATCACTAACATCGTATTTGATCCCAACATCAGTTTCTTGTATTTCTATGGAACCGAGCCCACTATCAATCAAGGATTTTAAATTTTTTGCTATGTGATTCCGACTGACAGCGGTCAAATCCATTTTCTTTGCCGATTTTTTTATTTTTGGATGAAGATGTTTAACTTCATTAGTTTCCAAAGGTTTAGAAATCTCGTTGTTGACTGTTTCCTTGCTATCAGGAACTTTTGGTTTTGAGCCATAAGTTTTTACTTTAGAGTGACCCTGTATTATTAGGTACATAGGCATGGTAGGTGTATCAGTTGTTTGCTTGACATTCTCAGAGTACTCTTCTACAGTGGTTGGGATCGGTGTTGTAAAACGATTATGTAAATATGGACCATGCGTATAAAAGGTTGTTTTTTTATTTGTAAATTGTGAATTCACATGGAATTGTTGCTTATGAGGTCCTGGTAAACTTTCGGGGAGTTTAACCGGCGGTGGCGGATGCATGGTTTGCATTGTTTCAATTTGTGGGTCTTCCGGTTTATTTTCGTTAAATATATTCACAGTCTCAGACGCGTGAGCATAAAGATTGTCTTCGGGCCTTTCTGGGCCGTTGACCATTGGCATCGACATCATCGGTCCAAGCATATCGAATAAGCTGGTTTCGAGTTTGATCGTTGTAGTGGGAATAGGCGTTGGCTGAAATACACTTGTAGTTAATTTTTCGGTCGTCTCTTGTGGAGTCTCCGTCGTAACTTCAAGCATTTCAGTAGTTCGCTCTGTTGGCCATGACACCTGAGTAAAAGCGACAGTAGCTGGTATCACAGTGGTAGTTGGTAAACCGGTTGGAGTTAATGTCGGTGCAACTGGAGGGTTTAGAATTGCCTTGGGTGGCGGTGGCGGCGATTCAGACAACATTGGTTTGTAGAACGAATAGGGATGTCTTGAAAATTCTATGTGATCATTGAGAATTAAGTTATGAGTGTCATTCGCGGCCTCATTTTCATCGACTGGTGTCGTTGGTCCCCAACCAGCGTAATCACTACTTACAGCATTTTCTAGGATTTTAGTTTCATTCGAATCCCTTATCCAATTTTGCGTGGTTGTTGAAGACTGATAAATAAGGTTTGATTCTTGTAAGGCATACAAAGAGGAAAGATGTTCGGTTGCTGTTGTAGAATCTTGAATAACATTCTGAGGTGAGTTATTTGGTTTTATTGGTGATGGTGCATTATTGTTTGTCGGAGCTTTGTCATTAGAGAGAATAAAGAGCGGTGGTTGATGACCAGGTGGAGGTGGCGGTGGTGGGACTAAAATAGTCATTGGATAGTGGTCGCTTAGTTTGTAGGTGAAGTCTTCGTACTTATTTGATTGTGGCCTATGCACATGTCGCCTTGGTGGCAAGGGGGGCATGGGGGGCTGTCTGGAGGTAACACTAGGTTTCCGTGAAGAGACACCTAGCATGAGCACTTCTGATTTTCTTTCTGGGTAATGCTCCCGTTCCAGTCTAGTTTCTTCAGCCCAGTAGTGGACTCGTTCGAGTACTGGAGGCTCGTAGTCATACGTCGGATCGTTGCGCAGTGGGTCCCCACGCCCAGTTAGCGGCTTCCATTGTTCAAAGTCCATACGAGGAGAAAATATCGACGTTAAGCTGCCTTGATTTTCTTCTGCTCCATCTGAAAATAATGAGCAAATTTATGTTTACAACAAAAGCCAAATACTTTTTAACCCCTATCCCCATTAAATAAATACTTACAAGTTAAATTAGCAATTTGATTAATCGGCACCGAATTAGCTGCAACCAAGTCCGAAGCAAACGAGCGAGACGTTGTGACTGTCACAAGGAACAGTAACAACAAAATGTGTGGCTTAATCTGGAAATAAAAAAATAAAACATGTAAGTATAGGTATTCTATATTGTGAGTAAACGTAAAACGAAGACTTCCATGATTCACTTTATAATTAATGGAATTCCCAAAAACATACAATTACAATCATTCTTTTATTTCTCATTGACTTTCATTGTAAATGTAAATTAATATTTCAGTTTTTCTTCGCTTGTGTCGTTTATAAGTACCAAACTATTGAAAACATGAATTTCACCCAATTAGTAGAATGGAGGCGAATGGTTTTTGGAAGGTTTTGGACATGACAGTACCTCGTTAAAATGCCGACTACCTCGGCGGGAAGAAAGACGAGCTAATTTAATATTTTAACCATCCTCTTTATTTATGTATTCGAAATGCTTGACCTCAATAACTTTTTATGGAAAAAACTGGGCAGCTGCAAGTCGTTTCCTTGTTCATATAATGCGTTGTTCCAAATTCAATAGTTAATTGAAACAATATCCTTGCCGTGACTGCGTTTTTCAGACAAAGGCTGATATGGTGGTAACGGATATCAGGCACATTAATATATGTTACATATCAGACACTAACTTGTTTAAAACAAAATATAAATTCCGATTTACCGCGAAGATAAGTTATAATATATCGTAGTATCCAATCCTTACAAATGGATCTTGCTTGACCACCGCGATATACATAACATACCTAGGTACTATACCTTACCTTTCGTACTCGATAATCAATTTATTATTGAAGATTATTTATGTAGGAATATATAAACGACTACCGTCATCGAAATGGCCTTTATTATAATTCATTGGGATGTAAGAGCTACTGCTATGCCTCGCAACAACACCTCAAGTAACCAGGATACAATGGACACAGCAGCAGTGAAAGCGGCGCGTGCGCCGAATCACTAACACACGCCGTACTTGACGGGAATCATATTAAGGTGTTTTGCATTTAATTTATCCTATTTTAAAGTGTCCTTTCACTCTCTTGGTCACCTATCTACACAAGAGAGTGAACCTAGTTGTACGGCCTAGTTGTAATCGTACAAGCAGTAAACGAGGTAGGTAGGTATGTAAAAATTGATGTGGACGTAGCCCATCTTTATTTGAAGTAACGATGTTCAACGAACGAATGAAATAATCCTGTCATTAAAAGTCAATGACCAAAATAACTTAGCGGTTTTTATGAAACCTTCAAAAAAGAGGTATTTTTTGTAGATGAAAAACCAATATAAATTATCTATAATCATCAAATCAGTAACTACAAACTAAGTTACATCAGCTCAAGCCAAAAACAAACATCCTGTAAGGGCGTTTGCATCAGGCCTAATAGATCTGAAACCGATAAGTTGAGCTAAAAGGTTAAAGAAATCATGACCTCCTAAAGTTTTATTTGGAGGAAAACAAATGTTACTATCCTAACCTTCACATTAATTAAGAATTATAATGAAATAAATAATAAAGTAATCATTGCCAAGTGCAATGTTAATTTGGTCGCCGCGCTCATCCAATCACGTTCAGTAAACATTTGTTCGGACTACAAACGCGGCACAACTTTCCTTTTCTAGTTTTATAAGCATTGTGGTTAACCAAGTCCTCTGGTTTTACTAACTGAATGAAATTATATATTTACTAACCACCAGCTTACTCAAGTTGCTAGTGAAAACAACATCAATTGATATTGTACATAGTTCTTATGGAATAGATACGTGTTTACCTCAAGGGGACTCCTTATTTACACGGGTCGATTTAGCAGTGCGAGCAACCGTGGGGCGACAATCGAACATCAACTATTTAGACGATTAAAAATAGCACGTAAGGCTTTATTCATACAGACAAATTTGTGTGTACTCAAGCAGGTGCCCCCCACGTAGTTATTAATGTATTATTTCTTTGCCTGTTTTCTTGTCCATAAAATAAAGAAGCAAGATGGTCATAATGTTATGACTTTAATTTTAAGTCACTCGTGTACTTGTACGATGATTACTTACTTACGGTAAGTGAACTTTGTAAGTTTTATGACACTTAATGAATCTGAGGACATTATGCGTCGTTACTTTTTACGTATGGGCCAAGCTGCTCCGTTACTACAAGAGCACGATGTATTAAGTAGGTAAACTCATGTAAATTACTGCATTACATTACGTGCACCTATAATTATGGCTAATACTAACTTACCAGTAGTTAGAAAGAGTATAGCTAACTTTAAGGTTATCTACACCTTACCTAAGATAAAATATCTATCAGTGATTTTGAGAACCACTTTTTCAAAATTTAGTTTCCTAATTTCATAAGTCACATCTTTTATGCCTTTGTCAATATATTACACCAACCGAAAGCGAAGGGCTATGCATAGGAAGGTTTGGTTGAGGATTTACTAAAATATTCTTAGCTTTGCAAAATGTATTAGAACCTAATATTATTCTCATCTAAAAAATAATGAAAATAAATAAATATTTTGAAAGAATCTTAAAAAGGATCAATAAAATACCAGTCATTTTTTTAACAAATGGTTAAAAGGATTAACAAGTAATGTAACTAATGATCAAACAACGTGGCCGAAATGTTAATCTAAAACAGACTCCATGTCTAAGATTTTATCTTTTATATGTTTTGTTTAGACGGAAAGACCTCCAATAATGTTGTATGTAGAGAGGAGTAAGCTCAGCTATCCACTTTATTTTAATAGGTAGGTATGTAGGCATCAAGAATTACCTACGTACACCTCTACAATGGACGTGACATAAAACTGCCTTCGAACCTGTCTCCGACACAGATTCCGTTAGGCTTTGGTGCCAGCGATGCTGCATACGATCAACATAAAAGCATGCATTATTTACCTAAGCATCTGCCGGTTATTATATTAACCAGATATACTTTATACCAGAATATATAAATTATTTTTTTGATGTAAGCATCAAAGGATGTAGCAATAAAGTAGTGTTATATTTTATAGTCCGATCAACGAGGATGTTTGTTAGAAACGAAATTTAGCATGTGATGAAAGAAGGTGATACAGATAATAAATACACAATAATCCAACTTTTTTTTTTCGAGAAGTTAATGTATTTTTTCCCAAAACATGAAAATTGCTTATAATTCTGCGAAAAATTCCTCAGCCTCAAATACTTTCTGTATTTTGTATAAATGTAGGTATTAGTTACAATTAAAAAAGTTGTATTATTGTGCTGCATCTACTGTAATCTGTATCACCTTCTTTCATCATAGATATGCCTTATGTTTCAGTGCCGGAGGAATTTGTCGGACCACATATATTATATGCCTCGTTGATTGGACTATTAACATTTAAGAGGCTTCGCAGACTAAAACAAAACATTCCATTATTTTTCAGCGCAAACTCAATAACCTTAAGAGCGTATATTCCGAAAGCTGGCAACGTCGCAAATAGTTGTCAAATATTAACAAGTTTTAATTAATTTAGCATTGTTACTGTATGAAAATAAGAAATATGGCTCTGTAGTGCACTAAAAAATTGATAAGGGAATGCAATAATTAATATCGTAACACCGAATATATAGTTTTAGATGTAGAAAAAGCATTTGGAAGCTTTCCAAATGCCTTTTATACACCGGAAACGGTTACAACATCAAATTCAGTATTTTAATTGCATTCCTATATCATTTTTTTAGTGCACTACAGAGCGATATTTCTTGTTTTCATACAGAAAATTTGCCAAATTATTTAAAACTTATAATTATTTGACAGCTTTTTGCGACGTTGCCAACATTCAGAATATGCAGCCTTAAGGTGCAGCGCAGACTATCCGTGACGCACTTTTTAGTCTGTGAAAATAGAACCTATGCAATTATATGCAGTAACGCACACGACGCGCAAAAGGTCGGTCGCGGATTTTTCACAGACTCAACGCATCACACGACGCACATCTTCGATCATTCTGTCGGCAGAGCTGTAGGGACGTAGACGCTATGGAAATCGTGCAGAGATCGCGAAGTATTATTTTGTACATGAAGTACAGAAAAAGAAGAAGTCTGTGAAAAATCCGCCATTCAGAGAGCTTTTTGTGCGCCGCAGACTCGATCGCAGAAAAAGTGTGCCGTCTGTGCTGCACCTAAGATATCTGGTTTTTAGTTTTTTCAGTCATTAATACAATCACTTGTGTTAGTCTTTAAATTTGAGTTTTGTTAGATATTAAATATCTCACGCCAGTGCAGGTTTATAAGACTTTATTTAGATATATTTTATTATAATTATATAAGTAACCAAAAATAAAATATTAAACTGAATTAGGCACTTAGTGACCTCAACGTTTTAAAATGTTTATAACTTACTTGTTATTTACAATTAAATTCTTGCGTGTAGGAATCGTACCCCATCCAAGGGGTGAAAGTTACTTATTTAGTCCCGAGACGGGGTTTGGCGACCCGAGGTAAACACATGCGCTTTTCACTACGAATACGAGTAAAGTAAAAATAAAAACACAACTTAAAGGCTAAAAAAAAAGAGTGTACCTTCTCGCTTCATTTTTTTTTTGTCCTTTTGACGGCACGGTTGGCGCACCGGCTGAGCGGTCGACCTGCGCAGGGTGTCGCGGGTTCGATACCCACACGGAACAAATATTTGTATGATCTACAATTACTTGTTCCGGGTTTTTTTTCTGTATGAGTGTTTCTATATTTGTAAACGCACTACGACCCAGGAGAAAAAAATGCATTACTGCCGATATTTTTCATTTTCATTATTCAAAATAATGGCCAAGAATTTTGCCGTTTATGTTATTTTAGACTTATAGGAATTGGAAAACCTAAATTATATTAAAGTCATAATAAACATTCTTAATAGGTATTAGGTACTTAATTTTATGTTTTTTGTTGTAATTTAGTGGCTGTTTAAAAAGTTCAAATATGGTTCAATAGATATAGATAGGTACGTCAAAATAAAACTAGGTTTTTTTTTTTTAATTTTCCTAGTGCATAACTTTCAACCCGCTAATCAGGCATATTATAAACTACTTTAGTATGAGTAATGAAAAGATATAAAATGTGCTAATTAAAATCAGGTTGGTCTGAGCTCATATTTTTACCATCATTTTTAGATTATTTTGAATACACCGTGACTTTTTAGTCGTCTTACAAAAGTGGTCCACTTAATGTATCCGACCTAAAATACCTCTAGGCGAGTTTCTTTTTTTAATCATAATAATAATTTTTATTTTTAGTAAATAGGTACCTACATTAAATATAAATGAAGCACACTGTTAAAAATGTTTACGTATCAAGCTGTAGAGTATACCTACCCAGCGCAATAGTCGGGCAGATCATTCCATTCCAATTTTCTATGAGACAAGGGTGTTTATAACCACGGCTTGCGTCATAATAACGAATTAAACTTTTATTAATAAATTTTTCAAATCTCTTAAATACCTATTTTTTTATATTATAAACGTGTTCTAGTCATTGGATACATGAACTGGCCTGCTTTTGTAAGACGACTAAAAAGTCACGGTGTATAAATGGACATTCTTTCTTCGAACCTTATTGTCATAATTACTTTCAATAATTAAATATGTAAATTAGTTCATTACGGCACAACGAAAACGAAATCAATCATACGTGAACAGATTTTGACAATTAATGGCCATCGGATGACATGTCTATCGATTTGATCCACAATACGTACCTATGTGATTTTATTTTAGTGACTAGCGACCATCCCAGGCTTTGGACAGATCCTAACAACTTGGTGGATTGTCCGATCATTTTAAATTACATACAGCAAACCTTGTTCTAAGTCTAATAATAAAAAAGACAACAAAAATAGATAAGTACCGACATTTCAGAGATTTTATTTATTTACCTATCTAAAAATTTGATTCTATTGTTATATATTTAAGAACCTTAGACTTGGCTAATAATCCAATAAGACTCTTTTAGTGCAATAACAAAAGCTGTTAAATGTAAAGATCGACCAATTAAATCGAAAACCACGTTATGCATGTAATAAAATCATAAAAAAAACTTAACCGTCTGTAAAATCACGTATCATTGACGAGTAGCATGAAGAGAACTGCCGCACGAGCTCGACGGATGAGGCAGACCGGGCGGCGCGGACGCAGATTGATGGGGTTTCATCACGTGACAAGTTCTACACTTGTTGTAATCATATTATTCGACTGTCTTCGGTTTATTACTGTCGCTACTTACCTAATGCTACGTTAAACATATAATGCGAAAAAAACGCCAAAGAATTATAGTTTCACTATTCCAATTGTTTGTTACCATGTCATTTACTGATTCTCAATCGGCGATATCAATATATTTTAAGCGGGGTTTTATAGACATAAATCATTATTCATGTTTCTTCCAAAAAGTCGTATATTTTTGTTAGTGAAAGTTTTTGAAGCATTTATTTATAAGAGGCGACATTGATTCACGAGAGGCGGAGAGGAGCCAGGTGTGCGGGGGGTAGCGGGGCCAGGGCGTGGGAACGGCGCGCGCGCAGACTGAGTGGCGCCACGGGCGATTCGACACCAACGCGCAACTCAGCTACCCTGCCGCCCTCACTCAAGCATAATATAGGACTCTTTCGAGGATATACGAGTACCTACCTACTACACGACCACGATAAGGTTGAACACGTCAATGACCTCCATCTGTCAAATTTTGCTTGGAAATCACGTTTAAAAAAAATGTGCAAATTCATTTTCAATTAGGTATCATTACTATATTGTTATTTATTTTCATGATGATTATTTATTTGTGAGCGTACAAGTGAAAGAAAAGCGACTATAATGTCATTCACAATAGGCGCAATCACACTAGATTCAAACAATGTCGATCTTTGGTTTGTGCTGAGCTCGAAAATATGGTAAATTATTAAGTTCTCTCACAAATCATTTATGTGTGAACATTATCTAATATTATTTAAATTCTCATTTCCGAAAGAATCAGTCATTGAGAAAATGTTACAAATATCATCAATAATGCGTACATAACACAACAAAAAACATGACATCTTTTTTTATTGACTGGAACTCTGGGACTCTCGGTAAGTTCTCGGCCGCAGTTGACCGCTTTATCATAGCAGAAAGTAAGGAGTCAAATTACCTAAGTATGAATATTTTTTCTTGGCTTTAGTTTTAGGAGACTGGTATTGATCGATCCAAAAAATGCTATTGTTTTAGTCGACCGTGATAGTCCGGTAACGACAACGAAGCGACACCGACCTCTTAGCGTGTGGGTGCAGAAGGAAAGATATAACACTTTCACACGCTTTATGTGTCGATGACCTGTCGGCTCGTCGGCTCGTCCGCTTGTCGGATCTGGGAGGCAGAAGACTTGCCCACGTACCGGAGCGCCCGCCCGAGGCGGCCGCCCGCGTCCCACACTACACTTGATTTCCCTGGATTTTAATGGACAATGGACACGAATGACAGCGAGGAAGCTGTTCATTTATTTATAACGTTAGTATTTTTGTACGTGTGTGTAATGCTGAAGGACCCTACGAGCACCTAATATAAATTTATGAGTGATTAGTGAGAGTTACCTTTGTGTTAATTTGCATTACAAAAAATGGGCATCATGACTGTAATCTTGAGCAATGTATTATCTAAGGACTGAATATTTTATTAGGTAACGCCAGCCTTTGCCTATTTACGTATCTATTAGTGCGCAGATACGGGATTATAACATTGACGACGATATTTCTATAGTAGACAGAATTACATAAAGTGATATGACAAAGAGCCAAATTGATATATCTGAAAACCTGAAAAGGGGCCATATTGTACCCATTAAAGTCGACTATTATATTATTCAGAACAATAATAAATACATAAATTACGCAAATTCGTTGAAACCGACTGTCTGTCGTCATAGCGTCGGAATATGCACTTTTGAACACTGCTTTACATTCATTTTGATGATCCCGTAACATTCAAAGAGCGTTTTAAGTTTCTACACGATGCACACACTAGAAATTTGAGATCATCAGAAAGTTTGCCTACATGACACTTGAGCAATCCACACAATTTTATATCTATTCCTTCACAATCCATATGACCCTAACATCCAGCCGAAGTATATTATTACAAGTAATGCGCAACTTGGAAACATTACATAACGCCAAGACAATAACCAAAACTTCTTGTTAACAAGTTTTCCAAAGCTTGTTTAGAAGAAAACTCACCAGATGGTTAATACTGGAATGGTTACAGTTCAGGTTTAGTAGACAACTCAATTTACTTGTCTGCTACTAAACTTTATTGCACGCCTTTGACCCACACTTGACCGGTTTTATTGTCATCGTTTGGATACCACGTAAATATATGATTTATGACTAAGCAGTTTAAGACAATTCTCACTTTTTATGAACAATCTATTGATAACAAATAATATTTACGACCCTTTTCAAATCTTCTAAACGCGAAGATAAGGTGTATAATTACTCTATCGTAATAACGATTGGTAAAAGTTTACGTTGTTCTCTTTTCGATACTATCAATGTCATATTGTGTAACGGAATCTAACCATCTAGTACTCAAACAATAAGAATGAGTATTCTATCTACTTATCTATCTATTTACGTTTTGATTTAGACCTCACGGTTTGTAAACTGTACCTACTTGTGCTAAAAGCTTGCCAGTCATTCAGACAGTTTGTAAACATTGCAGTAGGTACCTACTATTTGTTTTCAGGAAAAATATTCTTAACTTGCCTGTAGGTAGACTCGTATATTCACTACACAATAATCACAACTTCGTTACTTTAAAACATGAAAAACATTACAAAACCTTCGTTTAAACGGAAACATTGATAAAATAATTATATACAATGTTCTCTCTCTCTCTTCAAAACTAGAAATACACAAGTTGTTGAATGAAGCCTCTCGCGCGTTGATGTCTTTTGTACGGAGAATCTGAGGTTCCGTAGCGCGGTGCAGGATAACTCAAGTTTTAATGTTTTTCATGTTTCTAGATTTAGCTGATACTATTTAATTTTAGTAATGAACTGGTTTTATTTTACTTGATGTCAGATATTGTTTTTTTTATGAATACGATTTGTGGATTTTGTAAAAACAGAAACCTTAATAAATAAAATGAAACCTAGTAATAAATATAACCTTGTCTTCATATTAAGTAAGGTGTTGAAAGGGAGGTTTCCTTTTGCACAATCAGTTAGGAAAACAGAACCAAAAAATCTCAATTCCCAACTTACCAGAAACATGGTGTTCGTACGTCTGTCTGTAAGGACACCACTATACACGAATGTCACAGAGAGCGCGCGCGCCACTCCAGCGCGTTTCCCGCACGACGTCTGCGCCGAGTCTGCGTGCGACCGCGCGCGCGCCCATTCATAGCGCACGCGCACTCCGCACGCGCTCACCCGACCTGACCCGCGACTTCTCCTGCCCATACACGTGATTTATTTTACTGAAACAATGTTCCCATGGTAAAATGATTAAGTATAATAATTCTACCCATGTAACTTTGTAAGGCGTTAATAGGATTGTAGTCGAGACTCCACTACAACATTATGGTAGTGAAACTCTGAATTTCCCGGTACCTATTCATTCTATGGGTACAATACCTAGTCAAAGTAGTCAATGTATAGAATATTTACCTAAAATGTAATGTGAAAAAAAAATGAAATATTATTAATTTTGTACTTTGCCCAGATATTATTTACTTACAAAGACTCAAACAGGGTCGACGAAGCTACGCTTTGCTTGGTTTCTTTCTCTGTGTTCAAGGTTTTTAAAATAATTTCCTTTCTTAATTTCACGAGTTTTAATTTAATTTCCTGAGTTCGCCACGCGGGTCTTGTGGGTCCACTAGTACGAGTAATAGTAATTATAGACCAAATCTATTTACTTAAGACATTTACCGGTAGAGGCGGCAGACCAGCAAGTGCGCTATACAATCCCTGGCAAACGTATTCATTGCCTAGGTGTTAATGCTAGATACTGAATTATACAGATTGCCGGTAACAGACACTTATTAATTAGGTGTGTACTTATAATAACATCCCACATAAATTTATCTAACCATCATCATTAGCATTGTATGCACACAGAAAGTTCATAATTGTACTACAAGAATAACAGGACAATAGGAGGAGTCGTTAATTTAATTTGCATCGACTGACCTACTTGAGCAAAATTTTAAATTTTGCGCTTAATCTGATGTTTTGGTTTTCTGTTTGTAATTTTTGAGACCGCTAGTTTAGCCGATTGTATGTAAATTTTGTTAAAGAATGGGTTGACATGGAGACTGTGCGTTAACCATTATACTGTGACAGTACAACGGAGCAGCCGGTGGCCTGACTGCCGTCCGCCGCCACCGCCCGCCGGACAGTCGCCATCGCGTCCAAAATACATTTTATTCGCGTAGTAGTTATAGTGACTGTATATATAATCTACACTTATAATAAATCTGTAGAGAGGTCAATTCTGTACATGAAATATATTTCCAAAACAACTATCAGGGGGTGGTTAGGGATCGATACTGATGCCAAAAATGCAATTAATGAAATTATTGTCTGTCTGTCTGTATAACCGTTATCATCATCAGCCTATATTGTTCCCACTGCTGGGACACAGGCCTCCTCTCTGTGAGAGGGAGTGGGCCATAATCCACCACGCGGGCCCAGTGCGGATTGGTGGATGTCACATGTCTTCGAATTTTTGGTTCTAGGACATGCCGGTTTCCTCACGATGTTTTCCTTCACCGTTTTGAGAGCAGTGGTGATGAAATAAATTACACAAAGTAATGCGCCTGGCGGGGTTCGAACCCACGACCTACAACTCGTAAGTCGGGACCGATACCACTGGGCCACCACTGCTTAGTCGGGACCGATACCACTGGGCCACCACTGCTTTTGTTATAGAAACAAAAAAACTTGAGAGGTGTCAAGGGACACCCGGATGGAACGAAGTTACACTCAACAAAAATAATCGTCTCGACTCCACTCCACTCCACTCCGCTCCGCTCAGCTCCACTCCACTCCGCTCCGCTCAGCTCCGCTCAGCTCCGCTCAGCTCCGCTCAGCTCCGCTCAGCTCCGCTCAGCTCCGCTCAGCTCCGCTCAGCTCCGCTCCGCTCAGCTCCGCTCCGCTCAGCTCCGCTCCAATTCGCTCCACTCCGCTCCAATCCGCTCCGCTCCGCTCCACTCCACACTCCACTCCACTCCACTCCACTCCACTCTACTCCACTCCACTCTACTCCACTCCACTCTACTCCACTCCACTCCACTCCACTCCACTCCACTCCACTCCACTCCACTCCACTCCAGTCCATTCCATTCCATTCCATGGTAATAAACACATTACCCTCCTTTGCGTCGCGCAGTCGGATAAAAGTGTCGTGCCAACTTTTCGTAAGAATTTTTCGATGATTCCCGATGTCCACCCCCAGCTTGTCCCCCGCTGGGGGACAGCGCAACTTTTTCTAAAAAATGTTCCCAATGTCCACCCCGGGGTGGACATTAGGAATTTTTTTAGAAAAAGTTGCACTGTCCCCCAGCGGGGGACAGTGATACGATTTTTTAAAAATATTTACGTCGTCCCCCACGGGTGGACAGCGCTACAATTTAAAAAATGAGAATTCTCAGTGTCCACCGCAGGTGGACGGAGATACTTTTTTTTATTTATTCCCGGTAGCGGGCCCTTTTAACTATTTTTAATACTTTGACTGAAAAAAAAAAAGGTTGCACTCCAGGAGTGCCGGTAGAAGTGAAAACTTTTTTGTTACTATGTTTTATTTTAAAACTGGAGTAGTACAGATATGAAATTAACTAATTTGAATGACGTCTTACTCATTTTCGATCAGGGTCACGTGACCCTGACGCGAGTTTTAAATTTTTTACCCATTACAGAAAAAGTGTACAACGCCGCTAAAGAAGTTTTCACTTCAAAAAACTGATGAAAATGATTTTCAAAACTGTAATAATCAGCAAAAAAAATGAACAATGTAAGGCTGCTCATTATTTGTGACAATAATAATAATAATAATAATATTCCACAACTATCACACAACGCCATCTAGTCCCAAGCTAACCAGAGCTTGTGTTATGGGTACTAGACAACTGATATACATACTTATATATTTCTAAATACATACATATTATAGATAAATTACACCCAGACACAGAACAAATGATCGTGCTCATCACACAAACATTTGTCCTGGGTGGGAATCGAACCCACGACCTCCGGCATAGCGGTCAGGGTCACTAACCACTAGACCAACAGGCCAGTCAAATACAATACTATTGTATTGTTTAGAAAGTAAGTTTTTTTTGTTATTTATATTTTTTTAGACATAAAAATGTGATTATTGCAATGTTCTAGTCGATTGTGTGCCATTGTCAAATTATTTTTATTTTTTACTATTATTATTTTTAAAACCATAATTATCTTAGTTTGTACACACATATCTTAGTTTGTTTGGCTACACATCAAACTATGCAAAACCAATGTAAGCTGACCGTTGAGTGTGCGGAAAGATTTCACAAAGCGAGATCAAGACAAACTGGTATTGTATAGGTTGATGTGTAACCAAACAAACTAACTACTACACAAACAAACAAACTAACTAGCCGTGTGTACTAGTATAGTTTTAGTTAGCATTCTTCTGGGCTCGTTTTATTATAAGTTTGTTTGATGAAAACTTTTAATAAAGCGAGCCTGTAAAATTGGATTAGAAAAATTGGTATGATGTTACTCTACCTTGTATGAACATTTTAAATGATTAAATACTTTTCAGGTGTATATAATTAGAAATAAATGTCATATCCTAGTCAATTTCAAAAGAAAATTTTAAAACAAAATTATAACAATAAATAAACCTACTTTTGAATTTTTAATTATGGTGTTAGTTAGAAGATTTTTTTAAAAATAAACGTTGATTTTAAAATACATAATTTGTTTTTATTATTATTTTAATAATCTCATCATCTTCCTTCTAAAGTCTTTAATCTGTAACGAGTCTTCACTCAAAGTTTACAAAAACAATTAAAAGGGAATAAATAAAAAAAAGTATCTCCGTCCACCCGCGGTGGACACTGAGAATTCTCATTTTTAAAATTGTAGCGCTGTCCACCCGTGGGGGACAACGTAAACATTTTTTAAAAATCGTATCACTGTCCCCCGCTGGGGGACAGCGCAACTTTTTCTAAAAAAAGTTCCTAATGTCCACCCCGGGGTGGCCATTGGGAACATTTTTTAGAAAAAGTTGCGCTGTCCCCCAGCGGGGGACAAGCTGGGGGTGGACATCGGGAATCATCGGAATTTTTTCCGTCTAGCCCCCTTTCACAACGCGCGATAAGGAACTTCGTTCCAAAAGTACTCGACGAAACTTGGTACAATTATTTTTCATACTCCTGCGCTGGTTATAGTATACTTTTCATCACGCTACAATTAATAGGAGCAGAGCAGTGAAGGGAAATGTTAGGAAAACGGGAGAAGTTACTCCATATACACGCTAATCTTCGGAACTACTGGACGGATTTGATTGTTTTTTTTTTGTATAGCTATTAAGTCTGGGCAACATATAGGCTATAATTTGTCTTGGAAACTTGAACTGCAATAGTTCAGCTTAACTATAAGAGATACAAAAATAGCGCCATAGCAAAAATTGACCCGCGTGATGAGCATTTTCTGCTGAGAAAATAAATTTGAAGATATGGAACACCTGATGTGGAACTCCAACAGCCCAGCTACACTATAACATATGTATAGGAATGACGTCTTAGCAAGAGTTGTTCAGCTTAATGAGCACTCTCTGTTGACGTATGAAAATTGAGATCTGGAACAACTGATGTGGAATTCCAAGAGCCCAGCTATAGAATCAACAGTGGCAACCACCAGAAAAGCGCCGAGACAATGAAGCTCGACGTGTCCCATGAATAACATCTTAGCAAGAGTTGTTTAGTCTGATGGGCATTTCCTGTTGACTTACAAAAATGAAAGATCTGGAACGTCTGGAATCGTCATGCGCGTCCCGTTGTTTTCCCGTCCCCAGGCTCTAAGAATTCGACATCAGACGTTTCCTGATCTTCGATTTTGACGACCCCATTGTCGCTGGCATAAGCAACAGGATCCGCGTACGAAGTCGCTGGCAGAAGCTAGTTATACATATAACTTGTATTCAAAATACATTACTACACTGGTTGCTATGAGTAGTTTCTTTACAATAATAATAATTAGCTAAGCTAATTAACGGCTTTCAAATTACTAACAACAAGAGACCTTCATAACTGCAAGATTACAAAAATGAAGATATTGTGTTAAGCATAATATCTTTCGAAAGATTACTAACATAAATTATATTACTCTTGTATAGGTAGGTACCTACTCTTCAGCTTATTAATCGCAACTTGTCTGTCGCTATTTAGTGGAGTGCCGTAAGGCGTAAAAATAGTAAAACCTCGGAATCCAAGGCCAGTCAATGAATCTTCATATAATTTTTTGTAATGTGTTGTTAACAGCATAATATAGAAAAATGTTTAAAAAAAAATTTGCCCTATCTCAATTTTTTTTTATTATTAAAATAAATAATTATTATACAGAGACTCTTTTTAATTGGCCAAAAGGGAGAAATCAGGATCCATTTAATAAAAGATACGAGAAAACTTTCTTGGTAACCTTTACCTATTTTTTGATGTTGACAATTTTGGCGTTTATATTTTATTGGTCAAGTGTGAGTTGTCCACAAAAATGAGTGAAACTGACCAAATTTTTTTAATGCCATTCGAGACTGTAAGGATAATTTCATTGTATCGGAAGAAAAAAAATCGGAACGGCGGAAGTTAGTCAAATTTACCAAAATATTTTACAGCATAAGGTCAGTATTTCATTAGAATTGACCCAGTTCTGTTGCACAGACATTTTCCTTCCCATACAATGAAATGACACTTACATGAAACTGTGACTGTTCATAAAATACCCTAGGCTGATAAAATTTTCGTTTTTCCTAAATTGCATTAATATAGTGGAAAATATGAAGTATGGGGCCCCCCCCCCTGGGGGGGCCGAGGTAGGGCCCCGCCTCCGCCCAACCTCCGTGGCGCACGTACCATTGACAACTGCGACCTCCGCCAGGACAGAGAGGACTGAACTCTCAGCAAGGGGAGGGGTCCAAAGTAAGTTAGTGCTGAGAGTTCACAGTAAATACATGAATAATATCAAATCATATTAACAAACCAAATAATAATTATGAAGCTAGTAAGACAAGAGGACAGCAAAGATATAATATAAAAGGAAACGTCACGCTTGCGCTTAAGAGAATAGATGATTACGGTTACGTTAACTTATTTGATTCCAATGTACTGGATGCCACTTTGCAAACGCAAACAATTCCATGTTATACAACATGGTATTGTTTTACAACGTTTACCCGGCGTGCGTTTACTGTTAGTCCTACCAGCATTACCCTGCGAAGGACTCTGCTACGAACACTAACAGCGAACGTTTCCTAAGCACATTATACATGTCCTTTCCAATCCTGAGGCAGTGAGTCGTGAATTCACTGCCATTGAAAAAGACAAGTTTTGTTTCTCCATAGAAATACACACGCGTTCAAATAGTTCACCCTTACGGCTGCCTATCCCCTTTCTCTAATAATAATCAAGTTGCTCAAGCGTACCGTGGACTCGGCCTGTAACAGAGCATATTGCGTTTGTATTGCTGAATGCTGAAGTGGATGTCATCGGCACTCCATTCATTTCACATTTAAATCTGCCCTTATCGACAGGTGTGTCTCGTTAAATAATGACGATTCAGATATAGGCCTACCAGCGGCCGGTTTAATAACGAGACACAGCCGCTAAATCTAGCGTTCCTTTGGAACGGAGTTATCCAAATGGTAACCCAGTACTTGGTGAAGCCTACCCCCACAGCTAGAAATGTACATCCATCAACCACCCGCAATGTCTCTGGGCTAGGCTGCAAGGAGACAGTAATCATCAACAGCATTTGGTTATTTTGCTAAACAAATAGCAATATTTGTTATAGTTGCAAATACCTGCCATCGGCACATAATAGCTTGGCTGGAAGAATATAATTTGAGTAGTTGAATTAAGAACATGGTTCTGCCTTTGATACGTGGTACATTCGTCAAGTAAAGTCATTATAAGTCAGGCGTCATTGGCGTGTGAGTCCTTGTACTCAGTGTAGCGAAGGCTTCCCCGTGCCCTTTAACCAAACGCCAATGACAAATTACTGTGAGGTTACGGAATCAGGACAAATAATATAAAATATAATAATGTGAAATCTCCGCTCCGCCCGCCATACTGAAATAAATGATTATCAGCAGCCACTCTGCGTCTCCTCCAAACTGCTACTATAAAGTTAATTATAATTAACACTTACCAAGTGCTTAAAGAAGAGGATTTGTCTGTATTTCACTTACGGACCGCTGCTCAGCTACCCCCCGTATGATCGCCAACATCAGGCCGCCTTCTGGATTCATTTTCTCGCGTTCCACCGACCACTAACACTTACTTCAGCTATTGATACTCGACGTATCAAATATGACTTAATCAAACACCTCGATAATATCGCGTCCCGCATGTCGGGCGTCTCAAACTGAATCTCCTGAATTTTCCCGCCGGGTCCACCCGTGTGTCCCTCAAGACGTTCTAGCCCCAACTGCCCTGAGTAATCCTCAGCGTCCCCTGAGTCCAGCTACCTGCTAAGGGACTCGCCAAGCCCTTCGGAATTCCCACGACACCGTGGCATGTTTATGAGGGCTGTTAGCCCGAATACCTCTTTTGTTTTTGCGCTGTGCCCGTCTCAATTACTCTAAAAGGATCGTTTTGGCCATTTCGTGAAACTTAAATTACAAACACGTGTGCAGATAAGCTAAGATGTAAGATCTTTCTTTTAGAATTCTTCTAAAATATCAGTTAACGTCTGTCAATAGTTTTTAAGAATAAAGGATTTATGCTTTGCAAAGCAATTGAATAGTTTTTTGTTCTACTTCTCCAAAATAAGTATGCGCGTTCTATTATTTATTGGCTGTCGGGTAATAAAGTAAAGATTTAATGTGTTTCCAAGCGGCCCAGATGCACTTGGTGATTTAAAATAAATATCCTATTCTGAATTACAAACAAGGGTTCATGACAGACAGTCACATTCCCCCCTCTGAAAATCAGACGCGTGACGCAGTTCAGCGGATGAGCTTTCACATTAGGGTAAACCTGTGCATTTCCATGACGTTATGATACTATATGCGCACACCCACTACTAATATTGATATAAACCTGTTACTGTAAGTTTTTCAGCTGGAACACGAATCTAATAAGATGCATAGTTTGCCATAAATTTGAGTTATTTTGCATAAGCATCTTCAATCATAAATGTAATTAATTAATTTCTAAATGGTCCTCCAGTCAAATAGTCAATTGTAATTAAATTGTAGGTATATTAAACCGCGATCCAATTTATTTCAAAAGACCTGTGCGTGTGCATGCTTATAATGTTGATTTACATACCAGAGTCTCTTTCAAGAGTATTTGTGATTGACGCTACCTCTACGGTGTTCCCTCGTCCTTAATTCAGCCTATCGCAGCTGCTGCTGGACAGAGGCCTTTCCTTTACGCTGGGCGAGCTCAACCCGCTGCTCGCTGTTGTATCCGGTGGCTGAAATAGTCCGCACATAGACATATTAGATTCAATCCCAATTAGTCGCCCCCCTCCGATTCTAAGAGGAGTGAGCATTTCCAGGATTCCAACTAGAATTGAGAAGTCATATTAAAAAACTAATGTTATGTAATCTTATTTATCGCCTATATGTTATTATAAGTATTTTTAATCCCGATCAGCCTCCCCCCTCCGTTAGTGAGAGGAAGGATCAGTCCTGTGATTTTACTAGTGCGTAAGATTTTATCAGAAAATGAGCATCATCTGTAACGTGTACTATTTAATATGTGCACGCTTTTCTCGCAACAATGCGTCGCTCCACATCAAGGATTACTCCTCCTTCGTGGATGCATTCACGTACTGTGGATGTACATCCAAATCCGTAGGTATACCCAAACAGCCATAAATATGTAGAACAACTGCCTGCAGTTAATTACAAATCTTCGTTCCATGCGGGAATCGAACCCGTTACACTCAGCAAAGCAAGCGGTCAGTAAGACAATGTGTCAACCGTGCCACTAACATAAATAAATAGTACTTTCCGCTATTTAACTTGAAGATCACTTCTACAATTAAAAAAAATAGGTTTTCCTTTAGTTTAAAAAAATGTGCATCCCAGATTGGTCAAACAATTACTGGTTCTATGATGTAACAAAATAAATCTGATTATTGAAAATCAGTCGTTTCTTTTAATTGAACATTGCCTTTGCCCCACACTACGAATTTCTCCTGTATCGTGGGTGCGTTCCCAAACACAGAAACCCACATATACAAACACCCAGGCCCGTAGATCACAAAAACGTTCGTTCCGTGTGGGGATCGAACCCGCGACACGCCGCGCAACAGTTGACTACTCAGCCACTCCGCCAATCGTTTCAACATAATGTTCACATCTACTCTCCCTTGTAGGTTCCTTTGTCTGCCGGCACTGAATAGGTGCATTGTCTTAAAAATTCAAACAATACTACGCGTACCTTTACTGCAATGTCGAGGTCAAACCACATGACATCGTGTAACTGTGAAGTATAATAAAAGTGAAACTTAGCTTCGTAAAAGAAGTCACGCTGCCGTCGACACAGCTACCCTGGAAGTCCGCAGATGTCGGCTACATTTGACTCGTGCTTACGTGTAACCCAAACGCTAAGACAAAGGGAAGTGACGCCCATCGAAGTCTCAATCAACCTGGAATTTGAAATTAGGCCACACGAGTATCTATTCATCTATATGGTTTATTCCTTAGAGTCTGAAAGGTTAATCTCTTACGGTAACACCTAATGACAAGTAAATCAATTGTAATACTAAAGCTACATGTTTCTTACTGTATAAGCTGTAACAATATGAAATATATCCCGAGATTAAGGGCGCATCACAATTATATCGTGACAAACACCCGTGTAATTGCAAGCACATTTCATAATCAATAAACTGATTTGTCGAACAACAAACTTACGTCAACAGGGAGTTGAACCCTTGTAACAAGTAGCGCAGTAACTCTGACAAACGCTCATTTCATGTAGTTCAAAAATTGCCTCCTGGCATATGATTCCGATCAATCATTTCTGTGAAAACCTAGAACACAAGCCGTGACACAGGAACTTTATCACTCATCAGCTATTGTGTCTAACTAGATCATTGACACAGTAGCGCAAGCTCATCAACAGCAAATAAATCAAGCAGGAATTTAACCCGCAGTCAATGGTTGAAGAATCCATCGTCAGACCATTATATCTAATCAACTATAATTTATTACAGCTCCTAAAATGTACTCCGCAATTGTTTCTCACGATTTCTAATATTACGTTGTATTGTTTCGATGGCAACGTAAACTAATTCACTCTCTTTAAAATTGCACGGGAATTGAACCCGCTATGAGTGGTACAAATTGTGTTGTGTTATTTTTGTGTCAAAATATAACACATCAATTGATAAATTACGCGGGAGTTGAACCCGATACCAATGTTTGATTCATTCAATATATGGTGATCAAAATGTTTAAACTTTTTGTTGTCGCTGTAAATTAAAGCCGTCTCTCGCAAGCTCGAGAATCTATATAATTACGTTGTGTTATTATTGTAGTAACCCATAAATTTGTTCTTTCTCGTTGCACTGAAGTGAATCAGTACATTTAATGACGAGAATCCTGGTCACGGCACCACATGTGACTGTTCATAAAATACCCTAGGCTGATAAAATTTTCGTTTTTCCTAAATTGCATTAATATAGTGGAAAATATGAAGTATGGGGCCCCCCCCCCTGGGGGGGCCGAGGTAGGGCCCCGCCTCCGCCCAACCTCCGTGGCGCACGTACCATTGACAACTGCGACCTCCGCCAGGACAGAGAGGACTGAACTCTCAGCAAGGGGAGGGGTCCAAAGTAAGTTAGTGCTGAGAGTTCACAGTAAATACATGAATAATATCAAATCATATTAACAAACCAAATAATAATTATGAAGCTAGTAAGACAAGAGGACAGCAAAGATATAATATAAAAGGAAACGTCACGCTTGCGCTTAAGAGAATAGATGATTACGGTTACGTTAACTTATTTGATTCCAATGTACTGGATGCCACTTTGCAAACGCAAACAATTCCATGTTATACAACATGGTATTGTTTTACAACGTTTACCCGGCGTGCGTTTACTGTTAGTCCTACCAGCATTACCCTGCGAAGGACTCTGCTACGAACACTAACAGCGAACGTTTCCTAAGCACATTATACATGTCCTTTCCAATCCTGAGGCAGTGAGTCGTGAATTCACTGCCATTGAAAAAGACAAGTTTTGTTTCTCCATAGAAATACACACGCGTTCAAATAGTTCACCCTTACGGCTGCCTATCCCCTTTCTCTAATAATAATCAAGTTGCTCAAGCGTACCGTGGACTCGGCCTGTAACAGAGCATATTGCGTTTGTATTGCTGAATGCTGAAGTGGATGTCATCGGCACTCCATTCATTTCACATTTAAATCTGCCCTTATCGACAGGTGTGTCTCGTTAAATAATGACGATTCAGATATAGGCCTACCAGCGGCCGGTTTAATAACGAGACACAGCCGCTAAATCTAGCGTTCCTTTGGAACGGAGTTATCCAAATGGTAACCCAGTACTTGGTGAAGCCTACCCCCACAGCTAGAAATGTACATCCATCAACCACCCGCAATGTCTCTGGGCTAGGCTGCAAGGAGACAGTAATCATCAACAGCATTTGGTTATTTTGCTAAACAAATAGCAATATTTGTTATAGTTGCAAATACCTGCCATCGGCACATAATAGCTTGGCTGGAAGAATATAATTTGAGTAGTTGAATTAAGAACATGGTTCTGCCTTTGATACGTGGTACATTCGTCAAGTAAAGTCATTATAAGTCAGGCGTCATTGGCGTGTGAGTCCTTGTACTCAGTGTAGCGAAGGCTTCCCCGTGCCCTTTAACCAAACGCCAATGACAAATTACTGTGAGGTTACGGAATCAGGACAAATAATATAAAATATAATAATGTGAAATCTCCGCTCCGCCCGCCATACTGAAATAAATGATTATCAGCAGCCACTCTGCGTCTCCTCCAAACTGCTACTATAAAGTTAATTATAATTAACACTTACCAAGTGCTTAAAGAAGAGGATTTGTCTGTATTTCACTTACGGACCGCTGCTCAGCTACCCCCCGTATGATCGCCAACATCAGGCCGCCTTCTGGATTCATTTTCTCGCGTTCCACCGACCACTAACACTTACTTCAGCTATTGATACTCGACGTATCAAATATGACTTAATCAAACACCTCGATAATATCGCGTCCCGCATGTCGGGCGTCTCAAACTGAATCTCCTGAATTTTCCCGCCGGGTCCACCCGTGTGTCCCTCAAGACGTTCTAGCCCCAACTGCCCTGAGTAATCCTCAGCGTCCCCTGAGTCCAGCTACCTGCTAAGGGACTCGCCAAGCCCTTCGGAATTCCCACGACACCGTGGCATGTTTATGAGGGCTGTTAGCCCGAATACCTCTTTTGTTTTTGCGCTGTGCCCGTCTCAATTACTCTAAAAGGATCGTTTTGGCCATTTCGTGAAACTTAAATTACAAACACGTGTGCAGATAAGCTAAGATGTAAGATCTTTCTTTTAGAATTCTTCTAAAATATCAGTTAACGTCTGTCAATAGTTTTTAAGAATAAAGGATTTATGCTTTGCAAAGCAATTGAATAGTTTTTTGTTCTACTTCTCCAAAATAAGTATGCGCGTTCTATTATTTATTGGCTGTCGGGTAATAAAGTAAAGATTTAATGTGTTTCCAAGCGGCCCAGATGCACTTGGTGATTTAAAATAAATATCCTATTCTGAATTACAAACAAGGGTTCATGACAGACAGTCACAAAACTAAATCAAATTACATCATAAAACAATTGGCAAGAATTGACATTTTTTTCGTTCATACAATTTGTATGAAAATATTATTTAAAAAATTGAGATCGGGGAAATTTTTTTAACATTTCTCTATAAGTATGTTGTTAAAAACACATTTCAAAAATATACACCGTGACTTTTTAGTCGTCTTACAAAAGTGGTCCACTTAATGTATCCGACCTAAAATACCTCTAGGCGAGTTTTTTTTTATCGTAATAATAATTTTTATTTTTAAGAAAAAGGTACATTAGAAATATGAAAAACCCTGTTAAAATGTTTACGTATCAAGCTGTAGAGTATACCTACCCAGCGCAATAGTCGGGCAGATCATTCCATTCCAATTTTCTATGAGACAAGGGTGTTTCTACGTCTTGCGTCATAATAACGAATTAAAATTTTATTATTAAATTTTTCAAATCTCTTAACTATTTTTTTATTATAAACGTGTTCTAGTCATTGGATACATGAACTGGGCTGCTTTTGTAAGACAACTAAAAAGTCACGGTGTATATTAAGATTCATTGACTGGTCCTGGATTCCGAGGTATAATAAACCTTACGGCACTCCACTAATTTCTGTAGTTATTACTGCAGCTGCTGGATTCTTCGACACGGTGAGTTTTACCTTAGGACATTCCTTCTTCACGAAGGAAACCACAAAGAGCTTTGTAACTCGACCTCACTGCCATTATCCTAGCATGTTCTTGTCTAGTAGGTAATTGGTACCTGACTCCCTTTAGTCCCTTTTCGTGATCAATCACTAAGTTTTGAATTACCTAAGAAAAACATAACTTCATAACTCTGACATGGGTGAAGATAAGGTAACATTTTTCTTCATACATAATACGGTTATCCTAATGCCTAATTTTGACATTTATGATTAAACATCAATAAAATTATAGTTATACATGCATTAATAGTCGAATCATCGAATGGTCTGTCAAGACCTTTTTTCTCAGGAACGTAGTATCAAGCTGAAAATAATATCAAAAACTCATATTGAAAAAATATTGTAAAACTATCTTCTAACTCTAAACATTACAGCCGCTTATTTTGACACTCGCGAGGTAAAAAATAATATCAAAGAAAAACTACTATATGTACTTTCATACGCCATTTACGAACCCAGTATTTATATTTGCACACTAGTTGGTATAGGTACATAAAGGAACTCTCCATACGTCCGACTAATTTATTACATTATGACATAATTATAATGAGGAGGAAAATAATATTTTCGTACCACTTACTCAAAAAAGTGACATTCTATGCCACAAAAAGCGTACATAACAATAGTCATTTTTAATCTGTTAAAAACAGGGAAAGAAAGTTGTACTGAATTTCATTCATCCTCTAGGGAGAGAATGTGATTTAAATTTGGAATACTTACCGATACTGAACGACATCCAGTCTGTCTTTACAACATTGAGTTTGTATTTAAAGCATTATACAACTTTTTGAAAAAGGAATACGCATTTATTATGCAGTTATGATTATTCAATAAAATTACGAAAACCGAAGAGGCCGTATGAGCTTGATGCCTTTGCTTTTCCGACAAAAAAATATTAGTCGAGGAATTTGCCGCATTTTTGTTTTCTTCAAATACATAAACGTTAAGTTTATTTTAATTTATTTTTATAAATAAGTTAATGTTAAATGTTAATGTTTAATAAATGCTTATCTCATATTATTATTGTGTTAATTTTTTCGAAAATGGTACGAAAAGTACAGCTTGGCCAGAACCGATTGAAACGGAACTAAAATTTTTATTTTTGACTGCGTTTTAAAATCTTTGATATTTGATGTAAACAAAGACCGCAGGTTTGTTAGATTTATTATTGTGCCATAAAACTAACGTAATAAGTGAAAAAAAATTAAATAAAATTATTCAAAGTGCTGGTAGCGCGAAGACAGTGGCGACTTCCGGTTTTCTACATTTTTATGTCAAGCTGTAGAGTATTTTCCTCGGTGATAAAGCTGTCTTACTCTTGGGTGAACTTAAATCCCTCGCTACACTCAGGACACGTCTTAAATCCCTCGCTTCGCTCGTGATTTAAGTTTTTAACACCCTCGCTATGCTCGGGAGTAAACCTCGAGTCCTTCGTTAAGCTCGAGATTTAAATCGTCACCCGCGACAGAAGACACTGCTTTATCCCCTTGGTTAATAATCTACTATTTATAATAGGCTATATTATAGCCTTCGACCAACTGTGGGTTATTTAATTCTGCCTGCCCGACCAAGTTTGTACTAATTACATTTGACAAAGATTGAAGATGGGGTCAAAGTTCGAAAATGTTATATGTCCTCTGTCCCACTGAAGGGTTTCGGCGTTGTAACAAATTAATAACCCGATCTTTAACCGTCACCGTCACGTCACGTCACGTCACGCCCAAAAATCTGACATTAAGTCCGACCGTGAGGTGTTACGCAGTTAACTAACTGCATCCAGCTGTATCCTTTTAGACTTGAATCGACCCAAAAAAGGCGATTCCTTAAAAACAAACCTTGAGCAGTTTCAAAGTGTCTGGATCTAGGTTTTCTAAAATTCAGTTTATATAAGTCGTGGTGGAGCCCTAACACATCTACAAAGAAGGTATCATGGAAGACCTCGTAGGAGCTAGATGATGGGACGAGTTGGACAATCAGTGATCCACATTGGCTTTGAATCGAAGATGATATCTACAGGCTCATATAGTAACAGTACCTACCTACATCTTTGGAACACTCTGAAACATAACTCCGACGAACGTTTCTCCGCTGAACGATTCGCCGACACAACGATTCATTCATAGGCGATTCGACGACAAAATCTTTCACCGAAGAACGATTCGACGACAAAGACATGGTTTGACATTATAATACTAGTAACTAAATCCGACATCAGGGGCACCCCGAGGTTCGGTTAGTTAGGTTCCTTTAAACCCTGAACACAGAAATAGAAGCCCCGCTGCGCGGGGCTTCGTCTAAATGGCTTCATTTATACAATACTCATGACTTAATCGTTCTGTCGGCGAAACGTTCGTCGAGGAAAGGTTCTGTCGTCGAACCGTCCGGGAATGAATCGTTGTGTCGGCGAATCGTTCGGCGGAGAAACGTTTGTCGGAGTTATGTTTCAGAATCTCTTTGGAAACGTCAGGCGACCGCGGCAACGGGCAAACTAAAGTAGTAATGCTGCACCATGGCTTATTCCTGGCTCACAATAGGCACCAACAGCGGCTAAAATAAGATTACAGTAACGGTTTTTTTCTCTCGATCATTTTGGTGCTACGTCGTTAAGTAGATACTAGGATAAAATTCAATATTTAAAAAGGACACAATCATGGCATGTAAATTAACTACGAAATGATTTTTTTATCCTGTGATGCAAAAATACTGTCAATGGAACAAAACATGTAGCCACTAGCCATATTGAGGTATGTTATGTGAAATTTGCAGTTCACTTCTCAGTATGCATACCACGCGTCGGCTACCTTAGAAAGAGTCCACAACAACAAATGCGTTAGGCAGTCGCGCCAGTGAAACGCACACAGTATTCGAAACGATCAATTAACTACATCTATAGTTATAGAAAAGCTGGTGTATGCGATACTAACTTAGTTGTGCAACGTCTCCAATTAGATTTGAAATTATGTTTATTGAATTACACGAGTTATGTAGCGTTATGCAGGAGCTAGAAATACTTTAAAGGAGTATCGCTGATGTAATGGCGTAGACGTAACGCACAGTACAGCTGTACAGCTGTGGCTAAATAAAAATAATTTGTGATGTTACTGTGTCTCACGAAAAGATGTTTTATTTTGTTTGTTCACATAATATTTACAAAGTTGTTTTATATATATAAATCTAGATAGGTAGGTTCTTATTATTTTTCTTGTAGGTAACATTCTAGTTAGTACATACATACGTAATTATATATGTACTTATTTCTCTTACGTTCGTAGATAAAGGTTGAGGAATATTCAAACATCTATTCCCTTAAAATACATAAATTGAACAATTTGACACTAAAATTAAAAAAAGTAGGTATAAGTAAGGCCCTTATCTACACTATAATATATTTAATATTATAATTTAAAATATAACATCTATGTATACCTACTTATCAGTTCACTAATACTACATAGTTTCTAACAAAGTCGCTTCCCGCTGTTTGTCCCTATGTATGCTAATATGCTTATATTTTTAAAACTACGCCACGAATTTTGAGGTGTTTTTTTTATAGATAGGGTGAATCAAGAGGAAGGTTTTATGTATTTAACACCATAAATATAATAGAGATTACATCCGTGCGGAGCCGGGGCGGGTCGCTAGTACATTATAAAGCTGAAGAGTTTGTTTGGCTGAACGCACTAATCTCAGGAACTACTAGTTCGAATTGAAAAAATATGTTTGGGTTGGATAGTCCATTTATCAGGAAAGCAATTAAAGACGTCGTTGCAGTAGGCATGAACCTAGGTGGCTCGGTTGGACATGGCGTCAGACATACTGAATCTGGAGGTCGCAGGTTCAAATCCTGCTCCCGGTTTGAAATTGTTTTAAGCTTTCGATAGAAATTTTTGAAATTCGCGAGCGCGACTCATGCCTTAATCTAATCTAATATCTTTAAACGAGCAATTATATTATATATAATCAGGATCTCGGAAACGGCTCCAAGGATTTTCATGAAAATTACAGATTAGGGGTTTTTCGGCTCAAGGAATCGATTTATCAAGGTCCCAGCCAAAACCAACCACAAACCACAGCCAAACGCGAGATAATCGCGAAACATAATATACATAGACATACATGTAGGTAGGTATACATACAGGTCGAACTGAGAATCTACTTTTTTTTTGAAGTCGGTTAATATAAAAACTTTAAAAAAAAAAATGTAAACGCCTTCAAAAACAACCACAAAAAAGGGTAAATTAACCTACAAAACTTTTCTTTCGGAAGTTGGTGACTTTTTTTTATTAATTTTATTGTCTTTTTTGCCACCGACTTCCGAAAGAAAAGTTAAATACATCATTTTCTTACATGTGCACTAGAGTTTTGTAGGTAATCCGTAACACCGGGGTGGGAGGACTCATTTGATGACTTCACCACGCTTTTTTTTTTTTTTTTTTTTTTTAGCGTGGTAAAATCATCAAATGAGTCCTCCAACCCCGGGCAGGGCGGGAGGGACTGTCAGACTTTTACTGACTAAAATCCACGGTGTCCTTCAATAGCCCTTTCTGTTCCAGGGTCACGGTAAGGAAATAATCCCGCGACCCCGGCAGGCTTTGGCCCTCTGAGAGGGGGGCCCCGTCATTATGCTGACGCTCTTTGAGGCGCGCGTGGGACACAACGCGCCGTCGACCCGGGCATGGTCCTTGGTCGGGCAGCGAGTTGCCCTTTACTCGCTGCCCGCATGCCCGCGGACTTTACCACGCTAAAAAAAAAACACCGGTAATAACATCGTTAACATATCTTTCATTCATTCCCTATCTCGAAAACTACTAAACCGATTTTGATGAAACTTGCAGTATTCCCTAAGTTGAACGATACCTACAACAAAAAATGGTGGTCCCATTGTCACCATTTCAGAATCTGATGATTGGATCTTGGAGAAATCGAGGCAAACCTCAAATTTTATTAGCTCACACATAGTTTTTCGCACATCTTATGAAGTAATTTAAGTACTTGCGTATGGAAATCATCATCTCATGTTTAGCTGAGCTGATGATGGAAGGTACAACTCGTCTAGTAAGGAGTCGGCATCGACTGTTATGTTTGTGTTCGCATATCTTCGGAACTACAAGTCCGATTTATGTAATTCGTTTTTTGTTGTACTAGGTATCCTTCAACTTAGGGAATACTGCAAGTTTCATCAAAATCGGTTAAGTAGTTTTTGAGATAGGGAATGAATGAAAGAGATGTTAACGATGTTATTACCGGTGCTACGGATTACAAAATTCTAGTGCACATTGTTGTGCTTGGGGCTGGCTGGGTTCTTGTAATAAGACAACTTCTTGAGATGAATTCGGATTATAATTTATTGAGAGCTTTACACGATGGCGTCCGTTACATCGTAGCTTAGGTGATCAAGGAAGACCATAGACAATACATTTTTTATTCTTAAAACTAATGTGCCATAGACTAAATATACAACATGCCCTTTTTTCTTTTAAAAGGTTTGATGTGACATTTATAAATTTATTATGACATTGACATTTATAAAATTATGACATTGACAATTTGACACTTATCAATAACCTTAAACTGATGAATAAAGCTAAGATAAATTAAATTATAATAATACAATATATTTTAACATTATACAATATTAATACACAATTTCAAATTTATAAATCTAATTTCTGTCTCTTTTTTATCAATCTACCTCTCGAGCTATACTCAGCTTGCGACATTTCTTTTTTAACTTGTTTATAATCCTTCTTTTCTAAATTAACAGAAGTATGAGGTAAGTTTTCAAGCATAGGACTAGTAATAGGACTTTGAGAATTATATGATGATTCATTTGTATCCAATAAAACCTGGTCATCATATTCATTATATTCATGTAGACTATCAGGTGATGCTATTTCTTCGACATTTACAAATACTGGAGATCTTGCCTCCGTAACTGACTGAGAAGAATGATCCGACTCTACTGACAAAAAGGAATCAGAATCATTATTTTCTTTGGTAATAGACTTTGACAAAGGATTTGACTCTGAATGAGTGAAAATAAATATACAATTATCATCCTCTTTTTCTTTTATTTTGGACTTTTGAAGAAATGTTTCTGACTTCAACTTGTCTGTTTTATTTGGAATTGGAAAATTATTTTGATTCATAGTCTGTCTAGTGTCCTTGAATTTGACTTTTTTATTATTTGACTTATTATTGCCTGATTTATAATCTATCCGAATATGTTGACTATTTCTTCTGTAATTTGTACCATAACAATCTTTAACAATAAATGATCTAGGAAAGTCTGTCTTTGAAACAATAGTACCTTTAGTCCATATGATATCTTTTGGATTTTTCTTAAAGTAAATTTGTTGGTTATTATAAAATGTTGGATATGTTTTACAATTTTTGTTATAATATAATTTTGTTTTATTTAAATTACTGTGTTTCTTTACTTTGTGTTCTGAAAATTTTACAATTTTAGGTCTTAGATTACTTACTATATTAGGTAATTTAGTTCTTAAATTTCTTGACATTAGTAACTGAGCAGGTGAAGCAATATTTCCTCTAGGACTATTTCTATAATGTAGTAATCCTATGAAGGGATCAGACCCTGATTCATCACATTTTCTTAATATGTTTTTCACAATTTTTACAGAAACTTCAGCGAGTCCGTTTGACCTAGATAAATGTGGACTTGACACAATATGTTCAACATTCCAATCAAGAAGAAATTTTTTAAATTCCAACGAGTTGTAAGGGGGACCTCCATCACTTAGAAGTTGTAAT
The DNA here is from genome assembly GCA_954870645.1 of Agrotis clavis. NCBI lineage: Eukaryota > Metazoa > Arthropoda > Insecta > Lepidoptera > Noctuidae > Agrotis > Agrotis clavis. The sequence continues at coordinate 12,367,904 of OX940922.1, forward strand.
GGGATACCATGTCTAGCAAAAATAGATTTTAAGTGTGTTATGACATTCAAAGTTCTACTGTCTTTGTTTAAATTTGCTATTTCTATGTAATTGGAATAAAAATCTACAACAAGTAAATATTTTTTGCCTTTATATTCAAACAAATCAGTGGCTAGTTTTTGCCAAGGAAATAGTGGTTGTTCATGAGATAACATTGACTCTTTAGTTTTATTTGAAGAATAAATACTGCAAGTTTCACATTGTCTTACTTTATTTTCTATGTCCTGGTTGATGTTAGGCCAATAAACTACTCCTCTAGCTAAACTTTTTGTTTTTTCTATACCTAAATGACCTTCATGAAGGATATTCAAAATTTCAGACCTCATAGACTTAGGTATTATGACAGAGTTGTTTTTGAAAAGTAAATTATTAATCATATGAATTTCTTCCTTAATATTCCAATAAGGTGATACTAAATTGTCACAATGTTCTTTGCATTTAGGCCATCCTATTTTATAATATTCTTTAAGTTTTTGTGATATTAAATCATGATTTGTGTGATGTAAAATTTTATCCAGTTTTTCTTTTGTGATAGCTAAGTTAGAAGTTAATAAGTTAATATGAATTTCGACTTCGTTGTCTAAATCGTCCAGGCTAACTAATTCTTGATTTTGGTTAGTGTCCTTGATGGGAGCACGTGACAAAGTATCCGAAATGTACATTTCTGTTCCTTTAGTATAAGTAACAATTAAGTGATAAGCTTGTAAGGCTATCATCATACGTTGTAATCTTGTAGGGACTTCTGACAAAGGTTTTTTGAATAAAGTGACCAAAGGTTTATGATCTGTTTCGACTTGAACAGGTTTACCGTATATGTATTGGTGAAACTTATTGCAACCAAATACAATGGCATAAAGCTCTTTTTCTATTTGTGCATAGTTTATTTGACTTTTATTTAGTGATTTTGAGGCATATGCTATAGGATTTTTACCATGTAATATTACAGCGCCTACTGCATTTTTTGATGAATCAACAGACAATCTAATAGGTTTCTTGATGTCATAATGAACAAGAATGGGTGACTGACATATTAATGATTTTAATTTTTTAAATTGTTGTTCATGTTGATCTAACCATTGCCAAGTATTTTGCTTTTTTAGCAAGTCTCTCAAAATAGTGGTTTCTTCAGCTAAGTTATGAATGTAGGAACCTAAATAATTAATCATTCCAAGAAATCTTTGGAGTTCTTTAACATTTGTTGGACTAGACATATTAGAAATTGCTTCGACTTTAGATTGGTCGGGTGACACTCCATTTTTGTTAAAAATATGACCAACATAGCGTATTTCCTCCATACCAAATTGACATTTAGACTTATTAAATTTTAAATTTACTTCAGATGCACGTTTGAACAGTAATTCAAGCCTTTCGTTGTGCTCTTTTTCATTCGACCCATAGACAAGAATGTCATCGACAAATATTATTATTCCTGGTAAGTCTCCAAACAATTGATTCATGGTTCTGTGGAATATTTCTCCACTGGAATTAATGCCATACGGTAATCTAAGGAATTTATATCTACCGTAGGGTGTATTAAAAGTGCATAAGTCACTACTTTCTGAATCTAAACAAATAGTCCAATATCCTGAACTAGCATCCAGTTTTGAAAAAATAGAAGCTCCGGCTACTTTAGATCTAAGGTCATCAAATGTAGGATAAGGATAGTAGGGTCTCTTTATAGCTTCATTTAAGTTTCTTGGATCCAGGCAAATCCTCAACTTACCATTAGGTTTTTCTACTAGGACTATAGAATTTACCCATTTTGTTGGCTTTTCAACCTTTTCAATGACTTTTTGTTGTTCCATACTCTTTAGTTCATCCTTCAGGCGATTTTCTAAAGAATAGGGAATTTTACGTACCGGACAAACTTTTGGTTTAACACTGAGATCAATGTCTAAATGAGCCTTGTAAGGTAAACAACCTAAACCTTCAAATGTACTAGCATACTTTGACACAATATTTTGTACTGACCTGTTGCTATGTCTGTCTTCAATCTTGAATATTCTTTTTACAATACCAAGTTTTTCACATGTTTTCCACCCAATTATTGGTATGCATTCACAATCTACCACAGTAAAGTATAATCTTGCTGAAACTCCATTTTCAAATGAGCAATTTAAGATGCAAGTACCTAAATTTGGCACTACTTCTCCTGAAAAAGTATATATTTTATTATTTGTTCTTATTAAATTAATATTTTCCTGAGTATTACACCTAATTCTTTCAAGAGTATGCTTTGATATGACATTTGTGTCAGCTCCTGTATCTATTTGACATTTGACTTTGAAATTTTGAAAATAAACATTAATTTGCCAGTCTCCTGTACTGTTAAAATTTTTATTAATGGAACGTATGACAAATTGATTTTCTTGTGGATGTGATAATAACTGAATTGTACTTACTCTATGATTATTATTACCAGAATTATTATTATTTTCTGAATTTTTGAAGAAACAAAATTTTGCAAAGTGGTTTTTCTTCTTACAATTGTTGCAAGTCTTGCCTTCTGCTGGACATTTGTATCTGTGTACTTGACCACACCTCCTGCATACATTGTTGTCTGGTGTTTTTAGTCTTTGGTTGAAGTTATTTCTGCTTGACGATGATGATCTGTTCCTGTAGTGATGATTATTTTTGTTGTACCTGGTCTGTGAACGGCTTCTGTTACTTGTCTTGATTGCTTGCACTGTTTCTTTGTTTTCAGTTTTGCACATGAGTTTTGTTGACCTTTCTTGAGACAGTTCGAGACTTTTTGCAATTTTCATGGCATTTTCAATTGTCAAATTTTCTTCTTGAAGAAGTCTTTCCTTTATATGTGTATTTTGTATACCAATGACGAGCATATCCTTTATAAGAGAATCTTTTAGTGCTGCAAATTCACATGCGGTCGATAGGTTAGTGAGAACTGTGAGGTATTCTTCCAAAGTTTCGTCTTGCTTCTGTAGTCTCGTGAAGAAGTTATATCTTTCAACTGTTAAGTTGGTGTGTGGACTGAATTTGTCATCAAATTTTTTCAAAATAATTTCTACGCTCGTTTGTGTCCTGTCGATGTTGAAACTATTGAATATTTCAAGCGCGTCATCACCAATCGTGTTCAGTAAAATTGCTGTCTGTTTAGCAATTGGACATTTGCTGATTTCGTTAGCATCCATGAATATTTCGAAACGTTGCTTCCATTGCCTCCATTTCTCGGCAGCATTGTCGCCATTTTCTATCTTTAGCGGCCTTATGTTCGCAATGAAGATTTTGTCAGACATTTTGAATAATTATAAATTTCTCACCTTTTGAGACCAATTCTGACACCATGTTGTGCTTGGGGCTGGCTGGGTTCTTGTAATAAGACAACTTCTTGAGATGAATTCGGATTATAATTTATTGAGAGCTTTACACGATGGCGTCCGTTACATCGTAGCTTAGGTGATCAAGGAAGACCATAGACAATACATTTTTTATTCTTAAAACTAATGTGCCATAGACTAAATATACAACACACATGTCAGAAAATGTAGTATTTGACAAGAATTGTGGTTGAATATATAAACTAAAAAGAGTAAAATAAAAACTTTTTCTTTAAAAAAATGTGACCGCCTTCAAAAACAGCCACAAAAAAGGGTAAAATAACCTACAAAACTTTTCTTTCTGAAGTCGGTGGCAAAAGAGACAATGAAATTAATAAAAAAAGACACCGACTTCCGAAAGAAAAGTTTTGTAGGTTATTTTACCCTTTTTTAGGGTTCCGTTGTCAACAAGGAACCCTTATAGTTTCGCCATGTCCGTCCGTCCGTCTGTCCGCAGCTTAGCTCAGAGACGCCCAGTACTAGAAAGCTGTAATTTGGTGTAAATATACGGATTTGTTGCGCCGAAAAAGTGGTAAAATAAAATCTCTTAAAATATTTTTTTTTAGGGTACCTCCTGTACACGTAAAGTGGGGATGTTTTTTTTATTTCTCGCGTACCCCTTAGTGTGGGGTATCATTAAATAGGCCTTTAAAAAATATTGACAGTTTCCATTAACATTTTTTTGATAAAAAAATTCGTAATTGTGAAATATTAAGCTTTAAAGTGCTAATTTTTGCTCGACTCGAGTGTCCCCCCCCTCTACCAGCTAAACGGTTATGTTTGGGGGTGTGAAAAAATTCACAATAGTAGTATATATAACGAAATTATAAGGAAAATTATCATGACTAAGTAGGCTTTACAAGTTTACGAGTAATAGTCGACCAACTTATAAAACGTACTTGGACAACATATTTACCTAAACAAAATGTATCGCAGAACATGTTCTTCAACTGCAAATGTAAGTTTGTCAACTTTATTTTTACAGCTATAATAGGTGGGTGGGTATGTTTTGGGGATAGGTAGGTTTTTATTGTCAACTATTTTTAACTAACTTCGAAAAAAGGAGGAGGTTCTCAATTCGTCCTTATCTTTTTTTTTATGTATTTTCCCCGATTTCTCAAAGACGCCTGGGCCGATTTTGAAAATTCTTCTTTTTAAAATTAAATTCAGTGAATCAGTTTAGTTAGTTCGCTTAAGTATTTTGATGGGCAACTACGGAACCCTACACTGTGCGTGGCCCGACACGCACTTGGCCGGTTTTTGTGGTTGTTTTTGAAGGCGGTCACATTTTTTTTAGAAAAAGTTTTTTGTTTTATTTTTTGTAATTAATGAGTGTAAGGAGAGTCTAAAAAGTTACGTAATATTTTATGACAACATGACTTTCTTTGTAGGCCTGTCCCTGAACGAATTTTTATTGCAATTTTTAAATAATTATTAGACTGGGATGGAGTTTTGAAGGATGCCATCTTGTTAAACGAAATTTTATGACGTGGACTTGAGTGACCTTTGATCCTTGTTCTTTGTGTTTCAGTGTTCAACGACGTGACCTACCATGAACTCTTAAAGCGTGAGTCTTTAGGTTGTGGGAAAGAGATGGCGCTGTACGACTTGTATAGCTCTGTCTCTTTCCCACAGCCTAAACTGGATCGCATTAAGAGCTCGTGGTAAGGCCTCAGGTACCGACCCGCGAGGAAATCCAGACTAACGTGTGTCACGTGTGTGGCCGGCATAAAAATCATTGAATATTTGAAACAATTCTTGAGAATTGGGGTATCCGTTTCTGAAATATGAAGCTTTATAGTGCACATTGCACCTTATTTTCCTAATAATGGGCCTGTGTAAAAATCGTTAATGAAATAATATTCGGGCACGCCCCAACGCGGCGGTAAGACCCCTCTTTGAAGAGTGGCTGGAGAGGAGCCACGGCGATCTCACCTTACACCTGATGCAGGTCCTCACCGGAGACGGATATTTCGGGAGGTTCCTGTGTCGAATTGGGCAAGAAGAAACGCCTGGGTGTCAATACGGAGATTAGGTGAGCGCCCAGAGGACACGGTGGAGATGAGATCCGCCCCGCTTGGGCTTCTGGACACGGCGGTGTTCACACCGCCGTGTCCAGAAGCATTTTTATTCTTGTAAAAACAAAACGAACATATAACATTGGTCAAGTTTATTTGAGATGTGTTTCATGAATTCATCTAAAGGATCATCATGAAGGCTACTTCCCGAGTTCTTTCGTCCATATTCTTGAACAAGCTTCATGTGATCTTCAAGATTTTCTATTTCATTGGATTCTGAATCAAAATATCTGTCTTCTGCATCTTGTGAAACTTGCTGTAGATCATCATATTCCTCATTATTATCAATAGTATGATAGTCAACATCTGTATCTCTTCCCTCTATAAAGCTGCAGAACATTTCTTGTAAAAATTCTTCTCGAAGCAGGTTCCTTTCTGGTGCAGTAATCATACTTTGTTTTCTAGGTTCAGGCATGTAACTTGGCCTAGTGTCAGGGGTATCAAAGTCACCCCATTGCTTTTTACTTTTTAACTCACTGCTTTTAGAATCATCTTCAATGTTAGTTAACTTCATAGATTCTAGATTTTCCTCAAGCATCTGCTCATTTTTCATTTCTCTCATGTCATTGCGGTCAACAGTTTCTAGAATCATGCTCAGAAAGGTAAGGTTTTCATTATCAACACCATCACGTTCTTTAATTTCCTCATCAGATAGATACTGGCCAACTAGTTGTTCATAAAGTAAGGGATTTCGATACATCATTTGTTTTTCACTGAAGTAGTCTGTTTCATTTTGAAGTCTCTGTAATGCATTATATCGCCTGTTTCGGATTCTTTTACATTTGCTCTTTTCAGAATGGTAAGTTTTTAATTGATTAATACACTCTCGAAAGTTTTCATCCTCAAGAGACTGTAAATTCTCAAAGTAACCAATGTGATGCGGAGCTAGATATTTTCCGAACTGTAATAAAAAGTTCGTGGGCGATTGCTTGTAAATTTCGCAAGCCATTTTAATTTTATCGCTTGTATGAACTTCGGACTCATGCACATGTGCATTTTTGAATGAAATTTTAGCACATCTAACTAAATAATCAATTATATCATTGATAGGATCAACCTCTATTTCTTCGAATTCTCGTACTGTATCATCAGCTGTTGTCCTGTATGGTTCATTTGTCCCCATTTTACGAAATGAAGTCTAATAATAAGAGCCGGTGTCCAATCCTGTTTGCACAAATATCTGTATTTCTCTCAAAACCATTGAAAACCTCATCAAAACTGACACTCACAGCTGACACTTCAACTTTACCCACAACTTTACCACAGACTACTTAGAGTTATGCTGCGTACAGACCGGCCAAACGAACGCCAACGAACGGGTTTCGTTGACCTTCGTTGTTGCAATCTGAACGGCTTAGCGAATGCCAACGATCGCTCGTTGGCGTGTGCCGGCGATCCGAAGCGTGGCAGTAACATCAAAGAAATCGAGCTATTTGATCGAACTCTGTTTGGACGGTCGCCGAAGGCCAACGAACGAACGCTCAGTTGAAGCAAGAGAGCGTAGCGTGTAGACGTCCAATTTGATAATTGGATATTTCCCGCCATTTAGATCATGGAGAAAAACAAAGAATGGAGTAACGAGTCGTTTTGGTATATAAAACTAGCAATTATAATGATGTCGTCGTCGTCCATGATTAAATTGCGAATGAAAGAGAAAAGAACCGGAATCAAGTGCCAACGAACGTTCGTTCGAGCACTAAATGTATTTGGATGTATTAACGAACTCCAACGAGCGTGCGGAAGCCAACGCTCTAGCGAACGATAAATATCCATCGTTGGGCGTTCGTTGGGCCGGTCTGTACGCACCATAGAGATATGAACTTTACCACAGATACACACAGAGAGCATGTTTTTTTGCTTTGATCGCTTTGATCTTCCATTTCCATTGATTGTCATAATTTGAACCATAGATCAGCGGGCCCATTGATTTGGAGAATGGACTGCGCCTTCTCAAGCCAACTGACAGATAAAATTGCCAACGCCCAATGTTCGAAAAATTGGAGCACAGAAGGAGAGCCACTACTTATCTCTTTCCTGAAATAGAAATATATGACTCTACCCTCTTTTCCTCCCTTCTAGTCAACGACGATATAATACTAGACTCCTAATAACAGGCGACCGATGTCTGTCAACACATTAGGCAAAAAAGTCTTATATTCGTCTCATTTCGACCAATCCTGTGAGCCGTAAACATACGTTGAGACAGAACAGACCTTGAGTTAGCCAATCACAACGCAGTACCCCGTCCCCCTCGCTTACGTAGTACCTCAGCGAGTTGACAGAATAATTTTTGTTTCTTAGATCGTGCATGCGGAGTCGAGTAAATTTTAGGCAGCTATTGCGCAGTCCATACTTTAAGTCTATGGCAAATTAGGAATAACTCTGGCAACACAGAAATTATTCTAATGCCGCGTACACACCGCTGGCCGTCCACATCGAATTCGATCGCATGGATCCTTTCATCATGTTACCGCCACGCTTCGGTCCTTTGGATCGTCGCGCGCTGTAAAACGCTAACGAATGATCACAAACGTTCGATAACGAAGGCCTGCAAGACCTATGACCTATTCGTTGGGCCCGGTGTTTACGCGGCATAATTAGAAGGATATCAGTGATTTGACATATGTCACATAATGACAGTTCAGTATGTGTCAACAACAACTGACAAAAAATATATTCAGCAAATTGTAAATATTCGCATTGGTGGAAAAAAGTCCCGACTTTTAAATAAATTCTCGATTTATGACGTGTATTCTCTGTTTAAGTTATAAAAATAGCAACATTTAATTTAAGATATCTACAATAATAATTATAGTTTGAAAATAGTAGTTATGAATTTAAGCAGAAGTGATAAAAAGTAGTGATGGTAAACTTACTGGATAGACAAAGATAATACAAAATGCAGTGGCAATGGGAATACATGTGTGGCCCTCAGGGCCTAAGCCCGTGGAACGACGTGACAAAAGACTTCGGGCAATGCTTCCAAGAATTATTTTTACAAATACCAGTATTCTTTATTATTGCAATTATATCGGGCTATTATGTTGGTTATAGAAAAGATTGGGTAGTACGTGAAAAAGCACAGGAGCGGGCATTGGTACTCCGAAGTTTTATCACATTAGCTCTAGTGTTCATTCCAATAATAGAGTTATATGTTTTTATCACTACTCCTGGCTTTGTTTTGTACCCCGTTACCTACTTTGCGGCCGGTGCGTCATGCTTGGCGTGGCTGTTTCACTTCGGTTATGTTTTGGCGTTGAAACATAGACTGGGACAGAGTTCCCGTGGTCCTACTTCTCAACTGTTGATGTGGAGCTTAGCAGTGGTTGTCAATGTGATAGCATTACGCAGCAACATTATTTCTGGGACCACTTTAGGTTTCAATATTGCTACAATGTGCTGCCATGTTTTGTATTTTCTCACTCTTCTACCTGCAAGTGATTCAAGGCCTACCTTCTATTCACCATGTCTGGTTGGGTCACAACATTCACATGTAAGTATCAATCTTTTGTTCTTTGTTTTTTTATAGCATTCTCTGGAGTGTTGTTTCAATGGTTAAATATGGTGTTTTTGTTTTTAGAATGAGTATACACCTTTGCTGCCACATATGGATGAAGGAATTTTGGGAACTGCCATGCAGGGGGCTGGTTTTTTATCAAGATTAACATTTTCTTGGGTTGACCCCCTTTTGCAAAAAGGTATATAATTATGTTCTACACATTTCTGAGCCATGTTTTATTAACATGCTTGATTCATGTTTAAAAAATATATTATTAATATTGCTCAAAGTTATTTTTATTTATTAGGTCTGGACAATAAGTTAAATGATCCGGAGGAGTTGTTTGACATACCAGCAAAATATTGTTGTTCTTATGTGGGAGCAAGGATGGACCGATCACTAATAGGCAATGTGGATAGTTACCAGCAGTATGAAGAAGTACCACATGAACCGTTTATAGGATCAGGTATGTACTGCTCATAAACATAATACACACTTCAAGTTTTTATCTCACAAGTAAATAAGGTTTCTGACTTAAAAAAAGTAATATAGAACCTGAATATCTAATCTGAATATCTTTTGCCTCTTTAATTTTACTGTATAGTTTGAATATTTTAAACCTTTGGCATGTTACTTAGTACTTGTATTAGGAGGCAATGGATTTGAATGGACAAAGAAAACTGCAGGCATTGCATATTCATTGTTATAACATATTCATTGTTCATGAATCAAACTACTTAAACAGGAATCAAAATAGATACTCAAGTAGTAGACTGTAACAGCATTCATGTATTATGTGAACTTGCTACTTATTACAGTTCCTGCTTCCCTAATGTTGGATGTTAGCAAATCAAAAGAGACTTCCAATATTAAATATTATAAGGAAAACAGGACTGTTGGATTCCAGTTCAGTAGAAACTATATTGAAAGGAAACTTCGTTGGTTAATATACTTTTATCAGTCAAAGCACATTGATAACAATGATAAGATTACTGGAGACAGAATTTCCTTGCTAATAAGTAATAAAACTTTGTTTATATTGTAAATATATAAACAAATCTGTCTTCTATAAAGGGTTTGGACAAGGTACAATCATATGCATAATGCATCCTTGAACTGCATGTAACTTGGAAAAAATAATTTTGTATCTGTTTCTAAAAAAAATTGAATTAAAAAAGGCCAAATAAAGTATTAATTAAAAGAGAAACTTGCTGTTTTTTTTTTTGTAGGATATGGTGCAACAGGAGAATCAGCGCCACAAGCATCGACTCCCGTAACGCCGACGACACGCGTGCTCATCCGCTCTCCACGGCGACAGAACGTCACGCTACTGCGGGCCTTGCACTCATGTTTCGGCCTGCAATTTTATAGCATCGGAATACTTAAACTAGTTTCTGACATGGCTGGCTTTGCAGGTCCAATACTACTAAACTATCTTATTAGATTTGTGGAAGACGAAAGTATCGATCAACATTTAGGGTAGGCTTATTTGTATTTCTACGAATTCAGTAATTTTAAGATCACATTCTATTAGGTACTTGTTTTTTTTTTCAGCTATGTCTATGCGGGATCTCTGCTAGGGGCTACTCTGATATCAGCTCTGTTTAATGTCCATTTCAACTGGTTGATGTCGATCGTTGGCCTTAAAATGCGCGGTGCCATTGTCGCCACCATACTCCGAAAAACTCTCAGTGTCACCTCTACAGAACTAAATAACGTATTCTCAATTGGTGAGATTACGAATTTCATGTCGACTGATACAGACAGGATTGTGAATTCATGTCCTAGTTTTCATGCATTGTGGAGTATACCGTTACAGGTAATAGACAAAGATTAGTAATTCATTGCATCATAGCTAATGCATAGGATAAATTATAAATTAATACTTATTAAATTTTCAGTTGTTCATAACACTATTTCTTCTGTATCAACAAGTGGGCATATCTTTTCTCGCTGGTGTTGCTTTCTCGGTGATTCTGATTCCAATAAACAAAGTGATAGCGAATAAAATTGGACAACTTAGCACTGAGCTCATGAAACACAAGGACACTCGCGTCAGCTTGATCAGTGACTTGCTGAAAGGCATTAGAACAGTCAAAGTTCACGTTTGGGAGGATTACTTCATTAACAAAGTATCAGGTTAGTGGGGTTACTAAAAAGTTCGGTTCTATAGCATGAAGGTAGATTGTTCAGCTTCATGTTTCAAATAAGTATGAAAATAAAAATTTCAGCTCTGCAATATTAGATTTCAGATGGGGTGTGTTTTCAGAGACGCGAGGTAAAGAGCTGCTCTACCTCCGTGGGCGCAAATACTTAGACGCGATCTGCGTGGTGCTGTGGGCCACCACGCCCGTGCTCGTAGCTGCCTTCACTCTTGGCACGCACTCGCTCAGAGGAATACCACTCGATGCACCCACGGTATACAGCTCAAGTTCAAAGCATTACATTCAAATAAACCAATTAAGGGCACTTCAAGCTACAGTCCCGTCACAGCCATTCTTATAACATGAAATAATGACATAATATTTAATAGTAAACAAATTATTGTAAATTTAATGAAAGTGAATTAAGAAGGGACTATGTCAGTTTAAAAACTTATAGCCACTCTACCCATGACAGTAGCAATACATTAGCAACCTTTTTATTATGAAAATAAATATCACTGTTTTTTAAATAGATTTTGAATAATAGTGTGAAAGGGCTATAGATTTATCTGTGCTTCTTAGTGATGAAACTATTTATCAATATGATAGCTTTTATGTATATCTGTCTTGAAATTATCTCTCTAATATTAATTACAGGTTTTCACTACAGTTGCACTTATTAACATGTTAATAGCACCGCTAAATGCTTTCCCTTGGGTGCTAAATGGGCTCACAGAAGCCTGGGTCTCTATAAAACGTATACAGAAGTTGTTGGATGTAAGTATTTTTATATATACTCATCATTTGTAATGATTTCTATGATAAATAATGTTGTCAATCACAAATCTGTGTTGATAAATCATGTTTTTAGCTTTCAGACATGGATGCAGAACTATATTACGACCGTCTTAATAAAAATCACGATGAAGACAAAATAATCATATTTAAAAATGCTACATTTGCATGGGCTAAGCCTTTAAAAAGAAAAAAGCCTCCTAAGAAATCTAAAAAAAATAAAGGAAAGTCTAAAAAACGGTTATCAAGGGGGAGCATACAGAGGCGAGATTCAGCTTCTTCGTCTGAACAGTTGATACAAGATGAGCCGTTTACATTGAAGGATATTTCTTTTGAAATTGGTAACGAAGAGTTGATTGGTGTGACTGGTACCGTCGGCAGCGGAAAAACTTCGCTGCTGCATGCTATCATCGGAGATATGATTAAGAAAAGTGGTTATTTACAGATACCGGAAAACCTTAGCAGTGAGTGATATTATAAAATTAATCTTAAAATACTCGATTCATATTAAAAATTATAACCACATTTTTATTTCTCTCAGGCTTTGGTTATGTATCCCAAAAACCATGGCTAGTACGCGGAACAATCCGTGATAATATCTTATTCGGAAAACCGTACGAAGAGGCGAAATTTCGAAACGTGGTCGACGCTTGCGCACTTACTGGTAACTATAACTCTTATATGGAACAAATATCTTTTGGTAACGCAACTTACGACCAACAAACTAACAGCAGAGGTTTTATGATATCAACAGAGGACTTGAACGTGCTCGGATGGAATGCATATGTGGGTGAAGGCGGTTGCACGCTGAGCGGCGGGCAGCGCGCGCGCATCGCTTTGGCGCGAGCAGTGTACCAAGATAAACAAGGTATGTCTGTAGTTTATTGGTGCGTGGCAGCATAGCCATATGAAACTAATAGGTGTATTTTGGTGTAGTGTATCTATTGGATGATGTGCTGGCGGGCGTGGACGCCACAGTGGCGCAGCACATAATGCAGCGCTGCATCCTGGGCCTGCTGCGCCACACCACGCGCGTGCTGGTCGCGCACTCGCCGCGCCTGCTCGCGCGCACCAGCTACACCGTGCTCCTGCGCGACGGCCACATCGTCAGACAAGGTAGGTGCACACTGCTGCGAGCTGCGACACTGTTTTGGTTGCGCACTCACCGCACCAGAATAAAATAATCTAAGTATATAAACAGGGTGAATTTTTCAACTGGGCGTGGTTGTCTTCGAAACTATGAAGAATATCGAAAAACGTTGAAAGGAGTCTCGAGGCCGATTTTGACGAAAACTAAAACTGCATCATTGGATTTTAGAAAAAATCAATAAACCTGGCCAGGAATTGAACCCGCTGATTTTGGAAAAAAAAAACGCTCCCTGTATTATTACACCATTTGATAGTGTTGCTAATAAGGATCAAATTCTGGGAATTAATCATATACGGCAAACTTAAGGAAATAGCAGATTTTCATGAAATTGATATTTTTACATGTTTCTATGTTCTACTGAGCCATCATTTATTCGAAATTATAAAATTTCATTGTTTTCAATAATTCACTGGATTTGACGTCTGAACAATCCCACTGTATTCAGCAATAGGTACGAAATTATTGATTTGAGGAAAAATAATCATTATTTCAAAGAAAAAACGGTTAACATAATGTATAGAAAACAGTTATCGTCTTGAAGATTTATCAGTTTTTTTTCAATTAAGTATACGTTTTTCTTAAGTTTGCCGTATATGATTACTTTCCAGAATTTTATCCTTACCAGCAACACTATCGAATGGTTTAACAATACAGGGTGTGATTTTTTTCCAAAATCAGTGGGTTCGATTCCTGGCCAAGATTATTGATTTTTCTAAAATCCAATGATGCAGTTTTAGTTTTTGTCAAAATCGGCCTCGAGACTCCTTTCAACGTTTTTGATATTCCTTATAGTTTCGGAAATAGCCATCAAAGCCCAGTTGAAAAATTCACCCTGTATATACGTGATATTTTATGTATTTTTCTGGCACCGACTACCAATTAATTGTGCCACTAATCGGTAGGTCCTCCCGAAACCGTACTGAATGACATCGAAGAATTCATGCCCAGTGAGTCAGAGTCTTTGGGAGAGGAGCCGCCGCGGCCAATCGAGCCCGAGCACCAGGATGAGCAGGATGTAGTCAGCAGGAACAGCCTGGATGACGAGGTTACTAAACATTTGCACAGTTTACTCTGGCCAACTCATAACTTATACATTTTTTTCTTTTTTATTCTAGTTTTTTATTAAAATTATGAAATTTATTAAATGAGTTAAAACCCTACCATTATTTGTAGATCTGACAGTCCACACAGGTAGTTAGTGGCCGGAAAGTCTAAAAACCAGTTTTAGCAAATGGTTTTGTATTACCCACTATTAACTTTAGTGTGTTTTGGAGTGTGTAAGCAGTCGCTCCTTGTTAAAGATTGCTTCTGCTATAGCTACAGTCCCATTCGGTTAGAATGGAAGTCGACGGGAAAATGATGATGATGTCCCATAATTATGTCTTTGTAGGTCCGCCTTTTAATAACAATGATCTTGTATGAACCTGACATTACATTCAATACTTTTTCTTAACAGGAGGCAATGTCTGAGGGAACTGTTGGTTGGTGGGTCGTCGGCTTGTACCTGCGCTCGGTCGGAGTGTTTCTATCTGTCGCTATCGTCCTATCGCTGATACTCATGCAGCTCTCACAAAACTTCACATTCCTCTGGCTTACCTACTGGGTAAAAAACAAAACTAAAAATTCAACTTCATTGCATGATGTTGAATTTACTGCTCACCCCACGGAAAAGACTTCCATATTGGATCATGGTGTGCTTGCTATTGATAACGTAATTCACACTATAATAAATGAAACAACGCAGTGGTTACAAAATAACAATACTGAAGAAGAAATTGCTCGTGAAAACCTAGACAGCAAACCATACACAGTATCTGACGTAGCGGCAAATGTGACACCCATTTATACCGACAACTTCTATTTGGAGATGTATTTCGCGCTGGCGGGGCTTAACTTGGTATTCACGATAATGCGAGCGTTCCTGTTTGCTTACGGCGGCGTCAAGGCGGCAACCAGGATACACAAGGTTCTACTAAAAGTCATCGTCAAAGTATGTATATTACTATTCAAATGTTTGTTACAGACGTTTGTCTTTATTAATAACACCAAATACATGTATTTCAGGCAAAAGTGAAGTTTTTCGACGTGACGCCGCTTGGCCGTATTGTTAACAGATTCTCGTCGGATACTTACACTGTGGATGATTCATTGCCTTTTATTTTAAACATTTTATTGGCTCAATCGTTTTCTTTAGTTGGTAAGTATTAAAAATTCTTAATTATTGTTTGTATTTTGGTCTCTATAATATAGTAGAAGTTAATAATTAATTGCTAATCGATCCCGCGCCCCATTTTCTTTGGGAAAAATAAAAAATTATCACTGGAAGCGAGTAAAGCGGCAGTGACAGTCAGACTCTTACTAATAAATAAATACAGACTTCACTCTTTCGCTGTTCAGCGTATAACCGAGGACAGGTGGCCTACCATGAACTCTAAGGGTGCTCCCACATTTATCGACGCGGAATCGGCTTAAGCCGGTCAAAAAATCATTTATGTCAACGTAATAAGAATGTTACTAATACCATTCGCATCGGCTCGCGTCGTCCGAGCCGAGCCGATGCGAATGGCATTAGTAACACCCTTGAGCGGCTTAAGCCGATTCCGCGTCGACAAATGTGGGAGTAGCCTTAAAGCGTGAGTCTTTAGGCTGTGGGAAAGAGATGGCGCTCGACGACTTGTATAGCTCTGTCTCTTTCCCACAGCCTAAACTAGATCGCGTTAAGAGCTCGTGTAAGGCCTCAGGTGCGCGATATTGTGACGCACATGATCATACGAGTAATACTAAATACAGAAAAAATACATCACAAAACCCAAACTGGTTCTCAACATTCCCTTTACGTTCCAGGGTCGCGGTGTACTTTTAAGACAGTCCCGTGACCCTGGCACCGTTGGCCCTGCCAGTTTTTTGAATCTCTCGAAGCTCGCAGAACACAACGCTCTGTCGACCCGGGTCTAGGTCTTGATTGGACGGCGAGCTACCCATTAGTCGCCGTTCATCGACATCTCCGGGAAATTTCACCCGCGGCGGCTGAGGTGAGAGGTGGAGGTTGTCCTCTTTCTTACGCATTCCTCCTCCTTCGCTAGCATTACTGCTTCCCATTCTCTCTCGCTCTGTAACATATACTGAACCGAGAGGTTGCCTCCGCCTATAGCCTCTGTGATGACACGGCGATGCTACGCCGAAGCGGGGCAGATCTCCACGACCACACGGCGCGGCGCCGACACCCGGGCGTTTCCTTCTGCCAAATCGGACAAAGAAACCTCTCCGTACCGCTACGATTGCGGCGTCTCCCTATAATAACAGCCCGTTCACGACCTTACCGCTGTATGCGATGGCTTTTTTTTTTTACGTGGTAAAATCATCAAATGAGTCCTCCCATCCCGGCCAGGGCGGGAGGGACTGTCAGACTTATACTGAATAAAATCCACGGTGTCCTTCAATAGCCCTTTATGTTCCGGGGTCACGGTGATGGAATAAGTCCCGCGACCCCGGCAGGCTTTGGCCCTCTGAGAGGGGGCCCCGTCATTACGCTGACGCTCTTTGAGGCGCGCGTGGAACACGACGCGCCGTCGACCCGGGCATGGTCCATGGTCGGACAGCGAGTTGCCCTTTACTCGCCGCCCGCATGCCCGCGCCTACGGTGGCCGGAGATCGTCTTGCGACGTCCGTCGCCGTGGGCATCCACCACCGCGGGTGGGGCGGAGGGAGGACATTGTCCTCTCTCTCACGCGGCCCGCCTCCTCCTTCGCGAGCATGACTGCTTCGCGCTTCGCAGAAGGAGGCGACCGCTTCCCACTCCGTCTCTCTCCGCAGCATGGCCGTGACCAATGCCGGGCGCGAGAGGTCTCCGCCTATCGCCGCCGTGAGGACACGTCGGTGCTCTGCCCAAGCGGGGCAGTCTTGCACCGTATGCTCGACTGTGTCCTCCGGGCGATCTTCGCAGTGGTGACACCCAGGCGTTTCCTCCTTTCTCATAAGACACAGGTACCTCCCGAAACTTCCGTGTCCGGTGAGGACCTGCGTCATGCGGTAGGTCAGGACGCCGTGACGTCTCTCCAGCCACTCCTCAAAGAGGATCTTACCGCCGCGATTGCGGCGTGCCCGGTGTATGCGATGGCTAAGCGCGAGGTGGCGAGCGGTAATACGAGTGTCAACTATAAAGGTGAATTTTTCAACAGGGCGTGGATGGCTATATCCGAAACTATGAGGAATATCGAAAAACGTTGAAAGGAGTCTCGAGGCCGATTTTGACGAAAACTAAAACTACATCATTGGATTTTAGAAAATTCAATAATCCTGGCCATGAGTCGAAACCGCTGAAATTAAAAAAAAAAACAGTCTGTATTATTACACCGTTCGTAGTGTCGCTAATAAGGATCAATTTCTGGGATGTAATATACGGCTGATTATTATGATATTGTTATTTTTCTTACTTCTTCTTAGCCATAATTTATACGGAATTATAAATGTATGGCTCAGAGTGGTTACGTTATAGAGTTGGTGAGTTGACGAAAACCACAGACTTCACGATCCCAAGTAGTTTAATGTTAAGTAACAAAGTTATGTTGGATGTTAATCCGTGGTCGTATCGCTAAGGTAGCTAATGGTCAACTAACATTTAGTATAATAAAAGTATATAAAATGAATTAACGAAAGTATGTCGCGGCGGGCGTCAGCAACTTGCTAGCCTGTACGTAAACCGTACAATAAAATTTAATTGTTTTCAATGTTTCACTGGATTTGACGTTTCAACAATCCCACTGTATAGCAATACGAAATTATTGAGTTGAACAAAAAAATAACATCATTTCAAAGAAGAAACGGTTAACTTATGTTACGAATACAGTCATTGTCTTGAAGATTGAGTTTTTTTTTTTTTTTATTATATGTTTGCCGTTTATGATACTTCCCAGAATTTGATCCTTTTAATAACACTATAGAATGGTGTAATAATACAGGTGTGTGTTTTTTCCCCAAAATCAGCGGGTCCACTTCCTGGCCAGAATTATTGTTTTCTCTAAAATATAATGATGCAGTTTTAGTGTTTGTCAAAATCGGCCTCGAGACTCCTTTTAACGTATTTTGGAATTCTTCATAGTTTCGGATATAGCCATCCACGTCCAGTTGAAAAATCACAAGACTAATACTCATAGCGAAAACGTGGACGATTTCCTCCGAATGGCTATAGCGGCGCACGGTGCTAGGAGCGGAAAGAACAAAAGTACAAGCGAATGATTGTTATTAGTACCTAGTTGAGTTTCCTTTTTTTTATCGTGTTAAAATCATCAAATTAGTCCTCCCACCCAGAGCAGGGCAGGAGGGACTGTCAGACTCGTACGGACTAAAATCCACGGTGTCCTTCAATAGCCCTTTACGTTCCAGGGTCACAGTAATTCAATAAGTCCCGCGACCGGTAGTAGTCGAGTTAGGGAAATAATGAAAGAATATAGTAGTAAATGAGGAAGTTCAATTACAGGCGCTGTAGTAGTGACCCTGTACGGTCTGCCGTGGCTGGTGGTGGGCGTGGTGCCGCTGGCCTTCGTGTACTATCGGCTGCAGCGGCGCTACCGCGTCACATCGCGCCAGCTCAAGCGCCTGCAGAGCGTCACGCTCTCGCCCGTCTACACACACTTCAACGACACGCTCGACGGTTTGTACCATTGCATTATAACGTCCTTGTGACACTCGTTCAAAACATCAATGCCTTATTAAATTTATTTCAGTTAGTTTTATTTAGTTTATTGATCTAATACGTGTGTGAACTCGTGGTAGGTCACGACACGGTGCGCGCACTGGGCGCGGGCGGCGCCTGGGTGTCGCGCGGTGCTGAGCAGGTGGAGGCGTGGCAGCGAGCCGCGCTCAGTGCGGCGGGCGCGGCGCAGTGGCTGGCGCTGCGCCTGCAGGCCGCCGCCGCCGCCGTCGTGGCCGCCGCCGCGCTGCTGGCCGTGCTGCAGCGCACGCTGCACGCCGCCGACCCCGGTGAGTACACCTGTGTATGACATGTGTAATTGTGTATTGTGTATACTGTGGTGTGTGTGGAGTATGTGGAACCGAAGAATGCAGCCAGGCCCTCAAGCGGCGACCGGCCAGCCCTGCACGTGGCAGCAACTTTACTAAGAAATACGCCGGTTTGTCCAAGATACAGCGACGCACGGGCACTCGAAATGTTCAAGCACATTCACAAATAGTTTTAGCACCAAATTAATCAATTTCACTGCAGAATGTTCGACTACAAACGCCATGCGGCGAAGGCTTTTTTAACCTCAAATCATCCAGTCTTACGACACAAACGGAAAAAATAGTTCAAAATATGCACAAATTACAATAAACAACCAAAGATTAGACTGAATTAATATTATCCCAAGCCTTCAACAATCGGGCACGCCGCAATTGCGGCGGTAAGACCCCTCTTTGAGGAGTGGCTGGAGAGAAGTCATGGCGTCCTGACCTACCGCTTGACGCAGGTCCTCACCGGACACGGAAGTTTCGGGAGGTACCTGTGTCTGATGCGAAAGGAGGAGACGCCTGGGTGTCACCACTGCGAAGATCGCCCGGAGGACACGGTGGAGCATACGGTGCAAGACTGCCCAGCTTGGGCAGAGCACCGACGTGTCCTCACGGCTGCGATAGACGGAGACCTCTCGCGCCCAGCATTGGTCGCGGCCATGCTGCGGGGCGAGACGGAGTGGGAAGCGGTCGCCTCCTTCTGCGAAGCAGTAATGCTCGCGAAGGAGGAGGCGGGCCGCGAGCGAGAGAGGACAGTGTCCTCCCTCCGCCCCACCCGCGGTAGTAGACGCCCACGGCGACGGACGTCGCTTGATGATCTCCGGCCACCGTAGGCGCGGGCATGCGGGCAGCGAGTAAAGGGCAACTCGCTGCCCGACCAAGGACCATGCCCGGGTCGACGGCGCGTTGTGTCCCACGCGCGCCTCAAAGAGCGTCAGCATAATGACGGGGCCCCCCTTTCAGAGGGCCAAAGCCTGCCGGGGTCGCGGGATTTTTTCCTTACCGTGACCCCGGAACAGAAAGGGCTATTGAAGGACACCGTGGATTTTAGTCAGTAAAAGTCTGACAGTCCCTCCCGCCCTGCCCGGGGTTGGAGGACTCATTTGATGATTTTACCACGCTAAAAAAAAAAAAAGCCTTCAACAATAATTAACGTTGTTTCGTGACCAAAAAATGAAACGTTCCGTTCGTGAGCGAAGCAACTGGGAAGAGTGAGATCTGTCATCTGTCAACACAGACTCAAAAAACGTCAAATTCAAGTGCGTTCCGTTTCGCGTGTGGCACGCAACAACATGCATACGTTCAGCAGTCACGACAGTAACTTCGTGGTGGCCATCTAACGGGGCTCCTAACTGCTAGAAGTGCGGCCAAAAGTCCCACCAGCTGTCAAGAACGGCTATCAGGTACGTCGATGTCGGCTCGACACTAATGCAGACCGAATGCCTTAAGGTGGGTACAGACCATGTAACAATGTTATATAACACGTCCACACCATGTAACATTGTTATATAACATTGCAACATAAAACAATACCGTACACATTAGTGTAAAAATGTTATTTAACAATGTTGTAGGTATAAAAATTGTCGTTTGTCGTTCTTCAGTGCTATCCACACTGAACATTCTGTGTCCACATCATCTGAAACATGTTATATAGCAATGTTATGTAACATTTTGTGTCCACATCATCTGAAACATGTTATACAGGGTGTTTGGTCCATCGTGTGCCAAATTGAAATGGTCGATACAACGACGATATAATACTAGACTCGTAATAACAGGCGACCGATGTCTGCCAACACATTAGGCAAAAAAGTCTTATATCCGTCTCATTTCGACCAATCCTGTGAGCCGTAAACATACGTTGAGTCAGAACAGACCTTGAGTTAGCCAATCACAACGCAGTACCCTGCCCCCCTCGCTTACGTAGTACCTCAGCGAGTTGGCAGAATAGTTTTGTTCGTTAGATCGTGCAATGCGTAGTCTAGTATTATATCGTCGTTGGGTCGATAGAAGGGGTCATCTGCTATCCTTTCAGACCCCGAAAGATTTTTATGGCATGTGGCACATTATTAGCAAGGGGATAGACTGGAGAATTAATGAGGGAGTTGGAAGATCCCAGTCGCTTCTAGTTTTTTTTCTGTAGCCATATAACATGCTGTAACATGTACAGCTTTAATTTATGTTTTACCTTTGCGAGTGAATTAAAAAAAAAACTAGGTGACTAATGTCACTAATTTTGTATTTAAAAGTACTCTTAAACAAAACACATCTAAATAAAATTAAAATTCAGAGTCTACGACCGATATTTAAAAAGAAAATTGCATTTGAATGTAAAATTTGGGTCTTTTTCAGTAAAACAATAAAAAGTCGATTAAAAAAAAAACCACAGGGCATGATGGGTGTTAAGGGGTCTGAAAGGATAGCAGATGACCCCTTCTATCGACCATTTCAATTTGGCACACGATGGACCAAACACCCTGTATAACAATGTTATATAACATGTTATTTTATATAGTCTGTACGCACCTTCAGATTTGTGCAACGTCTTCTGCAGACTGAATCAGCAACTTGTACCCCAGCGGTTGCCAAGATGGTTTCCTGCAGGTACTTCTTCCACCATGCCGATCACAATCGTCTGCTATGTTGTGTCTATTGCAAGCCAAACGATTTTCTTGCAACTGTTCTCTATTATTTTCTCTTAACCCTTAACTGGAGTCGGGGGTCAAAGAGTTCTCCAGCGATTCATATTTGCGACCATAACTCCCAAGTTTTCCTAAAAGTTCCTGAAATCGTGCGCATTTATGTAATCTCAGACCGACTAGGGTCGCTCTAATATTATTGGAAGTGAAGGTACGCACATGAAAGGGGTCAAAAATTTGTATGTGTGTGTGTGTTTTTTTTTTGTATAAGGATTTTGCAATGTTCTATAGTTTTTTCGAGTAGTTTACATCACAACACCATGGCTGTTTTGTGAGCGAAAATGAAAAGGAAGAATTATTGGAAGACGTGAATGACGAATTTGATTCCAAAATCGTCCGTGATGCGAAAATAGCACTGTGTGACGACGAAGAAATTAGCGATTGTGAGGAGCTTGAGGAACTTGCCTAAACTAATAACAGTGAAATGGCGGTGTATGAGGATACTGACAGTGAAGAAGATGGAACTTCCAGAATTTCTGCTTATTTATGATAAGACAGATTCAAGTGAGATTTTATATGAAATTGTGATTTTCTGTAATTTATATATTAATAAAAGCATTTCTATGTTATGTTTTTGTACCTTTAGAAGCCTTCAATTCTAAAAAAAAAAAAAAAAGATAAGTATACGAGTATCATTCGTGATTTTTTTTTCGGAGTTTCGCTGATTACTACTAATTTTAATGCGTTCTGTTTTTTTTTTTAATCAACCTGTATTGTCCCACTGCTGGGCAAAGGGGCATAACCTTCCACTCTTCCCTTTGCGCGACTTTCTCCGGCCAATCTTTCATGAATGCGTCTAGATCGTCACGCCAGCGTTTTATAGGCCTCCCTCGGCAACGACGCCCATCTGGCACCCACTGCGTAACGACTCTGGCCCACCGATCCCTATGCATTCTATACACGTGGCCCGCCCAATCCCACTTCAACCTGGCAGTCTTAGTGCCCACATCAGCAATTCCAGTTTTCGAGCGTATTGTGGTATTCCGCAATCCGCATTCGATCGCTGAGCTTAATACACAACACGCTCCGCTCGATCGCTCTTTGGCAAACCTTGAGTTTGGACTTTTGCGACTGGGTCAGGGACCAGGTTTGAGCACAGTAGGTAAGAATAGGAAGAATGCACATGTCGATGAGTTTGCGCTTCAGGGATATAGGTAGGTCTCCCTTCATTAGCGACTTCATGGACCAGTAGCTCTTCCAGGCGTGGTCGACCCGAAGGTCAACTTCTCGGTCTTGCCTGTTTTCGAAGGAAACTATCTGGCCCAAATAAATGTACTCAACGACATAGTGGATTTCTTGCCCATCTAATTCAACCCTACTTCTTGTGCTATTGTCATAATTTTTGTCTTTGACCGATTCATCATTATTCCAACCTCAAGGCTTGCTGTGCTTAGGTATTGGGGCATCAGTTGTAATTCGGCATGTTTCGTATTTTACCAAAAAAAAAAAAGGTTGCACTCCAGGAGTGCCGGTAGAAGTGAAAACTTTTTTGTTACTATGTTTTATTTTTAATTTGAATGACGTCTTACTCATTTTCGATCAGGGTCACGTGACCCTGACGGTCACGTGACCCTGACGCGAGTTTTAAATTTTTTACCCATTACAGAAAAAGTGTACAACGCCGCTAAAGAAGTTTTCACTTCAAAAATCCTGTTATTTGCCATATAATAATGATTAATCTACTGAATTTCATCCTTATTAGCGACAGTATCGAACGGTGTAATAATACAGCGTGTTATTTTTGAAGTGAAAACTTCTTTAGCGGCGTTGTACACTTTTTCTGTAATGGGTAAAAAATTTAAAACTCGCGTCAGGGTCACGTGACCCTGATCGAAAATGAGTAAGACGTCATTCAAATTAGTTAATTTCATATCTGTACTACTCCAGTTTTAAAATAAAACATAGTAACAAAAAAGTTTTCACTTCTACCGGCACTCCTGGAGTGCAACCTTTTTTTTTTTTACCAAAATCAGCGCGTTCGATTCCTGGCCAAGATTATTGATTTTTCCCACGTTTTTAAAAACTCACTTTTCTTGTTTATTTGTTTGTTTGTTTGTCGTTCCGGTTGGACTTTTGCAACTCATTTTTGAGGCACTTCCCGATAAGAAACAACAATAACAAATCCTATATGGCGGCCGCCCCAAGATGGCGGACTGACTGTTTGAAACCCACCCCCACGATATGGGTACCAAATGAAAGGGTTTCAAACCCGATGAACAAAAATAAAAATAATAAAATAATTAATAGATTTAAAAAAATCTAAAAACTCACGTTTTTAAATATCCTAAAAATAAGAAAATAACCCTACGGGGTTGAGAGAGGGGCCATTCAAAACGTGGGGGCGTATCTTTGCAAGTTACATCCACGATCTATACACTTCATGTAAATATATCCCATAAATGATCCCTTAAATAATATACGCCCCCACGTTTTGAGCGGCCCCTCTCTCAACCCCGTAGGGTTATTTTCTTATTTTTAGGATATTTAAAAACGTGGGTTTTTAGATTTTTTAAATCTATTTTATAAAATCCAGTGATGCAGCCTAGTTTTTGTTTTGGTCAAAATCGGCCTCGAGAGTCCTTTCAGTATTGTTCGATATTTCTCAAAGTTTCGGAAATAGCCATCCACGCCCAGTTGTAAAATTCGTCCTGTAGGTATATAAAAACAATATAGATAAAGTTCAACTGAAGAAATAATTGTGAATTACGATTGCTGCTACTGCTAAGAAGTTGTTTTATGATATTTATCCTACTAATATTATAAAGGCGAAAGTTTGTATGTATGGATGTATGGATGTTTGTTACTCTTTCACGCAAAAACCACTGAACGGATTTGGCTAAAATTTGGTATACAGATAGTTTATAACCTGGATTAACACATAGGATAGTTTTTATCCCGATTTTATGTTCCCGTGGGATAATTTTCAAGTTGCAGCGGGTGAAACCGCTGGCAACAGCTAGTATTTAATATTATTCAGGGGGTAACTTCTGACCCCCGACTCGATATACCTATGTTACCATTTTTAGCGACTCCAGCTAAGGCTTAAATACAGTATTTTTTTGTAATTGCCATAATTCGCTATATCCACTCAACAGCACAGAATACCTAATAGTACTACTCAACAGTACAATTTATACTACTTGTATGAGAAATGTGTACTATTTTCTGGTATGCAGGTCTCATCGGTCTCGCAATATCGTACGCGTTGTCGATGACGTCCATGCTAAGCAACCTGCTGAACTCCTTCACCGAGACCGAGCGGGAGATGATCGCCGTGGAGCGCGTCGGCGAGTACATCCAGAAGGTATATCGAATGAAATATTAATAGAGAAAACGAAGAATCACTTAATATTCTTCAGTTATGAAAATATAATATTTTGCTACTTTTACAGGTGGAGAGCGAAACTGTCGATGGTGATCCACCACCATACGGCTGGCCCTCGCAGGGCGTCATAGAGTTCGATGACGTTTACTTAAAATATAGGTATGGATTTACTTTTAGGTGTTCCAACCCCAAGTGAACTACATATTGCTGGTGTTTAAAACACAATTTGTTTTCATTTGTAGCGGTCGGGAGAATGCTACAATGGCGTTGAACGGCGTGTCTTTCTCGACGCACCCGGGCGAGAAGCTGGGCGTGGTGGGACGGACCGGCGCCGGCAAGAGCTCGCTGCTCACTGCACTGCTGCGCCTGGCGCCGCTCGCGCGCGGCCGCCTGCTGCTGGACGGAGTCGACATCTCCACGCTGCACCTGCACGCTCTCAGGTAACAAACAACGCTGCACAGCTAGATACGTGTTTTTGTGAATTGTAAATATTAAACACATTTTCATACTGTTCATAATTTTACACTCTTGCGTGCAACCCTGCTACGGGAAACTGAAGATTAGTATTTCTGATCCATAATTTTACACCACATCAGGTCCCGCATCGGCGTGATCCCACAAGAGCCGTTCATATTCGAGGGCAGCATCCGCGAAAACGTGGACCCCCTGCGGCAGTACCTGGATGCGGAGGTGTGGCGCGCGCTGGACGCGTGCGGCGCGCGCGAGCTGGCGGCGGCACGCGGCGGACTGCACGCGCCCGCGCGCGCGCAGCAGCTGGCCCGCGGACACCGCCAGCTGCTGTGCGTCGTGCGCGCGCTGCTGCACCGGCCCAAGGTACGTGGACCCCCTGCGGCAGTAGCTGCACGCGCCCGCGCGCGCGCAGCAGCTGGCCCGCGGACACCGCCAGCTGCTGTGCGTCGTGCGCGCGCTGCTGCACCGGCCCAAGGTACGTGGACCCCCTGCGGCAGTAGCTGCACGCGCCCGCGCGCGCGCAGCAGCTGGCCCGCGGACACCGCCAGCTGCTGTGCGTCGTGCGCGCGCTGCTGCACCGGCCCAAGGTACGTGGACCCCCTGCGGCAGTAGCTGCACGCGCCCGCGCGCGCGCAGCAGCTGGCCCGCGGACACCGCCAGCTGCTGTGCGTCGTGCGCGCGCTGCTGCACCGGCCCAAGGTACGTGGACCCCCTGCGGCAGTAGCTGCACGCGCCCGCGCGCGCGCAGCAGCTGGCCCGCGGACACCGCCAGCTGCTGTGCGTCGTGCGCGCGCTGCTGCACCGGCCCAAGGTACGTGGACCCCCTGCGGCAGTAGCTGCACGCGCCCGCGCGCGCGCAGCAGCTGGCCCGCGGACACCGCCAGCTGCTGTGCGTCGTGCGCGCGCTGCTGCACCGGCCCAAGGTACGTGGACCCCCTGCGGCAGTAGCTGCACGCGCCCGCGCGCGCGCAGCAGCTGGCCCGCGGACACCGCCAGCTGCTGTGCGTCGTGCGCGCGCTGCTGCACCGGCCCAAGGTACGTGGACCCCCTGCGGCAGTAGCTGCACGCGCCCGCGCGCGCGCAGCAGCTGGCCCGCGGACACCGCCAGCTGCTGTGCGTCGTGCGCGCGCTGCTGCACCGGCCCAAGGTACGTGGACCCCCTGCGGCAGTAGCTGCACGCGCCCGCGAGCGCGCAGCAGCTGGCCCGCGGACACCGCCAGCTGCTGTGCGTCGTGCGCGCGCTGCTGCACCGGCCCAAGGTACGTGGACCCCCTGCGGCAGTAGCTGCACGCGCCCGCGCGCGCGCAGCAGCTGGCCCGCGGACACCGCCAGCTGCTGTGCGTCGTGCGCGCGCTGCTGCACCGGCCCAAGGTACGTGGACCCCCTGCGGCAGTAGCTGCACGCGCCCGCGCGCGCGCAGCAGCTGGCCCGCGGACACCGCCAGCTGCTGTGCGTCGTGCGTACACACATATTACATACTGTATACTACAGATTGGTTGCTGTAATGTCGACTATTACTAGCTCCAAAGTATGACATTTTCCCATAATGTGCCTCGAGCATTCTCGAAGTTTAAAACTCGTAATTCTTATTTGAAAGTCGTAATACTTCCAGGCATTGTTCAATTGAATACTTAAGTATTCAATAACGCAAATAAACTTAAATCCGGTCATAAGCTATACAACCCGTTTCCCACCAGATCCTACTAGTAGACGAGGCGACCGCCAACCTGGACCCGGAGGCCGAGCGTCAGATCCTGGACGCCATCCGCTGCTCGTTCGGCGGCAGCACGGTGCTGTTCGTGGCGCACCGCCTGGCCGGCGTGCTGGAGAGCGCGCGCGTGCTGGTGCTGGGGCAGGGACAAGTGCTGGAGCTGCGCGCGCCCGACGACGCGCTGCAGGACTCCACCTCGCATCTCTACTCTCTAGTTTACGGCTCCTAAATACACATCGACTTATTCTATCGTGTCCAATCTTTCGAGCTCCGACTTGAGTCATTCACGCCGGTTATCGCGGCACTCGCGCGGTTTAATCAGTTACATTCCATCAACTTCATAACTGCTAAATTAGGTTTGATACAAAAGCTCGACGGTCAGTTTAAATCGTACTTAAGCAGACAAATATATAGTAATGGTGGCTCTCTTGGGAGTCGGCATGGCTCCAAAAGCGGGATTGGATACTATTGTATAGAGATGTGCCGACTAGCCGGCCAATAGTCCGCGACTATTGGCCGGCTTGCTTGCCCAGAAGCGCCGACTAGTCAGCGAGGGCGATTAATATGAAATTACATGTATATCTATATTGTTAATTTTTACTTTTGTTCAGAATTTTTGTTTATTAATCATTTATGTACAATTTATGAACCAGCCCAATTCTTTATTACTGAATAATTTAACTTAATTCAAGAGAAATATAATATTAATTTGTAACAGATCGCGTGCGGTCAAGTGCATTTTATAATGTACTCAACAACAGTGACGAAGCGTTACGAGAAACGTCACTGAGATTGCCGATAGCCCCAGAGCTCGAATAAAATAAAGGATTGATTGAGCCGACAGGTCGGCCTTTTCACAGCCGACTATAATTATACATATTAATTTATTTTTAACGAGACGTTGCGACCGCCATCGACTCTATTAAATAAAATACGGACTACTCGCGTTGGTAAGACTGAAAAACGAACATAAAATGCCCTGGAGATGGTTTGTGGAGCTTATTAATCCAAATTTTTACTTCTTTCATGCACTTGCCCAAATTCTAGATATAATTATAAATTATTTAATTTTTGCGATTTTAATGACATCATTTAAATTCTAAGTCAAAAAATAATTATGTGATTGCTAGTTCTTTTCAAAATAAGCTTACATTATTTAAATTAATCCTGGAAAACTTAAACCGTGGTCGCATTTACATAGATACTTCGTTGACTTGTCAAGCAAGTTCTTCAAACTCTGACTCCTTACTTGAGAATGATGTTGTTTGCCTCTAATAAAAACAATAGGGCAATATACGAGTATATTTTATTTTTTTGCCAATGATAACACAAATCTGTTTTGGTATGACGTTATGAGAAGTAAAATGAGTAACAACTAAGAAGCTTACTTGTACATTCCAATGAAATGAAATCGTCTCCTTGAAGCAGTCAGGTTTAAGTTTACTTGGATTTATTATAATATTGTAGTAACCAATAATATATACATTGTATTGTTTGATAATTATTCAAGCGGTATCACAATGAATGCCAATGTGTTACTATTTCTTATGAACTGACATTATAAGATAATATTGTTGAGTAGTTCTAGCTAGACTGAGAGATCAGTTTACTCGCAATGACGTTGATTTGTCATGCTGCAAGAAAGTATTAGTGTTGTTCTAGGTATAATATAAAATGTATTTTCGTTTATTAGAGCTTTAGGTAACTTTTCAATAAATTAGTTACCGACGGCTGAAGATTTCTATTCTCTTAGTAAAACTCCGAGAACGTTTGATTATGATTTGTAGTGCTGCTGGCCGCTGGCAAACATTAACAGGAGACTAGCACCAGTGTCAGTGCTTATGACGAATAAGATATTTAAGATAAATGTATTTTCCTTGTATGTTTAACTTTAACTCATATCAGACTTTAATCGATTTCCGTTATTTAATTTATAAAACAAAGTCGATTCTTGTGATATTCTGATTATGTTGAAAGGTGTACGTAGTTTTCGCCTTTATAAACAACAAATATTGGAAAACTGATGGCTTTCTATTGTAGGTATGTTTTTTTTTCGAGCAGTATTGACTATGTGCGAAGTGGGTGGTGGGGAACGGCAAATCGATCGTAGCGCACGACGTGGCAGAAATGTGAATTAATTCTGGGCTGTCATGTGTCAAGTTGCTTTATTTTCATAACTTTCTTTATA
Organism: Agrotis clavis; assembly: GCA_954870645.1. Taxonomy (NCBI): domain Eukaryota; kingdom Metazoa; phylum Arthropoda; class Insecta; order Lepidoptera; family Noctuidae; genus Agrotis; species Agrotis clavis. Next base: position 12,397,350 of record OX940922.1, read on the forward strand.
ATTTAATACGAAAACTTTAACTTTCTTTTCCCGTTCGTTCTAAGCTCTTCCACTTCTCTCACATGCTGTGCTAATACTAATTTTTTCCCTTTTTGCTCAGTTTGAGGTTGGAAATGTATTTTATGCTTAACCGATTCAAATCCCGTGCGTATTATAATATCCATATTTTCCACGAGGAAGAAAATCGCTAGGTATAATATACACACTCACTTTTTACACTATTTTTTCAATTTTTTGAAAAACTAGTCGAAATTTAATATCACAAAGATATCTTATCATCTAGTTGACATGATTTGACAGATGACAAGTCCTGAATAGTTGCGGCCACTAGGGGCGCTGTCATCGCGCACACAACGAATAGTATTCCTGAAACTGGTAATATGTCATAAATTAATATTAATTTTGTCAATTACCTATAAATACGAAAATTACGTATATCTTCAGATAGCTATTGTAAGCAAATATTTTTGTAACATTAAAATTATTCGTTCATTCTTACAAGATGTTTAAATTTACCTCAAAAAATAATTAATTGGTGTTATCGTAAAAATAGTACGTAAACGGGCAGAATAATATTCAATGTGAAGTTTCCTACTGTGTGTGGATGGCTATATCGGAAACTATCGAAAAATACTGAAAGGAGTCTCGAGGCCGATTATGACGAAAACTAAAACTGCATCATTGAATTTTAGAAAAAAAAACATTAAATAATAATCTTGGTCAGGAATAGAATCCGCTGATTTTTGAATTATTTATCACTCCTGTATTAATATAACAGTCGATGGAGTCGCTAACAAGAATCCGTAGAATCAAATTCTGGGATGTAATGTTAAACGGCACACAGATAAAATGTTTTAATAAAACGATTACATTTTTAAATTATAGCCTTGATTAATGGCACAAAACATTGGGTGCGTTTAGCCGATACAACATCTTGGCAGCACTAAAAGAAAAATGGCGTCTGCTGCATAGGCTGAGAAGGCTGAGAAATGCTTCACTCTCGTCTGAACTCAGAATGGTTTCAGTCGATAATTTAGTCAGCAAAGCTGAATGCTGTTCAGCATTTTTCAATTTCTGTCCAGTCTTTGTATCGGCTAAACGCACCCATTGTCTTCTCATTTCAATTTTTATAATCACTACGCGGTAAAAACGAAATTATTGAAATTATAACTTGATGTGAATGGAGGGTAATCGTGATTTTGTTCAGAGTTTTGTTGATTACTACAGGGCAGGGCAGGAGGAACTGTCAGACTTGTACTGTCTAAAATCGACAAAGGACACCGTAGATTTTAGACAGTACAAGTCTGATACTGTCTAAAATCTACGGTGTCCTTCAATGGCCCTTTAAGTTCCAGGGCCACAGTATTCGTTAGTCCAGCGGCCCCGGCAGGCTTTGGCCCTCTGAGGGGCCCCCTGTCATTTTGCTAATAGCTCTTTGAGTCCCGCGTGGAACACGATCGACGCGCACACGACCCGGGCACCATGGCCATGGCTCGGGTCCATGACCAGACAGCAAGTCGCTCATAGCTCGCCGTCTGCATGACGCGCTTACGGTAGCCGGAAATCGTCCTGCGACGTCCTTTGCCGTGAGCGTCTCCAACCTCGGCTGGGTCGTGAGGTGGACGCTGTCCTCTCTCTCACGCGCCCCACTTCCTCCTTCACTAGCATGACTGCTACTCAGTTAAGGAGGCGACTGCTTCGCACTCCATCACGCCCCGCAGCATGGCCTCGACAAATGCCTGGCGCGAGAAGTCGCCGCCTATCGCTTCCGTGAGGACACAGCGGTGCTCTACCCAAGCGGGGAAGTCCCGCACTGTATGCTCTCTGCTGCTCCGTCAAATTTTGCCAATCGAATGTGATCCTTCGCTTTTTGTCATAAAGTTGAAAATTATTACAGAGATCTGACTGACTGAGAAATCTGAGATTGTGGTAGCTTGATGTACTGGCGTCTGAACTTTTCTAAGTTTATCTTGGATATCATTGACACCGGGCGGTGGCGGAAAACATCGTGAGGAACCCTGAACGTACCCTATTTACATGATGCTATACGTAACCAAAAAGTTTACTAACACAATAAACTTTTTAGTCGACAAGATTCTGTTATCCATTGTTGGGTAAGTACTCCAGTGAATGAACAAAACGGATTATTTTCCAAAAAATAATAAATTAAGATATTTCTGCCCAACGTAGTTTTTTTTTTTAACCGACTTAAAAAAAAAAAGTAGGTTCTCAATTCGACCTGTATGTATGTATGTTTGTCCGCGATTATCTCGCGTTTGGCTGAACGGATTTTGATGCAGTTTTCAGGATAGTGTTCATTACATTCTGGAGAAGGTTTTACTATCTAACACTAATAGATATCCCGTGACGTTGCTCGCGTGGATCTGTTTTGCTTACTTGGATCGTAGATTTTCAGAGACGATTGCATGTTTGTCCGCAATTATCTCGCGTTTGGCTGAACCGATTTTGATGCAGTTTTCAGAAAAGTGTTTATTACATTCTGGGGAAGGTTTTAGTATTTAACAATAAAGTTGCTCACATAGATCCGTTTTGCTTAATAGGATTGTAGATTTTCAAAGACGCCGATTTTATGAAGATTTTTGTTGATTATCTCAACTAAAAAGGGAAAAACAAAAATCTTTTTATAAAAAAGGGAACCGACTTCAAAACCAAACACAAAAAAACTATAAAATAACTTTTCTTTCGGAAGTCGGTGGCCATAATTATGCCAATGACTCAGATCAAAAAAACAGGCAGATAGAGCGCTCAGAACACGCGAGTGGGTCCACCAAAGTTAATACAAAATCAAAAGTTACTACAAACTCGCGACAGTACCAAGCTACGCATCGTCTCGCTCACACGTCACTAGTGATTTGCCATTTTATGTCAAAACATGCCGTCTTGTGTGTTTAAACACTGCAAAATTTGTTCACAAAAACAAAGAAAACAAGATGGAATATCTTTCCACAGGTAACTCTTGTTATTTTTATTGTTTTGGTATTTATTTTCCATAAAATATTTTCGGCTCACTTGAAACACAAAACCTTAACAGTAAATCGTCTGTGTTGCTAGTTTATGACGGGTAAATTACCCTGAATTAGGGGAATATGTGTACTGTGCATAAAAATATCGATCAAATTCGTCAAAACAACTGCACAGTCGTAATCTAGGTATAGTACCTATACAACATTAGTCTTAACTTTTTAAATAATTTTGGGACAAAATATAACATGGTGTAAAAATTATTGGAATCGATTCAGTTATTGATTCTGAACAAACTATATTCAGGTTTCGCATATAGGTACTAAAAATAATGTTGTATGGTCTATGGTCGTAATGACACAAGGTCACTAGTTAGTTCCGTCCGGGTCGTAAAGACTTCGCGCGCGGGGCTGTATTTGTATTTTTGCGTGAGAAAGTGGGACGGAGAGCATGCCTTTGAGCTATTCGGTACTTGTAAGGATGTGCCGCCCTCGCGCCGCTGGATTTTTTTATTATTTTAGTCGTTTACTTTTCGTTCCGCGTGCGGTGTACTGCGCTTTAAAATTTTTATATTTCAAGACTTATTGGGGTTTATGAAGTATTTTATTATTACTTTTAGTATTTAATTGCAACAATTAGGCTTTGCCATGTGACATTATAGAGGTTTCCATACTTTCATTAGTGATATTTTTCATTTTCGAATAATTATTAGTTGCAATGCAATCAGTATCGTTAGTAGTGCTGGTAGGGCCTTTTCAATTGGCCGATAAATCGTTTTGATTTTGCAAAAAAAAGCAAAATCGCATTTCCAATTTTAAACATTAATAGTACTTAGATGTTTGTTTGCACAATATAATTGGTGCAGAACTAAAGCATGATTGAGTGTAGAATAATTATGATTTTAATAAAAATGTAATTGTGTGTAAAATAATTATTATTTTAATAAATATGTTGATTGTTATAACAAATTCTTTATCTTTTTAAAATAAAAAAACCTATCCTTAAATAGTTTATTAAACAAATTACCAAAAAGCGTTATGAAGTGTTATCTGGTCTGATATAAATTAATTAAATAGGTACTAAGTAATTACGCATATTAACTTTTATTCCTTATTATTATTCTGTTAAATAATAAATACTACATGCTTATGCTCTCTGGGTATAACCATAAAGCAAAATCGCGTTTCTAATTGAAAAAAAAAAAGGTTGCACTCCAGGAGTGCCGGTAGAAGTGAAAACTTTTTTGTTACTATGTTTTATTTTAAAACTGGAGTAGTACAGATATGAAATTAACTAATTTGAATGACGTCTTACTCATTTTCGATCAGGGTCACGTGACCCTGACGCGAGTTTTAAATTTTTTACCCATTACAGAAAAAGTGTACAACGCCGCTAAAGAAGTTTTCACTTCAAAAATATTAGTACAATATTTGGGAATAATTTAACTGAACAAAAATATGGGAGTATTTCTCAATATCTGGCAACCGTAAACGCACACAGATGCACGTGTCCGTACACGGCGCCACTTATCTGCCGCGCACACATAAATAACGATTGGCACCACGTTGTTGTTCGCGCACGTTCTATCTGCCTATTTCCTTGATCTGAGGCCAATGAAATAAAAAAATACAAAGCCACCGACTTCCGAAAGAAAAGTTGTTTTATAGTTTTTTTGTGTTTGGTTTTTAAATCCGGTTTTTTTTTCATAATATCCGAACCCGTGAAAAAATATCACGGACAGAATTCGGATATTGCTTACGCACTACTGCGCACTACTCCGATCTCTGACAACCAGCCGCATACCCCCGCCCGCCACGCTGCCATAGTGATTATAATCAGGGTCCTGTAACTCAGTAAGTTTGCATTTTGTTCTGGGCTATAGTTCTGTAACTGGACATTAGATGGCATGACTGTCTCAATTTCATCTATACTGAAATACAAATAAAAAAAAAAGAAATATTGTTCGAAGATCTATAAAATTTTTACTATTTAAATTTGTTAAAAGGAAAATTAAATAAAATTAAAACAATATTGTATAAAATATTTCTATGACAACACTGACCCGTAGTAAAATAATGATACGTTTCATTTTACGCACGCATTAAAACACAAAACCGAAGTAAATTGACATATTCATTGTGATAATTTTTATTTCCTGCTCTCAAAGAAATATACTGAGCTGTAATTAAAACAACTATTTAAATTTTAGACTTATTGCAAATTTATAAAATAGTTTCCAAATTACAATTTCAAGTCAAATATTGGCACTGCAAAAAATGTTTGTTACGGAACTTTAATGTCGGCCATTCCGAAATTGTTGTTTTTGTTACCATGGTAACCTGTCTTGTGACCACTTGTGTCAAACTCAATATTTTATGTTTTGTTTGATGTATTTAGAAAGTTTTAACCGTGATTTTCAGTTACGACCTGGATAGTGGCTATGTTATTTGAATTATTGTGGATTCATTGTGTTCTTTTTACCCGAATGCGCGACGCAAAGGAGGGTATCAGGGTAATTACTCGTGCAGTGCCCGTGCATTCTCTTGGACTCATGGAGTTTTTTATTGGAATTTCCTGTGACCGTGTTATCTGTTGTGTGTTAAGTTGTTTGTTTAGTTTCTACAAACTTAATAAAATGTTGTAATACTCAATTTTGTGTTTTATTTTATACAAAATAAACATTATAATAATATAAGTGAAGAAAGAAAGGGATAGCTATATAGCTATCCCTTTCTAGGATACTGCACATAAATGTGTGTAATTATGTATGTATCTATAGACACACACATGCACTGCATGTTCTGTAACTCCACATCAGATGGCGCTTGTCGTTGAGGTCAAGTGAAGTCTCTATACCCCTATATACAAATGTACTCTATGATTATAATTATACTCTCTGCACGCTGGCTCTGCTCGTACCAACACGACGATTTTTAAACCCCTTCTACACGGTCAGACCTTACCGCCTGACAGAGGTGACCTTGGTCCGGTGTGCGACCAAATATGGGCGGAGTCAGTCGGGAGCGCAGCCGTCCCGACAGGCTTCGGAGACGGAGACGGTCTTGCATCTGATCGTGCTACAGACATTACCTACGGTTCTTTTCTGTTTGATTCCCTGTTTAATCGGTGTGATTGTGTGCTGTGCCAACATGCAGAGATTGAGAAGGTATAGTTGTCTCACTGTAAGTAGTTGACAATCTTCGTACAGTGTTTTTATATTCATTGGCTCGTACGCAGCTCGGATTCAACTCGGACGCAGTGCGCGTGCGTACATACAAATAATTGAAATAATACTATGGCTACTTCGGTCCGTCATTTTTTATCCGAAACGGAGATTCTCGGATGACGGAAAGAAATCAGATGACGGAGATCGGATCTAGTGCGTAAACTACCATAGAAATAGTTCTACGGCTACGACGGACCGTATTTTCACGGGTTCGGATCGGACATAGTGCGTGTGATAGTGCGTAAACGCCGTTACCCTCTCCTTGTCATTGGTTAGGCTTGTCATTTTCTATGTCAAAACTGTCAATGTCATCGTGGTGTCAAGTCAATCTGCAATCGTCGTATTTAGATACGAATTAATTTGAGGTTGTTTTTATTCTTTATTTATTAAGTTATATTTACCTTTATTTTCATACAATTATGCCGCCAGGCTTGTCACGGTTAAAAGCATTCACAATTTGCGTGCCATAAATTTGCTGGTGTAGAGAGAGCTAAAACTGCTTTCACGATGGACAACGTAACAGAAAAATTATTCCAATGTTTTGGACATCGCAAATTCAAAAGTGAACTTCAAGAGCGCGCGATAAGGGCAATTGCAAGAGGTAAGGACTACAAATTTAACTAAATACTATAAGAACTGTCACCGTGGGTGGTGTGCGCATTAAATAGCAATGTCCAATGTCTACAAAATTAGTGAAAACAAGTAAACATAAATTATGTCAAACTAAAAATAACAATTTACCGTATTGAACACTGAAGTTATAACTAGACTAAAGATCTAAATTCCTTTTTTATTTGATGAAAGTAGCCTATCAAGACACTAATCTCTTAAACCAAACCAACCTTAGACAGTGGTGCTGGAAGGTTAACATAATTTTTACAAGTAGGTTTTGATGTGTCTTAATAAAATGGAACTATAAGGGATAACTTTTAATACTTGTTAATATTAGGGTTTGTTAAAACTACCAAATGTTTTGATATTTCATATTATTTCAGGTGTTCATGATGTATATGTCTCAATGCCAACAGGCTCTGGAAAGTCTTTGTGCTTCCAGCTGCCAGCAATGTTGCAGGACAACAAAGTTGCAATTGTGTTCTCTCCCCTGTTGGCTCTTATCAAAGACCAAATTGATCACCTCTCTAAAATAAAAATTACAGCAGAGTCTATTAACTCCAAAATGACATCAAAAGACAGAGAGAGAGTTCTTAATGATTTGAGGAGCATGAAACCTAACACTCGATTCTTGTATGTCACGCCTGAACAGGCTGCCACTGGCACATTTCAATCTCTAATGGAGCATCTTATCAAATACAAGAAAGTTTCTTATGTAGTTGTGGATGAAGCTCATTGTGTTAGCGAGTGGGGCCATGACTTTCGGCCAGATTATTTGAAATTAGGTAATCTCAGAGAACAGTATAAAAGTGTACCATGGGTTGCTCTTACGGCTACTGCAAGTGCTGAAGTAGCAAAAGATATTCTGTCTAATCTCAAGCTGTTGTTACCTGTGGCACAATACAAAACACCAAGTTTCAGAAGAAATTTATTTTATGATGTAATGTATCAAAACTGTATAGATGATGAGGTGGGCCATTTATTGGAGTTTTTAAAAAAAAGTCTAAAAGAGGATGATAATGTTAAACCAGTTAGTATAATTTTTATTTTCCTGTTATATTTTATTTTAATTGGCACATGTTTTCAAATTATTGTTTATACCATATTTCAGAAAGATAAAAATGCTGTTATAGTTTATTGTCGGACACGAGAACAAACTGAAGATTTAGCTAACATGTTATCTAAAAGGGGTCTAATGTCTTTAGCTTATCACGGAGGTATGCCTTGCAAATGCTTATAAATTTTATATGTAGGTGTGTGGTATTTTTTTTAACAAATCTGATGATTTTTAAACATGTTTTATTTTTTGTTAGCAATCAATTTAGACAATTATTAGCAGCCGTGTCTGTATTGCGCTGATTTTAGGTATGAAGTCAGGTGACCGCATATCAGTTCAAGAGAAATGGTCATGCGGCGAGGTTCCGTGCGTGTGTGCGACTGTGTCGTTCGGCATGGGCGTCGATAAGGCGAGCGTACGCGCCGTTGCGCACTGGGGTATCGCACAAAATGTCGCGGCCTATTACCAAGTGAGAAAACTCAAAATTATTAATAATTTACTCAAACTGAAAGCTCTTGTTTTGTGCTTATAAATGGATAGCACCAAACGCAGGGCGAAAAAATCTTGCTTCTGTCTGTATACAAATAATGATTTTCTATAATGTTTTAAAACCTCTCATATTCCTGAAGCATTGGTTTACATCAGAATGGCAGCGGCCAGCAGAGTTTCTGCTTACTTCAGCTGTTTTTTTCCTCCTTCCATCCATTTTCCATTGTGCATTAATTACCAATTTAAGCACTTTCATTCTAAACGTACCAGTTTCCTTGCCGAATGTAGATTCTAAAGCCCGGTTTCCACCGCGAGCGGAACGGACACATTAATAACCCAGCGGGTGAAAAGAGTTAAAATGAGCTCGCTCTGGGAACGCAAAAACTATTTGTTGGTGGAAATACAAGTATGCAGTTTGCGCCTGCGAGTTTAAAGGAGTCATTAATGTGTCCGTTCCGCTCGCGGTGGAAACCGGGCTTTAACAGGTCAAGAGGAGACTAAAGTAGACGAGTGGTTGTTGTTGTTGGTCGATGACGGTGTTGACGGCCTCGAGGCAGAGTGGGGCGGCTGCGCGATCTTTTCAAATTTTACGAGCAATACTGATCTTTAAAGATAAATTTAAAAATTATGAATGATTCGATTTGAATAAATGACTAACATGGCTTGCCGTTTTAGTGTGTATCGGCCCTAAAAGCTATAATCGCTATCTTAATAATGCACATCATAAAAATCGCCCTCAGCAATTCCACCTCGTTCTACCCATACCAAGGGTTTGGTAAGCTGTTTCATATCCTCAACTATTCTTCTCAAACAGGAATCTGGTAGAGCTGGACGTGATGGCAAGCCGGCTTTTTGCCGTATTTATTATTGCCGCAATGAACGCAATGCAGTTGACTTTCTGTTGAAAACAGAGGTAGGAAGAGCAAAAACACCAGAACAAAAGAATCGGTGTAAAACTGCCTACAAGAGTTTTGAAATTATGGTGAAATACTGTGAAGATATCAAGTAAGTTATAAATTAATTTTCCGCTTTATGTACCTTTATATGTTTTTTTTTTTTTTAAATAAAGTGATTATAATCAGATGCCGGCACAAAGTATTCGCGGAGTACTTCGGCGAGGAGATTCCGAAGTGCGGCGGACGCTGCGACGTATGCGCGGACGAGCGCAGCGTGCGGCGCGCGCTGGAGCAGCACCAGCGCCGCGCCTCCAGCGCGCAGCTCCGTTCCGGCGGGCTCGTCGTGCACCAGGACGTGTCCGACCTCTACGGGGAGGGGCGGCAGGGACAGAAAAAGTTATTATCTTTTTAATAGTCTTCACAAACTTCCAATAAGATTCTGAATAATATCCTTTAGAATGTATTCTAATTTTGGTGAACAATATCTATAAATCTACTAGCTGACCCCGCAAACGTTGTTTTGCCATATAAATTAAAAAAAAAATAGATAGTAGCCGATTCTCAGACCTACTGAATACGCATATAAAATTTGGTAAATATCGGTAGAGCCGTTTCGGAGGAGTACGGTAACTAACATTGTGACACGGAAATTTTATATATAAGATGTAGCTTAATAAGAATATTTACGTTTTATTTCCATTACAGAGAGTCTGAGTCATATTACGGTGGTGGAGACGAGACCGACTCAGATGGTGAAACTAACAGGCAGCGTGTTGCACAAGAAACTAAGTCACTCATTTTGCAAGAGTTCGCTAATAGGAAAAAACGCACAGAAGACAAGAAAGAAAAAAACGAGACCGAATCTGCCAAATACTCAAAATGCAAAGCGGCAGAAAGTACAGGCAATAAAGTAAGTCTTGAATATCTAAAAATATTTTTTTAATTGTCTGAAAGTACTATTGATACAGCATGGTAAATATATGAATTGACGTCAGTATCAATGTTAGATTAACATCGAAACGTTAATTATTATTATCGAACAATCGTAAAATCGACAATAAAAATAACTAGTCTTGATATTGCTACATAACTTTTTCTTGGTGTTATAAAAAGCAGTCTTACTGAATAAAAACCATTCTGTTCTTCACATGCCCTTTGCTTTCCAGGGCCGTGGTGCCCTATTAAGACAGTCCCGCGGCCCATGGTTAAAAAACCTACGTCCAATATGTCTACAAAAACGATTCAGTATTTCGATATTTCGACTTCTGGTCGAAGTATCGCTATCGAATATCCTAAATATCGATCTTCAATTATTGCGAATCCATGCTTGGCATAGAGGGGAGCTAGTACGAGAGAACGTTTCTCTTACCTTCCTTTATATCCTTGTAGAGAGAAATAGAAGCCCCGCGCAGTGCAGCCTCTGATAATAGTCCACTGTTGACATTGAAACTCTGTGACACTGGATTGTGATTTCATCAGCAAAATGTAAAATCTTACTTTTATTGTAGGTAAACGGATTAACAGTAGCAAGCCGCGATGGCTATCTCACATTACTTACTGATGCCCTAAATAACAACTTTCAAAGCACGAAGGAAATTGACCATTTTGAGAAGCCATTATCGAAACACATCATAGAACAGTGTGCTATAGAGTTGGAATATGAGGCATTTTCTAGTAGCACCGTCATCAGTTTGTACAGACGAGCGATGTCCAAATTGGTAAGGATTTTTCTATACTAATAATTAATATAGAACGCAAATCCGTACAATGCTAATAATTATGTTTTTTAAACAGATTTCAGGCGTTAAAGCGTGTAAAGATCAAGTGTATCCGCAGTTAAAAACATTTGAACCCAAGAAAGGCAACACACTCAAAGAATTTGAGCAACAAAGAGGGAAAAACTGCAATGGTTTTATTACAGCATCACAATTAGGTAAGCTTGAATTGGTAGGATGCATTTACTTATAATTATGTACAATCGACAATGTTGAATCATGATCCATTTTGACAAAAATCGTTTGAATCCGTCAAATTGACAAAGGTCAAAGTCGTTACTATGGATATGTATGTTTACGCGAATGTGGACCTAATTATATTTGAATGTCTATTAGAAAAAATAAGCGTATGGTGGGTCATGATTCAACTTTGTCGATTGTAATTTAATCAAGTTGACTGCCTCATTATTTCAAAGTTGGGCAGTGTTATTAGAGTGTGGCAGTGTTTTTCCATCACGAATTCCTCAATAGAAATCAGGAAGTAAATTTGTACCCTAGGTTCGCTTCTATTATATGGGACTTAACACAACTGGCGCAATGTAGATGTACTATTAGGTCTGATATTAAGTATACATCAAGTTTGCCTAGTCTTGCGCGAGTCCACTGCTGAACATAGTTTCTCCCAGTAGGTACAAAATAAATGCTAATAGCTACAACAAGTATTAATGTTTGCCCTTATGAAGTCTGATTACGGTGTTTGTCAAAATAATAATATTCCACAACTATCACACAACGCCATGTAGTCCCAAGCTAAACAGAGCTTGTGTTATGGGTACTAGACAACTGATAAACATACTTATTTATTTCTAAATACATACGAGTATTATAGACTAGTACGAGTATTATAGATAAACTAGCGACCCGCCCCGGCTCCGCACGGGTGCAATCTTTATAATATTATTAAAATTGCGACTACAATTTGAGATTTAAACTATCCCATCTCTCAAGTTGGATCGAACTGCACATGGTGTGCGAATTTTATTATAATCGGTTAAGTGGTTTAGGAGTCCATTGAGGACAAACATTGTGACACGAGATTTATATATATTAAGAAGATTACACCCAGACACAGAACAAATGATCGTGCTCATCACACAAACATTTGTCCTGGGTGGGAATCGAACCCACGATTTCCAGCATAGCAGTCAGGGTCACTAACCACTAGACCAACAGGCCTGTCAAAATCTATCTACAGTAAAGTTATTATTTAATAATGTATTTGTTAGTTTTGCCTCTCCATTTTATGACAGTGATAATTATTCTCGTTTTTACATGGTAAATAACAGTGCAAATACTGTATGTACAGTTTAGTTTAATAGAATTGACGGCTATTATAGCGATTGGCTGATGCGCTACATGTCGCGCTACATATTTGTATCACCTACAGGTCATTGTTTCGGGTCTGACTGTTGAAATGATTTTAAATATTTGTAAATACACCTACAATCTGAGATAAATTCTTAGGGAGGGGCAACTTAACAAGTGAAAAAGCGAACATAGAAAAAAATACCAAAATTATTTCCATAAACTAAGCTTTGTATCGTATTTGACCCACACTGTTTTCAAAATTCTATGAAATTTTACTATTGACTACAATTAAATTATTCTTGAGATTAAATTATTGTTTTTTTTTTTCATAGAAATGGACTTAAAAAAGGATGCACCACAGTTATCTAAAGCTGATAAAGAATCAAAAAGAAAAGCAAATTCATTCAGAAGAGACCCATTGACACAAACGAAACTAAAAAGTTTTTTTAAGAAATCATCAGAAGCGTCTTCTGACAATACTCCACATGATAGTGACGATGATGGTAGTAGTCTCATTGATGAAAATAACGAAGACACGAAAAATAATGACAACAACGAATTTCATGTAAATTGTAATGATACTACACTCAAATTAAAAGACACTGATGATGATACTGGTGATGACCATGCAACAACCGTTAAATCTGAAGATAGCAGTTGCAAATATACATCTGGAAAAGATTCGAAAACATTTGTAATAAATATAACGTTACAAGGTATACCGAATAAACATAAAGAAACTGCTAATGTTAAAAATGAAAAAGGCATTGACAAAAATGAAAAGCAAAATGATGAAACTAAAATCAAACAGGAGATAGATCGTAAAGTACACAAAGGGAAACCCCCTTCAAAACGAAAAATCAAAGCTCTTTTTGGAGAATCTTCTGATAGCGACGGCGAAACTAAATCATCTAAGAAATTAAAAACTACGCATCATGATAAAAGTGATCGCAAACATAAGCACTCCAAGAAAAATAGCGCCAAAGAATCTAACAAACAAAATAACAAGAAACACGACATTTCTACAGAATCGACATCTTTATTTCGTCAGTCAGATGAAGAATCTGAAAAGGAATTAGTAATAGATGATGGTACTGACTTACCGATAAGCAAAAGCGCAGACGATACCTTAGTAATTAGTGACATTAAAACTGATCAAGTTCATACAAACACGATCAATTCAGATGATATGAAAAATGAAAATGGAACGTCTTTCGGAGACAATAAATCCAGCAGTTCCATAGCCCACATAGGAAGTGATGATGCAAATTACAACAAAGCTCGTAAATTAAGTCTAGAAGCTGACGCTGTTTTGCAACAACTGCAAATGTTTAAAGATCTGCCACACGAATCTGCACCTCCTGAAATCATGCCTGATGTCGAGCAAATAGAAGCATTAGTTACCATAAAGTCTTCTCCAAAACCATCTAAACATAAAGACAAAGATAAACATGTAACAAAACACAAACTCAGCTTAGGTAAGAAAATCAAGGATGAACGAAAGACGAAAGAAGGCAAACGTGAAAAACATAAAACAGATAAGGCACATCGCAAAGAAAGCAAACATAGGAGCAAAAACGACGCAAGTAATGAAACTACAACAAAGAAAACAGAAAAAGTGGATCTTGCTGGACTTGTCGTTAAACTACTGATGCCATACTATAAGAAGAAGAAAATAAGCAGTCGTGACCTGTTTAAAACTACTGCACGTCATATTGTTCATCAATTATTGGCTATACAAGTTACGGGTAAGTCGGAACAACAGTTTTGTGCCCACAAAACAGTGCTCAAGGATTTATTACGTCTCAAATACACTTACACAGATATTTCAAACTGTGTTATGTGTTAATTTTAGAACGACTATTGCTATGAAATCTATCTAATATCTTTAAACGAGCAATTCTTGTATATTTATAAATAATGAGGATCTCGGAAACGGCTCCAAGGATTTTCATGAAAGTTACAGATTAGGGGTTTTTCGGCTCAAGGAATCGATTTATCAAGGTCCCAGGTTCGAGAAAAGCTCGGTTCCCAAGTTAAAGACATTTTAAAAACCGAGCGAAGCTCGGTCAACCAGATATTAACATAATGATAAACCTCATGCACACGAGACGGTTTTGCGCCGGAGCTAAGCGTCAAATCGGGTCAAAAACCGGGAAACTCTATGAAGCTAACCACACGACGCCGGCGCTAGAGCCGGCTCAAAAAACCGTGCCGTGTTAAAACCGTCTCGTGTGCATGAGCGCTAAGGGTTGAGTTGAAAATAAACTGCAAGTGGTTATTTTTCATGCAGTTTTTTTAGATATGTTTTATACTAAATGGGGAAGGCCGGTCAAAGCTAATTGTAGATGGCGCCACCATAGCTAAGTCCTAATCCGACCAATGAGGCAGTACTTTTTTGAAGTACCTATAAGGGGCTGCCTCCACGAGCGAGAGAATCGCGGCGATATTATCGCCGTGCCACGTTTTTCTATACACTCTCTATGGAACCGTCTCCACACGGCGATATTATCGCCGCGATGCGACGAGTGGCAACGAGCGCGCAAAACGTCATTACATCGTCGCTAGCCCGCCGCGACTAGCAACGCGACCGCCGCGCGCTCGCGGCGCTCTCGCGACGAGCGCGCGGCGGGCGCGCTGTCAAAAGCAGCGTCATTTCAGCATTGCCTCTCGATAAGCGAACTTGGCAACGTGACGTCAAGGAAACGCGGCGATACCGTTACGAGTCGCCGCGGAATCGCCGCGATACCGTAACGACTCGCGACGATACGCGGCGGAATTATCGCTCGTTCGTGGAGATTATCCGACGATATAAGGGCGGACTCGTCGCGATTCTCTCGCTCGTGGAGGCAGCCCCTAAGATTTGAACCAATGACGATGCTTTGAACATACTAACGCCATTCGTTTCCCAGTAGCCATCCCCATTGGGAAACCATCCTACAAACTTAAACGAAATTAATTCTTGAGCACTGGTCCATGAAATTGCTAATGTCCGTCATCATTGACCATCAGCGATGTGTTAATATGTAAACAGGGTGATTTGTATTAGGGTGATACTAGACCTAATTTGCAACAATTTTAACCCCGACATCATGGGGTCTTAAACTGACTTGACTGGAAATATTTCTAAAATACTTTAAACTTCGATATCTCCAAAACAAGTCAGTTTGGACTCCATGTTCTCGTGGTTAAAATTGTTGCAAATTAGGTCTAGTATTACCTATGTCACGGAATGCATCTAATTACCAATCGCCCTGTATATTAAGACATTGCTTTCATTCAGTTTCTAAGCTTGTAGCTGGAATACTGTGTGGACGGCGAGCTACACATACTCCTTTGGCCACGTGGCCATGAAATAAAAAAGGTGGAACTTACTTGTCTCCTTGCAAAGTTTCGAAGGGGTCGAGTTGACCCCTAATAAATAAGTTATGGTGCAACTTCTCTGGTCTCTGGGCTAACCTAAATAAATGCATATTCCCTTATTCTCAATATATATAGAAGTGTATATTTTTTTTTGTTTTTCAGAGGAAGCTGCTATCGAGTTATTGTTAAAGAAAACATTTGGTAAAGAGTTTAAAATAGAATGTGAGAGTGATTTAGTAGATAAGTTAAATTTGAGCAATGTTGTATAAATTTATTAAGTTATTTATTAAGTTTTGAAGTCTTATTAATGATATCGTTATTCTTGTACCCATGAATAGTTAATAAAATGAAAAGGAAAGTTTAAATTTTTTTGCTACTATTGCTTATTTCCCAGTTGTTAATTGTCTACATATTGGTCATTGTGATTTAGTACACATAACAATGAAAATTTATATTCTATTTGAACTACATAATATTTAAATATACACTTCTCATCAAAAAAATCGAAACACCTCGCAGTTTATGATTTGATAAGGATTATCAGAAAAATGTGTATATTTAGGAATAAATGTAAAATGTCATTTAATAGTGAGTAGTATGAGGTTTTTAAATCCTAATGTTAATGTTCTAAATTCAAATTAAGTCTTCATAGGTTTCGTATTTTGTATAATGAGTAATTTTTACCCTGTATGGAATATGAAGGAAATGGGTAAAACAACACGCGTAAATGAAAAAAAAATGTAAGAAACGTTTATTTAATAACTTGTATTCCCTCCGCGAGCTCTTATTACTGCTTCCATACGGTTCTTCATCGATCGGATGAGAGTCACGATCACATGTTGTGGTATATTATCCCATTCCTCTTGGATTGCATTTTGCAGCTGGCTAAGTGTTTCTGGGGCTGGATCTCTTGCTCGAATTCGTCTCTTTAATTCATCCCATAGATGTTCAATGGGATTCATGTCCGGGCTTCTTGCTGGCCATACCATAATGGAGATACCGACTTCGGTAAGATAATCTCTTACGACGCCCGCGGTGTGAGCTCTAGCATTGTCGTGCATGAATATGAAGTCGTTGCCAATAAAATGTGCATAGGGCATCACATGAGGTTCAAGACACTGTTCGATGTACCGATGAGAGTTTAGTGCAGGCAGCCGTGGCCCAGACACAAAGGCAAGTTCTGTCTTACCGTCGGCGCTGATTCCTCCCCAAACCGTCCACGAACCGCCACCATAGCTGACCTTTTCTTCAATGCAGCATTGTGCAAAGCGTTCTCCATCTCTTCTGTAGACCTTGTTCCTTCCGTCGTTACCATACAGCATAATTTTACACTCATCAGAAAACAGTACTTTGCTCCACTGAAGGTATGACCAAGTTAGGTGCTCGCGTGCAAAGTTAAGGCGCGCTCTTCGATGGTCTGCAGTTAATTTCGGCCCATTCGCTGGCTTATGCGGTGCCAATCCGCGTTCCTTCAACCTTCTTCTTATTGTAGTCACTTACAGCTACTCTTCGTACAACGCGAAGCTGCTGCTGCAGTTGAAAAGCGTTAAGGCGTCGATTTCGTAAAGAAGTTGTTACAATAAATCGATCATCTCGCTCAGAAGTGACCCGATTCCTGCCAGATCCTGAACGGCGCGTGAACGAACCAGTCTCCCGATAGCGTTTGTAGACTCTATGAACAGATGATAAGCTTAGATGCAATCTTGCAGCCACAACACGCTGACTAAGTCCAGAATCCAGCAATGCCACCACTTGGGCGGCTTCTGCGGGCGAAGTATCCATATGTTTTAGAAAAAAAAGTTTTTTCAAACGTCCCAAAGTCACAGTAAATGAAATAAGAAACAGAAAGTTTAAAGACAAGCGCTAATTTTTAGTTTTTAAACGAGAAACGTACTCCAACCCTAAATACACATTTGTCTCAAAACAGTGATTAATTTCATTTATAGGATAAACAAATGAAATTATTTCGAATTTTGATTTTTTTCTTCTTACTGTAATGACCAAACTGCCAGCTACACAGTAATGTTTTTTTTTCATGGAATTAATTCTCTTTTGTAAAAAATTAGGACAAAAACAATAAAAACGAAAGTGTTTCGATTTTTTTGATGAGAAGTGTAGTATGTATGTTAATTCATTGAAATGGAAAGAAAAAATGACTAGAAATGTCGCATCAATCTGCGAATATCTCGGAGTTCCTTATTGTAATGTCTGCCGGCCTAAAATTGCCACTTTAGCAGCTAAAAAGCCATAGCTTGTATCAATTCTCTTTAGTTGTGATATTATGGTGTGTTATAGCGTATACAATCGCAATCGCGGTTAATTTGCTGTATTTTTTTTTGACATCTTCTTCAACTTGAAATGAATCCGCACTTGAACTTGGTCGAGATTAGAGTTAGAGGTGACGAAAAAAAATAAACATGGAGCGAGCAGGGATATATTTTAAACGACTCGATTTTTCGGTCGATTTGTCTGGTGCCTAGCCGTGCTGCAGTGTTTAAAATTCACACGGGGTCAGGCTGAGGAAACTGACTATCTCTTCCACCTACACCTTTATAACTTTTGAACCAGTGACCGACAAATTCTGAGATTTGCCACTAAATATTTGTATAATCAAAATTAAAAACCATGATGAGCCATTGTGGGGCCGAAGGTTCGGTTTTAGTTTCGGTCGTATATTTTAGTACAAGAAGTTTCAGAAGTACTTGGAGGTTCAATTGAATATTGAAAAGTGCCTAAATGTCTTTATTTACTAATTTACTTTTTTGCTAAGCATTATATTATTACGCCCACGGCAACAGACGTCCCGGGACGATTTTCGGCCACCGTAGGCGCGAGCGGGCATGCGGACGGCGAGTAATGGGCGACACGCTGTCCGATCATGACCTATGCCCGGGTCGACGGCACGTGTGTTCCATAAGTCTGACAGTCACTCCTGCGCTGCCCTGGGTGGGAGGACTCATTTGAAGATTTTACGTTAAAAAAAACCATTTCATTATTTCGTATAATTATTTGATTTTGACTTACAAGCTTATAAATAAAACATATCAATTTTAGAATAATTATAACCTAAATTACGTTTTTTAAATGTATAACATCTAGACAAAACATTAAATGTTGTTCTCTAGCCTTTGTTGAATACTTAAATGTATTTCTATTGTTAGTATTTTTTAAATGTTTTATAGTATTACTAGTATTTACAATACACCAATGATTGATTTTATAGTCTATCCAAAGATTCTCCTCGGTCTTAAAAAATATTGCAGTCGGCGATAAAAATATTTTTTTTTAATAATTTTCTATCTATCACACATAGGGTAAAACACCCAACTATTGACCCCTTAAGAGGCCTTTTACCCATTTGCGCGTAGAACTAAAATTATGATCGTCTAATTTACCATATTAAGTAATACTCCAACATTTTTGAATACCTGCAAAAGAAAGACCAGTCTTTCGTGTTGTAATTATACGTAACATATTTCAAAAAACTCTTTTATTAACTTTGTGGTAATTAATCTCCGACAAGTAGTTTACTGAAAAATCAACGCAGAGTCGATTTGCGACTCCTACATCTACCATTAACATTCGTAATTTTAACCAAAAAAAATACACAAATCATCAGACATACGTTTTTGTCGTAAAACTACGTAGTAGAATTTATATTTTTAATAACACAAATTAGTAAAAAAATAAATGCTGAGGTCAATTTTTACGTTTTATATCGCTGTTTTATCGCCATTTTTGGTTCGAACAAAGCGTAATTACATTAAAAAAACTATGAAAATATAAACTATGTTTACAGACTAAACTAATTTCTAAATTTCATTAAAATCCCTTCATGTAATTAAACATACTATCGTTTTTAAAATCACTCTAAACTAGTATAAATTACGAAACATAACCGGGCTGCAATCAGTACGGCTCCAGCGCCCGTCGACGTAGGACCTGTATCACTTTTTTCCTCGTCCTGAGTATAGAGCGTACGTATCGTGAACGGAATATTATACTGCGACTGCCACATTTTGATTCTCTCCATATTTTTTTTCATAAGGTAAGATTTTCGTTACTTTATCAAACTAAAGTATTATTATAATTATAATAGTAGTTTGTAGAATGTGTGCATTAATTAGCCATCCGTTTTCGTTTTATTAGTTTTTGCAATGGGGCGCATGAGTGGTGAGAAATCCAATATGGCGGCCTCCCCAAGATCGCGGTCGGGCTGTTTGAAATCCACCCCCATGATATGGGTATCAAATGAAAGGGTTTGCTGTCAGGAATATGAAAAAAATAGTCACGTGTCTTAAATCCAACATGGCGGACATCCAAGATGGCGGATTGCCTATTTGAAATGCATCCCCATGATATGGGTATCAAATGAAAGGGTTTGCTGTCAGGAATATGATAAAAATAGTCACGTACCTGAAATCCAGCATGGCGGACATCCAAGATGGCGGATTGGCTATTTGAAATGCATCTCCATGATATGGGTATCAAATGAAAGGGTTGCTGTCAGTAATATGAAAAAAATAGTCACGTGTCTTAAATCCAACATGGCGGACATCCAAGATGGCGGATTGTCTATTTGAAAGGTACCCCCATGATATGGGTATTAAATGAAAGGGTTTGCTGTCAGGAATACGAAAAAAATAGTCACGTGTCTTAAATCCAACATGGCGGACATCCAAGATGGCGGATTAGCTGTTTGAAATGCACCCCCATGACATGGGTATCAAATGAAAGGGTTTGCTGTCAGAAATATGAAAAACCCACGTTTTTAATTTTCTTAAAAAAAAAAGAAAAATATATATAATTATATATATATATATTCCACAATATATATTCCACACTAACGTACCTAACGTATACTAACGTTCGAAACGGTGCACTCACACAAACACGCGCATCTACGAGGCTTCTAAGCGGACATCGCAGTGCTGTCAGTTCTGAGTGCCGCGTAAAGACGAGTTGCGTTTATTTATGTTACGTATATGGCTGTTGAATTGAACTCGGCTTCATCATGACCGGAGATTTTGTTTTTTAAACTCCCTGCTTATTTTGAAGGTAAAAATGATTTTTATCAATATCGAATTCTATATCCGCGTGACCGTTTAATAAATTCGTAAATAAATAATTTGTAAAAAAAACCAACATGGTTTCTGCTACAATTTCTCATAATAGGCGTCTTTTTATAGTTTTCGTCTTCGAGGGTTTTGAATCCGATAGTGCTGTCAAAATGTAAATCCAAGATGGCGGCTGCAAAAAATATCGAGGTTTTCGTCATGGGTGTCGTTTTCATGGTTTTCGAGGGTGTTGAAACCGATGTTGCAGTCAAAATGCAAATCCAAGATGGCGGCTGCATAAATTATCGAAGTTTTCGTCATGGGTGTCGTTTTCATAGTTTTAGAGGGTGTTGAAACCGATGGTGCAGTCAAAATGTATATCCAAGATGGCGGCTGCATAAATTATCGAAGTTTTCGTCATGGGTGTCGTTTTCATGGTTTTCGAGGGTGTTGAAACCGATGTTGCAGTCAAAATGCAAATCCAAGATGGCGGCTGCATAAATTATCGAGGTTTTCGTCATGGGTGTCGTTTTCATGGTTTTCGAGGGTGTTGAAACCGATGGTGCAGTCAAAATGTAAATCCAAGATGGCGGCTGCAAAAAATATCGAGGTTTTCGTCATGGGTATCGTTTTCAAGGTTTTCGAGGGTGTTGAAACCGATGGTGCAGTCAAAATGTAAATCCAAGATGGCGGCTGCATAAATTATCGAGGTTTTCGTCATGGGTGTCGTTTTCATAGTTTTCGAGGGTGTTGAAACCGATGGTGCAGTCAAAATGTAAATCCAAGATGGCGGCTGCATAAATTATCGAGGTTTTCGTCATGGGTGTCGTTTTTATAGTTTTCGAGGGTGTTGAAACCGATGGTGCAGTCAAAATGTATATCCAAGATGGCGGCTGCATAAATTATCGAAGTTTTCGTCATGGGTGTCGTTTTCATGGTTTTCGAGGGTGTTGAAACCGATGTTGCAGTCAAAATGCAAATCCAAGATGGCGGCTGCATAAATTATCGAGGTTTTCGTCATGGGTGTCGTTTTCATGGTTTTCGAGGGTGTTGAAACCGATGTTGCAGTCAAAATGCAAATCCAAGATGGCGGCTGCATAAATTATCGAGGTTTTCGTCATGGGTGTCGTTTTCATGGTTTTCGAGGGTGTTGAAACCGATGGTGCAGTCAAAATGTAAATCCAAGATGGCGGCTGCCAAAATTATCGAGGTTTTCATCATGGATGTCGTTTTCATGGTTTTTGAGGGTGTTGAAACCGATATTGCTATCAAAATAGAAATCCCAGATGTCAAATAACGAAAATCACATGAAAATAACATGAATAAGATAAATATTAAGTATTGAAAAGTAATTTGCGCAAAGTATTTTTCGTTAAACACAATTGCAGTTACAATATGGTGCCAAGGTCATCTTATACTTAGTTGAAACGCATAGTAAGGTGCGCAGCCACCGAGTTCATCAAGCATCAGCGCCACATAATTATGTTCCATTCTCCGCGCTCGTGACAACCCTAAGGCTGCAGTTGAGAGCGTAGGTATTTATTTCTACAATTAGGCCTTGTTTCCATACTATCCATATTTTGACTGCACCATCGGTTTCAACAACCTCGGAAACCATGAAAACGACACCCATGACGAAAACCTCGATAATTTATGCAGCCGCCATCTTGGATTTTCATTTTGACTGCACCATCGGTTTCAACGCCCTCGAAAACCATGAAAACGACACCCATGACGAAAACCTCGATAATTTATGCAGCCACCATCTTGGATTTACATTTTGACTTCACCATCGGTTTCAACACCCTCGAAAACCATGAAAACGACACCCATGACGAAAACGTCGATATTTTTGCAGCCGCCATCTTGGATTTACATTTTGACAGCACTATCGGATTCAAAACCCTCGAAGACGAAAACTATAAAAAGACGCCTATTATGAGAAATTGTAGCAGAAACCATGTTGGTTTTTTTTACAAATTAATTAAGAATTTATTAAACGGTCACGCGTTTATCTGAGGAATTAAAATAGCGGTTTGACATATTTTCTATAGATAAGCTGTCGAACCGCCATTTTTATTCCTCAGATAAAAGTTATCTGACTATTGTTCAAACTTCACTTCTTAGGTTAATCGCAGATTCAGTTTTACTTCCACAACAATAAAATATAACAGTCTAATAGACTGAATAAACAAAAAAACTTGAGAGGTGTCAAGGGACACCCGGATGGAACGAAGTTCCTTTCGATTAATAATTAGTGAAGGAATTGTAATAAAATTTTATTTTTTTTAAGTTATAATAATATTTTTCGATTTTTGTTATTTGACATCTGGGATTTCTATTTTGATAGTAATATCGGTTTCAACGCCCTCAAAAACAACGAAAACGACATCCATGATGAAAACCTCGATAATTTTGGCAGCCGCCACCTTGGATTTACATTTTGACTGCAATATTGGATTCAACACCCTCAAAAACCATGAAAACGACACCTATGACGAAAACCTCGATATTTTTTTCAGCCGCCATCTTGGATTTACATTTAAACTGCACCATCGGTTTCAACACCCTCGAAAACCATGAAAACGACACCCATGACGGAAACCTCGATATTTTTTGCAGCCGCCATCTTGGATTTATATTTTAACCGCACCATCGGTTTCAACTTCCTCGAAAACCATGAAAACGACACCCATGACGAAAACCTTGATATTTTTTGCAGCCGCCATCTTGGATTTACATTTTCACTGCACCCTCGGTTTCAACACCCTCGAAAACCATGAAAACGACACCCATGACGAAAACCTCGATATTTTTTGCAGCCGCCATCTTGGATTTACATTTTGACTGCACCATCGGTTTCAACTTCCTCGAAAACCATGAAAACGACACCCATGACGAAAACCTCGATATTTTTTGCAGCCGCCATCTTGGATTTACATTTTGCCTGCAACATCGGTTTCAACACCCTCGAAAACCATGAAAACGACACCCATGACGAAAACTTCGATAGTTTATGCTGCCGCCATCTTGGATTTACATTTTGACTGCATCATCGGTTTATACACCCTGGAAAACCATGAAAACGACACCGATAACGAAAACCTCGATATTTTTTCAGTAAGGATTCATTATTATTATTATTTTTTATTATTTATTATTTACAAAAAACCTGTATACACTCAACAAAAATAATCGTCGCGACACCACACTGTTCAATGCGAAATAGAAATGAAAAAATGTGGCTTGCTTTCTATAAGAGAGAGAGAGACAGACAGAGAAACATATCTGTCTGTCTCTTACTATAGCAAAAAGTGTCGTGACAACTTTTTCGTAAGAATTTTTTCCGTCTAGCCCCCTTTCACAACGCGCGTTAAGGAACTTCGTTCCAAAAACTTTTTCAGAAATGTAACCAAAGTGCATTACGATTATATCGGCTCAAGATTGTTTAGTCCGTCTCAACACTAGCGCTACACTGGTTGCGTTGTGTATGTGTGAATAGCTACGCACACATGAACATTGCTCCCGTCTTTTACCTAAACTCGAGCGTTCGAATTTTGTGAACTGGCTCTTAAGCGGTTTTCCTTGTTTCTTTCGCAAAATAAACTAATGTACGAGTTGCAAGTGGAAATGAATGTTTTTGGAAGATAAAATAAACATTGGAGAATGTAACTAAAACAATATTTACAGTCATACAAAGGTAAAAAGTGTTTTTTTTCTCGAGTTTAGCAAGAACAGGCCATTTGACCAGTTATCAACATGCTTGTACCAAATTTTCATCATGCAAATGACCAATTTTTGACCTCCTGTAGTATAAGAATAAACTCAAATATTATTTATTATGAATGTGATACGAGGTCTTATTTGATAAAAAACAAACAAAGCTAGTCTTATAGCCCTTCTCATTTTCTTTTTTCACACTATTTAGGTCTTCAGTCTTCAAACGCCGTCAATAATATTCTTGCACTTATTTTTGAAATTTTGTAGTTTTTATCACTTTTTGTTGTAGTTTTTATCACTTTTTGTCCAATTTTTCTTCTTTATTAGTAGTTATTTCACTGTTCTGTATTATGCAGCAGATATAAAAATACTCGCCGGCAAAATAAATTGAAAGAACACGGCTTTAGTTCTACAAAGTGAGTTTAAAAATCTTTGAATTAATATTTTCCTAATTACATAAAACGGTTTTAACTTTTTAAACTTATGTAAAATACCTCACAAATGAAGAGAACATAGATACAAATAAAAAAACTAGCTCACACTTTTCCTCGGAAATGATTTAAGTCAGTTTGTTCAAACATGCAGGTTAGGGTATATTTTGTCATTTTATGCATTAAACCAACCTGTGGCTGAGGCATTGCTCGTGTTATATTCTGCAATTGTCCCACGGGATCATATACCGACATAAAAAGTATCCTGCGTCCAGGTACACCCACTTAACCAGGTTTTAAAATAATCTGCTTGCCAAATTGTGTCAAAATCCATTCTGCCGTTCACTTTTCCTATAATATTAGTAAGTCTAAAAGTCTAAAATATTCAGGAGAATCCAGAATGCGACAGTAGACCGAAAATTTAAGTACCTCACTCAAATTATGCTAGGTTCTCAGGTTACTACGTAAGGTACTTTTTATGTTTGTGATTATGCAGATACACACCTTTAGGGGTGCCAACGCCCATGGGCGTAATACAGATGCATTAAAGTTAAGCTACCTCGCCATTAAAAATGAACTATACGTACACACCGTGGTGTCAGTCACTGGTTTTCTCGTACATTTGGTTAATTACCAGCTATTGACATGCCATGTTAAAAAAATGGTTATTCATACATTTGAGTGTACCAGATATTGACCTCATCATTTTAACAACTTAACGCTCATTAAAACTTGAAAATCATGTGGAAAAGCATTGTGTCTGTCTTAAGTAACCAAAAAATACCAAACTCTAAGGAATCTATCGTGTAAAACTGAAATAAAATGACATTGAAAACAACCGTCAGCTTAGCAAATTGTTAAATTTCTTGATGATTTTAGGAGGGTATTTTGTTATCATAGGTTTACGGACGCAATATTGCTTTATTTAAATTTTCTGTGACGCAAATATATTACAAGATAAATTATATTTCATTTTCTGTGTTCTTTATGCAGTACTGCAAGAAGATTTATTATTATTTTTGATAAAAACTGTTATGCGGTCAATAGTTGGTGGGAGGTCAGCAGTTGGGTACTTTACCCTACAATAGTTCAAGAATGTTTCGCCACATATTAGGACCTAGTGAAGTAATCAGTTCAGCATGTGAAGCAGCAGTAAAGGAGAAATGTGGTGTTTCGGTCCGTGTGTGTCAGATGCGCAGCGCGCGCTTGCGAGGCGGCGCGGCGCCGCGCGCGGCCGGGCGGCGCCGCGCGCGCGGGGTGTCGGGGGAGGGCGGCGCCGTGCCCGTCACCAGGTTGCGCACGTTGCCGAACGTCACCTGCACACCGATGGTGCTCTGGAACACTTGCACGCTCTTCATGAGTTCTTCGTTGTCCTCCAACAGCTCCTTGATCTGTGAACGACGACCGCTCTTCAAAATCTACTACGAATGCGTTACCTAACATTCGTAGTGTGAAGTTGTGATTTCATAAGTATCATGAAGTCATTTAAGTACTCCATTGAAACAACAGTTAAACTGATTACAATCTGCCCTGGGATCTGGAGGCGACTGCCCTCCAGCGCGTCTATGAGTGGCGCGTGGAGGCGCAGCGCCGGGGCGTGACCCCGCTGCCTCGTGAAGTCGAGGCGCGGCGGGAAGAGCTCCGGCGCGATCTCAGGGCAGTATGGAGGGGACGACTGTCGCGACCGAAGGCCGGGCACGCCGCAATTGCGGCGGTAAGACCCCTCTTTGAGGAGTGGCTGGAGAGACGTCACGGCGTCCTGACCTATCGGATGACGCAGGTCCTCACCGGACACGGAAGTTTCGGGAGGTACCTGTGCCTGATAGGGAAGGAGGAAACGCCCGGGTGCCACCACTGCGAAGATCGCCCGGAGGACACAGTAGAGCATACGGTGCAGGACTGCCCAGCTTGGGCGGTGCACCGACGTGTCCTCACGGCGGCGATAGGCGGAGACCTCTCGCGCCCGGCATTGGTTGCGGCCATGCTGCGGGGCGAGACGGAGTGGGAAGCGGTCTGCTCCTTCTGCGAGGCAGTAATGCTCGTGAAGGAGGAGGCGGGCCGCGAGCGAGAGAGGACAGCGTCCTCCCTCCGCCCCAACCGCAGTGGTAGGCGCCCGCGGCGTCGGACGTCACCAGATGATCTCCGGCCACCGTAGGCGCGGGCATGCGGGCAGCGAGTAAAGGGCAACTCGCTGCCCGACCAAGGACCATGCCCGGGTCGACGGCGCGTTGTGTCCCACGCGCGCCTCAAAGAGCGTCAGCATAATGACGGGGCCCCCCTCTCAGAGGGCCAAAGCCTGCCGGGGTCGCGGGATTATTTCCTCACCGTGACCCCGGAACGTAACAGGCTATTGAAGGACACCGTGGATTTTAGTCAGTAGAAGTCTGACAGTCCCTCCCGCCCTGCCCGGGGTTGGAGGACTCATTTGATGATTTTACCACGCTAAAAAAAAAAAAATAAAAAAAAAAAAAAAAAAAAAAAAACTGATTACAATGGTAAGTGTTAAGGATTAAATATTGAAATGGAACGAAATCATAGCGACCTCTATTTATTGTTTGTTTCGGAAATTAGTACTACCTCGCTCGATAGATGGCGTTGTAGTCGAATTAGAAGTCGCTATGGTTTCGTTACCGCCGCTACTATAAGGTCTTAGAAATAGTTTTTGTTTTTTGTTGTCATTGTGCGAGCAGTACATCCAGTACATTGCGATCTCGGTTCGGTTTATTAAAAGTGATTTAAAACCAGTCCAGTGTGCTTAATTCACTACCCGCTCCAAGTCGATCCTCGGGCTCGTTCATGGTCCTTCGGAGTCGGAGCAGTCGGGAGTGTTTTTGGTAGTCTCCGGTGGTGGTAGAGATTACCACCCTTCGCGTCACTACTGGGCAGTGGATCGCTGTCCAGAGCAATCCCCTTCAAGTGGGGTACTCCAGGTGAGAGGTACCCAGGAGGTGGAACCGGTTGGAGCTGGGAGCAGCCAGGTGGAGCGTGGTGCAGCAACATCTGGTGGCATCATCCGGAGGAGCGACGCAAGGGAGGTGAAGAGCAGCAGATCGTGGTCAAGCAGAGGGCGCCACTGGTGGTGCAGTACAACAGCGTGCCAATTGTGGTACAGTGGAGTATGCCGCAACCGTGGTGCAGTACAGCGCGTCATCATCAGTGTGGTGTCAGTGAGTGAAGTTAATTTGAAGAAAAAATCGTGAGTACATTTGAAATCTTAATCAGGAAGAATAGTTTATTAAATTAATTAAAATCTCAGAAAATAAAAGTGCATCATTTGAAGTTGAACTCTTGAAATTACTAGAAGATTAACAGCTGAGTAGAAAATTAGAACTTGTAAAATTTTATGTGAAAAGTGGTTCTGACGGGGAATCCATGCCCGATTTTAGACCCAAGTGACATAAAGTGCAAAGACTTGTAAAAAATATAAAAACTTTTACTTTGAAAAATTAATAATATTATTTCTCTGTTTGTTGTAATATATCCGTGTTATATTCTATTTGTTTTCGTGTAAGTCTGTATCCTATAATTGTTGCAAAATGGAGTCTTTCCTTGCTATTCAGGAGGACATTAGTGCCAAAATGTATAAGGCTCAATCTAATTTAAAGAAAGCGCCTAAAGAGCGAATAACTCAGGCATATTTAGAGACCCGAATTGAAACTTTGGAACAATTATGGAGTACATTCACGGCTACTCATAAAGAAATATTAAGTACAGTAAAAAAGGTTGAATTGTCTGACTCGAGTTATATAAAAAATGGGCTTTATGATGAAGTCGAGGAATTTTATGTGGATTTTAAAAGCGAATTAAAGGAATTATTGTCTAAGAGAAATTCAACGGTGTTTAATGAGGATTCTAAGTCTATGTTGTGTCACAGTGAAAAGAGTTTTAGTAGAGTTAAATTGCCGGAAATTAAAATCCCTTCTTTTTCGGGAAAATATTCAGAGTGGCAAACATTTAGGGATTTATTTTTTGGATTGGTGCACGAGAATCCGTCACTAGACGATGCACAGAAATTTTATTATTTAAAGGGACATTTAAGTGGGGAGGCTGAGCAGTTATTAAGGAACATAAAGGTTACATCTGAAAACTATAAAATTGCTTGGTCTAAATTAGATAAAATGTATAATAATAAAAAGTTTATAGCAAATGGTATTATGAAAAGATTACTAAGTCAAAAAACGTTATCTTGTGAATCGGCTTTTGAAATAAAAAGGCTTTTAAATACTACTTCAGAATGTTTAGAGTCAATACGTAATTTAGGGGTAGATGTCTCTTCCTGGGATCTTATTGTTGTGCACATAATTAGTGAAAAATTAGACAAAGAGACCAGGAAAGTTTGGGAACTCAAAGTGGCTTCGGATTTAAGTGATGAATTACCTACATTTATTCAGTTTTCGGAATTTTTAAATAGCCGCTTTAGAGGATTGGAAAATTTAGACAAGTCAGATAACAAGGACAGACATCCACACCCAAAAAGAACTCAATCATTTCATGTAACAAAAGATAAAAAGTCAGTATCATGTGAATTTTGTTCCGCCGATCATAAGATTACATCTTGTCCTAAGTTTAGTAAGGAGTCAAACGAAACTCGGCGTAATTTCGCCCAGGAACGTAATTTGTGTTTTGTTTGCCTATATAACAACCACTCTGCCAAGACTTGTAAAAACACTCTCAGGTGCCTGGTGTGTAAACGCCGCCACCATTCATTGTTACACCCACAGGGTGAGGTAGGGTCTGATATTGGTGAAGGTAGTAGGGCTGCTCGCGCGGAAACCTCATCAGTAATAAATGACAAAATCGAGACCGCCAATATGGCGGAGGATAAACCACTAGTCTCATGTCTTGCGACAGGACACAGTAAAAAAACTGTATTATTAACTACAGCCTTAGTTCAGGCTGAGTCGAAGAATGGAACTTACTGTGTGGTTAGGGCGTTACTGGATCAGGGATCTCAGGGTTCATTTATTACAGAATCCACGGTTCAGTACTTACGCTTAAATAAAATACCGTCAAAAAATACGGTGTTAGGTGTCGGTGGAAGTAAAAGTACAACTTCGACATCCATGGTGGTTATCAATCTTCGTTCGAGAGTTAATCCGTCCTTTCAAATAAAGGTCAGGGCTCACGTTCTGAAGTCGGTTACAGCTCTTCTCCCCTCTTCAAGAGTAAGTCGGGTAGAATGGGTAGTAGACTTGAGCGATAATGATTTGGCTGACCCGCATTATTTCAAGCCTAATAAAATAGATATTTTATTGGGCGCTGAGGTATTTAGCCAAATCATTCAGAACGGAGTTAAGAAAAATTCAAACGGTACACTCTTAGCGCAGGAAACCACCTTAGGTTGGATATTGTCGGGCTCATTCGAAGTTGACAATAAGGTTGATACTCATTCACAAATTACCGTGATGCATGCCAGCGTCCAAGATGACGAATTGCTGAGAAAGTTCTGGGAACTAGAGGAACTATCTAAAGCAAAAAAGATGCTAACGGAGGACGAAATATATTGTGAAAAGTTATTTACAACGTCCACTACAAGAAATGAAGATGGCAGGTACATCGTGAGATTACCGCTACGCGAACCAAGCTCGGTTGGTAGGTGCGCTGAATCCAAAGTGATTGCTGCAAAAAGGTTAAAAGGATTAGAAGTCAGGTTAGGTAAAAATAATAAATTAAAGGCAGACTACGCGAATGTCATGCAAGAGTATTTAAAACTTAACCACATGGCAGAAGTAACAGAGCAAGAAAACTGTAATAAAGAAGCTGTTTACTTACCTCATCACGCAGTAGTTCGGGAGGATAAAGATACTACAAAGGTGCGAGTCGTGTTTGACGCCTCCTGTAAAGGAACTAATGGCAGGTCATTAAATGATGATCTAATGATAGGTCCGCCTTTGCAAGACGAACTACGACATACGGTTATGCGCTGGAGAGTCCATAAGATATGTATAGTAGCGGATATCGTAAAAATGTATCGGCAGGTTTTGGTGGATAGGCAGGATACGCCATATCAACGGATACTTTGGAGGGATAGCCCTGAAAAAGAACTACAAGAGTATGAATTATTGACCGTTACATTCGGTACGGCCTCGGCGCCATATTTAGCTGTACGGGCACTACAGCAATTAGCTTATGATGAGTGCGGGGATAATTCAAGCATAGCTAACATAATTTTAAAGGATTTTTATATGGACGACTTAATGTCCGGGACTGAAAATATAGAAGATGGGTTTAAAATTTACACGGAATTATCTCAAGTACTAGCTAAGGGAGGCTTTAGATTGCAAAAATGGAAAAGTAATTGTAAGGAATTATTAAATAAAATTAAAGAGGGAAACGATGAAGAGCTAATAATAAAAATAGACGAAGTAACGAAGATACTAGGACTTACCTGGGATGCTCGCGATGATTGTTTTCAATACTCTCTGGAACTCGCGCCGATGTCAGGACCTGTAACAAAAAGAAAAATTATCTCGGAAATTTCACGTTTATTTGATCCGTTAGGGTGGTTAGCACCAAGCGTAGTGTTAGCAAAAATATTAATTCAAAAATTATGGTTAGCCGGGTTAGAATGGGATCAAGAAATTCCAAATAATTTATTACAAGAATGGGATACTTACCGAAATAGTTTGGCTTCTCTTGTTAGCATAAAAATCCCACGATGGTTACACATTGGTTCCAATATTCGAAAAGCGGAGTTGCATGGATTTTCCGATGCATCTAAAACCGCTTATGCAGGTGTAGTTTACCTTAGAGTGATTGATGACTTGGATAACATTCACATTTCTTTAGTCACTTCAAAAACGAAGGTGGCACCCATTAGACAAGTGTCTATACCAAGATTAGAACTTTGTGGGGCGGTTCTTCTAGCCAAACTGATGGCTGAAGTAGGAGAAGTGATGGGTATCCAGAAGCTTGACTGGCATGCATGGACAGATAGTGAGGTAGTTCTAGCTTGGCTCAATAGTCATCCTAGTCGGTGGAAAACTTTTGTGGGCAATCGGGTTTCAGACATTTTAAACATCGTGGATACATACCATTGGTCCCACGTATCGTCTAAAAATAATCCCGCGGATTGTGCCTCCCGCGGTGTGTCCCCAGCCGAATTAAATGCTACGGCTATATGGTGGAATGGTCCGGACCTGTTGAGACAGCAGGTAATTGAATATAAAAGACCAAAGCATCTCGTTACACATATGGAAGAAGTTAACGTGCATACGAGCCTCGTAGAAAAACCATTTTGGGATAGATTTTCATCTCTTTCAAGGATGATTAGGGTAGTAGCCTACTGTAGGAAGTTCTTGCACCTGCGGTCCAATTGTCCTGACAAGGAAAGAACTAAACAGTTGTCTACGAAAGAACTAGAGGAGGCTATGGATATATGTATTAGAAGGGGTCAAGAAGAAGAGTTACAAGATGAAATAAAGGAACTTAAGGAAACGGGTGCTTTAAGTAAAACGGGAAGAAAGTACAAATCTTTAAACTTATTTTTAGACTCCAAAGGAATAATTAGAGTGGGTGGTAGATTAGAGCTGTCTCAGTTGAGTTATGATCGCAAACACCCTATACTGATTCCGAAAGATGCCTTCATCACGAAACATCTAGTAAGCGAGGCGCATCAAAAAACGATGCATGGGGGGCCTCAAGCCATGATTGCTTACTTAAGATCTCGGTATTGGGTTGTAGGAGTTAAATATTTAGTAAAGGCCTATTTTAGAAAATGTGTTACTTGCATTAGGTACACAAATAAGGCTAGAAGCCAACTAATGGGACAGCTACCATCTCCGCGTGTTACACCTAACAAAGCCTTTTTGTACAGTGGCGTCGATTACGCTGGTCCGATAAACGTCAGAATGTCCAGAGGACGTGGAAATAAGTCGTACAAAGGGTATATCGCACTCTTCGTCTGTCTGTCTACGCGGGCAGTTCATATCGAAGCAGTCAGTGATATGACGACTAAGGGTTTCTTAGCGGCCTTTAAGAGGTTCGTAGCGAGGCGTGGACATTGTGCAGAATTACATAGTGATAATGGTACCAATTTTGTCGGCGCAGCCCGCGAGCTGCAAGAATTATTTAAAAAAGAAAAGTCCAATTTCATTCCCGAATTGGTTGAGACGTTAGCAAATAATGGTACAAAGTGACATGACAAAACTTTATTCCTCCTCACGCTCCAAACTTCGGCGGTCTATGGGAGGCAGGAATCAAGTCCACAAAATACCATCTCAGAAGAGTTGTAGGGAACTCCACATTAACGTTCGAGGAACTAACGACGGTGTTGGCCCAAATTGAGGCATGCCTCAACTCGAGACCACTTTCCTGCGTAGATCAAAATGAGTTAACGGTATTAACTCCCGGTCATTTTCTGGTTGGAGAACCACTCGTCCTTGCTCCTGATTCTAATTTCGAAAGGGTTAACATTTCTAGTCTGGGACGGTGGCAACTTACCCAGAGAATGTTGCAGGACTATTGGCGGCGATGGTCACAAGATTATTTAAACCAATTTTTACAACGCCATAAGTGGGCTCATCAAACCCCAGAACCAGGCATAGGTGACATAGTTTTGATAAAGGAGGATGATTTACCTCCTGGCAAGTGGTTGCTGGGCAAAATTGAAGCAAAACACCCTGGTCCCGACGGAATTACTCGAGTCGTTACCATTAGAACTAAAAATTCCCTAATAAAGAGACCTGTGTCTAAATTGGCTATTTTACCTGTAGCAACTTAAAATTTGTGTCTGTGAGGTATATTTAAGTATATTGTATTGTTTTTATTAATTATAAGAACATTTAGTTGGTAAGAATGTTGTTTGTCTTTTGTATACCATCGCTCGTGTTAGTATTAAGTTGTTAAATAATTATGTTACTGTATTAAGATTTGTACCTGTGCATCCCACCTCAGAAGACATGTTGCATGGTGGGCGGTTTAAATTAAGTGAAGGACATTTTGTAATATGTCCTTGGTGGGCGGTATGTTAAGGATTAAATATTGAAATGGAACGAAATCATAGCGACCTCTATTTATTGTTTGTTTCGGAAATTAGTACTACCTCGCTCGATAGATGGCGTTGTAGTCGAATTAGAAGTCGCTATGGTTTCGTTACCGCCGCTACTATAAGGTCTTAGAAATAGTTTTTGTTTTTTGTTGTCATTGTGCGAGCAGTACATCCAGTACATTGCGATCTCGGTTCGGTTTATTAAAAGTGATTTAAAACCAGTCCAGTGTGCTTAATTCACTACCCGCTCCAAGTCGACCCTCGGGCTCGTTCAGTAAGAAAACAAAGAACTTTTTTTTGTGTTGTATGCATCATTTACTAAAATTCCCTAAAAATGTACGGTCCGAAAAGTTTTTGGAAAACTGCTACGTTTATTATTACTGGAACATTATTTTTGAAACCATTGGTATGAACGGGTTTAGCCCAGGCGTTTAGCCCAGTCGGCCGGTCGAAATCGCGGTTGGTTAAAAATAGACAATGCTTCCAAAATGTTGTTGCTTTTTTGTTGTTCTGAAAAAAGCATTAAAAATAATGATTTTAGAAAGTTCACATACCTCTTGTTCGTAATCTTTTAAGAGATCGTTAGCAAATTGAACGAGGTAGGTGTTAATCTGGCCGCCGCGTGGTCGCAGTCGAGTGTACAGCCTCAACACCGCTGGGACTAATACTTCTGCCACTTGTATTTTCATTTTCTGTAGTAAGACATACCAAAGACAAAGATTTAGATATTTTAAACTATTGGAGGCCCATAGACTTAAATCCATAGGGCCCGGGACACTGTTTGGGATACGCACTGAACGTTTTCTACATATAACTGTTTGTACTACAAAATAACGCAGCTTTCGACTTCTGCAGAAAAGTTAAAGAATCATGTGAATGTAGGTCTCTAAATCGAGCGTAGCGAGCTCAAAAAAAAAACCCTCTGGGATATATAACTTTTTCAGTATAAGACGACAGTTACTGATTTGACTCCCACAGGGTCTTGGGACCCTAAGGATAAGGGGGCCCTTTTCAAATGCCCAAAGTGTCCATTGGAAAAGACGACCCTGGCAAAGAACTACTTCAAAAAATACCTAATGCTGGAAATTATACTCGGCTATCTTCGATCTGATCTTTGTAGTAACCAATCCACGACCGAATTTACCTATCCGAGTCTTTTAAGATATTCAATCAGAAGCAGCCGTCAAAAACAAAGGAACGGGATTTGGATTAAGTATAATATTCATTTGGGGCGAAATTCTACTAATCTTACTTTGAAATATAAGTACTAAATATTTCAAAGCAGTTTGTCTTTCAAGCGTGAAGATTAGATTTACGTATCTTATGAAAAACAAAATCATAACCCTCCTTTTGGCTTTGCCGTAGTTGGGTAATATATCAGAAAACTTACGTGAGATACAATGTTTGTAGTCACTCGCTCTTGTAAATCATCTATATCGTTCACCTCGCCCGACTTTTGCGGTCTTTCTGTAACACAAAATAATAAATATTGATTAGTAAGATATTGGCTTAGTAATTTCATACTCAAGTTCTAATCTTTCAACCAGCTATCATATAATAAGTCTGTGAAAGTAAAATATACGTAACTAGTTATATCGCAATAAAAGTCGAGATATTGAACGTTCATATAGCACGACGGCTCAAGCGTGTGCGTCATGCGTGATTTCAGTAAATCCCTCAATCTCAACAGTTTTCCACAAAATAAAAGAAACAATTTACTGGGCAGCTTCATCCTTGGTCCGCACAGCAGTGTGATTGTATCCAGTAGCGCTGCATTCATCCCGGGAGGCAGCTCTTCATCACCTTCGTCGGTGAGGTCTGCCGCATGCTCCAGCACTTCGCGCGCTAAGCGACACTGGATGTTAAGCTTCTGAACCAGTGTCATACGTTGGAGCATCACGTCATATATGAGCTGCCGGTCGTCGAACTTTATTTGGTCTGTGAAATACGTACGGGTTTTTTAAGTTTACGTCCACTGGTACATATTTTTGATTTGGAATTTAAGGCAATGTGAGAAATTGTTCAAAAAATCCGCTATGCATCTGAATGCTGATCTGGCTGACGCGTGATACACTTACATTTATCATTGGTTTCTAGGGGTTATGAAAATCTAAAAAAAAAAAACTAATAAAAATGGCGCTTCTCTTTTCGTTGTTGCTCGTTACGGCAGATCTATATATTTTTTTAAGATTTTTTTATTTAAATCCTACGAATCTATGGGATGCTGTGACACTTTATCAGTTTATAAACTTGTCACTTCTATACAAAAAAATTATTAAGAATTTGGCACACGGATTAACCAGAAGAAAAATATTCTAGTACTTTAAATGCTCCTTACTTTTCTGATCGTGGTTGTAATGCAGCACGCACTCCACAAAATGATGATAGATGACATCCACGGTGAGACCGCACGTGACGTAATACTCGACCGGCTCCCGCACCTCGCCGTCTTCATCCGCCAACAGGGCGCAGTATCTGTAGGAAATTATCATATTTTTAAAAATAGAGATCTCGTTTTAGTCTCGTAACCGAGATTTTCCCACGTTTTTTCGTATCTCTACTGGATTGGGATTTCCCCCATGTCGGCAAACTTAAAAGAGGCCTGTATATGGTATGGTATGATACCATTCGGTTAGCATTACTGCTATACCGTTTTAATGTAAATTGACCTTAAAATCGTGACATGGTCGGATATTTTGTCTTACCGGTAATAGAGCGGAGTGCGTAAACGCAAGAATCCGCCCAACAGGAGGCGTGTAAGTTCGCGCGTGCCCATGCGACGCAACAACACGGGCGAATTCTCTGACAGGCAGTCGCTCATTATGCCCAGGAGCGGCTCTACTATGCACGTGTACCTGAATAGATAAAAATTGTGTTTAATTAAATTATTTTTTTAATAAACTGCAAAAAGAAGGAGCTTCGGCGCGACGTTCTGACCTTCCGCCTGACGCATGGTCCTCACCGTCACGGAAATTTCGGGAGGTACTTGTCTCGATGAGGAAGGAAGAAACTTCTGCGAAGCAGTCATGCTAGCGAAGGAGGAGGCGCGCCGCTTGAGGGAGAGGACAGCGTCCTCTCTCCAACCCAGCCGCAGTGGTAGACGCTCACGGCGA
Source organism: Agrotis clavis (assembly GCA_954870645.1). Taxonomy (NCBI): domain Eukaryota; kingdom Metazoa; phylum Arthropoda; class Insecta; order Lepidoptera; family Noctuidae; genus Agrotis; species Agrotis clavis. The sequence continues at coordinate 12,434,368 of OX940922.1, forward strand.
CGGACGTCGCCTGACGATCTCCGGCCACCGTAGACGCGGGCATGCGGCGAGTAATGTCCGACCATGGACCATGCCCGGGTCGACGGCGCGTTGTGTTCCACGCGCGCCTCAAAGAGTGTCAGCATTATGACAGGGTCCCTCTATAGAAGGCCAAAGTCTGCCGGGGTCGCGGGACTAACGGGACATACCTGGCACATATGTCGCCCAGCGCGACGAGCGCGTTGACGCGCACGGCGAGCGGCTCGGACACTCGCGCCAGCAGCGCCGCGAACACGGGCGCGCACGTGGCGGCCACGTCCCGCGAGCGGAGGTTCACCCGCAGCGCGCGGGACGCGGCCCGACATACCTGGCACATATGTCGCCCAGCGCGACGAGCGCGTTGACGCGCACGGCGAGCGGCTCGGACACTCGCGCCAGCAGCGCCGCGAACACGGGCGCGCACGTGGCGGCCACGTCCCGCGAGCGGAGGCACAGCCGCAGCGCTCCCGTCACCGCCGTGGCGCGCCGGGTCGGGTCCCAGTCTGTGCGACACACAGCTCACTATAGTTAACTTGACAATTGGGTGCGGTTAACCTGAACTGATACTGAGAATCTACTGGCAACACAAAAAAATAGTAAACTCCAATAAATGGTAAAGTTACGAGTTTTAGAAGATTATTCAAACGATGGATGGACTGTATGAAATAATATGGTTACAATGAGGATGACTTGTGAGATGAAATACATATTAAAAAAGTACGGACAAACAAAGACCCCATATAAATTGGGCAGGAGAACGACAAAGTATAGCAGGTGTACCTGGCGGCGGTTTCACAACTGAGAGGAAGACACCCAGCAACTCTGAGGACGGTCGCGCGGGCGCCGACAGCGACAGGTCGGCGGCGCGCACGGCCTCCGTCACGTCGCCTGTCACCACAGCGCGCCGCTCCGCTGCCACACAACACACAATAGCTGGAGAGCTACTGAACCCTGCGACTAACGGTCTTCCTGTAAGGTTGTAAATTTGTACACATAATATTTATAGCATGCTAAGAGCAATAGCGACGACCTGGCAGGCGTCAGCCGTGCACATCATTGGACAATTTAATTTTCAAAGTGTAAAAAAAAAAATAAAAAAAAACTTGTTCCTGTAAGCTTAAAAATTTAACAGGATGTAGTTTATTTATTGTAAATCTTGGAAAAAAAAATGACAGGCGATTACAAGGTGCACAAGTATGTGACAGGCGAATTGAAAAGTGCAAAGTTGATGGGGAAAAATAAACTTTCTCCTGTAAGATCAAAATTATCTCGCGTTTGGCTGAACTGATTTTGATGCCGTTTTCAGAAAAGTGTGCGTTACATTCCGAGAAAGGTTTTAATATACAGGGTGAATTTTTCAACTGGGCGTGGATGGCTATCTCCGAAACAATGAGTAATATCGAAAAACGTTGAAAGGAATCTCGAGGCCGATTTTGACGAAAATAAAACTGCATCGTTGGATTTAAGAAAAATCAATAATCCTGGCCAGGAATCGAACCCGAGTGATTTTGGAAAAAAAATCACAGCCTGTATTATTACACCATTCGATAGTGTTGCTAATAAGGATCAAATTCTGGGAAGTGATCATATAAGGCAAACTTAAGGAAATTGCAGATTTTCATGAAATTGCTATATTTCTATGTTACTATGTTCTATTGAGCCATAATTTATTTATTGTTGTTTTCAATAATTCAGTGGATTTGATGTCTCAACAATCCCAGTGTATTCAGCAATGCGAAATTATTGAGTTGAACAAAAATAAGCGTTATTTCAAAGAAGAAACGGTTAACTTATGTTCCGAATACAGTTATCGTCTTGAACATTCATCAGTTTTTTTTCAATTATACGTTTTCCTAAAGTTTGCCGTATATGATTACTTCCCAGAATTTAATCCTTATTAGCAACACTATCGAATGGTGTAATAATACAGGCTGTGATTTTTTATCCAAAATCAGCGGGTTCGATTCCTGGCCAGGATTATTGATTTTTCTAAAATCCAACGATGCAGTTTTATTTTCGTCAAAATCGGCCTCGAGATTCCTTTCAACGTTTTTCGATATTACTCATTGTTTCGGAGATAGCCATCCACGCCCAGTTGAAAAATTCACCCTGTATATTAAAACCTTTCTCGGAATGTAATGCACACTTTTCTGAAAACGGCATCAAAATCAGTTCAGCCAAACGCGAGATAATTTTGATCTTACAGGAGAAAGTTTATTTTTCCCCATCAACTTTGCACTTTTCAATTCGCCTGTCACATACTTGTGCACCTTGTAATCGCCTGTCATTTTTTTTCCAAGATTTACAATAAATAAACTACATCCTGTTAAATTTTTAAGCTTACAGGAACAAGTTTTTTTTTAATTTTTTTTTTACACTTTGAAAATTAAATTGTCCAATGATGTGCACGGCTGACGCCTGCCAGGTCGTCGCTATTGCTCTTAGCATGCTATAAATATTACGTGTACAAATTTACAACCTTACAGGAAGACCGTTAGTCGCAGGGTTCAGTAGCTCTTGGACTACAACACCCAGCGGTTAATCATGCACATCGACCTTTGGAAAGAGACAGTTGGCTATTTTTGGCTACGAAGAGCGTTGTCTCTGTCATACACGTGTACGTAGTAGGTACACTTGTACGTATGTCATATATGACTTTGTCGTTAGTTTTATCCTTTGTTGTGTTTGGTTGCAATTTTGCTTGAATGATAATGAAAATACTATAATTCTGATAACACTTGTAGGTAAGTTGCGGCAACTTGACAGCAACGCTTTGTATCGATTTCAAGGATAGCCACGATTTGAGCACTGATGTTTATAAACTGTGAGTTGGACATTTTGGCAAGGCAGACATTTTGCCACTGAACGCAAATAAGACAATGTTATAATAACTATACCGACATGAATAATCAAATACATAAAAAAACGAAAATGAAATGCACTATACCTACATACCTAATAATTTAAGTAATAAAATAAATTCTAAAGATATCTCGATATTGAAAGAATAATTAAAACTATGTGGCGGAAATATATATTTGACCCGATTCTTAACGTTCAAGACAGTCTTACTGTCTCGTATTTCAGTTCAGGTGGCAGTTAGTTCCACAATCTGAACCCGTGATCAAATAAGGATAAGAATAGAAGTCGGTTTTGTGACTAGGAAAAAAGAATTCGGATATCCTGCCTTAACTGTAATCACCAAAATTTGTTTAATTTTAGTTTATTGTATCTCGTCTCGTTTAATTTTCAGTGTTAATCAGTCAATAAACCAGCGATTGATCTAGATTTGCTAATCCAAGTTAATATAAATTTTATACTTACACATCTGCATCATCTCGGTAGCCCATGTTAAATTATCAGGACATAGCTCATATGCCAACTGAATGCACCATATTCGACAAGCTGCAAGGAAAAAAACAGTAACGCCTTTATCTTTTGAATTTGAATGTTTCAAAACCAGCTGTAAAGCAAATAAAGACAGAAAAGTGCGAGTGAGACACAGTAATTTTGTCGCTATTATTAGTATTTCAATATTTATTTATATGTTTTCCTAGAGAGTGGTCATTTTCATGCGAGTATTGCTCTATCCATTCTATGTGGTTAGATCAAACATCGCCGTCGTGTTTTTATAAGTACAATTTAGTTTAACATTTTTTACCAACAACGCCACTGCGACATTCAAGAACTAAAATAAAGTCCGGTCGCAGAGCAGGAGGAATTTCGTACATTGACCTATTATTACCTGTCTCTGTCATTCCTCAGGGATGGTAAACCTTTTACCGATACATAACCGCATACTGTCATACCGGTTACTTTTTACTTAATAGAAAAATGTTTGTGATCACTGTCAATAAAAAAAAAAAAAATCAGTAAAGAGGTCAATGTACGAAATTCCTCCTGCTTTGCGACTGGACTTTAGCCGTGCTGAAGCAAAGTAATAGTAGCAGACCATTATTCTGCGCCGCAGCAAGCCGCTGCACGAGATGTTCTCGCAGCTGCGTCTTCTCGGGCGCGCTCATGAACCGCGACCACGAGCCCAGCAAGTCTAGCGTCAGCTTCATCAGGCGCATGTCGCGAAACTATAACATGAATATTCAACCGTAATTGCACGTGTAAGCAGGCACGTCTTTTTTGCCTGGAGGAGTGGCGAATTTTTTTTTCGTGTTTTGGAGCGCAGTATCTTAGGTGTTGAATTAACAGATCATGTTCGAAACGCTACACTGCGCTCCAAATCACAAAACATTGACTTAAAAAGCTGCCCAACTTAAATGGGTCTGCGCGGGACATGTCTGTCGCATGTCAAACGAGCTGTGAGCCTGCAAAGCTCAGGATTGGTGCCCTGAAACAGCGACGCGGGGTCGACGTAGACTACGAAGGAGCTAGGGGATGGCAGGACGAACCGCATGGAAGGCATCCTTGATAATTGGAAGGAAATAGCGCACAATCGTGACCGTTGGAAACAATGGAAGGAACCTTTGCCCAGCAGTGGGACAGAACAGGCTAGTAATAATAATAAGTATGTTAATATTTACTAACTGACATGTGACAAATAAATGGATTATTTGTTTTGTTAACATTGTTATGTTATTAATATACTAAGTACTGTATAAAGTAATCAGGTTCTCCTAACCTAACAGAAAGCTGTGATGCTGGGGAATTACTTTCTAAACTTCTTCCCACCCATACACTAGGAAGTGGCGAAGGGCGTGCGTTTTCGGGGACTGTCTTTTGCAAATAGACGTTAAAACATTGATTCGTCAGTCTAGTTTGAATGGCTTTTGATTTTAACACGCTACTGAAGACCAGGATGTTTGCTACTTTTCACTCAAAAACCACAGGAGGTATTTGGATGACTTTGTATCATAATTATTCATGTATTGATGTGTTTAGTATATGTACGGTGCAACCGCACAATTCTGCACATCAGCAGTTTACGCCACGTACATTAGAACTCATTATAAAATGTTCAGTTCGCGTTGAGCTATCAAGTCAGCCAGGCGTTCTCGTTACAGCCAACAAGGGCCGCGTCACCCACATCATTTCCGCACCATCCATTAAGCTCATTTCTACCTTAAGTATCTTTCGGACAATACAACAGTGATCAGTACTTAACTTCTTTTATTCATTTCCAACATCATCTAATATATGTACGGTCCATCAAAGGATCATACAGTATACCTTGGGGAAAAGCTCGGGTTTATGTATGTACTATTAGTGATCTGTCCTGGATTAGAAAAGGTGCAATTTTAAAATAAAATATAGCCTAGAACATTGAAAAATAACGAGATTTTATACTAGTTAAAGAATTTTCAAAATCGGTTCATTAATTCCAAAAATTACTACCTATAAACAAACTTATAATATTAGTAAAAGTAAAAAAATAAAAGATTACCTGTTCGTTCTCGGAGAGTTTGTAGTAATATTCGAAAATAAAGCCGAGATCGGTGTAGTCGACATAAGGCGCCACGCTCGTCAGCAGCAAGAGACACTGCACGTCGCGATCGTCATCCAAAGCGCCCAAGTGCGAGCTCAGTATGTCCACTAAGCGATGACTGACAAATGAACATCATTCATTTCAATAAACGACAAAATTCTCCCTACAACTTAGTTTAAATTCTAACACTAACCCTTCCCCGCGGTTTCAACCCCGCAGCTCGACTCCTATTTCTCGTAGCTTGATGTTATGCAGCCTTTTTTTTTTACGCGGTATTATCATCAAATGAGTCCTACCACCCCGGGCAGGGCGGGAGGAACTGTCAGACTTGCACTGACTAAAATCCACGGTGTCCTTCAATAGCCCTTTATGTTCCGGGGTCACGGTGATGGAATAAGTCCCGCGACCCCGGCAGGCTTTGGCCCTCTGAGAGGGGGGGAGGAGGCGCGCGTGGAACACGACGCGCCGTCGACCCGGGCATGCTCCATGGTCGGACAGCGAGTTGCCCTTTACTCGCCGCCCATGTTAAATAGCCTATAAGCTGCCTCGAGAAATGGACTATCCAAAACAAAAAAGTGTAAATTAGCTTATAACAGTTATGGCTCGCGACTTTGTTCTAAGCGGTGAAGGGAGCGGCGGGAGGCGCGACTAAGATATTAATTACTTTGTAAGTACGCGAATTCTCCACTGGCGGCGCTTTGTGGCGTGTTTCAAACATTTCTATATATTTTTCATACCTCTCGCCGCTCCGCACTAAGTCACTGCTCACAACGGCATGGTCCTGAACGTGGCATATTATCGTGTCAACCGAAAATAATCACATCTTCCTGCCCTTATTCCTATTTTACTTGGGATCGGCGCAACACGTTTTTTTCTTCCATTCTCCTCTATCAGACGTCACAGTATCATTTACTCCTTTTTCATTCATATCATTCCTTAGACAATCCATCCACCTTTTCTTTGGCCTTCCTCTTCCTCTCCATCCATCACCAGACAACCGAAAATAATATTGTGCTTGTTTAATACCTCCTATAATCAACTTACTTAATGCATTTCGTGGACTTTTTGAGCATTAAACAAACTTTCTGCAGGTTCTTCATCTTTTTACGTCGCGCGATTCCTGCGAGAAACCTCCACGGCATCGGGTCTTCGGATCCTAGCGCCGTAAACTTACGCAGTCGATTGATTAACAGTTTTTCAATGAGACCTAACACCTGTTCTTGTACCTGGAAGAAAAAATATACATGAAACAGTTACTGAAAAAGTACTATTTAGCAACAATACTTCTATTTTATTTATGAATAGTATTCATGGTACTTTTCGAGGCTAAATAATTACAGCCGCACAGGCCGACTTTCCGGGTTAAGCCGCGCTTGCCGAGGTTGCTCTGTGGTTGTCTCGGAAAGTACGTAAAGTCGTTGGTCCCGGCTGTCATTTGTAGATCTTTGAGTCACTGTTAGTCAAAAGCTCTTAAGTCTGACAACCAGTCTTACCATGAGGTATCTTACTGCCCAGTTACTGGACCGTGAAGGTTCGATGGGCAGTCGCTTCATGTTAAATACTGATATTCGGCTGCATCTCGTTCGACTGGAAGCGGACCCCAATATACATAGTTGGAAAAGGCTAGGTAGATGATGATGATTCACGGAAATATTCATAAATTCACTCGAATGAGTATTTTGCCCAGACGGTTGTTACTTGCCTCAACGTATCGTGAGGTCTATCGGTCAGGTAGACTATCATAATAATTCTCCGAAATAAATAAATGGATACCTTGGTCTCTGGGTCAGAGACTTGATGCAGGGGTCCTTCAAGGAAGGCATCTAGAACAGGCTCGCAGGGTTGCACCGCCAGTAGCTCGCCAAGACCGGTAATGGCAGCAGACCGAACAATGATGCTCGCATCGTGACACAGACTCACCAAAAACTGTTGAGAGAATAGAGTTGAATGCGTAGAGGGGCAGCGAGCCCTGACCCGTGGGGGAGTGAGGTATAGAACTCTCCCACACGTACATCATTTGTACCTCATAAGTAAGGCTGGCCATATACACACGTTTTCCTAATGTGGAATTCTGATTCGGAAACCTGACTGCACATATTTCAGTGTTCTACGTCGCGCATACGTTCGTATATTTTCCAGATGGGAAAAATCTAACGTCCGTTTCGAAACTGTACTGGGCTAATATGAAATACAAAAACCTAAAATCTGCGCTCTAGTGTCACGGAATTTGGAATCGGAATACCACACTACCACAGTCATGCGTAAAACGAATACAGAAAAACGTGTGTATGGAGCCAGCCTGACACGTATTATTCTGTAATGCTGGGATTTAACTTAGAGTATGCCCAAATATTCTCGTTATAATATAGCTTATATTATAAGCAATTCAAAATAAATTATATTAGTAAATATAGATTTATGTAACCAATATGCTTATTATGTTTGTGGTTACCGTGAGCTCCCCCTGCATGAGCGGCGGCGGGCCGGGCCGCGCCAGCAGCTGGGCCAGCAGCTGCTGCAGCAGCCCGGCCGCCGCCTTGCGCACCACGGCGCGCTCGTCGTTGTAGTTCTTACCGTGAGCTCCCCCTGCATGAGCGGCGGCGGGCCGGGCCGCGCCAGCAGCTGGGCCAGCAGCTGCTGCAGCAGCCCGGCCGCCGCCTTGCGCACCACGGCGCGCTCGTCGTTGTAGTTCTTACCGTGAGCTCCCCCTGCATGAGCGGCGGCGGGCCGGGCCGCGCCAGCAGCTGGGCCAGCAGCTGCTGCAGCAGCCCGGCCGCCGCCTTGCGCACCACGGCGCGCTCGTCGTTGTAGTTCTTACCGTGAGCTCCCCCTGCATGAGCGGCGGCGGGCCGGGCCGCGCCAGCAGCTGGGCCAGCAGCTGCTGCAGCAGCCCGGCCGCCGCCTTGCGCACCACGGCGCGCTCGTCGTTGTAGTTCTTACCGTGAGCTCCCCCTGCATGAGCGGCGGCGGGCCGGGCCGCGCCAGCAGCTGGGCCAGCAGCTGCTGCAGCAGCCCGGCCGCCGCCTTGCGCACCACGGCGCGCTCGTCGTTGTAGTTCTTACCGTGAGCTCCCCCTGCATGAGCGGCGGCGGGCCGGGCCGCGCCAGCAGCTGGGCCAGCAGCTGCTGCAGCAGCCCGGCCGCCGCCTTGCGCACCACGGCGCGCTCGTCGTTGTAGTTCTTACCGTGAGCTCCCCCTGCATGAGCGGCGGCGGGCCGGGCCGCGCCAGCAGCTGGGCCAGCAGCTGCTGCAGCAGCCCGGCCGCCGCCTTGCGCACCACGGCGCGCTCGTCGTTGTAGTTCTTACCGTGAGCTCCCCCTGCATGAGCGGCGGCGGGCCGGGCCGCGCCAGCAGCTGGGCCAGCAGCTGCTGCAGCAGCCCGGCCGCCGCCTTGCGCACCACGGCGCGCTCGTCGTTGTAGTTCTTACCGTGAGCTCCCCCTGCATGAGCGGCGGCGGGCCGGGCCGCGCCAGCAGCTGGGCCAGCAGCTGCTGCAGCAGCCCGGCCGCCGCCTTGCGCACCACGGCGCGCTCGTCGTTGTAGTTCTTACCGTGAGCTCCCCCTGCATGAGCGGCGGCGGGCCGGGCCGCGCCAGCAGCTGGGCCAGCAGCTGCTGCAGCAGCCCGGCCGCCGCCTTGCGCACCACGGCGCGCTCGTCGTTGTAGTTCTTACCGTGAGCTCCCCCTGCATGAGCGGCGGCGGGCCGGGCCGCGCCAGCAGCTGGGCCAGCAGCTGCTGCAGCAGCCCGGCCGCCGCCTTGCGCACCACGGCGCGCTCGTCGTTGGAGTTGCGCGTGGCCACGGCCATCATGCGCGACACCGCACCCGAGCCGTTCAGGTGCTGCAACACGAACACGCCCAGTTAGCTGTCGGTACTGGGACTTTAGGTCCATGAACTTTTTTTAATATGTACTATTCTGAAATAATCTTAAGAAATCCTTACAAATCATCAAATGAAATCAAGCAATTTTGTAACACAAAGGGTCACGACACATCTACAGAACCTATGGCGCCGAACGTTCGGTTGAATACGCTCGAAGTATTTTTCTTTATGACACACTAGCTGACCCGTGCCCACTTCGTTGGGCAGTATTTCGGCTAATATGTATGATATCTTTATAATTTATAGCCTATAGCACTCACGGATAATGTAGCTTTCTACCAGTGAAAGAATTTTTTAAATCGGTTCATTACTTCCGGAGATTACCCCCTACATACAAACTTACAAACATACAAACTTACAAACAAATGTTACCTCTTTATAATATTAGTATAGATCACAAGAAATTACTTGCTAACTTCGTAATTTTTTCGCTGAACTAAAAGCCGTTGACACCGAGCCATCGCACTTCCGCGTTCGGCACGTTTGGTATGTCATACCAACCAAATACTACGACTGATAATTCAGTCGCTGAAGTTTCGGAGCCGTACGTTTCACAGATGTGTCGCTACCCATGCATAGAACTAGTCTAGTTTGAAAAAATCAAGATAGTCAAGTCCTAACTATGGCCACACGCCATTTAAAAACCATTCCGCGCTATAGCCAGCGCCGAAAGCAGTAACTATGGGCCCTATCAAAATTTCTTCATATTCTCCGCTTACCTGTATAGCATTGATCAAAGGCACATGTTTACTGGTGAGCAACTTAGTGAGTATGACGAGGGAGCGCGTGCGCAGTGTTCCCGAGTCATCGTTCGCACGATCGAAAATGGCACGTAGCATCGGTAAGTGCAACACTTTATGCTTGCGTTCACGTAAAAGGTTCCCTTGGTCTTCATCAGTCATTGCTGCATCTATTATATTATTTTCATGCTGTAATAGGTAAAAATAAACATTATGAATACAGTATTTCTAGCCGACTTAAAAAAAAATGGCGTAATTTAGGTTAGGCCTGCTTCATAGGAAAATAAATCACATTATTTTTTTACGTTTTCCCACCCTAAAACATTCTCCTGTATCGTGGGTGCGTTTACAAATATTTACGCTGCCACTCACAAACAGCCAAACCCGTCAGAACTATCTATACATCTATGTCATGCAAATATTTGTTCCGAAGCGAATCTAGCCCATGAGTTGCAGCGCTTGTTCAGCGATTTTATTTTACAGATTTTTTGAAAATCTTCCTATCGACGAAAAGCTTATCAGCGTATAAACTACAATTAAAAATAATGGTAGACAAGTCATCGTTCTAATTAATTTATACCTACTTCTGCGTCGACGTTAGCTTGTTGATTGGTTATTTGATCATGATTTGGTTGAGGATTTTGCTCATCATCATCGCCCTCTAAAAACATACAATTTCCCGTTAATAATAATGTACTCACTGACCTTCTAATTTAGAAGGGATCTCGAATTATCTTTGCTTCGTCGGCAATCTCAACGTTTCCAATTTTCAGTTAAGGCTGCATATTCTGAAAGTTGGCAACGTCGCAAAAAGCTGTCAAATAATTACAAGTTTTAATTAATTTGGCAAATTTGCTGTATGAAAACAAGAAATATCGCTCTGTAGTTCACTAAAAAAATGATATAGGAATGCAATTAAAACACTGAATTTGATGTTGTAACCGTTTCCGGTGTATAAAAGGCATTTGGAAAGCTTCCAAATGCTTTTTCTACATCTAAAACAACATATTCGGTGTTACGATATTAATTATTGCATTCCCTTATCAATTTTTTAGTGCACTACAGAGCCATATTTCTTATTTTCATACAGTAACAATGCTAAATTAATTAAAACTTGTTAATATTTGACAACCATTTGCGACGTTGCCATCTTTCGGAATATACGCTCTTAATTGTAACGGAAAACAGAAATATTATGAGCAAATGTTGTATTGTGTAACTGACTCCACAACTCCACGTGAAAAGCATGTGTTTGGCGTGCGGATAGGAAATTCAATCGTTCGATTGAATAAAAAGTAATTAAATAAAAAGTTATAAAAAGTAAAAGTAACTTACTTAGTGCACCAACATCAGACTCATCTTCTTCGTGTTCACCATCTAACAATTTTGCCAGTATCTCCTGTAATTTTAAGTAATAATGAGATAAAATGCATCAGGACTTTCATACACTTTGCCCTGCTGAACATCTACAAAACATTGTTTTTTAATTGAACCTTTGTGGAATAAATTAACAATTATAAGTTAACACACGTTCTTAACAGTATAAATCAAGTACGAGTTTCAAAAATGTTTTTTATTTTGCAAACAGTACAGTCACGAGCAATAAAATGTATACAGTTAACAAAATTCAAACGCGATTTTCTCGTGAGATTCTGGTTTCTACTTTGAAACAAGACCAATTTCATAATAGCATGGTTCCAAAACCCATCATTTTGCATTTTTTTATTTTCATTTTTCATGAAAACGCAAAAGATTAATCAACATTGTAGGAGAATATCATTTTTAATTCTGCTAAGTGAATTCATGTTATTGCTCGTGACTGACTATACATAAAAGTTGTTAAAAATACATTGAAGTTGTACCATAATTCAACATGGCGGTATTCAAACATCATATATTTTTTTTAATTCTTGTTATAAATCAACTACCTAGTACCTAATCATACAGCAATTTTTTCTGTTAAAGACTCAGTTACACTGTAAGACGTTTGTTTTACAAAAAAGTAGTACTTTATCAATAATATAAAGGTGGTACATACTATCGCAACCTGACGATGAGATACTTTATTACTACGAGTTAAATCTATCAACCATATGATAAACTCTTTATAAGATGCTTGAGGCAGAGAACTCATCATGCCAACTATTAATTTTGATCGTGACTCGCGTACATCTCCACGTTCCTGTAAAAATAACAGCAATAAGTTACATGGCGTGTAGTTTATTGTACAGAGCAATTTGAAATGGTGGATAATAAGATCGGACATAACAGATGGCAGCTGTGAAAAAAGAAGGGTAATTCCATTTAAGAGCTGGGTGGTGCAATTGCTTTAGGTTCAAAACATTAACTTCCCAAAACGTCTACGGTCCCAAATCGTCCACTTCCAAAAATGTTATTAGGGAAAAAGAACTGTTTAGTAGCTAGTCTGTCAGTTTTTTTAATCTATGAATATTAACAAAGCTGAAACGCTTCGAAATTCAGGAGTGGGAGGTTGTGACGTCATAACGCCTGTATAATTAGCGCGTGACGTTTTGTGATTTTTAGAAGCGTTCTATCTTCGTCAGTTTTCGTTTAGGTAACAAAAGAAAAAATATGGCTTTTTCATAACCAACTAACTTCTAACTAAATGACTAATTACATTTTTTCAGTAAAATAACCTGTTCCATAAATGTCTATATCCCCTTTCGTCCACTTTCCAATAGGACCACAAATACACAATCCCAAAAAGTCCACTTTCCACGACATAAATACACTAAACGTCCACTTTAAATACCCGTTCACGGGGTCGGAGCTCCACTGCGCGAACTCTGCAGACAGAAGTAGGATTCCTATTTATGCAAGTTTGGTTCGGTTCAGAGAAACTTAACTAAAGTGGCCTACACACGGCCCTAAAATCAGAGGCGATAGCCATTTGTCTACACACTATACAATTTAGGGAACGATCTAGGGCGCTCCCCCACCACTTCCCCAATATCGCCTCTGATTTTAGGGCCGTGTGTAGGCCATTTAAACTGAAATTCGTGTAGGTACCGACCAACAGTAGATGATGTCTGATACTTTTTTTTTTTTTTTATATTCCACTATTATCACACAACGCCATCTAGTCCCAAGCTAAGCAGAGTTTGTGTTATGGGTACTAGACAACTGATAAACATACTTATATATTTCTAAATACATACATAATAAAGATAACTTACACCAAGTTCAATCAACCTTAGCTTCATTAAGTGATCAAAGAGTGTCAGCATGATGACGGGGCCCCCCTTTAGAGGGCCAAAGCCTGCCGGGGTCGCGGGTCTTATCAAATTACCGTGACCCTGGAATGTATTGTAAACGATTTTTCGTAACATGTGTTCCTTAATGGGAATTACCACTTTGGGAAGTGGATGTTTTAGGATGTCTTGATAAGTTGATGTTTTGAATCTAAAGAGCGAAATCAAAGTACCTACAAGTATGTCGTAGGATTTGTATTGTAATAAATTGGAGTATTTAGTAGGAAAATTTTATAGTCATTATTTTCATCATAGTTTTTTCTTTTGCCCGTGGTTGCCCTTACTCACAGCACCCTCAATTTTGCCCCTCAAAAGTAGCTTACAATCACACACCCAATGTGTGATCCAGAAGTACTGTACTTACAGTAATTTTATATTTTGTAGTGTGTTTTACAGGTAGTTACTTGATGAAGAATTTGAACAATTAGTTCCTATTACTCACCAATCCTTCAGGACTTGTGCTGAGATGTTCTAAAAGACACATATAACTATTTAATGCTGCCTTGCCATGAGTTGCTAGCAGCACAAATGAATATGTTACATAAGATGGTCCAATACATCGCTGAAATCATAAAATATTGTACTACAATTCTAAGTATTTATTGATTTCAATTTAATTTTTGTCAAGTACATACAATAGTAGACAGTAATTTGCTGGTTTTTCGGACACTGGTTATAAGAAATGTGTTTTGATACTAATAAAGCTAATATAATTACCAAATTAATGTTATATGCGTAAAATAAAAATAAGTGCTTACGTTAGTATTCCGACTATCTGAACATGATGTGAGCAGCTTCGGCAAGATACACTTGAAGAGAAATGCTACTGAATGCTCATTGGATTCCCCCGTTGGATCACATAATAATGTATGTATTATTTTATAAACCATCTTAGATATGTGTTGAAGTATTAACTTATCTGTAAAGATAAAAATGGAATAAATGTAATGCTTTATTAGGCTGCTATTATGGCAGCATCTCTTTGACCACTTAGGTTAGTAAGAAAAATATCAACTTCATTCAAATAGCTAAAAAAACATGCAGAAATAAACAGAAAAAATAGTAGATAAGGGTTCTATACTGGTTTAAGGATTGCAAGCGGTTTCACCTGCTACAACTGGATAATTATCCCACGGGAACATAATACCAGGATAAACTACGGAACCCTAAAAACTATGCTATATGTTCCAGGTTAAAAACTATCTGTGTACCAAATTTCACCCAAATCTGTTTAGTAGTTTTTGTGTGAAAGAGTAAGAAACATCCATCCATCCAAACAAACTTTCATGTTTATAAAATACTAGCAAACCCGGCGAACTCCGTTTCGCCACCAGATGGCTTCGTTTTATGTAACATTCTGTATGTGAAAAAAGATTTTCCCGTTTTTCTGTTGAAATTTTTCCTGAATTTTCTTAGCTATAAACCTCACGGAGCCCGAGACCTTTCCAACGAATGCAAAACCGTGGAAATTGGTTCGTGCATTCTGGAGTTATAGCTTCAGGAAGGAAAACCCGACTTATTTTTATATAGTAGATTATTAGTAGGAAGTAGGATAGTAGCATTATATTTATATCTCTTTCTTCAAATCAACTTATCCTGCGAAATGTTGAACAGACCATTTGGGCGTTTATAACCGGTTTTTTGAACCAATCCCAAATGGTCAACATAACATCGTATATAAAACTTAATATACAAAATTTATAAATGTAAATGAACTACTTTCTCATGGAACATCTGGTTTATAAAAGAAGATATCATTACAAATACAACCCATAACATTTCTATGGTAACAATTAAGGTTTATTACAAACTTCACTTACCCACTTGTAATTTGTCAACAATAGCATAACCTGTTATATCCACTAAATTACTTAGAATTTCTTCAAAATTCAAATCAAAGGGTGTTAGATGTAAATGTTCTACAACAACTGCCAGGTCTTTTACAAACTCGGAGAGTTGCTCCAACACAAAGTTTACTTCTTTCGTGAGCGTTTTTGCATTAAAACTACTTGTTTCATCACACATCTCTAATGGAAACCGAAGGCATGTCAGCGACTGAGCAAATAATTGTGAATGATAAATATGGTATGCTTTGCATCCTGGGATTGTTAATAGCTTGAAGTAAACTCGAGATGCTAATAAAGCATTAGTTCTATATTCTTTAACATGGACACTGTTGCAACCGTAATGTATATAGTATCCTACAATTGCTAACACTTTATCTTGTTGCATCAATTTTGATATTGAGGCCCAAGATTTTTCTTCACTAGGTATTTCTTCAGAGTTCAGCCATTGATCGGTCGACAATATTATATTCTCAAATGTTGACCTCAAATCTACAGAATCTATAGCGCTCTCGTACTCCGCCGGTAAGTCACAATAGTCAAGAAATTCTGATTGATAAATAGTTTTAACCCATCCATGGTCCAGGTAGTCCAACTGAAGATTCTTCAATTGATTTAATAAAGCCATTGCAATATTTGTGTGTTTCAAAGTATTACTGCGTAAAATATTCACAAATATGTTAAATTATTATCTCTGTTTCTCTATTATTTGGGTTTCCATTATTTTTCAGAATATTTTTAATTTAAAATACCTATTTTCAAGTATCACAATAAGTTTACAGTTTACAAAGTTTTTTTATTAATATTTCTGTCATGGCTTCAAGGCCTTTATCCTTTAACTTGAGAGGTGTCAAGGGACACCCGGATGGAACGAAGTTACTGTATACACTCAACAAAAATAATCGTCGCGACTCTACTCCACTCCGCGCCGCTCCGCTCCACTCCACTCCACTCCACTCCACTCCACGCCACTCCACTCCACTCCACTCCACTCCACTCCACTCCACTCCACTCCACTCCACTCCACTCCACTCCACTCCACTCCACTCCACTCCACTCCACTCCACTCCACTCCACTCCACTCCACTCCACTCCACTCCACTCCACTCCACTCCACTCCACTCCACTCCACTCCACTCCACTCCACTCCACTCCACTCCATTCCATGGTAATAAACAAATTACCCTCCTTTGCGTCGCGCAGTCGGATAAAAGTGTCGTGCCAACTTTTAGTAAGATTTTTTTCCGTCCAGCCCCCTTTCACAACGCGCGATAAGGAACTCCATAACGAAAGCGTCATAATAATCTCACCTATGTATATCATTCAAAAAGAAGGGTTATTTTTTTGTGAAAGTGACTCTCAAAGAGATTTTGAGATTCTAAATATTTATGTATCGTAGGCCGATCATTGAATTTATCCATATCGTGATAATAGGGCAATAAAAGGGTATTTGTTATTTCATGGGCTGAAAGACCTTGTGGTTACAAACAACTTTTACGATGAATAAGATAAAAATAGACAGATATAAATATGAATTATTACTTTGTGCCCCATCCAAATCGTCAGACATTTTAATACGACACTTTTTAGGGTTTACTTTACATAGTTTACATACACTTTGAATATCTGACCCAGTCGAGTAAAATTTTTTTTTTGGATTTTCAACCGCTTGCCACGGACAGTCCCCTCGAAATAATCGTCAGATTAATATGACTGTATTGGTTATCAGAAAAGAGCGCGTTTACACTATAAATATCTGACGCGCTCGAGTACTTCTATATACAAATGTACTCTATGACTTCTATACAACTGTTTTTTTTTACAGTTTATAAACTGTTTACACGCTCTCCTCCCACTAAAATAGAAAACTTGTCAGAAACTTTTTTTCTTTTTAGAACATTATCTTTCAAATCCATGTCGCCATGACGCTCAAGCAATGATATTCTAATATACAGATATGTTATACGCTTACAAAACAACAGCAAAAACTGTTCCGCGCCGAGCGCGGACTTTTTTATTCAAACATTACATTTCACTACAAGCATGGACCTAAAAAAAAAGGCGGACGGAACTTCACTAAGAAACAATTGAAGCACCCATAGTAAGTCAGTGCGCTAATGTGGACAAGCGAGCACGCACACATTCACACCATAGTAAGTCAGCCGTCGGCCATTACGCTTCAAACGACACTCGCGGTTTTATACGGTGTTATTTTGTCTAATAAAAACCAAAGTATGCCGTCATGTGTTGCAAAAAGTTGTCTAAACCATAGTAGTTAAATTAAAAAAGCCAGGGGATCACCTTTCATAGTTAAGCATGTCAATTTGAAGCTTATTTCTCGATTTTACGTCAATAAATTTAATAAACATCTCGAAATCAATCAGTGTTGCAACTATTTCAAGGTTCAAATTATTTTAAAATTGGGAGATTTATATTTTATGTTACTATTTATCGTTATTGTATTCTTCTATATTTTTACAGATTTCCCCACGGCAAATGATACATGGAAAAACCAGCCAAGTGCGTGTCGGGCCACGCACAGTGTAGGGTTCCGTAGTTGCCCATCAAAATACTTATGCGAACTAACTAAACTGATTCGCTGAATTTAATTTTAAAAAGAAGAATTTTTAAAATCGGTCCAGGAGTCTTTGAGAAATCGGGGAAAATACATAAAAAAAAGATTACGACGAATTTAGAACCTCCTCCTTTTTTTGAAGTTAGTTAAAATAGTTGACGATAAAAACCTACCTATCCCCAAAAAACATACCGTAAAAACATACCTATTAAAGCTGTAAATATAAAGTTGACAAACTTACATTTGCAGTTGAAGAACATGTTCTCCGATACATTTTGTTTAAGAAAATATGTTATCCAAGTACATTTTATAAGTTGGTCGACTATTACTCGTAAAGTTGTAAAGCCTACTTAGTCATGATAATTTTCTTTTAAACTTCGTTATATATACTACTGTTGTGAATTTTTTCACACCCCCAAACATAACCGTTTAGCTGGTAGAGGGGGGGGACACTGGAGTCGAGCAAAATTTAGCACTTTAAAGCTTAATATTACACAAACGAATTTTTTCATCAAAAAATTGTTAATGGAAACTATCAATATTTTTTAAAGACCTATTTAATGATACCCCACACTAAGGGGTACGAAAAAAAAAAAAAAACATCCCCACTTTACGTGTACAGGAGGTACCCTAAAAAAAAATATTTTACGAGATTTTATTTTACCACTTTTTCGGCACAACAAATCCGTATATTTACACCAAATTACAGCTCTCTAGTACTGTGCGTCTCTGAGCTAAACTGCGGACAGACGGACGGACGGACGGACGGACGGACATGGCGAAACTATAAGGGTTCCTTGTTGACTACGGAACCCTAAAAATGATTGTATAAAAATAATAAGGGAGTGTAGACATGGAATAGGAATGTAGACGTGTAGGAATGGAACATAATATAGCTTTAATTAAATATTAATAGCCGAAAAATACTTAAACATTCGTTTTCACCACTTCAGTAAATTAGAAGGGATTTCTAGATGTGTCGATAGCAAAAGACAACTCTACAAAAATTTGAATCACCAAAAGGGATTGTAAAACTTTATTAACATTAAACGAGTTGTAAATATTTTAATATCCAATGTGCTTAAATAATTTT
This sequence comes from Agrotis clavis, assembly GCA_954870645.1. Classification (NCBI taxonomy): domain Eukaryota; kingdom Metazoa; phylum Arthropoda; class Insecta; order Lepidoptera; family Noctuidae; genus Agrotis; species Agrotis clavis. Next base: position 12,453,229 of record OX940922.1, read on the forward strand.
ACCTTTATTTTAAAAATAGGTATCCGTCACAAAAAAATTGTAATTAAACTTAAGTTCAAGGGAGATCTTAATTAAATATTGTTTAAAAATGGGTTATTTTTTCCTTCATCTGGCATCCCTATACACACTCACACATATTTACGCCGCCGCCATTGTGGTGCTTCAATCGTTTCTTAGTGAAGTTCCGTCCGCCTTTTTTTTTAGGTCCATGACTACAAGTAAAAAAATAGATAGCTTGATAAAACGCAATAAGAAAAAAGGAGACAGCTAGATAAACAAACAGCGCCACGCCACCCACGCGTCATCAATCCCCCCGCACCGCCCCGCACGTCGGCATCACCTTGTCGTTCTTACGACATCAGAATATTACGAAAATAATTGAAATATATTAATAAATCGAAGTATATTGCTTACTTACGTGTGGTATGAGATCCCGTGTGTTTTATTAATTTTTTTATCATGATTGGTACACTTCATAAATACATACGATGGCATTTTTGATGACAATTACGAAGCAGCGCGCAACGTGTTACTCGTAGTCGTGCGAGACACAGACTAAAAGCAATGGGGATGGCAACTCAAAGCTAATCGTAGATGGCGCTGCGATAGTTGGTCCCTACGTCAGATTACTGTCTACCTTGTACAAAAGACAAACAAGATTTATTGTTATAAAATTGAGTATAAATACAAAACAAATATGGAAAATTATTCGTCAATGCAAGTGCATATACTAAAAGAAGAATTAAGACGCCGCGGTGCATCTACAAGAGGAAAAAAAGTGATTTAATTGAGTGGTAATACATTTGATTTTACCGTAATAAATCCACAATTACTTGTAGTTGAGGTTTCAATTTTTGAGTTTAGGTATGTTTTACCTGTCCTCTCCTATTACAAGAATATAATCCTGCTTCTGACTTTCTATTTTGATAAAATATCATAATGTTTTAAGTCAGTAATTTTACCCCTTTTTTTTATTTATTTATTTATTTATTTATACTTTATGCACAAGTTACAAAAAACGTGTACAACGGCGGACTTAATGCCTTGGGCATTATCTACCAGTCTACCTTAGGGTGATGCAGAGACAAAGACAAAGTAGGTGCAACAAACAAGACAATTAGTTAATAAGAAAATGAATATATAAATTACTACACATATACAATAAAAACATACATACAATACATATATACATATAATACATACATACATACATACACGGTATGTAGAAATAAAGTGGAAACTAACAACCAGTTAACTTTGAGATGAATCTGCCAGCTTCTTAGTAACATACTCACGAGCTTTCAACTTGAAGGTGAACCGACTGGATACCGTCCTGATATTCCGAGGAAGCGCATTCCATAGGAAAACTGCCTGGATTGGGAAAGAAGATTTAAGAAATCCAGAACGGTGAGAGGGACATCGTAGAAGACGATTATTACAAGATCGAAGATTTTTGTTATGTGCAGAACATAAATATTGGAAGTGGGTAGTCAGATAGGACGGAGAAGTGGGTTTGTGAAGAAGAGAAAACAAGGTAGTCAAGGCCCTTAACGCTCTACGCTGGCGAATGGGCAGCCACTTTAAAAGTGACCGGTGTTCGGAGACGTGATCATATTTTCGGAGATTAAAGACGAATCGAATGCAGTTATTCAGAAGTCGGTCAAGTTTATTGAGTAAATCTGCATTCAGGTCATAGTAACATACATCACCATAATCAATTATGGGGAAGATAAGGGATTGAACGAGCATTACCTTTACATGAGATGGGAGAATATTCTTCAACCGATACAGGGACCGCAGCGTTCCAGTGACTTTTTTGCTCACAATCGCGACCTGCTTACGCCAATCAAGGCAAGTGTCAACATGTAAACCCAAATCCTTGACATCAGAGCTGAACGGGATGACAGCACCATCAAAGATAAGCGGAGGCACAGTCAACCCACTCAGTCTTCGCAAGCTGTAGGGGCTCCCTATAATGATAGCCTGACACTTGGCTGGGTTAACCGCCACCCCGAATCGATCAGACCAGTTCTTCACCGCTTTCAAATTCCTGTTCAGCTCCTCAATCGCATCGGATACGTTGTCAACACTTGCCTGACAATAAAGCTGCAAGTCGTCAGCATAAAGATGATTTTTCTATTTAGATTCGAGAAATATCACAATATATTTAATTTCTTAACACCACAACTATCACAAAACTCGTTCCAGGTGATAATTCTTCCGCCAGACGAACCATTTCATGATTTATAGAGCGATGCAATACTGGTACTTAACCTCCAATAGAAAAGTAGATATTATTTTGAAAAGTGTATTCGATTGTTTAGTCATGGTATATTCATAGAATTTCATTAATAAACTCAACTAACGGCCTGTCTCGGCTTCGCAAGGCTGGATATTTGTTTATTATATAGATTTTCCTTAGTTATAATTCAATTTTTGTTCTCAAGGCAGTCACAGCAGCTACCCATTATTTCTTGATAGTGTGAATTGTCGGAAATTTGTATGTTCCATCATTTTTACAGCTTATTACACAACATCTAGTCATTTTACATCAATAAATCGTTTTTTTGCAGAAAATTCCTTTGATTTGACAGTTCTTTTGGGACCAAACTGTCACTTGCCACTTTGACACTTGCCTTCCCCATTGTCCGACGTAGGACATTTTCTGGTCTTCACGTTTTGCGCGCTCATAACATATCTGTTTACTAAAATATCATTGCGCTCAAGTCATCAAGTGACTGCAAAAGCATCCTCGGCTACCCTACTATTATTACTATGACGTCGGCTCCACACGTTGGCCGTGTTTGCCGAACAGAAGGAGACGGCGCTTTACCAGAAAGCAAGACGCAAATAATTCTATCTCGTTTCTTAGTATAGCGCCGTCTCCCTCTGTTCGGCCAACACGGCCAACGTGTGGAGCCGCCGTCACAGACTACTTAGAGATACTACATAAAGGTGAACGCAGACCTAGCCGCACCACAGTCTCCGCAGTCCCCGCAGTCATCGTTTTCTTACCGCTTCTGCGGCGACTGCGATGCGCGTGAGTGTGCGAGGTTTCATAGAACTTTATACAAAGAATTCGTAATGCGGGGACTGCGGAGACTGCGGTGCGGCTAGGTCTGCGTTCACCTTAAGACTGTCGCTGTCAAAAAAAATTTGTGTCATTTGTTGTGTCATTGTCAATTTGACATGTGTCATCAGTGTCAAGTCAATTTTGTCACTGTTGTCTTGTCAGTCAGTCAATGCGTGTGTTGCAGTTGGTTGGGACAGAAAAAAGAATATTGCGATTATCATAGGTTCTGCTGTAATTGCAAATAATGTGACTATTCCACTACAAGTAACAAATTGTTAATTTACGGCCGTGTATTTAAATAACTTTTAAATATTATAATAATTTAAATATTAGAAAAATAAAATTACATCACTATGACTACGCGAAGACCAATAAATTGGTTTTTAACTGAAACAGGTCGAAAGTTTTCGTTTGCTGTAATTACAGGCACTGGACTTGCTTGTACATTAGCGAAATACGGACCACATACATTTTTCTTAGATAGGTACAAAAACTTCGTGCATTATTACAGGTTAGTAAGTTAGTTCTTCAGCTGAACAGAGACATAATGGCAAAGAAACTGTTAATAATAATAATTAGAGTTCATCCTGTTGTTTTTCAGCAACGGCCAACCGGCTGTTTTACCGAAGGAACTCAGCAACAGGTATGAAAAATGTCTGGATATTCTGAATATACCTGATGTTCAACGGAAGTTAATTGTACCATTCAGTGTTTTTGGATATGATTTATTTCATGCTGGTAAGTTTGTGGTTTAATAGTTACGTAAGTAGATTCTTATTCAAACCCTTTTAATATATTTTGGAATGTTGAAGTTATAAAAATAACTTCATCTTTTTTCTAAACAATTTTATATATTTTGAAAACGGTTAGCCGTTTTCAAGGGTTGGACAATCAGGTTAGCTTACAAATAAAAATTACTGTTTGATATTAATTGCATGTGTCAATTTGGTGTCCGAGATTTTTTTCTGTCAATTCTTTCCCTGCAATCTGTCTTGTCAACATTAAGCCGGAGTTTTGTAATTAGGAGTTTGTCTTACATGGTACAATATCCAGTGATAAAAATATGTCCATATTTGAAAATGCTCCTTGTTTCAGATCAGATCTTGAGGGGCTTGTCTTTTAAGTCTTCTGAAAAAATATTGTGGTTGTACTTCCATTAGGTTTCTTGCCAGTTGGTTGGGATGTCTATGTATTTGTTTAAGTGTTTTTGTAGGGAGTCTGATTTCTTCTCATACATTTTTTATTTACAAATAATAGTGATTGCAATTATTGGTCATGTAGTTAGTAGTATGTAGAGTCTTTGACTGGAAATATTGTAGAATTGAGAGAGATGTTGTGCCAAAGTTGGTTTTCCAGAGTAAGCTGACACTTGCAACCAATGAGCCAATAAAGCTTTCTTAACCTTTACAGCTTGGCAAAAAACTGTAGAAAACCGGAAGTCACCACTGTCTTCTCGCTACCAGCACTTTGAATTATTTTACTTTATTTTTTTTCACTTATTACGTTAGTTTTATGGCACAATAATAAATCTAACAAACCTGCGGTCTTTGTTTACATCAAATATCAAAGATTTTAAAACGTTGTCAGAAACAAAAAGATTAGTTCCGTTTCAATCCGTTCTGGCCAAGCTGTAACTATGGACGTGCGGTCTCACAGACCGCGTGCAGTTGTGATTCTCGTACCCCTCCCCTCCCGTGTACTCTACACGTATAAACGCCTCCCTCACTCCTCAGTAGCTTCGGTTTTAGTGACGAAACGACCGTTGAGAGTGAAGGTTACGTCGTCGGCTGAATACTACGTGAATAATATCGCTTTATATTTTGAGTGCGGTCTATGAGACCGCGCGTCCACATTTGTGTTATAAATTGACGCTGACGATGATTTTGTATGTTTTAAATTTTTTAAGTTGAAATGTCAAAAAATGATTAATCGACGACTGTAGGCAAAGGGTACACTACGATAACACGAAAAACTTTATTCCGAAATTCATAAATACGAATTTCATAATTCCGAATGGTTCAAAATTCCTAATATCACAACTCCGATGGATCATTATTCCTATTTTCATAATTCCGAAATTTCAAAATTCCTAACGTTCATAATTACTATTTTCAAAATACCGAATTTCAATGGACCGAATATCAAAAATTCCGACTAAATATATTTTCCGAAACATCAAAAACACGAATTCCGAATATTAAAATTCCGATTATTAGAATTTCGATTCGGGTTCGTCAGGTCGAAAAGTCCGAGTCGGGGTGCCCTAAGACACATTTTGCTCGCTATTGCATCCTGAGTACCACTAAGGTGGTTCAACGGAGCCCTGCTTCGTGGGGCACCTATTTCTGTAAGCAAAGTTTAACCTAACCTGTCCAAGTCGGGGTGACCCCAGTCCCGAGCTCGCTTCGCTGGCTCCTACCAAGGTAGGTCGACGGAGCTCCGCTTCGCGGGGCTCCTATTTCTGTGAGCAAGGTTTAAAGTAACCTAACACGAAGGGGATGGCGGGGTATTTCAGACCCCAACATCCCCTTCGAACCTAACCTGTCCAAGTCGGGGTGTCCCCAGTCCCAAACTCGCTTCGCTCGCTCTTGCATCCTTGGTCAATTTGTTGACTACCATCTACCAAGGCAGGTCGACGGAGCCCCGCTTCGCGGGGCTCCTATTTCTGTGAGCAAGGTTTACAGTAACCTAGCACGAAGGGGATTCCCTTCGAACCTAACCTGTCCGAGTCGGGGTGCCCCAAGTCCCGAGCTCGCTTCGCTCGCTCTTGGATCCTACGTTCTCCTAATAACAGTAACAATCCTGAAGGCAAACAGTGAAAATTAAGAGGATACGCCTCGCCACTCCGTGCCTACACGGGCTTAAATAACACTCTAGGAGTACGGTAGACGAACTACGTGGAGCCGGTTTTGCACCAATTCGTTTCTGTCACTGACTTTGTAGAATGAGAAAAGAAATTTCGAGTTTCAATATTCCGAAAAAATCAGTTTATTCGGAATATTGAAAATTGGAATTTCGTTTTTCGGAATGAGAAATCATCGAGCATTACATTTTTCGAAAATGTGAAAATCGGAAGACGAAGAAATCGGACATACGACTTTCGGATAGATATGAGCGCCGATGGTTAATTTGTCGGCGGCGGCGCGCCGACTTTTTGAAGTCGGCGGCGGCGGCGTCGGCGGCGCGGTTTTAATTTTAGAGAAGAAATAAAACAATAATTAAGATATTTTATTATAATTTTGACGAGACTTTAATTGGCAAGATAAACTAAAATTAAAGAGAAATTAATCAAATAAAAATTAAAATAGTGTGTTATTTAGTAAGTTATCTGTAAACCAACAGGGAATTGGGAAACATGAAACCGCATAAATTACGTTATTATAAAAAAAAAAACTATTAAATAATCAAAAAGGACAGTATCTTTACATCTGAAACTCAAGGTGCTTCATCATCAGCCGTCGTCCACTGCTGAAGAAGACGTCCACTGCTGAACATAGGCCTCCCCCTTAGACCGCCACGCCGAACGACAATTTGCCACTTGCATCCATCGGTTACCCGCGACCCTCACGATGTCGTCGGTCCACATAGTGGGAGGCCTGCCTACGCTGCGTCTTCCGGTCCGTGGTCGCCACTCGAGAACTTTTCTTCCCCATCGGTAGTCAGATCTACGAGCGATGTGGCCCATTGCCACTTCAACTTGCAAATTTTATGAACTATGTCGGTGACTATGGTTGGTGAGGAGCTCGTAGCTAAATAAATACAGCCGCACAGGCCGATCTACCGGGTTAAGCTGCGCTTGCCGAGGTTGGTTTGTGGATGGGTGACCATCTGTCATAGCGAGTTTTCTCCGTGCCTCGGAAAGCACGTAAAGCCGTTGGTCTTGGCTATCATTTGTAGATCTTTGACAGTCGTTACTGTTAGTCAGAAGCTCTAAAGTCTGACAACCAGTCTTACCGTGGGGTATCATATTGCCCAGTTACTGGTTAGTGGAAGTCCGACGCCTGGGGACGGCGGCGGCGGCGCGCCGGCGCGGCGCTCATATCTACTTTCGGACAAATAAATTCGGAATAAAATATTTCGGAGTATTTGGGTGTTCCCGTAGGCAAACGAACATCGAGTTCGTCTACTTAGATAGCCGGTAAAATATTGCGATTAATTAGATGATCATTCAGTCAGTCATTCTTTTGAAGACGCGAGTCAACGATTGCTTTTAGAGTCGGATCAGTGCGACAGCGATGGGGATGTTGATGATTGTTCGTTTTATGAAGCTGACATTGAAGAAAATCACTCGAGTGAACGATAGATTATTGAAGAGAGTAATAGTACTACCAGAGCTGACGGTGACATAGGTACGAACATCGGATAATTCCAACAAAGGGGGGTAGATGAAACGGACAAGAAATGTTCAATTTATTCGAGCATTCGCCGAACAAGAAGGGTGGCCTATGGTGATTTTCCACAGAGTTCTGGACTTGTGTGGAATTAATGCCTACACTCTATTCAATCAACACCAAGACAAAGAACTAGAAAGAGGTCAATTTCTGAAGAAATTTGCACGATCTCTGGTGGTTCCACATAACAAAGACGAGTTATGAACACTCATTTGCCGTGACATGGCTGAAACGATTTTTGGGCCCTGATATACCATCCCAAGGACCACCAAATGAAGAAAATACAGTTCCTAAACGTAAGACGTGTAAATTGTGCACACCAAATAATATAAAAACGAAAGACGACCCACACTTGTGTAGGCAATGCTCTAAGCCGCTATACAAAGACTGTCAATAAATATGACCAAGTTGGGCCCTTGTCGAAATTTTTATGTTTAGTTTTGAGAATATTATTTTAATTTCTTTATGTTCTTTGTCCTTGATATTTTATTGTAAAAGAAGTTAAACTAACTTAAAAAGTCATTTTCCTCCGGTAAAATACCTATAAAGTGATCTCAAGCTAAAAAGTCTGAAAAACGCCTTTGATTGTTATAGTTACATAATATACTTTATAATAAATACATTTTTCATTAAAATTACATCTTTTATGTATATTTAAAAACTCTTCTAAGGGATAAAAACAAAAAAATACACAATACTTACGCATCAAGATAGAAACCAGCCCGTAAAGATAGCGGTCTCTGAGGCCGCACGTCCATAGTAGTGTAACAAAAATGGAACGACCACAGTTAAAGGTTAATTGCAGATTGCTGTAATAGCTTTTTGTTGAAATGTGCTTTTTCCGGGTAAGGTGTCTACCGTGTCTATCCAGATAAACTCCCAAGTATCGAACATCATCTGACTGAGGTATTTTTAATGGGTTTAGTTCTACTTCTGGGCAGGGTGCATCCCGTCTTAAATTAAAAGTGACATGAACCAATTTAGTTTCATTCGCTATTATGCGCCAATCTTTTAACCATTTTGTGATATGATTTAAGTTGTTTTACAGTTTTGTAGAAGCACCGTCAGCATTTTCGTCAATTGCGAGCACTGCGTTATCATCAGCGAAAGTCCCAGTAAGTACATTTATCGTATTTGGTAGATCTGAGGTATATACAATATGGATCATTGGCCCCGTTACACTACCCTGTGGGACACCTGATTTTATCGTACAGAGCTTTGAGAAGCTAAGGTAGGCCTTTATGAAGAGATAGTAATTTATGGCTAAGGTTTAACGGATTTTGTACAACAGTTCGTCGTGCCAAACTCAATCGAACGCTTGAGAAATATCAAGAAAGGCAGCGGAGCAGTATAATTTATGTTCCAAGGCGTAGTTGATTTCTTCCACAAGTCTATGAACTTGCTCAATTGTGCCATGGGCCTGTCTAAAGCCAAATTGGTGTTCTGGTATTAGCTTAGCAGCTACGATTTCTGGGGCGATCATGCGATTGAGTACAAGTGTATCTAGCACCTTAGATGAAATTGGAAGGAGACTTATTGGACGGTGGGATAAGGATCTTTTCCAGGCTTTGGAATAAGTATTAATTCTGCAACTTTCAAATGCGTTGACATGAAATTTCTTTTCAGACAAGCATTAAAATTTGAGTTAAGAATGTGGTGCCAACAACTGGTAACTCTTTCAGGATTCTAGCTGTAATCAAATCGTACCCAGGTGCCTTGTGGATGTTAAGTCTTTTAATGGCGTTTGAGACTTCCTTTTTTGGTGAATTTCTTAATGGGTAACTTCATCTGGTGTAGCTGGTCCAGTATAGATTGAATTTCATCAATTTTGCTCGATCCACTATCATCATTTCCTGAGTGATGTGCAAATAGTTTGGCTTTTCGTCATCACTTTTCGCCCAAGTACCATCAGGGTTAGTGATGGGAGAGGTATTCTTCATTATGTATGATTAGTGTCCGAGATTAAAAAGCACCATATAGATTGATAGTAAAGATACTTTTTGCCTACCTACTGGTATCATAGCCTTTTCCCAACTATGTTATAGTACTTATAGTTGACTTCCAGTCTGGATGTAGCTGAGTAACAGTATTTTATATGATACAACAAGGACCATAAATTGGCTTAATATGCTTTCTGAAATATGGAAGGTACTCTGTATGTAATGAATTTTTCACTTTTACATCTATTTATGTATAATTAGCAAGTAGAAAAAGCTATTATTTATAATTCTTTTTGCATATTTTTTATAATACCTATCATTGTTGTAGGTAGTATGAACTCCAAATTTGGAGTAGCTGTTGGTATTCCAGTGAACTTTCACTACAAAAGTTTAGCTGATTTAGAAGCTGATGATATTCAGGTGATCATCATTTTTGTAAATTTTATTTATTGAAAGTGTAATTTCAAGTACAACTCATTGTGGCGCATCATTATTTTAATGCTGCCTGGCATAATTCACCAGTCAAACATTGGGTAAAAAAAGCAAACGTAATAAATACAATTCTAACTTTCCTTTTAAAAAATCGAAAATTTGAAACTCCTTGCATTTGTAGTTTCTGAGATTTCATAGTAAGTGAGTGACCTTTCGATGAACTTAATAAGTACAAAACTCATTTTAATTTTCAGGTGAATCAAAAGAAAATCGACTGGGAGTCAGAAGCAGGCAAAAAATTAGCTGATGCTTTAATACTTCCTGAAAAAGTGCAAGAGTTTGCAATATGTAGGGAAATCATGATGACACAGAATAACAAGATAATGTATGAAGCTGCATACCCATTCACATGCTTATTTCTAGCTTATAATCTTTCACAATATCTTAATAGGAGATTAAACTTATATGCAGCACCTCCATTTGTAAGAGGAGTATTATACTCAATAATCGGCACGTTTGCATCAGGCACATATTTTCTAATGAAAGATATGACGGAAGTTCATTATGAAGTAGAAACAGATAAGAGATTGTGTGAACTTGGTCTTGAATATGTTGAAAGTGGTAAAATATTTTATGAAAAAATATTAAAGAGAAATCAAGCCCTCAGGGAATTGATGGGGAGTGAAGGAGAAAAGAAATATAGTAAATTGGGAAATGAAAATTTTGGCATACGACAGCGCCGTGTAGCTCTAGTTCATAGGAAACAATTCTTTGAAGAAAAGCTAAAAGAAATGAATGCTTCCAAAGCTACAAACGAAGCTGAACATTTTGATTAAAACATGTTTTTGTTAATTTATGATTTTAAGATGTACCTAATAGTAAGAAATAAATGTTTTCGTTAACTTGCGTACTATATTTACTCTAAGGTGAGTGCTTCGATGTAGCCCGCGAAATTCAATTTTTTTTACGTTTTTTGCAATTTGCAGGCCAGTGACATGTTGTAACTTTATAAATATATGTGTTGCGGTAATAACAAGTATAATTTTAAATATAAAAATTATCAAAAAATTCGCTCCATCAGCTCTCACATAGAAAAGGTGCATCGTAGTTAGATTTCGGAGATTTTAACATGATGTACCTTTTCTATGTGAGAGCTGATGGAGCGAGTTATTTGATAATTTTTATATTTAAAATTATACTTGTTATTACCGCAACTCATATATTTATAAAGCTACAACATGTCACTGGCCTGCAAATTGCAAAAAACGTAAAAAAAATTTGAATTTCGCGGGCTGGTTGGAGCATCCCTAATAGTATTAAGGTGAACGCAGACCTAGCCGCACCGCAGTCTCCGCAGTACCTACCCGCACTCATCGCGTTTTGTTAATGGCCTCGCACATCTATCCGCACCGCAGTACCCGCAGTCCCCGCAGTCGCCGCACGCATCGCCAGTGTTGCCAACTTAGTGGATTTTCCACTAAAATTGTTGGTTTTGACTCCTCTTTTAGTGGCATAATATTGCTTTTAGTGGCTGGGGCTTTTTTCTAGTGGTATAATAGAATTTACTTACAGTAACTAAAATGCTATCACTTAGACAAAGCTATTGAAACGTTACGAAATATGTTATTTTTACTTCATTTAATTGTCTGGAGAACTTTTATTGATAAATACGCTGTAGTTTAAGAATGGAAGAAAAATACTGCAAAGATGATGAAATTCCAATAAAAGTTACAAAACAAATCGGGAACAAAGAATCATAATGTGAAACAGATTACGGGGCAGACAAAAATATATTTTTGTAGGTAGTTATTAAATAATGTTTCTCATCTCGACCTAATACATAATAAAAATATTTTGTTATGTAATGAAAACGGCCAACGTAATTAAAGTAGAATCCTCCATTCTTTTAAGTTCTTATATCAATCGCAGAAACACAAAAAACAACTTTTTCAATTGCGCACGCACATTGCACATCCTTCAGCTCGGTTCCGCGTCGGGGATGCGAATGTCGTCATCCGCACCGCGCTAGCCGCAGCGTCCGCTGCGTGCGGGCCGACGTTGGTGACGTCATCAGCTGCGGTTGGGGAGTTCGGTCGTCTCAGGGTCTGCGGCTACTGCGATGCGGCTAGGTGTGCGAGGTTTCATAGAACTTCATACAAAGAATTCGTAATGCGGGGACTGCGGAGACTGCGGTGCGGCTAGGTTTGCGTTCACCCAAATCATTCAAAGTGCTGGTAGCGAGAGCACAGTGGCGACTTCCGGTTTTCTACTGTTTTTTGCCAAGCTGTAGAAGAAGGACATATACTACTCTAGAAGGAGAGGAATTGTACCTATCTCTTTCCTGTAACAGAAATGCCCAGGCTCTTCGATTCCTCTCTTGTTGAGTCAATTTTAGAGTCAGGCCAACGAAAGCTGTCCACTATATAATTTCTAAACTTTTGATATTGCAACATCTGCACTATCAAAAGTTATGACATAGTATATGGCAGCTATTGCTAAGTCTATACCTACTTTAAAAGTAGGAGGGAGGAGGAGAGGAGTCGGACAGAGTCGGACTATCTGTTTGAGAGAGTCCACCAGAGCGAACATTTGTGTCGCACACCGGTAGAATTGCATCTTTATGCCCCTTTCGCACGAGCGCTTTTTTCCGGACGTTAAAAAAGCGCTGAGTTTTATCAAAAAGGTAAATTGAACTTAAATGTCACTGCCCAGCACTTAACAAATACTGTTCGAAAAAAAGCGTTGACGTGTGAACAGTTACATGGGAATGCATTTGTTGGACGCTTTTTTAACGTCGGCAAAAAAAGCGCTCGTGCGAATGGCGTCTTCGTCTCTTCGACTAGCGGTGCTGACAAATGTGCAACCTGAAATCAAGAGCTTAATAGGCTTGATAAAGCCCCGCGCTTCGCATTCAAGTCGCGCGTTTCTGTGTTGAATTTTTGTTTGCATGTTTATCATTACAAATACGAGCGACCCAACTAAGAGCTTTTTTAACGCACGAAAAATAAGCGCTCGTGCGAATGGGGGTTAGACATACTATTTTTTCGGCAGGAGAAATTCCAGTCTTCAACCTCTAAACGGATGAAGCTGAAGCAAAACAGCCTTTGTACTTATTAAATCCATGCTTTTGAAAAATACTTTTTTTTTACTTCAGGTCTATGCTTCAGACCTTTTTTTATAGTACTCTGTGCTTAAGTCAGACTTCACTTTGTGCTTTTGACACTGACATTCTTATTTCGACAATGGATCAATGAACAAATCATCTGATTGAATTCTAAAATTTAATGATTCTAACTTCCTAGCTATCAATTAAAAATACTTCTTATAATCTAACATCCATAGTGTGTTAATTTTCTATAAATTCATTAATTCCATTCAAGATAGACTCGTTATTATCTCAATTTTGTGAGGTGTAAGTGTACTGTTACAGCTAATAGATTAAAGCAAAAGTGCTTCAAGGTGTCGTATCATTCGAGAATACAACTGCGTAAATGAATTAGAGATTTTGTGTAAATAACTGGCGTCAAAATGTGTGGAGGATTCACTTGTTCTAAAAATGCGCTTATTGCGCTAAACATTCTATATGTGGTATGTGTTTTATTTTCTTCCGTATGTATTATTTTCACCTAGAGAAGAGATTAATAATAAAATGTGTGATTTTCACACTCATTTTAACTGATTCTCGCTAGTGTATTGATGTAACTATTCCAAAAAGATTTTCCCCTACATAATGTGTATGTAATCAAATTGGCAGGTAGTGGCCAGCATTCTGATATCAGTGGCGGTGTACGGGCAGGCGTCGTCACTGGTTACCAACTTGCCGATTGTGGGAGGAATACTGGCATGTGGGGTGTTCCTCATTTTGATCTCGCTGCTAGGGCTACTGGGAGCTGTCAAACATCATCAGGTTATGCTATTCTTTGTATCCTTTTTCAAAATCAAAAAGAGTTCTTTGTGTCTCCTAATTTTCTAGCAATACATGTTTTTTACACTTGAGTTACTAAATAGAGTTAACTATAAACAATGTGATTATATAAGTGATTGTATGCACAGTACAGCTAGGCATTCTGTTACACACAACTTTAGAAAGTAAGTTGTGCTAAATTGCTATACAAATACATCAAGGATTTCCTAATACTTATTCTTTTGTTTCCTCATGTAATATTATCATTGCAATGAATATACAGTTTCTTAATACGTTTTCAGATTGCCATAGATTTGTTAACAATGCTTCTGTATTTATATTTTGATGTGATTCCAAATCTTTCAAGAAATTAACACTTCTACACCTGATAACTAGATAATGTATTACAAAGTACATAGTTATGATTAAGATAAAAAAAAAACACAATAAACTCCATAACTCAGTGAACAGTACATGGTCATTCTATTCCTGCTCTTTTTGGTACAGTTTTCAGTAGCATGTGCCTGCCTTACTGTTAACTCTGACCATCAGGAAATGCTGGCTCGACAGGTGAGTTATAAAGCAGAATATCTTCAAACCATGTAAAAACAAGTAATAAAACATAATAGTGGGTTTAAATGTCTTGAAAATCTACACTTATTTAATATTTTATTATGTAATTTGGAGAATAGAGAATCAATAATAATTGTCATAATACCAAGGAACGCTACTAATATGTTTTATTCTTGGTATAACCTGGATGAGAAAAAACTGAAACATGAGAATATTGTCTGCAAAAAAGACAAAATAGATGTTAATTATAGTTTTAAAAAACAAATCCAGATTTGGTCTGCCTATCTCCATTAGATATTCAACAAAAAAGTATCTCACTGCATTGTGTTACTCTGGGGCTACTTTTCTTATTTCGGAAATTCCGATTCAACTGATTGGTCGCCAGAACTGAAACTTTTCAAAAAAATTGGGTAGATAGGTGATATGTGACCTACTTTTAATATTTTATATTCTGAAGTCTGAATTTGTTTTCATTTTTTAATATTCTGACTTTGAATGTTACAAAGTACTCATCATTTTGTTGTTTTAATTGATATCTTATCATCTATACTACCCTATTGTTTGTTTGTGACAATAATTTGCGCAATCTGTTATTGTCGCTATTATATTTAAACAAATTATATATTGAACTAGCGGCCCGTCCCAGTTTCACAAAGACGGACGATTTGACCAAATTGGACCAATGAATAAAATCTATCAAGATTTCTCTCTTACGACCTTTGTTCTTACTTGGTCAAATCGTTTGGAAATTATTTAGGTTCAGTGGTGGTGCATTACTTTGAGTAGGTAATTTGATTAATAAACTAAATTACCTACACAAAGTAAAAACTCTTTAAACGGTAATTACAAGGTCTCATGCCGGGTGTGACTTTCGGCTCTGGTCCCGCGTGCTGGATTACAGCCCACTTCCTCCACAGAGAGTTAGTACGGCCTGTGTCCTAGCCGAAAATATACTATAGGCTGATTATGCAACCAGTCAGCGCTGCAAAAACGTGAATTTTTGAGCTTGCGAAAAATCACATCTGAATGATGACAAGGTATTTCTGAATGATATCGAAAACTTTGGTGATATATATTTTTTATATTTCAAGGGATGGAACAAGGTGACCATAGATGTCAAAGAGCAAGTTCAAGAGAGGTTCCAGTGCTGTGGTTTCCAGAGCAGAACACCTGAGAATGGTACTGCTGATCATCCCTCATGTGAACTTGTAGATGTAAGTACTTTAACCCATTGTAACATCTGATAGCCGTACGTACATATCCCTTGCAGAACAGATTATACCAATTAAATGAGTGCAGGATTTTTATGAAAAGGTTTTTTTTATCAGCAACGTCAACTAGAATTTATTTTCAATTTGACCTGAATAGATAAATGTTTATATAAATACAACTACAGCACAGTTATTGATAACCTGTTGATAATCCCTAAATACGGTTATTATTATCTAAACAAAAATTACAATGGTATCTCAAAAATAATAATAATATTATTATTAAATAGTTCTTTCATTGTTGCTTTCTGTAACTGCTTTTTTTTATATTTCAGAAAATTTGTTGCCAAAATGTATTTGAGTCTATACATTGTCAATGTGAGCCATGTATGGGGAAGTTAAAGGAGACTATTGATTATGCATTCAAACTGTGTGGTGGCATTGGACTGTTTTTCAGTTTTACTGAGGTGAGTTCTATTGACTTTAGTTATCTATACTTTATCAGTGATAGTAACCTCTATATATAAAAATTTGATATCGCTGAGTATACTACTACAAAATTGTATCATAATATTCAACTTCAACATGTAGGATTTCAATGAACAATCAATATTTATCTCTGGTAATGACATTTGTACCTAAGATATTAAGAAGTAGACAATACACATAAATAAAATTAAATAATTGGTACCTAGAAGGCAATGTGTAACAAACTGCTATTGAAAACTTGCATGTTATATGTATACTTAGATAGAATACACAACTAAGTACACATCTCTACAAATATATTTTTATTTTCATAATTTTATCAAATCACTCTGGACACATTTTAAAGAAGAAAAGAATTCTTTCAGACCGCATTTTCACACGCAAAGTTTTGTTGCTACTTTTGCGAGATATTATGTCTGAGTGCCGATATTGTCACCCTTTAACAGTGTGCGTCAGAATGGCTGGTTGCCTGTGGCGTTGGTCAATGAGAGTTGATTCGAAAATTGCTACATAATTGCTTATATTTGCTACATATAATTAATAATTGCTACATAGGATATATACTTAGATTTAAAATATTTTTTTTGACCAGCCATCCTGACGTCAGGATGGCTGGTCACCTCCTCGTTTAAAGTGAAGCGTACAGAGTTTCCCGAAATGTATTACGTCAATAATTGCTTCATATTTACTTCATTTATCTCATTTATTTGTATCTTTAAAAATATGCTAAATAAAGGATGTAGCAGTATTTTAAGTTATCCCAAAGAAAAGTCCCTGATAAAATAATAAAGGCAAATAGTTGCAGTGCGTCTTCACTCAACCGTATTGCTACTTTAGGCGGCAGGCGTTCTAAATAAAATTGTTAAATGGCATGTTATGTATGAGTAGGTAAGTGGACAATAAGCATATTAGAAGGATATCGTAAATAAAAAAAAATACGAAGAGTAAAAAGAAGCTAATTCCACATTGTATAATATATGCGTAAAAATAATATGAAAATACTCGAAGTTGTTGACTCATATAATATCTACTTAGGACAAGTAAACTTCGAGAAAGGGGTCAACCACCAAATCCAACTCGGTTGGGCAGCGTTCGGGAAACTACGCAATGTCTTTCCGTCCGAATTACCCCAGTGCCTCAAGACGAAAGTCTTCAACCAATGTGTGTTACCCAGTTATGAGTTATGAGTTACGGCACCGAAACGTGGTCTTTCACTATCGGTCTCATCTCAAAGCTCAAAGTCGCTCAACGAGCTATGGAGAGGGCTATGCTCGGTGTTTCTCTACGTGATCACATACGAGTCACTGATATAGTCCACCGGATTAGCAAGCTGAAGTGGCAATGGGCAGCCCATATTGCTCGCAGAGCAGATGGCCGATGCGGTCGAAAAGTGCTAGAGTGTAGACCACGGACTAGCAAGCGCAGCGTAGGAAGTCCACCAACAAGGTGGCCAGTCAACCTTATAAAAGTCGCTCGATGCAGGTCGCTTCCAACCGGTATATGTGGAGATCAAAAGGGGAGGCCTATGTTCAGCAGTGGACGTCCTATGGCTGAGATGATGATGATGATGAATATGAAAATTAGCTAAAAAAATTTTTCGGGCGAAACTACCCATGCACATTTTAAAAAGGGGACATCTGGCCTGCGGGCCACCTTTTTTCGTGGGCGAGATGTCCCATAACCCCAGCATTAATTTACCTTATTGCCATATTATTTTTTCGCATGTATTATGCAATGTGGAATTATCTTCTTTTTACTCTTCGTATTTTTTTTTATTTACGATATCCTTTTAATGTGCTCATTGTCCACTTACCTACTCCTACATAACATGCCATTTAACAATTTTATTTAGAACGCCTGCCGTCTAAAGTATCAATACCGTTGAGTGAAGACGCACTGCAACTATTTGCCTTTATTATTTTATCAGGGACTTTTCCTTGGGATAATTTAAATTACTGCTACATCCTTTATTTAACATATATTTGAAGATACAACTAAATGAGATCAATGAAGTAAATATGAAGCAATTATTGACGTAATACATTTCGGGAAAATCTGTACGCTTCACTTTAAACTAGGAGGTGACCAGCCATCCTGACGTCAGGATGGCTGGTCAAAAAAAATATTTTAAATCTAAGTATATATCCTATGTAGCAATTATTTATTATATGTAGCAAATATAAGCAATTATGTAGCAATTTTCGAATCAACTCTCATTGACCAACGCCACAGGCAACCAGCCATTCTGACGCACACCTTTAACAACTTCTAAAATTACATTTATACCATGTGGCACGAGCTATAAAAGGAAGCGTATTTTACCACTGAACATTTGTTGCTTGTGGAAATGCGGGAACAATCACTGTTCTTAATAATGACAGATTCAACTCACAATAATTCTTTTGTAAATTAATATTTGCAATTTTGCATGTAGATATGAGGTACTATAATCAGGAATAAGCATGAATAAAGTTACTGTTCTCAGTTTAATTTATTTTTATACCTTAATAAATTAATTTGTAATTAACATTGAAGCATTTCAGATGATCGCTCCATTAGAAGCAGTTAATTATTTGTAACTAATTTATTGTGTAACTGATCAATTAGTAGGGTGTATACAGATTGATTGTAACTCAAACAAAATCACTGCCGACATAATTATAATTGAACAATTGAATAAATGGTTTTAATTAGTGTCATTGCACCAAGCACGAATCTAGATCCTGATAAGAAACTTCAACAGAAAATCTAAATTACATGAGCACGCCGCAAGTTAGTGTTGAAAACGTTAATTTAACTGAAACTAATAATTTATCTCAATAAATTCATGAGAAGGAACACAAATAATAATAGTGCATTATTGTATCTATGAGCTTTCTCTGGTTAAAATGTTACTTGATTTGAGGTGAGGCGCGAATACTTAGAAAATAACATATTGCATTAGCAGCATTTATCAACACAACAAGTCTCAAGTCTTCCATCCCTTTCGATTTTTGTAAAGGCATACTCGTATTTCTTAACTACATCTGTAGATAGCTTGCAGCAATGATATTATAAGTAAAAAAGGTGTAGATACGTCATACGCGCTCAATAACGTATGCGCTCAAATGAGGCTGATTCACACATCTTGATCTCAGTGCGACGTTGCCAGCGGCACTTCACGTACCACAGACTGAATCAAAAGTAAAAGTGACTCAAAACTACCGAAAATGCCGTCGTGTGTGATGAGAATTGTACAAATTAAACATGCAAGACTTCTAAAAGTCAAGGAATCACATAACATTCGTAAATATACTATTTATCTTTAATATTTTCACAAATAAAACATTACGTTTCTATAATATGGCGTCGTAAAAGAAAGAGTGCGAGCACGGGTGCGAGTGAGAGGAGACGCTGACGTGCGGGGGGATTGATGACGCGTGGCGCTGTTTGTTTATCTAGCTGTCACTTTTTTTCTTATTGCGTTGTATCAAGCTATCCTTTTTACTTGTAGTGAAATGTAATGTGTGAATAAAAAAGTGTGTATCTGTGCTGCCGCTCGGCGCGGAACAGTTTTTTCCGTTGTTTTGTACGAGTATAACATATCTATGACTTTATAATATCATTGGCTTGCAGTTGTTACGTCTGTATACACTCTACGTTTACATTTTACATGAAACATTTCTTAATATTTCGCTTGCACTTGTAACTAACAATCGGACGATTAATTTGCAGTTTCTGGGTGTATGGTTGACAGTAAGATACCGTAACCAAAAGGATCCGCGTGCTAACCCCAGTGCATTTCTGTGAATGATCTGACGATGTGGATTTTAATCACTTGAGGTGGATTGGTGTTTTGCTTTGGATTGCATGTGTGGTTTTATTGATGTGCGCATGCTGCTTTTTTGTATAATTTGATACAGATCCTCGATTAGGGAATTTTTCGATTATAAATCAAGGTTCAAATATACACACTTCTATTTTTATTGAACTGGCTATTCCTTTGGTTACAACCCCGCTGCTCGGCTTCTATTGGTCGCAGCATGATCAAATCATCAAAGCAATGTTTTAATTCGAACCAGTAGTTCTTGATGTTAGCGCGTTTAACCAAACAAACAGACACACTCTTCAGCTTGACAATATTAGTATAGATAATAATGGTACTTTAAAATTACGGCTTTATGGAGATCTCTGGCTAACTTTTGTATAGTACTAGAGAATTGTATGTCATCTTCATTATTTTCCCGTCCTTAGGTATCCCAATTTATTTGCGGTTGGCACAATATCGTGTCCTATACTTGTTATTAGTACTCACCTCCTTTCAAGCTATATCTTCCTTGTTCACCCATCGTTTATCTGATCTACCTCTATTCTGATATGTAGACATCCATATTAATACTCAAACACCATCCTAGCGTCATGTTCTCAATTCCTCTGCATTACGTGTCCACGCCATGACAACCGATTGCCACACAACTTTGAGCCACGGGTGCCACTTTTAGACTTCTTTTAATGCATCTACTCATTTCTTACTTTGCCCAGACCCCCTTAGATTCTTCTCAGCTCTACTCTCAGCCACATCTAATTGCCTCTTATTACCCTTTTGTGACCCTTTTTGATATTAATATTTCCAATGAAAAAGCGTCAGAAACATAATGTAACTACATATTTTGATTCTACACGTTTTAGAAACAAAATTCAAGTAGATTTGATTTTTGTTAATTTTTTAGAAAAAAATGGGTGTATTAGAAAAAATAATTTAATCGCCGCATAGAAGAAAAGTGTAACTTATAACAACAGCAAAAATATCTACGTATATAATTTAGGCGAAATAAAACAAAACAATACAATACATGTATAAAAAAATTATGCATTATTTATTAACAAAATTAGGGCAGGTATAAAAGTTTTCAAAGGAAACCCGTCAATCCACCTCCGTAAATATTTACTTTAGAATATGGAATATTATGAAATTGGCAGAATACTCCAACAAACAGATTTTTGCCTAAAACGATATCTTTCATAATAAAAGAGCTCTAAGAATTGAAAATTGTGTTCTGTAGTTTCCTTCCACCATATAAGTTTTTCTAAAGGATTTTTGTTTATTTCTCTAACTGTAGTTGTTATTTTTAAGCTGTATATTTTACATAATTGTATCAGTTTGTTTTCAAGGAGTCCAACTATATTTTCTGTAATAGTTTTATTTTATTTTATTTGCGTGCTTATGTTAAATGTTGCACAATATAATTATTATCAGCATGTTTGCACGTGCATGCTCGTTCTACTGTTACTTTTGTGCTGATTTCGTAAGTACAAAGCGCTAATTATTCGTTTTTATGTTTCAGTTGTTCGCTGTATGGCTCGCCCGACGATATCGCAACCAGCCTGATCCTAACTATAAGGAACCCCATGCTATATTCCCTAGAAAAAACTATCTTTACTGAAATGAAACATTTTAATTTTAGAACTATAATATTCCTGCAGACTGATTTAGTGAATTTTACTTTTCGTAGAACCCAGTTTGTTTACGTGTGTTTATTGTATGTTACGGTCTGCCTTCTTAAGTTCAAGAGATAAACATTAAAGACATATAGGGTAAAGTACCCAATTGCCGACCTCCCACCAACTACTGACCGCTTAACAGTTTTTATCAAAAATAAGATTAAATCTTCTTGCAGTGTCGCATAAAAAGTACACAAAATGAGGTATAATTTATCTTTTATTATATTGGTCTCATAGAAATTTTAAATAAAGCAATGTTGCGTCCGTAAACCTATGATAATAAAATACCCTGCCAAAATCAGTACGAAATTTAACAATTTGCTAAGCTGAGGGTTGTTTTTAATGTCATTTTATTTCAGTTTTACATGATAGATTCCTTAGAGTTTGGTATTATTTTCGTTATTTAAGACAGATAAAATGCTTTTCTATATGTTTCTCAAGTTTTAGTGAGCCTTAATTTGTTAAAATGATGGGGTCAAAATCTGGTACACTCAAAGTATGAAAAACCATTTAATTGACATGAGATGTAACAGTTGGTAGTTAACCAAATGTACCAATATACCAGTAATTAACACCACTATTTGTATGCAAAGTTCATTTTTAATGGTGAGTCATCTTTACTTTAATGCATCTGTATAATGCCCATGGGCGTTGGCTCCCTTATGGCTGTGTATATCTGCATAATCACAAACATAAAAAAATGCCTTACGTAGTAACCTGAGAACCTATCCTGAGATTCTATAATATCTGGATCCTCCTGAATATTTTAAACTTCTAAGTTTATAGGAAACGTGAACAACTGAGTGGATTTTGAAAAAAATGGCTTGCTGATAGTTTTATAACCTGGATAAGTGGATAAACCTGGGCATAGGATACTTTTTATGCCGGAATATTGTTCCCGTGGGGCTACTAGTGCTACTACTGAACATAACGCGAACAACGCCGCGGTAAGCGGTCATAAGTTGGTTTAATACATAAAAGTCTAGCAAAAGTTACTCTAACCTGCATGTTTGTATAAAATGACCTATTCTATCATATCCGAGGCAAAGTGTGAGCTAGTTTTTGAATTGTATCTATGTTTTCTTCACTTGTGAGGTCTTCCACATAAATTTAATAAGTTAGAAACGTCTTTTGTAAATGGAAAACCAGTTTTTTTAGTAATTTAAACTTTTTTAAACTCACTTTTTACATTTAAAGCCGTATCCATTCAAATTATTTTGCCGGCGAGCGTTTTAATATATGCAGCATGATACAGAACAATGAGATAAACACTAATCAAGAAGAAAAATGGGTAAAAAAGATGCAAAAACAACCAGAAAACTTCAAAAATAGTTGCAAGAATATTATTCGCCGTGTTTGGAGACTGGAGATCTAAATAGTCTGAAAAAAAAAGGCTAATGAGGACAATAAGATTAGTTTTATTTGTATTTCATCGTATCAAACCACCTATGACATTCAAAATAAATTATTTTTAAATTTATTCTTGTAGTACAGGAGGTCAAAAAACTGGTCACTTGCATGAGGGTAATTGGTACAAGCATGACAGTAACTGGTCAAATGGCCTGTTCTTGCTAAACTCGAGAAAAAAAAACACTTTTTACCTTTGGATGACTGTTTATAATGTTTTAGTTACATTCTCCAATGTTTATTTTATCTACCAAAAACATTCATTTCCACTTGCAACTCGTACATTGGTTTATTTTGAGAAAGAAGCAAGGAAAACTGCTTAAAGGGTCAGTAATTGGGTGTTTTACCCTAATTATCGTATAATATCTGTTGAAATAACCTCTCTCAAAACTTTTATATCTGAAATTAGTACCAAAAGGAAGTTTTCCGGAACTTTTGAAATTATGAGATTAATTGCAACTTGGATCATTTATGATAAAAAAATATCGAGTGCCACGTTGTTGCTGAACGTTTTAAGTATAGTCGATCAAATTTTCCCAATGCCATAACACAGGGAAACTATCTATGTCTCAAAGGAAAATGTATTCATTAATCTTAATATTATCACTTGTGAAAACAGACCGTAAATGAAAAATGTGCATGAGTCATCCCCAACAAAAAATTGTAGCCAGATTCTGTAAGTGTAATAGAAATGTGATTATAACTGCAAACTTCCGAATTTCATGTTTAGTGTCGCTCAGCAGCCTTTTCATAGTTTAGTAAGATGAGACCAGACTAGAATTCTAGTAAAAGCTATTTTCCTCTATAATATTCGTATACTTTTAAATCAATAGGTTTATTACCTAGTAGAAAACTCACAATAATCCGAAACGTCTTTCAATTTTCAGTTATTTTCCTAAAAACCTGAAAATATTATATTTCACTGGTTTTGTTTCGGATTAATACGTTATGCATGTTCATATACCTGATGTTAGACAAGAAAGTACTTTTTGTATATTTTAGATCGTTTGAATGAATTCTTCTACGTAGTAATTTGATCATTAATTAGATTTTAGTAATCGTAATTCCATTTTAATAAAATACTAGTGATCCTCGGATTTTATTTCCATAAATAGTTATGTAAATTGAAATATATTTAGATTAAATTGACTTCTACAGTTAAATGTTTCATATCAATTATATGTATATTTATTTTAAAAAAACCTATATATATCAAAATATTTTAACAATACTAGTGAGTACGATATCTTATAATGAAGGCTTTATATTTTCTATGCTTACGATCAACTGTTTCAAGAGGCGAATTCAGTAGGTAGCTATTTATTATCTTCAGTTATTAATTGAAATTATAAATATAAAGTAATGCTTTTTTAAAGAGGCTTATATACTGACATCACCGAGGTCGATTGTGATCTCACTGTTTTGCATTTGTTTCTATGATTTAAAACAATGCCATTGCAGGCATGTGCTAGGATTTAAAAGTTAAGTTTTAGGTAAATTTCATCTACTAGTCAGTAGTCTTATAATTTAGCATAATTTTGCTTTCAATTTGAATATGCCAATAACCGTATAAGCTTAAATTGGGCTTTTAAGGACTGAATTCGTTATAGATAGATTAAGTGCTATCTTATAATTTGGACACTAGGACTGTTTTGCCCTTATTTTTTTTTATTTACATTTTTTAAACTCGATTAAGCTTTAATTAGATATTGTATCATTATTTTATATAATTCTAAATCACTACTTCACTTTCCTGCCTTATATTTTTTGAAACTTTTAAAAGTTATAGAGATATTTTGATACTTAGTTTGTTTTTTAGAACTCGCACATTGTAGATAACTAAAATTGTTAGAAAAAAAATTGAGTTTATTGTAAAAAGTCTCGAATTTCGCTAGCCAGAAACAAAAGCATACTGCATATTTATTGTTTTACAAAGTAGTACTTAGGTCTTTACACATTACGTCAATAATTTTGCCAAAATGAATTGTCCTTGTGTATTGTCAGTGTATTGATATGACCTATCTTATTATTCGGAAATAAAGTGTGCAAGCATTATTTGATGTTTCATTGCTTTTTTTTTCCTCTTTATTTGTTTAAAGGGGCTTTTACGCACAGCGTATGGCAGTCCCATCGTATCCTAACAATTATACTTCACACCACGTGGGCTATGAATTTGAACGAATTCTTCACATCGTCGCCATTTGGTTGGGATAGTATTGCATGGAACATGCCTACATCCGTTTTGTTCAAATTCAGGGACCTTACTAAACTAATTCTAGAGGACTCGTATTGGACACATTCCATCAATAAATGTTGCAGATCTTCGACTACTCCACATTCATCACAGTTGGGTGAAGTGATTTTCTTCATCATGAAGGCAAATTTCTTGCATGGAACGTGTCCATCTGACTCTCAGAGCAGTAACAATCAGTTTTCTATTAATATTATCTACTACTAGCTTCTGCCCGCGACTTCGTACGCGGATTCTGTTGCATATGCCAGCGACAACGGGGTCGTCAAAATTGAAGATCTGAAAGTCTGATACCCAATTCCAAGAGAGCCCGAGTAAAAAAATTAATGGGAGTTTGGCCAGTAGAGTTAAATTTTTACTCATTGTATTCATCGTCATCGAAAATCAGTCCTGAACTGTTACCGCGTTCACTGCGTGGTGGAGGTACTCCCAGTTTATGTTATTTAATAATTATACAGAAGTCATGGGGAGAGGCCTTTGCTCAGTAGTGGAATGATGTAGGCTGGCAGTATCAGTATTTACTTCCACATCAGGTGTTCCAGATCTTCAATTTTTATACATCAATAGTGATAATGCTCATCAGATTGAACAACTCTTGCTTAGACGTCATTCCGGTATATGTTACAGTGTAGCTGGGCTCTTCGATTTCCACAACAGGTGTTCCAGATCTTCAATTTTTATACGTCAACAGAGAGTGCTCATCAGGCTGAGCAACTCTTGCTAAGACGTCATTCCTATATACGTTATAGTTTAGTTGGGCTTTTGGTGTTCCACATCAGGTGTTCCAGATCTTCAATTTTTATATGTCAACAGAAAGTGCTCATCAGGGTGAACAACTTTGCTAAGACATCATTCCTTTATAATTATGTTATAGTGTAGCTGGGCTCTTGGAGTTCCACAACAGGTGTGCCAGATCTTCAATTTTTATACATCAACAGAGAGTACTCATCAGGCTGAGCAACTCTTGCTAAGACGTCATTCCTATAAATATTATAATTCAGCTGGGCTTTTAGCGTTCCACATCAGGTTTTCCAGATCATCAATTTTTATATGTCAACAGAAAGTGCTCATCAGAAACATTACACAAAAATTTTAGTGAACCTTACCACAATCCATCAGTGAAAACCACAAATCGGTTAAGCTATACATAAAACCTAACAGTCATTGTTTTGGGTTTGTAGCAAAACTCAAAAGTGTTTACCTATTAGAATTTCTGTCTGTCTGAGCTATTGTTGTTATGTTTGGATTGTTGATATGACTCTGATCGTTTTCTCATATTATGTCTTCCATTTATTAACAGCAATCAGAGGCCTTACCACGAGCTCTTAACGCGATTCAGTTTAGGCTGTGGGAAAGAGATGGCGCTAAACGACTTGTATAGGTCTGTCTCTTTCCCACAGCCTAAACTGGATCGCGTTATGAGCTCGTGGTAAGGCGCCAGTTTCATTTATAACGACGCGGTTGGTACAGCTGCTGAGCGATCGATTGCTGTGCTTAGTGTTGCGGGCTCAAACCCCGCACGGTACAAATACATTTTGTATGTCCTACAATTTGTTGTTCCAGGGCCCCAATTCTGCTAATTTAGTAATGACTCAATTGAATATCAATTGGATCTCAGTAGCAGTTTTAACTACATTTGGTATTCTGCTACTGATTTAAGACCAATGGTTTTCCAGTGACATTCCATTGAACTGCTATCAGAATATTTGCTAGTCTGCTCTTCAATCGTGTTACAATTGTAAATCGATTGTGGACTTTATCGATATTCTACTCTCTAATGGCAATACTTATAACTGTTCAACTGAGAGTCAATTACAATTACACTACGATTCCATTACGACTCTATTGAGCTTATACAAGTTTTTGCAGAATATCAGTTCTATTCGTAATGCGCGGAGTCGTGATTGAGTCTCAATAGAATATCAATAGCATGTGACTTAAATAAAATTAGCAGACTTGAGGCCCTGGTCTGGGTGTTTATGTATACCTACACGTATGATGTAGGTACATACAGACAGGTACTACGTGAGTTCGACAAACTCGCCCGCTAACTCCCGAAACAACCGTGGCCGGTGAGGACATGTGTCAGGCGGAAGGTGAGGACGCCGTGGCGCCTCTTGAACCACTCCTCAAAGAGGGATACCGCCGTAATTGTGACATGCCCAGCCCATCATAATTTTATTGCGTTATTTTTCAATTCGAACCAGTAGGTAGTTCCTGAGATTAGCGCGTTCTACCAGACAAACAAACTCTTCAGCTTATATTATTAGTGCAGAGGTTTATATAACGAGGCCGAGGCCGAGTACGTCATCTTTGGTACCTGCTCCAGCTTTCCACCCTGTATGCTTTTCACTCTTACAGGGGATTTCCCCGTTAATGTTATCCTATGTAACTAGTGTTCTAAATTTAAATAGCGAAAGTTCAATAAAGCCGGAAACACATTATTTAACACGCCACGCGACGCAACGTGTCGACACCCGATGTGCACCGTGCGCATGTCGTCGCGTCGGGTGTTCATAGTGTGATTCTGGTCATAGAAAACAATACATTTGATTTGACTCAACACGCATCACGTTTCGTCGGGTGGCGTCGGGTGTTAATAATGTGTTTCCGGCTTTACTCTCTTCTCACGAAATCTTAAGTATGTACCTACCTACTAGGATTTCAAATATTGCATGGTGGAGGCATGGTGGTTCTTTTGAAGATGCAGGTGCTACTTACCTACTTACGGGGCGGGACCCTGCTGTTGTTGGATATTTATTTAGACTTACAAAAAGTACCCTTATAAAGGGTGACTGGGAGTGGAAATTCACAGAGAAATTTCGATATCTGGCGGAATGCTAGTATAAGTACCTACAATAGCTATATCATGTCGCGTAGTGCACTCTTTTTTGAAATGTTTATGTGAATATCAGTGCACCCTCGAGTGCCTGCTCTGCTTGCTACAATTTAATATTAGTTTCTTAGTAGAACACATATTTTATTAAGTTTGTTGGACGAAATATTGGCAGAGTTCATGAGACATCTTCCTAACTTTTCCAGGCAAATAGCAATTACATTATGTCTTGTAATGTAAATGTTATTTGTGTACCCAGTTAACAACATTTGAGGCAATTAAATGTAGGTTACGGGTTACAAAGGGAGGGTAAACAAATTGTACGTCAACACATTTTTGAGCGTCCTCCGGATGCAGAGAAGGGTTGGTCGTGTCTACGCGCACCGCGGTCGCGCAGGCCCTTCGACAACCCGCCCGCGCCCTGGCCAGTCTGGGCGGAAAACCTTTGGTAGCTGATCAGACAGTCGCGCGCCGCTCGCTACCACCGCTACACTCATCGATCGATCTTAATACTGATACTGTGCCTAACGCGTTCATTGAAACTGTGCCGTGCCTGTGAAATTACTGAAACAATACAACATGTCCTTCGATAAAGACGAACTCCGTGACGAGTAAGTATCGTAAATTCGTACGTATCTATTTAATCTTCGTCGGTACTTATTACGGCAATGACTGTCGCTCACCACAACTTAAACTAGGTGAATCGATGACTAGGTATCAAATCATTAAACCGATATATTTTGTCTTGTATGGTGTTGTGTCTGGAAATGGATTTACTGAAAGTTTCTGATTCTTCCGTTAATGGAATCTTATTGAAAATCATTAGGGTGGAATATCTGTTAGGTATAAACGAAATACGAGGAAGGAAAAGTTGATGTAACTTTTAATTGTTGGCAGATTGTTGTTTTTGTTTCATTTAACTTGGTCTTTGAGTACAATGTGCTAAAGTCAAACAATAAGGAGGCGTTGGATGTCTCGAGTGACAATTATGTTGCTTTGCAGATTGTTGGTTCAGTAAACACTAACCTGACTCTTATTAAATGCTATCTGTTTAAAAAGGTAAAGTGCTGTTTCCTCCTAATTTCATATCTAGTTAGAAAAACAGCTCCCATATCTATTAAAACCTGACAATAGGAATAAATACCATCGCGGCCATGGCTTATGTATATCGTACTGAAAGATGACCCATAACGCAAGTAGATTTTGCATTAGATATGGGTCATAATTTATGTTGTGTAAAGTTGGTTTAATTTATGTTTGAATTGGTGAGTCGTGCATCTAATAATTGTTTTGTTGTTCACGCTGATGAATGAAGCGTGTTTATTGTTTTGATTTGATTGTCAGGTAGACAGTCCTACTAACATCGATGGTTAATTACCTAAATCATTCAGCCATATAAAAAAACATTGATTATAATTAGTGTCCGACCGAAACTGGTTTTTCAGCCGAAACCGAAACCGAAACCGAACTTTCGGCCGTGCTCTCAGTTTCGGCCGAAACCGAAACCGAAACCGAAACTTTATAAAACATTTAAAATTTACAATTTTTTTTTTACATTTGAAAAAGTGTTAAATATACATGGTGAATTTTTCAACTGGGCGTGTATGGCTATATCCTTAACTATGAGGAATATCGAAAAACGTTGAATATGAGTCTCGAGACCGATTTTGACGAAAACTAAAGCTTCATCATTGGATTTTAGAAAAATCAATAATCCT
The DNA here is from genome assembly GCA_954870645.1 of Agrotis clavis. NCBI lineage: Eukaryota > Metazoa > Arthropoda > Insecta > Lepidoptera > Noctuidae > Agrotis > Agrotis clavis. Next base: position 12,482,935 of record OX940922.1, read on the forward strand.
GTCCAGAAACCAAAACCGCTGACTTTTGTAAAAAAAAATCACACCCTGTGTTATTACAGAATTCGAGTTAGTGTTAGTAATAAGGATCAAATTCTGGGAAGTAATGAAATACGGCAAACTCATGGAAATACCCGATTTTTAAGAATTTGCTATTCTTCTATGTTATTTAACTTGTCCTGAGTCATAATCTCATCATATCTATTCGAAATTATAAAAATTCTGTGTTTTCAATGTTTCGCTGGATTTGAAGTCTCAATAATCGCACTATATTCAGTAATACGAAATTACTGACTTGAAAAAAAAGCATTATTTCAAAGAAGGAACCGTTATCTTAATTACGTTTCGAATACAGTCACTGCCTTGACGATTGATAAATTTTTAATCATTAACGTACGCAACAAATATATTTTATTATGACATGAATATGCAAGACTTACTCTTGGCAGTAAACTCAAAAACATAACCTCAACTCACGATTAAATGAACGGTGGCGAACTGAGCCGGGGCCCCACCGGAGAGCAGGCATGTGTTAGCTACGAAGTTTACCGAACAACACACGAAAATGAACGAACACTTGAGTTTCGGCGGAGCCGAAAGTTTCGGCTATATTTTGGCCGAAACCGAAACTAAGGCCGAAACTAGATTTTTTGGCCGAAACCGGCCGAAACCGAAACCGAAACCGAAATTTCGGTCGGTCACTAATTAAAATTATAAATTATAATTTTAATTAAAAAGTAGGTATTTATTTGCATAATTCTTAGAAACATTGGCAGAAAATTATTAGTGCCCTGCTAAAAGAAGTCTATTTTAAGCGGCTTCTAAAGAACTCTTGACTATAATATTATAGTTATGTATTGCTGATATTCGTCCTAGTTATGTACCATAACTTAATTACCTTGTTATAATATAACGTCTTATAATTGCTGGTAATCGCCAGTTAAGTATGATAAAAATGGGTGTGCTATAAACAGCTGTTAAAACTGCTAAAATACCACAAGTAAATTCGTTATCTTAATCTTAATGTGATTAAGGATTATACCTAATCCCTAAAGCATTAGCAATTGTCCTCAATGATCTCTGAGGTACTTATTTACATGCATAGTATTTTGTTTAAATTGAGGAGATAACCCAACCACAGTATCAAACCAAGACAGGTCATTTTCTGTATGGTACTGTAACATACATTACTTACACAAAGGGGCTCTTCATAACATTTTGGTTCAGAAACAGATAACTTTATTTACTCATCGTTCGGGCTTCTTAGAGTAACAGTAGGTACCTAGTTTCAGACCATGAAGTAGATGACTACTGCATGGTCCTGAGGTGCTACAACCAAGTAGGCGTGCTCATCGGTGCCTTTATACTATCTACTATTATACTTCTTTGGTTTGAAACTTATCACAGCGCAGCGCGGCCCATGGGCTTACGACACGTGCCACAGGCAGATGTTCCAATGTCCGACAGCTGCAAGCTACGCTTAGTTGGTACATAAAAGATTAGGTATATAGAGTAACAAAATTTTGCGAAGAGAAAAAAACCTGTCTCGGATGCATTGAGACCCAGAACAAAGTAGATAAAGGACAATGATGCAACCAGTAACTTTATTTATCTTGATACAAATGGGGTCTGCTGTAGACAGGCAAAACATGAAATTTATCAGAGGAAGAGGATTTTGCCCGAATTAGGTGGGACCAGATCACTAAAGTGAAATTAAATATAATAATAATATTACGCACCACAGTCTAAAAACTATATTGCTGTTATTCATTTATTTATTAGTCAGTTATTTTTATTATATATATAAGTAGAAGAATTTATTATAGGTATTTTACGGAGTCAGTTTTTATTACATTTACCTAAAAAAAATCAAGTGCCCTGTTCAGAGGCGGCCTTACCCATTGCGAGGCCCCGGGCGGCAAGTCTTTGCGAGGCCCCTTGCCCTTCATAAAAAGTATGTGATGCGTAAGTTTGGAAATGTTTGGTTGTCATGTTTGAGGGCAAAAGTATCTCAAATCAACGTTTTTTTTTACAACAAAAATGTGGAAGAGGCATCTGATAATAATCTGATCCGTCTTCAGTTGGAATGTTTTCCAACTTTATAACTTTTTTCAAAAAAGAACTTTGAAGGGGTTTAGGCCTAGGCCGCACTATGGTTAAACCACTGTGGTTTTTAATGGCGTGAATTTGTGCCCCTAGAAAACTAATACAAGCGGCCGCACCGTGGTTTTTTCCCACGACTGATTTTAAAACCGTGATTTGCTACAAAATGCTCGCGGGTAAAAGCCGCGGCAAAACTGTAATCAATAGAACTTAGTTGACGCGTTCGCACTGGCGGTAACCGCGGGCGGTTTTTCTGTAGACCGTCTTGCAGAACAGAGCGCTGGCGCACAATTTCAACCATGTCTTCCACCGAGTCGGAGTTTGTTTTAAACGAATCCAGAATACGAATTTATTAGGATAGTCTCTAAAGTTTTGATCATTCTTATGAAAGAAACCTTTCTCAGATCTGCGCCCAGTAAGTGGATGGATCCAATATTTTCGAAATTTGCGTTGACGTCTTCTTTTCTATTTCTTATTATCAGAGCAACAAAACGCACCTTGAAATCCATTTTCAAACTGCGGGTGTGTGCGTCTCAAGCGGTTTCGCGGTGATAGCGATTAATCGACCCGACTTACGAGTTGTAGGTCGCGGAATCGAACCCAGCCCAGATTACTTTGTGTAGGTATTTATTTTATCACCATTGCTTTCAAAACGATGAAGGAAAACATCGTCAGGAAACCGGCATGTCCTCAAACCAAAAATTTTAAGACATGTGACATCACCAACCCGCAGGGGGCCCGCGTGGTGGCTTACGGACCCCTCTTACAGAAAGGAAGCCTGTGTCCCAGCAGTGGGAACATTATAGGCTGATGAAGATGAAGAGTGAATATAAATACCTCAGTAGACCCTGATAGTCTCCGAGATAAACCTTTCCAACATTTTTTCATTTTTTCGAAAAAAGTCACATAGTTCTAAGACATCCCAACTCTGATGCTTTGCCTCTTCCACACTTGTTTTTGATTCGAGATACCGCCGGATTTACTCAAGTGGTGTCTTAAATATTGCAAGAAATTGCAAAGTTCGAAAAAAATATAAATTTTGAAAAGCTCAACTCTGAAACTACAGGGTCTACAGATATAAATCGGTTCTCATATTGTAGCAAAAGGCATCTATGAAACCGTTCTGAGAAGTTATTATCAACAACTAGTCCTTTACGGTCATAAACGCAAAATTTTCAAAAAAGAACGAAATTTTAGAGGTTGTTTTATTTTTTTTTTACAAAGTAGCGTTCGGTGTTTGAGGTCTCAAACTTTGATTATTCATTGGGCCCAGTGACGTAGCTAGGCGGGGGCTTAGCGGACCCTAGCTAGCCTCGCTCATGACGGGGCCTCGTGCATAGAGATTTAATAAAATAAAATTGACAACGGCAATCTCAACTTTGTTACCACTCAGTAAAGCAGTATAATTTAACTTCTACTACTATTTCTAACTGAGAACTGATAGAGCCAAGCTGATGTTGCCGACGATCATATTTGTCTAGCAATTCCTTAAGCTTCTCACGCGAGGCCCCGTAGTTGCATGATAACTTGGGTACTTTTTATTTCTAACTGAACAGAAAGAGCCAAAGAGGCCTCGCAAAGCGATCTTAAAATCAAGTCATCAAAAAAAAGGAGGCCTCGCTCGCGGTGACCCGCACGACGTGCTTAAAAAAAAATCACAAATCTGCGAGATATTTTTCATCCTCCATCAAAGAAAAGGGCCTCGCAGATGCGTCTTGCCCCCTCCAAGATTTGGTCTCGCTACGTCACTGATTGGGCCAACATCATAAACAAGTCTGAACTTCCGGATTTAACCTAAACTAGCCGTTCGTTCATGCGACAAAATTGTATAAAATAAAAGATTTACAAAATTAACCAACTATAAGGTGATAAATTAAAAAAATAGATAATTTGATTTTTTCTAAAACTAAAATCTTATTTAATTTTTCCGTTATAGCCTTAATGAGTAGCCTAACTACTCGTTAAGGCTTTAATATAATTAATCAATTAATTAATCAAAATCAAAAGTTTTTAATTAAAAATTACTAGTTTTTTCTTTTGCATGGTTTGTTGCGCGAGGCCCCCTGCAAGCGCGAGGCCCCGGGCGGTTGCCCGGTTCGCCCCCCCCTAAGGCCGCCACTGGCCCTGTTTCCAAAAGAAGTGGTAAAGTGCGAACAAACCTGAAAAGGAAGTAATTTGTCGGAAAAAGAGACTCCATTACTTACCTATATCAAATCAAAAGAATGAGATGTGGGCTAACCCTTTTTTTATCGTGGTAAAATCATCAAATGAGTCTCACCCAGGCAGACTGTCAGACTCGACGGTGTCCTTCAATAGCCCTTTACGTTCCGGGGCCACGGTGATTCGTAACTCCCACGACCATGTGGGCTTACCCTCTGGTATTTTCGATAAATAAAGATACAAAAATAGTTAAAATAAATTTTAAATTAGACACCATAAAAAGGGGATTATTAATGGGGTGTTAGTTTTAGAATCCTTACGGCTACGGCCTTGAAGGTGTATTGAAAGCTGTTTTTAACATCGAATGTCGGAATAAATCTTTAAGTAGTTTCGATCCATTTACAAATAGTTCGCCTTGGATAACTTGCTAAGTTAGTTGACGTTAACTCTACTGCGATGGCAGTAAACTTCAACATCTGGCGCCAGGGCTCGTTCCTTGTTATTGTTAAATTGTGGTGATTAGAGCAATATTTTGTTCTAATTGTTTGTTAAAGACGAGATAAGGTTACAAAGCCTACCTACAGCCATTATTTATGATGTTACGAATGAAGCTTTTGCTCTACATCAAGCTAAGTAGGTATAAACTTCTACACAGTGTTCTTCTTCGAAAAAGAGTGGCCAGGAGAAAAGAAACCATCTTCAATGAACAGATCAGGGGCCGTATTACAACGTCTTAAAACCAGCCTTAAAACCGGGCTTGTTCCAGTGAGTGAACGAGATGACGCTAGACGACTTGTATAGCTCTGTCACATTCACTGACCGGAATAAGGCTGGTTTTAAGACGTTGTAATACCCCCCCCCCCGGTGGTCTACCAAGACGTCTTAAAGCCAAAGAAGTTCCAGTGAGGAAAAGAGACAGCTATGCAAGTCATCTAGCACCACCTCGTTCGCTCTCTGGAACTCTTCTGGTTTTAAGACGTCATTATAGGTCAGCAGAGAACAGTTAAACTTTATGTACCTATACTAACATATTTTTTTTAAACTAGGAATTCTGCCTGTTACGTTGGTGCTTTTACAAAAAGATATTGAAACTCATATACAGAAACTCCTAGAACCGGCACTGCAACTATCAGCAGATCATACAAGTATGTATGTGCATGAATCGAATCAGCGACGCGTGCGCAGTGTTCGATCACTCAACCGCACTGTACGAATTTACTCGTTAGATATGAGAATTTCATTGATTGTCATAAAAATATTGGTCCCTACTGTGGTACTTATCTCATTGATTTTAGAAAACAAAAATTATAATAAAATTCACTTACAGCTAGAAACTGAAAAGAAACTTTCATGTTGAAAACATAGGTAACATAACAAAAGAAAAACTGATGCTTTCCTCAATCATAATGTTTTAAACTGTAGAACTAGGGACTAACCTTAGTTGACTATGAGTGTTTACCTAAAACCTGCGTCATATCACGTCTGCAAATTTGAGTTGACGTCACCCCACCGTTACTCATAAGATCATGTTACAGTACGAAAGACTTGTGCAATTCGGAAGAAAGAATTTTTTTGTTAAAATTTACTTCACACTAGGAAATTCTCCTGTGTCGTGTGGGTGCTTTTACAAACACTACACCACACCAACAACTACTTGTAGATATTTTTAAAGAAACGAAAAATTCAGTTGCGAGCAGGGTTCGATCCTGCGTCTTCTGGATAGGTACTCCAGACGCCTTAACCACTAGGCCATCGCAACCACTACCTACTCACAAAGCTGAATTTCTCGTTCCCTTGTTTTTTTCCCTTTGTGAGTAGTGGTTGCGATGGCCTAGTGGTTAAGGCGTCTGGAGTACCTATTCAGAAGACGCAGGATCGAACCCTGCTCGCAACTGAATTTTTCGTTTTTTTTTTAAACATCTTTGCGAAGACGCGACGCAGGCGTTATTGCGTATAAAAATATAACTTTAACTACTTTGTTCCGTTCGGGGATCGAACACGCGACGCGCTGCGTAGCAGTCCAATCGCTCAGCCACAGCGCTAACTAACCGTGATACTTAGATGATCTCGTAAAGTGCTCCCACACAGCAGTTATATAACGTTAGAGGCTGACTTTTTTAAACAAATTATAACAAAAGTTATAAATTGTTACAAATTATAATAAACTAGCTGTGCCCGCGACTTCGTTCGCGTGGATGTCGGAACTTAACAATGTATTTTTTATCAAATTGACAAAGTTTCATACAAAATTTCACCCCCTATTTTATCTCCTTGGGGGAGAATTGATCAAAATCCTTTCTTAGCGGATGCCTACGTCATAACATCTACCTGCATGCCAAATTTCAGCCCGATCCGTCCAGTGGTTTGGGCTGTGCGTTGATAGATCACTATGTCAGTCAGTCACCTTTGAGTTATATATATTTAGATTGTTATTGATGTTATACAACTTCATTTGGGGTGCTATGACAGGAAACCTCCACGTGCTCCCGTGGACTGGAGTTCCTTTTCGGATACGTCCGGGGGGAAGACCAGTTTTTCGGGCCGGTGCGCGGTGCACCCTGGGATGCGGGCAAAAACTCTTCCTTAGGCACTGTGTGCCTAAGGGGTCTCTTTGCCCGTATGCGAATAGCCTGTCGTGTGGACGCTCCAACGCGTGTCCCTCTGATCAGCAGAGGGCACAGCGGCGGAGCGGGCTTGTGGACGGTGAGTAATGGGTAGCTCGCCGTCCGTCCAAGGAACAAGCCCGGGTCGGTGGCGCGTCGTGTTTCGCGTCAAATGCCTGCTGGGGTCGCGGGTTTTTTCTTAACCCAGGATACCGTGGCCCCGGAACGTAAAGGGCATCCGAAGGAACACGGGTGGAGTGTAAGAGTCTGACAGTCCCTTCCGCCCCACCCAGGGCGGGAGGACTCATTTGATGATTTTACCACCTAAAAAAAAAAAAAAAAATACAACTTCATTTAACAAAATGTTTTACAACTGATTACAATATGATATAACAAAATATAACTTTTGTTGTACAACATCATCATTCCTCGAAAGACAAACCCAAACTGATTGAACATAATGTTATACGATGATTACGATGTTATACAACGAGTTCAACCAATATGGGAGCGTTTATAACATATAAAACTTAACATGTTGTAAAGTATTGTTACACGCTTTATGAATGTTATCGTGTTATACACAATGTTGTATAACGTTATATATCTGCTGTGTGGGAGCACATTTACATTTCGAAGCACTTACCTAAGTAAGATATAATGTTTCAATTTTAGGTGTCAGGTTTATAGAGGAAGCCTTCCCTTAATTCCTGAGATTCATCCCCATTCTCCCTGAAATTCATCTATCTATATCATGTTAACGTACCCATCTAACGTTCACGTCGTCGTTATGTTTATGACGAAAATACTTGTTTGAATATTTGTGTCAGTTCGAATCCCAGTTCGGGACAAAATATTCTTATAGGTTTTTTGTTTTATTTTGCAAATATAACTGGCGTAATATGGGTTTCATTACAACATTTCTCTAGTAGTGTACCTACAGTCCTGCTCTTTCCTTTTCGTGTAAAACAGGCGTGATGGTACGCTGTGCTACTTTTTGACAGGTCTCCTATAAGAAATAGGTCATGGCCTGATCAGCTAAATCTAAACTCAGTCGATGTTTGTTTGCTATGGATCTGAAAGTATGGCTTCGGTTAACCAAAGTACTACTTATAAATCTCTGATTAGCTGCCACCCATTACACAAATCCAATTAGTCTCCGACGGAACTCAATGGTTTTTAAGTACCAAGTCATCGTCTTGAAATTGCTGAATCGCATTACTTCTGTGAACAATTTAATAATGCGTTCCACACAATTTTATTCCTTTACCAGGAATGATTAAAGTCGTCTGTCTGTGACATAAATTATGATGCAGCATACATTGGAGCTTGTACTTAGAGAGCGCACATCACATTATTGTGTGTACGCTCAATGGAACGCTGTGGCGCAATATTTTTTATAACTACAGGACCACATCGCAAAGTTGTGTAGTAAAAGTTTACGTGGATTCCCAGGCTGCTTTATGCGAACCGTTCGTTCAGCGGAGTGTAGTATTCGCCTTTGGAAAGTCGATCAAACAATACGTGGTAACCGTTCGGCGTGTCTCGTGACACGCTCTCGTGTGCTTTTCGTTATTTTTTGTAAGGCAGCAAGTGTCGGGTTAATGTCGTGTGTGATAAATATTTATTTATTATTAAATTAAATAAAAAGGTAAGCATTTATTTATAATATTATTTTATTTGTATTATTTACGTTGGTGGTTTTTCATTGCTGACTGACCTCCAAACAAATAATTAATATTTTAGCAACATTTAACTTAACTATTCTTGTTACGTGATATTTATCCATAAAAAAAGAAAATTTGTATTATAATCTTTTCAATATTTGTATGGCAAATACGAAGTCTGCAACACAAATATTGTAATTATTATATCCTTATTTAATTTATCACAAATTCAGTTTCAGTAAATAGGTACTTAGTTTGAGATAAGATTTTCGTTAAAACAATGCTTCAAACAGTTACCGCTAATTCTTTCAACATCGATTAGTGGTTAACCTTGATTAAATTGTTTGCAAACAGACTGTATCAACGTACATAGTTTATTATCGCAACGCTCAAAAAATAACATCTTGCGATAACCTTTGATATGAAATGATTCGCTGAATAAACCAACAGTGATGTACAGTAAGTAGATTCGTCTTCCATGATTTCGTAGTACCAAAGGTCAGTTAGGTTAAACTTCCAACGTGATTTTTTAACTTATTTGTAAACAAAGCTAACCCAGGAGCTCTACTTTACTAGTATGTTTATTAATTACAGTTCCAAAGTTAAAACAAAATGCCGTGTAACTGTAAGGTGGAAGACTCAAGTTCATCTCAGCATCATAACGGATGCGAGTTGAATGCTCGTCGCAGTTCGACTGGACAAAATGGGCATCATCAGCCCCATCGGAGGCTGTTCCAGGAAGACAAAGGCCATGAAGAAGTCAAGGAGAGCTGCCCCGATGAACCAGTAGACAGAGACACCGTTAGGTTGTGATTTGTGAAATATTTTTGGTGGCAGGAAAATACCAGCAGTTTTATTTATGTATATCTAGTATTAGTTATATTACTTGGTACAACAAAAATGTAGTGCTCTACTATCCTGTTTCCTGCTAGACCATATAAGGAATATTTTGAAATTACAACGGCAAACAGCTGAGATATTAGTTTTCAGGGTTCTCTACAATATTTACTTTTTTGCGAGTTCAGCATTTCGGGATTTCATGGAACGTTTTTCGTTGTTTCTTGTGTATTTATTTGACTTTCCTTCCCTATGCTGATGACATAAAAGAATATACAATGTAAACTTTAGAAACCGTTACATGGGCTTCCCGAGAACAGGTAAAGTTGACAACAAAAGCAAGTCTTGTGAATAAAAACTCCCCTCCGAAATCATACAAATCAAAAAGTTCACTCTAAAGAAGCGAGTGTTGTTGTGTAAACGTGATCAGAAGGTACTTATCCTTTAGGTACTTGAGCTTGTAGATACTCATGTCCGACCATTTTTTCGCCAGGTACCCCGATGGCACGGTGCGCCTGCGGAACCCTAACATCGAGCTAATGGACCAAGATATATTATACCACTTGGCACTCGGCAGCGGTTCTCACGATCTTGTTGAAATGTTCGGAGATGTTAAGGTACTTATTGTTAATACTGTGGATTAGGTACTTACTGGAATTTCTGGTTAGACTTGTTTTGAAAGACGAATTACACAATTCGGTGGCCCACGACTAAGGTACGAGGTGTAAAAGGACCCTCCTTCATTTTTAGCCGTCAATCAAACGTTCTGTACATCTAATTAAGTGAGGTTTTTTAGGGTTCCGTAGCCAAATGGAAAAAACGGAACCCTTATAGATTCCTCATGTCTGTCTGTCTGTCCGTCCCATGTCACAGCCCTTTTTGACGAAAGTATAAGAGCTATCCTGTTGAAACTTGGTAAGTAGATGTATTATGTAAACCGCATTAGGATTTTCACACAAAAATAAAACAAAAACCAAATTTGGGGGTACCCCCCGTACTTAGAATTGAATCTCAAAACATTTTTTTTCGCCTGACTCATACCATACGTGTGGGGTATCTATGAATAGGTCTTGAAAAATGATATTGAGGTTACTAACATCATTTTTTTCTAAACTGAACGCTTTGCGCGAGAAACGCTTCCAAAGTGGTAAAATGTGTGTCCCCCCCTGTAACTTTTAAAATAAGAGAATGATAAAACTAAAAAAAATATGTGATGTACATTACCATGTAAACTTCAATTGAAAATTGGTTTGAACGAGATCGAGTAATTAGTTTTTTTTAAGCGTCATAAATCGTAAACCGCAATTTACTTTTCAGTTACAACCAACTACAAGAACGTTTATATTATGTTACTTGCTGCTACGGCACCCTTCATGGGCGAGTCCGACTCGCACTTGGCCGGTGTGAAACGACTTTTTTTCGGCGAAATGTCGCATTTTACGGTAGAGCTCAATGAAACGCACAAAAAAACTTTAATAGCGGTAAGAAGTCGTGCATTTTACTTGGTTATCTTATAAAAGGGTACCATCTTTCATGGACAGAATAAACGTTAAACGCAATCCCGCACCCAAAAACTCATTATAGTACCTACCTAGGCTTGACAATTTAATGATGCATGCATGCTGACGTGCCTTTGTTTTTTATTATTTCAGTTTCTTATCAAGGTCATTATTTTAAAGTTCATTTTTGTCTGCAGTTTGTATGCATGGGGGGCACTCCGAAGCGGATGGAGCAGTTTGCGTACACGATCATGGCAGAGATTGGTCACAAACTTCCGTGCGGGACCACGCTGCAGGACATCAGCCAGTTCTCCTACAGATACTCCATGTACAAAGTGGGGCCTGTACTTTGTATCAGTGTGAGTATCTATAACATAAACTACATCTACAGCACTTTCGCAGTTATTATGTCTTGTGTCGACTCTGGGACTGTAGCACCATAATTATTTTAAATTACCTTATATTATAGAGTTGTTTTTTGTCTTTTGACAATTCAAAAGTGCCTGTAATGGCCTACTTGAAATACTTAAATGCTTTGATTTTGATAAAAATAGGGAGCAAAGGAGCCTCTGCAATTAGTGTCGGGTAGTTGACGTCTTATTTCTAGAAACCTGGTAGGTATATTTTGTTAGCACATAGTTCCCTGAGATACTTTTCTATAGCATTTCAACCGCGCCTTCACTATGGACACACACAAAAGGATTTCGAAAAAATTGGTACCTATATAATACATTGTTTGTAAATTCATCTGTTTATAGTCGAACCGCGTCGAATATTGTTGAATTGTCAATTATGGAATGCGAGTGTAATTATTAGATACATTTTCGTTGTGGATCGGCTATAATCAACAATGCAGTGAACTCAATCAGTTTAATCTATTATCCTACGAGAGAAAAAGATAAGCAACCCGACTAAGATCTTGAATTTCCCGAAGGGTTATGTCGAGATACAATTGTTTCAAGTCTCGTAGAAACATAATTACTATTTGCTAAACCCGAAGGATTTCTAAAAAATAATTTACCATGGTTGTTTTAAAAGAAAACTTGCAATCATTTTAGTTAATATTGCACACATATACACACATCAAAAGTGTCTAGGGATCAACATATATTTTTGCAATAACTTTTCTCCTGATTGATATTAATTAAAATGTTCTTTAAGGATTCATCAAATAAAGTGTTATCGTTTGTCACAGTAACGATAAACCAAGTCACCTTTGCATTCATAAAGAAATTTGCCATTTTCCTAATAAAGGGATTTTTGACATTTGAACCACTAACATTAAAGTTCGAAAAAAAGACTGAAATAACAGTTTTCTTTAAAATTTTATTGGGTAACTTAAACAATTAATAATCCGTGTTTCTACCGCGAACACTAACAACACAAGAACATCGGTTTGGCATACTCAAAATGAGTTCATCCAAATCACGCTGTGGAATGGCCGCCCATGTTCGTTGCAACAACAAAAAAAGGTCTTCTTGCGACTGGATACCCTCCATATTCGGCAGAGCTCTTCTCTGTAGCATATCCCATGCATGCTCAATCGGGTTCAAGTCTGGCGACTGAGCAGGCCAGGGCAGGACATTGATGTTAGCTGCGGCGAGAGTCTGTCTTACAACTCTTGCGGTGTGCGGTCGTGCATTATCATGCATTAACTGAAATAAGGGACCGATTTGCACTTGTAGAGGAACGATGACGTCTGATACAATCGTCTCAGCATAAATTTGAGCGTTGAGGTTGCCTCTGATCCAAATCAACTCAGTTCTTCCGCCGATCCAAATACCCGCCCATACCATGATGGTTCCACCACTATAAGGATGGACTTCCTGGCAGGATTTTAATCGCTGTTGGCGTCCAGGGGTTCTCCAGTGTCGTATACGTCTTGTATCCGGTCTCATACCAAAACGAGACTCATCAGAAAAGCACACGAAACGCCATTGTTCTTCTGCCCAATTTCTGTGTTCAAGAGCCCATTGATATCGAATCCTACGATTGTGCATTGCTATAGGTGGTACCCGTAGCGGTCTTCGGGAATGAAGGTTCACTTCATGCAAGCGGTTTCTGACTGTTTGGTCGCTAATTAAGTTCCCTGAAGAGTGATGAAGCCTCACGGCTAACATCATGGCGGTTATTGTTGGAGCTCTTCGAGTTAAGATTTGAATGTATCGGTCTTGTCTCCGTGTGGTGCAGCGATACCGTCCTCCATGGCGCTCAGCCACGGTACCAGTGCTTCGGTAACGTGTCCAAAGTCGACTGATAACACTCTGACTTGTATTCAGAGCTAAAGCCACAGTACGTTGCCGGGAACCAGCTTGTTAAAGTATCGAAACAAAATAAAACCATTCAATTGACTAATTGCACAATCACTATTTCCTCATTCCAACCAATCCTGCATTCCATTCATTCATTCACTTCCTTCCGGATTCCTTCAATCCTTTCAATCAATCATTCACAACTCACAAGAACTCAGGAGCAACATGGCGCGCGCGAACTTTTGCCGGCTATAAACTTTTTATATCAACAATACTCTATCAACCTACCTACAAGACTGTTAACAATTCAGTGAAGTGTCAAGTGATAAGGGACGTCCCTGGGTTGCATTGGTGTGGCGCCACGAACAACTGTTGTCTGCGAAGTCCGTGAGTACCTACCTCTCTTGCTATCCCAGTTTATCCCGTGATTGTGCACGACTTAAGGTCGCCTATGGCCATCAGTTCCATCGAAGGGATTAATTCATTAACAACCATAACATTTTTGGACCATCGAGCCCGATTTATATAAATGTACCTCTAACTTTTGTCGTAACATCACACGTGCGGCGTCCATATTTGCCATTTACATTTCACAGAAAACACGATATTTATGTATGTATCATATTATTTTTGAGTTATAACACGTAATAACCCATTAAACAAACATCTTATCTTCATGTCATCATAATATCAAACAGTTTTTAAAGTTTTCTCAACTTCGATACGAAGTTTGAAATCTTGAACCAGTTTTGACCGGTCTCGTAGGTAGGTACCATAATTCGTCAGTTCCAACAGGAATTTTGACTTGATCATTTCAAACGTTGTTTCAAAGTGTAACATATAACACTGGGCTGCGTTTAAATCCTTTATCCAGTTTAAATTTATACTGACTAAATGTCAAACACCCCGTTTAAGTACACCGCGAGGTGAAAAATGAAGCTAACTAAAATTTAATCTGCCCCGTTTACGGTCGTCCGCTGGTATAAGTTTTTACTAAATGGAATAAATTTTTGCGACCTTTTTACCTCGCAAAATTTTATCCTGCTGTCAGACTGACATTAACTTTTGTTGTTTTGCTCGATTTGCGCCGTAAAAACGAATATTATTTTTATTTTAGAGATTAAATAATATATTATTTGTGGATTATGGATTTATATTAAACCGGCAAATTGATTATTTATTCAATAAACTGAGCTGTCAATTGAATTTGACAACTAACATTGACAGAAACTTATGACTCCGTTCAGCGAACCCTCGCTAGTTTAATTTTTACTGGCGAAATATCGCCGGAAGATTTAAACGCACCCCTGAAACATCATTCTATGACATTATCTATAACTTAGCGTATTTTTTACGTAATTTTAATTGCTAACGTAACATGTAACGTAGCAATAATACTCCTAACATAATAACAATTCTGAGTTCTTTAATTGTGGAATTTATAAATAACATATAATTTATAAATTACAACATTGTTTTTATCATTTAAGGTCCTTCGAAACATTAAAAGTATTTTATTCTGGATAATTTGATCATAGTTATTTAGAATTACAGCTAATAGCGCCATCTAGTATCCAGTAGCATAACAAAACAATCGATCTTTCATTCACCATTTCAACTCAATCTTCAGTGTTGTCATTTCTGAAATATCATTAAAATACTATTATTTTTTAGTCTTACCATAATTTTCGGTGAATGTTTGCTGTCATTGCTGTCATAATAAACTAACTGTCATCAAACAAAACATTTTGATCGAATTCAAAACTTTATTTTAACTTGTTGGGTTACGAAAATTGACTTTTAACATAACATTAGCATATTTAACTGACAATTTTAGATTAAAACTTAGTCATCATGAGTGAAGCAATGGCAGCTCATCATGAATCAAAGCGCAACATTGCGCACAAACGTTTAACAGATGCTGTTGTCTGCGCTCGCAAATGCATCAACGATGCAAGCCTTCTACCGCGTTTAGAAACATGGGGAGCGCGGGTAGAATCTCTTATGGAAGCATTTAATGATGCCCACATAAAACTTTTGTGTGAATATAAAAATCTTGATATCAGTGATGAACAAATGTTAAAACAAACAATTTATCAAGAGCAAGCAGATGACATGTATTTTGAGGTATTAGAAACCATTCGTAAACTCTTACCTAATCAGAAAGCAGATGTGGTAAAATGTCCCACATCCTCTATAGAAAACAGGAAACCTACAAAGTTGCCTGCGATAAAGCTACCAACTTTCTCTGGTCAGTTTAAAGATTTTCCTGGTTTTATTGATTTGTTTAACACATTAGTCCATGACAGGACAGATATATCAAAAGTAGAAAAGTTCCAATATCTTGTAAGTTCCCTTTCAGGAGAACCACTTAATCTTCTTAGAGCTTTTCCAATTTCTGAGGCTAATTATATTAGCGCTTACCAAGCACTTGTCAATAGATATAATAACAAGCGATATTTATCATTTTTATGTTGGGAACAAATATGCAATCTTAAACCTGTAACCACACCGTCTGCCCAAAGCTTAAGAAATCTTCTGGATACATTCTCTGAAAATCTTTCAATGTTAAACTCATTGGGTTTGCCCACATCCAACTGGGATTTTGTTTTATTTCATTCACTCATAGTAAAAATAGATAAGAAATCTCGTGAAGCTTTTGAACTTTCATGCAGTGGGTGTGAGTTTCCACGGTTTGACCAGTTAGAAAAATTTTTATTAGAAAGATGTAATGCATTAGAGCGTTCATCCTTAACAAATACAACAGTGGCATTGCCTAATAATACCAATATTAACAAAAATAACACAAATTTAAATAATAATAACTCTAATAAAAATAAAAATAATTCAACTAATCAAACATCCACTATGCTTTTGGCTCAAACGCCTCAATCATCTAATTGCATCATTTGCAAAGAAAATCATTCTCTGTTTTCATGTGACAAGTTTGCTGCTAAAACACCTCAAGAGCGCTTTCAAATTGCAAAGCAACATAAACTTTGTTTAAATTGTCTGCGTTCAAATCATAACACTTCTAAATGTGTATCAACTCATAATTGTAAAACTTGTAATCAGCGTCATAACAGCCTGTTACATTTTACAAAGGGTTCCCAATCAAATCAAAATAATAATTCAAATGAACAAAATTCATCTCAAGTTGCTGTAAATCAGACTAGCTCTTCTAGTACCGTTACCCCGGTTACAACATTATCAAATATCACCAGAGCGTCCACTTCTTCTTTTGTTTTGCTTGCCACAGTACAAGTGGAAATCAAGGATGGACATAACACTTATCAAAGGGTAAGAGCCTTGTTAGACCCCGGAAGCCAAAGTCATATAATTACAAATTCTTGTGCACGGAGACTTGGTTTGAGTAGAGTTAAATGTAACACTCCAATGTCAGGAATAGGCGATGCTCCTGCTTTATCATGTAGTAAGGTCTTTCTGGATATTCGTCCTTTGAATAATTTCAATACAACATTTACAGCGGAAGCGGTGATTTTAGATAAAATCTGCAGTGATATGCCAACACATGCAGTAGATATAAATGATTTCAAGCATATATCAAATCTTAAGCTAGCTGATCCTGATTTTCATAAATCTCGCCCTATTGACATCTTAATTGGTGGAGAGATTTTTCCTCAGATTTTGTTACCAGGTAAAATTGATAGCAATAACCATACAGCAACAGCAATTAATACTGTATTTGGGTATGTTCTCATGGGTAGGACACAAGCAGCCAATCCCATTGAGTCTATTCCAGTATCAATCAATCATGTATCAATGGATGCCAATTTAGACATTGCAGTCCAAAAGTTTTGGGATACCGACAACATACCATCGGAACCAAAACATGCAACCTCTGCTGACGATATTCGTTGCGAGGACATTTATCAATCAACATGTAAGCGTCCGCGTTGGTCCTTGCTGTCAAACAGCTGTCAGAAGCACATACGCTCCTCAATTAATTTCGCGATTTGTGAAAAATACTGTGAAATAGTGCCCTAAAACATCATTAAAGTGTAGTGAAAGTGCTTTGGAAACGGTGTTATCGTTATCTAGTGATTTTACATCCAATAAACGACAAAATCCTTATCCAAACAATAGTAGATTCTATCAGTGAAAAAGTTATACCCACATTTGGATTAATAATTTTTTGACATTCTCCCCCTCAACTGTGCAAATTTAAAATAATTTAAAATGGCCGGTTTTTTTACTATAGTGCGTCTGTGAAGCCCTTAGCGGGTTTCGCCACAGACAGGGGTTTTTGCACGCCCTGTCTGTGGCGAAACCCGCTCAAGAGTTCCTTGGACATGCGGAAGCTCTTTTATTGATCTGAATCATTTCTAAATTAAATTTTCTACCTAGAAAATAGTACTTTTGTAATATATTTGTTGGTAATAATATTATACAGCTGGTATAATTACGGGGTACATATATGTTCAGTACATTTTGGGTCATATTTTAATATTATACCACACTTAGCGAGCCAACAAGAGTATTTATTTATAAACTTTTATTACTATTCACGTAATAATATTACACAAGTCGTGACTCTCATACAATTATTTTAAATAAATCAAGTTTTAAGTACAGAAAAAAAATGAAGGTAGCAACGCGGCCGTCTGTTTACTGGCGATTTCGCGGTAATTTTTTCTCTACCGAGAACTCAAAACGACACTTGCTAGCTGTCTCGCTCTCCGTAGACGCGTTTTAATAAGTTGAACAAAGACAAAAGTAGTTTTATCGCTGTTTTTTCACATGAAATATGTGAACGTAGACAGAGCGACCCGGAAAGGGTCTCTCCACAGACGCGGTCAAAATGGTCAAAATGACGTTGCGACCCGCTGCGGGCTTCTGCACAGTTGAGGGGATATGTCTGTTTCAATGTCACTGTCAGATGGGGTTGCCACCTCCAATCCAGTGTTACCTCGTTGAAACTTAATTTACCCAGAAATTATGGATCATGTCACCGAAGACCGCACAGGAGTAGGTGACCAGGCTCCTGTGTTGGCGAATACTACTGGCAACAGCTGTAACAAAAAACTTGTACAACAAGCTTTCCATCCAAGCTTGTTCCTATCAAGACCAAGATCCGCGTCAGTTGGAAATAATCTAACAGTTAAACCATCCAAAGATTATATTGATGTGGAGCCCCAAAATTCTAGGGCTGAAGACATTGAACCTGAACACCCATCCTGGCAAAGAGTACCATCAAAAAATAAAAACAAAAAACGAAAAATTTCGAGCAGCCCATCTCCTGATGCTGTTAAAACAGCTAATAGATTCAACGGCCTTTCGATTGACCTGACCCAAAATGATACCGATGAGCCAATCAAGAAAGCTAGCAAACCTCCACCGATAATCCTTTACGGGATTGAAGATGTCACCAAATTGACTGAACTTCTGGAAACTGCTGCTGAAAGAAGACAATTCACTTACAAGATTGTGAATAGAAATCAGCTAAGAATTAGTAGTGTGGACATTGACACCTACAAGAAGCTAATTGGTCTTGTGAGGGAAAATAGACTCATTGGGCATACCTTTAACAGAAAGGATATGAGATGCTCTAGAGTAGTTATTCGCAACTTACACCCATCTACGCCCACCAGCATTATTAAGGAAGAAATTGAGGCCACAGGAAATACTGTTACTGGGGAAATTATCAATGCCAAGTACGGCCCAGAGAAAAAGCCCACCTCTACATTCTTTGTAAATCTGGCTCCAGGGTCAAACATCAAAGCGGTAAAGGACTTGAAATATATATACCACCAATCCGTTGTTATAGAAGATCCAAGAAAAAGGAAATCAATCGTACAATGTCAGAGATGCCAACAATATGGCCACTCAAAGAATTATTGTATGCGCCCCTACCGCTGTGTTAAATGTGGTCAGTCGCACAAGACTTCTGAATGCCAGAAACATGATCGCGAAACTCCTGCTTTGTGTGCATTATGCAGTGGCCCGCACCCCGCTAATTACAGAGGCTGTGCGGTATATAAAGAAATTTTAGCCCGAAGAACAAAGACGACCGCATTCACCACCGCACCATCTCAGATAGTTAACATAAACCACAAAATGCTTGATGCACATAATATGACAAATGATAAGCAGATACCATCCATTACCAAGCCTAAAGAAATGATAAAAACTTACTCAGAAACTGTAAAGACACATAACAGACAGGTTCAAGTAGAAGATACCAACGATATGAGAAAAATAGTTAATACTACAATTGAGCAAATGCTACTGAAACAATCAGAAAAATTTGAACTTATCATACAACAAATGAGTACCTTAATGGGCCTCATAGCTAAGCTCGTTGATAAGTTAACGTAATGGCGTATACAACTCTTAGAATAGCAACATGGAACATAAATGGTTTAGCACCCAATAAATATGCAATTGAATTACTTATGATAGAGCACAAACTTGATATAGTCCTTGTATCGGAGGCACATTGCACATCCTCTAGTTCCATCAAGTTCCAAGAGTTTCAGACATACCTGACAAATCATCCTGATGGTACTAGCCATGCAGGTACTGCAATAATTATTAGGAAAACTATAAAACATCACCTTATGCCAGAGTATAAATACAACCACTTGCAAGCAACAACCATTGCAGTTGAAGATCACTGTGGATGCTTGTTGGTGTCTGCGGTTTATTGCCCCCCAAAATATAAAATTACGGAACCTATGTTTAATCACTACTTTCAGACACTTGGAAGTCGCTTTGTGGCTGGAGGTGATTGGAACGCCAAACATACGTCATGGGGTTCTAGGCTTACCAGCACTAGAGGAAGACAACTAAAATTAAGCGCAGAAACTAATAACCTCCACTGGGCATCTTCTGCCGAGCCCACATACTGGCCGACTGATACAAATAAAACTCCAGACCTCTTAGACTTTTTTATGATCAGAGGCCTAGGTAGACACTATACAAAAGCAGAAAGCTGTTTGGATAGCTCATCAGACCATACTCCAGTCTTGTTGACAGTGAGCACTATGTTAATAGATCGTAAGAAGACTGAGACACTGTACAACAGACATACGGACTGGACCTCATTCAGAGAGCTTATAGACAGTAAATTAGAACTCAAAGTAGCTCTAAAATCCGCAGATGATATTGAAGATCAGGTAAAGATATTTACATCTCTAATACAAGAAGCCTGCTGGAAGTGCACTCCTGCTCTAAAATCGAAGAGTAAAGTTCTCAATGTCCCGCTACAAATAAAGAATGCCGTTCTAGACAAGAGGAAACTACGACGCATCTGGCACCAAAGTAGACATCCACATGATAAAGCACAATTTGACGAAGCGTCAAAGAATCTTAGAAATATGATTAAAGACTGGCACAATGACACTCTCGAGACAAAGCTGGAAACGCTCACAGCTACTGTTTCCACTGGCTATTCGCTATGGAAATTTACCAAGAACTACGACAGACCAATACAGGCAAAGCCACCTATTCGAGTAGGCAATGGCTGGGCTAAAACGGATCAAGAAAAGGCTAACGCTTTTGCTAGTCATCTATCAAAAGTCTTTACTCCGAATGATGCGCAGGACAACTCTCACGAGGCTTTAGTCACTGAGACTCTTAATCAAGCTATGCAGCTCTCACTACCTCCGAAACCAGTCACAGCGAGAGAAGTGTGGAAGACTATAAGGGAACTCAAGGATAAGAAAGCTCCGGGCTTTGACCTGATAACTAAAGAGATTTTGATCCAACTACCTAGGAAGGCAATAGTGTTCCTAACTACTATATTTAACGCAATTCTGCGAGTGCAATATTTTCCCCAGCTATGGAAGGTGTCGCAAATAATAATGGTTCATAAAGTGGGAAAATCGCCTAATGATTCTACATCGTACAGACCCATCAGTTTGCTACCAATTACATCTAAAGTCTTTGAGAAGGTCCTGTTACGCAGAATCCTGCCGATACTGGAGGAAAATCAAATAATACCCCACCACCAGTTTGGGTTTCGCCAGCAGCACTCTACGGTGGAACAGGTGCACAGAGTCTATAACAAGATAAGACACACACTCGAACACAAGGAATACTGCTCTTCAGCTTTCCTAGATATTCAGCAGGCTTTTGACAGGGTCTGGCACAAGGGCTTATTATTTAAAATTAAATCATACCTCCCTCACTCATATTATTGCTTACTAAAATCCTATTTAGCAGACAGGCTATTCCAAGTAAGGGAAGGTGAGGAAACTTCAAAGTTTTATAACATATTGGCTGGAGTCCCGCAGGGATCTGTGCTGGGACCTCTCCTTTACACCCTTTTCACAGCGGATCTCCCGCAAGTAGACGGCATCACCACCGCTACGTTTGCTGATGATACAGCCATACTAGCCAGCAGCACTGACCCAATACGTGCCTCAGAAATGCTCCAGAATGGACTAAATGAAATCACTAAGTGGCTGCAAAAGTGGAAGATCAAAGCTAGCTCGTCAAAATCGGTACAAGTAACCTTTACCTTGAGAAAAGGAAACTGCCCCCCGATAATATTAGATAACACCATATTACCCCACTCTGACTGCGTTCGGTACTTAGGATTGCACCTAGATCGAAGACTGACATGGAAGCGCCATATCAAAGCCAAAAGAGAAGAACTAAACATACGATACAGAAACCTCCACTGGCTGCTTGGACGTAACAGCAAACTCTCCATAGACAACAAACTTCTAATCTATAAGACAGTATTGAAGCCTGTTTGGATGTACGGCATACAGCTGTGGGGAAGTGCCAGTAACTCGAACATATCTATCCTGCAAAGAATGCAGAATATAATACTCCGCACTATTAGCAACTCACCTTGGTTCATCACTAATGATGAAATACATGATAACCTCAACATGTTTACTGTGAAGGATGAAATCAAAAGCACTACGCAAACCTACCAGCAACGGCTGCAAAATCACCCCAACCCTCTTGCTTCACAATTAAAATGTCGAAGCTATACAAAAAGACTAAAAAGGAAAGATGTAATCAGTAGTGATTGAGTCTGATAAACATAAGGAGTAGATGGTCTCACTGGAGATCACACTCGCCGTGTCAAGCTCCTACATCAAATCTGCTTAAAGTGGCACTGATTGCAGATAATAATAATAACAAAAAAAAAAAAAAAAAAAAATGTAAGCGTGATGCTGACGGTCGTTATATCGTGCATTTACCATTTAAAGATTCATCATTACCATCATTCAACGATTCGTATACTGTTGCGCTTCGGCGATTTAATCAACTTGAAAAACGTCTTCATCAGAATCCAATTTTCGGAGAAGAGTACAAATCTCACATACTGGAGTATTTATCAAGTGGGCAGATGGAACCTGTTTCACCTAATGATTACCAGTCATCTTCAGCATATTATATACCCCATCATGCAGTGATAAAACCCAATAGCGTTTCTACACGTTTGAGAGTTGTCTATGACGCCTCAGCTAAGGACAGACAGGGTCGATCTCTTAATGACACATTGTTGACTGGCGCTAAATTGCAAGCAGATATTAACAACATCATTTTACGATTTCGCCTCCATGCAGTCGTATTATCAGCCGACGTACGTCAAATGTATCGTCAAATCATCATTACTCAGGATCATCGGGATTATCAACGGATCTTATTTAGATGTTCACCTGACGAATCAATTCAAGAATATAGAATCAATCGCGTAACATTTGGAGTGTCGTCCGCGCCATTTCTAGCCATACGTACCATACATCAGTTAGCTCAAGACGAACAGCACACCTATCCTGTTGCTGCAAAGGTGCTGCGAACAGATCTTTACGTAGATGACGTAGTCACTGGCTGTGATAATATCCAACAAGCCACTCGTTTGCAGCAAGAGTTAGCAAAAATCATGGCTGCCGGTGGTTTTGAGCTTAGGAAGTGGTCCAGCAACCATGCGGCTGTACTGCAAAACATACCTGAAGAACATAAAATGGTACCAGATTTGACGTTTGACAGTGACACCAACTTCATCAAGGTTCTTGGCCTTGCTTGGAATGCTCATCAAGATGTTTTTAATTATCAAGTTAATCAAATCCCACGCGACTGTACAAAGCGGACTATGCTCTCTGAGCTTGCCCGTATCTATGACCCTATCGGTCTACTGACACCATTAACATTTTTAGCAAAGTTTCTTATTCAACGTCTCTGGTTACTAGGGTCTTCTTGGGATGAACCTGTACCCGATGACATTCATCAAATTTGGACGAAGTATACACATCAATTATCAAATCTTTCTCAATTACGTATTCCGAGACGTATTACACATGACCAAGCAGCGTCTTATCAGATTCATGGCTTCTGCGATGCTAGTGAAGCTGGTTATGCGGCCGTAGTCTTTCTTCGTTCCAGTATTTCTCAAGATCAATATCAAGTCCGTCTAGTGAGCGCAAGATCACGTGTTGCTCCCACCAAGCGTAGAACACTTCCGAGACTCGAGCTCTGTGCTGCATCATTATTAGCAGATCTCATGAGTTATATCATAAACATATATTCTAACATTATCAACATTGACGGCGTGTTCGCATGGTCTGATTCCATGATAGTGCTAGCATGGATCAAATCAAACTCCACCAATTTTAAAGCATATGTCGGTAACCGTATAGCAAACATTCAAAGAAAATTACCAAATGCCACCTGGAAACATGTGCCAGGCAAGCAGAATCCAGCTGATTGCGCAAGTCGTGGTCTACTACCAGACGAGCTTATCAGCCACGCCCTCTGGTGGACCGGACCGGAGTGGTTATCACTAAATCACAATCAATGGCCTCACGAGCCATTAAATACAACATCATACAGCATTACAGATAATGATGTAGCCTGTGAACAACGTGTCACAGCGCTCTCATGCAGCCTAGACGATAGCAACCCTTTAGAAAATCTCATTAATAAATTTTCGTCATTACGTAAAATTCAACGTATTTTAGCATATTGTGTCAGATTCATTAAAGCTTTACGCAAAAACAAAGTAGTTAACCATTTAACAGAAGATGAGCTACACAACGCCCTCATGGTGCTTGTGAAACACGTACAACATATTGAATTTAAAAACGAAATCAAACAATTATTAGCAGGAAAAGTTTTGCCTAAACCTTTTAGGAAACTTAACCCATTTATAGATCACTCTGGTGTTTTGCGGGTGGGGGGAAGGCTTTCTCGTTCTGATTTAGAATTTGAAACAAAACACCCATCTTTGCTTCCTCGTAAACATCTTTTAACTCAGCGCATCATTGAATCAGTGCATAATGAAAACATGCATCCAGGATTACAAACACTTCATTATTTAATTCTTCAAAATTTTTGGATTTTGTCTCCAAGGCGGGCAATTCAACAAGTTTTATCAAATTGTTATAAGTGTTTGCGTGTCAAACCCACGGCATTTGAGCCTAAAATGGCAGATTTACCTAAACTTCGGGTCACTCAATTAAAATCATTTCAAGCAGTTGGTTGCGATTATGCAGGTCCCTTTAATGTAACCCCCGTCAGAAGGCGTGGATCACGTGTTACGAAGGCGTACCTATGTCTTTTTGTATGCTTTGCCACAAAGGCACTCCACTTGGAGCTAGCTTCGGATATGTCATCTGCATCATTCCTAGCGGCATTACGTAGATTCATCGCACGGCGTGGTAGATGTAATGTTATCCACTCAGATTGCGGAACAAATTTTAAAGGCGCTCAATCAGAGTTGTCAAATATCATGAAGTCAGCGTGTGGGACCGAACATATATCGTTTCATTTCAACCCTCCTGGGGCCCCCCACTTCGGAGGACTCTGGGAAGCTGGGGTTAAGTCTGTTAAGACGCATCTTTATCGTGTGATAGGAACACAGATACTCACATATGAAGAGCTCAATACCCTACTTGTCCAAGTGGAATCCGTTTTAAATTCAAGACCTTTATGCTCCATTAGTTCGGATCCCAGTGACATTACGGCACTCACACCTGGCCATTTTTTAACGTTAGCACCATTAACAACATTACCAACACCAAATTATACAAACATACCAACCAATCGTCTGACACGTTGGCAACTTTTGCAACGAATGCATCAGGATTTTTGGTCCCGATGGCATTCGGAATACTTAACCCATTTGACGCAACGTTTGAAATGGAACGAATCCTCTCGTGACGTTCAGATCAATCAGTTAGTTATTATTAAAGATGAATGTCATCATCCGTTACGATGGCGGCTTGGGAGGATAATCAAACTATATCCTGGTCGTGATGGTGTTCCGCGTTCGGCCACTGTCAGAACTGCTCAAGGTATTCTTGACAGACCTCTTGTAAAATTATGTCCTCTCCCTGATGGGCATAATTAAATTTCCACTACTTTTATATCCTAATTTAATACCCATTATATTAATAATAACATACACAACACATTATTTACATATCCATCAATCACATCATTATATACAATATCAGTTTTTGGCTTATATGGACGTAGCTTTATTGTAGAGTTCAGGCTCCATAATTTCGCCAGCAGGGGGGAAGAATGTTAAAGTATCGAAACAAAATAAAACCATTCAATTGACTAATTGCACAATCACTATTTCCTCATTCCAACCAATCCTGCATTCCATTCATTCATTCACTTCCTTCCGGATTCCTTCAATCCTTTCAATCAATCATTCACAACTCACAAGAACTCAGGAGCAACATGGCGCGCGCGAACTTTTGCCGGCTATAAACTTTTTATATCAACAATACTCTATCAACCTACCTACAAGACTGTTAACAATTCAGTGAAGTGTCAAGTGATAAGGGACGTCCCTGGGTTGCATTGGTGTGGCGCCACGAACAACTGTTGTCTGCGAAGTCCGTGAGTACCTACCTCTCTTGCTATCCCAGTTTATCCCGTGATTGTGCACGACTTAAGGTCGCCTATGGCCATCAGTTCCATCGAAGGGATTAATTCATTAACAACCATAACACAGCTTCTATCATTCCCACGGCTCTGAGCATTTCTTCCCTGCTTAAATGACGTCGCCGCTCCATAATAACGTTGGTTTTAATCAGTAGTAGGGAAACAGTAGCACTAATAATGTCTTCAATGCGTTGTATGTTTTTATAGGGAAAATATTGACAGCTGATTTTCATCTTTTACTCGAATTTGATTTACAGTTCCTGATTCAAATTATGAAATGCACCAAAAAGGATCCATATAAATTTATAAAATCATAAATTTATTACAAAGCCACATCTCAATCTCAAGAAATCCGCATAAAAATGCTTGATCCCTAGACACTTTTGATGTGTGTATTTAATTTAATATTATTAAACTTTTTATAAAAAAAAATTAAAAACTACTAGAACACTACTGAACAATGTTAGTGCTCCTCTGCTGCCGTGAAATAACCTTCAAACCAGGTACTTCGCATTGCCATAGAATATACATACAATAGTTCTACGGCATTGCATTCAGCTCGTTGTGTTCACATTGTATTTCATACTTCATGCGTGCTTTACATATGTACCTTAACATAAAACTAAACATACTTAACATATTTTTTTTTTTTTTTTTAAAGATATTAATCAGTCGTTACATTAACAAAATAAATAAGTAATTTTAGTGTAAACTTTATCGAGAAGTAAATTATTTGGAGCCAGGGCCTGATTAACCCTTAGGCAAATTAGGCTGCAACCTAGGGGATCGGAGGGGGCGCTGAAATCGTGTCTATGATGATACCTCTCCTCTTTTATTTAAACATTTAATTTTTATTTTTTCTCTAGAGTAAATAGTTAAAAAATACTCAAGTCGAATCAACTTCACACACTAGATGACGACGTTCATGGTGGTCAATGGCAATGGCAACTAAGTTGTCTATAGAAACTAAGCCAATACAAGTCACGCAGTCAAACAAGACATAGATTTGGTTTTCTACTTGGTAGCCTGCAGTTACTTGTCATGATTTTGGTCTTATAATGCGTGAGGTACTTTGCCTTTATGTACGATCAGCTTAAAAAAATGGTTTGCCACCCTTGAATGTCATCGGGCACGCCGCCGCAATCACGGCGGTAAGTCCCCTCTTTGAGGAGTGGCTGGATAGGCGTCACGGCTACCTGACCTACCGCATGACGCAGGTCCTCATCGGACACGGAGGTTTCGGGAGGTACCTGTGTCTGATAAGGAGGGAGGAAACGCCTGGGTGTCACCACTGCGAGGATCGCCCTGAGGACACGATGGAGCATACGGTGCAGGACTGCCCCGTTTGGGCAGAGCACCGCAGTGTCCTTACGGCGGCGATAGGCGGAGACCTCTTGTGCGCGGCTTTGGTCGAGGCCATGCTGCGGAGCGAGACGGAGTTGGAAGCGGTCGCCTCCTACTGGGAAGCAGTCATGCTCGCGAAGGAGGAGGCGGGCTGCGTGAGGGAGAGGATAGCGTCCTTCTTCCACCCAAGCCGCAGTGGTAGACGCCTACGGCGACAGACGTCGGCAGACGATCTCCAGTCGCCATAGGCGCGGGCATGCGGGCGGCAAGTAAAGGGCGACTCGCTGACGACCAGGACCATGCACGTGTCGACGGCGCGTTGTGTTCCACCCGCGCCTCAAATAGTGTCAGCATTGTGAAGGGGACCCCTTCTAGACTAGCCAAAGCCTGCCGGGGTCGCGGGACTTATCTCATTACCGTAACCCCAGAACGTAAAGGGCTATTGAAGGACACCGTGGATTTTAGTCAGTACGAGTCTGACAGTCCTTCCCGCCCTGCCCTTGGTGGGAGGACTTATTTGATGATTTTACCAGGATAGAAAAAAAAAAGCTGAATGTCATGCAGATTAAAAATCAACGTTAGTTTCGCTTGCAGATCGATCTTAAAATTTTTATAGGTAGTAGGTATCTGATAGTGAACCATCTTAAAGTTTTCACACTACTACTCTACTAAGTTACTTTTTAGGCCGTCGTCCGTTACACACCTGGCATGGCGATGGCGGGGGCGCATCCTCATAATTAGCCTAGGGCGGTCAGAACTCTTAATCAGTCGCTGTTTGGAGCGATCATGCAAAATTTTTTATACTTATAAATACAACGTGTGTAGTTTTAAATGAAACAACACACAAAGGACTCATTAAAGCCTAATTCTATACTGGTACATTTAAGGCTTCTATAATAATGCTATTGAATGTGCTACGTGCGTGCATTGGGCATCAAAGCTTTTGATGGCTAAATGTACGCACGTATCGCACGCACTAATAAGCTTATTGCTCAGTGTGTGCTAATATAATCTAGTTACTAATAATCCCGTATCAAGATAGGTAATTAATACCAGCTCACTACGACATGTGTGTTAGTATAGGTACCTAGCAAATTGTGGCCACTCACGTGTTTATCGCCTCGTGACTGTCGCGTGAGATACGTTACGGCACATGATAAAACAAGAGTAGGGTTGTTACCCACCGATGTTTTGTCTATTCCGACCTCTATTAGTACAGTTGCTGTACTACTAACGGCTGTAGGTCTGTATATCAATGTCCAGGTTTTATTTCAGTCTTTTGGAAGAGAAATTTCAAATGTATACCTGACTCTTCAGCCTTTCAGAGTCATATTATAGTAGCCCATGCCAAATATCTTATATTTTACTTAAGGCATCGCGGGACTAACGAATTACTGTGACCCCGGAACGTTGAGGGCTACTGAAGGACACTGTGGATTTTAAGTCAGTACTAGTCTGACTTGAGAGCAGTGGTGGCCCAGTGGTATCGGTCCCGACTTACAAGTTGTAGGTCGTGGGTTCGAACCCCGCCAGGCGCATTACTTTGTGTAATTTGTTTCATCACCACTGCTCTCAAAACGGTGAAGGAAAACATCGTGAGGAAACCGGCATGTCCTAGAACCAAAAATTCGAAGACATGTGACATCTGCCAACCCGCATTGGGCCCGCGTGGTGGATTATGGCCCACTCCCTCTCACAAGAGAGGAGGCCTGTGTCCCAGCAGTGGGAACATTATAGGCTGATGATGATGATGACTAGTCTGACAGTCCCTCCCGCTCTACCTTTACTCATAATTTTACAAAAAATATATAGGTATATGTATGTATATTTAACGGCACGGTTCCGCAAAAAAAAAAGGCGACAACGACGGTATAGCTACCGATTGACCGATAACCATACACTTTCTACAGTGTGACGACGACCTATTTGCCAACAAACTCTTGTCAACCTACAACACAATGTAGTGGTGTTGAAAATGTCAAAACCACTAGCTGCATTGGGGGCATTTCCGACTTGACAACCTTGAATTAAAACTTATATCAATAGCGACTGCTTCAATTGAGACAAATTACTTTTTCTACATCTTACGATGATTGTCTGCTGCATTTATAAGAAGCTGTAGACTTCATTGCTTTATTAATCTATAATATGGTCCCTAATTACGTTATAGAAACGTTAATACCGTTTGCTCGCGGCTTCGGTCGTGATAATGTCAAAAATGGACATACTGTAAGGTTTACAGTATAATGTAATAATGACACTTGGGGATACTATAGCCTTATATAATAGAATTTATGAATTCGGATCAGGAATTCCGAAGATATCCCCTACCACAGAATACTTACCTACCCCTTCATGCAAACATGGTATACCACTTTATGAAAATCCATACCTAGTTTACTTACCTACCTTCTTATTAGGTTATTTCCTATTTTCTTAGGCTATTAAACCTTTCTGAAAAGTAAAGTTCATCTTTATTCCGAGGCTCCGACTTTGGACAAATTTTAACTTAATCAGAAGTAGAAAGTGGCGCCCTGGAATGAGATCCCATCATCATTCATGATCATGACAGATATGGTAATTAATTCGCATCCTCAGTCCCTTTTATTGCCCTTTTATTGTCCCTTTTATTTATTGCCATTGTATTAGATTTGATAATTAATCTATCTATAATGTCACTGTATGTTAATTAGTAGTTTTGGAGATATTATTAAAAATATATGGTCGACCGAGCTTCGCTCGGTTTTTAAAATGTCTATATCTTGGGAACCGAGCTTTTCTCGAACCTGGGACCTGATAAATCGATTCCTTGAGCCGTAAAACCCCTAATCTGTAACTTTCATGAAAATCCTTGGAGCCGTTTCCGAGATCCTGATTATATATAAATATACAAGAATTGCTCGTTTAAAGATATTAGATAAACAGACTCTATTTAATAACAGGATAAACAAACTACTGTTATGAAAGGAAGGAAATATTATTCGGTTGGAAAAACCAGAAGTTCACCTGAAACCTATTATTTATTTATTTAACTTTATGCACATAAGACAGTACAAAGGCGGACTTAATTCTCTCCCAGTCTACCTTCGGGTGATGCAGAGAAACAAAACATAGAAGGTGCAACAATACGCAAAATAAAAAAGATATTTAGGTAATAATGATAAATACACAAATACATACATACAAGCAAGATATATACAAATAAAGTGTAAAATAGAAATTATAATAATTATATACATAAAGATGGGGATTGCCAATAACAAATTCATTTTGTGCCGAGTCTGCCAACATCTTGTGCACATGCTCACGAACTTTCAACTTAAAAGTGAACCGACTGGTTACCGTCCTGATGTTCCGAGTGAGCTCGTTCCAAAAGAAGACCGCTTGGACAAGGAAAGATGATTTTGGATAACCATAACGATGAGAGGGACATCGTAGAAGACGATTGTTTGAGGAACGAAGAATTTTACTGTGCGCAGAGCATAAATATTGAAAATTAGAAGATGATGATGAAGGAGAAGTAGGATTATTTAGAAGAGAAAATAAGGTTGTTAGTGCCCTCAACGCTCTGCGCTGACGAATGGGTAGCCATTTTAAAGTAGATCGATATTCAGACAATATGATCATACTTACGAAGATTAAACACGAATCGAATGCAGTTATTCAGAAGTCGATCAAGTTTATTGAGGAGATCTGCATTCAGGTCATAGTAACACATATCACCATAGTCAATTATGGGGAAGATAAGGGTTATGGGGAAGATGAGACGTATTTTATAAAATAGCTATTTCTATACAATCATATATATTATTGCGACAGATTGGATAACATGCATTAGGCACGGGCCTCGTCACGGAAATGTTGATTTGCCTCGTAATTGGATCGATTAGTCTGCGCAGTAGCCATTTAAATTAACCTAGTCCCCCCCGTAACGTGCTGACAAGCTGGGACAGTACAGCTACTTACCTATCTACGTATAAAACTCATGCAATTTCCGAACAGGGATGTAGTAGTATGTGAGGGTCCATTGTACATTGCGATAATTGTTAACGACCTCTCGGAAACGCTTTGAAACCCTTCATTGTTTGACGTGAACCTTTTTCTTGACAACTATGTGCGTTGTGCGATATAAAACATTGTTTCAATGTCCATGTTTCAGGAAGACAGGATGTTTGGCAATTTTATTGTGGTAGCAATAAACTTTAGTGGAATGTGAACGAAATGTCGCTTCACAAAAAATAAAAATTGTGCAACAAAGCGACAAGGGTGTCCGCACTCCCGCATGTGGTTTTGTACTGCGGAACTTTTTTACTTAGATTAAAATCCGCGCAAAGAGGTTTTATCACGAGATTACTAACTACGGATAACATGGAAACTACATTTTGTACGTAGGTAGTGGTAGAGAACGGACTAGATTTTTCATAATAGCTATATTTTGTAGCTAAACTTCTGTTATTTTCTTTTTCACATACTGTTTTACATTGCTGTATAAAATGATCAATAAAGTGATGAACCATTTTCAATCCATCAATTATTTGGCAAATAAATCTGCGGCCGATACCAACGCGCAGTTTTATTTATGTTAAATCTTTTACTGTCAATTCATGCAGGGTCTAAAATGAACCTTTATGGATACTGCGCCAAAATTATTCTTGAAGAACAACATTTAATTTGTTGCGAAAGATGGCTGTCTGCTCATTGAAATGCACTCAAAAATACTTTACAGATACTTGCTACCGTTATCATACTATCTAACAAACATTAACAAAACAAATAAAAGCATAGATGAACTCAATGATGGTAGAAAATATTGAGGAGTTATCTTCCACTTAGTAGTAGTTAGACACTAATCACTGAGTAGGTAGTTCTTCCGTATGAAGAATAAAAATAAAATGGGTAATGTTCACAGACCATTACTGCTTTGGGTTAACCCACATCAGGTGAAGGCGAGTTAGTTTTCATTACCAGGAATGAATTAATTCTAGATTACCTTAAGAATGTTGACAGGATAAGGAAAGAAGAAGGAAATTGAATATCTACAAATGCATATATTTACAAAGATATGACTCATCAAAATTCGAGAGCTCATGACGTCAGACGCAAGTGAAAACTGTACTTGCTTGTGACGTATTGGCAATTTTGAATGTGTCGTATCTTCGTCAGTTTTGGTTTATGTAATAAAACAAAAAATACGTGTCTAATCTATTATATAAAAATAAGTCGGGTTTTCCTTCCTGACGCTATAACTCCAGAACGCACGAACCGATTTCCACGGTTTTGCATTCGTCGGAAAGGTTTCGGGCTCCGTGAGGTTTATATTAGCAAAGAAAATTCAGGAAAAAGGAACCGCGTACGAACGCGGGCAGAAGCTAGTATTTTATGAAACCTTTTCTTTTGATTTGACTGAATTATTTATTTCTTTTGCAGCATGGCATGGGTATACCATCGGTGGGCATCCTGTTACACGAGGTGATCAAGTTGATGTACCACGCGAGGGTGAGAGACCCTGTGTTCTTCAGGATCGGCACGTGCGGCGGCATCGGCTACGAGGGCGGGACTGTCGTCATCTCCGAGGAGGCCGTCGACGGTGCCCTCCGGAACGTGCTCGAACTGGTACGTTTGTGGCAGTATATGACTGTATTGTATGGGCACTGACACTCCAATACAGGGTTATTTGCAAAACATTAACAACATTTTAGGGGCTGAAAAGAAAATTCAATCCTACTAATATTATAAAGGCGAAAGTTTGTAAGTATGGATGTATGGATGTATGGATGTATGGATGTATGGATGTATGGATGTATGGATGTTTGTTACTCTTTCACGCAAAAACCACTGAACGGATTTGGCTAAAATTTGGTATACAGATAGTTTATAACCTGGATTAACACATAGGATAGTTTTTATCCCGATTTTATGTTCCCGTGGGATAATTTTCGAGTTGCAGCGGGTGAAACCGCTGGCAACAGCTAGTTGTTTCATATAAAATGGAATAGGTTTTCCGTTTGTCAATGTATGAAACACCTGACTTTTTTTTTATCTTTTTGGGTTGGTTTCTTAGGGAAAGTTGTTTATAACCATAAGTTTTAGCCCATGAACCATGAAAGGTGAAAATGAAGCTGAGATGAGATCGGAAAGGAGGCTTGATGGTCGAGACTAGTTGTAATTATATTCAATGCTACATTTGATTTACCATTAAGTAGGTACCCTACATAATAGGACAAGCCAAAAATATAATGCACTAGCTGTGCCCGCGACTTCGTTCGCGTGGATGTGGGAACTTAACAATGTATTTTTCATAAAATTGACAAACTTTCATCCCCTATTTTATCCGCTTGGGGGTAGAATTGATCAAAATCCTTTCTTAGCGGATGCCTACGTCATAACATCTACCTGCATGCCAAATTTCAGCCCGATCCGTCCAGTGGTTTGGGCTGTGCGTTGATTGATCACTATGTCAGTCAGTCACCTTTGAGTTATAATATATATTTTTAGATTAACAAATAGTTGTAGTTCAATGCATTTTAGTGTGTGCGTAATTTAAAACTGCTTCATTGGGGTTACAATTAATGACCGAGAACGAGATAAATTATATGCTAAAAAAACTAAAAGTACATTATCCTGAAACAAGTTAAGTTTGATAATGGGTATGCTTAACGCATTACCTTTGATCTTAATATTCTTTTATAAATTCTAGACTGTGTTAGGCAAGAACATCCAGAGGCCTGCGAAGTTGGACAAGCGGCTGGCTCGCGAGCTGAAGGGTCTGGCAGACCCAGAGGATCCCTATGACACCGTCACCGGGAAAACTATGTGCACATATGACTTTTATGAAGGTAAACCTTTCTACCTTTCTTCAGGACCTAGGATTATCTTGGCCAATTGTAAGAAGTAGTTAGGAATTTCTCAGTAGCTACTACAGAGTCTGGATTTGTGCTCTTTTGATGGCAATAGACTCACATATAGAACACTGGTGGCCCAGTGGTATCGGTCCCGACTTACGAGTTGTAGGTCGTGGGTTCGAACCCCGCAGGCGCGTTACTTTGTGTAATTTATTTCATCACCACTGCTCTCAAAACGGTGAAGGAAAACATCGTGAAGAAACTGGCATGTCCTAGAACCAAAAATTTGAAGACATGTGACATCTACCAACCCGCACCGGGCCCACGTGGTGGGTTATGGACCACTCCCTCTCACGGAGAGAAGGCCTGTGTTCCAGAAGTGGGAACATTATAGGCTGATGATGATGATGACTCACCGTCCTATAACGTGGGACTTAATCATAACTAGCGAAATGTGGTCGTGCTATGAAGTACACCTTGTGCGTCAGGCACAAGGTGTACTTCGGGTATAACAGGCGTTATACCATATAATATTACCATTGTAATATGTTGATGATGACGACGATAATAAACTATAATGGATGCCTACTGTCCCATGATTACGAAGCTATAGCATTGAAACTGATACATATATCAATCTGTGCGAGCTTGGGCGAACTTATTGTTATGCTAATGAATAAAATATTCGTCAACTAGCTTCTGCCAGCGACTTCGCACGCGGATCCTGTTGCTTATGCCAGCGACAATGGGGTCGTCAAAATCAAAGATCTGAAACGTCTGATGTCGAATTCTTAGAGCCTGGGGACGGGAAAACAACGGGACGCGCATGACGATTCCAGACGTTCCAGATCCTATATAATTATGTTATAGTGTAGCTGGGCTCTTGGAGTTTCACATCAGGTGTTCCATATCTTCAAATTTATTTTCTCAGCAGAAAATGCTCATCACGCGGAACAATTTTTGCTATGGCGCTATTTATTATATTTTATGTATATCTTATAGTTTAGGTGATCTATTGCAGTTTTGCATCAGGTGTTCAAGTTTCCTAGATAAATTATAGCCTATATGTGGCCCAGACTTAATAGCTATACAACAAAAAAAAAACAATCAAATCCGTCCAGTAGTTCCGAAGATTAGCGTGTACGGAGTAACTTCTCCCGTTTTATTAACATTTCCCTTCACTGCTCTGCTCCTATTGATTGTAGCGTGATGAAAAGTATACTATAACCAGCGCAGGAGTATGAAAAATAATTGTGCCAAGTTTCGTCAAAATCCGTCGAGTAGTTTTTGTTTCTATAACGGTTATACAGACAGACAGACAGACAGACAGACAGACCGACAGACAGACAGACAGACAATAATTTTATTAATTGCATTTTTGGCATCAGTATCGATCCCTAATCACCCCCTGATAGTTATTTTGGAAATATATTTCATGTACAGAATTGACCTCTCTACAGATTTATTATAAGTATAGATAGATAGAAGAATAGATGTCACGATATGCTCTAGCAAGTTTGATGCAAATAACAAAGTTATCACAACACTGATAACTTCACTTTGACTTTATCACGGAAATATACATTTAAAATCTGACACACAAGAACATAAAAGAGCTTGGTATTCAATTCCTAAAAAGGTATAATGTGAATTTTATTTTCTACTTTATCACTGTACTGGTTAAGGACAAGGTGACGTAAAGGACACATTGGCTTTATCTCAAACGCGGAAATAGATTGGAATTTGCGTAATAGTAGATAGATACAATCAGCGGACATAAAACGAACATAATTATTTCGTAGTAGGTACCTAATATTAAGGTCACTATGGAGGTCACGGGGTCAGATAGGCAGTCGCTTCATGTAAAATACTGATATTCAGCTGCATCTGGTTCGACTGGAAGCCGACCCCAATATAGTTGGGAAAAGGCTATGCAGACGATGATGATGAATATTAAGGTCACTAACAAATATGTTTGTGTGTTGTCACATCAGGTCAGGGTCGCCTGGACGGAGCGTTCTGTGATTTCACGGAAGCAGACAAGATGGAGTACTTGGAGAGCATCCACAAGTCAGGCGTCGTCAACATTGAGATGGAATCTCTTGCGTTCGCTGCGCTGACGCACCACGCGGGCATCAAGGCGGCCGTCATCTGCGTCACTCTTCTCGACAGGCTTAGGGGAGACCAGGTAAACCATTTGGTTTTTATCACAAACTTAGGTAGCTAGTCTTTATGAAAACACAATTTCACACCTTTATTTACTTTGTAAGGCAGAGACAAACCACCACTATGGTTGGTGCAAACGGGACTTCCAGACACTTACTGCCTGAAAGTCCACCCTCTTTCTTCGGTTGTTAACAGCTATGTTGTTTAATTTAATTAACTTTGATTTTAATAAATTAGCAAACTAATTATGAAAGGTGAACGAGGAAATACAAATAATTTAATTATTTTGCAATTTTGTGATTACAGGTGTTAGCTCCTAAAGAAGTGCTGGATGAGTGGCAACAACGGCCAACAAAGCTCGTGTGCCGTTATATAAAAAGGTAATTACATACTTTTTATCATTTATAAAAAAAAATACTTGAAGTCGGAAAATCTCCATGAATTATCGTAAAATTATTTAAAATAATTGCATTGATTAACTGTTTGATAAAATCGTCTCTTGAATAATCGAATTTAATGAAATGAAAAGAAATTATGTTGAATTATCAAAATGAAAGATACGAGTATTACCTACCATTGTAAGTTCGGTACGAAATTTCCTCTTCCCTTTTGATCTAGTAGAACTGCAATGAATGTATGATGACGTCATTTCCAGGTACCTTCAGATGAAGGGCCGGCTGTCGCTCGACGGACACGGATCCATCGCTGTGAAGAGCCCTCGCCGGTTCAAGCTGGTGCAGCAGGAGTCGGAGAACTACGACTAAGCGAGCTCGCACTCACGCGCACTCCATGGAATCTTCTCGAAGCGACGGAAACCGGCTTGCACTAGTTTGGAGTCATCTGTGCTGATCGCTCAAATGTTTATTATGCTCTAACTTTACCTACCCACTTAGTTTTTATCTTATTTATGTTTCTTACATCATCTTAAAATATAGGTATATTTTTTCGAGTATTTTTGAAAGTTTACGAAGAAATCTTATTTAGGAAAGATTGACGGTTTTGTCAAAAAATGTTCTACATTTGTTTAAAATGAATATAATCGACTTACATAGCTTTGCTCTCTAAACATTAGTTTGAATAATTGAATGCCTCGGAACAGTCTATCTAACTATTGCGTCACACTGCCAAAATCAAGGAAAAAGCTTACAGCTGAAGGAAGAAATAATGCTACTTACCTAGGTTTTTGATATGTACTTTGCACCAAACTATTATTTAGATCTTTCCATTTACTTCACTAAATTGTGAGTTACATAATAATATATACCTACTTATGCAATATAAATAAACTCGCAAAAATGTAAAGAAAAATAGTGTACCTATCTAATTAGGTAAAATTATAGCGATGTGGCAAAATTTACCTTTATAAGTGTGTGGATTTGTTATCAAGCTTTATCGAAGTTAACTATCATTCATGATGATAGTAATGAATTACCTATCGAACTTTAAACAATTCTCTATTATATTGTTATTGTCAGTGTCCTTTATATTGCCAACAGCTTGTCAACGATGGTCGCGTTCGATATTGAGCCATAAATCAGAATTGATAACAATAATTGTATGCGTTTTAAATGATTTTAAAGTTGAAAAACAGATAACTGTCTCATACTTGTCGCGGAACTTTTATTTTATACTGCTTGATATTGTTTTAGCAATGAGCTATTTTCCTATCGTTCTAGTGAAATAAAAATATTCTAGGAAGACTAAATGGAAATTTTCTGGTGTGTTCGTTAATTATAAAAAGCCTAGCCACGGCATAAATGAAACTGAGTGTGTTGCTATGATCGCGTTATGTTAATATTATAAAGCTAGGTACAATGTTGTACAATTAGGTGTTCGTTTGGTTATGTTGTTGCACAAACTGTATTAGCGACAATTGTGATAATATTTGGCAGTAGTGTTAAATATAAGGACCACGCGGCAAACGTTCTGATTCTTTGTTGGCGATATCTAAATCTAGATCCTCACTTTAGGATTTCCATCACCATGCCAGGGGTACATCATCTCTAAGCACAACACCCGTAGTTTCGGTCCAAGTATCGGATATTTTCTACTCCAAATCACTTACGTTCATCATATTGGATCACAATGTATTGTAAAAATACAGAATTCGTAAATAATAATAGGGTTCACTCAAAAGCTTCCAATTACTTTCAAATGTATTTTCGTTGATGTACTTGAGAATGGACCCCCGATGTGAAGTCACTAAGTCCCGACAGTGTGGCACTGAAATGTCAACCAACTTGAGACGGAAGTGAAGGTGAACTACTCGTGCGATATAAATGTAGAACCTACAAATCAAGTAAGTAGCATTGTCAGGCTCTACTTGTTTCATTGTGAACGCACTGCTTCCAGTGGTTCAACATTGTTTGTCCAGGACACTCTCATTGAGACAGGCACAGAAGGCTTACGAGAGGAGTTCTGTGTTAATATCCATCGCCATCAGACAATCGTACGTTTGTTCCATTGATTTAATGTGCTTCCACGAATGGTTATTGTTGATAATTTATGCACGAAGCGTTGTCAACATATTGCTTTATATGTTACGAATATATAAGAATAGTGTAAGAAATTCCAGTTATCTACGTTGATGTAGTTTTCATATTATAAGATATCTGATAATAAGACATGTTAATCCTTGAAATTGAATAGCTAACTTTTTAAATTATCTCATGGATTTGAGAGTAACTATAATTAATTTATTATGAAAAATGACCAAATCTTATCTCAGCCTGATAGATTATCTACAGTGGAAAGTTGACACACAATAACTTGTGCTAGGCTAAAGTTTATCAAAGAAAGTTAAGCAAATTAATATTGTTAATCAAAATATGTAGTAGTTATAAGGTCAACGCTACGATGTCGTATATAATATGTATGTATACTTGTATAGTTTTAACCATGATAGTCCTATTATTACATTAGTATTTGTTAATATTCACAGCTATAGTTCAATGTACACAGCTTTGTTGATGACTGTTCCAATATAATACATATCTTTCTATCTATCTTTTAAAACAAATACTATATAAATATGTGTACCTATTTATTAATTGATTGAACTGCTTTTTCTCTTAAATACGAGTATCTAACTTTACATCATCGAAATATGCTTAGGTACCTATTATTATACTATAACTTTTACATTTTGCTTACAGTTAGCAAATAATGTCTAATATTTCCTCTCTAACATTTATTGATATTTTTAATACATTTTTATTCATTATGTATCCAGTAAAATATATAATATTTACTACTGAATAATCTTTCTAAGCGTGAACACCTGCTACATAAAGGCGTTCGGCTTGGTTGTATGATACTTAAAGGTAACATTATATAATATAGAACACTGCTGTTAGATGTTAATGAATATTATCGGCCACAATATGAAGTGTTGTTCGTTGCATATCCATTATATTATGTACTCGTATGTATGTCCAGTGACGAGTGGTGATCACTTGAACCATGATCAAAACTGTATAACATAACGAATTAGATAGGTACGTATATTTTTATAAAACGTATATCTGAATAACCACTTACTTTGAGTATACAAGTAATTTATAGTATCACATTTCGTATTTTTGTTTTTAATTTTCCTTCTTTGTACCTACATTTTTACATAATTATATTTATCACAATGTATTCCTGTTGTACAATTAATTTGCTTTGCTTGGGTGAAACTCATCAATTCTACCTTACATGGTAGGTATATTTTCCTCATAATTTAAGGAAAAGTCTAATATAACAATTAACATGGCCTGAGATAATTCTGTCTGTCTGGTCTATCATTTATATTTATTTGTTATTTTTTCTAAAAATACTTGAATTTTATCAGCTTCTATTTGTAAAAGAAAAGTGTTCCCATGTTAGGAGTGAGTGGATGAATATCTCCAGTTGCATATCGTGAACGACGAGTTTGACTGGTCAATGGAAAAATAAACACTATTGTATGTTCATCAACGTTTATCTCACAATTGTGTATTCTTACCTATTTATTTACAATACTATTTTTTTTATCGATTAAGTTAACATAAATAAGAGAAG
Organism: Agrotis clavis; assembly: GCA_954870645.1. Classification (NCBI taxonomy): domain Eukaryota; kingdom Metazoa; phylum Arthropoda; class Insecta; order Lepidoptera; family Noctuidae; genus Agrotis; species Agrotis clavis. The sequence goes on from OX940922.1 coordinate 12,523,331, forward strand.
TGGCAGTGAGTTATAAGTATTAAAAATTTCGTGTACAGCGATACATGGCACCAGAATTATTATTAGATTAGTAAATATAGAGATAACATCGAGATTTCCTCTACCTTTATAGTAGAATTGTTTAATTACAACAAAAGAAAATGTGGTCATCATCATAATAAATAACACCTAACCTCGATCCCCTAATTTCGATCTATTTCCGCCACCAGCCCGTTCTGTTACATCGACAAGTTATACAAATACCTAGGTGCCCATTTGTATTACATTTCTTAACGGAGTATTTAATATGAATGTACAAACATAATTTTATATTAGATCGAATGCGAGTGCTGAGAAAGTTAAAAGATTATGATGATGTGATGTACTCTACTCATGATTTGCAGACTGTTAGTTGAAGGTACTAAACTGGAATGTGTGGATTTGCATTATATTTAATCATTCAGTCTTTATAATACATAGTAAACTGTTAAAATGTACTTTTATTGTTGGTTATTCATATAGTTATGATATTTGATGTAAGTACTTAATTAAATGAGCAAGTAAGTTATGTGTGTATTTATTTCGAGTTCAGACCAGATGAGTAAGTAAGTAAAACTAAGTGAGCATTATGTGAGTTGTAGGAACTTCATGAGCGCGTCGTGGATGAGTCGCGGGCTGGCGTCGCTGTCCGCCGTGTAGCGCACTCCCCGCAGCGCGCCGTCCTCGTTTCTCACCACTCCGTATTCTCCAACGATAAAACCATCTGGAGTTCTTTCTTCTACCCTATACTTTTTAAACTGGCGACCCTCCAACACATACCCTACCTTACAGTTGTCATTCTTACACTTCTCAGTGGTCGTGTCTTGCTGTACGCCATGACTTTGTCCGTCGGTAAGCACGCTGATTTTCTCGTCTACTTCGTAATTTTTCTCCGGCTGTTGCTCAATTGTGGTATCTTGTTGAAATACGTTAGTCGCAGTGCTTATGGGAGTCGTGCTCACTGTACTGCTACCGAATGGAGGATGGGGTCTTCTCCATGTCGAGTAGTTAGGAGGCATACTTGAAGGCACGTTTTGATCAAGATGCAAAGACGCAGGTTCACTGTAAAACTTGGAAGGTTCACTATAAACTTTAGCAGGTTCACTGTATACTTTAGCCGGCTCACTATATATCTTAGCTGGTTCACTGTATATCTTGGCCGGTTCACTGTAGAACTTAGCTGGTTCACTATATATTTTTGCAGGCTCACTGTAAAATTTTGGAGGGTCGTAGAACTGTTTTTGGTTAGAAATAACTTGACTTGACGATATGTACGATGTACTAGGTTCATTGTCATTCGTTATTTTAGGAGTATCATGCACTATATTAAAACTCACAGTGGTCAATCTTGGGCTATTTCGTCTTTCCTCCTGTCGTGTATTTGTTAAACTTTGAACGTTAATCGGAGAACGCGCTGGTGGCATTGTAGCTGTCGGTGAAATGTTTTCGATTCTTTCGTTATATTTTGTAAACTCAACTGACTTTATAGAAGGTTCAGCTACTGAGTCGTCGGTTTGATCATTTTCTCTATTTGAAGAAAATGTGTTCATACTCTTTAACCGCTCTATATTTCTAGTCCCTGTGTTATCCGTTTGTTGGTCAACAATCGGCAAAGTTGTAATACTCTCTACATTTTCATTATTATTATTAGATTCTATCCCGAGGTTCATTTGTGACACAAATACCGAACTAATTGTCATATTAATGTGTTGGGTTTGAACGGGGGCTTCAGATTGTAGCTTGGGTTGAAGTTTCTGATATATTTGAATCATTTTCTGATCTTGAAATCTGTTAGCATCAGCTGCCGATGGGACTTTTCTAGCCAGTGGTATATCATGGATATCCTCTTCGTATTCATCTATTCTCGTGGAAAGTTCTTCACTGTCATCGTTGTGACCTTTAACCATCAACTCAAATGGGTGAACTGGGTCTAAACTGTGTCCTCTTGTTTCCTTTTTCGCATTTAATTGTTTTATGTATTCTATATTAGCACCTACAAGATTTGGTGGTACGTTTGTTACTGCTGTTACCGACATTTCTTCAACTTTTGATGTTATGGTCGGTTGGGCGCCTGAGGGAGATATTTTAGATGGAGCATTTTTCATATCGTAATCTATCGCGTCACCAGTATACCTATAGGCAGGTTTCCCTCTCCCGCGTCCAACAGCCACTGATGACGTAATTCTTACTGATATAACTTTTTCGTCTGAGGAATCAGGTGAATCTCCATACCCTGATATTTTTGGAGAATTACTCTTGGGTTCTTGATCGATGCCGATGACGCCCAAATCGTAATGATTTGGTACTGGGAACGACGCCGTGAAACTTTGAAGGATCTGCAAATAAAGGAAGGTAGCCATTAGTCTCATTATTTATTGAGTTAAATATAATAACATAAGAGAGAGAGAGATACATCATTTGCAATATGATTACTTAGTTTAGTTTTCCGCTAGCACATGATTTATTACCTATTCAAGGAGAGAGGTTACAACAATATTACAACAAGAAATAGGTGACTATAACAATATCCCTGCTTAGTTAGCAGCTCGAAAATTTTGTAGGTATCTAAGGTAATGTATAGTTACAGGTAGTACAGTCAGCGACACAATGTCGATGGTTGTTAAAAATTGTTTATGATTATATATTGTAAGCCTTAATTTTTGAATACTTGTCTTTGAAGACCATAAACAGGTATTCGTTATACTTAAGTTGCCAGTTTTTTAGCGAGAAGCAGTTTTTTAGTTTAATAACGAGCTATGGAGAGGGCTCTCTGCGCAATCGACTCAGAAATGAGGAGAGATTCGTAGACGAACCAAAGTTAACCGACATAGCACAACGAATTTGCAAGTTGAAATGAAAGTGTGCAGGCCATATAGCACGCAGAACTGATGGCCGATGGGGCCGTAAGGTTCTCGAATGGAGACCACGCACCGGCAAGCGCAGCAAGGACTTCCACCCAATAGGTGGGCAGACGATCTTATGAAGGCCATAGGATCACGCTGGATGCAGGCCGCTTACAACCGGTCCTACTGGAAGTCTAAAGGGGAGGCCTATGTTACAGTGGACGTCTTACGGCTGAATATGATGAAGTTGCCAGTTTTTTAAGAAAAATCTTTGAGATGTTGATCTCATAGTTTTAGAATAGATTGTTTGATTTTTTGAAAGTTTTAGAAGTATTGCACTGCACTGACAGGTACAGTTATTAGCACAAGTCTATACTTGTGCTAATAACTGTACCTGTCAGTGCAGTGCAATACTTCGAGAACTTGTAGAATAATAAAGTATAGGTGTCCTTTTTTAAAGCTCAGCGAGTAACAAAGAGATGGTCTTTTAAGTTACGCAGCCAACTACATCAAAATGAAATTGTTTTACGATTTAATAAGAAGCCCAAAAAGTAATTAATTATGAAGTAATTATTTAAAATGCTATGAAAGCACAAACCGTAACACATCCAACACATTCCGCTCTACAAACTGCAGTGAGGAATGTGGGCTGGAAAAATGTTGTTTGCATCAAGGTAAATGAATCTGTAGATAATATACGATATGCATAAACTAGACGACTATCTGCACGACTTGCCGCCATGGACACTCTATCTATGGATACAAATAATAGGGAAAAGAAAAACGATTTATTTATGACTACATTGTATATAAATGTTTTATTCATTTAAATCTACGTTAGTTTTTTTTTTGTACTGGAGAGTACCTACTACCTATAGCTGTAAAGCATGAGCCATCAAGGTGTGTACAGGTATTACGTTATAAAGACATTTTTTTTTGTTTGAAGGTGGTAATCTCATTTGATACCCATATCATTTCGTACTCCTGACAGCAAACCCTTTCATTTGATATCCATATCATAGGGGTATGTATTTCAAATAGCCTGTCTGCCATCTTGGATGTCCGCCATATTGGATTTAAGTCACGTGACTATTTTTTTCGTATTCCTGACAGCAAACAGCCATGCAGTCCGCCATCTTGGGGAGGCCGCCATATTGGATTTGTTATGACGTTTCTTAGCTAGTCATGTATTGTCATTAGAACTCAGAGCGTGTGCAAAATTTCAGCCTGCTAGCTTATCGCGAAGTGCCTCAAAATTGAGTTGCAAAAGTCCAACCGGAACGACAAACAAACAAACAAGAAAAGTGAGTGTATAAAAACGTGGGAAAACTCCGCGCGGGAAGTCGTGAGCAGAAGCTACTAGCGTACCTACTACCTACCTAACCAATATAAATCGCTTTTCATGTGTCTTTGTGACCGTTTGCTGTCTGTTTTAACTCCAGTCCAGGAATAATAATTTTGCATGGATTTGATAAATAATTTAGGTTAGGTAGGTACTAATCCTACTAATATTATAAATGCGAAAGTTTGTGAGGATGTATGTATGTGTATGTAGGTATGTTTGTTACTCTTTCACGCAAAAACCACAGAACGGATTTGGCTAAAATTTGGTACACAGATAGTTTATAACCTGGATTAACACATAGGATAGTTTTTATCCCGTGGGATAATTTTCGAGTTGTAGCGGATGAAGTCGCTGGCAACAGCTAGTAAGTTATATACTTATTAAAAAGATATTAATAAATATTTGTTTGTCTTGAATTTAACAATGTTTTAAAATCTGTTCATTGCGGGAGTTGTGACGTATTGACAAGGAAATGTAACACATGACTATATAAAAAGTAAACAAGCCTTGCTGACCTACGAAATATGTGGATCTGGTTTTAATATGAAGAAAACAATTCGGAATGGCATGATACATCTGAATACCTACTAACATACCTCAGTGTGGGATATATGAATGCTACCAAAATTTAAAATTTTATATGGATCGGTTATTTCTACCAGCCAACCCTTGGGGCAAGAGGCGAAGCCAGTGGAATAATTAGATATTACAGATATTAAGAAAAAAATAAGTTTTAAGATTTGATAACTTTATCCTACAAAAGTTATTTTATTAATATTATTAAAATATTAATTTACTCGGGACAAAAACAAATGTAAATCCCCTGTCGTTGTAGTTACAAACAAACAAAACGTTTCGAAATTAATTATTTGATAAGGTCGCGCTTACCTCAGGGATTACTCAATACTTACCACTACGTAACTTTAACCGCTGATCTAGACCACAAGATTAGACAGTTAATCATAGTTACTGAATAGTTTGTAATATTTAATGTTATTGACTGAACTTCATAATACGATAATGTCAAACATAACTGGCGAAATGTGGGTGTATCTAAAGTACCTACTTCTATTAGTAACTTTTACACTTGTAACAGGCGTGAAGTTATGTCATACCAAGGTTCTGGCAAACTGGCCGGCCACAGAGCTTCTGGCATCAAAACAAAACATATTGAATTCAATGCTTCAGCAGTTAACGTACCTAAATTAAAAAAATAACACCTACGTCTGGTCAAGCTGGATAAGCGAAGCTAAAATTCTCACCGGGTGTGTCTCAGGGGAGACTGCATTGATACCGCGAATACCACTCATACCCAACAATTTCCCTTTCCAGTTCAAACGCACACAATTCCCGGTAACCGCCTACTTCGCGATGACCAAAAACAAGTGCCCAGAACAGACCCTGAAGCACATCATGAAGGAAGCTGATATCGACCTAAGGTCCAACTGTTTTTCCCACGATAATTATGTCACATGCTTACGTGTCAGTAATGCTGACCATCATTTTATATTTAGCACCAGAAGGAAAAACTACCAATGTCGTATTTAAAGTGTTGTGTCTGAAAGTTTTCATTTCCATTTTTTATCAAATTTTTTAAGTATTTTTTATTTTTTACGAAATATACTTTTCACTTCAGTAGCTCAAACAGGTTTTGCTGCCTGAAATCAGTGAGCAAAATGTGTAAATTTTTAATTTTTGTGTTCAGAAAGCCGCGAATATCTTTTTCACCTCACCCGCTCGGAAAGATTCTATTTCTAATTCAAAATCTGAGCGCAAAACTCCATTTTGTGCTCTAGAGCACAAAGTGTTGTTTAAAATTCGAACACGTCTTGTATTCAATTGTTTTCTACTTTTCTGCACTGGCAGGCGGTCCGCCCCCACTTCATTTCCTCGCTGTGTGAGGTGAAAAGTTGTGTGTTTCACTCGGCAGCAAAGTTTTTCTGCGTCTCGTACCTTTGAAAACTTCGCATCGCTCAGGATTCTATATTTGAACCGCTCGTTTCTCTCGCGGTTCAATCTTAGAATCCTTCGCTCGCTCAGTTTTCAATTCAAGTACTCGCGCCAAAAATCAACTTTGCAGCCTTGCATAACAAATAACTATTTCACCTCACCCGCTCGGAAAGATTCTATTTCTCATTCAAAATCTGAGCGCAAAACTCCATTTTGTGCTCTAGAGCACAAAGTGTTGTTTAAAATTCGAACACGTCTTGAATTCAATTGTTTTCTACTTTTCTACACTGGCAGGCGAGCCGCCCCCACTACATTTCCTCGCTGTGTGAGGTGAAAAGTTGTGTGTTGCACTCGGCAGCAAAGTTTTTCTGCGTCTCGTACCTTTGAAAACTTCGCATCGCTCAGGATTCTATATTTGAACCGCTCGTTTCTCTCGCGGTTCAATCTTAGAATCCTTCGCTCGCTCAGTTTTCAATTCAAGTACTCGCGCCAAAAATCAACTTTGCAGCCTTGCATAACAAATAACTATTTCCGCCTTGGTTTAATCATACAAATGGGGAAGGCCGGTCAAAGCTACCCTGGCGCCACCATAGCTAAGTCCTAATCCGACCAATGAGGTAGGTAGTACTATTTTGAAATACCTATATGATTTGTACCAATGACGATGCTTGGAACAAGCTATACTAGCGCCATTAGTTCCCCAGTTGCCATCCCCATTCGAAACATTTACACTCTATCTCTTTCCCGCCATTAGGAAGAGAGAGAGAGACAAAGACCAGCCCTTTCGAAGTTCCGATTTTGAATTCGACCTCAAACGTTCGAAAATTTGTACTAACTAAAGAAATTTTGTCAAAAGATAATTATGTATTTCAATGTAATTTATTGAATTTTTAACTTATTGTTGTATTTAAACGAAAATAAGTATTTAGGTACCTACTGCCAGGGTTGGAAAAAAAACAGTTTTTTTTAAATTATATAAAACAAACAGTTCAAAATGTTTTAAACAAGTGTTTTTTTTGTTTTTTTTAGTTTAGGGCATTATTTCAAATTAATTCGACTATGTTTCTTTTCTAGGCTAGATCTTTATAAACTCGCCATAATAAATTAAATATTTACAAAAAAACGATCAATAGATAACATTTATTTGTATGTTGCGTAATCAAACGCTTCACATTCACCCGGTAGGTATGTTCTAATGTTGATTTTATATTGGGCGACACGTAGGGACTTTCCTAGCGGGACAGGCGGCGCGCCTCCTATTCGTTCGTAGAATAGTTCATTGTTCATAAGGTATATCCCCGCGCCGCGGTGCGGGGCTTTACCTTATGAACATGGACTGAGAAACACCGATCTACTTATAATATGTCTAAAAAATAGGGGAATTACCAAATTTCTTTCGACAGCCGACATTAGGGGTCGAAGTTTACGTTTTTTATTTATGACTAATGTTGTTTATTAATTAAAATTGTTACAATTTTAATTGTTTTGAAATTATTATGATCATGTTTCAAAAATAGGTGCTATCTTGTCCCATACAAATCCTGGTACTTAGATATTTGTTTGATTGAATGAAATACCTACATAACATAAAAATAATGTTGGCGGCATGTTTAAGTTTATATGTTTGTAAACGCACCCACGACACAGTAGAAATTCCTAGTGTGGGGCAACGTTTTATAAAAAAAAATGATTAAGTCAATTACAATGCCATTGAAAGTTCAAAAATATAACAGCAATAGAGACTCGATTGGTTTTATGTTGAACTATTCAGACTCAAATACTTATTATTTTATTTTCATTTTATATTCAGTTATTATGCGACATGAAAAGTAGTTTTAAAACATGTTTTTTTTAGTACTGTTTTATACAATGTTTTAAACTTGTTTTAATCTTTGTTTTTAAACATGTAATAAAAAACACTGTTTAATTTCAAACTGTTTTAAACACTGTTTTAAACATGTGTTTTAAAACAACTTGTTTTAATCATGCCAACCCTGCCTACTGCAAATAAAACTGATATTTAACCTGTAAATATGTATTATGTCCTAAAGTATTCTCGCTGCTGAAGTGAAAAGTTATGTGTGTTGCACGAGAGCAAAATTTTTTGCATCTCGTGCCTTTAAATCTTTCGTCACACTCAGGATTCAACTTTAGAATCACTTGCTACGCTCGTGATTCAATCGTTGAATCCTCCGCTTGCTCTGGATTCAAAATCAGCACTCGCAGCAAAAAACGATTTTTGCTCTCCTGTTGCACAAATAACTATTTTACTGACTGACGTGAATTTTATTCTAATATCTCTAATTTACACCCCTGGGGGTGTATTACAACGTCTTAAAACCAGGCTTGTTCCAGTGAGTGAACGAGATGGCGCTAGACGACTTGTATAGCTCTGTCACTTTCACTCGCCGGAATACGCCTGGTTTTAAGACGTTGTAATGCCCCCCCTGATCACAAACTTTATAGTGCAACATCGGGTACCCTCACTTTCTCAAAAAAAGAAAAAAGAAAATATTGGTTTTATTGTTGGTATTGGTTTATTGTTGGTATTGGTGACGCAAAACCAAATACTACGCGGACGAAGTCGCGGGCAACAGCTAGTTTAATAATAGTATACTTCTGGTCAAAGGATTAGTGACATACAATATTTATTTTTGAAAGAAAATATAAGAAATTAAACTATAGAATAATTATGATAATGGCAAATTCAAATCAAAACACATCGGCATCTACTCCTTTGCCAAACATTTTAAAATTGTCTATTAAAATAGTAAGAGCAATTAAACGTAATTTAATAATGCAAAAATCATGCGTCATTGACAATTTAAATTGTCCAGCAGGGCTAGCATGCGCAAGGCGACATTATCTCTTATTTTGTCGTTCTCGATTCGTTTGTCACTTTTCATAACATGCGCACCACGAGAAGATATCTCGTCGTGACTTCGCCTTCACGACGCGAGATAACCGATATTACCATTTCATGAAAACAAACCGTATTAGTTAAGTTACCTCGCAAAATTTTATCCTGCTGTCAGATTGACATTAAGTTTTGTTGTTTTGCTCGATTCGCGCCGTAAAAACGAATATTATTTTTATTTTAGAGAGTGAATATTATTTGTGGATTATGGATTTATATTAAACCGGCAAAATGATTATTTGTTCAATAAACTGAGCTGTCAATTGAATTTGACAACTAACATTGACATAAACTTATGACTCAATTCAGCGAATCCTCGCTAGTTTAATTTTTTTCCGGCGAAACATCGACGGAAGATTTAAACGCACCCCCTGTGGTTCGCTCGTGCTAAATATTTTCGAATTTGAAATAATTGTTAGATGGCTTTGGCATCAAAGAAATTGTAAGTATTAGATCAAAATCCCGTTACAGATGGCGGAGATGCATAATTTAGTTTATTATCACCTATTCAATGATGGCCCAGAGCAGTGGTGGCCCAGTGGTATCGGTCCCGACTAACGAGTTGTAGGTCGTGGGTTCGAACCCCGCCAGGCGCATTACTTTGTGTAATTTATTTCATCACCACTGCTCTCAAAACGGTGAAGAAAAACATCGTGAGGAAACCGGCATGTCCTAGAACCAAAAATTCGAAGACATGTGACATCCACCAATCCGCACTGGGCCCACAGAAATATTAAAAACAGGAGAAGTGGCAAGGGGACGTGTCCGCTACCATGTGGTTCTGAGCGGTACGCTCAGAAAGTGAAAAAATGGCCGTCACCGCGAGTTAGTCTGTTGTCAACCGCATTCGTGAAAAAAACGATTATGCCGTCTTGTTCGGTGGTTTTGTGCAAAAATAGAAACCAAAACAAATATTTTAGAAGTCATGGCATCGGGTTTCACATGTAATTACAAGTATTTTACAATATTTGTCTTAAAAATCACGAAAAACAACAAGCAGTAAAATATATCTGACTTGTACTACTGTACTTTTGTTTTCCTACATTACTCCGACGGTATTATTTTTGCAATAAATACATTGCTCTTTTACAACCACATCATTGCATCACATAGTGACTGAACAAGCAATGTAAAACTGACATAACGATACCTCAATCAGCCGTAATGTCGCATGGTACGGCCGCTGGCTAGTGACGTGCTCTTAGAAATCCGACAAAGTCTATCGACAAGAAAGTCGACTGCTAATTGCTATTTTTTTTTTTTTGAATTTTTTATCTTGTAATAAGGCTGGAAGGCCGATGTGGTTCATGGATTTTTACATTTTTTTATTATTTTACAGAGTATTAAATAAATGCGAAACCGAAGATGGTTAAGTAAATTAATTAATGTTTAGTTTAGTAATCTATGGACTAAATTAATAGTAATCTATACAATAAAGATAATAAAAACGGTTTCATATCGTTTTTTATTAATTTTATTTCCAAACCTTTATAATTTATCGATATATTTATCGTGAACTCTTCGATTTAGTCAAACACTGTCGAGTCCGCCCCCGTGTCCCGACGACACACAATGATAATTGTTTTAGTGTGAGTAAATTACACGGAAAAAGTACGCTGTAGTTTAAAGAATAAGGTTTATATTTAAATGACAGAGTTTTCGACGGCGCGTGTGTGCACTTGTTCGTAGTATTGTTTTGATATACTACATGCGTAATATTATCTTTATGGTGGGGCAGTTGTGGCTTCACCGGTTTTCTATACATTTTGAACTCCACGCCATATCTCCTTCTATAATATATCTATGGCCCACTCCCTCTCACAGAGTGAAGGCTCGTGTCCCAGCAGTGGGAACAATATAGGCTGATGATGATGATGATGAATGTTGTAATTGATTTACAAAACAAACCGTGTAAATAATGGATTTTTCAAAGTTCTAAGTTATGTAATCATAATACTATGTAACATTAAATTATCTCGATGAAATGTCCTAAATGTAATGTACAAAATAAACACTATGCCAACCATAAATCAAGATTGAATGTTGACTATTCATAAAGTACAAAGTTCTGAAATTGCTGCGAAACATTATTCGTAATACGAACGAAAGTTTACTTGTCGTGTGTGTACGTAGGTACTGTACAATAATAGTGCCCTTATTAATTGAAAGAGATAGATTGATAGTTACAAATTGAACTGTAAATAACTGTAAATGTAATCGGCTTGGAGCTTATCTATAACATAAATAGCCATAGGCTTTGTAATTCGCCAAAGGGACTGGAACTCGTTATCCCTTAGGTCAAATGGGTTGCAGACGTCGCGAATCACCTTCCTCTGTATTTTTCATGCTTCCCTCTCCTCATACACAGATAAATGATAATTGTAGTACGGCACCGCCATTATACTTAAAAGTTTACTGAACACTGTTTTCAGTTTTTAGTCACTGTTGTCGCGATTTCTCGTCTTCGAAAACCATCGACGAGAAACTTGTCATAGGAAAATGTCAAAATTCGACTAAATATAGCGCGCATGACGACAAAAACAGGTTTGACAGAACGACATGAGTTCTATGTCAGAACGACACGACATTATAAGTGTCACCATGTTAGCTCCCATCGACAAACAGACATTATGTCGTCTCAGGACGAGATAATGTTGCGCATGTTAGCCCCTCCCATCGACAAACAGACATAAGTCGTCTCAGCACGAGATAATGTGTCGACAAAATTTTGTCGACTTGCGCATGCTAGCCCTGCAGGGCGGAAATTAGTGGCAAGAGCGTGTCTGGTGGCTGGCGGGCAGTGGCGGAGGCTAGGACGGTGCGCTGCGCAGGCGCAGCCGGCGCTGTCAGTGACCGCGTGGGCGTCCTTGCCAGCTTCCACCTAACTAAACCACTAGCCATTGCTCTTTTAGTAGACCGAACTGATTATATTGTACTTATATTGAAAAGGCTCAAACCAAAAAACCGCCATCGTTATCTTTTCTTCTCGATGAATAGTAGTAGTTAGTGTGTATAGACACATCACCATGAATATATCTATGCACTCCCTAAGACGTAAAAGAACGAATATCGTATTGTAGCAACTTCACAGTTTGTGGAATTTACAAGAATCTACATTAAGCTGGTCTCTAAAGATACCTACTTAGTTGGTAATACGTCCGCTTTGGTTAGTGCTGTTCATGTTATAAGACATTTTATAAGAGGGAGCGTGCGTTTAGAGATGAGATCAATCAACTCAGCCTATTGCAGTCTACTGCTGGACATCTGCCTCTCTCAAGCTGGGACATATCACCCTGTCCTCTGCCTCCCGCAGCCAGTCTGAGATATGACACATATGTACGTGATACAGATCGTTATTTTTAGTGATTTTTAGTTCAGTGTCATAACGCTGAATTATATCTGCCCTTTAAGAAACTTAAATTAGAAACCAAGAATCTTTAGTAGGTGGCCATTTTTATTATTCACAAGGGCTACCCAACTAATTCATTTGTTTTTTTTTTTACCGTAAAGAACTATACTGAAATGCTTAAGCTCCACATAAAGACGGTGGTTAAACTTAACAAAATGATCAATTACTATAAATCAATACATTAGGCTACTATATTCTTCAATGTGGGCATGAGGATAACAAACTTTTTGTAGTACATACATATAATTAATCTACCAGTAAATAATTTAACGAGACAAAAAAAACTGAACTTGATTCCATCGGAATTCTTTAACAAAAAATTGAACACTTGTCGTAGGTACTTACACGGGTGTGAAATGCGAATCAGATACCTACGTACTTGCATGTAGGTACATACATGTTTATTAATGTGACATCGTTATTAGTTGAGTACAAGTGGAAGCTTTATATGAATTACTTTAAAAAATAAGTGCACTGAAACCATATCGACCATTCTTGGAAAAGCCCAGCCAGCGTCCGGGATCAACATTCGAGCAAGTACTTCCACGTACTTCATTACTGAGATACTTATAAACACATTTGAGGATTGAATTGTGTCTAGTGATTAATCATAATTATAGTAGTACTGGCCCATTGGTAAAGGCCTCCACTTACGAGCGAATCGAACCCAAGCAGACCCATTGCTTTATGTTATTTATTTAATCACTCCGTCTTATAAAGAGGACACGTGTTTCCCAGCAGTGGGAACATTGAACTCTGATATGCTTCCTTAAGTCTGGAAAAGATACATAAGTTCAAAAGCCTATATTTAGCCAGAGGTAGCCCATGAGTTTTTATAATAATATAATATATGATTTATTTCACAAGTTTTTGGGGCCTTGGATCATCATCATCAGCCGGAAGACGTCCACTGCTGAACATAGGGCCCACTTACTTTATCATAAAACTATATTCGATAATGATGCACTACAAGTACACGGTACATATGCCTATAAGAAAACACAATAATATCCAGTTGGTGGTGGGGGCCAATATGCCCCGGATGTCCATATATGTATCGTACCGCCCCTGAATTCAGGCTCAGGGTACGAGACTGCCAATGTTGTTGACAAGTGCTGCCAAGTTTCTCGTCGAGGTCGCGGGACTAACGACTTACCGTGACCCCGTAACGTCAGGGCTATTGAAGGACACCGTGGATTTTAGTCAGTACAAGTCTGACAGTCCCTCGCGCTCTGCCCTTAGTGGGACTCATTTGATGATTTTACCACGATAAAAAAAAGCTTCTCGTCGAGTTACCAATTGATATTTTTGTAAAGCAAATAAATAATCTAAGCTATGTTAGTGGGTGGAGTCGTAACAGTCGGCGGCGCCGAGCGTGCGGAAGTTAACAAAAATCCGCTATGAAGAAACATACTGGCCTTACATTTAATCTAAAAGTGAATATGAATGTGACCTTTAAGAAAAAATGCTCTACAAACATAATGTACCAACTTACATATTAACTTGAGTAATCGATTTTCAATGTTAGCAATTAATAAAGAAAACACTTATGCGAATGAAAGTTAAATTGTATAAATAGATGTGCTGTCTCTCTGCTACCTATAAACGAGTTAACAGCTGATCAGATTTTGATGAAATATGGCTTGTGGCTAGAACATAAGCTGGGTTAGGTTAGGTATTATATTAGGATGTTAGGCACTTAGTATCTAATGAGTACTTCTATGTGCGATAGTTTTGACCAAATATAGGTGAAACCGCGGGCAAAATCTTACTAGCCCATAAAAAAAAAGAAAAGTAGATTAAATTGGTGTACCTTACGAATATTTTATTTAAATGTTTCAACGAAATAATTATGTCTCAATTAACGCGATTTTTAACTTAGGTGCGCAAATAAGTACTACAAACTTGGAATGTAACTTCTGTGACGCATTTAGGATATACTAGGGTTGTGTAGTGTTGGAAGCGGAATATCTTGCTTATTGATTCCTGCGAAAATACTAAGTAAGTACATACCTACTACGTTACATTATTGTTTTATTTTATTGAGAGCAGTGGTGGCCGAGTGGTATCGGCCCCGACTTACGAGTTGTAGGTCGATGGTTCGAACCCAGCCAGGCGCATTACTTTGTGTAACTTTTTTCATCACCACTGCTCTCAAAACGGTGAAGGAAAACATCGTGAGGAATCCGGCATATCCTAGAACCAAATATTCGAAGACATGTGACATCTACAAACCCGCACCGATGGGTCCGCGTGGTGGATTATAGTCCACTCCCTCTCACAGAGAGGAGGCCTGTGTCCCAGCAGTGGGAACATTTTATAGGCTGATGATGATGTGTTAATACATGCCACATTTTTTTAAATTTCCGTTTTACGCACGAATCCAATACTGGTATGGAGTGTTTTTGTCAACTTTTTCATGACTTTTGTATTTATGCAGCATTCCATTACAGGCCTTCTTGAATTATAAGAAAATAAGCTACAGTCACAATCATAATGCACCACTTGTAAAATTATAAAATCTGAAAGGTCTAGACTATCAAAAATCGAACATGATAGGTTAGGCCAGACAAGTCATCAAAGAAAAACATGACATGTCCAGATATTTTTTATGATGTTGGTAGCCCTAAGCAAGTGCGAAGTGGGCCGGTGGGTGAGTTGAGCCAGTGGGCGCCACACACACGTGCCCGGGCCGTGACAGTGAAAAACGCGAAGGCCGTTTACTTGTATAAAATCAAATCGTAAATAACATGTTAAGGCTCAGGTCTTGTAAAATTCACTCGCGCCGAATTATTTGCGTAACTTTGTTTGTGATTTTTGAACAAAATTGTGCAATAGCTTGAAATATTATTATTGCACATAAATAACCATAATATAAGTAACAGCTAGTTATTTTTTTTAAGTTGATTTAAGTGGATTATATACGGTAAATCAAGCGTTCAAATCAGCTCTTTCCTGCCCAACGTCATTTCGAGTTACGTTGGTGCACTCAATCTGAGACAATGAAGAATTAATTTAAAAATCTGAGCAGCGCATAATGACCGCAATATCCTCGTCTTCAAACTGCGCTGATTAGTTTTTTATATTTATCTTTCATTTTCTAAATTAAGATGGCAGAATATCATCAAAATTCTCGGATTTTATCTCTTAATAAATAGTTTTTTTCATAAGAACTATGCATCGTAGGTATGTAATATTTAGATTATTTTGATGCCAACTGTTCAATAAAGCAAATACAAAAAAAAACTTTTACCTAAAGCGCTTTTTTTCAACAATAAAAAATATCTCAAATAACCTCTCAAAAAGTGTTTATAAACGAGAATTGCAAGAGAAATTCCTTAGTGGCCGGTGGACGGCCGGAGCGATCGGACGTGAGGTCCATGACGAATTTTTATTGGTCCCTCTCGCTCGCACCTTCCTCTCGCTCTAACGGTGATTACGCACAGTTACGCATCTCAGGTTGCTCTACTTTATTAAATTAAAATATATTTTTTAACCGACGGAAAAGAAGGAGGAGGTTCTCAATTCGACATGTATATATATTTTATTTATGACCATTCATTACTTTTTCTTGCGTGGTCCAATTTCAAAAATTCATTTTTTTTTTGTTGTCCGTAGTGTATCTGAAAGTTGGTCCCATTTAAATATCAAAACTAAACGCGGCCTGTATGGGTAGAAAAAAAGGAATTAATTGTCAATTTTCCTACAGAATTTTCAGTTGTAAACCGATTCTGTTGAAATAAAGTTAACATAATGTAGTCCTGAGGACATTATAATTATACTATATAGCAGAGATATAGAGAAGTAACTAAACAGGTTCGAGCGAATTCCGACCTTATTGACATTTAAAATTTAGTTTGTTTTTTCTCACATTCACGTTTGCTAACATTGCTCCTTCATTAAAATCCGGTTTTTGAATAAATGTCAGTAAGGTCGAAAATCGTTTGAACCTGTTTTTTAAATTGCCTAACGATAGCAAGTTAAAAAAACAGATTCAAGCGATTTCCGACCTTATTAACATTTAAAATTTGGTTTGTTTTTTCTCACATTCACGTTCGCTAACATTGCTCCTTCATTAAAATCCGGTTTTTGCATAAATGTCAATAAGGTCGAAAATCGTTTGAACCTGTTTTTCAAATTGCTTAACGATAGCAAGTTATTGTCTCACATTCACGTTCGCTAACATTGCTCCTTCATTAAAATCCAGCAAGGAACAATAGCGTTGGTTACTCTGTCTCCAGGTGGTAATGGACTGTGCCTATGACAAGGAGTGCAGTCCTTGGATGTTACTGTGGTACCCCGGCCAGGGCGGGAGGGACTGTCAGACTTGTACTGACTAAAATCCACGGTGTCCTTCAAATAACCCTTTCATGTTCCGGGGTCACGGTAATGAGATAAGTACCGCGACGCCAGCAGGCTTTAGCCCTCTAGAGGGGGACCCCGTCATCATGCTGACGCTATTTGAGGCGCTCGTAGAACACAACGCGCCGTCGACCCGAGCATGGCCCATAACTTTTTTTACCCGACTGCGCCAGGAGGGTTATGTTTTTCGAGTGTATGTATGTATGTATGTCATATTTCTTTGTGTTGCTCTGCAGCCTAAACGGCTTGATGGAGTTTAACTTGAGAGGTGTCGTTAGATTCGTCTTAAACGTGAGAGTGTCACTGGGTACATAAAACTGGCCAAGTGCGAGTCGAACTCGCGTGCAAAGGGTTCCGAACTAAAAATATTTTTTTTTAATCTCTCACATTCTATCAAGTGGGGTGACAAATCAAATGATTTTAAAAATGGTTTACCAAAATATACATATATATTTTATATGTTTCAATTTAATTTGGACTGATAAATGCTAACAAAAACTAAAAATAGTAAAGTAAAATAAATATTTAAAAAAAACAAAAAACCCAACTGCGTAAAAAAACTAAAAAGAAAGGAACAAGCCCAGTAGTTTAGAATTCACACATTCACACTCACAGTCGGGGCCCCTTGGGATGATTTGATTGGTATAATTTGAATGGGCCCGACTGTGAGTGTGAATGAGTGAATTCTAAACTACTGGGCTTGTTTCTTTCTTTTTAGTTTTTTTACGCAGTTGGGTTTTTTTGTTTTTTTAAATATTTATTTTATTTATCATGGTAAAATCATCAAATTTGTCCTCCCACCCCAGGCCAAGCGGAAGGGACTGTCAGACTTGTACTGACTTAAATTCACGGTGTTCTTCAATAGCCTTTTACGTTCTCGGTTTACAAGGGTATACAAAGAGCGCTTGACTCGGACATGGTCCATGGTCGGACAGCGAGTCGCCCATTACGCGCTTACGATGGCCAGAGATGACCATGACCGAGTCACCGTGGGCGTAGACGCCCACGGTGACTCGGTCATGGTCATGGCCTCTGTGGCTGGGATGTAAGGTTTACGCTGTCCTCTCTCTCACGCGTCCCGCCTCTTCCTTCGCCAGCATCACTGCTGCACTGACCTTTTTTTTTAGGTTTAATTAGTTAAGCACGATTGTTATTATTATTATTAAAACACTTGTGTGATACTCGTATTATTACAAACCAAGTCATATTAAAACTCCTTATTAAGCAACAATTTCTATAACTCCTTTTAAATAATCCTTAGTAGAGCAATGTTCTTACCGCATCAAAATTGTTTTATAATAATTCAGTAGGCAGGATGTATGCGGGGGGTTGCGGGAAGGGAGCCCGAAATTTGACGTACGATCGACTGGCTGAACGCGATTCTATTTTGTGCAAACCAAGACTGAAGCCTTAAGTGTATCGGTAAATAAATCATTAATCCTAATTTAGTTGTGATTAATCATACTTAATCATTAAATAGGTTCTGTCGGTACCTACCTACTTAAGAGAGAATTCTAGGTATAAGGAACAGACAGAAGTCATAAAATAATATTTAGTTTATTGTTTTTATTATACGTCTTATACATTTACATAAAAAAATTAAGTAAATTAACAATAAAGTTTGTAAGTAAATCGATTAAGCTACTGTTAAGGAAACACTACGTAAGATCTATAATATTAATCGTTAGATTATAAGTAGAGATTTCCAGTGGGAGCAGTCTTCCGACCTTCAATTTCTTTAATTTATGTAGATAAATAAATAAGTGTAAGCAAATAGGTTACATAACTATGAAAATACAGGCTGAATAGACGTAAGGAAATGAGCGTGCTATTAAAAGGAAAATAAATAAAATAAAAATAAATAATGGCATCACAATTTTCTTTTCGGGGCTCAAATGGCCAGTGAGAGGTCAACTTTCTTATGACATGAGTATCTAATGGCTGCTACACACCTTACGATAAATACAGTGTAGTTACGATTAGTCGGTAGCGGTACAGTTCAAACTGCAACGATAAATCGACAAGTGTGTATGAGAAAAATCGAACAAACTGTACAGTTTTTCTCATACACACTTGTCAATTTATCGTTGCAGTTTGAACTGTACCGACTAATCGTAACGATTTATCGTAAGGTGTGTAGCAGCCATAAGTAAGAAGTTTTCTTACAACCTGCATTTTTTTAGAGTAAATTGCAGCTTACGGAGTGATTGATAAAATATCTATTGTTGATGGGTAGGTACTATCTTTTGATTTACATTTTTTAAGACCTTAGAGAAGTTGATGTGATTTATACCAGACGGAAACGATCATTGTCAAAAAATTCATCTACTAATTTAGTTAAAAGGGTTGTTGTGTGCTTTTGATTACGCTGTGGCGAAACTTGAGTCAGGAAATAATTTAATAATGATAAGTTTCCACATACTTAGGCCCGCTTGCACGAACCCGTGTTATCTTTTAACTCAGAGTTAGTTGCTAACACAAGGGTGTCCGTTTCGACCGCGCGGCCATGACGTTTTTTTTAAATAAAAACCATCTCAAGTTTTTGTAAAAAAATGTAAAAGTCGATTCCCAAAAACCATAAATTTGTCAAAGCAATGGTTAAAAAGTTATAAGGGTTTGAACGTGGCCGCGCCATCGAAACGCTCCGAACCGCGCGGCCATGGAGATCTTTAAAACTAAGAGTCGCAGAGACCTGAAATTTTGGGAAATAGTAGATTGAATTTGTAAACCAAATGTAAAAATATAGAAAAAAATCCTGTGTTTGTATTTTAGGAGTTGTAAGGATAAAACCTCATGGCCGCGCCATTGAAACGGTGACAAAAACATTATCACCGATATCTCACTGAAAAAGGATCTCAGACGTCTGAAGTTTTTTGTAAAACACAGATTTGCATTTGTCAAAACTAGTAAAAATACAACAAAAAATCCTAGGTTTATATTTCAGGAGCTGTAAGACTAAAACGCCATGGCCGCGCCATCGAAACGTTGAAAATTTAGTTTTTCGCCAATATCTCGCTGAAAAAGCATCGCAGAGGTCTGAAGTTTTTTGTAAAACACAGATTTGAATTTGTCAAAACTAGTAAAAATACAACAAAAAATCCTAGGTTTATATTTGAGGAGCTGTTGAACGAAATCTTCAATGCGTCTTGAATATGTCGATTAGGGTGACCACGGATTATTATTTACAGAGAAATTTCCACCTATTTTATTAGGAAATGATATCCCAAGGATTCGTTGAACAATGAGGAGCAATAATATGGCTATAGGTATCTTTAAAAATCACATAAATTAGAGATTTTTCGATTGTTGGTATATTATTATGTTTTTTTATAGAGTAATTATTAAATTAAAAATTCAGGTCGGTGTCAGGTTAAGACGATACATAATTTAACATATTAAACAACAGGAGAATTTTAAAAACTATATAGTGAGAATAAGCTCCATTTAAAGACGCTGTCTTATGGAGCACTCAACATTGAACAATCTCTAATTTATTTGATTTTTAACCGACTTCGAATCCTTGGGATATCATTTCTAATAAAAAAGGTGGAAATTTCTCTGTAAATAATAATCCGTGGTCACCCTAATCGACATATTCAAGACGCATTGAAGATTTCGTTCAACAGCTCCTCAAGTATAGACCTAGGATTTTTTGTTGTATTTTTACTATTTTCGACAAATTCAAATCTGTGTTTTACAAAAAACTTCAGACCTCTGCGATGCTTTTTCAGCGAGATATTGGCGAAAAACTAAATTTTCAACGTTTCGATGGCGCGGCCATGGCGTTTTAGTCTTACAGCTCCTGAAATATAAACCTAGGATTTTTTGTTGTATTTTTACTAGTTTTGACAAATGCAAATCTGTGTTTTACAAAAAACTTCAGACGTCTGAGATGCTTTTTCAGTGAGATATCGGTGATAATGTTTTTGTCACCGTTTCAATGGCGCGGCCATGAGGTTTTATCCTTACAACTCCTAAAATACAAACACAGGATTTTTTTCTATATTTTTACATTTGGTTTACAAATTCAATCTACTATTTCCCAAAATTTCAGGTCTCTGCGACTCTTAGTTTTAAAGATCTCCATGGCCGCGCGGTTCGGAGCGTTTCGATGGCGCGGCCACGTTCAAACCCTTATAACTTTTTAACCATTGCTTTGACAAATTTATGGTTCTTGGGAATCGACTTTTACATTTTTTTACAAAAACTTGGGATGGTTTTTATTTAAAAAAAACGTCATGGCCGCGCGGTCGAAACGGACGTAACACAAGGTTAAATTGACAGTTTGTCATACAATATTGTCAATTTAACCTCGTGTTAGCAACTAACTCTGAGTTTAAAAGATAACTCGGGTTCGTGCAAGTGGGCCTTACTGATGGAAACTTTCCAATGCAGGGGCCACACACTTAGGGAAATGCCCTTAATTTTCACGATAATAGCCTTTATAGTTCGTATAAACGGCCATTATCGTGATAATTCACGGCTTTCCCGTTAGTGTGGCCCCAGCATAGGAGTGCTGACAGTTCTATAGGAATCTAGAGTAGTCAACTTTATGGTTGATAATTTAAAAAAAATCTTTACCCTCAAAATACTTGTGTTTGGAACATTATACACTATCATTCTAAATGAAAGCTAACATTAATATTTTTGCGGAAACTAACTTATAAATCTAAAATATTGTTTTTCTGCATATGTGATTTCATTAATTTCCGCAAAATATTAATGTAAGCTTTCATTCAGAATGATAGTGGATAATGTTCCAAATATAAACATATTTGATTCTGGAAAACAAAAAGCAACTACTAATAACAGGATTTCGTTCGCATTTTCCAACGTCTAACTTTGTATTTCTAAGAATTTGGAATAATATTAATTGATACCAGGTGCTACACAGCTACAGTGCCCGTATGTAATTTGATTAGGCCACAATTTACAAAGGGCCTTGGAATTATAGCTAACAAAAGGTATGAGTATGACATAACGTGTAGGTATAGGATTATGCGTTCCGGGAACATTAATTACTGTTATAGACTAACAATTTGTACTAAGGTTCAAGTTATCTTAATGTATTTTTTTAAATGTATGTAGATACCGAGCTTCAAGTCCTTCAACACCTGCACATCCTGCCACAGCTTAATTTCTTGTCGTATTAGATTACCTTATCATAATTTATTTATTTAATTTAATTTATTTAATTATATGCATTGTAAGAAGGGTTTGTGTGTGGAGATGAGACCAAACTCACAATAGACAAATAAACAAAGATAATTTATTTGATAAGTAAAACTAACATAAAACGCTAAGTCTACATTAACAAAATTACAAGGTTTAAGTTAAAATTAAATGATTCTACATAATATAACGGCTAGCTAAGTAAACCCTACGGCGTCATACACTGTGAGAATGATGGGCGGACCGCTAGCGATGCCGACACAACATACACACAGTATACGACTGAGTACCCAGATACGGCAAGAAGCGGGGCAGGCGTGACCGACCTAAGTCGATGCGGAGCGTACCACCGGCGCGTGCCGACCTGAGACTGGCGTTATTGGGCTCTGCATGGCCTTTTATAGGCGCTCGGGCAGCGGCGGCGGTGCGGTGGCGGGGTCGCGCTCGGTGACTCAGCCGACACGGGAGTAGTGATGTCGCGCTCTTTTGGTTGTCGCGTTACATACTCCCCCTCTGGTCCCGAAGACGTCCCGGCGAGGAGACCAGTTGCTGCTCTGGTGTCTGCTTGCTTCTTTGGCCTGTCGCGTCTGCGCAAGGGTCTGTCTGGAATACTCAACAGTTTCTGCTAACAGAACAAGGGAAAGAGTTATTTCTGAGTTGAAGTTTCCAGATAAGACTATCTGTTGTTAAAATTTGGCTTGTCTATGCCCTCCCCCTGCTCGAAGACTACTCCCATGACAATTGCTTAACAGCGAATGACGTGTTTGGTGCAAACAACGCATTGCTTCGGGGTGACAGGGTCACCTCAGTACTATTGATGCTCGCTTGAGCATCCCGAAATAGCGATCCGACAAATCTGGGTGAGTATCCCGATAGCGTCGGTTTCATCCTTGAGGGCGACTGTGGAGGGGTATCAATATTAATCAGGCGCGGTGGCCCGTAGGAATCCTCCATTACGCATTTTTCTGGTAGGGTTGAAGGTGGGGACGGAGTCGTGAGCATCGGGCTCACAAATGGTTCCAGGGACGTGAGTTTGGCTAGCGTCTCAAACATCGTCTCGGCTGTCTCAGGCTCCGTTTGCACTGTGGACACGAGCGCGCCATCTTCTTCCTCTTCCTCGGGAAATAGTTCATATTTCCGTCCTGGTTCATCCAAGAAGGGGAACAGCAACTGCGGTAGGTTGAGCACCATACCCGCGTCTTGAATGAAGTCTACTCCTAGGAGCGTTCGGTTATCGTGGGTCTCTGGTAACACGATAAAATTGGTGGGGATTATCCGACCACACATTGTGACTGGTACTACAGCCATCTTAACTGGCTGGTTTTCCATTACCACTAAATACTGTAGCGTTACGTTCCAATAGGTTATTCAACTGTGTAACCTCTTCAGTAGTTGTGACCCCGATCATAGCAATATCAACATTTGGGCCAACCAATTGTTTGCTGTGTGGCGAGAGAGTTACTTCAGAGTTGTTCACAGCTGATTGCACATCACGTAACAGTGATCCGTTAGATCTGGGTGAGTACCCGGATAGGGTAAGTGCCTTGCTTGATGGCAACTGCGGGGAAGTATCATAATTAATCGGACGCGGTGGTCCGTACGAATCCTCCATTCCGCATTCTTCAGGTAGGGTTGAAGGTTGGGACGGAGTCGTGAGCATCGGGCTCACAAATGGTTCCAGAGAGGTGATTTTGGCTAACTTCTCAAATACCGTCTCGGCTTTCTCAGGCTCCGTTTGCACTGTGGACACGAGTGCACCATCTTCTTCCTCTCCTTCGGGAAATAAATCGTATTTCCGTTCGGTTTCATCCAAGAAGTAGAACAGCAGTTGCGGCACGTTTAGTGCTATTCGCTAAGACTTCTAACAGATCACGAAACTGATCATCAGTAAAGCTGACGTTCGCCATTATTTTATTTCTGCGGCTACGTCTGGGTAAAATCTGATATAAATCAATTTTGTAAACAAAATATTTCAAGTAAGTTGACTAATTGAAAAGAGACACTAGCTCCTCGACTATAATGTATTTTGACTAGTTGGACTAAAGAAAAAAATATAACACCAACTCCTGGTCTATAACGATTAAAGTTATTCAGTTAACAACAAAATTTTAAAAAAACAGGGTACCTACTTCAAGAAAATTTACTTTGATCAAACAAATTAAAATAAAAGGTAAGTGCCCCACGTTGGGCGCCAATTGTAAGAAGGGTTTGTGTGTGGAGATGAGACCAAACTCACAATAGACAAATAAACAAAGATAATTTATTTGATAAGTAAAACTAACATAAAACGCTAAGTCTACATTAACAAAATTACAAGGTTTAAGTTAAAATTAAATGATTCTACATAATATAACGGCTAGCTAAGTAAACCCTACGGCGTCATACACTGTGAGAATGATGGGCGGACCGCTAGCGATGCCGACACAACATACACACAGTATACGACTGAGTACCCAGATACGGCAAGAAGCGGGGCAGGCGTGACCGACCTAAGTCGATGCGGAGCGTACCACCGGCGCGTGCCGACCTGAGACTGGCGTTATTGGGCTCTGCATGGCCTTTTATAGGCGCTCGGGCAGCGGCGGCGGTGCGGTGGCGGGGTCGCGCTCGGTGACTCAGCCGACACGGGAGTAGTGATGTCGCGCTCTTTTGGTTGTCGCGTTACAGCATTTAATTTATTTAGGACCTTATTTATTTTTATTTTTGACCTTTACGCGATACAAAAATCCAAGCTTGAATGCAGGATGCAGAATCACTCTTCTGCCCTCGCGATGCACATGCAGAAAGTGACCTTTATATAAGCATGCCATGCAACCAAACCGATACCTATACTCTGAGCATGAGGTAAGGAGAACGGGACTGCATCCTGCAACCAAGCCTGGATTTTTGTCTCGCAGAAATAAAAGCAAATATTTTTCATAACATTTAAATGTCATGGATTTCCGCAAAGTAACGCCTGATTCCATAACTTATCATAATTATGTAGCCAATTTAGATCCGTTATCTGTTGTCAAACGACTGCTGCCAGATTTTTTAGGATACTTTTGGGTACATTTTGAATGCTTCTAATTTTAACAATGTTCATAAAGGATTAATACTGGACCTTAAATAAGAGTGCAGGGCTAAATAAATATTACTTAAAGTACATTCTAAATGCACGCTCAAGAAAAACCAGAGCCAGTTGCTAGTGTAGACTTGCGCGAACGATTAAGGGCGTTTCTTTAGATAAAAGTGTTGCTCGAAGGCCGCCTGCTGCGCCGGACAATGCGCGAATATTGCCAGCTAATTGAACGATTGTGGTAACTGTCGCACCTGCGTCACGTCCTGTCACCTCACAATACACCTCAACTTGTAATATGTAAGGAATCTATTTATCATGTCATTGAAGTATTGTCAGAAGGCAATGACTTGCTTGTGCAGCGGTATGATCACGATGTAGAACATAAAAAGTAATGAAAGAGTTGCTCTGCAGTAGATGTAGACTTACATAAAAGTTAGTACTATTCCATAAAATAGATACCTACATAAATAGAACTGATGGAACAGACAGACTATTCGCTAAATTTAGAAATTACAAAGCAGTCATAGCTGCAGGTAGATGAGGTGGTTCTTCAGTTTGGGCTCAGAATTAATATGGCTCCCTTGACCTCACGGCCCGGCCAGTGTTTTTGGAACACATGCAGGTAATAAAACTGTACAAATAATAGGTAGCTGAGGTAATGCAATTGCAAATTGCAATCGGCAGTAATTTGTGGATGATAATAATGCTCAGCCACGCAGCCGATCAGCCAATTCCTGTGCGTCTGAATAACTTACTTGTTTTTTGTTTCAATACATTTGATAACTGCTTTACCATTGTATACCTATAGTTAACTACAAATCAATTACTTATTCATTACTTTTAGCTTCTCCATCATAAATCTCGTTTGAAATTCTCTTAAGTTAATCTAAATAGTTGTCACATAAAATATGTATTCTGTTGTCTAATTTTCATAAAGGGCATTTGTCTGAAAAAGAGATTTATTTAGTAATTCTTTGTCTTTATTATCCATGTAAGGTCTGCACAGTGTGGACGGGGAGCGAGCAAACCAGTTCTGATTTACCAGATCGTGCGGTATTTTAAACTCGAATGCAAATAAATTGACCCATGATAAAGAACTTGAGAGCACAAAGAAAAGATGGCGCATACCGATCTGTAAGTATTGTAGTTTACTATTCAGACTTGGCATTGGGGTTAACATTACAGATATTATTAAGCTTCACCATTATTTTACACACTGCATCAAGAAATGCGTTTTATTGTGTTTATAAAGTTACATCGCTCCAAGTTCTACATTGTACCTACTTGCTAAAAGTAATTTCGCAGAATATTAATTACATAATAAGATTTATTCAAGTAATCGATGACTTTTTAAGTAAATAATATCAGAAACGGCGTGAAACTTTAATTCTCCTAATTACAGCTGTGAGTCGATCGTGTGTTAAATTACTCATAAGAGCAATTACTAATGAATATTATCACGTAAATACACACATCAAAAGTGTCTAGGGATCAAGCATTTTTATGCGGATTTCTTGAGATTGAGATGTGGCTTTGTAATAAATGTATGATTTTATAAATTTATATGGATCCTTTTTGGTGCATTTCATAATTTGAATCAGGAACTGTAAATCAAATTCGAGTAAAAGATGAAAATCAGCTGTCAATATTTTCCCTATAAAAACATACAACGCATTGAAGACATTATTAGTGCTACTGTTTCCCTACTACTGATTAAAACCAACGTTATTATGGAGCGGCGACGTCATTTAAGCAGGGAAGAAATGCTCAGAGCCGTGGGAATGATAGAAGCTGGTTCCCGGCAACGTACTGTGGCTTTAGCTCTGAATACAAGTCAGAGTAGTCGACTTTGGACACGTTACCGAAGCACTGGTACCGTGGCTGAGCGCCATGGAGGACGGTATCGCTGCACCACACGGAGACAAGACCGATACATTCAAATCTTAACTCGAAGAGCTCCAACAATAACCGCCATGATGTTAGCCGTGAGGCTTCATCACTCTTCAGGGAACTTAATTAGCGACCAAACAGTCAGAAACCGCTTGCATGAAGTGAACCTTCATTCCCGAAGACCGCTACGGGTACCACCTATAGCAATGCACAATCGTAGGATTCGATATCAATGGGCTCTTGAACACAGAAATTGGGCAGAAGATCAATGGCGTTTCGTGTGCTTTTCTGATGAGTCTCGTTTTGGTATGAGACCGGATACAAGACGTATACGACACTGGAGAACCCCTGGACGCCAACAGCGATTAAAATCCTGCCAGGAAGTCCATCCTTATAGTGGTGGAACCATCATGGTATGGGCGGGTATTTGGATCGGCGGAAGAACTGAGTTGATTTGGATCAGAGGCAACCTCAACGCTCAAATTTATGCTGAGACGATTGTATCAGACGTCATCGTTCCTCTACAAGTGCAAATCGGTCCCTTATTTCAGTTAATGCATGATAATGCACGACCGCACACCGCAAGAGTTGTAAGACAGACTCTCGCCGCAGCTAACATCAATGTCCTGCCCTGGCCTGCTCAGTCGCCAGACTTGAACCCGATTGAGCATGCATGGGATATGCTACAGAGAAGAGCTCTGCCGAATATGGAGGGTATCCAGTCGCAAGAAGTCCTTTTTTTGTTGTTGCAACGAACATGGGCGGCCATTCCACAGCGTGATTTGGATGAACTCATTTTGAGTATGCCAAACCGATGTTCTTGTGTTGTTAGTGTTCGCGGTAGAAACACGGATTATTAATTGTTTAAGTTACCCAATAAAATTTTAAAGAAAACTGTTATTTCAGTCTTTTTTTCGAACTTTAATGTTAGTGGTTCAAATGTCAAAAATCCCTTTATTAGGAAAATGGCAAATTTCTTTATGAATGCAAAGGTGACTTGGTTTATCGTTACTGTGACAAACGATAACACTTTATTTGATGAATCCTTAAAGAACATTTTAATTAATATCAATCAGGAGAAAAGTTATTGCAAAAATATATGTTGATCCCTAGACACTTTTGATCTGTGTATCTACCGTTCTTTAACTCCTGGTAACACTTCAGGTGACAAGATAAGAATATTTATTGGGTTCAAAATTTTCCGGTTTAGGTGATTTTCTGTATGGATATTAGAGCATAATTTAGAGGTTTTATATGTTCGGGTCTAAAACGACCACTTAGCAATATTCCAAAAATGATTTCTTTCGTGAATGAATAGCCAATGACGATCCTGGAAATGCACGAAATGAATCATTAGGAATCTTGCTTAGTGTCCGTTTTAGACCCGCTGTTGGTTAATGAAAGATGTAAACACCCTTTTTCATAAATTATTGGCTGGGATTTACGAGTCTGGGTACATGATTAAGGACAATATAAAGGACTATCTTTAGTGAATCACAGGAAATGATCATGACGACACGCCCGATACGGTTGCCATCTGGTGGTTTAAACTGATATTATCGAAAGTAAAGCGGAGAATGTAAGACAATATTACGTTCATAAATATATACGAACACGCCTACCTGATGCATTTTATAAAAAGACCAGGAAGTGACTCTAGACCCGTTTCGCCCTCAGCTGAAATAAAATTAGTGTGCGAAGCCGATCCAGTTTGTTTAAAGATCAGTCTGACATTTATCATATAAATATGTTTACTTTGAACTTGTAAAGGGCGCTGCAGCCTCGTGTCTGTTGCCATGGGACTTTTCTAGGCTATTTTTCTCACCTGGGTTGGTACACTAAACTGGTCATAATTAAACGAAAACGATACATTTTATAGGTATGCAAAAGAAACTAGGTAGGTAGGTATGCCAAAGTGGTCGTAAATGTCAATACATGGCTCAGCCAAAATTCTCCAACGAAGAATTGCCATTTTTTTAACCTACTTTTTTAAAATTTACTTCGTAAAAGAGGTCAATTTGTTGGTTCTATTCTGAGATATTTTGCCGTTTTTGCATGAGTCCGACTCGCACCTTGTTGGTTTTTTAAATAATTGAATGAAACAACAGACGGCCCACTACAACTTGAATCTTAAATTTGGCCAATATATAATTGTTTTTAAAGAGTATATAGGGGTTAAAAAGTATAATACTTTTACGAGTAAATAATTATGCAATATTTGATTCCGTGGGGTTAAAAACTTAAAAATTGATTTATGTATGTACAAAGCCGAACGTTTAGTGAATTATAAAATTTGACAACACAGGCAAGACAAAACAGCTGCTTAAAACCACCCCTAATGAGGACAATAGGGTTGAGTAAAAATTCTAATAGTTTAAATAACCGTTAATTGCTTGCTTCAACAACCAACAGAAAAATGAAAATTGGTAGTAATGATCGAAAGATTACGGCAGACAATATACCTTCAATTTATTCAAGCTCAACATTTTATGTACAGACACCTGTGCAAATCAACTTGTTCGGGGTTGGTTGATGTGCTAGCATTTGTATTGTCTTTCTTTAATCATATTTTCAACTTTATGACAAAAGTAGAAGGTCGATTAGTAATGGAAAAAAATCACGGATTGGGATATGTTGATATGCTGGTATCTGTACATACCTACATACTATTTGCATCTCTGGCATTCAATGGGGAATTGCAAGCACGATCTTGCTCACATACTTTAACTTGAATATAATATGAACATAATTCATAAATATGTACATGTTATGTAGGTAATAGTGATGTTGCGAATATCTGATTTTTGACATTCGCGAATGCGAATGCGGATGCGAATATTCAATTCCAATATTCGCGAATGCGAATGCGAATATTCAGTTTTAAATCAATTACGTTTGATAATTTAGAAAATACAAAAAGAAACACTTTTTAATGTAACTTTTCAACTTACTTTTATTAAATTTTTTACTTCCTGTCTGTAACGAGAATGGAAAAAGTATGCAGGTGATTTTTTTAACTGGGCGTGGTTGGCCTTATGAAACTAAAAGAAATGTCGAAAAACTATGAAAGGAGTCCGAGGCCGATTTTGACGAAAACTAAAACTGCATTTTTACTTCACCAGAATTTGATCCTTGCTCCAGCTGGTTCGATTCCTGGCCAGGATTACTGATTCTGCTAAAATCCCATGATGCATTTTTAGTTTCCGTCAAAATTGGCCTCGAGACTCCTTTCAATGTTTTTCGATATTCCTCATAGCTTCGGATTTAGCCATCCACACCACACTCCATTGAACAATTCACCCTGTTTAAGAGTGGCTCTAAGAATGGCGTCAGTGAAAGAAAAACAGACAGAAACACGTTTATCTTAGCATGGTCATATTTATGATTAATTATTGTGATTGATTTGATGAACATTAATATTGATGAATGGCGAGATAAAGGCAGATTAAACAAAAGATGAATGGAGAGGACGACACAAGATGAGAATGAATGGAGTGTGTGGAAGAAGGAGTACCAGATATTGGTATTTTTTCAGTCTTTCGTATTCGCAAAATATTCGCATGAATTTTGCGAATGCCAATGCGAGTGTCTAAAAATATGCGAATATCCGCATGATGCGAATGCGAATGCGAATATTCGAAACATCTCTAGTAGGTAAGGCGCGGGCCACATAGAAAAGAAGTAAGACGAGGACGTGCGAAAATGTATGAGATGCTAGTCGCGGCCGCGCCCCGTCTCTTCTGTGTGTTTACGTCGCGACGCTTCTATACATTTTGTATGAAAGAGACGCCGAAGAGACATAATTATGTCTCCGCCCCATCTGCGTCTTACGCCATTTCTATGTGGCCCGCGCCTTAGATCAAACTGAAGGAAAAATAAATAGATGTCTGATCATAATATGTATTTTGTGGAGGTAACTATGTGAATGTATTTAAATGTTATTCATCAACCTTGCTGCAGAGACATGCAATTAAAATTGTAATAAAAATGTCCGCCAAGTGTGCTTGCGTTTTATTAGCTTAATCAAAACGTGACGGGACTTTTTTCATTTATTAGTAGAAAATCAGATTTAAATTTCAAATGACGCTCATTACAATGTAGGTAATTGATTTGATATAATTTATATTATCTAGATTCTAGATGAATCGTTAGCCTAGGTGCAGTGGGTTTTTGTTCAAATATGAGTGGAGTTTTGATTCCCTTCTACGGTTCTACCTTTCAACTATCTGATATTTTTAGCTGGAAGTATTCGCATTTATCCATACCTTTTTTACCCAGGGCAGGACAGGAGTGACTGTCAGACTTGTACTGACTACAATCCACGGTGTCCTTCAATAGCCCTTTAAGTTCCGGGGTCACGGTAATTCGTTAGTCCCGCGACCATTTATCCATACCTACAGTTTTATTGAAATGAAAATTCTTGTGGTTTCGGATAAATGCCCCTATGTTCCCAGTGTTCCCACATTATCATGTGGGAACACTGGGAACATAGGGGCAAATGATTTTTGTATTTTACCCACACGGCTAACACCAGTAAAGTTATCCTTTCCGTCATTTTTAACAGTTGTCATTCGCCCATTGGTGGAAATCGTACCTCCGGTCAGTAGTTCCTTCATTGCGTTCATACAGACAGATAGACGCTGAGTTAGGACTTTGTAATAATTTAGGGATAATTAAAATTGTATGTATTTTAAGGATTATTACTTATAGGCTTAATTGTCAAAACTGCTAAGAGATATAAGTATGTTTAGATGAGATATTCTGAGACTAGAGAAAAAGCTGTCCTTATTCAAAAGTAGGACGTTTCAAATAACGAACTCCTGAACATTTTACGTAAGGTGTTATGTACCTCCCTATCTAAAACAAAAAAAAAACAACTTAGATAGGTACTTTTATAAATTGCCTAGGTTACTTCGGAAATCGATGCTGCAAGGGGCGATCGTCATTAACAGGGGTATAGTATACCTATTAAAGTTGGTTTTTGGAACGTCATAAGAGATTATTCCGGCCTTGGAAAATGCACAGGGCAATTATATAGAAGGATCAGGTGGATTTTAGTCAGTACGAGTCAGATAGTCCATAGTTCCACCCAGAAGGACATATTTGATGATATTCCAACTCAATAACCCAAATAAGGGGTACATACATTAGATACCTCAGGTATGGGTTAGAATACCTGTACTAGTTACTAGTTATGTTTTTAGTGCATAAAGCACAATACCTAGCCTTTTCTTCGAATCTAGTGCATTTTAATCAAGTTATCTAGTTCAGGTAGATCGAAAACTAGATCGGAAGTCGGAACCTTAAAGTTTGATCAAAGAATACTAAAACTAGTTAGGTATTTTAGTTTAGAGTTAGTAACTGAACAAGCGGACACTGGTAACTAAGACAGAAACTTAGTTAATTAATGCGTTCAAAACTTTAGTTTTTGTGACGAAATATCAAGTTATCAGCGCATTAGTTTACCTATTTAAAATATTAAAAAAATGACATTTAAGAATGCACAACATGAAATAGAAATGTTATCATACCAGAAGAAAAATCCATAACAAGTTGTAACTCATTTCGTAGCAGGACAACGCCGCACCTTAACTAATTCACTGGTTAGGTCTACTGTATCGATAATGACATGTCCACTCTGACAGGAATTACTAACAAACACATCTTATGAACGAATGGGGAGGCGTTATGTGGAGCACATGGGACTGGCGGGACGGAGCGGCTTCAGGACTCGATGCAACACTAAGCGAGTTCCTCTAGTTCGCTATTCGACACGAAAAAGCGATTCGCTTCTACTACACGAGTGGCCTGCGCGCGCGCCGCGATCAACTACTCTACTCAACAGTACTCGTGACCTTAACAATTAAGAATTTATTTTATTAATGCACTTTCTTATGACGTGTTACGCCGATCGGGAATGTGAATCGACTTCTATGATGAGACAAAGAGCGGTTTGTACGGTAAATAATTTATGATTTTAGCAATTTTATTTATTGCGAATTGAATAATTTAAATTATAAAATAAACAATGATTACTCTTTTTCTTTGGTAAAGAATGTAGAGAGATTGGTGAAAAATAACTTTATAAATAGGCAGGTAGTGATCGCTTGTGTTAGTGTCCATAGTATGGATCATGTTGATGCTGCGGCAGCTGGGGTGCGTATTGTGGTTCGGCGTACTGCGGGGCGTATTGCGTTTCGGCGTACTGGGGTTGGTACGATGGAGCCTGCAAAAAAAAGATATAATGATTGTATAATTTTTATAATTTTAATGATGGCTTATTGTTTATTATTTTGGCAGTAAACTTAATTGAATTGACGAAGTTTCACCAGACCAGCATTGGTGCTACGTTATGGCTTGTGATGGCACATACATGACAATAAACAACACAAATGTTGTCCCTAGACCTGACAACTGACATAGTAATAATAACATATAAACACTTTTCACTTACTAACTACCAAAGCCAAACGGTTTGGCGGTTAGCATAAAAAATATGGAATTTCTTAATGGCAGAAGTAATTTGCCAACTTGAAACTAATTTACTTTTCACCTCACCCGCTCGGAAAGATTCTATTTCTCATTCAAAATCTGAGCGCAAAACTCCATTTTGTGCTCTAGAGCACAAAGTGTTGTTTAAAATTCGAACACGTCTTGTATTCAATTGTTTTCTACACTGACAGGCGAGCCGCCCCCAGTATAGGTCAATGACCCCACTTCATTTCCTCGCTGTGTGAGGTGAAAAGTTGTGTGTTGCACTCGGCAGCAAAGTTTTTCTGCGTCTCGTACCTTTGAAAACTTCGCATCGCTCAGGATTCTATATTTGAACCGCTCGTTTCTCTCGCGGTTCAATCTTAGAATCCTTCGCTCGCTCAGTTTTCAATTCAAGTACTCGCGCCAAAAATCAACTTTGCAGCCTTGCATAACAAATAACTATTTCACCTCACACGCTCGAAAATATTCTATTTCTCACTCAAAATCTGAGCGCAAAACTCTATTTTGTGCTCTAGAGCGCAAAGTGTTGTTCAAAATTCGAACACGCCTTCATCATCATCATCATCATCAGCCTATATTGTTCCCACTGCTGGGACACAGGCCTCCTCTCTTTGAGAGGGAGTGGGCCATAATCCACCACGCGGGCCCAGTGCGGGTTGGACACGCCTTGCTTGTATTCAACTATTTTCTATACTGACAGGCGAGCCGCCCCCGCCCCACTACATTTCCTCGCGTGTGTGAGGTGAAAAGTTGTGTGTTGCACTCGGCAGCAAAGTTTTTCTGCGTCTCGTACCTTTGAAAACTTCGCATCGCTCAGGATTCTATATTTGAACCGCTCGTTTCTCTCGCGGTTCAATCTTAGAATCCTTCGCTTGCTCAGTTTTCAATTCAAGTACTCGCGCCAAAAATCAACTTTGCAGCCTTGCATAACAAATAACTATTTTGACTCAATAAGTAAAATAGTTATTTGTTATGCAAGGCTGCAAAGTTGATTTTTGTGCGCGAGTACTTGAATTGAAAACTGAGACAGCGAAGGATTCTAAGATTGAACCGCGAGAGAAACGAGCGGTTCAAATATAGAATCCTGAGCGATGCGAAGTTTTCAAAAGTACGAGACGCAGAAAAACTTTGCTGCCGAGTGCAACACACAACTTTTCACCTCACACAGCGAGGAAATGGTAGGAGTAAGAGAAACAGCTTAAACAATTTACTATATAAGTATTTATTTATTCATTTTAGAAATTAAAAGTAAAATTACTACAATTGTTAATATTGAAAGTTAAATGTTTTTTTTGGAACATTAATACTTGTGTTTGACACTTGTGTGTTATTATTACGTAAATTTGCGGAAAATTGCTCAAATTCATTGGATTCCATTGTGAATGTTGGAGACAGAGACAGATATAAGGCGGTTCGAGACGATTTTCTCGAATTTTAAAAACTCAAACTTACCTACGACATCTACTACTTAACACTTATGTTCAGAAAAAAAAAATAGGTTGGTGCCATACATATTTCTGTGGTTGGTGCACTGACATGCAGTGGGGGCGGCTCACCTGCCAGTGTAGAAAATAATTGAATACAAGACGTGTTCGATTTTTAAACAACACTTTGTGCTCTAGAGCACAAAATAGAGTTTTGCGCTCAGATTTTGAATGAGAAATAGAATCTTTCTGAGCGGGTGAGGTGAAAATATAATTTCTACGCATTATTGATCTTCTCTCTTATCTTCTTAAATCATCTTGGATAATCCTTTGTGGTTTATAGTCCCATTTTGTCATCTATTGAATACTTTAGGTAGCTGGTACTAATTATATATGATACGGATACCCAGTATAGGTACCAACCATCTACATCTCTCATTCATCAATTCTTAGAATACCTAGTTATGTATCAAAAGCACGGAAGGGAAACTAGGTATATATTATAATGTGACCGCAAGTGCTGTACCGCTTATGTATTTGCGTAGCGAAACGCGGGGGCGCGGGCGTCCAGGTGATCTATAATGGCCACTTTAGCAGCGCTGCTAATATGTAATGCTAAAAGGTATACAAAAATCGTAACATGGAGCCAATCGTAACATAGAGTTGGTAATTGATAAAGAACAATGTTAGCATCATTAATATTAGCAAAGTTGCCAAAGTGGTCATTTTAGACCCGTAGACTCCGCCCGGTGCATTTTTTATAGTCACTTTTGTAAAATACCCAACTATGAGTCTTCCAAATCTTTCCAGTTCTGGCGGTTTCGTGATATGGCTATCCAGTTTCTTCCGACCACTTTAACAAGATCGTCTTTCGGAAGAGACCTACACGCAGCATTGGGTGACTAACGGTTGAAGAGAGAGATGAGTCCTACTTTAATAGTAGTCACACATTCGCTTTGGTACATTTATCTACATTGTATTATGCGCCTGCGTCGCCCACGATTTTGGCATGATTTAATTGCTTACTTATTATTGATTTTATGGTATGCAGTCAGAAAATAATGATTTCGTGTTGCTGTCTCGCCTAATATACTTGAGCGCACGAAGCGTGGTTCAATGTCGGTGTTAAACAATAATAATATCTTTATTAGGAAACTTGCGGCTGCTTTGGAAATGACTGTTGTCGATTTTGTTGAATAAGACCTATATGGACAATATGGACATATGCGACTAGCCATTGTTACTTTCTCGTCAAAGTTTAAGTATATCATGAGATTAAGTACCTACATGATACCTTGCAGAATTATGTAGGTATACCCTCCAAAATAAATGCTATGGTTGTTTGGGAACCCATGTAACTTAAGTTCTTATATATAATTTCATAGACTAACATACCGGATAGTTATATGCAGGTTTCTTCTTCTCCTCTCCATGAGTATGTTTCTTCAGCACCAAGCTTGCCGCGATCAACTCCTTCACTTTCAATTTGGTGGCCAGGAAGTTCGCAGCCAAAGCCTTGTTGAAGGCTTTCAGTTCCTTGATCTTCGCCTTGACGGCCCAGAGACCGTCCTTGAGCAAGTCCAGCTTGCCCAGAGGCATATCATTATCTTCTTCATACTCGTCGTGGTCATACGAAGGCGTTTCGTAAGCCGCTCGAAGCAGATGTTGGTCTTCATCGTCTAGATCGGCGTAGCGTGGCATGTGTCGTGAAGATACTACACGAAAAATAAATCATCAATCAGTTTAATTACCTAGGATATTTCATACGTACGAATCAGTCACTTAAATGATCATTAGTCATATCTAAAATCATTTAGACGAGTGTCGAGTGATGGGAAGATTTTTGTTTAGTTTAGTTTAATGATTTGTTATTTATTTAAGTCGTTGTAACATTATTTTAGCGGTCTAGTTATTATATTCCACAACTCATTAATTGCACTCATTAACGCCGCATGGTACTACCTACTGCAAAAATTTAGATTAATAAAAACATCATTTTAAATAACAACTGGCATTGAAATTGCATGATATACAGATATTACTCACCGGAACTGATGAAGAGTAAGAAATAAACGAATTTGATGCACATTTTCGATAATTTAATTAGAGGCGGATCTATAGTGTTAACACGTTTCTTCGAATGAGCTGACTTCCTTGTTTCTTTTGTTTAAGGTATAGTCATTGAGTTTTAATGGACAAAAACCTACCTTCAACCTTACAATTATTTGGTACCACAGTTAAAGTAAGGGTAGTGTCACACAATACATACCATAGATGGTAAAAAGTAGTTTTTTTCTAATTCCGGGAAATAATTACACTGTTTTCAATACTACGCCTTATATAATTGAATTAAAATCTCGAGTTGATCTAACATATAAGTCAGCAAATCGGATATTGTACTGACGTAAGCACATCAACCTACCTCAATCTGGCAAATTTATTTAATAGATTTTCAACCTTCTCACAATAGTGGAAGGTTAATATTCGATTGGTAAAATTTGTTAGATTCGGGTAGATTGACCTGCTGGCGTCTGTACCTACTTCAATCTGGTAAAATTTAATATTTTTTCAACCTTTGGAAGGTTATTGTTCGATTGGTAAAAAATTGACATATTGGGGTAGGTTGACCTGCTGGCGTCAGTACCTACGTACTGTGAGGCCTATTGCATTATTTCAAGTTTTTTGCTATTTCTCTCATTTAAGAATTATTTATCTACATGTTGATCGAGGTCGAATTAATGATTGATAGCGCAATTATTGGTTATTGTACGAAGCATTATATTACTGTAACTCACATTATCATTGAACGTAATTAGTTACGCGTATATTATCTAGATAAATCAAACAAAAACCAACAAGTGGTGGTCAACTAATATTAAGTGGTTATGTTAATTATATCTTACTGGCCATATCGATCGGGTGTGTCGAAAAAATGGAATAAATAAAGCAATTACTTGAATTATGTACATATTTATTTACTGGATGCGAAATACTAAGTAACGTCGAGTGTCTACATACCTATATGATCATGTTGTTTCTAAGTAATAATTACAGGTTTCTAATAGTAAAATATGACATTAAGTACATAAAGGAACGACGCAACATGTTTGCCCGGAAAGAATTTTAATGTATGTAATAATCAATTTTATAGAACTACTTTGCGTACCTAATAAAAAGTACGTCTGAGAAAAACAAATACATTTTATATTTTAACATTATAAAAAATGAAAACAATCATAACACCTTTAGAAAAAAATCATGCGCTTTAGTAATCGCCTTCTATTTTCGGATATGCGCTCACGCAAAGCGACTTAAAAACAGTAAGTACTACAAGCACTTGATGTACCTGTCAATTTTGTATACCTAATTGTTTACATTATAAGAATAAGGTATTCATTAACAACTTTACACAATCTTTAATAATATTTTTCAGTTATCTGCGGACGGTACAAAAATAAATAGAAGTAACTCAACAAATACAAGGATTCTTAAAAACGCGCCTAAAAGTGCAATTCGAGAAAACATGACGAAAGTTATAGAAATTCACGCGTATTCTGATTTAAGGGCGAGTTGTTTGATCGGTAGTGAAGCAAACTATCTTCAAAGTTGACGATTGGTTAAAAAACGTATCGGATTTCTGAAAATTCCATACGTTTAATAACTGATTAACTGACTGTTAATTACTGATAATTGTAAGTTTAACTAGAATTTTAGATAATAGTTACTTTAACTACTGATTAGACAACTTACTGGTGTTTAGCTTTACTAGTGATCCATAGCAACAATTTAAATCGCATTATTATACTTTAATATTTTCTTACTTCTAACAATTGCACTACAAAATTGTAAGAAGATAAGTTAAAAAAATTACAGCAATGGTTTCACGACAAACTACATTTTTCGAAAAAGTTTATTATTCCACTATTTAATATAAAATAAATAATAAACTTAATATCTTTGCTTGACAAAGTAATGGAAGACTTTAACTAAGTATAGGAACACCAAAATCTTGGACAAATATAAATAACAAGGATTATTTGCGACGGATAACATAAGTCATTATAACATTCTTGAGATAATAACGACTTCCTTGTCGCACATACAATTACATAGTGGCTACTTAATATGTAACATTTATTTTCAAATAGGTATATAAATGAGTAGGTAGTGAACGCCAGCCGAATATTTACGGGTTTATTGATTTTTTTTCGATCCGACATAATTGTTTAATAATATGATCCTACATTTAAAATATGCGTAATAAGAAGTTTTGGTGCGATGATATCGTTATCAAAAATATTAATTTGTTAGTTTATATTTTGTAAAATTGAGACAGTGATTCTAATTTTTTCAAATGAAAATGATTTGGATGAATCTTTTAATGTTGTTTAATGTTTAGTCCACCACGCTTAACATCGAAGGTAAAATTTTCATATTGATCTGGACTTCCGTGGCTCTGATACTCAATAAGATAAGAGGCTAGCTTACATTAGTTGGAATACCACTGATGAGACGAAGTCTTAAATTGAGATCCTAAAGATGCCTTAAAAATAGGTACTTAAATAACTTCGATGTCGAACAGATAGTGTTATGACAAGCGAAGACTATGTGCTTATTAGCATAATGACATCGCCAACCGCTGTTGGCTCGCTATTAAAGACCTGGACTCATTGTGTCACTTGAAGTTCTTTGAAACAAAGTTCATATAACGAACGCGTGAAACTGAAGCCTAAACGCGTTTATATCTCCATTCACCTCCGTTCAAATATTTTAACACATCCACAAATTCGTCACAACTTAGCATGTAACACCGAGTATTTTATGACTACAGATTAAAGTACTACAATAGACAGTTAGGTAGACGATTATGTTTCACAATTCGTTTATTCCGATTAGTTTCAGTAGCCCAAAATGTACTTAGTGTTTCAGAAGAATGTTGAAAGATGCAATCAATTACATTACGTAAATACTCTGGGCGTAACACAGTGGTCTGGAAATCGAGCTCCATACTCATAGAAACTTAAAGTGAGGAATTAAAAAAATAAAAATTGTAATGGCTCTGGTATACCTCCCTTGACATCATATTAAAGTATGGATGGTATAAGTTAATTACGTATACTGCAGACGGTGGATCGAAAAAAAACCAATTGATTTTATAAACTAATTTAATTAAAGAAAAACTACAATTAAAATTGGTGAAACCTATTCGATACAAGAATATGGAATGACACAAAATTACTTAAAATTAACTAAATGCTATTATTGAATATTGCTGCGTCGGCGGCTCGTGGCGGGACGGATGTCTACGCTGCAGTTTCTATGCGCCTGGCGTAAACACGTAGGAATTTGCGAGGTCGACGATATGCCTTAGGGTTCCGTACTTAACACCTCCATCCGCAGATCAGCAACTATTTGCTCATGTTAAGAGAAAATGTTGCTGGAGCTTCATCTCGTTTTCGGATTACATCTTCATATGTATGTATTTTAGGAATTTGCTGCTCCTCTTTGTCGCTGGTTCTAAGATTCCAACATTTATATCGGCGGCTTATAACCAAGATGATAAGTATGGTTGCGCATATTACTATGATGTAGAATGGTATGGTTGTATGATATAAGATGACCGGCTGAGTCTGGTCGATCTGGATTGGGTTTTCCATCAATACTTTATTCTGGATGCTGTGAAGTTCTTCCAAGTTAACTGAATTGAAGCCGATGACGTGAGTGGAGTTGAATGTTTGATTCATGTCGTTATAAGGAATCTTTGATAACTTCAGTGGCTGCCCTTTTATCTCGTTGCTGTCGTTGATGATGGTGAATTCAGCTGTTTCCAGGTAGCAGTCCATAGGTATGGTGACGAGATAACTCCCTTGTAGAATATTAAAGTCTTTTCTGCCGCAGGCTAACTGTACTTTGGTCGGTTGAGGCAATGAGATGACGTAGTGTTGATCGTCCAGTTTTTCAACTGCTTGCTTGGAGAGTGAAATCTTGGTGAATGTGCAAGTGTCTTCTAGACCTTGGTTGATGATGAGCTCCTGGATGCAATCAGGCTTCGTCCGGATCTGATGACTGGTCTTCTTTTCGCAGAGATGTATGTTACTGTACTTCGGGCATTCAGCCTCTATGTACACGAATGATTTCTCGTTTGTTGCTATGTAGGGAGAGGAAGGAATAAGGGCAAGTTGTTTCTTATTAGGTACGATTGACAATCTGTATAAATCATAAGGGTCTTTAGATACTATAGGAAAACTGTATATTATTACTATTCTCTTCTCAATAAAGTAAGAACCTGGTTTTATAAGGTTATAATATTCTCGTAATTCTAGATTTAAGATTTGATCTGTATTGTATATTGATCTTAGCCTATCTATCATTGATCTTAACACTTCTATGTCAATCATAGAGTGATGGGTGCTGGACGCACGTATAAAAGCCATTATATTTTCTAATCTAATTATCTCAAGCATTAAATCTTCTACGTTATTGGTAATGATTCCTAAAATTTGGGCAAACTTTGCAAATTTTATTAAACTGTAATCTGTATAGGCATTTTTCTGTAAAAGTAGTTCCAACGTAGCATTCACTCTTTCTTGATTTTTAGTGATCTGGTCCAAGACGGTGCCATGTTGGGACATCCATTCTTTACTTAGACTAATATGATTGTTAAATTCTGATACAATTTTATTTTCATTATTTTGTAAAGTTTTAATAGCTTCGTCATATTTCAGGGCGTCTAGATAATCTAGATTGCCAGTAACACTTTTAATTACTGACCCAAGGCCATCTACAAGACCTCTTTTGACTCTAACAGGTTCCAGAGATTTTACTTGTAATAGTACTTTACTAAGCTTGTCAGTAAGATAGTCAATCTGATATTCGTAAAGCATGTAAGTCTCGTTACTAAGTCTAGTTCTGAAGGTTTTTAGTTGCGTCTGTACGGAATTTATCTTATCTTCGATGTCAGTTAACTGTATATACTGTATGAACGAATGGTAATGTGTGGTTAGTCTGGTTGGTCCTAATCTGTAAGGTAACAGTCCTGGTCCATCGGCTAAAGTCTCAAGTCTTATCTCCTGAGGGTGAGTCGCATGGAATGTCAGTAACAGCAGGATCCTGTAACAATTGACTTGTTTTAGGAACACGTTTCAGCCGTGCTTTGGCTACAGGGCCACGTTTTTTAGATGTATATATGTGGATAGGTAGATCAGCAAGTACCGTGTCTTGCGTATAACGCGGTGCAGCTTTTTGACGACTGGCAAAAGGGTTTTTGACAAAAACTTGTTGCTGAGGGGAATATTCTACTTCGGGTTCGCGAGTTTTATTCCTATTGTTAATTAAGGCTGTACGATTGGCTAGAGATGAGTCATTAATAATTTCATAAACTTGCTTCATCTGTTGTCTATGATTCTGCGCATATTGTTGTAAGATGTGTTCAGTCAAGTCAATGTCGATTGGGTCTCTAGGGTCAAAATGTCCGGTTAATAAGTCAAACGGTCTGCATTTCGTAAAGCTGTGGATAGAGCTGTTGTATGCTATAATGGCGTATGGCATAAGATTAACTATAGGTTCGTCTTTATTTTGCAGTTTAAGTATTCTTATGTGCTCCAACAAGGTTGAGTGAAAACGTTCGATGTTGCCATTGTCATTTGGACTATGAGGTAGAATTTTATGGTGAATTATCTTGTGAAGACGTAAAAACTCGGAGAAAAGTTGGTTCGTAAATTCGGTGCCATTATCAGTGATAATTGTCATAGGTAGTCCGTGATGGGTACAGAAACGCAATAGTGCTTGTATTATGCTAATAGCAGTACCGTCACGCAAATGATACGCTTGAGCATATTTCGTGAAGACGTCTATGAAGGTTACATATTTTTCGTTTTGAACTGTAAAGAGGTCCATGTGAATAATTTCAAGTGGTTTGGTAGCTGGTGGCACTATATTATATTGAGGTCTAATCGGGTTCCTGTCGTATTTAGCTTGACCGCATATGGTACATTCATTAATGAACTTAGTGATTTGTTCTTTCATTTTTGGCCAGAAGTATTTTCGAGATAGAGCTAAATGACATTCATTTATACCGCGGTGGTTCGTCTTACCGTCATGATAGTGACGAATGATATCTTGTTGTCGGAGATATTCTTTGACATTCTCGAGTTCTATCTTGGCTAATACTAGGTTAAGTGAGGAACTTCTAAATTTGTCTTGGATTATGGGTATTATTGAATACATAGCTAAAGGCGGATTGATCAAGATCGCTGTTTTGACTTTAGGATTTACGTACTCTTTGATAGCGTTTATAACGTCGCTCTCTAGGTTAGACTCTGATACTTGAACCGCAATTCGAGTATGATTTTCGAATGGTTTAGTTACTGTCGGTCGGCGTTTTATGTCACCTACTATGGTAAAGTGAATCTGTCGATGGAATTTATTAAGAGGATCATCTGTAATGGGAATTTCAAGTATTGGATGTTCATTACTGGTATGCACGGTTTCAGTCGAAGAGTTTGTTGGTGGAGGTGGTGCCTCCGATGGATTGTTGAACATTGATCTGAGGTCATTAGTAATTTCAGTCACTGAGTCAGCGTCAGTCAAGGGATTTACTGGTGGAGGTGGCGCCTCCGGTGGATTATTAATCATTGAGCTGAGATTCTTAATGTTGGTGATCAATGAGGTGATCTCATCTGTTTCCTCATTATGAATTTCTATTCGAGAGAGTGCATCAGCATTAGTATTGGATTTTCCTTTCTTGTATACTACAGTAAAGTCATATTCACTTAGTCTAAGTCGCCATCTAGTCAGTCGGGAATTAGGTTCTCTTAAATTCATCATCCATTGCAGGGGTTTGTGGTCAGTTATTACTTTGAATTTTCTACCGAAAAGATAGGGTCGGAAGTATTTAGTGGCCCAGACTATGGCCAGCAACTCTTTCTCGATGGTGCTATAGTTTAGTTCGCTTTCATTAAGTGTGCGCGAAGCGTAACAGACGGGTTTGTCAGAACCTATAGGTCCTTGGGATAGCACTGCTCCAATAGCTACATTAGAAGCGTCTGTTGTGAGATTAAATTCCTTTTTAAAGTCCGGGTATTGTAATATAGGGTCATTAGTCAGTAAGGTCTTACAGGTTTCAAACGCATGGACATATTCGAGGCTATGTGTAACTTTACTACCTTTCTTTAAACATAGCGTGAGTGGTTTGGTGATTCGAGCAAAATCCGGGATAAATTTTCGGTAATAACCTAAAAGTCCCAAAAATTGTTTAATTTCCTTAGGGGTACTTGGAATTGGATATTTTTGGATTGCTGAAATCTTGTCGGGATTCGGCTTGATGCCATCTCTACTAATTATATGTCCTAAGTAAGCGGTCTCGAGCTTCAAAAATTCGGACTTATCCATTTGAATTTTGAAGTTGGATTCTCTAAGTCTTTGGAAAACTTTTTCTAGGTTATCCATGTGCTCCTGAAGGGAGGTGCTAAAGACAATAATGTCATCCAGGTATACAAGGCAGATATTATTTTGGAGGCCTCTTAGAACATTGTCCATAACCCGTTGGAAGGTGGACGGTGAATTTTTTAAACCCATGGGCATTCGAAGGAATTCAAAATGCCCGTGTTCGACATTAAA
Organism: Agrotis clavis; assembly: GCA_954870645.1. Lineage (NCBI taxonomy): Eukaryota > Metazoa > Arthropoda > Insecta > Lepidoptera > Noctuidae > Agrotis > Agrotis clavis. Next base: position 12,567,835 of record OX940922.1, read on the forward strand.
GGCAGTCTTTGATATGTCCTGAGGGTCCATCTCCACTTGATAGAACCCACTTGCCAAATCTAGGGTCGTAAAATATTGGCACTTGCCTAATTTATCGAGGACGTCACTGATATTTGGTATGGGATATTTGTCGTCTATCGTTTTTTCGTTTAATTTACGAAAATCAACTACAAGACGCCATTTCTGCTTTCCCGATGCGTCAATTTTTTTTGGCACAACCCAAATGGGTGAGCTCCACGCAGAATCGGAAGGTCTTATAATACCCTGTTGTAACATTTTGGAAATTTGATCTCTAACTTCTTCGCGATGAACGAATGGGTATCGATAGCTCTTAGTATACGCGGGAATTTCGTCTGTTGTTCTTATACGATGTTTGATTTTGTTGGTGAATGTAAGCGGCTCTCCGTCGATGTAAAATACGTCTGCATAGCGAGAGCAAAGCGTTGTAAGGTTAGCTTTTTCCTCTGCGTTAAGATGGTCCGTACGCAAACGCGATAATACGTTATCTACGCGGTTCGATTGTTTGACTTGGGTGCAATTAGCATTGAATACTTCAGCACGAGTTGGTTGGTCTAACGAAAATATCACATCATTAGGTGTCGGATTTTCTAATTCTACATACCCGCGGCTATTAGTAACAGTGGTAAGGCACTCGTGAATAATACAGTTGCAAAAAACTTGTTCGCTTACTAAAACATCGCCATCCGGGGCATTTATAGGTATTCTAACTAATTTGGAACTATTCGCGGGGATAATATCTTCATACAGATTTACATTCCGTGAATTATACACCTTGATTTTGTTCGTAGCGGTACGTGTAACTAATTGAAAATCTTTTAAATCTATTTTAGCCTCCCATTTGGATAGTAAGTCTAATCCTATTAAGCCATCAAAGTAATCGTGAAAACGGTAAACGAATAATTTTATACAATCGGTTTCGTTAAATTCATCAAAACACGGTAGCGTTATGGAATAATCATTTCTGCTAACGCCATGTACGTTCGTCACTTCGAAAGGGTCATAGTTAAGGGGATAGTCATAGAAAAATCTTTGAACTGCTTCGGGGCTAATAAATGACTGGTTAGCGCCAGTGTCAATCAAAAATTTTAAAGGAGGGCTAGAAATTTCTATGTAGGGTAATTGTCTTTGGGTCTGTAAGTTAAGGTCTATTTTTGCTCTTTGGATGTCTGGTCCTTCTGAAAATTTTGGTTCTGAATTTGGTTTGCACCGCTAGGGCCTGGTTGTGGCTCTGACGCACCTGCTACTTGATTATCAGATGTTGTATTACCGTCGGTCATATTACTATAGTCATAGTCACAAACAATGTAACAGTCAGTACCGTCTGTGTAGTAATCGTATACCGGCTCATAATAATAGTCAGCAGAATAGTAAGAATTGTCAGGCAAAGCAAGTTCACTGAGGTTTAATTCACGCGGCACGGGTAATGGTTTCGGTACAAAATGTTGAACACCACTCATGGGTTTCGGACCCGAGTTCTGTGGCGGATTATTCCTGGGTTGTAATTTAAAAACGTTGCTTTGAGGATGGTAATTTGGCAAAGGTGCACGGAACATTTGCTGGGTTCGGGTAGGCATTCGGTTTTGTTGCTGATTAGGCATGTTAAATTTAAAGGCTTGAGGCTGTGGTTGATAGCCACGCTGTCCTACTGGAGTAGGCCAGTTAGGTACTGGGGGTCGCGGAACATTTAACGCGTTGGTCGGCATAGCTGGCATTACAGAAGGTTTAAACAAAATTTTAGGTGCACTCTGAGCAGTTTGAGCCTTTGGGGCATCATTACGCTGCTGCAGGTACATTATATTTAATTCCTCTTGCACAAACTCAAGAGCTTTTTCTATAGTGTCTGGACGCATACACCTTATACGTGAGCCTAATGGTTCCTTTAGTCCGCGTACGAAAGCCTGCATAGTGACTTTCTTATAGAGTGTCCGTTTCGCCTCGATAGTCGTAGCTAAGGTCTCATGTAACGTAACGTAAGTCATTAAAGTACTGAACAAGGTTTGACATTGATCGTAAAACTCCTGCGGGGTCTTAGTACCTTGCGTAGCCAACGAGAGGTCATTGTATAAGGCCGTTTCGTCTCTCTGATCAGAGAAGTTATTAATTAGAGCTGATCTTATACCTGCCCAAGTTTCAGGAATGCCATTAGAGTTGATTGTGGATGCGGCAGTCCCTGTGATCTTATTTAAGATACCGTTTAAGAGACATAGGTTGCCTAGCTCGCTGCCTGGTTCCGCGCTTGCATATTGCGTAACTATACGATCACAGATGTTAATAAATCTAGTCAGCACGTTAGGGTTACCGTCAAAATCGGGCACGAGGCGTAAGGCCTTGAAAATTACGTCAGGGTCGTAAGGCATTTTAGTTTCAAATAAACTATTCAAATTAAAATCTAATTCACTATCTAAATCTCTGCTAATATCTACTATATGTCGGCGCGCCTGTCGTGATGCAGGTTCCCGGGGAGTAGATCTTTCGCGATGAAAAATCTTGGACATAAAAGTAACTTAGGGATAGAGAGGAAGCAACACGAGAAAGATTCTAGTGTACTTACATATGTTTCATCTCTGGTTCTTCTTCTTGAATCGATTTCTGGATTCTCCACTCGGCTCCGCAGCTATACCGTAGATTCTGGATACTCGTTCTGTGACTTGATAGCCACCCGGGTGACTCGCGATCGTGGTTATCGATATAAGATGACTCTAACGCGATTCGCGAACCGGCCCGCGAGTATCCTACCGACTGCGCCAATTACGTATACTGCAGACGGTGGATCGAAAAAAAACCAATTGATTTTATAAACTAATTTAATTAAAGAAAAACTACAATTAAAATTGGTGAAACCTATTCGATACAAGAATATGGAATGACACAAAATTACTTAAAATTAACTAAATGCTATTATTGAATATTGCTGCGTCGGCGGCTCGTGGCGGGACGGATGTCTACGCTGCAGTTTCTATGCGCCTGGCGTAAACACGTAGGAATTTGCGAGGTCGACGATATGCCTTAGGGTTCCGTACTTAACAAGTTACACTAGGCGTGAGAAAAAAAATATTTATGTTTTTTTTTGTATGGGAGAAAACACTAAAAGTACGTTTTCTCGAAACTTAATAGAACTGTTAGGCTGGTAAAACACCAAATACCTAAAACTGTGTCAACCAAGTCTTCGGGATTCTCCGTTACCAGTTAAATGATATCTGCTAGGTACATTCTTGATTTGTGCTTTCAAACCAGTTGCATGAGCAAGGCTTTCAGTGCTATGCGTTTGGAGCTCTTCCACTCTCCTTCTTTGCTATAGCGGGCTTAGCTCCACGAATGGTTTTCTCGGCGTCACAATTGGTGTTGATGTTCCAACATTGCATGTCTCCGGTGTGTAGGATGTTGATGCACCCTCATTTACACCAAAGTCAGAACTGGAACATGGTTGCTGCTCTACTTTGCGACACTACAGAAGTAGTCATTTTTACCTTCACGATCTCAGGCCATTTGATGTTCTCTTGAAGCCGTGTCTCATACTTTTTTAAATATGTTCCACCATGTTTTACAGACCTACTTATTTTAAGTTTTCAAACGAAAACAAGAAACACCGTGGAAGAACAGGCTTTGATTGAGGCTGAGATTGAAGCACTGCAGCCTTCTATTGGATTATAATGGGATTGGGAAGCCATGTTGTAAAGCAGAGCAGACATGTGATATAAGTAAAGATACTCCTTCGGAAATGAAAAAGTTTGAGAAGTTCTTAGATGAAATAATTAGTTATGAGTTGGTTCTTAGAATGCGCAAATAAACTTGTACAATCATTTTTTTTAATTATTGTCATCGTAATGGTCATTCGCAGGCTTAATCGTTTAATAATATAAATAAATCGACTGGCAACGTCATTTAACCAAGCCAAAGACTTGAAAAATCACATGTCGAAAATTCAAAATTTCAAAAATTTATTACGTGCGAAGCGGCGCCTAACGGTACATGAATTGTATGTCATCTTTATCGCCGTGTATGGGACTATAGCTCGTGTGACCACCAGCCTAACAGTTCTATTAATTTTCGAGAAAACGTACTTTTAGTGTTTTCTCCCATACAAAAAAAACATAAATATTTTTTTTTCTCACGCCTAGTGTAACGTATACCATCCATACTTTAATATGTTGTCAAGGGAGGTATACCAGAGCCATTACAATTTTTATTTTTTTAATTCCTCACTTTAAGTTTCTATGAGTATGGAGCTCGATTTCCAGACCACTGTGCGTAATCGTTATGGGGCTAGTTTGTTCTAATAATACTTTATGTGAGTTCAAGGCCACTTCGTACAACGCGCGATAATGAACCTACACAATTAGTTTTTAAAGACAGTCTTATATTTTATTAACTACTGCGTTACTGTTGCAGATTGCACATAAGATACCTAAATGGTATTTGATGATTATTATTTGTATGAGAAGTACGGTAAATCACCGTTATGCAATTTTGGGCCGTCCATCATATCAAGGATAGAGATGCAAGAGAAAGTCCTTCTATTTGATCGGTTTATTCCACTTTGTTCACCTGAATTGCGGACACCAAAAATCACTAAATCGCGTAAGAAAAGTCGCCTTTGTTCACCCAGATATTTTTCCGAGGTGAACAAAGTGGATAACTGGTGTCCACAATTCACCTGGGTGATATCCACAGAAATATTAAAAACAGTATCTATGGTGATATCACTCAGGTGATATTTTCCGAGGTGAATTGAGGACACCAAGTGGTCCACTTTGTTCACCCAGGTGATATCACCCAAGTGAACAAAGTGGAATAAACCATTTGATCGATTTGATCTGGTACATGATCTACGAGTACGAGTACATTCACAGTGTAAAAGACATCAACGCGGTAACAAAGCAGCAGAATTTTGTTACACTACTCGTAGTTTAAAAAAAAAACTACTGTTCTTGTACATTTTCAGGTATTTTGTTTGGGATTGAATATTGTATTTAGATAAGGTTCTACTTTTTAAGTCTAATATCGGTTTTCTTGCAAAAACGCAAACTCACCCAAAAAAGGCGTTCGGTTGCTCATAATTATCAGGTACTGTACTCTTTACAAAACTGCAATATCATCATTATCTTTATTTTATTAAGGACGTGGGCCTAGGGACCTGTCTACCGAATACTGTTAACAAAGGTCGTCAATATTCCTTCCACCCTGTATAAAAGACACTAGTGTTAGTAGCTATTCAGTACGCTCGTATGAAGTGGTGTTTCTTTCCTGTGTGGTTATGTCTATTCCCAATAAGAGGAGGTGCCGGTCTAGAAGCGAGCGCGGCGCCTTGCGTGTCACAAGCCCGCACGAGCTTTGTATATCTCGTCGTCGAGCTCAAAGGCTGGGTCCGCGTAGCCCGAGTCGTCGTAACGTAGCGACCTGCAAACAAACACCCATGATTCATAGCAAACTTTTTTGGAGAGGATAATGTTGCTCATTTCTTTTTGTGTCTTATGTGTATGAAGAAGAAGCATTTTCATGTGGTTATACGTAAAAAAGCTAGCAGTGTCTGTGTCGTATCTTTGAACAGTGACATACATACATGAGGAATTGTCTTGTTCTTAGTTACAACAATTTTGGGTCAAGCTATGCTTCCATCAGTTTGACATGATATGGTATATGAATGGTCACTAAATCACTGGCTATTGGTAAGGACCTATTGCGTTTGTCAGGGTTCAGGTATCCAATAATTAGTACGTCCGTCACTAGGGTTACTAATTGATGAAGCCCACCGCACTTTCTTTACGAGTTTCTTGTTGAACGATACACGATGTCTGGTAATTTGATTCTGTTATGGATATTTTTCATATTGAGGAATAACTTTTGATTCACATAAGTAACCATCTACATCGTACGTAATATCGACCATCCCGTATTCACCATCCCAATGAGGAGGCCCAGCAGTTACAACGTTAAACTTGATGACATTGAACTTAATATCCAAAGCTCACCTGTCAGGTGTTCTAGTGCGGCAGCGGGAGGGCGGCGGGGACCGGGAGGAGGCGCGCAGCAGGGCGGGGTCATCATACCGCCGCGACACGACGGTGAAGTCGTGGTGCGCGTCGATCAGCTTCTGTAGCCGGGATACCATCTCGAAGTCTGATACCGATGCCGGAACTAGGATGCCTAGCAGCTTCGCAATCGAGTTCCTGGAAACAGAATTATTTTCGATATCGAAAATATTGGTACTGGTACTTTTGGCATTTTTATAGTGTACAGTCGTGAGCATCAATATCAAATAGATATAGCATTAATCTGAAACATTAATTATTAGTTTGTTATAAGGGTTGTTTCATTCATATCAATCTAATAATATTTCAACGAACCTGAAGCTAGTGAGCTGTGCCTCCCTCCGCTGGCATTCGGCGAGCGCCTCCTTCGTCCGCGCCAGGTCGTCTCGCAGTATGGTAATCTGGTGGTCATTGGATGAGCGCTCCTGCTCGAAGGTCTCGCCAGTCGTGCGCACCTGCTCCTTCAGTACGTTCACCTTGCGATTGTAGCGCACGCGCAGTAGTTCCGCCTCTTCCAATTTCTTTTGGAGCTCTTCCACCTTCCGGGCGCGCTCCAGTGATGTTATCTGTGTTGGTAAAGAGTTCAGGAATGTAGGCGCCGCCGATGACGCAGCGTTTGTGTTATATTATGAATTGCATTATATGTCAACTTGTTTTTCGCGGCATGCACGGTAGAAAGAGTTGAAGCTCATGTTTTCTTTGACTCAAGTGCAGTTTTATTATGTCACCTCGCCAATAAAACTATCACTTCCAATTTTCATAAACTGGACTCCAGTTGTTGATAGTATAACGTTATAATAATCTCTAATGTTATAGTGAAGCAGTGAGGTAGTGGTGGTGAAGCGTGATGATTCGAATACATGAATCCGTTTTATAAAGTTCAACTACAACAAATGAGATCATGGTTCTGTTTAACAAATCACTATAACCTTGCATGCAAATTAGGTATTCCAGTAATTCGCTGTCTAGATTTACTTCACCTACATACAATTATTATAAGTATCATGGGTTTGTACTAAATTCCAAAATTTCTATGTCCCTGTAAATAATTGACAACCAATACCCCTCGCATGAGTTTTCAGTATTTGAGACGTAAAGTAAACTGGAACTCTGACAATTTCAAATTGACAATTTTCAAGGAAAATATTAGTTCCTTCTTCGCACACCAGAGGCGCTGTTCCATTTTTCATACAAGAAACACTGTAAATACTGGAAAGACGCTGTGAAGTAAAATAGTGAAAAGTCATGCCAAAGGTACAGAACAAGGTTCCTAAGATATAGTTTGTCATTCGCCATAGTCATGTCCTAAGTGGTGAGTGAGGAGTAACGAAAGTGACAAAAGTACCTTATACTCAGCAGCGTCAACGAGCTGCGCATTAAGATCCCGGACTTGAGCGCGCGCATCACTGAGCTGCACTTGCAGCTTGTCGCATTGGCGCGCGAGCTTTTTGTTGCGCGCCACTGCCTCGTCGCGCTCGGCTTGAAGCACGGCTCGCACGCGGCAGCTTTCGTCCTAACATTTATTATGGAAGTATATTATAGTCATCACCAAAAAATTGAGAAAAAAAAACTACCTACCTATTTAAGAGTTGAACCATTCGCATTGTCGCGTTCTTCTTAGCCATTATAATATCATCCTTCACACAATGCATTCTTTATTTTATTTTGTCGTCTTCTACTCTTACTATATATATGAGTAGGAATCTACTCATATACGGACTGTTTGAAGCAGTCGATAATAACTGCTTCAAACAGTCCGTATATGACCAACCGTTGAATAATAACTCACTTAACCGGTCTGTCATCAAAAGTTCTAAAACTATCACGTCAGAAAGTTTTCGCTGACGAATCTAAATAATAAAGTAATTGCATTCAAAGAGTTATAGCTGTATTTATTCAGTACTGTTACACGTACCTGTACACTGAGCTTTCGTCGTAGTAAGTCTAGGTGCAGGTCTTTCCTCTGCAGCTGTTCCCTTAGGATCCGTATTCGTCTTTGTAACTGGTAAACTACCGCAGTCTGGAATGTGAAAATATATTACGGAACAAACACGGTACTAAATGACAAAAGTTACTCTATACATCAGCGCTGTCATGCAGTGTGCGTGATTGTACTGCGTTTGTTCATATCGATGCAGACGACATCGCGTGTGATGATGACAGTACATTTCAAGTCAAATCTGTTTTATCTGCAACATACTCGTACATTGTAAAAGTTCTAAAACGTGCACTAGATTAACAAAACTTTGTTTAAGTATTTGGAATCTAATGAGATGATATAATGATCTATCTTTATGATTAAATCTAAGTACAACATACAGGCTTATTTACCTGGGATGAAATATACTTAATACAAAAAAAAAATCGTTTTAAATCAATGATAGTTGGGACTCAAATAACGGGCTTCTAATGAAAATATATACGACATGAATGAAATAAAACGTAAACAATTCTACTTATTCGATAATGAATCTTATGATCTACTTTAATAAACAATGATATGTAATATATGCAGCTTAACAGCTGCACCTAGTGATTCTAATTACTATTAAATTGCGTAAAATGATGTTTTGGTGCTAATTAATTATCTGTGCAGGACGATAAATACACAAGTCATTAAATTACAACTGAGAATTTTGTTTGTGGTTTCTCCAAATTACTGTTAGTGTAAATGACTGCTTAATTACTATTGTAGGTATGTAAGCAATGTCATTCGAATTCGTTAAAGTGCAAATCTTACTTCTTTAAGATAAGGCAAATCATGGAAAGATCTTTCTCTGCGCAGTCGGGGCAGCGTGCCATAGTATCCGTAATATAGCATCTACACAGAACACATAGGGGTTAACAACACACGAGACAGATGACAAACGCTTTGTACAAGTTGCAACATTGCCGAAACACGTGGACAAGTGTACCAACACAGTAAAGGTGAAGGTAACGTGCTATTGTACATTTTATTATACTGCTAAGGTTGCCACCATAACTGCAGGTATAATAATAATACAAGGATTAACATAATAATTAAATACCTATAAAATGAATGTGAAACTTGGAATGACTTGAATAGACAACATCGTAATGACAAGTGTTTATCGTAAACTTTTAAAAAAGTTTTTTTACACGTTTCACTTTTTTAAGTTTGTTGTAGGTATTTTTAAAGAAACACTCATCAATGATCATAATTGTCACAAGTATTATGTCTATGCGCATGTGTCAGTTGCTAAACATCAGCAGCCTTACTACAAAAACTTAAACATCTGTTGAACACTTGTCTAAAAAAAGTGTGACTGCAAAACGGACCTTATTTCAACGTCATAATCTGTCATTTTTTTAGACAAGTGTTCAATTACAGACGTTTAAAAGTTTTTGTGGTACCACAGCAGCTGTCTATTCAGGTGGCGGTCGCGCGGTCCCACAACATTACCACCTACTAACACTAACCTTGTCGACAATCTTATCGCTCTCGAGCCTCGCCAACTGCTCGGCGCGGTGTATAATAGATTCAGTGTGCAATTCAATTCCGATATCTTGGGTTAGCTCATCCATATTAAGTGTTCTGCTTAGACGTTCTAGGAACGCAACAAACTGTAATAAAACAGATTTCTCTGTAAACATCAGAATAAATTCCGTGTCAACTGAGTTACAACAGAAGAATTTGTAGTTATTATAGTAGATGGATATGTGAAGCCTGCAGAAGACCTCACAGCAGGCTACCTTGCTTTGGCCCCAAAAAAAACTACAAAAAATTGAGACACTAAGTAGACCGTCTGTCTTGAGTCTAAGTAGGTATTGTGGAGTTAGTTGTGTCATATCTAGACGAGTTGTAGAATTGTAGATATCTCCCCTTGACTACAAGTTAAGCACACGTTTATATAACAGTGGAATCCTAAATACCTAACAAAAACGACGATCAAAATCTCAATACCGCGTTTTGTCATAAAACGTCGATGCAAAATCTAGATAAGATTTGCTAAATCACAATTTTATAATAGTAGCGAGGATGAGAGTGTTACTTACATTAGCCTTATCCTTGCGTAGGTTTTCCCTGGAGAGTTCCTGGGCGTTGAGTTCAGACTCCAATTTGTGTACTTTTGCTTCGAGCATGTTTCTCTCGTCCTCCAGAATACGCACTCGTGTCGTGGCCTGGTCGTGCAAGTGAGCCGTCCTGCCCAGTTGCTGAGACTCCATACCTAATTTATCACGCAAAGCGTCTATTTGCTAAAAGAAAAATAAATTGCTTTGTATGTGACTAATATTTCAAATTAAACAAGTTCATCTATGTTACCGGAAATGTATGATATTAAGGAATTGTAATACAATTCCTAGGAAATGTTTACAATTCGAAGCTATTTAGGAAATTAAAAAAAAGGGTTACTTTACGTAGACGGAGCCCCGTTGGGCGGGGTTCCTATTTTCGCGTGCAAGATTTACAAGAACCCAACCAAACCGGACCTCGGGGTGCCCACGAGTACCCAGAGGTTCAGTTTGATTAGGTTTGACACATTTACGGGCGATTTTAGGAATTACACACATTTCCTAGGAATTGTATACAATGACGATTTACATACATTTCCGTTAACATCTATACAATGATTATATCATTATCGGAGGTATTTGGGTACCAAAATTTTTAGTACACGAACATTCCCAACCACAACTATGGAAGTTAATGGTGAGGAAACAAATAATGATTTATTCATAATACATTTTTGTACTCACTACAGATTTATCTTTATTTTCACTTAAAATTTCGCGAATTCTGTCTTTTATAGTACTTTCATGTGCTTCCACAAACCGTGTCGGCAAACTCAGTAAGATGGCAATCGACTCCATTGTGTTACGAAATTCCGCATGTAGCCTTTGATATTTTTCATCTCGATGCCTCAAATCCTCTGAAAATTACAATAAAAATTAAAGGAGACGCCCCGTTATTGCTTGCAAGTACCTAGATAACCGTGACCTGGAACGTAAAGGGCTATGGAAGGATCACCGAGGAATTTTGTTAGTACAACTCTGACCGTCCCTCCCGCCTCGCCCTGGGTAGGAGGACTCATTTGAAGATTTTACCACGATAACAAAAGGTAGGTAAGCCTAGGTGCCTATATCTTTCCAAAGGTGCCTGATTAGTTATGAACTCAGAACCTACCTTTCAACTGTATTATTATAGATTCATTCTGGGTAACATTGTCAGTAACAACACTTAAGTTCTTTGAACAATGTGATAATTTTTCTCTTGCTTCATGTAGTTCCCGTTCGATAACTCTGTTTTGGACACATAACGATTCCTTTTCTTGTCTGAGCCTTTCGAGTTCCAGGAGTTGGCCTGATATTTGCCTCTGTAAAATATCCTTGTCAGTATTGGATCTCTCTAATGCATCTCTACAACTTCTGAGTTCTTGTTCGACGGACGACAAGTTTTCTGTTGTATTCATACATCTATTTTTAAGTCTGGTGATTTCTTGGACAAGTTCGGCAGCCTTTATAATTAAACTTTCCGGAGAATGAGTGTGTGCGGTATCACAAAAATCGGCTTCCAATGCTGCAGACATACGTCGAACAAGGTCGTGAAACTGACAACGGGCATTTTCTTTTTGTTGTTCTTCACTGTGGCATTCTAATTCAAGAGAACGTAATTTCTTTTCTAAATCTTTAATCTTTTCTTCACAGTAGCGGTTATCTCTTTGTAGGGTTTGCACCGTGATTTCACTTCGACCTTGTGATGTCTGAAGATTTCGCTGTATCTCTTCGAGATCTTGGATTTTCTTCCGAAGAGATGATATGATGGCATTTTGGCGAGCATTTTGTTCTCGCAGATGATCGATCTCCACTTGCTGCTCTAGTATTCTCTGATCTCGAGCTAACATTTGATTTTTTAAGTCACTGTTCTGCAATATGTACACGTATATTATAGGAGCTGTTTTGTTTTATTTTTTAATAATAAATATTAATAGAAGAAAAATATAATATTGTGGCTCACTTCAGATATTAGCTTATCCCGCTTGTACTGGAGACCTGCGAGATCACTTCGAAGATTGGTTATTATGTCGTTACCAACGTCTGCCTCCATCTAAAGAAATTTTAAATTGATTTTAATTGAATTATATATTTCATAGAATGCATTTGTAAAAACTTAAAAGTTCAAAGAACTGAGACTTACAAAACGCCATTATGAATTGGATCTTGTAAAACACTATGGTAAAAAGAAGTCAGATTTTCGTGACGAGCAAAAGACGACTAGTGTAGTAAAGTACCTCTCCTTGCTTGAAATGTAGCGTGATACGGCTCGAGGTTTCAGACTTACCGACCGAGAGTCACGATATCTTTTTCACCGACCTATATAGCCGGATACTAACATGCATAGCTCAGGAATTTACATAAACGATGGGGAGGGTACCCCAAATCACGATTTTTATGGACATGATAATTGGTTAGATTGTGATATAGTTGCGATGTCATCACGGCCATCTAATCGGGCCGGTGTTGTGGCAGGCAGCCGAAGAAAATACGGAAACGTTGAAAGGGAAGCTTGTAATCTATGACTCGGTTGCTCTGTTAGGTATAGGAACGTATAACGGTATACTTATGTTTATATTCCACGAGAAATCCGTGCGAGGTACGGGACAATGCACGCTACCACCCCCTTCAGCGAACATTTTTCTAATTCTCGTTAAACTTATCGATCTTTTGATTTAACATCTTTGTTGTAGGCAGGTCTTGTCTAATTTATTTTATTAAACGTTTCGCTTTTGTTTTTTTTATTTGGGTTGGGAGGTATTATTAACCAGATTCCATTGAAAAAATCTGTTGTGGAGACCCTAACAGTTAGGATTTCTGTGTCCATTTATCATGTCCTCCACTTCAGATTGACTTTTAGGAGTTGCAGTGGTTTGGGAATAGAGCAGTTGGAATGTCCCAAAAAAACTGCGCCCTCTTAGGTACATTGAATGAAATTGTCTCAGTGACTGTCATACCCTGTTTTTTAGATTTCTATGGTCATACCCATAAACCAAGTAACCAACAGAAAGAAAATAAAGAGATTGTAGGTAAACCAAAACCCAGAAATGGTTTTGTAAGTAGGTAGCTGCGTTAAGAAATTACCTAGAACTTACTGTCTTTCCTATGCGGGAATCGAACCAGACACTCATAGCCTATCTAGGTGCGAACATCAGTTTGCTGGATGACTTATTACAGTGTATCATAATAACTCAGGGATCAGGGATCGTATAAATTCCTAATAATTAAAAAAAAATTTGGAGTATCTACTTCCAATCTAAGATACTGCGTCTTTATAATTATCAGTATCTAGACGAATGATATAATCCATTCTTGTTGCTCACAGTTAGCAGTTGAGGTACAGACGCCAAAAAATCAACCCACCCCAATCTGTAACATTTTCTTAATCGAATATGAACCTTCTACATTTGAGATAACGATGAAAATCTATTAAAGATTACACATTGGGGTGCAGACGACAGACACCACCATTAGTTTTTAGTTTACTAGCATCTGCCCACGACGCCATTAATTGCGTGAACTTTTGGCCCCAGACCCACTGAATCGCATTACATTGCCAGTGTTATTACTTTTTCCGCCACGCTAGACAGAATTAGTATTCATACAATTATATAACTATATATACTCGTACTAATTATAATAGGTATATAATTAGTAATATCTGGTTGACCGAGCTTCGCTCGGTTTTTAAAATGTTTATATCTTGGGAACCGAGCTTTTCTCGAACCTGGGACCTTGATAAATCGATTCCTTGAGCCGAAAAACCCCTAATCTGTAACTTTCATGAAAATCCTTGGAGCCGTTTCCGAGATCCTCATTATATATAAATATACAGGAATTGCTCGTTTAAAGATATTAGGTGATATTAGATAGATTAGATTAGATTATAGTTCAGGCTAATATGTATACCTACTGTAACAACAATTTATAGCATAAACCACTCAGGAATAATGTGATTTCCAATTAAATAGAAAAAAAAATTAATTAGGGTGTTAGTTCTGAAGATTGCCTCCTAAATACCTACCTACATAAACATTTTTGCCTCCTTATAATATTAGTAGGTAGGTAGATATAGATTACTGTGACGACTGCCATCGTTATAACGGCATTAGTCTCACAATTTTAAACAAAACATTGATAGTAAGTAGGTACCTCGGTTGGTGTTTTGCTGCAAAGTGCTTCGTAAACTTTCCAATTTTCAGCTTCTTCACTTCCTTTATCTTCTTCCATGTTTATTAGATCATGAAACAGTTAGATATCTACACAAACATTGCCACACACACTGTCAGTTCATACTACGATAGCCTACACAGTGAATGCAGCGTTGCTAAGGACTTTGAAAACGTAAACATAATTATCGATTATGGATGGGGACAAGCTCCATTCATATGGTGGTCGGGGGTTTGGCAACTTAACTTGATTTGGTTGTCTGCTTTGAATCATTCGTTTGGTTTACAAGACATATTCTTGGCTTTTGTAAATCGTTCGGAAGGAGTACCTACGTACTCGTATCTAGGTTAATTACAGCTTGGCCAGAACGTCTTGAAACTAATCTTTTTGTTTGCTGACAACGTTTTAAAATCTTTGACATTTGATGTACTTAAACAAAGAACGCAGGTTTGTTAGATTTATTAGGGTTTGACGCAGATTGTGCACTTGACGCAAAATGTGCACTTCGCAAATTGTGCAATTCGCAAATTGTGCACTTCTCAAATTGAGCACTCCTCAAAGTGAATGTGAATATTACAATGATATTATCTTATACCTATATAAAATTTCCGTGTCACAATGTTATTTACCGTACTCCTCTGAAACGGCTTGACCTATTTTTATGAAATTTGGTATGCATATTCAGTAGGTCTGAGAATCGGCTACTATCTATTTTTTTTTTTAATTTATATGGCAAAACAACGTTTGCGGGGTCAGCTAGTCTAATATATAAAATTCTCATGTCACAGTGTTAGTTACCATACTCCTCTGAAACGGCACGACTGATTTTTATGAAATTTTGTATGCATATTCAGTAGGTCTGAGAATCGGCTACTATCTATTTAAAAAAAAAAATGCCAAAACAACGTTTGGGGGGTCAGCTAGTATTATTATAATAATAAAAAAAAATTTAAGCGGTTTTGTATTTTGAACCATTATTTAAAATAATTTTTTAAACTAACGTAATAAGTGAAAAAAAAAAAACATTCAAAGTGCTGGTAGCGAGAGCACAGTGGCGAGCACGGTGAGCATAATTTGTGACAACCCTCGGATACGCGAGTAAAAATAGCGTGGCGACTTGGCGAGTAGGAGTACCGAATTCGATGCGACGGACGAGACGCGGCGCGGCGTTAGCTACCAGTACCAAATATCGTCGTTGCTAAGTACCTACGTCCTGATATTCACCTGATTACCGTTCCTTGATTTAGTAATCAATTATTTAGGTAGGTAATCACTATTTTATAAGAAGGTAGTAATATTAAAAACCTGAAGAGGTTGTTTGTTTGAACACCTACTAACCCCTCAAAGGTGTGCCCGCATGTACTTGCAGTTTCATACCTACACCGTGGAGTGCGCCAGGCCTAGTGAAGCGCAAACGGCAAACCGCCCGTCGCGCGTCGTGATAAAGAACAACACTAGTAGCTACGTAGGTGTTCGAAATCTGAGGCAAGAAGTAGTATGTAAAACAAAAAAGAATTTTGAAAATCGGTCCACAATTGGCGGAGTGATCGCGTAACAAACACGCAAAAATGAAACGAGTGAAGAGAGGAATGATTTGCCCACGTCTATTTTTCCACCTAACTCCTAAACGTTAATGAGATTTACCTTCTGTTATCAGGTAAACCTAATCACCTGAATTAATACATATTACTAGCGGTCCATAATTATGTACGTATAATTTCGAAAGAATTTTCTTTTAACTCCAAGCCGTTGAGGAGTTGTACCTTCCATCATCAGCTCATCCACCTGAGATGATGATTATCAGATGCAAATACTTGAACAGCTTTAGAAAATATATGAAAATGGTACTATGTGCCTAAAAAATTTGAAGGTTGCCCTCGATTTCCCTGGGATCCCATCATCGGATCCTGACCTGATGATCATGGGACCACTTGGGAAGTATACCCTTTCAAACAAAAGAAAAATTTTCCAAATCGGTCCAGGCGTCTTCGAGAAATCGGGGAACATACATATAAAAAAAAAAAAGATTCCGACGAATTGAGAACCTCCTCCTTTTTTGGAAGTCGGTTAAAAAAGTCAAGTGCTACTCAAACTTCACACGCAGAGTTCTATACCACATTTTAGAAGACAAACTTGTGAGTTTTCTAGACTACGACAAAGCTAAGAGTTACTATTACAAGAATTTGCTATTGAAAAATGAGCTATTAAAATCGAGGTCACGAAAAGCAAATTGTAGGTCTACTTGTAGCGCGAGCGAAGCGAGCGCGAAATTTTTTAGCTTTTTGGAATAGGACAAGCCAATTCTTTGTAAAAGAGCGAACGCAGTGAGCTCTAAAAGTAAAACATTTCCATACTTCAGGACAGGTTTTAAATTTAAAAGCGAGATCAAATATTTGAAGTTTTTATTGAAGAGCGAGCTAGGTAATGACCATTTGGGCACCAACATTATATAAATTTTCATTGAAAAGTGAACTTAAAAGGTTAGCTTTCCTGATCACGACAAGCCCATTCTTTATGGAAGAGCCAGCGTGGAGAGCCCGAAAAATTTTAGCCTCCTGTAATACAATACATATTTTATTGAAAAGAGAGCTTATTAAAAAAAAAACTGGTATTTGGGCAAATTCACTATAAACGGCGCAGGTTTTAAAAACCACTTTTAAAAATTAAGATTTCTTTTCGGGTTTGAAATTGATGATTCTTCATAGATAATGTTATTAATTATATGAATTAGCTAAAAGTTCCTTGTACAAATACGTATTATATTACATTAATCGTTATTTTACAAGGTGAGTAAGGAAAATTTTGTCCAGATAGTCACAAAAATCAAAACTTGATAAAAATTCAATGACTAGATGACCTGAAAAAAATAGACTACTAATTTACTACCCGTGATTAATAGATTAAAAGAAATATATTTAAGAACGTGTTATATAACCACATTTTGTTAAAATTAAAAAAAAAATATCCATTTAGTAACAAAAGTTTCCAAACGTTTGTTTCATTTTAAGTTTTAACTACATATTTAAATGATGAGCTAATTATAACATTTTAACAAGATATTATTTGTACTATGTTTTTATTTATTAAAAACCTACTGTAGTACATAATAATTATTAATAATTCAGCTGCTGTAAAGAAAAACAAGGAAAAATATTTGGGACCGTTACTAGAGAGACATTAAATGTTACGATGCGGAATTGTTAAGAGTAGTCCTCACTATGCCACTGATTTATAATATAACCGACAATCATGCGGACTAAGATAATAATGAGACCTGCTCACAACCTACATTAAAGTTTAAAGTGTGTGCAACCTGGTAATAGGATCTAAGTTATCATTTATAATCAGATGGCTTGTAAACTCTAAATACCGTCTAGGTAGTTCATAATGCAATGTGCACTAAGCTTTACTTGTATTTTTCGTAACGTTTTTGTCCGCCCTATAGTAACAGTAACGAACAGGACGTTACGCAAGTAGTTCAGTTTCAAAACAAATGTGAAATACTCAAAAAATATAACTATAAAGCTTCTAAATCATACATAGAGGGCCTCTATATACTTTAAGGTGTTACTGCTCCAAAAGAATTAAAAACCAGATAAATGGTTTTATGAAAAAACACGTTACTTAACGAGACAAATTTTTTGGACCAAATTTTCGTTGCGCACACATACGTCCACCAATTCTCCCTGTTGCTTCTAAATTCAATATGGCTGCATTTTTTTCGTAGATTTTGTGCTTGAGGTTGCCATTAAAATAAAAAATAAATTCTAAATGGGTAAATTAGTAGCTAAAAGAACGTTACTATGTAGACTTGTCCTGTAATGTTAATACTATGGGACAATAATTTTAATTAAATTTTCTACTCTTTTACTATGATAGCTATTGTTAATACTTAGTTTAAATGTAAGAATAACTATGACACAATTGAATTAAAAAATCGCAAGACTTATAGTGGAACAAAAATCTTTTGAAATATATCTATATAATGCGGGAAAACCGGTCTTGGGACAGCTTCAAATCAAGGTTTTGTTTAACTTCAAATTACTATAAAATTTATAATACCTTATTTATTGATACGTAAAAACACTTATTGAATAGAATAACAGTTCTACTTGTGTTTAAAATAAAGCTTTTCTGGCAGCTTTCAAAATATTTTCAACTATCATTATTTGTTTTCATGGGACAACACGAAAACAGCCTGCGCCATTTAAAGTAAAAATGCCCATTTATTGAAGTTTTTATTAAAGATAGGGGCGGCATATCTCAATACACCTCTGGCTAGTATGTAAAAGAGGGCCTGTCGCAGTCTGCCGCTCTCGGTCATGGTCAGTAGCGTATAGTACGATAAAAATTTGCGCCACTTCTTGGTTGTTCTTGACGTTACTACGTTTCACGATAGTATTTAGCTAACTGATCAGATGACAATGAACTGATGTTACATTAAAGGCCACCACTGTTGCAAATGTTTCTTACATGGTGGTCGTTCGATTTACCGCCCGTCTGGACGCGTCATAGCGATATGAGCAACGTCGCAACATCCCAATTAGTTTCGAGTCGCGAGACAGGTATCAAGCCATCCAAGTTCAGTGGACAACCGCTATTCAGTGAGTATCAGGGTGTCCGTTTCGACCGCGCGACCATGACGTTTTTTTTTAAATAAAAAACATCCCAAGTTTTTGTAAAAAAATGTAAAAGCCGATTCCCAAAAACCATAATTTTGTCAAAGCAATGGTTAAAAAGTTATAAGGGTTTGAACGTGGCCGCGCCATCGAAACGGCAAACCGCGCGGCCATGGAGATCATTAAAACTAAGAGTCGCAGAGACCTGAAATTTTGGGAAATAGTAGATTGAATTTGTAAACCATTTTTGTAAAAATATAGAAAAAAATCCTGTGTTTGTATTTTAGGAGTTGTAAGGATAAAACCTCATGGCCGCGCCATTGAAACGGTGACAAAAACGTTACCGCCGATATCTCGCTGAAAAAGCATCTCAGACGTCTGAAGTTTTTTGTAAAATACAGATTTGAATTTGTCAAAACTAGTAAAAATACAAAAAAAAAAAAAAATCCTAGGTTTATATTTCAGCAGCTGTAAGACTAAAACGCCATGGCCGCGCCATCGAAACGTTGAAAATTTAGTTTTTCGCCAATATCTCGCTGAAAAAGTATCGCAGAGGTCTGAATTTTTTTGTAAAACCTAGATTTTAAATTGTCAGAACTAGCAAAAATACAACAAAAATCCTGGATTTATATTTGAGGAGCTGTTGAACGAAATCTTCAATGCGTCTTGAATATATCGATTAGGGTGACCACGAATTATCATTTACAGAGAACTTTCCACCTATTTTAATTAGAAATGATATCTCAAGAATTCGAATTAAATGAAATGAAACAATAAGTTATGTACAAAAATATAGTCGCAAAAATCTCTTAAATCACATAAATATTGTTCGCGTACACTAAGACATACATTTCTTTAAAAATCATATAAAGTAGGTACAGATTGTTCGCTTACACTAGGACTAAGACATAAAGGGGTTTGAACATTTCTGTATGGGGAGTGTAACTGGTGCCACCCGCCATTTTGATTTCTTGGCAGTCACGTCTGAAACATACAAATAGCTACTTGTACATGTTTGACAGCTCATAATTCGGAAACGTGACGTTTTACGAGGTTTTGCCTCTTACATTTTATGCTTGTATTGATCTATCGATCTATGAATGTTTCAGACGGAACTGCCAAAAAATCAAAATGGCGGGTGTCACCTGGTACAAAAGGCACAAAGCCGTTTCTTTAAAACCAACCTTGTGGCGACTTTCTCAAAGCCTAAAAAAAAAAAAAAAATACAACAGGTGCGTCCACACCACAGACAGCGCGCAGCCTCGCTAGACATTTGCGACGAAGCTTTTTCCTCGCGCGGAAATTGCCTCGCGAGGCTGCACGTTCTGTGCGGACGTACCTATTACTAAAACTTTAAAATAAGATATTTTGGTTGATGTACAGTCACGAGCAATAGTATGTATACACTAAGCAGTATTCAAAAGTGATGTTCCGCTACCATATTGATTAAAGTTTTGCCTTTTCATTAGATTTCTATTTTGGAAGCCCTACTATTAGGAAATAGGTCTTATTTCAAAGCGGAAACCAGTATTTTACGAGTAAATCGCGTTTGAACTTAGTTAAATGTATACATGTTATTGCTCGTGACTGTACAGACGCCAGCAGGTCAACCTACTCGAATCGTGTACGTTACTCCAGCAGGAAGTATCTCCTAGAGTTATAAGAGTAGAACGTATAATTGGTGCCTTATCTGCTGTAAATGTGCCCCCACATAAAAAATGTGTGCCCCCTTTCGTTTTGAAAAAAAAAACGGAAAAACGATTCATGCGGGGGTAACGTTTTTCTAGCAGGAAAAACTAAACGAGTGATCGGAGAGAGAAAAATTGTGCATGGCCAGAGAGCGTATATGTGTGCCACAATGTGCCCTCAAAAATAAAATCTGTGCCCCTTCAGATTTTCGAGATATTGCGTTTCCTGCTGGAGTAACGTTTTGATGAATCGATTATCTCTAAAACCATTGCATGTGCCCCTGTAGAATAAACATACACGAGTAGCTCTTAATGTGTGCCCCTATGTGCCCCAATTAGATTTAAGAAAATATTTATTGTTTAAAAAAATATAGGTCATGAAATGTATGATGAATACGTACTACTAAGAAGACGTGGCTCTTTTTGTATATAAATAAAAAGCCCGCATTTGTCTTTGTATATATATACATATATGTATATTTATTGATGAGCCGTAGGTTAGATAAAATAAACAGTAAGTTTTTCATCATTAAGGGGAATGCTCCAACCAGCCCGCGAAATTCAAAATTTCTTGCCTTATTTGCAATTTGCAGGCCAGTGCTAGGTTGTATGTTGATTAAAATATTATTCGCGGCTGTAAGACGTATGTAGTTACAAGGTTAATATAGTATAGTATTTACTTATTGCGAAACATTCCAAGCTCAATATTTTCACCATATATTTTTGACTAAAGGAACATGATTTTGGTTTACACTACACATCTGAGATTGAGCCAGTTCCTTGTATTTTGCCGTCATAGTTATGGCACCATCGTTTTGACTTTTAGCAAGATTATTCAAAAACGCATGCATGAAGCGTTTTGAAACTTTGTACGGTTATTATTAGCGTCAAGAAGGACCGAATACAGTTTTCAGCAAACTTATACCTTGTCTCATTTAGGCGCTGCGATATTTTTTCGGGTTTGCATAAAACCGCGATAACTTGAAAACTATAAATACTTTCTTAAATCTAATTGGGGCACATAGGCGCACACATTAAGAGCTACTCGTGTATGTTTATTCTACAGGGGCATATGCAATGGTTTTAGAGATATACGATTCATCAAAACGTTACTCCAGAAGGAAACGCAATATCTCGAAAATCTGAAGGGGCACAGATTTTATTTTTGAGGGCACATTGTGGCACACATATAAGCTCTCTGGCCATGCACAATTTTTCTCTCTCCGATCACTCGTTTAGATTTTTCCTGCTAGAAAAACGTTACCCCAGCAAGAATCGTTATTTTCGTTTTTTTTTCAAAACGACAGTGGGCACACATTTTTTATGTGTGGGCACATTTACAGCAGATAAGGCACCAACTATACGTTCTACTCTTATAACTCTAGGAGATACTTTCTTGCTGGAGTAACGTACGCACTCGAATCTGTCAAAACCAATCGAAATTTAACTTTATACTACATATTGTGATAAGGTTGAAAAATCTATTAATGAAATTTGACAGATTGAGGTCACTATATAGTTTTTAAAATTCCCCTGTTGTTTAATATCTTAATAGTCATCGATTAAAACATATGTTAAATTATGTACCTATCGTCATAAGCTGACACCGACCTGATTTTTTAATTTAATAAATACTTTTTAATGAAATATATACCTTAGTGTAAGCGAACAATCTCTAATTTAAGTAACTTTTAAAGATATAGCCATTTTATTGCTCCTCATTGTTCACCGAATCCTTCAGATTTCATTTCTAATAAAAAAGGTGGTTTCTCTGTAAATAGTAATCTGTGGTCACCCTAATCGACATATTCAAGACGCATTGAAGGTTTTGTTCAATTCCTGAAATATAAACCTAGGATTTTTTGTTGCATTTTTGCTAATTCTGACAATTTCAAATCTAGGTTTTACAAAAAAATTCAGACCTCTGCGATGCTTTTTCAGCGAGATTTTGGCAAAAAACTAAATTTTCAACGTTTCGATGGCGCGGCCATGGCGTTTTAGTCTTACAGCTCCTGAAATATAAACCTAGGATTTTTTTTTGTATTTTTACTAGTTTTGACAAATTCAAATCGGTGTTTTACAAAAAACTTCAGACGTCTGAGATGCTTTTTCAGCGAGATATCGGCGGTAACGTTTTTGTCACCGTTTCAATGGCGCGGCCATGCGGTTTTATCCTTACAACTCCTAAAATACAAACACAGGATTTTTTTCTATATTTTTACAAATGGTTTACAAATTCAATCTACTATTTCCCAAAATTTCAGGTCTCTGCGACTCTTAGTTTTAAAGATCTCCATGGCCGCGCGGTTCGCCGTTTCGATGGCGCGGCCACGTTCAAAGCCTTATAACTTTTTAACTATTGCTTTGACAAATTTATGGTTTTTGGGAATCGACTTTTACATTTTTTTACAAAAACTTAGGATGGTTTTTATTTAAATCCTGCTGGGAACTATTTTTATTTATTTCTTGAGCCGCTTAAATGCGCACGAAGATAAGGTGTACGTTACTCTTTTTTTTTTTTTTTTTTAAGGTGGTAAAATCATCAAATGAGTCCTCCCGCCCTGGGTGGGACGGAAGGGACTGTCAGACTCTTACTGACTAAAATCCACCCCCCGTGTTCCTTCGGACAAGAAAGTATCTCCTAGATTTATAATAGTAAAACGTATAGTTTAGTTGGTGCCTTATCTGCTGTAAATGTGCCCCCACATAAAAAATGTGTGCCCCCTGTCGTTTTGAAAAAAAAAAAAACGGATAAACTATTCCTGCTGGGGTAACGTTTTTCTAGCAGGAAAATTCTAAACGAGTGATCGGAGAGAGAAAAATTGTGCATGGCCAGAGAGCTTATATGTGTGCCACAATGTGCCCTCAAAAATAAAATCTGTGCCCCTTCAGATTTTCGAGATATTGCGTTTCCTGCTGGAGTAACGTTTTGATGAATCGTATATCTCTAAAACCATTGCATGTGCCCCTGTAGAATAAACATACACGAGTAGCTCTTAATGTGTGCCCCTATGTGCCCCAATTAGATTTAAGAAAATATTTATAGTTTTCAAGTTATCGCGGTTTTATGCAAACCCGAAAAAACATCGCAGCGCCTAAATGAGACAAGGTATAAGTTTGCTGAAAACTGTGTTCGGTCCTTCTTGACGCTAATAATAACCGTACAAAGTTTCAAAACGCTTCATGCATGCGTTTTTGAATAATCTTGCTATAAGTCAAAACGATGGTGTCATAACTTTGACGGCAAAATACAAGGAACTGGCTCAATCTCAGATGTGTAGGTAAACCAAAATCATGTGCCTTTAGTCAAAAATATATGCTGAAAATATTGAGCTTGGAATGTTTCGCAATAAGTAAATATAAACAAAAAACCAAAATAAGTAAACAACGGCTGGTTATCCGACCAAATTTGAATGACTACTAAAAAGCGACGGATTCATACTTATCGATGACTTTCTTTACTTTACTCACTAACCGGTTCACACGTGTTGTGCCTGAGTACCACAGAACATATATCTGAGTACACTGAAGTAGAAAAATGTAACCGCCTTCAAAAACAACCACAAAAATGGTAAAATAACCTACAAAACTTTTCTTTCGGAAGTCGGTGGCAAAAAACCACAATGAAACTAATAAAAAAAAGTCACCGGTCACCATAAGCCGGTTACATTTTTTTTTGATAAAGTTTTTTTGGCCATTTTTTTGGGCACATCTGTGCCCAAAACGTTCAACGTCAAAAAGATTTTGGGCTCAGTTGTAACCAATAACGTGAACTTAGGATGAGATTACGAAGTTAGGTTAAGTTAGTGGTTATAACAAAAATGTCATAAAATTACTTTCTTACTTTTAGATGCCATATCTCCCCTAATTTCAACATCTTTGTATAAGAAGGATCCGACAGAAGACGATTGGCGAGATAATCTCAAAGCGTTTGCTTAATACCTTCTGATAACGTTAGGGAAATACGAATTATTCTAAGATTTGCTCTCGAACAGTTATATAGCATTATCGATATGTCTGTCTGTTAAATACGAGTTTAGAGCATTTATTTCGGAACTTAGATTAGCTTGCATAAATTTTATAATTCGATTTCGAATTTTATGCCTACGATATTAGAGTTTTTATATCAAGTAACATGAATGAGAAACAGTTTTTACTGCAGACTTTAGGGCCGAATTATTATGCCTTAAAATATGCCAACACGGGGATTCACGCTTTAGGAGAATTTAAGAAAATAATAGAATGGGTTTGCACTAAGTTGCCAAATAATATTAAACAGCTTATTTATTTTTTACTGTGACCACCTGACCATGCATTGTTCCTGTGCCGCTGTTGCGTTTGCAAAAAATCAAATTCACATACACGAAAAGGCAGTCCCGAAATAACTACGTAGGGGAACAGTGTATAAAACGAGTACGCGAGGTATAATGGGGACATACACTATTTTGGACGTCAACTGCTGAACATAGGCTTCCCTCATAGAATTACATTAGGACCGGTTGGAAGCGGCTTGCATTTTTGCGCGATTCCGTGATTTCCATCAGATCGTTCTTAGAACGTATGAATTCAAGGCTTACATCACACACCCTTTTCCACTTTTCCTGTTTTTAATATTTCTGTGGTGCGATTCCATGCTAGTAGACGAAAAGACCCAGTTTTCATTTGTGCGTTGATAGATCAGTCAGTCAGTCAGTTTCTTCTTTTATTATAATACTAGCTGACCCGGCGATCTGAGTACTGCCTCAGAATCTTTGTTTTTCATAATTATTCACCTTTAAAATCTTCCCTGGACTTCCAAAAGTAATTCAAAACCAAAATTAGCCAAAACGGTCCAGCAGTTCTCGAGTTTTAGCGAGACTCGAACACCAATTGATTTTTATATAGACATACTTATACAGATCTGTATTCATAAATAATTTACATCAACATCATCGCAAAAAGGAAATTATGGAAGTTCTCTTGTTAAAAGCTTTTCAGATTACTCATTAGCTTGGATTGTTTTCACTTAAAAGATTATAAGAAACCGCGCAATGGTACTTTCATTTGTTCTTTGTTCGACAATGATTCTTTTATTTTGTATCGAAACAGTAACTTGACATTATTTTATAATAATGTAAAGATATTTAATTAGCATTTAGTCGTTGACTGCTAGCTTTTTAGAGACACTACGGCCGAGATAAATAGTCGTAACTAAGCACCAGCTAAGCCAAAGTCAAGTCCGTACAGCTTGGCCAGAACGGGTTGAAACGGAACTAAAATTTTTATTTCTGACAGCGTTTTAAAATCTTTGATATTTGATGTAAACAAAGACCGCAGGTTTGTTAGATTTATTATTGTGCCATAAAAATAACGAAATAAGTGAAAAAAAATTAAATAAAATCATTCAAAGTGCTGGTAGCGCGAAGACAGTGGCGACTTCCGGTTTTCTACATTTTTATGTCAAGCTGTACTTAGGCAAGCAACGCCAAAAGAAACGGTTACCTATTCATCCCGAATGAGATACTTGGCTTAGGTAAGGTAAGCATCTATCAAAACTATTACTTCAGGAAGTACTACTTCCTGAAATAGTATAGTTTTGATAGACGCTTAGTAACGACTATTTATCTCGGCCTGAGATTCACTCTCCGAGCATGCTCGGAGATTTTTTGCGGGATAAATGCGAAACAAGGATATTCGCCCAAGAACTAGAGTCACTGACATAGCTCGTATTTACAAGTTGAAGTGGCAATGGGCAGGCCACATCACAAGTAGAACTGATAACCGATGAAGAAGAAAAGTTCTCGAGTGCGACAATGGACCGGAAGACGCAGCGTAGGCAGGCCTCCTATTAGGTGGACCGACGACATCATGAGAGATGCAGGCAACCGATGGATGCAAGTGGCGAAGTGTTGTTCGGCGTGGCGGTCTAAGGGGGAGGCCTATGTTCAGCAGTGGACATCTTCCAGCTGATGATGATTTAATTAGTAAGCTAAGATAGTACATGGAATTATGTATAGATGATTCTCTTGCATTTTATTTACCCTCACTACGTGGAAAAAATATCCAATGTAAAAATATTTCTTGCAATTTGAATGAAGAAAATTGTTCTTACATGTGCACTAGAAATTTAAAATCCGTAGCACCGGTAATAACATCGTTAACATCTCTTTCATTCCTTCCCTATCTCAACAACTACTGAACCTGTGAAGATGAAACTTACAGTATTCTTTAAGTAGAAAGATACCTAGTACAACATAAAAAGAATTACTTAAATCGGACTTGTAGTTCCGGAGTTATACGAACACAAACATAATTTACTAAATCAGTCGATGCCGAATCCTTACTAGAGGAGTTTTAACATCCATCATCAGCTCATCCACCTGAGATGATGATTATCAGATGCAAAAACTTGAACAGCTTTAGAAAATATATGAAAAGGGTACTATGTGCCTATAAAATTTGAAGGTTGCCCTCGATTTCCCTGGGATCCCATCATCAGATCCTGACCTGATGATCATGGGACCACTTGGGAAGTAAACCCTTTCAAACAAAAGAAAAATTTTCCAAATCGGTCCAGGCGTCTCCGAGAAATCGGGGAACATACATAAAAAAAAAAAAAAAGATTCCGACGAATTGAGAACCTCCTCCTTTTTTTGAAGTCGGTTAAAAAGTAATAAATAATAAAATAAAGCTGCTATTGGATTGTCTACTAGCTGTTTCTATGACCTTACACATGATTAAGTACATTATAAATAGTAGACTAAGTGCTTTTCTATGTATGATGAATACCTACTACTAAAAAGACGTGGCTCTTTTTGTATATAAATAAAAAGCCCGTATTTGTCTTTATATATATATTTATTGATGAGCTGTAGGTTAGATAAATGAACAGGAAGTTTTTCATCATTAAGGGGAATGCTCCAATCAGCCCGCGAAATTCAAAATTTCTTGCCTTATTTGCAATTTGCAGGCCATTGCTAGGTTGTATGTTGATTAAAATATTATTCGCGGCTAAGACGTATGTAGTTACAAGGTTAATATAGTCACAAGGTGCATTTAATATATTTTTTTAATTAGCCCCCAAAACTTATGAACGCAACTGTACGGACAACAGCTGAGGTATAATACGTCCAATAAAGAAGGTCATCGATAAGTATGAATCCGTCGCTTTTTAGTAGTCATTCAAATTTGGTCGGATAACCAGCCGTTGTTTACTTAATTTGGTTTTTTGTTTATATTTACTTATTGCGAAACATTCCAAGCTCAATATTTTCAGCATATATTTTTGACTAAAGGCACATGATTTTGGTTTACCTACACATCTGAGATTGAGCCAGTTCCTTGTATTTTGCCGTCAAAGTTATGACACCATCGTTTTGACTTTTAGCAAGGTTATTCAAAAACGCGAGTGTCCGTTTCGACCGCGCGGCCATGACGTTTTTTTTAAATAAAAACCATCCCAAGTTTTTGTAAAAAAATGTAAAAGTCGATTCCCAAAAACCATAAATTTGTCAAAGCAATGGTTAAAAAGTTATAAGGGTTTGAACGTGGCCGCGCCATCGAAACTTTCCGAACCGCGCGGCCATGGAGATCTTTAAAACTAAGAGTCGCAGAGACCTGAAATTTTGGGAAATAGTAGATTGAATTTGTAAACCAAATGTAAAAATATAGAAAAAAATCCTGTGTTTGTATTTTAGGAGTTGTAAGGATAAAACCTCATGGCCGCGCCATTGAAACGGTGTCAAAAACGTTATAGCCGATATCTCACTGAAAAAGAATCTCAGACGTCTGAAATTTTTTGTAAAACACAGATTTGAATTTGTCGAAACTAGTAAAAATACAACAAAAAATCCTAGGTTTATATTTCAGGAGCTGTAAGACTAAAACGCCATGGCCCCGCCATCGAAACGTTGAAAATTTCGTTTTTCGCCAATATCTCGCTGAAAAAGCATCGCAGAGGTCTGAAGTTTTTTGTAAAACACAGATTTGAATTTGTCAAAACTAGTAAAAATACAACAAAAAATCCTGGATTTATATTTGAGGAGCTGTTGAAGAAAATCTTCAATGCGTCTTGAATATGTCGATTAGGGTGACCACGGATTATTATTTACAGAGAAATTTCCACCTTTTTTATAAAAAATGATATCTCAAGGATTCGTTGAACAAAATTTTTAAAAATCACATAAATTAGAGATTGTTCGATTGTTGGTACATATATGTTTTAAAAGAAAGTAATTATTAAATAAAACAATTAGGTCGGTTTCAGGTCGGTGTAAGACGATACATAATTTAACATATGGTTTAATCGATGACTATTAAGATATTAATTAACAGGAGAATTTTAAAAACTATAGTGAGAATAAGCTCCATTTAAAGACGGGGCGTCTTTAAATGGAGCACTCAACATAGAACAATCTCTAAATTATGTGATTTTTAAAGATATAGCCATATTATTGCTCCTCATTGTTCGACGAATCCTTGGGATATCATTTCTTATAAAAAAGGTGGAAATTTCTCTGTAAATAATAATCCGTGGTCACCCTAATCGACATATTCAAGACGCATTGAAGATTTTCTTCAACAGCTCCTCAAATATAAACCTAGGATTTTTTGTTGTATTTTTACTAGTTTTGACAAATTTAAATCTGTGTTTTACAAAAAACTTCAGACCTCTGCGATGCTTTTTCAGCGAGATATTGGCGAAAAACGAAATTTTCAACGTTTCGATGGCGCGGCCATGGCGTTTTAGTCTTACAGCTCCTGAAATATAAACCTAGGATTTTTGTTGTATTTTTACTAGTTTCGACAAATTCAAATCTGTGTTTTACAAAAAATTTCAGACGTCTGAGATTCTTTTTCAGTGAGATATCGGCTATAACGTTTTTGACACCGTTTCAATGGCGCGGCCATGAGGTTTTATCCTTACAACTCCTAAAATACAAACACAGGATTTTTTTCTATATTTTTACATTTGGTTTACAAATTCAATCTACTATTTCCCAAAATTTCAGGTCTCTGCGACTCTTAGTTTTAAAGATCTCCATGGCCGCGCGGTTCGGAAAGTTTCGATGGCGCGGCCACGTTCAAACCCTTATAACTTTTTAACCATTGCTTTGACAAATTTATGGTTTTTGGGAATCGACTTTTACATTTTTTTACAAAAACTTGGGATGGTTTTTATTTAAAAAAAACGTCATGGCCGCGCGGTCGAAACGGATACAAAACGCGAAGCGTTTTGAAACTTTGTATGGTTATTATTGTGTACGTTACTCCAGCAAGAAAGTATCTCCTAGAGTTAAAAGAGTAGAACGTATAGTTGGTGCCTTATCTGCTGTAAATGTGCCCCCATATAAAAAAAGTGTACCCCATTTCGTTTTGAAAAAAAAAAAACATAAAAACGATTCCTGCTGGGGTAACGTTTTTCTAGCAGGAAAATTATAAATGAGTGATCGGAGAGAGAAAAGTTGTGCATGGCCAGAGAGCTTATATGTGTGCCACAATGTGCCCTCAAAAATAAAATCTGTGCCCCTTCAGATTTTCGAGATATTGCGTTTCCTGCTGGAGTAACGTTTTGATGAATCGATTATCTCTAAAACATTGCATGTGCCCCTGTAGAATAAACATACACGAGTAGCTCTTAATGTGTGCCCATATGTGCCCCAATTAGATTTAAGAAAATATTTATAGTTTTCAAGTTATCGCGGTTTTATGAAAACCCGAAAAAACATCGCAGCGCCTAAATGAGACAAGGTATAAGTTTGCTGAAAACTGTATTCGGTCCTTCTTGACGCTAATAATGTGTACGTTACTCTAGCAAGAAAGTATCTCCTAGAGTTATAAGAGTAGAACGTATAGTTGGTGCCTTATCTGCTGTAAATGTGCCCCCATATAAAAAATGTGTGCCGGGTGTCGTTTTGAAAAAAAAAACGACAATATATGCTGAAAATATTGAGCTTGGAATGTTTCGCAATAAGTACAGCTTGACATAAAAATGTAGAAAACCGGAAGTCGCCACTGTCTTCGCGCTGCCAGCACTTTGAATGTTTTTTTTTTCACTTATTACGTTAGTTTTATGGCAGCAGGAATCGTTTTTCCGTTTTTTTTTTCAAAACGACAGGGGGCACACATTTTTTATGTGAGGGCACATTTACAGAAGATAAGGCACCAACTATACGTTCTACTCTTATAACTCTAGGAGATACTTTCTTGCTAGAGTAACGTACACATTATTAGCGTCAAGAAGGACCGAATACAGTTTTCAGCAAACTTATACCTTGTCTCATTTAGGCGCTGCGATGTTTTTTCGGGTTCTCATAAAACCGCGATAACTTGAAAACTATAAATGTTTTCTTAAATCTAATTGGGTAACATATGGGCACACATTAAGAGCTACTCGTGTATGTTTATTCTACAGGGGCACATGCAATGTTTTTAGAGATATATGATTCATCAAAACGTTACTCCAGCAGGAAACGCAATATCTCGAAAATCTGAAGGGGCACAGATTTTATTTTTGAGGGCACATCGTAGCACACATAATTATGCTCTCTGGCCATGCACAATTTTTCTCTCTCCGATCACTCGTTTAGAATTTTCCTGCTAGAAAAACGTTACCCCAGCAGTAATCGTTTTTCCGTCTTTTTTTTCCAAACGACACCCGGCACACATTTTTTATATGGGGGCACATTTACAGCAGATAAGGCACCAACTATACGTTCTACTCTTATAACTCTAGGAGATACTTTCTTGCTAGAGTAACGTACTCCTGCCGTAGGCTGTACGCTGGCGTCGTGCGGTCCATGGCCCTCTACGGGGCCCCTGTGTGGGCCCTGAGCATCCGGACGCGACCACAGAAGCTGGTCGCATGCCAGAGGGTCATGGCTATCCGAATGATCCGGGGACACCGCACGATTGCCGGCGAATCGGCCAACCTGCTTGCCGGATTGCTGCCTTGGGATCTGGAGGCGACTGCCCTCCAGCGCGTCTATGAGTGGCGCGTGGAGGCGCAGCGCCGGGGCGTGACCCCGCTGCCTCGCGAAGTCGAGGCGCGGCGCGAAGACCTCCGGCGCGATCTCAGGGCAGTATGGAAGGAACGACTGTCGCGACCGACGGCCGGGCACGCCGCAATTGCGGCGGTAAGACCCCTCTTTGAGGAGTGGTTGGAGAGAAGTCATGGCGTCCTTACCTTCCGCCTGACGCAGGTCCTCACCGGGCACGGGTGCTTCGGGAGGTACCTGTGTCTAATGCGGAAGGAGGAAACGTCTGGGTGTCATCACTGCGAAGATCGCCCGGAGGACACGGTGGAGCATACGGTGCAGGACTGCCCAGCTTGGGCGGTGCACCGACGTGTCCTCACGGCTGCGATAGGCGGAGACCTCTCGCGCCCGGCATTGGTTTCGGCCATGCTGCGGGGCGAGACGGAGTGGGAAGCGGTCGCCTCCTTCTGCGAAGCAGTAATGCTCGCGAAGGAGGAGGCGCGCCGCGAGCGAGAGAGGACAGAGTCCTCCCTCCGCCCCAACCGCGGTGAAGGACGCCCACGGCGACGGACGTCGCAAGACGATCTCCGGCCACCGTAGGCGCGGGCATGCGGGCAGCGAGTAAAGGGCAACTCGCTGCCCGACCAAGGACCATGCCCGGGTCGACGGCGCGTTGTGTCCCACGCGCGCCTCAAAGAGCGTCAGCATAATGACGGGGCCCCCCTCTCAGAGGGCCAAAGCCTGCCGGGGTCGCGGGATTATTCCCTTACCGTAACCCCGGAACGTAACAGGCTATGAAGGACACCGTGGATTTTAGTCAGTAGAAGTCTGACAGTCCCTCCCGCCCTGCCCGGGGTTGGAGGACTCATTTGATGATTTTACCACGCTAAAAAAAAAAAAAAAAAAAAAAGAAAAGAGTAACGTACACATTATTAGCGTCAAGAAGGACCGAATACAGTTTTCAGCAAACTTATACCTTGTCTCATTTAGGCGCTGCGATGTTTTTTCGGGTTCTCATAAAACCGCGATAACTTGAAAACTATAAATGTTTTCTTAAATCTAATTGGGTAACATATGGGCACACATTAAGAGCTACTCGTGTATGTTTATTCTACAGGGGCACATGCAATGTTTTTAGAGATATATGATTCATCAAAACGTTACTCCAGCAGGAAACGCAATATCTCGAAAATCTGAAGGGGCACAGATTTTATTTTTGAGGGCACATCGTAGCACACATAATTATGCTCTCTGGCCATGCACAATTTTTCTCTCTCCGATCACTCGTTTAGAATTTTCCTGCTAGAAAAACGTTACCCCAGCAGTAATCGTTTTTCCGTTTTTTTTGCACACATTAAGAGCTACTCGTGTATGTTTATTCTACAGGGGCACATGCAATGTTTTTAGAGATATACGATTTATCAAAACGTTACTCCAGCAGGAAACGCAATATCTCGAAAATCTGAAGGGGCACAGATTTTATTTTTGAGGGCACATCGTAGCACACATATATGCTCTCTGGCCATGCACAATTTTTCTCTCTCCGATCACTCGTTTAGAATTTTCCTGCTAGAAAAACGTTACCCCAGCAGTAATCGTTTTTCCGTCTTTTTTTTCCAAACGACACCCGGCACACATTTTTTATATGGGGGCACATTTACAGCAGATAAGGCACCAACTATACGTTCTACTCTTATAACTCTAGGAGATACTTTCTTGCTAGAGTAACGTACACATTATTAGCGTCAAGAAGGACCGAATAGTTTTCAGCAAACTTATACCTTGTCTCATTTAGGCGCTGCGATGTTTTTTCGGGTTTTCATAAAACCGCGATAACTTGAAAACTATAAATATTTTCTTAAATCTAATTGGGGCACATAGGGGCACACATTAAGAGCTACTCGTGTATGTTTCTACAGGGGCACATGCAATGTTTTTAGAGATATACGATTCATCAAAACGTTACTCCAGCAGGAAACGCAATATCTCGAAAATCTGAAGGGGCACAGATTTTATTTTTGAGGGCACATCGTAGCACACATAATATATGCTCTCTGGCCATGCACAATTTTCTCTCCGATCACTCGTTTAGAATTTTCCTGCTAGAAAAACGTTACCCCAGCAGGAATCGTTTTTCCGTTTCTTTTTATATGGGGGCACATTTACAGCAGATATGGCACCAACTATACGTTCTACTACTACTGACTTGCCTGTTGGTGTAGTGGTTAGTGACCCTGACTGCTATGCCGGAGGTCGTGGGTTCGATTCCCACTCAGGACAAATGTTTGTGTGATGAGCACGATCATTTTTGTTCTGTGTCTGGGTGTAATTTATCTATAATATGTATGTATTTAGAAATATATAAGTATGTTTATCAGTTGTCTAGTACCCATAACACAAGCTCTGCTTAGCTTGGGACTAGATGGCGTTGTGTGATAGTTGATGATTATAACTCTAGGAGATACTTTCTTGCTGGAGTAACGTACACGAAGATAAGAACGAGGTGCGGCTTGCGCCGCCCCTCGCTGCCTGCCGCCCCGGGCCATGGCCCTCTTGGCCTAAAGGTAAATACGGCACTGACTACACTCGTGCTTCAAAGAACGAGCCCAGGATAAATGACTGAAATAAAATACATATTTACATAAAGAAAATTTATTAAGTAAAAATGTTAACAAAAATTATAAGTGGATAAGGTAGTAATAGAACAGTAGGCAGTTGATAGTTTCCGTCTGCCAAATAACTGATTCTAGTATTTTCAAGTCATATTCTTATAGTTACCGTTTTTACGTGTCTACCACAGTACTTTTAACTCCAAAAGCTGTCATGAGCAAATATGGCGACGCGTCAAGAAATCGAGCTGGGGTGCAGACAAAAATTTAAAGCGATAATAGACATGCTTACAGTGGGTACCTATTTATAAATCAGATCTACTATTGGCAAAATATGAAGGTTAACCCAGTCGCTGCAGTCACTCATTTTTTATACTTTACATGAAAAATCAGAATGCTCAAAACAAAAATCACGACAGTGCAATCATTCTTCATATAACCTTCTAGAGTGGTGTAAGAAGACAATGAATGAACGATTCTTACAACAGAAATAGAAAGGAAAATAAAATTATAAATCAGCGATTGGGCTAATTACAATAAAGAGCCAGTTGGAATGTTAGGAATATCGTCAATATAATTATGTACTTTTCTTTTACTCTTAACACTTAAATCTATAGAAAAAAAAATAACTGATGCCTGTGGCATACATATTTTATGGCATTTTAGTAACATACAATACTTTATGCCTGTGGCATTTTCTAAATGGTCAACTTTCAACATATTCCAAAATACTTATTTGAAAGAAAATGCGTAACTTATAATACGTTAAGAATTTGCTTGTTTAGGCATGAAACATATCTATTCAAAACAACTTCGCAAAAGAAGACCACATACGACGCGTTCGGTGGTATGTCATGTGACTAGCACGTACTTAACATTAATAATACAAAAAACAACTTTATGAGACGATATGAAGCACGAAAAAAGTCAAATGAGGTAATCAATATAGTTGCATGAACTGTAAAACCTTAAGCATAATTAACCTAACAAATAATCATAGCAAATAACATTTTGCCTGAAATGAGTATATATCATTTCAGCAAAGATAACTATTAGTCAACACCACTTGCAAATTCACATCACATTTGCAAATTCGACCTTAGATTCAAATTTGAGTATTCCTAATAGTCTTTCACTTCCAACTCTAGGCAAATGCCTTTAAACCCTTAGCCAAATGATAGTTACATAGCAACCACATAAACTAGGCCATTCCGTTTTACTTAAATTTATACAATTAGAAATAATCACAAGGTAAGGACATCCACCAAACTTAGCCTCTGACTAAGAGATGTTTTCAATATTGGTGAAATTTTCGGCACCAAGTCATTACATGGATCAGTCTGCAACAAGACAAGACGTTGCGCGAGACCACTCGGAGAAGCCCTCTGGCAATAGGTAAATTTAGTTGTAAATACATTCCAAAAATAATATAGTTCAAATATCTTATTTAAAAAGTGCACACCTTGTCTCCAGAATTGACTCGATGGAATATTGGCAGAATTCTAAGTTTGGTGTGGGCCGTAATAATCAGTGTTCGGAATTAGATCAGCTAATATACCTAAAGCTCCAAGAACAGACAAAAACAAATCAACAGTAATAACATTTCTGAATGAACTTTCTTAACTATTATGAAAGAGTAATAAGAATAGTTGAGTTTTAAATATAATATTAATAAATGTTATGACAGCTCTAAAATAATGTATATTTTTGTACTTTATTTTGTTTTAATTATATTATTATACACGCGCAAACGAAGATGAGATTACCTGTAACTTAAAACTGTTTTTTATAGGAATCAGTTTTTGAATTCGATAAATATTTGGATTTAGTTGCACTTG
The DNA here is from genome assembly GCA_954870645.1 of Agrotis clavis. NCBI lineage: Eukaryota > Metazoa > Arthropoda > Insecta > Lepidoptera > Noctuidae > Agrotis > Agrotis clavis. The sequence continues at coordinate 12,603,778 of OX940922.1, forward strand.
AAAGTGGTGTCTCTTATTGGTCTCTCGTTCTTTTCCGAATTTTAGATATTTTGGCTCACGTTATTCCGATCACTTATTAACATTTAAAAAAAAGCTCCTTACATTATAATTAATCTACAAGAAGTACAAAGTATCACTTAGGGTCTGATGCGGCGAGCTGTGAAGACTGTTTGCTGCTAAAAATGCGAGCTTGTGAGCATACTGGCACACAGCAGGGACACGGACCTGAGCCGAGCAGTTGAAGTACAAGTGGGTCAGTTTATATGTCAGCCATTGCATCTGAAACCAATACGTTGTTGATTAATACAGTCATTCAATTATGTACGTAACTTATAATCACTTGTCACAAAGTTCGTATTAGGAGTTCGGAATAAGAATAACAACGTCAACCTATTGCACGCTCAGCAGCAGGCGGCGAGAGCAATAGTGATTGTTTTCTAAAACAAAAGTCACAAATATAATAAAGGATAAATACCCTATCTGGACTCAGCCCCGTAGTATCTTCAATAACATTATAAGATGTTGGTGAAATTGTGCCTTCACGCACGTTCTGTGACACCAAGAAGAAATCGTAACTGTAAAGTAAAAAAATTGTTATGTCACTCCCAGATATTATAAATGCAAGTTCGTAATAACAACAATTAGTGTAGTATACACAAAATAGTACCAAATTAATTCATGTTAAATGTATTAATTTTCGTTTACATCGAGGATAGACCTTTGACATTTTATAAGAGGTGTTTTATGTAGATTCAATACGTCATAATAAATGTATTGTCAATAACTAACCGCTCCGGGGAAGTGACGACATCATCGATGACAGTGCCGGGCCGCGGGTTCTCGCCGAAGCGGCCGCGGTCCAAAAATATGCGGGTGTTGATGCGTTTCGAGACGATGGTAAAACATAATTTGTACTCCATTTCACCATAAACCTGAGCCAATGTCTTTTTTATTTCAGCCACCTGGAAAACATCACATAATAAGAATCAAAAAAGATAATTTTCATGACAATTTCGAAGCCTGGCCTAGTCAAGATTTTTAACAGATCATTCATTATTGTTGACCTACCTCGTGGCTGTGAACGTAAGGGATCTGCCCGTCCCCTACACCGTCACGGTAGATAAAAATCCGTTGTGGCAAATTCCCATCTGTAATGTAATAAAATATTATGTTATTGATATACACAAGACATTAACAGTAGGGATGCTTCGATACGCCTTTTCGCCGATACGATACCGATACTCTTATAAAAATATCGGCGATACCGATACGCTTATTGTGAATTAATAAATTAAGATAAAATAAATAAATGACAAGTCACATTATTTTTTTATTAATATAAAAAGTAATGACATCATCATCTTCCTGCCCTTAGCCCAATATTTTACTTGTGGTCGTTGCAACACGTTTTCTCTTCCATTCTCCCCTATCACACGTCATAGTATCATTTACTCCTTTTTCTTTCATATCACTAAAAAGTAGTGACATAGGTCCGTTGATATGAGATAATTATAAAATTTAGTCATTAAAATTAACATTAAGATTTTTGTTGGAAAAACAAAGTATGTAATCTTAAATTTTCGATGAGGGCGATTCCGCAAGTCTGGTTGGCAATGGTTTCCCTGGGCATAGTTCGTGCATCGTTTGCAACGAAATAGACGAGAAAACACGCTCGTTTATACTACATTTTTAAATTAAAAAGTATCGTTGAATCGATCATAAAAATATCGTCGATACCGATATATCGGCTAACCCGAAGTATCGCCGATATATCGGTATCGGATGCATCGCTAATTAATAGCTTGTTTTTTTTTGCTGGTTGCAAAATAGAACACTAGAATCACAGACAGCTGATATTACCATTGACTTCCCGATATCTTCGAAGGGCTGCAGCGATGTTGAAGCCCATGTGCGCACTTAACTCCTCTCCGGACGTGTGCGAGTTGACCGCTGAGAAGTAGCGTGTCAAGTGGCGGTCCAGTGTAGCCACAAACCCGCCGAAACTTTTCTCCTTCGAGCGGGTGTCGTGACAGACATCATAACCAATCACTATGACTGAAGTCAATGGGATCTCGACCCTCCATGGGGCGCCGCCAAGCTGTATTAACATAAAACATTATTAAACGCAACCATCACAAATTAAATTGCAACTTTATTTTCAGGAAACGGAAAAAAATATCACACTTTCTCAATAACTAAAAGCGCATTATTGGATTTTTGATTCGATAGTATCTCGGTCTGGAATGGAACAGGGTCCAGAGAGAAATTAATATAGTAGTGGCTCCCACTATTATAAATAAAATTCAAGACTGATTGATCAACGAACAGGCGAAACCGCTGGACTTAGAAGCATGAAATTTTGTACAAGCTTTCCTTATATGACGTAAGTGAGCACTAAGAACAGTTTTTGCGAAATTCGACCTCTAAAGGGTCGTTATTGGGCTTGATAGTTTGTATGAAACTACGTTACTACAGGTGCTAGGAATTTCAAGTTTTGCATAGGGTTTCTTTTTAGGACATAGATGCTCACCATGACGGGATTTTGCGAAATTCGACCCCTATGGGGTTTGTTTTTAGGGTTGATTTTTAGAGGTCTCAAATTTTGCAGGGGGTTATATTTAGAATATAGATTCTCACTAAGAGAGGATGTTCCGAAATTCTATCCCTAGAGTAGTTTTGGGGTTGTTTGGAAGCAATCCCAAATTAAGCATTGGGGTTATTTTTAGGGTGTAAGTGTAGGTGTTACCCAAGACGGGATATTGCGGTTTGATAGAATTGTTGAATTTTCCAAAACTTTTCTGTTGATTTTGTTGATTTTCCAAAACGATTGTTTTGGAAAATCTAAATCAAAATTACACAACGCCATCTAGTCCCAAACTAAGCAGAGCTTGTGTTATGGGTACTAGACAACTGATTAACATACTTAACCCTTAAAGTCACTTTGCATAGTACCTATACTATAATACACTTGAATAAAAAAAAATATTTTGAGGAAAAAACTATTTTAAAATGAAATGTTTTTACCAAAAAGGAATTTCAGAACATTCCTCTTTTTAATAATAAATAAATGAAAGTATTATCTTCGGTATATTTGTCAATTTTGACATAAATGCGAAACCATACCGCAGGAATCCTGTTTAAGTCAGTGTAAAATTTATTATAATTTCTTATTCATTATGAAAATATGTTCTGTGTTTTGTGAATTGAAATCATAAATATATTGTGCTCCTGTTAGTGCTAAATTATCCACGTTATATACAAGTTTTCATCGCTTTTTACGGCCACAATCTTGGGTGTATAGCATACTATACATTGCGACGGTTTGCTAAAAAATATTTTTTTTTCAAAAGTTTTCAACTGAAAGATCAGTCTGGAACACAGAAAGTATCTGAGGTTCAAACATTGCAAAAACGGCCAGGTAGTACTCGTTGTACCTAGTTCAATGTCCACCTTTGTTACGGGGTTAAAATGAATTGTTTTGTAGCTTATCATAAGCACTGATTGTCATTATTTTATTATAATTTGAAGCACATTTGTCGTTCTATTATTTTGATCAACCTATGTCAAAAGTGTATATTGTATATTATACTATACGCCCCTTACAACTAAGAATTACTAACGTTGGTGGCAATGTATAGTATAATATACACTAATTATCTCATAAGGCCAACTAATTAGATTTTTTTTACTATTTTTCCTATCGATAATATGGGTCTAATAATCATAAACCAGAATAAATATTTTGCGACTTTAAGGGTTAATATATTTCTAAATACATAAATATTATAACCCACGACCTCCAGCATAGCAGTCAGGGTCACTAACCACTAGACCAGGCTCTTTAATTAGTTTGCCATTGTATATCACTGCTTCCCATTTTTTTTAGTGACACTCTTATTGAAGGATGTAATTCTTCAAAATCAAGCAATGTACTTAGTATTTTTCGTAAATATTTCATTGACATATTTCTTTTTCAAATATAGTTGCAAAGTAGCATAAACATAAGAGAAATGGACTGAGCCTTCCCTATCCAATAGTCATGGAAAGCAACGATAATAAGGGTGTGATGGAGTCAAGCAATAAAGTGTTTGACCGAATTGGTGTGACTAAATGATTTTTTATCTGTCCAGTGAGTGGTTGATTTCACGCAGATAAAGCTCGCTCCTTTCTCCATGTCTATGAAGCTTACTTTTTTCTTTCTTTATTTGCTTGCATAAGCTTTAACGAAATTGCATTTTCAGCAAAGACATTAGTTTGCTATACTAGAAAACAGATTTAGGTATAACAGGCCATACCAAAATAATGCTTACCTTGCAGTTTATTTGTATTGCCACTTTTGTAGCAATCGACATAGCTGATTTTGAGGTCATGTTTCGGGCGCAAACAACTTGCGTAGGCACGGCACGATCTACCGTACATTTCTTTTTAATTGCTTCATACCTGGAATAGATTTTTTTCCATCTTTAAAATGTCTAGTTTGTCTAATAAAAGATTGTTTAAATTACGAACTGAACAGATTTCTTGAGTAAAAATACATTTTGTAGTATTGTTTGCCCAGTAATGGGACAGTACAGGCTGATTAATAATAATAGCATTGTTTTACTCACCGATCCGCAAATTGACGTGCCAGCACGCACAATATCATAGCAGGATTCTTTCGAGCGATGGCACCCTCGCAAGCATTAGCGTATTCTATAGGGCTGTCATTCCTTATGGCAACTACAGAATGTACATAAATGAAGGTTAGATTCAAATATCCGTTTTTAAATGCCTGACTCAGGCCTGGGAGAGACTAATCTAACTCAGATTTGAGCACTACAAAACTGGTTAATAGGACTGAGAATATAGCCTCTCTCTCGCTCAATAGCTAGTATTGCCAGTGACTTGACAGTGTGAAACTCGTTTTTTATGTCTAGCCATTGTGACGAACAAATTGAGCAACAAACATTCCTTCATACATACTTTCGCATTTACAATATGAGATTAGATGTATTATTAAAATATGAATATACATGATATAATACTCAATTAATTATATAAAACAATGATTATTATTTAATTGTAGTACTGTGATTACTTACTTATTTCAGGCCTGGGCATTCGGAAGCCTACACCTCCACCAGTCTTCATAATTAAATCAATGAAGCCTTCAGCATCTCGACGTTGCCTTTCCGGTGTAATCACTACCCAGGAAGGCAGTTGCGCAAGTTGAAGTAAAGGTTTTGACCTGATTCAAAAATAAAGATCATAATTCATAACATAACTAGCGGCCCGGTACGTGCTTCGCTAGTTTGATAGCAAAATCCCTATTAACAAAATGTTCTGCAATTTATTGAAGTAATTTGTTACAAAAAATGTGATAAATGAAGAACCGCTCGACCGATTTTGTGTAAACTTCATATAAACCATCTACTACATAGTCCAAACAAAGCCTAAATATTTGGTTTGGATAGGTGAGACTGTTTTTGAGTTATAAAAAATAAGTTAAAAATAACTAAAACCCGACTACGACAAAAATGTGCACTGAAAAGTATAAAACAAGAACAATATTAATTTGACCGATATTGTGCTAGCCGTGGTCGTGTGCCACCTACCTAATGAAGATTGTGTGAAACAACCGCAGGTGGCACACGACCACGGCTAGCGCACGCGACTTTTCAGTGCACGTTTTTGTCGTAGTCGGGTTTTAGTTATTTTTAACTTATTTTTTATTTACACTATTTTGGGGTTATATTATTAGGTAATTATTTGATAAGTTTATAATAATAAAAGCAAAGTAGCGAGTAAATTTCAAATGTACTCATTAAGCCTTTTCATTTGATACCCATGTTGACACTGTTAGAAACAGGCAACGTAGCTATTAATGTATATAAAAGCTATATAATGTATATATTAGGGTGTCCCGAAAAAATTTTTTTTAGATTTTCACAACGCAAGACCTCTCGAAAGTTGCGTAATTTATTGTAGATTACTGGAAAAATGTTTAAAAAAATATCAAACTTTATCTTTAGGGCTCTACCGGCCCCCAAAGTTACGAAAAATTGACATTTTTATTGTGATATTTAGTTGTTCCTAATTTTGTCAAAATGTTTTTAATAATTTTAAAAACATTTTTTTTATATTATGTAGGTGTCATACATACACAAAAATCCTATTTGTACCCTTAAACACGTAAGGGTTTATAGTTTTTGACATGCAAACACCCTTCAGTTTCTACAAAGCGCGATGATTTTCTGCACTTGACCTGTGAATGTTTTCTTCGTATCTAATTACGGTTGTTATTGTGCTTAATCGTTCTTAAATAATGAATTCGAGCGTAGTGAAACTGCTTGTGATTTATTGAGGCCTACAAAGAACTTGAAGAACAGCAGCTATCAACTACAAGAGACGTCATTAAAAATAGTTTATTTTTCAAGAATTACCTAATGTTAAATTAAAATGGAAAGGATCCATCTAATTCAGATGTGTTTGCGATTATTTCTGAAAAGATCAATACTATTTGGATTAAATCGTCGATTCTTATCGCAACCTACAGCTTTACCTAAATACTATTGAGCCATCACAAAATTTACAACTGCTTGTCAACTATATTCTTCGGTTTCGTTCCTTTTCAAACAAAAGAAGTCTTTTAAGGACGGAGCCAAACATATTCTTCACATCTGAAGAATATAATATGTTTTAATCTCGAATTTTATTTGAAAATTTGAGGTCTGTTGTGAATTCTATCACAACAAGAAATGCTTATCAGAAAACCTTCTTGCCAGCACGCTTTATGATGACAGAGATCACATTCAGGAGTTGGTTTTTCGAAGAATAATAAAAGCTCGAGGAGCTAAAAGTAGCTGTAAACACAGGATAATAAAATCATTAATAAAAAATAGAGATTACACCGAAACGAGTGTGTGGCACAATTGTTAGGTGGCAGCAACACTTGTTTTTCAACGTATTTATAACGAGGACCATCAAATCATGGTAAATGTAAGGGCTTGTAAATAATTGACTTTTTCTGTTACACACAAGCTGTGGAAAGATGTGTTAAACCATAACGGAGGCCTCATAAAGTCTAACTGGCGAAACTTTTTGAGATAGTTACTTAGAACGGATTTGAATAGAAGTGCTAAATTTTGACATAAAAATAAATTTGAATTTCACGTTAAGAATAACATGAGAAGCTCAAATTTATTTTCTAATGCTTTGTTTTACTGATATAAATAATAAAACACCCTTTTTAACTGATTTTTATATTCTGTTACCCATTTGGTTTCTGTCTGTAAAAATGAAAATGTATAAAACTTCAACCTCCGGTAGAGCCCTAAAGATGAAACTTAATTGTAGTTTTTTTAGCATATTCGTAATCTATATAAAATTACGCAAATTTTGATACCTCTTGTGATTGTGTAGCTTGAAAAAAAAATTTTTTCATACATCGACGGGACACCCTAGTATATATATTTCAAATGTGCACATCAAGCCCTTTAATTTGATACCCATGTCGATACTGTGCGAAAAAAAATTTTTTCGGTTACGACTTTACATCGCCTAGAGGGCGCCATATTGGATTTGGTGACACGTCACTTACCCTATAACCAGCGGACAACTGAGACGCTTCTAACGACACCTCATTTGTTATGTAATGATAAGTAGTTTAGAAGATATGAGGGAACAGACAAACATACATACCGGTCAAAATCATAACCCTCCTTTCGGCTTTGCCGTAGTCGGGTAAAATTACAACGAAAAGTGGCATTGATTTTTATATAATTATATAGATTCTGAACTCTGTATTACATTTATCTTGTTTGAATCTTACCGCATGTCCCTTGTCCAACCCTCAGTGGTATCTCCCGCTAAATATTTATGATTTCCGCCTTGAACAATTGTTTCAGGATTGAGTTGGCGACCCTTGAACTTTACCAAATCCTGCGACAGCGTAAGACACCAGTCGCCCATTTCCTTAAAAATAAAATACAAAAATCCGTTTTAATAAACATTAATCTGACAAAACAAAGTATTAATACTCAAAACATAAAAAATGCATATACCTACCTTTACTACTTCACGACATTTAGTTAACCGTTGGTTAAAGGTCAGCAATTTTTGAATTCTTATATCTGGTCCTATCTTAGTATGAACATCCAGAGCTTTCATTAATTTGAAATTGGCACGCATTTCGTCAGTTAGGCCTGTCTGACGGCATAGCTCGGGCACCAAGTATACTAGTTCCGGCATTCCGGCGCGGATGTCGCGCGGCTTTGAACGAGAGATCAACAATGGCTGTCCAGGATCTTGGATACGGATGTCGTATTTCTGAAACATGAGATTGAGTAAAAAAATAACATAAAGATGTTTTTTTTACTTTAGCAACTATGACCACATTACTAAAGATACGCATGGATCCCACTGGAAGTTATTTCTCATCATATACCTTTTGATAGTAGTCCATGTACGAAACATTTTCGTCACGCATTTTGAATGTTGATCGTGGGGAGGATTGCCAGGAAATATCATCCACTCGATATGTCTTTTTATTATAGTCTGTCATGACGATTTTGCCTGAAATCATATAAGTTGTTTTAATGTGGTCGCTGACCTTGATACTACTGCAAATAATTTGGAAAATAAAGAATATTATTAAAAGGGAAGGACTTTACCAACATTGCGATTTTTTTAAACAGGCTGGTATTATAAGTTTTTAGACAGCCATGGTCACTGTTACTATTATTAAGGTAAAAGATAATAAATATGGTATAATCCCATATTAAACCTTAATAAAAGGGTGGTATTATTAACTAATAGGAATACTTTAAAACATACCAACAATATCCTCCAAAAATATCTTTTTGTAGTTGCTGCCTTTTGTTGCAGCATATTCACTTAGCATTTGCAGCACCGTATCAAGACGGAGCACCTATAAATCAATTTAAACATGTGACTATGTACCTACTTACATATTTATTTTGTTATGTTAAAAAGTTTACAGTAGGAGTTGTGTATAAAAAGGAAACAAATAGGGATGCATCGATACGCCTTTTCGCCGATACGATACCGATATTCTTATAAAAATATCGGCGATACCGATACCCTTATTGTGAATTAAAAAATTAAGATAAAATAAATAAATCACAAGTCACAATATTTTTTTATTAATATAAAAAGTAGTGCTATAGGTTGATATTAGATAATCATAAATTTTAGTACCTAACTAAAATTAACATTAAAATTTTTGTTTAAAAAACAAAGTAATCATAAACTTTTCGGAGAAAGGCGATTTCGCAAGTCTGTTTAAATAATATGACTCTCTCAGATGCGACAGAACTCATTTGGGAGACTAAAGTACTAATAGACACGAGACAACACGCTCGTTTACACTACATTTTTAAATTAAAAAGTATTGTTGAATCGGTTATAAAAATATCGTCGATACCGATATATCGACTAACTCGAAGTATCGCCGATATATCGGTACATGAATGACATACCTTGTGTGTTATTTCAGTGACCATCAGTAGACGATCTTCATATTGATTTATGGTTGTTTTGTACCCTGGCCAAATTTGTAAACGATATTCAGGTATATCCACCTATAAGTATTGAAATATTATTAAAGTAAAAACTAAAATGTATTTCATCAGAACACACAACATGATTAAATACATACCTTAGCTACAGGATCAAAATAATCCCTGCCCATCAGTTGCAAGTTTAATAAGTTGAAGCATTTCCTTATTATAATATTAAATATTTGAATGTAATGGTAGTCCCCTGGGCTCACATCACAGGTTAACTGTAAATAAAATAATTGAAGTAAACTACATATTATTTGAGACAAAATTATATGTTTTGTAATCTTTCTGAATGTACTTCACATTACTTTTATCAAAATCCTCATGCGTGCTGAATCAGATTTCCTGTCCGAGTACAGCTCCATTGGATCTGGATGCAATCTCTTCACAGTGTATAAAACTGCTCCATCAAACAAGTACCTTTAAAAAATAAAGATTTATGAGTCAAAACAAAATTACAATAAGCAGTTTAACTCTATGATTACATGCTTGACTTGTAGAACAAAAATTATAACTCAGCTTTAGCAGTTTTATAACAAAGTTCATTATGTAATGTGAATATCGCTTCATCATTGACCATTCTAATCTAACTTACCCTCCGAGTGTGTTTGCATGGATACGCAGCAGGCCTTTGCGAACTGCTGTATTATCTTCCTCTGGTGAGAAGTCCACATGATACTGGTAAAGGCACCACTGGGGTGTTGTTTGAACAGTAAAGTAGTTGGCTTTAAGATCAATTACAGTTCCTGAGGTACCTGTAAATTAAACAATATTAAGTCATGTAATTCCTGGATAAAAAAAATCATATGTACATGTACACATACAGTGATGGTCACATAATTAAAGACACCCTTGATGTTGACCACATACAACAAAATTAATGATATCAAGAGACCCAAGATAGGTGTCAATTCCATTTTAATTGTCGTTTTGTGTACACTGAAGTCGTATTTTTTTAAATAAAAATAGTATAGTTATAATAACAATAGTTTAGTCATAGTTCCTGTTTCAAACATAATACAAACTTTGTGTACATTTTCCGCTGGTCATCTAATTATAGACAGTGTGTATTTCATATTTATTTTTTAAAGGAGCCCTTATTTTTACCCGACTGCGCCAGGAGGGTTATGTTTTTCGAGTGTATGTATGTATGTTTCTGTGTGTTGCTCTGCAGCCTAAACGGCTTGATGGATTTTAACTTGAGAGGTGTCGTTAGATTAGTCTTAAACGTGAGTGTCACTGGGTACATAAAACTGGCCAAGTGCGAGTCGAACTCGTGTGCAAAGGGTTCCGAATTAAAAATATTTTTTTAAAATCTCTCACATTTTATCAAGTGGGGTATCAAATTAAAGGATGTTAAAAATGGTTTACCAAAATATAAACTTATATGTTTCAATTTAATTTGGACTGATAAATGCTAAAAAAAAAACCGGCCAAGTGCGTGTCGGGCCACGCACAGTGTAGGGTTCCGTAGTTGCCCATCAAAATACTTATGCGAACCAACTAAACTGATTCGCTGAATTTAATTTAAAAAAAAGAATTTTCAAAATCGGTCCAGGAGTCTTAGAGAAATCGGGGATAATACATAAAAAAAAAAGATTACGACGAATTTAGAACCTCCTCCTTTTTTTGAAGTTAGTTAAAATACTTGATGATAAAAACCTACCTATCCCCAAAAAACATACCTATAAAAGCTGTAAAAATAAAGTTGACAAACTTACTTTTGCAGTTGAAGAGCATGTTCTCCGATACATTTTGTTTAAGAAAATATGATATCCAAGTACATTTTATAAGTTGGTCGACTATTACTCGTAAAGTTGTAAAGCCTACTTAGCCATGATAATTTTCTTTTAAATTTCGTTATGTAAAAAAATGTCGCCTATATATCGGTGGTGCGCCGTTTAGCGGATATGCTACTATTGTGAATTTTTTCACACCCCCAAACATAACCGTTTAGCTGGTAGAGGGGGGGGACACTCGAGTCGAGCAAAATTTAACACTTTAAAGCTTAATATTTCACAAACGAATTTTTTTATCAAAAAATTGTTAATGGAAACTCACATTATTTTTTAAAGACCTATTTAATGATACCCCACACTAAGGGGTACGCGAGAAAGAAAAAAAACATTCCCACTTTACGTGTACAGGAGGTACCCTAAAAAAAAATATTTTACGAGATTTTATTTTACCACTTTTTCGGCACAGCAAATCCTTATATTTACACCAAATTACAGCTCTCTAGTACTGTGCGTCTCTGAGCTAAACTGCGGACAGACGGACGGACGGACGGACGGACATGGCGAAACTATAAGGGTTCCTTGTTGACTACGGAACCCTAAAAAACTAAAAATAGTAAAATAAAATAAATATTTAAAAAAACAAAAAACCCGACTGCAAAAAACTAAAAAGAAAGAAACAAGCCCAGTAGTTTAGAATTCACTCATTCACACTCACAGTCGGGGGCCATTCAAATTATACTAATCAAATCTTCCCAAGGGGCCCCGACTGTGAGTGTGAATGAGTGAATTCTAAACTACTGGGCTTGTTTCTTTCTTTTTAGTTTTTATACGCAGTCGGGTTTTTTGTTTTTTTAAATATTTATTTTTTACTATTATGCCATGAATTTTCTCAGAGCAAGAAATAACTCGGTTTTAACCTTTCTTAAAGTTTGATTGTGAAATTTAAATTGAATTAGTACGGTCAGCCAAGAAAGTATTGTACCAGTTTTGATTTAGTTTCCCGGTCATCGAAAATTACAACAAGGTTCGTTATAAAAAGATATTACTGAAAGAGACAACATTATCATGACGTAAACCTATGTATTTAGTATTCATACGTCATATGTCACATATAAGTACATGACATTTTAACCTTTAGTATAAATGAAAAGGACATTAGTTTCTACAAAGCAATTGAAATGTTTCCAAACAAAAGTAATAAAAACTATTTAAATAGACAACCGAATTCCATTTGAAAAAGAAAACTGACAATTGACATTTTGTCAAATATATGCAAAAAATCGATATATTTTCCGTGTTATTTTTCAATCAACTGCATATAAAATCATCTCAATGCCTGCCAACTTGACCATTGCCCAAAGAGCACAAATAATTGCCCAATTTAATGAGGGAAGCAGTATCAGTGCGATATCCCGGAATTTGAATATATCGAGGCGTTCTGTCCGCTTTTGGATTCGTCGTGAAGGAGAGGAGGGAAGTTTGTTGGATCACAGAAGAAGTGGTCGCCGGCCTGCACTCTCCAATAACGATAGAGAATTCATGAGACGGGAATATGAAATCAATGGTTTTAAGCCCACAAAACATTTTGCGGAGATGTTCGATGTGAGTGCCCAAACAATAAGGAATCATCTACATTACATGGGGTTGCACCACAGGCATTACGCCAAGAAAATATATTTGACGGATGCTCACAGACTTGCTCGTCTGAACTTCGCCAGAGAGCACTTAGAGTTTGATTGGTCTAATACAGTGTTTTGTGATGAAAAAACGTTTAAATCCAGTCAGCATGGACGTCTTCACCTTTGGCGATATAATTCAACACGGTATAAAGATGATCATGTAATTCCAAATAGAGAATCAGGTCGAATTTCCGTAAATATTTGGGGCTGGATGAGTGCGGATGGTGTAGGAGAATTGTGTTCTCTACCTCCTCGAGCGACGGCTGTAAATTATATCGACGTGCTTCAGAATGCAATGCTACCGACAGTCCGTAATGTTTACCCGGAGAACGAAGTGCCACAATTTGATTTTGTTCAAGATAATTGTTCAATTCATAATGCGAGGATCGTAAGAGCCTGGTTTCGTTCACACACTGACGTAAGGGTAATTCAGTGGCCCTCAAGATCGCCGGACCTCAACCGGATAGAAAATCTTTGGGGCCTTATGGTCCAACGATGGTCGCATCAAAATGAAAGAACCAAACAAGCTCTTATTAGTCACTGTAATTATATTTGGGAGGAAATGCGGGGAACCGATATTTGCTCACGGCTTGTTGGTTCAATGAGGTCTCGTCTTTTAGAGGTTATAGAGGCCAACGGCGGTTACACCCGTTTCTAATTTTTAAAAATTTTCAATATCTTCTAAATATTACTATATATGCTATGTTTTTGTTTGTTATAAGTATTTTAAAATTGATTGTAGAAATTTAATAAAAGGATAAATCTATTTTTAGCTTGTTTTTTATTGATATTGTAATTACAAGTTTACAGAAATTGTAGGTTTGTGGATTCGCCTTGTGCCTTTACAATTTTATGTAACTTGTTGATTACAATTCTGAATTTGTAGATACAATTTTGTCATCAAAATCTACAGCCCCCCGCCGTTGATTTTACGACGTCATTGGTTCCATCAAGTTCAAACTAAGAACAGCTGTCACGTTACAAACAGTAATAGTCGTTATCAATAATCAGATAAAGACAGCAATAGAAGTTGTCAGATCGATCTGCAAGCGAAACTAATCTTTATCACCTATGAATCTGCAAGCGATATTCAACCTTAGGGTGGTACACCACTTTCTTGGCCGACTGTATGTGGGAAACAGCAGAAGTTGCGATGCTTCTGCAAGGAAGATGATTCTCAATTTTTATGACAAAAGCTGGTCATACAATAAAATTGCAGATCACTTATACGACACTTACGATGCTTTAAAGAAATGAATATGAACGCCAGCCGGCATTTTAAGAAGTTTAATACTACTGAAAATGTGCCAGGGAAACCTAGACCACGAAAAACGACTGAGCGAGAAGAGTCAATTAGCATTGCTCGCTATAGAGATACTTTTAAAGGATCAGAAATGATTCGCTTAGAAGTATTCGGTGCAAAGGGGTCTAGGGAAGTGTCTGCAAGAATGATTAGAAGGCAATGGGAGGTTTCACGCAAAGCTCGGCTCAGATGGCGCCACCAGCACGTAATTTCGTCAACGAAAACTTGTTTACTATCTATACTAATATTATAAAGCTGAAGAGTTTGTTTGTTTGAACGCGCTAATCTCAGGAACTGCTGGTTGGAATTGAAAAATTATTTTTGTGTTGGATAGTCCATTTATCGAGGAAGGCTATAGGCTACATAACATCACGCTATCACCAATAGGAGCGGAGCAGCAATGAGAAATGTTTCAAAATCGGGAAAATGTATTCCTTTTCGAGAGCTTTCGTTGCGTGCGCTGCGTAAACGGTTAAAGATATGCAAAAATTATGTACTACGGAATTATTCCTCATAAAATTAATAGATTTAAAAAAATCTAAAAACCCACGTTTTTAAATATCCTAAAAATTTATCTTTGTTCATCGGGTTTGAAGCTACCCTGAAAATTTCAGCCTGCTAGCTTATCGGGAAGTGCCTGAAAGTCTATCCGCCATCTTGGACGTCCGCCATATTGGATTTAAGTCTCATGACTATTTTTTACGTAATCCTGACAGCAAACCCTTTCATTTGATACCCATATCATGGGGGTGGATTTCAAACAGACAGTCTGCCATCTTGGACGTCCGCCATATTGGATTTAAGTCACGTGACTATTTATTTTTTTCTCCTGACAGCAAACCCTTTCATTTGATATCCATATCATAGGGGTGCATTTCAAAAAGCCTGTCTGCCATCTTGGACGTCCGCCGTATTGGATTTACGTCACGTGACTATTTTTTTCGTATTCCTGACAGCAAACCCTTTCATTATTTGATATCCATATCATAGGGGTGCATTTCAAATAGCCTGTCTGCTATCTTGGACGTCCGCCATATTGGATTTAAGTCACGTGACTATTTTTTTTCGTATTCCTGACAGCAAACCCTTTCATTTGATACCCATATCGTGGGGGTGGGTTTCAAACAGTCAGTCCACCATCTTGGGGAGGCCGCCATATTGGATTTGTTATGACGTTTGTTAGCTAGTCATGTATTGTCATCAGAATTCAGAGCGTTTGCAAAATTTCAGCCTTCTGGCTTATCGGGAAGTGCCTCAAAATTGAGTTGCAAAAGTCCAACCGGAACGACAAACAAATAAACAAACAAGAAAACTGAGTTTATAAAAACGTGGGAAAAAAATCTATGTAAAATAAAGTCCGCGAGAGCATAAATATCTATATTTTAAGGTTAAGTCACTATAACCTTTTTTTAAGGAAATCAAAGAATCATGGGCGTTTTGGTACTCGATCCAATAGCAATCATTGTGGTGTCATCGGATAGATCTTTTAATCAGGAAAAATATTTACTATGACGACTTGTCCCAAATCCTTGTCCGAAAACCACGGGAAGCCCCCAAAGTTACTTGATATCATAATTTGCAAATACATACATGGTTGAAACAACGAAAAATAACAATGTAAAATACATTATTTAAAACGAGAAATACCTATATTGTGTAACTATTCATGCATAATATAAATATCGTAATAATATGATTGTAGTAGTGTCGTTGTATCGTTCTGATGTGTGAGACGACGTTCCGCAGCTGTTTACTCTACACTTATACTAGCTGTTACCCGTGGCTTCGAAGGCGTGATATTCGTGGCTTCATTTTTTTATGTCAATAGGTTTTTAGTTTCATTTTTTTACGGCCATGCAATCATTCGCTAGGCTATGCACTCCGCTACGGCGCGTTGAGTTCCTCGCACGCCTCAAAGAGTGTCAGCACAATGTTGGGGCCCCCCTTTAGAGGGCCAAAGCCTGCCGGGGTCGCGGAACTAACGAATTACCGTGACCCCGGAACGTAAAGGGCTACTGAAGGACACCGTGGATTTTAGTCAGTAGAAGTCTGACAGTCCCCCCTGCTCTGGCCTGGGTAGGAGGACTTATTTGATGATTTTAACACGATAAAAAAGGCTATGCACTCCGCTGGCAAAATATTCAAAATACGGCGGTCCAATTCATTCTTTTCCGTTGAGTGTTACAATAGCTAATTAAATAATCTATGTTTTGGGACCATACGCTGCCACTAAGACCAATTAGGACATCATGAGCGACATTATGAATGATGGAGAAGAAAAAAAGAAAAAAGAAAAAAGGAACCGACTTCAATAACAAACACGAAAGGTATTTTACGCCTTGAAAATCGACAATCCAAGTACCTACGCAAACATGGGTCCATGCGGGCAACGTCACGGGATATCTATTATTTAAATGATAAAACCTCCGGAATGTAACGAACACTTTTCTGGTAACCACATCAAAATCGGTTCAGCTTAACACGAGATTATAGTGGACAAACGTACAAACATACAGGTCGACCTGAGAACTTACTTGTTTTTTTGAAGACGGTTAAATGTTTAAAAGAAAATAACGTTTCTTACTTTTTTTCTTTTTTATTTATGCCTGGGTGTTTATGATTTTTTCCTGAGTGTTAAAAAAAAGTAGCTCCTTATTTCGACCTGTATGTACACATATTATTATGTATGTTTTTTCACGATTATCACGCGTTTAGCTGCATCAATTTTGATGCGGTTTTCAGAAAAGTGTTTGCTATATTCTGGAGAAGGTTTAAGTATATAACACTAAGCCGGATTTACATTACGAAACTAGTTGCATGAAAGTACTTTCATGACACTACTTTCACCATTAATTTCACGTGTAAACATTCAGTTTTACAATGCATGCATTACTTTCGTGACACTGAATTACTTTCGTGCCATGCGCATATTTTTTGTGAAACTAGTTTCATGCAACTACTTTCATCATGTAAATACGACGCGAAAGTACTGTCGCGACAGCACCTGCGCTGAGAGCAATGACAATAAAGCCTCTTGACTGCTCATACGGGCGACTCAGGCTCACGACACATCAGTGAAATTGCACTTATATTAGATAAAAATATGACTGACCATTTTAGTTTTGACCAGTTAATGGATCTCTCCACACGCGATTATTTTGATAACATTTTTAAATATTTCTGCTTAATATCAAATTAATTATGAGTTCTTGTTCAATTAAATGATGTGGGAAATCGTCTAGAACATCCAGCTATAAAAAGGATGGCATAACTTTTCATCGGTAAGTAAAATTTATTTAAAATTTGATAATATTATGAATAATTGCAGGGCTCAAGCTAAACTGGTTGTTTACGTTTAAGGCACACAAAATGTACACCGCGTTGATGTCTTTTTGAAAAGTCCCTTACACTCACTAGGTATTTTCAATAAGTGTGTCCCTTTCTATTTGTAGGCATAAATAGAAAGAGACAGATGCATTGCTGTAGTGTTGTGACAACTTCGAAACTAAGTCTAAAATATTGTCGATAAAAATAACGATGTTCCCAAACTGTTAAAATGTAACGTTACTTAATGTTTACATTTTAGATTTCCAAATATTCCAGAAGTGAAAGAAAAGTGAATCAATGTTGTCAACAAGGAAAATTAGTTTCCAAAAAAAAATATAGCGTTGTTTGTTCAAGGCATTTCACGGAAGATTGCTTTGAAACCCTAAAGAACCGACGCCGTTTATTTAGTTCAGCAACACCGACTCTGTTTTTGCCTGTTTTGGTATGTTTTATTTTACATATTTCAGTTAAATTTTGTACGTTTTTAGAAAAAAAATAAGAAGTACCTACATGTAAAATAAAAACTTTATAATTTACAGGCTTTACCAAATAAGACGGCTGATCTATGTATACATGGTTCTAATTAACCCGGGCCTTCCCATCTAAATATCTCACAAGTAAGTTAATTTATTCTAACGACGTGATTCGTGATCCTAGGCCGCATTGTTACAATATTTAATGCCTGATGTATAATTACAGGATTTAGTATCAATAAATAGGACAAACTTACCATCAAATACCCTCCCAGAAATGCAAATTTGATGATCATAACGTACCTGGAACTTCCTATGATAATGTCCTCGTTGTAAGTTAATTTTAAAATAATTGTCTCGTACAGGAGGATCGTCCAACCTAGGCGCAAAATTTTTTCTTTTGATTTTTTTTTACGATTTTATTATCCTTGATTTAATTTGAGCATTAATTTAAATAAAGTTAAAACAGAGTTACGTAAGTGTTTTATTTTCACCCAGTTAACGCCCAATCACTATAGTTAATAAAAAAAAGAATAAGCAGACATCGTTATGTTCGATTTTATCGATATTAGGTATTGTAGCAAAACTGACTTGTGCATCACTATGTTTGGAACATTCGTCCTGACATTGTTGCATCGGCCAATCACAACCGCTGTTTTTTCTTCGTCCCCCGACCCGCAGTGGTGAGTCGTGTGCCTAGGCGAAATCGGTCTATGAGCTCTCAAGTGGTTTAATTCTCTTTGGCTGAGAGGATGTGTGGTATTTGAAATTAAAATGATTTTTACCCATTCGAAAGTAATTTGCATAGCTTTTAGGATCATCTGCTAATTCAGAGATTAACTGTGTTGCACCGAGATGCTTTTTTTCAAGTTTTTGCCTCCAGTAATTCCATAATGGGACTAGACAATGGAACTAAAGACGTTGGTGGATTTATCAACGTCTTTTTTCCGAGATAAAGAGGAATGCTCAGAAATACATATATGGAGCAAAAACCCAGAATCGATTAAAACGACTTATGTGTGGCAAGGTAGAGTATACATGCTATAACCCAAATCCAATAATAGTTTTTGATTAAACCATCACCAAGTAAAAAAAAAATTGTAACTGATAAGTTACAATTTTTTATAATGTTTCAAGTCAACTATATAAATAATGTTTCAAATCAGCTATTTCCTTTAGTTTGCCGTATATGATTACTTCCCAGAATTTGATCCTTATTAGCAACACTATCGAATGGTGTAATAATACAGGGTGTGGTTTTTTTCCAAAATTAGCGGGTTCGATTCCTGGCCAGGATTATTGATTTTTCTAAATCCAATGATGCAGTTCTAGTTTTCTTTAAAATTGGGCTCGAGATTCCTTTCAACGTTTTTTGATATTCCTCATAGTTTCGGATATAGCCATCCACGCCCAGTTGAAAAATTTTCATCCTGTTTAAGCTGCTGGCCTGTTTGGTTATGGTTTTATGCGAAACGAATAGCGTATTTATGTCCTCTGACTTAAGGTCTATTTTGTTGTTCATAAATTATTTTAATCGACTCTGGGTTTTTTTTGAGCATTCTTCTTTAATATTTATTTTTTATTTTATCATTTCTACAACGACGTTTTGCATCATTAATGAAATACAGTTTTGATCTTGACAGGGCCAGTATCTCCGCGATACTGGTAATTTCACGACACTAAAATTTCAAACGAAAGTACTTTCACATGTGCTGAAACTAGTTTCACGAAAGTAGTTTTATCATGCATGACACTACTTTCGTAATGTAAATGCGGCTTAATAGATATCCCGTCACTTTGCCCGTATGGATATTTTAACCAACTTAAAAAAACGTAGGTTTTCGATTCGGCGTATATGTTTGTAATGTTTGTATGTTCGTCCGCGGTTTTCTCGCGTTTGGTAGAACCGATTTTAATTCGGTTTTCAGAAGAATGTTCATTATATTAGAAGGGAGAGAGAAGGTTTCAGTATATAACACTAATGGATATCCCGTGACGTTGCTCGCATGGATCCGTGTTTTCTTACTTGGATTGTAGATTTTCAAAGGCACCGATTAGGTATACGAAGATTCTTGTTGAATATCTGAACTATATAGAGTAAAAAAAAACAGGTATCTGAAAAAGGAAACGACTTCAAAACCAAACACGGAAAAGCGTTAAAATAACTTTTCTTTCGGAAGTCGGTGGCAAAAGTCGATAAAATGAAAAACAAAGCCTAAAGAAAGCCTAATAAAAATAACTTTTCTTTCGGGTTCCGAAAGAAAAGTTATTTTACACTTTTCCGTGTATGGTTTTGAAGTCGGTTCCTTTTTTCTACTAGTTTTACTACCTATTAATGATAATGAATCGGTAAATCACTCTTTTGTTGTTCTAGTCAGTTTATTCATCCTTCAGTCAAAAAGACTAACCTAACGTATGTTCGAAGACTGATTACGTATGTTTGAAGACTGATTTATTTGCGGTACTGAATAAAAAATAAACCTTTGATTACAAATTAGTAAGTTTTATTTATTTCATTACTTTGTTTATCGATAACTATATTTTACAACACTATGCTAAATTGTACCTAAAGTTCGCTGGCGCCAGATGCACTCCATGCGAATTATGACATGGCGGTTAAAGGGTTAAAATATAATTTTTAACCGACGGAAAAAAAGGAGGAGGTTCTCAATTCGACATGTATATATTTTTTTATTTTTTTTATGTATGACCATGCATAACTTTTTCTAACGTGGTCCAATTTCAAAAATTCTTTTTTTTTTGTTGGACAGTGTATCTGAAAGTTGGTCCCATTTAAACATCAAAACTAAACTCGGCCTCTAAGGGTAGAAAAAAAGGAATTAATTGTCAATTTTCCTACAGAATTTTCAGTTGTGAACCGATAACTGGCCGAACGCGATTCAATTTTGTGCAAAACATGACTAAAGCCTTAAGTGTCTTTAATTATGCGTCCACCACTGTATACATATTTTTTTGTAATCTTGAAGTAGGTATAAAATAAACAAACCTTGCTTGGTCTGGATTGTAGTTGGGCGAGTCCTTAAAATCGTCATTTGTTCTGGCAAAACTCTACCTCCACCACGGCGCGAACCACGCCCTATCACCACAGAGCCTGCAGCTGGTTCACCAGCAGCAGGAGGCTGTCCACCTAAAATTAACATTTAATACATTTAGTATTGAACCTACTTCATTTATGTACTATATAAGAACACACATATTTTAAGTCTCACCAATTTGCATGCTCTGCATACGCTGTTGTATATCAACATCACCAGGATGTTCTTGATGTGTTGTTGGTGTTGATCTATGCGAGGCTCTCCCTCCCTGAACAGTTGGTGTAGGCACACCAGCTCGGACAGGTGGAGCTACTGTAGGCGGACCCCAGGCTGATGGTGGCTGAGGGCGAGGCCCTGAAGCTCCTGGTTGTTGTTGCTGCTGCTGCTGCGGCGGCCTCTGCGGCTGTTCTCCAGGCCTACGTGGCGCAGGCCCTGCTTTATCACCACCTCTGCCGGCACGCCCACGGGAGCGGCCTCTCCCTGGTTCAGACATCTACAAAAAAGTTTTTGATAAGATCAGAGAATGCCTACTTGTAAAAATTACAAATTTCTATCAAAACGCAAGTTCCTAAGGGGCATTGCATACGGGATACTATAATATTTAATCTTAAGATACCATATCGCTCGACATACAATTCAATGGACCATCACACACAACAAAGATAATATACATGGTGGTCCAGGCCAGATGTTTATAAAATTTTTTAGGTAGTCCGTTTAGGAACCTTTTTGTAGTCACAGAAAAATAAAAAATAAAATATTACTGGAGTTAAACTTATTTTTTATTGGAGTTTACGAAAAACCAGTTGATTTCAAGGAAAGTAATTATTTTTGCTTTGATATGAAATTAAATGCACTTAAAATTTGCAGATCAGGGGGGGTGGTACAACGTCTTAAAACCAGGCTTATTCCGGCGAGTGAAAGTGACAGACCTATACAAGTCGTCTAGCGCCATCACGTTCACTCGCCGGAACAAGCCTGGTTTTAAGACGTTGTAATACCCCCCCCCCCTCCCCAGCACCTAAAATAAAAATATAATATAATTTTTCATTTTAAAAGTAAATAAAAATCATGAAAACATTAAATCTGATATTTCTAAAATTAGGAGTAGTAGATATACCTACTAATCTAAATTCAAATTGTGCAGGAATACTTATTGCTCTAATTAATTTCACAATAATTTATCCTACATGTTTGTGAACTGTTATACCTATAAACCTTAGCAGCTAAGTTAAAATGTATTTTCACTTGAAACTTAATAAGTTTGAGGCATTTGTTCATGTCTCTGAATAATAAAGAGGAAATAGGTATGGTATAATTATTAAAGAAGCCACTAGGTACAGCTTTTGTAATTCCTTTTATTTGTACAGCCCCAAGGGTGGACCCTATGAACAACAAGAATAAAACAATTTAATATTATGTAACGATCATGAGGACCTGTAGAAGTAACTATTAATTAAAATATAAATAAGTTTACAAAAAACCTTTAACAGGGCAGATATTATTATTTCAATATTATAAAACTTCACTCAAGTTGTAGGAAGCACTTAACTGAGTATAATTTTTAAAAAATGAAGTAGCTTTTGTAAATAATATAGTGCAGATCAGGTGCCAGCTGCACCTGTTCTGCACCATATTTATTTTAAAAACCTAGCTGTGGTAAAATTGTAGTAACCAAAAATAATGTTATTGGAAAATACTCTCATTTGGGGTGCGTTTAAGTCAATTATCCAGTTTAAAATGTATACTGACTAAATGTCAAACACCCCGTTCAAGCACACCGAGAAGTGAAAAATAAACTAACTAAAATTTAATCTGCCCCGTTTACGGTCGTCCGCTGGTATAAGTTTTTACTGAATGGAATAAATTTTTGCGACCTTTTCACCTCGCAAAATTTTATCCTGCTGTCAGATTGACATTGAGTTTTGTTGTTTTGCTCGATTCGCGAAGTAAAAATGAATATTTTTATTTTAGAGTACTTTTTTGTCTCGTTGAATATTATTTGTGAATTATGGATTTAATTAATATTACACCGGCAAATTCATTTTTCATGTTCCGGTCAATTTTTACTGTGTAACAATTTCAAGATCAAAAGAATCCTACAGCTTGGCCAGAACGGATTGAAACGGAACTAAAATTTTTATTTCTGACTGCGTTTTAAAATCTTTGATATTTGATGTAAACAAAGACCGCAGGTTTGTTAGATTTATTATTGTGCCATAAAACTAACGTATTAAGTGAAAAAAAATGAAATAAAATCATTCAAAGTGCTGGTAGCGCGAAGACAGTGGCGACTTCCGGTTTTCTACATTTTTATGTCAAGCTGTAACTCTAAGGAGATTACAATAAAAATATTATGGACTGTTGAGTTGAGTTAAATTGAATAATTGTTATTTTTTTGATAAACTGAGCTGTCAATTGAATTTGACAGCAAACAGTAGCAGAAACCTATGACTCCGTTCAGCGAACCCTCACTAGTTTAATTTTTATCCGGCGAAAATTCGCCGGCTTACTTAAACGCACCCCTGAGTCCAGTATATTATACAAGCGTAGGTAAACATGACCCACTGACCGGTATGTTTCTAGATGATATTGTAATAATCACAAATGTGATCTCAAAGATTGTGTTCAGGATTTGCCAGAAAGAGACGAGAATGGCAAATATTTTGAAATTAAACGGTTCTAGGTTAAATGGCCGTATCTTGTGCGTAACATCTATGGAATAGATTAAACGATAAATTGAAGAAAGAGCATAGCTATTTCAATCAATTAAAGAATTCCTCCCTTCCGTATTTATAAGACGAAATATTTTAGAATTAATGAACCAATTTGAAATAGGTAGGTAATGATATAAATTGGGGTGGTACAGAAAACACTAGTTTTGGCGGCCATTGTTTGCGGTGATGGCAATGCAGCTGTGATTGAATTTATCCGACGATAAACAGAAATTACAGAATGCAGTCAAGGAGGCGAAAGTGCATGTGTTGCGAAAGAATCATGTAGGTAAGTAAGTATTGTATTTCTGTTCTGAGAATGCTGAGCTTGGCGCATAGCTTTTATTGCTAAATCATCATAAACGACAATCGCCGAGACTGACTACAACTTGTACACATTGTTATTAATAGAAAGGAAGGTAAGGCAGTTATTTCGTGCTGAAGGGTGAAGGTGGCATGAGAAAAATAACAACAAAATTGTTTCTTAGAGTAGGTACATAAACGTAAGTAGTAGGTAATAAGAATGTAAAAACGTTAAGCCCAAAAATATCTGTTTTATATAACAGTCCTATTGCTATGAGACTTCAATAATTCTCGCAAAATTCCAAGCAGCAGATAAAATAAAAAATAAAATGGCGCTCATCAGACTGCACGGCTAAGCACGTACTTTGACTATTTGATTCGGTCGTGTAAGTTTCGTTAGATTAATAAGTTAAAATTACTTACCACGATGATTTGCTCTAACGACGCTCTAACTAAATAAACAATCAAACAAACTATTCAAATATTATGAGTTAAGTCTACGGACGGAGCTCCCAAGTCTCACGCACGCTGCCCGACGCGAAGAAAGAATACAAAAACAAGCCAACAGCAGCGGACACGGAAAAGCTCTGTCTATGGTCATAAACACAAACACAGGGTTGCCAAATGAAAGTACTATTTCCCACAGACTACAACTTAGCTATTTCCTAATCAATTATTTACTTTTCTATTTCTGAGATTACAATGTATTGTAATTTGGGGATTACATTATATATGTGAAATACTGACTGATGATGACATAGGTCTAAAATGACTTCGCAACAGTTTTACAGCTTGGCCAGAACGTCTTGAAACGGAACTAATCTTTTTGTTTGCTGACAACGTTTTAAAATCTTTGATATTTGATGTAAACAAAGTACGTAGGTTTGTTAGATTTATTATTGTGCCATCAAACTAACGAAAAAAAAAACATTCAAAGTGCTGGTAGCGAGAGCACAGTGGCGACTTCCGGTTTTCCACTCTAATTTGCTAAGCTGTTTATCTAGGACAATATTTTGCTAGGACATCCATCACTAGGTGATGCCGTCTTCAAAATTTCCGAAATCAGGCGAAATCTAGCTTATTTTAAGCAAATAATAAGTGAGAACGAATGAAGCAGATGTTTTGATCACCCTTTATCTTTGAAATTATACTTGTACTAGCGACCGGCCCCGGCTCCGCACGGGTGCAATCTTTATAATATTATTAAAATTGCGACTATAATTTGAGATTTAAACTATCCTATCTCTCAAGTTGGATCGAACTGCACATGGTGTGCGAATTTTATTATAATCGGTTAAGTGGTTTAGGAGTCCATTGAGGACAAACATTGTGACACGAGATTTATATATATTAAGATTTGTTACGAATCATATTTTGATCAAGTAACAACTTGTCACTGATATGCAATAATTGCAAAAAACCTATGTTAAAACCACAGACTAAGTACAGAGTATACACTGTTATAACAAAACATAAAAATATGTATTTAAAGGGGGATGCTCCAACCATAGAAAAGGTGCATCGTAGTTAGATTTCGGAGTTTTTAACAAGATGCAGCTTTTCTATGTGAGAGCTGGTGGAGCGAATGTTTTGATAATTTTTATATTTAAAATTATACTTGTTACTACCGCAATTCATATTTTGATAAAGTTACAACATGTCACTGGCCTGCAAATTGCAAAAAGAATGTCGCGGGCTGGTTGGAGCATTCCCCTGAAATCATCAAATAAGTCCTTCCACCCACGGCTGACTTGCCGGTAGTGGGTTGGTTTTCCACATTTTTGTGGTACATCGCATTTTACAAGGGAAACAATAGGTACAATTAAACAATTTTTGAGGCACCTAATTGTAATTATGTCCGATATTTTGTGTCGCAAGTAAATGTCACCTGCTTAAGTTATATTAGTTTTTACCAATGATATTCTAATATAAAATATCATTGGTTTTTACCCGACTGCGCCAGGAGGGTTATGTTTTTCGAGTGTATGTATGTATGTATGTATGTTTCTGTGTGTTGCTCTGCAGCCTAAACGGCTTGATGGATTTTAACTTGAGAGGTGTCGTTAGATTCGTCTTAAACGTGAGAGTGTCACTGGGTACATAAAACTGGCCAAGTGCGAGTCGAACTCGTGTGCAAAGGGTTCCGAACTAAAAATATTTTTTTTAAATCTCTCACATTCTATCAAGTGGGGTATCAAATTAAAGGATGTTAAAAATGGTTTACCAAAATATATTTAACTTATGTGTTTCAATTTAATTTGGACTGATAAATGCTAACAAGAACAAAAATAGTAAAATAAAATAAATATTAAAAAAAAAACAAAAAACCCGACTGCGTATAAAAACTAAAAAGAAAGAAACAAGCCCAGTAGTTTAGAATTCACTCATTCACACTCACAGTCGGGGGCCATTCAAATTATACCAATCAAATCTCCCCAAGGGGCCCCGACTGTGAGTGTGAATGAGTGAATTCTAAACTAGTGGGCTTGTTTCTTTCTTTTTAGTTTTTATACGCAGTCGAGTTTTTTGTTTTTTTTAAATATTTATTTTTTACCAATTTACTTTGAGTGTCAGTGGTTTTCCCGAAAACAAGACGGCAGGTTGCAGATCTCGTTAGTACTGTGGTCATTGCTGTTGTATATTTAGTCTATGGCACATTAGTTTTAAGAATAAAAAATATATTGTCTATGGTCTTCCTTGATCACCTAAGCTACGATGTAACGGACGCCATCGTGTAAAGCTCTCAATAAATTATAATCCGAATTCATCTCAAGAAGTTGTCTTATTACAAGAACCCAGCCAGCCCCAAGCACAACATGGTGTCAGAATTGGTCTCAAAAGGTGAGAAATTTGTAATTATTCAAAATGTCTGACAAAATCTTCATTGCGAACATAAGGCCGCTAAAGATAGAAAATGGCGACAATGCTGCCGAGAAATGGAGGAAATGGAAGCAACGTTTTGAAATATTCATGGATGCTAACGAAATCAGCAAATGTCCAATTGCTAAACAGACAGCAATTTTACTGAACACGATTGGTGATGACGCGCTTGAAATATTCAATAGTTTCAACATCGACAGGACACAAACGAGCGTAGAAATAATTTTGAAAAAATTTGATGACAAATTCAGTCCGCACACCAACTTAACAGTTGAAAGATATAACTTCTTCACGAGACTACAGAAGCAAGACGAAACTTTGGAAGAATACCTCACAGTTCTCACTAACCTATCGACCGCATGTGAATTTGCAGCACTAAAAGATTCTCTTATAAAGGATATGCTTGTCATTGGTATACAAAATACACATATAAAGGAAAGACTTCTTCAAGAAGAAAATTTGACAATTGAAAATGCCATGAAAATTGCAAAAAGTCTCGAACTGTCTCAAGAAAGGTCAACAAAACTCATGTGCAAAACTGAAAACAAAGAAACAGTGCAAGCAATCAAGTCAAGTAACAGAAGCCGTTCACAGACCAGGTACAACAAAAATAATCATCACTACAGGAACAGATCATCATCGTCAAGCAGAAATAACTTCAGCCAAAGACTAAAAACACCAGACAACAATGTATGCAGGAGGTGTGGTCAAGTACACAAATACAAATGTCCAGCAGAAGGCAAGACTTGCAACAATTGTAAGAAGAAAAACCACTTTGCAAAATTTTGTTTCTTCAAAAATTCAGGAAACAATAATAATTCTGGTAATAATAATCATAGAGTAAGTACAATTCAGTTATTATCACATCCACAAGAAAATCAATTTGTCATACGTTCCATTAATAAAAATTTTAACAGTACAGGAGACTGGCAAATTAATGTTTATTTTCAAAATTTCAAAGTCAAATGTCAAATAGATACAGGAGCTGACACAAATGTCATATCAAAGCATACTCTTGAAAGAATTAGGTCTAATACTCAGGAAAATATTAAGGTAATAAGAACAAATAATAAAATATATACTTTTTCAGGAGAAGTAGTGCCAAATTTAGGTACTTGCATCTTAAATTGCTCATTTGAAAATGGAGTTTCAGCAAAACTACACTTTACTGTGGTAGATTGTGAATGCATACCAATAATTGGGTGGAAAACATGTGAAAAACTTGGTATTGTAAAAAGAATATTCAAGATTGAAGACAGACATAGCAACAGGTCAGTACAAAATATTGTGTCAAAGTACGCTAGTACATTTGAAGGTTTAGGTTGTTTACCTTACAAGGCTCATTTAGACATTGATCACAGTGTTACACCAAAAGTTTGTCCGGTACGTAGAATTCCCTATTCTTTAAAAAATCGCCTGAAGGATGAACTAAAGAGTATGGAACAACAAAAAGTCATTGAAAAGGTTGAAAAGCCAACAAAATGGGTAAATTCTATAGTCCTAGTAGAAAAACCTAATGGTAAGTTGAGGATTTGCCTGGATCCAAGAAACTTAAATGAAGCTATAAAGAGACCCTACTATCCTTATCCTACATTTGATGACCTTAGATCTAAAGTAGCCGGAGCTTCTATTTTTTCAAAACTGGATGCTAGTTCAGGATATTGGACTATTTGTTTAGATTCAGAAAGTAGTGACTTATGCACTTTTAATACACCCTACGGTAGGTATAAATTCCTTAGATTACCGTATGGCATTAATTCCAGTGGAGAAATATTCCACAGAACCATGAATCAATTGTTTGGAGACTTACCAGGAATAATAATATTTGTCGATGACATTCTTGTCTATGGGTCGAATGAAAAAGAGCACAACGAAAGGCTTGAATTACTGTTCAAACGTGCATCTGAAGTAAATTTAAAATTTAATAAGTCTAAATGTCAATTTGGTATGGAGGAAATACGCTATGTTGGTCATATTTTTAACAAAAATGGAGTGTCACCCGACCAATCTAAAGTCGAAGCAATTTCTAATATGTCTAGTCCAACAAATGTTAAAGAACTCCAAAGATTTCTAGGAATGATTAATTATTTAGGTTCCTACATTCATAACTTAGCTGAAGAAACCACTATTTTGAGAGACTTGCTAAAAAAGCAAAATACTTGGCAATGGTTAGATCAACATGAACAACAATTTAAAAAATTAAAATCATTAATATGTCAGTCACCCATTCTTGTTCATTATGACATCAAGAAACCTATTAGATTGTCTGTTGATTCATCAAAAAATGCAGTAGGCGCTGTAATATTACATGGTAAAAATCCTATAGCATATGCCTCAAAATCACTAAATAAAAGTCAAATAAACTATGCACAAATAGAAAAAGAGCTTTATGCCATTGTATTTGGTTGCAATAAGTTTCACCAATACATATATGGTAAACCTGTTCAAGTCGAAACAGATCATAAACCTTTGGTCACTTTATTCAAAAAACCTTTGTCAGAAGTCCCTACAAGATTACAACGTATGATGATAGCCTTACAAGCTTATCACTTAATTGTTTCTTATACTAAAGGAACAGAAATGTACATTTCGGATACTTTGTCACGTGCTCCCATCAAGGACACTAACCAAAATCAAGAATTAGTTAGCCTGGAAGATTTAGACAACGAAGTCGAAATTCATATTAACTTATTAACTTCTAACTTAGCTATCACAAAAGAAAAACTGGATAAGATTTTACATCACACAAATCATGATTTAATATCACAAAAACTTAAAGAATATTATAAAATAGGATGGCCTAAATGCAAAGAACATTGTGACAATTTAGTATCACCTTATTGGAATATTAAGGAAGAAATTCATATGATTAATAATTTACTTTTCAAAAACAACTCTGTCATAATACCTAAGTCTATGAGGTCTGAAATTTTGAATATCCTTCATGAAGGTCATTTAGGTATAGAAAAAACAAAAAGTTTAGCTAGAGGAGTAGTTTATTGGCCTAACATCAACCAGGACATAGAAAATAAAGTAAGACAATGTGAAACTTGCAGTATTTATTCTTCAAATAAAACTAAAGAGTCAATGTTATCTCATGAACAACCACTATTTCCTTGGCAAAAACTAGCCACTGATTTGTTTGAATATAAAGGCAAAAAATATTTACTTGTTGTAGATTTTTATTCCAATTACATAGAAATAGCAAATTTAAACAAAGACAGTAGAACTTTGAATGTCATAACACACTTAAAATCTATTTTTGCTAGACATGGTATCCCATTACAACTTCTAAGTGATGGAGGTCCCCCTTACAACTCGTTGGAATTTAAAAAATTTCTTCTTGATTGGAATGTTGAACATATTGTGTCAAGTCCACATTTATCTAGGTCAAACGGACTCGCTGAAGTTTCTGTAAAAATTGTGAAAAACATATTAAGAAAATGTGATGAATCAGGATCTGATCCTTTCATAGGATTACTTCATTATAGAAATAGTCCTAGAGGAAATATTGCTTCACCTGCTCAGTTATTAATGTCAAGAAATTTAAGAACTAAATTACCTAATATAGTAAGTAATCTAAGACCTAAAATTGTAAAATTTTCAGAACACAAAGTAAAGAAACACAGTAATTTAAATAAAACAAAATTATATTATAACAAAAATTGTAAAACATATCCAACATTTTATAATAACCAACAAATTTACTTTAAGAAAAATCCAAAAGATATCATATGGACTAAAGGTACTATTGTTTCAAAGACAGACTTTCCTAGATCATTTATTGTTAAAGATTGTTATGGTACAAATTACAGAAGAAATAGTCAACATATTCGGATAGATTATAAATCAAGCAATAATAAGTCAAATAATAAAAAAGTCAAATTCAAGGACACTAGACAGACTATGAGTCAAAATAATTTTCCAATTCCAAATAAAACAGACAAGTCGAAGTCGGAAACATTTCTTCAAAAGTCCAAAATAAAAGAAAAAGAGGATGATAATTGTATATTTATTTTCACTCATTCAGAGTCAAATCCTTTGTCAAAGTCTATTACCAAAGAAAATAATGATTCTGATTCCTTTTTGTCAGTAGAGTCGGATCATTCGTCTCAGTCAGTTACGGAGGCAAGATCTCCAGTATTTGTAAATGTCGAAGAAATAGCATCACCTGATAGTCTACATGAATATAATGAATATGATGACCAGGTTTTATTGGATACAAATGAATCATCATGTAATTCTCAAAGTCCTATTACTAGTCCTATGCTTGAAAACTTACCTCATACCTCTGTTAATTTAGAAAAGAAAGATTGTAAACAAGCTAAAAAAGAAATGTCGCAAGCTGAGTATAGCTCGAGAGGTAGATTGATAAAAAAGAGACAGAAATTAGATTTATAAATTTGAAATTGTGTATTAATATTGTATAATGTTAAAATATATTGTAATAATATAATTTTATTTATCTTAGCTTTATTCATCAGTTTAAGGTTATTGATAAGTGTCAAATTGTCAATGTCATAATTTTATAAATGTCAATGTCATAATAATTTTATAAATGTCACATCAAACCTTTTAAAAGAAAAAAGGGCATGTTGTATATTTAGTCTATGGCACATTAGTTTTAAGAATAAAAAATATATTGTCTATGGTCTTCCTTGATCACCTAAGCTACGATGTAACGGACGCCATCGTGTAAAGCTCTCAATAAATTATAATCCGAATTCATCTCAAGAAGTTGTCTTATTACAAGAACCCAGCCAGCCCCAAGCACAACAATTGCGTTAGTACAGCTTGACATAAAAATGTAGAAAACCGGAAGTCGCCACTGTCTTCGCGCTACCAGCACTTTGAATGTTTTTTTTTTTTTCACTTTTTACGTTAGTTTTATGGCACAATAATAAATCTAACAAACCTGCGGTCTTTGTTTACATCAAATATCAAAGATTTTAAAACGCTGTCAGAAATAAAAATTTTAGTTCCGTTTCAATCCGTTCTGGCCAAGCTTGTACCCCGATATTTTAAGGTGAACTCAGACCTAGCCGCACCGCAGTCTCCGCAGTCCCCGCAGTCATTGTTTTCTTACCGCTTCTGCGGCTACTGCGATGCGGGTGAGTGTGCGAGGTTTCATAGAACTTCATACAAAGAATTCGTAATGCGGAGACTGCGGAGACTCCGGTGCGGCTAGGTCTGCGTTCACCTTTACGATTCATGCGTATGACAACTCTTTTCTTGCATCAGCTATAGACCACTTAGTCTGTGGTCTCTCTGAAAGAGAGAAAAGCAATAGTGCTAGGGGTAGTTTACTGCATAAATAAGTTGAAAATCAGTTTAAATCAGTGTAATGGGGGAGTGGGGGCTTGTGACGTCATAAAGCTTTTTATCTTGCTAAAATCATCAAATGAGTACTGTCAGACTCAGACTCGTACTGACTGAAATCCACGGTGTCCTTCAATAGCCATTTACGTTACAGGGTCACGGTAATTCAGTAAGTCCCGCGACCCCGGCAGGCTTTGGCCCTCTAGAGGGGGGCCCGGTCATTATGCTGACGGGTTAATCTTCAATATTGAGGCATCCGTTGAGGATAATGGGGTCAATCTTCAATGTTGAGGCATCCGTTGAGGATAATGACGCCCGATACTTTTATTACTAGTGCAACCGTCCACTGACAAAAAACAAAAATATAAATCGATGCCTTTCGGCCATAAGGGGATAAGCGACATTTTTTGCGAAATCGACTTATATATATGGTTAGAATCGGCTTTTTTTTCTGCGTCTAATGGTCTAAGTTTCGTGGCTCTAGGACAAACTTTTTGTCGCTTAGGCGGTAAAAGAATTTAGGTTCTGACACTAAGTTTTTCGTCATAAACGACAGTTATATTTAGTGTATTGTATTATGGTGGTTGGATAAAAATTATATTTCAAAACTGTGAGATAAGCAATTTTGGCTTTGAATGTTTTTTTCGTTACTTGAACGTTAAGTAGTTTGGGCTGTAAATACTTTTTTGTAAAAAATACATTAATCAAATTTTGCTTGAATCTTTGTTTACCAAACTTTCGGTTAGGATATTAGGGCAGTTTCTTTGGATAAAATATATGTCATTTATTACATTTAGGCCTCATTTCCGTGACTTTATTTGGCGCTTATTTTTATTTTCCCTAGTCACCAAATCAATCATCGAAGGCGCTTAGGATAAATCAGCCAAACGAATGTCGCCTGTACAATTGTCGCTTACCTTTTTTTTCCCTCCCAAAAAAAAATCTGGTATGGTGGTTAGATAAGAAGATAAATCAGAAGGTTTGGCGGTTAGCTTACACAAGAATGACAAACAGCATCGGTTATCTCTCTCTTTCGTTCGAACAAAATGTCGTTAGCGTTGCGCAGTGATCATACAGTCTGTATACGACCACGGCGTAAGCACCACCGTGCTCGTGAGTCATTTTGGCCCAAAGTTTTGTAAGGAAAATAAAACGGGAAGTTTATTTAATAGACTTTATGTTCATCTATGACTGTGTATTATTCTACTTAGTTATTTTAGGTTACATAAGAAAAAAGTTGTTCTTTTGCTACCTTGTTCCGACGATACCGAATAATTAAATAAGTAGGACCTACAGTTTAGTTTTTCAGTGCTTTTGTTTGTTTGTTGGCTAGTATATACGGCTGAGAAACATGCAAGGGTTCGTATCCAAGGTTGGGCCAGCAAGGAGTTATTGGGTTTTGTGATGAATTCTCTGCAACTGCCAAGAGTTAATCCTGTGCCTGTTCTGACCCTTCTTTATCATGGTTAAATCATCCAAGGAGTCCTCCCAGGGCGGTACCTACGGGAAGGACTGTCAGACTTGTCTAAAATCAACAGTGATCCTTCAATAGCCCGTTACGCCCCAGGGTCACGGTTACCTGATTAGACTATCCCGCGACCTCGGCAGGCTTTGGCCCTCTAAGGCTTTGGTCGCGGGACTAATACCGTGACCCGGAAACATAAGCAGGTATTGAAGGACACCGTGGATTTTAGTCAGTACAAGTCTGACAGTCCCTCCTGCGCTGCCCGGGGTGGGAGAACTCATTTTATGAATTTACCACGCTAAAAAAATTAAAAGGGGCCCCTTCCAATTGCCGGCAGCTCTTTGAGGCGCGCGTGGAACACGAAGCGTTACGCGCCTACAGTGACCGACCGGAAATCACCTCGACACATCCCATGCCATGGTTATTGGTCATCTCCCGCAGCGGTTAGGTTGTGCGGTGAAAGCTGTTCTCTCCCTCACGGTACCCGATACCTTCTTTGCTAACATGACAGCTTCGTAGAAGGAGGCAACCGCTTCCCATTCCGTTTCGCCCCGCAGCATGGCCTTGACCAATGCCGGGCGCTATAGAGTATGTCGCCTCCGTGACGACACAGCGGTGCTATGCCCAAGCTGGGCAGTCCTGCACCGAATGCTCCACCGTATCCTCCGTGCGGTCCCCACAGTGGTGACACCCAGGCGTTTATTCTTCCCAATCAGACACAGGAAACTCCCGAAACTTCCATGTCCGTTGAGGACCTGTGTCAGGTAGAAGGTGAGGACGCCGTGATGGGCATCCAGCCACTCCTCAAAGAGTGGTCTTACGTTTTGTCATAACTAATCGTAGTCCATAGGTATGAAATGCAGCATAGATGTATAACTGTCAAGACTAACTTACAATTATAACTATTGTTTTGCGTTATTCTTTAAAATGAAGACAAAGAAAAAGAGAGATTGAGCAAATGAGCATAATACCTATCTTTTTTTTCATATCCGCGTCTTAGTAATTAATGTCAGTTTAAAAACTTAAAAAGGTCTAATCTACGTATTTAAGTGTGTGTGTATAATTTTATAAGAATTAAACATTATGTGCTTTCGCGTTGTTTACAAAAGTGTTAAATATATTCCTTATTGATAAGTAATTTATTACAATTTCTTTGTTCATCTCTCATTATCCAATAGCCGGTTATATCATATTGGCTGCACTTTATGAACAGAAAAGTCACCGGTATGCTCTTTTTCTTCAATAGAAATAAAACGAATGGTGCACTTAAATCATTTAGGTTGGAACTCAATCATCGAGTTGTTTTCATTTAGTATGTTTTTTCCTGTTAGTGAAATCGGGACTATTTGAGGGTAAGCGACACTAAATTGTGTTAGGAGTGTGATTTATTGTAATTAACAATGCCATTTCGTAGAGACTTGTTCAAAAGCTAAATGGGTAAATTTTGAAAGTTTTGGAACGTACAGAAAATTTTATATGATTTTTTTTCACTTTTTTTGAACTTTAAACTACTCTCCTGTAAAGTTTGTAAAGTGGTGGTTGCCCCCTTTTGGCCGGAAGGCATCGAAATTATCCTTCTGGCATTGATAAGTGCTTACACAAAATAAAAACATTACCAACATTTACATAGTTATTGAGTTAAAGTTTTTTTTAAATGCATACTTGTACAATATATTACATTTTTTATAGCTTGTGATAGTTTTTATATTCTGTAATGTATTTTAATTACTCATATTTTTAAATAATATGAAAAAAAAAAACCACAAAACTCCAATGATGTTTCCCGAAAAATTAGGAGGTGTATTTAATGTTTAAAATGGCAATCCTGTGATGTTGTCGTTTGTAGGGTGACCAATTTAAACTGGCTTCTGAGATAAATCGTTTTTAAAAGAAAAAGTAATGAAAATTAACTTATCAGAGGAATAGTTTTATTTCGATTTATAGTGAGTATCTATATTATAAGATGTTTATGAAGTACTAGGCTAGATTACTATACTGTACACTGTAAATATGAATGTCACATTTTTCTTACCGTTTTTCTGTATTCAACTTCCTTATAGAAAACTTCATTATTCTTTATTGTACACACATAATATAATTAAAATAACATTTCACATAAGGGTAAGTTATTCACAAAGGCGAGCTTAACCCACAATACTTTCCCTTGCATACTCGGGCACCATTCTGCAATATTTGCTCTTGTTTTAGAAGCTGATGTTTTCTTTTCTGTATAGAGCTCAACGTGTCGAACGTTTTACAAAAAGTTTTATATTGAGCAACCTTGTAGTTTTACAGAAAAAAATAATACAAAAATATTAAAAACAAACAACAAAAAATTACTTAACCATTTTAGGTATATAATCTAAATTGCCAGGTTGTTCCGTTTTACGTTTAGATAATGTGACAGCGGATTTTAATTATTTATAATATTTATTTTACGAGTTTCAGTTTTTTTAACTTTTATTCATTTTTAAATTGCTGCTAACATATTTGACTCAATTATAAATTAAATCCAAACTAATATTATAAATGCGAAAGTAACTCTGTCTGTCTGTCTGTCTGTCTGTCTGTTACGCTTTCCCGCTTAAACCTCTCAACCGATTTTGATGAAATTTGGCACAGACAATCTTTAGACCCTGAGAAAGAACATAGGCTACCTTTTATTGCGAAAAAGGGGATGAAGAGGTTGAAATAGGGGTTGAAAGTTTGTATGGGATTTCTAAATTTTAAAAGATAAAACCATGAAACTTTATATTTAAGCACTTGATAAGATATACACTTCTCATCAAAAAAATCGAAACACCTCGCAGTTTATGATTTGATAAGGATTATCAGAAAAATGTGTATATTTAGGAATAAATGTAAAATGTCATTTAATAGTGAGTAGTATGAGGTTTTTAAATCCTAATGTTAATGTTCTGAATTCAAATTAAGTCTTCATAGGTTTCGTATTTTGTATAATGAGTAATTTTTACCCTGTATGGAATATGAAGGAAATGGGTAAAACAACACGCGTAAATGAAAAAAAAATGTAAGAAACGTTTATTTAATAACTTGTATTCCCTCCGCGAGCTCTTATTACTGCTTCCATACGGTTCTTCATCGATCGGATGAGAGTCACGATCACATGTTGTGGTATATTATCCCATTCCTCTTGGATTGCATTTTGCAGCTGGCTAAGTGTTTCTGGGGCTGGATCTCTTGCTCGAATTCGTCTCTTTAATTCATCCCATAGATGTTCAATGGGATTCATGTCCGGGCTTCTTGCTGGCCATACCATAATGGAGATACCGACTTCGGTAAGATAATCTCGTACGACGCCCGCGGTGTGAGCTCTAGCATTGTCGTGCATGAATATGAAGTCGTTGCCAATAAAATGTGCATAGGGCATCACATGAGGTTCAAGACACTGTTCGATGTACCGATGAGAGTTTAGTGCAGGCAGCCGTGGCCCAGACACAAAGGCAAGTTCTGTCTTACCGTCGGCGCTGATTCCTCCCCAAACCGTCCACGAACCGCCACCATAGCTGACCTTTTCTTCAATGCAGCATTGTGCAAAGCGTTCTCCATCTCTTCTGTAGACCTTGTTCCTTCCGTCGTTACCATACAGCATATTTTTACACTCATCAGAAAACAGTACTTTGCTCCACTGAAGGTATGACCAAGTTAGGTGCTCGCGTGCAAAGTTAAGGCGCGCTCTTCGATGGTCTGCAGTTAATTTCGGCCCATTCGCTGGCTTATGCGGTGCCAATCCGCGTTCCTTCAACCTTCTTCTTATTGTAGAGTCACTTACAGCTACTCTTCGTACAACGCGAAGCTGCTGCTGCAGTTGAAAAGCGTTAAGGCGTCGATTTCGTAAAGAAGTTGTTACAATAAATCGATCATCTCGCTCAGAAGTGACCCGATTCCTGCCAGATCCTGAACGGCGCGTGAACGAACCAGTCTCCCGATAGCGTTTGTAGACTCTATGAACAGATGATAAGCTTAGATGCAATCTTGCAGCCACAACACGCTGACTAAGTCCAGAATCCAGCAATGCCACCACTTGGGCGGCTTCTGCGGGCGAAGTATCCATATGTTTTAGAAAAAAAAGTTTTTTCAGACGTCCCAAAGTCACAGTAAATGAAATAAGAAACAGAAAGTTTAAAGACAAGCGCTAATTTTTAGTTTTTAAACGAGAAACGTACTCCAACCCTAAATACACATTTGTCTCAAAACAGTGATTAATTTCATTTATAGGATAAACAAATGAAATTATTTCGAATTTTGATTTTTTTCTTCTTACTGTAATGACCAAACTGCCAGCTACACAGTAATGTTTTTTTTTCATGGAATTAATTCTCTTTTGTAAAAAATTAGGACAAAAACAATAAAAACGAAAGTGTTTCGATTTTTTTGATGAGAAGTGTATTTAAACATTTGTTCTAGCGTTTTTGAAATTTCGACCAGTGAGGGGGTGAAATAAGGGTTGAAAGTTTGTATGGGATTTTGTCATTTCTGGGGATAAAACCATGAAACTTTATATTTAGGAACATGATAAGAAATAAATAACAATTTGTTCTAGCGTTTTTGAAATTTAAAATCGTTTGTTCTAGCATTTTGAAATTTTTACCACCGTGGGGGTGAAATTCTACAAACGGAATTCCCGAAATTCGAACGGAACGGAACGGATTCGGAACGGGAACTACGAAGCCAGCCTTTGTATACAAAATTTTAACCACTGAACCTAGGAACATCATATTTAGAAGTTTTGGGTGTATAAAGTTAAAAAAAATTGGCTTTTGAAGTTAAAGTTCCTTTTAACGAATAGGTACTCTGCATCGCCGCCACTGCCGTCGGTCGTTGGTCGCCGTCGCGCACATTCGCCGAAGTGTGGTGGCAGGCAACGGCGCTGTCGTGTGGTGGGGGAGCGCACGAATCTAACTATGCCTACCCGAACGGGCAGACACGTGAGGGCAGACATCATTGTCGGACGCATGCGATCAGAGAATGTCGAGTCCAAACAATCTCCACATTTTAACAAATAATAACAAAACAGCAAACGTTGTGTACAAAAATGTTTTAAATTAGGTCATTTTAAAATATTTTTGTACACAACGTGATGCTGACCCCTGGAAGTGTCTCTTGGACATAAGGGACCAATAAATTTTCCTGGGTACTTTCTGCCACTTAATGGAATACATAGGTACCTTATACCTACTGTAAACAGATATTTTATAATTTTTTTAAACATACCTACTCTCTTTTAACCAAATGCTATACCCAAATCTATACCGTTTCATTAATATAATCCTTAATATTCAAATTAATTTACTATAACTGTGTAAATGTTTGTTTCACGGCTAATTTGCTGAGCCGTTTGTTACAAAATTGGATATGGATAGTCTGAAATCTGAAAAACAACATAAGCTACTTTTTATCAAAACACCACGCGGGCGAAGCCGCGGGCGGAAGCTAGTAGTATAATAAACCAAATCACTGATACTGCTAGCCTACTTCATCCCACTGCTGGGCAAAGGCCTCTCCCCATGACCTCCAGTTTTTGATAAATCAATTTAAAAAGTTAAGAAACCAACTATTTTAAGGTGATTGCTTCGATGTAGCCCGCGAAATTCAATTTTTTTACATCGTAGTTAGATTTCGGAGATTTTAACATGATGCACCTTTTCTATGTGAGAGCTGACGGAGCGAGTTTTTTGATAATTTTTGTATTTAAAATTATACTTGTTATTACCGCAACTCATATATTTATAAAGCTACCACATGTCACTGGCCTGCAAATTGCAAAAAACGTAAAAAAAAATGAATTTCGCGGGCCGGTTGGAGCATCCCCCTTAATAATATTTGGTTTATTTATACTTTGTTCTCTCGTACATAGATTTTACATTTGTTTGATTTTTTTGGGAGTAGGATTTCTGTACGTATAGACTATAGTACTATTAAGTATTCTGTGGTGGTGGTTTTTGAAGGCGGTTACTTCTTTTTTTGAAAACTTTTTATTTTACCATTTTTAGTTTAAATATTCAACCCAAATTTTTGTCAAATAAGTACGTAATTCGTAATACTGGAAAAACATCATCCAAGTACACAATAAAAAATGCTCATTCAACAAAAACTATTGAACGTTTAGTTCAATAGTAGTTGAAAGAAATATTCATCGTAGGTACCATAAGACAGGTTTATTTCATGAAACAAAAAAGAATCATCAAAAACGGTACAACCCAGTCGTAAAATATGAATATCAGGTACCAAGCAAAAAAAAAAAAAAACAGTCGGATTGTGAAAATCTTCCTTTTTCTGGAATTGGTCAGTTATAAACGGAGTTTAAAACATTGTCTGCCCATATTTAATGTGAAAAATACACATTTCGTAATACTATAAGTACAGCTACCTTCTGTAACACTATAATAATAATATTATCCATAAAATACTGTATCATGGACACACTATTAGAAAGAAACAGATTGCTAATATCTCCATACACGGCATAGATGTTGTTTTTATGTATTTTTCTTCTGTACATAATTTTTGCTCAGTCCATGCTTTAGGT
This sequence comes from Agrotis clavis, assembly GCA_954870645.1. Taxonomy (NCBI): domain Eukaryota; kingdom Metazoa; phylum Arthropoda; class Insecta; order Lepidoptera; family Noctuidae; genus Agrotis; species Agrotis clavis. The sequence continues at coordinate 12,644,149 of OX940922.1, forward strand.
CTATGAGGGTCAGGAACGAAAGGAATGTGATTTTTTTATAATGTTATCGACTATCATGCTATTAATCCTCTATAAAAGAAGCTTATTGCCAACATTAAAACACTCAATGATATTATCGTCCCCTTATTGGTAAAACCGAAACTTTTTTTCAAAAATGAGTTATTAAACCACACTACGCAACTTTTTGAGCTCTATCTACAGGTAAAACCGATTTTTCGATCCGATGCATAACACCTGCATTCAATCACAGCTAAACAATCAGCTAAAGTTTTATACCTGTACGATTTTTTTGAAGCCTTTACAATCAAAAACACATTCAGTTTCATAGCTTATTTTAGTTGCAATTTGCTTAAACTCTGAACATACAGTAGCATTGTACTAATACAAATTAAAATACTTTACATGGTTCTGGTTTTGCTGAATTATTGGAAATTACTTAGAATCTTACACATTAAAAAGAAAGTAAAGTAGTTCTACTTGCTTTTAACAGAACATAATCATCGCACTTGTGCAGATTTTAATTCTAATAAAAGAGATTAAGCAGCTTTATTTTTTTTTCCACAACATCAGAAATCGTATCGTTTAGATGTAAATACAAGTAAAAACAACTATTCTGCTTAAATGAAGAAAATTAAAAGAAGCAGACACAAGGGTCGTGATACATGGAATACTTGCTGTTATAAAATATTGTGCTAAATAATCTTATTTTCCAGTTATTCCAGACCTAATTTCAACATTACTGATACTGATACTGCTAGCCTACATCATCCCACTGCTGGGCAAAGGCCTCTCCCCATGACTTCCAATGTTCACGATCCAGGGCCAAAGTGGACCACTGGTCATCGGTTTTGTCAAGCTCGTCCCGCCATCTTCTGCAAGGTCTGCCGCGACGCCTTCTGGCTGTGTCTGCTCTCCACAAAGTGGTTATTTTGGCCCACAGCTCATTGGGCATGCGGCAGACGTGGCCGGCCCAAGCCCATTTCAGTGCAGCAGCCTTTTGACCAACGTCAGCAATTTGTGTTTTGGAGCGTAGTGTGGTGTTGCGTATGCGGTCTGATAGTTTGACGCCTAGAATACTACGCTCCATTGCACGTTGGCAAACCCTGAGTTTGGACTTTTGAATGTTTGTCAAAGACCAAGTCTGGGATCCATAGGTCAAAATGGGAAGAATGCACATGTCCATGATTTTCCGCTTGAGTGTCAAAGGAAGACTTCCCTTCATAAGCTCCTTCATGGACCAGTAGCTCTTTCAGGCATTTTCGGTTCGTCTTGCGACTTCCGCATCTTGTCTGGACTGGAAAGAGACTATCTGGCCCAAGTAGATGTATTCCTGGACATATTGCAATTCTTCACCATTTACTCTGATCCTATACTTAGTGGTGTTTGACATCAGTTTGGTCTTCGACATATTCATCGCCAGTCCAACCTCAAGGCTTGCATTGCTGAGTTCATTTAACATTAGCTCTAGTTCTGTCGCTGTGGAAGAGAATACGACAATGTCATCTGCGAAGCGAAGGTTTGGTTTCCGCACCCTACCGATTTCAATGCCGCTTCTCTCCCAACAAGGCGTTAGCTTTCTGAAGATCTCTTCAAGGGCGCTGTTGAAAAGCTTGGGTGAAAGCGGGTCTCCTTGCTTTACACCTTTTTCTATGGAAAACGATGGTCCGGCATTTGGTAATTTGATAGCAGCTGTGCTGTTTAGATAGATTTTACGGAGTAGGTTGATGTAGGTGGGTTCAATTTCCTGGTTTACGAGCATCAAATAAGGCTTTGTGTGACAAACTGTCGAAGGCTTTTGAATAATCAATGAAGGCAAGATATATATGTTTAAACTCATTATATTTTTTCAATTAATTGATTTATGGCATTTAGATGATCGGTGGTGGAGAGACCTGATCGAAATCCAGCTTGTTGAGGAGGTTGGTGTTTTTCTAGTTGGGGTGAGATACGGTTGTCTATTACTTTAATAAAAGCCTTATACAAATGGGTTATAAGACTGATTGGTCGATAATTGTTGAGGTCTGATTTATCACCCTTTTTATGTTACAGAGTTATATTGGAATGACAAAAACCATCCGGGAATTTACCTGTTTTTAGGATACTATTAAAGAAGTTAGTTATTACTGGGAGAAGAGTAGGTTCACCTATTTTCAAAATTTCCGTGCTTATTCCGTCTTCGCCGGGTACTCTGTTGTATTTCATTTTACAAAGTGCGGCGTGTACTTCATAACCAGTAATAGGGGGAATAGTATCTGGACAAGAACAGTGTATGCTGGGTTCTGAGGGCTGACAGTTTGGATTTGAATATAACGATATATAGAAATTTGTGCAGATTTGTAAAATTTTGTCTCTACTTCTATGCTTTTGGCCGTTGTTGTCTTTGAGACAATTAATCCACATTTTACCCTTAGAGCCAAACCACACGGGCGGCGCGGCGCCGCGCCGCAAGCCATTTCGCCGCGCTGGCGACCACACGGGCAGAGCGGCGTCGCAACGTTCTACGGAGCCGCAGCGGCGGTAAAATGAGGGGTTGTCCATCGCTACGTACGACAGTCTGTAATAAAAACAACTGCGAGCGGCGCCGCTCCGGCTCCGCTCTGCTACACCCCTCCCCGCCTCGTCTCGATTCCGACGCGCGCGCGGCGCGGCGCCGGAGCACACCGCACGGCGCCATGTGGCTACAATGCATTTTTGTATGTAGAAAACCGCAGCGGCGCCGCTCAGGCGCCGCGCCGCAGCCGCGCCGCCCGTGTGGTCGGGCCGTTACTGACGCCTTGTTTGGCTATTTTCAAGGAACGATTCTTTTCTAAAGCTATTTGGATTAGTTTGGTGTTATAAGACCTAAAATCTTTCCTGATGCTGCGTTTGACTTCTTTGTTTTTATATTTGTAGTCAGGGTTTCTCTTATTTGCGCTCAGGGCCTGTCTTTCATCTATGAGAACTATGGTGTCTGGTGATAGTTTTTTGATTCTGTTTGGTAATGCCTTGATTTTTCTGCTTGCTGTTTTAACACTATTGATAATATTTTCGAATTGTTCTTGTACCTCCTCGGTATTTAAATCTAAAGTACCTACTGAAGCTATTTTTTAATTCTAAATTAAATTGTTGCTTATTGCCTAAAAGTGATTCTTTGGATAAGCGTTTTATTGTAGTTGTAAACAAACGTTTTCTGTACAGTTTTAAATCAAAAAATAGAGTTGCACGGATAGGTCTGTGATCGGAATTATATTTAAACTAGTATTAGCGCGTTGCGCGAGCTGCACGCAGCTCGCGGGGTCGTGTTTTGGAGAAGTATTCCTTACTTTTATAAAATTTTGAGCACCCATAAGAATCTTTAAATTAATTGGAAACTCCATAGTCCTCAAAACATTTTGCAAATTATTAAATTATATAATTTTTTTTTAATATTCTGAAAACCCTTATAACTAATTCAATAAAAAAAAGAAACAAAATTAAAAAAAAAAACAATAAATTGAGAATTCCTTAGATTTAAAAGAATTTTAAAATCCGTTAGAGCACTTAATAGATTTTGAAACCCCTAAAGAACCCCTAATCCAATCTAAAACCTTATTAAAAACTCAGAAGGGAGGCATAAGGGGCAACTTTGAAAAATGTTTTTTTACTTTTCCGAGCCTCCTCTAAACGATACCGTAAATAAAAAGAACACGGGTCTCTTAGTGTTTGAGAAACGATTGGGAGGGGGGGGGGGGGGAGCCAAAAAGGAGAGGCTTAGTACTTTTGCCCTAATAATGAGAGTTACTTGTAAGTTTGCTTGTCGTCACCCCTGAGTTACGCTTCATCCACTCAACCTTCGTTACGTCCCATGATGAAATTGATGAACATTTCGAAAATTATCGAAGCCGCCATCTTGGATTTTGATTTTGACCTCGCCATCGGCTTTAGCATCCTCGAAAACCATGAAAACGACTCCCATGATGAAATTGATGAACAATTCGAAAATAATCGGAGCCGCCATCTTGGATTTTGATTTTGACCTCGCCATCGGTTTAAGCTCCCTCGAAAACAATGAAAACGACACCCATAATGAACAATTCGAAAATTATAGCAGCCGCCATCTTGAATTCTCATTTTGACCTCGCCATCGGTTTTATCACCCTCGAAAACCAATAAAATGACATTCATGATGAAAACTTTGAATTTTTTGCAGTCTGCATCTTGGATTTTGATTTTGAACTCACTATCGGCTTTAGCATCCTCGAAAACCATGAAAACGACTCCCATGATGAACATTTCGAAAATAATCGAAGCCGCCATCTTGGATTTTGATTTTGAACTCACTATCGGCTTAAGCATCTTCGAAAACCATGAAAACGACTCCCATGATGAACATTTCGAAAATAATCGAAGCCGCCATCTTGGATTTTGATTTTGACCTCACTATCGGCTTAAGCATCTTCGAAAACCATGAAAACGACTCCCATGATGAACATTTCGAAAATAATCGAAGCCGCCATCTTGGATTTTGATTTTGAACTCACTATCGGCTTAAGCATCTTCGAAAACCATGAAAACGACTCCCATGATGAACATTTCGAAAATAATCGAAGCCGCCATCTTGGATTTTGATTTTGACCTCACTATCGGCTGAACTATCCTTGAAAACCCATGAAAACGACTTCCACGAAGAACAATTCGAAAATTATCGCTGCCGCCATCTTGGATTCTCATTTTGACCTAGCCAACGGTTTTAGCACCCTCGAATACCATGAAAACGACTCCCATGATGAAATTGATGAACAATTCGAAAATTATAGCAGCCGCTATCTTGGATTCTCATTTTGACCTCGCCAACGGTTAAAGCACCCTCGAATACCATGAAAACGACTCCCATGATGAACAATTTGAAAATTATAGCAGCCGCCATCTTGGATTCTCATTTTAACTTCGTCATCGGTATTAGCAACCTCGAAAACCATGAAAACGACATCCATGATTATAGCTTTGAATTTTTTGCACTCTGCATCTTGGATTTTGATTTTGAACTCACTATCGGCTTTAGCATCCTCGAAAACCATGAAAACGACTCCCATGATGAACATTTCGAAAAGTATCGAAGCCGCCATCTTGGATTTTGATTTTGACCTCGCCATCGGTTTTAGCTCCCTCGAAAACAATGAAAACGAAACCCATAATGAACAATTCGAAAATTATAGCAGCCGCCATCTTGGATTCTCATTTTGACCTCGCCATCGGTTTTATCACCCTCGAAAACCAATAAAATGACATTCATGATGAAAACTTTGAATTTTTTGCAGTCTGCATCTTGGATTTTGATTTTGAACTCACTATCGGCTTTAGCATCCTCGAAAACCATGAAAACGCCTTCCATGAAGAACCATTCGAAAATTAAGCTGCCGCCATCTTGGATTCTAATTTTGATCTCACTATCGGCTTTAGCATCCTCGAAAACCATGAAAACGAATCCCATGATTAACATTTCGAAAATAATCGAAGCCGCCATCTTGGATTTTGATTTTGACTTCACTATCGGCTTAACCATCCTTGAAAACCCATGAAAACGACTTCCACGAAGAACAATTCGAAAATTATCGCAGCCGCCATCTTGGATTCTCATTTTGACCTCGCCATCGGTTTTAGCACCCTCGAAAACCATAAAAACGACTCCCATGATGAACATTTCGAAAATTATCGAAGCCGTCATCTTGGATTTTGATTTTGACCTCGCCATTGGTTTTAGCACCCTCGAAAACCATGAAAACGACACCCATGATGAACGATTCGAAAATTATCGCAGCTGACACCTTGGATTCTCATTTTGACCTCGCCATCGGTTTTGGCACCCTCGAAAACCATGAAAACGACTCCCATGATGAAATTGATGAACAATTCAAAAATTATAGCAGCCGCCATCTTGGATTCTCATTTGACCTCACCATCGGTTTTAGCACCCTCGAAAACCATGAAAACGACACCCATGATGAAATTGATGAACAATTCGAAAATCATAGCAGCCGCCATCTTGGATTCTCATTTTGACCTCGCCATCGGTTTTAGCACCCTCGAAAACCATGAAAACGACTCCCATGATGAACATTTTGAAAATTATCACAGCGGCCATTTTGATTTTGACCTCACTATCGGCTTTAGCATCCTCGAAAACCATAAAAACCTAGGTCTCGCGCCCGTCGCGTAGAAGAGCCTAAAAGATTTGGAACCCCTTAAGAACCCCCTAATCCAATCTAAAACCTTATTAAAAACTCAGAAAAAAATGGCCGAGCCTCCTCTATACGAATCCGTAAAAAAACTGAACACGGGTCTCTTAGTTTCTGAGATACGATTGGGAGGGAGGTCAAAAAGGGGAGGCTTGGTACTCTTGCCCTACTCATGAGAGTTACTTGTAAGTTTGCTTGTCGTCGCCCCTGAGTTACGCTTCACCCACTCATCCTTCGTTACGCTACGGAGGTCGCCGGCTCGCTTCGCTCGCCACCTCCCCCCTTAGCTCCACTCGGTCTCACAGGTTCTCTCCACTCAGGACCTACCTACCACCGGAAAGCTATCGTGACCTCATCCCTACGCTTCGCTTTACCGCTACATAGTTTTTCCGAGATACGATGGGTGGAGGGGTGAAGAGGGGGAGATGGGGGAGTGTTGAAAAATGATTTTGGCCAACTCTGGGCCCCTTGATATGAATCTGAAAAAAATATGTTGCAAGTCTGTTAACCTCCAAAATCCGCCTAAAGGGGGAAGAAGGGGGGAACTTTGAAAAATAACTTTTACTTTTCCGTGCCTCCTCTATACGAATCCATAAAAAAACAAAACACGGTTCTCATAGTTTCTGAGATACGATTGGGGTGGGGGGGTTAGGCCAAAAAGGGGAGGCTTGGTACTTTTGCCCTTCTCATGAGAGCTACTTCTAAGTTTGCTTATCGTCACCCCTGAGTTACGCCAGGACCTACCTACCACCGGAAAGCTATCGTGACCTCATCCCTACGCTTCGCTTTACCGCTACATAGTTTTTCCGAGATACGATGGGGGGAGGGGTGAAGAGGGGGAAAGGGGGGGAGTTTTGAAAAATGAATTTGACCAAATCTGCGTTTCAGATTCATAAATCTAAAAAAAAAATGTTGCAAGTTTGTTAACTTCCGAGATCCGCCTAAAGGGGGAGAAGGGAAGCAAGGGGGGAGGGAACTTTGAAAAATGGTTTTTAGTTTTCCGAGCCACTTCTATACGAATCCGTAAAAAAACAAAACACGGGTCTCTTAGTTTCCGAGATACGATGGGGAGGGGGGAGAGGGGGGGGCGAAAAGGGGAGGTTTGGGATTTTTCCCATACTCATGAGAGTTACTTGTAAGTTTGCTTATCGCCAACCCTGAAAAAAAAATGTTGCAAGTCTGTTAACTTCCGAGATCCGCCTGAAGAGGGAGAAGGGGGGCAAGGGGGGGGGAATTTTGAAAACTGAGTTTTAATTTTCAGAGCCACCTCTATACGAATCCGTAAAAAAACAAAACACGGGTCTCTTAGTTTCCGAGATACGATGGGGGGAGGGGTGAAGAGGGGGAGAGGGGGGAGTTTTGAAAAATGCATTGACCAACTCTGGGCCCCTTCATATGAATCTGAAAAAAAAAAATGTTGCAAGTCTGTTAACTTCCGAGATCCACCTAAAGGGGGAGAAAGGGGAAAGGGGGGGGGGACTTTGAAAAATCGTTTTTACTTTTCCGAGCCTCCTCTATACGAATCCGTAAAAAAACAAAACACAGGTCTCTTAGTTTCCGAGATACGATGGGGAGGGGGGAGAGGGGGGGTGAAAAGGCAGGTTTGGGATTTTTCCCATACTCACCCGAGTTACTTGTTTACGAATCTGTCAAAATATACCCACCTCCCCCTTCACCATCTGGGAGAACAATTCTGTCAGTCAGTGAGTCAGTCAGTGAGTGGTAATCGAGCTTTTTATAGTATAAATTGGTTGAGAACTTGAATGTTTTTTTAAAATTTGATGGTGTGAGGATTTGTCCTCACACCATCAAATAAAACGAAATCGATTACGTATTGACGTATAGTGCAGGTCGCAGAAGGAATTTCGTTTGCAAAATATGAGGACCGCAATCTGTTTTATAAAGTATGCAAATGGGTTCTTGGACTATTTAAAAATGCATGTTGCCAGTGTCTGGAGTGGTCCAGAAATTTGTAAAATACTACCGCACTACACGTAGTAAAATCTTTCCCTTAAAACTTAATCACCCCTTTTCACGAATTTAGGGGGCGATTTAAGAAAAACCCAAAAACACGTGTTTGATTATTTTTGATCTAATTTCCATATACCGGGTTTCAAATTCATCGGTTAGCACGTTATGATTTTCCTATACAAACTTTAACATCGTCTAGAGTATCATTGGAGGGTAGTTTTAAAAAACTAATAATGCCCATTGTCACCCCCTCAAAGGTGAAATCCTTTCTTGGTGCTCACCTACATGATAAATTGCAACTACCATCCAAAATTCAGGTTAAACGTTTAGCGCTTTAAAATCCTTCCCTTTAAACTTGAATACCCCTTTTCACTAACTTTGGGGGTGATTTTCGAAAAATCCAAAAACACGTGTTTGATAATTTCTGTTTTCGTATATAAATACTGATTTTCAAAGTAATCGAATCACGCGTTATGATTTTTCCATACAAACTTTAACATCGACTAGATCACTAATGGAGGGTAGTTTTAAAAAACTAATAGTGCTACTCTTTTTTATTTACTTGTGTTCTTATTAGTGGTAAGTTTTAAGTTTATAAACCCAAGGAATAAGATTTTTCATACAAACATTTTCACCCCTTTTCACCCCCTTAGAGGAGGATTTTCGCAAAATCCCGTCTTATTGCTACCCTACATAATAGACTGCAACTGCTGTCCAAAATTCAAGTTTCTACGTTTAGCGGTTTCGGCTGTAGTCGAGTCTTACAAAAACCCTGTTCTTTTAAATATATAGATAATTATGTATTCATATGTTTTTCTACTATATTTTCCAGTCATTTTATCAAGGTCTCGTCATAATAAAGTATAATTAGTATGTAATGCCATATCATAATTATGAAATTTATTCAGATCAAAACCCACAAATATCAACGTTTTATTGATCTGAGACCACAGTGCGGATTTTTTTTTTTGGACCACGATAATTGCTGGCAACATCAAAAATATATATCTTGACAATCCTAAAAATATATTACAAAACTCAAAACTCGGTCCTCATATTTTGCATACGGATGTCTTCTGGCGGCCTGGTCTAGTAATCGATTTCGTTCCTAGTATTTCAAGTTTATTGAGGAGATCTGCATTCAGGACATAATAACATATATTATAACCATAGTCAATTATGGGGAATATAAGGGACTGAACAAGCATTGCCTTTACGTGAGATGGGAGAATATTTTTCAACCGATAAATTGACCGCAACGTTCCAGTGACCTTTTTTCTCACAGTCGCGACCCGCTTACGCCAGTCAAGACAAGTGTCAACATGCACACCCAGATCCTTAACGTCAGAGCTAAACAGAACGACAACACCATCAAAGTTTACCGGAGGCACTGTTAACCCACTCAACCTTCGCAAACTATGGGGACTCCCAATAATTATAGCCTGACATTTAGATGGGTTAACCGCCACCCCAAAACGATCAGCCCAGTTCTTTACTGCTACCAAATTCCGGTTTAGCACCTCGACCGCATCGGATACGTTGTCGACACTTGCCTGACAATAAAGCTGTAAGTCATCAGCGTACAGATGATATGCACACTGAAGCTCGGTAGTTAAGAGATCTATAAAAATAGAGACCAAAGGTGGAGATCACACCAGCTGGAAGACGAGTCTCCAGCAAGAACTGATTGCTGACGCCCTCGAAGATAGGAAGAAAACCAATCCAGAACCTCGGGAGAGGCCATGCGAAAGGAGAGGATAGATAGAAGGACTTCGTGACTGACTGTATTGAAGGCAGAAGTCTATCAACACTAGTACGGAAACTTGTGAGTCTTCCATTGCCCGCCTCACGTCGTCAGTCACTTTTAGGAGGGCTGTCACAGTACTGTGCCCGGGCCTGAACCCGGATTGAAAAGGAAAAATGAGGGAATTTTCGTGAATAAATTGGGATAGCTGTCTATGTACATATGCTTCAAGTAATTTTGATAAGAAGGGGAGGATGGAAATTGGTCGGAAATGAGTAGGAAGAGTGGGATTACTAATAAATAATAAAATTAATTAGGTACATCAATAAATTAAATATTTATAAAATTAATCATTCGATGACGATGAATAATTATGAATAACAATTTTACTCTACTGGCCAAACTCCCATTATTTTTTTACCCGGGCTCTTGGAATTAAGTATCACACTTTTCAGATCTTCTATTTTGACAACCCCGTTGTCGCTGGCATAAGCAACGGATCCGCGTACGAAGTCGCGGGCAGAAGCTAGTTTTAAACAATGATATATCTATATATATAAAATTCAAAACTGACTGACTGATCTGACAACGCACAGCCCAAACCGCTGGGCCTAGAAACTTGAAATTTGGCATAAGCCCTCCTTATACCACGTAGGTGAGCACTAAGAACGGATTTTGCGAAATTCGGCCCCTAAGGGGTTGTTTTTGGGGTTGATAGTTTGTATGAAACTTCGTTATTACGGGTGCTAGGAATTTCAAGTTTTGCATGAGGTTTCTTTTTAGGACGTAGATGGTCACCACGACGGGATTTGGCAAAATTCGACCCCTAAGGGGTTTTTTTTTGGGGTTGATAGTTTGTATGAAACTTTTTCACTACAAGTGCTAGGCGTCTTAAATCTTGCATGGTGGTACTTTTAAAGATGCAAATGCTCACCAAGGTGGAAATTTTGAGAAATTCGACCCCTGAGGGGTTCTTTTTGGGGTTGATAGTATTGAGACTCAAATTTTTACATAGGGGTTCTTTTTTGGACGTAAGTAATACCTAAGACGGGATTTTGCAAAATTCGATCCCTAAGAGGCTGTTTTTGGGGTTGACAGTTTGTATGAAACTTTGTTACTACAAGTGCGAGGAGCCTCAAATTTTGCACCGGGTTCCTTTGTAGGACTTAGATGCACACCATGGCGGGATTTTGCGAAATTCGACCCCAAAGGGGTTTGTTTTTGTGTTTTATAGTTTGTATGAAACTTTGTTACTACAAGTGCTAGGCGTCTCGAATTTTGCGACCTAAATGTTCACTAAGACGGTTTTGCGAAATTCGACCCCTAAGGGGCTTTTTCGGGGTTGATAGTTTGGAGACTCAAATTTTGCATAGAGATTCTTTTTTGGACGTAGTTGCGGGTGTTTTGTGAAAATAGACCCCAAGGGGTTGATTTAGGGGTTGATATTTTGTATGAAACTTCGTTACTACAAATGCTAGGAGTATAAAATTTTGCAAGGTTGTTCTTAGATGACGTAAATGCACACCAAAGCATTATTTACTGAAATTCTGCCCCTAAGGGGCTGTTTATGGGGTTGACAGTTTGTATGAAACTTTGTTACTACAAATACTAGGAGTTTCAGCATGGGTGTTGTTTTAGGACCTAGGTTCTCACTAAGACGGAATTTTACAAAATTCGACCCCTTAGGGGTTGTCTTTGGTGTTTGCAATTAGAGGACTTAAGATTGCTGGGGGGTTCTATTTAGAATACAGGTTCTCACTAAGAGAGGATGATACGACATTCAACCCCTAAAAGTTTGTATTGGGGTTGATAGTTAGGAGTCTTAAATTTTTAGGACCTAGGTGTTACCTAAGTCGGAATATTGCGGGTTGATAGAATTTTTGTTGAATATTGATTGAGTTTTTCCAACAGTATCCCATATAGAGGGTGGCCGGGACTAGAAATTCACAAAGGCAAAATTCGAAAATCACGCGGACGAAGTCGCGGGCGTAGTGCTAGTTCTAATATAAAATATCATTGGTTTTAAATATAAGAATGATCAAAACATTCGCTCCATTCGCTCTCACTAAGATTTGGTCAAAGTTAGTAAAATTTCCGAAATGTTATTATTATTATATCTTATTTTGACCAAATCTTCATTCTTCATTCTTACTCGTATATTTAAAGGGCTTATGTTTAACTTACCACCAGATATAGTAACATATAACAGACAAAAATAGTAAATGAAACCCGCATTTTAATGTAAAATTATAACCAAAGTTTTAACATTTCGCTATCCTATTTAATCATAATGACTCCAAATAAATCATTGTCAACCCAAAAGTAGTAAATGATCACCAAAATACTGAATGTGCACCAAAATATGTCATAACGAGGTGTAATAAAAAAAATCTACCTAAGCAGGGTCGACGAAGCCCCGCTCCGCGGGGCTTCTATTTCTGTGTACAAGGTTTAAAGGAACCTAACCAAACCGAACTTCGGGGTGTCCCTGAAATCTTGCTAAAGCGAGTTTTAGATTTGGTGATCATTTACTATATTTGGTGTTCGAATACAATTTGAAGTGTAGTAGCTAAGGGTATCAAAGCATTTTATGGTGGTCATTATATTAATTAATCCCTATTTAAAGTTATACTTGTTATTGTTGCGATTCATAGTTTGATCAGGTTACGCAAATTGCAAAAACACATGAAAATTTGAATTTCTCGGAGGAATTTGTGAAAGTATGTGAGTAACGGTGAAGGAAAACATCGTGAGGAAACCGGCATGTCCTAGAACCAAAAATTCGAAGACATGTGACATCCACCAATCCGCACTGGGCCCGCGTGGTGGATTATGGCCCACCCCCTCTCACAGAGAGGAGGCCTGTGTCCCAGCAGTGGGAACATTAATAGGCTGATAATGATGATGATGATGTGAGTGTATTTGTATAATGTACGTACCTACTGTTGACGGACCTATTTTTAAGTAAATTAACCTGACATCTGGCAGCAGATATTGTTATTAAGACCACTGTGTACCTTATTCAACCAAATAAATGATTATGATAAGAGTTTGGCTAGTAGGTAGCTACCTACCTATGTACAATAGCCATGTGTTAAACAGACAGGTTTCCTTCAGGATCGAAATGCCGGGCATGGTTAATGCCATGGTATTAAAAAATCGTTTAAAAGCGAACGTAGTTGTAGGTACTTTCAATCTAAATACCTAGTAAGTATTTGGTATTTCAAATGACCGCGAAAGGAACATGAAAAACGGCTCTAATGTAGTTTTGATGTTATCGAAAGAGCTGTAAAAGCACCAGTGTATTTTTCTATAGAAATTAATGGTGGTGTGACCGCTTGACGAATCGTTACGGTTGACTTTTCTTTCAGAGGGTGGTTGCTATAACAAGGGTATATGGTGTGGATAAGCGTATAGTTACGTAAGTCGAGAAAAATAAATGAAAAGTAAAGTTATTATATGTTGCAAAATTGGTTTATGCATTTGTTAAGCCAAATCTTTAAATCTATACCTAGCTATCGATATTATTATTAAAACTGTAGTAAACATAATTATAAAATAGTAGTGCCAAACTACATGGACTGGGCCTACATCATGAAAGACATTGCGTTAACTAAAAAAAAAACCGGCCAAGTGTGAGCCGGACTCGTCCGTAAAAGGTTCCGTAGCAGCAAGTAACATAATTTAAAAGTTCTTGTAGTTGTTTGTAACTTTGAAAGGTAAATTGCGGTTTACGGCGAGTAATGGGCGACTCGCTGTCCGACCATGGACCATGCCCGCGTCGACGGCGCGTTGTGTTCCACGCGCGCCTCAAAAAGTGTCAGAGTGTTGCCCCTTTTAGAGGGCCAATACCTGCCGGGACACACGTATACCGCGACTCCGGTACATAAAGGGCTTCTAAAGGACACCGTGGATTTTGGTCAGTACAAGTCTGACAGTCCCTCCCGCCCTGCCTTGGGTGAGAGGACTCATTTGATGATTTTACCACGATAAAAAAAAAGGCAAAGGTCGTGATCCGCCGGGCAATTCATGATTTGCCCAGTAAAATGTCAGGCGGATCGACGAGAACAACATATTTTTTGTCGTAAATACGACTTGGGTCAGTGGACTTGAAAGGGGTACTGTCATCGGAGCCCTGCTTCTGGAAGCTCTGCCCCGCTTCTGGGCAATCTGCCTAGGTACCTATATCACGATGTGGCTCGCCCTGCGACAACAATACAAACCCTATTCCGATAGCAAAAATTAATGTTTCCGATTCGGTACAGTCATTCCTAAGATAAGTCAACGAGTGGTATCTTATCTATCCCCAAAACGACATATTATATCTAATAGACAGCAGCTGAGCAAATCGTCCTCGAACTGTTTTGAAATAAAGTTTTTGGTACTTATCGTGGTATTTATTTTTAAACTGTCTTTGTTATAAATGAAAAAGATTTCCTGTTATCTACGGCTAAGTGCGCAATGGTGGCCATGACAACACGTCTGAACGCATTTCGTATTTATTTAAGGTATATTTTCCTTATTGTTCTTCATTGAAAACAGAATTTTAAGCAAGTAATAAATACTATTGATGAGTTGAGTTATGGGTGAAACAAAAGATCGATATTGCCAAGATAAGAGAGTGAAGAGATCGCTCGAGTGTTGTTTGCTTACGTTTAATGGGAGGGTGCCGATATTGCACTGATGGCGCTAAATAGAGACGGTAATGGAGGGACTAGGTTGCTATTAAGTTTTTATCATCAAAGTACTTATTATAAAAAATGTTATCCGTGACTTAAGTTATCGTTGATTTCGATTGATTTGATTTCGTTATGAGTGAGTGAGTGACTTTTCGCTTTTGTATAATAATAATAATAATATTCCACAACTATCACACAACGCCATCTAGTCCCAAGCTAAGCAGAGCTTGTGTTATGGGTACTAGACAACTGATAAACATACTTATATATTTCTAAATACATACATATTATAGATAAATTACACCCAGACACAGAACAAATGATCGTGCTCATCACACAACCATTTGTCCTGGGTGGGAATCGAACCCACGACCTCCGGCATAGCAGTCAGGGTCACTAACCACTAGACCAACAGGCCAGTCTGTAAGTAGTCTATATGTAAGTAGTAACAGAAGTTAGATTACTTATCTATGTATTTACAGTAATAAGTATCTTATATATCACTCACTTACCTACCCGGATCTGAACTTAAATACGGATCTTTTATTTTCTTGACACTGCTTTAAAATTGCACGTTTCAACTCCGGCATTTTTATTAGATAGCTCTCGTTTTTCCTTTTTGTAACGAGAGCGGACTCTCCCTCCTTATTTGAAATTTATTTAAATTCTTAAAAGAATATTCTATTTTCTTTGTCTTCTTACGCTCTTGGAGCTTCGGAAGTCTTCAATGAGTTTGTTAGTTAGTTTGGCAGTAAAGTAGTTAATCTTCTCTATTTATTTACATAAATGTACATAAATTAGGTACTGCTTAGATTTAAGTTCGTTTATTAAAGTGAAACGACGATTTGTTCTTTAGCAACATTAATACCTAGGTATGCATGCATTACTAAAGTAATGCAAGTATTAACGTAGCTGTAACTAAGTACATATCCAAACGATTTCTAGCCATTTTAACTTTATGAGTCAAAAAAAAAATTGAAAATACCGAAAGAAACTAGCTGCAACCTTATTTCAAAAGGACTTTTCAATCTGTACTAAACAATAAGGCCGTTGAGCGAATCACCGCGTAATATTAATTAAAATCTATTCCCTTCGAAGCTACCCCTTAATTAAGTGCTAGTAGAGTTTTGTACGTACCCTTCCCCCGGGAGCCGGGTGACACCGAGCCGCATAAAACATTCATACCCTAAACCCGGTTAATAGCCACAGTTTAAAACGATATACTTGTGATACTCGCACACTGTAACGTTTATGTTTTATTTGATATGCATACATAGAATTTCTGGAATAGAGGTAGTATTTAGGGTTATTTGTAAGAAATTAACAACCTTTCATGGGCTAAAAGTACTTATGGTAAAAAACAATTACTTTTACTATGCAAACAACCCTGAAAAAATTAAAAAAAATCGGGAATTTCACACAAAATGAAAAGGGGGAAAAAGTTGTTAATAACCATAAATACTTTCAGCCCACGAAAAGTTATTTTTATGATAGCTTTGTTATTTTTAGTGATTTGTTATTTACCATCTTTTCAGAGATGATTATGTTAATGGTTCAATTTACTGTTACTTGTAGCCTGTATCCCACAGCTGGGCAAAGGCATCTCTGCAAGACTTTAACTTACAAATAGGTATCTAAATAGGAGGTATTATTACCTAATAATGGTAGTGAAGAAGTCTTTATGTTTCGTCAAATTGCAAAGAATCAAACATAGGCACATCGTTGGTAATGGAATAAATTAACTGCCAGTATAAGTATCAGATTGTTAGTTGTGGAATTCTGTGTGAGTGTGGTGAACGGGACGGAAATGATAAATAATTATACCAAATAAATAGCTAGTGGGTAAGTGATAAGGATAACAAACAGTATACTAAATTGTCCCTTAGAGATAGCGGCGTTTTTAATGCTTTACTTGTTTCACATAATGCCCGTATGCCTAACAGTTATTTAATTATAGAGATTTGAGACTAGTAGGCACGTGCAAAGTATTTACTGCCGGGGCAAATTAATCTAGTGCGTACCATTCTCTCTAAGGTACGTAACGTAAGCTAATTTGCGTACCTAAGTACCTCGTCCTATAGGTACTTTGGTACGTAATTCTTCTTCCCTTTAGTTAGTCTAGCGAAAAATGCTCACAAAATAAAAACCACTGAATGAAGTGAATGAATTTTTTATGGGAAATGGCAGTATACTGCATGAAACAAAAAAAGTGTCACATAAATCGGACCAGATACCTCGGAGTAATCAGAAAACTTTTTGAAGTCGGTTAAAAACTCACGCAGTGGAAATATTCCGAGTAAAACATTGAAATAAAGCAATAACATTATTAGCAAGCCGCTAATCCGGGCCCGACGACATCATTGCAAACAATATATCTGCAAATTAATCAAAGTTTGAAATTATTTAAATATTGATTTAACTCCAGTAAGTAGCGGGGCGGGAGGCCGGTCGTCCAAATATTTGTTGATGGCAAACAGCAATATCGTTGCGCCTCCCGGCTGTTCCCGGCTCACTCACTCACTTCCTCATTTCCAATGTTCGCTCAATATGATAATGATGGATACGCCGTACGAATGCTGATGTGTGTAAAGTTCGGCTTAGCGGGGGATTTTATTCAAATTGCAGATAAACTGTTTCAATACCAACTGTTAGTGCTAAGTAGCAATGGCTGATGCATATGATCTAGGAATTAACGTTGAGTGAATCTTTGGTTAGAAATATGCCATGAAAGTTACCTAACAAATCACATATCAAATATGATTGCTTTACCCATTGCATGCATTTATTTCAATTCAGTTAGTTGTTTATTTTGGTTTTTTTTTTTCGATATTCAGGTGTTAATGCGTAATTATAAAAAAAAATGATAGAAAGTCGTTCAATATTGGTTTACTTCACACCAATATTGAACTCAAAATCTAGTACTTATTTAGTAAATTAAAAATTAATTAATTTAATGTCCTTATTGTTAATAATTATCACCAAACACAGCGCAGACGCAGTAATTATAATGGGTAACATTATCCCGTTGTCGCGGCTTTCCTTAATGATTCGTCACTTTTAATGAGACTCCCCAGTTCTGATGTATTAAGTTTTAACTTTGCTTTTACGACGAACAACTCTCATTATGATAAAGACATTAAATATAATCATGTTTTTAATACAAAATGATGATGAATGTGATGTTAAGGAAAAAATATAAGCAGTTTTGAGAAACGATTTGGTTAATTTAGTATGATATTTTTGAGTTCAAAGTTTTCGATGTTTTGCTACAAGTAAGTGAACATAAGGATTAAAAGGATCTGCTGCATCAGTCATTAAGTAGTTGACGAAAAATCAATTATTGTTCAATTATGTAGTAGTAAGACACAGTAAAAAATTGTTTCTTTGGAAGTAAAGAGTGCAGAGACGACAGCATAAGTTGACCTGTACGTGTAACTTGAAAAGCATTCCTGTCCCTGCTCTATCCCGATAGTTTTTTAATTGTAGAGACCAATCTTTTGCAAAATTTAAAAGAACTTTCTGGAATGTCTCGTTCCCGTTTCTCGTAACCGACTAACAATATAACAATTCCCTAAAATACTCTAAACAATGAATTGCAGTTTTTAATGCTGCAGAAGGATAAAGATAACCCGTCGAAGGGGGAGGGTGGACATTGTCAGCGGATCATCTTTACGCCCTGTTCGCGACCTCGGGCGATGCGGCATGCGCGCGTGTTTCACTGATTCATTTACATGGATGCGTTCGCGTCGTAGTGTTTGTTTTCTTCGTAGTTGGAAGAGGTCGTTGCTAAATAATTACAGCCGCTTAAGTAAACCTTCAAGGTTATGTCGCGCTTGCCAGTGTCGGCGTGTGGATGGGTCTTGGAAAGCTCGTTAAGCGGTTGGTCTCGGCTGTCATTTGCAGCTCCAGGTAAAATATTGTTTTTTAACAGAATACATTTAGACTGCAAGTCAACCCTAACATAGTTGAGGAAAGACAGATGATGATGTTTTCTTCAGAGTTGCTGTGTATGTCGCTTAAACGTGAAAAATGTGGCCATGGGGTTAAGCTCCGTATCGACGCGTCAAAGTTTCGCATCGCCAGCACAGAGTAATGAAGACTTATGAGTCTGGACGTCCCCGTCGCTCCTCCAACTTGATAATTGTCATCTCGGATATTGCGAAGAGCTTGTTATCAACAGGGATGGTGTTAACTGACGTTGACGCATTTGGAAGCTGGTGTTTTAATTGGGTAATTATGAAAAGAAATGAACGGAAGACAAGTTTATTTTGTGATTTGATGCTTGTGTAGAGCTGTTGCTGCCATACAGCATACTACTTTTATAAATGCGGAAGCCAGGATGAAAAGGTATGTGGACGAGGTTATTTACGCCAAAAAATATCGAATGTCAAATAATAGAATATTAATTGATCGACGATCATACCTTCGAAGTTATAAATACTCGTGATTGATTAACCCTTCGTTATTATGAACGTTCGAGTATTTAGAACTTCGATGTTTTGTGGACGATCAATAATAATTGATATTCGATTATTTATAATAATATAATATAATACATATAATATAATATTCCACAACTATCACACAACGCCATCTAGCCCCAAGCTAAGCAGAGCTTGTGTTATGGGTACTAGACAACTGATAAACATACTTACATATTTCTAAATACATACATATTATAGATAAATTACACCCAGACACAGAACAAATGATCGTGCTCATCACACAAACATTTGTCCTGGGTGGGAATCGAACCCACGACCTCCGGCATAGCAGTCAGGGTCACTAACCACTAGACCAACAGGCAATCGATTGGACAGAGTACACACGTGTCGATGTATATGTAGTTGCAACTCTTTCAAATAAAATTTTCTCAACGGATTTTTATAAAATATTACTCACAGAAAGTTTATAACCTGTGTTTAGGTTTTTTTTTTCATTTTTATACTCCTTTGGGATAATCGTCGACCTCCACGTGTAGGTAGCAGCTACTTTCATAAATTCATCAAGATAGAAAGTAAAAAAAGATACGTCAACAGATATTCATAGTTTAGGAGTTAGTAAACCTCTTTGCAGGTTTAAAGTCCCCTCCATGCTGGTTGGTGTATCGGGGATCTAATGCGTGGTACATCTTTCCGTGTGAACGGGCATGATTCATCAGAGCCCATTCACACTGATCTCTGGATTCAGCTGCGGTTTACGTAGAGATGAGGGTGTGAACTGTATTTCAGGAGTTGGGTTTTTTATCGTAAATACTTAAATGTTTTGAGGCTGATCTTTTGTTGTTCTCAACTATTTTTGGTTCTGCTCCATTTAAAATGCAGCTAAATACTACTACAATTTTCAACTGACTTTAAAAATATAGAGCGACGGCCTTTCTGATCTCCACAAGTGTCAGTTACTGGGTAAAAATTATACCTTTTGTTTGGTAGGACTGATGGTCAGACTTTTTGGTCAATGGTCACTTTAATGTAGGTACTACCATATATGTCATGTAATTTTATTTTTATCCTGGAACTATTCAATAAATTACAACTTTCTGAAGTGTTCGGAAAAGTTCGGCTTGCGGATCTTCTCCAACTTTAGACATCATAAGTGCCGTAGTTTCAAAGTGTCGATTAGTTTGGTAAAATATTCCAATAGATATCAATTATAAGACTGTATCTACACTGTCGCAGCACTACGATCGACAGAGATTTAGCGCGCGCGCCGCCGACATCGCGGATTACCGTGATTTCCCGAGGGGACGGACCGAAAAGACACCTTCGCTGCATCCACATTATTACTTTCCCATACCATGGACAGCTGCTGATGTGTTGAGCACTCGTAATTATTTTGTGACGTAATCATTATTGGTGCTTCGGGATGAATGTCAAGACGTTAGCCTTAATTGCTGGGTGCTTAGGGACTGTGGTTGTATGCTTTATTACTATTTATTTTTTATAGCGTGGTAACATCATGAAATGAAGTCTTCCTACCAAGAGCAGGGACTGTCAGACTTGTACTGACTAAAATCAACGGCGATTCTGCAATAGCCCTTTACGTTCCAGGGTCATGGTAACCTGATGAGACAGATCCCGCGATCACGGCAGGCTCTAGCCCTCTAAGCCCGTCAGATTGTGATAACTCTTAAAGGCGCGCGTACCATGCTAATCTTCTCTGTATCGTTCCAATTTTAGTATATATACTGCCGAAGCAATTACATGTATATTTGAAGGTGGGTTATGTTTATATGTAAGCAAAAGAAATATCTAATAGATTATTTACATTCTATGAATTTTGATTGTTAAAGTTTTAAAGAAATAAACTGACTGTGTGACTACCACTGCATAAACGTTGAATGACAATGCTAATTATTTTGCCAAAGAAAGAGAACTCTTTGACCACGCTAAGTGTGGTCCAGGCGGTAAGATTTTTAAGTAAATGTAAGTGTGTTCGATATTTATGTACAAATATACATGGTATAAGCATAGATTAGTATACGACTATAACATAATGTAAGATTAAGGAATCTAATAGGGTACAGCTAAAAACACATGAACTAATCATGAGTTTCTTCCAGCTCATCAAAAAATACGTATGTTACTATGTATGTCGTCGGACTAAAGTCTATGACGTCGGGGATAGGGCGATACGCCTCAAGTGGAGTTGGGCAAGGCATCTGGCTACACGCAGAGATGGCAGATGGAGTAAGGTTCTGACCGGACGGTGGCCAAGGTTTAGCCAAAGAAACTAGGGCCGCCGAAAAGCCCGTTGTATTGATGATATCGTCAAAATCGCGGGGAAGAAATGGGTGAGAGACGCACAGAACCGAGAGATATGGCATAAGAAGGGGGAGGCCTATACCCAGCAGTGGGTGATCCCGGGCTGATATGATGATGATGATGATGTTACTATCTCGTGTCATGCAAACCCAGTGCTACTATCAGAAATAAAAATAAATCATTTGCTGTCCAGCAATTTGTTACGCTCAGCGTATCGTAAAATCATAATAAATAAAAGTACAGTCGAATGAACATATTAATGTTTGTGATGAAAATAAAAACATCGATGTCCACCCTCCGAGGCGTCGACAATGCATCACGAGGCGACATCCGCCGGAACTTACGTAACGAGGCCGTTGTTCCGTACCCCGCACCTTCCACCCCTCAGTACCCCGCAAGTATTTTTCCGAACCCCACTGAGATTATTTCGGGATAGCATTCAGTGGATCTCAATGCCGCCATGGTGATGAATACCGGTTCATATTAATGATTTGTCCGCGGGCTGTCTGTCGACGGTCTCAATACCCAGCCATTCACCGCCCGTTATGAATGTAATAGCTCCTAATAAGCTCGGTTTCGGTTATCATTATTTTAATCTGCTTTTATTGTGTTTACCAACAGTAGATACGCTACTTTAGGTAAATGGAATTTATGTCTTTCTATAGAACTCTATATAGATAGACGTTATACTGTAAAGTAACAGACGTCGTAGAATGCAATACAATCGGTTCCTATTTTTCCTTTTATCTTTCTCAGAAGGCAAAGCTCAAATATTTCAAAGCTTTGTCGTTCAAAAGAGTATTCTGATTGCAGTGACATGTAAATGATACAACTTTGTCATTAAATCAGAGATAGGTACTGATAGTGAATGTTACGATTTACTCAAAGTATTTAATTTTTTCTTTATCTACTGTAGTTGATAAAAGCAGAAAGCAAAGCTCGTTTTTTTCTTAAATGGAATCAAATACTATTTATTTATTGAAAAGCGCGATACCTACCACTGTTAGAACTCTTGATTTCCATAAATATCTACTAACGAGGCAACGTTACTCATAATATCTCTGAGAGCATACCAATTAGACCAGCTTACGTTGTAAGAGGCTTTGCAGCACAGAAACTGTCGGTAAACGCTCCGTGAACAGCGTGGGACGGTATTAGGTAGCTACGGCACCTGCCCCATTGCTAGCGATTAGCGGGAAGTGACACACAGCGTTTAGGCGGTTTCTGAAACAACTGCAGTTTTACACTGAGGCAGAGGCTGCACACATGGCTGCTTTATATATCAGTTAAGGCAAAACATTGCTGCTGGTCCCGTTTTCCGCAGAACTTTTAAACAGCATAAAACTAAAACTCTTTGAAAGCGTATTTTCAATACAAAAGTAGGATTGAATTTTCGTTTGATACTAAGGTTTTTTCGCTTTTTATTTATCTCTAATGTGATCAGTTTTATGTCTTCGAACTTAATAAGTTAAATAACGAAAAATTTTGTGGAAAAAGGTTATAAAACATGAAATAGGGATTCTAGTAAAGTAAAAAAGTTACAGTAAACATAATCAGTAACATTCTATAAAAAATACAGAAGAGTTTACAAATTTAATAATGCGGGGAACAGATATATTTTATGGCGCAGCGTGATGCAAAAAAGGGTTGTGGGCAGAGTTCTGAATTTAATCAAACGGCTCGAAATGCCTACTGTGCAGAAAAAGTTAAGAATTATAATAACAATCCGTTGATCAATTTACCAAAATTAATTGTCGTTAGTAGACGTGTTTTGCAGAAAAAAAAACTAGTATATAAAAAAAAAATCGTAAAGTGTTTTTAATACCGTAGTAGGTTTAGACATCAGAATGACTGGCTAACGAGAGGGGCTGGGTCAGATTAGATTCTGTAAGTGAATGACAGAGCGTAGTTGAACAGCAGATTATATGATGAGTTGTTTGATGACTATCTGATTAATTAAATCAATGAACACATTGTTGAAATAGTCTAGCTGAAGGGAGAATCACTCTCCTGATCGCAACTCAGTGGTAGTGGAGCCAGTTGTGTACAACCACTGTGGGTTTTTTATGTTATTCCAAATTCACAAGAGAAAGTATTCAAATTACATTGTTTATAAGAGCAGCACGTCCTCGGTCCTGCTAGCATCCATTGGAATATTCTGGACTGACGATGTTACAGTGAGATTACAGAAAGGTTTAGATATTGCGATTCAAAACAAAAAGCTACATTACTGCCAAACATAATATTTGGGAAAAGATTTTCTTTCGAGAAAATAAGTTGAAACATAGTAGAAACAGAATTTGAATGACTAAAATGTTTAAAATCAAATAAACTGTTTATTTAACAATTAAAAAAACCGCTCTTAAAGTTTGGGACAGGTTGATGTTTGTACTAGGAATACTTACAGGAAAATCAGATCACAAGGGCGCAATTAAAAGGCATAAACCTATTTTACCCCTGAACCTAGTTTATCTGAATCTCAGCTACAAATAGTAGTCACAGGACAGTAATAATTACGTGGATGTCGTGACGCCACTGGTGTCGTCATGCAGCCATCATGCGCCGCTAATGGACGCCAGCCATTACTCACATAATTGTGCAGCTATCGGCTATTACTGATCTCTGCTTTTAAAATAGCTATATACAAGTTTTATGCTTCTTTTTAAGCTACAGGAATGGTTGAGTAGGTACTAACTTATTCTATTGTAAGCGATTTCCCAATTTCCACTCTTCCTATTTATAATTACCTGTATATATCTAACAACTTTAAACGAGCAATTTTTGTATACTTATTTATTTATATATTTATATACAGGGTGATTTTTTAGTCACCATCCAAATTTTAATATATTAATCTTTGGCGAAAATCATTGAATACGTGTTTTTTCTTTTTGTATCAATCAATACAAAAATATCGAGATATCACGTCTCAATGTTATCTATAAAAAGTTGATGAACCTGGACACCGCGCTGTGATGTGTCGCTCAGGTGTAGCGGGGCGGGGCGGGGGGTCAGCGGGGTGCGCTCTGCCCGTTTCATGCGTCGGCAAGTGTATATTATTAACGTTTAGCTTAGTGACCACACAGAGCGGATGAGAAAATGATTTAATATGACAATTTGACGTATCGTTTTTTTTCAAAAATGGGTTTAGTGATTGATACCTAATGCATAGAAAAATTTTGGACGGTGGTAAAAAAGTCACCCTGTATAGGATGAATGTATAGGATCTCGGAAACGGTTCCAAGGATTTTCATGAAAGTTACAGATTAGGGGTTTTTCGGCTCAAGGAATCGATTTATCAAGGTCCCAGGTTCGAGAAAAGCTCGGTTCCCAAGATATAGACATTTTAAAAGCTCGGTCAACCAGATATTATATATATGTATAAACGAAGTTAAAATGTTGAAAGAAAACATGCATCGTGAAGAAACCAGCATGTCTTAGACCCGAAAATTCGAAGATGTGTGATATGTATCAATCTGCACTGGGCCTGCGTGGTGAATTATGGCGCTTTTTCTCACAGAGAGGAGGCCTGTGTCCCAGCAGTGGGAACATTATAGGCTGATAAACTTTTAAGAAAACATTCTGAATATTCTGAAAATGTTCAGTTATTAATGACATCTTCAACAGAAAAATGATTATATTTCGCGAAAATCGATGTGTCCCAACTTTCCGGTTTTTTTAGAAAACAAGGTGTGTGTTTTAATCTTTTTTCCCCTCTAAACTATCGTCGTATCCTACGAATAGGGGCGTAACTGCATATTAACTACTTTTGAGGAGACACTTTTTTGTGTTTAATTAAATTAAATGTGAACAAACATGTATTGGTGGTTTTATATAATGTGTACTAGCTGTTGCCAGCGGTTTCACCCGCTGCAACTTGAAAATTATCCCACGGGAACATAAAATCGGGATAAAAACTATCCTATGTGTTAATCCAGGTTATAAACTATCTGTATACCAAATTTTAGCCAAATCCGTTCAGTGGTTTTTGCGTGAAAGAGTAACAAACATCCATACATCCATACATCCATACATCCATACATACAAACTTTCGCCTTTATAATATTAAGTAGGATTGGTATTTTATGGTTTGGTTAGCATTATTTTCAATAAATTATCTTTATATTTTATACGATTTTTGTCCCTTAAATCCTTATTCTCCGTTGTGTTAAGACTTAGTAGGACTGGACTTGAGCAATAAGTTACATTGTGCCTTTTATCTGCGGAAATGTCGAAGCCACAATCGCCTTAAAGCCCTGTTTATAAATTTGTGATGCGTGTTTTCATTGTAGGTATGTCATAAACATAAAAAAACATAAACATAATTTGAACCTAGAAAAAAGACATAAACGCAATTAGGGCTTCGTCTCTTCTATAATTATAATGTAAGCAATTTAGCCATTCCATAGAAAACGGCCACAATCACCATGAGGGTTTTTTTCTATGTACTTTATATTGAAAATGAATAAGTAATTAAAATGACTGAAGTACAAACTCGTTGATACTATATTATTTGAACTTGATCTATACAGTACAAATTAAGAAAACATAATTTTTATCTTAAAATCACTTGAGGTAGTACAAGCAAAAATGTTATTTTTATTAAAAAATCTGATTACGCTCGCCGCAACTAACAATCTCCGCGTTCCGCCGAATAGTAGCCGAACGGCGCTAGCACGCACTCCTCGCGCCCGCGCACACCCACTACTCGCGAAGAATGAAGGCGCGACGGCAGTTGTGGCTTTATTCGACGTTGAAAACGTAGTGCTTAAAATTGTGGCTTTTTAGAAAACCTTACTATTTGATAACCTGTACTGTTTTTAATTGTTTTGTTAAACTGGTTATATGTGGTATGATAAGTAGAATTGAATTATGCAATAAAAGAAAAAAGCCCCTATGTTCGTTAGGGCACTATTCGTAGGATACGACGCTATAATTGGCACGTTAGTACCCAATATATGAGACTATAATAAATAATTTTCCGCTTCCAATTTACTCAGCGTGAAGGTAATTCTATTTTTATGGCGTCAATCCCCTTATCTCAGTTTCCAGTTGAGCAAACGTTCCTTCGCGTCGTTACCTAGACTTACTAAGAAGTGATTTGTTCAATGTTTTGTTTATTTTTTTTTGTCATTTTTGTTGTTTTAGTTTTTCTTTCTTTTGTTAGCTTTTGGTTCTTTTAGCATTATTTATTGTTTGTTTTATCAGGTCCACTTCAAATGTTTATTTTATTTTTGATTTTTCGACTGATTTTCCAGATCTTTAAAGAGATTTTAAGCTCTTTTACATACATTTTACTCCACATTTACAAAAAGTTGATAGAAACTATTTTTTAGATACCATTATTATGAATTCTATGAAAAACTGAATCACAAACAAATAAAATTCAATATCATCAGTTTGAAAACATAACTGGAATTTTCCATGAAAAATTTTCCGTTTTACTGTAAAAATTGCGAACAATATGACGAGTGGGGATGGGACGGCAGCGGGGGTGATTCGCGTGGGAAGGGGGTGGGGGACTGAGGGATGTAAACACAAAGCTTCAGCGACGCCGGCAGTCACGTGGCGCGCCCGCCGGGGGCGCATCACTCTTAAGGGTGGATCGGTAACAACACTATCTTACCACAAAAACATTTCGCAACACTTCCACTACACTTCATTTTTCACAATTTTTCCAGTAATTTTCCCCATAAGAGTGATGGCCCCCGGTGTGGCTGTTTCCTTATACCTGGATATAAATATTATTAAAAAAAGCATATCGATAATAACATTTCAAGTCAATGTTTACGTATTGAATTAGAGTATATTGTATGTAATACAACAACCACTCTAAAGAATATCAATACAGAACATATCAAACTAATTATAACATATCTTTAATCAAATATCGTAACTAAATTAATCATAAGTTAATTAGGGTAGGTTACGTAAACTAGAAATAACTATAAGAGTGTAGCTGAGAATATTTGTAGGCGTAAATAAAGGTGTACTGGAAAATTCTCAGGTAAGAAACATCAAACTTTTCCCTTTATTTATTTATTTATGTACACAAAAACACATAGATACAAGAAATAACATTCAGAAAAAAAGAGTACAAAGGCACTGCTTATTTCAACAAGAAATTTCTTCCAGCGACAGAAGCGAGATAGACATGAAAACGTAGACACAGTGTACAAATAATAAATAAAATATAAACATACATAATAAATACCCTTTATTTATTTTAAGTTTCGGTTTCTTTGTAAACGAGTAATTAAGATCAAAGTAAATCATAATTATTGTTATCATTACTTAATTAATTCAATTCATTTAAAGGGGTTCATAAAAAACTTTTGTGGAAAGGTCTTTATTTATATTTAGCAGAGCAAACGATTTTTAACTTTAAAAAAGTTGATATAAACAAATATTTTATATTGTGGAAAGTTGAAAGTAACATTTACCTAACTTTCTAATAGATTATTTAAAAAAACTTTGAATTGGTATATTTTAAAATAGATTTTATTACCAATTATTTCTTTCATTCACGGTAGAGTATGCTGTTTTTCAAAATTTTTATTATATAATTTTATTTGGTAACCCAACTCTCAATTTTATTGTGCATTAATGAGGATTTCAAAATAGCATTTATCATTCGAAAAACAGACAGAGTGGAGAAGTAGATTTATGAATATACGTTGATTGAGAAAATATATCTACGAGTAAATTTATATTGTTATGTAGATGGAGTTGATCACGATCAGTACAGTAATTTATTTAATACTCAAGTTTTAATGTGACTATAGCCAAACCTATAGACGTTGAGTAGGAGACAACTATGAAAGGAGTCGGGAGTTCGAATCCCAGCCTCACTGATTTTATTTTTGTATAAGTAAAAACAAAGCGCTGCCTAATAGTCTTAAACGGCGCTATACCTATTTGTTTTTTACTTTTATTTAATTTTATTGATATTCAGTTAAAAATAAAACTAAATATATTATAGTAGTAATGAGAAATAGAGAAAGTATATTCCATCCAATTTTATTCATAAATACCTGTGTGAAATAATATTTTACTTAAGTATTACTCATACTAAGCTAAAACACGTTTTTCCCTTTGGATTTAAACTTACTGTTTTGGAATAAATGAAAAGCACATTATAGTCTAAGTTGACGTACTCATAATGCAAAGAGTTCCGCGACCCTGGAAGGTACTTCTTTTCCTTCGGTAAAGAACATGCGTGAATTTGTTAGGTTTTTTGGAGTGATTGTTAATTTGAAAGTGTAAATATCCGTAACTATATATAATATGAATTCAAAAATTCTCCTCTTATGAAAATCTATCAACTCTTTTATGCCTTTGTCAAACTGAAAAGCGTGCCGAAGCGTTTTTGTTTGTAATGTATGGAATTGTTTGAAGCCTGTCACATAGACTATCGGACCGCTTTCGCTTTTTATATGAGAGTCCTTTAGACCTCTAGTCCTTTAGACATTCTTTAGTCGCGAACTAAATTATGTGTATAGGACATTCTGGGTAGATTTTTTTCGTACCAAGAACGCAGTGCCAATGTTCAAGCTAATACTATGCAACAAAAAAAAAATAAGCATTGCAAATGGAGCAGTGGCTGCCTACTAGTCTAATCTCCAACTAACGGTTGAAGACCCATCAAGCAATTTTTGTACATACTTTATTTAACGATTACTTATAACGGCGATAGAAAACATAACATAATAAGCTTGTTGTAGAATTAAAACTAAAGACATTATGAAATCCTCTAATCAGACCGTTGCCGGTCATAGCGACGGTATTTGATAGCTTAACAGATTGGTTGTTTAAAAAAAATGTGCGCTGGCCTTTAATATGCAAGTGATCAACACATATAACTTTGACAAAACTCCTACCACATTTTTTAATGAGTAATAGCTACTCTAAATACACACATTGAAAAAGTTTGCAATCATATTGAAAAATCATAATCCGTTTTGTTACCTACCTACAAAAATGTTTGTTTTTTTTAATTTCTAACAGGGTACCTACTTCTATCTAAAGAAACCACACAACAAAGATTTTTTCTTGATAAAGTTCAATAAAAAAAAAATGTGATCACAAACTTTTTTGATGTGTTTAAGTCGTGATTTTAATTGCTACAAGTATGCCGGACGTGATATAATAATATCTTAATATCTGCTGAACTTTTATGATAATCAGTTTACAAAAGGCAAGAACTACTAGTACTGTTTTGATTTTCATACATTCCGACATCTGGAATAAGATATGAATTCCTACTTTAAATTCTGTCACCTGGAAAAAAGAAATGGATCCCTAGTTTTCATCAATGCAAACGAATGATGAACCAAAAAAAACATACTGTATTTTTATAAATAAATTTTAATGTTGTTTCTATTAATAAAATATTTGATTTGATTTAAACTCTAACAAAAGCTGACAAGCTCTTACATCAGATAAAAATAATATTATTTTGTGTACCATTTTGTTTGGCTCATGATATTAATCAGTATGGAAAGCTTTCTCGTCCCCCTAAACAGTGAACGTATCTAATCTAATAACCAACCCGCCCCTGAAAACGTTTCAACTATTATACGTCAGGAGTTGTTTGCGTCGACAAAACGTTAATAGAGTTATTAAATTTAGCGTTAATTTATTCAATTTCGGGTGGGTTTGAGGAAGACAATGGCTCTCAGGGGCGGGGTCACGGCAGGCGCCGCCTTCCTCACCTGAAATCTCATTAACATATAGCTATTTATTACAATGGTTGCTATGTATCATCGGTCGATATCAGTAGTATTGGAAAAGAGGAAATGGGATGCAACAGTGATCGGTCTCGTTCCTCTGTGGTCGTTTACAAATTGTTGCTTTTTTGTTAGTATTGATTTTCACCTGGCGGAGACCTTTTGTCTTGATATTATTATGTGCTATGTGCATATTAATCTGCTTCCTTTTTTCTCTTTGTGGGGTTTTATCCTTTTGGGCGCTGCCGTTGTCGTTGATACCGTATTATGCAATACAAATTGACTTCTGAAAGCCAGATAGTTTCCTTTGAAAATACTCGTTTTGTAACCAAAATCCAGCAACAATAAAGTTGGGAAAAGGCTAGGCAGATAATGATGAGTGCCAAAAATGTAATTTACACTTTTTGATAAGTCATGTAGCCGCCGGAAACACGAAATTCTTTTTCGTTTTTATTTTAACTAAATGAATCATAAATCAGTCACTTTTAAGGGTTCCGTACCCAAAAGGTAAAACAGGACTCTAATTACTAAGGCTCCGCTGTTCGTAGGTACCTACATCTGTATCATCATATCATCACCAGGCTGCATCTTATGAAACGTGATAGTTCTATCACGTTTCTTGAGTTGACATTTTCATATACGTATTTCTGTTGCCGCTATAACAATAAAAACATAAACAACAGAATAAAATGAATATTATAGGGGGTTGTCATATAACAGACATGACTTTTTTTGCCGTTTTTTTGATAATGGCCAGGAATCCTCCGTTCGCGAGTCCGACTCGCCCTTGGTCGGTGTTTACATGATTTATGTTAATACACGTCATTCTCTTCCATAAAATAATTTACAGATTTTGCAATTGGTCTGTATCTGAATTTTTGGAAACTTAGCTTCTGTCAGACTTTCAGCTACTTTTATGTAAAGATTTTTCTTTTATTTTTATCACTGAAGCTGTTTGATTTATGAATCTATTTTATGAATTAACAGTTCTTCATCCATCACCTCTCTGATTAATTAAAAACATTGAGATACGCCAAAATAATAAACCAGGACAACCCAAGTTTTACATTGTACCCTCCCGAAAGTGGGTTGTTGTAAATTTGCCACAAAGTTAATTCATCTCATTTGTTTGGAGTTGGAAGCTGATTAGCGAAGCCGCGGGCAAACACTAGTTGTTTATAAAGAAATAACTGTTGCAATAAGACCACCTTAATTCATTCGTTTAATATGTAAGCCTTTTTTGGGCAATAGGTACATTTGTTGGGTATTCACCAAAAACACATTTTAAGCACCTGAAAACCAAACCTTCCAACACCTTCTTCATGATCCTTTTCTCCTAGTACTTTCTGTTTAGATTCCACAATGTGATCTCATTTTGTGTAAGTTTGTGCCTGGATGTTATTATTTAATTTTTCTGCTATCCGTACGAAAAAAAAGCAATGTGGCTAATTTACAACTTCAAAATTAACTGTGGCGAATTTACACATTCTCTTTTACGTGGCATATTATCTTTGTGGATAATTTATAACAACCCCCGAAAGTTTACAAATACAACACAAGACAGAAGTGAAAGAAAGAAGAGCTTTTAAATATCTGATGTTATTCCATGATTTGCGTATTTAACGTGACAATTAACCTTCCCGTTCATATTCTACATCGCATTTTTCATACATCAAGGCACTATTCTCACATTTCCTCACTAAAATTTAATAATTCAGCAACTTGGTATTTTCTATCAGTGAGTTCTCAATAAATATCGGAGGGTTTAGGGGTATTTTATTGCTTTGTGAGCGAAAACTGGTTGAGTCGCGTCCCCAAGGAGCGATCGGTTGGCAAACATCGCAATCTTCCACGGGAGGATACGGATTGTGGCGCCGTATCGCTTTCTACTGTTGAAATTCAATACCAAAATAAAATTAACATAAACGTTTTCTTTTACCTTTGGCCTCTTTTGAGAAAAGTATCTACTTTGTAAGGGCTTTTCAGAATTGGAAATTAGGCTTTTGAGTTTACATTGAAATCATTTTTATTGTAGTCATTACTAAGTGAATTAATTTTGAAGTACATATTTTACAAACGAATGTAGCAGGGTGTGTAAAAATAATAAAAATAAAACTTAGTTGTCTACAGAAAAGTCGGTTTGTAAGGGTGAAATATACGAGTAACTGTAGCAGTCATTAATTTCATACGTTTTGATGAAATTTAAAGTAATGATTGAAAACGCAGTGATTTAATTACCAATGCACTCAATTACTAAAATTAATTTAATTAGCTGGCTTGATGAACTTCTAAAAAACTTGAATCGGCACGTGTATGAAGAATTTAATAAACTGTGTCCTGAGTTATTCTCGCTTGACTTCACAATTTTCTATATTAAATCGTGGAGCGGCGTGGGAGCGGTTGCCATGATACCTTAGAGGAGTTAATAAGTCATAAATAGCAAGCTTGAGGGGGACAGGGCGATGGAATATGTGTGGGTGGGAAAGAGAGGGCTGTGTCACCCCAGGTAGTGGTGGTGTTGGGCAATCGTCTGGAAAAAGGTGCGTTTGGAGGCGCTATGAGGTGTCACAAAGTTGCGATTTTCGACAATATAGTTGTCTGTTATCGACTGAGTGGTACATTATGGTCCTTAATGTAATTCCAAGCGGAGTAACGGTTGATGATACGAGACTGAGCAATCGCAAATTGATTGCTCAATCAACTGTGAGTGTGTTCTAGGAAAAGTACTATTTTTAAACATGGCACTGGTATTATTATTTATTTCTTGAATACAATTGCCTTTCATTTGATCAAGATTGTACTGTATTTCTAAATTTTACCTTGATGAAGGTTACAGTAAAAAAATATGGTGTCACTTTACCTATTGAAAACGGCTTTCTACCCCTCCGTATCTAGGACAGGTTGAAAGTCTTATTGTTTCTGTCGAGGGCCATCGAGATGCAGCGCTGTAAAGCGGTAAGCGACGGAGCGATAAGCGCTGAGTGCGCTGTATCAATGAGTGGTCGATCACTGGCAAGTGCCTGCCACAGTGCCACTTGCCACTCATAATACTTGCCGATAAAATCACGTACGATTTTAAGGAAAAACTGTACGCCATTAAGGAAGTATTCCTCTCTTGTCTAAATTGAACAAAATTGCAACTAGACGTTTACTAAAGCTGACGACCCGATTTTTTTTAGAATTCGCATTTGGAGAAATTATATACATACTTCCATTGTTTGTGGATTCAACAGTTTTTTTGGCATTGCTTTATAACGATTTTGATGCCGTTTCATATTTTTATGCAGTTAATTGATAATAAGATTATTTGTCACCCACTGTACGATACATTCAAATATTAATATAATAATATAATTTTACTCACCGTCTTCCTAGTTTTTTCTAAATTACGAGTATGCTAGCTTCTCGTCCAACTGGATACAACTGAAGACCAGTATTTAACATGTCTAGGCTGCTCATTTGTTGGCCACAACCTAATTATTACTGGGTCATACGATACTCGTTAAGAGCTGTTGTCAGTCTTTTATGCCACTAGTTTACCTGAACGAAATTGAAACTGAAATAAAAAAGTATTGCAAAAAAAATAACAAACCACTTAACATGGACGGACAAAACTCGGTATGTTATCGATGGCCACTCATCCACAGTTCAACCAAGCGATTGAATAATCCATAATTTTATCATGAAAGTCATGAATTTAGACCTCATAGTGGTATAATCTTAGCCAGTCAGTTAATTCTCGTATTAAGATATCAATTTAATGTTGGTTTTTGCACAGTTTGTAATGTATTAACAGTAAAAGTTAGGCCACTTGCGTTACTTTTTATAAGCTGTATCCCCATTTTGGCTCAAGATATAAAATCTTTTTCAACAATCCAATTATAGCGTCCAATCAGTTCTAACTGACGTCGGCGTAGGCCAAACTCATAATAATCAAGTTGTTCACTCAGTGGTTTTATAACTATTTAAATGGATTGCGATTCACCCCTAATCTGACGTTTCACGGTATAAAAATATACATTAATCGTCCGCTAAGAGGGTGGTCCCTCTTCGTAAGCTAAATTTATAACAACGCTAAACTAAGAATGGAGATTTTAAAATTTTGTCCTCTTTTGTTTAACGAGGTTCTTGGCAAGAGGATACTCTGCATAAAATAGAAATTAATGTTTATTTTCTCTTGCAAACATACTTAATTTTTCTAACGTAGTTTATATTACGAGTACACTAGTACTTTTATTTAAATTTCACGTAGGTACAACACAAAAAAAGAAATTTACTATGTAACAGTTAATGAGTTGCAAAAAGTCGATGGAGGTTCTGAAAAACATCTCTCGTTTCAAAGGCTTAAAGCAGCTCCTATCACATAAAAGTTAAAACGGTCTGATGGGCAGATTCTGATTCAAACGCGTTATTCAGCGAGCGTAGCAATATGAATCATGGACCGGAGCTACGAAGCGCTACGACGTGCTACGAAGTGCTACGGACAGTTTTATTGATGGCTAGCTTTGCTCTGACAGGATTTATAACAAGTATGAATATCTTTAGTAAGTTATAGCCGTGTCGTGCTTCGTTGTAATATTGCTAGTGGATATTATGAAAATATTGTCTCTACGTTTTATCACTTGTTTTAACGGAGCTTAGCTATTCTGTCCTCTCAGTACGGTTAAGTGATCACGTCTGCCGTTTTTAGTAAAATCAGATATTCTACTTTGTTTTGCATAAAACTCCGACCGAAAAATGTATCTACTATATAATTATATTTTGCCGTCACGTGTAATGTTTTCATAATCTAAACAATTTATTACAAATAAAATATAATCCTTAAAGTTTTATCTTTAAAACTAACTAAAGGGTGAATCTTTACCTAAGATATGAAATGATATCATAATTGCAATATTTTGCCGCATCCATTCCTCCATGGGTTATGGTGGCTGAGACCCATGGCTTTGAGTTCGGTGGACCGCGGAAACTTCATTTGCGAGCTCTTCTGTCCGTGAAATGAAGTCGGCGCAATATAGCGATCATGTTATATTGGTATCGATATCGGTATCGAATGCGTCGGAGCATATAACTGAAACGGTTGTTATTGCTGAGTAATTTGTGTTTGAATAGTTACTATCACTACATAGTATAAAACAAATTCGCTTCCCACTGTCTGTCCCTATGTATGCTTTTTTTTTTTTTTTTAGCGTGGTAAAATCATCAAATGAGTCCTCCCACCCCGGGCAGGGCGGGAGGGACTGTCAGACTTCTACTGACTAAAATCCACGGTGTCCTTCAATAGCCCTTTATGTTCCGGGGTCACGGTAAGTAAATAATCCCGCGACCCCGACAGGCTTTGGCCCTCTGAGAGGGGGGCCCCGTCATTATGCTGACGCTCTTTGAGGCGCGCGTGGGACACAACGCGCCGTCGACCCGGTCATGGTCCATGGTCGGGCAGCGAGTGTCCCTATGTATGCTTAGATCTTTTAAACTACGCAACGGATTTTGATGCGGGTGTTTTGAATAGATAGAGTTATTTAAGAGGAAGGTTTATATGTATAACATGCATTTAATAGTACAAATTGCACTTGTGCGGAGCCGGGGCGGGTTGCTAGTTTAGTTATGTTTCTATGGTCTTTGGCGTTTGTTTCTATGGCTACTTCTTTTTTTAAACTTTTCGACGGTTTTTTATACGTGTATATCTATAATTATTTTGGTAGGTACATTTAACACCATGTTAAAAAAATTCGTGTCACGGTGTTCATAGTTACGTTCCTCCGAAACAGATTTCGAAATGGTTTATTTAAGGTTTCGTTCCGTACCTCAAATGATAAAATGGAACCCTTATAGTAGCCATACACCATCCTGCCTATCGACGATCGATTTGACGCTTGCAATTGTTTTGTTGTATTTGATGGCATGACATGCCAATTTGATGGGTCATCAAATCAATTTGACACAACGTCAAATCGGCAGCAGTGATGCATTTGGCTATTATTCGGTGACGACAGCTATTTTAATAATAGCTAGATCTAGCTATAAAGTTGCTAAGTTGGCATCGCTGCTGCAGATTTGAAGTTGTGTCAAATCGATCGTACGATAGGCAGTATGGTGTATGGTTTATATGGACGAACTGCCAATTTGAAACAATTGCAAGCGTCCGTCATACGATAGGCAGGATGGTGTATGGCTACCATTATAGGATAACTTTGTTGTACGTCTGTCTGGTTGTCGTTTTTCTCAGGAATTGGTGGAGGTATCAAGCTGTTTATATCAAATACTCAAATCTTTTTTTTGATTTTCACTACTTCAAGGTATTGTACCTTGAAGTAGCGAAAATCAAATTTTAAGTCAACGCGCGTAAACAAATGAAATGACCATGTTTTGAGCTTATTTTTTACTTTTATTATTTTTATTTTGACCCTAGATGTAATCAAAATCTATAGGGTACTCTGGTTCATCGAGAATCATGAAATTTGGCAGGACTTGCCAAATTTCATGATTCTAGAAGAGTCTAGAAGATTTCTATTCTATTGCTTACAGTACCTAAAAATGTGGGAAGTATTCAGAATTTTTCTAATGTATGACTTTCACCCTTAGAAACTTATATTTTTGTAGTTAAAATCACACAAAATGTGTGCACAGGTCCGCATTAAGTTTGAAAGTTTTTTTAACTGCTATAATACAATATTATGTTTGTTTTTGGTATAAATTACTTTCAATTACGGAACCTCATTGTGTGTGGTTAGACACGCACTTGGCCAGTAGATTTGAGAAGGTCGTAAAGTATTTTTCACTACCTATATCCACACTACGATAAAAAATGTAATGAGGATACGGGTGAGTTAGTCTAGTATTGTATGGAAATCTCAATGCATTCACCATGACACCCTGTCAATTAAGTAGGGGCCGAAAGTTTATAAATAAAGATACTGTTGTTGAAGCTGATCGTTTATCAATCGATATGAAGATTGTATTCGGTTGTTAATCAACAAATCAAGCAGAAACAAACTTATGAATAATCACTATACATACTCGTAGTCAAAAAATCAAAATCATATTTTCATTTGTAGGCATAACCTAAAAAGGCTGTGACGGAATTCCATCGGTGCCAGTCTGTCTGACTCAAGAGTTTATGTTATCAAAGTAATTGTTTTGTTGAAGTGATGTGCTCTATTTTTGAAATAATTAGTTCTAAGATATAAAAAAAATGTTATTGGATAAAAACTAGCCTATTTTGTCCCACTGTTGGGCAAAGGCTTCCCTTCATTCCTTGGTAAGATTATTCTAAATAATGAATACTTCATTCCTAAATAATTAAACGACTATGAATAGATTTACTTAATCTACTGAAATTGTTGTATTACGTCTTCACGTTTTTTTGAAGTAAAGTAAATGCCCTGCCCAGAATGGGAGGACTCATTTGATCATTTTACCACGATAAAAACAAAGTAAAGTACACTGGAACTGTGATGTTAATTCGATGGATAAACTTAGATCCTCGTTTCCCATATAATGTATATCGTACATAAGTACTTCAAGTACGAACTATGGCCTATAGATTTTGTGCTAGGGCCTCGGGTATTTTAAAACTAATGCAGTTTGGCCAGTTATAAATTATGATGGTCAACTTTATGATGTATAAATTTCACAATACTAATACATTGCTAATGAAAACTGAGATTAATATTATATTCAATAAACAAGGTGCTCCTGTAATTTATTTCATTAAATGACAATTAAAATGGTGTTTAAATGTTCGTTTAGATTACATGTATTATTCTAAACGAACATTTAAACACCATGTTATGGAGTATCTACATTATGTTCCATTTAGAAAATTCCTCATAATCGATCGCATATTTTGTATTAATACATGAGGATGATGGTAAATAAAATGAAATTAGAAATCTACAAATTATGTTCGTTAAATGTGTTTGTTTTATGGAAGTTACACTTTTATTTTATGGCGAAATACAGCTAGTACAGTTTTACTTAGAAATTAGTGACATGTTTAACTACAATCCTGCGATGTAGTTTAACGTGTCACTAATTTCCAGTAAAACTAAATCCTGCGATGGTCAGTTAACATTGGATTTATAGCTGTAAATTATGAAACTATAGATCTGTCTACCATTGTGCAGTTATTGGCACAAACAGATATCGATCATCCGCGAAATCTAACGTCACAAAGTTATGTATCGATGAGCTAGTTCACTTGAATTCCTCATGTCTGTGTATGTGTCTGGCTATGTGCTAAGCTCCGCTGGCTGCACAGTATAACATTGTAAGGGTTGACGTCAATAGTACACATTTTGGGACCTCCTGAAAATTTTCAGAAATCTGACAAACCCCGCCCCATTTACAGCACCGGCTGTGATTCGTCGGAGTTCGTCTACATCCGCACTCGTAGCGGCCAATGACGGTCGGGGCTACGCGCAGCCGTAGCGCTACGGCGTAGAGGCGTGCGGGGAGCTACACGATCGACAGACGCTACATCGGAGCTGCTACGCCAGGGAACTGAAAAATGTAAGTACTAATTATTTTATTTCTTTGAAATCTCTGTGTATTCAATGTGAAATGTCTCCTTGTACTTTTGTCTTAACGTTGTATAAATGTGTTCGTGTATCGTGTATCTGTATATAGCTAGTGATACTGGTATATAGCTACATAATATGTATGTATAGGTAGGTACTCAGTACATACTAGGTGATTATGTAACATGGGGCGGTAGATACGGTGGAACCATTTTTTAATTCTAATTGTTGAATAAACCAGAAAACAATTTCATTATTTGCACTACCTTTCTAAGAAAACTTTTAAATATTTAATTCAGAAGATCATAATGTTTTAATTGAAGTTTTATTCGTAATCGTCTGAAAAGACAAAAAAATATTTTTGTTACTCCTTCTTGTATCAATATCACTTAATGACAAGAATGAACTGGAACAATTATTGATAAAGAAAATCGAAAAGAATAACCTTTTCAAATCAAAGAACGACTTTTAATTAAATTTACGCTACAATTCTCTAATATAGTATTTTTCAGAAACCTACTTTATTCACAAATAATTACTGCTAAAATGAAAATATTGTCAATTTTTTCTGACATATCGACGTGTGAAAGTAATCTAGCTCATCTCAGCCTAGAACTTCAGCTAGGATTAGTATTACATCATCGTTAGAGTTCCTAAATCACGCTGTTATCAAGATACACCAGTTTTTTTTAAATTTTTATATTAACAGTGACTCAAACACAAGATTTAATTCTCTATTGTGTCAAAAGAGTGCATATTCACAGTCTCATTAAATAATGTTTTCCTAAAAGTAACTCCTGATTCAAAACGGTGAAGGAAAATATAGTGAGGAAACCGACATGTCCTGACTAAAATTTCGAAGACATAATAATTATTATTGTGACATCTACCAAAGCGCCCGGCACCCCAGTGTCCAGTCCACTCCCTCTGACAGAGAGAAGGCCTGACTCCTAGCTGTAGTAACAAACCTCTAGGACCCCAAAGCGCCCCAATGGCACAATTTTGTGCCACCAAACCCCGAACGATTATAAACTGTATTTTTTGAAAAATAAGTCTTAAAATCGGTCAGGGTTTGATGGCACAAAGTTGTGCTCCAGGGCTCTAGAGGTGGGTGATGATGATGAATGCCTTTCATGGAAATCTCGGTTAGTTGACACTTCAGGTGGCTGAGTTTTATTGTAACATATAGTGCCACTAGTCTCTTGGGCATATTACTATCAGCCATAAGTGTTCCCACAGCTGGGACACAGGCCTCCTCTCTGTAAGAGGGAGTGGGCCATAATCCACCACGCGGGCCCAGTGCAGGTTGGTAGATGTCAGCCTATAATGTTTCCACTGCTGGAACACAGACCTCCTCTCTGTGAGAGGGAGTGGGCCATAATCCACCATGCGGGCCCAGTGCGGGTTGGTGGATGTCAGCCTATAATGTTCCCACTGCTGGAACACAGACCTCCTCTCTGTGAGAGGGAGTGGGCCATAATCCACCATGCGGGCCCAGTGCGGCTTGGGGGATGTCACATGTCTTCGATTTTTTGGTTCTTGCCGGTTTCCTCACTATGTTTTCCTTCACCGTTTTGAGAGCAGTGGTCATGAAATAAATTACACAAAGTAATGCGCCTGGCTGGGTTCGAACCCACGACCTAGAACTCGTAAGTCTGGGCTGATACCACACGGCCACCACTGCTCATAAAATCATAAAATATCGTTAGAAAAGTTTTAATTACGAATGTTCCACTGTCATACATTTAATTTTATTAAAACAGTAAAGAAATACCACAGAAACAGGATGTCTGTTGAGATGATGAATGGAAGATAAGCGAACGGATTAATTTAGATAAAAGCAGGAGCACGCTTATGTACTTATACAGTTAGTTGAATACACAAGCTTCACCAGGTTATCATTGCTAGCAGTTTCACACGGTCATTTACTTTCAACTTAATGTTTCAAAATACAGGGAGTCAAAAAAACTCAGAGTAAATTTAGGACTACTTTTTTAATAGTGTAGATCAAAAGATGCATTGCATTTTAAAATGAAAAGGTGTAACAACGTATTGTTAAGAGTTTTTAAGTAAAAAATCATCGAATGAGTCCTGAACCCAGGGCAGGGCAGGAAGGACTGTCATACTTGTACTGACTAAAATTCATGGAGTCCTTCATAGCCCTTTACGTTCCGGGGTCACGGTATTCGTGAGTCCCACGACTCCGAACAGTTTGTTAGTATGATTAATTTTGAATACTTTCAGAGTCCTGTTAAAGTATTATATAGTTTTTCCATCTACAATATTTTAGATGATATCTGGGTCACTAACATGGGAGTCCAGATTTCACTACTGAAAATATAAGAAGGGAAATGTGGGTGTACTTTTAGGAACACCTTTGTCCATCTCTTCGGAGATCATAGGCGTGATAGTTATGTTATATTAACAGTTGTTCATTGTTACAGGTGTTAGTGAAGAGTGTCATTTGATGAGGGACGTGCGACCCGCACCATGCAGGCCGCGAAGGAGAAGGCCTCGGGCCTCTTCGCAAACAAACCCCTTCTGTTCAAGTAAGTCGCTTGTTTTTTATGCACACAACTCAATATTACTTTAATAGGGGCTTTTTTATGAAGGGTGAGCTATGGAAACTCTTTATTTTGATTTTCTAAACAAAGTTGCTATTCACAGTAATTGAAACAGTTAACTTTTATGAATTTGTGATCTTCAGAATTTAATCGAGACACTGGAAATCTTATAGGTAGATAAACACCATAGCAACTGAAATAAAAACTGTTAAAAAGTACAACAAATTCACTTTCACATACGTATTTATGAATAAATTATTTACTTTTGCCCTCCAATCAACTGAACGGTATTTTGGTTTCTGCAATAACATGTCGTAGAAAATGTAGATTTAAGAAAGTTTATCACTTGAGATAATAAAGGTTGTAACAAGAAGCACCTGGACATGTTGTCTAGATTGAAATCAAGAA
Organism: Agrotis clavis; assembly: GCA_954870645.1. Classification (NCBI taxonomy): domain Eukaryota; kingdom Metazoa; phylum Arthropoda; class Insecta; order Lepidoptera; family Noctuidae; genus Agrotis; species Agrotis clavis. The sequence goes on from OX940922.1 coordinate 12,685,721, forward strand.
TAAAAGGTAGTATAACCACAAGAGCAAAACCTCAGACTCAGACTCCTCGTAAAAAAGATTTCCACCTCATATTGATGATTCCTATATATACGTATTGGAACGAAGTTCCTTATCGCGCGTTGTGAAAGGGGGCTAGACGGAAAAAATTCTTACGAAAAGTTGTCACGACACTTTTATCCGACTGCGCGACGCAAAGGAGGGTAATGTGTTTATTACCATGGAATGGAATGGACTGGACTGGACTGGACTGGACTGGACTGGACTGGACTGGACTGGACTGGACCGGACCGGACCGGACCGGACCGGACCGGACCGGTCCGAACTTCGTTCCATCCGGGTGTCCCTTGACACCTCTCAAGTTTTTTTTAATGTTAATGTGTCAGAATCTTCCCTAATCGTTAGCCTTGGCAGGTAGTGACTTATAATAGGTCCAAAATGCAGTTGGAGCTGCAAAATCATTCTGGGAAAATGCTATCGTATTAGGAAACTGATTTAAACCTATCCTGCTGAGTAGGGTTATTGGTGTATGGAACAAACCAATCATAAAAACATAAATTAATAGACACACAAATCTCCAAACGGCGTTGGATTCGTCTTGAGTCCCAACAGTGGAATGGATTGATTATGGGGTAGAATAATTGTACTTTTTATTTCGATAACGTATCGAATCTTTTCGCAAAAGTTAAGGTTGACATAAATATCACAAATCAGCAAGTAGGTCAACATATGCTGGCGTAATAATTTGGCTATAAGTTGCCTTGCAGTCTTGGCACGCGTAACATAATATACATCATAGTTACCAAGATCTGCAGTAAATGACGTTGGTTACTGATAAATGTGCCAAAATACGTCTAAACCTACTTAAAGTTATAATAAGTGGTAGTAAATATGGATGTCATATTTTATTGCAGCTGTTGTTATAAAATACTTAAATATTTAAGTGTCCCATTTAAGTGATGCTCACTTATCTTTCGTGGAATAAAAGTTATCATCATTATATTAGTAAACTGATTATGCTACTAAGTAGAGTGTGCTGATGAATAAATCAGACCTATCATAAAATCATTGGCTTCGTGTCTAACTTTTGAGTCCTTACAGTGAAATAGTTTGATTTTGAGTGAGAATAATTACAAGTTTTTGGTCGATTACGCATCGAACCTTTTCGCCAAAATAGTGAAATTTTAATAGTGATGGTTGACATATAATATATCATTGATCAGCAAGTAGGTCAACGGTATGTTTCATAACGCCAGCATAACAATTTGGCTATAAGTGGCCTTGCAGTCTTGGCACGTCATAGATACCAAGCTATGCAGTAAATGACGTAGGTTACTGATACATTTTGTTTAAAGTTCTTTTGATGTTGTAATAAGTATGTTACGTTTTTATTACAGCTGTTGTTATGAAATACTTAAATATTTAAGTGTTCCATTAAAGTGATGCTCACTTATTCGTGGAATATTACTTAACCTCATCATGATTTATTTTATGATCTTGTTTGAATATATTAATGTACACTTATTGATTTGTATCTTGTAGGGAATTGGGGTTTATCTTTATGGCTGTATTCTTCACAGACCCATAACGTTTTGTTTGGCTAAAAAATAAATCAGGAATTTATGATTTATGAACAAGTACAAACATTGCGCTTAGTCAGTGTTTAATTTTACACTGATAAAGAAGTCTCAAGTTTTTCTTTGCAGTTAAAAACGTGCAATGCTTAATTGTCGATCTATGAAACAATCTATTGACAGGATGATCATAATTCAACCGTGCTATTAATATTATTAAATATCCTGAAAGCAAGTGCTACTAATTCTTTGCAATAAGTATTATTAGTGTGATTCACAAGACCTCCGGCGGGAATGCAGAGACTAGCTAGGGCTTGGTCAGTTTTTAGTGATTTAGTTGGGACCATCATTAATTCATCGAAGGAAACTAGAGAAAGGAGCATTTTGCTACTAAGCCAATGAGTCCTCCCACCCAGGGCAGGGCAGGAGGGACTGTCAGTCTTGTACTGACTAAAATCCACGGTGTCCTTCATAACCCTTTACGTTCCGGGGTCACGGTATTCGTTAGTCCCACGACCCCGAACAGTTTGTTAGTATGATTAATTTTGAATAATCTCGGAGTCCTGTTAAAGTGTTATATAGTTTTTCCATCTACAATTTTTTAGATGATATCTGGGTCTTGATACATGGGAGTCCAGATTTCACTACTGAAAATATAAGAAGGGAAATGTGGGTGTACTTTTAGGAACACCTTTGTCCATCTCCTCGGAGATCATAGGCGTGATTTTGCCACTAAGCCAACAATTGGCTTAGTAGCAAAATGCTCCTTTCGCCAAATGTGCCTTTCGCAAAATATACCATTTCCTTAAACAGAAGCTAAAAGTAAAAGGGCACAGAGAGGTAAGGTAAGGTATTTATGTTTAATTAGTAGGATGCATAGTGTGCAACCCTGCAAACACATAATCTAAAATAAAAAAAAAGGTTGCACTCCAGGAGTGCCGGTAGAAGTGAAAACTTTTTTGTTACTATGTTTTATTTTAAAACTGGAGTAGTACAGATATGAAATTAACTAATTTGAATGACGTCTTACTCATTTTCGATCAGGGTCACGTGACCCTGACGCGAGTTTTAAATTTTTTACCCATTACAGAAAAAGTGTACAACGCCGCTAAAGAAGTTTTCACTTCAAAAAAAGTAATCGAAATTTGTGAGATTTACTGTCTCAAACTAAAAAGTTTGTTTTCTTTAACTTGTCTTGTCTGGGGGTACTGCGAAAGGGGCATCTTGCGACTGAGCCGAACTATCTTGCACAGGTTTTATACATAATTAATTTGAATTCAAATAACCCCAACCGTATTCATCATAAAGAAAACATAAATGGAATTAAAAAAAATGAACAACAGGCGCTTTTTCGAAGATGGAACATCGTTGTTACTGAAAAGTGTATGAAAACGGAGTATAAACAAAAAGAAACAAAAAACGGTTGGGCAACGCGCGGGGAATCGAAGCAATTTGAAAGGAAGCCGCGAGACAATCGCCGATAATATTGACAGGCGGATAATACTTGTTGCAATCGAAATAAAATATAAGGGCGGAGAAATATCGGACTATTCCCTCTAACAAGCATTTTGCAAGTAGGGTCACATTTTTGGAGAAAATAACGAATGATGTATTTGTTTAGTCACTGAATGATAGTTGAAAATTGAAAAATATTTTACTGTTTTAAAATCAACTCAGTTTAACACGGTTCTCTGTAAGAAATAGGCTTCTCCCGACTCACACCACAACAATTCGCCATAAGCTTAATCAGTGATGGTCGCGGGACTAACGAGTTCCCGTGACCCCGGAACGTAAAGGGCTATTGAAGGACACCGTGGATTTTAGTTAGTACAAGTCATGATCTTACCACGAAAAAAAAGCTTAATCCGTGATCAAAGCCTGGAAAAAATCATCATATACCGCGAAAATCACAATAATGTTAGAAGCATGAACAACATTGAATTCTATGTATATAAACAAACTGTGGTAGGTACAAATCTTGGAACATCTCCAGCCAGAGGTTTCAAGTTCTATCAGTCATTATGTAACAATATAGAGATCTAGTTTTTTTTTCAAAAGACTTAAGGACGCATAACCTGTCAAATATTTACGATGTTACGATGTTGATTATTGTATTCACTAACCAATTTTTTAGTGCACTACAGAGCTATATTTCTTAGTAGCAGACAGTAATTTTGTAAAATTAATTAAATTTTGTAAATATTTGACAGCCATTTGCGACGTTGCCAACTTTCAAAATAAGCGCTCTTAAGAAGTTTTGGTGTCAGTAGAAGTAATAATGTCTGCTATTGTGCATGTAATAATTCAATGATTGAAACCAACTAAGTCTGCAGAAATGCAGATATTCAACTTCCAGCTTCTTACTCCGATATTAAATGCTGTTTCTGTCTGCATCATCATCAATTTCTACGTTAGGGTAGAGACAAGTTCCTCCCATCCTTGTCTAATGTTGATTTATATTATCCTCCTTAGTCTTCATTGCCTCAGCGACTGATTTTCCTTTATCCAAAAAGTGGGGCAGAAAACGTTGCAAAAATTTGTTATAAGTAACTGAAAAGGCACATGATTTTTTATCGCTGCTCTTGAATGAAAAAAAAAACAAATCAATCTTTTTGTATAATAGAAGTAAGAACAAAGTTCCTTGCACAGATCATAATACCAAATGGTCCGGATTCGATAAATAATGCGATTACCGCGTGAGCTGGTAGCAGCCCTAGAGGTACAGTCGAGTGCTCAGCGCTGATAACAAACAGACATCATCCGGATTTGTGTCGTCATGCGAACGCTCTCTCCCGGTGCAAGGAGCCGAGTACCTACATTCACATAAGCACATTGTAACGGTGATTTGTTCACAAATCTCTGTGAGTGTTTCGAGATATGAATTATTTTCGTTAAGCCGGAACGTGTTTTCGGGAGATATAGTATTGTTAATCTTAACTTTTTAATTCAATTAATATCATAAATGTTGAAGTGAGATAGTTTGTTACTTTTTCAAGCAAAATTTTAGAATGGTTGGTTCAGTGGGAACCAACTGTTCTAAAATTTTGCATATTCTTATAACGGGTCGTTTTATTCTTTATGTGCAGAACCCTACAATGCATGTCCATTTTAGTTAGTAAAGGATACATTTCATAGGTACATATTATCATCCCTAAAAAAATTACTGGTCCATGTAAACCAACAATAACTTCATGATAACAGATGGCGTTACGTGTCTTATCATGACTGAATCAAGGCTAATACAAATTTAATTGATTGTCAAATAATAATTTAACGCAAGCGAAGCTGCGGGCAAAAAACTAGAAATAGTTGTAACTGTACAGCAATTTTTATGATGTATTTTAAGGGTTCTTCGCAATTTAGACTGTTGTTACTAATTATATTTGGGAAAAGTTAGATTTGCTCAAAAAAAGTGGAGGTGGTTATTTAGTAATCTATTCTTATAATTATTATATTGGGACTTATTGTTTCGCTTCCATCAAAGCATTAATTAAAAAAAAAGAATATACGAAAAAAATGACGACAGTCTCTTATCATAATTAAAAAGTCACCAGACAAAAATGACCACTCACTTTAGCGGCAATCATACATCTGCGTCCCGCGAGTTATCTCTAAGGTTTTAAGCCCATAAATTGCATAGCGAGCTCCAAGCATAGAAGGGTAGTCGGTTCATTATTTAGTCCGTTTAAATCACTAAGTCCTTAAAAGACATTAGCAGGCTTTGTAGCGTTATCGCGAAACACAAAAGAGATTTAGAGCGAGCTGACAAGGGGAGGAACCCGTCAGTTTTTATTCAATAATATTTAGCTATATTGTACCGTGTACTGCTTGATTGTACAAGGATCTTTTAATGGTAGGATTAATATTTTAATTGGGTGCTTCTTAATGTTAGAGAAGCTTATAGGTGCCCATTAGCAATTGTTTTTGTCTTGATGAAGAGTTGCTTTTTTATGGCTAAAATCAGTTTATGCTAACATATTAACAAATTCAAACCTGTAGAAACATTATAATCTTCAGTTATTTAAATTAACTGATATATGAGGAAACGATCGATAATTTAAATTCAGTAAATATTATTGTTGCAGCATCGGATTGAAAAGAAAGTGAATTTACTTCAATATTTTTGAAGGCATGTTTAATTAATATATTATTACTCGCAGGTCTTATTGTCTTACCTTAAATATGAGATATCTTAAAATCTACAATACATAATATCATAAGTATTTAAACCTCATTATTGCTAAAAAAAAACAAACTTAATAATAAAACATGTTAATATCGGTGTACGAGTACAATATATAATATAATATAATAATATATTTATTATTTCACAACTATCACACAACGCCATCTAGTCCCAAGCTAAGCAGAGCTTGTGTTATGGGTACTAGACAACTGATAAACATACTTATATATTTCTAAATACATACATATTATAGATAAATTACACCCAGACACAGAACAAATGATCGTGCTCATCACACAAACATTTGTCCTGGGTGGGTATCGAACCCACGACCTCCGGCATAGCAGTCAGGGTCACTAACCACTAGACCAACAGGCCAGTCATATATATACAATAAAGTTGTTTCTTTCCATCTTTCTTCCGTCTTTCAATTCCATATCCAAACGATATTTTTATACAAATATGTTGATAATTGTTTTGCAATCAGTACGAGACATTAAAAGGTCTAGACAAATAAATACATGTACAGCACTTACGTTAATTGTTTCCGCCATTTGAATATTGCGCGCGACAATTACTCGATTGGTCCACCCGACGCCAGAGGACCCCTAAATTAATTGCTCTCTGCTCACTTTGTTTTATCGTGATAAAGAGAAAACTGACTGTTGAATTCGTATATATTTTATACGTTACTAGCATTTTGCCCGCGACTTCGTCTGCGCGTGTTTCTAAATTCGAACTCTGTGATTTTAATTCCCGCTCACCCTCCTTATATGATACTTTTGGAAAATCTAAAAATGCTCTATTAGTTTCGGTGCCTATTCAGTACAAACAATCAATCGTAGTAGATAACTGATTTTCCGATTTTCACCCCTCTAGGAGTTGATTTTTGAAATATAAATAAATACGCATCCTTTATTCAATTGAGAGATAATTTATGCCCAGTTTTAAGTTTATCGAAGCAAGCAGTAAAATCCTTCCCTTAAAGCTTAATCACCCCTTTTCACCAATTTAGGGTGTGATTTTATAAAAACCCAGAAATGGAGGGTAGTTATTAAAAACTAATAATTACTATCTTTTTTAATTACTTATACTCGTATTCGTACCAACTTCCAAGTTTATAAACCCAAGGAATAAGATTTTACATACAAAAGGTACTCCATTTCACCCCTTTTCACCCCCATAAAGGTGGATTTTCGCTAAATTCCTTCTTAGTGCTCACCTACATAGTAAATTGCAACTACCGACCAAAAATTAGGTTATACGTTTAGCGGTTAAAGATCCTCCCCTTTAAACTTAAATACCCCTTTTCACTAACTTGGGGGGTGATTTTCGAAAAATCCAAAAACACGTGTTTAATTATTTCTGATCTAGTATATAAATACTGCACATTAACCAACTCACGCGTTATGATTTTCCCATACAAACTTTAACAACCCCCAGATTACCGATGGAGGGTAGTTTTAAAAAAATAATAGAGCAAATCTTTTTTGTTTACTTGTGTTCTTATTCGTGGTAAGTTTCAAGTTTATAAACCCAAGGAATAAGATTTTTCATACAAACGTTTTCACCCCTTTTCACCCCCTAGAGGAGGATTTTCGCAAAATCTCTTATTGCTACCCTACATGGTAGACTGGAACTGCTGTCCAAAATTCAAGTTTCTGCGTCTGTAGTCGAGTCTTAATAAAAAACCCTGTTCTTTGATACGAGTATTTATAGATGATCAGTCACTTTTGTCTTCCCTTTTCTAAAACTGAACAAAAAGTTGTGAAGAAGTAATTGCAATATGATTTTGTATTGTCTCCGGGACCAACAAAAAATCGCACGTATAAAAGTCTGGCTTGGTTCAACCCCGCTACTTCTAGCCAGGTCTTCATTTCTGTGTTTAGAGATAATGGGGAAGGCAAGTGTCAAAGTGACAAGCGACAGTTTGGTCCCAAAAGAACTGTCAAATCAAAGGAATTTTCTGAAAAAACAACGATTAATTGATGTAAAATGACTAGATGTTGTGTAATAAGCTGTAAAAATGATGGAACATACGAATTTTCGACAATTCACACTATCAAGAAATAATGGGTAGCTGCTGTGACTGCCTTGAGAACAAAAATTGTATTATCACTAAGGAAAAGCTATATAAAAAACAAATATCCAGCCTTGCGAAGCCGAGACAGGCCGTTAGTTGAGTTTATTAATGAAATTCTATGATTATACCTTATCTAAACAATCGAATACACTTTTCAAAATAATATCTACTTTTCTATTGGAGGTTAAGTACCGGTATTGCATCGCTCTATAAATCATGAAATGGTTCGTCTGGCGGAAGAATTATCACCTGGAACGAGTTTTGTGATAGTTGTGGTGTTAAGAAATTAAATGTATTGTGATATTTCTCGAATCTAAATAGAAAAAAGGGGTAAAATTACTGACTTAAAACATTATGATATTTTATCAAAATAGAAAGTCAGAAGCAGCATTATATTCTTGTTATAGGAGAGGACAGGTAAAACATACCTAAACTCAAAAATTGAAACCTCAACTACAAGTAACTGTAGATTTATTACGGTAAAATCAAATGTATTACCACTCTATTAAATCACTTTTTTTCCTCTTGTAGATGCACCGCGGCGTCTTAATTCTTACATAATAATTTTCCATAATTGTTTTGTATTTATACTCAATTTTTATAACAATAAATTTTGTTTGTTTTTTGTACAAGGTAGACAGTAATCTGACGTAGGGACCAACTATCGCAGCGCCATCTACGATTAGCTTTGAGTTGCCATTCCCATTGAAAAAGTACGAGCATCACACAAGTTTTCAGCGTGCCTGAAACACTTTGTGATCTCATTTTCTGTAATTTTGTATTTTAAAATAACCTGATCACAGGTTTTAGAGATAGATTCTCATTAGATCCATTTCACTTATTTAAATAGATCTAATGAGAAAAACAATTCTCCCTTATAGATCCATCATGGATGTAGTCAATGGATCTACTGAAATTGAACGTTTTCCAGCTATAATTATTATTATTACGCTATCTCCAGAATGGTTAGATTTGAAATAAAATAATATGAGACCCTATAAGACTAACAAACCTTATTTTTAAATTGTATATCGTTTGATCTATTAGCAAAAAAAAAACAACAAGCACATATACCGGAGTGCTTCACAATCCATTCGTTCTCTAGAAAGGAGGCCTGTGTACCATTAGTAGAAAAAAAAATAGACTAACTAATGCACACACACGAATGTGCATACACACATTATTATAAATGAGTTTTTACTTTTGCTTATGTTCTTAATTTTGATAATAATTTATCGCAGTCTAACCAATACGTATGTCGTTTTTTCGGTAAATGTGTGCTGATTGTCCTTAATACAGGTTTTTAAGTATTCTAGCTAGGACATCAGATTGAAAAATTGTATTGTCACCATCTCATCATGTAAACTATTCCTAAGTTGTCTTCCTACATGTAATAGAACGTACAACTTTTTGAAATAAAGAATTTGAATTGAATTTGAATAATGGCAACGTATGGACAAGAACATACCTCGAAAAAATGTAAGTCTACATATCCTAAATGTGAACCCGTACAAGTTTGAGGAACAAATCACAGGAAAACGTCCATAATTTTCTCAATTTACACCTTTTCTTGGATGATTTCATTAAATAGGAAATGAGCATTCCGCAATTCCTTCACATTGATATCAAATTATTATAGATACTATAATTAATAATAATATGATATTACGACAATATTATTGATCAGCCGATTAATATTATATCAATTCCATGTATAAACATTTAACCCTGCCTGCAGTGATTGTATCCAAAAGTAACCAAAAGTATTGTTTTTGTACATTTTCATTGGCACGTTGTTTGCTTGAATAAAACCAAGGGTTCGCAGCTTGCTTAAATTGAAACTGACTCGATGTGTACACATCAGTGCGAGTCTGTATCGGATATTTTGATGTTTATGATGTCAACCAGTGAACTGCGACGTGATCTAGGTCATTGAAATATTCTGACAACTTTGACGAACCACAGGTATTGTCTGGTTTACATGCACTTATTGGTTTACCAATTATGCCATACCTGGTAATATAACTAACAAGACAAGCTTTTGTACCGACACAATAGCCATGTAATATGATTCAAACATTAATCCATAGACCATAGAGTTTCACCATAAAGTTTGACGTCAAAGTGTTATGTTACTTAACTAATTGGTTGTCAAAGCTTTCGCCTCAGGGCTTTGGATGAAATTTTAATGAGGATTGCTTTCTGGGACTGATGCGGGTGGACATGGCCAATTAATGATATATTTTGAGCAAACACTACCTGAATAGATTGGTTGGAAGTTTCGATGAATTTAAAAAGTTGGAAGGTGTCTAAAACTATGTGTGTTCAATGTTTAAAAAAAATGCTTGGTTGCCTTTAACGTTTACTGTGGTTTCTTTTACCTTTAACGGGTAAACTTTAATAAGGGTAGACATAAAATCTATAGTCATGCCAAAGAGATTGCACAGGTTATGGGGATCAGAATAGGCGGTTGCTCCATCATCATAATCATCAGCCTATAATGTTCCCACTGCTGGGACACAGGCCTCCTCGCCGTGAGAGGGAGTGGGCCATAATCCACCACGTGGGCCCATTGCGGGTTGCTTCATCAGATCCATGTATAGTACATATTAGTATTTAGCTACATACTGTAAGATTGGAAGCTGACACAACATATGAAAAGTCCAGGTAGATGATGCGTTATTGTATTGGTAGTAAGTAATACCTTATTTTTGAAATGGCCAGTTACTGAAACTAACCAGAGTATTTAATCAAGAAAGCCCTTTTTTTTTATTTCCAATCCACATTTTCAGTTATTTTACCCTCATAGAAAAACAGCGTCAATAGAAATGAGTGTGATCCCCAGTACTAAAGTAAACTATGGCAGCTAATCGTGTCGTCATCTCCCGAGATCGATAGCGGAGTGCCGCCGCGATGTCTGTCCGTCGGGACGGCGCGGCGCCCGCACCGGCGGCGGCGGCAAGGCGAGGCGCCAAGGGGACGCCTCATCCGCTAAATAAATCTTATAAACCGCTACTGATATAAATTATTTATTTTTGTTATGATTTCTCTAGCTCTTCATCAATTAACCGTTTACTATGAGGCTAATTTAAAGTTATTTTCTGAAAAAAGCCCTAAATATACCCCTAGTTTGTAGAATTTCAATACGTAAAAGGTGAATGACGTACTGTCTAGACACCTCTTCTTCATCAGAGATTGTTTTGAGCACTTTTTTCAGCAACCGTTTCCAAAACTTCAAAAAATGCCTATCAGTTAACAAAATTGACCCTTACAAAACCAGTTTGGATTGTGCGAATAAGTACCTAACACCGTATTTTTTGTTTTCTGTTGAATCAAAATCAAATCATTTTACAAGTAGGCCGTTACCAGCTAGGTTTACAAACAAATTAAAAAGAAAAAAAAATAACAAAATTACTGTGAAAGATTTTTGAAGTAGGTACAGCTGCTAGTCCTCAAAAAAAAATATATCCGAACTCGATCTTCATTTGCGAATGTGTATATACAAATTAACGTTGATATACGAGTACCATGTCCAATTGTGTCAACGATATCATTTCCAATCACAAATCCCTCTATCAGAATGATTAAAAACTCCAATCAGCGAACACACACAGCGACAGGCGGATTAAAAATATATTCATCATCCCTCTGACTTATACTCATTACGGGTACTAAATGTCGTAATGAGAATCCTCTGTGAAAGGACACAGATTTAATTTGCTGCGTGGTCGCGACCACACAGGGTGGTGGGCGGTATTAATCCCACTTCAAAGGACACACTGGAATTAGAACCTCCTGTATATAGCGGTATTATATTCAAATGAACATAGTTTGACGTGCTCGAGTTAATTATTTCTGGCTGTGTTCTAATATGAAGTTGATGAGTCCGTGTGTTCATTTTTTTTCAGTAAATAATTTCTGGATTTCTTATTCTCTCTTATTTTATTTACGCAAAATATTTTTGGCGGTCATAGTTTATCTGAATTTTTGAATTGATGTAACTGACTGGAAGTGTCAATATTCGTCGATGATCTTGAGTGATTTTAAGTTTTTATCTAGGTTCAAAAATGCAAAAATGCAAAAATTTCATATAAACAAATACAACCAAGGAGCTTTTTTAAGTATTCTAGCAGAACCAACATCTGACGCTGCCAAGTTTATAGTGGAAAACATAATTTTGCACCAATGACTCTGTCACTCATATAAGATATAAGGACGTTTTATAAATAGTGATTAAGATTAGGTAACGTTGGGGCTCGCATGTCCATGGAGACAAATGCCCCTAAATAAAAATTGAATAAAAAAATTCATCTCCTTGTAATGTACCTTTTCCCAATTCACAGATGTTGAGCGTAAAACCCGGTGTATTTAAAACAAAGACGGACGTCTGGCGCCAACGGAGGGTAGACAGCTAGACATGGTGGCGCCTCTAACTCCACTCTCGTGCGTCTACATGAACTAAAATGTTGCCAAATCGTGCAGAGTATTCATAACTCTCAACTTTGATGGTGGTTTTCTCAATTGGTGTTGCTCGTGTCGTATTAGGTTGGTTCGGATTTTCAGTCCCATTACTTTAAATAATTACGTCTTTGTTAAAAGGCTGGTGAAGTCATGATGTCTACTTTAGCAGAGTCATAATGCAAATTGCGGTATAATCATTATAAATTATTTATCTACCCACTCTCTTGCTTTATAAAGTTCCCTGTTTAGATCCTCAGGTTAAACTAACCTAAGCTTATAGAAAATAAATGTAAGAGGATTGGGGAATTATGGAAACAGTAAATAAATAATTGTAGTAAAGTGATATAATTAGGGTTTGGTATGTTACTTCACTTCTTAAATTATTATCGATAAATTAACCATCTTTCTTATTTTAATAAGACTATTAGGTCTCATGCAATTAAAATACCTTACAATAAACCTCATTTAAATGCCACTTAGGTACTCAAAAAAAAAAACAAATAAAAATATTGTGGCTTCTGTCTTTCGCCTACTCTGTGGCCGTGATCGACATTCGTCGTTTAGTGTGCGCCTCCACCTCCACTAATGTACGTGGTGTGCAAATATTTGAGTTCGCCAAGACTTATTGATCAGGAGAGCGATCATGACGGCTCTCACCACTCGCTTCCGTCACGTTTGGAGTGCTTGTAAGCTGGTGTGCGTGCAATTTTGCACTCTCCCCAACCCTCAGTTGTGAGGAAAACAATGTTTAGTACTTGTAATGCTGAAAAGATGTGGACGAAGTTTGTGTGTCTCGTCACGTAATATAGTTTGGTAACTAAGTCTCAATCTCAATCACGTTTTTGAGATTGTTCAAAAGTTTAATGAAAAAAAAAGCCTCTACATTTTTATAATTTCTCTTCGGTTTGTATTTTTTAATAAAAAAAAACATAACTTTGTAACTCTTCTGTATAGACTTCTAACGAATATTAAGGAAACCTATTAAAGAAAGTTATCAAGTATATATTTCTCAATACATAATGTTTGTAGCGAGTTAATATAAGCTGAACGTTTCAGCTCTCGATTGAATTTCCTGGCGGTAACGACGTTGCCGCCCAACGCCACCGGAAATACCGTTAATGCATGTCAATTGTTGTGTCCCTAACTTTGTTGAGCACCCACTCTCCGAGCGACAATACTGCTCTTCATTTTAAAATATGTTACTAAACGTTACAGGGAGATTTAAATATTTATATGGCATTATTTATTATTAATGGCAATTTTTATAATGCCAAAAGCTAATTTTCATCCATGACATACCTATGTTTCGAAGAAGTTTCAGTGATATTGGTGTCAATTGTAAGTAAATGTAATAAAAAGCTACGTACCGTAAGCTAAGACTCAAACAGTAATAATTTAAATGAAGTAAATTAAATCGTGCTCAAATCCAACCATCGCTGATAGGCCCCCAAAGCAAAAAGTATTTGACACTAACATTGCACTAAATAGGGCAGTGTTTGTATCAAATACGAAAAAATGTCAAAACCAAACCCTGGTCTATACCTACACATCATCATCTGCCTAGCCTTTTCCCAACTATATTGGGGCCGCGAGACGATCTCCGGCCAGCATAGGCGCGGGCATGCGGGCAGCGAGTAAAGGGCAACTCGCTGCCCGACCATGGACCATGCCCGGGTCGACGGCGCGTCGTGTCCCACTCGCGCCTCAAAGAGCGTCAGCATAATGACGGGGCCCCCCTCTCAGAGGGCCAAAGCCTGCCGGGGTCGCGGGATTATTTCCTTACCGTGACCCCGGAACAGAAAGGGCTATTGAAGGACACCGTGGATTTTAGCCAGTAAAAGTCTGACAGTCCCTCCCGCCCTGCCCGGGGTTGGAGGACTCACTTGATGATTTTACCACGCTAAAAAAAAAAAAAAAACTATATTGGGGTCGGCTTCCAATCGAACCAGATGCAGCTGATGGATATCAGTATTTTACATGGAGCGACTGCCTGTCGGACCTCCACAACCCAGTAACAGGCAATACAATACCCCATGGTAGGACTGGTTGTCAGACTTTACAGCTTCTGATTAACAGTACCGACTGTCAAAGATCTACAAATGACAGCCGGGACCAAGTCACCCATCCACAGACCAACCTCGGCAAGCACGGCTTAACCCGGAAGATCGGCCTGTGCGGCTGTAATTATTTAGCCACGAGCTCCTATACCTTCACATCATCATCTCAGCCGTAGGACGTCCACTGCTGAACATAGGCCTCCACTTTTGATCTCCACACATACCGGTTGGAAGCGACCTGCATGCAGCGTCTTCCGGCAACCTTTATAAGGTCGTCTGTCCACCTTGCTGGTGGACGTCCTACGCTGCGCTTGTTAGTCCGTGGTCTCCACTCTAGTACTTTTCGACCCCATCGGCCATCTGCTCTGCGAGCAATATGGCCTGCCCATTGCCACTTCAGCTTGCTAATCCGGTGGGCTATATCGGTGACTTTAGTTCGTCTACGGGTCTCCTCATTTCGGATTCGATCACGTAGAGAAACATCGAGCATAGCCCTCTCCATAGCTCGTTGAGCGACTTTGAGCTTTGAGATAAGGCCGATAGTGAAAGACCACGTACATACCTTCACATAATACATCATAATATATCACCTTCATTGTGTACTCAGCCAGACAACATAGAGTATAGACTTTAAAGACCAAAACGAGCACAACCACTGCACATTCACTCGAACAGATTGTGAGTCAAAACAAGTGAAGCACGTCACACAAGTCAGCGCGCATTCACGCATTGACGCGGTGACGACGGGGTAAGCAGACAGCTCCCCGTGTGTACACAACAAAGGGTTGCACTCGCTATTGCTTAATGGACAGTGAAGGCTGAGATAGCAACGTGATAAATCACCGACGTGATTACCGAGCCATTATCTAAAATACAATCTCGGGGGCGACAACTTGGAGAAAGTAAAGTTGTTGGTGTAATTGACGGTGACGCGCTGCCGTTGTCTTTATTAGATCAGAGTTATGAGAAGAAATTTTGATGCTGAAATGAAAAATACTTACACTTTACTGAAATAAAAGTAGGTGATATGCATCACGTCTGTATTCGGGGAAAGGTTGGGCAGCAGTTTACATAACACACTTGTTTTTAAATATTATGTAGTAGCATGCCTTATACTAGCAACCTCTAGGCGGTAACTGAAACCTACCTAACTTAAACATAAATATCAAAAAAGTAATAATATTTATTCCTACCAAAACACACGACCGGTAGAAACCACAAAATTGCATTTCTACACTCGGAACACCCTCGGCAGTCGATCAGCAGCAAACAAATAAGCGTATTGGTACAATCGAGTCTTTTTCATGCAAGCCCCTCAAGTGACGCGCTCAAAGAGAAGCCGGAGCGGCCCGCTCTCCTTTGAAACACGCTCACAAACGTTACAAAGGCTGA
Source organism: Agrotis clavis (assembly GCA_954870645.1). Lineage (NCBI taxonomy): Eukaryota > Metazoa > Arthropoda > Insecta > Lepidoptera > Noctuidae > Agrotis > Agrotis clavis. The sequence goes on from OX940922.1 coordinate 12,701,471, forward strand.
GCTTACTACGTCTACATATTATCAACCCGATTTAATGAAGCAATTAAAAATACAATTTGAAAAGATTTTATTGAAATTGAAATTTTCTTTGCATTTTTTGATCAGAAAAACATTTTTCTTCATCTCTCTGTTGTATGTATTGTATGTAGCATGTAAATAACAATCAACAAGTATTTTTACACATAAAACATGATTAATAAATGCTCCTCAACGGATAACTTCGACAAACTAGTATCTACTAGTTTGTCGAAGTTATCCGTTGAGGAGCATTAATATTGTCAACTCTAAAAACAAATGAATACCGTCGGCAATATTCATCAATCTTACAATAAACACTTACATCGCATCGTATTGAAATGTAGGCTTAGTATTTAAATGGGTTCCCATTTGTAGTCCCGAAACATGAAAATAGCGTGGCTCTCAAATACAGAGGGGCTGCGTAGACTTAATAAAATGCGCCGAGAGTCCGCTGACGAGGATGTATGCAAATCAGACAGGCGTACGTAGATACTGAAGAGGCATGCTGAGATGAACATGACGATGGTTTATGTACAAAAATGATTATTTATTTTGATAAAGACATAAAATAGGGGTTTCAAATACTAGAAGTAACTACATGATTATGCGCTATGCTTTTTTTAAGCTATTGCATAGCTTCTATCGCGGGCCTTGAGCGCGGGGCCCGAATCCAGAAATTCCGTAACGAAAAAACCTCACGCTCATTTAATCAAATTATAAATTTATTAAATTAATTAAATTTATAGTTTATTAAATTAATTATTAATTATTAAAATTAATTAATTATTAATTTATTAATAACAACAACAACAACAACTTGAATTAATATCAAAGAAAAAGCAATACTGCATGAATAAAATAAATAAATAAAATTATAATTGCATAAGTTGATACAAAATGCTATGCAATAGCTTTACCGCGGCAGTCCCCGAGTGCCACACGTCTTTTTTTTTAAATTGTAAATTAAAACGAAAACGTAATAACCATCACACATTGCACTATTCAAAAGTAATGATCCGTTTATTGTAGTTCATCTCAAAGTAAAGCCTCGGTCTTTTATACAAAAGAACTTTATCTGTCGCATATATGAGCGTCCTGTCTACAGCTTCCCTACTCTATCGTGGGCGTACTTTTAAAGTATATTGCGTATCCTCATACATACGTACAGTAAGGGTTATTGTTGTTTTTCAAAGCTGGTAACGTTTCGCCCATCCGAAAGGGGTTTTACCGCGGTTTCACTTCGCTTCTAACAGATTTGTAGCTACGCATTGCACATTTAATACACGGTGGGTGCTTTTATATCCCGCGGTCGGATTTATTGAGTGTTTAGGATTCATAAAAACGTTATGTGAATTCATTATAACATTTTATAGGTTCTTTGGTGAATCATGATTCTGAATTTGTCTTTTCACGATTGTTATTAAAGATTAATGGTATCAACATTGTTATCGTGAGCAAGACGGCATGAAGTTGCAATATTTTTTGAGATCTTGCTAAATCATAAAGTTTGGAAAGACCACTCAATTGGATCATATAATTTTAAAGTCTGGACTACAGCTCATAAAAATTCATTACTAAAATCTTCTTTACAGTACAGCGAAGTTTCCTCATAAATCACAACTATAAAATTCAAAATATCTGCTTCCTTCTCTAGGTTCTTAAAAGCCAAGTATCTAAGTTCATTCCTGGGGAAAAGGGTCTCCAATTCAGCTTAACATCTCAGCCATGCGATACGATCAAATAGATGCAACTTAAATAGGCATTAAGAAACATTTTTGCAACCTCCTCCGAGATAAGTTTCTCTTGATCCCCGGCCATTGTGATAGTCATCTGTGGAAAGTCCGTGAAAAGCCCCGGACTCATTCGCCATTCATGGGGTGATTTGATTTACTTAAGATCTTTGGCCTGATACTGTCTATTAAGCGAGTGCTTCACGAAAGAGGACGGTCGTTTTTATAAAAGTATAATGTGATGTACTGACCGAAACATATCTATCTGTTAGATATGAGGTCTAATAATAATAGAATTTATTGAGCAACTCGAGATTGGACTGTATTGTTGTCGCAGGCTGGAGGTTTTATTCATTGTACGAGTACATTGCTGGACTGGCCTACAATATTTAGGTAAGAGATTTATATATAGGTTTTTATTGAATATCTTTCTAATAAGAGCTTGAAAAAACTTACTTCAACTCATCAATATCTGATCGTTTTAATAAAGGAATGTTACCACTGTACCAGTTTTCGGGAATGATCAGTATAAATCGTCTTCAAAGTTTTTTTTTGCGAATAAAAAAGTAATTTCGAAGGTAGTTTTTTATAGAGTTGGTTTACAAAGGAGGTGCATTAGAAGGGAGGGTTAACGCGTGGTTCCGGCCGAGCGGACGGACGATTTATAAAATGAGTTTGCGGTGCAACCAAGCCGTGATACCCCATTGGTTACGTCTCACTTCTTTACTAGTGACGCGCCAGCTGCGAAGTTGCGTGTTATCGATAAAAGTTTAATAATGTACTTGTTATCTTTTCATAAAGTGATATCGTAATACTTGGTTATCCAAAGTCATTTGTGTATCTTTGCAATGTTATGGATTAATGGATAAGTACTCTTTATATGCTCTGTTTCCATGGTAAATCTATACGCAGGCAGGCTATCTAGTATTCTGGTGTTACAGAAAAATAGTTTTTCTTAGATGGTGATGATTATTTTATTTAAATGGGTTGCTCTTGACTGTAGTCTAGGGTTGGGATAACAGAGACAAATTCTACGATGGAGTGAGCTTATACAGAAGAAGCCTAAACCGGCTTCTCTAACTTTAAAAACATCCGTCTTTTGCTGTGCACATTATACATAATTAAATTGAATGGAAATAAATGCTGATCGTGCTCATTTTCGGGTGCGTAAACAGAAGTAGTAGAATATTTTTGTATGATATTGTTTTTTTCAAGACCCTGTGATGTATCTACCAAAAATCTTTCAAAAATCCAACAAAAACACTCCTGTTCATAAAGTATAAAAGGTGGCATGACATTATACAGGTCCGATTTCATTAATAAGATAAAAACTTTAAAAAAAATGTAACCGCCTTCAAAAACAACCACAAAAAAGGGTAAAATAACCTACAAAACTTTTCTTTCGGAAGTCGGTGGTTTTTTTATTAATTTCATTGTTTTTTTACCATCTACTTCCGAAAGAAAAGTTTTGTAGGTTATTTTACCCTTTTTTGTGGTTGTTTATGAAATCGGTTACATTTTTTTTAAAAAAGTTTTTATTTTACTCTTTTTAGTTTAAATATTCAACCAAAATTCTTGTCAAATACATCATTTTCTTACATGTGCACTAGAGTTTTGTAATCCGTAGCACCGGTAATAACATCATTAACATCTCTTTCATTCCTTCCCTATCTCAAAAACTACTGAACCAATTTTGATGAAACTTGCAGCATTTCTTAAGTTGAACAATACCTAGTACAGCATAAAAATAATTACTTAAATCGGACGTGTAGTTTCGGAGATATGCGAACACAAACCTAAATCAGTCGATGCCGACTCCTTACTAGAGGAGTCGTACCTTCCATCATCAGTTCAGCTTCATGAGATGATGATTTCCATACGCAAGTACTTGAATTACTTCATAAGATTTGCGAAAAACTATGTGTGAGCCAATAAAATTTGAGGGTTGCCCTCGATTTCTCCAAGATCCAATCATCAGATCCTGATTTCGTGACTATGGGACTACTCCAAAAGTATCTCCTTTCAAACAAAAAAATAATTTTGAAAATCGGTCCACAATTCACAGAATAATCGGGTAACATACATACGAAAAAAAAAAAAACATACCGTCGAATTGATAACCTCCTTCTTTTTGAAGTCGGTTAAAAAGTACATATTAGGGAGCTAAAAATGGGTATATTTTAAAAAGGATGGCACAGATAACTAATTCTGAAACTAGTTCTAACACCATAATGTTAACATTGGCTAATAAGTGGTCTGGAGACAAAAATTAAACAGATATTTTAAAAAATTAAATCTATTTTAAAACTTCGGCGACATTGAACATTTATAATGCTATTATGATAATAATGAACCTAATAAACTTATGTTTTGTGTTAATAGTATCTATAAAAAATAATGTTCTGTTAACCTTAAAAAACGTTTTAATAACATTTTTGACCCAAAAACTCAACTACTTACTTACTAAAAACCCCAAAAAAAAAAAACATAAACGACAGACATTGTCACAACACTATTTCACGGGCATTTGGCGCGGGACGTCACCATTTTTCCCTCGCTGCGCCGCCATCAGTGGAAAGTTAAAAGCATTGAAAGACATATCGCGGGTTCCTTCCAAGCGCCATTGTTCTCTCGCCCTTTGTCCCGCGCCGAATGTTTTAATGTAATTGGCTTTGTGAGACGATTTTTTTACCCCACTTTCTTCATACGTGTGTGCGTAGTACGAAACACACGAAAAGTTTCACATAGATCCACTCCGTTGGACGTATTGTAACTTGCTCTTAATTATTGCTGGTACTTCCTTATTGAATGGCATTTGCTACTTGTTAATGGTTTTAAGTTAGGAACTGTTAAACAAAGTTACGGATATTTTTACTACCAAAAGTAATTTACCCTCTTGTTACTGAGTTACGAGTATGATTCCGTAATAAACGGGTCAACAAGCCCGAAATTGAATTAGATTATCTAAATCATGTTCTAAAGTAAAACAAATGAACAGCAGTAAGCAACTCGGGTTTATCACACAATACTAGTGTGTCATGCATATTACTACAACATCCTTCCTATTTTAACCACCCCATCTCCACTGACTCCAGTAAGTGAGTTGGATATAAATTGGGGCATTGTCTGTGAATCTGGAGCATTCGCGAGACTTTCAGGCTCATTCTGCAACGCGAAGAAAAATGCTAAAGTCCAATACTGTACGTATCTCGTTCCCTTTCATAGAATTTCCTTAAGGAAAGACAAGGAGAGATAAGGATTGATTATTATTATCGGCATAGAATATTTGCAGAATAAGATAGCTGATCTTGAATGAATTCCCTTTTGTTTTCTCGCTCTGATGCTGTTTCGTTTCGCTCTGGCGCACAGGACTTAGCACTATATACACTCCCGTCACCAGAATACAGGATCAATCCGGAGAGTGATTCGGTACTTTTTACAATAAATATCTACTTAATATTTATTGTAGAGAGTTGTGCGATTATAACAGAATTAGGTCAGTAAGATGCTTTTGCGTCGATCTAGTATTGAATGAATAATTAATGTGGTGCCTTCGCTTGTTGTTTATTAGAAAAAGTTATTTTTAGGCAAAAGCACGTGGGTGAATACTGATTAGAGACAATAAATATTATTATGTTCAATCAGCATCGGTTCCGCACAAGAGAGGACTATTGATAACCTATGCATTTTGCCCTTAACTACCATATTTATCACTACCGGGAGACATTGTTGCATATTTACTGCGACAGGGACCTTGATAATTGTTTAAGAAAATACAGCATGTACTAAATAAGAAAAAGTAAATATTTCGTGAAATATTTAGCAGAGCAACTTTTGTTGAACATAGGCTTCTAGAAAATATGGCGTTTTATATAAAGTATACACAAATATAACCTTTTAGTAACAGAAGGATAAGAGACATAATGAATGAGTCCGCAAATTATAATTAATAAAATAAATGAGCAACAGGTCAAACGTCTTTGCAGAATCTCACTGTGAGTGAGGGCTGAGGGAGCGTGGCACGCATTTCTGGCTAGTTTGATATCAGCTCCCGTCACATCGCTACCGTTTCTTCGTTCCTTCGTTAAAATATACGATAAATTACTCTTGATCAATCGTTCTCCTTTACTCTACCGAAGTTTGTGCACAACGACCGCGTTCTTTTGTGAAATATAAAGTGATCTCCAGTTTAATACTGCGTAAAAACTGTGAATCTTTCAGTGTCTGAAGACAATGTTTGGAAAAAATCTCCTCACGTTCTCTTAAGTTTATTTATGTGTTTAAAGAAATCCACAGGTTGTTGTTTCATAGTGTTTCATATCCTGCTCGACTGTAGTTGAAATTCGGACTTTATATCTCAAGTATAAGGTAGTAAGTTGCTCACGAGACTTTGGGGGTGTGAATTCTGATATCACCTGTTGATTTCACAGAAAATCCTCAGGGAACATGTTTTGGAGGATAATGTAAGTATTTTCTTAAGATAAAGATAAAGAAGATGTTGCCGCTTTACTGAGAATTTACACCCTTCTAAGAAATGATTTTATTCACTCTTGGAACTAGACATACTGCCAGAATGTGCTGATAAAGTGTTAGCATAAAAAAAATGAGATGTTTAATAACTCGATAATATTAAAGATGATAATAATAAGAGGGAATTTTTCAACTTTACTGGTAAAAATCCTAGAAAAATTCAAATAATATTGTACGTGTGTTAATACAAAACCATTTATGTTCCAAATAAGTGTTTTCAAAATTTTGTCTGAGGCACATTATCTATTCATTTATAATATTTATTCATATATAAATAATGAAGCGTGCACAATCAACGTGTATGTCCCATAACATCTTAAATATCAGTATTTCAGTTTATAAGTGTTTTTCTATTAAAAGATAACCAGCAATAGATATTTGTGTTCCCATTGTTAGTACCTACATTTTTATGTGATAACTCAAATCCTATGAGGCATTTCTTCGAAATCACTGGTCCCTTGTCAAGGCACAATAAGCCAGTGTTATATTTATGTCTCCATACGTCATCGTTCCCCTCAGGAACGGTCTCAGGAGACGGCATTACGATGTCACAGGTAGACCAATTTATTTTTATGATTGAACTGTATGAACCGGAAGATCGATACAGATTTACTTTTTACCCGACTGCGACAGGAGGGTTATTGTGACATTTCTTTCTTGAACAGAAGTTTCAGAAATTATGTATACAGGGTGATTTTTTAGTCACCATCCAAATTGTAATATATTAATCTTTGGCGAAAATCATTGAATACGTGTTTTTTCTTTTTGTATCACTCAATACAAAAATATCGAGATATCACGTCTCAATGTTATCTATAAAAAGTTGATGAATCTGGACACCGCGCTGTGATGTGTCGCTCAGGTGTAGCGGGGCGGGGCGGGGGGTCAGCGGGGTGCGCTCTGTCCGTTTCATGCGTCGGCAAGTGTATATTATTAACATTTAGCTTAGTGACCACACAGAGCGGATGAGAAAATGATTTAATATGACAATTTGACGTATCGATTTTTTTTTCAAAAATGGGGTTAGTGATTGATACCTAATGCCTAGAAAAATTTTGGACGGTGGTAAAAAAGTCATCCTGTATAAGCTGATGTGTAAATTAACTGACAGGAAGTTCCCAAGTTATGAGGAAAACAACAAAAACACACATTTTATAAAACTTTTTACTCACACTATCATCGTACATTCTATTCTAATTACACCATCAACAATACCCGTAAAACCGACACAGAACAATAAAACCGATTGTGACCTAATAACAGGTATTTTCGATTGACGTGAGATCGATACAAGACTCCCGGGGCCTGCGACACGAATATTAAAATTATCTACAAGTCTTCAACGACTGTCCCCGCTCCCCAGCTCTATTAGATTTGAGGGAAAAAATCGCCCCGGGGACTTTTATTCAATTGCCTGCTACTGTACATTTTATTAGTTTGTTAGGTACGTTACTGCATTAATGTCCGTCATTATCTTACTAACATTATGTTTCGCATGGACTGATGTTTGTTACACACTCATGCTTTTTTTTTTGGCTTGGTAAAATCATCAAATGAGCCCTTCCACCCAGGGCAGAGCGGGAGGGACTGTCAGATTCGTACTGACTAAAATCCACGGTGTCCTTCAATAGCCCTTTATGTTCCGGGGTCACGGTAATGAGATAAGTACCGCGACCCCGGCAGGCTTTGGCCCTCTATGTACCGCGTCATACACACTCAGGCTAGAACGATTTTTTTATACGTTTCCCCACGCTAAGAATTTCTCCTCTACCGTGGTTGAATTTACAAACATTAAATTCACATACAGAAATAACTAGACCTGGAACAACTACCTGTAGGCCATACAAGTATTTGTTCCATACGGGAATCGAATCCACCACACGCAGCGCGGTAAGTGAGTTTATAGCACCGCCACTGCGACGTCGAAAAGAAATCCGGATACTTTTGCATTACCACGCGGGAGAAGCCCCTCTAGTTACCTCATCAACTAATTTATCGTTTGTAAATAAATAATTATGTTATTATAAACTCCGCTTTTCAGTTTACTTTTTATCAAATGTAAGCATTTTATTTATTGCCTTTAAATGTAAACGGAAATATAATGGAAACATTATTTACATAACGTACTTTGAAGATAATATCTTTTTTTTTTGGAAATAAACAATTATTATTATCTACTTGAAGTGTGTGTAAAAGCAACATTAAAAACGAGAGAAGTACAAATTCACCCCTTGCAAACGCATGCGATACCCGCGCCAACCATTATACTTCCTAATCCGGGGTATTTGCGTAATTGATATTTACAACTAACCTGGATTTGAGAACGCTTTTCCCAGGATTAGACGGGATTTGTTTGGATTTTCCTTCTTCGCGAATTCACTTCAATTTATTTACAGCCTTGTACCTCGTCGTGAGCGCGAATAACGTTTACTGATGCCGTTCACTGTTATAGCAGACCTTTTCTTGTTTTGCATATTTTATTTGAGAAGGTTGTTTTACTATTGCTTTGATTGTAACAGGAAACATGTTGGACCATTGAAAATAGAAAATACTTTCAATGAATTTTCTTTCCTTAAAAATACTGTTACATTTTTTTTCATTTTCACTACTAAATAAAATTAAATTTCAAAGCGATACGACTCCATTAAAAAAACGATAAAAAAATGTACAAATGGACTGGAATTCAAGAAACAACAGAGGCGTATCCCGGACGTGAGGTACGCGCCGACCGACAGATTAGGGACCAGCAAAGAGAGTAAGAATCTACCAGCCAAATACGAATATCATAGCAAATACAACGAGCTGTCTTGTTTGCCTTCCATTTTTATGATATTTGTTGTACGCTGCGAGTTGAGAGAAAATAAAATTTGTATTTGAAATAGAAAATGTGAAATGGAGCACGTTCATCAGACTGGCTTATATGTTGAAGCGATTTTATTATTTGAATGTCAGCTAGACGCAAGTATTGAGGAATGAAATAATACTAGGAATGTAGACTTCGTAAATGGTTATAAATATTAATCTCATATTCATAACGTAAGATATTAATTTATGAGACACTCACAGTCAATAACAAGCCCCAAGTATAAACTTAACATCAAAGAAATGTCACTGGTTGAACTTATCAGCACAGTTACTCACTTTAACATTGTGCTCGGCGTCGCAAATCGATGAAATTATTGTTTTATTTGCTGCTATCTCTTTTCATTCGATTTCCCCGACATCCATGAACGGCCATAAAATAAATCTGGCCGTAAATAAAAGCAAGGAGACGCTAACAAGCGTCTCGGGTTCACCAAGTGATATTTCTTAGCTCGCGTCGCCATTTTTGTCATAACTCTATTATGTTCGCGAGTGTCGAAATGCGAGATCGTTCAGTTGATTTATTTGTGGCGTTTTTTGCAAGGAGCATGCTGTTTTGCTGTGATAAATATGTTGACGCCTTGTGAACAAGTGCACACAATAGCTTGGTTGCACAATGTGAGACGTGCGGATGGTGCATCGTCCAGTTGCAGAATATGTTAGCTAGAACTAGAGGTACTTCACATATATGGAAAGAAAACCGTAATTTCCAAGATATTGAAGTACACCGTGGATTTTAGTCAGTACGAGTCTGACAGTCCCTCCCGCCCTGCACTAGGAGGGAGGACTCATTTGATGATTTTACCACGTAAAAAAAAAGACGGTGTCTGTTAAGTCCCTCTCAATAAATGCGTAGCGGTACCGAAGTGCGAGTAGCTGTAATAGGTCGTTACGTTACATTGGTAAAATTTATTTATTACATGTTTTATTCACCACCCCGCCGGTTTCGGATCGTTGACAGGCTTGCTTACAAACTACTGTCCCAATTTAGTCAAATATCACATTAGTTTAAGTATTGAAGTATCACATTTTGTGTATTCGTCTGACTTTCGTAGCAGTGCTACGGGCTACGAGAAAGCGTAGCACGAGATAGTTTTTCTGTACTCAATTTTATAATGATTTCTGATATTTTGTCAAGCATAACTAAATAAATAAAATGTGTTACGTATTATTTTATGGTCAATAAGATAATATTAAATCTGGTTTCCGAAGATGAAATTTTCTAGTAATCTAGGACACAAACGCATGTTCATAAATGACGTAACCTTGACGTATCGCTTTTTTACAGACTTATTAAAGTTGATTCAAAAGTCAGCTATTTCCGTAAGTATGCGGGAGAATGTTTTGTATTTTTCACGGTTCATCAACAGTATCCCAAAATGCATTTGCGATCAGTGATCGCAGAGGGTGGTCGGGAAACAAATTTAACCGACAATTGTAAATCAATTAGAGAGGGTGGCTTTACGGGGTGTAATAGCAACTCCCTCCCGGGTGGCGGCAGGGCCGGAATCGAACGTGTTATACATTTTCTGTAACATTTACTGCTATAGGAAAACAGTGCCTGGATTTTCTACTAAGACCTAGTATAATTAAAGTTCTATTTATGTACTTTTATTTATAAAATACGATTCTGTATAAAAAGAACCTATAGTTGGAGTAGTCAATTATGTTCTCAAAGGTCAAAAGTATATTACTCAGAACAATTTACAGGGTCTTCAAATATCTAACGATATTTTGCGATAATTAAACAGTCACTCATACCTCAAGTCTTAATTAATTAAGAAGTCTTCGGTCCCGCTCTGCCCTCTGTAGGTATTCATAGTGGGGAATGTTGAAGTGCATATTGTGATCTACGCAACAGACCCCCTCCTCCCCCCCAGCCCCTTGCCCCCCTGCTCTTCACGTCTGATCCAGGAGTTCTGTCTTCGAGAACTCGAGAAACCTACTCGCACGGCTAAAGTTAAGAGCAGTTTATTGTCACCCATATTTTGAATCACGGTTTCGTGAAGTGCCTCACAGTTTTTCAATACGTTCATTTTTCTCGGATGAAATAAAGATCAATATTTCACTCCGCGCCAAAAAGCTTTTCATTGAAGAGGGCACAAAAGGTTAACCCTTTCTAGTAATAATTCAGGATTTTCAGCTAACAGCAAGAACATAGCGACGAAGTGCCAAATGACAAAGTTGGCTTAGAAGTTTAACAGCGAAGTGAATCTCTGACCGAGTTCCATACCCACTCGGTCACTCATTCAATTTGCACTCCAAAATGTAGAGCTATGTCTGGAGAACACTGGACGAATAAATACTACATTCATTCATTCATGTTTAACATATTTTTTTATCGTGGTAAAATCATCAAACGAGTCCTCTCACCCCGGGCGGCAGGGAAGGGACTATCAGACTCGTACTGACTAAAATCCACGGTGTCCTTCAGTAGCCCTTTATGTTCCGGGGTCACGATAATGAGATAAGTTCCGCGACCATTCATGTTTAACATAGCAATGACTTAACTGAAATCCAAACTAATATTGTATCTACTAGTGATTTTGTTTGCTATGCTTTCACATCTGAAAAGATTTTGATAAACTTTTTGGTACAGAGATACCGTAGATGAGTTTTAGAGATGTCTAAAATTATGAGCTTCTTTTTGTTAGCAAGCGAAACCGAGAGCAGAAGACTACAAGCTTTTATAAAATAAATCTCTTTTACAGTAACAGTAACCAGCTATATTTAAACTTTTAACTATATCTATGCTATTAATCTAAATCAATATTTAAATTCGAAAATGACTGTATCCATTAACTTTACGTAGACAAACGGGGACAAAACAATAATTACAGCATTTAGAGTTGCGCCACATAATTATAGGCACAGTGTATGGGGTGCATTAGTGGCACAATGAAGCGCTGCCGACGCGCGACGCTTCGGAGGGGCTGATCTAAAGGGGCTGCGGGGCTCGGGGGCTACGGTCACAAAAATGATAATCACATGTTTTTTATTCGTATACATATCACTGCATGAAAGTGAAGCTATTCATTATGATCGTAGATCGATTGTGTATTCACGAATGAGCAGTTAATAAGAACAGAATTTTTGAACTTAGAGCTAACTTGTACACAAAACATAATTGATAATCTTATCCTGCCATAGGCGTTACTCATGTAATGGTTAAATATAAACCAACTTGGTCCAATTGTAACTACAATAATAATATCACTGAATATATCTTTGAAAATCTCATTAAAAAATACAATTGCTCTAAAAGCTTTTAAAAACTCGCACTAAAACCATTTAAGGGAACAGTGAACCCTTCGTTTAATCGCATAATTGAGTAATTAGCACAACATCCCTGCAGATGTGTCGGACTAACGTAACTGTTGACGGCGGTATCTCGTCCAGTCGCAGCTAAATGCATTAGTGTGGGGAAATGGCGTGGTGGCGCATGGTGTGGCGCTGCTGCGGTGTTGCTGTGGCGTCGCATCGGACACCGAAGCGCCACGCCGCCGCTGGGTCCGCGTCGGCCGCTGTCGGCTCGGGTAGCGTTCGCGCCTCGTTTCCACTTGGTTATGCCTTTTATGCGACGATTCATTACCAACAACGTTAAACGGGGGACGGGGACAGATAGCCACATTTATTACTTTTGTCAGCGGAAAAATGAATTTACACGCCGATGACTTACGTACTGCTATTGTTGCCCACAAGTCGTTTTATTCATCGCTACATTAAATGGCTTTGAATTTTGATGTTTTGTGTACGGCTTTCTTCATTTCCGTGTTTTTTGAAAGGAGTCATTTTAATCGGAAATGCGATTGTATGATGACAATAAACCTTCAGAAATATACGTTTCGATTTCGATGATTATGAAAAAAATAAATGATTTGTGTAACAAAAAAAAATGTTTTAAATCCCACAACCTGCAGGTAAATCGTTTTAAAACATCTCTTTAAGGTAAGCGTCCACTGGTCGGGATCGTACGTATCGGACGCATCGCATCAAACGGATTTCTGTATCGGCAGCGATCGGATTGCCGACGTGAGTATCAGCAATCGGATTGCCGATGCCACCTTCATCGCGTCCACTGATCGGCATTCCGTATGACGTCATCGGTACGCATCGCATGAGTAGGCATTGCCGATGAGCCGTCCGTACGATGCGGATCAGTGGACGCAGTTGTATGAGTTTTAATACAAGACAAACTAAAATCCGTTACGTACGATACGTCCGATACGTGCGATGCGGACCTGTGGACGCTTACCATTAGGAGTTATCCAAACGATAAGTGGGACCTTAACGAAGTTACAGGTTTTCCGATAAAACCCCTGTATCTGAGCCGCCAAAAGTGGAGCCTATCAGTTTGCAAACAATGAGGCGCGACGCCACGTCAATGGCGAATAATTCAATTTGCCCACTAATGGGCAAGCCGAGCGCGTTTTGGGGCGCATAGGTAGACGCAAATCTGTGTTCATGATATCGTTTGGAAAAACTGAATGTGCACTTGAATAAAATGATGACACGAATATTCTGTAGCTGAAATAAAAATATTTTTATGGTTTTGCACAAGTATTGAAAGTTTGTTTGAAAAATATACACTTCAAAGTTTTCACAAATTTTTTGAAAATTGTAACTTTTTCTAAAGAGCAATCTTTTCCCTAAGACGTACAGTTGATGAGCCAATTACCGTGACCCTGGAACGTAAAGGGCTATTGAAGGGCACCGGGGATTTTAGTCAGTTCGAGTCTGACAGTCCCTCCCGCCCTGCTTTGGGTGGAAGTCTCTTCACTCATTTGATGATTTTACCACGATAAAAAAAAGACGTACAGTTGATGAGTAAATATTATAGGTTTATGAACGTCTTTTCTACATCTTTCTCATTAAAGTTGAAAAACTTGAGATATCCACCTTTTTATCGAATCGTGGCTTCGAAAGTATTTAAAACAATTTCAATGGAGGTATAAAAGTTGAGCGGACTTCCGAGTCACTGCGTACCCTACTTACTTGTAGTGCACTATTCAATGGATAACTGAAGAATCTCTGACACGAAACGAAGTTGGACAAGTTTCGCAGAAGTTGCAGACTTTCCTATTGTGAAAGATTTCAATGAAATCTTATGGTCTTTTTATATTCTTATACTTAATTAAAAATGTCCCGGCCTGAGTTTCATACTCTTAGTTTTTTAATTCAAATAAAATATAACTATAAACAATTTACTGGTATCGTTGTATGTGTTTTTATTTACCAGTTTCTATTGTGAACTGCTATCGACGCCCAGGTGTTCGTGTGTTGGCAGCTCTATTAGTCGGCAGACATTTTTAATTTTATTTTCTCCATCGAGGTGTGTCGCTTCCCATCCGCTTCAATTACAGGGAAAATAGCGCAATATAACGCGGAATAAACTAATTGAAAGTCTATAAGTCTGTGTTTGATGTTGGGGATATTGTGCGAAACAGTTCGTAGAGAGTTTGTTTTCAATTTAAGCTCAGCTAGATTTTATTACAGTTTCGCAGCGGAATTAATTCTTAGTCGTGTCAAAACATGAAGTGCGAACAAATATATATTAATAAAATGCTTGTTACAGTAACCTCTTATTTCCAAGTTCACCTTTATGACCTAATTTATTGATGTCTAACTTTTTAATTTTGTTTCAGAAATACTCAATATGAGACCTTCCACGTTGATCAGAAGGGTTATGACCAGATGTATGATGGCGAAGACTTGGAAACACCACCATCGCCTGACCGACCTCCACCACGAGCTATAGGTACGTCCTTCCTCAAATTAACATTTGAACCAAACAATTGTACCAAAAAGTTATTTGTAGTTTTACCACGGAGCTGCGGTAAAAATAGTATTATGTGGTTCCGTTCTCATGGGTATAGTGCTAAATTACCTGTTCATTGCCCCGTGAGATATGGGTATTCATGAACAATATTATGTCTTTAAGGTGATTGCGTCGATGTTGCCCGCGAAAAAATTTTCTTACGTTTTTTGCAATTTGCAGGCCAGTGAATTGTTGTAATTTTATCAAAATATGAATTGCGCTAATAATAAGTGTAATTTTAAATATAAAAATTATCAATACATTTGCTCCATCTGCTCTCACATAGAAAAGCTGCATCAAAGTTAGATTTCGGAGATTTTAACAAGATGCAGCTTTTCTATGTGAGAGCTGGTGGAGCGAATGTTTTGGTGATTTTTATATTTAAAATTATACTTGTTACTACCGCAATTCATATTTTGATAAAGTTACAACATGTCACTGGCCTGCAAATTGCAAAAAACGTAAGAAAATTTGAATTTCGCGGGCTGGTTGGAGCATTCCCCTTAATGGACCTTTATCATAACAACTGTACCTTTTTGTGTTCTACACCTTCTGGTTCTTGACGATTTTGAGAAAAGGGACATTTTGCGAAAGGGACATTTTGTTACCTATGGTCATTTTGGGGAAAAGACATTTTACGACAGAGCCATAGAAATGTCAGATCTGTAATAATGGCGACTAGCATTTGTGCATGACCAGATTTGCGACAACTGTAGTTTCTCTTTCTTAGATTTTCACGGAAAAAGCCTGAGTTATATAAATTTATTTTTCATTCGACTAGACAAGTACGTGCGCGCAGAATGCCCGTGCCTGAGCGCGCGCTACACGGTGGCGCTGTTAGCCTGTTTCGGGTTCAGCATCATGTTCGGTATGCGCTGCAACATGAGCATGGCTAAGCTCAAGATGACTGAGAAGCAATCCGTAAGCATCTAGACTTTCAACTTGGTTTTGTGTTAACTAATTTACTATAAGTTGTAGGATTTAAATTAAGGTAAAGATTAACTGCGTATTCAATTACTATTGTGGTTGAGTTGTCAAGTTGAACACAATTTTGGCAACTCATTCATTGAATTTATCGTTGTTAATGCAGATGAGTTTTCTAGACATCATAATGCATACCTTAAAATATCTAAACTTTCATTGTCAGGTTGTTTCTTTCATTGTCAGGTTTACGATAAGTGTCAATAAAGACATCTTAGTTTAGCTAATGAACTTATTATTTGCCACGCAGCAAAACTCAACAACAGACAAAGCTCCATTCGAATGGACTGTGAGCGTGGAATCTTCGATAGACTCTTCCTACTTCGCTGGGTACCTCATCACACAAGTTCCTGGTGGTTTCCTGGCCTCCATGTACCCTGCCAACAAGATCTTTGGTGTGGCGATTGTGACGTCAGCCATTTTCAACATGGCGATTCCCGGAGCGATGTCCGTGGGCCCCGCGGCTGTTGTTATCTTGAAAGTAGCGCAGGGATTTGTAGAGGTGAGTGGAGTTTACTTACTTTATTGTCAATCTTTCTTATATCCCTTTAATTTGTATTATGATTACATAAAACTTAAAATTTATTACATTTGTTACTTGGTATTTTAAGTATGTTATCACGGTTTATTTAATTAGTCAAATTCACAAAGCGAGTTTCACGTCGTAAAATATCTCACACGTAATACGTAGGTACTTGTAATCACGATCACAAATAAATTGTGAATTCAACAGAAAGTAGACAAAATCCAAAAATACTTTCACCAAAATATGAAACTCTCGTAATGAAGTAGCAGGGTAACATGTTGTAACAAGTGATACGTCACACGTTTAAAATTTTAGACATTTGACAACTGAGACGTGCTCGTGCATGATCAAGCTTATTACTATGTTCGAATTTCAAAACCCGGGATCGTATCGAATTTCCCACTCGTCACGTTTGCGTTTTAATACTCCCCTACTTTGTACTTTTGGCACTTTGAATGCATATTACTATGATATTACCCTTTTTGTTCGACGAGTTCCTTTTCCCTTTCTGAAGATGACACGTGTCATGTAATGTTGGACGTGTTTAGTAGTTTGGAATTTTAGGTCAAATATGTTCTACATAATACATACGTTCGTGGGCTCATTTGATGAACTAGTCGTGTCTTTGTGATATGGACTCTTATTTGTCTAACAAATTGCAAGATTTACGAACTTAAAAACACTAGTTACAGAAGCTTAATTGAGAGGACCCAATATATAAAAAAAAAAATTAAAAACTCTTCAACCTGAAATGAATTTAAAATTACTTTGATTCTCGCACCTCCTATTTCGGTTTCAAAGCAGCGATTTTCAATGATTGCCTACAAAACGATCGGTATCTATCGTGAATCGCACTTCAGTATAGTCGAAATCGCTTACCGAAGTACAAAGCCTCTTCAGGATTACCGGGCCCTCCGTTACCATGGCGACGTATTTGCTCGTCTCCGCATATCCCAGCTTACTTGATTCTTCAATGCCATTGCTATCCTATTAAATCTTTAAGATTGGGACCATTGACATAGTATTATATAGAACTCTTTAATCCATATCTGATTCAATAATAATGTAACGGTTCTTCAAAAGAAAGTGGAACCCTGCAAAATATTTATTTCGAAGTTAGAATTTTCTTTTTGAATATTTTCGCTTGTTTTAGGGTGTGACCTACCCATCTTGC
This sequence comes from Agrotis clavis, assembly GCA_954870645.1. Lineage (NCBI taxonomy): Eukaryota > Metazoa > Arthropoda > Insecta > Lepidoptera > Noctuidae > Agrotis > Agrotis clavis. The sequence goes on from OX940922.1 coordinate 12,719,110, forward strand.
CACGGTATCTGGCGGATGTGGGCGCCTCCCATGGAGCGCTCCCGGCTGGCAACTCTTGCCTTTTGTGGCACGTACGCTGGCATTGTAGTTGGCATGCCTCTGTCCGGTTTACTCACTGATTATATCAGTTGGCAGGCGCCGTTCTACTTCTATGGAGTGTCTGGCGTCATCTGGTAAAGAATTAGTATTTAATTACAATAAATATCTATTAAATAGCTTACAATCTTTAGCGCGTAGCAATTGTAACGTAGATGCGAAAAAAAATGCAATCGGTATTATAACTAATAACCTTTTATTTAGGTTCGTACTATGGCTGTGGCTGGTATTCGAACGGCCCAGCAAGCACCCCACTATTTCTTCCAAGGAGTTGACCTACATCGAACAGTCCCTTGGCACTGCAACACAGGCCGCCATGCCTGGATTCTGGGCGACGCCCTGGAAAGCTTTTGCTACTTCTCCACCAGTAAGTTCCCTCCAATTATTTTCCAATCGTTTTTGGGTCCGTTATTGAGAGTGTTGCTCAATTAAAGCTTTGAGTATTGAAAAAAAATAAGTTAAAGAGTTCATTTGTTTTTTAGGTGTACGCCATTATCGTAGCTAACTTCTGCAGAACGTGGAACTTCTGCCTTCTAGTCATATTCCAGTCGTCCTACTTTAACTCAAGATTCAACATGCAGATCACAGAGGTAACTATCTACAAACAGTCATACTATGTCCCCCTGTTTGCTATCCAAAAACTGGTCTAAGTTTGAGTGGCTTTTCCTGCATTGTATTTCATTGTTTCAGTCTGGTTTTGTCGGCGCCATTCCACATTTAATAATGACGTCACTGGTGCCTATCGGCGGCATGATGGCCGACTACTTGCGTAAGAATAATATCATGACGACCACCACTGTGAGGAAACTCTTCAACTGCGGAGGATTCGGACTGGAGGCGTTCTTTTTTGTACTCGTCGCATATGCTAATAACAAGGTAAGTGACGATTTTGATAAGACATTTTATTACTTCCTGCAGGCAGCTAATGTTGACGTCATTGCTCCTGGACTTGCTGGTGATGAGTGCCGTGGTGCGTGAAGTCCAGAACGTGCGCACGGAAAGCTTTCAAATGTGTCTGTTACTAATGGTTTCTTCCACATAACCTTAATGCAAATATTCGTATATGCTGTTTGCAAGTGCAAGTCTAAGGTAACATTATTTTTATGATGAGTCTAAAATATTTATTACTTTTAGTACGTGGCCACAATAGAGCTGACCCTGGGTGTGGCATGCAGTGGCTTCGCCAT